>CM028675.1:43415546-46211635 GCA_016760335.1 Gastrodia elata | reverse complement strand
TCTAGTCATCATTCCTTTGGCAGCAGATTTGTTCTTAAATGGAAAATTGACATTTTGAGGTGATGTGTGGAGATTAAACAATGGAAAAGTGGAAGTTTCATCACCCCTCAAGTGGTATTGGCTATCATTACTGTAGAATTTTTAAAAGCAAAAGCAGAATTTGAATGGAATATGAAGAGTGCAGCCCACCTCTATAAGTACCACCCTTCTTGACTTAAGGAGGGTTCCAAACTTGGCTCACTACAACCTAAGTAAGGAGAGGGCTGCATAAAGAGAAGGAGAACTCTCCAAGAGTAGAAGGACTCCTCTTGCTAAGGAGAAGAAGGAGAAAGGCAGCACTATGAGCCTAGGAGAAGCAACCACAAGCAAGAAGAGGAGAAGTCCGGAGAACTTCCCAAAGGAATGTTCCTAATATTTTCTAAACTCTTGTCTTGTGTTTTTCTTAGTTGATCATGAAAGGGTCTTAAACATGTATATATTCTTTTTCATCTCTTTTGTAATGGAGAGCTAAACCTCCCTTGGAGAGGGTTGGGGCAATCCCACATGTAATGAAAAACACTATAATGTATGAAATTTTTCTCAAGCCTTAATAAAATTTGTAAACTCAATGACTTGTTAAAGAAATATAAAGGACTATTGTGGACTTGAATGTGGACCAAATGACAAGGGACTAAATGAATTCAAGGACTAAAAATTCTTGTGCTCTATAGCTCATTCTTAATTTTAATCCTGGATTCATGAGTGCATGAAAGCTTAGAACTATGTGAGATAGTTATTGAGCTTAGTGCACCTTGATCAATGCTCAACTCAAGAGTTGAAGCATGTGATGCTAAGATCCACTAATTGAGCTCCATTGCTCAACATACTTAAGGGAGGGAATGGATTCATTGAGTGCTCATGAACGAGGTGACATAGTCATTGAGCCCAATAAAATCACTCCCTCATCTAAACTAGCTTGAGGTGCATAATGCTCTAAGTGGAATCAAGGCTTGTAAGATCTTAACTTAATAACCCTCATCTCCATGATCAAGAGATGAGAGGAAACTAAAAAAAATCTAAATCTTATAAGGGTCTTTGTGCTGAAATAGAACTGACTGTGTGTTCATTTCCTGCACGAGATTTGAACTTGTAAATCTTTGATATAAAACTCTAAGAAGGACAATGTGCACTTGATTAAAAATTAAGTAAAGTAAAGATGAACTCTTGAGGAATCATCATACATAAGTTATCTATCATATCATATGGGAGAAACCCAACTCTCCTCTTCCTTTTATCAGAATTATTTTCTACTAAGAGTTGTCGTGCTTGTTCAGGAGCAAAATTTAACATACACATATAGCTTAACATTAGTGATCATAGATATACCTTAGTAACAAAACACCTAATTCCCTGAGGTTCGATAAATCTAGGAAACTCAAACTTTCCACTTATTACTTCAGACCAAATACACTTGCGTGCAAGTGCGGACATATTTTAGGTCTATCAGACATCTACATTCAGTAGGGCTCTTAACCCCATGGACAATGTTACTTGGTTGAAAAGGGCCGAGAAGAATTTGTCTAGCATAAAATGTCCAAATTCTTAAAGTATCTGCTTAGTCACCCACCTGTTTCAGGAGGAAGCAGAGTACTGGTGGGAAAATGAGCGAAACAATAAGTTTACTGATTATGAGATAGAAAATATCCTGTGGGATATGTTCCTAGAAGAATTTTGTGAGGCATCCATCCCTGCATCAGCTCAAGCCATTTTAGAGGATGAACTTCTCCACCATACGCAAAAGAATAGGTCTGTGTTCAATTATGAACAAGAGTTCTGAAGGCTAGCACGTTTTGTTTTGGACTTGGTTAGAACGGAAGCAGCCAGATGACATCGCTTCCTGAAAGAATTGAGGGACTCCATAAAAGCTCATTTTGTGTCTCGTCAAATCATGAACTTCACAGAGTTGATAGAGGCGACTCGCTTCCAAGAAGGATTTTAAGGACAAATGGATTGTAAGCGTAAGGCTGCATTTGTGCAGCCAAGAAGAGAACATTTTGGTCATCACAAGGTGGCTCAAGTATTCAATCTAAAAGTAGAATAATCCCAGTCTGAAACTCTCGAGTGCAAGCGTGCTCACCCATATAGTAAATGCTATCACTTTGGCAATGTATGTTTCACCTGTGAACGAGATGGTCACCGCTACTACCAGTGTGACTCTAAGACAACTATTGACAGAGTTCTCATCGATAACTCTCATCGCAATAAAGTGTTCTGTCCGCAGCCATTGAATAGTCAAGCTCCAGCCTTAGCAGTAATGCCAGCTCCAGTACCTACAACCAACAAGAACACATCTGCTCCGGTGCCAAGGCTGGCCTATAATTGCCAAGGCCAGTGACCTCAGGGCAAGCAACCATCAGCTCTTGCGAGAGTTTATACGCTAACTCCTACTTTGGCTCCTGAAGATAATGATGTCGTCTTAGGTGCACCTTAAATTAATTTTTATTCAGCTATTCTTGTATTTAGTTTTTCTCTGCTTCAGTATTTTTGAATTGCAAATCCTTATCAGAACTATTGTAATCATAAACACCTTAACGATAAATGATAAATCTTGCAATATTCTTTTCAATACGGGAGCAAGTCATTCCTTTATATCGGAAAGCTGGGTTAAAACCCTTAAACTGTTAACCTATCTATTAGTAAATTCATTAAGCATTGGGTTACCTTTCGGAGCCTGTATGCAGTCCTAATAATTATGTATCGTTGATATTCCTATTGAAGAACAAAAATAAGAGGCTATATTAATTATGTTGCTAATGGAAAATTTTGATGTAATTCTGGGTATCGACTAGCTAAGCAAACATGGTGCATCCATAAATTGCCAAAAAGAAGAAAATCACTTTTTGTAGTGGAAGTCAGTCGCAATTCTTTGTAGGTAGATTTAGTACCCAAGCATCGTTTATTAATGCAATGAAAGTAGAAAAGTTAGTCAAGAAAGGCTATGCTGTGTATCTTGTAACAATGTTAGGAGATAAGAAAGAGGTCTTTCTTATCTCAGAGAATTGAATAGTTTGTGAATTCCATGATGTCTTTCTTAAAGACCTACCCAATCTTCCTCCAGTTAGAGAAGTAAAGTTTGCAATTGAGTTAATCCCTGGAACCCAGCCACTATCAAAGGTTCCATATCGCATGGCGCCTAAGGAGTTGCAAGAACTGAATAATCAATTGCAAGAGTTGCTAGAGAAGGGTCTAATTCAACCGAGTTCATTTTCTTGGGGAGCATTTTATTAGTGAAAAAGAAAGATGGTTCGGTGCGGATGTGCATCGATTATAGAGAACTGAAGAAAGTAACCATCAAGAATAAGTGTCCTTTGCTGCGTATTGATGATCTATTTGATCAACTAACTGGAGCTAAAGTTTTCTCAAAAATTGACTTGCGACCAGGTTACCACCAGCTGTGAGTTAAAGATTAAGATGTCAAGAAAACAACATTTAAAACTCGCTATGGACATTAAGAATTTTTGGTAATGTCTTTCGACTTAACAGATGCGTCGTCTATTTTTATGGATTTAATGTCATGCATATTGTTTAGATAAATTTGTCATCGTCTTCATCGACGATATCTCGATTTATTCAAGAAGCATAGCTGATCATGAGAACCATCTGCAGTTAGTATTAAAAGAGCTTCAAAGCCATGAATTATATGCTAAGTATTCTAAGTATGAATTATGGCTTGACTCAATTGCTTTCTTGGGATACATTGTAGACGCACAAGGAATCAAGGTTGATCAGAATAAAGTAAGTGCAGTTTAGGACTGGTCACAGCCAAAGTCCGTGATTGATATCAGAAGTTTTCTGGGTTTAGCTGGTTTCTATATAAAATTTGTTAAAGGCTTTTTGCAGATAGCATCTCCTCTCACAAAGTTGACTCAGAAGGCAATGCCATTCATCTAGAGTCCAAAGTGTGAGAATGCATTTTAATCATTAAAAGATGGTCTTTCTTCTGCCTTGGTACTGGCTTTATCAAAAGAAGATTTCAACTACCAAGTCTATATCAATGTGTCTGGGATAGGCTTGTGATGTGTACTCATGCAGAAAGGAAAAGTTATCGCATATGCGTCTTGTCAATTAAAACCGCATGAAAAGAATTATCCTGTTCATGATCTGGAAATAGCCGCCGTAGTTTTCTCCTTGAAAATTTGGCATCATTATCTGTGTGGCGTCCAATGTTCCATATTTACGGACCATCAAAGATTAAAGTATATCTTCACCTAGTATGAGCTCAACTGCCATCAGTGAAGATGGCTCGAATTAATAAGTGATTATGATTTAAGCATTCAATACCATCCCGGTAAAGCAAATGTTGTAGCCGATGCACTCAGTCATCATGCTATACTTTCCTCCTTAATAGCTTTAAGTCCTTCGGAGGAAGAATTTAGAAGGCTTGATATCAGGCTAGTTCGTGGTGCTATGCTAAGTGAACTAATATCTATGAGTACCGTAGAGCCAACCTTTCATCGAGATGTCTCCATCTCCCAAACAAAAGATGAAGACTATTTGAAGTTCAAAATAGAAGTTGAAAGTGGTCGTCATTTCAATCTCTAGCTGCGAGGTAATGTAGTATATCAAGAAGATTGCATATGGATTCCTAAATCGATGCAGCAAGAAATTTTAGTAGAAGGCCATAATTCTGGTTACCAAGTACATCCTGGTAGTGCGAAGATGTACCAAGATTTGAAGACATCATTCTGGTGGCCTGGAATGAAGAAAAGTAAGGCTAAATTCATAGCCAAGTATCATGCTTGCAGTTTAGTCAAAGCTGAACATCAGAAGCTTGGAAGGCTTCTCAATCCTCTGGTAAGTCCTGAATGGAAGTAATTTGATGTTTATATATATTTTGTTATGGGTTTGCCAAAATCAAGGTCTAGTGCTGATTCAATCTGGGTCATTGTTAATTGACAGACCAAATCAACATATTTTATTCCTATGCGCTAGATCGATTCTATAGAGAAATTAGCAAAGCTGTATATCGAGAAAATTGTAAGACTTCATGGAGTTCCAAGGTCTATTATATTTGATCGAGATAGCCATTTTACTTCTAAATTTTGGCAGGCAGTACATCAAGACTTAGGGCCTACCCTAGCCATGAGCACTGCTTTTCACCCTCAAATAGTTCAAATAGTTGGTCAGACTAAATGAGTCAACCAAATTCTGGAAGCTCTTATTTGTCTCTGTATTCTAGATTTCGAAAGCTTCTGGGAAGATCATATTATCTTAGTGGAGTTTGTATATAATAACAATTTCTAAACAAGTATCAGCATGGCTTTGTATGAAGCCTTGTACAACAGGAAGTGCAGTACTCCCTTAGCATGGTCTAAAACTGGTAGCGTTCAGTTATATGGCTCAGAATTAGTTGAAGAAACTAATTGTAAGGTGCATTTGATCCAATAGAGAATTAAAGTAGCTCAAGATTGCCAGAGTAAGTATCATGATGCTCATCATCATTATCTAGAATTCAAGGTTGGAAATTATGTGTATCTTAAACTAAGCCCAATGAAAGGCATATATCATTTTAGTGTAGCCGGGAAGCTAACTCCTCGCTATACCGGACCTTTCAAAATCTTAAAAAAGATTGGTTGTGCAACTTATAGATTGAAGCTTCCTGAAGATTTCTCTACAATCCATAATGTGTTCCACATCTCCTCTCTGCAGAGATGTCTTCATAATCCTTCTCATCAAATTCAACTTTCAGTGGGACCTCTCCAGCCGGATCTTTATTATGTGGAGGAGCCAATTAATAACTTAGCTCATGATAAAAAGCAGCTAAGAAATTGCTCAATTCCAATGATAAAGGTTCAGTGGAGGAATCGCTCTCTAGAAGATTCTACTTGGGAGAAAGAGGCTGATATGCGAAGAAAGTATCCCGGTCTCTTTAAAAATTTAGACACCCATGAAATTCTGAACTTGTAATTTTGTTCTTAAAAGTTATGCATTATTATTTTCTCTCTTGAGATGATGTTGAGGATGATATCATTCTTAAGTGGGAAAGTCTGTAACAACCCTAGATTGTTACTCTGTTAAATCTCAGCTTGATCAAGCATTAGTTTTGATGCTATTGCATTTTAAATATCAAGTTAAGAAAATCATATAATTTTGAAGTCAATTGAACTTCTCTAAGTCAAGTTAACATTTTTTATCAGTCTAGATGCCATAAATAAGACCTAAAATATTTTGATCTAAAAATTAAAATCTGAGTTCATTTTTGAATTCCACACCCCCAAATTCGCCAGGGGAGAACATTTGGTAAAATTTGAAGATCATTTAGACTATGATTCTATTTAAATTAAAATGGTCTAATTGCATTCTAGGGTTTCTAATAGTTTAAAATTGAAAATATACCTTATACCCGATTAAACGGCCGGGATTCGCTGTGTAGACAGCGGGAGATCCGCTACGGAGTCTGGGTCATGCAACAACGGAGTCCCGCAGATCTCACCGTCGTGCTTAAGGAATCAACAGCTAGGATTAGATCCTGCAGAACTGCGGATCTGCCATTAGATGCGCCATGTGGATCTTACAGTACAGATTCAATCAGATCTGGCTGTTAGGATCCGGAGGATCAGGACCGTAACGCGGTTCCGATCGATCCATCAGACGGCCCACAGTGCTCCCACACTGTGGATCTTCGTCTTTGCCTCGCCCGCTGTTGACAGAAGGAATTCGGAGAATTCCATATAGCCAGGCCTGCCCCCACTACCCACTCCACCTCATCATGCAGTTGGAAATCTTCCCTCAATGGCGTATTAGCCCTTTTGGGCCCCATGGCCTGGTTAGCTCCAATTAAGAAAATTGGAGTTTGGCCATGGCTCGAGCTCTCGAGTCATCCCCAGCCCAAGCCAATGCCTCTGGAAGTTTCCCCATACCCTACCACGGCTATAAATAGCCTCAGTATTGCTCCCTTTGATCCTTTGCTAATCAATTGGTGTTAGGCAACCCTCCACCATTGTTGACCTTCCTGAGCTTCCCTAGGCATCCCTGGTGTGTGTACCACTGATATGGGCAATTCCTGGCATTCAGGAATCCTAAGTGCATTCGTTTGAAGCTCTGCAGCCCCTGCCTCCCTCTCTGTCGACCGATCCAGCTCTCACAGTCAAACCAGGTATCCTAGTATGCAAGTTCTGAGCCAACGAGGCTCAGACTTTACTCCTTTTGATTCGTAATAGCTCGTATTGTAGAAATAAACTCACTGCTATTGTAATTATGCCCTAAGCTAACTCTGATTGATTAGGCTATGTCCTGTAAAAAGGTCTGGGCTGAGTTAGGACCTAGTGATCCAGCCCACCTCAGACCCTCAGGCCATAGAGCTTCGATCCGCCACACCTCCCTGAAGGTGTAAGGATCGATCCCTGGGCAAATCATGGCCTTTGTGGGGAGAATTATCTCTCCACAGTAGATCCATTGAGGGAGCTCTTGGGTGAGTAAAGTCTGGGTGATCCAGACCACCTCGAAGAGGGCTTCGGATCCCCATTGATGCGTCTGGCTATGGTGAACGTGTAGCGATCGTTGGTTGGTTGTGTCATGACTCAGATGTGTGAGAAATGGCCGATTAGGGTTTTCCTTATAGGCTATTCCATCGGGATGAGGGGTTGGGGACGAAGCCCTGTGCAGGTCGGGCCAACCCATTTTTAATTAAATTCGATTAATTGGATTTATGTTCCTTAAGGAAAATAATCCAATTAATCAAATCATAGGGAAATAAAATTGGAAAAATGCAAATTAAATTATTGTGATAACTTTTGATAAACTGGTCCAAACTCTATGATTTTATATACCAAACTGATCAGAAAATCATAAAGAATCAGAATATAAAATAATATTGCACTTTTAATGGTTGGATTTTCTGGATTAGCCTAATTATTGTAGAACTAAATTAGGGTTGATTAGCATGTATACTTAGCCAAATTGCATGATTTAGGTGCCATTGTGTTCCTTATGCCTTGTAGAATACTTGTGCTAGGTGGTTTAATTTTTTGATTTATGTATTCTTAATTATGCCCTAACCTTGTAATTACATGATTAGTAAAAAATTAAGGTTTACGATTATCGAAAGTTAGTAAACTTAGTCTCTGATTTCTCATATGAATAGATAACACATAATTTCCAAGTTTAATGAATTTCTAGTTGTTGGATTTATAATCAGGTGTTAATCTATTTGTTTTGAATTAAGATTTGATTAGTACTAATTACCTTTTATTTTTTGCAAATTTCTATTATTTAGCTTTCATAACATTGCTATGATGGTAAAGAGCCTATCATGTGAATCTTAAGCATTTAATTTAGCCAATTTGATTTAAAGTAGCATAACTCCTTAATTAATCTTAAGAAATCTTAAGATCTTGATCAAGTGAATAATACTTGGTTGAAATATGAGATTGCAACCAATAATATACCAATAATACACTGATTTGACATTTGAACCATAAATCAACAAATGAAGTTAATCTTAAACCTTAATCACTTTACCCTAACATGTTTGATTAAGATCTGAATCCTTAATCACTTAACCAAATAACTTTATTACAAGATAATTCAGTTGACATTATTCCTATAATACATCTGATTTGATATTGATCTTTAATCATTGAATTAGAAGTGCTAAGATTAATAATGAAATCATGTGATTGAATCATCTGAATCTAAGCTTTAGATTTTTAATTTTCTCTTATATAAGACTATTAGCATAAGATGGTTATTGAAATTGTATTGATTTATGAAATGACCTAACTTTAATAATATATTTGATTTCATCCCATGATTGTAGAATAGGATGTGATAATATGGATCTAATCATCTGATTAGATCACTTTTATCCAAGTTAATAAGTAAGCCTTTAATCTTTAGCTTAAGTGGTAGAATAGTGAGATCTTAATGACCTTGCTTTAGGAGTGCTTTAAAATAATTAAAAGCCTTAAAGAATGTTATACATTAAGGTAGAAAAGACTTATTGTGATATATTGAGGTAGAAACTTAGATGATCCTACCCAATCTTAGAAGTTGATCTTAAACCTTGTGGAAGAATACACCTAAGATATTAGATTAAGATTATCCCATGTGATATTAACTCATGTTGAGTGACCTCTTGGTCACATCCTTAGAACCTTGTGTAGGACTCACCCAATTAGAGTAAGGATTGATAGTGTTGGATAAATCCTTGGTGATTAAATAGGAACTGTCTGAGCTTAATTTATTAGTTAATTATCATCATGCATACCCATGGTACTAAAGGTTTGGATGAGTCACTCTAATGTGAACTTCTGACCAGATGCTTCTTGTGGGTTAAGGTGAATACAGTCTCGTTAGAGTAAATTGTCCAAACTTAAGAAAGTGAGATAGAATCTTAGTTTGGGTGAATAATAACTGCGAAAGGGTTCTGCCTCCTATCTTGTGTGTGCCTCCATAAGTGCAGTTATAAGCAAACTAAGTGATAAATTCACCTTTTTGAGAACATACAACCTTGTGTATAAATCCATTCCAATTGATGACTCCAAGCAAATCTCCCTAAACAAGAAGAACTAATTAGTGAAAGTAGAATCTAGGAGTTAGAATTTTTTTAGCAGGATTTTACACTAATGGAGACATTTGAGTCATAATCTGATTTCAAGTATTTCTGGATTTCTCTTTTGATTTAACTCAAGTAGTATAAAGACATGAGCATGAGCTTAAGTGAGATGCATGAGTATTAATGTGATGCATGAATATCAATGATAACGTATGAGTATAAGTGATGAATTATGAGTTACAGAATGTTGCATACATCAGCGGGGGAAATTCAGGATGTTGAGATATCGTGGTAAAATATCCCAATAGGATGTATGTATATATTAGACCGTACGGCTCATAATAGTTGAGTTGATATCAGTGATATATCGTGTTGTGGTATATACAGATGCATGATCCCAGTGGCATATATCACAGCTTAGATGTTCTTACATCAATTTCAAAGCATACGTTGTTTATTCATTATCAGCTTTCAATGCACACTCAGCTTGTGTTATTTAGGTTTATGCAGTTTTCACTATTCAGCTATCTTTATAGTTTTTCTGCAGTTTGTTTAATTTACTATTTCATTACACCTATTTTAGAACAGTTTAGTTTAGTTCGACATTGCTATTAATGACTTAAGCCTACTTCACCGTGGGTCACGGCTATGGTTTATTATGGAGGGCAAATTCCCCGTTCACTGAGCACTCCAATGTTCAAGAAAGATGTTAGCTTGTTGACCATATGGAGGCCGACCCAGTGAACCCTAGGCGATGACCTAGGTGCTGATGAATCACCATAAAGTCAATCGTGCGATTGAGATTAAATCTTGTGGTTTATAAAACCGCGGGAGAAGAACTGGCTATTGGATCTAAAGGTCGATTCAACGGCTGGATTAGGGCCTGGCCACAGAGCCTTCTAATCGACACCCGTGTTTGGATTGAATTACTAAAATCGCCTGCCGTCCTGATTCAAATGTTGGGATTAGCCATTAGAATCAAACAATTAGGATTTTAAATTTTGTAAATTAATAATAATTTATACTGTTTAAATTAATCAAATTTTCTTGATTAAATAAGCTCCAAAAATTCTCAAAAATTCACTCCTAACTAATTTGAGGATGAGGAACTCAAAAATACAATCAGATTTTTGATTAACGGTTCAAATAATTTTCATATATTTCTAATTATTTAAATTGATTAAAATATTCACTAAAATTTGATGACTTCCAAATTGACTCAAAAATTTAGAATTTGCTCCAAATAGTGTTTGGAGAGTATAGGGGAAGTTTCTATATTATTTGAGCTAGCTAAAATTGGGTAACAACACTAAGTTTGTTACACAATGTAATGTTGTCTCAAAATATTATATACAATATAATATTTTATTTGAAGCATATGTACCCAAATCATTGGTTTGACGTCCAATAATCAGATGTAAAAGATATACACTTTACAAGATTTAAACTTTCAACTTTTCTTTTTCAATATAAAAAATATTCAAGCATCTGCCTTTAAGATCTTTCTAGATATCTCCTATAATTATTATTTAAAGTACGAGCAAATAATTGAAATATGGCTATTCAACAAAATTAAAAGTAGCTCATCTGTACTAATTGTATTGATCAATATTTTTCTCACTCTACTATTATCATATGCAGATGTAACATAAATACTACTACTTCAGCATCAATAAATTTTTCCTTATTCAAAATCTCAAGATTGAGAACCTCTTAATTTTTGTTGGATTACATTTATACTGGAAAAATTTTAACATTCTTATAACAATTTGAAGTTGAGCCAAATTTCAGACACATACAAATCTTACAACACAAGATAATTTTTCATTGTTATCTTTTGACTAAACAACATCAAAATCTCAAGTCTCAAATGTTGGTTGGGTTGCTTCAGGGGTTGCTGTTAACTAACCGAGCTTATTGCAACATTTAGATTAGCATTTTGTAATATTTAGATTTACCTAAATTGTTACTTCAACATTTAGAATTTTAGATTAGTGCAAATAATTTCTGTTGCAAGTCTCAAATATTAGCTTTCAAGAAACTCATAAAACTTCGATAGACACTGAATTTCAACGTAGAAGAATCGGGATTTGAAATAATAGAGAAAATCATAAGAGCGAAGGAGCCAGAATAAGAAATATAATGAAATGTGAAAAAGAAGATCAAGGATTTATTATTTTATGGCTAGCCAAAGGCTTTTATCCTCCAAATGCTTCAAAAGTCAACTTTTATTATATTTAAGAAAATTGCATTTTTAAGAAAATAATACATTTTATGCGAATTGAGCCGAGTTGATAGTTATTTCTGCAGATGGTATAAGTATTTTTAGTTTATAAATTCTGAGTAACTCGATGTAAAGTTCGTTTCGAGTCCTTTCCAACTCGAAATCGTCTTGAATTAAGTTTGATTCAACCCGTTAAACTTGAGAAACAACTCGAATATTTTGAGCCGAGTTGAATTCAAATCAAAACTGGGGAGTGTTTCGAGGGATTCTAGAGTTTCAACTAAAATATCAACCAAAATCCAAAGAAATGTTGTTTTTATGAGCATATTGACATTGCACTCACAACTTTTGTATTGCATATTATTATTTCATAATTAATTGTGTATTGATTGGTTTTGATATATATATATATAGATATATATATATTAATCGAATATAACACTATTTGAGGTTTTGTGAATCGACTTCCATATATATTATAGTTCAAAGATTAAAAGTTCAAAACGATGAACTCAAAGGTGAGTAGCACAGCAAGTTTCATTTGATTGAAAAGGATGAGCATTTTAGCAGTGAGCGGTGGAAAATATTCGACATTCAATTAGTATATTTCTTCTTTTCCAATTTTTGGAATTCAGGAGTAGGAGCAAACGTGTTTCACATGAAAGCGAAAGTTCCTTCTATCTTCTCAAAGAATAAGAGAATCTATTTGTGGCTTCAAAAAGACAAAAAAAATATTCTCACTGATGAATTCAAACAATTGAGAGCCAGAAACCATCCGCTTCTTTGAATTTGCACTATAGCTTCTTACTAAGTATTCAGTCAAAAGCCAATGAGTGTGCCAAGAGATTGGAGGGCAAGACTACAAAATCAGTAGCAAAAATATTACTGCAGCCATAGAACAACTTATGAAAGATGCTTTCTATATGATTTTTGATATTTATCCCCTTAGAAAATGACTTTTACCAAGTGTTTTAATAACACGAATGCCCGGCAAGCCGGCCTCCCTCAGCCACTACCGTTGTTGTATGACGGCAACATTGGAACAACAATCAACAGTTTTCTCTATAGCTATTTCGTAGTAGTGTCTTTAAATTGCTACAACTACAAAGAACTCTTGTACTTTGAAGTTAGCCTAATTATTAGTCTTATAATTTTTTTATATTATTCGACAGTCTCATATATCTAGTAAAAAGGTAAATAAAAAAATTAGTATTTAAAATCAATAGATTTTTTTTCCATTTAGCAGATAACTTTGCAGCATAAATCAACTTTCTTTCCATTTTCTTTCTAGGAAGCTCAGTATTAAAGGACAAATTTCTATGAAATGTTCAAAATTTTGACAAGTCAATTATCTACTTCCTAGAATTTGCATACAAGTTATTTTTTATGAGACAATGACATGGAATGTATTTTGCATAAATTCTTTTAAACTTTTTATTAACGTTGTGAAATATAGTTCTCTTCATTTTTATCTTAATTTCGTAATTTTAAATATTTCGTCCAATCACTCTATATATATATATATATATATATATATATATATATATATATATATATATATATATATATATATATATATATATATATATTTTTTTTTTTTTTTTTTTTTTTTAAGCAAACATTTTCTTCTATTGATCAGCAAATATTACAAAGAGAGTACAATCGAGCCACGTTCCTGCCCTCCTGTACCCCAAAAAGAACCAAAACAAAAGAAACAAGCCCAAAAAATACAAAAAACAATTGCCTTAAAACAACCAACCCAAGCCAAAACAAATCAAAAGCCTATACAATCCAAACGCCTCCATTCGCTTCCTTGTCCGCCCGCACCTCAGAACAAGGGAAATAAGACCTCTACGAACACTGTGAGCATCCAGAACAGGAACAAGTGGCTGAACGCAAGCAACTGCAGAGACGCCGACGACTTGTCCGACCTGTTCGACGACACCGACAGCCATTCCAGCGCTTCACAGATTTTGAAAAGCATGATAGCACCGAGCCAGAATACCTCCTGCAGTCCAAAGACCAGAACCGCCAGCTGCGAATTGCCGCACGCAACAATGAACTCCCACAGGGCCGATGCCAGACAGAAGATTGTCCCCACCAGCCGAAGTTTCCTGAAGAAGAAGAAGAGAGCAGGATTGCAAAAAAAGCCACTCAAAGCAGGGTGGGGAAGGAGCCAACATTCCACAACCAGATTGAACTTGAATAAACAGAGGCCAGAGAAGGGATGCGTAGGGGAAGAGAAGGGCAGAGACATACTACCAACCTGCTTATCCCTCCGCAATCCAAGCCCATAAAAAGGATGGGCAACACAGGCAACGAGGCGACTCAACACAGCTATCGAGAGCTGCGCCAGCACCGACTGAAAAGACAGCTATCACACTGGTAGCAGGAATCCAGCGAAAACACTTGAAATTACGCCACGGAGCAGCGTAGTCAGATTGATAGAGGCGAGGAAGCTTCTGAATCCCGAACACAGCCGGAATGCCATTACTCACAACACCACCACAATGTGAAATTAAAAAACTCCAACCAACTCGAAAAGGAACCAACAAGATAGGCATAATTTAAGAGCAGCAAATTCTTGCACCATTGAAGAACACTGAAAGATCCTATCAAACAAATATTAAAACTTGCATGTCCCCAATGAGACAGAGCCCAGCGCAATAACCAGGGGATCATCCAGATTTTAGCCCCGGTCCAACCGAGTAGGACCACCACCTCTCCATACTTAGATTGCCCCCACCACTTCCAGCCATCCCTGCTGATGAGCACCTCTCCCGAAGGAGATAAAAATAGTCTCAAAACAAGAAAAGACTTCGGATACCACCAATGAGAGAGTTCATTTGATACCGGGTGGACACCCGATCCTCCTTCACCCCCGCTAGAAAGCCCCGCCATCTCCATATAGCTATCAATGTAAGTCTTTAACAAGCGACTGGGCAACAACTTCTTCTCCCACTTCACCTTGGACCTCGCAGACCAAATCTGCCAGCACACTTGGCACGCCAGAGTGAAGCCCCACTTACCCAAGTGATTGAAACACCAAAGCAAAAGAGTCGGAATGGACGAACAGGAATGAGAAGAAATCAAGTTCAGAATATCATAACCGGACCAGAGGTCCCTCGCAAACTGACAATTTAAAAACAGGTGAACCAACGACTCTTCATTCAGACAAAACACACTTAGAAGCTAACGACACCCCCCTTTCCTTAAGGATGTCATCAGCTGACAGAAACTTCTTAAAAATTCTCCAAACGAAAAAAGAAAGAGCAACTGTAGGCAAGCGGAACCAACCTGGCACGACTAGGGAGCGCGACTCTAGTACCTGCTTCGCTAGTTTCAACTTTGGCTTAGACTCTATACCAACCCGACTCTCAAAGACGAAAAGACTTGAAATTACGCCACGGAGAAGTGTAGTCAGATTGATAGAGGCAAGGAAGCTTCCGAATCCCGAACACACAGCCGGAATGCCATTACTCACAACACCACCACAATGAGAAATTAAAAAACTCCAACCAACTCGAAAAGGAACCAACAAGATAGGCATAATTTAAGAGCAGCAAATTCTTGCACCATTGAAGAACACTGAAAGATCCTATCAAGCAAATATTAAAACTTGCATGTCCCCAATAGGACAGAGCCCAACGCAATAACCAGGGGATCATCCAGATTTTAAGCCCCGGTCTAACCGAGCAGGACCACCACCTCTCCATAAACTTAGATTGCCCCCACCACATCCAGCCATCCCTGCTGATGAGCACCTCTCCCGAAGGAGATAAAAATAGTCTCAAAACAAGAAAAGACTTCGGATACCACCAATGAGAGAGTTCATTTGATACCGGGTGGACACCCGATCCTCCTTCACCCCCGCTAGAAAGCCCCGCCATCTCCATATAGCTATCAATGTAAGTCTTTAACAAGCGACTGGGCAACAACTTCTTCCCCCACTTCACCTTGGACCTCGCAGACCAAATCTGCCAGCACACTTGGCACGCCAGAGTGAAGCCCCACTTACCCAAGTGATTGAAACACCAAAGCAAAAGAGTCGGAATGGATGAACGGGAATGAGAAGAAATTAAGTTCAGAATATCATAACCGGACCAGAGGTCCCTCACAAACTGACAATTTAAAAACAAGTGAACCAACGACTCTTCATTCTGACAAAACACACACTTAGAAGCTAACGACACCCCCTTTCCTTAAGGATGTCATCAGCTCACAGAAACTTCTTAAAAATTCTCCAAACGAAAAAAGAAAGAGCAACCGTAGGCAAGCGGAACCAACCTGGCACGACTGGGGAGCGCGACTCTAGTACCTGCTTCGCTAGTTTCAACTTTGGCTTAGACTCTATACCAACCCGACTCTCAAAGACGAAAAGACTTGAAATTACGCCACGGAGAAGCGTAGTCAGATTGATAGAGGCGAGGAAGCTTCTGAATCTCGAACACGCAGCCGGAATGCCATTACACACAACACCACCACAATGTGAAATTAAAAAACTCCAACCAACTCGAAAAGGAACAAACAAGATAGGCATAATTTAAGAGCAGCAAATTCTTGCACCATTGAAGAACACTGAAAGATCCTATCAAGCAAATATTAAAACTTGCATGTCCCCAATGAGACAGTGCCCAGCGCAATAACCAGGGGATCATCCAGATTTTAAGCCCCGGTCCAACCGAGAAGGACCACCACCTCTCCATAAACTTAGATTGCCCCCACCACTTCCAGCCATCCATGCTGATGAGCACCTCTCCCGAAGGAGATAAAAACAGTCTCAAAACAAGAAAAGACTTCGGATACCACCAATGAGAGAGTTCATTTGATACCAGGTGGACACCCGATCCTCCTTCACCCCCGCTAGAAAGCCCCGCCATCTCCATATAGCTATCAATGTAAGTCTTTAACAAGCGACTGGGCAACAACTTCTTCCCCCACTTCACCTTGGACCTCGCAGACCAAATCTGCCAGCACACTTGGCACGCCAGAGTGAAGCCCCACTTACCCAAGTGATTGAAACACCAAAGCAAAAGAGTCGGAATGGACGAACGGGAATGAGAAGAAATTAAGTTCAGAATATCATAACCGGACCAGAGGTCCCTCGCAAACTAACAATTTAAAAACAGGTGAACCAACGACTCTTCATTCTGACAAAACACACACTTAGAAGCTAACGACACCCCTCTTTCCTTAAGGATGTCATCAGCTGACAGAAACTTCTTAAAAATTCTCCAAACGAAAAAAGAAAGAGCAACCGTAGGCAAGCGGAACCAACCTGGCACGACTGGGGAGCGCGACTCTAGTACCTGCTTTGCTTGTTTCAACTTTGGGTTAGACTCTATACCAACCCGACTCCCAAAGACGAAAAGACTTGAAATTACACCACGAAGCAGCGTAGTCAGATTGATAGAGGCGAGGAAGCTTCTGAATCCCGAACACACAGCCAAAATCCCATTACTCACAACACCACCACAATGTGAAATTAAAAAACTCCAACCAACTCGAAAAGGAACTAACAAGATAGGCATAATGTAAGAGCAGCAAATTCTTGCACCATTGAAGAACACTGAAAGATCCTATCAAGCAAATATTAAAACTTGCATGTCCCCAATGAGACAGAGCCCAGCGCAATAACCAGGGGATCATCCAGATTTTAAGCCCCGGTCCAACCGAGCAGGACCACCACCTCTCCATAAACTTAGATTGCCCCCACCACTTCCAGCCATCCCTGCTGATGAGCACCTCTCCCGAAGGAGATAAAAACAGTCTCAAAACAAGAAAAGACTTTGGATACCACCAATGAGAGAGTTCATTTGATACCGGGTGGACACCCGATCCTCCTTCACCCCAGCTAGAAAGCCCCGCCATCTCCATATAGCTATCAATGTAAGTCTTTAACAAGCGAATGGGCAACAACTTCTTCCCCCACTTCACCTTGGACCTCGCAGACCAAATCTGCCAGCACACTTGGCACGCCAGAGTGAAGCCCCACTTACCCAAGTGATTTAAACACCAAAGCAAAAGAGTCGGAATGGACGAACGGGAATGAGAAGAAATTAAGTTCAGAATATCATAACCGGACCAGAGGTCCCTCGCAAACTAACAATTTAAAAACAGGTGAACCAACGACTCTTCATTCTGACAAAACACACACTTAGAAGCTAACGACACCCCCCTTCCTTAAGGATGTCATCAGCTGACAGAAACTTCTTAAAAATTCTCCAAACGAAAAAAGAAAGAGCAACCGTAGGCAAGCGGAACCAACCTGGCACGACTGGGGAGCGCGACTCTAGTACCTGCTTCGCTAGTTTCAACTTTGGCTTAGACTCTATACCAACCCGACTCTCAAAGACGAAAACACTTGAAATTACGCCACGGAGAAGCGTAGTCAGATTGATAGAGGCGAGGAAGCTTCTGAATCCCGAACACACAGCCGGAATGCCATTACTCATAACACCACCACAATGTGAAATTAAGAAACTCCAACCAACTCGAAAAGGAACCAACAAGATAGGCATAATTTAAGAGCAACAAATTCTTGCACCATTGAAGAACACTGAAAGATCCTATCAAGCAAATATTAAAACTTGCATGTCCCCAATGAGACAGAACCCAGCATAATAACCAGGGGATCATCCAGATTTTAAGCCCCGGTCCAACCGAGCAGGACCACCACCTCTCCATAAACTTAGATTGCCCCCACCACTTCCAGCCATCCCTGCTGATGAGCACCTCTCCCGAAGGAGATAAAAACAGTCTCAAAACAAGAAAAGACTTCGGATACCACCAATGAGAGAGTTCATTTGATACCGGGTGGACACCCGATCCTCCTTCACCCCCGCTAGAAAGCCCCGCCATCTCCATATAGCTATCAATGTAAGTCTTTAACCAACGACTGGGCAACAACTTCTTCCCCCACTTCACCTTGGACCTCGCAGACCAAATCTGCAAGCACACTTCGCACGCCAGAGTGAAGCCCCACTTACCCAAGTGATTGAAACACCAAAGCAAAAGAGTCGGAATGGACGAACGGGAATTGACAAGAAATTAAGTTCAGAATATCATAACCGGACCAGAGGTCCCTCGCAAACTGACAATTTAAAAACAGGTGAACCAACGACTCTTCATTCTGACAAAACACACACTTAGAAGCTAACGACACCCCCCTTTCCTTAAGGTTGTCATCAGCTGACAGAAACTTCTTAAAATTTCTCCAAATGAAAAAAGAAAGAGCAACCGTAGGCAAGCGGAACCAACCTGGCACGACTGGGGAGCGCGACTCTAGTACCTGCTTCGCTAGTTTCAACTTTGGCTTAGACTCTATACCAACCCGACTCTCAAAGACGAAAAGACTTGAAATTACGCCACGGAGCAGCGTAGTCAGATTGATAGAGGCGAGGAAGCTTCTGAATCCCGAACACACAGCCGGAATGCCATTACTCACAACACCACCACAATGTGAAATTAAAAAACTCCAATCAACTCGAAAAGGAACCAACAAGATAGGCATAATTAAAGAGCAGCAAATTCTTGCACCATTGATGAACACTGAAAGATCCTATCAAGCAAATATTAAAACTTGCAAGTCCCCAATGAGACAGAGCCCAGCACAATAGCCAGGGGATCATCCAGATTTTAAGCCCCGGTCCAACCGAGCAGGACCACCACCTCTCCATAAACTTAGATTGCCCCCACCACTTCTAGCCATCCCTGCTGATGAGCACCTCTCCCGAAGGAGATAAAAACAGTCTCAAAACAAGAAAAGACTTCGGATACCACCAATGAGAGAGTTCATTTGATACCGGATGGACACCCGATCCTCCTTCACCCCCGCTAGAAAGCCCCGCCATCTCCATATAGCTATCAATGTAAGTCTTTAACAAGCGACTGGGCAACAACTTCTTCCCTCACTTCACCTTGGACCTCGTAGACCAAATCTGCCAGCACACTTGGCACGCCAGAGTGAAGCCCCACTTACCCAAGTGATTGAAACACCAAAGCAAAAGAGTCGGAATGGACGAACGGGAATGAGAAGAAATTAAGTTCAGAATATCATAACCGGACCAGAGGTCCCTCGCAAACTGACAATTTAAAAACAGGTGAACCAACGACTCTTCATTCTGACAAAACACACACTTAGAAGCTAACGACATCCCCCTTTCCTTAAGGATGTCATCAGCTGACAGAAACTTCTTAAAAATTCTCCAAACGAAAAAAGAAAGAGCAACCGTAGGCAAGCGGAACCAACCTGGCACGACTGGGGAGCGCGACTCTAGTACCTGCTTCGCTAGTTTCAACTTTGGCTTAGACTCTATACCAACCCGACTCTCAAAGATGAAAAGACTTGAAATTACGCCACGGAGAAGCGTAGTCAGATTGATAGAGGCGAGGAAGCTTCTGAATCCCGAACACACAGTCGGAATGCCATTACTCACAACACCACCACAATGTGAAATTAAAAAACTCCAACCAACTCGAAAAGGAACCAACAAGATAGGCATAATTTAAGAGCAGCAAATTCTTGCACCATTGAAGAACACTGAAAGATCCTATCAAGCAAATATTAAAATTTGCATGTCCCCAATGAGACAGAGCCCAGCGCAATAACCAGGGGATCATCCAGATTTTAAGCCCCGGTCCAACCGAGAAGGACCACCGCCTCTCCATAAACTTAGATTGCCCCCACCACTTCCAGCCATCCATGCTGATGAGCACCTCTCCCGAAGGAGATAAAAACAGTCTCAAAACAAGAAAAGACTTCGGATACCACCAATGAGAGAGTTCATTTGATACCCGGTGGACACCCGATCCTCCTTCACCCCCGCTAGAAAGCCCCGCCATCTCCATATAGCTATCAATGTAAGTCTTTAACAAGCGACTGGGCAACAACTTCTTCCCCCACTTCACCTTGGACCTCGCAGACCAAATCTGCCAGCACACTTGGCACGCCAGAGTGAAACCCCACTTACCCAAGTGATTGAAACACCAAAGCAAAAGAGTCGGAATGGACGAACGGGAATGATAAGAAATTAAGTTCAGAATATAATAACCGGACCAGAGGTCCCTCGCAAACTGACAATTTAAAAACAGGTGAACCAACGACTCTTCATTCTGACAAAACACACACTTAGAAGCTAACGACACCCCTCTTTCCTTAAGGATGTCATCAGCTGACAGAAACTTCTTAAAAATTCTCCAAACAAAAAAAGAAAGAGCAACCGTAGGCAAGCGGAACCAAACTGGCACGACTGGGGAGCGCGACTCTAGTACCTGCTTCGCTTGTTTCAACTTTGGCTTAGACTCTATATCAACCCGACTCCCAAAGACGAAAAGACTTGAAATTACACCACGGAGCAGCGTAGTCAGATTGATAGAGGCGAGGAAGCTTCTGAATCCCGAACACACAGCCAAAATCCCATTACTCACAACACCACCATAATGTGAAATTAAAAAACTCCAACCAACTCGAAAAGGAACCAACAAGATAGGCATAATGTAAGAGCAGCAAATTCTTGCACCATTGAAGTACACTGAAAGACCCTATCAAGCAAATATTAAAACTTGCATGTCCCCAATGAGACAGAGCCCAGCGCAATAACCAGGGGATCATCCAGATTTTAAGCCCCGGTCCAACCGAGCAGGACCACCACCTCTCCATAAACTTAGATTGCCCCCACCACTTCCAGCCATCCCTGCTGATGAGCACCTCTCCCGAAGGAGATAAAAACAGTCTCAAAACAAGAAAAGACTTTGGATACCACCAATGAGAGAGTTCATTTGATACCGGGTGGACACCCGATCCTCCTTCACCCTAGCTAGAAAGCCCCGCCATCTCCATATAGCTATCAATGTAAGTCTTTAACAAGCGAATGGGCAACAACTTCTTCCCCCACTTCACCTTGGACCTCGCAGACCAAATCTGCCAGCACACTTGGCACGCCAGAGTGAAGCCCCACTTACCCAAGTGATTGAAACACCAAAGCAAAAGAGTCGGAATGGACGAACGGGAATGAGAAGAAATTAAGTTCAGAATATCATAACCGGACCAGAGGTCCCTCGCAAACTGACAATTTTAAAACAGGTGAACCAACGACTCTTCATTCTGACAAAACACACACTTAGAAGCTAACGACACCCCCCTTCCTTAAGGATGTCATCAGCTGACAGAAACTTCTTAAAAATTCTCCGAACGAAAAAAGAAAGAGCAACCTTAGGCAAGCGGAACCAACCTGGCACGACTGGGGAGCGCGACTCTAGTACCTGCTTCGCTAGTTTCAACTTTGGCTTAGACTCTATACCAACCCGACTCTCAAAGACGAAAACACTTGAAATTACGCCACGGAGAAGCGTAGTCAGATTGATAGAGGCGAGGAAGCTTCTGAATCCCGAACACACAGCCGGAATGCCATTACTCAAAACACCACCACAATGTGAAATTAAAAAACTCCAATCAACTCGAAAAGGAACCAACAAGATAGGCATAATTAATGAGCAGCAAATTCTTGCACCATTGAAGAACACTGAAAGATCCTATCAAGCAAATATTAAAACTTGCATGTCCCCAATGAGACAGAGCCCAGCACAACAGCCAGGGGATCATCCAGATTTTAAGCCCCGGTCCAACCGAGCAGGACCACCACCTCTCCATAAACTTAGATTGCCCCCACCACTTCCAGCCATCCCTGCTGATGAGCACCTCTCCCGAAGGAGATAAAAACAGTCTCAAAACAAGAAAAGACTTCGGATACCACCAATGAGAGAGTTCATTTGATACCGGATGGACACCCGATCCTCCTTCACCCCCGCTAGAAAGCCCCGCCATCTCCATATAGCTATCAATGTAAGTCTTTAACAAGCGACTGGGCAACAACTTCTTCCCGCACTTCACCTTGGACCTCGTAGACCAAATCTGCCAGCACACTTGGCACGCCAGAGTGAAGCCCCACTTACCCAAGTGATTGAAACACCAAAGCAAAAGAGTCGGAATGGACGAACGGGAATGAGAAGAAATTAAGTTCAGAATATCATAACCGGACCAGAGGTCCCTCGCAAACTGACAATTTAAAAACAGGTGAACCAACGACTCTTCATTCTGACAAAACACACACTTAGAAGCTAACGACACCCCCCTTTCCTTAAGGATGTCATCAGCTGACAGAAACTTCTTAAAAATTCTTCCAACGAAAAAAGAAAGAGCAACCGTAGGCAAGCGGAACCAACCTGGCACGACTGGGGAGCGCGACTCTAGTACCTGCTTCGCTAGTTTCAACTTTGGCTGAGACTCTAT
Organism: Gastrodia elata; assembly: GCA_016760335.1. Lineage (NCBI taxonomy): Eukaryota > Viridiplantae > Streptophyta > Magnoliopsida > Asparagales > Orchidaceae > Gastrodia > Gastrodia elata. Next base: position 46,188,586 of record CM028675.1, on the reverse strand, counting down.
ACCAACCCGACTCTCAAAGATGAAAAGACTTGAAATTACGCCACGGAGAAGCGTAGTCAGATTGATAGAGGCGAGGAAGCTTCTGAATCCCGAACACACAGTCGGAATGCCATTACTCACAACACCACCACAATGTGAAATTAAAAAACTCCAACCAACTCGAAAAGGAACCAACAAGATAGGCATAATTTAAGAGCAGCAAATTCTTGCACCATTGAAGAACACTGAAAGATCCTATCAAGCAAATATTAAAACTTGCATGTCCCCAATGAGACAGAGCCCAGCGCAATAACCAGGGGATCATCCAGATTTTAAGCCCCGGTCCAACCGAGAAGGACCACCACCTCTCCATAAACTTAGATTGCCCCCACCACTTCCAGCCATCCATGCCGATGAGCACCTCTCCCGAAGGAGATAAAAACAGTCTCAAAACAAGAAAAGTCTTCGGATACCACCAATGAGAGAGTTCATTTGATACCAGGTGGACACCCGATCCTCCTTCACCCCCGCTAGAAAGCCCCGCCATCTCCATATAGCTATCAATGTAAGTCTTTAACAAGCGACTGGGCAACAACTTCTTCCCCCACTTCACCTTGGACCTCGCAGACCAAATCTGCCAGCACACTTGGCACACCAGAGTGAAGCCCCACTTACCCAAGTGATTGAAACACCAAAGCAAAAGAGTCGGAATGGACGAATGGGAATGAGAAGAAATTAAGTTCAGAATATCATAACCGGACCAGAGGTCCCTCGCAAACTGACAATTTAAAAACAAGTGAACCAACGACTCTTCATTCTGACAAAACACACACTTAGAAGCTAACGACACCCCCCTTCCTTAAGGATGTCATCAGCTCACAGAAACTTCTTAAAAATTCTCCAAACGAAAAAAGAAAGAGCAACCGTAGGCAAGCGGAACCAACCTGGCACGACTGGGGAGCGCGACTCTAGTACCTGCTTCGCTAGTTTCAACTTTGGCTTAGACTCTATACCAACCCGACTCTCAAAGATGAAAAGACTTGAAATTACGCCACGAAGAAGCGTAGTCAGATTGATAGAGGCGAGGAAATTTCTGAATCCCGAACACACAGTCGGAATGCCATTACTCACAACACCACCACAATGTGAAATTAAAAAACTCCAACCAACTCGAAAAGGAACCAACAAGATAGGCATAATTTAAGAGCAGCAAATTCTTGCACCATTGAAGAACACTGAAAGATCCTATCAAGCAAATATTAAAACTTGCATGTCCCCAATGAGACAGAGCCCAGCGCAATAACCAGGGGATCATCCAGATTTTAAGCCCCGGTCCAACCGAGAAGGACCACTACCTCTCCATAAACTTAGATTGCCCCCACCACTTCCAGCCATCCATGCTGATGAGCACCTCTCCCGAAGGAGATAAAAACAGTCTCAAAACAAGAAAAGACTTCGGATACCACCAATGAGAGAGTTCATTTGATACCCGGTGGACACCCGATCCTCCTTCACCCCCGCTAGAAAGCACCGCCATCTCCATATAGCTATCAATGTAAGTCTTTAACAAGCGACTGGGCAACAACTTCTTCCCCCACTTCACCTTGGACCTCGCAGACCAAATCTGCCAGCACACTTGGCACGCTAGAGTGAAACCCCACTTACCCAAGTGATTGAAACACCAAAGCAAAAGAGTCGGAATGGACGAACGGGAATGAGAAGAAATTAAGTTCAGAATATAATAACCGGACCAGAGGTCCCTCGCAAACTGACAATTTAAAAACAGGTGAACCAACGACTCTTCATTCTGACAAAACACACACTTAGAAGCTAACGACACCCCTCTTTCCTTAAGGATGTCATCAGCTGACAGAAACTTCTTAAAAATTCTCCAAACGAAAAAAGAAAGAGCAACCGTAGGCAAGCGGAACCAACCTGGCACGACTGGGGAGCGCGACTCTAGTACCTGCTTCGCTTGTTTCAACTTTGGCTTAGACTCTATACCAACCCGACTCCCAAAGACGAAAAGACTTGAAATTACACCACGGAGCAGCGTAGTCAGATTGATAGAGGCGAGGAAGCTTCTGAATCCCGAACACACAGCCAAAATCCCATTACTCACAACACCACCACAATGTGAAATTAAAAAACTCCAACCAACTCGAAAAGGAACCAACAAGATAGGCATAATGTAAGAGCAGCAAATTCTTGCACCATTGAAGAACACTGAAAGATCCTATCAAGCAAATATTAAAACTTGCATGTCCCCAATGAGACAGAGCCCAGCGCAATAACCAGGGGATCATCCAGATTTTAAGCCCCGGTCCAACCGAGCAGGACCACCACCTCTCCATAAACTTAGATTGCCCCCACCACTTCCAGCCATCCCTGCTGATGAGCACCTCTCCCGAAGGAGATAAAAACAGTCTCAAAACAAGAAAAGACTTTGGATACCACCAATGAGAGAGTTCATTTGATACCGGGTGGACACCCGATCCTCCTTCACCCCAGCTAGAAAGCCCCGCCATCTCCATATAGCTATCAATGTAAGTCTTTAACAAGCGAATGGGCAACAACTTCTTCCCCCACTTCACCTTGGACCTCGCAGACCAAATCTGCCAGCACACTTGGCACGCCAGAGTGAAGCCCCACTTACCCAAGTGATTGAAACACCAAAGCAAAAGAGTCGGAATGGACGAACGGGAATGAGAAGAAATTAAGTTCAGAATATAATAACCGGACCAGAGGTCCCTTGCAAACTGACAATTTAAAAACAGGTGAACCAATGACTCTTCATTCTGACAAAACACACACTTAGAAGCTAAAGACACCCCCCTTTCCTTACATTGTGTGGATCTATGTAACTTCTCTTTTGAGAAAGTAATGAATTAAATGATAATGAAATTTTATTATTCACTGAATTTATATTTGCACTTACAGCCATAAATCCTAGATCTCTTTCTGCTCAGACACCGATTAAGAACACGATCTCATCCTCGGGTGTACTTGATGAAATGAATCCTATGGAAAATCTGATGAAGGCGCTGATCGAGAGTAATGGACAACATGCGCAAGAGACTCATGCCCTTATACTAAGGGTTCGCCCACAATCTCTTCCTCAAGTAGGAGTTCCATCTTCCTCTCACTTCTCAGGAGATGGGCTTCTTCATAATTTTCTGCGATTAAGGACATTGATAAATTCATAATTTATATCCTAAATAAAAAAACGTTTCTTTCATTTTTCATATTAAAACTGCATTCTTAATCCAATTTTGCCTATTTTTTTTCAGGAAAAAGGCTTATCCAATAATTTCTGAACATTTCTAGACAATTTTCTAAGTTTTTTGGAAAAAAATCCACTGCCGCGTGCGAAATGCTGGCTTGTAAGATCCGCTTGCAGCGGAGTATTTTGCGAAATACTAGCGTTCTAGCGCACTGTCATGGAGCAATTTGCGAAATACTGGCGCTATAGTGCGCTGCAGCTGAGCAATTTGCAAAACACTGGCGCTATAGCGCGCTGTAGCATAGCAATTTACAAAACGCTGGCACTATAGCGCACTGCAGCAGACCATTTTGCGAAATGTTGGTGCTACAGCGCGCTGTAGCAGATCTTACAAGCCAGCATTTCGCACGCGGCAACCGATTCTTTCCAGAAAACTTAGAAAATTGTCTAGAAATGTTCAGAAATTGTTGGATAAGCCTTTTTCCTGAAAAAAAATAGGCAAAATTGGATTAAGAAAGCAGTTTTAATCTGAAAAATGAATGAAACTTTTTTTTATTTAGGATATAAAAGTTTTCTGGAAAAAATTCGCTGTCGCGTGCGAAATGCTGGCTTGTAAGATCCACTGCAGCGGAGAAATTTCCAAAATGCTCCGCTGCAGTTCACTGTAGCACCAACATTTCACAAAATGGTCCACTGCAGCGCGCTCTAGTGCTAGTGTTTTACAAATTGCTATGCTACAGCGCGCTATAGCGCTAGTGTTTTACAAATTGCTCCGCTGCAGCGCACTGTAGCGAACACTATAGCGTGCTGCAGCAGACCATTAGGCGAAATGTTGGTGCTACAATGCGCTGCAGCGGAGCAATTTGCAAAATGATGGCGCTATAGCGCGTTGTAGCATATCATCAATTTACAAACTAGAACGCCACAGCGCGCCACTGCGGACTATTTTGCAAAAACTTTCCACTATAGCGCGCTATAGCGCCCCACAGCGTGTTGAAATTTTGTCTGAGCAGAGCATTAAATCTGGTTGGGACAAGACTCCCAACCAGCTCCTTGTCTCCAGTCATCATTCCTTTGGCAGCAGATTTGTTCTTAAAGGGAAAATTGACATTTTGAGGTGATGTGGAGATTAAACAATGGAAAAGTGGAAGTTTCATCACCCCTCAAGTGGTATTGGCTATCATTACTGTAGAATTTTTAAAAGCAAAAGCAGAATTTGAATGCGAATATGAAGAGTGCAGCCCACCTCTATAAGTACCACCCTTCTTGACTTAAGGAGGGTTCCAAACTTGGCTCACTACAACCTAAGTAAGGAGAGGGCTGCATAAAAGAGAAGGAGAACTCTCCAAGAGTAGAAGGACTCCTCTTGCTAAGGAGAAGAAGGAGAAAGACAGCACTATGAGCCTAGGAGAAGCAACCACAAGCAAGAAGAGGAGAAGTCTAGAGAACTTCCCAAAGGAATGTTCATAGTATTTTCTAAACTATTGTCTTGTGTTTTTTTTAGTTGATCATGAAAGGGTCTTTATCCATGTATATGTTCTTTTTCATCTCTTTTGTAATGGAGAGCTAAACCTCCCTTGGGGAGGGTTGGGGCAATCCCACATGTAATGAAAGACACTATAATGTATGAAATTTTCCTCAAGCCTTAATAAAATTTATAAACTCAATGACTTGTTAAAGAAATATAAAGGACTATTGTGGACTTGAATGTGGACCAAATGACAAGGGACTAAATGAATTCAAGGACTAAAAATTCTTGTGCTCTATAGCTCATTCTTAGTCTTAATACTGGATTCATGAGTGCATGAGAGCTTAGAACTATGTGAGATAGTTATTGAGCTTAGTGCACCTTGATCAATGCTCAACTCAAGAGTTGAAGCATGTGATGCTAAGATCCACTAATTGTGCTCCATTTCTCAACATACTTAAGGGAGAGAATGGATTCATTGAGTGCTCATGAACGAGGTGACATAGTCATTGAGCCCAATGAAATCACTCCCTCATCTAAACTATGCTTGAGGTGCGTAATGCTCTAAGTGGAATCAAAGCTTGAAAGATCTTAACTTAATAACCCTCATCTCCATGATCAAGAGATGAGAGGAAAACTAAAAAAAATCTAAAATTTTATAAGGGTCTTTATGCTGAAATAGAACTGAGTGTGTGTTCATTTCCTGCACGAGATTTGAACTTGTAAATCTTTGATATAAAACTCTAAGAAGGACAATGTGCACTTGATTAAAAATTAAGTAAAGAAAAGATGAACTCTTGAGGAATCATCATACATAAGTTATCTATCATATAATATGGGAGAAACCAACTCTCCTCTTCCTTTTATCAGAATTATTTTCTACTAAAAGTTGTCGTGCTTATTCAGGAGCAAAATTCAACATACACATATAGCTTAAACATTAGTGATCATAGATATACCTTAGTAACAAAACACCTAATTCCCCGAGGTTCGATAAATCTAGGAAACTCAAACTTTCCACTTATTACTTCAGACCACATACACTTGCGTGCAAGCGCGGACATATTTTTGGTCTATCAGACATCTACATTCAGTAGGGCTCTTAACCCCATGGACAATGTTACTTGGTTGAAAAGGGCTGAGAAGAATTTGTCTAGCATAAAATGTCCAAATTCTGAAGGTATTTGCTTAGTCACCCACCTGTTTCAGGAGGAAGCAGAGTATTGGTGGGAAAATGAGCGGAACAATAAGTTTACCGATTATGAGATAGAAAATATCTTGTGGGATATGTTCCTAAAAGAATTTTGTGAGGCATCCATCCCTGCATCAGCTCAAGCCATTTTAGAGGATGAACTTCTCCACCATACGCAAAAGAATAGGTCTGTGTTCAATTATGAACAAGAGTTCCGAAGGCTAGCACATTTTGTTTTGGACTTGGTTAGAACGGAAGCAGCCAGATGATGTCGCTTCCTGAAAGAATTGAGAGACTCCATAAAAGCTCATTTTGTGTCTCATCAAATCTAGAACTTCACAAAGTTGATAGAGGCGACTCGCTTCCAAGAAAGATTTTAAGGACAAATGGATTGTAAGCGTAAGGCTACATTTGTGCAGCCAAGAAGAGAACATTTTGGTCATCACAAGGTGGCTCAAGTATTCAATATAAAAGTAGAATAATCCCAGTCTGAAACTCTCGAGTGCAAGCGTGCTCACCCATATGGTAAATGCTATCACTTTGGCAATGTATGTTTCACCTGCGGACGAGATGGTCACCGCTACTACCAGTGTGACTCTAAGACAACTATTTACAGAGTTCTCATCGATAACTCTCGTCGCAATAAAGTGTTCTGTCCGCAGCCATTAAATAGTCAAGCTCCAGCCTTAGCAGTAATGCCAGCTCCAGTACTTACAACCAACAAGAACACATCTGCTCTGGTTCCAAGGCTGGTCTATAATTGCCAAGGCCAGCGACCTTAGGGCAAGCAACCATCAGCTCCTGCGAGAGTTTATACGCTAACTCCTACTTTGGCTCCTGAAGATAATGATGTCGTCTCAGGTGCACCTTAAATTAATTTTTATTCAGCTATTCCTGTATTTAGTTTTTCTCTGCTTCAGTATTTTTGAATAGCAAATCCTTATCAGAACTATTGTAATCATAAACACCTTAACGATAAATGATAAATCTTGCAATATTCTTTTCAATACAGGAGCAAGTCATTCCTTTATATCGGAAAGCTGGGTTAAAACTCTTAAACTGTTAACCTATCTATTAGTAAATTCATTAAGCATCGGGTTACCTTCCGGAGTCCGTATGCAGTCCTAATAATTCTGTATCGTTGATATTCCAATTGAAGAACAAAAATAAGAGGCTATATTAATTGTGTTGCTAATGGCAAATTTTGATGTAATTCTGGGTATCGACTGGCTAAGCAAACATGGTGCATCCATAAATTGCCAAAAGAAGAAAATCACTTTTTGCAGTGGAAGTCAGTCGCAATTCTTTGTAGGTAGATTTAGTACCCAAGCATCGTTTATTAATGCAATGAAAGTAGAAAAGTTAGTCAAGAAAGGCTATGCTGTGTATCTTGTAACAATATTAGGAGATAAGAAAGAGGTCTTTCTTATCTCGGAGAATTGAATAGTTTGTGAATTCCATGATGTCTTTCTTAAAGACCTACCCAATCTTCCTCCAGTTAGAGAAGTAAAGTTTGCAATTGAGTTAATCCCTGGAACCCAGCCGCTATCAAAGGTTCCATATTGCATGGCACCTAAGGAGTTGCAAGAACTGAATAAGCAATTGCAAGAGTTGCTAGAGAAGGGTCTAATTCAACCGAGTTCATTTTCTTGGGGAGCATTTTATTAGTGAAAAAGAAAGATGGTTCGGTGCGGATGTGCATCGATTATAGAGAACTGAAGAAAGTAACCATCTAGAATAAGTGTCCTTTGCTGCGTATTGATGATCTATTTGATCAACTATCTGGAGCTAAAGTTTTCTCAAAAATTGACTTGCGACCAGGTTACCACCAGCTGTGAGTTAAAGATTAAGATGTCAAGAAAACAACGTTTAAAACTCGCTATGGACATTAAGAATTTTTGGTAATGTCTTTCAACTTAACAGATGCGTCATCTATTTTTATGGATTTAATGCAGTGCGTATTGTTTAGATAAATTTGTCATCGTCTTCATCGACGATGATTTATTCAAGAAGCAAAGCTGATCATGAGAACCATCTGCAGTTAGTATTAAAAGAGCTTCAAAGCCATGAATTATATGCTAAGTATTCTAAGTACGAATTATGGCTTGACTCAATTGCTTTCTTGGGATACATTGTAGACGCACATGGAATCAAGGTTGATCAGAATAAAGTAAGTGCAGTTTAGGACTGGTCACAGCCAAAGTTCGTGACTGATATCAGAAGTTTTCTGGGTTTTGCTGGTTACTATATAAAATTTATTAAAGGCTTTTCACAGATAGCATCTCCTCTCACAAAGTTGACTCAGAAGGCAGTGCCATTCATCTGGAGTCCAAAGTGTGAGAATGCATTTTAATCATTAAAAGATGCTCTTTCTTCTGCCTTGGTACTGGCTTTATCAAAAGAAGGTTTCAACTACCAAGTCTATATCAATGCGTCTGGGATAGGCTTGTGATGTGTACTCATGCAGAAAGGAAAAGTTATCGCATATGCGTCTTGTCAATTAAAACCGCATGAAAAGAATTATCCTGTTCATGATCTGGAAATAGCCGCCGTAGTTTTTGCCTTAAAAATTTGGCATCATTATTTGTGTGGCGTCCAATGTTCCATATTTACGGACCATCAAAGATTAAAGTATATCTTCACCTAGTATGAGCTCAACTGCCATCAGTGAAGATGGCTCGAATTAATAAGTGATTATGATTTAAGCATTCAATACCATCCCGGTAAAGCAAATGTTGTAGCTGATGCACTCAGTCATCATGCTATACTTTCCTCCTTAATAGCTTTAAGTCCTTCGGAGGAAGAATTTAGAGGGTTTGATATTTGGCTAGTTCGTGGTGTTATGCTAAGTGAACTAATATCTATGAGTACCGTAGAGCCAACCTTTCATCGAGATGTCTCCATCTCCCAAACAAAGGATGAAGACTATTTGTAGTTCAAAATAGAAGTTGAAAGTGGTCGTCATTTCAATCTCTAGCTGCGAGGTAATGTAGTATATCAAGAAGATCGCATATGGATTCCTAAATCGATGCAGCAAGAAATTTTAGTAGAAGGACATAATTCTGGTTACCAAGTACATCCTGGTAGTGCGAAGATGTACCAAGATTTGAAGACATCATTCTGGTGGCCTGGAATGAAGAAAAGTAAGGCTAAATTCATAGCCAAGTATCATGCTTGCAGTTTAGTCAAAGCTGAACATCAGAAGCTTGGAAGGCTTCTCAATCCTCTGGCAAGTCCTGAATGGAAGTAATTTGATGTTTCTATATATTTTGTTATGGGTTTGCCAAAATCAAGGTCTGGTGCTGATTCAATCTGGGTCATTGTTAATTGACAGACCAAATCAACATATTTTATTCCTATGCGCCAGATCGATTCTATAGAGAAATTAGCAAAGCTGTATATCGAGAAAATTGTAAGACTTCATGGAGTTCCAAGGTCTATTATATTTGATCGAGATAGCCATTTTACTTCTAAATTTTGGCAGGCAGTACATCAAGACTTAGGGCCTACCCTAGCCATGAGCACTGCTTTTCACCCCAAATAGTTCAAATAGTTGGTCAGACTAAAAGAGTCAACCAAATTCTGGAAGCTCTTCTTTGTCTCTGTATTCTAGATTTCGAAAGCTTCTGGGAAGATCATATTCTCTTAGTGGAGTTTGTATATAATAACAATTTCTAAACAAGTATCAGCATGGCTTTGTATGAAGCCTTGTACAACAGGAAGTGCAGTACTCCCTTAGCATGGTCTAAAACTGGTAGCGTTCAGTTATATGGCTCAGAATTAGTTGAAGAAACTAATTGTAAGGTGCATTTGATCCAATAAAGAATTAAAGTAGCTCAAGATTGCTAGAGTAAGTATCATGATGCTCATCATCATTATCTAGAATTCAAGGTTGGAAATTTTGTGTATCTTAAACTAAGCCCAAAGAAAGGCATATATCATTTTAGTGTAGCCGTGAAGCTAACTCCTCGCTATACCGGACCTTTCAAAATATTAGAAAAGATTGGTTGTGCAGCTTATAGATTGTAGCTTCCTGAAGATTTCTCTACAATCCATAATGTGTTCCACATCTCCTCTTTGCAGAGATGTCTTCATAATCCTTCTCATCTAATTCAACTTTCAGTGGGACCTCTCCAGCCGGATCTTTATTATGTGGAGGAGCCAATTAATAACTTAGCTCATGATAAAAAGCAGCTGAGAAATTGCTCAATTCCAATGGTAAAGGTTCAGTGGAGGAATCGCTCACTAGAAGATTCTACTTGGGAAAAAGAGGCTGATATGCGAAGAAAGTATCCCGGTCTCTTTGAAAATTTAGACACCCGTTAAATTCTGAACTTGTAATTTTGTTCTTAAAAGTTATGCATTATTATTTTCTCTCTTGAGATGATGTTGAGGATGATATCGTTCTTAAGTGGGAAAGTCTGTAACAACCCTAGATTGTTACTCTGTTAAATCTCAGCTTGATCAGGAATTAGTTTTGATGCTATTGCATTTTAAATATCAAGTTAAGCAAATCATATAATTTTGAAGTCAATTGAACTTCTCTAAGTCAAGTTAACATTTTTTATCAGTTTAGATGCCATAAATAAGACCTAAAATATTTTGATCTAAAAATTAAAATCTGAGTTTATTTTTGAATTCCACACCCCCAAATTCGCCAGGAGAGAACATTTAGTAAAATTTGAAGATCATTTAGACTATGATTCTATTTAAGTTAAAATGGTCTAATTGCATTCTAGGGTTTCTAATAGTTTAAAATTAAAAATATACCTTATACCCGATTAAACGGCCGGGATCCGCTATGTAGACAGCGGGAGATCCGCTACGGAGTCTGGGTCATGCAACAACGGAGTCCCGCAGATCTCATCGTCACACTTAAGGAATCAACAGCTAGGATTAGATCCTGCAGAACTGCGGATCTGCCATTAGATGCGCCATGTGGCTCTTACAGCACAGATTCAATCAGATCTGGCCGTTAGGATCCGGAGGATCAGGACCGTAACGCGGTTCCGATCAATCCATCAGACGGCCCACAGTGCTCCCACACTGTGGATCTTCGTCTTTGCCTCACCCGCTCTTGACAGAAGGAATTCGGAGAATTCCATATAGCCAGGCCTGCCCCCACTACCCACTCCACCTCATCATGCAGTTGGAAATCTTCCCTCAATGGCGTATTAGCCCTTTTGGGCCCCATGGCCTGGTTAGCTCCAATTAAGAAAATTGGAGTTTGGCCATGGCTCGAGCTCTCGAGTCATCCCCAGCCCAAGCCAATGCCTCTGGAAGTTTCCCCATACCCTACCACGGCTATAAATAGCCTCAGTATTGCTCCCTATGATCCTTTGCTAATCAATTGGTGTTAGGCTACCCTCCACCATTGTTGACCTTCCTGAGCTTCCCTAGGCATCCCTGGTGTGTGTACCACTGATATGGGCAATTCCTGGCATTCAGGAATCCTAAGTGCATTCGTTTGAAGCTCTGCAGCCCCTGCCTCCCTCTCTGTCGACCGATCCAGCTCTCACAGTTGAACCAGGTATCCTAGTATGCAAGTTCTGAGCCAACGAGGCTCAGACTTTACTCCTTTTGATTCGTAATAGCTCGTATTGTAGAAATAAACTCACTGCTATCGTAATTATGCCCTAAGGTAACTCCGATTGATCGGGCTATGTCCCGTAAAAAGGTCTGGGTCTGAGTAAGGACCTAGTGATCCAGCCCACCTCAGACCCTCAGGCCATAGAGCTTCGATCCGCCTCACCTCTCTGAAGGTGTAAGGATCGATCCCTGGGCAAATCATGGCCTTTATGGGGAGAATTATCTCTCCACAGTAGATCCATTGAGGGAGCTCTTGGGTGAGTAAAGTCTGGGTGATCCAGACCACCTCGAAGAGGGCTTCGGATCCCCATTGATGCGTCTGGCTATGGTGAACGTGTAGCGATCGTTGGTTGGTTGTGTCATGACTCAGATGTGTGAGAAATGGCCGATTAGGGTTTTCCTAATAGGCTATTCCATCGGGATGAGGGGTTGGGGACGAAGCCTTGTGCAGGTCAGGCCAACCCATTTTTAATTAAATTCGATTAATTGGATTTATGTTCCTTAAGGAAAATAATCCAATTAATCAAATCATAGTGAAATAAAATTGGAAAAATGCAAATTAAATTAATGTGATAACTTTTGATAAACTGGTCCAAACTCTATGATTTTATATACCAAACTGATCAGAAAATCATAAAGAATCAGAATATAAAATAATATTGCACTTTTAATGGTTGGATTTTCTGGATTAGCCTAATTATTGCAGAACTAAATTAGGGTTGATTAGCATGTATACTTAGCCAAATTGCATGATTTAGGTGCCATTGTGTTCCTTATGCCTTGTAGAATACATGTGCTAGGTGGTTTAATTTTTTGATTTATGTATTCTTAATTATGCCCTAACCTTGTAATCACATGATTAGTAAAAAATTAAGGTTTACGATTATCGAAAGTTAGTAAACTTAGTCTCTGATTTCTCATATGAATAGATAACACATAATTTCCAAGTTTAATGAATTTCTGGTTGTTGGATTTATAATTAGGTGTTAATCTATTTGTTTTGAATTAAGGTTTGATTAGTACTAATTACCTTTTATTTTCTGCAAATTTCTATTATTTAGCTTTCATAACATTGCCATGATGGTAAAGAGCCTATCATGTGAATCTTAAGCATTTAATTTAGCCAATTTGATTTAAAGTAGCATAACTCCTTAATTAATCTTAAGAAATCTTAAGATCTTGATCAAGTGAATTATACTTGGTTGAAATATGAGATTGCAACCAATAATATACCACTAATACACTGATTTGACATTTGAACCATAAATCAACAAATGAAGTTAATCTTAAACCTTAATCACTTTACCCTAACATGTTTGATTAAGATCTGAATCCTTAATCACTTAACCAAATAACTTTATTACAAGATAATTCAGTTGACATTATTCCTATAATACATCTGATTTGATATTGATCTTTAATCATTGAATTAGAAGTGCTAAGATTAATAATGAAATCATGTGATTGAATCATCTGAATCTAAGCTTTAGATTTTTGATTTTCTCTTATATAAGACTATTAGCATAAGATGGTTATTGAAATTGTAATGATTTATGAAATGACCTAACTTTAATAATATATTTGATTTCATCCCATGATTGTAGAATAGGATGTAATAATATGGATCTAATCATCTGATTAGATAACTTTTATCCAAGTTAATAAGTAAGCCTTTAATCTTTAGCTTAAGTGGTAGAATAGTGAGATTTTAATGACCTTGCTTTAGGAGTGCTTTAAAATAATTAAAAGCCTTAAAGAATGTTATACATTAAGGTAGGAAAGACTTATTGTGACATATTGAGGTAGAAACTTAGATGATCCTACCCAACCTTAGAAGTTGATCTTAAACCTTATGGAAGAATACACCTAAGATATTAGATTAAGATTATCCCATATGATATTAACTCATGTTGAGTGACCTCTTGGTCACATCCTTAGAACCTTGTGTAGGACTCACCCAATTAGAGTAAGGATTGATAGTGTTGGATAAATCCTTGGTGATTAAATAGGAACTGTCTGAGCTTAATTTATTAGTTAATTATCATCATGCATACCCATGGTACTAAAGGTTTGGATGAGTCACTCTAATGTGAACTTCTGACCAGATGCTTCTTGTGGGTTAAGGTGAATATAGTCTCGTTAGAGTAAATTGTCCAAACTTAAGAAAGTGAGATAGAATCTTAGTTTGGGTGAATAATAACTGCGAAAGGGTTCTGCCTCCTATCTTGTGTGTGCCTCCATAAGTGCAGTTATAAGCAAACTAAGTGATAAATTCACCTTTTTGAGAACATACAACCTTGTGTATAAATCCATTCCAATTGATGACTCCAAGCAAATCTCCCTAAACAAGAAGAACTAATTAGTGAAAGTAGAATCTAGGAGTTAGAATTTTTTTAGCAGTATTTTACATAATGGAGACATTTGAGTCATAATCTAATTTTAAGTATTTCTGGATTTCTCTTTTGATTTAACTCAAGTAGTATAAAGACATGAGCATGAGCTTAAGTGAGATGCATGAGTATTAATGTGATGCATGAATATCAATGATAATGTATGAGTATAAGTGATGAATTATGAGTTACAGAATGTTGCATACATCAGCGGGGGAAATTCAGGATGTTGAGATATCGTGGTAAAATATCCCAATTGGATGTATGTATATATTAGACCGTACGGCTCATAATAGTTGAGTTGATATCAGTGATATATCATGTTGTGGCATATACAGATGCATGATCCCAGTGGCATATAGCACAGCTTAGATGTTCTTACATCAATTTCAAAGCATACGTTGTTTATTCATTATCAGCTTTCAATGCACACTCAGCTTGTGTTATTTAGTTTTATGCAGTTTTCACTATTCAGCTATCTTTATAGTTTTTCTGCAGTTTGTTTACTTTACTATTTCATTACACCTATTTTAGAACAGTTTAGTTTAGTTCAACATTGCTCTTAATGACTTAAGCCTACTTCACCGTGGGTCACGGCTATGGTTTATTATGGAGGGCAAATTCCCCGTTCACTGAGCACTCCAATGTTCAAGAAAGATGTTAGCTTGTTGACCATATGGAGGCCGACCCAGTGAACCCTAGGCCATGACCTGGGTGCTGATGAATCACCATAAAGTCAATCGTGCGACTGAGATTAAATCTTGTGGTTTATAAAACCGCGGGAGTTGGATCTGAAGGTCGATTCAACGGCTGGATTAGGGCCTGGCCACAGAGCCTTCTAATCGACACCCGTGTTTGGATTGAATTACTAAAATCGCCTGCCGTCCTGATTCAAATGTTGGGATTAGCCATTAGAATCAAACAATTAGGATTTTAAATTTTGTAAATTAATAATAATTTATACTGTTTAAATTAATCAAATTTTCTTGATTAAATAAGCTCCAAAAATTCTCAAAAATTCACTCCTAACTAATTTGAGAATGAGGAACTCAAAAATACAATCAGATTTTTGATTAACGGTTCAAATAATTTTCATATATTTCTAATTATTTAAATTGATTAAAATATTCACTAAAATTTGATGACTTCCAAATTGACTCAAAAATTTAGAATTTGCTCCAAATAGTGTTTGGAGAGTATAGGGGAAGTTTCTATATTATTTGAGCTAGCTAAAATTGGGTAACAACACTAAGTTTGTTACACAATGTAATGTTGTCTCAAAATATTATATACAATATAATATTTTATTTGAAGCATATGTACCCAAATCATTGGTTTGACGTCCAATAATCAGATGTAAAAGATATACACTTTACAAGATTTAAACTTTCAACTTTTCTTTTTCAATATAAAAAATATTCAAGCATCTGCCTTTAAGATCTTTCTAGATATCTCCTATAATTATTATTTAAAGTACGAGCAAATAATTGAAATATGGCTATTCAACAAAATTAAAAGTAGCTCATCTGTACTAATTGTATTGATCAATATTTTTCTCACTCTACTATTATCATATGCAGATGTAACATAAATACTACTACTTCAGCATCAATAAATTTTTCCTTATTCAAAATCTCAAGATAGTTATTTCTGCAGATGGTATAAGTATTTTTAGTTTATAAATTCTGAGTAACTCGATGTAAAGTTCGTTTCGAGTCCTTTCCAACTCGAAATCGTCTTGAATTAAGTTTGATTCAACCCGTTAAACTTGAGAAACAACTCGAATATTTTGAGCCGAGTTGAATTCAAATCAAAACTGGGGAGTGTTTCGAGGGATTCTAGAGTTTCAACTAAAATATCAACCAAAATCCAAAGAAATGTTGTTTTTATGAGCATATTGACATTGCACTCACAACTTTTGTATTGCATATTATTATTTCATAATTAATTGTGTATTGATTGGTTTTGATATATATATATATATAGATATATATATATTAATCGAATATAACACTATTTGTGGTTTTGTGAATCGACTTCCATATATATTATAGTTCATCCATATATATTATAGTTCAAAGATTAAAAGTTCAAAACGATGAACTCAAAGGTGAGTAGCACAGCAAGTTTCATTTGATTGAAAAGGATGAGCATTTTAGCAGTGAGCGGTGGAAAATATTCGACATTCAATTAGTATATTTCTTCTTTTCCAATTTTTGGAATTCAGGAGTAGGAGCAAACGTGTTTCACATGAAAGCGAAAGTTCCTTCTATCTTCTCAAAGAATAAGAGAATCTATTTGTGGCTTCAAAAAGACAAAAAAAATATTCTCACTGATGAATTCAAACAATTGAGAGCCAGAAACCATCCGCTTCTTTGAATTTGCACTATAGCTTCTTACTAAGTATTCAGTCAAAAGCCAATGAGTGTGCCAAGAGATTGGAGGGCAAGACTACAAAATCAGTAGCAAAAATATTACTGCAGCCATAGAACAACTTATGAAAGATGCTTTCTATATGATTTTTGATATTTATCCCCTTAGAAAATGAATTTTACCAAGTGTTTTAATAACACGAATGCCCGGCAAGCCGGCCTCCCTCAGCCACTACCGTTGTTGTATGACGGCAACATTGGAACAACAATCAACAGTTTTCTATACGAACCCGACTCTCAAAGACGAAAAGACTTGAAATTACGCCACGGAGCAACGTAGTCAGATTGATAGAGGCGAGGAAGCTTCTGAATCCCGAACACACAGCCGGAATGCCATTACTCACAACACCACCACAATGTGAAATTGAAAAACTCGAACCAACTCGAAAAGGAACCAACAAGATAGGCATAATTTAAGAGCAGCAAATTCTTGCACCATTGAAGAACACTGAAAGATCCTATCAAGCAAATATTAAAACTTGCATGTCCCCAATGAGACAGAGCCCAGCGCAATAACCAGGGGATCATCCAGATTTTAAGCCCCGGTCTAAACTCTCCATAAACTTAGATTGCCCCCAGCACTTCCAGCCATCCCTGCTGATGAGCACCTCTCCCGAAGGAGATAAAAACAGTCTCAAAACAAGAAAAGACTTCGGATACCACCAATGAGAGAGTTCATTTGATACCGGGTGGACACCCGATCCTCCTTCACCCCGCTAGAAAGCCCCACCATCTCCATATAGCTATCAATGTAAGTCTTTAACAAGCGACTGGGCAACAACTTCTTCCCCCACTTCACCTTGGACCTCGCAGACCAAATCTGCCAGCACACTTGGCACGCCAGAGTGAAGCCCCACTTACCCAAGTGATTGAAACACCAAAGCAAAAGAGTCGGAATGGACGAACGGGAATGAGAAGAAATTAAGTTCAGAATATCATAACCGGACCAGAGGTCCCTCGCAAACTGACAATTTTAAAACAGGTGAACCAACGACTCTTCATTCTGACAAAACACACACTTAGAAGCTAACGACACCCCCCTTTCCTTAAGGATGTCATCAGCTGACAGAAACTTCTTAAAAATTCTCCAAACGAAAAAAGAAAGAGCAACCGTAGGCAAGCGGAACCAACCTGGCACGACTGGGGAGCGCGACTCTAGTACCTGCTTCGCTAGTTTCAACTTTGGCTTATACTCTATACCAACCCGACTCTCAAAGACGAAAAGACTTGAAATTACGCCACGGAGCAGTGTAGTCAGATTGATAGAGGCGAGGAAGCTTCTGAATCCCGAACACACAGCCGGAATCCCATTACTCACAACACCACCACAATGTGAAATTAAAAAACTCCAACCAACTCGAAAAGGAACCAACAAGATAGGCATAATTTAAGAGCAGCAAATTCTTGCACCATTGAAGAACACTGAAAGATCCTATCAAGCAAATATGAAAACTTGCATATCCCCAATGAGACAGAGCCCAGCACAATAACCAGGGGATCATCCAGATTTTAAGCCCCGGTCCAACCTAGCAGGACCACCACCTCTCCATAAACTTAGATTGCCCCCCCCCACTTCCAGCCATCCATGCTGATGAGCACCTCTCCCGAAGGAGATAAAAATAGTCTCAAAACAAGAAAAGACTTCGGATACCACCAATGAGAGAGTTCATTTGATACCGGGTGGACACCCGATCCTCCTTCACCCCCGCTAGAAAGCCCCGCCATCTCCATATAGCTATCAATATAAGTCTTTAACAAGCGACTGGGCATCAACTTCTTCCCCCACTTCACCTTGGACCTCTCAGACCAAATCTGCCAGCACACTTGGCACGCCAGAGTGAAGCCCCACTTACCCAAGTGATTGAAACACCAAAGCAAAAGAGTCGGAATGGACGAACGGGAATGAGAAGAAATTAAGTTCAGAATATCATAACCGGACCAGAGGTCCCTCGCAAACTGACAATTTAAAAACAGGTGAACCAACGACTCTTCATTCTGACAAAACACACACTTAGAAGCTAACGACACCCCCCTTTCCTTAAGGATGTCATCAGCTGACAGAAACTTCTTAAAAATTCTCCAAACGAAAAAAGAAAGAGCAACCGTAGGCAAGTGGAACCAACCTGGCACGACTGGGGAGCGCAACTCCAGTACCTGCTTCGCTAGTTTCAACTTTGGCTTAGACTCTATACCAACCCGACTCTCAAATAGTCCACCCCCCCCCCCCCCCCCAAATTAGAGTATTACAGACCAGGTTCACCACTTCTAGCACCGGAACCACTTTTGCAACCTTTGAAAAGTCTCACTGACCCTCCGACCAAAACTCAGACACCAAAGAGAGAGCCGAACCCACCACCGGGATGAGGGTATGGAGGGGGCCCTCCTTAAACCACTTGTCAAACTAGAAGGAGCAGGCTCCATCCCCAATGGCCCAAGAAATACTCCCTTCTGCCTCGCTCCTAATTCTCAAGAGATTTTGCCACACAATTGAATCATTTTGAAGAGCATCTCTTACTGAAATATTACACTTGGACCCATACTTATTGTGCATGAAAATGGCCCAAAGGCCCTCCCTACATCTTAGCCTCCACCAAAGCTTGACACAGAAAGCTACATGAATTCTTTTCAGAGGATAGAAACCCAACCCAGCCGAGGCCTTTGGGAGCGCCAACGATTTCCAGCTGCACCACCTAATGGCCTTCCTGCCAGCATAATCTCCCCAAAGAAAACTGTTACATAGAACATTAAAATGACTAATAAATGCAGCCAGAGGTCTTAGCACAGCCAGAAAAAAGTTCGGAATAACATTTAAGACCGATTGAAAGAGAACGAACCGCCCTCCAAATGAAAGACACTTAGTCGCCCAGCCATTTATTTTCAAGGAGATACTTTGAATGATAGATTCAAACGCTGCCGGCCTCACCAACCCTTTTGACAAAGGGAGCCCCAGATAGCAGAGAGGAAGAGAAGACCTTGACAACCCCGAGAGATTAATCAAATCTTGGGCCCTATCTTGGACCACCCACTTTCCAAAGACCACACTAGATTTACTGCGATTCACTTTCATACCCGATACCGATTCCATATGCTCCAGGATTTTCAGCACTAAATTAAAAGCTTGTTTTGTGGCTCTGCAGAAAATAAGAGTATCGTCTGCAAAGGATAAATGCGAGATCACCATCTTACCTGAATTATGAAAGGCAACCCCCTTCAGCGAGGAGAAATCCCTGGCAAGGAGTTTGGAAAAATACTCATTAATAAGAATAAAGAGCACTGGAGAGAGGGGATCACCTTGCCTTAAGCCCCAGGACGAAGGGAAAAAGCCTCTGCTTTCCCCGTTCAATAACACTGAGAAACCAATATAAGAAATTGCTTTGTACATAAACTAGATAACAAGATTAGAGAAACCAAACTTTCTCAGGATGGAAAAAAGGAAACGCCACTCCACCCTATCATAAGCTTTCATTATGTCAAGCTTAATAATAGCATTGCCCTCGTGGCATCTCTTGTTAAGATCCTGGATTAGTTCTTTAGCCAGAAGGAAGTTATCTGTGATCAATCTACCTTGCACAAACGCACACTGAGAAGAGGAAATAAGGTTGGGAAGAAGAAGATATAACCTGTTTGCCATCACTATTGAAGCAATTTTGTTAAAAACATTACACAAACTAATTGGATGAAACTCAGACCACGAAGAGGGATGGGATTTCTTAGGTATTAAAGTGATAGAAGTGGCCGTTACAAACTTTGGTAAGTAATCTACAACAAAGAAATCCAGCACTGCCTCAAATACCTAACCTTTAATCGCCTGCCAACAAACCTGATAGAAACGAGGCAAAAAACCATCAGGACCCACCGTAGTATTAGGGTCAAGATTCAAGACCACCTGTTCTACTTCAGCAAAAATAGGTGGGCTAAGAAGAGAGGCATTTTCAGCATCCGAAACCTGAGGAAAAGAGAAATCACTTCTATTTTCCACTGTGGAATAACCTTCAGTTCTCCAAAGCTCAGCAAAGAACTTGACCGCCGAGTCCTCCAAAGCTTCCTTAGGAAGCCTATTTCCCTCACTATCATGCAAATGGCTGAAATTGTTAGACGCATGCTTAATCTTTGTCCACGAATGGAAGAATTTTGTGTTCTTTTCACCTTCTTTGAAACACTTTAACGTCGCCTTTTGAATCCAGAAGTCCTGTTCCATTAATAGCACCGCCTTTAGCTTACTTTTGGCTGTTCTCAACTCAGCCGGGTCAGGCCCCAAACCACCCTCATCCCCAAGCGCCTCCAACCTAGACACCTCATTTTCTGCTAACTTCACATTATCAAAAATATTGCCAAAATAATCCTTATTCCAGCACCTTAAACAGAATTTAAGTCTCTTTAACTTCATATAAAGATTAGACATGGCATTTCCTTTCACTTGAACCGGTGCCATCCAACTAGCTTTCACCAACTCAAAGAACTCCGAGTGATGGGTCCACATGTTTTGGAATCAAAACAAACTCCAAACCGGGGAGGAGGGGACCGGACTTAGAGGAAGGAGGAGAGGAGAATGGTCCGACCCCAACCGGTTAAGATGGAGCACCAAGAGAGGGTTGAACAAATTGAGGAAACTTGTATTGGCTAATAATCTGTCCAGATGTGAGACTTTTGAATTGTTACACTAGGTATACCTAGAACCTGAAAAATCTACCTCAACCAGACCTGAATTAGAAATTGAAGAATTGAAATCATGCATAGCTCCCGAAAAGACTCGACCACAGCCCAGACGCTCCAAGGGGCACCTGACCATGTTAAAATCCCCGCCTACTAGACAAGGAGAATCATCCAACGAGCACCAAGCTTCCAAAGAATGCCACAAAGCCCTACGCTCTTGATAAGAACAGCTAGCATAAACAACCGATAGCTTCCAACTGAGGTTTTTCCAAGAAACCAAACCGTGAACCCCCTGGTCTTCATCCAGCACCACCTCGAAGACCATCGAATCCTTCAAGAACAACCAAATCTTACTATTTTTAATTGCAAAAAACTAAGAAAAACCCAACCTCTTTGCATACAACCCAATCGAATGACTATGAACAAGGGGTTCTAGAATTGCTAAAAAGATAACCTTAGGGTTCCATAATTGCTATAAATATAATGGGTGAAGTTACGAGAGGGGAGTCGGGAGGTGCGGAGCATGCGCCTAGGGTTTCATTTGGCGCGCCGTCAGGGTCACCGTTGGGGGTGGGATTGCTCGTTAAGGACTCCCCCCCTCCTCTCGGGTATCCGGTTTCGGTGCAACCAGGAACCCCAAGCTTTCCCGTTCTCCATGTCCCCTGTCGCGAAAGGGGCGGTTTCTCGGTTTTGGGAGTTTGTGATAGAGGGTGGATAGCTATAGATAAACTAGATCTTTTATTGAATCAGTGTTGCAAGGGGGGTTTTTGGATCCAAAGTTTACTAAGAAATTCGTTTTCGGTTTCCCTGGTTCTTTTTGATGACTTTGTAGATCTTCTGTCTAGGAGATTCTTATTTTTGAGCAGAGAAACTCTAAAGCTTTATGTGGATAAGTCTCAGCAGTTGGATGAGGGGTTTCTTTTTGAACCCCATTGGATTTCCTTTCCCTATCTGCATCTAAAACTAAATAACCCGCACCATCTGTGGGCATTGGCCAGTCTGGTTGGGGACCCGATCACCATTGATAAAGAGTCGGGGTTCTGGCATGCTCCAAAAGCTAGAGTGTTAATGGACCTGAAGATCTCTAGGAGATGTCCGAGGGAGATCTTTATTACTGGGAATATTTTCAGTCATTTTCAAAAGGTTAGGGTGGAACAGGAGTATGTGAAATGTTCCAGTTGCGATAGATATGGCCATGTCGTGGAATAGTGTCAAGCTAAGAAAAAAAAAATCCAATTTCCAATGGAGACCGAAGCCTTCGCCTGCTACCCAAGTAGAGGTTGAGTATCCTTCTCATGCTTGGGCTATTGTACCGTTTGCTCCCCCGGAGAGGGGATCTCTGCTTCCTGTTGTTGGGGGGGCAAATTTCCCCAGTGAGGTAGATAATATTTCTTCATTGTCCCAACCTAATCTGGTAGATATGATCGTGGAGGCCATCCAAGTCAGGGAAGAGGAATTGTTGTTGTTGGAGGATAGCAAACCAGGTATGCTCCTGGTTGAGCCGGGGGAGTGGGTAACGCCAACCAAGAAGAAGAGTTCCTGCAGGACTAAGGCTGAAATGGTTCTTTTAAGAGCCAGGTCCAGAAAATCAAATTGTATATATTTATGTTGAATTCATCTTTCTTGTTCTAGAATATTCGTGGCATTGCAAACAAGGTGAGTAAGGCTAGAGTGGTCTCTCTGTGTCGGAGTAACAAGGTTATATATATATATATATATATATATATATATATATATATATATATATATAATGTATGCAATCTTACATCTGGTATGATGCCTTGTATGGTATCTCATTTTTGGTTTCCTACTCTATTTGTTTGTTTTTGTTGTCCTTCGAGCTTTCTTTAGCTTTCCTTCTTTCGTGATTTTCATTTCTTTGGGTCATGGTGATGCCTCTTCCAATGCCATGACTATGACATCGATGTGCTCTATTAGGTCTTTTAGAGAGGTAGTGGAGGGTAACACCTCCTCCCCTCATAGATTGATAAAGGTTGTTAATGGTGTCCCTGTTATATTTTACTTAGAGGATGAGATTGATGAGTATTATATTGTGGAGACCATTTAGTTCATCATGAAGATATTAATGGTGCTCCAATGAACTTCCAATCATGAAGATGTTAAAGGTTGTTAAGTGTGATGTCCAGCAACAACACAGGAGCTGCAACGCGCTATGGCGCCCTATACCCGAGAAGTAGGCGCTACAGTGTACGACAACAGAAGCAGGCGCTGCGCGCACCGCAACGGTAGCCGTCCCGAGAGCAAGGCATTATAGCACACTGATATTGCCAGAATTTGTAGAAAAAATAGTGTTTAAACTTTTATATCACAATATATTTCCCTATACTTGAGTAGAAAATGGTGCTTTTTTAGGTAAATGAAGAAAACAAATTGTATGGGCTGATTCACCAAATTCTGGATAAAAACCATGCAGCGTGCCAGATAGGCCCATTAAAAACACCTTACCTGGAAGCTGAACTGCTGCAGCGTGTCCCGGCACGCCACAGCGTCATTTCTCGATAATTAATTAAAACCATATAAACAAGTAATTGAACATTATCCTGCAAAATTTATCCACTGTAGCACGCCGCAGCGCACAATAGCGGGTAAATTTTCATTTTATATAACTATAGTTGAGCTAATTGAACAGTGATCCTGCAAAATTTATCCGCTGTCGCGTGTCGTAGTGCGCCACAGCGGGTACATTTTCATTTTATAAAACTATATTTAATCTAATTGAACAGTGATCCTGCAAAATTATCCACTATAGCGCGCCACGGTGGGTAAATTTTTCATTTTAGAAAACTATAGTTAAACTAATTGAACAGTGATCCCGCAAATTTATCCGCTGTTGCGCGCCACAGCGCGCCACAACAGACGCTGCAGTTGTCAAATGAAAAAAAGACTAACTTACATGCAGGAAAAGCGTTTGGAGCACTACTGCTACAGTGCGCTGCAGCAGAATAGGATTTGAAACGCGATTGCCGCAGCGTACCACAGTGCGCCGCCGCGAACGACCCAGAATTTCCAGAAATAGCGATTAAGAAGCATGGGGAAGGCAAAAAAATGTGACCTTTGGCCTCCCCCAGCCTCTTGAAAATTGATAAATTAAATTTATGCTAAATCCCGATAGGTTTAAACAAATGAAAACATTAAAAGGGATTGGAATTATGTCAAGGAAGAGGAAGGGTCAGACATTAAAGGCTTTGAGGCTGAGTGCATCCCTATTTAAGGGTCAATCTCAGACTTTGAAAGGGTTCCAACCTTTGCCACTCAAAAGACCAAGAGAAAGGCTGCAAGAAGAGAAAAAAGGAGAACTCTCCAAGGGGAAGATAGGACCAAGAACAGAGAGGAAGAAAAGACAGCAAGAACGAAGGGTCGAGCTTCAAGAGGATAGTGTAGGAAAAGTAAAGAGAACCCCAGAAAACCTCCGGGTGATTCCTTGTATTTCTCCTAAACACCATTGATTAATTTCTTACCGTGAACCGATGGTGATGTTCACTTTTCTTTGTATGTATGTTCTTTCTTGCTTGGTAATGGAAGGCTAAAAACCCTTTGGAGAGGTTGAGATATAGTTGTAGAATTATGTAAGGGAAAAATTGGTGTATGATGATATTGTTTAATTGTAATGAAAAACTATTTGTGTATTATTAATTTTAGTAATGAATGAATGCTTGGATGAATTGAATTCTTATTTATTAAAAGAGCTTGTGTTCCAATGCTCACCAATTGGGTAAGAGCAAGGAAGGTAGTGCGAGTAGACCTGAGAATTACGTGAAAGAATTCTCAAAGCTCACTTGCACCCTCCCTTAGTAGCTCTCCCAAAAGATTGACGCTTGAAAATTAAGTTCTCCATTAACCTTGTTCTGCTGCTCAGCAAAGTAGAAGGGATGAGAGGACATTAGGAAATTCAATGGATGATGTGACATAATCCATTGACCCATAGCATCCTCCCATCTAGCTAAAGTGCGTGTGAAGTGCATGATGCACGATAAATGGAACCTTGCTTGTGAGATTATTATAATTAAAAGATATTTTGGGTAACCTAGATGTAGGAAATCAAAATCTAACAAATCGAATCATATCTCATAAAAGTTTATGTGCTATGGAGGAACCCAAAAGGAATTCTTGAATCCTAAACGAACATAGAATGATACTTCTATACATACTTAAAAACTAATAGAAGTGACTTCAAAGGCCACGAAGTGGAAGAGGCCGCGCAGCAGAGGACGAATTCAATTATAGGTTCATATCGACTGGTCAGTTTAGGTGCGTAGGAGACTTTCCGATCCATGAAAAGAAGGAGAAAAACCCAGATTACGAACCAGTATTAGCTAGTCACTACTAGTTGTGAAAGGTGAAGTCAGGCTCAAAAGCGTATGGATCTTTGTGCACTAAACTTGAACCCAATATAATTGGAGGATACTTCAATTTCAAATGGTGTTCACTTGATTTAATTAAGCAAATAAATTGAACGTATACATTCAAATAATGAAGTTATATAACCAACCCTTGCATATATTACAACAAAATCTCAACTCTCTCCTTTTTAGTCAATTCGTATCTTTACTCAAGTTTTTTATATTGCTAATTAGGAACCAATAAAAATCAACCAAATTTGTCTTATAGACATTAGTGAAAGAAAATACAACTTGGTATCAAAACAACCGTTCCCTGATGTTCGATAAATCTTGGAACTAAACTTTTCACTTATAACTTCAGACCATGTACACTTGCGTGCAAACACAGACGTATATTTCTGTCTGTCAAGTTCTTGGCGTCGTTGCCGGGGAACGATTTTTATTTTGTATCAAGTATAACTCTCTAGTAACTAGTGATTTAGAACTAATTAACTTATGTATATTTTTTACATAGATGTAATTAATTTCTTTATTTGCTTGCTTGAGAAAAATTAAAAAAATTTTCTAAAAAAGAACTTGTGCTGAATTTTATTGCATACTATCGTATTGAATTTTGTGCTATTTTTGTGCTGAATATTGATTGCTAAACTTGTTCTAACTAGTTACCCATAAACTGCATGAGTAGGAGAAATCTTATGGAATTCTTTTACGATCCTGAAATCGATATAACTAAATTGAGAGCTAGGAGAGAGTAAGTCATTTTAAACCAACAAAATGTGCAAATGGAAGATTTAGATATGAACCTAGCAGAACCTATGGTAAATGCTAGGAGAAGTTTGTTGAGAAAATACACACTTCCCACAATAGAAGGAGTACAAAATGCTATTGTTAGACCTCCTATACAAGCAAATAATTTTGAGATAAAACCATCCATTTTGAACATGATCCAAAATAATCAATTAAGTGGGATGGCATCGGATGACCCGAATGCACATATTTCAACTTTTCTGGAAATATGTGACACCTTCTGATTCAATGGGGTATCCGATGACGCCTTAACATTGAGATTATTCCCATTCTTGCTGAGGGATAGAGCTAAAGTTTGGCTCAGTTCCGTACCCAGTGAGTCTATAAGGACGTGGGATGACTTGGTTCAGAAATTCCTAGCCAAGTATTTTCTACCTGCTAAGACTGTCAGGTTGAGAAATGAAATTTCAAACTTCTCTTAGCAGCATTGTGAGAACTTGTATGATGGCTAGGAATAATTTAAGGACTGCTTAAGGCGGTGTCCGCATCATGAGTTTTCTTTGTGGATGCAAGTGCAGACTTCTTATAATGGATTAAATGCACCCACAAGGACCCTCATAGATGCAGTTGCAGGAGGATCATTAATTAGTAAAACTCTCGAGGAGGCCTTTGATCTCCTCGAGGAAATAGCTAACAATGCATACCAATGGCCAACTGAGTAGCTAATCTCAAATAAAGTGGAGGTAGATTACATGAATGAGTCAAATCATAATGCTGAATTAAGAAACAAAATTGACATGTTAACCAAACAACTAGAGAAAGTAGAACAGATTTCCGATCATACGGAAGAAACTGAGGGAGTGAATGTTGTTCAAAACTATATAACTCAACAAACTAAGGAGGGAAGAAGCTTAGAGTGTTTCCTAAAAGAGTTTAGAATGGACACAACTAATTTTATGAATAGAACGGATGCAAAATTAAATCGGCATGAACATACACTCTTGAATCAAGAACAAGCTGTTCAAAGAATTGAGTTAAAAATAAAAGAGATTATGATGCAACTAAATCAACCCTTCTTGGTAGGAGCCATAGGGGACTATGGGAATGAATCAGAAAATTCTATAACTTTAAGAAGTGGAAAAATTACAGAACCTCTAATACTTAAAATCCTAAAAATAATTCTCAAAATTTGGGAGACAGATCTATTGAGGAAAAATAAATCAATAAGGATAAGGATAAAGAAATGAATGAGGAAACTAACACGCAGATGACTAAAACTTCTGACCACACTCCTCACATCCCCTATCCTCAAAGAATTGCAAGGGGGAAGCTAGACAACCAATTCCAAGAATTCCTAAAAACTTTTAAGACTCTTCATATAAGCATTCCCTTTGTTGAAGCATTGGAACAGATGCCCAGTTATGCAAAATTCATGAAGGATATACTATCAAAGAAAAGAAAAATAAATGAAAAGGAAACTGTTGCCTTGATTGAGGAATGTAGTACCATTATCCAGCAGAAAATTCCTCCTAAAATAAAGGACTCGATAAGTTTTACCATTCTTTGCACAATAGGAAATCATTCTTTTAAACGGGCTTTATGTGATTTGGGTGCCTCAATAGATTTAATGCCATTTTACATATTTAAAAAGCTAGGAATTGATTCTTTACAACCTATATTAGTCCTCCTCCAACTAACAGATAGATCCGTAAAAACCCCCATGGGGATCTTGAAAAATGTTCTAGTAAAGGTTGATAAATTTATCTTTCCCGCCGATT
Organism: Gastrodia elata; assembly: GCA_016760335.1. Classification (NCBI taxonomy): domain Eukaryota; kingdom Viridiplantae; phylum Streptophyta; class Magnoliopsida; order Asparagales; family Orchidaceae; genus Gastrodia; species Gastrodia elata. The sequence continues at coordinate 46,160,774 of CM028675.1, read as the reverse complement.
TTATTGTGTTGGAAATGGAAGATGAAAATTCAAAGATTCCTATAATTTTGGGGGGGCCATTCCTTGCTGGAAAAACCATGATTGATGTTGATAAGGGTGAATTAAGACTTCATTGTGAGGGGGAGGAGGTGAGTTTTAACATAAAGGATTTGATGAGGCATCCATTTAGGCCAAATGAGGAGTGTTGGGAAGTAAATGCAGTGGAAGAGGTGTTAATTTTTGGAAATATAGAGGAATCAAATTTAGAGGAAGAAGAAGAAGATAGAATTGAAGAGGAAGAAAACAAAATTGATGAGTTGAATTAGGAAAGAAAGAGAATGTAGCTGTCTATAGATAAACCCCATGAATTGAACTTGAAACCTTTGCCCAAACACTTAAAATATGTTTATCTTGGGGAGGAAACATCACTCCCAATAATAATTTCTGCTTTGTTGAGCCCAACCCAAGAAACTAAATTGTGTGCATTGTTAAGAGAGCATAAGAGGGCAATAGGATGGAGCGTTGCCAATTTAAAGGGTATTAGTCCTACCTTATGCATGCACATCATACTACTAGAAGATAACTCAAAACCTTCCATAGAACCTCAGCGAAGATTAAACCCGAATATAAGAGAGGTGGTGCATAAGAAAATCATTAAGCTTTTAGATGCTGGAATCATTTTCCCAATTTTGGATAGCCCTTGGGTAAGTCCTATTCATGTGGTCCCTAAGAAAAGTGGGATAACCGTGACCTTGAGTGAAAATAATGAATCAATTCCTATAAGGAAGGTTACGGGGTAGAGAGTATGCATAGACTATACATATTAAATATGGCAACTAGGAAAAATCACTATCCTCTCCCATTCATTGATTAGATGGTAGATAGGATGGCAGGGAACCCTTACTTTTATTTTTTGGATGGTTACTCAGGGTACAATCAGATTTTGATAGCCTCGGAAGACTAAGAAAAACAACCTTCAAGTGCCCCTATGAAACATTTGCTTTTAGGAGGATGCCCTTTGGTCTATGCAATGCTCCTGCAACATTTCAAAGGTGTATGATGGCCATCTTTTCCAAAATGATAGGAGATTTCCTAGAAATCTTTATGGATGATTTTTCCATGATGGGATAATCTCTTAAAGACTGTCTAACAAACTTGGGTAAGGTCATACAGAAATACAAGGAAACTAATCTTATTCTCAATTGAAAAAAGTTTCACTTCATGGTAGAGGAAGGAATTGTCTTGGGTCACCTTATATCAATAAAAGGAATAGAGGTAGATAAGGCCAAATTGAGGTTATTGAGAAACTACCTCCACCCTCTATCGTAAAGGGAGTTAGGAGTTTTCTTGGGCACACTAGGTTTTATAGAAGGTTCATAAAGGATTTCTCTAAAATCAGTTTACCTTTATGCCGGCTTCTAGGAAAGGATGTTGAATTTAAATTTGATGAAAACTGCACAAGGGGATTGAATGCCATAAAATCTGCTCTCATTTTAGCTCCTATAATTTCCACTCCTAGCTGGGATCACCCCTTCAAAATCATGTGTGATGCTAGTGATCTTGCGGTGGGAGTAGTTTTAGGACAACGAAAGGAAAAATTTTTCTATTCCATTTATTACACGAGTAAGTTAATGGATGAGACCCAAAGAAATTACGCCACCACTGAGAAAGAACTTTTAGCGATTATTTTTGCATTCAACAAATTCAGGGCATACCTTATTGGATCAAAAACAATTGTTTACACGGTACATGCTGCAATCAAGTACCTTCTTCAATAGAAAGAAGCAAAGCCACGACTCTTATGTTGGGTTTTGTTGCTATAAGAATTTGACTTGGAAATCCATGATAAAAAGGGATGCGATAATGTGGTGGTTGATTACCTCTCTAGATTGACTCATGTAAAACATAAGGAGGGAGAAGAAATTTGTGAAACTTTTCCTGATGAACAGCTATACTTAATTGCAGCAAGAAATCCTCCTTGGTTTGCTGATTTTGCCAACTATCTTGTAGGAAGGGTGATCCCAAAAGAATTTAACTCTCGGCAAAGGAAATTTTTTTTTGCTGATGTTAAGAATTACCTTTGGTATGATCCCTTCCTATACAAATGTTGTCCCAATCAAATCCTAAGAAGATGTGTGCCTAAAATTGAAACAGTTAACATCTTATATCATTGCCACACATCTCCTTATGGAGGGCATCATGGTATTGCTTGAACAGCGACAAAGGTGCTGCAATCTAGATTTTATTGGCCCAAATTATTTATGGATGCTGCTGATTTTGTAAAGATCTATGATCAATGTCACAGGATGGGAAATTTAGGAAAAAAGGATGAATTACCTCTCAATGAAATCATTGAAGTTAAACTCTTTGATGTGTGGGGGATTGACTTTATGGGCCCATTCCCCACCTCTAATGCAAGTAACTACATATTAGTAGGAGTGGAATATGTTTCCAAATGGGTTGAAGCTATAGTTTGTGCAAATAATGATGCCGAGATTGTGATCAAATTCTTGAAAGATCAGGTCCTCTCTAGGTTTGGTACACCTCGTATCCTAATAAGTGATGGTGGAAAACATTTCTGTAATAAATAATTAGAAACTCTATTGAAGGGATATGGGGTGAAACATAAGGTAGGTACAACCTACCATCCTCAAACTAGTGGCCAAGTGGAAGTGTTAAACCATGAATTAAAGCAAATCCTAGAGAAAACCATTAACAAAAATAGAGAAGACTGCTCCATGTAATTAAACGATGCACTCTGGGCATATAGAACTGCATTCAAAACACCTTTAGGTATGTCCCCTTACAAGTTGGTTTATGGAAAATCTTGTCATTTATCGGTAGAATTAGAACATCAAGCCTTTTGGGCAGTTAAAAGGCTGGATTTTGATTTCAAATTAGCAGGAGAAAAGAGGGTTATGCAATTGCATGAACTGGATGAATTCAAGTTGGGAGCATATGAGAGTGCCAAGCTATACAAGGAGAGAATTAAGAAATAGCATGATAAGCTAATAAGACAAAAAACACCTAGAACTTGGAATGAAGGTATTGTTATTTAATTCCAGGTTGAGGCTCTTTCTAGGAAAGCTGAAATCAAGATGGACAGGCCCATTTACAATCACAAAAATATACCCCCACGGAAGTGTGGATATCACTTCATCGGCTGGGACAATTAAAGTAAATGGGCACCGTCTAAAACCTTACTTACATGGATCTGAATTGCAAGAGAAATAGAGTTGGTTATTGCAAGATCTCCTAAGAGAAGGAGTCACGTAGATGAGCTAAATTGGCGTCAGGCTGAGACGTAAAAACAAGCGCTCGATGGGAGGCAACCCACGATTAATACGGTTGTATTGTTCCCTATTTTTGTTTTTTTTTATTTTTCTATTTTCTATTTTGTAGTTTTGATTTCAGTCAATAAAATAAATTCTGTATTTCGCACACCCTACATTTTTGCTAAAATTGATCTTGAAGGAGAATTTTGTAAATGTGATCAAGTTCTGGATTCAATGTTAGAAAAATTATGGTATAGAATTAAGATGCAAGCATGTAAAAGATAAAGATGAAAATGAATTCAAGTGTTATTGAGTTCATGAGTCTATTAAGATTGGTTTCCAAGACTTAAAATGAAATGTGCTTAAGTTTAAGTGTGTGTGTGGGGGGGGGAATCTAAAAATTAAAAAAAGATGGCAAGAGGTGAGTGATAATTTGAAGTGCTTGGCTTCTGTAGGACTTTGTGATCATAAGGACTACTTCAAGGGATGAAGAAAAATGGCTCTCCCTTTAAAAAGGAATTTAAGAAAAAGAAAAGAAAAATCAATATATAAAGGGATGGTGAAAAATATCTCTCCCAAGCTAAATAAGTGAACATTTAGGATGAAGAAAAATATCTCTCCTAAAATGTTAAATTATCCTTGTGAATCATAAGAAGGGGCACACATGGCACAACACTCAAAAGACTCACCAATTGCATCATTAAGGTTAGAATTTTAGGATCATCTCCCCATATTAAAACATTAAGCATGACATTTTGATTTGAAGCCAAAGGAAGTGTAAAAATTTAAACTTGATTAGAGGGGTAGTAGAAACTTGGAGACATGAAATAATCTTGACTAGAGTATGCTTGATAACTAAATTCATAATACATTAGCTTAATGCATTGAATCCTTAGATAAAGATAATTCAAAAAATTACATTTATTGAGCTTACTCGAGCACGAGTAAGAATTTAAGTATGAGGGTGTGATATAGCTAGAATTTGTAACAAAAATATAGTATTTAAACATTCACATCACCATATATTTCCCTATACTTGAGTAGAAAATGATGTTTTTTTAGGTAAATGAAGAAAACAAATTGTATGGGCTGATTCACCAAATTTAGGATAAAAATTGCCACAGCGTGCCACGGCGCGCTGCCGCGCACCCTGGCAGCCAATTAAAAACACCTTACCTGGAAGCATAACTACAAACCTGGAGAAAGACCGCTTCAGTGTGCCTTAACATGCCGCGATACGCCACGGCGTCATTTCTCGAGAATTAATTAATATCATATAAACAAGTAATTGAACAGTATCCTGCAAAATATATCCACTGTCGCGCGCTGCAGCACGCCACAGCAGGTAAATTTTTATTTTATTGAACTATAATTGAACTAATTGAATAGTGATCATACAAAATTTATTCGTTGTAGCACATCGTAGCGTGACACAGCGGGTACATTTTCATTTTATAAAATAATGTTTGAACTAATTGAACAGTGATCCTGCAAAATTTATCCGCTGTAGCGCGCCACGGAGGATAAATTTTCATTTTAGAAGACTATAGTTAAACTAATTAAATAGTAATCCCGCAAATTTATCCATCGTAGTGTGCCACAGTGGATGCTACAACGGTTGAACGAAGAAAAGACTAACTTATATGCAAGAAAAGCGTTTGGAGCACTGCTGCTACAGCGCACCGCAGCGGAACATAATTTGAAACACGGTTGCCGTAGCACGTTGCAGCGAAACAGTATTTGAAATACCGCTGTTGCAGCACACCACAACATGCCACAGTACGCTACAGCAAGCCGCAGCGTGCCACAGCAGACGGCCCAAAATTTCTAGAAATAGTAATTAAGAAGCATGGGGAAGGCCACAAAATGTGACCTTTGGCTTCCCCCAGCCTCTTAAAAATTGATAAATTAAATCCCTGCTAAATCCTAACAGGTTTAAACAGATGAAAATATTAAAAGGGATTGGAATTAAGTCAAGGAAGATGAAGGGTCACACATTAAAGGCTTTAAGGCTGAGTGCATCCCTATTTAAGGGCCAATCTCAAACCTTGAAAGGGTTCCAACCTTTGCCACTCAAAAGACCAAGAGAAGGCTGTAGGAAGAGAAAGAAGGAGAACTCTCCAAGGGGAAGAGAGGACCAAGAACAGAGTGGAAGAATAGATAGCAAGAACGAAGGGTGGAGCTTCAAGAGGACAACACAGGAAAAGTAAAGAGAACCCCAAAAAAACTCCAGGTGATTCCTTGTATTTCTCCTAAACTCCCTTGATTAATTTCTTGCCGTGAACTGATGGCGATGTTCACTTTTCTCTGCATGTATGTTCTTTCTTGCTTAGTAATGGAAGGCTAAAAACCAGAGGGTTGAGATATAGTTGTAGAATTATATAAGGGAAAAATTAGTGTATGATGATATTATTTAATGTAATGAAAAACTATTTGTGTATTGTTAATTTTAGTATTGAATGAATGCTTGGATGAACTGAATTCTTATTTATTAAAAGAGCTTATGTTCTAATGCTTATCAATTGGGTAAGAGCAAGGAAGGTAGTGCGAGTAGAGCTGAAAATTACGTGACAGAATTCTTAAAGCTCACTTGCAGCCTCCCTTAGTAGCTCTCCCAAAAGATTGAGGCTTGAGAACTAAGTTCTCAGTTAACCTTGCTCTGCTGCTGAGCAAGAGCAAAGTAGAAGGGATGAGAGGACATTGGGAACTTCAATGGATGATGTTACATAATCTATTGACCCAATGCATCCTCCCATCTAGCTAAAGTGCATGTGAAGTGCATGACCCATGATAAATGGAATCTTGCTTGTGAGATTATTATAATTAAAAGATATTTTTGGTAACCTAAATGTAGGGAATCAAAATTTAACAAATCAAATCATATCTCATAAGAGTTTATGTGCTAAGGAGAAACCCAAAATGAGTTCTCTTTGTGCACTAAACTTGAACCAATATAATTGGAGGATATTTCAATTCTAAATGGTGTTCACTTGATTTAATTAAGCAAATAAATTGAATGTATACATTCAAACAATGAAGTCATATAACCAACACTTGCATATATTACAACAAAATCTCAACTCTCTCCTTTTTAATCAATTTGTATTTTTACTCAAGTCTTGTGTATTGTTAATTAGGAACCAGCAAAAATCAACCAAATTTGTCATCTAAACAATAGTGAAAGAAAATATAACTTAGTATCAAAACAAATGTTCCCTGAGGTTTGATAAATCTTAAAACTAAACTTTTCACTTATTACTTCAGACCACGTACACTTACATGCAAATGCAGATGTGTATTTCCATCCGTCACGCACCACAGCGGAGTGTGCATTATGGCGTGCCCGAGCATTAAGCAAACAGAGAATAGGGCACTACAGCGTGCCTTGACGTGTGGCCACCTGAAGCCTAGGCGCTACGGAGTGCCGTAACGACTAATGAATTTCAACTCCAGTTCAGATTTCGGCCTAAGCTCTTTAGAGGGTATTTTGGACTTTTTTTGGGTTAAAAATAGAGCTGGCTACTTAAGGAAATATGTTGGAGATAATTCCTAAGTTGGAATTTCAGTTTGAAAGGGCATTGGCTGCTATGAGAGGAGATTCAAAAGAGGAACTCTAAGGGAGAGCTGTTGTGCAAGAGAGCTCTTATATGTAGGAGAAGACACATCAGGTGGTGGCTGCTACTTATCTCCTTCATTATAGAGTAAGAGTTAGTGTTCCTTGATATAACAACCCTAGGTTATTACTTAGCTTAATTGTATCCTAATTATAATTCCATTGAGTTCATCCAGTCATTAGAATCAATCCCCGAAGATTTGGAACGATTCGGAGCTCAATTTAATATTTGGATTATTTTAATAATATTTAATTAATTAGAAAATTAAGATATTTAATTTGACATCAAATCAAAATTTAACTTTTCCATTGTGCTCATCACCCCCAAATTAGCTAGGGGTGATGTTTTGGTAGCAATTGGAAGTCATGGAAAATTCGTCGAATATTTTAATATTTAAAATACCCCAAAAATTAGAAAAATTAAATATTCATCGAAATCAAAATCCAGCTTCGCTATTGAATTCCTCACCCTTGAATTGGCTAGAAGTGAATTATTGGAATTTTCAGAGCACATTTATAAAATCTGATTTTATTTTAAGGAATTAATTGAATTAATTAAAATATTCAAAAATCAAAATTTTCCTCTTCATTTTTCCCTCTAGCTGGTCCCCATGCTGCTCCATCCTCCTTCCCAGCACCTTCCTCCCCATACCCTGAACTTAAGAGATTTTTTCCCCTCTCCTTCCCATCCATGCTGATGGGAAGGCTCATTAATGGAGCCATGTCCCATCCTCTCCTTTAAGATGAACCTTCAGCCCTCCTCCATTGAGTTGCTGAAAATCCCTCCTCACTCTCCATTTGCCCAGCAAAAGCTCATTCCCTTCCAAGCTCACTCCCAAGCTAAAAAAGACCCTTCAGCCTCATCCTCATCTTGCTATCAGTTGAAGAAGAAGAAGAAGCTTCTACCCTCAAACTCTTAAGCTCCCAAGTTTATGCAAAAATTAGAGTCCTCTTCCTCCATTCATTTCAAGGCCAAGGTACCTCTTTGGTACATCTTTGCTCTATGAAATGGTTATTACATTTACCTTACATGTCTATTTCATGCTAATAAGAACTTGTATTTGAGATGTAGAGACCATTAGAGCTCATTAAAATAGTAAATTTTAGGGAAGAAAATCTATTCTGCAAATATGATTTTTGTATACGTAAACCCTTAATCTCACTGTTTGCATCGTTAAAATGATCTTTTTGTGCCAATTTTGGTATCAATGGAAAGGTCTCAAAAATATCTTTCCATCGGTATATGGAACTACACTGAGGTGCTATAACTTGAGAGTATTTAAGTGCGAAAGGAGACCCATTAAGATTTTCGCACATGCAAAATTATCGTCTGGTGCAACAGTGCGCCGTAGCTCCTGAGTTTCGACTTAAAATTCATCGTGGAACATCGTAGTGTGCCAATATGCATCGTAGCTACATATAAATTTGATGAAATTAATTTTAAATGCGCCGCAGCATTGAAATCCGCCGTAGCGCGCCATAGCACCGAAATCCGCTGCAGCGCGCCACAGCGCCAAAATTTGCTGCAGCGCACCACAATGTCAAAATTTCCCATAGCGCGCCACTGCGCGCCATCGTGACTAGCTTTTGGCCCGAAGGTGCCGCAGTGCGTCGTAGCGCTCTGAACTATACAAAAGTGCCCAAAACTATCCGAAATTGCCCAGATTTGTGATTTTTCACATTCTAATGACCCTAGGACCCTAATAGGGCCAAAATATATCAAAATTTAATCTAGTTTTAGTAAAATTAAACATTCTATAAAATTGTAGGTGACTTTTGAATATGGAAAAATTAGGTTTTGATCCTTTTTATGAAAATAGAATTCTAACATTAAAATGGAAATAACTTGATCATTATACATCATAATTTAGTGTTCTTAGACTCTATGGAATTTTTCGACAGTAGACAACAATAAACTAACTGAATTTTAAATTTCACAAAGTGAAATTACCAAAATGTGTTTATAGGTTAAAATCCTTAGATTGGACCTATAGGACTTAATACTTGTCCAAATTTGATGTACATACTATTTATCTTCAAGTTATATAGTAAGGAATCATTTGGCATCAACTAAATCTAATTTGGAGCCCTTAAATAAAAAAACAGCATTTTAGACCCATAAGTAGGGGCAAAATAATCATTTTGCCCAAAATTTAGGTTAAGTGCCCTTAACCTCTAAAATATTATTAAAATTATTAAAACTAGTAATAAAACTAATTTATAATCAAATTAAACTCTTAAACTCATAAATTAAGTGAATTGTTGAAAATTCAATTTAAGGCTTGTAAAATTTCTAAGTAAAATCCATTATCCCTCAACTTAGTTAAAACTCATCCTTAACTCCTTTAAATGAACAAAATCAGCAAATGGAGATAAACAATAATAGATTCCATCAAATTCTTAAATTTCCTAAGTCATTCCATCAAATTCTTAAAACACTTCACTTAAGATCTTTTCCTTAAGATTAGGAATAGATACTAGGTTAGATTTCATTCATTGAATAAAATTAATGTTATTCAATAAATGGAACATTGGTTTTATTAGTTTCTAGATTTTTTATATTTTAATTATAATTATTTTATCATTCAATTTTAGATTAAGACTAAGAGATTCATCCTATTAAGCTTTGATTTTTTTTGATAGGGTTTGCCTTAATTATTAGTTCACATTTAGACTTGAGCTTTAGTCCTTAAGCCTTACCTTGGGATTATGTGATTAACTCCAATTCATAGTGTTTAATTCATAATCCCTAGCTTAGTAGATCTTCATCAAATCTTAGTTTAGAACGTCTAAATTCATCAATTAGGACGTGATGATTTCTTATTTAACTTGTATGTATTATTGATTGAATTAAATTAGAACCTGATCAGTTATAATTGCTTTTAACTTATAAGGCCATGCTTTTAAGTTACACTTGATAGTAGGAATTGGAGATCCTAAAGTTGTGTAACTTGGAATAATTAGAATGACTTAATAGATAACAACAGATGTCCCCTTTTGTTGTAGAGTCCCTTGCTCACTATTATTTTACATGTGCTTTCGCATTCCTTGTACTTTGTACCTTTACCTTAAACATGCATATAAGAACATTATTGCATGAAATGAAAACTTAGAATAATTAGGAAAACATTCACATAAGGTTTAGTTACTTGTTGGACTTGCGCATTTTACTATACTGGATAGGGGTAAGGAGAAATAAGGATTACTTAGCATTACTCGTTGAGGATATTAATTCCAATCCCACACATGCATGAAGCGATCATGGGTGCATGAGTTTAGATGTGTGTTTATAGGGATTTAGGTAGGGTTAAATTGTTAATTAAGTAATTTAATTTAATTTAAAGAATATTAATAACTTCTTACAAACTTATCCAAACATAGCAAAATTATGTTATTTTGATAATAAAAATGAGAGTAATAATAATATTAAATTTAATTTTGTATTGAACTATTATTTTTGTTAATTACTTTTTAATTATAATTAAGAGTACTTAAACCTTAGTTAATCCAAATGATATCCAAATTGAACCTACTTAGTGTCATATCATTCCTTATGCTATACAAATTTCATATTCACTATTTTATACTTCAATTGGATGTATTTTTTAAAACTTGCATTTTTGGCACTTTAATTTCTTATTAAATTACTTATATATTTTAGAAATATATATGTTTTTAGGCTCCTAACCCTAAGACAACAAACTAAAGCCTAGGTTGAACCTATATGACACCTTAGAATGTGGATTTAGCCAAGGATAATTTAGGTAGATAACTTGATGGTTTAGTTTTGTAAACATGAAATTGAGCTTCAACATAGAAATTATAAGATAGTATGAAACCTTAAGACTTGATTTAACACTTGAATTGTGCAGTAGTCCTAAGCCCTAGTATAAGATTGGATAAGTTAGTTTTCCATTTTAGTATGAAAAACTATTAGAACATTTGAGTGTTAGATTGAGTTAGGCTTAGTTCTCCTAGCTTATAACTAAGCAATAATTAGTTCCCTGTAGCGGCTTAGTCTCCTAATAAGCCCTATCATTTCTAATGCACTTAATCAAACCTAGAAGCTATTAGTTTGAAAACTTCCACTTATATTTTATTCCTTAAGACTCCACTAGCAAGTAATTAGTTAACTTAGTGTAGTTTATAAACTAGTATCACTCCAAACCCTTAGATAACCTAGCAATCTCCAACGCTAGTATTCCTACAACTTATCCTCTAGCTAAAGAACCTTAGCATTTGCTTAATCCTATTAGCTAGAAAACATTCGTAGATTTAGTAATAGGTTAAGAATGAATTCATAATGTACTTATATACTTCCAAATTATTCTATCACTATCAAATTTTTATTTTCCAAACTGCAACTATTTATACTTATATTCTTTAATTGACTTAGTGATTGTTAATATCTAAGTCAATTGGGAGCTTGATTAGCTCCAATAATTATGGTAGATAACTAAATTAGACAATAATAAATTTCATTAGGTTTATAATTAACTTGAACTCCTTGAATTCTGTTATGCTTTGAGACTACAACCTTGAACATACATTAAGACATTGTGCATGAGTAAACCTTTAAAACACTAAACATAGGGGTTTTATATGGTGAACTATTCTACTAGGGTAGGCTACAAAGTAATAAGTACACCACACATATTTTAAAGGGGGAGTCTATGTATGGGTGTTATGGGAAACCCCGCTTTACTTAGTTAGGCAGACAATCTTAACTCCTCATTTGTTCTGTATCTTTGCCCGCAAAACAAAATCATAAATAAGATAAACAACTTATCATTATATTTATCACAATTTTATTGATAGTGAATGACTTTTCATAGTATTTTGACTATTCCTACTTATCATAATCTTTTGAATATGCTTATTCAATCATTATGACTAAACTTCACTTCACTTTACTGTATAGTATTTATTATTATTTCTTATATTATAGTCTTTACTTTACTTGCTTGTAGTGTATGTTGCTTATTCACACACATTTATGCTTACACTACTCTCTTTTTAATGTTACTTAGCATAATTCCAAATGGTCATATTCATGTTTTCATTTATGTTTCAAATGCACTATAGTACTTTTAGACATTATATGTTGTATTTTACCCTAACATAGTTGATGTTGGCTAAAGCAATTACTTGTGAGTACTGTACTTCCTTACATACTTTACTACTTTTGCATACTTTTATATACTTTTCTTTTGATTCTTAGTGTTGTGCTTACTCAAATAATTGTAAATGGTCAATATGATATTCGATTAAAGCCAAAAAAACTTAAGGTAACCTTAAAATATACTTAGGCTCTTTATGTCTAATCACTTATTTTTATTTTATTAGTTATTCCCTACTGTATTATAATTTTACGGAGCTTGGAGTTGGGACTAGTACCGGTCATCATTAGCATTTGAAGACTTGCACATTTACTTTTTATTTGTGATTATGAGTGCATTTTAAAATATTAATAATTCGTCTATAATAACTTAAACTCTGGATGTTCTTACTTTCTTTTCTGTGATGGATGCATTTTCATTCTTTTTTATTTGCTTGGTTTGGATGATGGATATGAAATGTTCCTATATATGTATACTTTGTTCTTTTAAATTTACTATAGTTGTCTTGTCCCAAAAAGATTCTTAAACATGTACTACTTGATAGTGAGTTAGATTCCTACTAATTCAGTGTTAAGTACTATGGTAACGCCTAGTGTTGGGATAAACTTCACTAACTTAGCACCGTGTCATTACATATGATAAGTTTAGTTTCCTATATCAAGGATTTACAAGACATCTACCTCAATGAATTAGCCTAACTATAGTTCAATCCAACATTTTACTTAAGATTATCCTTTAAGAATTTTATATAAATCCAAATTATTCTAGCAAGTTTTATAAGATTGAATTACAATTTATATTGAATCTTGATTTAATGTAAGTGCATTTACAATTGGTGTTTATTATAAGATTTAGAAGGCATAAACAAGGATGAAAGTCCTCTTCTTTAGGCTACAATTTTCAAAGGTTAACATCTTATTAAATGGTTTCTTGCAATTGGGGTATGGTTGTTAAACAATCATTGCCTTTAATTAGATTAATAAGTGACTTAAGCACTTTAGTGAACTAAACTTCACTAATTTTTAGAGAAATCATAAATGTCTGAGAATTAATCACTTAAACCTTAGATTCCCTAATCACTAATCCTCTTTAATGATTTTAAAGTCTAACATGTGGAATTGAGTTCAAGAAAAAAAATTGATGTTATTATTTAACTCCTCACTGTTTAATTAGAGTTTAGACAATAAGTATGTTTAATTGGGCTAAGCAAATGCTAAATATTAGATAATTGGGGCTTTGAGCTAATTAGGGGTGATTAACATATTTTCCCTCTAAAAATGAAATATTAAGTTCCATTATATTCTTTACTATTTAATGAGTCTATAGACATTTAAAACACTTAAATCATATCACAAATAAGGTTAACATTCACTAATTAAGGTTTAAGGTTAGTAGTGAGTGATTAGCACAATTAATTATAGAAAATTTATTCTAACTTCATAATTACATTCTCCTCTGTATAGTGAAGAAATGGAGACCCTAAATATGAAATTTAGCTAAGTATTTTTTCTAATATTTAGTAATCAAGAATTTAAGTAATTAATGCATAATTAAGAAATTAATCACAAAAAGTAAAATATCATTATAGATTTTAATCTACGCATCTTTCAAATCAAAATGGTATATAATATCATATAATTTGGATGCATATTGGTTGAAATAAATTAAGCCTTAGTTTCCATAAAGATTCCCTAAGTTAGAACCTTAGGTTGCATTTAATTTATTCACATAATTCAAGTTATGGCACTTGGGCCCTATTGGGTAGACCGAGACTTGACGTGTGACGACCCCAATATTGAGAATCACTTAACTCAACATTGATACGTCACAATAATAACTAATACTAGATTAGAAGAAAGCTAATCCAAATCATTAGATACTGTGTTTGGCCAAGGATTTAGAAGAGGGTCTTAAGTTAAGATGGAAGGGCATTTTTTTATGAAAATGTATTGACAGACTGTAAATACACGTCTGCGCTTGCAAACAAGTGTACGTGGTCTGAAGTAATAAGTGGAAAGTGTGACTTTCTGGGAAATTATCGAACCATAGAGAATTGGTTGATTTGGCACTAAAGTATATCTATTCTTACTAATGTTTAAGCTATAGTTTATATTGGTTGGTTGGTCTAAAATTAGCACGAATATTCACTAAGTAAATAATAAGATTTAAAGAAAGAGGAGAGGTGGGCCCATCCCACATGCAATGATATAATACTTGTGTGGATTTGTTTCTCAAGCTTTATCATTTAGTTTAATTGAAATCAAGTTCACATTATTGTCCTTTAGTCTAGCTCAAAGGCTTACAAGTTCAAATCTCGTGCACAAAATGAACTCACATTCGGTTCTACTTTAGCACAAAGATTCTTGTAAGATTCTTGAGAATTAAAGTTAATTCATTTTCTCCGTATTCAAGGAGAGTTTAAATTTTCTTAAATCTCAAGATCTCACAAACATTGATTTTCCACTACGAGCATCACTTCGCTTCTCATATAGTTGAGATGAGAGAATCACATGTTGGGCTCAATAACTATGCCACTTAGTTCATGAGCACTCAACACTTCATTTCTCAATCTCAATTATGTGGAGCTAAGGAGCTCAAATAGTGGGTCTTAGCATCACTTGCATCAACTCTTTGGTTGAGCTTAGATTGAGGTGCATTGAGCTCAAGATCCTTCTCACATAGTTCTAAGCGTCCATGCACTCAAAATCTAGCATCCAACTAAAGGTGAGCTAAGGAGCATAAGACTATCAGATCTTGGATTCTTTAGTTCTTTTCTTATAAACACATCAAGACTAATTTGATAAAAATTTCTTAGTAAGGTATTTAAATCACAATTACATCATGCTTGAGGGAAAACATTCACACAATAATATTACATCTTGCAAAATGGGACTTCATCCTAACCCTCCCCAAGGGGAGTTTAGCTACGCATTACACAAGAAAATAAGGAAAACACATACATAGCAAAAGACCCTTTCATGGTCACTAAAAAGAAAATACAAGATTGAGTTTAGAAGATACTAGGAACGCTCCGTAGAAGTTCTCCGGAATTCTTCTTCTCCTTCTAATTACCTTCTCCTTAGGATGCTAGTGCTGCCTTCTTCCTCTTCCCCCTTTGCAAAAAGCTTGCTTTGTTACCCTTGGGGAGTTCTCTCTTCCTTTGGCTCTCCTCTTTACTTAGGCAATTCTTGCTAAAATTGTGAACTCTCCTCTAGTTAAGAGGAGGGGTATTTATAGGGAAGGGGGGCTGCATGCTCCTCCTCATAAAAAACCAGATTTCTCCTTTAAAAATACTGAATTCATCATTGCATCAATTTTTAAATTAGGGTGAGGTGACAATAATCCCAATTTTTTAGCCACACATCACCTCAATGCTTTACAAAAATGGCTGCTGCAGGATATAGTTGCTGGAGACAACATTCAGGATAAAGGTCATGTCTCTAGCCGCATTAAATGCTCTGACTGGAAAAAAGTTCGGCGGGCCGCTGCAGCGCGCTGTAGCGCCCTGCTGCATGCCTTAGCATAACTTGGTTCCAAGCAATTTTAGCTAAGTCCCCCACTGTAGACCGCTGCAGCGCGCGACCGCGCGCTGTAGCAGGAAATTCCATGAAAAACACTATTCAATTAGTGCTTTTTTTCTGATTATATAGAGAAATAATTCCACGGCTGCCCACTGCAGCGCGCGACCGCGTGCTGTAGCGGTCAATTTCACAAAAAACACTGTTCAATTAGTTGGGCGGCCCGATTTATATTGCCAAGTTTTTCGCGATGAACCGCTACAGCGCGCGACCGCGCGCTGTAGCGATAAATTCTGCGAAAAATACTATTCAATTAGTTGAGCCCCCATTTGATAATCATATATATTTCCACGATACACCGCTGCAGCACGCGACCGCGCGCTGTAGCGGTGAATTCCGCAGAAAGCACTGTTCGTTTAGTTGAGCCCCATTCAATAATCATAAATATTTCCGCGATACACCGCTGCAGCGCGCGACCGCGCGCTGTAGCAGTGAATTCTGCAGAAAGCACTATTCAATTAATTGGGGGCCTGTTTCATATGGTTTAAATGTTTTCGCTGTAGCTCGCGGCGGCACACGACCGCGCGCTGCAGCGTGCTGTAACGGAATACTTTGTTATATTTTTTATAAAATTCCAGAAATTCCCTAGAGCTCCTTTGGAATCCATTTTCTAAAAAAGATATATAAATTTGATTTAGGAACAGCAAAAAATATCTTAAATAAATAAATTTTCCCCTTTATTTTAGATGTAATTTATGGATTCATCATGTATTATATGAAGTACTTATTAAAATATGATATATGCAAGGACATGAGAGAATGTAATTTAGAAACAATTAATGTGAGTACTTACAATTCTAGATATGAAAATTTGTAAATATTTAACATGTGAAATATGAGTCTACAATTTTTCAATTTATTCCAAGTCATTAGATTCTTAAAAATTTTGGTAAAGTTTCTGCTGTATTTGGCTAAAGAAACACCTGCAATGTAGACATGCAAGTCCTCCATTCCAATGGAAGATTAATTTGAAAGAAAAGCAACCTAAAACTAACATGAAATGAATTCATTACATAAGATTATTTAATTCCAATTCTAATATAGAGCCAATCTGTTACATGAGATTTACTCATTTACAATTCTAATATAAAGTCAATCCGTTACATGGGATTGCTTATTTCCAATTCTAAAGTAGAGTCAATCCGTTACATGGGATTGCTCATTTGCAATTCTAAAAGTTTAAAGTGAGAAAATACACGTGTAACAATTATCTACCTTAAAGTATGCAAATCACATTACACTTAATACATACTAAGGATAAAAAGAGATTCTCAACTTAACCATATGTAACTATTTTTCAATTCTATATAAAATTTAGTATACAACTAATTCTAATTAACATGCAAGGTAATAATGCAACTAATGATTTAGTTAATATTTAGTTACATACATTCATTTACATCCAACCATCATCACTTCTCAAGCATTTAAATGTAAAACTAATCTCCAACACAAGTATAATGAAAGTAAAGTAAATAACATTAATTACAAACTAATAATAAGCTTAAATGAAAGTAAGAAATTAAAAGCTCACTTTCAAATATTTATAAGCTATATATTTATGATATTATAAGCGAAAGCAGCTAGCTTTTTGCACTTGGTCCAGCTCCACTAGCCTCCAAATGCACCTTATCTATCATATTTTGGCATTTAAATGTGATAGGGCAAAGCTAAAAAATAGAAAATCTAATTAGACAAAATACTCTAAGTACATTTTAAGATTGGGCTAAGCATTTTATTGTTTAATTGGATATCACTACTAGTTACAAAATAAGCACAAGCATGGGTGCAAAAAGGTAAGCATACAAGTGTGGAAATAATAAGTAAAAAAAAGGCAAAGTGAGTTAGAATATTCACTTAAATATACATCCTAGCCTACAATTAAAATAAGGGTAAAAGCATCCTAAATAGACTAGAAAGAAACTAAAGTGCATATGAAAGTAAATAAAGTAGAGCATGTAATTGTTCAAAAGAACTTATGCTAAGTAAGGAAAAGAATCAATGAAAAATTTAAATGTAATTTTAACAACATTCACTGTAATCTAAGTAAACTATAAATAAGTAAAGTACAGTACTAAAACATAAGAAATGCACATTATAGAAATTGAAGGAAGATCTTATACTATTGGTCTAAGATTCACATAGTCTAGAACAATGGGAAGTAACATAGCTAAAAGCTATGATGAGTCTTAATAATCCATAAGATTAAAGAAGATCTCATATGTTAATTGATTAAAGTTATTTTAAATAGTACTCATTCTGCGGGCACATACAGAATGAAAAGAGGAGTTATATATGTTTATTTAACTAGTGAAGAAAAGCGGGGTCAAAACAAGCAACACTCATATTCACCCTCTGAGAATGTGAGGTCTCCTTATTGCTCCTCTTTAGCCTACCCTTGGTTGATCTAGCAATATAAACCCCTATTGTTTTTAATGTGAAAGTTGTATTCATGCACAATGTCTTATATGAATGATTCAAATGAATAAGGCTCAAAGCTAAGCAAGCATTCAAGGAAAATTCAATAATTGCAACTAAGTGATATCTAAAGTTATTTGATTTTAATAATCTACTTACTGATTGGAACTAATTGAGCTCCCAATTAATCTCGAGATATTGATCTCAAGTTAATTGCAAATATAGTAATAGTTGGGGTTTTGAAAATAGTAGTTTCAATTTAATTATTATGATATGACAAAATAATTTATAAGTATAATTGATCAAATTAGAAACTAGTTCTTATTCACATCCAAACTATAAGATTAAATTATATAATTAAATTAAGGTTTAGGTGCCTAGTAGGAAGAGATTGAGATTAAGAAAATATCTAACTTAAGAAATTGGAAATTAAGATTAATTCACTAAGGTTCACTAGCTAGGTTATATTTTGAAGGATCTAATCAATCAAGTACTACTCTTACTAGGTTATAATAAAGTGAAAGGTTTAAAGTAAATAAAAGATGGGATTTAAGAACTACAAGTTCTAAGTATTTTATTAGTTGATGTTTAAGGAATTCGATAGGATTCCTAAACTAATCTAAGTAAATTAGGATATCCTATTACTAGCTATTAAAAGATTCAAGAGAAGGCTTTGGGGATTAGGATGAATAAACTAAGTTCTAATCTAGTAACTAAAGGCTAGATCTAGTTGATTCAATAATCTACAATTACAAAGGCATTAAGACTAACTACTCTTAATGGGTGTAACTAATAGATTTAGGGATCAACTAGAATTCGTGTTGTAAGTTAATCCTAGGATTTCTACCTTATGGTTGAAAGGTGAATCAAGCAATTTGCAATTAATTCACATTCTAGAAAATGTGAACTAAGTTCAAATAAAAGTAACTTAATTTAATACGGGGAGTAATAAAGGTGACTTATTAGCTATCATAAAGTCTTAGAAAACCTAAAACATGCTATCTATGAATTTAGAATTATCATAATAACACTTAATTAAGAGTCAACAACCTAAAATCACTAATTATTGTCCAATGGAAATGATTCATACATTATTTAAATCATTATATCATGAGGAGAAAAATGACACTAAGTATGTCAATTTTGGGCAACTTTGGAAAATTAGGATTTTTGTGACTCCTAATTAGGGTTACAAAATGATTATAAAAATTAAGATTCAAATGTTAAATTTGAATTCATATTAATATTCCTCACATTTTTGTGAGTGAAATGGACTATTTGATCATTTAACTTGGATATTAAATGATCAAATTATGTCACATGAAATGATGAAATAAATTTATAATTAATTAATTAATCATAATTATTAACTAATTAAAATATTTGTCAAAACAAAAATTAAATTATATTTTGTTAATTTATACATTTTTGTGATCAAAATGGTATATAGTTTTGTATTATTTGGATGTGTATATTTTAAGTTATGAGTGAAATAAATTTGAATAAATAAACATTTATGAAATGCAAAATTAATTATTACGTTAAGTCAATTATTTAGTAGAAGATAATTGCACAGAAAATGATAACCACACGAAAAATGGCGACATGGATTACGGGAAAGGCATCGGCACAAATTTCTGGGTAGCGCTGATACCAGCGCTACACTTAATCTCATGCAGACGTGGCTGCCTCCTAGATTGACACGCGTCCCCTTCGTCTGCAGAAAACAACGTGGCTCAACCGGGAATGAACAGGTCTCGGTCTGACTAAAATGTAATTCTTTAAAAAGAACTGGACCGAACTGTTTCCTCCTGAAAGAACAGACACAGAGATGGAGGGAAATTACGATTTTTGCCAGAATTCGATTTTGATTGAGCCTCAGGGCGATGCACATACCGGCGAGAAGATCTCACCAGACGAATCATCCTTGATAAAAATTGAGGCCAATGGACTTAGGGATCGTCAATTAAATCGATGCCCTAAATTAAATTGGCCGAACCCTAAGATCCCATAGGATTCTAAATGTCCTCGGGTCGATTTGAACTTGCCTAAGTTCGATCAATCCTTAAAATATAATTGATTTAAGTACTGGTAATAGATAAGCATTGATACTATGGATTAAAGGTTGGATGTACACCTGTAATTGGGAAATGGGGGTTCAGATGCAAGAACTTCTCCTCCTCCATGCACGGTCCTTTCGTAGCGTATCACTCTCGCAAAAACTTTCAGAAGCAGCGAATCTAGGAAATGCCTAGGGTAGGAGCTTAATTACATCCGCGAGGCCAGCTGGGCGAGTTGTACCCCCTCCCTCTCTACACCTCAGTGAGTGTCATGAAGAAAGTGAAGGATATGTGCAGATGAAGGATCCCAGCCGCTAGTTCTTACCAGAGATCCTACGGTGCAGATCGAATCTCAGATCGGGAAGGATAACAGCCGCTGGATAAGATCCAATTTCAATGCGACGGTCCTGATCTAGCCGCGTGGTTGTCCCATGCATTGGACTTGTGCACAGGATCTGCGTGGTCCCAATTTACCGAAGGATTATAAATTAAATTAAAATTATTTTTAACTTAATTTATTTATTTAAATAATTAATTAAACTTATTTTATTAATCAAAATTAAATAACCAGACACACTGAAAAATCCCAAAAATTTACCCTTACCTAATTGAGGTGTGGGGAACTCAAAAACGTAATCAAATTTTTGATCGGAGATTAATTTAAATATTTTAATTTTCTGGGTCTTTAAATATTATTAAAATATTCAGGGAAAATTTGATGACTTCCAAACACTTCTAAAATACCACCCCTAGCTAATTTGGGTGTGGTGAGTCCAATGATAGACTCCATTTTCGATTCTAAGGTCTAAATAATTTAGGCATTCTCATAATTATCTAAAAACCAGGAAATATTGGAAATTGCCAAATGATCTCCAAATCGCACAAAATTTGAAAAGGAGACTCCTTACACTATTATAAGACTAATGGAAAAGGATTAGAGTCAATTAGGTCACTAATTGTTGAGTAACAGCACTAGGGAGTCTAAAGAAATGATAATGAAAAAGAAGAACTAATTCTACCTGATTAAGAAAAGAATTCTGGGAATATTTTTAGCATATCCTTTTCTTTCTCCCATGTGGCTTCACCAACTGGATGATTCTGCCAGTGAACTTTGATCATAGGAATGTTGCGATTTCTTAACTGCTTAAGATCCCGCACTAGAATCGCAACAGGTTTAACAACGAAAGTCAGATTGGCTGCAGTTCCATTACAGGTATCTGAACTTGCTGACTCGGATCTAGCAAACACCTTCTTAGTGACGAAACATGAAATACATTATGTACAGTTGAGAAGTCTTCTGGAAACTCTAATATATAAGCAGATGTTCTAATCCTCTCAATCAATTCAAAGGATCCTAAATACCTTAGACTCAGCTTTCCAGAAACACCAAATCTCGGCACACCTCGCATCGGACTAACTTTAAGATAAGCCCTATTGCCCTTTTGGAACTCCAACTGACGATGACGAGCATCATGATATTACTTCTGTCTATCTTGAGCCGCAGTAATATTACGCTTATTCAGTTGAACTTTCTTAGTGGTTTTTTCTACTAATTTGGAACCATAAAGTTGAGAGTCTCCAACTTCAATCCAAGCAACTGAAGCTGTACACCTCCTTCCATAAAGTCCTTCGTAAGGAGCCATACCAATACTAGACTGATAACTGTTATTATAGGCAAACTCAACTAATGCTAAATGATCTTCCCATGATCCACTGAATTCTAGAACACAAAGACGCAAGAGATCTTCCTAGATTTGATTAACACGCTCAATCTGACCATCTATCTGGGGTGAAAAGCAATACTCAATGCTAAACTCGTCCCCATGTCTTGCTGAACAGCTGACCAAAATCTGGAAGTGAATCTACTGTCTCTGTTAGAAACTATACAATTTGGTGTACCATGCAAATGAACGATCTCCTTAAGGTAAAGCTTGACTAACTTGTCAATAGGATCAGTCTGACAAATAGCTAGGAAATGAGCTGACTTAGTGAGTCTATCAACTATTAGCCAAATAGAATCAAAACCAGATCTACTCTTAAGAAAACCTACAATAAAGTCCATGGAAATATCAGACCACTTCCATTCAGGAATGTTTAAGGGCTTAAGAAGTCCACCAGGCTTTTGGTGTTCAACCTTGACTAAGGAACATGGATGACACATGGAAATGAAAATTGTTATATCCTGCTTCATGTTGGACCACCAAAATGATTGCTTGAGATCTTGATACATTTTATAACTACCAGGGTGCACTGCATAGCTAGAGTTATGAGCTTCGAACAATACTTGTAACTGCAAGCTTTTTGGAATCCATAACTTGAACTTCTGAAATACCGCACCTTCGTCATCAAGATGTAATTCAAATCTCTTGCCACTTACAATTTCAGAAATTAATGCAGGATAACTCGAATCTTCTTTCTGAGCTTCAACAATCTTAGATCTTAGAGAATCATTTGACCGAATAGCAAATTGTAGAGTGCCCAAATCAGCTGAACTGATCAGCTCAAGATTCAATCGGACAAAATCTTTGATCAAAGATTCATTGCAACAAAGAGAAGATAAAGTCGCTTTATGACTAAGGGCATCAACTACAACATTAGCATTACCCGGATGGTATTGGATTTCCAAATCATAGTCACAAAGTAAATCTAGCCACCTACGCTGATGGCAGTTAAGTTTTTTTTGGTGAAGATGTACCTTAAACTTTGGTGATCAGTAAACATCTCACACTTAACTCCATACAGGTAGTGTCTTCAGATCTTTAGAGCAAAAACTACCCCTGCAAGTTCAAAATCATGCATAGGATAGTTCATTTCATTAGGTTTAAGCTATCTAGAGGCATAGGCTATAACATGATGATCTTGCATCATAACCAAGTACTACCTTAGAGGCATCAATATAAACTTGAAAATCTTTACTCTCACGAGGTAGTACAAGAATAAGAGTAGAAGTCAATAACTGTTTCAACTTCTGAAAAGATTCTTCACAGGCTATGCTCCAGATGAATGAATGGAACATCTTTCCTAGTTAGCTAAGTTAACGACGAAGCAATTAGAGAGAATCTAGTAATGAACCCTCTATAATAGCCAGCGAGTCCTAAGAAATTGCAGATCTATATTATAGATTTAGGTTGAACCCACTGTTGAACAGCTTGGATTTTCTTTTGATCTACTTTAATGCCTTTGGCATCAAACACGTGACCCAGAAATGCCACAGACTTGAGCCAAAACTCGCACTTAGAAAACTTGGTTAATATTTAGGGTTTAATGTGATTAGTGAGTGATTAGTGAAATTAATCATAAAATTACTAAACTAATTATACAGATAGGTTCTAATCTACTTTATGAGTTCTCTGAAACTAAAATTACTCAATTTGGATTACTAGATTTGCTAATATTCACTAATTAAGATTTTAGGATAATTAAGATTGATTAGGAGATCCAATCATTAGATTCTAAATATTTTTGTAGATTATTGTAAAATAGGTTTTTTTGATCTAAATTGATATTTGGATCACCTAATTTGGAGCTAAAATGATTACCTTATGGCCATTCAAAGTTTTAAGGTTAAAGGGCTAAATTAGGGTTAGGTCCAAATTGTGATTAGTCTAAAACTAATCTAAATAGCAACATTAACATTATTAAAATGTTTCTTAGAATTGTTTGAGTATTTTGAGACCCATATTGGGTATGTTTGGGTTAAGGGGTACAAAGTTATGAATATTTGAACATTTGTAATATTTTTCTTAATTAATTAATACCCTAAAATATTATTATACAAATATTAATCCTACTGAAATTTGGATGGCTCTAAAATAATATTTGATTTTTGCTGATTAATTTGACATATTTAATTGTATGATTTGGATAATTATTTTAGGAATTATGCATGTTTAAAGTTTAGGTATTTAATTGATTTAATTAATTGTATTTATTAAATCTATTTAATATTAATTTGAAAATAAACTTTCTGATTATTACTTATTAAGATATTTATTTATTAATTTTATTAATGTTATTGTTTAACTTAATTATTATGTTTGATTAATATATTTATAAATTCTTAATTTCTATTTATATATTTTTATCTATTTGTATAAATGTTATGAATTATATATATATATATATATATATATATATTAATTATTGTAATTACTTTTATTATTATTTTGTTAATTAATCATTTATCAATATTTAATTCATTGTTATATAAATTTATTATTCTGCTTTTATATATATATATATATTTTGTTCAGTTTATTTAAATATATAAATCTATATTATAGATATATACATATATAAGTATACTTTATAACATACTTTTATATATATATATATATATATATATATATATATATATATATATATATATATATATATAAGTTGTTTATTTGTATAATAGATTATATTATATATATATATATATATATATATATATATATGTTTTTATAAATAATTATTTTCATTACTACAGGTGGGATGGGACCTGAGGAATGATGCGGCAGGCCCGACCCGATTGCAGCCCGACCCAGCGTCGGGGTCTCCTTCCCCGACGGGTGAGGGGCGCTAGGGCTCAGCTTGGCTCGACTCACGACATTCCCCTCAGGCTGGAACGTTCGCCGGACTAAAGCTCCGGAATCTGCCTTCCATTCAACAACATTCGTACCATAAAGCGCATTCCTTTTTGCGTAATGGAGTGATGCCCTAAATTTCTAGGGTTAGTGCATCGAAGAAATTGCAGACTGCCGATCGAAAAAGGATTAAAAATAGTATGTTTAACTTAATATTAGGAATAATTGATGGTATTATTGACATCTAAATAGGTTTTGAATTAGGCATGATATTGAATAATTTTGTAAATGAAATTAAAAGTAGCCAGGTCATACACGAACTAACTGTGAATTGAATTCCATAGAATTTGAAAAACATCATAATTCGTACAATACAATACTTGCATACCTTGAATAATTGCGAAACTAAAATTGATACTTTGAATTTGGGCAAGGATAATACCTGGATTTTCGGTGAAGGGCAGATTGACTCGAGATGAACCCTAGCTAGGTTTGCACCTTCGTGCCGAAGAAGAAGACTCGAACGAATTATTAGGGTGTGATCGAGCGACAGATAGCGGTGAGGAGGGATGCGCGTCAGCGGCTCAGCACTCGAGCGCGGTGTCGAGCGACACGCGTGATCCACGTGTTCCCCAATTAAGGACGATGCACACCGGCCGTTTGATCAAGACGACTTGGTTGATCAGACGGCTAGATTTAAGTGTCGTCTGAACAAACGGCTCTGCCAACCCTTCCTAACAGAATTTTAAGTTTTTAAACGGCGTTATGAGTATTTAATTAATTATCATTTAAATAATAAATTTTCTTTAATTATTAATTAATAATTAATTAAATAAATGTATTTTACAAATTTTCAATATATCAACCCTAACTAATTGAGGGGTTCTGAACGCAACGGTGCCATTGGATTTTCATTTTGATGAGTATTTAATTATTTAATTTTTTTTTCAGGTATTTAAATAATATTAAAATATTCGACAAAAATCCAACGACTTCCAAATGCCTCCAAAACTTCACCCCTAGCTAATTTGGGGGTGGTGAACGTAATGGTGAAGTCAAATTTTCAATCTGAGATCAAAATTATTTAATATTAATTAATAAATTAGAAAATAATTTCTAGTTTTTTACATTCTCTCCAACTTAAAAGGGATGTCTTCCCGATGTCAATCTAAAATTTAAAGAAATTTATTAAATTTAGAATCACTTACTAGTGAAATAAGTGAGGATATGCTTTCTTCATACTTGATTCTTCTTCCCATATAGCTTCTTCTTTGCGACAGTTCTTCCATCTAACCTTTATCATGGGAATAAATTTATTTCTTAATTTTCTTTCATCTCGATCTAGAATTTCTTCTGGTTCGATCACATAGCTGAGGTTTGGTTGCAATTTATTATCTTCTACTTCCACTCTTATTGAAGGTTTTGATAAGCATTTCCTTAATGAGGAGATATGAAACACATCGTGCATCAGACTCAGATGCGGTGGAAGCTTGATTAGATATGCCACTTGGCCTTCTCTCTTCAAGACTTCAAAAGGTCCAATAAATATTGGACTTAATTTTCCAGAAACTGTAAATCTTGAAATTCCTCTGAATGGATTTACTTTCAGATATGAGAAGTATCTAACAGAAAATTCCACATGACGGTGGTGAGCATCAAAATACTGCTTCTGCCTATCTTGAGTTGCTTTCATTCGATGCTAAATTAACTTAATCTTTTCTGTTGCCTAAAGAATCAAATTTGATTTTAATATTCTATTTTCTCCAACATTATTCCAAGATAAAGGAGTGATACACTTTCTTCCATAAAGGGCTTCATAAGGAGCCATTCCAATGCTTACTTGAAAATTGTTATTATAAGAGAATTCAATTAATGGAAGGTGATCATCCCAACTTTCTCCAAAATCTAGTATACAAAGACGAAGAAGATCTTCTAGAGTTTGATTTACTCTTTCAGTTTGTCCATCCATTTGCGGATGAAAAGCTGTGCTCATACAGAGCTGGGAACCAAGATCTTGATGAACTACTTTCCAGAACTTTGACGTGTATTTGCTGTCTCTATCAGAAACGATGGTTTTTGGAATACTGCAACCTTACTATCTCTTTTAGATAAATCTTTGCCAATTTGTCTACTGAATCCATCTGCTTAATGGGTAAAAAGTGTGCTGATTTTGTAAGCCTATCCACAATTACCTAAATAGAATCATTGTTAGATTTTAAATGAGGAAATCCAGTTATGAAATCCATAGAAATGTCTTCCCACTTCCATTGAGGAATAGCTAAAGGTTGAAGTAATCCTCCTAGTTTCTGATGTTCTATTTTTACCAGGTTACAAGCTTCACACTTTGATATAAACTTAGTAATACTTTTCTTCATTCCTGGCCACCAAAAGTGTGATTTCAAATCTTGATACATCTTATTATTTCCTGGATGAATAGAGTATTTGGAATTGTGAGCTTCTTTCAATAGTTTTAATCTTAGTTCAGCTTTATTAGGTATCCAGATTCTAGATCCACACCAAATATTCTTATTTGAATCCAAATTCAGTTCTAGATGCTTTCCTTATTGAATAAATGTAGATAAGGAGCTATATTCTTCATCAAGATGTTGAGCTTCTTTGATTTCATCCATTAAGGTCAAAATATGCAAATGTGAGATTGCCTTTCGACTTAGTGCATCTGCTACTACATTTGCCTTTCCAGGATGATATTGAATTGATAAATCATAATCCTTAATTAATTCTAACCATCTTCGCTATCATAAATTTATTTCTTTCTGAGTAAAGATATATTTCAAACTTTGGTGATCAATGAAGACTTCGCATCTGACTCCATATAAGTAGTGTCTCCAGATCTTAAGTGCAAATACTATTGCAGCCAATTCCAGATCATGAACTAGATGATTTTTCTCATGAACTTTAAGCTGTCTAGATGTGTAGAGTATAACCTTTCCTTCTTGCATAAGAACATAGCCTAATCCAATTCTAGAAGCATCACAATAAATTTGATATTCTTTTCCTTTAACTGGCAAAACTAGTAAAGGAGCTGATGTTAGACATTCTCTTAACTTCTGAAATGCTAACTCGCAAGATGAATCCCATACGTAAGGCATATCTTTTTGAGTAAGATGAGTAAGAGGAACTGCAATTTGGGAAAAGTTCTTAACAAATTTACGATAATAACCAGCTAATCCCAAGAAACTGCGTATTTCTATTACTGAAGTAGGCTGGGGCCATTCCTGGATTGCACTTATTTTGCTTGGATCAACTGATATTCCTTCCTTACTAATGACATGCCCTAAGAAGGCTACAGATTGAAGCCAAAATTCACATTTTGAGAATTTAGTATACAATTGATGTTGCCTTAACAAGCTCAATATGATCCTAAGATGCTCTTCATGCTCCTTAGCATTCTTAGAATAAATCAATATATCATTAATGAAGACGATGATAAATAAATCTAAATAAGGTTTCATTATTCGCTACATCAAATCCATAAAATAGGATGGGGCATTGGTTAACCCAAAAGGCATCACTAAGAATTCATAATGCCCATAGCGCGTTCTAAAGGTAGATTTAGGAATATCTTCATCTTTGATACGAAGTTGGTGATAACCAAATCTCAAATCAATTTTGGAAAATATGGAAGCACCGACTAATTGATCAAATAAATCATCAATTTTGGTAACGGGTATTTATTTTTAATAGTAACCTTATTCAATTCCCGCTAATCAATACATAGGCGCATACTCCCATCTTTCTTCTTAACAAACAAAACTGGGGCTCCCCATAGGGAATTACTTGGTCTAATAAACCCTTTTTCAGTCAACTCCTAAAGTTGATTCTTAAGTTCTTCTAACTCTTTAGGTGCCATTCTGTATGGAGCTCCTGATAAAGGATTCATTACTTGAATTAAATCAATGCTGAACTCTACTTCTCTTTGAGGTGGTAAACCTAATATTCTTTCACTATCGGAGTTTCTTCTAGAGTTGTAGATTTAGCATCAGAATTTGAGAGTAAAGTTAAGAATATGGGATATTTCTTTCTAATAAACTTTTCAATTTTTTTTGCTGGAATAAGACTAATAATTGTACTTCTTTGACCAATAAATGTCACCTTCTTGCTTCCACTATATACGTATACTCTCTTCTTTGCACAATCAATTAATGCTTTATTCTAACTCATCCAGTCCATCCCAAGGATAATATCAAAAGTGGTTATAGGGATGATAGTGAGTTTAGCTTCCCAAGAGATTCCACTTATATCTAATTTATAATTACAAAAGATACTTGTTTCTAAGAACTCTCCTAATGATAGATTAACTTTGAGTGCTGATGAAAGCTGTTATACTGGTAATAAATGTTTTGAACCAACTTTGATGCAATAAAAGTATGCGTAGCTCTAGAATCAAAAAGAACTGAACAAGGGTGCTAGAATAATAAAATGGTACCTGTAACCACGTTAGGCTTATCTCTTGCCTCTTCATGAGATAGATTGAATATTCTAGCCTGAGCTAGATTATTCCTTATATTACTGGAAGATGCTATGTTATTTCCTTAATTTGCTGGTGGTCTACCTTGATTTCTCATAAATGTGTTGCCTTGATTTGGGAGTTGATGGCCATTTACAGTGTAAGTAGCACGGCAAAACTTTATTGAATGATTTGTTCTCCCACATCGATGACATTGACCTACACTTGTAAAACATTTATCTGTGCTGTGTATCCTTCCACAAAATCTGCAAGTATTTGGTGTTCTTGAAACTGTTACATTGGGGTTTCTTTGAATATTATACATCCTTCCTTGAGGTCTTGAAAATCACTGTCTCTTTGATGAAAAATTGGGAGAAAAGGCTGGCCTCTTTGCTCTTGAAGATATTGTTCTTCTTGAGATTCTATGATCTTTGCCTTTTCAACTAATTGGCCAAATTTTGAGATTTGAAGAGGTGTTAAAATATGTTGAAAATTATTCCTTGGTCCATTAAGGAATAAGTGACACCTAACTTCTTCTGTGGTAACCATTTCTGGGGTAAAACTAGCTAGACGAGTAAATTCCTCTTCGTATTCTGTAACTGAATGACTTCCTTGCTTTAAGTTTAAAAGTTCTTTTCTCATTATCTGTCTGACATATTGGGGTACATACTTTCCCAAGAATACCCTTACAAATTCTTCCCAATGATTTTCTTCTTCTGATCTATTTAAAAAGGTAGTAGTTTTGACTATCTTCCATAATTTTTCTGTAGCTTCAGTCAGAAGATAGGTAGCTAGGGATACTTTTTGATCTTCATAACTTTTAGCACACTTAAATTCTTTTTCTATTCTTTGAATCCACTCCTCAGCTTGATAAGAAGTTGCTTTTCCATTGAATCTCAGAGGTTGGAGTTTAAGGAATACATGGATGTCTTCATCCATTGCCTTCTTCTGTATTAAAATAGGGTTTAGATTATGGATTTGTTGACTGTTCATGAATTGACTCATCATATTCATGAACTGGAGCATCTGATTTGCTCCACTATGATCAAAAGGATAGATTGCTTCAACGTTATGTGAAATAGTCTCATTGTGGCTAGGAGTATTCTGAGGAACATTTTCCTCCTGAGATTGGTTATTGTTGTTTTGGTTATGGCTTTCCATAATCTGGGAAAATGATAAACTATACTTATTAGGCTCTCCAACTTAAAGTTCAACTACTAACTATACTTATTATAGTTTAGTATTTTCAAAACTGTATTCATAATATTAGCTCTGATGAATCATTCCTTAGACTATCTCAAACTCCGGCTCTGATACTAATTCTGTGGCGACCGGGGATCAAAGTTTGAGAGTCTCAAAAGAATGATTCATACATTGGAAATATTCATTTATGAAAATAAAGAAAATAAAATACATACATATCCACATTTACATTCAGAGCCATACACATATGAATTTATAATAGTTTTTAATATTTACAATAATAAATTAGAACATCTTTATTCTCTCACATATTAGCTGCTTCTCTTTAAATTTCTTTAGGCAGATCTTCAAAGTTTTTAATTTTTAAAACTTGAAAAATTCAGTTACCAATCAGGTAGGAGTACGCAAATCATTCTTATAAGAATAATTCTAGCATCCTATAATAGGCATGAATCAAATATGAAAAATAACTGAATATCTGCATAGCATATATAGAAAAGCAAATTTTCAAGTTGAAGTATTGCCCTACAAATTAGCTTTGAAATTCAATATAAAAAGCATGAAATAAATAAATTTTATCAAAAAGCATTTGTAACTATAAGTCAAGTCCGTAAACTCCTAGCATAACCTGTAGAAAGCTTATCTCACTACCTGTCAGTAGCTTATTCAAAATAGGAACTGATGGTGTCTTTCCTCTGGATTTGCCCACTTCCTAAAAAGGGCTAAATCCCTCCATATAACTCCCAGGGGCTGCCAGCAGGCCAAATCTGTACAGATTCTCAGTGTTGCTTTCCATCCTCCAAAGACAAACACCACAATAATATATACCATATTTCATCTTTTTGTTACATGCTAATTTGATAACATTCTTTTGCAGATTATAAGCAGTAAGCAGTTTAATAATGCTCAAATAAAAATGGCTCAAATAAGAATACTGAAATAAAACTTATAAGTAGATTTACGTACCTGACAAATTTGATTCAAAATCAACCAATTTAATTCCTTTGATCTGCCAAAAATAGTTTAAGTCATTAATTTAATGCTTTATGATTTTAACATGATTTGTAATAATAATGAATATTTGAATATTTGGTTTATTTATTAAGTTACTTAATTATTATGCCTTATAAGGTTATATTGGGAATTTGACCTTATAAGGGCATATTAATACTTTTACCCTTAATGAAATTTAAAATTTTTATCAATTTATTGTAGATTATGTCCTAAAGTTTCCATAGAACCTAAAATCATCAAATTCTGATATGTATTGGCTAAGTTATAGCCAATACAATTTCTAGGGTTAATATTTAGGGTTTAATGTGATTAGTGAGTGATTAGTGAAATTAATCATAAAATTATTAAACTAATTATACAGATAGGTTCTAATCTACTTTATGAGTTCTTTGAAACTAAAATTACTCAATTTGGATTATTAGATTTGCTAATATTCACTAATTAAGATTTTATGATAATTATAATTGATTAGGAGATCCAACCATTGGATCCTAAATATTTTTATAGATTATTGTAAATTAAGTTTTTCTAATCAAAATTGATATTTGGATCCCCTAATTTGGAGCTAAAATGATTAACTTATGGCCATTCAAAGTTTTAAGGTTAAAGGGCTAAATTAGGGTTAGGTCCAAATTGTGATTAGTCTAAAACTAATCTAAATAGCAACATTAACACTATTAAAACATTTCTTAGGATTTTTTGAGTATTTTGAGACCCATATTAGGTATGTTTGGGTTAAGGGGTACAAAGTTATGAATATTTGAACATTTGTAATATTTTTCTTAATTAATTAATACCCTAAAATATCATTATATAAATATTAATCCTACTGAAATTTGGATGGCTCTAAAATAATTTTTGATTTTTGCTGATTAATTTGACATATTTAATTGTATGATTTGGATAATTATTTTAGGAATTATGCATGTTTAAAGTTTAGGTATTTAATTGATTTAATTAATTGTATTTATTAAATCTATTTAATATTAATTTGAAAATAAACTTTATGATTATTACTTATTAAGATATTTATTTATTAATTTAATTAATGTTATTGTTTAACTTAATTATTATGTTTGATTAATATATTTATAAATTCTTACTTTCTGTTTATATATTTTTATCTATTTGTATAAATTTTATAAATTATATATATATATATATATATATATATTAATTACTGTAATTATTTTTATTATTATTTTGTTAATTAATCATTTATCAATATTTAATTCATTGTTATATAAATTTATTATTCTATTTTTATATATATATATTTTGTTTAGTTTATTTAAATATATAAATCTATATTATATATATATATATATACATATATAAGTATACTTTATAACATACTTATATATATATAAGTTGTTTATTTGTATAATAGATTATATTATATATATATATATATTTATATGTTTTTATAAATAATTATTTTCGTTACTGCATGTGGGATGGGACCCAGATGAATGACGCGGCAGGCTCGGCCCGATCGCAGCCCGACCCAGCGTCTGATCAAGACGGCTTGGTTGATCAGACGGCTAGATTTAAGTGTCGTCTGAACAAACGGCTCCGCCAACCCTTCCTAACGGAACTTTAAGTGTTTAAACGGCGTTATGAGTATTTAATTAATTATCATTTAAATATTAATTTTTCTTTAATTAATAATTAATAATTAATTAAATAAATGTATTTTAAAAATTTTCAATATATCAACCCTAGCTAATTGAGGGGTTCTGAACGCAACGGTGCAATCGAATTTTTGTTTTGACGAGTATTTAATTATTCGATTATTTTCAAGGTATTTAAATAATATTAAAATATTCGACGAAAATCCAACAACTTCCAAATGCCTCCAAAAGTTCACCCCTAGCTAATTTGGGGGTGGTGAATGCAATGATGAAATCAAATTTTCAATCCGAGGTCAAAATTATTTAAATATTAATAAACAAATTAGAAAATAATTTTTGATACTTTACAAAACCTCTATTATTTTTATGTGAAAGTTTTATTCATGCACAATATCGTATATAAATGATTCAAATGAATAAAGCTCAAAGCTAAGCAAGCATTCAAGGAAAATTAAATAATTGCAACTAAGTGATATCGAAAGTTATCAAATTTTAATGATCTACTTAATGATTGGAACTAATTGAGTTCCCAATTAACCTCAAGATATTGATATCAAGTTAATTGTAAATATAGTAGTAGTTGGGGTTTTGAAAATAGTAGTTTCAATTCAATTATTATAATATGATAAAATAATTTATAAGTATAATTGATA
The DNA here is from genome assembly GCA_016760335.1 of Gastrodia elata. NCBI lineage: Eukaryota > Viridiplantae > Streptophyta > Magnoliopsida > Asparagales > Orchidaceae > Gastrodia > Gastrodia elata. The sequence goes on along the minus strand of CM028675.1, from coordinate 46,127,191 downwards.
AAATTAGAAACTAGTTCTTATTCACATCCTAAACTATAAGATTCAATTATATCATTAAATCAAGTTTAGGTATCTAGTAGGAAGATATTGAGATTAAGAAAATATCTAACTTAAGAAATTGGAAGTTAAGATTAATTCACTAAAGTTCACTAGCTAGGTTATAGTTTGAAGGATCTAACCAATCAAGTACTAATCTAGCTAGGTTATAATAAAGTGAAAGGCTTAAAGTAACTAAAAGATGGGATTTAAGAACTACAAGTTCTAAGTATTCTATTAGTTAATGTTTAAGGAATTCGATAGGATTCCTTAACTAATCTAAGTAAATTAAGATCTCCTATTACTAGCTCTTAAAATATTCAAGAGAAGGCTTTAGGGATTAGGATGAATGAACTAAGTTCTAATCTAGTAACTAAAGGCTAGATCTAGTTGATTCAATAATCTACAATTATAAAGGAATTAAGACTAACTACTCTTAATGGGTGTAACTTATAGATTTAGGGATCAACTATAATTTGTGTTGTAAATCAATCCTAGGATTTCTACCTTAGGGTTGAAAGGTCAATTAAGCAATTTGTAATTAATTCACATAACTAGAAAATGAGAACTAAGCTCAAATAAAAGTAACTTAATGTAATATGGGGAGTAATAAAGGTGATATATTATCAATCCTGGGGTTTTATAAAACCTAAAACATGTTATCTAGGAATTTAGAATTATCACAATAATACTTAATTAAGATTTAACAACCTAAAATTACTAATTGTTATCTAATAGAAATGGTTTACATATTATTGAAATCCTTATATCATGAGAAGAAAAATGACACTAAGTATGTCAATTTTGGACAACCTTAGAAAATTAAGGTTTTTGTGACTCCTAAAAATTTATTTTGAAAATTATGGTTCAAATGTAAAATTTGAATTCATATTAATATTCCTCATATTTTTGTGAGTGAAATGGACTATTTGATCAATTAATTTGGACATTAAATGATCAAACTATGTCACATGAAATGATGAAATAAGTTTGTAATTATTTAATCAATCTTAATTATTAACTAATTAAAATACTTGTCAAAATAGAAATTAAATTATATATTATTAATTTGCACATTTTTGTGATCAAAATGGTATATAATTTTGTATTATTTGGATGTGTATATTTTAAGTTATGATTGAAATAAAATTGAACAAATAAACATTTATTAAATGCAAAATTAATTATTACGTTAAGTCAATTAATTAGTAGAAGATGATTGCACAGAAAATGATAACCTGTGGGGCCCCGTACTTTCCCATGGCAATGCTAATACTGATATTAGCATAATCACGGGGAGTACGATGCTCTAGCTTTGGTAAATCCACAACTTAAGTAAAGTCAAGTAGGACCCAACCTACCTTAACCCAAGGACTTGTCACCTGGAACTGGTAAACATACATCAATACAAATCAAAGTGGCGAAAGCAAGAAACAGTATAATATAACATCCCAGCATAATATAGAAAAGTATATAAGAGTAAGAGAAATAGTAACTCAGATCCAATGCAGAAAGTAAATACATCCAGAAATATTTATTTTTTACAGACTGAAATAAAAGAAAGAAAGAAAGATCTCTCAATCTCACTGCGGAAAAAGAAACTCTAACTAAGCAGCAGTAGGAAGATCCTCCTCTTCTACCGGCTCCTCTCCTGCAGCACTACCAACGAACAGCTCCAAATCTGACATTTGCCGGTATCACCAATGCCATGGCATCATCCAATAAAAGAAAAATATTACAGTTAGACAATTGCCTAAGTATATTTTAAGCTATTTAAGTAAACTGAACATTCAAGATATCACATTTAAAAGTTTTAAACATGCAAGCATTATAAGGTGCAACAAACTACAAGAACGGGGTACCTATAAACTAGTCATTTATAGCCAATCAACAAGTATATAAAAATAACATACAAAGCATGAAACTAAATAAGGTGAGGCTAAAAGTAAAACAACTATAAATACTGAAGTAAATTTGATCCTAACATACTTATGATCACATGGATACATGCTGAGTATATAAAGAACACAAGTGCTGGAATAAACATGCAATTCTAGACCTAGTACTGCCATAACAAAAACTGAAGTAGAAGTAAGTTTAGACCTAGTACTGCCATAATAGAAACAGGCCATACAAGGCCTCTGAACAAAAAGTTCAACATGTATCCATCCTAGGCATCCGTAGAGCTAGGTCTGAGTTAAACTTATAGAATAAGAAATGTATCCATCCTAAGCATCTGCAGAGCTAGGTCCAAGTCTATTCTATAACAAAACTAGAACTGAAGAGGCAGACTAAGCTAGGACATACTTTACTAATTGAAAGCACTAAAGAATTGAATGAATATTATGCTTTTCAAATACTAACTTACGATGTATCTTTCATATCCTAAGTTTACCTATTATGTTCAAGGAATAAGGCTCAATATTCAAGGTGTGCTGAGTAATCAAAGTTAAGTAAGCAAGAGACTCAATTTAGACTTATGCGATATCTGTTGTTGTCTAATTTATCCAAAATTAACTATTTTGAGAAGATACAAGTTTAGGATTTCCAATATCCAGCTATGGAGTATAATCTCATATTCACGACCTTAATGTTAACATTAGAACTTAACGAATTCTAATTCATAATCATATGATGACTATAAAGACTTAAAGTAAATAAATCAACGACTTAATTTTTATTATTATACTCTCTTAACCCAAATCTTGGTTAAGTGAAACAAGATTAAGGATTCTGGATTCATACTCCACTTTGGTGTTCAAATCCTGAATCCACGGTAATATCCTACTAAGGTTCTATGGTTCACACTCAACCATAATTTAAAGGTGCAGAATCTAATAAGCTAAAGGATTTAGAAACTATGATCTTAGTGAAAGGTTATTCTAATATTATAAGATAAATTAATTAATTAAGAACTAAGAATCTAAGATCTATTTTCAATCTTTAGGATAATTATATTATTCTATAGATTGAATTAATCCTATACCACAAGAAAGGCTTCTAAATGATTAAATAGTTAATCAAGTAAGGAATTCTAAATGAAGGTAATTCAATTCAATTGAATGATCCAAAGGCTAAGATCTAAGATCTAAGATCTAGTATTTGATCACTATAGATCTTAAGCTAAAACTAGACTCAGGAGTTTTACAAGAATATGTCTTCTAGGATTCAAGCTTATGGATCAGCTTAATTCAGCTATTAGATTAGGGGTTTAGCACTTACAGGTAATTAGGCTTAACTCTTAAGAAAGAGGGTTTTAAGGACACTTAAGGTCTTAAGATCTTAATAAGACTAACTTAAGATTTCTTCACTTAATATCAATATTATTAATGTAAGATTTTAACAAGGTGATAATAATCTAATTAGAAATATTTTACTAAATTTTGAAGGTTTAAGGGGTGCTTAAACACATTTTGGTTAAAATGACCAAAATACCCCTCTTAAGGATAAAAATGGGATTTTAGGATTTAATTATCCAAATTGATTCAAATCTATTTTAATGAGCTTCATAATTATTAATGAAGTGGAATAAACACTCATCTTAGAGTTTGAATATATATTTTAGCTTAATTAGCATTAATCTTAATTTCAGGCTAATTAAGGTGATTAAGGAAATTAGGGCATCCTAGAGTAATCCATTTGCATTTATAGGCTCTACTATCCTTAATAAGGCATTAGGAACTTAGTTCCCCAAAATCAGAGGTTAAATTAGGGCTTAATTCACTAATCTCATTTTAAGTAATTAAGGAGTGATTAACAAAATTAAAGATCTTAAATTACTTTTAATGGCTTACATAGGCTCTTTATGGTCTCCTAAGCAATCAGAGACCTTAATTAACATTTTTGGATAATTAATGAATTTAATATGATTTAATACAAATAGAAAAGGATTAGGTATTTATTTAAAATCTAACCATTGGATTTTTGATTTTATTTATATTATCATTCCTTGAATTTTTCTGATTAAAATGGCATATTGGATAATACCATTTAGATAAGTATAGCTAAAGTTATTTCAATAATTTATTCTGCATTTTTATTTAAATTAAAATTATAGGTTTGATTTCTCTGAATTAATTTCCTTAAGGAAATTAATTTAGAAATTCCTTATATTAACCGTCGGCCCAAATGAAAAAGGCACGGGGCGGGGTCCGGCCCGACCCGGCACTATTCGTCTTCCTTGTGACATTTCCCTGATACTAGGATCCTTAGGGCTTACTCCCAGTGCTAAATTCTCCGTGCTCAGGCCACGCCGACGGCTCCAATTAATCCCTACACACTCCTTGAGTCAAGACGCATCGAATGAACTATGAAGCTCTGTCTGTGATGCACTGGATCACTGGAATGCTACTCGACCGAGGCAACTCCTAAGGCGCACCTGTTAGGATTGAATTCTCCTCATAGAGCTAACGATGCGAGCTGATTTCTAGACTTACACCTTCAGGGACTGAAGAGGAAATGATCGGGTGAGATGAGGAGTCCCGCGGAGGTCTGGATAGGTGGAGTGCTACTCGCGATGGAGCACGGACGGGAACTCTCACTGGGTTGATCGATTCCAGTCGAATCGATCGATCCGATCAAACTCAACCATCGATACGAGGATACAATCACTTCATAAGGGATTGGGGGTGCTAATTGGGGACTCAATGCTGCGAGGGGATGACCTATTAATCCTCGGACAAAGGTCGACTGGCAGAGCATTTTTAGAAGATGATCACGCCCTCTGGTCCACTGCCAACCCTCCTCATTACTTCAGCAGATGAGCAGCACATAAGGGTATGATCCTATCACAGCATCTAGGGTTGAAACTCCATGAGTTGAGCTGAAATCAGCTCGACAGGAGGAAGGGAAGAGGCTGTACTTGAGAACTAAGGATGGCAGAGGTGAGAGAGATGAGTCGAGCAGCTCAGAGTACTCTAGACGATCGCAGGAGTTCAACAAGGGGGTCTGAACTCCAGGCCTCACCTTCTATTAGTGGGACACTCGGCCAAGACCACTCGGCAACGAGCTCCTCCAATGGCGACTGACGGGAAAGAAGAAAGAACCTCACAGTTGATCAAGCGAGCAAAGGTGCTCACCGAGCTGAGGGATGGCTATTTATAGGCCAAGGGAGGCTTAGGGGTGGAAGCCATGACTGAGGTTCGAGGTTCGGCTTGGATCGAGAAGCTCAATCACCATTCCCCATTTGGATTGGCCCAGCCATCCAGACCCGCCCCTAGGGTTTGGCCACTATTGGAGAAGATGCTAACGGCCTACAGAATCGGGTATAAGAGTGGCAGACAACACTAATGTGGCTGGTACGGGCAAAATCTCTGTTGTCGGGCCGAGGATCGCATGAAGATGATGATGAACAAGGCTGGATCGTCGGCAACCTTCTGATTGTAATGCCATTGGAGATGGACGGCCTGATGGTGATCTAGGATAACAGATCGTTGGATCGGCTATTTGATCCAATGGGCGATGTAACTCTTGAGCACTAAGATCGTGCGCCTTTTGATTTTGTGCCGTGATCCGTGCAAACTCATCCATTGGCTAGCATAGCTGAGCCGCTGTCAGGACCCCATAGCAGATCTGCCGCGGTCCCGATAAAAAATCCTGTCTTTAATAATTTTAATTAAATAATTTAATTTAAATAATATAAAATCAATTAATTTATATAATAAATTCTAATTAATTCAAAATCCAATTTAGGCTTAAATGAGCTCCAAAAATTTATCCTTAACTAATTGAGGTGTGAGGAATTCAAAATAAAATCATATTTTAATTAGGAGATTAATTTAGTTTAGGTATTTTTTTTAGAGCTCAAAATAGGAAAAAATTCCAAAATTCTCAATTTAACTCCGATCGATCTCAAACTTCTAGGGTTAGGTTTAGATGACCCAATGAGTCTAATAAAATCAAAATTAGAACTTAGTTTAGCTTAATTAATCTGGATTTAGCTAGGGTAACAACTAGGGTTGTTACATAACCACACGGAAAATGGTGGCACAGATTACTGGAAAGGCGATGGCATGAAATTTTGGGTAGCGCTGATACCAGCGCTACACTTAATCTCATGCAGACGTGGCTGCCTCCTGGATCGACACACATCTCCTTCGTCTGTAGAAAACAACACGGCTCAACCGGGAATGAACCGATTTCGGTACGGTTGAAATGTAATTCCTTAAAAGGAATAGGACTGAACCAATTCGTCTCGAAAGAACAGACGCAGAGATGGAGGGAAATTAGGGTTTTTGCTAGAATAATATGGTTCTGATTGAGCTTCAGTGTGATCCACATACCGGCGAGAAGATCTCACCAGAACGAATTGTCCTTGATAAAAATCGAGGCCAAATGGACTTAGGGATTGTCACTTAAATCGATGCCCTAAATCATATTGGCCAAACCCTAAAATCTCATAGGATTCTAAATCTCCTAAGGTCGATTTGAACTTGCCTAAGTTCGATCGATCCTTAAGATATAATCGATTTAAGTACTGGTAATCAATAGATAAGCATTTATACTATGGATTAAAGGTTGGATGTGCAGTTGCAATCAAGAAATGGGGGTTCAGATGCAAGAACTATTCCTCCTCTAGGCACGGTCCTCTCGCAGCGATTCACTCCCGCAAAAGTTTCGGAAGCAGCGAATCAAGGAAATGCCTAGGGTAGGAGCTTAACTACATCCGTGAGGCCAGCTGAGTGAGTTGTACCCCCCTCTCTCTGCACCTCAGTGAGCATCGTGCAAAAAGCAAAGGAGACGTACAGATGAAGGATCCTAGCTGCTGGTTCAAACCAGAGATCTTACAGTGCAGATCAAATCTCAGATCGGGAAGGTTAACGGCCGTTGGATCAGATCCAATTTCAACGCGACGGTGCTAATGTAGCTGCGTGGCTGTCCCATGCATTGGACTCATGCACAGGATCTGTGCGGTCCCGATTTACTGAAGGATTATAAATTAAATTAAAATTATTTTATTTAATTTATTTTCTTTATTTAAATAATTAATTATACTTATTTTATTAATCAAAATTAAATAACAAAATGCACTCCGAAAAATCCTAAAAATTCACCCTTACCTAATTGAGGTATGGGGAACTCAAAAATGCAATCGGATTTTTGATCAGAGGTCAATTTAATTATTTTTATTTTCTGGGTATTTAAATATTATTAAAATATTTAGGGAAAATTTGATGACTTCGAAACACTTCCAAAATACCACCCCTAGCTAATTTGGGTGTGGTGAGTCCATTGGTGGACTCCATTTTTTATTCTAAGGTCTAAATAATTTAGACATTCTTAGAATTATCAGAAAACTAGGAAAAGCTGGAAATTGCCAAATGATCTCCAAATCGCATGAAATTTAAAAAGGAGACTCCTTACACTATTATAAGACTAATGGAAAAGGATTAGAGTTTATTAGGTCACTAATTGATGGGTAACAACACTAGGGTTGTTACATGACATGTCTGCCATATTTGAGATAGTGCGGATTGGTTGGGAACCAATGACCCGTGACTTTTGAACAACGTGGGTTGTGTGCAAGCCCGACCCGCATTGTTTTTCTTCGTTTAATGGAAGAATGATCTGTGTCAGGATTCGAGGAAACCCTAAATTCTCAAAACACACAATGCCACCCTATGAAAACAAAGACTCAAAAGAGTCACCAGCTTGAATCCTAACTAATGGAGTTAAAAGCCCCAGCAGAGATACATCCCACAGAAAACTTCTAATACAAAAATCCCTAAATCTAAGGTTTACTGTAAAGGGAAATTCTCCCTCCACATTCAACCAATTAGGCTGATACAGCTTTCTACACATTCCTTGGGTCAACGCTAACTCAAGGAGTTTGTCGATGGAGTGGGGGGTGGTGTGGAGTGGACAAACCCTTCTAGGACTCAAGCACTGTACCCCATTGTATAGGCCCAAGGCAATTGCCCATTGATCAAGTCTAATCAAACTGAATTAATAATGACATTCAACTTAGAATTAATTGAAATCAATAATGGAATCAACCAATGAAGAAATCAATGGATCACATATGAGAAATGGGGTACCTGAGTAAAGAAGGAAGTCGACGAGCTGCAAGTGATCGGGGGGGAGTCAGGGACCAAACTAGATTGTTGAAGCTACCCAGAGCTGGCTGTGATATTTTGGGGATTCGAACATCAGGCGTCACCCATTACAGCATTGGAAGCTAAGTAGGAAAATTTGTCAGATCGTTTGAATTATCTAGAAGAAAGTAGCTAGGCTTGCTAGGCTGCTCAAGGAAATTGGAGATCGAGGAGAGTTCACACAATGAGAAAAAAACTTAGCATTCAATTTACTGGGCTATTTATTGCCCACGAGGAACCATGGAAGCTAGAACTGGTCTCCCATGGCTGGCCCAAGAATCCTTGTGATTGATCTTGGCCCAACGAGGGTAAACTTGAGATTACTAGCCTCATTCCATTAGGATGAGAGGAGTAGTGGGGGACAAGGAGGATGCCCATACTGCCATGGTGGAAATTTCTTAAAATCCTATCGGGCGAGTAGAAGAATGAGGATGATAGTGAGTAGTGGAATAATCAATGCTGACCATCTGATTGATCAAAAGGGAAAACAAAATAGCCATAATATGTTGGCCCATAACATCCAAACATGGGAGGATTTTAGCCATCGGATCATGGTATAATCTGATGTCAGATAATTGATCAGGGGTAGATTCAATCGAGACAATTTGATCCACATGGTTAGATAGCCAAATGATGTTGGATCAGTTGTAGCATGATCGGGGCCCCAAAGGGGATCGCCATGGTCCGTGCAGCAAATCCTAGGGATCCAGCCAACAGTTGGAGGTAAGATTGAAATTATTTAAATGTAGGATACCTTATGTGTAATTTCCTCAATTTAATTTTAATTAAATTAAGGCCAAAATTACCTCCAAAAATTCCCTTAAAAGGTTACCCCTGACTAATTTGGGGGTGAGGAAACCAAATATAAAATATGAATTTAATTTGGAGATCAATTTAATTTAGCTAATTTTTTAGGTCACTAAATTGACCATTTAGCCAATTAGTTCAAATGGATTCCAATGAATCACAAATTTTATTTAGTGGTATAAATTTTAAGATCTAATTAAGCATATATTAGATAGGATAACAATCTAGTGTGGTTACAAACTCCCCATCCCCCACTTAAGAATGATCGACATCATAGTAAAGAAGGATAAGGAATTCAAAAATTAATGATTGTAACACAGAGTACCTAGATATTTCGAATAGCCTTAGATTTTTAAATAGCCTAAATTCTCGACACTCCTGATCAAGAATTGGGAAACTAGATACTTTGAATGTGGGATAGTACAACATCTTATCGAGAACCTTTAATTTAGCATGAGATACTCTTCTAACCATTCTGCCATCTAGAAAATCATTCATTAAATAGTCGTTGATTAGTCTAAGGAAGTAGTTAAATTCATGATAATATTTTATTCCTACAAATTATAATTTGTTAAGAATCCTATTTCATAATTTAATGTGACTTCTAAGTGTCTTCTACTCTTAAAGTATGTTCAAATCCTAAGGTGTCACTTTCCAAGTTTCTTTGTTTCCATTTCTGAGATAGCTTGATGATTATCGATGATGTATTCTTACACTTAGTAATAAGGATCATATATATTCTGTAGAATGAACTATCATGCAGATAGAAACACTCTCCTTATTTGACACCTTTTGATTTTCTCAAATACCAACTGTAATGCCACGAGCTTATTGTTGACCAATAACTCAGGACATTAACTCGATATAACCCATCCTAACCCATCATCAACTATTTACTCACACTTAATTGATTTGGATTAAATGAGTTATCTCTAAATATGTAACAGCTAAGGGTCAATTATTAAGATAAGTATAATCTCTTTATTTTAAGTTTTAGATAACTTCTATGCATTGGTTATATGACACTTTATGAAGAGCTAATGAATAAGAAGTAAGTGCTAGTATCATAATCATCACATCACAATAATGAGTATAAGATAGTAAAAAATAAAAGTGCAGACGTTTAAACATTCATCCAAAACATTCATCACAATCGCTATGTAAACATTCTTCTTAGAAAAGAAGAATCAAAATATATCCAGAGTTAATTAGTACAAACCAAAATTTAAATGCTTTAATAAAATATTCCTCTCATCTCAAACAGAAATAACATATTCTTATAAGTATAAATTTATATAAAAATTAGGTTCATCATCTTTGAAATTCATCACATCATATTTCCATTCCTTCAACCAATCTAAGCCATATTTATTATTCTATGAAGAGCCTATCAAAATTCTTAAAAGTGATCAAAGGCAATTAAGAAGCTGCTTTATCCCCAAGGCAAAAGTACAGTGACAAGATCATAGCGTTGAGGAGGCCACTTGGGGAAAAGAATCAGATATCTGTCAAAAATATCCAAGCCTATTTAAGACTCCAAGTAATCTTAAATTCTATCAATTTTGAAATTTATCTTACTGCATCTTCTTGAGAAATGATCCTTAGGATGCCATCATTCTTAAATGAGGGAGTCTAATCAAGCATAATTAGATCTTAAAACTAATATCAGTATGAGACAGACCTAAATTATTTATGTCTGTGTTTGCACACAAGTGTACAAGGTCCTAAGTAATATGGGATGGTAAGATCCCAAGATTTATCATCATCTAGTAACGGTGTTTAGATTTTTTATTAGAGAGTAATTTCAATGATGTTTAAGGAATCGATTGGTGGTTTTTTGAGTTACTAATTTTACAAATCTAAGATTTAATTTGGTTTGAAAATAGTTTTGGAAAAATGGGAAGAGTTGAGGTAAAACATGCAGTTGTCATGATTCATGCAAGTTACTCTTCTTCTCAATTATATGTCTAGTCAGTTGGATTAATTTTAATATCATAATCAAGAGATTTAGCATTCCTTAAACAATACATTAATGTATCAAATCTTATCTAGTGCTCTGAGATGAACACTGTGAGGTTCAATCTTGGTACATAGACAACCATGTGATCTTTTAATAGATGAAATTATCTCTCACGTCTAAGTGATAAAATACTTAATTTTAGTTAAGTATCTATTATCTTGATTCCACAAATGGTTCACACGCATCTATTCTTAATTTAGCCAAGGAGATGAGTTGCAAATCTTAATGAGTTTATGTCACATCACTCATAGCATAACAGGTTCAATTTCTCTGTATAAATTAAGAATGAGCTATGGAGCTCTAAAAGTATTTCTCAGCTCACATGCATCAAGTTCATATCAAAATGATATGAACCAAGCTATAGAGCTAAGAGAATACTAATTTATATCTTTTCATGGCTCAAATGATCAATTCCTTGCCCTAAGTTGTGCATGAGCTATTTTCACATGGCAAATGATGTCATGACCAGTTGCAGCGTTTACGCTTGAAAGTACACAACTTGTTGGGCTAAGGCAATCAACAAGCTCTATGATGGTTGTGTTTAAAGTTGAAATAAAAGGTTTGCAAGTAGATAGATTAGTTATTCTCCAACATGCTCACAAAATAAACATTTAAACGTTTATAAATCTAAATGAGATTTCATTGATAGAAGAGTTACAGTACATTAAAAATAACAAATCTCCCCAAAGGGGGTTTTGGCTGCCATTAAAAATAATAAAAAAATGATTTACATTATTCTTCATTTTCAAAATTGGATTTGCATTCAACAATTTTTTTCTATTCTCTTGGAATGAGAGATTTTAATATTTTGCATTAAATCAGGATGTGGGAAAATGAGGAGTTTTAAATAGTTTGGTTGTCCCAATGCTATCTTGGAGCAAGTTTCCAAGGCAGCATGACGACAGGCACTATGGTGTGATGTAGTGCCTTGCTCTTTGTTTGATGGGTGCTAAGGCGCACTGTAGCACCTAAATTTTAGTTTGTTAGGTGCTACGGCGCACAGTGGCGACTATGATTTCTATTTGTTGGGTGTTATGGCACGCAGTAGCGCTTAGCTTTTGAGAAGTTAGGCGCTGTCGTGTGCTATAGCTCCTGGCTCTCAAAATATTTTCCACTATAGCATGGTGTAGCACCTGGCTCTCATGAAGCTGGGCACTGTGGCTCATTATAGCAGCTGTCTCTCAAGAAATTTGTCATTGTGGTGCATTGTAGCGCATGGCTCTCATAAATTTGGGCGTTGTGGCACGCTGTATGTGACAATTGCCTCCTAACCATCATTAAGTTAACACTAACTAAAATAAGAATAAGAGGTGGCCATCATTAGTGTCACGGACATTAAACAAGATAACCATGATACTAATCATGAGATAAGTAAGATCCTATCAAAAACATATATAATATAATAGTGCAATAAATAAAATAAAGGCATCTAATCATGATCCACATTTTTCAATTCACATACAATACATTAAATGTAGAAGAATAAGAAAACTTTTTATTATACTTAATTAAATGTGGGCAAAAAGAAAATTTAAGGCAGTAATTTTCCCTTCTACAAGTTATATACACTATTGAGCTTCTGTCATAAGCTTAGCTTTCAAGCACTGGATCTGACCTATACTCCTAATCTGTCATATGTACATATATGACACAGCATAACCACAAAAATAAAATCTAGTTAGACTTTAATAAGTCTAAGTATGGATACAATTTTAATTGAAATTAAGATATCACAACTTACATAAGCAATAGAAGCAACAAGCAATAATAGAACATGAAAGTTATAAATCATGTATTTATAACTTATCAAAAGAAGTATGTGAAGAAAACATATCTCAAACCAGAAACTTTAACAAGGTTAGGCAGTATATATGTATAAAATTATAATAATTGTATCTACTAAAAGGAAAGTAAATCCTAGCATGTTTATGATCTTATAAAGTATGCTGATTAATAGAAAGTAAAATGAACTGTGATACATATAAGTAAATTGGATGTCAAATATTCAAACATGGCTAGCATCCTAACATGCATATAATTAAGCAAATACCGTATAAAGCTGAACAACAGTAAAGTAAACAGAAAAAATGAAAAGTAATAAGGATATTATATCAGAAGAATTAGCTAATCAAGCCACTGAAACTATAACTGAACTAAATTGTATCATGACATAACATATAATATCATTTAGCTTCTCAAAGCTAAAGCAAAAAAATTATACTGAATTGAAGAAGAAGAAATACATATGCAATTAATTTTTAGTTATCTTACTTTACTTTTGTGGACATGTCCAGAAGTAGTTGAGGAGTCAAGCATGTCTGTAAATCAGAAGTGGGTTCCCAAACTAGACGCAACTCTTCAATGAGTACTGTCAAGTATCATTATTTCTTCTTACTACCTATCTAGTGGAAGTAATGTATATACACAATCACTCATCCTGATAATGAACCTGATGCAAATATTATCCTAATTTTCTATGTTTTTATTTAATGCATCAAATTTATTTTGTATGATAAGTTTAATGCAAAAAGGCACAAAAATTAAGGAATGCAAAGTAATAAAGTTAAGAATAAGCAAGACTCTATTAAAACACATGTAATATATGTTATTATCTAATTTATCTATTCAAACTATTCTAAGTTTATACATGCTCAAGATTTCCAATAACCTACTATCTAGTATAAACTCATAGTCACGATCTTATAGAATCAAGCATTAGAACCAATCAAGTTTTAATTCATAATCAGATAGTATCGCCTACTGAAATTGAATAAATAAATCAATCATCCTAATTTTTATTTTTTCATTACTATAACCAATCTTGATATAATGTATCAAGATTATAAGTTAAGAGATTAAACTCCAACATGGGGTTTAAATCCCTTAACTTAGGATTCTAAGCATTTAATGTCTTAGTTATTCAATTTTATATAATGATTAAATTTTGAGCTAAAGGAAGTTCCATTGAGTTTAATTGGACTCAATAAAATATCTATGTTCTATTTTGTATTGATTGAAGTGTCATGGGAGAAATCAGTGGGCTTAAACTCTATTATGGGCAATTTTTGACTTTATTCTCTTAAATTAATCATATTTTAAGTGTCTAAAAGGTAACTTTGAGAATTTTGGGTTCTAAATTGAAGCTCTCTAATTTTATGTCATAGTTAACGTATAAGGAGTAAATAAACTTCTTAAACATCCAAATTTGACATCTACCAGTCCTAATAATGAGAAAATATTACTTACCTAAATCAATAGTAATTAACAAAATTATTTTTAAAATCTAAGTTATAATTCATGTTTGCATATTTATAGTTTTCAAGTAAGGTGATAATACTACACTAGCAAGGAGTTCCTATGTCATGATGTAATGGTTTTAAAATAATAATCAATCACTAGCTATGCTAAGATCTTTACAAGTGATGTACGCACTATACATAGAGCTCAAGAAAATTGAATAATTAAGCAAATGCAATATTCAATAAAGTTTTAAGTACTTAATGTACCTTTAGGGTGATTTGAACTTGAAGCTCAACGATTGATTGGGATGAGACATCAATTATAGCACTTGCAATATTTGGACAAAAATACATCTAAATGATAATTTCTTTGATAATATTTTCTTACTTCTAGATGAACATGGATGCAAACCAATTCATTATCCAATACACAATATAGATGAGTAAACTACATCATGTTAGAGAGGGATTTTCAAGATGGAATGTAATAGCTTGATAACAATAATTCTTATGAGAGATTCTTAGAATACATTAAACATGATTCTTTATAATTAGATTGAGATGAATTCAGAAACATCTCTAACCTAACCATCTCCAAAATGATTAACTTCATGAAATTATTAAGGATAGTTAAGATGCAAAATGACAGTAAGAGTAATGCGATGGAATAAGGAATCACCCCAGCTAACAGTTCTATGATCTAATCCTAATTTACAGGTAGGAATCCACTACTTGCATTGCAATTAGTTATTCATAAATATAGAGTCACAACATGATTTTAACATAAACCACTTTTACATAACTGCTTAACAAGGACAAAGAAGGATGCATGCGTATGGATCCAGCAATTTATTTAGTCAAATCAAATGAATGAAGCCAAGAGTATATTTTGAAAGGCTTGGTAACACTATGTGGCATGCTCAACATAATTAAGGCATGTTGGATGCATGCGTATGGATCCAGCAATTTATTTAGTCAAATCAAATGAATGAAGCCAAGAGTATATTTTGAAAGGCTTGGTAACACTATGTGGCATGCTCAACATAATTAAGGCATGTTGGATGCAATTAAGAAGACTTATAGCATGCAATTATGTCCTAAATTCCAATCAAGTTAACTAACTTCATAGGATGGTAAGCCTTTCCAACATTACTTATAAATGAGATACTCATACATTAAATAAGATTACAAATGAAACAAAATATGAATTCATAGAATTCAGATTAAGACAAGGTAGGTCAGTACCTTAAACGGAGATTGGTGAACAAAGGAGAAGAAGGATTAATGAGATCGGAGTGTCGCTTGCGATTGATCTCTAGGGTTTGGCGAGGGTTCAGGTCTACGTTTATTGCTTGCAAAAGAAAGAGAATGACAATTTGGGGAAGGAGTTGTAATAACCCTAGTGCTATTACTCTTTAATTAGAAGCCTAATCAACTCCAATTCACTTATGAACTCTTATAATAGTATTAAGATCCTTCACCTCAAGTTTGGTGCAACTTGGAGATCGTTTGCAATTTACAAACATTCTTGATTTTTTTTAAAAATTTTTGAGAATGTCTATTTAATTTTGACCTCATAATCAAATGGAAGTTCTCCATTAGACTCATCACCCCAAATTAGCTAGGGGTAGTATTTTGAGAATGTTTGGAAGTCATCAAATTTTCTCGAATATTTTAATATCATTTAAATACTAAGAAAATTAGGATAATTAAATTGACCTCCGATCAAAAATCCGATTGCATTTATGAGTTCCTCATCCCCAATTAGGTAAAGGTGAATTTTTAGGATTTTTTAGAGTTCATTTGATTATTTAAATTTGAGTAATTAAATTAATAAATTAAATAATTAGATAATTAAATAATTTATTTAATTTAATTTAATATATATATAAAATATTCCATCGGCTGCCAAATAGACCGCACGGATCCCTTGCATAAGCTTAATGCACAAGCATCAAAATCAGTGCATTCAAACCATCAAATTTACATTTGGTATTGATCTAATGGTTCCTTGGGTGAGGTTCGATCTAGCCATTGGACCAGCCCTTTAATCCAACGGCCTGATACTGCCAGGTGACCTGCTAATCCATGGAACTCGATAAGCTATGTACGATGGGTTCCACGTATGATTGTGCAGATCATATGGCAACGGTGGGAGCACTGTACACCCCTGCGCCGAGCGTGATCGTGCGCAGGGAAGGAGTAGCTCTCACACCCGGAGGTCCCCTGTGTGGCCTTCTAAGCACGGCCAGCCTCTAGTTTCTCTTCCCATTTTTTTTTCTAGCTTGAGGGGAGTTCATAAGGATCGAAAGCCCCTACTGTTGAAGGTTCGAGTTGCTCAGCAAAATCTCAAACCCTAACCCTAATCTCATCTAAAAATAAGAAAGGTACGTTCGTTTCCTTCTCAAATTGAACCCATTAGAATTCATTCATTCTTGTCATGATTATTGCAATCAATTCATCGAGTTAGATAGAGTAATTCATGCAGAGTTGCACTCAATCAAACCTATGGCCCAATAATTGACTCCAAATCTATGGATTATGGGGTTTCATTTTGTGGTGCGATGAGTCGTCGATATTTGATGACCCAAGGTTATGCATGACAGCCGTGAGGTGGACTTCACGTCGGCGTGCGGGCTGAGTAACGAGGGAATGGGTTTGACTGCACCGTGATGCCCTAGGTTTCTCACATGTGGTCCCCCAGTAAAGCTGAAGACGGTGATCTGGGTTGGCTCATGTGAAGGCAGACCAAAGCATTTCTTATGAGTTAGCGCCTTTATTTTAAGTGATTCAGGCCCTCTCGCAGGTTGACCTACGTGCAGCCCATAATCGCTCACATGCGCCCACTACCACGTATCGCTTCTTGAGACCGTGCCTTGCCTTAAGCGCTGACCGTCGCCTCATGTTTTACGTGTCGTGTTTCTTTTTCTATGTAGATGATTAATTCATTTTAATTAATGTTAAATAACTATTGTAAAATGTAGACTTTATTTTAGCCATAACTTTAATAATATGCATCCAATTATATGAAATTATATATCGTTTGAATTAGAAAAATGAGATGAACACATTTGTATATCTCAAATTAGGATTTCAACCCTAATTTTTATAATCACTTTTAATATTAATTAGTAATCCCAAAAACCCTAATTTTCCAATGTTATCCAATTTTGATATACTTAGTAGCATTCTTCTCCTTATGCTATAAGTGATAAATCTAAGATTTATAGTAAAACAAGTGAATAAAAATAAACACTCTAATGTTAGAAATGTATACTTTGAATTGTTTCCCCTACTTTTTTAGGATTAAGTTGTGCAAAGCAAAATCTGGGCCAAATATAAAATTCGGGAAGAAAATCGCTACGACGTGCCACAGCGCGCCACAGCAGACACAAACCGAGAGCTCGGCGCTATTGCACGCTGTAGCATGCACAAAATAGAGAGCTCGACGCTATTGCATGCTGTAGCGGACACAAACCCTAGAGCTTGGTGCTACTATGTGCTGCAGTGGGCACAAGACAAAGAGCTTGGTGTTACCACGCGCCGCTGTGGGCACAAACCTGAGAGCTTAGCACTACCGCACCCCGCAGCGAGCACAAACCTGAGAGCTCGGTGTTGCTGCATGCCGTAGTGGGCACGGGATGGAGAGCTCAGTGCTACCACGCACTGCAGCGAGCACAAAATAGAGAGCTCGGTGCTACCGTGCCCGCTGCTGCACAAAATGAGCATTCACTAAGCAAATATTATAAAGAAAAACCGCTGCAGCGTGTTGTAGCGCCCACCGTAAAACTGCACTGGAATAGGCTTCCAAATCAGCATTGGGGAGATCAATAGGCTTAATCTTTCCCCTTCACACAGTAGAAATTAATGACAAATCCATTAAACCTCTTCATTTTCAATGGAGTAATTAAACAAATCTTAATTGCAATACAATTCTCAAGAACATGATAAGGTTGGTTGCACAATTGCTGAGAAGGATTTCAAGGATTATAAAAGCCAAGGAGAAAGGCTAATGAGGGGTTCCCCAGTTTGACATTAAGGCTTTCTAAATATTTGAGAGAGCAAAAAGCTAAAGGAAAGGGAGAAGCCCTACCCGTGGAAGGATCTGGAAACTGCCAAGGGAAAGGGGAATCAAGTTTAGAAAATAAAAAGTTGAAAGTGAACAATGATTTAGAGAAGATCCAGGGGAATGCAACTGCAGTTCCTAGTATTGTACCTCTATCTCTTTTGTTCATTTCTTTTTTGCAAGGAACCATGCAAGGGTTCGACGTCCTGAAATTCTTTCCTTGTATTTCTTTTGTAATGGGAGCATAAACCCTCCTTGGGCAGGGTTGGGCCTAAATATGTAATGATTTAATGGAATTAAAAGTGTTTGTATTCAACTTCATTAATGAATAAGTTCTTAGTCATTTCTTGATTATTGATGTGAAAATTTATTTAGATGAATGATGTGTAATGAATGTATCTTCTTAAATAATGTTTTTAGCTAGGAAAATTGTTAGCTAGCCCATCAGTTTAGAACTAAGGACTTGCACAAAAGGGAATCCTCACCACAGACATATATGATAATATTTGCCGTGTGAGGATGATTCATACAATTCTTTAGGGTTAGAAATGATGAGTAGAGCGATGGAAATTAAATTGATCTTAGAGCTCCACCTCTCACCATTAGCTTAAGCTAGGAACATGAGCATAAATACCAAGAGCACAGTGACAATCTCATGATCAATGTACCATGGTTCTTCTAGCTAAGCTAAGAAGTTAATGCGTGTGAGCCAAGAGCCACAAAAGATGCTCCATGGCTCATTCTAGATAAAGGAGAAAGATGAAATATTGAGCACTTATAGGTGATGTGACATAACCCACTTAGCACAATGTCTCTCTCCCTTAGCTAAACTATAGCAGATGCATGTGATGCCATTTTGGTGGAATCAAGCTTGTGTGATCTCATAACTAAAATTGTAGATTTGAAAGTTAGATGTAACTAACAAATTTAACTAATATTGATCACATGAGGGTCTAAGTGCTGAGATCGAACCTCTTGAGTTCATCTTTGAGCACTAGACACAAATTAGTCCAAATTAGAGGACAATCTAATGAAAACTAATCTTGCTTGATTATAACTAAAGCATTTAAGTAATTTGAAATTTAAAGTTGACAAAGAAGAGTACTCACACAAAACCTTTCAATGAATTGCATGTTAAACCCAACTCTCCCTACTTTCTTAAATTGTAGTTTCTTATCAACAAAAGTTTAAATGCTAAATTGAAACCAAAAACACAAACTCAATAATTGTTCAAACATCAGTGAAATCAAAAAAACTTTAGTAAAGAAACACTCCGCTCTCAGTGGATGATAAATCATAAAACTTCAATCCCTTATTATTGTAGACCATGTGCACTTGCGTGTGAGCACAGATGTGTATTTACATTCTATCAATAAGGACTCCATATTTGTCATTATCATTTCAATTGGACAATAATTGGTTAAATTAGGTATTTGGCTGCTTAATTACTCAAATTATATGATTTCATAAATTCTTAAATTGCATGTTTTAGGTTCAAAAACACTAGGATAGCAAATAGGTCTCACTATTTTTGATATTCATGTCACCTCATTTGAGAATTTGATCATGGATTAGTATAGATTAAATGCTTGTAGACTTAGCAAAATTATTGAGACATCCCTCAACATTAGAAGAGATATTGTAGGATTGATTTCATAGCCTTGATTTTATTGTGATCCTAAGAGCTAATTAACCCTCCCATTTAGTATTTTTAACATTAGTACATATCCCTTTATAAGATGTGAACCTATTTGAACTAGTTCCCAAAAATTAGAGTTGATCTTAGCACACATTATCTTTAGCTCTTAGTCCTTACTTTAAGGCTATAATATTTAATTAGAATTGTTCCTTAGTTGCTTATTTTGATTTTGATATCCTATAAGCTTCTTTAACCTACAACCTTTAGGGAACTAGAACTAGTAGCTTGTAATCCTTCCTCTTCCATTCAATTAGACCTCTCCTAAGAATGTTGCTAAATAGTCTAGTAATCGATTAGGCTAGATCCTATCAATTGTAGGTTACCTTAGGTAAGCTTTAGTGGTGAACCTTTAACTTTCATTTTCCTTAAGTTTAGTAATTCCTTAACCTTGCCTTCCTCCATTAGTTTCTTAAGCCTTGAATCTAGTAACCAATAATAATTATGTGGTTTAGGATTAGTGTAGGATTGGCCATACTTTGTATTAATATACTTATAAATTATTTTGTCATTTCATAAATGTAAATTAAATTACTATTTTTCCTTAACTCAAACTGCTTATAGTATTACTTACAATTGACTTAGAGATCAATATCAATAAGCTAATTGGGAGCTTAATCAGCTCCAATCATTAAGTATGATCACTAAAACTAGATAGTTTTGGATATTACATAGTTTACAATTACTTAAATTTCTTGAATGCATGCCTTAATTTGAGATTACAATCTTGAACATACATATAAGACATTGTGCACAAATAAAATATTCATAATAAAATATAGGGGTTTCTTAGTGATGGCCAAGGTAGGCATAGAGAGATATAAGGAGACGTCACATAACTTAAAGGAGGAATGTGGTGCCCGCCCTCAAGCGGGTGGGGTGGTCATCACGGGGTAATCCCTCACTTATTATCATATTAGGTTATAATTCTTAATCCACTAATAAGGGATGGATATGCAATATATAAAATTGAATCATTCACTAAATGATATACATAAATATCAGAGTGCGGAAGAATGAAATAATAAAATTCATCCATGGAGCCATAATGTAGAAAATAGAAAACATAAATTCAAAATAAAGTATGCAGTAAAGGAAAATACAATAAATACATGTATGATTATAACATTTAAATTAAGCTCTAAGAAAATAGAAAGAGCCACTCATCCTCACTAAAATAAAAAGCAACCTAACTAAGGCTCCTCAGCTCCAAGATGACCTTTTTTCTTACTCATCTCCTCTTCATGTGCAATCTCCACAAAATGCTTAGAAGTTGATATTGTAAATTTCACAATGCCAAGGCCCCAGCCATAAAAAAGAAAAAAACTAGTTAGATAAATCGGTTAAGTACATTTTAAGCTATTATTATTTGCATTTTATGATATCACAAACATCCTAAGCATCTTAGGAGCAACAAAGTATCAAAGGATAATGGTAAAAGCTATAATCATTTAATTATAACCTTAAACAAAATGTGAGGCAAGCAAACATACCTCAACCCAAATATGTAAAAAAGGTTAAGTAGTGTGTATATGTAAAAACTACTAAGTACAAAAAAACATCTTATATAAATATGATCGATCCTATTCATGCAGATTTTCAAGTAAAATGAAATATAAACATAATCGAAATAAATCTAGCATCATAATATGCTAGCATATGAAACAAAAACTGGTGAACATATATATAAATGCTAGAAATACTATAAATATAGAAATACTGCATAAATGCTGAAATATACTAAACTGAAAATATTTAATGGAAATACTATCTCATAATGGATATACGCCTACTTAGCCCTGCCATAACAGAAAATGGTGGCTCAGCTAGCCACTAAATAATACTTTTGAAGAATCTAGGACACTAATGCCTAGATCAATAGGTCCATTGCTCCAAATCTCAATATACCACAATACTATAAAGCTAGACTAAGTAGGACACATTCCATTTAAAATATTCTATAATTTATTGATTCATCTATAATTCATTTCTTCTGATTATTTATGAACATGCCTTATGCAATTTTTAAGGCTAACATAAAATATTCATCAAATGGTTATGTTTCATTGATTATTCTACAAATGTAAAGGTTCAAAACAAGGAATAAAAGCATGCAATACAAAGTGAAATAGCACTACTTAAAATTTTGTGATATCACATATTTTCTTATTTAATCTGTTCTAACTATTCTAAGATTATACAAGCTCAGGATCTCCAACATCATATTATCTAGTATAACTCAGAACTACGATCATATAAGATTTTAAATAATTAGAACTAATCATGTTCTAATATAATTCAAACAATGATGCTTACATAAGCTGAATAATAAATCAATGTCCTAATTTATGAATTAATTAACCCTAAGCCAATCTTGATTAAGATAAAATAAGATTGAGGGATTAAGAATTAAACTCTATATATTAGGGTTTAACCTCTTAATCCAATAGGTTTTAAGAAATAAGGGTATATGGTTAAGCCCAACTCTCATATTATACATACAAAGGCGATCTTATTAAGCAAAGTCAAACTAAATAAGATGGATCACTAAACTTACACTAAAGTTTAAATATAAAATAATCATATTATGAGATGAAATCTATAAACATGTAAAATGAAGGCTTCATCCATTGAGTAACCCCTTTACCCAATGAATGGATTCAAAAGTAAGTCTACATCTAATCCCTAAGGAATATTCTTAAGGTTTAAGGAAGAAATAACTTAAGGAAAGGATTAGGATTTGCTTTTAAAAATAAGTTTAATAAGCTTAAATGAAATTTAATTGATTCAAAATTACTTATTTTATTGATATTATTAACTAATTCAGGTTTCTAAGGCTTAATAATGCTTAAACCTAACTTTTGGCAGAATGACCATTTTTCCCTTACTTAAGGGTCTAAAATTCAACTTTTGATTTAGGGTTCCAAACTAAATTTTATTAATGCCAAATGGTTACTTACCATCTAATATGAAGATAGACGGTAAGTACACCCAAATTAGATAAGGATTAAGCCTCATGAGCTCACTTTAGGGTTTTAGCTCATCAGGGGTAGATTAGTAATTTTACCTAGGGAAATATAAAATTTCTATTGTACTTACGTTGTTTACTACCTAAGATTTTATAGAGTCCAAAATCACTAAACTTTGTTATAATTTGTCCATGTTATGGCCAAAATAATATTGGGGTCTAAAAGGTAATTTATGAGGTTTATAAATGGTCCAAACACCTAACTTTTCCTAATGATGTCCAAGTTCAGCAAACTCAGTGGCTATAGCTTCCCCATAAAATACTGAGTACAATAATTAGAAGTATACTCAATTTGGACCACATTTACTCAACTTATTCCCTAATTAGGGTTTAATGTGATTAGTGAATGATTAGTTAAATTAATCCCATAAATAGAAATTAACTTCATGAAGGTGTTATACTCTACTCTAGGAGTCTATAGCAACATAAATTTCTAAATTTGGATGATTAATTATGCTAATATTTACTAATCAACTTTTGGGATGATTAGAGCTAATTAAAAAATCTAATTCCAAAACTAAAATATTTTTGTAATTTGATGTTCCTTAGATTTTCCTGATCATATTGGTATATTGGTTGACCTAATTTGGAGCTCAAATAATCAAGTTATAGCTAATTGAAGATTCTAGGTTAAGTGGTATAATTAAAAGGGATCATAAATGCCATTAGTCAAATTACACTCCAAACAGTAAAACTAATTCAATTAGAATACTCTTGGCATTCACCTTAGAAAAATGAGATATATATTGGCTATGTTTGGAGCTAAGGGTACAAAGTTATGGATATTAGAAGTTTCTAGGGTTTAATGATCATTTAGGAAGGTCCAAAATATCATTAGCAAAAATACTCGTCCAAATGAAAATTGAACACTACCATTATTCCTAGCATTTTTTTTGATGAAAATGAGATATGTATTTGTTATATTTGGACTTATGGATTTAAAGATGTGACTTATTAAAGTTTAGATTAATTGAAATTAATTAAGCTGATAGTTTAATTTAAAGTCCTAAGTTAAACTAATTTCTTATGGACCCGAGGGCATTTTGCCTTCTCCTAATAGACAATAGGAATGGCTAGGTTTTCATGGAGCTTGACCACTGAAGAGGCCTAGGAGACGAGCCATACACCAAGCTGACGGGCTCACCAAGACCTGGCCACCGAGCCCAAGAACTCCTTCAGAGGTCGACTACCACATCCTAAACCTAGATTTCTCAATACTAGGTGGATGAACTCTAAAGTATTAATGCAAGCCATTGATCAAATTGGCTCCAGTAGGGCTTTATAGAGCCCGATTGGGGCAATATAATTAATTGCAAATTCATTATGCATAAAATAAGATATAATTGAATCGCAAAATTGAAGGGGAGGAGTAGGGATTCAATACCTTGCTGGGTTCACCAGGTTTAGTTCGTAGAGGGGGAAGTTCTCACCGATCCGAGAGCTTTCAAGATTTGAATTGAAAAAAAAAGATAGCAACCTTTGATATAGAATGCAGTGAGGTTAACCTTGATGCAATAGGGTAGTGGATGACACCTGCACCCGGCAGCGAGTGCTGCGTGGTCACCTGCACGACACGTGCAGGCCTACGCTTGCGCATGTGAAGGACATGTTATTCAGACAGTCTGATAAGATCTGCGATCCAATCCGACAATCCAGAGGAGTGGCACCCGAACAAACAGCGTCAAAAGGATGGAGGACGACACCATTTAAAGGAAATAAAATATTTTTATTAAATTAATAAATTCAAATTTTATTTATTAAAATTAAATTATGAATTACCTTTTTAAATTTTTCAATAAAGCACCCTTAGCTAATTGAAAATTGTTGAATGCAATGGCAAAGTCAAATTTCAATTTCGACAAGTGCTTAACTTTCTTTTTTTTTTGTGGTATTTTTAAATATTTTAATTTTTTTGTTGAAAAGCTAACGACTTCCAAAAGCTTCCAAAACATCAACCCTAGCTAATTTGAGGGTGATGAGCGCAATGACGAAGTTAGATTTTTTATTTGAGGTAAATTTGATAGGTCATTTTCCCAATTTTTGGGATTTTTAGATTTAGGGTTTTGATCCAAACAACTTCTGATTTGGACCAAAACATCAGAGAGTGTTGCTAATAGCTTAATAAGAGTATTGGAATTAAAATCAGAACTTAGTTTAGTCCTAATTGACTAGGGTAACAACCTCGCATTATCATAAGGAATATGAGTGTTTATTTTCTATGAGTCCCCATTTTCCTTACTAGTTAGGCAAATGTGCTTAATTCCACGCTCGTTCTTTAACTTTGCCCGCATAATCGAAAAATTAAAATAACTTGAACAATTTAAATTATTGGATTATCACAATCTTATTGATTGTGAGAACTTGTCATAGCCCTTGAACTATGCATACTTTTCATAGTCTTTAACTATACTTTCTTAGCTCATGAGGCTAAGCTTGTTCTTACTTTGCTATTCAATTCTTACTTGTTGTACTGTAGTTTACTTATTTACAGTCTCAATTTCATGTAGTGTGTGTTATTTAACTTACTTTTCTACTTTATCGCTTTAGTTTTCTTTTACTTAGCATAACATCTCTTAAACATATTCATGCTTTCATTGTATACCTTCATATGCACACTAGTAGTTTTTAGCCTTATTAGGATGCATTTTCCCTTACTTATTGTTGTAGGCTATAGTAAACCTACTTGTAAGTCTTTACTTCTTTCTTACTTACTATCTTATTTATAGTTATTTTACCTTTACTTTCATGCTTTAAATGCTCCTCTATTAGTAATTAATTATAAATCTGCATATGTGATATCCAACTAAACCATAATTAAAATTTAGCCAATCTTAAAATGCACTTAGACTCTTTAGTCTAATCACTTGTATTTCTCTTTTATAGCTATGCCCTACCATTTTTATAAACCAAAAATATGGTAGATTAGGAGCATTTTCTGGATAGAGGAGCAGGACCTAGTTCTGGACTCTAGTAGCTTTGAAATTTTTGGGCTTCCGCACCTTATATATTATTGTTTTAAGTGAAATGAGAGAATTTACTTTCTTTACTTTCTAAATTCAGTTTGTAAATAATTAAATTTCTTTGATATTTTTTTTTACTCTATAATGGATTTATTTTCATTTTAAATTACTTGGTTTGGATAGTTTGTTGAGTGCACTTTCTACTTATATATTTTTCTACTTGTATATTTCATTTCTTAACTTACACCCCCAAAAGATTCTTAGCTACGTAGCATTTAATGTTGGATTAGTTTCCTTCTGATCCAGTGTTAAGTGCTTGTTCCAGTATTAGATTGGATCTCTAACCCAATATTGGGGTCCCTACAATTGGTATTAGAGCCAAGGTTAAGAAAGTTTAATTAAGGAAATATCCACTTATCCAAAGAAATCAGCACAGAAAAGCAAAAACATTTAAGAATGTCATAATAGGATATTAAATGCTTGACTACTTCAATAATTGATTTAAGTTTAACTTAAACTTTAAATCGACTGTTAGATGGTAGATTGAGAATCAGACCTAAAATATTATTCTAGGTTATTCTTCCAATACTGGGAGAAAGGTCATTTGAATGGATTGAAGTATGGCAGATTGTACGTTGAAGTGTATCAAGAGAGAGGTGATGTCCTGAACAAGATTCTGAAGTATTGTGTGTTCCAAGGCAATTGCATTACTGCATTGGTAAGGAAATGGATTTCTAATGTCATAGAGACATTTGAAGCAACTGGTTGCCCCAATCATGTTCGCTTCAGAGTCATGGACCAACTCTTCGATAACTACAATGAGGAGTGGTGGGATTGTGACTTCGATAAACTTGTTCGAGAGAGTGGACGTCTCCATCGTGACCCAATCTATCAGAACTTTCAAATCATGTTTTATGCAAAGTTCTATAGATGATCATACTAGTTTTCTATATAGTAACTTTTGTATAGTAGCTTCTATCTTATTACTGATTTCCTAGTATCTTTCATATTGTATCTCTTAAATATTTTAAGTTTTTATAAGAAGCTTTTACATTTCATGGTTCCTAAATTATATCTCCCTTCTCTTGTTAGAATGAATCCTGAACCAAATACCCCTATTCCTTCGGTGGCAAAGGAAGCTGCTTCTGCCATTCCATCTCCAAATAAGGAAATGAAGAACCTTATGGAGATGATGAAAGTGTTGATTGAAGCTCAAATGCGAGCTACTGAGAGAATGAATTTAGCTAGTAACCCAAAACCATCTCCTACTCCACCTCAGCTATCTCCTATTCCACCTCAGTTATCTCCTATTCCACCTCAGTCATCCCCAACTCCACCTCAAACTCCTGCCCCAATTCCTTGAGGAATTCTTGTTACTCTGCACCAAATTCTTGGTCCTATAGTGGACACCTTCCTTCTCACCTTTTTACATTTAAACCATCCTATGTTCAACAGCTTCACTTCCCATATTGAAGCTGCTAGCTAGTTTAACGCAGTTAAGAAGACCTTAGTCGGCATCAAGTGTCTCAAAAGTGAGTGGTTTCGTCTAGCCACTCATTTGTTTCAAGCAGAACCAAAATATTGGTGGATAGTGAGCTGAAAGCCTATTTTTCTAATGTCCAAGTGGATGATATTCTTTGGGATGAATTCGAGCAAGTCTTTCGTGAAGAATTTATTCCTCCTTCTGTTCAGACCATTATAAAAAAAGAGTTCATATAGCTCGCTTAGGGAAATCGATTTGTGCATGCATACGAGATGGAGTTTAGAAACCTATCTTATTTTTCCCCTGATATAGTTTGTTCTAAGATGGCTAGGTGCATTAAATTCTAAAAGGACTGAAGGACTCTATAAAAAGTCACCTAATGAACTAGCACCATGATGACTTTCCTAAGCTTTTAGAAGGAGCACAGATGCTTGAGCATCATCAAGCACAGATGGAACTCAAAAAGTGTTCTCATCCCCAATCTTCTCAATCAGAACCATTCAAGAGGAATCGTCCCCAAGGACCAAAAGTTTTCCAGCTTACCCTAAACTAGAATTAGCAAGGAAGACCTGTTTCTCATTGTACTATGTCGCATCCTTATGGTAAATATTCCCACTTCAGTGGTCGATGCAACATTTGCGGTAGGATCAATCACTGATATTAAGATTGCATGGCAAACTAGACTGTGGATAGAGTGTGAATCAACCGCCAACATTCTGTTCAGATTCCTACTCCTATCAACTCCCAAGAGCTAGCTCTTTCTTTGATGCCTCCTTCAATCAATGGAAGTGCCCAAGCCAGAAAGGAGCACCATCACCTTCTCAGAAGCAAGGGCAGGCTAGTAGAGTTGTAAAGAGCAAGGTTGTTTCCCAATCTTCTGTCGTACCCCATATTTACACTATATCATTGTCAATCGCTCAAGATGACAACAACACCGTTATCAGTACATCCTGCATTTAGTTTTCTATATTCATCCTTTCATTTCTCATGCATTTATGTTTTTTCGTACTTCCTATTTTAAATTGCATTAATTATGATTAAAACTTTATCTTTCCTATTATATGAACTATAGTTATTAAAAATTAATTCTGCAGCACACTCTTTGATATAGGTGTTAGTCACTCTTTTATGTTCAAGGGTTGTGCTGCTTCTCTTAACTTTCAACATTTAAATTTGTGTAATGCCTTACGCGTGCAGATGTCATCTGGTGCTAAAAAGTGTGCAAACAAGTTCTACTTAGGAGACATTCCAATTTGTAGCCAACTCTTTCGATCTAAGCTTATTATTATGCCGATCACAAACTTTGACATAATCTTAGGCATGGATTGGTTATGTAAGTTCCGTTATAGACTGTTATCAAAAGAAAGTCTCCCTCAGGGTAGGAAAGAAATTTGAATTCTTTATAGGCAAACTTGGCTTGACTGCATCATGTATTAATGCAATTGAAGCCAAGCGTCTCATTAGTAAGGGTTGCTATGCCATCTTAGTAACTTTAATCAGTAAGAAAAAGAAAGATAGAGACCTAGAAGAGGCCAGTGTTATTACAGAGTTCTTAATTATGTTTCCTAAGGACTTGCCTGGACTGCCTCCTTTGCATGAGGTAAGGTTTTTTATAGAATTGAACCCTAGAACTCAACCCAAACCGAAAGACCCTTATATAATGGCGCTTTAAATTTTACAAGAGCTTCGTGAGTAATTGCAAGAATTGCATAAAAATGTTCGTTTGCCCTAACATGTCTCCATGGAGAGCTCCCATTTTATTCGTCAAAAAGAAGGATGGATTGATGCGAATGTATATTGATTATTGTGAGCTTAACAAGGTGATAGTGAAGAATAAGTATCCTCTCCCTAAAATAGATAACTTATTTGATCAGCTTGCTGGAGAGAGAGACTTCTCTAAGATAGACTTGGATCAAGTTACTACCAGATTCAAGTTAAGGATGAAGATATTCCCAATATTGTATTTGGGGCTCATTAAGGACACTATGAGTTCCTAGTCATGTCATTTGGACTGACAAATGCTCCTTCTATTTTTATGAACTTGATGCAGCAAATTCTTAAGCCGTATCTCGATGAGTTCATTCTCATTTTTATTAATGACATCCTAATCAACTCTAAGTCAGTTGCTGAGCATGAGAAGCATCTGTGTGTCATTCTAGAGTTACTAAGAGAGTATAAGTTCTTTATCAAGTTTTTGAAGTGCAAATTTGGGCTCAATTCAATGGTATTTTTGGGTAACATAATTGATGTTAAAGGCATTAGGGTTGACTAGAAAAAAATCCAAGCTGTTCAACAATGGGTGCAACCTAAATTTGTAACTGAAATTTATAGTTTCATGGGACTCGTTGGATATTACATAAGGTTTGTTCCAAGATTTTCTCAAATTGCTGCATCATTAACTAAGTTAACTAGAAAGGAAGTTTCGTACATCTGGAGCAGCCTGTGAATAAGTTTTTTAAAAGTTGAAATAGTTATTGACTTCTGCTCTAGTTTTAGTACTACCTCAAGAGGGTAAAGATTTTCAGGTTTATACTGATGCCTCTAAGGTCGGACTAAGTTTTGTTCTGATGCAAGATCATTGAGATATAGCCTATGCCTTTAGATAACTTAAACCAAATGAGAAGAACTATCTTGTGCATGATCTTGAACATGCAGGGGTAGTTTTTTCTTTTAAGATCTAGAGACACTACCTGTATGGAGTTAAGTGTGAGATATTTACTGATCACAAAAGTTTGAAGTATATCATCACCAAGAAAGAACTTAGTTGTTGTCATCGTAGATGGATTGAGTTTATTTGCGACTATAACTTGAATATCTAGTATCATCCGGGTAAAGCTAATATAGTAGCTGATGCCCTTAGTCATAAAATGACTTTTTCTTCTCTTTGTAGCAATGAATCTTTGATCGAACATTTTGAAACATTGAATCTTAAGCCGATCAGATTTGCTGATTTGTGCATTGTGTTATTTATTATTCAGTCAAAATTTTCTCTAATGTCAAGGATTGTCTAAGCTCAAAAAGAAGATGCTAGTTATTCTAATCAGGTTTTCAATATTGCTAGTGTGAAGAGATCCAAGTTACGTCTTAATGTCAATGGTGTGATCTTTCAAAAAGATAGGTTATGGATTCCTAAAAGCCTATAGTTGAAAATACTATTAGAAGCCCATAACTCTGGTTACACTTTCAATCCTGGTAACTGGTGTATTATGATCTAAAGAAATCATTTTGGTGGTCTGGCATAAAGAGAGATATTGATGTTTACATTTCCAAGTGTCGTTCATGTTTGTTAGTTAAAGCTGAGCACTAGAAGCCTGGTGAACTTCTTAAGCCCTTAGTGTGGGGCCCCGTACTTTCCCGCAGCGATGCTAATACTGATATTAGCATAATTGCGGGACGTACGGTGCTCCAGTTGTGGAAAATACCTAACTTAAGTAGAGTCAGGTAGGACCCAACCTACCTTAAGCCAAGGACTTATCACCTAGAACTAGTAAACATACATCAATACAAATCAAAGTGGTAGAAGCAAGAAACAGTATAATATAACATCCCAGCATAATACAAAAAAGTATATAGGAGTAAGAGAAATAGTAACTTAAATCTAATGCAGAAAGTAAATACATCCTAAACTATATAGTTATTACAGACTAAAATAAAAGAAAAAAAGAAAAATATCTCTCAACCTCACTGCAAAAAAAGAAACTCTAACTAAGCAACAATAGGAAGATCCACCTCCTGCACTAGCTCCTCTCCTGCAGCACTACCAACGAACAGCTCCTAATCTAACATTTGTCGGTATCACAAATGCTAGGGCCCCAGCCAACAAAAGAAAATGTTACATTTAGATAATTGTCTAAGTATATTTTAGGCTATTTAAATGAACTGAACATTTAAGATACCACATTTAAAGGTTTTAAACATGAAAGCATTATATGGTGCAACAAGCTACAAGAATAGGTAGTTATAAGCTAGTTATTTATAGCCAATCATCAAGTATGTAAAAATAATATACAAAGCATGAAACAAAACAAGGTGAGGCTAAAAGTATATCAACTATAACTACTAAAGTAAATCTGATCCTAACATATTTATGATCACATGGATATATGCTTAGTATACAAGGAACACAAGTTCTGGAATAAACATGCAATTCTAGCATCCTAAACATGTCATTTACTTAATAACTAATCAATGAGGGCATATATATAAGCATGTAGATTATTATGTAAAAGGCCACTGAAGCATATGGCAAAAGTAAGCTACGTACATGAATGAGCAAAAGTAAAGCCACTAAGACATGTGGCAAAGCAAGTCAAGCACTAAAAGAAAGGCCACTAAAGCATGTGGCAAAAACAAGGCAAAATACTAAATTGAACTGAAGTAGAAGTAAGTCTAGACCTAGTATTGCTATAACAGAAATAGGCCATACAGGGTCTCTGAATAGAAAGTTTAACATGTATCCATCCTAGGCATCTACAAAGCTAGGTCCGAGTTGATCTTATAGAATAAGAAATGTATCCATCCTAGACATTTGCAGAGCTAGGTTTGTGTCTATTCTACAAAAAAACTAGAACTAATAAGATAGACTAAGTTAGGACATACTCTACTAACTAAAAGCACTGAAGAACTAAATGAATATTATGCTTTTCAAATACTAACTTAGGATGTATCTTCCATATCCTAAGTTTACCTATTATGTTCAAGGAATAAGGCTCAATATTCAAGGTGTGCAGAGCAATCAAAGTTAAGTAATCAAGAAACTCAATTTAGACTTATGTGATATATATTATTATCTAATTTATCCAAAATGAACTATTCTAAGAAGATACAAGTTAAGGATCTTCAATATCCAGCTATCAAGTAAAATCTCAGATTCACGACCTTAATGTTAACATTAGAACATAACAAATTCAAATTCATAATCATATGATGACTATAAAGATTTAAAGTAATTAAATCAATGACTTAATTATTATTACTATACTCTCTTAATCCAAATCTTGATTAAGTGAATCAAGATTAAGGATTCTGTATCCAAACTCCACTTTAGTGTTCAAATGTTGAATCTACGATAATATGCTACTAAGGTTCTATGGTTAACACTCAACCATAATTTAAAGGTGCAGAATCTTATAAGCAGAAGGATTTAGAAACTATGATCTTAGTGAAAGGTCATTCTAATATTATAAGATAAAATAATCAATTAAGAACTAAGAATTTAAGATCTATATTCAATATTTAGGATAATTACATTATTCTATAGATTGAATTAATTATATACTCAAAAGGAGGGTTTCAAAAGGATTAAACAATTAATCAAGTAAGGAATTCCAAATGAAGGTTATTTAATTCAATTCAATGATCTAAAGGCTAAAATCTAAGATCTAAGATCTAGTTTTTGATCACTATAAAACTTAAGCTAAAACTAGACTCAGGAGTTTTATAAGAATATTTTTTTTAAGGATTCAAGCTTATTGATTAGCTTAATTGAGCTATTAGATTAGGGGTCTGGCACTTAAAGGTAATTAGGCTTAACTCTTAAGAAAGAGAGTTTTAAGGACACTTAAGGTCTTAAGATCTTAATATGACTAACTTAAGTTTTCTTCACTTAATATCAATATTATTAACATAAGATTTCAACAAGGTGCTAATAATCTAACTAGAGATATTTTACTTAATTTTCAAGGTTTAAGAGGTGCTTAAACACATTTTGGTCAAAATGACCAAAATACCCCTCTTAAGGCTAAAAATGAGATTTTAGGATTTAATAATCCAAATTGATTCAAATCTATTTTAATGAGCTTCATATTAATTAATGAAGTGGAATAAACACTCATCTTAGGGTTGGAATATTTAATTTATCTTAATTAGCATTAATCTTAACTTTAGGCTGATTAAGGTGATTAAGGAAATTAGGGCATCCTAGAGTGATCAATTTATATTTATAGGCTCTACTATCCTTAATAAGGCATTAGGAACTTAGTTCCCTAAAATTAGAGGTTAAATTAAGGCTTAATTCACTAATCTTATTTTAGGGTAATTAAGGAGTAATTAATAAAATTAAAGATCTTAAATTACTTTTAATGGCTTACATAGGTTCTTTATGGTCTCATGAGCAATCAAAGACCTTAATTAACAATTTTGGATAATTAATAAATTTAATATGATTTAAATACAAATAGAAAAGGATTAGACATTTATTTAAAATCTAACTATTATCTTTAATTTTATTTTATATTATTGTTCATTTCATTTTTCTGATTAAAATAGTATATTGGATCATACCATTTGGATAAGTACTACTAAAGTTATTTCATTAATTTATTCTACATTTTTATTTAAATTAAAACTATAGGTTTGATTTACTGAATTAATTTCCTTAAGAAGGAAATTAATTCAGAAATTCCTTATATTAACTGTCAGCCCCAATGAAAAAGGCGCGGGTCGGGGTCCGGCCCGACCCGGCGCTATTCGTCTTCCCCGTGAAATTTCCCCGATGCTAGGATCCTTAGGGTTAACTCCCAGCGCTAAATTCTCCGCGCTCAGGCCATGCCGATGGCTCCAATTATTCCCTACATGCTCCTTGAGTCAAGATGCATCGAACGAACTATGAAGCCCTCTTTGGGAGGCACCGCATCACTAGAGTGCTACTCGACCGAGGCGACTCCTAAGGCGCACCTGTGAGGATTGATTTCTCCTCACAGCTAATAATGGGAGCTAGTTTCTAGACCTACACCCTTAGGGACTGAAGAGGAAATGATCAGGTGAGACGAGGAGTCCCAAGGAGGTCTGGATAGGTGGAGTGCTACTCGCGGTGGAGCACGGACGGGAACTATCACTAGATCAATCTATTCTAGTCGAATTGATCGATCCGATTAAACCCAACCATCGATACGAGGATACAATCACTTCATAAGGGATTCGGGGTGCTAATTGGAGACTCAATGCTGCGAGGGGATCACCCCTTAATCCTCAGACGAAGGTCAACTAGCAGTGCACTTTCAGAGGACTATCACGCCCTCTAGTCCACTACCAGCCCTCCCCTTTACTTTAGCAGACGAGCAGCGCACAAGGGTATTGTAACAACCCAGGTTGCTACTAGGGTTATTTAAGTCTAATATAAGCCTTAATTATAGTTCAAGTACACTGATTAAGTCACTTGGAATTCTTCACTAAGGCTTAGACTCATTCAGGAATCAAATGGATCAAGATCTGAATTTTGGAAAATTCTAAAATCCTAGAAATTGACTTTTTATTTTGGCCCCAAATCAAAAATCTGACTTCGCCATTACGTTCACCACCCCCAAATTAGCTAGGGGTGAAGTTTTGGAGGTATTTGGAAGTCGTTGGATTTTTGTCAAATATGTTAATATTATTTAAATATCCTGAAAAATTAAAAAAATAAATACTCATCGAATTAAAAATCTGATCACACCGTTGCATTCCTCACCCCTCAATTAGCTAGGGGTGATTTAACCAAAATTTTATGAATACAGTTAATAATTTTAAATTAAATTATTAGAAATCATTGAAATTTATTTAAAGAAATAAATTAAATAAAATACTTAACGGATTCCGTTAGCATTAAGTAACCACCGTTCCATTTATCTATTTTTTTTGTCGTTCCATCTGACGACTCCTTTGAGACCGTCCGATCGAAAAATCGGACGGCCCTCGTTGGTCTTCTCGTGCGGCATCAAGCGAACCCTCCGCGTGTCTAGGGTTCACCGCGCGTCTCCTAGTTCTCGCTCCACGCGTCCTTCACCGCCGTAGGCTGTCCCTGCACTCCCTTATTAACCAAGATTAATCTTCCATTAGCTGGTTTAATGGTGCATAGTGGAAAAACATTCGAACCCTAACCAAAGGCCCTGTCTGGATTGACGAAGCACCCTCTGTCATTTCGTTTAAGGTACTCACTTCCTCCTTTTTATGATTTTATAAACAATCAATTGCAATCTTTATGTTCAATTTTAATTATGCATCTCATTTTCGGGCACAATCGATTGAATCTTCGATCAATCATGCCGAAACCCTAAATCGCAAAGACGAGGCTTCAAGAGGGGGGATCGAAACGACGAAGAGGATCGGACCGTCGATCCTGGCTCAATCCTGTCCGTCCGATCTTGATTAAGATAATCCCTTGTGTTAGATTACATCTAAGCTAATGTATTTCTAGTTAATTAATCCTAATTTTGAATCATGCCGTTAGATCTGCATAGGCGATTATTATCCGTCCGTTTCCATGATCAAATAAATCTCGATAGCAAGATTTGAACCCGATTTTCACTGGTTCATTTTTCCCAGACCGGTCTAGCCGGTCCAGCAATCGCATCAGTGTGTCATCAGGGCGTGGGGTCCACCTCTGTATCATGCAGCTATTGCGCAGGCGGGTGGGACCCACTCCCGGCCAGCCCTCTAATCCCATGATGCCAGCTGTTGATGGCGGGACCCACTTCTGCCGCTGTCTCTCCTTCAACCTAGGCGCCCGCCACGTGGTCAAGGGACCCACCACCTTCTGCTGGCACGTCCCGATCTGCAAAAAAGAAAAATATAAATAATAATTATATTAGTTAATGTATATATATATATATATATATATATATAAACAGATATTTAATTCGATTGGATAAATGAATATATATGTATATATAATGCATATATATATATATATATATATATATATATATATATATATATATATACTTATACACACATATACATTTACATAAAACAACAAAATTTAATATGTTTAATTAATAATATTTAATCATGTGATAATTACTTTAGATAAAACTTAATAAAACAAAGAAAATAATTGTAAATTAATAATAAGTTAAATAATGCATTTAAGTAATTCAATTAAACCTTAACTTTAGATAATCATATCTCATAAAATACTTACCTAAATTTAGCAAACAAATATATCATTTTAATCAGCAAAACTCAAGGAATATTTTAGTGTTATCCAAATTTCAGTAGGAGTAATATTTTATATAAGAGAATTTTAGGTCATTAAATAAACTCAAAATATATTACAAATATTCAATTAATCAACTTTTAAACCACTAATCCAAACATACCCAATATGGGTCTTAAAATACTCACAAATCCTTAAGGATTAAAATGAGAATATTTACTTTGCTGTTTGGATTAGTTTGAGCCTAATCACTTTTAGAACCTAACCCTAATTAGCCTAACTGGACATAGAACTTCAATTGACCATAAGATAGTAAATTGAGCTCCAAATTAGGTAATTCAAATATCAATTTAGATTAGAAAAAAAACTAATTTACAATAATATACAAAAATATTTATGATCCAACGGTTAGATTTGCTAATCAACCCTAATTACTCTAAAACTTGATTAGTGAATATTAGCAAATCTAATAATCCAAATTTCACAATTTAAGTTTCAAAGAACTCCTTAAGTACATTAGAACCTAAGGGTGTGGTTGGATTAGTAATTTGGTGATTAATTTCACTAATCACCCTAAACCTTAATTAGACCATAACTTAACCAAATGGAGTCCAAATTGAGCCTACTCCTAGTTATTAGAATCAGTGGATCAATTGTGACATACAGCCACTGACATTATTTAATTTGGACACTAAATGACAAAGTTAGGATTTTTGACCCTTAATTAAGAATCCTTAATTACCCTTTAAACCTTAGAATGTGTATTGGCTATAACTTAGCCAATACACATTAGAATTTAATAATTTTAGGTTCTATGGAAAGCTTAGGACTTAACCTTTAATAAACTCCAAAAAATTTAAGTATCATTAGGGTAAAATTATGAATATACCCTTATAGGTCAAATTCCTTAATTTGACCCTATAAGGCTTAATACTTAACCAAAATTAGTGAACTTACTATTTAAACTCATATTAGACAGTAAGTAATCATTCAACTCTATTAAAATCTAGAATTTAACACTAATTCATAAAAAAATGAAATTTCAAATCCTTAAGTAAGAGGCAATACAGTCTTTTTGCCCAAAATTAGGGTTTAATGAATTTAAGACCTGATTTCATCTACAAATCATAATATATAGTAATTAAACTTATTTAGGCTATAATTTAGATAATTCTAAGTCTCAAATTATAAATTTGATGAAAATCCTAAGTTGAGTCTTAAGTAAAACCTAAGTGGCATATGAGAGATCTTTTATTTCCTTTGAACTTCTTAGACCATCCTTTAGGTCTTATAACTTAGTTAGGATGTGTGTCTCAGTGATATTCTTAGATTTAAAAACTTTAAATTCCTATGATTAGGAATAGATCTTAGGCTAAAATTCATCTAATGAGTAAAGTGGGTTACTCATTAAGGTGAAACCTTGATTTTACTAATTTATTAGATTTTTTATAGTTTATCAATTGATTATTTGATCTTTTAATCTTAGAATTAGGTTTAGAAATCTATCCTATTGAATTTGACTTAATTCAATGGGATTTGCCTTAACCTTTAATCAATGAGATGGGATTAAACCTTAGTCCTTAAAATGACCCTGTGATTAAGTAATTGAACTTCATTCTTTGGAGTTTGATTCTTAATCCTTTCAATCTTAATTTGGCTAATCAAGATTTAGGTTGGGATTTATAAAATAATAAAATAGGATGATTGATTTACTTATTTAACTTTGTAAACGACTTCAATTCAGTTATAATTAGGATGTGGCCAATCCTAATTATATTTAACTTATAGGTTCGTGATTCTAAGTTACAGACAGTGTAGGAATTGTTGATTCTGAATCTTATGTAACTTAGAGTAGTTAGAATGTTTAAATTAGAAAATAGGTGATATCACAAAGTTTGTGTAGTGCTATTTATTACTTTGAATTTGAAATTGCTATGCTTTTCGTGTTATTTAAGCCTTTTTACACCATTGGACATACTTAAATACTTGATACATACTTTATAATATACTTTGAATTTCATTCACATATCATATGCATAATCTTAAGAGAAAGATTAATAAACAACATTATACTTGTAGTTTATGTTTTACTTAGCATGCCACTTAGTATGACTTTACTTTAGGATAGCTTTTTCCTAGGGAATTTCCCCTATGGCATTTTACTTTGGCATTGGGTTATTTCTCCTATATGCTCTTTAGATACTTTGTAGATTTTACTTTAGAATCTGGGATATTTCTCCTAGATACCTCTTTGGTGGACATTACTTTAATCTGGGATGTTTCTCCTAGATTATCAGATGGACTTTACTTTTTGGCAGACTAAGTAAGAGTATCTCACACGTATAGTACTTTAATCTACATTACTTACATTTACTTTTCAGTCATCTTTACAGTTACTTTACATGTTTTCTTTACACTTTAGACTTACTTTACTTTACCATTTCAGCATATTTTTCTTTCATATTTTTCATTTTCTGCAGTTCCTTTATATTTCAGAACTTTCTGTATCTCAGTCGTTTTACTTACTTGAGAGCATGTTATGATGCTAGTCTTTATATTTTTAGTACAGTACTCTTACTTATATTATAATTGGCATGTTAGTTTGATCATATTTCTTAGAACTTTTCTTTGTACTTAGTAGATTTACACTTGTACTTTACTTACATTGTATTGCAGCCTGAGTTGAGGTATGTTTCTACCTCATAATTTGTTCTTCCTTTCTTATCGCTTTATCGCTATGCTATGCTTAATTTCAGTTATGATATTATTAAAATACATTAAAATTCATTACCTTAAAATGTACTTAAACATTTTGTCTAAACAAGATTTTTCTTTTATTGGCTATGGCCCTACCATTATGAAACCGATAATAGTAGATTATGAGCTTTTTGGGGAGATTGAGCCTATAGAGGAGCAGATCCAGGAGGAGGTTCAGACTACTGAGGGATCTTACTCTACTTACTAAATCACTTTACATTTACTCTGTGAGGATGAGAGCATCTTACATTACAGTTCTTTAAACTTTAAATGTTTGTAATAATACAGGACTAATTTGTGCTTTACTTTCCTGCATTGTATATATTATGAGCTGGATGTCTTTATTTTATAGTATGGATGATTACTTCAGTTGATACTTTTCTTCTGCACTCTGATACTCATTAAGTTGTTAATCTTTACCTTATTATAAAAATTACATCTTTTTCTTAAGATTGGAATGGAGTCTTAAATTCCAAACTAATATTAAATATGAGATGTGCTTAGTGATGACCACTCCTTAAGCCTTATGATTAGAAGGGGCGACCGCTATAGGTATGATCCTATCACAGCATCTAGGGGTAAAACACCATGAGTTGAGCTGAAATCACCTCGATGGGAGGAAGGGAAGTGGTTGTACCTAAAAACTAAGGATGGCAGAGGCGACAGAGATGAGTTGAGCGGCTCAGAGTACTCCAAATGATGATAGGAGCTCAATAAGGGGGTCTGAACTCCATACCTCACCCTCTTTCTATGGTACACTCAGCCAAGACCACTCGGCAGCGAGCTCCTCCAATGGTGACTGATGGGAAAGAAGAAGGAACCTCACAGTTGATCGAGCGAGCAAAGGTGCTCACCGAGCTGAGGAACGGCTATTTATAGGCCGAGGGAGGCTCAGGGGTGGAAGCCATGGCTGAGGTTCGAGGTTCGGCTCGGACCAAGAGGCTCAATCTCCATTCCCCTTTTGGATTGGCCCAGCTCTCCCGACCAGCCCCTAGGGTTCAGCCACTAATGGAAAAGATGTTAACGGCCTATAGAATTGGGTAAAGGAGTGACAGACAACACTAACATGGCTTGTATGGGCGAAATCTTTACTGTCAGGCTGAGGATCGCACGAAGACGATGATGAATAGGGTTGGATCCTCGGTGACTGTCTGATTGCAAAGCCGTTGGAGATGGACGGCCTGATGGTGATCTAGGATAACAGACCATCGGCGCGTTACTGATCGTTGGATCAGCTATTTGATCCGACAAGTAATGTAACTCCTCTACACTAAGATCTTGCACCATTTGATTTTGTGCCGTGATCCGTGCAAACTCATCCATTGGCTAGCATAGCTGAGTCGCTGTCGGGACCTCGCAGTGAATCTGTCGCGGTCCCGATAGGAAATCCTGGCTTTAATAATTTTAATTAAATAATTCAATTTAAATAATATAAAATCAATTAATTAATATAATAAATTCTAATTAATTCTAAATCCAATTTAGGCTTAAATGAGCTCCAAAAATTCATCCTTAGCTATTTGAGGTGTGAGGAATTCAAAAATGAAATCATATTTTAATTTGGAGATTAATTTAATTTAGATTTTTTTTTCAGGGTTTAAAATAAGCAAAAATACCAAAATTCTTAATTTAACTCCAATCGATCCCAAACTTCCAGGGTTAGGTTTAGATAACCCATTGAGTCTATTGGAATTAAAATTAGAACTTAGTTTAGCTTAATTAATCTAGATTTAGCTAGGGTAATAACTAGAGTTGTTATAGACTCCCCCACTTAAGAATGATGTCATCCCCGACATCACTTAAGTGAAGAAAGTACTATAGGGACTCAAATTTAAATGGAACAGATAAGAAAGAAATGAATAGTACCTGGGCTTGCAAAGAGCTATGGATATTTATTGCGCATATCCACTTCTTTTTCCCAAGTAGATTCTTCCAAAGATCGATTCTTCCACTGAACTTTGACCATAGGAATTGAACAGTTTCTTAGCTGCTTCTGATCATGAGCTAAGACTTTGATTGGTTCTTCGGCATAAGAAAGATTAGGTTGGATTTCTACTGCCAGAAACTGAACTTGATGAGAAGGGTCTCTAGGACATATTCTTAATGATGATACATGGAACACATTGTGAATAGCTGTGAAGTCATCAGGAAGATTTAACCTATAGGCAAATGATCCTACTTTGGCCAAAATATCAAAAGGTCCAACATAGAGAGGACTGAGTTTCCCTGCTACACCAAATCTGTAGACACCCTTTATTGGACTGACTTTCAAATAGGCAGAATCACTAATATTGAATTCTAGAAGATGATGATGAGCATCATGATACCTGCTCTGATGATCTTGAGCTGAACGAATTCTCTGCTGAATTAATTGAATATTCTTGTTAGTTTCTTCAACTAACTATGAACCAAAAAATTGAACGCTTCCTGTTTCTGACCAAGCTAGTAGACTACTACATTTTCTACCGTTCAATGCCTCATAAAGAGCCATTTTAATACTGGCTTGGAAATTATTCTTCTAGGCAAACTCCACTAATAGAATATGATCTTATTAGAAATCGGTAAAATCAAGAACACAAAGCCTAAGCAAATCCTCTAAAACTTGATTCACTCTTTCAGTCTGACCATCCATTTGAGGATGAAAAGCTATACTCATGGCTAGAGTAGTACCCCGATCTTGATGCACAGTTTGCCAAAACTTAGAAGTAAATCTGCTATCTCTGTCGGATACGATTGATTTCAGAATACCATGCAGCTGAACAATTTCTTTAATATAGACCCTTGCCAGCTTTTCCATAGAATCAGTCCGACGAATAGGAAGAAAGTGCGTTGATTTAGTTAAACGGTCTACTATAACCCAGATTGCATCGTCACCAGATTTTGTGCGAGGCAATCCCATGACAAAATCCATAGATATATTGAACTATTTCCATACAGGAATTTATAATTGATGCAGAAAACCACCAGGTCCTTAATGCACGACCTTTACCAAATTGCAAGCATGACACTTAGCCACAAAATTGGCTACATCCTTTTTCATATCGGGCCACCAAAATGCTTGCTTTAGATCTTGGTACATCGTAGTACTGCCTGGGTGAATATGATACCCAGAGTTACGACCTTCAATCAATACTTCACGGTGCATGGGCTTAGGAATCCACAAACGATTACTTTGATAAATTACGTCATTGCGCATTTGCTAATTATGATGACGACCACCTTCAATATCTGCTTTGAATTTCAGATGATCATTATCCTTGGTCTGTGAGATAAAGACATCTCTATGAAAGGTAGGTCCTAGATTGATATTTGCTAAGAGCGAACTTAGCATATTGCCACTGACTGGAGAAATCTATAGCTTGCAAAATTCTTGTTCTACAGAACTGGAGGCCATCATGGAAGATAAAGTAGCATGACGACTAAGAGCATTGGCCACTACATTTGCTTTTTTTGGATGATACTAGATACTAAGATCATAATCACTGATAACTTCTAACCATCTCCTTTGATGACAATTTAGTTCTCTTTGAGTGAAGATATACTTCGAGCTTTGATGATCAGTGAAAATCAAATATTGAACTCCATATAAATAGTGACGCTAAATTTTTAGAGCAAATATTACAGCAAAAAGTTCAAGATCATGAACTGGATAATTCTTCTCGTGGAGTTTTAACTGACGAGAGGCGTAAGCGATTACCTTACCCTCTTGCATTAACACACAACTTAGACCAATTCTAGAGGCATCAGTGTACACCTTATAGTTCAAGCCTATCTTGGGCAGAATAAGTAC
Source organism: Gastrodia elata (assembly GCA_016760335.1). Classification (NCBI taxonomy): domain Eukaryota; kingdom Viridiplantae; phylum Streptophyta; class Magnoliopsida; order Asparagales; family Orchidaceae; genus Gastrodia; species Gastrodia elata. The sequence goes on along the minus strand of CM028675.1, from coordinate 46,084,302 downwards.
TAGAGCGGTAGAGAGTGAGTTCTTCAAGGTTTGAAATGCTTCCTCACATTCAGGGATCCAAATAAATGGAACGGCTTTCTGAATTAATTTAGTCAAAGGCGAAGTGATCTAGGAGAAGCCTTTAACAAACATCCTGTAATACCCGACTAATCCCAAGAAACTTCTAATATCAGTGACTGTCTTAGGTTGAACCCAGTCCTGAATAGCGCTAACATTATTTTGATCGACAGGAATACCCTGAACATCAACTACATGTCCCAAGAATGCATGAACTTAAGCCAAAACTCACACTTGGAGAACTTGGCATACAGCTGATGTTCACATAGACCTTCTAATACTAACCTCAAATGTTCTTCATGATCTTTTAAGGTTGGAGAATAAATGAGGATATCATCAATAAAGATGATTACAAATTTGTCTAAATATGGTTTGAGAACTCCCTGTATAAAATCCACAAATATCGATGGCGCATTTGTGAGTCCGAAAGACATCACTAAGAATTCGAAATGACCATAGTGAGTATGGAAAGCAGTCTTACCTACATTATCTTCTTTTACTCACAATTGATGATACCCAGACCTTAAGTTAATCTTAGAGAATATGACAGCTCCAAATAACTGGTCAAATAAATAATCAATTATAGGCAATGGGTATTTATTCTTTATGGCAACTTTATTTAGTTTGTGATAATCTATGCACATTCACAGAGATCGGTCCTTCTTCTTTACAAATAGAATGGGTGCTCCCCAAGGAGACAAACTTGGCCTAATAAAACCTTTATTCAAGAGCTCTTGCAACCATTTGTTGAGTTATTGAAGTTCCTTAGGCACCATTCTGTATGGAGCCTTAGATATAGGCTGGGTACCCGGAGCTAATTCAATAGAGAACTCGGCTTCTTTGGAAGGAGGTACACCAGGCAGATCTTCTTGGAGTATATCGGTGAATTCCTTAACTACTTTATAATCAGAGAGAGGGACACTTTCCTTTGCTTCACCCATCATAGTGACCAAAACAGCATCACAACCCTTGCTGATCAATTGTTCAGCTTTAATAGTATTGATCAATGATAACTGTGTACTGGTTTTTCCTATAAAGGTTTCAAACTTGCCCTAGCAATGGAGAATGATCTTCTTTTTCAAGCAGCTTATCACAGCATTCTTGTCACTATGCCAGTTCGTCCCAAGGATAATATCAAAGTTTGCTAATGGCAGGATGATTAATTCAGAGTTAAATTCCTGACCATTTACTGGAATTTTGACGTTACAAAACTTATGAGCACTTAGTTGGGCTCCAGATGGAAGTTCAACACTCAAAGATTTTGCAAAGTTGTACGAGTGTGGTTTAATGATGTTGGCAAAATGTTTAGAAATAAATGAATGACTAGCACCAATTCCAAATAACACATTGCAAGGTTGGTCATTAAATAAAGCGTGCCTAATTTATTCATACAAATTGCATTAACAAATTTCAATAATTAAGGTACCGAAATGCAATTAAAAAGGAGAAGTTCAAAAATGTGTACCTGAAACTACATTATTGTCTTCTTCTAGAGGCGTTAAAGCATACACTAGCGCAGGACTAGCTGAACGGTTGTTTACCTGCTTCCTGGGATAGTTCTGGGATTTAGGAGCTGAGGGCTGTTCTGGAGCAACTTCAGGTGCAGGTGCTGGCATTATTACCAAATTTGGTTCTCCCCTATTCGGCGGAGCTACTCTTAACCCTTGGTTCATTTGAGATGGCTTCATTGAAACTCCATCCACTGTTTTTGTATGTGTACAATGATAGAACCTATGGCCTGGTCGCCCACAATTGTAGCACTTATGGCCGAAGTGGTAACACTTGCCATATGGGTGAGGCCTATTACAACCTTAAATTGGTTCAGCAAGGGGTGCAGCTTCAAGTTGATAGACCTTTACAGAGTTAGGTCTGTGCCTCTTGAAGGCCTCGTGCAGGTTAGGAGTTGGTTGCGCCTTTCGCTTGAGATCTTTTTTTGAGTGATGATACTCAATCACCTTAGCTATCTCTACTAGTTCAAAGAAGCTAGTCAGGCGAAGTGGAACAATCTGATCTTTCAGTGAATCTCAGAGTCCACTGAGAAAGCGATGGCACTTAGCCGATTCGGAGTGGGTAATTTCTAGAGAAAAATGAATCAACCTACAAAATTCCCTTTCGTAGTCAACGACAGAGTGACTTCCTTGAGTCAACCTTAGAATCATGTCTGCACTGATGTTCTATACAGACGGGGGAATGAATTCAGCTTTGAATGCTTCAACAAATTTATCCCAAAGGATGTCTTCCAATTCATAGTCAACAAACTTTGTATTCCAGGCCTCCTCCCACCAGTATTCTGCTTCAGCATGAAACAGGTGTGTAGTGAGATGGACAGCTTCTGAGTTTGGACTCTTCAGACTAATAAAATCCTTATATACTGCTTTCAGCCAGTCGGCTGTATCCATTAGTGATAAGTTTCCACCGAAGGTGGAAGGCCTTAGTCTTAAGAAGTTATGGAGAAGACTATACATAGAGTGATGGGAAGGAAAAGTATGTTGCAGAACAGGAACAGTAGGAGCAGTAGCAATGACTGGTACTGGATGATCGGACATCATCTTTTGCATTACCAGTGCTTGTAGAGCCTGATTCTCCAACAAGGTTGCCACCATTGCTCGTAGATGAGCAACTTCATCAGAAGAACTACTCGAAGCGATGGCATTCTTGCTTGGGGTAGCAGCATGAGGTGATCCAAAATTCATTCTAATTAAGCAGCACAAATCTAAATTTCAGAATCATTATAAGGAAGATAGAAATTAAATTTCTAATAGATTCCAAAAATTCTCATTACTTTTGAAATGAAGGATTACATAAGATTTAGAAAATGCCAAAAATCACAGCACTACTAAAATCAAGAAATGACAATTACTCTAACTAGCACTCAGATTTCCTTAATGTACTCAGTCCTAAATGCAACACAAAAATCTTCAAAGGTCACTTTCTGACGCTTCCTCTTACAATTTCGTTCGAGCTTATTAATGGTATCATACCACCAAACTCCCGCATAGTCTAGCATCAGATCTATTACTATGTTAACCCATAGGGACTCTGGACACTCTATGTGCATCAGGACTAACTCTACTCAGTTCAACCACTCCTATGCGTGGATGGAAAGTCAAGCCCTCGATATGCTGTTAGATGTAGCAGTTTGTCCAAGACTAGGGTTCCTGTAACAACCCAAGTTATTACCTTAGTCAATTAGGACTAATCTTAGTCTTAAATGTAATCATAAGAGCTAATCAGGTCAATTGGAGTCAACTTCTAAGACCTAGTCCAAATCAGGAGTCAAATGGATAGAATACTAATTTTGAGAAATTTCAGAAACCCTAAAATTTGACCTATTTAAATTGACCACGGATTGGAAAACGGACATCGCCATTGCGTTCGTTGACCCCAAATTAGCTAGGGGTGAAGTTTTCATGTCAATCAGAAGTCGTCAATAATTTGAAGAATATTTTAATAATATTTAAATGCCCCGAAATCGAGAAATCAAAATACTCGTCGGATCGAAAATCTGACCTCGCCGTTGCGTTCCTCACCTCTCAAATAGCTAGGAAAAACATATTTGAAATTTTGGAATTAAAATAATAATAATAATAATAATAATAATAAATATTTTATTAATTATTTAACAGTGCCGTTAAGTATTTAAGCGTGCCGTTAACTATGGCCGACGGCGCCGTATAATCAGACGGCGCAATCGCAGCCATTAGATCGGATCCAGATCCAATGGCTACGGACCCGTCTCCCTCGACATCTCCGTCCCCGACGCCACGCGTCGCAGCGCCGCCCCTCCGGCCCAATCCGGCACGTCCTCGGTCTCATCGAGGTCGCCGACGCCCCTATAAGGCCTCGGCCATGCTCAGGGCTCCGGGTTTGCAAAGACGGAGCCCGGATCGAGCCCACCTGAGTTATAGGACCACAAACCGTCCAAACAAGGTACCTTCGATCTCCTTCCTTACACTTGCAATGAATGTAATTCCTTTTCGCAACATCATTTTTAAACTTGAGATTTTATCTTCTAAAAAGTTAATTTTGAATAAATAGATCTTAATTTATTATATATTAGTATTTTTTTTTTTTTCAAACGATGCTACTAACTTTGAGGATAATGGTATTTCTAAAATGAAGGGAAAACCATCTAATAGCATTTGGTAAGAAAGATAATAAAAAAAGTAGTTTTTGTAACCTTTTTCTTTCGAATCAATAATATAAAATTGAGAATATTTTTGGTGATAAATTTTCTGAATTAAACTTTTTACAAGTAATAAACTAAATCACACAAGATCGATTGACAATCGAACGATTCCGATCTGGGCTAGCCCAACCCGATCGGTGCAAATTTGAGTTCAATCCACAGTCATTTCTGTTAAACCCAAATACCCGTAACCCTAGACCTAGGGTTGGCCATTGCCGGCAACTCCGGCCACCTCCGGTGAAGGTCCACCCGCCAACATGTAGGCCTCAACGAGGGCTACCGTCGGCCGTGCGGGCCGAGGTGGGCCGGCACCGAGAAGGCCGGCAAAAGCCGTGCCCTAGCCTGGCGTCCTCGGGATGCCTCGCGGAGCGGGTGAAGTCCGGGTCGGGCCGGGTGGCCCGAGCCTGACTCCACCGCATCGGGTCTGCGTAAGCTCTGGTGGGGCCCACAACGCCACGTGGCAGCCTCTAGGCATGCCACGTGTCATGTGGGACCCACTGCCCGAGCCCGCGGCATTTTAGCTTTAGCCGTGGGGCCCACTTTGTCACGTGGGGCCCACTGCCCGTGCCCGCGGCTCTTCGGCTTCGGCCGTGGGGCCACTGCACCACGTGGCAGCTGCTAGGCACACCACGTGTCATGTGGGCCCACTACCTGAGCCCCCGCGGCTCTTCGGCTTCCCCCATGGGGCCCATAGTGCCACATGGCAGCCATCGGGCATGCCACATGTACCGTGGGGACCACACGCACAGCAGCGCCTAATCAGGCGCTGCCACGTGTCACGAGTGGGGCCGACGGATAATTATGCTAATTAATTACTGTTAGTCGGCAATTAATTACAGTTAGTAGTTCATTAATCATAATTAGAGTTAATGACTTTTAAACAGTAAGCTTATAATTAATTAACCGTAATTACTAATTAGAGGATAATTATGATTATTTTAATACTAATTAATTATCAACAGTAATTAGAATAATTAATTAATATTGAATAGTAAATTTATAATTAATTATTCCTAATTAAATATTAGCAGATAATTAAGATTAGTTAGCCTATAATTAGCCTAATTACATTTCAACAGTAAAATAATAATATTATAATGGATTAATAAATACTTAATTAATAATTAGATCTTATTAATTACAAATTAATTAATGGATTAACAATTACAGAAATTATATATCTAATTTTAAGAATAAACAGTAAATTAATTTAATTTAAATAAATGAATAATAAAATAATACAAATTGTATTTTTGAATAGTAAAACTTAAAAGTTTAATAATTTTTTGTAAGATAATCCAAATATAGTCAATATAGGTCTTAAAATACTCAAAAAAATAAAAGGAATCAAATGGCATAATATAAAAATTGATTTTATAGTACGTATAATGATGTAGCATTTTAGGACCTCTTTAGGACCCCATAACTTTTGACCTAATTGACCAAATATAGTCAATATGGGTTCTAAAATGCTCAGGAGAGCGACCTCATCACTGTAGTAGTATTAGTTTTCCTATTTGGACATCAGGACAAAAGTCAACTCTAGAATTCTTAGTTGACTTTACAAAAAATTGACCAAAATGCCCCTAGAATTCAATTGACCATAACTTGGCCAAATCAACTCCAAATTCAAAAATTTAAGATGCTAACTAGATCAAAATTTCAATGTCATAAATAAACTAAAAAAATATTTAGGATCTGAACCCTAGAAATTTTGAAAATTACCAAAATACCCATTACCTCATTTTGGTCATAACTTGACCGTTTAGGATCTAAATTGGGCGTACTTACTGTCTATCTTCAAGTTAGACAGTAAGGAATCATTTAGAACTAAGGAATCCCAATTTAGAACTCTAGATCAAAGGTTGACTTTTTGGACCCTTAAGTAGGAGCAAAATGGTCATTTTGCCCAAAATTTAGGATAAACACCCTTAACCTTTAATTAGTCTTTTAAAATACTAAAACTAGCATTTGAACTATATTATAATCATTTAAGTGAGTGAAATCAACCATTAGGTTAGATTCCAAAATTTCCTTAAGTCTTTAACACTACACCTTAAGGGCCTTTCCTAAGACTAGGGCTAGATCATAGGTTAGAGTTCATTCATTGGGTAAATGGGTTACTCAATGGGTGAAACCTTAGTTTTATTAGTTTATAAACTTTTCTTTTATTTTATAATTTGTTTTGATTATTTTGTCTTTTAATTTTAGTTTTATGATAGGAGATTCATCCTATTAAGTCTGATTACTTAATAGGATTTGCCTTAATAAGTATATCACTTTTAGAATGAAACTTAAAACTTAGGTCTTATCCTTTTGGATTATGTGATTAAACCTAAATTTCATAGTATTTAATTCATAATTGATAGGTTTAGAAGATCTTGATCAGATCTTAGATAGAACATCTAAATTCACAAAACTAGGACGTATGCTTTATTGATTCAACTTATAGTCGTCTCTCTGATTGAGCTAGATTAGAACCTGATCAATTCTAATCTTTTTTAACTTATAAGGACGAGTATCTAAGTTACACTCGATAGTAAGAAAATGGTGATCCTGAACTTGTGTAACTTGGAATAGTTAGAATGGATAAATTAGAAAACAATGATATCATCATGTTTAATAGAGTCCCTTGCTTTTCTTTGATGATTATTGCTACACATTCCTTGTATTTTTGTGCCTCAACTCCTTGAGCATATCATATAAGATCTTTGATGCATAAATAAAATGTTAGAAAAATATGGAGACTCTTTAGATTCCTTGTGAAAATATTTGGTTAAAGATAATAATTGTATATATTAGAGGAACCTCTCAGTTATGTCTTCTAATTGCCTCGTCTCCTTGTTAGCACTAGGGAAGACCTTATTTATATCTTATGTTATTTTCATTGTGTGCTGATTGCCTAGTCTCATATGACACTAGGGGTATACAGTTGGTGCCTTAGCTGTACTGGTGCTAAGATCCTTCGATATTCGGTGGGCTAGATTAGCTCTTTTCTATATGGCAGTTGATACACGGACGTTTATATATATACAGTCATGATGTTTGTTTACTTTTCAGCATTTCTATTCTGTCAGCTATTTCTTTATTCTGCTTATATACATATTTTAGGATGTTAGAATTTTGCTACTACTATTTGTATCACTACTGAGTTATGTTATTTTAATTTGCATATATCTCTTGATCACCAGCATATTTAGGATGTAGTATTTTCTTCAAGTACTGATTTAGATATTTATATGCCTTTTCTTGTTTAGCTTGTATTTGAGGCATGTCCTAGCCTCTCTTTTGCTTAAGTTATAAATAATTGTTTATAGCTTTTCCTTCCTTTTTGGCATTGCTAGTTGCTCCTATATTTGTATGGTTGTTGCTTAGAAATGGTAAAATGGTGATATTACAAAACACATAAGAACTTATCAGCTTAAAATGTACTTAGACATTTATCTAACACAAGATTTTTCTTTTTTGGCTGAGGCCCTACATTGTGAAATCGACAATATCAGATTTAGAGCAGGCTAAGGTTACAGTACCCGAGGAGGAGCCTAACTTGGAGGATTAGCAGCAGCTTGGACCTGAAGATATTTAGCTATTTATTTTTACCTGTGAGGATGAGCGTGCTTTCTCTTCTCTTTGTTTAAACTTTAATGTTGTAATAATACAGGTACCTATGACTGCGTGTTGGGATTATTACATGCTTATATTCTGAGTTGTTTTCATTACATTTATACTGTGATGCTTGGATGTTTCCCATTATAAATCGCTTCCGCACTCTGTATGAATTCTTATTAAGTGACTGAATGTTTGATTATATGCTTACTCCTTCCCTTATTAGGTGGATTGTGGATTTCACCCTAATCCAATGATAAGTGAAGGATTAGCTAGAATGACACACCACCCCTTAGCTTAATCATGTGGATAAGGGGTGGGGCGCCACAGTTCCTTTTGTTGAAACTACTTTGATTTGCCATTTGCTCTCTTGCCTCCATTTGAAACTATAGCTCCAAGCTAACTTGAAGCATGCAGATAATAGTCCAAGTAAAACTCTTCATGATCCATTTGAACCTACTAGTAGAATGTACTAGTTTTTGTTAACTATAGATGGCTAGATATTTAGGATATGAGTATTTTCATTCTACATTTTTTAGAGAGTTATTGATAGTACTATGTTATGGATGTTTTATCTTGATGTTTGCATTTCAAAAGAATGGTCTATTAGGTAGAAAGGAATCACGAATCCATTCTGACACATTATGGTGTTCTCCGATACCAACTGTGGGGCCCCGTACTTTCCCGTGGCGATGCTAATACTAATACTAGCATAATCACGGGGAGTATTGTGCTCCAACTGTGGCAAATCTCTAACTTAAGAAAAGTCAGGTAGGACCCAACCTACCTTATGCCAAGGACTTGTCACTTGGAACTGGTAAACATACATCAATACAAATCAAAGTGACAAAAGCAAGAAATAGTATAATATAACATCCCAGCATAATACAGAAAAGTATACAGGAGTAAGAGAAATAGTAACTCAAATTAAATGCAGAAAGTAAATACATCCAAAAATATTTAATTATTACAGACTGAAATAAAAGAAACAAAGAAAAAGATCTCTCAACCTCACTGTAGAAAAAGAAACTCTAACTAAGCAACAGTAGGAAGATCCTCCTCCTACCCAGCTCCTCTCCTGCAGCACTACCAACGAACAGCTCCAAATCTGACATTTGCCGGTATCACAAATATCAGGGCCCCAACCAACAAAAGAAAAAAGTTACAGTTAGAAAATTATCTAAGTATATTTTAAGCTATTTAAGTGAACTGAACATTTAAGATATCACATTTAAAGGTTTTAAACATGCAAGCATTATAAGGTGCAACAATCAATAAGAATGGGGTAGCTATAAACTAGTCATTTATAGCCAATCAATAAGTATGTAAGAATAACATACAAAGCATGAAACTAAACAAGGTGAGGCTAAAAGTAAAGCAACTGTAACTACTGAAGTAAATCTGATCCTAACATACTTATGATCATACGGATACATGATGAGCATACAAAGACCACAAGTGCTGGAATAAACATGAAATTCTAGCATCCTAAATATGCCATTTACTTAATAACTAATCATTGAGGGCATATATACAAGCATGCAGATTATTACGTAAAAGGCCACTGAAGTATGTGGCAAAAGTAAGCTAAGTACATGAATGAGCAAAAGTAAAGCACTGAGATATGTGGCAAAGCAAGTCAAGCACTAAAAGAAAGGCCACTGAAGCATGTGGCAAAAATAAGGCAGAATACTGAACTGAACTGAAGTAGAAGTAAGTCTAGACCTAGTGCTGCCATAAAAGAAACAGGCCATACTGGGCCTCTGAACAGAAAGTTCAACATGTATCCATCCTAGGCATCTGCAGAGCTAGGCCCGAGTTAAACTTATAGAATAAGACATGTATCCATCTTAGGCATCCACAGAGCTAGATCCGAGTCTATTCTATAACAAAACTAGAACTGAAGAGGCAGACTAAGCTAGGACATACTCTACTAACTGAAAGCACTAAAGAACTGAATGAATATTATGCTTTTCAAATACTAACTTAGAATGTATCTTCCATATTCTAAGTTTGCCTATTATGTTCAAAGAATAAGGCTCAATATTCAAGGTGTGTAGAGCAATCAAAGTTAAGTAAGCAAGAGACTCAATTTAGACTTATGTGATATACGTTGTTGTCTAATTTATCCAAAACCAACTATTCTGAGAAGATACAAGTTTAGGATCTCCAATATCTAGCTATCGAGTATAATCTCAGATTCACAACCTTAATGTTAATATTAGAACTTAACAAATTCTAATTCATAATCATTTGACGATTATAAAGATTTAAAGTAAGTAAATCAATGACTTAATTATTGTTATTATACTCTCTTAACCCAAATCTTGATTAAGTGAATCAAGATTAAGGATTCTGGAACCAAACTCCACTTTAGTGTTCAAATCTTGAATCCATGATAATATCCTACTAAGGTTCTATGGTTCACACACAACCATAATTTAAAGGTGCAGAATCTTATAAGCTGAAGGATTTATAAATTATGATCTTAGTGAAAGGTCATTCTAATATTATAAGATAAAATAATCAATTAAGAACTAAGAATCCAAGATCTGTATTCAATCTTTAGGATAATTACATTATTCTATAGATTGAATTAATCCTATACCCATAAGGAGGGTCTTAAAAGGATTAAACAGTTAATCAAGTAAGGAACTCCAAATGAAGGTAATTCAATTCAATTGAATGATCTAAAGGCTAAGATCTAAGATCTAAGATCTAGTATTTGATCACTGTAGATCTTAAGCTAAAACTAGACTCAGGAGTTTTACAAAATATATCTTTTAAGATTCAAGCTTATGGATCAGCTTAATTGAGCTATTAGACTAGGGGTCTAGCACTTAATGGTAATTAAGCTTAACTCTTAAGAGAGTTTTAAGGACACTTAAGGTCTTAAGATCTTAATAAGACTAACTTAAGATTTCTTCACTTAATATCAATATTATTAACATAAGATTCTAGCAAGGAGCTAATAATTTATCTAGAGATATTTTACTAAATTTTCAAAGTTTAAGGAGTGCTTAAACACATTTTGGTCAAAATGACCAAAATACCCCTCTTAAGGCTAAAAATGGGATTTTAGGATTTAATTATCCAAATTGATTCAAATCTATTTTAATTATCTTCATATTGATTAATAAAGTGGAATAAACACTCATCTTAGGGTTTGTATATTTCATTTAGCTTAATTAGCATTAATCTCAATTTCAAGCCAATTAAGGTGATTAAGGAAATTATGGCATCTTAGAGTGATCCATTTGCATTTATAGACTCTACTATCCTTAATAAGGCATTAGGAACTTAGTTCCCCAAAATTAGAGGTTAAATCAAGGCTTAATTCACTAATCTCATTTTAGGATAATTTAGGAGTGATTAACAAAATTAAAGATCTTAAATTACTTTTAATGGCTTACATAAGTTCTTAATGGTCTTATGAGCAATCAGATACCTTAAATAACATTTTTGGATAATTAATGAATTAAATATGATTTAAATACAAACAAAAAAGGATTAGGCATTTATTTAAAATTTAACCATTGTATTTTTGATTTTATTTTATTTTATTATTCCTTGCATATTTCTGATTAAAATGGTATATTGGATCATACCATTTGGATAAGTATAGCTAATGTTATTTCATTAATTTATTCTGCATTTTTATTTAAATTAAAACTATAGGTTTGATTTACTGAATTAATTTCCTTAAGGAAATTAATTCAAAAATTCTTTATATTAACTGTCAGCCCAAATGAAAAAGGCGCGGGATGGGGTCCGGCACGACCCGGCACTATTCGTCTTCCCCATCACATTTCCCCGATGCTAGGATCCTTAGGGCTAGCTCCCAGTGCTAAATTCTCTGCGCTCAGGCCACGTCGATAGCTCCAATTAATCCCTACACGCTTCGTGAGTCTAGACGCATCGAATGAACTATGAAGCCTGTCTGGTAGGTGCCGGATCACTAGAGTGCTACTCAATCGAGGTGACTCCTAAGGCGCACTTGTGAGGATTGCATTCTCCTCACTGAGCTAACAATGCAAGCTGGTTTATAGACTTATACCTTCATGGACTGAACAGGAAATGATCGGGTGAGACGAGGAGTCCCAAGGAGGTCTGGATTGGTAGAGTGATACTTGCGGTGGAGCACGGACAAGAACTATCACTAGATCAATCGATTCTAGTCAAATTGATCGATTCGATTAAACCCAACTATCGATACGAGGATACAATCACTTCATAAGGGATTGGGGGTGCTAATTAGAGACTCAATGCTGCGAGGGGATCACCCCTTAATCTTCGGACGAAGGTCAACTGGCAGTGCACTTTTAGAGGATGATCACGCCTTATGGTCCACTACCAACCCTCCCCTTTACTTCAGCAGATGAGCAACACATAAGGGTATGATCCTATCACAGCATCTAGGGGTGAAACACCATGAGTTGTGCTGAAATCAGCTCGACAGGAGGAAGGGAAGTGGCTGTACCTGAGAACTAAGGATGGCAGAGGCAACAGAGATGAGTCAAGTGGCTCAGAGTACTCTAGACAATCGCAGAAGCTCAACAAGGGGGTCTGAACTCCATACCTCACCCTCTTTCAGCGGTACACTCAGCCAAGACCACTCGGCAGAGCTCCTCCAATGGCGACTGATGGGAAAGAAGAAGGAACCTCACAGTTGATCAACCTAGCAAAGGTGCTCACTGAGCTGAGGGATGGCTATTTATAGGCCGAGGGAGGCTTAGGAGTGGAATCCATGACTGAGGTTCAAGGTTCAGCTCGGACTGAGAGGCTCAATGCCATTCCCCATTTGGATTGGCCCAGCCATTCCGACATGCCCCTAGGGTTCAGCCACTAATGGAGAAGGTGCTAACGGTCTACATAATTAGGTAGAAGAGTGGCAGAGAATAGTGACATGGCTAGTACAGGAAAAATCTCTACTGTCGGGCCAAGGATCGCACGAAGATGATAATGAACATGGCTGGATCCTTGGTGACTGTCTGATTGCAAAACTGTTGGAGATGGACAGCCTGATGGTGATCTAAGATAACAAACCGTGGCCATGATAGTGATCGTTGGATCGACTATTTGATCCGATGGGCAACGTAACTCCTTAGCACTAAGTTCCTATGTCGTTTGATTTTGTGTCTTGATCCGTTCAAACTCATCCATTGGCTAGCATAGCTGAGCCGCTGTCGGGACCCGCAGCGGATCTGCCGTGGTCCCGACAGCAAATCCTAGCTTTAATACTTTTAATTAAATAATTTAATTTAAATAATTTAATTTAAATAATATAAAATCAATTAATTAATATAATAAATTCTAATTAATTCTAAATTCAATTTAGGCTTAAATGACCTCCAAAAATTCCCAAAAATTCACCTTTAGCTAATTGAGATGTGAGGAATTCAAAAATGAAATCAGATTTTAGTTTAGAGATTAATTTAATTTAGGTATTTTTTCAGGGCTCAAAATAGGCAAAAAAACCAAAATTCTCAATTTAACTCCGATCAATCCCAAACTTCTAGGGTTAGGTTTAGATGACCCATTGAGTCTAATGGAATCAAAATTAGAACTTAGTTTAGCTTAATTAATCTGGATTTAGCTAGGGTAACAATTAGGGTTGTTACACTTAGTTATCCTTGAATGAAAGTGGTCTGACATTTCTATGAAATTTGTTATGGGTATGCCTAAGAGTGTATCTAGTTTTGATTCCAATTGTGTGTTTGTCAGTAGACTAACCATCATCTCATTTACATCTAATTCATTAGACAAATTCTGTAGAGAAGTTAGCCAACCTATACATCAAGGAGATCATCAGTTTGCATGGTAGACCTAACTGTACTATCTCAAATAAAGACAATAGATTTACTTCTAGGTTCTGGTCTGCTGTTCAGCAAGACTTGGGGATAAACTTGGCCTTGAGTACTAATTTTCATCCTTAAACTAATGGTCAAACTCAAATCTTAGAAAATCTTCTAAATCTTTGTGTTCTTGATTTCGGTAGATCATGGGAAGATCACCTCGCCTTTGTTGAGTTTGCCTATAATAACAGTTATCAGACCAGTATTGGCATGGCTCCTGATGAAGCACTTTATAGTAGGAGGAGTTATAACAACCCTAGGTTATTACCCTGATAATTCTCAATTTATTCAAACATTAATTTTGATCTCATTATATTTAGAATATCGAGCTAAGCTTACCCTAAAAATTTGAAGTTTATTGGACTTCTCTAAGTCCAATTAGTATTTTGATCATTCTAGATGCTCTAAATAAGACCTAAAATATTTTGACCTTAGAATTAAAATCTAATCATATTTTTGAATTTCTCACCCTCAAATTAGCTAGGGGTGAAAGTTTGGTAAAATTTGGAGATCATTTAGACCATAATTCAATTTAAATTAAAAGGGTCAAATTGCATTCTAGGGTTTCCAACTTTTCAAAATTGCAAATATGCCCAAATACCTGATTAAACGATTAGGATTTGCTGTGCGGAACACCGGCGATCCGTTGTGGAGCCCGGGTCACGTGACAGTGGAGTCCCACAAATCTCACCATTGCGCCTTTTGATCCATTGGCTAGGATCGAATCCTGCGGGATCATGGATACGTTGTTCGATCCATCCCATGGATCTTACGGCCCTGATCAGATCGAATCCAGTCATTAAGATCTGGGCCATCAGCACCATTCCACGGTCCTGATTGATTAATCAGACAGCCCACAGAGCACCTGCACTGTGGATCTTTATCTTCACCTCACCCGCGCTCGACAGAAGAAATTCTGAGGATCCCCAATAGCCTAGCCTATCCCCCAATACCAACTCCACCTCAACATGCTGTTAAGAATCTTCCCTCAATGGCATATCAGTCTTAATCGGGCCTCGTGACCCAGCCGAGCTCAATTTTAAAATTTGAGAGCTCAGCCATGGCCTGATCTCTCGGGTCTATCCAGCCCGAGTCAGCCCTCTGGAAGCTTTCCAACCCTCCACCAAGGCTATAAATAGCCTTAGCGTTCTTCCCTTGATCCCTTTGCTGCCTAATTGAGCTCGAATTACTCTCTGCCTCTTTCACCATTGTCGGCCTTTCCGAGCTTCCCTAGGCATCCCTAGTGTGCGTACCGCTGATAGAGCCAATTACTGGTGGTTAGGAATCCTAAGTGCATTCATCTAAAGCTCTGCAGCCTCTACATTTGACCGATCCAGCTCTCACCAATGAACCAGGTACCTCAATTTGCTTGGTCTGAGCCAATGTGGCTTAGACTTCTCTTCCTTTTGACTCGTATGGTTGCGTATTGTCAAATCGAACTCATTGCACTTGTAATTTCAGCTTAGGATAGTCTTAATCGATCGTTTCAATCAATCAAGCTAAGTCCCAAAAGGGGGGTTGGGTCCGAGTAAGGACCAAGCGATCCAGCCCACCTCAGACCCTCGGACCAGGGGCTTTGATCCGTCTCACCTCCCTGAAAGTGTATGGATTGAGCCCTGGGTTAGTCATGGCCTCTATGGGGAGAATTATCTCCCCGTATTAGCTCCATAGTGGAAGCTCTCAGGTGAGTAAGGTCCGGCTGATCCATACCTCCTGACTTGGGGATTCAGGTCACTGCCGGTGCGTCTGGCCATGGTGAAGGTGCACAGACCTTCAGCCGGGCATGCCATGGTTTAGATGCTAGGAAATTGCTGATTAGGGTTTCCCTAATCGGGCATCCATTGGGACGAGGGGTCGAGGATGAAGCCACAGTGCTGGTCGGGCCAACCCATGATCTGCGCGGTGCGACAGTCTCAGTTCTCTCGGGCCCCAGCCGACCCGTGCCTTTTGTTATTGGGTCGAGCCCATTTTAATAAATCTGATTACTTGGATTTAGTTTCCTTATGGAAAATAATCCAATTAATCTAATCATTGGGAATTTTAATTGGAAATATGCAAGTTAAATAATGTGATAACTTTTGATTTAGTGGTCCAAACCCTATAATATTATATACCAAATTGATCAGAAAATTATCATGAATCTGAATATAAAATAATATTGAACTTTTAATAGTTGAATTTTTTGGATTAGCCTAATTATTACATTACTTAATTATAGTTGATTAGCATGTATACTTAGCCAAATTGTATGATTTAGGTGTCATTATGTTTCTAATGCTTTGTAGAATATATGTGTTAGGTGATTTAATTTTCTGATTTATGTACTCTTAGTTATGCTCTAATCTTATAAATGCATGATTAGTGAAAATTAGAGTTTCTGATTATCCAAATTTAGAAAACTCATTCTCTGATTATTCATGTGAATAAATAGAATATGAATTTCTAAGTGTTGGATTAGTAATTAGGTGCTAACCCATGTATGTTAATTTAGGGTTTGATTAGCACTAATTGCTCCCTAATTTCTTTAAATTTCTATTATTATGCTTTTATAACAATATCACGAAAGTAAATACACTCTCTTATGCAACTTCAACTCTTAATTTCATAAAATGATAATTAAACCTTTTTAATCTTAAGAAATCTTAAGATCTCAGTGAAGTGATTAGTAATTGATCTAGATCTTGGGTTGCCATAAATAATACACCTACAAGCTATATGATTTGCTATTGATTTATAAAGAAATAATTAATATTAATTAGGGTGAAAATAGGAGTCAAACCCTAATTAATCTGATTAAGATTCAAATCCTTAATCACTTAATCAAATAACTTAATTGTAAGATAATCTACTTAACATTATTCCAATAGTGTATATAATTTAGTATTGATCTTAAATCATTGAATTAGAAGTGCTAAGATTAATATTGAAGTTATGTGATTGAATCATCTGAATCTAAGCTTTAGATCTTTGATTTTCTCTTATATAAGACTATTAGCATAAGATGGATAATAAAATTGTAATAATTTATGAAATGACCTAATTCGAATAATACCTTTGAGTTTATCCCATAATTGTAAAATAGGGTGTGATTAGATGGATCTAGCCATCTGAATTAATCACTTTTATTTAAGATAATAAGTAAGCCCTGAATCTTTAACTTAAGTGGTAGAAGAGTGAGATCATAAGGATCTTACTTTAGGAGTGCTTTAAAATATTTATAAACCTTAAAGAATATTACACTTTGAGGTAGGAAAGACTTTTTGTGACATATTGAGGTAGGAACCTAGATGATCCTCCGTAACCTTAGAAGCTAATCTTAAATCTTGTGGTAGAATACACCTAAGATATTATATTGAGATTCTTCCATGTGGTAGTATGTAGCTCCCCGCCCCGTCACTGTGCGCAAACATTTATAATCAATTTCGGTGGCGGAGCGGCGCACCACTCGGGGAGGAATATTTCGTTTCCCCGAATAGCTACAAACCAAACCCATCTGAATGGCTGCTGACTCAACCTCAAGGAGGGTTGAGAGCTAATACTTAAGAATAGAGTAGTATCCTTATCCTAAGTATTAGACCAATACATACATTGGATGTAAAATATATGAGTCCAATATATGTATAAGATATCAGCATTTCTAGTATGCTGATCACATCACAATACTAAGCATAAGTAGTATATAATAGACTGCGGAAGTTAAAGCAAACATCCAGAAACATTCATCACAGAAGCTGTATAAAACATTTGTCTCAAAAAAGTAAGGAAAATACATCCAGAATTATTACAAATAGTTTACTAAATACAGAAGTAAAAACTAAGTGCCGAATTGAAATAAACTAAGCAGAAAAGTAGTGAAACTGGAGGAGAGTCCACTAATGCTCCACGGGTTCCTCAAGAATCTCCTGGGTGTCCTTCTGACTTGGCTTAGTATAATGCTCAAGATCACGCAAATTTTCAGATCCCAAAAGTACCCCGTGTTAGACAATAAGTCTAATACATCAGAACTAGTCTAAATAGTCCTAGTTATTCATTTAACATATACATAATGTAATTAAATCTGTAGTAATACTGTAAAGATAACCAAAAGTATAAAATTGTATAAAATTATACAAAATTGAAGTGAAGTAAAGTAAAACTTAACTATAAACTAAATACTAAAAGTAAACCAAAAATAGTAATGAATCTAAAACTTAGTAATGATCTATAAAACTATGTTGTATATCACTAAAACTGTACATCTGAATATGCCACAACACTATATGCTACTAATATGTAACCGAAATATCACTGAACTGCTATGAGTGGTACGGTTCAATGTATATATACATCCAGTTGGGAATACCATTTACTGTGATGCTGATGCATCCTAAAACTCCCCAGTCAATGTATATAATATTTCATAACTCATAAATTATCACTAATACTCATACATCATTCTGATACTCACATGTTATGCTTACGCTCATGCTCATGCTTCTAGCTACATGAGATAAATCCAAAAATCCTAAAGATGCTTTGAAATCTGATAATGAATTCAATGTCTCCATTATGCAGAATCCTATTAAAAGGATTCTGACTCCTAGGTTCTAGCTTGATAATGGGTTAAAGTTGAGAGTTTACATAAAATCATTGGTTGGAAAGGTTGTATACACATGGTTGCATATTTCCAAGAGAGGTGGATTTAACCCTTAGCTTGTTTGAAACTGCACTTATCAAAGCACACTACAATAGGAGGCAGAACCCAGTCACAGTTTATATATCAAGCTAAACTATTAAATGACCTAATTATAAGCATACTTTGTGGTCTACGTAAAGTGACTTAAGATACTAAGTTTTCTTAAACTGCACTTATTGAAGCGCATTACAATAGGAGGCAGAACCCAGTCACAGTTTATATCTCAAACTAAGGATCTTGTTCATTAATTGAAGATTTACTCTAACAGAACTGTATTCATCTAATCTCTTGAGATAGCACCTGGTCATAAGTCTGCATTGAAGTGGATCAATCAATCCCAAATATCACTAAAATAATCCAGTACTATGGGTATACCCTACTATACCTAACCAATAATTTGGGTTCAAAAGATTCTATTTAATCAACAAGGATTTATCAAAGCTATTAATCCTTACTCTAAATAGGTGTGTCTTACACAAGGTTCCAAGGATGTGATCAAGGGATCACTCAATATTGATTTCTACTGCAAGGAGTAAGTTCCATTCTAACTGTTTTAGGTGATTCCTACCACAAGGTATTAAGCTCAACTTCTAAGATTATGAAGGATCATCTAAGTTCCTACCTCAGTAAGTTTCAAAAGTTCTTCCTACCTCAATGTATCAATAATTAAAGTCTTTAAATATTTTAAGAACAATTCTATAGCAGGACCCTTGAGATCTCACTTTTCTACCTCTTAAGCTAACATTCAAGATTTATTTATTAGTTTTGGGTTAAAGTGATCAGATCAGATGAATAAAATCCATCTTATCAATTTCTATGCTACAATCATGGAATGAAATCAAAGATCTTATTTAGAGTTAGATTATTGCATAAATCATTACCAATTTATAATCCATCTTATGCAAATAGTCTTATATCAGAGAAAATCAAAGATTTAAAGTTTAGGTTCAGATGATTCAATTACACAGATTTAATATTAACCTTAACTCTTCTAATTCAATAATTTAAGATCAATACTAAATCAGATGCATTATTGGAGTAATGTCAATTAAATTATCTTTCAATCAAGTTAATTAATTAAGCGATTAAGGTTTAGATCTTAATCAAGACAAGTTAGGGTTTAACCCCTAATCTTTCTACCAATAAGACCAAAGGTTAATTTAAAGTTCAAAGATAAATCAATGTATTATAAGTGTATTATTGATGGTAATTTCTAGTTTAGATTAAGTGTCCTCTACTTAATCAAGTTATCAATATTCTTATGTTCAATTATAGTTTAATGTCAACTAAGGACATTTAGATATCCATTTAAATATTAAGGTTTTCTAACATACACCATAATATCATGAAAGCATATAAATACAAAGAGACATAACACAGAAGGTAATTAAGGCTAACTAAATTCTAAATCTAAGCAAAGGGATTAGCACTTAATTACAAATCAAAAAAAATTATGTTTCATGCCATTTGGTTATTAAGATATACCTATTCAACACAAGCATTCAAGGATTTTATTATTTAGCATTTGGCATAAGATGTTTAAGATACATAATAGGTTTTGAGCACTTATTAAAAATGACAAAGCTTCAAACTTAATTTCCACATAGAATTTTATGCAATGCTCAATTTTAACTAAACTAGGTCCAAAGTTGATATAATTCAGTCCCACTATGGTCATAGGGACCTTAAAATGTGAAAACGGTGAAGTTCTGGCCATTTCAGCCAATTCTGGGCAGTTTTATAGTTTCTGGGCGTTATGGCAGCACTGTGGCACGCTGCATCGCTTTTGGCGCTATAGCGCGCTGCGGCGCGCTGCAGCGCTTTTGATGCTGGGGTGCACCGCCGCCCTTTCGGATGCTGCTGCGCGCTACGACGGTTCTCGGCGCTTAATTTTTTGAAAGGCGGTCGCTACGGCGCGCTATAGCGGACTAACTCACAGAAACACTGTTCAATTAATTTATATTTTTGATTTTATGTAGTTTTTCTGGGATGGCGCGGCAACCCGCTACAGCGCGCTATGGTGCGCTGCAACAGTTCATTTGTGATTTACTGTTCAATTAGTTTAATAACTGATTTTATATGATTTTTCCCAAAATGACACTGCAGCTCACTACAGCGCACTATGGTGCACTACAGCGGTCCAGTTTCTGTAACTTGGGCGCTGCAGCGTGCTGCAGCGCCAAACGGTATTTTCACCAGTGCAAAACCCATAAATGTCTCATTTCAAGCTCAAATACTCCTAATCCAAAGCATTCCATGAGCGGTGCTATATATCAATGGAAAGATCTTTTCAATACCTTTCCATTGATACCAAAATCGGCACAAACAAAGTATCCTAACTATACTAAAAATGATGATAAAGACTAGGGTATACAAATTGGACGAAAAATAGAGCATGCGATTTTCAAAGTAATGAGATGCCTCAATGAGCCTTAATGGCTTCTATACACCATAATGAGTTTTTAAGGCTATAAACAAGTATATTAGCAACATGAAGGAGACATGGAAGGGGAACAAATGGGTACAAGGAGAGTAAACAATTGGGTACCTTTATTCCTTGGAAGGAGTGGGGGATGAAGGGACCTTTATCTTTCTTCAAAGCCTTAGAGATAAGCCTTCATCTTCAGCACAAGGGCATCAATGGAGGAAAAGAGGAGAATGCTTCAGCAAGAAGAAGAAGAAGAAGAAGGGGCTGGGATTCCTTCTTAAAGGAGAAGGAGATAGAGGCTCCATCATGAGCTAGGGAGCTAGGATGTGAGGGGGAGTAGGGAGCCATCATGAATGAACCTTAGGGGGGCATGGGGGCATGGGGGCACCGGCCATGGAAGGGGCTGTCAACCAAATAGGAAATTAGAAAATTAGGGAAAATTGCAATATATGGACTAAATAATTACTTCTTTATTTTCCTTAATTATTTAAAAATTCAGATTTTTGGAACGCACTCTGAAAATTCCCAAAAATTCACCACTAGCTAATTTGGGGGTGAGGAAATCAAAGGTGGAATCGGAATTTGATTCCGATGATTATTTAATTATGCTAATTTTCGTGATATTTAATTATATTAAAATATTCGCAAAAATTCGTCGACTTCCGAACGCGTCCAAAATATCACCCCTAGCTAATTTGGGAGTGACGATTGAAATGGCAAAGTCGAATTTCAATTTTGAGATTAAATTAAATACCTTAATTTCCTAATTAATTAAATATTAAAATAATCCAAAATATTTGATTTAGCTCCGAATTGCACCAAATCTTTGGGGATTAGGTCTAATGACTGGATGAGCTTAATTAACATACGGTTAAACTAAAATTAAGTTAGGTAACAACCTTATGTTGTTACATAGTAACCTATGTTGAGTGACCTCTTGGTCGCATCCTAGGAGTCTTGTGTAGGACTCACCTAGTTAGAATAAGGATTGATGGTGTTGGATAAATCTTTGGTGATTAAATAGAATTGATTGAACCTAGACTATTAGTTGAGTATAGTAGTGTATATCCATAGTGTTGGATCACTCCAGCAGTATTCAGGAATTGTTGAGTCACACTAAGTAAGATTTATCTTTGTGCTATCCTACGGGCTTAGGCGGATATAATCTCGCTTAGAGTAAATCAATCAATCTTAAGAGTGTTATAATTAGGAACTTAAATCTTTAGTTTGAGATATAAACTACAACAGGGTTCTACCTCTTATCTTAATGCGCTTTGATAAGTGTAGTTTTAAACAAAATAAGTAATTTAAGTTACCCTCTTTAGAACACTAGGTATGCTTATAATTAGAGTATTTAACAACTTAATTTGAGATATAAATTGTGATCAGGTTCTGCTTCCTATCTTGGTGCACTTTGATAAGTGCAGTTTTAAACAAACTAAGTGTTAAATCCATTATTTCTTGGAAACATACCCAACATTAAAATTAGAATCCTTCCAACTAATAATTTTTAGTAAAATCCTAAGTGAATCTAATTATTAAAATTAGAATCTATGAGTGAGAATCCTTTTAGCAGGATTCTATGCAATAGAGACAGTTGAGTCATAATCAGATTTCAAGTATTTTTGGATTTATGTATTTAAGTCATGTAATAGATGAGTATGAACATGAGCATGATGTATGAGTATTAGTGATGATTTTATGAGTTACGAAATATTGCATACCTCAATAGGGGAAATTCAAGATGTTGAGACATCATGATAAAATTTCCCAACATGATGTATGTAGACATTGGACTGTTTGGCTCATACCAGTTCAGTGAAAGTTCAGTTACATATTAGTGGCATACTGTATTGTGGCATACAGTATTGTGGTATATTCAGATGCATGAATTCAGTGACATATAGTATAGTTTGAGTGTTCTTACATTAGTTTTAGGCCATTCATAATTTTTCATTATTTTTAGCATTCAGATTATAATTCAATTTTATTTTACTCAGTTTTGCATAGTTTCAGTTATTCAGTTGCCTTCATAGTTTTTTTGTAGTTTTATTTACTTTACTATTTCATTGCACCTATTTTTAGAACTGCTTAGTTTGGTTTTGATGTGTTAGACTTCTTGTCTAGTACGAGGTAGTTTTTGGATCCAACAATTTGTTAGATCCTGAGCAGTTGGCTGAGCCAGGGCAGGTGGACTCGCAGGAGATCTAGGAGGAGTACATGAAGCCTTACTACTATTTTGTGATGAATGCATTCTGGATGTTTTTTCTTAGCTTCCGCACTCTTTTATTCTACTACTATACTTAGTATTGTGATGTGATCAACATACTAAAAATATTGATATTTGAGAATATATATTGGATTCCTTACTTACCTTTATAATCCAATATATGTATTAATCTAATACTTAGGATACATATCATACTCTTATCTTAAGTATTGACTCTCGACCCTCATCTCGGGTTGAGTCAGTAGCCTTCACAGTGGCTAGTTTCTTTAGTTAGCCTATTCGGGGAGATGGGTAATGCTTTCCCGAGTGGCGCACCGCTCCGCCGCCAAATTTAGTTTATTTTGTACATGGAGATGTGGCAGGGTGCTACAGGAGTACTACTTAATTGCTTGAACTGAAATAGGAGACTATCAGCTTTATGGTTCCGAATTGATCGAGGAGACTAATAAAAAAGTTCTTATAGTTAAGCATAATATGGTGGCAGCTCATGATGGACAAATGAAATATTATGATGATCGTCATCATCTGATAGAATTTCCAAGTTGGAGATCGTGATTATCTAAAAGTTAGTATGATGCGTGGTGTGCAAAAGTTCCATGTGTCGGGAAAACTGAGTCCAAGATTTTGGAACCTATTAAAGTGATAGGAAAGGTTGGAACATCTACATATATGTTAGAGTTACCAGAAGACTTCTTAGTCATGCATAATGTGTTTTACATTTCTTCATTGAGAAGGTGCTTGCTTGATCCAGGCCAACAAGTTCAGATTCCGACAGTTAAACTGCACCGATCTAACATCCGTTGTTAAACCTGTCACAATTTTGGGATGATATCTCAAGCAGTTGAGGAACTGCAGTATTCTTAGGGTTAAAGTCCACTCAGTTAAAGAAGCCACGTGGGAAAAAGAAGAGGATATGCAGAAGAAGTTCCCAGAGTTCTTTCCTTGACCAAGTTGTCTAAGTTCTTTAATATTTCTTTCATGCATTTTTAGTGCTTTTATTTGTTGTGTCTCGAGAGTGACACCTCTTTTAAGGGGGAGTCTGTAACAACCCTAATCTTGTTACCATTTTGTTAGAAGCCTAATTAACTCCAATTCACTTCTGGTACTCTTATAATAGTATTACAAGCCTTCACCTTAAGTTTGGTGCAATTTAGAGATCGTTTACAATTTTTAAACATTTATGATTATTTTTGATAATTCTGAGAATGCCAACTTTATTTTGACCTCAAAATCAAAATCAGAGTTCGACATTAGACTCATCACCCCCAAATTAGCCAAGGGTGATTTTTTGGTTATGTATGGAAGTCGTCAAATTTTCACATAATATTTTAATATTATTTAAATACTTAGAAAATTAGTATAATTAAATTGACTTCCAATCATAAACTAGATTTCATTTTTGAGTTCATTACCAATCAATTAGATAAGGGAGAATTTTTGAGATTTTTTGGAGTCCGTTTGATCATTTAAAATTGAGTAATTAAATTAGTAAACTAAATAATTAAATAATGTATTTAAATAAATTATATATATAATAAATAAAATTCCATTGGCAGCCAAATGGCCGCATGGATCCCGTGCATAAGCCCAATGCACAGGACAACAAAATTGGCGCTTCCTGACCATCAAATTTACATTTGGTTTTGATCTAAATGTTCCTCGGGTGCTTCGATCTAGCCGTTGGATCAACCCTTTGATCCAACGGCCTGATCCAGCCAGGTGACCTGTTGATCCACGGAACTCAATAAACACCGTCCGATGGGTTCTGCGTATGATTGTGCGGATCAAACGGCTGTGGAGGGAGCACTATAATCCCCTTCGCCAAGCTCAATCATGCGCACGGAAGAAGCAGCTCCCATACCCTAAGGTCCTCTGCGTGGCCTTCTAAGCTCGGCCAGCCTCCATTTTCTCTTCCCATTTTTTTTTACTAGCTCAAGGGGAGCTCCCGAGGATCGAAAGTCTCTACTATCAATGGTTCGAGTGGCTCGGTGAAATCGCAAACCCTAACCCTAATCTCATCAGAGAAAAAAAAAAGGTACGTTCTTTTCCTTCTCAAATTTAACCCATTTCATTTCAGTCATTGTTAACATGATTATTGCAATCGATTCATCAAGTCAGATCAATTAATTCATGCTAATTTGCACTTGATCAAACCTACGACCCAGTCATAGACTGTGAACCCTAAATCCAATAAATGGAGTCTAAGGTTTCGTTTGGCAGTGCGATGAGTCATCGGCATTTAATGATCCGAGGTTTTGCATGACAGTCACAAGGTGGAATTCACGTCAGTGTGCAAGCTAAGTCACGGGAGGCACAATTATAACCACACCGTGATGTTCTAGGTTTCTCGCATGCGGTCCTCTGGTAGAAGTGAAGGTGGTGATCCGGGTTGGCTCGGGTTAAGGGGGATCCGAGCATTTCATACGGGTCAGTGCCTTTATTTTAAGCGAATCGGGTCGGGCTCGCAGGTTGACCCGCATGCGGCCCCCAATCACGTGCGTGCGCCCACTGCCACACATTGCTTCCCGCCGAGACGATGCCTCGTTTTAAGCACTAGCCGTCGCCTCGTGTTTTTCGTTCCGTGTTTCTTTTCCTATGCCGATGATTAATTTGTTTTAAATTATGTTAAATAATTATTTTAAAATACAAATTTTATTTTAGCCATAACTTTAATAATATGCATCCAAATAATACGAAATTATATATCATTTGAATCAAAAAAATGAGATGAACACATTGGTATAATTCCAATTAGGATTTGAACCAAAATTTTCATAATTATTTTTAACCCTAATTAGGAGTCCTAGAAAATCTAATTTTCCAACATTGTTCAATTTTTACCTACTTACTGTCATTCTTTTCCTTATGCTATAAGAATTATTATCATTTCATCTAGATAAAAATTGGTTAAATTAAGTTTTTGGCTCCTTAACTACTCAATTATGTGATTTCATAACTTCTTAATTTGTCTGCTTTTTGTTCTAAAATCCTTGGATAGCAAACTTGTCTCACTATTTTTGACATTCATATCACTTCATTTGAGAATTTGATCTTAGATTTGTATAGATTAGATGCTTATAGACTTAGCAAAATTATGGAGACATCTCTCAATATTAGAAGAGATATTGTAAGATTGATTTCATTGCCTTGATTTGATTGTGATCCATTTAGTGTTTTAACATTTGTACATATCCCTTTGTAAGATGTGAGCCTATTTGGACTAGTTTTCAATAATTATAATTGATCGTAGCACACATTTTGTTTAACTCTTAGTCCTTACTATAATGCTCTAGTATTTAATTAGAAGTGTTCCTAAGTTCCCTATTGTGATTTAGATATCCTATAAGCTTTAATAACCTATAACCCTTAGTGAACTAGAACTAGTAGCTTGTAATCCTTGCACTTCCATTCAATTTGACCTCTTCTAAGAATGTTCCTAAATAGTCTAGTGATTGAATAAGCTGAATCCTTTAAATTTTAAGTTACCTTAAGTAGTCTTTAGTGGTGAACCTTTAACTTTAATTTTCCTTAAGTATAGTATTTCCTTAACCTTGCCTTCCTCCATTAGTTCCTTAAGCCTTGAATCTAGTATTTAATACAGATTCTGTGGTTTAGGATTAGTGTAGGATTGGCCTCATTTTGTATTAATATACATATAAATTATTCTCTCATTTCATAAACTTAAATTATTTCACAATCTTTCCATAACTCAAACTACTTATAATATTACTTACAATTGACTTAGAGATCAATAACTATTAGTTAAATTGGAGCTTAATCAACTCCAATCATTAAGTTAGATCACTAAAACTAGATAATTTTTGATATAACATAGTTTATAATTACTTGAATTCCTTTAATATATGCCTTGCTTTGAGATTACAACCTTGAACATACATATAAGACATTGTGCATAAATAGAATATTCATAATAAAACATAAGGGTTTCTTGGTGATGGCCAAGACAGGCTTAGGGGGCTATAAAAAGACCTCACATATCTTAGAGGAGAAATGTGAGTGTTTATTTTCTATGAGACCCCATTTTCCGTACTAGTTAGACAAACATGCTTAACTCATCACTCATTTTGTAACTTTGTTCGTAGAACAAAAAAATTAAAACAACCAAAACCACTTAAATTATTGGGTTATCACAATCTTATTGATAGTGAGAACTCGCCATAGCTCTTGAGTTAGGCTTACTTTTCATAGTCTTTGACTATGCTTCTTAACCCGTGAGGCTAAGCTTCTTCTTTCTTTACTGTTCAGTTATTTCTTGTTGTACTATAGTTTCCTTATTTAAAGTCTCAATTTCATGCAGTGTGTGTTGTTTTACTTACTTTCCTACTTTGCTATTTTAGTTGTTTTACTTAGCAAAACATATATTATATATATATATATATATATATATATATATATATATATATATATATATATATATATATATATATATATATATATATATGCTTTCATTGTATACTTTCATATGCACATTAGTAGTTTCTAGCCTTAACAAGATGCCTTTTCCCTTACTTATTGTTGCAGTCTAGAGCAAACCTACTTGTGATTCTTACTCCTTTCTTACTTGCTATCTTATTTAAAGTTATTTTACCTTTACTTTAATGGTTTAAATGCTCTGTTATTAGTACTTAATTATAAATCTGCATATGTGATATTCAACTAAACTGTAATTAAAATTTAGCCAACCTTAAATTTACTTAGACCCTTTAGTCTAATCGCTTATTTTTCTCTTTTTTGGTTGTGCCTGATAGACTGTAAATACACGTCTGCACCTGCACGCAAGTGTATGTAGTCTGAAGTAATAAGTGGAAAGTTTGAGTTTTTGGGATTTATCGAACCACAAAGAATTGGATATTTTGTTACCAATGTGTATCTATTCTCACTAATGTTTAAGCTATGAGTATTTGGTTTTAGTTAGTTCTAGATTAAGCACAATAACCACTAAGTAGAAAATAAGTCAGATAAAAGGAAGAGGAGAGTTGGGTTCATCCCACATGTCATGATAGGTCACTAATGAATGATGATTCCTCAAGCATTTTTCTTTCAATTACTCAGAATTAAATCAAGTGCACATTATTTTTTCTTGAGTTTTATCTCAAGGATTCATAAGTTCAAATCTTGTGCATGAAATGAACACACAGTCGGTTCTATTTCAGCACAAAGATTCTTATAAGATTTTAGGTTTGTAGTTTTCATCTTATCTCTTGATCAAGGAGATGAGGATTATTTATTTTTAAGATCTTATAAGCATTGATTCCACTAAAAGCGTCACTCACATCGCACATAGTTGAAATGAGGGACTTAATATGTTGGGCTCAATGACTATGTCACCTCGTTCATGAGCACAAAACTATTTCTTTCCCTCCCTCAATTATGTTGAGCTAAGGAGCTAAATTAGTGGATCTTAGCATCACACGTATCAACACTTTAGTTGAGCTTAGATCAAGGTGCACTAAGCTCAAGAACTTTCTCACATAGTTCTAAGCTCTCATGCACTCATAGATCTAGCATCTAACCCAAGGTGAGCTATAGAGCACAAAACACTTTAGTTCTTGAGTTCATTAGTCCATTTTCCTTTGATTCACAATCAAGATTAAAATAATATTAAGCATATCTTGAGCAAGGCATTTATAACTTATATTAATACTTGAGGAAAACTTGATACAAATGAAAGTAACTATCAAACATATGGGATTACCCCAACCCTCCCCAATGGAGATTTAGCTCTTCATTACAAAAGAGATGAAAAAGAACACATACATGGATAAAGACCCTTTAATGTTCAACTAAGAAAAAAAAAAGAAATTACAAAATAAGGGGTTAGAAGATACAAGGAACGTTCCTTAGAAGTTCTCCAGACTCTTCTTCTCCTTGCTTGAAGTTCCTATCTTAGGTCGCCAGTGCTGCCTTTCTTCTCCTTCTCCTTGGAAAAATGAGCTCTTCCACCTTGGGAAGTTCTTCTCTTCCACTATGCAGCCCTCTTCCTTACTTATTTGAATTGAGCAAAAATTAGAACACTTCTCTTATCAAGAGAAGAGGTATTTATAGATGAAGGCTCCCTCTTCATTCTTCAAATCCAAAAACCAACACATTTCTTTAAAAATATGAGCAATGATGGCAAAAATCACATGATAGATGAGGTGACCAATTCTTTCATTTGTTTTAGCCATTACATCACCTCATAAGCCTCTTTTCCATTTAAAAAATGTAGCAGCTGCAGAGGGAATGATGGATGGAGACAAGATGCTGGTTGGGGGTCTTGTCCCAGCCGTATTAAATGCTTCTGCCAGAGAAAATTGCGGCGGGCCGCGGCAGCGCGTTACGGCGTGCTATGGCGTGAATAATTTTTAATTTCAGCAAAGATGCCCACTGTAGCGCGCGATCGCGTCTGTTTTTGGCAAAGGGAACTGCTGCAGCGCGCGACCGTGCCCGCGGTTCGCAAGCTGAACCACTGCAGCGCGCGACCGCACCCGCGGTTTTCAAGATAAACTGCTGCAGCGTACGATCGTGCCCGCAGTTCGCAAATAGACCCGATGCAGTGCGCGTCAGTGCCCTTTTTGCAAAATGAACCGCTGGAGCGCTCTGCAGCGCGCGACAGCGGTTTCCTTTGAAGAAAATGGAAAATTGCACCAATGGCTCAGAATTCCTTGGATAGGCCTTTTTCCTGAAAAGATACACAGAATTTGATTAAGAAAGTAGCTTTAAGTTCAGAAATAAATGAAATTTTCCTTTATTTTAGATATAATTTATGGATTCATCAGTACCCTACCGTATTTTATAAACCAAAATTATGGTAAATCAGGTGCATTTTTTGGGTAGAGGAGCTAGACCTAATTCTCTATTTTTCCATGCACTCTAATACTCATTACTCTCCTAACACCATCAATGATACCCCTAGTGCTAGCCAGGAAAGGTCGTGCAAATATGATAGTGGAATTTTCATTCCATATATCCCATTCACAAATAATAAAATTAATATGGACGATAAAACTTCATAAGCAATAGCTACATTCCTTACAACTCCTAGTGGGGTCAATGAATCTAGAATTGCAAATTCTAAAATTGTTGGGGTGCTTTCCATCCCTCCTATCTACAAGTGTTTGCAGATATAATAAGGCATAACATTGACCGAAGCTCCAAGATCACACAAGGGATCTAGAAGAACTTTGCCCCTTATTATGCATGGGATGTTTAGTCTACCTGGGTCCTCGCACATTATCACAAACAACTCCTCCTTCTCAGATTTACTAGTTCCTATTTCAACTCCCAAATTTTCTAGATTCATTTCACAATTATCATCAAGGTAGTCGCCCTCTATCACATCAGAGTGAATGACGCTAACCGCCTCTCTAGGATTCACCGTCATTGAATTAGGTAAGGCTCCCCACTGATGCGTGGATAGCTGTTTGGAGATATAGCCTAATTGAACTTCAATGTTCCTAAGGGATGCCTTAATCCTTTGGGTTGAGGCATCGTGGCGAGTTATTGTCATCTCAATCCTTTGCATGAACTGAGTAGTTTCAGCCTTGAATACATTGAAAGCTACTTCAAGGTTTAAATTTTGGGTTTAAAGATTATTTCCATAGTTGTACCCTTATTTGTTTGATGAATTGTTCCCATTAAAATTACCATTATTATTGTTGTTCCATGAAAAAGTTGGATGATTTCTCCATCTAGGATTATATGTGTTGGAGTATGGGTTATTCATCATGTTATTAGGATTGGCATTATTATTTCTTAAGAAGTTGACTTGTTCAGTGTAAGAAGGTGCAAATGGGTTATTTAAATTACAGTTTTTGCTAACGTGTTTTCCACCATACAAGTCGCAGTAAACCTCTTGTACAATATTTATATTCATGTTGCTTATTTTATGATTAAGGGAATTAATTTTATTTTGAAGGGCTAAAATCTAATTTGCCTCATCAATTTGATTTGCTTCTCTTTTATTAGGATTAAGTCTCTCAGTAGGCCATTGATTAGCATTATTTTCCATTTCTCCTAACAGATTGTAAGCTTCCTCTTGGGTCTTCCTACTTAGTGACCCTCCGGTGGCTGCATCGATTAGGGTCCTCGTGGGTGTGTTCAATCCATTATAGAATATTTGAATATGCATCCATTGAAGGAACCCATGATGTAGGTAGTTCCTTAGGCACTCTTTAAATCTTTTCCAACCATCATATAAAGTTTTTCCATCGAATTAGTTAAAACTAGTTATCTCAATTCTTAATCAGGTTATATTCGTAGGTGGGAAGTATTTAGCTAAAACTTTCCTACCCAAGTCATCCCACGTGCGAATTGAATCACCAGGTAAAGAACTAAGCCAACTCTTGGCTCTATCTCTTAATGAAATAGGGAATAGCCTTAAGTCTAATGGAATCATTAGAAACATTGTTAAATCTAAATGTGTCACATATCACCAAAAAATTGGATATATGGGAATTAGGGTCCTTAGTGGCTAATCCCCCGACTTGGCTATTTTGAACCATATTCAGAGTTGAGGGTTTTATTTCAAAGTTGTTTTCTTTGATATTTGGTCTTATAATGACATGCAAGATATCTTTAACAATGGGTAGTGCATAGTCTCTTAAAGCCCTTCCCCATTGTTCTCCTAAAGGATTTTCTCTTATGTTATCCATTTCAACTTGATTTCTATTTATCAAGTTCGGTTATCATCTAGCTCTAAGGTATGTGCGTTCAATTTCTGGGTCAAATAGTATGTTCAAATTTTCTCTCCTACTCATGTAATTTAGAAACTTGGCTAGAAAGAACAATTACAGCATTTAATTTTAGTAATTCATAAAATAAAATAAAATACAAACTAAGTTCATAATACTAAAGCTAGCAATTAACAACCAATATAATTATAAAAAGTCAAAAATTATAAGCAGAACATAGATAATTCTAAATTACTATTAACTCGTAAATTA
The DNA here is from genome assembly GCA_016760335.1 of Gastrodia elata. NCBI lineage: Eukaryota > Viridiplantae > Streptophyta > Magnoliopsida > Asparagales > Orchidaceae > Gastrodia > Gastrodia elata. The sequence goes on along the minus strand of CM028675.1, from coordinate 46,052,317 downwards.
TCCTTAATACAAAACAGATCACCGTTCCCCGGCAACGGCGCCAAAAACTTGACAGACTTTTTGTTCACGTCTGCACTCGCACGCAAGTGTACATGGTTCGAAGTAATAATGAAATGTAAGTTCTGAGATTTATCGTCCACAAGGAACATAGCGTTTTGTTATTAAGGTATATTTACTTTTAATAATATTTAGACAAATGATATTTTGCGATTTTGTTTGCTCCTAATTCATAGTACAAAGTTCTTAATTCAAAAATACTAGTTTGAGAAGAAGGGAGAGTTAGGTTTTATCATGTAATTTGTTATGGGATTTGTGTAAGTACTTATATTTATCAACTATTAATGAGACTGTTCATATGAAATTTATAATCAAGTGCCAGTAACGTTCCTTAGAGTGACCTCTAATTCTGATTATATCATGCCTAGTGCTCAAGATGAACTCAAGAAGGTTCAATCTCAGCACATAGACCCTTATGTGATTGATATTAGTTAAATCTGATTTCTTACGTCTAAGTATCGAATTCATAATTTTAATTACAGCAATCACATAAACTTGATTCTACTCAATTATCATCACGTGCTTCCCTCATAGTTTAGCTAAATAAGTGAATTACTAGGCCAAGTGGATTATGTCACATTCATCCACAAGCACATAAATCTTTCTCTTCCTTCTTTAACTTATGATGAGCTACAGAGCATAATTGGTGGACTCTTGGATCACATGCATCAACCTCTTGACTGAGCTCAAAGCAAAGTGTTATTAGGCTCAAGAGCTTGTCACTGAGCTCTGAGCACTAATGCACATATTCCTAGCTTTACGCCAATTGGCGAGCTATGGAGCTCTAAGATAGTTAAGCTACCAAGTTCAACTCTTCATATCAATCTTAAGGTGTGTGCACCGTAAATCCTCGCACATTAAATATATATTTGCGGCAAGAATCTTTATGTGCATTTCCCTAAATTTAATATGGTTAGTTGGTTTGGCATTTTCCTCAATAATAATCATTTAATTTAAGTAAGAACATTCATTCACATAGCATGCAAACTAATAAGATTCACATCTAAGCCAAAAAAAAATGATGAAGACTTAATTCATTGAGAAATATAGTACAAACACCTTTTTGTCCTATAATCTATTACATGAATTATCCCAACCCTCTTCAAAAAGGGTTTAGCCTTCCATTACATATGAAATGCATAAAATATTAGACAAGGAAATGAATATTTGCTTGGTTTTTACAGCAAGGAATAAAGATGGGATTAAGAAAAAAATACTAGGAACAGCATTTTGCGTTCTCCTGATTTTATTGCTTTCTTCTCCAACTCGCCTTCCTTCCCGATCCTCAAGTTTTCTTTCCTGCTTTTCTTTGTGGTCACCTTCTCCTTCCTTGGATAGAGTTCTCCTTTTTCTTTTGCTGCAACTTCTGAATTTGGGAATTATGAATGCTAAAGAGGGAACAATCCTTTCTAAGTCTTTTACCTTTGCTTTTATAGATGCATCCTCCACCCATTTGAAATAAATTCTGTCCAATCTTTCAACTCCTTTTTCTTTGATAACTTGCTAATAATTATTTCTATTATTCCTCTTAAAAATGAAAAGATTAAATGCAATTGGAGTTAAGGCAGCTGTGGGAAGACCAAGGATTTGAAAAATTGGCCTTCCCTATGCTGAATTTAATGCTTGTTCCTGGCTGGAATTTTAACGACGTGCTGTAGCGCGCTTGGGTGCGTTGCAGTGATTTTGCTTAAAAATTTTTGCTAAGAAAATGCCCGCTATGGTGCACGGTAGCGCCGAGCTCTCGGGTTTGTGTCTACTACGGTGCACAGTAGCATCAGGCTCTCTGTTTGATGACCGCTGCAATGAGCGATGGCAGATCATTTTTTGGATAATTCCAAGTGATCTTCCACTGTGGCGCATGATAACGCCGAGCTCTCAGGTTTGTGTCTGCCGCAGCGGGCGGTAGCGGATTGTTTTTGGATTATGCTAAGTGATCTTCCACTGCGGCATGTGGTAGCACCAAGCTCTCGGGTTTGTGCATGCTGCAGTGCGCGGTAGCACTGAGCTCTCTATTTGTACATGCTACAGTGCGCGATAGCGCCGAGCTCTCAGGTTTGTGCCCGCCATGGCTCGCTGTGGCGCGCTGCTTAAAAGTGTTTGTATTTATTTCTTATTTTACTATAAATCTTGGATTTATCAAGGCGCTATCGACAAGTGGAGAGGGGTGATCAACAGATGGAGAGGAGATCGGCTACTTGCCATTTCAGGTTATTGGCTAATTTGATTTAAGGGCAAAGATTGAGATATTTTAAACAAAGCAACCTAAGTTTGGACACCCCTTAGAGGCTGGGCATTTAGGCGTCTTGTAGCGCCTGGCTCTCGTGAAATTGGCAGCTGTGGTAAGCAATAGTTTTTGGCTCTCAAAAATTTGGGCGTTATGGCATACTGTAGCATCTAAGGAAATTGGGCATTGCAGTGCTGCAGCGCCTGGCTCTCAGGAAATTTATAGCTATGACACGTTGTACCATCTGGCTCTCAGAAATTTGGGTGTTGTGGCGCACTGTAGCACCTGGATCTCATAAAGTTGTGCATTGTAGTGCGTTGTAGTACCTTATTCTCGGGTAGTTAGGCGTTATGGTGCGCAGCAGTGCCTTATTTCTTTAGCTTTCCCGATTAATTCAGTTTGAGCTCTTCTTTCCTAAAACACCACAAAAACACACTCAAAGCACAACTAATGCTAAGAAAAACACATATTTTAATACAAAATTTTCTGTATTTATTTGGCTTGTCAGTAGGTTCTAAATATCAATAGCACCAAATACTAAAAATTTGAAGACAAAATGAACAAGAAATATTTTCAGGATTATTTTATTATATTTAAATACCCAATCGAGGACTGGGGAGGTGTTGACGATTTCTAAGCAAAATACAAGATCACAAAACAGTAAGAAAAATGGAATCACAACATATTCATGCATTATAACCACAAACACATCCAAACAACACAGATTTTACATGAAAAACCCAAGAATGGGAAAAAATACGGAGCCACGTGTGGCTCCCCACCCCCTGATCCACAGGTTTAGGCCCAAGGGGTGGTGTACCACTCTGGCAAATTCCTCACTTATCATTGGATTATGTAAGATCCACAATCCACTAATAAGGGAAGGATATGCACATAATGAATATGAGAATCAGTCACTAATCAAACATACATACAAAGTGCGGAAGTAATATGAAGTAAGCAATACATCCAGTTCACCAAACATCAAATAAGAAATAATAATATAACTCAGTAAATAATAATGTGCAGAAAGTAAACACAGTCACGAGTACCTATATTATTATAACATTTTAATTAAAATTTAAGAAATGAAATAAAAATAACTCTCATCCTCACAAGAATAAAAAGATAGCTAAATATCCTCTGCTCCAAGCTGCTGCGCCTCCTCTATGTAAGGTCCTCCTCAGGCACTGGTTCCTCAAACTGATCAAGATCTGACATTATCAATTTCACAATGCTAGGGCCCCAGCCAATAAAAAAAAATCTTATTAGACAAATTGTCAAAGTTTATTTTTGGCAGAATAATTATTAAGCATTTATTGATATCACCATTTACACTTAACCCAACAAAAGTAAACCATTTAGCATAGGATCAGGCAAGCATACAAGGGAGGCAGGATAAGTTATAAATGTAATATTTATAATTAAACATAAATTGAGGCAAAAGCACACATCAAGTATACTAAACAAGGAAAGGCATACATATGTAGTACAGTAAGTAAAAATACTAAAAGAAAATTCTACTTCTAAACATGTCGATGATCATATGGTATATGCTGGTTTAAAATAGAAATCTAAAAGTGGTATGTATAGTAAGCAATAAAGTCTAGAATCCTATACATGTATCTACACAAGTAAGCAAGTAAAATTGGAAAACACAGCTAACTGAAATAACATGCATCATCAACATTATTAACAGTAAGCTGAAAACTAAAAAGGACGTATAACTGCCATATCAAAAAGAATTGGCCAATCCGGCCCAGTAATATTCCCATTACTTTTCTGGGCTAGGGCAGATAGAGATTCCCATAGCCTTTCTGGGCTAAGGTTTAAAGAACATAACAGAAGTAAGGCAAAGCTAAAGAGGCAGATAATATTATGCAAATGTCTTTTAGTTAATTTACTTATGTTTCTGTGGATAATTTCAGAAATAGTTGAGGAGTCAAGCATGTTTGCAAGATTGAGCGGGTTCCAAGCTTAACACACACTTCTCAATGAGTAATGTTAAGCATCCTGATCTCTCTTTGCCCCTGTCCATTGGGGTAATATGCACCATAATCCACCATGAACTGAACCCAAAATGCAAATGTTTTTCTAGTATTCTAAGTTTTCATTTTTCATGCAATAATGTTTTCTTGTATAATATGTCCAAGGAAAAATAAACACAAAGTCAAGGAATATATAGCACAACATCAAATAGTAAGCAAGGGACTCTACTAAGCATAGTGATATCATTTATTTTCTAATTTAAACCTTTCTAACTATTCCAAGTTACACAAGTTTAGGATCTCCAATTTTTACTATCGAGTGTAACTTAGAAGCATGTCCTTATAAGTTTAAAAGGATTAGAACTAATCAGGTTCTAATCTAATTTAATCAAGTATGACTACAGGTTAAGAAACAAATCACAATGTCCTAATTAGATGAATTTAGACGCTCTATCTAAGATCTAATCAAGATCTACTAAAGTGGGGATTATAATTTTGGCACCACGAGATTGGAGTTAAGCACATAATCCAAAGGTATAGTCTAAGAAATCTAGGATTTTAATCTAAATGTGAACTAATGATTAAGGCAATCATATTAAACAAATCAAACTTGAAAGGATGAATCTCCTATCCTGAATATAAGATTGAAAGACAAAATAATCAAAATTAAAGTGTAAGATCTAGAAACTAATAAAAACAAGGATTCATACATTGAAAAACCCCATTTTGTAATGAATAAAATCTAACCTATGATCCAGTCCTAGTCTTAGGAATAGTCTTTAATGTGAAGTGAAAAGATCTTAAAGAAGAGACTTAAGAAAAATTATAAAATTTTACTAAATTTGATTGAATTGCTAATTATTATCATTTAGAAGATTCTATTATAAGTCTAATACTGGTTTTAGTGATTTACTAAACAAATTAGGAGTAAAGATGCTTAACCTAAATTTTAGGCAAAATGACCATTTTGCCCTTACTTAGGGTTCAAAAAGCTACTTTTTGAATTAAGGTTCTATATTAGAATTTCTTACTGTCAAATGATTCATTACCATCTAACATGAAGATAAACAGTAAGTACGCTCAGTTTGAATAAGAAACGGGTCATATAGGTCAAAACTAAGGTTTTTAACCTAAGGGGCATTTTGTCAATCTACACCTAATGGAATCTAAAATTTTATGTAGTTTACTATTGGTTGCTGTTCATGAATTCCATAAAGTCTAAGAACACTTAATTCTGAGGTTAAATGGCTAAGTTATGGAGGTTCTAATTTTCAGGGGTAGTTCGGTAATTTCTAAGGATTAAAGGAGCAAAATCAAACTTTTTGATTGAGGTCCAAATTCAGCAAACTCAATTTCTATAGCTTTCCAATAGTATACCGAGTGCTTTAATAGGGAGCAAACCCAATTTGGACTTCAAATGGTCAAGTTGTGGCCTAACTAGGGTTAGTGGTATTTTAGTCATTTCTAATTTTCTAAGGTTGCAATCCTAAATATTCTTTCAGTTTTTTGAAGACACTAAAATTTTAGGATAGTTAGCACTTTGAATTTTTGAATTTAGAGCTGAATTGACTAAGTTATGGTCAATTGAAGACTAGGGGCATTTTGGTCATTTTTAGGATAGAGTCCTAAATGTCACTTTCCAAACTAAGTTCCAAACAGGAAAACTAATACTTCTATAGCATTGGGGCTATTCTCCTGAGTATTTTAAGACCCATATTGCCTATGTTTGAATAATTAGGTTAAAAGTTGCATGTATTTGTTTAGGACCTAAAATGACATAATATTGTACGTACCCGAAACGAATTTTTGAATTATGTCATTTGATCCCTTTCATTTTTCTAAGTAAAATAAATCCTATACTTGTTATATTTGGATCATTGTACAAAAAGTTATTAAACTTTAAAATTTTAAATTAAATAATTTAAATTAACTAGATTTTACTATTCACTTATTTAATTTGAATTAATCTACTTTTCATACCTAAAGTTAAAATGAATTTATTGTATTAATTAATTAATTATTTAATTAATTTTTATTAATCTATTTTAATTATCATTAATTTAATTAATTAAATATATTATTTATCAATTTGAATTATCATATATTTAAATAATAATTTACTATTTAATTAGGTTTATCATTAATTAATCATAATTAAACTTAATTATAATTTAATTAATTTATTAATTATCTATCTAAAAATAATATTTGAATATTTATTTATTAGACTTAAAATTAGTGTTAATTAATCCTAATTAACTATTATTAATAACATTTAATATTATTATTTTACAATTTGAATATTATTAAATTAAACCTAATTAATACAATTAATATTTTAATTAATTAAGTAATATTAATTAATTAAATTAAGCTAATTAAGGTTTACTAACTTTAATTAAATTAATTAATTTAATTAATCACTGTTGTTAATTTATTAATTATACTAAATTAATATTAATTATCTAACTAACTAACTAATTACTACTTAATTAATTACTAACAGAACAATTAACATACTAATTAATAATTAACATAATTATATGATTGACTGGGCAAGTCAGAGCGGTGGGTCCCACCATTGGCTCCGGCTGAGGCCGTGCGCCCCACCCATGCCACGCGTCAGCGCCTAGCTGGAGGCTATGTAGTGGGCGGGCCTCGCCTAGACACCCGGCGGGCAAAGAATGGCCTAGACAGAGCCGCGGGACCCACGGTTGTCGTCGAAGAGACCGCAGCACCAGGTGTGAGCCCCATGGGCGACGCATGGCAAACCCACGCGCGCCAACTGGACACTGTGGGGCCCACAGGCATCAGCCGACGGGCCTGCACAAATCGGGCTGGGCTCGGGTCGACCCGAGCCAGCCCAAAAGCCTCTACTCCCCTGTGCCCTAACCCGCAAGGCGTCCGGCTACGGCACGACATTGATTGCAGCCCTGGTAATGTCCGGTAATGCCCCGCATGGCTTCCGGTATATCTCACCGAGGGCTAGCTGTAGCCGGGTGAGACGTTAGGCGAGGTTGTCCAGGGCGCTAGCTAGACCTAACCCTAGGTCCACTGTCGCGGACGGCGGATCCTAACTAATTCCACTATGGATCGATCGAGAAATTGTCTCGATCGATCGAACCTTTTGATAATCAAGACCGGTTGATCAGCAATCAAATGCGTGGAATAAGGATACGAACAATTGAATATGGAATGCAATAAAGGAAAAGGGGGTCAATCGAAGTACCTGAGATGTGCGGTTGCTAGGGTTCGCACGGGAGGAAGATGATCGAGACTAAACGCACCAAACTTCATCTCTAAGCGTGGGTACAGGCCTTAAGGCCTGCTGGGCGAACGAGGCGAGGCGGGGAGGTGCACCGATAGGCCGCATGAGGCGGCCAAGCGATGCATATCGCAGGCGGAGTCGGCGAAGGGGACGATGATCGTGGGCCGTTGGATATAGCCCGGATTGACGGCTCCCGCGGAGCGGATCCGCGGGCTCGGATCCGCGGAGCTAACGAATCGAATCTATTATGCGATATCAGGTTGGATCCAAAAGGCAGCGGGGATCCGACTGATAAGGTTTTCTTTTTAATAATTAGTATTAATTTAATTTTTAATTAATTAATTTAATTTTAATAATTAAATTAATTTAAGAAAAATTCCAAATATTCACCCCTAGCTAATAGAGGGGTGAGGAACGCAATGGCGATGTCGGATTTTCGATTCTACGAGTATTTTAATTTCCTAATTTTTGGGGTATTTAAATATTATTAAAATATTAGTCAAAATTTTGACGACTTCCGATTGACATAAAAATATCACCACAAACTAATTTGGGGTCATTGAGCGCAATGGCAAAGTTCATTTTTTGATCTGAGGTCATTTTAGACAGGTCAAATTTTAGGGTTTTTGGATTTTCCAAAAATTAAGATTTGATCCATTTGACTCCTAATTTGGACTAGGTATTTAGAAGATGACTCCTAATGACTTGATTAACTCTTAGGATCAGGATTAGGACTGAGATTAGTCCTAATTGACTAAGGTAGCTGAAGCCAAAATTCATATTTTGAAAACTTTGCATATAACTGGTGTTGTCGTAACAAGTTTAAAATAGCTCTAAGATGTTCTTCATATTATGCACAATTCTTGGAGTATATTAAGATATCATCAATAAGCACAATTATACATATGTCCAAGTATGGTTTCATTATTTTGTACATTAAATCCTTAAAATATGATGGAACAATCGTTAGTTCAAATGGCATAACTAGAAACTCATAGTGTCTGTATCGTGTTCTAAAAGCAGACTTTGGAACATATTCTAATTTAATATGAAGTTGATGATAACCAGATCTCAAATTTATTTTTGAAAATATTGAAGCACCTCTCAGTTGATCAAAAAAATTATCTATTCATGGTAGTGGATAGTGATTCTTGATGGTTATATTATTAAGTTCTTGATAATATATGCATAATTGCATGCTTCCGTCTTTCTTTTTAATAAATAATACTGGAGCTCCCCAAGGTGAGCTTCTTGGTTGTATGAAGCCTTTTTTTGACAGCTCCTGTAGTTGCTCCTCGAGTTCTAATAATTATTTTAGTTCCATTCTATTATGATATTTTTGATATATGCATCGTTCTAAGCTTTAATTAATATTAACATATACTTCTCTTTGTGGGGGTAACCCAAGAAGTTCATCAGGAAATACATTTACAAATTCATGAACTATCAAAGTTTCTTCAAGCATTGTTGATTTATTTTCCAAGTTTAAAAGCATCGTTAAGAAAATGGTATACCCTTTTTTATCATCTTGCCAATTTTATTAGCATGAATGAGGTTGTTCATAACACTTCTTTGTCCAATGAATGTTATTTTCTTATCTCCATGATGTAAGCATATTCTTTTTTTTTGTACAATCTATAATTACTTCATTTTATCACATCCTGTCTATTCCAAGAGTAATGTTAAAAGTAGTTATATGTAGGATGGTTAATCTGTCTTTCTATTTGCCTTCATTAAATTCTAGTTCACATAGACATTGTGTAGTGGATTCTAAAAAATCACTAGAAGGTAGAGTTACTCTAAATGGTACTGTTAAAACTTCTACCAGTGCTGAAAGATTCTAAATTATTCTTGATACAATAAAAGAATGCATAGCCTTAGAATAAAAACAATTTGAGCAAGGATGTTGACGTAGTAAAATTGTACCTATCATTACGTCTGATTCCTCTCTTACTTCTGACTGAGATAAAAAAAAAACTCTAGCTTGAGTGGGGTTTTTTCTAGCTACAATATTTGAATAAGTATTATTTATCTTATTAGTTGGAGCTTTGTTAGGCCCTTTTTAAAGTCTTATGATATTGCTTGGAAGTCGATATCCATTTATAGTGTAGCTGGCTCGACAATTTTTTTCCACAACGATGACATTGCCCTACTATAGTAAAACATGTTCCAAGAGAATGATTTCTACCATATGATCTACATGTAGAAGTCAATTTAATGGCTGGTGGTATACCTCTTTAAACATTGTGAAGTCTTCCTTGTGGTGTAGAAAAGTGTGGTTTCTTATGTGGTAGTGGGAGTGGTGTTCCTGACCTCTTATTAAATTTCTAGGAATATTCTTCTAATTCTTCCATTAGTTTTGCCTTTTCAATAAGTTGAGAGAGCTCAAATATTTGAAAGGGATTTAAACTTAGTTGATAATAACTCCTCAAACCATTAAGAAATAGGTAACATCATACTTCTTCATAGTCACTATTTCTAGTGCAAAATTAGCCAATTGAGTAAACTCTTCTTCGTATTCTGATATTGTACGACTTCCTTGTTTTAGATGAAGGAATTCCTTCTTCATTATCTATCATGCAGATTGTAGCACAACCTGTTTAGAAAAACTTTTAAAATTTCTATCCATATAATTTCTTCTTTAGATTTTCCTTGAAAAGTAGTAGTTTTTACTAATTTCCACCATTTTCTTATTGCATATGTGAAGAGTTATATAACATGAGCTACCTTTTGTTCTTCTAAGCTTTTAACGCATTTAAATTCCTTTTCAAATCATTGAATCCATTCTTCTGCTTGAAAAGGGGTAGCCACTCTATTAAACCTATATGGTAGAAATTTGAGAAAAGTCAGCATAGATTTGTATGAGCTGACAGTTAAAATTGGTGCATGTGGTGAACCTTGAGGTTGTTGATTATTGATGAACTGTGCCATCATATTCATAAAATGCAACATTTGATTTGCTTCATTGTTAAAGGGATATACTGATTCTATGGGGTTGTTGGGACTTGGGTTTATTTGATGACCTTCTTCTTCTTAAGAAGAGCTATTATTTAGATCTTAATTATCCATCTATCTAATATATATATATATATATATATATATATACTAATAAGCAATTTATAATTTAATTTCTTACTACTACACTCCCTACTTATGATTTTACCCTACAGTTAATTTAGTCCAATTTTCTCTTATTAAATTATTATTTTAATTTTTTCAACTTGCTTTGATACCAATCTGTGGCGACCACAGATTAAGATCAAGAATTTTTGAGCAATTATTTTTAATCAAACAACAGTACGAAGATAATTTTGTTTAATTAACAAAAGTTATCATTTACAGAGCTAAAATAACATATATTTATATTCTAAATGCAGATTCCAATATTTATATAAAAGAAATAAAAATTTTATTCTGGGTTTCATCTCACTTCCTGGCTCTCTATCTTATAAAATATCTCCTCTTACTCACTTTCAATTTCTAAAAAAAATTTGAGTTTATCACTTCAAGTAGGAGTATGTATAAGTTTAGTGAAAAATGCATGCTAGCATACTATGAGGTATAAAATAAATAATAATATTATCCAACAAAGCTTACATCAAATAAAAATGAAAGTTTATACAACTTTGCAATAATAAATATTATTAAAATGTGTTGCATAATTTTGCTGAAATAAGCAGTAATGAAATTTTATATTTTTATCACTAGCTTTGTGTGATGGGCTCTTAATCGGATAGACTCTTTCGATAAGACCATGCCATTCAATTGTTGATAAGCATTAAAAGCCCCACCTATAATGCCCTTAATATCAGATCAGGAACCCAATTCAATACTAGGGTGTTACCGTAGTACTTAACACTAGATTAGAAGGAAACTAACCTGACATTAAGTGCTATGTGGCCATGAATCTTTGTGAGGGAGTAAGTTAAGCAAATAAAATATACAAGTAGAGAATATACAAGTAGTAAAAATGCATTTAGTTCACTATCCATACCAAGTATGTAATAATGAAAGTAAATTCATCACAGAAATAAAGTAAGAATATCATAAAAATTAAGTTATTACAGACTGAATTTAAATGCAAAGAAAGTAATTTCTCTCATCTCACAAATGCAGTAAAAGGAAGTATGAAAGCATAAATCTCCAAATCTACTAATGTCTAATGTTAGGTCTAGCACCACTATCTAGAAAGTACTTCTGATTTACCGTATTTTAGTTTTTAAATATGATAGGGTGTAGTCAAGAAAATAAAAATTAGGGTTAAGTTTCTGACAATCCAACGATGTGGTCGCTACCTCAGCTCCCAGCTCATGACAATAACCTAAAATTATTGTTATAAGGGGAGAGGAATCGAGAGTGTAGGTTAAACGGGGACTGGGGAGAGCTGGTTGGCTAGGCCATGCTACTTCCACCTGCACCTGGAGCAGTCATGGCTGACTTGAAAAATGGGGTACAGAGGGATGACCTGGGCTGTCAGTTCGATAGTACGATCTATCAGCCAGATGAGTTCCATCAAATCGGATCACTCCTCAGCCGATGGATCCGTCTTCGTAAATGTGGAAGGATCAGGATCAAAGGATCTCATTGTCCCGTGCGCTGGCCTCACCCACGGGATCCGCACCTCTTGATAAAACTATTAAACATTTATTATAATATTTATAATTTAAATATATTAATTAATTAATTTAACTCATTTAGTTACTCAAAATTAAATAATCAAATGGACTTTAAAAAATTCCAAAAATTCACTGTTACCTAATTGAGGGGTGAAGAACTAAAAAATGTAATCAAATTCTTGATTGTAGGTCAATTTAATTATCCTAATTTTCTGAGTAATTAAATATTATTAAAATATTACAAGAAAATTCGATGATTTCCAAACATTTTCATAATACCACCTCTAGCTAATTTGGGGGGGAGGAGTCCAATGCCAAACTTTAATTTTGATTCTAAGATCTAAATAAATTTAAGTATTTTCAAGATTATCATTATAATCAGGAATGTTCATTGATCGCAAATGATCTCCAAATAAAACCAAACTTGAGGTGAAAGTTTCTAATATTATTATAAGAGTACTAGATGTGAAATAGAGCTAATTAGGCTTCTCAATTTAGGGTAACATCACTAGATTTATTACACCACCTCCCTACTATTTTCCAAATCATAGGCAATTCTAAGACGGTACCAACTACCCATCGGTAAATGTACTTAAATATTAGAATATGTTAGTATTTCCTCTAGATCTACAACCTCTTCCTAGTAGGCTAGATCCCTTCAACTTGATATTTTTGTCTTACAAATATAGTTAATAGATTACTAAAATTAACTAAGATAATAAGCAAAAATTTTGTTCACTTAAAATCTTTATATTTTATAATTACCCAAACTGAAATGTTGGAGGTTGGGAGAGGCAGCACAGCTCTCGAATATAATAGAGTGACTAGCACTTGTATCGAAGAGTGTGTCACAAAATTAGTTTTTAATGAAAACATTTTATATAGCAGGAAAGTAAGAACCATTATTATAACTAATGTAATTCAAAGCAAGAAGTACCAAAAATAAATGCACGTAAATGGAAAGATAGAATAATGAAATTTAAATGTAGGACGTACCGGTGATGATGTTGTTGTCTTCTTAGGAGACAATGTAAGATAGTGCGCAAACGCGGGGTGCCACAAGAGATTGGGAAACAACCTTGCCTTTAATGTTGTTTCTGGTTTGCACTTGCTTCTGGGTAGATGAAGGTGCTAAAATTTGGTCTTGGGCACTTCCACCAGTTGGAGGAGGCATCAAAGCAAGCGTTGGTGATTGAGAGTTAACTGGAGTTGGATTTTGGGTGGTAGAATGGTGGTTGATCTTGAATTTATCTATGGTCCAACCAACCTTGCAGTCCTAGTAACGGTGATTGACTCTGCTGTAAAAGTAGCACCAATTGCCGTAGTGGTAGCATTTACCATACGAATGCGGGCTTGTACAATGAGCTACATGTCTTCATTGCTAGTACCGACTTTGGGTAAGCCGATAGAATTTAGGTCCATAAGGATGGTTCCTCTTGAACAATTTAGATCTAAGAGTTAAGGATGAGATCACTTCTTGAGCTCCATCTGAGCCTGATGTTGCTCAATCATTCTTGCTCCTTCTAGTAGCTTTGGGAGGTTGACATGATGTTGGGACATTATGTGAATCCTTATTAAGTCTTTCAGCCCCTTAATAAATCTACTACATCTAGCCATCTCAGTAGATTATAGTACGGGCGGAAGGAGGAGCAAATTCTAAACTAGGTCAAGAGAAAACTGAGACAACTTTCTAAACTCCATCTCATATGCATGGACAATTTGATTCCCTTGAGCGAGCTGCATGAACTCATCCTTGATTATAGTATGGGCGGAAGGAGGAACAAATTCTTTGTGGAACACTTTCTCAAATTTATCCTAAGGAATATCATCAACACAGGCTTTGGAAAAATGAGCCATGAACTCATTGTCCCACCAATACTCTGCTTCTTCCAGAAATAGATGAGTGGCGAGGTGAATGCATTCGCTCTTAGGACATTTAATGCTGGCTAAGGTTTTCTCAATTATCTTTAACTAGTTGGTGGCTTCTATGTGAGAAGCTGAGCCATTAAACGTCAGAGGGTTTAACTGCAAGACGGTAATAAATAAAGTGTCCACCAAAGGACCAGGAGCTGGTTGAGGAGTAACAAAAACTCTTAGAGGTGTTGGGGCAGGAGTTTGAGGAGGAGTAGGAGATGGCTGAGGTGGCATACACACATAAGCCATGCTCTTAGCAGCGCATGTCTGCACTTCTACCATCATATTTATCATCTCCATAAGAGTTTCAGCTCATTAGTTGGAGACAAAGTGGTGGAAGCTGCTTCTTTCGCTACCGAGGGAACAAGAGTATCAGGTTCGGGGTTCATTCTATGAAGAGAAGGGAGATGCAATTTAGGAACAAAGAAAATGGAAAAAATTCTCATTATAACTTGAAAGAATTTAAAGGATACAATATGAAAGATACTAGGAAAGCAATAAGAAGATAAGAGCTACTACAACATGAGTAATGCAATCTTCTACAGAACTTTTCATAAAGCATGATCTCAAAGTCTTGGTAGTGTGGGGCACGATGGAAGCGTCTGCACTCTCAAACAAGTCTATCAAAGGCACAATCCCACCACTACTCAGCATAGTTGTCGAAGAGCTGGTCCATTACCCTGAAGCTGATGTGGTAGAGACAACTGATTGCTTCAAACATCTCCATCACTCAGGACAACCATTTTCTTGCCAACTGGGAATGCAGTCACCACGAAACACTGAAGACTTCAAGATCTTGTTCAGGACATCACCTCCGACTTGAGACACTCTCATGTAATGTTTACCATACTTCAACCCATTCTGATAATCCTCATCCCAGTATTGGAAGAACAATCTAGTATAGTATTTTAAGTCTGACTCACAATTTGCCATTTAAGAGTCAATTTAAAGTTCAAGTTAAGTTAGATTAATTATTTGAGTAGTGAGGCATTTGCTAACCTATTATGTCATTTTTAAATGTTTTTGCTTTTTTGTATTGTTTACTTTGAATAAGTGAATATTTTCTTAACTTTCTCAACTTTAACTTTGATACCAACTGTAACACCCCTAATATTAGATTCGGAACCCAATCTAATACTAGAGTGTTACCATAGTACTTAACATTGGATTAGAAGAAAACAAACCCGACATTAAGTGTTATTTGGCCAAGTATCTTTGTGAGGGTGCAAGTTAAGAAAACAAAATATACAAGTAGAGGAATATGCATTTAGTAAAAATGCATTCAATTCGCTATCCAAACCAAGCAGGTAATAATGAAAGTAAATCCATCACAGAAATAAAGTAAGAACTTCGGAAAAATTTAAGTTATTACAGATTGAATTTATATGCAAAGAAAGTAATTTCTCTCATCTCACAAATACAGTAAAAGGAAGTGCAGAAGCAGAAATCTCCAAGTTAACTAACGCCCAATGCTAGGTCCAGCTCCACTATCCAGAAAGTGCTCATAATCTACCGTATTTTAGTTTTTAAATACGGTATGGCATAGCAAAAAAAAAATGCTTAAATTAAAAATTTCAAGTATATTTTAAGATTAGGATAAATTTTTAATTACCGTTTTGTTGGATATCACATATGCAATTTTACAATTAAAAATTAAAAGCAAAGCATTTAAGCTTCAAAGTAAGGGTAAAAACACTATAAGGAAAATAGTAAACAAGTAAGGAGTACGAACTCATAAGTAGGTTTGCTCTAGCATGCAACAACAAGTAAGGGAAAAAGATATCCTAATAAGGCTAGAAACTACTAATGTGCATATAAAAGCATACAATGAATACATGGATACGTTCAACAGATGCTATGTTAAGTAAATAAACTAAACTAGTGAAGCAGGAAATATAAGTAAAGAAACATACATTGCATGAAAAATGAGACTGCAAGTAAGTAAACTACAGTATAATAAGTAAAACTAAACAATAAAGTAGAGTAAGGAAAAGCTTTGCCTCATGGGCTAAAAAGTCATAGTCAAAGATTATGAGAAGTAAGCATAGCTCAAGGGCTAAGTCAAGTTCAACAATCAATAAGATTATGATAACCCAGTAATTTAATTATTCAAGTTATTTTAAGTTTTCAGTTCTGTAGCCAAAGTTACAGAATGAGCAAGGAGTTAAGCACGTCTGCCTAACTAAGCAAGGAAAGCGGGGTTTCATAGAAAATAAATACTCACATTCCTCTTATGGATACATGAGGTCTCCTTATTACCCCCATAAGCCTACCCAGGACACCACCACATGAAACCCCTATATTTTATTATGAATATTTTATTTATGCACAATATTTTATATGAATGTTCAAGGTAGTAATGTCAATGCAAAGTAGCGTTTCAAAAAATTCAAGCAATTCTAAATTATGAGATATCCTAAGTTGTCTAAAATTTAAATTATCTAACTTAATTTTTGAAGCTAATTAAGCTCCCAATTGGCATAGTGATATTGATCTCTAAGTCAATTGAAAGTAGTACTATAAATGAACTAAGTTTGGAAAATAGTAAGTTGATTTAAGCTTATGTAAGTGGCAAAATAATTTATATGTATAGTGATGCAAAATAAAGCCAATCCTACACTAATCCTAAGCCATAAAGTTATTATTGGTTTCTAGATTTAAGATTTAAGAAACTAATGGAGGAAGGCAAGTGTTAAGGATCTACAACACTTAAAGAGGTGAAATTTGTATGTTCTCTACTATAGTTTATATAAGGAAACTTGTAATTGAAGGGTTATAGTTTAATCAATCACCAAACTAGCTAAGAATATTATTCATAAAGCTCTAAGTGTATGGGAGAGGGAAAGTTACAAGCTACAAGTTCTATGTTGACTTAAGGTTATAGGTTTCTAAAGCTTAGTGAAACTCAATTCACACTAGTGAGCTAAGGAATGCTACCTTTTAATTACTAGGGAGCTTAAAATAGAGGTTAGGAGCTAAGAGAAAGAATCACTAGGTTCAATTCTAAGAGTTAAAAATTTATCAAATTGTTCACAACCTACTAAGAGAAGTGTGTTAAAGGTCAAATACTCTTACTGGAAGGGTTATCTAGCACTTAGGATGATAATTAAACCAAGGCTAGGGATTCACTCATTCATTAACTCTTCTATTATTGAGGCTTGAAAAATATATATTTACTAGCTTAAGCAAGGCATCTAACTACACTAATCTAATCCAATTCTCTCAAATTGAAGTAATATGAATGCTTAATTAAATGACGATGCTCGCTGTATAAGGAATAAAATATCTAACATGTAAGCTAATACTTAAGTAAAATCATATTTATAAATGAAATTAGAGAGCCAAAAACTCAAATTATTTTCTTCCATAATTCCTTGTTTTAGCCCAGATCCAATTTAGCTCCTCTTTTATCTTAAAACCCAGTGAAAGCACCTCAAAGTATACATTTCTAATCAAAAATTGTTTATATTTATTATCTTATTTTACTATAAATCTTATATTTATCACGCATGTAAGCCCAAGACGTGCTCCACCATCCGTAAATCAAACCGATTCTGTTTAGCAGAAGCGCACAGGCCGAATGTACAGACTGGCCTGTACCACTTCGACCTTGATAGAATCCCAAATGGGAAGCCCTAGGGTTCGACCTTCTGGTCAAACCTTGGGGTCTCACGGTGCGGCCCCCTTACTGGTGGGTAGCTCTCACCGAGGTTGACACGACGGACCTAAGGTTAACCCGTGGGGTCAACAGAGGCGATGACGGGATGATTCCTTATGTCCCAGTGGGGCGGACCCGGGCATCTCCTGTAGACGGTTGTAGAGTGTCCAATGATATGAGGCCCAATTGGGCTCTATTGAGTCTGATTGAGTTTCAAAACCTGAATTAGACTTAAGGAATAATAATTTATAGAGGGAATGAGAGGGTGAGTACCTGGAAGGTTTGAAAAATCTAGGTTCCATCAGTATTTAGGGTTAAGTTTCTGGCAATCCAATGATGTGGTCCAACAGATGCTACCTCAGCTCCCAACTCATGACAATAACTTGAAATCATTGTTATAAGGGGAGAGGAATCGAGAGAGTAGGTTAAACAGGGACTAAAGAGAGCTGGTTGGCCAGGACGTGCTACTTGCGCCTACGCCTGGAGCAGTCGTGGCTGACTTAAAAAATGGGGTACAGAGGGATGATCTGGGCCGTCGGTTCGATAATACAATCTAACAGCCAGATGAGTTCAATATATCGGGTCGCTCCTAAGCCGATGGATCCATCTTCGTAAATGTGGAAGGACCAGGATCAAAGGATCCCGTTGTCTCGTGCGCTGGCCTCACACACGGGATCCACGCCTCTCGATAAAATAGTTAGAAAATTATTATAATATTTATAATTTAAATATATAAAAATTAATTAATTAAACTCATTTAGTTACTCAAAATTAAATAATCGAATGAACTTTAAAAAATTCCAAAAATTCACTATTACCTAATTGAAAAGTGAAGGACTCAAAAATAGAATCAAAATTTTTTATTGTAGGTCACTTTAATTATCTTAATTTTCTGAGTAATTAAATATTATTAAAATATTACAAGAAAAAATGATGATTTTCAAACATTTTCATAATACCACCTCTAGCTAATTTGGGGGCAAGGAGTCCAATGATGAATTTTAATTTTGATTCTAAGGTCTAAATAAATTTAGTATTTTCAGAACTATCATTATAATCAGGAATGTTCGTTGATCGCAAATGATCACCAAATAACACCAAACTTGAGGTGAAAGTTTCTAATATTATTATAAGAGTACTAGATGTGAAATAGAGCTTTTTAGGCTTCTCAATTTAGGGTAATAGAACTAGAATTATTACACCACCTCCCTACTATTTCCTAAATCATAGGTAATTCTAAGAAGGTATCAACTACCCATCGATAATTGTACTTAAATATTAGAATATATGAGTATTTCCTCTAGATCTACAACCTCTTCCAAGTGGGCTAGATCCCTTCTTATTTCATCATAGGTTACTAGCAAACCCCTCCTATTAAGATCAAATTCAAATTTCCTTCAATACTTTTACCATAAACATACGTCACAAGCTGTCATGATATAGTTTAATGCAATAATCATACTTTTATATAAAAAGAAATTTAGGCTCAAATATAATATCTTTGATGTAAAGCTTATAAAAATTTATGTACATAAAACTGTGAATTACTTAAATTAATACTTTTGCAAGTCTGTCTTAGTGACTCTTTGGTTTATGTGCTTCAAAGGTCTGATTATATAATTTTTAAATTATATGAGTATTAAAGTTTATGTTATAAGGAAAAATTAATAATGATAGTATTCTTATGTTAATTTAATGAAAATATACATAATAATAGTAATAATAAATAAATGAAAATAGACATAATAATAAATATACTCATAATAATAGTTATATTAATAGTATTAATAATAAAAATAAAAAAAATAATAATAATAAATAAATGAAAATTGAAATCATAATAAATATACTCATAATAATAGTTATAATAATAATAATAATAATACTAAAACTAATAATAACTATTATTATAATTATTATAATTGTAAATGAAATTGACTTAATAATAAGAACATAAGAAAAATGATATTAAATAGAATTTTCAATAATAAAAATAATAATAGATAATTAATATAAAATAAAAGATGGCTTGAAAGAAATTGACATTAAGAAAATTATAATAATATAAATAATAATAATAATAATAATAATAATAATAATAATAATCGATCGAAATAAAAATGACTTGAAAGAAAATGACATTAATAATAAAAAAAATTAGAAGTCAGTACTTAATAATGTTAGTAGTCGGAAATCAATAGTTTTTTATTTTTATTTTTATTATCATTTTTTTATTAAAAAAAAAATTTGTGCTCTCTTTTTTTTTGTTCTTTTACCTCATTCAAAGGGGTTCTCTTTTACTTTTTCCCATTTAGAGGGGATCTCTTTTCTTCTTTCCTATTCAGACATGATTACATTTTCTTTGTCCTCATTCAAAGGGGATCTATTCACTTTTTTCCCGTTCAAAGGGGACTTTCTATCATTGCCGATTGGTGAAGGAGTTTGACGGTGACTATTGGGGGTCGGCTCAAAGGAGGGAAGAGAGCTTTGTGGAGAGGAGAAGGTTTAGAGTTTTTTTCTTATAGAGGAGAGAGGGAGGATATTGGTAGTCGCTAGTGAGGTGAGGATGAGGAAGAGGTGGTGTTCGGCTGGAGGAGGAGAATACAGGTTGTAGAGAGGAGAAGGTTCAGGGCTCCTTTTATAAAGAGTGAAAGAGGAAGAGGTAAGGAAAAAAAGATGTTGTCCTGTTGCCAAGGAGGGGATGTAGCGGTCGAGTGTGCCGCAAGAGGCTGAAGAGGTGGCTACCGAAAGTGGGAGGAGAAGAAAGGAGGCAACTTGAGGTAAGGAAGAGGAAAAGAAATTTGTGTGAAGGAAGTGGGAGGCATTGGGGCTCTATTTATTGGAGAAAAAGAGATATTTTACTTAAGGAATATGTACCTTGCTAAAGAATCTATTGAATAAAAGATAATTTAGTGAGGAAGAAACTTACTAAGAAGTAACATAACTTAACAAAATTTGATTAGGAGGTGTATCTTGATGAGACGAACATACATATATTAGATTTACTTAGTTTGGAACTATATTTATTTTATATTAATTTTTGAAGATTAAAATTTGAAAATTTAATTATAATCAACCCGGAGCTTCAATTTTGATGAAACTTTTTCTATAGCAATTTACAAATATTCATTATCCAATGACACAAAAATTACTGAATTTGGACTTGTATTTAGTTTTCTAAATTTTTTTAAATCTTAAATATTTCAAAATTAATACAGAAGTATTTATTATCTGCTTGCTCCCAAACTTGGGTATTAGGATCATAAAAATATACTCTTTTTAATAGTATATTTGGTTTAACCAAATTTCTTACTATCTCGAGATCTTAATTTTTGCTTAATAAGATATTTTAATTATATTAGTTATTACACTCACATATGGTGTCTTGATGATTCATTATTGATTTGAACCTACAATTGATTTTGTACATTCCAAGGCTTTGATCAAAGCAAATTGTGGCAATAAGAATTTCAACAAAAGGTTCAGAGAAGGGTACCTTTAACTAAGGGGTTTTGGGGGCAATGTAGAGCTTCCATATAGATTCCAAGCTCCAAAGGCTTTCTGAGGGTTATAGCTAGATTTTGTGCATAAACATAGCAAGTTTGATCACTAGATCACTAGAAGGTGCTCCTAAGCTCATTAGGATTCATCAACTTAGAGTGTAGCGCCCCGTCCCGTCTCCGCGCGTAATTAATTTAATGAATTACAATTGGCGATAAAATAGTGCATTACTTGGAAAGGAAACACAACTTCCCCGAATAAACCTGCTGAGCACAAGGACTGCTAAAACTCAACCTCAAGAGAGGAGGGCTGACTAATCTTTAAGATAAGTGTAGTATTCTTATCTTAAGTATTAGATAAGGACTAGTGTATATTGGATTATAAATATAAATAGAATCCAAGTTATACGAATACTATCATTTTATGAATATTCTAATCACATCATAATACTAAGTATAAGTAGAAGTAATTATAGAGTGCAGAAGCTAAAGTATATTTTCAGAAACATTCATCATAGAAGTATTCATCTTAGAAAAGATGAAATACACAATACAGTTTAAATGCTGAACTAAAAATAACTATACAGAAGGTAACGGCTGGAGGAGAGTCCACAAGTGCTTCTTGAACTCCTCCTCTATCTCTTGAGTATCCACCTGATCTGGCTCCATGAACTGCTCAGGATCTAGCAAATTGTTGGACCCCAAAAGTACCATATGTTAGACAATATGTCTAATACATCGAAAGCTACTCTAATAGTTAAAATCATCTGCTATTTAACATTTAAATAATTTAAGTAAGACTACAGAAAAGATGGTAAAATAGTTGAAAGCTCAAAATAGTGTAAATCTGAAAGTAAAGTAAACTGAAACTGTAAATTGAATACTGAATATTGAGAAAATAATGAATAAATTTGAAACTGTAATGCTGAAATGTATATAAAATAATAAACAAATTTGAAATTGAATAAATGCTAATTTAAACTATATTATTTGCTAATGAATTTATAATTATGCATCTGAATATGCTACAGAATTATATTCCACTGATATGCTGACTTTGTATCTTATGGACACCCGACAAATTCTTAGGTGAGCGAATGCTCCACTAACAGAGTCCTTAGCCAAGCTAAACACTTTCCTAATACTGACATGACTTAAGCATTTATGATATGCTAAGACTTTATTGATGGTATGCTTTAAATCTTCAAAATCTATAAAACAATTTAATATCAAATACCGATTTCATTTATCTCCATTGTGTAGAATTCACCTAATTGAATTCTGACTCCTAATTCTAATTTACTGAATTATCTTAGTTAAGATTTTATAGAATCATCAGCTGAAAGGATTGTATACACATTGTTGGTATGTTTCTAAGAAAGGTGAATTTAACACTTAGTTTGTTTTACTATACTTATCGAAGTGCATGACAATAAGGGGCAGAACCCAGTCACAATTTATTCTCTTAAACTAAGCATTCAAGTTACCTAATTATAATACACTTAGGCTTAGAAAATTTACTTTAAGCTAGATTGTACTTATCCAATCATATAGGATAAGACCGAGACTCTACAATCCTACTTAGAGTGACTCATCCAATCCCTGTTTCTACTGAAACTATTCAGTACTATAAATATACACTCACACATTCTACTAACAATCTACTGATTTCAACAAATCTATTTAATAAAAAAGGATTATCGAACTAATGAACACTTACTCCATTGAAATGGATCCTATACAAGGGTCCTATGATGTGACCTAAAGGTTACTCAATTTTAGGTTACTACCACATGGGAGAATCTCATGCTAAGTTCTTAGGTGATTCTATCACAAGGGTCTAAGATCAAGCATCTAAAGCTAATAAGGAGCATCTAAGTTCTTACCTCAAGCTGTAAATAATAAGCTCTTCATACCTCTATACATTATCTATTAATATGGCTTAACAATTATTTATTTATACTATGGCAAGATCATAATGATCTTGCACTTCTTACATAATAGGAAAATTTAGACTCTATGAATTTTACTGATTTCACAACTCTTCTTATTTAGATTTGATTTGATTTAATCAGATCAGATGGATACATCCATCTGACCTCTACCTATGCTACAATCATGGGTTTTAATCATGTACATTATTAAGAATTAATCATCTTGCTAATCAATATAGTATTATGATTCATTATTTGCTAAGGATCTTATATAAGAGAAACTCAAGGAGTTAAAGGATTAAGTTCAGATGGAAATCACATAAATTCTTTAAGGATCTTAACACTTCTAATTCAATGATTTAAGATCAATGTCAAATCAGGGTATATTATTAGAATTTGCAAGTCGAGTTATCTTTTAATCAAGCTATTTTACTTAAAGTGATTAAGGATTTAGATCTTAATAAAGGTAAGTTAGGACTTAGCTCCTACTTATCCAAATCAAGATCACTTGTTAGGTTTATGAATCAATGGCAAATCAGTGAGTTATTTGTGTATTATTGATGCTCATTTTAAGATTTTGATTAAGTAATAATTACTTAATCAATCATTTAGTTTCTTAAGTTCAAGTATTAATTTAGTGTCAAATTAATTTAATCATGTGTCCAAATAAGTATGGAAGTTCTCTAACTTACATCCTACTGTTATTGAAGCATATGAACATAAATTTACATAAAATAGAAAGTAATTAATGATAATCAAACCCTAAATATAGCAAAATGGATTAGCACTTTATTACAAATCCAACTATTGAAAATTAATGAAACTTGGCCAGTATATTCTATTCAGCCATGCGAATAATTAGAGACTATGTTTGCTAACTTTGGTTAAGTAGAAACCCTAATTTTTACTAATCATGCTTTTACAAGATTAAGGCATAATTAAGAATATATAAATCATAAAATTAAACCACTTAGTACATGCATTCTACAAGATATTAGAAACACATTGAAACTTGAATCAAGGAATTTGGCTAAGTATACATGCTAATACACCCTAATCAAGTTCTAAAATAATTAGGCAAAATCAGAAAAATCCAACCATTAAAAGTGCAATATTATTTTATATTCTAATTCCTTATATTTTTTTGAACAATTTGATATATAATTTCATAGGTTTGGATTAGTTGATCAAAAGTTATGCCAATAAGTTAATCTACATTTTTCTAATTAAATTTCTCTATGGTTTAAATAATTAGATTATTTTCCTTAAGAAAAATAAATCCAATTAATATTATTAATATTACACAGGCTTGGCCCATATCCAAAACAAGTGGGTTGGCCGGGGCCTGAACGACCCAAAATTGTCGCACCGTGCGGGTCGTGGGTCGGCCCAACCCTTACAGTGGCTTCGTCCCCGATCCCTCATCCAGACCTTAGGTCGATTAGGGGAACCCTTATCGCAAAATTTTAGAGCATCCAGGCCATGGCATGACCAACTGAAGGTCGCTACACATTCACCATGACCAGATGCGTCGATTGGGACGTAAAGCCCTCTGTGAGGACGTCTGGTTTGCCCGAACCTTACTCACCCGAGAGCTTATGTTATGAAGCTACTATGGGGAGTTAATTATCCCCATAGTGGCCACGATTGACCCAGGGCTTGATCCTTACATCTTCAGGGAGGTGAGATAGATCGAACTCCCTTGGAAGAAAGGTCTGAGGTGGGTCACTAGGTCCTTACTCAGACTCAGCCTCCCTAAGGAACCTTATCCTGATCGATCAATTCGACCAATCGGGATTAACCTAAGCCTTAAAAATGCATGCATTGAGTTCGCCTAACCTAGGAGAATAATTATAAATCAAAAGGAGGAGAGTGTTGAGACTATTTGGCTCTTCACAGCAAGCTGAGATACCTAATGCAATTGAGAGAATGAGTTGGCGATGCAGAGGGCGATCCAAGGACTTAGATGAGCTTCAGAGAAGAGCTAGGGGTCCTGAATACCAAGACTGACCCAGTATCAGCAGTACGCAAGCTTTGGAGTGCCAGGAGCAAGCTTGACAGACCAGTAATCTCAGATTTAGGGAGAGCAAAATTCAAACCCAATTGGCTAGCAAACCCTTCACAGACAAATTGTGAAGGTTATTTATAGCCACATAAGGATTTCAGGGTGGACGGGATTGGGCTAGGATAACCCAAGAGCTCAAGCCATGGCTGAGCTCCCAATTTACATAATGGAAGCTAACCAGGCCATGGGGTCCGATTGGGCCGATATGCCGTTGAGAAAAGATCCCCAACGACTTGCTAAGTGGACGCGCGAGTAGGGGACAAGGTCTACTATCGGGAGGTACCGGAATAGTCTATATCGGGAGTGGAGTGCGATGGGGGCAATGATTCACAGTTGTGGGGGCTTTAGATGCCGCCTGATATACTACGGCTCGAATTTGTCGGATCCTAACGACAGCGATCTGGGCCGTAGGATCCATGAGTATATCTTACGGCAGATCCATGGTTTTGTGGATCTGAATCCTAACTGTTAGATTCACGGGAGGGACGGCTAGAGACCGTGAAGCTCCGCTGTCATGCGACCTGGGCTCCACAGTGGATCACCTGTGGTCTGCAAAGCAGATCCCGGCGGTTAAATTAGCTTAAGGGTATATTTGCAATTATAAATTATGCCAAACCCTATTTGCAATTTCCCCATTTTAATTTAAATTGAATTATATTTGAAATGAGCTTGAAAAATTCCCAAACTTGCACTCTTAGCTAATTTGGGTGTGAGAAATTCAAAAATGCAATTAGATTTTGAATCCAAGGTCAAAATAGTTTAGGTCTTAATTAGGGTATCTAAATTAATGAAATGGCTTAATTGACTTAGAGAGGTCCGATTGACCCCAAACTTTCAAAGTTAGCCTAGAATGGTATATTAAATGCAATAAAATTATAATTAAGGCATGGTTATGCTTAGATTAAGCTAAGTAATAACCTAATATTTTTACACATAATGAGGGAACATAGTAAAAATAAGGGAATTTAGAGGGAGAGGAGTGTGCTGAGAGATTTTGATTGTGCAAATTGAAACATTAAAGAATTTGTTGGGATTTATATCACTGAAGGAGCTCATGGGAATGGCTCCTCAAGTTGACCCTAATTATCAGCCTCTGCCGAGCCATTATGCGTTAGACTGGACCAATGAAGCCCATGGAGAATCTTAATAGATTCTAAAAATTGTTGGGGACATGGCATGAATGTTAGAGACAACCCTAGCACACCATTATATAGTGGAATCTTGACTATTGGGCAAGTTCTTTTGGAGACAAAAATGAGTAGTGCCTGGAGCTACAGATGTCATCCTATCCTCATTCAAAACTGTGCTATAATTCATATCGCTCGAACTTGCTCTCTTAAACGTGGGATTGAATCACACCCATCGATCTCTTAGCGTGATTTAGCTTTTTGAATTTAAATATGGTTAATAATAGCTGTTTGGTGAGATCAGAACTTTCTAATTAGATCCTTAAGTCACGAAACAACAGAGACCATCTTGTTCCTAAGTTTCATACACTGGTATACTGCATGTGATTTATGTAGTCTAATTTGTATAATGTTAAATTTATTTTAATAATTTGAATTTAGTTCATAACCTGTAATCTAAATTAATATAAAAAACAAAATGTATCTTGAAATATTTTGACAGTAAGTTCAAAATAATGAAATTAGAACCCCTTACATATATTGATATGATTAATTCAAATATGCAATTAGATTTAATATTTAAAGTGTTATGTTGTGGAGATCATTCATATCATTATGGAGATGCTAATGGTGCTCCAGTGTACTTTTGAGAGGTTTCGAGGTGATTCAAAAAAAAGTGAGAAGTTCAGTTGTGGCATAGGCGCCACAATATATTGTTGCGCGTTGTAGCGCACCAAGGTGCCCATCACCCCAGAGGGAGGCATTGTAGTATTACATGGTGGCAGAAAACTTAGGCCAGGGCACTGTAGCGTGCCCTGGCAGATGGAGTACAGAGACTGGTGCACTATAGCACGCGCCGACAAAAGCAGACAGAGACTGGGGCGCTATAGCGCGCCTCTTCGACAAATGTCTCGAGAGTAGGGCGCTACACAGCCCACCACAGTGGAGCATGCACTATAGCACGCCCCAGCATCAGGAAACCCAAGAGAAGGGCGCAGTAGCACTCCTTAGTTCCTGGCCACTTAAGGCTTGGGCGCTTTAGTGCATCGCAGCACCTGACCGATTTTGGCTTTGGTTCAAGTTTTGCTCTAAGCTATTTGGACGGTATTTTGAACCATTTTGGGTCTAAAATAAAGCTAAGTACTTAAAGAAACATCTTGGAGATTCTAAGGAGGAACCCTAAGGGTGAGATGTTGTGCAAGGGAGCTCTTGCATGTTGGAGAAAATACTACAGGTGGTGGCTACTACTTCTCCACTACATCCTAGACTAAGAGCTAATGTTCCATATTGATGTTAATATTATAGTGAAATTTTTGTGTGGTGTGTCCCCATAGTTTTTCCCATTCTTGAGTTTTTCATGTAAAATCTATGTTGTTTAGATGTGCTTATCGTTATAATACTTACAAGTACTGTGATTCCTTTTCTTGCTATTTTGTGATCTTGTATTTTGCTTGGTAACCATCAACGCATACCCGGTCCTCGATTAAGTGTTATAAATTGCTTCCGTTGCGGGTACTCAATTTGATCTACAATAAGTGGTATTTGAGTGAGGTTTTTCTTATTGATTCTAGGCTTTATTGTTTGAGTGGGAGCAATGGATGACGAGATGAGACACAAGATTGAAAAGTTCAAGGGCACAAACTTTGCATTCTAAAAAATGCAAATGGAGGATTTGCTTTATCAGAAGATGTTATATCAACCATTAAGTTGAGCTGATAGAAAACTAGTGACTATGTAGATGAGAATAGGAGGTTCTTTAATAGAACCTCTTTATGTTTGATTCATTATCATGTCTTATTATGTCGCATTTAATATTGTTAATGAGAAAATTACTATAGATCTCATGTATGCACTAACAAGAATGTATGAGAAGTCCTTGGCTTCTAATAAATTTTTTCTGATGAAGAAACTGTTCAATATGAAGATGATGGATGGCTATTTAGTGACTGAACATCTTAATAGGTTCAACATTATGATGAGCCATTTGAGTTCTGTGGGCATCAAGTTTGATGACAAGGTTCGTGCTCTATTATTCTTCTTATCATTGCCAGACAGTTGGGATTGGCTAGTTATAGCCATCAGTAAATCATTAGGGAATGTGTTGTTGAAATTCGACATAACTTGTCGGGTTAGTGCTTAATGAAGAGGTGCAAAAGAGATCCTATGGGGAGGCATCTATTTCGGCATTGAATGATGAAATCAAAGAAAGACACATAGACCAAAAACAAAAATAGAAATAGGTCTATATCAATATGAGGTAAACCAAGACCCAAAAAATCAAAGTTGGATTGCTGGAACTGTGGGAAGGCAGGTCACTTCAAGAATGACTTTTCTACCCAAAAGAATCTAAGTGGTGGAGGCAAGGTCATGTGTCCCATTGTGAATGTCTCAGCTAAAGAGGATCAAGATGCATTGATCATCTCATTTGTTAATGAAGAGACCTGGGTAGTGGACTTGGGCACATCCTTTCATGCACTCCTACTAGGGGTGCTTTCAAGTCTTGCACCAAGGGTGACTTGGGTAAGGTATATCTTGGTGATGATAAGGCATGTGACATTATTGGAAGAGATGATGTTGAACATTCAACTACCAAGCAATGCAGTTTGGAAGCTCAGAGATGCTATACATGTGCCATGTATAAAGAGGAATCTTATTTAGTAAGCCAGTTAGCCAAGGGTGTGCTTGTTATTGGCACTGAGAAAAACAATGAAGGTATACTTTATTTGATTAATAAAGTATCTGATTCCATTGCAGCTGAAGATTAGGTAACACAGGTCTATGGAACAAAAGGCTTGGTCGTATGAGTGAAAAGGGTTTGAAATCCTTACAGTCTAAGGGAAAGCTCTAAGAACTAAAGTCAATAGACTTAGATTTCTATGAAGATTATATGCTGGGAAAGTAAAATAAGGTTTTATTCTCTAAAGTTGGAAGAGAGCTAAGAGACATGAAACTCAAGTTGGTGCGTACAGATGTATAGGGGCTAGCTCTTACCTCTTTCATATGTGGAGCACAAATTTCTTCACCTTCATTGATGAACATATGATGAAGGTATGCGTTTACTTTTTAAAATATAAATCTGATGTATTTGATGTGTTTGGAAAGTGGTTAGCTTTGGTAGAGAATGAGACATGATTGAAGCTTAAGTGCTTGAGATTTGAAAATGGAGTTAAAAGAGTTTTGTGCCTTGAGAGGTATCAAGAGGGAATTTATAGTTCAAAAAAAAGAATGTCATAGCAAATTTGTGTTACAGAGCGGATGAACAGAACAATCACAAAAAGAGCCAGGAGCATGTGTTTGCATGCGGGTCTCCCAAAGCGGTTATGGGCCAATGCTTTTAATTTAGCTATTTAATTAATCTATCGGGGACCTTCCGTACCCCTAAATGAAGGGATTTCTGAGGAGGCTTGGAGCAGAAATGAGGTGAAACTGAACCACCTTTGGGTATTTGGTTATTCATCATATGTGCACATTGATGTAGGATCCTAGAGTAAGGTTGATGCTAAGGTGATTAAGTGCACATTTATTCGTTATGGCGTGGGCGAGTTCAGTTACAGATTTTGAGATAATCAAAACTAGAAGGTCATCAGAAGCAGAGATGTCACTTTTAATGAAAGTGAAATATACAAGGATTGTATATAGCATTCTTGGGACATATAATAAGCAATGATGGTATATTAGTAGATCTCAACAAAGTTAGTGATATCCTGGATTGGCCAGAACCTACATCAGTAACAAAAAATCATAGTTTCTTGCACTTGGATGGATATTATCGCAAATTTATAAAGAACTTTTCTCATATAGTTATTCCTATCACTTGCCTTACACAGAAGAATGTACCTTATATATGGATTCATCATGTGAAAATGTTTTTTAGAAACTTAAAGAATGCTTAATAACAACTCCTATTCTGATTTCACATATTAAAAGCAAAGATTATCACATATACAGTGATGCTTCTCTAAATAGTTTAAGTTGTGTACTTATGCAAAAAGGGAAGGTTATGGCCTTTGCTTCCATACAGCTAAAGAAGCCTACAAAGAATCATCCAATTCATGAGTTAGAATTAGCGGCTATAGTTTTTGCGCTAAAATTTTAGAGACATTACTTATATGCAGCAAAGTGTGAAATCTTATTGATCATCAAAGTTTGAAATCTTTATTGATCATCAAAGTTTGAAGTATATCTTTACTCAAAAGAAATAAAACTCAAGACAACAAAAGTGATTGGAGTTAATTAATGAATATAATCTATCAATTTGTTATCACCCAGGAAAGGCCAATGTTATAGCAGATGTTCTGAGCCAAAAAACAAGTTCAAAATTAAATATGTAACTTCTACATCACCATCACTACAAGAAATGGATGCAACTTAAGGAAATTTTACATATATATGTATATATAGATATATATGTCAGATGAGCATAAAACCACCATTAATAGCTCAAATAAAATCAGCGCAAAAGAAGGATGAAGAATATGCTCAAATAATTGTACTCATACAATGAGGGAAATGACCAGAACTAAGTTTAGACACAGATAGCTATATAAAGTGTGGATCTATATTATGGGTAACAAATGAACCAGAATTAAGGGTTAATATTTTAAAGGAAGCTCATCATGCAAAATATACTCTTCATCCTAGAAATAATTATGTACCAAGATTTGAAAATTCATTTTTGGTGGCCAGGAATAAAGAAAAGTATTTCAGAGTTTGTGACAAAATGTAATCTAGTTAAGACAGAACATCAAAAACCTGGAGGATTACTTCAACCATTATCTATTCTTGAATGGACATAGGAGAATATTTCCATGGATTTCATAGTTGGTATTCCTCGCACCTGATTAAGTTTGGATTCTATATGGGTAATTATTGATAGGCTTACTAAATTTGAACATTTCATGCCTATCTATTAGACATATACAGTGGATAAATTAGCAAATATACCTCAAAGAAATTATAAGACTTTATGGTATTCCAAGAACCATTATTTCTAATAGAGATAGCTATTTCAAACTTTTGAAAAATTGTTGAAAAATATCTATGTTCACAACTTTGTATGTGTACAGCCTTTCACCCACAAATTGATGGGCAAATAGAAAGGGTTAACCAAATCTTAGAAGATCTTCTATGACTTTACATACTAGCTCATGGAGGAAGTTAGGATGATTATCTTTCATAATGCAATTCACCTACAATAATAGCTTCCAATCTATCATTGGAATGGCTCCTTATAAAGCTCTCTATGGAAGAAGATGTAACACTCCACTTTTTTGGACTGAAGAAGGAGATAGTTAGTTACTGGGAACAAATTTAATTCTTCAAGCTATAGAGAAAATAATATTAATCCAACATCAAATAAAGATAGCATAAGATAGGTAAAAACAATATTATGATTCAACTCACTATCATATGGAATTCTCAGTAGAAAATTTCATGTATTTGAAAGGCAGTCCACTCAAAGGAATTACTAGATTTGGGGTTTCGAGAAAATTAAGTTTGAGGTATATAGGCCCATTTGAAGTTTTGAATCAAATTGAACAAGTGGCCTATAAACTTAAACTTCCATTACACATTAGTTTGATTCATGATGTATTTCACTTCTCTTTGTTAAGGAAATGTATCTCTGAGCCAATCATAAGAGTAGAAATTGAAGAAATAAGTATTCAACAAATCTTACATACATTATAAAACTAGATGAAATCTTAGACCATGACATTAAGAAATTGCAAAGCAGAACCATTCCTATGATAAAGGTATAAAGGAAAGGTTATCGAAAAAAGAAGCAACTTGGGAGAATGAATCAAGCATAATGAAACATTATTCTCAACTTTTCTCCAAATAGGTATATTTTTATTAAGATATATCTCATAACTATTATAATAATGATTGTCATGTTGGAGCGACATCTTTTTTTAGTTGGGGAGACTGTAATAGCCATGATAATTAAAATGCATGATTAAGCAAAAATTAAGATCTCAGGGTAGTATAAAATTAGGTCAAACCAAACATACTATTAAATGGAGTATTTTTGTGATTGTAATGCTCAGGTTTGGGAGCAATCTAGATAATAGATACTTTTGAATTAATTTTTAAATATTTAAGATTTAAAAAAATAAGAGATTTAAATACAAGTTTAAATTAAGTGATTTAGTATTATTTGATTGAGAATATTTGTCAATGAATATATAAAAAGTTTCATCAAAATTTGGACTTCGAATTTACAATATTAATTTTTGAAGATGTAATTTTTAAAAAATAAAATAAAATAAAATCTAGGTCCAAAGTGAGAAAATTTAGTATGAGTGTGCTCATCTTGTCAAAATACACCTCCTAATCAAATTTTGTTAAGTTATGTTACTTTTTAGTAAGTTTCTTTCTCGTTAAGTTATACTTTATTCAATAGCTTCTTAAGCAAGTTACTTATTCTTTAAGTAAAATATCTATTTTTCTCTAATAAATAGAATCCCAAACCCCCCCACCCTCTTTCTCCACACATATCTCTCTTCCTTCTTCTTACCTCAAGTTGTCTCCCTTCTCCTCCTCCCACTTCTGACAACCACCTCTTTAGCCTCCAACAGCCACCCATGACATCTGCATCCCATCCTTGGCAACAGGTCAACTTATCTTATTCCTTACCTCTTCGTCTTTCCCTCCTTTAAAAAAGGTGCCCTAAATCTTCACCTCTCTACAACCCCACATCTCCTTCTCTGGCTAACTACCACATCTTCCTCCTCCCCACCTCTCTAGCGACTACCAGCATCATCATCCTCTCCTCTATAAAAAAAAATGGAACCCAAAACCTTCTCCTCTCCACAAAGCCCTCTTCCCTCCTTTAAGAAGGCACCAAACAGTCACCGCCAATCTCCATCACAAATTGCCAACAACAGAAGCTCCCCTTTGAACGAGAAAAAAGAGAATAGATCCGCTTTGAACAAAGAAAAATAAAAAGAGATCCCCTCTTAACGGGGAAGAAGAGAATAAATCTACTTTGAATGAGGAAAAAAAAAGAGATCTCCTCTAAACGAGAAAGTAGAGAAGAGAACCCCCCTAAACAGGGAAGGAAAACAAAAAAAAATAGTGTGAAGAACTTTTTCTTCTAATAAAAATAAAAATAACAAAAATAAAAATAAATAACTATTTATTTCTTACTCTTAACTTTATTAACTACTGAATTCTAATTTTTTTTACTATTAATGCCATTTTCTTTCAAGTCATTTTTATTTTGATCAATTATTATTATTCTTATTGTTATTATTTCTATTACTACAATTTCATAGTGTCATTTTCTTTCAATTTATTTTTTATTTTATTCCAATTATCTATTATATTATTATTAATGCAACTTCCATTTAATATCAATTTTCTTATGTTCTCTCAAGTCAATTTCATTTACAAAAATAATAATAATAATAATAATTATTATTATTATTATTATTATTATTATTACTATAACTAATATTATGAGAACATTTATTTTATCTCTATTTTCATTTATTAATATTTTATCATTATTATTATTATTATTATATTATATTATTATTATTATGAGTATATTTATTATTATGTCTATTTTTATTTATTTATTATTACTATTATTATGAATATTTTCATTAAATTATTATAATAATATTAATATTATCAATTTTTCCTTATAACATAAACTTTAATACTCGTATAATATAAAAATTATGTAATCAGATATTTGAAGGATATAAAACAAAAAGTTACTAAGACAGATCAGCATAAGTATAAACTTAAGTAATTCACAGTTGTATGTACATAAATTCTTAGAAACTTTACATCAAAACTATTATATTTGAGGCTACTTTTTTTTGTATAAAATTATGATTATTGCATTAATATGCGCCAACCGCTATATACTCTCCAAAATTTTATCATGACAGCTTGTGACATATGTTTGTGGAGAAAGTCTTGAAAGAAATTTAAAATTAACCTATTAACAGGACGGGTTTACTAGTAACTCACGATGAAATAAGGAGGGATCTAGCCCACTAAAAAAAGTTGTAGATCCAGAGGAAATACTTACATATTCCAATTTGTAAGTATAATTATCAACGAATAGTTGATACCTTCCTAGAATTGCCTATGAATTGGGAAATATCAGGGAGGTGGAGCTTTTAACGCCTAACAGCAATACAAATTCATGGTCTTATCAGAAGAGTCTAACCGATTAAGAGCCCGTCACACAAAGCTAGTAATAAAAATATAAATATTCATTATTGCTTATTTTAGCAAAAAATGCAATTTATTTTGATAATATTTATTATTACAAAGCTGAATAAACTTTTTTTTTCATTTGATGCAAGCTTCATTGGATAATATCATTATTTATTTTATACCTCATAGTATGCCATTAGGTATTTCTTACTGAACTCTTATTTACTCTTGCCTAAATTAGTAAAATTAAATTTTTTTCAAGAATTGAAAACAAGTAAGAAAATATACATCATAAAATAAATAGCCAACAAGTGAGATAAGTCCAAAATAAAATTTTTATTTCTTTTATATATATATTGGAATCTACTTTTTGAATATAAATATATGTTATTTCAAATCTATAAATGACTTTTGTTAATTAAATAAACTTATCATTTTAACTATTATTTAATTGAAAATAATTGCTTAGAAATTCTTGACCTTGATCCATGGCTGCATAGTGAGTAAACGAATGGAAATTTAATCCCATTCGGTACCTTAATGCACAAAAATCACATGCATATCGAGTGGGGATAGATTATTGAACTCATATTGGATCAAACTAGCATAGATAAGCAGGATACGATGTGCCTCCATAATTAGACAAAGTGGAGACCCATCGAGAAGGATCCCAGGTATCTAGGTGGACACAGACACCATAGATAAGCTCTATGGAACCTTAACCCCCTCTTACAATACCTATGGACAGAGAATTGATCCACCATAGTAAACCCTAACAACCATCATTTGACCGAGTAAGGTTCCGACAAGGCGTCACCAGCCATAACATTTTTTATAATAACCCAAGGCTATCACCCTGGCTAATATGAGCAAAACTAAGGCTTATTTTCCATTCCATTATACTCACATAGCCAATTAAACTTAATCCTAGAAGTTTGGAATCAAACAGAGCTCATTTGAGCAATATGGTTATTTTTATTTTAGGATCCCAAAAATTAGCTAAATTAATCTGATCTCTAAATTAAAATCCGATTTTATTTAATTTCTCACCTCTAAATTAGCTAAGGGTAAAATTTTGGAAATTTTTGGTGATCATTTGACCCTAATTTGAATTATGAATTTTGTAATTTATTTAGTTAATTAAATAGATTTAAGTTAAATAAAAATTAAAATTACTAAGTCATAGGATTTGCTGTCGGGACTGCGATAGACCTGCTGCAAGATCCCGATAGCGGCGCAGCACTCCAGCGTCTGGATTCGTTTGCACGAATCTAAAAGATGCATCGAATGCACTGATGAGTCGTACCCATATCCATTGTGAGTCACTGAATCGCGTCTGTGATCCAATGGCTGATAGTGCACCGCAATCTTATTATTCAGAGGCATATCTGATTGTCTGTTTCTAATGGCTTCGTTGATCAGACAGCTGCACCTTCATCTAGTCCTGTAGGCCTTCGTCCCCAATAACTCACTCGACAGCCGAGTACTCATTCATACCAATGGCATCAGAGCTGTTAGCCACTCTCATGCCACTTCAGGAAATCTGTTAGGATCATCCCTTTTTGGTGGTGAACACCTCCAGCTGAACCCTTGGCCCGAACCTTTCCATTTATGGTAAGTGAAGATGAACCCTCTGCTCAAGCCCTAGCTCTAACTCTGAGCTTATCAACCATCCCCAGACCTTCCCATGTCTTATAAGTACTCCCCTAGAAGCATAGTGAGTCATTTTGCTCATTATGATCCTCTAGTTTTTTCAATTCTTTCTCTCCCACTATTTCTACATTTCCCTATGATTCCAGCTGCTGTCCCAAGCTGTCTGAGGGCAAGGTCTGATGTTCAGACACCTGTGCATTTTGATGTTTGGGTGCAGCTCCTAATTGTTTCTTCCAGCCCTCTATCTGCCTATTTTCCAGGTCTATTGTAATGACCTTAGGTCATTAATAAGACAAACATTGAATTTCCAATTCATTAAATCCTCCAAAAAATTTCAGTTTTCATTTTCGTTAAAAACCCCGCTAAAAATTTGTCTTTCTAAATCTAATTAATACTAAATTGAATTAAATTAGCAGAAGAGAATAAAGGAAACGAGGGTTTAGAAACTGCCGCCGCATTTAAGACCGACAAATCAGAAAGAAAACGTTAACTCCAAATGCGCCATTCCATAAAGGTTCGCTGATTTTATTTTCAGCGCAAAAGAAAAAAAGAAACTGCCGAAGAGATTGGGTGTGCGTTACGCACGCACACCCTATTTAATCAAGCACATACCCCTCGGTTCTTCACTACTCCACTCGCCTCTCCCCCTCTTTCGTAAGAAGCGTACCTGAGCCGACGTCCAGTAGCCAGAGCCACTCGATTCCTTCCGCTCGTACACTGAGAGACGACGTCAGGAGCTCACAGTGCACGACCTCTGCCTCTACGCCGACTTCTTCCTGCGCTCAACCGACCACTTGACCCGACACGGCGACCCCCTTGCGCTCGATCCCTTCCGCTCGGCCTCCCTATCTACGCCGATCCCTTGCTCGCTGATTCCGCTCGGTTCGACCTCTTCCAACGCCGACTCCTCTGTGTATCGCGTAGATTCCGCGCTCGTCTGTGTGCTTGTCCGCTCGGCTAAGGTAAGAAGGGAATGTATATGTGTTCATATATAAATTAAATATAAGTATATATATATGCCTTATCTCCTTTCTCCCTGTCTCGTCTCTCTCTTTCCCTCTCTTTCTCTCTGTCCTCCCTCTCTCTCTTCCCCCTGCCCTTCCTCCTCCCGCTTTTTTTCCCATTGCTATCTGCACTTGCCGTTCTTTTTTTGGGATTCGTTCTGAATTTTTTTCCTCCCTCGGTTTGTGTAACCTTTATCTTCCGCTTTTGGAGTATTTCTTAGGGTTCTTCTTCCTTCTACTCCTATGTTTGAAATATTCATGCTACTATCTTATAATTGGATTTGGGTGAGTTAAATATGATTTATAATTAATAATAATTGAAAATTTGACATAATCTTAGTAATATTTTAAAACTTCTAAGTCAATTTTAAGACTCTTAAGAGGAACTATGTAGCATACTTTTTAAATTATAAGATTTAAGTTAGGATTTGGAAAGGAATACGTGTATATCGAGTAAATAAGATCTTGAAATACAATATTACTTTCAAAATTTAATAGAATTCCAACTATAACTTTTGCAGATATATCAAGTTTGTGAGTAGATCTTTTGTTAAGTCAAAACACGAAAGGTACACTGGATATTACTTTATATGCTTTTACTTTCATTTGCTGCTTATGCATCGCTTTGAACCTATTTTATATTTAATACATTATTCTTACTACTAATGAGGTAAGAGAAATTGAATGATGTTTATGTGTCTTGTGAATGTTGCAAGAAGGGTTCCGAAATGGAGCATGAGAGGTTAGGGACGGGGCTAGTCCTTGGGAGCTATAAGGGTGCCATCTGGAGCCTTTGAGGGAGGCACAGGTGAAGGTTGCTTAAATGCACGTTGCCATCTGAGATCCTTAAATGGGTCCAGGTGAAGGTTTATGCTTAAATGCATATGAACCCACCTCATAGTTCTGACTTTGCCCAACACTGCTATTATTGCTTCATGATATCATAGACATAAACATAAACATAAACGTGACTTTTTACGCAATTATTGCTTTTCCTTTTGAAACTTGGCATGTGCAAGAACAGTTATTTGCAGGACACATATTTATCTTCTGTTTTTGAACACCTATTTCCTGCGATTATTATCATTTTGCTTCCCGCTATGCTTTAAGTATATTCTTAATATCCATTGTATTTAGAATGTGCACTATAGGCATTATTTTATAATACCAGATCAGATACAGTTGGAGCGGTTGATATAGCCTAGAGGCGTAGCGCGGGAAAATAACTGCCCCTTCCAGGATTAATAGTTGATGAACATGGAATTTTATGTAATAATTTCTGGATATTATTTTTATTTTAATTGAATGAATGTCGTTTCTTTTATGTGAATGGCTTTGTTTGTTAACCACTATTTTATCTAACTGCCAATATGATCCTGCGGAAAGATGCATCCGATGTTAGTTGGTTCTTACCAACCTAACATGGGTCATCACATCTATCCAGGTGCAACCTCTTCCCCCTTTTTGTCGAGCTGATTTGAGCTTCACTCCTACTCAATCTACATTATATGTTGTGCTAGGACCTTACCTTAGTCCATCAAAAGGCAACCCTGGTGCTGATGGAACCTAGTAGTGGACAGGGTAATGGAATCATTGTCTAGCCGAACGCTGCCATTGAACCATCGAGCCTTTGAGAATGTCTGAGAATTGAGGTCAGCATTGGTTCCCAATTCCCTAAGTAGGTGATTTCCAAGGAGTTTGCAATCTTTGTATTCGATTTGATCGATTGATACATATCAAATCCGATCGACTCAGACTTGTCTAACATCAAGACACTTCTATTCTTGATTGCAAACTGGAACCTGATGGCCTAGTTTAGCTTAGGGCCCAATCTTAGGCTCCATCACTCCGTTTGAGGTTCTCAATTGTGTGGGGATTGAGACAGAGCATCTCCTCTTCCTTTGTGAAATGAAATATCTCCCCACAATAATCCCAATATTTGGAGCTGAGCCGAGTAAGGACCCGCTATCTCCGATCTCCCTATTTAGGGCTTTTGAGTGGAATCATTATGTCCTAGCTTCGTGAAGGTGTAATGATCGAGACGAGGTGGCGGTGGTGTTGTCTAGAAAGCACAAATTAGGCTCTGGAAGCTAACCTAGGAGTGCTATGTTGGGACAAAGAAGGTTGCAGATGATGCAGAGTATTGGGCTGGGCTGGCAGTGTGTGGCCGCCCCAAATCACTCGGATTAGGAGGTGGTCGTCACTTAGTAAACCATCACTTAACATTCGGATTAAGGAATGGACCCACTTAATCAAATGCTAAGGGAGGATGTGCCATAATAAGTAAAGAACAGCAACAGAAACAATCACTTAAATGAGTATACTATAATTTATCAGAGTGCGGAAGAAAAACAAATGTAACATCCAAACAATCCAGATAAAAATTGTACAACTCAGAATATATAAGCATGAAAAGTAAAGCAGTTAAATTCTGTATTATTACAAAATAATATTAAAGTTTATACAGTAATGAAAGTAAAGTCTCTCATATCCTCACAATATCTAGTAGTGACTAATGATCCTCTCCTATATGCTCCTCCTCCTGAACTGGATCTCTAGAAGGTTCTACAACCTCTAATAGCTCAGAATCTACCATTGTCGGTTTCACAATGGTAGGGCCCCAGCCAATAAAAGAAAAATCTAATTAGACAAAATGTCTAAGTACATTTTAGGCTATAAATTGTTAAGTTTTAATGATATCACAATAGTAAGCAACATAGGAGTAGTAAGCATCAAAGAAAGGTAACAAAGTTATAATTAATATAATTATAACTTAAACAAAATGTGAGGTAAGCACATACCTCAACTCAAGCTGTAGAAAAGGTTAAGTAATGCATAAAGAAATCTACCAAATACAAATGAAACTTCTAAGTACATGATTAATATAAGACATGCAGATTTATAATTAAGCTGAAAGTACAGAACTAAAAGTAAAACTTTAACATCCTAATATGCCAAAAGTAAAAGTGAACTGCTGTAAGGTAGGAAAAACTAAATATTCAAAGCTGTGAGTACAAAGGAACTGTAGAAAATGAAAATATAGCAGAAGACGTACTGAACTATAAGGCTAAGTAAGAACGGCAGAAAATGAAAATATAACAGAA
This sequence comes from Gastrodia elata, assembly GCA_016760335.1. Taxonomy (NCBI): domain Eukaryota; kingdom Viridiplantae; phylum Streptophyta; class Magnoliopsida; order Asparagales; family Orchidaceae; genus Gastrodia; species Gastrodia elata. The sequence goes on along the minus strand of CM028675.1, from coordinate 46,012,027 downwards.
GACGTACTGTATAAGACGAAGTAAGAACTGTAGAAAATGAAAATATAACAAGTAATGAACTGAACTATAAGGTAAAAGTGAGCCAAAACTGTAAAGTAACTAAAGACAACTGCAAAGTAACTGTAACACAAATGAGATAACTGAAAAGTAACTTCCAGAAATGAGATATTCCTACTTAGTCCTGCCATAAGTACAGTCCATAGGCTCATCTGGAAAAGTAGTCCCAGATTAAAGTTAATTTCATCTAAGAAGAACTGCTGAACATTTAGAAAAGTAGTCCCATATAAATTTAATTCCATCTTAAAAAATACTGCAAACCATCTGGAAAAGTAGTCCCAGATTCACTAGGAAAGTAGTCCTAGTCAGAAATAACAAGTATCTGGAAAGTAGTCCCATATACACTAGGAAAGTAGTCCTAGTCAGAAACAATAAGTATCTGGAAAAGTAGTCTCAGAATATTAAGAAAGTAGTCCTAGTCAAAAACAATAAGTATTTAGAAAAGTAGTCCCAGATATACTAGGAAAGTAGTCATAGTCAGAAATAGCAGGCACTAGGAAAGTAGTCCTAGCCCAAAATATAGACACTAGGAAAGTAGTCTTAGTCCAAATACAATAGGCACTTGAAAAGTAGTCCTAGCCGAAAAGCTATCCTATAGGCACTAGAAAAATAGTCCTAGCCCAAAACCATTCTAAGTAAAGTCATACTACATGGAAGATTAAAAAGATATATCTCCTCAAATTTAGTAAAGCTATATTCCATCAATTTCCTTATAAAAAAATATGAAATGCCATATGAATGTAATTCAAAGTTAATATAGAAATAATCATCTAATATTCTATGTTTAATGCAATGAATCCAAATGCAAAGAAGCCCAAAACAAGGAAGCATAGCATACAATGTTCAATGTATATAAAATAGCACTAAACAACATTTGTGATATCACTTTGTTTTCTATTTAAGATGTTCTAACTAACCTAAACTTATACAAGTTTAGGATCTCCAATATCCAGCTATCGAGTATAAATCTAGAATATCGAGCCTACAAGTCAAAAGAATGTTAGAACTAATAAGTTCTAACACTTATAAATCACATGTCGCTTAATTAAGTTAAAATAATAAATCAAACATCCTAATTAATGATTTTATGAATCCCAAACCAATCTTGATTAGTATAAATCAAAGTTGAGGGATTAAGATGTTAAAAATCCAAGTATTAGATTTTAACTTCTTAATCCAATAGGTTCTAATCCTAATGATATAAAGTTAAACCCAATTCTCACGAGCTATAATTAAGGTTATCTTATAAAGCAAAATCAAACCTAATAAGATGGATCTCTAATCGTAAATCTAGAGTTTAAATATAAAATAATCATAAATAAAGGATGAAATCTAAAAAACTATAAAACTAAGGTTTTATCTATTAAATATCTAATTACTTAATAGATGAACTCTAATCTAATTCTTAACCTAGATCCTAAGGAATTAAGATCCTAAAGATCTAAAAGAAAGTCCTAAGAGAATATTTAAATCTTAGGTTTGATATTATTTAACTATTAAAATGATGAATATAACTTTAAAGGAGGCATAAGGTGAACTAAACTCACCTTATGGGACCTAAATTAGGACTTAGAGGATTTTGGGTCATTCTTAAGATTGTTACTAAAATATCATTTAAGGAGTTTAAATGTTATAAAATGAATTCAAATCAGTTATATTACTATTTTTAAAGGTTTAAGAATGTATTTTAGGTTATAAGATGATTAAACCTAAATTTGGGCAAAATGACCATTTTGCCCTTTACTTAAGGGTCTAAATTTCATCTTTATAAATTAGGGCATAAATCTGAAATTTCTTAAAGTGGAAAGATTACTTACTGTCTAATATGAATTTAGACAGTAAGTTCAGTAATTTTGGTTAAGGATTTAGCCTTATAAGGTCAAATTAAGGAATTAGACTTACAAGGGCAAATTGGTAACTTTATCCTAATGAAACCTAAATTTTCTATTAGTTTACTGTAGGTTATGTCCTAAGGTTTCCATAGAACCTAAATCATCAAATTCTGATGTGTATTGGCTAAGTTATGGCCAATACAAGTTCTATGGTTAATAATTAAGGTTTAGTGTAATTAGTGAGTGATTAGTGAAATTAATCACAATACCACTAAACTAATTACACAATTAGGTTTTAATTTACTCTAGGAGTTCTCTAAAATTTTAATCACTCAATTTGGATCATTAATTTTGCTAATCTTTACTAATCAAGTTTTTTAAAGTAATTAGGGTTAATTAAAAAATTTAACTGTTGGATCCTAAATATTTTTATAGTTTACTGTAAATTAGGTTTTCTTGATATAAATTGATATTTGGATCACCTAATTTGGAGCTCAATTGACCAACTTATGGTCAATTGAAGTTCTAGGGTTAGTTGACCTAATCAGGGTTAGGTCCTAAATGTGATTAGTCTAAATTTAATTCAAACAGCAAATTGGACACTACTAAATTAATCCTTAAGATTTTTTGAGTATTTTGAGACCCATATTGGGTATGTTTGGATTAACACACACAAAGTTATAGCCATTTTAACAATAGGGACAATTAGGGTTTAAAGTGAGGATCCTAAATATCACCAAGTCAAATAGTCATCCAATCTGAGATTTGATAGTTCCATATTGATCCTCATATATTTCTGAATTCAATGGTATAAATATTTCCTATAATTGGGTTAATAGATTTTAAATTATGAATGATTTAATAATTGTAATTATTTGATTTAATTATTAATTTCTTTAATTATCCGGCTAGATTAAAGTGGCGTGCGGGTCCCGTAATTCCCGATATGGGACACGTGGCAGATACAGTAATATCGGGCCAGATGGTTTGCGCTCGGGTCGAACATGGCCCGCAAACGTCCCGGGCTCCTTCGTCTCTCGCAAAAGAAAAGGCGAATTAGGGCATCCTGATCTTCTCACGGGCGAAGACCTCCAGACGCGATCGTGACAACGAAGAGGCCTAAAGTTGGGAGTACCTACTAAGCTAAACGTTCGATCCTAATCGCCCTTCTTCCATCGTTGACTTGATGCCCTAAAGGTTCTTAGGACTAAGAATAACTTAAGCTTGATATTACGAAGAAAATCAAACCCAAAATGCCTAATTGAAGTCGATACACATACAATAATATTTGCATGACGTTATACATTTGAAATGCTGAATAAGATCAAGTATATGTGAGCCGGAAGGCGAAGTACCTCGCTCGATCGATCAGCGCTGAAAATTTAAGAGTTAAGAGAAGTTATCAAAAGGGTGCTGCACTCCCTTTTTTCCCCTTCCCAGGATTTCGAAAGATTCAATCTAATATTGGATCCCTGAATGAAGTTCTAAGGCGGCAGAAGACATGCGGATGCGACCCCGTCGGCCGCATGTCCAGGCGATTGCCGCGTGTTGCCCTAGCATCGAAGAAGATGCATCACGCAGGTCGATCGATCGGGTCGGCCCGCTCGCTCGGATCGTGCCGAAAAGCGGCCCGGTTCAGATGAATGTGGGAAACGGATTCATGCTGGAGATGGAACCCGGTCCAATAACGAGGGTGGATCCCACCTTTATTCAAATGGCGGGGGTTTAATTAATGGGTGGGACTCATTAGTTAATAAATCTAATTTAATTAGTATAATACTCAATTTCATAATTAAATTTAAGTAATTAAATGTGTAAAAATTCCAAAAATTCACCCCTAGCTAATTGAGGGGTGAGGAACTCAATGGCAAGATCGGATTTCAATTTCAACAAGTATTTATTTATTTGATTTTTCTGAGTATTTAAATAATATTAAAATATTCGTTAAAATTTTAACGACTTCCAAATGCATCCAAAACTTCACCCCTAGCTATTTTGGGGGTGATGAGCGCAATAGCGAAGTCAGATTTTTGATTTGAGGTCAAAATAAAAAGTCAATTTCTAGAGTTTTGGGATTTTTTAGGAAATCAAGAATTGCTCTATCTGATTCCTGATTTGATCTAGATATTAGAGGTGAGTCCTAAATGACATAGTTAATATACTAGAAGTACAATTAAGACTTAAATTAGTCTTAAGTAACTTAAGTAACAATCTGGGTTATTACAGACTCCCCTACTTAAGAACGATGTCGTCCTCGACATCACTCAAGTGAGAAGAATTAAGCATATATAAAGTAATGAATTGTAATTGGTTAGAGTTGAAAAATTACCTTAGTTAAAAAGGCTTGGGTATGTCTGTCGCATATCCGCTTCTTTCTCCCAAGTGGCTTCATTGCATGACCGGTTCTTTCACTGAACTTTTATCATTGAAATAGAACGGTTCCTTAATTTCTTTTGATCACGATCTAAAATTTTAATTGGTTCTTCAGTGTATGAAAGATCCGGTTGAATTTCTATTATTGGAAGTTGAATTAGATGGGAAGGATCTTGAAGACACTTCCTTAGCGATGATACATGGAACACATTGTGAACAGCAGCAAAGTCTTCTGGCAGTTCTAGCTTATAAGCTGCTGATCCAATCTTCTGCATGATCATGAAAGGTCCAACATACCTTGGACTGAGTTTTTCGCAGACTCCAAAACGATAAATTCCCTTCATCGGGCTCACTTTTAAATATACCAAGTCTTCTTCTTTGAACTCAAGAGGACGGTGAGGATTATCATGATATTTACTTTGTCTGTCTTGAGCTGTTTTGATTCTTTACTGGATGAGTTTCAATTTCTTGTTTGTTTCTTCTACTAACTCAAAACCATATAATTGAGTACCTCCTGTCTCAAACCAAGCTAGTGAAGTTGAGCATTTTCTACCATATAACGCTTCATATGGTGCCATTTTAATACTGGATTGGAAACTATTATTGTATGCAAATTCTATTAAAGGAATATGATCTTCCTAGGTTCCTAAAAAATCTAACATACATAAGTGGAGTAGATCTTCTAAGACTTGGTTCACTCTTTTTGTCTAGCCATCAGTTTGTGGATGGAATGCGGTACCCATTGCCAGAGTAGTTCCTAGGTCCTGATGGACAGCTTGCCAAAACTTTGAGGTAAACCGACTGTCTCTATTGGATACAATCGATTTAGGAATTCCATGTAACCAGATTATTCTATGATATACAGTTTTGGCCAGTTTCTCCACTGAGTTTGTCTGTCGTACAGGAATAAAGTGAGCAGATTTAGTTAATCTATCAACAATCACCCAGATTATATCAGATCCAGATTTTGATCGAGGTAAGCCCATTATAAAATCCATTGATATATCAAACCACTTTCCATTCAGGTATCTCAAGTGGGTTGAAGTAACCACCAGGTCTCTGATGTTCTACCTTGACCAAACTACAAGCATGGCATTTCTTCCAACAAACTCTGCCACACTTCTTTTCATCCCTGGCCACCAAAAGGACTGTTTCAGATCTTGATACATTTTTGAACTTCCATGATGTATTTGATAGCTATAATTATGTCCTTCAATCAATACCTCCTGCTGCATGGACTTAAGAATCCATATACGATTATCCTGATAAATCACTAACCCATGCAATTGTAAATCATGATGGCCGTCCTCCTTCAATGTCCATTTAAACTTTAAGTATTCTTCATCTTTGGTTTGATAGATGGAAACATCTCTATGATATGTGGGTTTCTTACATTTATATTAGTTATATTGAGCTCACCACATCACTTCGAACAGGAATAATTTCCATCTTTTGAAATTCTTCTATTAATGAACTTGTAGCGATCATTATTGATAACGTTGCACTACGGCTAAGGTATCTGCCACCACATTTACTTACTTGGGTGGTATTGAATATCTAAATCATAGTCACTAATCAATTCAAGCCATCTTCTTTGGCGACAATTCAACTCGCATTGAGTGAAGATATATTTTAAGCTTTGGTGATCAGTGAAAATAGAGCATTGAACACCATACAGATAATGATACCATATTTTTTAATGCAAAATTAGTGCATCAAGTTCTAGATCATGTACTGGATAATTCCTCTCATGTGGCCTCAACTGTTGTGAAGCATATGCAATCACTTTTCCTTCTTGCATTAACACGCAACCTAATCCAGTTCCTAAGGCATCTGTATATACTTGATAGTTCAAGCCATCTTTTGGTAGCACTAATACTGGAGCAGTAGAAAGGGCATCTTTTAAGGTTTGGAAATGCTTTTTCACATTCAGGAGCCCAGATAAATAGAACAGCTTTTCTGAGTTAGCTTGGTTATAGAGCAGCATCTGAGAGAATTCTTTAACAAATTTATCTATAATAGCCAGCGAGACCTAAGAAACTTCTTATATCTGTTACTATTTTTGGCTGAATCACTCTTGAATGGCACAGATCTTCTGCTGATCAACTCGGATTCCCTGAGCATCTACAATATGACCCAGGAATGCTACTGACTTCAACCAGAATTTCTATTTTGAAAATTTGGCATATAATTTATGTTCTCATAAAATCTCTAATACCATTCTTAAATGGTTTTCATGATCTTCCATAGTCTTTGAATAATGAGTATATCATCAATGAATACAATTACAAATTTATCTAAGAATGGCTTTAGGACTCACTGCATTAAGTCCATAAAAATAGAAGGTGCATTTGTGAGTCCAAAGGACATCACAAGTAATTCATAGTGTCCATACTGGGTTCTAAATGTTGTCTTCTCCATGTCAGAATCTTTACTTGGAGTTGATGATATCCCGATCTTAAATCAATCTTCGAGAATACTATCACCCCAGATAACTGATCGAATAAATCATCGATTCTGGGAAGTGGGTATTTATTTTAATAGTGACTTTATTTAATTCTCTGTCGTCTATACACATTTGCATAGACCCATCTTTCTTCTTAACAAATAGCACTAGGGCACCCCATGGTGACATACTTGGCTTAATAAAACATTTGTCCATTAGTTCTTTTGGTTGCTCGCTAAGCTTATGAAGTTCCTTAGGAGCCATTTTTGTAAGGAGCCTTCGAAATTGGTTGGGGTACCTGGAACTAAGTTGATTGTCATTTCAACTTCTCTTGATGGAGGCAACCCCGGTAACTCATCAGGAAAAACATCAGCAAATTCATTAACCACCTTAATCTCAGAAAGTGGTATGTCTTCTTTACTATCTCCCAGCATGGTAACTAGGTGTGCTGAACAACCCTTGTTCATTAATTTAATGGCCATCATTGCATTGATTATTGAACTTAAGGTACTAAACCTTCCTACAAATATTTCTGAGGGTAGTCATCGATTTGATGGTTATCTTCTTTTGTTGACAATTTATGATTGCACTATGGGTACTAAGCCAGTTCATTCCCAAAATAATATCAAAGTTTACAATAGGTAGAACAATCAGTTTTGCTTGAAATGCTTGCTTATTCAAAGGTATTTGAAGATTGCAAAACTGAGTGGTACTGAGTTGAGTTCCAGATGGAAGCCCAACAGATAAGGTCCTTGCCATTTTGTAGCATGGCAAATTTAAACTCTTGGCAAAAGCTTAAGATATAAATGAATGGCTAGCTCCCGTATCAAATAGTATCTTACACGAGCGATCGTTAATACATATGGTGCCTAATATTTAATCGGAATTACTTAAAAGCTTAAAGAATGAAATATGAATTATGCACAGTTAACTATGATTATTCAAATTTAGTAATACTTAGAATATAATTAGATATGTGTACCTGTTATGATATTATTATCTTTAGCAGCCTCTACTGGAGTAAGAGTATAAACTCTAGCAAAACCAGATGATCTTCTAAGGATTTGTTGCTAAGGAGGCTTGGAGGTACTAGGCTGTGTGATATTACTTCCAACCCTCCTTTGAGTGGAGACCGTAGGTTGCTGAGATGACACCATAGTAAGGGGTTGATTGCTTCGACTGAATCGAGTAGTATTAAGGACTTGAGTTTCATTAGGATGGTCAATACGTGCATCATCGATTGTCATATTGAAATTACATTGTCGATAGAAATGTCCTTTTCTTCCACATGTATAGCAACATTGTTGATTATGATAACATTTCCCAAAGGGATGAGGTTTAGTACACACATTATACATTTATGTGGGTGTAGGATCTGCTTCAATCTAGTAGACTTTCCTTGAAGGAGCTCTAGCCTTTTTAGGATTATTTTCCCTGTATGAGGTCGAGCTGAAATTCCTTTTAGATTCTTTTTGAGATTGATGTTGATCGATGACACGAGCTGTTTCAATCAGTTCCATAAAGTTGGATAGCCTTAGTGGCACTACATGATCCTTTATTGAATCATGAAGTCCACTTATAAACCTATGGCAGCGTGCTTCTTTCGTTCGTACCATGTCAGGAGCAAAATGAGCTAATCGCCTGAATTCAGATTCATACTCAGCTAGAGTGCGACTTCCTTGTCTCAACCTAAGGAACATGTCACCCAAATTATTTTGAACTGATGGAGGGATAAATTCTACTCTGAAGGCTTTTACGAATTTGTCCCATGGAATCTCCTCAATGTAATAATTTGCAAAAAGTGTGCTGCAGAGGTTATCCCACCAATACTCTGCCTCTTCCTAGAACATGTGGGTGACTAGTCTAACTGACTCAGAATCTAGACAGTTTTTACTAGTTAAATTCTTCTCTGCTATCTTAAGCCAATTGGCTGTATCCATAGCCGACATATTCCCATTTAAATTAGGAGTTCTCAATCTAATGAAGCTGTGTAAGAGACCATCTGTAGGTTGTTGGTATTATTGAAGAGGATAGTAGGGTGCAGGATTTACAGATGCGGGAGACGAGTTTTGTTGCCTTGAAATTAATCTCTCAATTCTTTCGGATTGCTGGGCATTAGTTGCTACAAGTGTCTTTACTGCCTCCAATAGTGTATTGATTTCAGCGGAATTGCTGCTAGACGTAGCAGGGTGCGATGATGACTATCCGGGATTTATGTTTATACCTGTATTAAGGAATCATGATGATTTTTGAGAGATCTTTAAAAGAAACAAGTTATACATACCCTATTAATTTGATTGAGCAATTTCATATTTCTTAAATTATTAATATAATATGTGTTTCATGACTATCTTTAGTATATTTGTATTTTATACTCAATATTCTGAGTATATGAAAATATGGATATCATTTTAGTATTCATTTAGTGATTGTATGGCAGAAGAACTATCCATTAGGTAGATTGGAATACGAATTCTAATTTGACACCTTATGGAGTTCTCTGATACCAACTGTGGCGGCCGCCCCCAAATCACCCGGATTAGGAGGAGGTCGTCACTTAGCAAACCCTCACTTAACATTCAGATTAAGGAATAGACCCTCTTAATCAAATGCCAAGGGAGGATGTGCCTTAACAAGCAAAGAGCAGCAACATAAACAATCGCTTAAATGAGTATACTATAATTTATCAGAGTGCGGAAGAAAAACAAATGTAACATCCATACAATCCAGATAAAAATTGTACAACTCAGAATATATAAGCATAAAAAGTAAAGCAGTTAAATTCTGTATTATTACAAAATAATATTAAAGTTTATACAGTAATGAAAGTAAAGTCTCTCATATTCTCACAATATCTAGTAGTGACTAATGATCTTCTCCTATATGCTCCTCCTCCTGAACCTGATCTCCAGAAGGTCCTACAACCTCAAATAGCTCAGAATTTACCATTATCGGTTTCACAATGGTAGGGCCCCAGCCAACAAAAGAAAAATCTAGTTAGACAAAATATCTAAGTATATTTTAGGTTGTAAATTGTTAAGTTTTAATGATATCACAATACTAAGCAATATAGGAGCAGTAAGCATCAAAGAAAGGTAACAAACTTATAATAAACATAATTATAACTTAAATAAAATGTGAGGTAAGCACATACCTCAACTCAAGCTGCAGAAAATGTTAAGTAATGCATAAAGAAATCTACTAAACACAAGTGAAACTTCTAAGTACATGATTAATATAAGATATGCTGATTTATAATTAAGCTGAAAGTACAGAACTAAAAGTAAAACTTTAACATCCTAATATGCTAAAAGTAAAAGTGAACTGCTGAAAGGTAAAAACTAAATATTCAAAGCTATGAGTACAAAGGAACTGTAAAAAATGAAAATATAGCAGAAGGCGTACTGAACTATAAGGCTAAGTAAGAACGGCAAAAAATGAAAATATAGCAGAAGGCGTACTGAACTATAAGACGAAGTAAGAACTGCAGAAAATGAAAATATAATGAGAAATGAACTGAACTGTAAGGTACAAGTGAGCCAAAACTGTAAAGTAACTAAAAGACAACTGTAAAGTAACTGTAATACAAATGAGATAACTGAAAAGTAACTGTTAAAAATGAGATATTCTTACTTAGTCCTGCCATAAGTAAAGTCCATAGGCTCATCTGGAAAAGTAGTCCCAAATTAAAGTTAATTCTATCTAAAAAGTAACTACTGAACATCTGGAAAAGTAGTCCCATATTAAAATTAATTCCATCTTAAAAAGTATTGCAAACCATCTGGAAAAGTAGTCCTAGATTCACTAGGAAAGTAGTCCTAGTAAAAAATAACAAGTATCTGGAAAAGTAGTCCCAAATACACTAGGAAAGTAGTCCTAGTTAGAAATAATAAGTATCTGGAAAATTAGTCTCAAATACACTAGGAAAGTAGTCCTAGTAAGAAACAGCAGGCACTAGGAAAGTAGTCCTAGCCCAAAATACAGACACTAGGAAAGTAGTCCTAGTCCAAATACAACAGGCACTTAGAAAGTAGTCCTAGCCAAAAAGCTATCCTACAGGCACTAGGAAAATAGTCCTAACCCAAAACTATTCTAAAGTAAAGTCATACTACATGGCAGACTGAAAAGACATAACTCCTCAAATTTAGTAAAGTTATATTCCATCAATTTCCTTCTAAAAAAATATGAAATGCCATATGAATGTAATTCAAAGTTAATATAGAAATAATCATCTAACATTCTATGTTTAATGCAATGGATCCAAATGTAAAGAAGTCCAAAATAAAGAAGCATAGCATACAATGTTCAATATATATAAAATAGCACTAAACAACATTTGTGATATCACTTTGTTTTCTATTTAAGACATTCTATCAAATCTAAACTTATACAAGTTTAGGATCTCCAATATCCAGATATCAAGTATAAATCCAGAATATCGAGCCTATAAGTCAAAAGAATGTTAGAACTAATAAAGTTTTAACACTTATAAATCACATATCGCTTAATTAAGTTAAAATAATAAATCAAATGCCCTAATTAATGATTTTATGAATCTCAAACTAATCTTGATTAGTATAAATCAAAGTTGGGGGACTAAGATGTTAAAAATCAAGTATTAAATTTTAACTTCTTAATCCAATAGGCTCTAATCCTAATGATATAAAGTTAAACCCAATTCTCACAAGCTATAATTAAGGTTATCTTATTAAGCATAATCAAACCTAATAAGATGGATCTCAATCTTAAATCTAGAGTTTAAATATAAAATAATCATAAATAAAGGATGAAATCTAGAAAACTATAAAACTAAGGTTTCATCTATTAAATATCCAATTACTTAATAGATGAACTCTAACTTAATTTCTAAGCTAGATCCTAAGGAATTAAGATCCTAAATATCTGAAAAAAAGTCCTAAGAGTATATTTAAATATTAGGTTTGATATTATTTAATTGTTAAAATGATGAATATAACTTTAAAGGAGGCATAAGGTGAACTAAACTCACCTTATGGGACCTAAATTAGGACTTAGAGGATTTTAGGTCATTCTTAAGATTGTTACTAAAATATCACTTTAAAGAGTTTAAATGTTGTAAAATGAATTCAAATGAGTTATATTATTGTTTTTAAGGGTTTAAGAATGTATTTTAGGATATAAGATGATTAAAATTTGGGCAAAATAATTATTTTGCCCCTTACTTAAGGGTCTAAATTTCATCTTTATAAATTAGGACTTAAATCTGAAATTTCTTAAAGTGGAAAGATTACTTACTGTCTAATATGACATTTAATAGTAAGTTCATTAATTTTGGTTAAGGATTTAGCCTTATAAGGTCAAATTAAAAAATTAGACTTATAAGGGCAAATTGGTAATTTTATCCTAATGAAACCTAAATTTTCTGTTAGTTTATTGTAGGTTATATCCTAAGGTTTCCATAGAACCTAAAATCATCAAATTCTAATTTGTATTGGCTAAGTTATGGCTAATACAAGTTCTAGGGTTAATAATTAGGGTTTAATATAATTAGTGAGTGATTAGTGAAATTAATCACAATACCACTAAACCAATAACACAATTAAGTTCTAATTTACTCTAGTAGTTATTTAAAATTTGAATCACTCAATTTGGATCATTAATGTTGCTAATCTTTACTAATCAAGTTTTTAGAGTAATTAGGGTTAATAAAGAAATCTAATCATTAGATCCTAAATATTTTTACAGTTTACTACAAATTAGGTTTTCCTAATATAAATTGATATTTGGATCACCTAATTTGGAGCTCAATTGACTAACATATGGTCAATTGAAGTTTTAGGGTTTGTTGACCTAATTAGGGTTAGGTCCTAAATGTGATTAGTCTAAATTTAATTCAAATAGCAAAATGGACACTACTAAATTAATCCTTATAGTTTTTTGAGTATTTTGAGACCCATATTGGGTATGTTTGGATTAACACACACAAAGTTATAGCCATTTAAACAATTGGGATAATTAGGGTTTTAAGTGAGGATCCTAAATATCACCAAGTCAAATAGTCATCCAATCTGAGATTTGATAGTTCCATATTGATCCTCATATTTTTTTGAATTCAATGGTATATAATTTTACTATAATTGGGTTAATAGATTTTAAATTATGAATGATTTAATAATTGTAATTATTTGATTTAATTATTAATTTCTTTAATTATCCGATTAGATTAAAGTGGCGAGCCGGTCCCGCAATTCTCGATATGGGACATATGGCAGTTACAGCAATATCGGGCCAGATGGTTTGTGCTCAGGTCGAACACGACCCGTAAACACCCCGGGCTCCTTCGTCTCTCGGAAACGAAAAGGCGAATTAGGGCATCCTGATCTTCTCACGGGCGAAACCTCCAGACGCGATCGTGACAACGAGAAGAGGCCTGAAGTCGGGAGTACCTACTAAGCTAAATGCCCGGTCCTAATCGCCCTTCTTCCATCGGCGACTTGATGCCCTAAAGGTTCTTAGGGCTAAGAATAACTTAATTTTGATATTACGAAGAAAATTGAACCCAAAATGCCTAATTGAAAATCGATACACATACAATAATATTTGCAAGATGTTACACATGTGAAATGCTGAATAAGATCAAGGATATGTGAGCTGGAAGACGAAGTACCTCGCTCGATCGATCAGCACTGAAAATTTTAGAGTTAAGAGAAGTTATCGAAAGGGTGCTGCACTCCCTTTTTTCCTCCTCCCAGGCTTTCGAAAGATTCAGTCTAATATTGGATCCCTTATTGAAGTTCTAAGGTGGCAGAAGACGCGCAGATACAACCCCGTCGGCCGCGTGTCCAGGCAATTGCCGTGTGTCCAGGCGATTTTCGTGTGTTGCCCTAGCATCGAAGAAGATGCATCATGCGGGTCGATCGATCGGGTCGGCCCGCTCGCTCGAACCGTGCCGAAAAGCGGCCCGGTTCAGATGAATGCGGGAAACGGGTTCATGCTGGAGACGGAACCCGGTCCGATAACGAGGGTGGGTCCCACATTTATCAAATGGCGGGGGTTTAATTAATGGGTGGGACTCATTAGTTAATAAATCTAATTTAATTAGTATAATACTCAATTTCATAATTAAATTTAAGTAATTAAATGTGTGTAGAAAAATTCCAAAAATTCACCTCTAGCTAATTGAGGGGTGATGAACTCAATGGAAAGATCGGATTTCGATTTCGACAAGTATTTATTTATTTATTTTTCTGAGTATTTAAATAATATTAAAATATTCGTTAAAAATTTAACGACTTTCAAATGCATCCAAAACTTCACCCCTAGCTAATTTGGGGGTGATGAGCGCAATGGCGAAGTCGGATTTTTGATTTGAGGTCAAAATAAAAAGTCAATTTCTAGGGTTTTGGGATTTTCCAAGAAATCAAGATTTGCTCTATTTGATTTCTGATTTGATCTAGATATTAGAGGTGAGTCCTAAATGACATAGTTAATGTACTAGAACTATAATTAAGACTTAAATTAGTCTTAAGTAACTTAAGTAACAACCTGGGTTATTACAGGCAGTGACCCGCGTGTTCTGCAATTGGGTTAAGTAATATAGGCCGATTTTCTGGATTTAATTTCCTTATAGAAATTAAATCCTGAAAATCAAACTATATGATTTAATTAACCAAATCATTTCAAATAAATTAATAAAATAGCATTGCTTATATAAATCCAAATGGTATGATCCAATATACCATTTTGATTAAAAAAATACAAGGAACATTAATCTGAAATAAAATTTCACTTTCTTCAATTAAAATTTCTAATCTATCCTAACTTCTCTAAACAATTAATTAGTGAATATTTAATTCATTTATTTTCCAAATGGTATGATTAATGTCTCTAAATATTCATATGATAGAGAAGAACCTAATTATGCCATAAAAATATTTTAGGATTTGTAAAATTATTTATCACCTCTTAATTATCCTAATTAGTGATTAGGGAATAATTAATTTAATTGATCTCTAATTTTTAAGATCTTGATACCCAGAACTCCGTAAGTCTTATAGAATCCATTTTTGAACTTAGGTCTCACTTTCATAGCTTAATATTATTAATCACCCTTAATAATCTTAAAATTAGATTAGTGCACATTAAGTCTTCCTTAAGTGCAATTTTAATATTTAAGGTGTTAATTCCTTATAATCACTTTTGAATCCTAAATCTTAGAATATTAATTTTATCCTTATGAGAGGCATTTTGGTCAATTGGGCCAAAAGTTGATTTAAGAGTCGTAAAACCCTAGAATTATATATAAATACTTTAAGAAGTAAGATAATAGTGTAGGATATTTTCAAAAGCTGTTGAACCTAATTAATGAATCCCAATTGTTAATTCTCAAAATCCTCTTAAAATGCACTTAAGAACCATCAAAACCTTAAAATGATCTTAGATCTTCAATATAAAATTAATTAAGTAAATATACAAAGCATATGAAAATAGTGCTAATCAACTTAACTACCATCTAACTCAATTCTAGTGTTCTTCCTAAGCTTATATCTTAAGGAAAACCTTATGTTTAACCTTAGCTAAGATCTTAAGCAATTAATATAAACCCTTAGATATTAGATCCTAGTAGCTTAGATCTAATGAGTGATTAAGCTATTCAATAGATGAAGTTTCCTAAGAATTATAACCTTCATTCTTGAAATTATTTAGGAATCTCCCAAGTGTTAAAATCCCTTGAATTCTTTTCTTAGTGGTTTAAGTAATTCACCCCATGGAATAATGAAATTATTTTATAGAATGAATCTAGTTCTTAGATTTATAAGTTCTTACTTTATTATTTTGTCTGGTAATTTTAGATTACAACCCTTTTAAATTAGGATCATATTTTTCTTAATCTCTCAATCCTTAAGATTCTCTACCTTTAAAGTGAGGCCTTGTGTGAGACCTTAAATCCTTAGATATTAGTACATCGGATTTAGAACTTAAACCCCAAATTATAGTTTAACTTTAAATTTATGAATATTGATATCTCTGGATCAAGATTGGGTGTGGGTTATTAAAATACACTAATTAAGTCATTGATTAATTATTAAACTTTGATAAATGACACTTCTGATTATGGATTAGAACTTGTTAAGTTCTAATATTTAACTTTAAGATCATAAATCTAAGATTATACTTGATAATTGAATTTTGGAGATCCTAAGCTTGTACTATCTCAGAGTAGATAAAATGAATTAAATTAGACAATAAAAGATATCACATATGTTTAGTAGAGTTCTTGCTTACTTTGACTTTATTGCCTCTTATACCTTATATTTAAGCTTTATACATGTAACGACCCAGGTTGTTACCTAGGTCAATTAAGATTAATCTAAGTCTTAATTATGGTTCTAGTTCACTAACTAAGTCATTTATAACACATCTCTAAGATCTAGGTTAAATCAGAAATTAATTGGATCAAATCTTGATATTAAGTCTAAACTCATATTAGATAGTAAGTAATCACTCCACTTCAATAAATTCCAATTTTAAGCCCTAATTTAAAAAGATGAAATTTTAGACTCTTAAGTAGGGGCAAAATGGTCATTTTGCCCAAATTTAGGGTTCAATGATTTTAAGTCCTGAATTCATCCTTAAATCATTATAATTAGTAATTAAAGTTTAAATCACTTTAATAATTATAATTCTATGTCTTAAATTAGAAATTCAAGAAAAATCATAAATTTATTCTTAAATAAAAACCTAAGTAAATATGTGAGTTCTTTTCCTTTATTTAAACTTCTTAACTCATCCTATAGGTCTTATAACATTAGTTAGGATATGTGTCTAAGTAATACTCTTAGTACTTAAGAGCCTTCATTCCTAAGATTAGGAGTAAATCTTAGGCTAGAATTCATCTAATGAGTAAAGTGGGTTACTCGTTAAGGTGAAACCTTGAGTTTATTAGTTTATAGATTTTCATAATTTATTAAATGATTAATTGATCTTTTAATTTTAGAATTAAGATTAGAAATCTATCCTATTGAATTTGACTTAATTCAATAGGATTTGCCTTAACATTAAATCAGTGAGATGGGATTAAACTCTAGTCCTTATGATGACCTTATGATTAAGTAATTAAACTTTATTCTTTGGAGTTTGATTCTTAATCCTTTCAATCTTGATTTAGCTAATCAAGATTTGGTTTGGGATTATATAAAACAACAAATTAGGATGATTAATTTACTTATTTAATCATATAGTCGACATTAATTCATTTATAATTATGACTTAGCTAATCCTAATTATGTTCAACTCATAGGGTTGTGTTTTTAAGTTATAGACAGTATAAGAATTGATGATTCTGAATCTTATATAACTTAGAGTAGTTTTATGTAGTGCTATTTTACATATTAAAATTTGTATGCTTTGCTTTCCCTTGCTTTGGACTTTGTACCTAGTCACATTATATAGAACATAGTTTACTTTCTATGTTAATTTGATTCATTCATAAGGCATATTCATAATTAAAAAAGATAAACTTAATGAGACAACTTTTATGTAATTTACAATGGATCATATTTTACTTAGTCTACCTAGACATTTTTACAACTTTACTTTTGCACTAGGATGTTTCTCCTAGGTGCTATGTGATACTTTACTTTGGCATTAGGATGTTTCTCCTATATATTCAGTAGGTACTTTGTGGCATTTACTTTAATCTGGGATATTTCTCCTAGATTATATAGATTGAATTAACTATAGGATTTGGGATGTTTCTCCTAGATTATGCAGATGGAATTAACTATAGGATCTAGGATGTTTCTCCTAGATACTTCCAGATGGATTCTTTTAATAGGCTCTTACTTTACTTTTTGGCAGGGCTAAGTAAGAATATGTCCATGTGATTTTACACAATTTTACTTTACCTTTCAGCATATTTACATGCATTTTCAGTATAATTCTTCTTTATACAACACTTTAGTTATATATAGTAGTTCCTTTAATACTTACAGCTTTATTGTACTTTCAGCAAATTTACTTTTACCTTATGGCATGTTAGGATGTTAGAACTGTTTCTTTTCCAGTACAGTATCTTTACTTTATATCGTAAATTGGCATATTTATTTTGATCATATTACTTAGGAATTTCCTTTGTACTTAGTAGAATTCTCATATGCTACTTGACCCTTTTCTGCAGCTTGAGTTGAGGTATGTGCTTATCTCATACTTTGTTTAAGCTATAATTTATTATTATAACTTGCCTTTCTTTCTTTGTTGCATTACAACTACTTTCATGCTTAAGTTAGTTTGTGATATCAATAAACATATAAAAATGATTACCCTAAAATGTACTTAAACATTTTGTCTAACTAGATTTTTCTTTTATTGGCTGGGGCCTACCATTATGAAACTAATAATGGTAGATTCTGAGCTATTTGAGGAGGTTGAGCCTTTAGAGGAGCAGAGTCAGGAAGAGGCTCAGATTGCTGAAAACCTTTAGATTACTTCTAGTTTTCTTTATATTTTTCATCATGAGGATGAGAGACCTTTTACTTCAGTCTTTTAACTTTAAATATTTGTAATAATACATGTTTAAATTGTACTTCTCTTTTCTTGCATTTTATATTATGAGTTGGATATTTTACTTTTCATTATGGATGAATGAATATTACTATAGTTTGTTTCTTTTTCTTTCGTACTCTGATTTCATAGTATACTCATTAAGTGATTGTTCTTCTTTGCACTATTAAAAAGGGCATATCCTTCCCTTAAGATTGGATGAAAGTCTTAAACTTCTAACCTAATGTTAAGTAAGGGATGTGCTTAATGACGATCACTCCCTAATCCGGATGATTAGGGGCGGCCGCCACAATACCTTAGACATATTAGTAAACATAAGATATTTGATTTGTATCCTATGTTAGATTTGAAATGCATCAATATTATTTAACTTTAATCAATACTTCAGTTCTTCAAATATTAGTTCAAAAGAATGTGTTCTAGTATTTCTGCCTCTTCAGTTCAATAGAGTGTGTTCTAATAATTCTACCTCTTCAGTTCAGTTCTTTTGTAATAGAATTAACTCGGATCCAACCATGACAGGTTTGGATGATACATGTCTGATTC
The DNA here is from genome assembly GCA_016760335.1 of Gastrodia elata. NCBI lineage: Eukaryota > Viridiplantae > Streptophyta > Magnoliopsida > Asparagales > Orchidaceae > Gastrodia > Gastrodia elata. The sequence continues at coordinate 45,993,232 of CM028675.1, read as the reverse complement.
TATAGTTCGGCTCAGATCTAGCCCTATGGTTGGCTAAATGATACATGTTGGACTTTTTGTTCAGTGGCTTCATTTAACTTATTTTTATTATGGTAGTACTAACTTTGGCATATCTCTAAATTCAGTTCAGTTTCAGTGGCTTCGTTAGCCAATTTATACACTAATATTATATATATATATATATATATATATATATACTTTCTTGTTTCCTGCGCATTTTGTTACAACTCAGTTCAATTTTATTTATAGTACTTGTTTATTTATATATATTAGGATGTTAGTTTTATTTGTTTCAGTTTTCTTATATGTTTCAGATTAGCTTATATTATTATGTAAATCAACATGCATTAATATGATCATAAGCATGTTAGGATGTGTTTTACTTTCAACAATTTCAGTATTTATAGTTATAAGTATGATTATTGTCTAACTTTGTTGCAGCCTCTGATTGAGGTATGTTATTCACATATTTTATTTTGTCTAGTTATAAATGTTTTATTTGTAACAATCATGTTCTTTTGTCACTTGTTGCACCTATTTAAATGCATAAATATTTAGTAAAATATGATATCTTAAAATATGTATTTTTCATTAAATCAGCTTAAAATATGCTTTGACAAATATTTAAATCAAGTTTTTTTTTTCTTGGCTGGGGACCTAACATTGTGATACTAATAATATCATATTCAGAGTTGTTCATGGAGATAGCTTCGGGTGAGGAGCTTAGCAAGGAGGAGGACATTCCTGCTGTTATCGAGGAGTAGATAGATTTACTTTCCTGGTTGCGAGGATGAGCGTGCCTTTTTATTTAATTCAATTAAGTATTGTAATAATTAATGTTCTGGATACTTTTACTTTTCTACACTTTTAAACTGAGTTGAGATCTTATCCTTTCTTTTATACGTTATGGAATGGATGTTATATTTGTCTTTGCTTTCGCACTTTGATCTTCCTTATATGTTGATGAATGGCTTACAGTTACATGTGGCATATTCTCCAATTAAGGCGGGTTAGGCTGAAACCTAACTCTACTGTAATTTGGGAATTCGTCGCACGGTGACCGCTCTACTGTAATCATGTTAATATTAGTATAAACATAATCACGGCAAAGATAGGATCCCACACCTTTGGTGCGAATCAGTGCCCCGGATCACGGTGAGTGTTTTTGTATTTGATTTGAGTCCGGAGGTGGCCGAAATCGATGGAAATTAATGACAGAAGTCAGCCCTAATTCAGTTGAGTCATGGGAGATCCGCATGAACAAAGCACAATAACGGGTCGGTCCGAGCCATGACTCACATTGTTTCGACTAATGGGATATTCCATGGGCCTTCGGGTTTCATTAGTCAATGCCATAGCCCAATAATAAATGTGGAATATTCCTGAAATATTCAAATTCTATTTAATAGTACACTTAATTTAAATAAATCAAAACTTTAGGAAATTAATGCAGATTTTATTAATGAAAATAACCTTAAGTGTTAGATTAGACCCCCAGTTAGTTTAGTATTCTTGAACAAATGAGTTCTATTAGTTTGAAAGTTTGGGTTAATCAAATTTGATAAATTTTGATCTAACTTAGGATCTAAGCTTGAGTAGTCTAAGCTTAAATTAGAATTATGATTTTAGTTTCTTAAGTTAAACTTTAGGACCATACCTCTTTGTATTTGGGGTATATTATCCTCATAGAAGGAGCTACCTTAAATTTAGTAATAAACTTAATCAAAACATTATATTGGATCCGATTTGATAACTTCAGTAAGTTAACTTAGATAATTAAATCATTTTTTTCAAATTAAGGTAAATATATGTCTGAACACCTTATCAGATTAATCGGTCTAAAATGTAAAGACTAGAGAATACTAATGATCCTTCTTTTGTGCATTTTAAGAGTAAATGAGCAATTAATTATTAATAATAGTTTTTGAGAATAGATAATTTAGGTTAAATTACACATGATTGAATATCACAAATATAGTTGATTTCTTTCAATAAACCTTAATGCTAGAATGCTTTAAGCATAAATCCTTATTGTATATAATCAAATGTGTGCATGCAAATAAAATTTTAATTATTTAAAAAAATTATCAGCATTCAGAGGGTTCATCAAAGCGGATTTGTTTGTATAGACACTTTATAGTTAATAGGTTGACTATAGGAGTAATAAAGAGACTATTGAGGAGAGTTAAGTAAGTTATGGGGAATCTGTACTTTCAGATGGTCTTGCAGAGATACTTGACTCCTTAGTTATTTTTGTACATGATCACAAATCAAAAGTAAAATAAGATAAAACATATGATTACATATATATATTTCTTTCAATCCATTTGCTCATTATTATTTACTTTCATTTATTTCGATTATTTAGTACAGCTTAGCATATATTTATTTGGTTATATTCATATTTATATCGAATATTTTACTAAAGTATAATCAGTGAGAACATTTTTATTTTTAGTATCTTTTTATAACATTGTGCACCGTTTAAATTAGTTAAAAATATTGTGATGTTGTAACAATCTAAACTATAAAATTTAAAAATCTAAAATTTAATTAGACAATTATCTAAAATAAGATTTTTATTATTTTAATTGGGGCCTTAGCATGTGGAATCGACGTATCAGATTAGGAGCGGGCCCTTAGAGCGAACATTTAACATTAAGAATATATAAATGCCACAAATACAGCGATTGTTAAAAATTAGAGTAACTTACATACTAATGTATACCAAAATATATAGATGATGTATCAATCCAATGTATAAGTAGATTATTGGTTGAATACAGTTTTTTGTGAGGCTTATATACAAAAATTAAAAAAAAATAAAATTATTAGTTCTGAATATTTTTTTGATATATATTCTTGTGTAAGCATAATATTTTTTTAAAAATGATCCAAAATTTGAGAGTAAATATCCCCAAAAAAGTACTTTAAACGCTCCATTGATTTCCTTCTAAAAACAGCGGATTAAAGTTGATATTTTAATAATTTTGGCCGAATCTCTTTGCATATCTAACTTGTCTCAATGAATCCCCCCCCGCCCCCCTCCTTTAGAATTAACCATAGAATCTCATCATACGTACAGCTGAAAGTTTATTATTATTATTTTTAAAACTTTAGCCTTTTTCAATAAATATATCTAATATCAATTTATATTTTGAAATTTATTCTTTCTATATATAAAAAGTAAACAAAATTTAAATATATGAGTGCGCTGCCGCAATAAATAGTAAGCATAAATATGATAAAAAATTTGTGTATTTGCAAAATAAAAATAGTAGATATGTAAATACTGAAATTTTGGTGTGTAAAAAGACAAATAGTTTTATATATTTAAGTGCAGAGACGAGAATGGGACGCGTCCCGATGGCCTCACGCCTTCTCAGCAGTGCTAAATAAAGTCGGCCATCCCTCGCTCTGTCTCCGCCCCACGCTCCGACGCTCCGACGCTCCGACGCCAATTGCCTGCGACGCATCTTTGGTATCATTTTTTGTATTTTCATTTTCGCTATATGATGATGATTATATGCTTAATTTAGATTAGTTTAATTTAGTTAATCCCAAAATATTATATCTCATTTTCTCTTAAAAGTAAATTATGCCATTTAATAAAAATCTATACATAATATGAGATCATTTTCATGCTTTTAAGGGAATTAATGCAAAATTTTTTTCATTTATTAATATTTATTCTCCCAAAATTAAGATAGGATTACACAAATATTTAATTGGCTTTGTGGTATTAATGATGATTAAGTCATAATTTAATGATATATTTTAAAAAGTATCTTCTCTTAAAAATAAAATATAATATGAATGAAAAACTTATATATAATATAGAAATTAAGATTAGTTTCTTAGTAACCATTAAATTTATATTCTCTAATATGATACCTAAAAATTTTTATTTAATAGAATTTGAATATCTTTTCAATACAAATTTTAAAAATAATATTTATATTATTTTAATATAAATAAATAAATACTTATTAAATAATATCCAAATTTAATTTATGCATAATATCTAATCTTTAAATATTAAAAAATATTATTTAAAAAATATAAATTATTATATTTAATAATTTGAAAAATAAGGAAAAATGAAATAATAATCCGAGATCCATTGTCTTCAAGCCTTCAAGGGCCGGTTGTACTAATAAGTCACACGCCAATCGGGTCCATTTGCCGGGCAATGTCCACTGGTCAAAAGGCCGAAAACTTGCCGGCCCGGTTCGACCGGATATCCTCACGGATGACTTCCTCCTGCCAGTCACCGCCGGTAGTATATATGTGGTTGAACCATGCAGCTTAAATGACGCAACCTCGCTCTGTTAGCTTTTGTTTTTTGTTCATCTTCTTCTCGTTGGTTCATCGCCTCATCGCAACAGAGGCATCAATCATCGCAATCGAATGTTTGTTCTGCTGATGGATGGGCCGAGGTGCTCAGTTATGGATCATGGAAGAAATGAAGTGGTAAAGCTTTCTTTATTCTCATGTTTTCTCTCTCCTTTTTTATTTTTTGAATCCAAATCAAGGCGCTCAGTTATCTTTTTTCGTTGAACAACTCTGCGATCTTTCTCCAGCGACATGTCTTCCTCCCCTGCTTCGGCGTTGCTCTCTTACTTTGTAAATCGCTTAATTTTTGATTGATGCGTTGGAGCATTTTGTTTCGGGAAAGATATGAAATACATTTTTTCGGACAATAATCTAGATCATCTTCTTATTCTCACCCTATAATGCTTGAGTTATATCGTTCTCTTTATGGAAGTCCATTGGCCTGCTTTATTCGGCCTCTTTTACTTTTCATTGCTTTTGTGGCAGTGATATCCAATGCCGGTGGAATTGTGATACCCTTAGTTATTTCGTGCAGTTGATTTCACTGCCGAATTGAAAAGTTGTATCTTTATGGGCCCGGTTTTGCCTAATTATTGCGTGATTTATTGTCTATTACCCTCATTCGCTTAGGATCATAGGATCAACCACACCTTTCATAAATGGGACTCAGGGCTTGTTTGATCTCCCGTAATGCTATGTCAATTTAAAATGTCCGTGAGATCAATGTTATCTCTTTAGTGACATCTCAAAATTTACCAAAAAGCCACTGGTTGATGTTATCTGTAACATCGTCCGACAATCTATCGCAAGCGATAGGGTTCTTCGCGTTCGTTATCCCGAAGCTCGCCTCCGCTAGACGCAGCGCCGGTGCTCCTCCTTCGCTTCGTCTCGCCTTCGCTTCGCCTCGCCTCGTCGATTTCTTCACTCAGTTCCGCCAGAGGCAGCGCCGGTGCTCCGCCTCCCCTTCACCTCCCGTTCTCATTCACTTCGTTTTTTTATGGATGCTTTTTCTGAAGATTTGCTTGATATTGCCGATTGATTATGATTAATTTAGGATTTTATATTTGATTTTTACATTTATTAATGCTATTTTAAAATAAATTTATGATATACGATGGGTATATGTGATCATTGACATCATTAAATAATAATTTTCATAGGTGTCTGTGGTAAAATTTGTATGTTTTTTTGGTTTTGATACTGTTTGCCTAATAACCTTTTAGTTATTTGTTGTCGTTTTTCAATTTATATTTAAATTTCAGAATTAGAAGTTATCTTGCCTTGTGTGTAATGTAGCATGAATAACAATGGACCAAACAACATACATTTGAATAACACAATATTTGTTATTTAAATAGCATTGAACTAAACAGCCCCTGTTATCTGAATAGCATGCTATCTTAATTACTTTTCACCTGATATTCAACCAAATAGCCCCTCAGTAATTTGTTGTATCGTGGGGCTTTGAGTGTCCAAGGGTAAAGTTTTTATTGGAGATTCAGTTTAGAACCTTTACAACAACATAAAAATCTTTGTGTAATAAAACTATCTATCGACTGCAGTAGTTGTTGAAGGGAATCGAGAGGGAACATGTTGTGAACACACTACTGTGGTTGGATCATCAGATATTTGGATGATGGGAATTTTGGGAAATATGGAAAGGCACAGAAAAGGGGGGTGTTGTCATTTTATTCCATTTCTATTCTTAATTTTCTATTTGTTTTCTAGGCTGTTTGAAACCTGTTATTATGGAAGTATCACTTTTTGTGGTTTATTCAATACATCAATACTTGAATGAACGCACAAAACAACTCTAATTTAGGAGTTCCTATAGCCAAGAAATATAGATTCATTCATTTGATGACCTTTTAAAAGAAGTTAACCTCAAATTAACAGTGATAGAGGATAAGACTGCACAATGAGGAATAAAAATAGAATGTGGCTGTTAGATTGTCTAACCTCTTACATTTCTAGCATGAGGAATTAATTATACAACCTTGATTGCTGCAACAAAATCTTTTTGCCAATTGAGCAATCTAACACACAGTATTATATATTCATGTTAGGAAGCAAGAGGGATCATGCTGTGAACATATAGTGGAAGCATAAGGAAGTTGTCATAACTAGAAGGTCAAAACATGAAAAAAAGTGACGTGCATGTGTCAAATGATTCCAAATGGCGAAATGATATTCATGGGCATTTTCTAATGGTGCAGTTCATTACCATTAAATTTTGCCTGTTATAGTTATTCTATCATTGGATGTTAAGACTTCTAGATTTCTGAGGAATTTAGGGAGTTAGGGATTTATAGAGCAGTGTTTAATACTCTAAAAGTCATCTCTTCTATTTTATTGGTGATATCCTGTCAGGATTCTTTTCTCCCAAAATTTTCCTTCTCTTATCCAAACAATCTATTACTTACCACCAACCATCAATCATACCATTTAACTGAATGGTCACAAATTAGATATGTAGAAACACGAAATAGGACGATGTTATCATTTTCTATAAACTTTCATTATAATCGCTAATCTAAACCAAAAATGTCCGCTCTTGAGTATGCTTAGCTTCTTCCATAAATAACTAGTTAAATACTAGGTGCAAGTCTACAAAAGTGATAAGAAATGACTATTTATACGTTAGTAGTGTTATATATAGCATAACATCTAACTCAACTTGGGAATATTTCAAGAAAATTGTGCTTGAGCTAACCCAAAAAATAAGCAGGCCGGTCTTCATCAAAAATTTTGACAGTGTTATTATTTTTGTGAAACTTGAAATCAACTTAATTTTCTTGAATTATATATCTTAGTTTGTTTAGTTAATGGGCTATGCTAAATTAGTAATTATAAAATTTCCTACAATAATTGTGGTGACGAGTTAGGGTAAGTTCGGGTCATGTCCGCTTTTTGTTTAGGGATTTAATTCGTTATTTATCTTGGTTTGGATTCATGTTAAGCTTATTTGTATATGTAGTTATTGTAGTAAAATCTTATTATTATTGTGACAAAATAAATATATTTAAGGGCATTTTTTGATGATGCCAAAGTATAATCAGTAAAATATGCATATAATTCTTTTTGATGATTAAAATTTATGAATTTTGTTGTTCACTATAGAATGTATAGAAAATTGATGTATTTTTGAATTTTCACAAGGTATAATCTAAGAAATCAAATAGTGTAGTTGATGTTTGCCCTTAACGCATGATTAAATAATAATTTGATCTATGCCAAATTAAAATTGATTATAAGTTGCATCATTTCTTTTATGTTGTAAAAATTGAACAAGAAACAACTCTTCCAAAATCAATCTAGCTTGTGTTATAAGAATTTAGCCATTACCTACAAAATTTGAGTACTACACGTGACTTTTTTTATTTGTTTGCGAGAACAACCTGATCCTTTTCTTGGAAACTTAATCATGTGACATCAAGACCCCTAGATTTAGTTCAAGCGGGACCTATTTTAAATCATAGCATTTGCTGACACAACATCTCAAAATTTTGTAATATCGACAATAATGATTATGTAAAAGAGATATGTTCAATATAACACCATTCCAGACCTCATATTGGAGCAAGAGATTCCCCAAAATTTTATCACCCTTGCTCTGCTTTAGTGTTTCTTTTTCAGAACTAGTCCATTTCAATATAAAGTCGGGCCCTATTTATATAATTTTAAGAAAGCCGTTGTTATTGAGTAAAGTATGTCGAATATGGCTAATAATCCATGGGCTTAGATCTGATTGCTATAATTAGTGATGATTGTAATCTAATGATTGTGTCTAATGATTCATGATATATAATTCAGTAACTGTAATTGGTGATCTGAACTATAATTTAATAGTTATGTTTGGTTATCTGAGCTATAACTAAAGTGGAAAAGAATTATTATTTTTATATCATCCTAAAGTGCAAAATTATTAGAAAAATGTACAAAATAAAATTATAAAAATCTATTCATTAGAATGACGATTGTGTTATATGTTGATGTGATTTCCATCATAATTTTTATGACACTTAAAGATTTTGAACAATATTTACATTTTTATGCTTTAATTTTGTCTACAACTTAACACATTATGGAATTTTGTCTTTAATTCAAGAGGGCCCCTTGAAATTTTGTCATGCTTGCTCTGCTTTAGTATCTCTTATTTCAGAATTTGTGCCTTTCAATATAAAGACAGGCCCTATCTTTAAAATTTCAAGGCTTTAGAATAAGGAAGTTGTTGTTCTATGGTAAAATGTGTTATCTATGGCTGATAATATATGAACTTTGATCTGATTGCTATAATTAGTGATTATTTGTAATCTAATGGTTGTATCTAATGATCCATATAAAATTTAATGATTGTAATTTGTAATATGTGACAATAATCTAATGGTTCTGGTTGGTGATCCGTGTGCAATAATTTAATAGTCAAGGCTTTATTTGGTTGTTGTGCTTAATAAAAAGCTGTACCAAATTTAAATTTTTTATATAGCATTTTAAAAAGTAGCCTCCTAACAGTCCCCACCATCACGTCACTACCAGTTACCATAGTCCTCTGTTGCTCTGAATCACTGTTATCAATCTCCACCGTAGTTAACTGTGACTTTGTCACCGGTTGCCACTGGGTGTCGTTGCTGACACCATCGACCATGGCTAGCTAACCTCCTCACAGATGACAATTTGCCTCTGCATTGCTGTTGTTCTGCGCCGCTTCCCTTTGCTGTTGCTGCCTCTGTCTACTGCCGCAGCCCTTTGCCACTATGAACCCTTGCCTTTGTCGCCCTTTGCAGATGCTACGCCAACTACCCCGACTTGCAGTCGGCAACGCCCTGAGCCGCATTTGCAGTTTATTTCTTGGTTGCCCTAAGCCACTGCCATCTACTACAATTTGCTACCAACCGCCTATGCTCGCGCTTTGCCATCAATCATTCATTTCAGAGGGTGCATAAGCATTTTTGCATATGTGCAACAAAGTAATAGTCAGATTTCTGAACATTACTGGCTCTTCAGCCCCCATAGTTTCTTATAACAGCTTTGCACCAGCATTAGGCACGACAGCTTTGCATCCTCCAGAAAGCTGTAGTTGACTTGGGCCAAGCTTAAATCTCTGTTGATACAGTTGATGGTATGCTAATACAACGATTTGGTTCACCAATCTGAAAAGAACAAAAAAATCGAATGGTGCAGCTTTCTGATTGTCGTACTTGTATATATCAAGTTACAATGTTATTGATAGCGATCCCTCTTCCTCCATATTTAGGCAGATATTTCAAGCATTACCGTGATTTTCTTATAATTAAATGCATATGCTCAGATATTTCTTTTCCATCCTTACTACTAAGATATTCACCTGCTAACTGAACTACTGCTGTAAAAAAGCTGCTCATTTGCAGATAGCTCATGTTCGGTGTTGTATAAAGCTCACTCGCCCACTAAATAGAGCACAAGAGATATCAAAATCTCCGCCATCGATTTTACATGATTTAGTCCTAGCGTTAGGTCTAACGTAAATGGGAGGCATTAGACAAAAACAGAAAAAGGCTCCTGGTGCTAGTCCTCCAAGTTCGATGACTTCCCCACCCCTGGCCACCCCATCGCTGCTTTGCTGCGGTGACACCTGCAAATCACTATTTTCACCGTTAAATCTTATTAATTCCCAGGTACCAACTCAACTCTACTTTTGGCGATTGCAATTCCTACTTATATTTGATGCATGACGTCATGAAATAAATTTGTAGTTCTACATCTTCTCCTCAATATCTTTCAAATTTCACATCCTTAAATATGGAAAAAACACACATCCAAAACCTATCAACATAGAATCCAACAACTAGAGCTTAATGTCATGACAATTGTCCACAATTTCTCCATTATGGTTCTTTCATTTGGATCGTTTACTAAGAAATTGAGTCAAGTATACAAATTAATTGGCATATATATACACACACACACGTATATATATACACACATACATTTTCAAATGAGTTAAAACACAATCATAATATTATTTGTTCGACTTTTACTTAGCTATTTGTTTTAAGTGCTTAACAGCATCACAATTTTTTTCTTTACATATATTTATATTAATTGGCATATATATACACACACACGTATATATATACACACATACATTTTCAAATGAGTTAAAACACAATCATAATATTATTTGTTCGACTTTTACTTAGCTATTTGTTTTAAGTGCTTAACAGCATCACAATTTTTTTCTTTACATATATTTATTTTTATGATTTATTTGAGCTAGACATGAGCTGACCTGGAGTCTAATGAGCTTAAATCAATCCCAATTCAAGCGCATGTTTTTTGAACAAAGCTTAGTACACGGTTAACTCAAATAGAGCTCCTTTTGAACAAGCTGAATTAAACACATACCAAGCTTGCTTTAGCTTTGCTTTTTACACCCCTAAACACAACTGCTTCAAACTTATTTGGAGCAGCTACTAAAGGAAAGGCCTGGAACATGAATTTCAAAGAAAACATTGTGGATGCATTGAGCATCAACTATCTTCTCCAGCACCAATTGCTTTATATGAACAGTTTCTATTGTCTTCTACTATTTTTATTTCCAATATCCGACAACAATCTCTATTCTCTAAACCCCACTTGTTTTATTATTCCTGTATTTTTATTAGTTAGACCCTGGTCTGCGCTTGTTTTAAGCTGCTATATAAAATGTTTGTTAATTTATATTGTCTGAGAAAAGCAAAGGAACATGCGTTTTGATTGTTAAACACTTTCTTCTTACTAAACCATTTTGAAATGCTAGATGTGAAGAGGTCCAAATTTTATTTTCTTTATATTTTGAGCTTCACACTTGTTTATTTTCCTTTTATCTGTAAAAAATGCAGTGGTGCAGCTCCTCTGTTAGGCTGTTGGGTTTGTGAAGCTGCCTCCCAGCGGTCTCCATATGCTGGGAAACAAGCACACGAGTCGAAGCCAGACCAGGGTTGATCGACTGCTTCGTGAAAGGGAGCTCAGGAAGTTTAACAAAAATTTCAACGTTGATGATAACGATGCAGCTGACTGCAGTTGGAATAACCCTGGTAGTGATTACTCCCGTGAGCCTGAACTCCTCCTTAGTAGGGATCAGATGGGAGCTACTGAAGCCCATGGAAATGAGATGGATGCCTCCCCTGCTACTGCCAGGGCACTTGGAGATGGATTTGGGGCATTAGAGGGAAAGCCAATGAAGCAACGACTGTTAGTAGTTGCTAATCGTCTTCCTGTATCTGCAATTCGGCTTGGTGAGGATTCTTGGTCGTTGGAGATCAGTGCTGGAGGCCTGGTCAGTGCGCTTCTTGGTAAGTGATACCATGGGTGGTTTTTTGCATGGAACTTACTATTACATGTTGCAATGAAGCATATTTTTGATTGCTGAGGCTTGCAGGCATCTGATCGTCTAACTGGACTCTATAGCTATATGTTGGTTTATTGAACCTGTAATATTTCTTAAAAATCATTTAACTTGCGTGCATGATAATTTGAAATTGAATTGGCGTGTCTTAATGCGTTTACAGGTGTGAAGGATGTGGATGCTAAATGGATTGGATGGGCTGGTGTAAATGTGCCTGATGTTGTTGGGCAAGAGGCACTTAGAAAAGCTCTGGCTGAGAAGGTTTATTAACATTTAAAACTTTTACTTTTCAGCAGTTTACTTTCTGTATTGGGTCAGGGATTAAGAACTATAATTTAGTGCAAGTTTCTCTCTTTTTGGCAGAGATGCATTCCGGTTTTTCTTGATGAAGAAATAGTACATCAATATTACAATGGCTACTGCAACAATATCCTTTGGCCACTTTTTCATTATCTGGGACTTCCTCAAGAGGATAGGCTAGCAACAACTCGCAGCTTCCAATCCCAGTTTGATGCATATAAAAGGGCAAACCAGATGTTTGCCGATGTTGTGAATCAACACTATGAAGAGGGGGATGTTGTGTGGTGCCATGATTATCACCTTATGTTTCTTCCAAAATGCCTGAAGGACTACAGCAGCAAGATGAAAGTCGGTTGGTTCCTTCACACCCCTTTTCCTTCATCGGAAATTCATAGAACTTTGCCATCACGGTCAGAGTTGCTCAGATCTGTTCTTGCGGCTGATTTGGTTGGGTAAGTATACTTTTCACTTCTGTTACTTTGGAGTTTTTATTAGCTGAAGCATAATCTCGTATTGCATGGCACTGTATCCCACTGATAGAAATTTATTTTGCCAATTGCTACACACCAGTACTGATTTAAGCCTACGAAGATTTCTAAATTCCATAAATTATCCTCTCTTATATTACTAGCGGAAATCGCTTTCTATGTTGGGGCCAGTGCCCAAAGAATCTTATCTCAAATCTTAACATCTAGTCTTCTTGTTTGATCTGCTGGATAAACGCTTACAGCAATCGTTTTGGCAGTTTTACTATGATGATTGTTTAATGAGTTTTTATTATTAATATTGCTTACCTTGCGATTCAGATTTCACACATATGATTATGCAAGACACTTTGTAAGTGCTTGTACTCGGATTCTTGGACTTGAAGGTACACCAGAGGGAGTAGAAGACCAGGGAAAACTGACACGAGTTGCTGCAGTATTGTTCAACTTATCTCTGCATTTCGATTATTTTTTATTTACAGCCCATAAATATTTATGTTATTAGAGTAAAATAATTCTTACAATTTTATATTTTTACAGTGCACATCGTTGTTCAAAAACAATAGTTTCCTATTGGGATAGACTCCGATCGATTTCAGCGAACTCTTGAGCTTTCAGGAGTCAAAGAGCACATCAATGAATTGACTCAAAGATTTGCTGGTCGTAAGGTATGAAAATTATCATTCTCTTGAGTATTCTTTTTATAAATTTGACAATATAATCCAAAAGAATTGGTTCCATCTATAATGCACTACATGAGAATTTTCATAAATCTATAAATCTAAATCAAACTTATTTTTTCTAAAATGTTATTGTGCTTCTTCGGTTGCTTGAGTTAAATGCCTTATTGTAGGCATCTTCCAACCTATCGTTGCCTTACTGCTTTTGGAGTAATTATAATTAGTTTGCCTTTACATGATCTGCATTTTTGCTTATTGGATGGTAGCTATTGTACTAGGATGTATTGGTCTCCATGTGTGATTGTGTTGGGGGTGTTACCAGCAATTATTAGTTTCTCATGACATAAATGGCAGATGGTACGATATTTATACATAATTCTATTTGATATCCAGTGGTATCACAAGCAAATTTGTATAGGTAGAGCTTGGGATCCAAACCTATATTGAATCATTGAACTTTTGTGCTAAAAGTGAAGTTATGACCATCGATTTAGAAGTTGAAGGGAAAATAAATATTTGGTCTATAGTAAGGTAAATTAAGCGTAGAACTAGGCTTACAAGGGGTGAGATACTATTATTATTGTATGGTTTGTCATCAGGCATGAAAATATAATGGAATTACTAGTGTGGAATTCAAGTCCTCAATTAAACCTCATGATCATTGGGGAATGAATACTTATTTCATGAAGATTGTGGTGTGCATAACTAAAGTTATAACGGTTGACTCACCATTTAATGAACTCTTAGGTAGTAAGTATTGACAATTTCAATATATGTCTGTAATCGTAATAGGAGCTTCATTAATTAAAATTATAGTTTCAGTAAATTTCAACCAGTAGGTAAGTTGCCAAGAGTCTTAATAGGGGTAGGTCTGCATAACTATAACTACAAATGATTTTTTCATCATTTGGTGAGTTACCTAGGAACTCCATTGTAATGCCACTTTATAAGGAGGGGAAACAATATTAGATGTATTAATCTCAACAGGGATAAGACTTTTTATAAGAAGAGATTCCCTAGCAAGTATATGACAGTCAAATCTAAATAAATCATTGATCAATGTCATTTCCAAAAGAGGGTTAGTCACAGTATATAAAAGAGGGTGAGTGTTATGGCTCACATGTATGGGTTGTGCATGTACATCTTATATATATGCATATATGGATTCTAGCCCTGATTTCTTAAATTAATGTGAATGCTACCCATGAGTGGGAATAAGGGTACGGTGGAGAAATATTACTAGTCAGATAAAGTGAGAAAAATTCTAAGAATTAATATCTTGTTTTATTTTTATAATAACAACATTATCTTATAAATGTGATTATGAATGCAATTGAATTTCACCAAATGATATAAAATTTTAATGTCTTGGTTTTTGGCATATTTAGTCTTTGTTCAAATACTTGTGCTACAAAATAGCGTTAACTAGATCTATTTAGATCTATTTTTGGTGCTTATCATGACAAACCTTCTTTTTCTTGCTCATAAAACTGTTTTTTTTTGTTTTTATATTTAAATTGTGTTCCATTTTAATGAAATAGCTCTAGCTTTGTTTTCATAAAACTATATTTTTCTTTGTTTATATATTTAAATTGTATTCCAATTTAATGAAATAGCTCTAGCTTTGTTTTCTAAACATGAGTTATGGAATCTTGACAAATCGTCCACTTTCTATTGTTAGATAATTGTCTTTTATGTTCTTAAAGTTGGTTACTTTGTTCCATGTTGCGCATGTTAACCTTTATTTTTAATGTACTTTAGGTAATGCTTGGAGTTGATCGCCTTGACATGATTAAGGGAATTCCTCAAAAAATTTTGGCATTTGAGAAGTTCCTTGAGGAGAATCCTGTGTGGCGTGATAAAGTAGTGTTGTTGCAGATTGCTGTTCCAACACGAACTGATGTTCCCGAGTGTATGTTGCTATTTGTACTTTAAAATAAATTTTTGTTTTTATTTTTATTGTCATTCTTATTCAAAACTAATTCAAAGGCCACTAAATTTTGATTTTTAAATCTTCGACAAGACTTTAGTTCCTTTTTGAATAGAAATCTTTTGAAGTGATATTTAAATAAGATTTACGAAATGCAAATTTAAGTTTATTTAATTTAATAAATATGAAATACATTAGATTTAGAACAATAGTTTTTTCTATTAAATAAGAAATTGCTATAACCCGCTTTCATATTTGCACTTGCAAGTAATCTTTCTCTTTTTATGATTATTTTCACTCTTAAACAATTATGATTCATCATTATAAATAATATTTGTGCTTGTATACATTTAGTGGCAATAAGTTATCAGGAAGGATTAGGGCTTGGTTTCTTGTCATTGCTATAATTTTAATTAGTATATATTAAATTTAAATAGTAAAAATTATAAATTAAAGTCTTTTAAAAATCACATTCTATTTTGTGATCATGTAAAGCCAAACCCTTGATCCCAATCTAATTAAACTAATTTATATATAATATCAATGTTTAAATAAAGATTATTCTTTGATTTGGTAAGATTTTGATGGACTTCTTATGCTATTCGGGGAAAAACATAACTTGCCAAAGCCCCAAATTGTTTTTTGAAAATCTCAATCTCATTGTTAAAACTAAAGAATTTATTTTCTAACCCTAAAATTAAAGCCCTAGATTTCTCTTTTTCAATGCATACTCTGTCTCGGACTAAACTTGCCTTTGTTTGAGGTACGGAAAGGAGAGTCTATTTATATGAAATATTTTTTTGTTTATTATATATAATATTTTAATTGGCAATAAGGGTACCCAAAATTTTAAAAATTTATGCAGGAGTACTTCAACTTTTTTAAAATTTGAATTATCTATTAATTAATTAATTAATTGGGGGTTTAGAATGGATTAAATAATTTAAAATTTTATTAAACTACATTTAGTTCTAAAAATATAGTGAATGAGCAAAAAATTTATATTGAACATTTTGCTTAATCCTTAATATGTCTCAATAATTGCCAGATTAAAAAAGGCTTTCTTGGTGCATGATGCTTCCCATCAATGGACGTTAAGGGAAGGCTCAAGCCACTTGGGCCAATTGTACACCATTTTATAAAATCGATTGCGTTTGTTGGTCAATATGTATTTTAGATTATTTAGCATGATCTTGGATTTGTTAGTGTTGGTGCTGATTGGGAATGTTGATTGGTATAGATTTGGCATATTTTATTATGGTAGGCCCCAAAAGGAAAAATATGAACTCAGTGATTTCATGGTTGACTTGCTTAAGGGGTCGGGTACATGATTTGATTAATGAGTGGTAGGACCATATTGATCAAAATTTATTGGGCATGAATAACTTTGTTGAGAAAATCCTAATTAGGATTTAATCACTTTTAAGTTCCTAAATTCTCTTCAACTAAACCTCTCAAGTGGTTTTTTGAAGTTATTACTTAAGAAAAGTTTCTAATGTGTTACTTTCTTTGGAACATGGGGTAAACGGATTATCTTCTAGAATAATTTCCAACAGCTTGAATATATCCTAATTAGGATTTAATCACTTTTAAGTTCCTAAATTCTCTTCAACTAAACCTCTCATGTGGTTTTTTGAAGTTATTACTTAAGAAAAGTTTCTAATGTGTTACTTTCTTTGGAACATGGGGTAAATGGATTATCTTCTAGAATAATTTCCAACAGCTTGAATATAATTCTGTCTTCAAAGAGTTTTTGATAACCTAGTATGAAGTCCATAGAACAATCCTTACAAGAATCAAATATGATAGAGCAGGCAATAACCATTTTAGCATTGAGAAAAGTGGCTTATCATACATTGAGATAAAAGTATTGTATATGATTGGCCAATTTTAGCATGGTGAAGATTCTTTTTTTTATTTTTTATTTGATATACTTTAAGGTATGAGATTCGATTGAAAGGTGAACTCCTTATGTGATGGAAGCTATGGAAATTAGTAAAGGTTTTGATTTGTGGCTAACCAAAAATGGTTCTAATTTTATCCAAATTAGGTCAAATACCATAGTCTATAGGTTGAATTTTAAGATGATTGTCTCATGGAGGGCACCTTGCTTAGGATAATGTTTTTGAATGTGGTTAATCATCTTTGGGTGAACTCACTCTAAATGCATAGGAACGACACATTATAGGATTGCCGTAAACAATAAGTATCCAAGTCTAAATAAAGTTGAAAATTCATCATATAAAAGGACCAAAAATGTTTGGAGAAAGTAAATCTTATATTTTTGTTTCCAAAGAAATTAGCTGAGGAAGCTTGCACAACACCAGTTCGGGTTGTCTGGGAGAGGAGATGAAGGGCTGTTGAACTTGGGAGGGAAGCTAGAAACAATGGTAGTTATTGTAAGGATGTGTGGTAAGGTTGGATTATATTTTCTACTTATAAGTATGTATATATAAATAATTAGTCTTTAGCCGTCTGATGTAGATGTCCTGATCGTGTGGTGTGGATGATTTGATGGCTGTTATTATCTTCCCCGCAACGAATCACTGTGATAGGACATGGTGAGTTTGGATCTGTGAGTGTTGAAGCCGGATTTGGAGATTGGTACTGTCAATATGTTGGCTGTCTGTTCCTCTGTGGGAATGTGTTGTAGATGAATTTCTTGTTTCTTCATGTGTCGCGGTTGAAGTGAAAATCGACCCACGTGCTTGGTGCAGGCATGGAAGATCGGAGTTCTTGTGAGTGCAATTGCTGAGATGTTGTTGCAGAATATGGCGGTGGGTTTGTTTTGAGATATGCCAAATTCTTGAAGTAGTTGGAGAATCCCGTTTACATCTGTTGTTATGGTGGCTAGTGCCCGATATTCTGCTTCTGTGGAAGAGCGGGAGAATGTATTTCTTGGTGCTTCAGGAGATTGGTGTATTTCCCAAGAATATGCAGTAGCCGGTGGTGGATTTGCGATCAGTTAAATCTCCTGCCCAATCTGAGTCTGTGTATGCTCGAAGATGTAGATCACCCAGGTTGATGGGAAGTCTTAAGAGATGGGTGCTTTTGACATATCTTATGATGCGTTTGAGTTGATTAAAGTGAGCTTGGGTGGGGTTATGCATGTGTTGGAAGACTTTGTTGACGACAAGGCTGAGATCGGAACGTGTGATAGTTAGATATTGCAGTGATCCGACGAGTTCTTTGTAGAGTTTCAATTGGTTGAATGGTGGGGAGGGTTTAAATGGTTGCGGTTGTGTTGTCGTGGGTGTTTGAGTTGGGTTGCGGTTTTCTATGCCGGATTGTTTGAGTAGGTTTAATGCACATGTTGATTGGCTTAACATTGGGACGACGGGTGTTTGTATGAGGGTGATCCCAAGAAATGTGTTTGGTTTGCCAAGATTCTTCATACAAAAGCGTTGGGTGAGAGTTAGGATAAGGGAGTTTATGGTGGTTGTGAATGGGCCGGCTACCAGGATATCATCAACATATATTAGGATGTATATTGGATTTGGAGTTGAGTTGTGAATTAGTAAGGAGGCATCAGCATGGCTTGTTTTGAATCCTTGGGTGTGTAGGAAGTTGTTTAATGTGGAGTACTATTGTCTTGGGGAATGTTTGAAACTGTATATTACTTTATTGAGTTTGCACATATGGTGAGGTTTGTGTGGCTCTTCAAATCCTTTAGGTTGTTTCATATAGACCGTATCCTGTAGGTTACCATGTAGGAAGGCATTGGAAACGTCTAGTTGTGCCATATGCCACTTGTGGTGGATGTGGCTATGGTGAAGAGAATTTTGATGGTAGGTATCTTTGCCACGGGGCTGAAGGTTTCAAGGTAGTCAATGCTGTAGTTTTGGTTGAAACCTTGTGCAACTAGGCTTGCCTTGTGATGTGCTACCATGCCATTATCGTTGTATTTGGTGCGGTATGTCCATTTACAACCAAGGATGTTTTTGTTTGGTTGAGGGGGAATTGGTGTCCAGGTTTGCTGATTTGGGTTGAATTGTTCCTTTGAGGAGAGAAGTGTTGGTGTGTAGATCCTTGATGACGAAGCCATGTTTGTTGAAGCTAATGAAACAAGAATTGCATATGCTAGTTTATGAATGGATAAGAGATTGTAATGACATTTAGGAACATGAATGATTTGTTTAAGTAAAACTTACAGTTAGGCATGGGTAGGATTCTGGTACTTATGTTAGAGATAGGAAGGGAATGATTGTTTTTGATTGTATCGTTATCGTTGCCTTGAAATGGTTCGGCAAGGATAGATGGCGTAGATCATTTGTAATGTGCTTTGAGTTTCCTGAATCAAGGTACCAATTAGGGCCCGGTGGTCCTTCGCTGTAGAATATCATTGGCCAATGCTAATAGTTTTTGTTGTAGCAAATTTGGCATTCAATGTAGGTTGCTTTGGCTGGGTGTCCTCGGTTTGCTGGGTGATAGGTTCTTGATTGCATTTCGTGGGCTTGTGGTGTCCACGGAGTTCTTTGTTTCTCGGTGGACATGTGTGTCCACGCCCCCTTTGGTGTCCGGAGTATAGGGTGAGGTTCGATTAGTTGTTTGTTGATCAAGTCGTCTAGGCTGATTGGTGTAGCCTTTGTTCGAATGACTGTTTTGAAGGCTTGGTAGGCTGTGGGTAAGCCATTCAAAGTGTATAAGATGACATCTTCTTGATCAATCTTTGAGTCGCTAATGTTGATCTTTTCTACCAGCTCCTATATTTCAGTGAGGTACTCTTACATTGGTCTATCTGTTAGAGAACATTGTGGAGTTTGTTCTTGAGTTGTATAGTTCTTGAATGGTTGGAGGGTTGTAGGGAAGGCTGGAAGTTCTTGAGGAGAGTTCTTGAGCTAAGAGGTAATTCTTGAATGTTCATGTGAGCTAAGGATAATTGGCTAATGAGTTCTTGGGCTGGAGAGGGAAAGGAATTGCTGAACTGCAGGTTCTTATGAGCTGAAGACAGGCGATTGGAGGGTTCTTGTAGCTGGTGCGTTCTTTGGAGAGGCCGAGACAAGCAGGGCTGGCCTAGGTAGCTGGAGAGGTGATGGGCTGGTGATGATGAGTTCTTGATGGAGGTTGACGTAGAAGTGGTGGAGGAGAGACCTTGCTCTGATACCATGTAGAGGATATCAAGAGAGGGAGATGAGGAAAGTAATAAATGTCGTAATATATTTACTACTTATTACATTCAACATTTCTCCTCATATATATAGAGGTAACATAAGTATACATATATAAGTAATGAGTCTTCAACCGTCTGATGTAGATGTCCTGATCGTGTGGCGTGGATGTTCTGATGGCTGCTATTAGTATTCTTGTCATTAGGCTGCATGGTTTATAAGTGTTAGTAATAAAGGATTAATGAGCTAACATTAATGTTTGAATAAGCCATTTTGCTAACTCCAAACTACTTGTATTAACTTATCTCATGCCCTTGCCATCCTAGACTGCCTGGTTAATCTTCAGTGAAGCCTAGCTTGTAATTTCTCTGGCTCGTTTCCTAACACTCATTGTTAGCATGTTGACTTTAGCTTAAAAAATGAAACCTGTAGTTAATTTTATATCAATCCAAATCAATAGTGGAGTAATTGAGTTTTGGAGTAAGAGACATTTGTAAAATTGGTATCTCGACTATTTTGAACAAAATAGATACTTACCATTTTAGCATATAATATCTTGAAGGTATTGTGTACATTCTTGAATTAAACTGAAGACTTATTTATTTTCTTTTGTTTATTTTTGCAGAAATTTTTTGAGTTTCTAGATCCCAGTTTTTGGGTTTTAGGAAAATTCATTTTACGTTTCTTTTTTTCATTTTGTAACAGATCAAAAGCTTACTTGTCAAGTTCATGAAATTGTTGGGCGCATAAATGGACGATTTGGAACTCTAACTGCTGTTCCCATACACCACCTGGTTTGTATTGATCTTTCTTCTGAATTCTCTTATACGTCCTTCAAGTTGGGCCTCAAATGTCCTCTAAATTTTTGTACATTAGTTATATAAGGAATTTAGTTATATAAGGAATAGTTCTATCCATTTACTTTATGTTTCATCTGATTTTTTCAACATTGGTTAGCCATGAAACTGCTAGAGTTCTTAAAACATAGTTTATTACTTCTGCAGGATCGCTCATTGGATTTTCAGGCATTATGTGCTCTGTATGCTGTTACAGGTAAATATTTTTCTCAGTTATAACTGCTGTTCATAGAATTTATTTATTTGTTGGAATTTAACATCTCTGTGCCATTCTTTGCCCCATTGTAAATGAAGTGATCCCCAAAGAAGCTCCTTTTTAGTTATACATTTCAGTGCTGTTCATAGTGTTGAAAAAGCCCATTGAAGCACTATGGTATTGCTTGGGGCATTGTGCAAGGAGTTAATAAAAATTTTTCAAGCAAGAGAACTTGTCATCCAAGAAACATTTCACATTTTGTGATTCATTACACATTTCAATGAAAAGAGCGCGTCATCATGTTTGATTCTTTAAGTGATCTTAATGAGCTTACCCACATCGAATCCGGTTTTCATTTGGGATCACATTTGAATTGAATATATATTTCAATTCAAATACAACAAGCCAAATTGTAATCTACTAAGTCAACTTTTCTCATTAAATCCAATGGTCTACTGTTTATATGCTCAAACCATTATAGACGATTTTGTTTAAGCTTCTTGTCAATTGAACCCACTCCAATCTTGCTATAGATAGTTTTCATCACATGTTTTTGTTTGTAACCTCATGCATTGTGTAGGAGAAAAATAAAATTGAATTCATTCATATTTCTATTACAAGTACAATGGGCATCTATATATAGGGATAGTTAAATAAGGGTATTCTTAGGATGTGGAGACCAATTTGATCATCAATGGAGGTGCTAACGAAGCTCCGATGGGTTTTCGGGAGGTCCCAGGGTATTTTTGGACAAGTTGACAGCAATACGGGCATCCCGGGGCACCTTGTAGGAATTGAACTAGAGAGCCTCGCGCCCCAGCGCCTGGCATTCGAATCATGGGTACCATTGTGCCCATGGAATCGAAGCCTGGGCGCTAGGGCGCCCCAGGCTCCCAAAATCAAAGCCTGGGCATTGGGGTGCGCCTCTGGCTCCTGTGGGAACCCTATCATGGGCTTAGCTCGTTCCAAATTAATTTGGGGGTTATTTTGGCTTTTTTGCCATCCATTGGGGTCGTAGTATATAAGGGAACATGTTATGGAAGTTTCTAACCCTAACTCACATTAGAAAAGTGTGTGGAGTCTTCTTTTTCTTCCCAATCCTAGAGTGAAAGCTCGAAGAAAATCTGAGAGTTGACCAGGAGGCCTAAAAGCGGTAGGTCCTTAGGTTTGTTGTTTGAGTGGGAGCAGTGGCTGACAAAATGAGAGACAAAATAGAGAAATTTAATGGCACATATATTGCTTTTTGGAAAATGCAAATGGAGGATATGCTTTACTAGAAGAAGTTGTACTTACCTCTTAGAGGAGCCAAGAAGAAACCTGCAATTATGACAGATGAAGATTGGGCAGATGAAGATTGGGAAGTTCTGGACAGAACGACTTTGGGTTTGGTTCGCCTATCATTATCTTCTTCGGTCGCATTTAACATTGTAATGAGAAAATTACTGTAAATCTCATGGTAAATGGTATTCCACCATCACAGGTTTCTTACACAACAAAGGGTTTCGAACAAGCATAGCTAACCCTTCTCTCCTTATTGTCGACACGTCCACAACACCCATCTATCTTCTAGTCTGCGTAGACGATATCCTCATCACCAGGCCGAACCAAGCAGATCTTCAAGCCCTCATCACCACACTCATTAATCAATTCCGAATGAAACACCTATGCACATTAGCCACCTTTCATGGCATCTTCATAACATCATCCAAAACAAATCTCTTGTTTTCACAAGCCACATGTGCATCCAACAATCTCCAAATAGCAAGCATGGCTCGCTGCAACTCGGCCTCCACACCCATTGTAAGCCATAAACAAACAATGATCCTCTCTGCCCCATTCTCACAGCCTCCACACCTATTGTAAGCCATAAATGAACAATGATCCTCTCTGCTCCATTCTCACAGCCGAAACTTTATAAGTAGCCATTGGGATCTCTTCAATTCTATTTTTTGTCTGGACATCAGGTTGGCGGACAACAAACTTTGAGACTCTGATTGGCAGGGGATACAAAGGATCAAAAATCTACAACCTGCTACTGCATTCTACTCGGCAATACACCCATTGCTTGGAGCGCTAAGAAACAAATCACAGTATCTAGATCATCCACAAAAGCAGATATCATGCTTTAGCTACCATAGCTACGGACATCATATGGCTCCGCCGCCTCCTACAAGAATTCGGCTAGACAAATATTACAACCCACAAAATTTCATTGTGACAATCTTTCAGCCATCGCCCAGAACCCCATATTCAATGCTAGAATCAAACACGTCGAGGTCGACTGCCACTTTATCCGTGACTGCATTACAAAGAAGGAAGTGGAGCTCTACTACATTACTACAGAAGTTTAGAGTGCCAACATGCTCACAAAATCACTTCCAACAGCTCGCTATCACTTGCTTAGAGACAAACTTACCATCAACATATGAGTATGCTCTGTTATTTTATATATATATATATATATATATATAGTCCAGCCAAGATCCACCGTCGATCTTCATCATGATCTAATTTTATTCCTCCATCTTAAGAAACATTCAAATATTTATTAAAGATACCATGAGCTTTATTGTATCCAGATGTTTGGATTCCATATGTTTTGATGATTGCAGATGTTTGGTTTATCTAGCCATATGTTGATTACAGATGATTGCATTCCAGATCTTTTCTATATTTTGATGATTTCTGCTGCCCTTCATGTCGGCTTATCTAGCCGTATGTTGCAGATTTAATTTTTTTGGCTTTTTCTTTTCTTTTCTTTTATGTTGAGCGAGTTGTGTTGTTTGGCCCAAAAACAAAACTGGCGTACTTTTATTTGCACATTGATAAAATCTGCAGCTATATTAATATATATATATATATATATATAGATAGATAGTCATTGCGCTGCTTTTTCTTTTGGAATTTCGTACTATACTATTGTCTTCATAAATATTTTCAGATGTTGCTCTTGTGACCTCGCTGAGGGATGGAATGAATCTTGTAAGCTATGAGTTTGTAGCTTGCCAAGGCGTAAAAAAGGGTGTTTTGATATTAAGCGAGGTAAACATCCCCATTATTAAACATACTTTATTACTTAAATGCAGCTTTTATGACACTTCAATTTTTGTTCTGTGAATTGCGCCCAGTTTGCAGGAGCTGCTCAGTCTCTTGGTGCCGGAGCCCTTCTTGTAAATCCATGGAACATTACAGAGGTTGCTAATTCAATTGCCTATGCATTGAACATGCCTGCGGATGAGAGAGAAAAGCGGCATCGACACAATTATGCTCATGTAACTACTCACACTGCCCAAGACTGGGCCGAAACTTTTGTGAGGTAAGGATCTGTTTGAACCGTACATTAGCTATTAGGAGTGCTATCATTTTTTCAAATAATAATGCTAAGGCTTATTTTGTCCCTTGGCATTCCTTTCGCTTCAGTGAGCTTAATGATACTGTTGTTGAAGCTCAATTAAGAACAAGACAGGTTCCGCCTTTGCTCCCTTCTGAATTAGCTATTGGGCGTTATTTGCAGTCCAAGAATCGTCTCCTTATATTGGTAATAATTTTCCTAATTGCTGGGTTTCAATAGAGTGTGCTGAATACTGCTGCCATAATAGCTATGATTTCTGTATGTTCAGTAGAATGCTTTTGTAAATAATTAAGTGTCTATAACGTATTATACTCTCATGTTATTAAAAAATAATTGTTCATTTACCCTATTTATCATGCTAATAATATATTGATTAAAGCTAATTTAAAACTATCCGGAGTTTTAACGCATATGTTGTGCAACTGCAGGGTTTCAATTCAACACTAACAGAACTGGTTGAATCTTCTGGTAGAAGAGGGGGAGATCAAATTAAGGAGATGGAGCTTAAGCTTCACCTGGACCTGAGAGTCCCGCTGACAACACTCTGCAATGATCCAAAGACTACAGTTGTTGTTCTCAGTGGGAGTGATAGAAGCGTCCTAGATGATGTGCATGCAGTTCTTACCTCAAATTCTCCGCTTCTCAATTTTAACCAAACGTTTGTTTGCTGAAGCTTTTCAAATCGCAGAATTTTGGTGAATACAAGATGTGGCTGGCAGCAGAAAACGGGATGTTCTTGCGTCTTACAGGTGGAGAGTGGATGACTACAATGCCGGAACATCTTAACATGGATTGGGTTGACAGTGTAAAGGTGGTTTTATTGATATATGTTCAGTAATTTTTTTTATCAAGTAACTTTCTGTTTTTTATTATTAAGCTATTCCATTCCATTTACCAGCATGTTTTCGAGTATTTCACAGAAAGAACACCTAGGTCTCATTTCGAGCACCGGGAGACTTCGCTTGTATGGAATTATAAGTATGCTGGTAATTTTCAAACGATATTTGACCGTATATTATTTTAAAATAGTTGATGTGGTATGCCATATGAATGATGTTGTAGTCAAGGCTCAGGAATTGCTCTCATATCATGGCTTTAAATCTCGATGGCCATTTTCGCTTCATATAATATTTGAAGCTCACAATCAATAATATATATACAAAACGCCGAAACAAATTTAAAACAGCTAGAGAAAATTAGGTGACTGATAATTTATTATAATAATAAAGAATAGCCAAGTGCCGGTATTATGTCCTAATCATCTGATTTTGCATCCACCCTAATACTTTGGTCCTTTCTTACCCTTATTTTCATTATGTAGATGTTGAATTTGGAAGGCTTCAAGCAAGGGATATGCTGCAGCATCTCTGGACAGGTCCGATTTCTAATGCAGCTGTTGATGTTGTCCAAGGCAGTCGATCAGTTGAGGTCCGCTCAGTTGGGGTCACTAAGGTATGTGCGAATGCAATCTAGCTAGCACCAAAAAAATGTATAATGGGCATCATTTCTAATATTTTACATGTGCTGCAGGGTGCTGCAATTGATCGAATTCTGGGAGAAATTGTTCACAGCAAGAACATGATCACACCAATAGATTACGTCCTATGCATCGGGCACTTTCTTGGGAAGGTTCATGCTTTCTTCAATACTACCGGAAGGTGCATGCTTTCTTTTTACATATTAAAAGCACTATAATTTAACCTCTCGGCTGGCTTTTTCAGGATGAGGACATATACACATTCTTCGAACCTGAGCTGCCATCAGAGCCTGCAAACTCCACTCGAGCAAAAGCAGCTGAGGCGATGAAGTCGTCCGCAGCAGAGAGGCGGCACGGAGGAAAGCAATCCAACAGCAAGAACAGTTCTAAAACGTCACACTCGAGAAATCAGAAGGCTTCATCGTCGTCATCATCGTCATCATCGCCGTCATCATCATCAAATCATAAGAGCAGTTCCAATGCATTCCGCTCTGTTCAGGAGGCTGTGTCGTGGCATGAGGGCTCTTCTGTCCTGGATCTGAAGGGAGATAATTACTTCTCGTGCGCGGTCGGACGAAAGCGATCCAACGCGAGGTATCTCCTGAACTCGTCTGAGGATGTGGTGTTGTTCCTGAACGAGTTGGCTATGGCGTCCAGCCAAAATAGCCATTTCGGTGCCAAACAGCAGCTCTACGTCAATGGCGTCAGGAGGCAGTGATATATATATATATATATATATATATATATTTATATGCCCATGCGCGAAGAAACTAAGAAAGTCATCCTTGTGGGTGCGAGATCGGACTATTTTCCGATACCAATATTATTTATGCTGCTGTTTCGATTATTAGGAAGTTGTTCTTTTTTGATTTTTCCGATGAAAAGATACTTATGGAGACTGGTTTTACCGTTTTGTAGTATTTTGCTTTGATGCATATGCAAAAACATAAATTTTGCATAGATAACATGATAATCATATAAGACTACTCTCTCTGGATATTCATATGCTAGTCGAATGACTTGACCACGAGAAATCTCATCTTTCTATATACGCTCGCTAACACTAAAAACAGATGTTTTTCTTAGGATTTCACCAAAACTAAACTACATCCAATTACCTATTGAACTTCTTAGTCTCAAGCCTGAGCTTATGACCTAAAATAAACTAGAGAGCCCTTAGAAAGGAGTGAAAATGGAGCCTTTTTTCTTTCCAAAAAATAATTCAATTGTTTTATGTTAAGCCTTATCATTGTTTTCTTACTTCAAAGTTTGGAAAATCCCATAGAGCATTTGTTGTGTAGAACACATGACTGCCCTCCTTCAAGGGTGAGCTGGCCACCTTTTCTTGAGTGATGAAACTTCGAAATGAGAACTTGAAATTGAGAAGCTAATGAGTATCCAATCGAAAGATTGAACTTTTTACAGCTGTAGCGCAGTCCTCTCGGGTTCGATCCTCCATAATAAGCCTTTTTTGTTCCAGATTTCTTCATTGATATTAAATTCAGCTATTTTGTTCTGAAATGTTGTAGAAACACACATTAAAGTACACTAAACATAAGGAAAGCATTACAATTAACACTAAATTAACTATATTTGTTGAATTCATCACACTCCTATACTTAACTTCTTGTTCGTCATTGAGTAAGCATGGAATAACTCCTAAATAATATAGATGTTAAATTCTTCTTTGTAATTTAAGGCTTATTCAATGATGTGATAATTAACAAGGTTAGTCTCTCATTTGTATTTAGTTCAATATTTACCGATTCATTTTACTACCCTTTCTCCCTTGCTTTAAAACAAGATGTGAATGCTTAAATATATATTTTAGGGGGAACCTTCAGGCTTGTTTGTGCATAAGCCTAAGGTGGTCTCTAGAAATTAGTGTGCAATTTGTGCTTCTTCTTAATTGCAATGTGTACCATTCTTCGAAAGAAATATTTTTCATTCATCCCAATTTTTATTTTTTTTACTTGGGAGAGATATTTTTCTTCATCCTGATTTCTTCATTATCATGAGTTCTTAATAAGAGAACTTGAGGTATTGACTTGAGCAAGATTTTGCTGAAAACATATTCATATGACAGTCACTTGTCCAATGTCATAGATATTAAATAATAAAATTAAGAAGAATTTTAAGATTTTGCTGAAAACATATTCATATGACAGTCACTTGTCCAATGTCATAGATATTAAATAATAAAATTAAGAAGAATTTTAAGATTATTAATTTGAGCTTAATGGTGTATCTCTTAACTCACAAAAATGCTATAATTGATGTGTATAAAAGTGCAGGCCTGAGTTAAATAGTCATAGATTACCCCAAAACTAAGAAAATTAAATCAAAATGAAAAATAAAAACTACAAAATAAAAGGAAAATTTTACAACATATTTACTATTCTTCATCTTCTTCCTCATCTTCTTATTCATCTTCTTCTTCAAAATCAGGCAAGGTATATTTGGAGGAGGTTCAAGCACTGGGGTTGTGGGAAGACATTCTCTGGGCCCGTCATGTAGATTCTAATTTGTAAGCATCTTGTAACAACCCAATTTATTCGATAGTCAATTAGAACTAATTTTAATCTTAATCTTGATCATAAGTGCTAATTAAGTCATTAGGAGTCAACCTCTAAGACCCAGTCCTAAATCAGGAGTCAAATGAATCGAATCCTGATTTTTAGAAAATCCAAAAATCCTAAAATTTGACTTGTCTAAAATGACCTTAGATCGAAAAATGGACTTCGCCATTACGCTCATTACCCCCAAATTAGCTAGGGTTGAAGTTTTCATGTCAATCGGAAGTCGTCAAAATTTTGGCAAATATTTTAATAATATTTAAATACCCCGAATGTTGGGAAATTAAAATACTCGTTGGATCGAAAATCTGACCTTGCCGTTGCGTTCCTCACCCCTCAATTACTAGGAGTGGATATTTGGGAATTTTGGGAAAATCATTTAAATATTAAAGTTAGAAATTTAATTATTAAATTAATTATTTAAGTTAAGTATTATTTAATATTTAAATTAACGGCGCCGTCAGACCTTGACCCCGCGCCGTCAACTGTTGCTAACGGTGCCGTCTGATCAGACGGCACCGCATTCAACCGTCCACGCGTCGCCAGATTCGACGGCTCCAGGCCATCTTCCTCGCGGGCGTGAGCCACGCGGCGCGTCCGCCGCGGCCCGGCCCAACCCGGAGCCCCCTCGACCTCAGCGAGTCCGCCATCAATCAATTTAGAACCCCTCGTTGCATCCTCGCGTTGTCTCGTGCGCAACTGAAGTCTCGGGAGTCCGCAGCTACAAACCCTAAACCTCGGCCGTCCACCATCCAGGAACCTCCCTAAACCTAAGACCCTTCTTTAAGCCTTCAATAACTAGCATTTTTGGATGATTGTCGTGTGGGATCCTCCTGTGGACTCGATCGAGCCTCTGGGCGTTCGATCGAGTTCATATGCCTAACCCTTAACCGCTTGAATGAAGGAGACGACTCGTCTCTTCGTGATGGATTTGAGCCGTCGGATCGGGTCAGATCGGATCCGTCGGATCAAGGCTCGCCCGACCCCACTCTCTGTCGGGCCGTTCCCAGCCCGCCTGCGTAGACTTGGGAGCTGAAGAGGTGCGGCCCGTCCCGAGCCGGCTCGCGCCTGGCGCGCCCGAAGGCACGGACCCCGCCTGGAGGCCTCCGCGACCGCACGTGTCCCGTGTGCCCCGCGCGCGTACGCTCGAGTCAGCCGGCGAGGCCCGCTGTCGACTCAGTCGACGCCCGTGGGTCCCGCTCTCGTGTCATCCGCCAATTCTGGGATGCCACGTGGCCTCCTGTGGGTCCCGCGGCCATTAAACCTGCAAAAGAAATAATTAGCTGAAATCATATAATTATATTATCTATATATAGTTATAAATATCTGTTAAGTAAAATTAGTATATAGATGAGTGGTTAGTATAACTATATATGTATATCCTGTGTATAATATAGTTAGCTAGTATCATAAATTATAGTTAGATTAGTTAGTACGAATGATTAATCCTAATCAATTAGGTTAGATTAATAATAATGTAATATATTTAAATGTTAATAAATAGCTTAGCTAATCAGATATATATATATATATATATATATATATATATATATATATATTCATAAATCAGGCTAATTAAATTCAAAACAGAAAAGTATATAAATTTATATATAATAGTAGGAATAATTTGGGATAACTAATGATTAAGTTAGTTAATTTAAATCAAATGTTTTACAGGAGTTTATTAAATTAATAAGTAAGATCAATATTAATTTGATAATAATAATAATTAATTAATACAAAATCTGAACTAATCAAATAAATATACATACTAATTAATAGATAATTAATTTAATCTAAAGTCAAAAATGAATTTTTCACATTATTAATTAATTAATTAATTATTCATTATTATTAATCAATCTATATTTAATTAATTAATTAAATATAGATTGATTAATAATAATGAATAATTAAATAATTAATTAATAATGTGAAAAATTCATTTTTAACTTTCGGAATGAACAGTAAATTAATACAGTTTGAATAAATGAATAGTAATTTCATTTCAAATTATTTAATTCAAAATCTCTAAAAATTTAATAATTTTTTGTAGGATGATCCACACATAGTTAATATAGGTCTCATCTTACTCAGAAAAATAAAAGGGATTAAATAGTGTAATGCAAAAATTAGTTTCGGGGTATGTATAACATAGTGATATTTTAAGACCTAATTAAACCCTCACAACTTTTAACTTAGTTATCCAAATATAGGCAATATGGGTCTTAAAATAATTAGGAGGACAGCCCTATCACTATAGAAGTATTAGTTTTCCTATTTGGAGCCTAATTTAAAAAGTAACATTTATGACCCTACCCTAAAAATGACCAAAATGCCTCTAGATTTCAATTGATCATAACTTGGTCAATTCAACTACAAATTCAGAAATTCAAAGTGCTAACTAGCTTCAAATTTCAATATCATCAATAAACTGAAATAACATTTTGGATCTGAACTCTATAAAATCAAAAAATGACCAAAATATCCCTAATCTTAGTTAGGTCATAACTTGACATTTGAAGTCCAATTTTAGTTTACTCCCTATCAACACACTTAGTATATTATAGAGAAGCTATAGAAACTGAGTTTTGCTAAAATTGGACTTCAAACGGAAAAGTTCAATTTTTGTCACCCGTTGACCGATCAAAATTACTGAATTTCTCTTAGAAATTGAAATAGCTATAACTTAGCCATTTGACATTATAATGCAGTGTTCTTGGACTATAGGGAATTCTTGAATAGTAACCAACAGTAAAATGTATAAAAATTTAGATTCCAACAGGAGTAAAGTGCTAAAATGCCCCTTAGGTCAAAAATCATAATTTAGACTTATAGAATCTGTTTCTTATCCAAATTGAGCATACTAAAATTTGCTCTAAGCCTTTTTCTTAGGACTTTACACCTCACATTAGGACAATTCCTAAGACTAAAACTAGCTCATAAGTTATATTTCATTCATTAGATAAGTGAGTTATTCAATGAATGAATCCTTAGTTTTTTTAGTTTCTAGACTTTTACAATTTATTTTGATTATTTTGTCTTTCAACCTTAGATTCAGTATAAGAGATTTATCATATTAAATTTGAATTACTTAATAGGATTTACCTTAATTAATATATCACTTTTAGAATGAAACCTAGACCTTTTGGATTATGTGATTAAGCCCAATCTCACGGTGTTTAATCCCTAATCTATAGTTTAGTGGATCTTGATCAGATCTTAGATAGAATGCCAAAATTTATCAAATTAGGATGTTGTGATTTATTGATTAAACTTGTAGTCTACTTGATTAAATTAGATTAGAACATGATCAGTTCTAATCCTTTTAACTTATAAGGTCGTACTCTTAAGTTACACTCGATAGTAGGAATTGGAGATCCTGAACTTGTGTAACTTAGAATAGTTAAAATGCTTTAAATTAGACAACAATAGTGTCACCATGTATAGGAGATTCCCTTGCTTATTTGATTTATTTTGTTACTACGCATTCCTTGTATTTTGTACTTAATTCTTTGGATATATCATATAAGAAAATTTTGTGCATAAATGAAAATTTAGAATAATTAGAATAACAGTTGCCTTTAGGTTCAGTATGTTTTAGTTGATTCGGGTGCACATTTACCTTAATAGACAGAGGTAAGGAGTAATAAGGATGATTAACATTACTCATTGAGGAGTGTGTGTTAAGCTTAGAACCTGTATAATCTTGTAGACGTGTTTGACTCCTCAGTTGTTTCTGGACGTGTCCACGAAACAAAAGTAAAATAACTAAAAAATTATGCATTTGTATTTACTGTCTCATTAGTTCTGTTGCTGGTTCTATCTGCCCTAGCCCAGAAAGGCTATAGTAATTTGTGTCTACCCAAGCCCAGAAAGGCTTTGGGGGTTTCACCGGCCCGATTGACCAATTTTCTGATATGTCAGTCTTTACATACCTATTTCAGTTTTAGCTTTCTATGTACTGTATTTTTGGTGCATGTTTTAGTCAGCTCTGTTTCGTTACTTACCTGTTCACTTGTATATATTTATAGGGTGCTAGACTTTACTGCTTACTATATATACTATCTTCAGATTTCTATCTTTAATTAGCATATGTCATATGATTATCAGCATGTTTAGGGCTAGACTTTACTTTTAGTACTCTTATATACTGCACTATATATATGTATATGCCCATTCCTTAGTTGCTTGAGGTATGCTTTTTGCCTCACCTTTTTGTTTTAGTTATAAATGTTGTATTTATAACTTACCCCATTTCTTGTACGCTTACTGCTCCTACTGCTTAGTTTACTTTTTGTTGTGCTTAAGTATAAAAATGGTGACATTAATAATACATAAAAAATATTTAGCCTAAAATATACTTAGACAATTATCTAACAAGATTCTCTTTTATTGGCTGGGGCCCTGGCATTATGAAACTGATAATGTCAGATTTAGATAGGTTTGAGGAGTTATGTGCTGAAGAAGAGGTGCCTTATTTAGAGGAGGAGCTTCAGCCAGGAGGGCCAGATACTGCTTAGTCTTCATTTAGTTTTTTATGAGGATGAGTGACTTTAGATTTATTTTTTAGTCTTTATGACTATCTATTTAAATGTTATAATAATATAAGTACTGTGACTGTGATTATTTTTTTGCACTTTATTATTTGTTGAGTTGTAGTACTATTCATTATATGATGTATGGTGGATGGATGTGATATTTATTTCATTTTGCTTCCGCACTCTGTATATATATTAAAAGTAGTGACTGATTCTATTATTTATGCTGTGCACATTCTTCCCTTGGCAGTGGATTGTGGATCTCACCTAATCCAATGTCGAGTGAGGGATTTGCACGAGTGACACTCCACTCCTTAGCCTAATGATTGAGGGCTTAGGGAGTGTGGCGCCACAGTTGGTATCATAGAATTCCATAAGGTGTCAGATTGGAATTTGTATTCCACTCTACCTAATGGATGCTTTTTTTGCCAATCAGTCACTAACTAAATACATGATATACATCCAAACATCATGATCAAGAGCTCAAAATAATAAGAGTATGAAAAAGGAAATGCATGCACAAGTAACATATCAGTAAACAAATGTGACTTAGAACAATATTAGACGTACAAGGATAACACATAGGTGGCATCACCAACAATTTGAAGATAGGTGGGGATACATCATCCAACATCATCAGCGACACAAGAAGTACATAGAAGGAGTGTCAGACCCTAAAGTATGGATGCTGAATCGACTACTCCAGCAAAGTGTATTCAGAGGATACGATCATCCCGTTGCAGCTAAGGGGTGGCTGAAGCGAGCATATTTTGTGTTTGGAATTATTAATTGCCCAGACAACATTAGGATCCCCATTGTATCCCACCTCCTACATGACGGAGCCAAGGATTGGTGGAGCGTCACCCTACGGGCACTCACTCGTCGGCGTGAAGGATTGCAAAGGGAGGTCACCTATGCGGACTTTCGTCGTGCCTGCACCACTAGATATATTGGATGAATCTTCTAGGTTTCATTCATATGCTATCTATTCTACTTTACACATCTTTGTATCTTAATTTTGAATTAAACTATTATTCTTATGATGTTTGATCTGGATACCTAGGGTTACTACTATACGATCATGTCAGTGAGCGATTTCTATACTCACTTTGATATAAGTAGAATTTGATGTGCTCATGGCAAAATGATACGGGAGGAAAGTCCCGGGAGTCTCCCCAGCAGGAGCTAGCATACTAGAAAGGATGCTAGAAGATGGAGTATACAGGGGACTAGATTTCCCCATCCTAGCCACAGAATGGTTACGGAGAGTAACCAAAGCATATGACGAGATAAGTTACCCAGATCGTATCCAGCTCAGCATTGTTGAGCTCCTACTCCAGGACTATGCCAAGGAGTGGTGGGCCCAAAAGAAATGGACGTTCAGGTATGGAGCGAATCGCTTGCACCGAAGGATAACCTATGCAGACTTTTCCCAGGCTTTCACTGAAGAATACATAGGATAGATGCTATGTTTTCTTAGTTGCTGTCTTTTATTATCTTATGTTCTATCTACTATTTCCTATGATGTATTTCTCTTCTTTCGTCTATAATTAATAAAAAGATATAGCATGTTATGATCTCCTATTCTGAAATGTGCGTTGTTCTTAATTCAAATTATAGCAGTCAAAATCATGAACCCAGAATAGAGCTCTTTTCCTACTCCCTCCAACACCTCATCCAACGAGGTGAGCGCCCTACTGGAAGCTGTAAAGATGATGGTGGAATCCCAACATAAGCAGGCATAGTTCCATCAAGAGCAAGCTAAGCAGGCCGCAGAAGCACAAGCCAAGCAGGCCAGAAGAGCTGCCAGGGTTCAAGTTCGACAGAGCGACTGCTCACCACACAGATGTACCATAATTATGCAGCTCCTAAGACCACCATAGTAACCCACCATTCGTTTCAACACCACACCCAGTATGCTGATGGACTGCTCCATAGTTTTCTTCACCTCAGACCCCCAACCTTTGATGGGAGTCTCTCCACTATCGATACAGCCAACTGGATAAAGATAGTGGAAAACAACCTAACCAGTATCAAATGCCCCGATGCTAAGGTAATCCGTCTAACAACTCATTTACTCCAAGGAGAGGCGGAATACAGGTGGGACAATGTCCACCACATATTATTTGTAGATTGGGAACTAAGAAATATATTGGGATGAGTTCATAGCAGCATTTCAGACTCAATACATCCCTACTTCTGCCAGGCACACCATGGCAGATCAGTTCCTTAAACTGCAACAGGGAAGCCGATCAGTTTCGGCTTATGAATCTGAGTTTAGGTGGCTGGCAAGATTTACCTCCACCTCATTCCCACAGAATTTGACATATGCCATCATTTTCAGAGCAGACTTCGGCCCTCCATCCGGAGGCTAGTCGTATCTCACTGCTCAACCAACTTTGTGGAACTACTAGAATCCGCCAAAATGATTGACTATATGAGGCATCGGAGCCCAAACACAGTTATGGTACAACAACCGTTCAGCACGAGAACCCTAGGAGAGCTAAGGTATATCAGCTTAAGGCAGGAACTTCATCAATAGATCTTTTCGATGGCTGCACTCGCCCCCATCCTTATGGGCGATGTTACCACAAGACCAGGAACTGCTTCAATTGCGGGAGGCCAGGCCACTCCTACTATCGGTGCAACTACGCTGTCACTATTGATGGCGACCAGATCGATCGTCTAAACGCTAATGAGCTTTCAATTTGTTCTAGAAGCCTGCCACAGCCCGCTCGACATTGCCAACTCCTCCTTCTGCTCAGCGGCACGAGACAGCTATGGTCCCCCACCCAATTGCTCCGAGGCCGCCTATCCCACAGCCTTACAACAAGCAGCAGACTGGTCCGACACCAGTCTATGCTCTCACTGCTACGGAAGCCGTGAAAGATAATAACGTGGTATTAGGTACACACTTTTGAACCAATCTACCATTTTATTTTTACTTGTTTAAAAGTAACTTGTTGATTACTGCATCCATAATTAGGTATAATCTATATAAATAATAAGCCCTGCAATATTCTATTTGACACAGGAGCAAGTCACTCCTTCATCTCTGAGAGCTGGACAAAATCTCTCAATTTATCATTACACTGCTTAACAAAACCCCTAAACGTAGGACTACCATCCAGAGCTCAATTGCAAGCCAGTCAATTCTGCAAGATACAAGTCCTCATCGGAGAGACAAAGTTTGAAGCCAAGCTTGTAGTACTACTGACAGACTGTAAATACACGTCTGCACTTGCACACAAGTGTACGTGGTCTGAAGTAATAAGTGGAAAGTGTAACTTTCCGGGAATTTATCAAACCACAGAGAATTGGTTGATTTGGCACTAAAGTATATCTATTCTCACTACTGTTTAAGCTATAGTATGTATTGGTTGGTTGGTCTAAAATTAGCATGAATATTCACTAAGTAAATAACAAGATTTAAAGAAAGAGGAGAGTTGGGCCCATCCCATAGGCAATGATATAATACTTGTATAGATTTATTTCTCAAGCTTTATCATTTAGTTTAATTGAAATCAGGTGCACATTGTTGTCATTTAGTCTAGCTCAAAGGCTTACAAGTTCAAATCTTGTGCACAAAATGAACTCACATTCGGTTCTACTTTAGCACAAAGATTCTTGTAAGATTCTTGAGATTTAAGATTAATTCATTTTCTCCTTATTTAAGGAAAGTTTAAATTTCCTTAAATCTTAGGATCTCATAAGCATTGATTTTCCACTACGAGCATCACTTCGCATCTCACATAGCTGAGATGAGAGAATCACATGTTGGGCTCAACGACTATGTCACTTAGTTCATGAGCACTCAATATTTCATTACTCAATCTCAATTATGTGGAGCTAATGAGCTCATTTAGTGGGTCTTAGCATCACTTGCATCAACTCTTAGATTGAGCTCAAGAACCTTCTCACATGGTTCTAAGCTTCCATGCACTCAAAATCTAGCATCCAACCTAAGGTGAGCTAAGGAGCATAAGACAATTAGATCTTGGATTTTTTTAGTTTTTTCCTCATAAACACATCAAGACTAATTTAGATAAAAATTTCTTAGTAAGACATTAAAATCACAAATACATTATGCTTGAGGGAAAACATTCATACAACAATATTACATCATGCATCATGGGACTTCATCCCAACCCTCCCCAATGGGAGTTTAGCTACTCATTACACAAGAAAATAAGGAAGATACATACATAGATAAAGACCCTTTCATGATCACTAAAAAGAAAATACAAGATTGAGTTTAGAAGATACTAGGAACGCTCAATAGAAGTTCTCCGAAATTCTTCTTCTCCTTCTAATTATCCTCTCCTTAGGTTGCTAGTGCTGCCTTCTTCCTCTTCTCCCTTTGCAAAAGCTTGCCTTGCCACCCTTGGGGAGTTCTCTCTTCCTTTGGCTCTCCTCCTTACTTAGGGAACTTTTGCTAAAATTGTGAATCCTCCTCTAGTCAAGAGGAGGGGTATTTATAGGATGGGGGGGTTGCATACTCCTCTCTTCCATAAGCAACCAGAATTTCCAAAAAAAATACTGTATTCATCATTGCATTAATTTTTAATTTAGGGTGAGGTGACAATAATCTTATTTCTTTAGCCACAACATCACCTCAAAGCTTACAAAAATGGCTGCTGCAGGAAATGATGGTTGGAGACAACATTCAGGATAAAGGTCATGTCTACAGCCGCATTAAATGCATTCTCTGGGAAAAATTTCGGCGGGCTGCTGCAGCGCGCTGTAGGGCGCTGTAGCATGCTACGGCGTGCTTTAGCATATCCTAGTTCTTAACAATTTAGCCAAGTCCTCTGCTGTAGATCGCTGCAGCGCGCGACCGCGTGCTGTAGCGGGGAATTCTATAAAAAATACTGTTCAATTAGTTCTTTTTCCAGATCTTATAGAGAGAGAAATATTTCCGCGGCAGACCGCTGTAGCGCGCGACTGCACGCTGTAGCGGTGAATTCTGTGAAAAACACTGTTCAATTAGTTAGGCAGCCCGATTTAATAAGTCAAGTATTTTCGTGGTAAACCGCTGCAGCGCGCGACCGCGCGCTGTAGCGGTGAATTCCGCAAAAAATACTATTCAATTAGTTGAGCCCCCCTTTTAATAATCATAAGTATTTTCGCGGTAAACCGCTGCAGCGCGCGACCGCACGCTGTAGCGGTGAATTCTGCAAAAATCACTATTCAATTAGTGGGGAGCCTGTTTAATATAGTTTAAATGTTTCCGCTGCAGCCCACTGAAGCGGAATTCTTTGTTTATATTTTTAGAAAAATTGCAGAAATGCCCTAGAGCTCCTTTGGATTATATTTCCTGAAAAAGATAGAAGATTTTGATTTTAGGAGCAGCAAAAATATCTTAAATAAATGAATTTTCCCCTTTATTTTAGATATAATTTATGGATTCATCAACTACCAATAGCCAACTTCGATGTTATTTTGGACATGAATTGGCTAAGTCAGCCTGACACCATCATCAACTACCAAAAGAAGAAGATCACCCTGGGCAATGGTAAACAAGCTAAGTCGTTTATTGGGAACTTTAGTACAAGAGCTTCCTTAGTCAATGCTATCAAAGCCAAGAAACTAGTAAGCAAAGGTTTGCAGCGCCTTTCCAGTAACAATACTAGGAGAAAAGAAGGAAGACGTTCCTATATCCAAGAACCCTGTCGTTCATGAATTCACCGATGTTTTTCCCAAAGACCTATCCAGTCCTCCACCTATGCAGGAAGTGGAATTCGCAATCGACGTTGCCCCAGAAACCCAACCAATCTCTAAGGCACCCTATAGAATGGCACCCAAGGAATTGTAGGAGTTGAATAAATAGTTACATGAACTGCTAGAGAAAGGCCTCATTAGACCAAGCTCGTCTCCTTGGGGAGCACCAGTTCTATTCGTCAAGAAGAAGGATGGGTCAATGCGGATGTGTATTGATTACTGAGAGCTAAATAAGGTAACCATAAAGAACAGGTACCCTCTACCCCGCATTGACGACCTATTCGATTAGTTGGCAAGAGCAAAAGTGTTTTCAAAAATCAACCTACGATCAGGGTACCACCAATTGCAAGTGAAAGATTCTGATATAGCAAAGACTGCTTTTAGGACTAGATATGGCCACTATGAATTCCTATTGATGTCATTTGGATTGACAAATGCGCCTTCCATCTTTATGGACCTAATACAACGTATCTTGAAACCATATCTTGACAAATTTGTCATCGTGTTCATAGATGATATTTTAATATACTCTAAGTCGAAGAAGGAACACGAAGGTCACCTCAGGACCGTGTTAGAAGAACTAAGAAGTCACCAGCTGTATGCCAAATATTCAAAGTGTGAATTTTAGCTTGAATCTGTCGCCTTCTTAGGCCACGTTGTAAATGCTCAAGGGATCCAAGTAGATCAAAGCATCAGCGCAATCTAAGAATAGGTACAACCCAAGTCAGTAACAGAAATTAGAAGCTTCTTGGGATTGGCCAGTTATTAAAGGAGGTTTGTGAAAGGCTTTTCACAAATAGCCTCTCCACTCACCAAACTTTCCCAGAAGTCTGTACCCTTTGAATGGTCGCCAGCTTGTGAAGCAGTGTTCCAAGAACTAAAAGATGCGCTTACCTCTGCCCCCGTCATAGTTCTTTCTAAGGAAGGAGTAAACTACCAAGTCTATATTGATGCCTCTGGTATAGGCTTAGGTGATGTACTAATGCAAGAAGGGAAGGTCATAGCGTATGCTTCCCATCAGCTGAAAACTCACGAAAGAAATTATGCAGTTCATGATCTCGAGTTAGCCGCTGTAGTGTTCGCCCTAAAAATTTGGCGTCACTACCTCTATGGGATTCAATGCTCAATCTTTACAGATCACCAGAGTTTGAAATACATATTCACTCAATGAGAGCTAAATGGTAGACAAAGAAGGTGGCTAGAATTAATCAGTGACTATGACCTTGATATCCAGTATCACCCTAGAAAGGCGAATGTTGTAGCTGACGCTCTGAGCCATCATGCTACTCTCAATGCTCTTATCTCTAAGAGTCCTTTAGAAGAAGAATTTTGTAAGTTGGATATCCAATCAATGCGTAGTGGTCAGGTGAGTACAATGCTCTCAATGATTAATGTGGAACCCACATTCCATAGAGATGTATCCATTACTCAGACCAAATATGATGAGTACCTAAATTTTAAACAAGCCATCGAAAGTGGTCATCGTACTGATATTCGATTTCATAAAGGTGCCATTTATCAAGAAGATTGCTTATGGATCCCTAAGTTCATCCATCAGGAAGTGCTAGTTGAAGGTCATAATTCTAGATACCAATTCATTCGGGGAGTTCAAAAATGTACCAAGACCTGAAATAATCATTCTGGTGGCTAGGGATGAAGAAAAGTGTAGCTGAATTTGTTGCAAAGTGTCATGCTTGCAATTTAGTCAAGGTAGAGCATCAAAGACTCGGTGGCCTGCTTCACCCACTTGAAATTCCTTAATGAAAGTGGCTAGATATATCGATAGATTTCGTTATGGGTTTACCTCGTGCAAGATCTGGAGCCGGCGCTATTTGGGTCATAGTCGACCGATTGACAAAGTTTGCTCATTTCATTCCAATTTGGTAGACATATTCAGTTGAGAAACTTGCAAAACTGTATATCAAAGAGATAATCAGGCTCCATGGGATTCCCAAGACAATCGTATCGGCCAGAGACAATCAATTTTACCTCCAAGTTTTGGCAAGCCATGCATTAGGATTTAGGCACAACTCTAGCAATGAGAACAACCTTCCATGCGCAGACAGATAGTCAGACAGAGCGAGTAAATCAAGTTCTTGAAGATCTACTCAGATTGTGTATACTTGACTTTGCTGGATCTTGGGAAGATTACCTCCCACTAGTGGAGTTCGCATACAACAATAGTTTTTAAGCTAGCATCAAGATGGCTCCATATGAATCCTTGTATGGCAGAAAGTGTAGTACCCCGTTAGTATGGTCAGAAATAGGCATTGTTCAGCTGTATGGATCTGAAGTAGTAGAAGAGACAAACAAGAAAGTTCAGTTGATTCAACAACGAATTTGTACAGCCCAAGACCGCCAGAGTTGTGATGACTCACTTAAGTAGTAATAAGTGAAACTCTTAAACATCGAGGTACCTTTTCAGA
Source organism: Gastrodia elata (assembly GCA_016760335.1). Lineage (NCBI taxonomy): Eukaryota > Viridiplantae > Streptophyta > Magnoliopsida > Asparagales > Orchidaceae > Gastrodia > Gastrodia elata. Next base: position 45,951,882 of record CM028675.1, on the reverse strand, counting down.
TAACGATGGAGTTCCTGATAAGAACTCTAAAGTTAAGCATGCTCAGGTGGGAGCACTCCCAGGATGGGTGACCTACTGAAAAGTTATCTTCTGAGGGCAAAACTGTGAGGCCTTTCTGGCCAAAGCGAACGATACCTTGGTGCTTAAGAGTTTGGGCTGTTACAAATGGTATCAGAGCAAACCATAGGGTGTCAGATAGGAGCTAAGTGCTATACAGGGCAAAGTATCACTTCATGTGAGCAGCCTCTTGAACCCATGATAGTTAAGGTGCTACATAGTTGTGGGTACCTCTTGTGCCTGTAGGGGTCACCTCTAGTCCTATCTACCCAATGGATGGTTCTTGGATCTATGTGTGGATACTGATGAGGATGTCAGTTACTTAAGTTGGGGAGATTGTGATGACTCACTTAAGTAGTAATAAGTGAAACTCTTAAACATCGAGGTGCCTTTTCAGATAACGGTGGAGTTCTTGATAAGAACTCCAAAGTTAAGCATGCTCAGGTGGGAGCACTCCTAGGATGGGTGACCTACTAGGAAGTTATCTTCTGAGGGCAAAACCGTGAGGCCTTTCTGGCCAAAGCGGACAATATCTTGGTGCTTAAGAGTTTGGGCTGTTACAAGAGTAAATACCACGACCTTCATCATCGTCCTCTAGAGTTTAATGTTGGAGACTTCGCATACCTAAAAGTTAGTCCAATGAAAAGAGTCTCTAGATTTGGCATGGCTGGGAAACTTAGTCCCCGCTATGTTGGTCCTTTCGAAGTAACAACTAAAATAGGTTCATCTGCCTACAAGCTTAACCTTTCAGATGACTTCGCAGCAGTCCACAATGTATTTCATGTGTCATCACTAAGGAAGTACCTCAGACATCTGTCTCACCTCGTGCAGTTCCCAGAGATTTAGATCCAGCTAGATCTGTCATATGCCAAGGAGCCAATTCGAATTATATCCCGTGATCGCAAACAACTTTGGAGTCATGCTATCAACATGATCAAAGTTCAGTGGAAGAATCGTTCTTGCAATGAAGCCACTTGGGAGAAGGAATCTGATATGCAAGTCAAATATCCAAGACTCTTCGAGAGTTTAGGTATTCTTTCTTGGCATCCCAAACTTACAAATTCAAGTCATATTTCAGTCTTGCCTTCTTACTTTTACTTGAGTGATGTTGAGGACGACATCGTTCTTAAGTAGGGGAGCCTGTAATAACCCAAGTTTTTACTATAGTCAATTAGGACTAATTTTAGTCTTAATCTTGATCCTAAGCACTAATTAAGTCATTAGGAGTCAACCTCTAAGACCCATTCCCAAATCAGGAGTTAAATGGATCGATTCCTGATTTTTAGAACATCCAGAAACCCTAAAGTTTGACCTGTCTAAAATGACCTCAGATTGAAAAATGGACATAACCATTGCGCTCATTGCCCCCAAATTAGCTAGGGGTGAAGTTTTCATGTCAATCGGAAGTCGTCAAAATTTTGACAAATATTATAATAATATTAAATACCATGAATGTTGGAAAATTAAAATACTCCTTGGATCAAAAATCCGACCTTGTCGTTGCGTTCCTCACCCCTCAATTAACTAGGGGTGGATATTTGGGAATTTTGGGAAAATCATTTAAATATTAAAGTTAGAAATTTAAATTATTAAATTAATTATTTAAGTTAAGTATTATTTAATTATTTAAATTAACGGCGCCGTCAGACCTTAACCCCGTGCCGTCAACTGTTGCTAACGATGCCGTCTGATCAGACGCCACCGCATCCAGCCGTCCACACGTCTCCAGTTCCGAGGGCTCCAGGCCGTCTTCCTCGCGGGCGTCACCGGTGAGCCACGCGGCGTGTCCGCCGCGGCTCGGCCCAACCATTTAGAACCCCTCGCTGCATCCTCGCGTTGTCTCGTGCGTAACTGAAGTCTCGGGAGTCCGCAGCTGCAAACCATAAACCTCGGCAGTCCACCTTCCAAGTACCTCCCTAAACCTAAGACCCTTATTTAAGCCTTTAATAACTAGCATTTTTGGATGATTGTCTCGTTGGGATCCTCCTGTGGACTCGATCGAGCCTCCGGGCATTCGATCGGGTTCATCCGCCTAACCCTAAATCGCTCGAACGAAGGAGACGACTCGTCTCTTCGTGACGAATCTGAGCCATCGGATCGGGTCAGTTTCGATACGTCGGATCAAGGCTTGCCGACCCCACTCTCCATCGGGCCGTTCCCGAGCCGGCTCTCGCCCGGCCCGCCCGAAGGCACAGACCCCGCCTGGAGGCCTCCGCGGTCAGCCGGCGGGGCCTGCAGTCGACTCAGTCAATGCCCGTGGGTCCCGCTCCCGTGTCCTCTGCCAATTCTGGGATGCCACGTGGCCTCCCGTGGGTCCCGCCACCATTAAACCTGCAAAAGAAATAATTAGCTGAAATCATATAATTATATTATCTATATATAATTATAAATATCTGTTAAGTAAAATTAGTATATAGATGAGTGGTTAGTAAAACTATATATGTATATCCTGTGTATATTATAGTTAGCTAGTATCATAAATTATAGTTAGATTAGTTAGTACGAATGATTAATCCTAACCAATTAGGTTAGATTAATAATAATGTAATATATTTAAATGTTAATAAATAGCTTAGCTAATCAAATATATATTCATAAATCAGGCTAATTAAATTCAAAACAGAAAAGTATATAAATTTATATATAACAGTAGGAATAGTTTATATATATATATATATATATATATATATATATATATATATATATATATAACTTCAATAATTATAATAGAGCTCGATTATCTCATTTTTTTTTCTTAAAGTGCATAGCACCTCATATAGCTGCTAATAGAAGGATTATAAGTTTGATATAATAATATTGTTTTACTTGTAAATATTTATGTTTAATCATAGAGCTGTATTTTAAGTAGCTGAGATATGTAAAGCTGAAATATACATTTTTTTTAAAATCATGCTGAGTTATGTATGTAGCTCAATAATTAATTAGTTCCATATAGTTGCCATTAACTATATTTTATTGTCAAGATCATGAATCATTTTGGAAGATTGGTTAGGCTTATATTATTGATTATTTAGGATTTTTTAGATATCAAATAAATTTTATATAGTATCTAATGTAAATATCATAATGGACTCTTTGCATATCTTTAATTAACTAATTGGTATGATCATAAATTGGTTCACCTTATTAAGTATGTTAAAGCATATTAAGTTATATTTTTAGGCAAATTGGTATAACCATAAGTTCTTAATTTTATTAAGACAAAATGTAAGCATAAAGTGTTGGAGAATTTTATAAAGTGAACTAAGTTAAACCAAATCAGATGCAAAGCAACACATCTCTAATTTTATATCTCTTTTGCTAAACTAGTTTAGATAATAAAAATATTAACTAAAATCTTTAAAACATTTTTAACCTAAGGGTTAGTTCATCTTAATCTTCTATTGCATTATGATAGATTATAACTGAATTAACTAAATTTTCTGAATTAATTCATCAACTTACTTTTATTTTATATTTTAGAAATTTGTCCATACTCCATGCAAAGTTGAAGGCCTAGGCTCCTAAGCCATGTGTTGAAGAAGTTCAAGATTTGCTCGAGTCAGGTACGCAAGTACTTAGAACTTGTATTGAGTTCTAATAATTAAAACAGTTTATTTAGTCCTATGTTAAGTGCGTACATCACTTGCATAGTTCTTATTACTATTTTTGTGCATTTAACTTTCTCAAGTTTTATGTTAACTTTCATGTATTTTTGCGAGTTGTTTTAAAGGATTAAGATGTTTTAATTCTATTATGATTACTTAATTTCATTAAATTGTCAATTATCCGTTATTAAATTTAAGAGATCTTAAGATCTTGATCATGTGATTTACACTTGATCTAGATTTTAGATTGCCATCATTAATAAATCAATAATTCATTTGATTTGTCATTAACTTGTAACGTAATTCTTGGTCTTAAATTGATAAGGTTAGGGGTTAACACCTAATCTGTCTGATTTAGAGTCAAACTCTTAATCACTTAATTAATCAACCTGATTGTAAGATAGTTTGACTAACATGATTCCAATAATCTATTTGATTTGATAATGACTTTAATTCATTGAATTAGAAGTGTTAAGTAAATTTAAGAACCAGTATGATTAAGCATCTGGACTTGAAACTTAAGATCTTTGATTTCCTCTTAAATAACATGATTAGCATCAAATCAAGTATAAAATTTATGATGATTCATTACAAGACCAAATCCTAATAAAATTCTTGATTATATCTCATAATTGTAGTCTAGAACTCGATCAGATAGGGCTACCCATCTGATTAAATTAACCAAACTTAATGAATAATCTTATAAGATTGTATTGAGTGTTTAGATATGTGAGATCTTGATGATCTTATATTAGGCTTTATTTAGTATTACTAATAGCCTTAACAAATAATGATACATTGAGGTAAGAAGCACCTTTGTAACTTATTAAGGTAGAATTTTAGATGATCCTTTTAACCTTAGAAGTTGATCTTGATACCTTGTGGTAGGAATCACTTAAAGCACTTGGAATGGAGCTTCTCCCTTGTGGTAGAAATCAACATTGAGTGATCTTTTTTATCACATCCTTGGAGCCTTGTGTAGGACTCACCCATTTAGTGTAAGGAATTAATAGCTTTGATAAATCCTTATTAATTAAATAAAATCTTCTGAACCCAAAATTTTTGGTTGGATATGATTATGTATATCCATGGTGCTGAGTCGTTTCAATAATATTCGGGATTGGTTGATTCACTCTAATGTGGACTTATGACTAGGTGCTATCCTGAGGGATTAGACGAATACAGTCCCATTAGAGTAAATTTTTTAAGAATAAGAGTGTTACAATTAGTGAATTAGATCCTTAGTTTGAGATATAAACTACAATAGGGTTCTGCCTCCTATCGTAGTACACTTTGGTAAGTGCAGTTTAAGCAAACTAAGTATCTTTAAGTCACTTTTCATAGACCACTAAGTATGCTTATAATTATGTCATTTAATGGCTTAGCTTGATATATAAACTGTGACCAAGTTTTGCCTCCTATCGTAGTGCACTTCGATAAGTGCAGTTCTAAATAAGCTAAGGGTTAAATCCACCTTTCCTGGAAACATACAACCATGTGTATACAATCATCATAGCTAATGATTTTTAAGTAAACTTTCAACTTTAATCAATTATCGAAATTAGAATTTTAGGAGTCAGAATCCTTTTAGCAGGATTTTGCACAATGGAGACATTGAGTTCATTAACGGATTTCAAAGCATTTTTTTAGATTTTTGGATTTATATCATGTAGCTTAGAAGCATGAGCATGATCATAAGCATGATGTGTGAGTATCAAAATGATGTATGAGTATCAGTGATGATCTATGGGTTACAAAATGTTATATATATTGACTGGGGAATTTCAGGATGCTTCGGCATCACAATAAACTGTATTCCCAACTAGATGCATGTATACATTGGACCATACAACTCATAGCTATTCAGTGATGGTTCTATTACGTATTAGTGGCATACCGTATTGTGGCATATGACAGACCTTGAGTACGCGTCTGCGCTTTCACGCAAGTGTACATGGTCTGAAGTAATAAGTGGAAAGTTTGAGTTTCCGAGATTTATCGAACCACAAAGAATTGGATGTTTTGTTACTAAGGTGTATCTATTATCACTAATGTTTAAGCTATCTATGTTTTGTTTAAGTTAGTTCCAGAACAAGCACGACAATCACTTAGTAAAAAATAAGTCAAATAAAAAGAAGAGGAGAGTTGGGTTTCTCCCACATGATATGATAAATAACATATATATGATGATTCCTCAAGCATTTATCTTTCATTTTCTTTGATCTTAATCAAGTGCACATTGTCTTTCCTTAAGTTTTATCTCGAAGAATTACAAGTTCAAATCTTGTGCATAAAATGAACACACAGTTGATTCTATTTAAGCATAAAGATCCTTATAAGATTTTAGTTTATAGATTTTACCTCATCTCTTGATCATGGAGATGAGGGTTATTAGTTTTTAAGATCTTATAAGCATTGATTCCATTAAGAGCATCACGTGCATCACACATAGTTGAGATGAGGGATTAATTTCATTGGGCTTAATGACTATGTCACCTCGTTCATGAGCACATAACTATTCCATTCCCTCCCTCAATTATGTTGAGCAATGGAGCTCAATTAGTGGGTCTTAGCATCACACACATCTCTTTAGTTGAGCTTAGATTAAGGTGTAGTAAGCTCAAGAGCTTTCTCACATAGTTCTAAGCTCTCATGCACTCATAATTTAGCATCAAACCAATGTGAGCTGTGGAGCATAAGACAACTTAGTTCTTGAGTTAAGGAGTCTTTTTCCTTTGGTCCACATTCAAGTCCACATTAGTCTTATATATTTCTTTAGCAAGTCATTAAGTTCACAATTTTTATTAATACTTGAAGAAAACTTCATACATTTTATAGTAACTATCAAAATATGTGGGATTGCCTCAACCCTTCCCAAGGGAGATTTAGCTCTCCATTACAAAAGAGATGTAAAAGAACACATACATAGATAAAGACCCTTTCATGATCAACTAAGAAAAAAAAATTACAAAACAAGAGTTTAGAAAATACTAGGAACATTCCTTGGGAAGTTCTCCGAACTCTTTTTCTCCTTTCTTGAAGTGCTTCTCTTAGGTCCCTAGTGCTGCCTTTCTTCTCCTTCTCCTTAGTAAGTTGAGCTCCTCCACTCTTGGGGAGTTCTTCTTCTCTTCTATGCAGCCCCTCTCTTACTTAGGTTGAAGTGAGCTAAGTTTGGAACCCTCCTCTAGTCAAGAGGGGTGGTATTTATAGATGAGGGGCTGCATCTTCATTCCCATGATCAAAACTAGCAAATGCCTTTAAAATAATGGAGTAATGATGGCAATTTCCAATTGATGGATGAGGTGACCAATATTTTCCATTGTTTTATCCTTCTCATCACATCAAAGAAACCTTTTTCCATATAAAAATGGAGCTACAGCAGGAGGAATGATGGTTGGAGACAAGAGGCTGGTTGGGTGTCTTGTCCCAACCACAATTAATGCTTCTGCTAAACAAAATTGTGCCGGGCCGCTGCAGCGCACTATCGCAGACATTTTTGCAAAAAGGCCCGCTGCGGCGCACTGGGGCGATCAGGGTTGATAAGTGAAGGGTTGCTACAGCGCGCTGTAGCGCACAGTCGCAGTTTTGTAAATTTTCTCGCTGCAACGCGCTGTAGCGCTCACATTTGCAAACTGTCCCGTTGCAGCACGCTATTGCGCCCGCGTTTCACAAAGTGTCCCGTTGCAGCGCGTGATCGTGCCCACGTTTCTTAAAGTGTCCCGCTGCAGCGCGCGATTGCACCCGCATTTTGCAAATGGCACCGCTGCAGCGCGCGACAGCGATTTTCCCATAGAAAATTTTGGAAATTTGTCCAAATTGATCGGAATTCGTTGGATAGGTATTTTCCTGAAAAGATAAACAAAAATTGGTTTACAGGAGCAGTTTTATTAAGAGAAAAGAATGAAATTTTCCTTTATTTAAGATATAATTTATTGATTTATCAGCATATTTGGATGCATTAGTGTTAGAATACTCGCTATTTTTATTTACTTTTAGCATTCAGTTTACAGTTCAGGTTGACTTCAATCAGTTTATACAGTTCAGTTATTTTGTGCTTTTATAGTTTTTCTGCAATTTTACTTTATCTTACTTCAATTTTGTACAGTTTTATACTTTCAATTATTTTATAATATTTTTGTAGCTTGATTTCTATCTTATTATTATGATTGAATAACATCTGTTAGATGCAAGTATATGTTATATTACAACTTTATTATACTTAGACTTTATAAGTTTAATATTATTTTTCTTTTGTTGTATTGGCCCTATCATATATGTACATTTGGCAGTATCAAGTGTTAGCTTAGAGCTTGTGCTTGGGGGTGTGCCGGTGATAGAGGGTCAGATGAGATTGATGTTCTGCAAAGAAGGAGATCTTGCTCAGTTTTTAAAATTTATGTTGCTCATATTTAATTAATTGTAATAAATGAGTTTCTTTCTTATTATTTTTCATTTTCTATATTGTATGTGAATGGATAGATGTGGATAATGTTTGAATGTCCTTTCTCCTTATTTTATGCACTACTTTACTTATGTTTCTGCATAAGACTTTGCTCACCTTCAGATTAATGCATGGATATGTTGTTTATTATCTGTGGTGTTAGTGACAGTCACCACTTGATTGTAGTTGAGTTAGTATTACTCGACGATGGTCAAGAGGCGGCCGTTATAGTTGGTATCAGAGAGATCCATAGGTGTCAGATAAGAGCTATGTTTTTATCTACCCAATGGTTTATTTTAATATTGAGCTGATTTGGGAAACATTAGTATAGCAGTATTTTGATCCACAGTTCATTCAATATAAAACTAAAATGTTAGAATGATGAGAACATCAAGAAAGAGCAATATAATAATCCTAGGACTTAGAAAAGATTCAAGTTGAAGATGTCAGGAAAATAATATGGGAGAAATATAAAGTGATGCGTGCAATAACATAGTTAACCTCAGCCACTTCGATATTCTGTTGACTCATTTTTAAGTTATCAGTAAACTCAATTCTAACTTAAATAGATTTGGTAAATGTTGATTTGTAAAATCAATGTGGAGGGCTAAATAATTTATGCATCTAGATTCTATTTGCAAACTTGTTGTAGAGTTGCCAAGGCATTAGTGAAATATGAAGTATCTAAATTCTGGTTCCCATGGTGATTGGTGTAGATGAAGTAAGAAGGTTGTGTATACTGTGTAGAGTTAATCAATTGTTGGAATAAGATGAAGAAGCTAAGAATTTAAGTATGAGGGTATCTCTGAGTTAATAATTATATCACCAATAATAGAAAAGAAAGCGACATATACAATATTTGTGAATTCGGCCGCAGACGAACTTAAAAAAACTGCATTTGTATCTTGTTCTTTGACATTAATTGGCAATTTTCCAAACTGCCTCTTGAACTGTTGCAAATGTACTCCACCTTAGTTAAGATAATTCTTTTAGCATTTTCATCATAGATTATTGTTATTTCATACTTTGGACTTTATAATAGTAAGATAGATCTTGTAAATAATTTATGAAAGAATACCTTAAATATTGATTCCATCGCATGTAACTTATGTAATTATATTATCACAACTACCACTTTATCCATCTAAATGCTAATATGAGAATTGTGCGAGCAAATCCCATTTCATATTCAGAGTTCAAAATCAAGATGACAGTAGACCATTCCAAACTTTAGTCTTATAGTCATTGAGAAGTATATAGTGTATAAGTTTTGTATTTATGAATGAAGGGACTGTTGAAATATTTTCCCAATAAATCGCTAAGTACTTTCCATACTTAAGGATGTGGTTAATTACCTTAAGCTTGCGATGCACCCCGTGATTTGGATCTAGTGTTTGTATTTGGGCATATGGGGGTTTTGTAGAAAATTTATAGGGTATAGACTAGTGATATAAGAAGCTGATTCTTATTTAGTTAAAAAGGAATATCTGCTTTAAAAGTGATTGAGATTGTGTACGATAGCTTTCTATAATAAATTAATCACTCAACGTTAAGTGATTTGAATTGGCCATGAATAAATTTATATGCCGAAGTAGGTATTGATCAGATGGAGACTCAATTGTTTATGTTTTGTCACTTTTATTGAGTATTGTGTGGATTTAAAAATGATTATAGGAAAAAGGGAATTGCCATTAAAAAGTGCCTTAAAAGACACCATAGTTATATTGATACGTAGAAAGCACGAATATGATATTGGTGTAAGAAGTGAGAGGTTGCAATGGATCATAATGTTTAGCATGTGGAGAGAGATGAAATTGTGGAATATTTTGAGCATGAATTTTCCAACTTGGAACATATACCGGCATGTTGAGAAATTTATAATAAGGGGAATTAAATGAAATCTATGTCAATGGCGTGGTTAATGAGGATGCAAATGGAAAGATTTTTGTTAAGTATTTCACTCATGATTAACGTGTGCATAAGCTTATGAGATCACGTATGTGTTGGTTGCTTAGGAGAACTGCATGCTGAGAAGATGACTCATTTGTGTATTGATTCAAAACCCCGAGGAGGGGTGTGGTTGCAAATACTTAAGAGGAGAATATTTATGTCAAATGATTTTTGTATACATATTTTGTTTGGTGAATTGACTTGAAATTTGTGAATATTAATGTTATCGGCAGGCATGTCCTTAAAGCATCCAATGCAGGTTGAGAAATGTGTTAACTATAAGTAAGCCAAGAAATTTTAAATCAGAATACTTAAAAGTATCTCAAACTTAACTCAAAAGTAGGTCAGTGTTAGATTTTAATTATATAGATCGATCATTGAGAAGGTTCAAGTTTGGAGTATTTAAACCCCAAGTCATGCGATAAGAGATAGAATTTATATCATAATTGTGCCAGCACTATTATCAATTGAATTACCTCACAATTCACAACTTGCTCTCCTTATTTGCCGACCTTTGGAGACCCGTCGATTCTCTGCTGCTCCTTCCTGCGTCACTTCGCTCATGCCTAACATTGATCATTGAACCCTCATACATTTCATTCCATGAGCCTAAGCATTCTATATTGCATTACCGAAACCTTAAGACATCCCTTATGGCTATAATCTATTAAATTTTGGTATTTTCACCAATTGTTTGTAGAGTAATATCTTCATGCTTTCATTTTTTTCTACATTGGGGTGTTCACTCTGCCTCCGGCATTAGAATATTTTCCTAAACATTTCGACACCTCCCCTAATCATGGCAATATATAGCCCTATTTTGACCTGTTTTGCGTCAGTAGATCTGAAGTTTGTTGGACCTTCACACCTCACGTTTGAGAATGGAAGAAGCACGTGTAAATGTATCCTTCCATGCAATCATAAAATTAAGGACTATATTCCTCAGATAACCAGTGCCCATTGCTGAATCATTCTATCTTGCAAGCACAAATCTTGATAAAATATCGTCTTTTATTTTCTGCCTCAAAATAATAGCAGAATTATACCTTCCGGCCTTCACATTTTTATTTTTTGATGGGTTTTATCAATTAACAGTTCTCTGATTATTAAGATGGATAGTTATATTTTCTGAATAAAATTTAAAATCATGCAAACATCACCACACTTGCCAACATATTAAAATAAAAATGAATAATATAAGAACCTCTTTATATAATATAGCTTTATATAATGTCTCTTCCAATGCAATGTTGCACCTTTTTAGGAGCATCACATTATGACAATTCATTGTATTAAGTTGAACTGTAGTTGATTTGGTCTAAATTTTGGAGGCAAATTCTTTCATTTTAGATACTGAATTAAACTTATTATTCTCAAACATAAAATGCTCATCTTAAATAATATACTTTCAAATATAATGATTTGGTTTCCTATATCATGTTATTTTTGGTGCAAGCTATTGTGGCTACCTATTGTTTGTAAAATATTTGTAATAGCTTCTCTTTTCATATCAAACTTTACCTACTTTTGCTTAAAACTTTTCTTTGAGTTGAATTATGATAGTATTCAGATTGGTGGCATTAGATATTTAATATTCTATGAAGGCCAAGTCTTGTTGAGCTTGAATTATATTTGGCAGTTGAAAATTTTGAGTTAATTTATTGGGAGTGATTTGACCTTGAGAAGAAAGATTTCAATGTATTATCTGTATTCAATTCTTTAAGCTTTACTTTGATATGTTATGGCCTAATCCCATTCTATATTTTTGGAGATGAATTGTTATTTATCAAACTAGTTCATGTGGTCCAAATTTTGTCAATGTTGTTTGACTTTATGATGATGTAAGTTCAAATGATAAGTGATATTTTATGGGCAACCAAATTAATTAAATCTAAAATGTAGGATATTCTAATGTGCGATCAGAATATTTCTTTAGTCATTTCGTATGAGTAATCTTATTTCGGTGGTTGCTTCCTTATAATTTATGCATTTTCAATTTCAAGAAGTAATTTCTATACTTGAGGAATTGATTAGGTGCATTAAGTTTTGGAATACACCATGAAATTTTTAATCTAGTATCCACAACTTGGTATATGTAGAATGCTTAGAGAGTTTTCAATAAGTATAAGATTTGCGGGATAAAGAATTGACGTTAATCTAGTTAAGAATGAATATTGCTTAAAAGGTGATAGAAATTGTAATATATGTGTATTTTCCAATTTTATATTCATTCATGTGAGCTTGAGTTAGAGTTGTTGAATCATTATGAATGAAAGAAAATTTTATTAATTGAATTATTATTTGTGTGGCAAATAGATGAACCGGCGTATTAAAACTTGGTGATAGATGTTGAAGCTAAGTAATCAATGAATAACCTTGAGGAAGTCAATTTTTGTAAGTTCTATTATTCCTTACCAAACTCATTTATATCAAGTAAGGATGTAAGGACCTTCTTGTGTCAGTAGTTGTTATCGAATTTGATTTTTGCTTGTTTCATTTAAGCAGTGATGTTGAGGACAATATCATTTTTAAGTGGAGGGTTTGTAACAACCTAAGATTGTTACCCAGCTTAATTTTAGCTTAATCGTATATTAATTAAGTTCATCTAGTTATTAGAACCAAATCATGAAGATTTGGAGCAATTTGGAGCTCAATCAATTATTTTGGATTATTTTAATATTTAATTAATTAGAAAATTAAAATATTTAATTTGACCTCGAAATAAAAATTTGACTTCGCTGTTGCGATCTTCACCCCCAAATTAGCTAGGGGTGATGTTTTGGACGCATTTGGAAGTCGTCGAATTTTCGCGGATATTTTAGTATAATTAAATACCCCGAAAATTAGCATAATTAAATAATCGTCAGAATCGAAATCTAATTTTGCCATTGAATTCCTCGCCCCCAATTTAGTTAGGGGTGAACTTTTGTGATTTTTCGGAACACGTTTATTAAATCTGAATTTTTTAAAAAATTAAATATTAGAAATGAATAGTTATTTATCTATTTAAATCCTTTCTCTTTATTTCCTTCCTTTTCTTCTTCTTGGTTAGACCCCATTTTCTTGCTCCATTAAATTTGAGATTTAAATTATTAACTAATTAAATAAATTAAATTAAAAATTTTAAATAATCAATTTATTTCCTTCATTTTCTTCTTTCATGATTGGACCCCATTTTCTCTCTTCCCCTTCCTTTTCTCTAATGCATGCAATTACTTCTAACCCCCCTCTTCCCCTTCCACTTCTCTAATATACACAATTTAAAAAAAAAAAAAAAGACTCGTGATATTCCCTCTTCTCTCCCATAATTGATGGGAGAATTCATGAAGGAGCCATGTTCTCCTCCTTTAAATTGAGGCTCAGCCTTCTCTTTCTCTCCATTTGACCATTAGTCGAGCTCTTGCATCTTCCTCCACTTCGTCAATCTATCATCTTTCATTGTCGATTACCTTCCATTCGGTGCAGCCAAGGATCATCGAGCCATCCATCTTCATCTTGTTGAGCAGCACCATCGCCGATCTATGCCTTCTCCTTCTTCCTTCGAAGATCACGTCGGTGACTTCACTCATTGTTTCTGACTGCCTCATCGCTCCTCTTGATGGTACCTATCACCACTCAAATCCTTATTATATATATATATATATATATATATAAAACTTCAATAATTATAATAGAGCTCGATTATTTCATTTTTTTCTTAAAGTGCATAGCACCTCATATAGCTGCTAATAGAAGGATTGTAAGTTTGATATAATAATATTGCTTTACTTGTAAATATTTATGTTTAATCATAGAGCTATATTTTAAGTAGCTGAGATAGGTAAAGCTGAAATATGCATTTTTTTTTAAATCATGCTGAGTTATGTATGTAGCTCAATAGTTAATTAATTACATATGGTTGCCATTAACTATATTTTATTACCAAGATCATGAATCATTTAGGTTTATATTATTGATTATTTAGGATTTCTTAGATATCAAATAAATTTTATATAGTACCTAATATAAATATCTTAATGGACTCATCGTATGTCCTTAATTAACTAATTGGCGTGATCATAAATTGGTTCACCTTATTAAGTATGTTAAAGTATGTTAAGTTATATTTTTTAAGCAAATTAGTATAAGCATAAGTTCTTAATTTCATTAAGACAAAATATAAGCATAAATTGTTGGAGAATTTTATAAAGTGAACTAAGTTAAACCAAATCAGATGCAAAGCAACACATCTCTAATTTTACATCTCTTTTTCTAAACTAGTTTAGATAATGAAAATATTGACTAAAATCATCAAAACATTTTTGTCCTAAGGGTTGGTTCATCTTAATCTTCTATTGCATTATGATAGATTATGACTCAATCAACTAAATTTTCTGAATTAATTCGTCAACTTGCTTTCATTTTATATTTTAGAAATCTGTCCATACTCCATGCAAAGTTGAAGGCTTATGCTCCTAAGCCATGTGTTGTAGAAGTTCAAAATTTGCTCAAGCTAGGTATGTAAGTACTTAGAACTTGTATTGAGTTCTAATAATTAAAACTGTTTATTTAGTCATATATTAAGTGCGTACATCACTTGCATAGTTCTTATTACTATTTTGTGCGTTTTACTTTCTCAAGTTCTATGTTAACTTTCATGTAATTTTGCGAGTTATTTTAAAGGATTAAGATGTTTTAATTCTATTATGATTGCTTAATTTCATTAAACTATCAATTATCCCTTATTAAACTTAATAGATCTTAATATCTTAATCAAGTGATTTACACTTGATCTTGATCTTAGATTGCCATCATTAATAAATCAATAATTTATTTGATTTGACATTAACTTGTAACATAACTCTTGGTCTTAAATTGATAAGATTAGGGGTTAACACCTAATTTGTCTGATTTAGACTCAAACTCTTAATCACTTAATCAATCAACTTGATTGTATGATAATTTGACTAACATGATTCCAATAATCTATTTGATTTAATATTGACTTTAATTCATTGAATTAGAAGTGCTAAGGAAATTTAAGAACCGGTATGATTAAGCATTTGGACTTGAAACTTAAGATCTTTGAATTCCTCTTAAATAACAAGATTAGCATGAAATCAAGTATAAAATTTATGATAATTCATTACAAGATCAAATCCTAATAAGATTCTCAATTATATCTTATAATTGTAGTCTAGAACTCGATCAGATAGGGCTACCCGTATGATCTAATTAACCAAACTTAATAAATAATCTTATAAGATTATATTGAGTGTTTAGATATATGAGATCTTGATGATCTTACATTAGGCTTTATTTAGTATTACTAATAGCCTTAACAAATGATGATACATTGAGGTAAGAAGAACCTTTGTAACTTATTAAGGTAATAATCTTAGATGATCCTCTTAACCTTAGAAGTTGATCTTGATACCTTGTGATAGGGATCGCCTAAAACACTTAGAATGGAAATTCTCCCTTGTGGTAGAAATCAATATTGAGTGATCTTTTTTATCACATCCATGGAGCCTTGTGTGAACTCACCCATTTAGTGTAAGGATCTAATAGCTTTGATACATCCTTGTTAATTAAATAGAATCTTCTGAACCTAAAATTTTTGGTTGGATATGATTATGTATATCCATGGTGTCGAGTCACTTCAGCAATATTCAGGATTGATTGATTCACTCCAATGTAGACTTATGACTAGGTACTATCCCGAGGGATTAGATGAATACAGTCCCGTTAGAGTCAATCTTCCAAGACTAAGAGTGTTACAATTAGTGAATTAGATCCTTAGTTTGAGATATAAATTGCGACCAGGTTCTGCCTTCTATTGTAGTGCACTTCGATAAGTGCAGTTTAAGCAAACTAAGTATCTTAAGTCACTTTGCATAGACCACTAAGTATGCTTGTAATTAGGTCATTTAACGGCTTAGCTTGATATATAAATTGTGCCCGGGTTCTGCCTCCTATCGTAGTGCACTTCGATAGGTGCAGTTTTAAACAAGCTAAGGGTTAAATCCACCTTTCCTAGAAACATACAACCATGTGTATATAATCATCCTAGCTAATAATTTTTAAGTAAACTCTCAACTTTAACCAATTATCAAAATTAGAATTTTAAGAGCCATAATCCTTTTAGCAGGATTCTGCACAATGGAGACATTGAGTTGATTATTGGATTTCAAAGCATTTTTCTAGATTTTTGGATTTATTTCATGTAGCTTAGAAGCATGAGCATGAGCATAAGCATGATGTGTGAGTATCAGAATGATGTATGAGTATTAGTGATGATTTATGGGTTACAGAATGTTGTATACATTGACTGAGGAATTTTAGGATGCATCGGCATCATAGTAAACTGTATTCCCAACTGGATTTATGTATACATTGGACCGTATGACTCATAGCTATTCAGTGATAGTTCTATTATATATCAGTGGCATACTATATTGTGGCATATTTGGATGCATGATCCCAGTGGCATATAGTACATCATTGGATGTTTTTGCATTAGTGTTAGAATTCTCGCTATTTTTATTTATTTTCAGCATTCAATTTACAGTTCATGTTTTCTTCATTCAATTTATACAATTTCAGTTATTTTGTGCTTTTATAGTTTTTCTGTAATTTTACTTTACCTTATTTCAATTTTGTATAGTTTTATTCTTTCATTTATTTTATAGTATTTCTGTAGCTTGATCCCTATCTTATTATTATGATTGAATAATATCCTTTAGATGCAAGTATATGCGATGTTACAGCTTTATTGTACTTAGACTTTATAAGTCTAATATTATTTTTCCTTTGTTGGCTTGGCCCTGTCATATATGTACATATGGTAGTATCAGGTGTTAGCTCAGAACTTATGCTTGGGGGTGTGCTGGTGATAGAGGGTCAGGTGAGATTGATGTTCTGCAAAGAAGGAGATCTTGCTCAGTTTTTAAAATTTATGTTGCTCATATTTAATTAATTGTAATAAATGAGTTTCTTTCTTATTATTCTGCATTTTCTATATTATATGTGAATGGATAGATGTGGATAATATTTGAATGCCCTTTTCCTTTATTTTCTGCATTGCTTTACTTATGTTTCTGCTAGGACTTTGCTCACCTTTAGATTAATGCCATGGATATATTTTGCTTATTATCTATGGTGTTAGTGACAGTCACCTCTTGATCGTAGTTGAGTTAGTGTTACTCGACGACGGTCAAGAGGCGGCCGTTACTAGACATATCCACAGAAAAAAAAGTAAAATAACTAAAAGATTCTGCATTTGTATTTACTGCCTCCTCAGTTTTTTTGCTGGTTCTGTCTACCATAGCCCAAAAAGGCTATGGGAATTTTTGTCTGCCCAAGCCCAGAAAGACTTTGGGGGTTTCATCGGCCCGATTGGCCAATTTTCTGATATGACAATCTTTACATATCTATTTCAGTTTTAGCTTACTGTGTACTGTATTTTTTATGTATATTTTAGTCAGCTCTATTTCTTTACTTACCTGTTCACTTGTATATATTTATAGGATGCTAGACTTCACTGCTTACTATATGTACCATCTTCAAATTTCTATTTTCAATTAGCATATGTTATATGATCATCAGCATATTTAGGGTTAGACTTTACTTTCAATACTTTTACTTACTGCACTATAAATATGTATATGCCAATTCCTTGCTTAGTTGCTTGAGGTATGCTTTTTGCCTTACCTTTTTGTTTTAGTTATAAATGTTGTATTTATAACTTACCCCATTTCTTGTACGCTTATTGCTCCTACTTCTTAGTTTACTTTTTTGTTGTGCTTAAGTATAAAAATGGTGACATTAATAACACATGAAAAATATTCAGCCTAAAATATACTAAGACAATTATCTAACAAGATTCTCTTTTATTGGCTGGGGCCCTGACATTATGAAACTGATAATATCAGATTTAGATAGGTTTGAGGAGTTAGGTGCTGAAGAAGAGATGCCTTATTTAGAGGAGGAGCTTCAACTTGGAGGGCCAGATACTACTTAGTCTTCTTTCAGTCTTTTATGAGGATGAGTGACTTTAGATTTATTTTTCAATCCTTAAGACTATCTATTTAAATGTTGTAATAATATAGGTACTGTGATTATGATTACTTTTCTACACTTTATTATTTATTGAGCTATAGTACTATTCATTATGTGATGCATGGTGGATGGATGTGATATTTATTTCATTTTGCTATCGCACTCTGTATGTATCTTAGAACTAGTGATTGATTCTATTATTTATGCTGTGAACATCCTTCCCTTGGCAGTGGATTGTAGATCTCACCTAATCTAAAGTCTAGTGAGGGATTTGCATGAGTGACACTCTGCTCCTTAGCCTAATGATTGAGGGTTTAGGGAGTAGGGCACCACACATGTCCCCCTAAGTTGTGTGAAAATGTTGGTTGTAACTATATTGTTGGTAAATGGAAGTTTTGCAATATTTCATGTCTTCCTCTACACATTTCCCTGTACGCTTATGCTGCTCATTCAATCTAATAGTCTCTTTTTTAATATTTTTAAGTTTAAAGTTTATGCCTGTTGAAGATGATGCCTCACCTTCCTTCCCTTGCCTTCTCTTCTTACTCCTCTTCCCCTCTTGGAAACAAGAGTGCAGGTTTCTACGAGTTAGAGGAGAACAGGGAAGAATCATTGGTTTATTAGTATTTACCTTAACACCTTGGCTGATGTATATTATAGAAATCAGAGATCCAAATGATAGGGCTACACAAGGCCTAGTTAAGGCTTGCCATAGATGCTCAAGTATAACCCCAGAGATATAAATATCTCACGGTCATTTGATGGCATAGATGAGAACAACCCTAGCCTGAGTTACATCACTTAAATGCCCAGATGGCATTATTTTGCTGGAGTTGAGGATGTGCCAAGCATTGCACGGGTTAGTTAGTAGGGCACCAGGAATATTAGCAAGGTTCCCCCTCTAGTTGGCATCATGTTGGGTGAATGCCCTTGTAATAGCCATAAGATCAAAGTCCTTATTCCAATATTCTTGGTAGGAGTAGTTCCCCATTGCTCCGAGTTCATAGAATTTATTGATCTGCTCGAGACCAAAGATAACATGTAATGACCCCAATATCGGATCAATAACCCAATCCAATACTAGAGCGTTACCACATCACTTAACACTGGATTAGAAGGGAACCAATCTAATATTGAGTGATGTGCGGCCAAGAATCTTTGTGAGGGTGTAAGTTAAGAAATGAAAATGTACAAGTAAGAAAATATGCAAGTAGAAAATTGCATTCTATCAACTATCCAAACAAGCAGTTTATATGAAAGTAATTCCATCACAAAATAAAATAAAAAAAACATTGCAGAAATTAGATTATTACAAACTTATTATTAAAGAGCAATTAAAATAAAGTCTCTCGCTAACATAAAGCAGTACAATGAAAAGTGCAGAAGTAGAATTTCTTTAAGTACTACTAGTGTTCAGAACTAAGACCAGATTCACTATCCTAGAAATGCACCTGATCTACCATATTTTTGGTTTATAAAATACAGTAGGGCACAACAAAAAAAGAGAAAAAATGGTTATATTAAAGAGTATACGTATATTTTAAGATTAGTTAAACTTTAATAACAATTTAGTTGGATATCACATATGCTAATTTACAATTAAAATCTAAAGCAGAGCATGTAAAGCATCAAGTAGGGGAAAAATATAACTGTAAAGAAAATAGTTTTAAAGAAAGGAGTAAGAATATACAAGTAGGTTTGCTTTAGTATGCAAACAAAAAGTAAGGGAAAAAGCATCCTAATAAGGCTAGAAATTACTAATGTGCACATGAAAGTATGAATAATTACATGAATATGCTTAATAAATATTGTGCTAAGTAAGGGAAACTAAAGCAATGAAGCATAAAATGTAAGTAAGGCAACATACACTGCATAAGTAAGACTGTAAGTAAAGCATGGTACAATAAGTAAAAGTGCATGGTAAGTAAAGTAAGAAGAAGATTAGCCTCTTAGGCTAATAAGGCATAGTCAAAGATTATGAAAAGTAGGCATAGCTCGAGGGCTATAATGAGTTCTCACAATCAAAAAGATTATGATAACCCAAATAATTAATTTATTCAAGTTATTTTTAGTTTTCTGTTATGTGGGCAAATTTATAGAACGAGCAAGGAGTTAAGCACGTCTGCCTAACTAGTAAGGAAAACAGGGTCTCATAGAAAATAATCATTCACATTTCTTCTTTAAGTATGTGAGGTCTCCTTATATCCCCCTAAGACTGCCCTGGCCATCACCAAGAAACTCCTATGTTTTATTTATGAATATTTTATTTATGCACAATATCTTATATATATGTTCAAGGTTGAATCTCAAATCAAATTATGCATTCAAGGAATTCAAGTAATTGTAAACAAGTGATATCCAAAGTTGTCTAATGTTTAGATTATCTAACTTAATGATTGGAGCTGATTAAGCTCCCAATTGACTTATAGATATTGATCTTTAAGTCAATTATAAGTAGTACTATAAGTATTTTGAATTTTGGAAAATAATAATTTGATTTAAGTTTATGAAATGATAAAATAATTTATAAGTATATTTATGCAAAATGAGACAAATCTTATACTAATCCTAAACTACCTAATCAGTATTGATTACTAGATTCAAGACTTAATGAACTAGTAGAGTAAGGCAAGACTAATGAATAACTATTGCTAAAGAAGTGATAGACATATGGCCCACTACTAAAGCCTTTCTAAGGTAATTTATGGTTGAAAGGATTACATTCTATAAAGAAAATAAGTACTAATGTTAATTACACTAAATGGGAAGGAGGGATAACTAGCTCTAAAGATTACAAGTAAATCAAGGCTAAGAAATCAATCATATGATGTCTCCTAAAGTTAAGAGTTAAATCAATGATTTTGCTAAGTGAACAAGTACCTAATCCATAATAATTCAAGATCAAACTCACATTTGAAATGATGTGGGAATTTAAATGAAATGAAACATATTTACTGTCCTAGAGTTTTATAACCTAAAATATGCATATAATGAAATTAAAGGATCACATAATTCCACTAATTAAAGAGCCAAAATACCTAATTTAAACAATTGTTGTCCAAATGAAATAATAATAGCAAATATGCAATCCTTATAGTGTAAGGAGAAGAATGACACTAAGTATGTCAAAATTGAACAACGTTGGATTTTAGGGTTTTCGGGACTTCTACTTAGGGTTAATAAGTGATTATAAAAATTATGGTTCAAATATTAAATTGAATTATATCAATGTGTTCGTCTCATTTTTTTGATCAAAATAATATATAAATATGCATAATTTGGCTAA
This sequence comes from Gastrodia elata, assembly GCA_016760335.1. Lineage (NCBI taxonomy): Eukaryota > Viridiplantae > Streptophyta > Magnoliopsida > Asparagales > Orchidaceae > Gastrodia > Gastrodia elata. Next base: position 45,930,500 of record CM028675.1, on the reverse strand, counting down.
GTATTTTTAAGGTTATTAATGAAATAAGATTGAAGTTAATTAAATTTTATTTAACATTAAATTAAATGCAGTTCAGTCGTCGGCACAAAAGAAAAGGCGCGCAAAAAATGGAGAGACAGATGGTTGTCAACTATGCTGACAACGAGGGTCAGCGCTGAATCCCGAATGTTGGTCTCAAACTTGAGGCCAACACGCGTCGACACGGGATAGGGCGGCGAAACTCGCACGATGGTGCGATCCTTTCGTGCTGGACCGATCCGGCTCAGCAGCAGGATCTAAACTGTATGGTAAACTTGCTAGATAGCTTTGTTCCCAACTTGAAACTAGGGGTACACCTAGGGTTAGGTTCCCTGGTCGAACCCAAGGGTCCCTCGGTGCAACCTGCATACTGTCGTGAAGCCCTCGCCGAGGTTGACCCAACAAAGCATGGATTAACTTCTAGTGATGTTGGTGCAGCCATCAAGGTTGAGCCCTAGGTTGCAAAGGATGGACCCAAGCCTTCCCTATAGGCTACTGTGGCCAGTTCGATGAGCCCAAGCTCAATCGGGCTCGAATGAGCTCGAGAATGCAATTAGGCTCTCGTAATAGATTTAGGAATGAGCAATTGGAGAAAAGAAGGTGGAGAAGAGTACCTGGAGGCTCTGGAAGTTTTCCAAATTTGCCGGTTAGGGTTCACACGATTCACAGCTAAGTTCTCCATTCACAGCTCCTTAGGACTCTCTAGCAACTCCACTGGGCAGAATATGAGAAAATGGAGAAATTGGGGATGCTTGGGAGGCTGTGATGAGCTCGGGAGTCCTGCTGGAGCAACCGTAGCATGGCTCATCAGCAGCGCAAACCTATAATCGTGGTTGACAAACTGTAAATACATGTATGCGCTCACATGCAAGTGTACATAGTCGAAGTAATAAGAAATTGTGAAATCTCGAGAATTTATCGTCTACTGAGAATGGAGTGTTTAGTTATTAAAGCATATTTGTTTTCAATGATGTTTGGACCAAGGATAAGTTGTGAATTTTGGTTTCAAATTAACAATCAAGTTCCTTAATTAGAAATTATAAGTTAAAGAAGTAAGGAGAGTTGGGTTTATCATGCAATTTATTTAAGAGTTTAGTGTAAGTAATCTTCTTTATCAAATTTTAATGTCAAATTGCTTAAATATTTAATTATAATCAAGGAACAATAGTATTCCTTAGAGTGTCCTATAACTCCAACTACATCATGCTTAGTGCTCAAAGATGAACTAAAAAAGGTTCAATCTCGGTATGTAGACCCTCACATGACAAATATTAGTTAAATCTGATTCTTATGTCTAAGTTCTCAAATCTATTATTTTAATTGTTGTGATCACGTAAACTTGATTCCCCCAAATAGCATCACACGCATCTATTGTAGTTTAGCTAAGGAAGGGATTCATTAGGATATGAGGATTATGTCACATTCACCCATAAGTGCTCAACCCTTCATCTTCCTCCTTTAACTAGAATGAGCTATGAAACATATTTGGTGGCTCTTGGCTCACATGCATCAACTCATTAGTTTGGCCAGAGGAATAATGCTATAATTCTTAAGAGCTTGTCACTGGGTTCTCATCACTTGTGCAAATGTTCCTAGCTTCAGCTAATGTTAAGAGGCGGAGTTCTAATAGTGTTTAATTTTTCTATCACTCTGCACATCATTTCAATTCCAAAGGACTTGCATCAATCATTCTCGCGTAATAAATATTGTCACATATATTCGCGGTGAGGACGCTCTATGTCCATGTCTTTTGTTTTTAAATGATAAGCGAGCTTAATAGTTTCTCCATTAAAAACACTAATTTAAATATATCATTCATTACACAGCATTCATCCAAGCAAGTTTTCATATCCATAATCATAAATGACTAAGAATTTTATTCATTGAAAAGTGGAGTACAAACACCTTTAAGTCCATTAATTTATTACATGATTGTGTCCAACCCTCCCCAAGGAGGGTTTAGCCTTCCTTCATAAAAGAAATACAAGAAATATAAAATAGGATCTTGATCCCTTGCATGGTTCTTACAAAAAAAGAAATAAAGTAAGGATAAAGAAAAAGTACTAGGAATAGCTGTCGCTGTAACAATCCGAGTTGGGTCGCCACAGTCGCATTCACCAAATTTTCTCACTCTCCTACCTTATTCTCCTCTCAGATTCCTGAGTTTTTTCCTACTTCCCTTGCTGTAAGCCTCTACCTTTCTTGGGAAAGGTTTCTCCTTCATTCTATGGTTGTAGCTTCAGAATTTCTAGACCTTTGAGTGTCAATGAGTGGAACCCTTCTTTAGTATTTCTACTCAGCTTTTATAGATGCTGAGCAATGTACCTTGCATAATGGCAACCAACCTTTCATCTCCTCATAAATTAAATGAATTAAAATGAATATTCATTTTCTCTTCAAAAAGAGGAGAATTGATGGCATTATGAATTAATGGCTGCTGTGGGAAGGTAAAAGATTTAAGATTTTTGGCATTCCCTATTGTGCATTTAATGCTTATTCATGGCTGAAATAATGACGGGTGCTACGGCGTGTTGCAACAAATTTGCTTAAAATATTTGCTAAGTAACTGTCAGCTGCGGCACGCGGTAGCGTCGAGCTCTCTATTTGTCCTCGCTATGGTGCGCGATAGCGCTGTGCTCTCGAGTTTGTGTCCGCTGCTGCGTGCGATAGCGCCGAGCTCTCTGTTTGTTATCGCTGCAGTGGGCGATAGCGCTGTGCTCTCGGATTTGTGTTGCTGTGGTGCGCGGTGGCACTGAGCTCTCTGTTTGTCCCTACTGCAGCGCACGATAGCACCTAGCTCTTGGGTTTGTGCCGCTTAGGAACGCTGCAGCAGTTTTCTTTTAGAATTCTAAATTTGGTCCAGATTTTTCTTTACATAACTTAATCCTGAAAAAACAGCGAAAGCACAATCAAAGTATACAATTCTAACATAAAAGTGTTTGATTTTATTCATTTGTTTTGCTATAAATCTTAGATTTATCACACTCCCACACTTCAATTCTTTTGACTTTCTTAGTTTCTGATTTCTAAATGTATGATGCTCAACTCTTAATTTCCTGGGGGGGTTTCTAGGATTGCTTAATTGAGAAAAAGACAAATTCAGTGTGTTAGAATTTTGTGACATTTGTGCTTCTTCTTATAAACTACAATGAATATGTCTTTTCAGGAGATATATTTTTCTTCATCTCATTTCTCAGTTTTTCTTACTTTGGGAGAGATATTTTTCTTCATCCCTAAATTTTTCTTTTTTGTAATCAATTCAAGGGAGAGACAATTTTTTTCATCCCCATCTATTTTTATTGCGTTCAGTAAGTCCTATAGAAACTTAGCACATTCTTTATTTCACCATTTCTTATTTTTCTAAATCAAGTTCCTTAACCCCAACCCCACACTTAAATTTAAAGCATCATACATTTTTGATTGTAGATACTTATAGCCAAATGGATGTAAAACATTTTGGCATGAAAAATTTCAGAACTATTTATTTTGCTTGATCACCTCTTGTTAAGTAATTTAGAGTAAGGAAAATCTTCACATGTTCTATCACAATTGAATTCAGCTCATAAACATTTTCAAAAAATATTCTGAGTTAATGACTTTCAAGTTGCACAAAACTTGGGGAAAATGATTCACTAAGATTTATTTAAACCAAACAAAAAGTACAAAATTGAAATAGCCAAAAAGGGAAATAACCAAAAGACAAAACACAACGCCCACAACCTGATCAATCATCTTTATCCTCTTCTTCTTCTTCTTCTATATTGTCATCATCCTCCGACCATTCTATATTTGGAGGGGGTTGATAAGGTAGGGGTTGTGGTAGCACAACGTTGCCCGGTTCACCTTGCAAGCTCCAGTTCAAAAATATCGTTCCGAGAGCTGAGGGGAAATCATTTTAAAATTGGTGCTGTCTGGACAGTTCGGCCTTGCAGTACTGCATGTTTGCTGCCATACACTTCCCCATTTGCACTTGATAGTCCCTCATTCTATTCATTACCTTTTTTAGATATTTTAAAATTGACATTATTCTGAAAGATGATGAAGCTTCCCTTTCCTTCCCTTTTCTTTTCTTGCTCCTCTTACCCTCTTGAAAATAGGAGTGCAAGTTGTGTCGGGTAAAAGGAACAAGGGGAGGAATTGCTGAGTCACTAGAGGATATTCTAACCCCTGGGCAAAGCATATCCCAAAGATCAGTGATCCAAAATCTAACACGGTGTATGACCCGTTCAAGGCATTCCATAGTTATTCCAGAATAATCATGGAGATTTGGATATCTTTAGGTTGTTCGATTGAGCAAATTAATATAGCTCTTGATCGGGTTACCTCACTTAAATGCTCAGTTAGCATTCTTCTTCTAGAGATAAGAATATGCCACACATTACATGAGTCCCTAAGGAGGGCTCATGTAATGTTGACAAGATTCCCTCTCTAGCCCGCATCATTGGAGGTTAAGGCCCCAGTTATAGCTATTGGATTGAATTCAGAGTTTGGTAGGCACATTCCTCCACCATCCTAAGTTCATACAATTCCTTAATCTATTTGAGCCTAAGATTTATAGCCTTCCCTCGTACAAAAATTTTACACCCACTGACATTTACTACATTAGCGTAAACTTCTTGCACGAGGGATGGGTAATAATCAGTTTGCAGGCTGACCAAGTTGTCCCATCCCCAGTGTGACACATCGCTGTGGAAAACAAGATAGGGGAGTTTAAATCCCCTCTCCGGGATGAACTTTCATCACAAAGTTATTTGGATAAATCTCTGCTTGGCCTCCACCAAGGAAAACCTCTTTTTGTTGAAAGATCCTCCAGAGGTAGAGGCCTCAACTCCCTTACTAGCAACACTCTTCTTTTGTGATGCCATTGGTGTAGGAGAGGGTTAAGAGTTAAGATAACATTAGGCAAAAACTTTTAAGCTGAATGAGTGTGTGAGCAACCCTCTCCAATCCTTTTTATTTATAGATCCAGGCATCATTAACATTTTCTCTTAATCCTTATTCAATCTCATTTATGAATGGTCAAAGAAGGTCATAAAGTCATGCCATAAGTGTGATTCAGTTTCAACTTTTGGAAAGAGGGAAAAAGGCATCTTTTCAGCAGTTTTAACCAAGACGCAGGTTTCAAGGTGTGATGTAGCAACTTTGACTGCTTGGGAATTCCCAAGCAGTTAAATAAGGCTCCAACTATTCACACGCGTTGCAGTGCGCTGTGTAGCGCTTAGGTTTCTGCTTCGCATATGTAAGCGTTAAATTTTGCTGCATCGTTAAATTATGCTGTAGCACACCGTAGTGGCAATTTCTGCTACAGCGTTGAAATTGCTGCGGCGCGCTGTAGCGCCTGCTAAAAAAAAACTTTTCAGGTTTGCATTTCTAATTAAGATTAGGTTGCAATTCAATATTGCTAAGAAAACTAACTAATCCTAGACACATGGGTTGCCTTCCATAAAGTGCTTGGTTTAATGTTATCAACCCGACAAATCTAGGAATTTTAGTGTGCATCCTTTGGAGAGAGTTTTCTCCAAATTTGATGAGATCCTTGGCGGGCACTAACAGGTTTTTCAGCTATTGTGCTCGAACCTAGGCCATTAGCATTAGTTTCTAGGGATACCTTTGTAGTGGCTAGTTTCTTTTTCCTTTCCCCCTGACGAGTTTTCTTTTTATGACTTTTTCTTTTGTAATTTCCACCTCCAGCCGAGGTGCAATTAGTCCTTTCAAAATCAACCTCGCTTAAATTTTCCCTATCAAGTTCCAATTTTAAATTGGGAGTTTTGGTCATATCCTTCTTTTGCCATTCAGCCCTCATAGTTTTTTCTTTAAAAAATGAGGGTATTAAATCTATGTTCTCTTTTATGCCATTCACTCTTATAGTCATCATTCCCCGTCCTACATCAATTATAGCTCTTGAGCTAATAAGGAAAGGTCTCCCAAAAATAATAGTAGAGTTTTCACTCTATCTGTCCCATTCACAAATAATAAAGTCAATCAGAATTATTAAACTTCCTACTCCCACCTGGACATTCGTCTCCACTCCTAGGGGGGTTGGCAGACCTAGAATACATCTGCGTTTGTATGCAAGTGTACGTGGTCTGAAGTAATAAGTGGAAAGTTTAGTTTCCAAGATTTATCGAACCTCAGGGAATTGGGTGTTTTGTTACTAAGGTATATCTGTTATCACTAATGTTTAAGCTATATGTGTATTGTTGAAATTGGTTCCTAAACAAGCACGACAACTCTAAGTAGAAAATAATTCTAATAAAAGGAAGAGGAGAGTTGGGTATCTCCCATATGATATAATAGATAACTTATGTATGTTAATTCCTCAAGCATTCATCTTTTCCTTACTTAGCTTTTTAATCAAGTGCACATTGTCCTTCTTAGAGTCTTAACTCAAAGATTTACAAGTTCAAATCTCGTGCATGAAATGAAAACACAGTCAGTTCTATTTCAGCACAAAGACCCTTATAAGATTTTAGATTTTTAGTTTTTGTCTCATCGCTTGATCATGGAGATGAGGGTTATGTAGTTAAGATCTTATAAGCATTGATTTCACTAAGAGCGTCATGCGCATCATGCATAGTTTAGATGAGCGAGTGATTTCATTGTGCTCAATGACTATGTCACATCATTCATGAGCACTCAATGAATCTATTCCCTCCCTCAAGTATGCTTAGCAATGGAGCTCAATTAGTGGGTCTTAGCATCACACGCTTCAACTCTTTAGTTGAGCATAGATCAAGGTCCACTAAGCTCAAGAACTTTCTCACATAGTTCTAAGCTCTCATGCACTCATGAATCCAACATCAAAACTAAGAATGAGCTATGGAGCACAAGAATTTTTAGTCCTTGAATTCATTTAGTTTTTTGTCCTTTAGTCCTCATTCAAGTCCACAATAGTCCTTCACATTTCTTTAACAAGTCATTGAGTTCACAATTTTTATTAAGGCTTGAGGAAAATTTCATACATCATAGTATCATTCAATACATGTGAGATTGCCCTAACCCTCCCCAAGGGGGGGTTTAGCTCTCCATTACAAAAGAGATGAAAAAGAACACATACATGGATAAAGACCCTTTCATGATCAACTAAGAAAATTACAAGATAAGAGTTCAGAAAATACTAGGAATGTTCCTTTGGGAAGTTCTCTAGACTTCCCCTCTTCTTGCTTGTGATTGCTTCTCCTAGGTCCGTAGTGCTGCCTTTCTCCTTCTTCTCCTTAGCAAGAGGAGTTCTTCCACCCTTGGAGAGTTCTCCTTCTCTTCTATGCAGCCCTCTCCTTACTTAGGTTATAGTGAGCCAAGTTGGGAACCTTCCTTAAGTCAAGAAGGGTGGTATTTATATAGGTGGGCTGCATTCTTCATCTTCACATTCAAATTCTACCTTTGCTTTTAAAAGTTTTACTGTAATGAAAGCCAATCCCACTTCAAGGGTGAAGAGACTTCCACTATTCCATTGTTTAATCTCCGCATCACCTCAAAATGTCAATCTTCCCTTTAAAAACAAATTTGCTGCCAAAGGAATGATGGATGGAGATAAGGAGCTGGTTGGGGGGTCTTATCCCAACCGCATTTAATGCTCTGCTCAAATAAAATTTCGGTGCACCGCTGTAGCACACTGTGGCACGCTGTGGTGCGCTGTAGCGCACTATAGCAAAAAGTTTTCACAAAATGGTCCATAGTGGCGCACTGTGGCATTCTAGTTTGTAAATTGATGATCCACTATAGCGCGCTGTAGCGCACTGTAGAGACAGCACTTTGCAAATTGCTTTGCTCAGACAAAATTTTGGTGCACCGCTGCAGCACATTGTGGCACGCTGTAGCGCACTATAGTAGAAAGTTTTTGCAAAATAGTCCGCAGTGGCGCGCTGTGGCATTCTGGTTTGTAAATTTTGCTACAACACGCTGTAGCGACAATGCTTTGCAAATTGCTCCATTGCAGCGCACTGTAGTGCCATCATTTTGCAAAATGGTCCGCTATAGCACTCTATAGCGCCAGCGTTTTGCAAATTGCTCTGCTGCAGCGCGCTATAGCACCAGCATTTTGCAAGATGCTCCGCAGCAGCGCTGTAGCGCCAGCATTTCACAAATGGCTCCACGGTAGCGCGCTATAGCGCCAGCATTTCGCAAAATGCTCCGTTACAGCGCACTATAGCGCCAGCACTTTGCAACTTGCTCCGCTGTAGTGCCAGCACTTCACAAAATGCTCCACTGTGGTGCGTTATAGCGCCAGCACATTTCAAGTTGCTCCGATGCAGCGGATTTTTTTTCCAGAAAACTTGAAAAATTGTCAAGAAATGTTCAGAACTTGTTGGATAAGCATTTTTCCTAAAAATATAGGCAAAATTAGATTAAGGAAGCAGTTTTAATATGAAAATTGAATGAAACTTTCCTTTATTTAGGATATAAATTATGGATTTATCAGGGGTCATAGAATTTAGAGTAGCGAATTCAAGAATTATAGGAGTTTCTTCCATTCCTATCACCCCAAGTCTGGAGTATATGTGGAATGGTATGACATTGATAGAAGCCCCAAGATCACATAAGGTATCTAAAAGGACTTCACCATCAATGACACATTGGACATTCATCCTCCCGGGGTTCACTCTTTTCATGGCTATTTTATTTCTTTCAATACTCTCAGTGTTGATTACCCTAATCTTGTTTTTCACAAACTTGTTAGATGATTTATCTTTCAGGAAATCTATTTTTTCATTATCCAAGTTGATAACACTCACCGTCTCTTTCAGGTTAACTTTAGTCGAACTCGAAAGCATCCTCTACTGCCGAGTATACAGTTACTAGGAAATTTGTCCAAATTGGACTTCAATATTTTTAAGAGATACCTCAATTCCCTTGATTGAGGTTTCTTGCATGTTTATGGTCAATTTAGTTCTCTTCATAAATTGGACAGTTTCAGCCATAAAAGCAATAAAGGCTTCTTCCAATATAGTTCTTGGTTTTTGTATTGATTAGGCCGATAAGAGTTGTTGAAATTTTGTGCTTGCCTATTTTGTGATTGGCCATTGAAATTCCCTTGAGAATTTTTCTCACTCCAAGAATAGGTTGGGTTGTTCCTCCACCCTTTATTGTATGTGTTAGAGTATGGGTTATTTTGGGGATTGTTGCTATTATTGTTATTATTTTTCAAGAAGTTCACTTGTCAGTGTAGGAGGGTGCAAATAGGTTATTTAAGTTGCAACACTCACTGCTGTGGGTCCCTCTGCACAACTGACTGTTGATTTCTTGAATCGCATTTACATTCATGTTTTCAATTTTATGGTTTAATAATTCAATTTCCCTCTACAGGGCAGCCAACTGGTTTGAGTCATTTAGATTATTTACCTCCTTCATATTGGAATTTAGCCGCTCAGTCGGTCATTAATACGCGTTGTTCGCCATTTCCTCTTGGAGGTCAAAGGCTTCCTCTTGGGTTTTTCTACTTATTAACCCACCAGTGCCTGCATCTATGAGTGTTATAGTGGGTGCATTCAATCTATTGTAGAATGTTTGTACTTGCATCCATTTAGGAAACCCATGATGGGGGTAGTGCCTTAAGCATTCTTTAAAATGCTCCCAGCTGTTGAATCCATAAATTATGTCTAAAATAAAGGAAAACTCATTCATTTCTGACCTTTAAAATGCTCCCAAATCAAATTTTATCTATCTTTTTTAGGAATATGGCATCCAAAGGAGTTATGAGACAATTTTTGCAAAAATCCTAAAATTTTCAAAGGAATCCGCTGTCGTGCGCTGCAGCGCGCTCCAGTGCACTGCAACGCGCTCCAGTGCATTGTAGTGGGTCATTTTGCAAACGGGGACGCTATAGCGCGTTGCAGCAGGTCATTTTGCAAACGGGGATGCTATAGCACACTGCAGCGGGACCATTTGTGAACCGCGGGCACGGCAGCGCGCTGCAGTGGGACATTTTGCAAACAGCGGGCACGGTAGCGCACTGCAGCGGATCCATTTGTGAATCGCAGGCGCGGTAGCGTGCCACAGCGGATCCATTTGCGAACCGCGGGCGCGGTAGTGCGCTGCAGCGGGATGTTTTGCAAATTAAGCCGCTACCACACGCTGCAGGGGAGCATTTTGCAAAATGCTCCCGCTACAGCGCGCTGCAGCGGTACAATTTGCAAAGGGAACCGCTATAGCGTGCTTCAACGGGTAATTTTGTGAAATGTGGATGTGGTAGCGCGTGGCAGCGGGAGACTTAGCTTATTTTTTCTTGCGCCATTGCACGCCACAGCGCGCTGCAGTGGCCGCCACATTTTTTGCCAATCAGGAGCATTTATTGCAGTGGGACAAGATGCCCAACCTGCATTTTGTCCCCAGCCATCATATTTTTGCAGCAGCTCCATTTTTTTTAATGGAAAGGAAGATTTTGAGGTGATGTTTTGGCTAAACAAATGGATATATTGGTCAATTCACCATCAATGGGGATTTTTGCCATCATTTCTCAAACTTTTCCATTTGAAATGCTGGTTATGGAGAGGATGAAGGAGGATGCAGCCCCTCTCCTATAAATACACCACCTCTTGATTAGAGGAGGGTTCACAATTTTTCTCAAACACACTAAGTAAGAAGGAGGAGTGCATAAGGAGAAGTGAGGAACCCCCCAAGAGTGGCAAGGCAAGCTCTTGCTAAGGAAGAGAAGAAAGAAGGCAGCACCAGCGACCTAAGGGAGGAGCTTGAAGAAGGAGAAGAAGAATTCCAGAGAACTTCCAAGGAACGTTCCTAGTATCTTCTAAACCTTACTCTTGTATTTTCTTTTCTTAGTTGATCATGAAAGGGTCTTTATCCATGTATGAGTTTTTCTTCATTTCCTTTGTAATGAGTAGCTAAATCTCCCTTGGGGAGGGTTGGGGAAATCCCATGTGTATGAGTTATTATTAATGTATGAAGTTTTCCTCAAGCAAAATTAAATTGTAAAGAACTCAATGCCTTGTTAAGAGATTTTTTTTATTATTTGGTCTTGAATGTGGATAAAAGGAAAATGAACTAATGACTTCAAGAACTAAGTTGTCTTGTACTCCATAGCTCACCTTAGGTTGGATGCTAGGTTTATGAGTGCATGAGAGCTTGGAACTATGTGTCAAAGTTCTTGAGCTTAATGCACCTTAATCTAAGCTCAATCAAAGTGTTGATGCATGTGATGCTAAGACCCACTAAATGAGCCCCTTAGCTCAACATAATTGAGGTAGAGGAAGAAATAGTTGAGTGCTCATGAACTAAGTGACATAGTCATTAAGCCCAACGTATTGATCCCTCATCTCAACTATATGGGATGTAAGTGATGCTCGTAGTGGAATCAATACTTATAAGATTTAAAAGACTTAATAATCGATGTTTCCTTGATCAAGAGATAAGATAAAAACACTAAACCTAAAATCTTATAGGAATCTTTATGCCAAAATAGAACCAAATGTGTGTTCATTTTGTGCACAAGATTTGAACTTGTGAAACCTTGAGGTAAAACTCAAGGAAGAATAATGTGCACTTGATTAAAACTAAAAGAATAAAAGACAAAGCTTGAGAATTCAACATGCATTCATAAATTTCTCATCATATGTGGGATGAACCCAACTCTCCTCTCTCTTTTATCTAACTTATCTTGATATAGTGATTATTATGCTAAATCTAGGACCAACTCAACCAATCAATTGTAGCTTAAACATTAGTGAGAATAGATAGATCTTAGTGTCAAAACAACCAATTCCCTGAGGATCGATAAATCCCAGAAATTAATACTTTCCACTTATTACTTCAGACCACGTACACTTGCGTGTGAGCGCAGATGTGTATTTACAGTCTGTCACCAGCCATCATACAGATTTTTCCCATTTTGTTGTGAGAAATTTGAGATCTCATTTCTCAGCTTGGCGGATTTAGTTGGTGGGAAATGCTTAGCTAAGAAATTCCTAGCCAAGTCATCCCAAGTTCAAATAAATTCACCAGGCAAAGAGATGAGCCATGTTTTTGCTCTATCTCTCAACGAAAAAGGAAAAAGTCTTAATCTAATGGCGTCATCTGAGACGTTGTTAAATATGAGGTGTCACATATTTCCAAGAAGTTCGAAATATGCGAGTTAGGATCTTCAATAGCTATTCCACTAAATTGATTTTCTTGAACCATATGTAGTGTTGAAGGTTTGATTTCAAAATTATTAGCTTGAATAGCTGGTCTAATAATAGCATTAGGAACTCCACCAACAGTTGGCAGAGTATAAATCTTGAGGGCCATACCCCTATTATTCTCTAGCACTTCCTCAGGATTTCTTAATTCTTTATCAACTTATGGTAGATTTAAAACTAGTTGTTCTCTCCTAGCTTGTAAATAAGTTCGTTCAGTTTTGGGGTCAAACAGTATGTTAGAACAATTTCTTTTATTCATACAAGCCTAATTCCTACCTTAAAGAGCGTGTTCACAGCAATATCAATAAGTCAAAAAGTGAAGAAACAAATTTAACAATAAAATAAATACTAAGCTAAATATAGTGATAACAAATATAATTACAAAAATAAAAAAAAGTGTATGTAGTAATAAGAAAAATTTCTTAATCACCAATTACTAACAAATTGTCTTTAATACTAAACAGATCACCATTCCCCGGTAACGATGCCAAATACTTGATAGACTGTAAATACATGTCTGCGCTCACAAACAACTGTATGTAGTCTGGAGTAATAAGGGATTGTTAAATACCGGGAATTTATCGTCCACCGAGAATAGAGTGTTTAGTTATTAAAGTATATTTGTTTTCAATGATGTTTGAACCAAGGATAAGTTGTGATTTTGGTTCCAAATTAATAAGCAAGTTCCTTAATTAGAAATTATAAGTTGAGGAAGCAGGGAGAGTAAGGTTTATCATGCAATTCATTTAAGGGTTTGGTGTAAGTACTCTTCTATATCAACATTTAATGTCAAATTGCTTAAATATTTAGTTATAGTCAAGCAACAATAGTATTCCTTGGAGCGTCCACTAATTCCAACTATGTCATTGATAGACATAAAATACACATCTGCGCTTGTACGCAAGTGTATGTGGTATGAAGTAATAAGTGGAAGTTTAGTTCCGAGATTTATCGTGCTCATGGAACGGTGGTTTTGATACTAAGTTATATCTTCTTTCAATAATGTTTAGAAGATCAAATTTTGGTTAAGTTGGTTCCTAAATTAATAATGCAAATTACCTTAGGATAAGATACGATTTGTTCAAAAGGAGAGAGTTGAGGTTTTATTATAGTACTTGTAAGGACCTGGTGTTGTCACATCATTATTTAAATGTATAAATTAATTTTTTAATGCCTACTTAAATCAAGTGAACACTATTTGAATTGGAGTTAACCTCCAATTACAACTAGTTCAGATTTAGTGCAATAAGGAAAAGTCCCCTTGGGGTTCTACCTCAAACCTAAACCCGTATGAGATCATGGTTTAAAATTATCTTTGATTTCCTATGTCTAGGTTACCAAATATTTTCTTTTAACTGTTAGGCATCACAAACATGATTTTCATCAATATTGCATCATGCGCTTACAGACACGATTTAGCTAGATAAGAGGATGCATTGTGTCAATGGACTATGTCACATCATCCATTGGTTCTCCAACGTCCTCTCATCCCTTCTACTTTGCTAAGCAGCAGAGAAAAATTGATAGGAACTTGTTTCACAAGCATCAAATCTCCTGGTTAGAGCTATTAAGGTAAGGTGCAAGTGAGCTTAAGAACTTAACACATAGTTCTTAGCTCTACTTGCACTACTTTCCTTGCTCTTGTCCAATTGTTGAGCTTGGAACTCAAGTTCTTTTATTAATTAATAATTCATTTAAGTTTTATTTTTAACAAAGTATTTTGACAATATTTCATCTAGGCATTCATTAATAATAATAATAATAGACAGTTAAATAGAAATTAATTTTATTCATTCAAACATCTCCGTTACAACACCAATACAGACTTACACTTTCCTACAACTACATCCCAACCTTCTCTAAGGGAATTTAGCTTTCCATTATTGAATAAATAAAGGCATACATGCAAAATGAAGTAAACCTTGACATCGGTTTACAACAGAAAACAATCAAAATAGAGTTTAGGAAAAATACCAGGAAACACTCAGAGGTTTTCTAGGGTTCTCTTGATCTTCCTTCTGCACTTGTGCTTAACTTCACCTCCTTTCCATTGTTGTCTTCTTCTCTTCACTCTTCACGGTCTACTGCTTTCCCCTTGGAGAGTTCTCCTCCTTTTTCCTTCATGCAATCTCTCCTATTAGTCTTTTGAATATTGAAACCTTGAAACCATTCTTTGGTCTAAAATTGGCCCTTAAATAAGGGAGTTTTCAGCCCCCATGCATTAATCACAAATAACCCTTCATCTTATTCTACTTCAATGAAAGCAATTTAATTTATTTTGCTTAGTCTCTTTGGATTCATTAGAGTTATTGTTTAACTCAAGTTTCAAGAGGCAGGGAAAAGCCAAAGGTCTGAATTTGTGGCCTTCCCTATGCTGCATTCAATGCAAATTATAGAGCTTTCTGTAGCGGGCGTTATGGCGTGCTGTAGCAGCTTTGATTCAAACACAGTTTTGTCATGGCATGCTACAGCAGCTAAAGTTCAAATACTCTTGCGCTGTATATTTTAATAGTTTACCTTAAGGTCTTTGCTTATTTGTTGTGGCGCGTTGAAGGCGCCCTGTGGCGGTTAGACTATCGTGAAAGTGGAATAGTAACTATTAAACTAGTTCACATAAGGTCTTTCATGATTAATCAGATATGCCGCAGTGGCGTATTGCTGCGGGCTGTAGCGGTTTGGTCCCAAGTCTGTATTAATCCGTATATGGCATAGCGCGCTGTGGCGAGCTTGGAGCGCACCGCAGCATTAATCTTTCGGGTAAGCGGATTGGCACTGTTCAATTATTTCATATAACATTTTAATATTTCACCCAGGAAATGACACTGCGGCCTGCTGTGGCACGCTGGGGTGCGCTTCAGTGGTCTTCCTTCCAAACCTTCAGATACACTTCTAGGTGAGGAAATTTAGTGGACTGTCATGGCACACTGTGACTTGCTGCGGCATGCTACAATGGTTTTTATCCAGAATTCTTTAATTCAGCACAGGCTTGCCCTTTTCTTTATTCTTCCTGAAAATATATAAATTATACTCGAAGTATACTAGTTTATATGATGTTTTGAATGTTTTTAACACTTAATTTTGCTATAAATTTTGGATATATCATACCCCCATACTTAAATTCTTGCTCGTCCCTGAGTAAGCTCAAAAATGATTTTATGAATTTTTAGTTAATAGATTCAATGTGAGATGTCAATGTGAAATGTCTTAGTCATTAAGTACTGCTCTAGGTTAAGGTGACTTCAAATTTCCAACCTCTACTACCCTCCTCAATCAAGCTCCAAATTCTAGTTACAATCTAGTTATAATCTCAAATGTTCATGCTTATGTCTTTATTATGGGTGGGGAGGGGGGGGGGAATTACCTTAGGAATTTAAAATCTTAGTTAAGCATTTGGTGAGTGATAAGAGTGTTGCACCATGTGTGCCTCTTCTCATGATTCACAAGGAACATTTTTATATTCTTAGGAGAGACATTTTTCTTCATCCTAAGTTCTCAATTTTTAATCTTGGGAGAGATATTTTTCATCATCCCTATTTTTCTCTTTTTAAAAATTCAGCTTAAGGGAAAGATAGTTTTCTTCATCCCTTAATTTAGTTCTTTGTGGTCATTAAGTCCTGCAGGAGCCTAGCACCCTCATTTGTTCACTCACACCTTGCCATCTTGGTTTTAATTCCTTGAGTTTCCTCACCCCCACACTTAAACCTAAGCACATGTTCATTTCAATTTGTTGGAAACTAAATCTCACTAGAGTCTTTCATTTAATTAGGAGGTGCAGGATTATAATGTTAATTTATCACCTTGATTTCAAGCATGCTAGTGTCTTTTATATCATACAATTGAATTTAGTATTAAATCTAGGAAATAATTATATTCAGAAAATTTAACTCTTAAACACAATCACAACATTGATGAGGGTGCCAAAATTCCAAATTTTATTTTATTGATAAACAAAACAAAGGAACATAATTAAAAATGAAAAATAAAAATAGAAAACAGTAAAATAAATAGTACAACCTTATTGGAATGGGTTGCCTCCCACCAAACGCTTGTTTTTTTATGTTTTAGCCTGACGCCATTGGAGTCCACTAAGTGATTCTTTCCTTAGGAAGGTCCTATAATGTCCATGTTTCTTTCTCCTGTGAGTCCAGTTCATCTAAATAAAATTTTAGATGCTGCCCATTTACCTTTAATGTCCCCTCAGATGATGTGATATCAACACTCCCATGAGGATATATTTTCGCTATTATGAATGGCCCCGTTCACCTTGACTTCAGTTTTCCTAGAAACAATGTCAATATGGAGTTAAATAACACCACTTTCATTCCAGGTTTAAGGTGCTTTGATTTAATAAGTTTATTATGCCATTTCTTTATTCTCTCCTTGTATAGCTTGACACTCTCGTAGGCATTCAGCCTAAATTTATCTAAATAATTCAGTTGCAGAATTCTTTTTTCTCCAGCTTGCTTGAAATCAAAGTTTAGCTTCTTAATTGCCCAAAAGACCTAGTGTTCCAGCTCAACCAGCAAGTGACATGACTTCCCATACACTAGTTTGTACGAAGACATTCCTAAAGGTGTTTTGAAAGATATCCTATAAGCCCAAAGTGCATCATTCAGTTTCATTGACCAGTCCCTTCTATTTTTAGTAATTATTTTCTCTAGAATTTGCTTTAATTCACAGTTAGATACTTCTACTTGATCGCTGATTTGAGGGTGGTAAGCCATGCCTACCTTATGCTTTATCCCATACCCTTTCAAAAGGGTTTCTAGTTGTCTATTGCAAAAGTGTTTTCCTCCATCACTTATTAAGACACGGGGTGTATCAAACATAGCTAGGACATGATCTTTTAGTAATTTAATTATAGTTTTCACATCGTTCTTCGCACATGCCATAGTTTCAACCCATTTAAGAACATACTCAACCCCACTAATATGTAGCTGTTGGATTTAGAAGCAGGGAATGGTCCCATAAAGTCAATGCCCCAAACGTCAAATAGCTCTACTTCAAAAATTCCATTCAGAGGTAATTCATCTCTCTTACCTAAATTCCCAGTTCTTTGATATTAGTCACAACTTCTTACAAATTCAGCAACATCCCTAAATAATTTTGGCCAATAAAACTCAGATTGCAGCACCTTTGCCGCTGTACAATCTTTCCCATGATGCCCTTATGGATGCGTGACAATGATATAAGATGTTGTTTGCTTCAGACCCAGGCACACATCTACTTAGGAGTTGATCAGCACAACACTTGTAAGGGAGGGGGTCGTACCAAAAGTAGTTTTTAATGTCAGTAAGGAATTGTTTTCTTTGTTAAAAATTAAACTCTTTTGGGATCACCTTTCCTGCAAGATAGTTAGCATAATCAGCAAACCAAGGAGGTTTACTTATTGCAATCGTGTAAAGCTGCTTGTTGAGAAATGTCTCACATATTTCTTCACCTTCTTTATGAGTTAGGTGTGTCAATCTTGAGAGGTGATCAACCACCATATTATCACATCCCTTTTGGTCACAGATCTCTAGATCAAATTCTTGTAGAAGTAAAAAACCCAACGTATGAGACGTGGTTTGCTTCTTATTTTTGAAGAAGATATTTGATTGCTGCATGATCTGTGTATATAATTATTTTTGACCCAATAAGATAAGGCCTAAATTTATTGAATGCAAACACAATTGCTAATAGTTCTTTTTCAGTGGTAGCATAGTTTCTTTGGGCTTTGTCCATTAATTTACTCGCATAATGGATGGAATAGAAAGTTTTCTCCTTTCGCTGTCCTAAGACTGCTACCATAGCAAGACCACTAGCATCACACATTATTTTGAAAGGCTGCTCCTAGCTAGGTGTAGAAATTATAGGGGCTGAGATTAGAGCAGATTTTATTGCATTGAATCCCTTTATGCAACTTTCATCAAATTTAAATTCTACATCCTTTCCTGAAAGCCTGCACAGCGGTAAACTAGGTTTTAAGAAATCATTAATGAACCTTCTATAGAACCCCGTGTGCCCAAGAAAACTTCTAACTCCCTCACATTGGTAGGCGGTGAAAACTTTTCAATCACCTCAATCTTGGCTTTGTCTACCTCAATTCCCTTTTTAGATATAAGGTGGCCCTATACAATCCCCTCTTCTACCATAATATGATATTTTTTCCAATTCAAGATAAGGTTAGTTTCTTTGCATTTTCTTAGAACCTTACCTAGATTTGTCAAATATTCATCAAAAGATTTACCCACTACTGAAAAATCATCCATAAGCATTTCTAAAAATTCTCCTATCATATCTGAAAAGATGGCCATCGTATACCTTTGAAAAGTCACTGGGGCATTGCATAACCCAAAGGGCATCCTTCTGAATGCAAATATTCCATATAGGCAAGTAAAGGTTGTTTTCTCTTGGTCTTTTGGGGCTATCAAAATCTGATTGTACCCCAAATAACTATCGAAAAAATAGAAGTATGGATTTCCTACCAACCTACCTAGTATCTCATCAATGAATGAGAGAGGATAGTGATCTTCTAGGGTTGCCTTGTTTAGTATCCTATAGTCAATACAAACTCTCCACCCCATCACTTTTCTAGTTGGAATTAATTTATTATTTTCATTAAGGATCACAGCTATCCCACTCTTCTTGGGGATCACATGAATTGGAATTACCCAAGGGCTGTTAGAAATTGGAAAAATAATCCCAGCATCCAAAAGCTTAATAATTTCCTTATGCACCACATCCTTTATGTTTGGGTTCAACCTCCTTTGAGGTTCTATAGATGGTTTAGAATTGTCTTCCAACAGGATGCGGTGCATGCATAAAGTGGGGCTAATCCCTTTCAAATTAGCATTGCTCTGTCCAATCACCCTCTTATGTTCTCTCACCAGCTCACACAATTAATTTTCCTGGGCTTGGCTCAATAAAGCAGAAATGATTACAGGTAGTGCTGTTCCCTCCCCTAGATAAATGCACTTTAAGTGATTAGGCAAAGGTTTTAGTTCTAATTTGGGAGGTTCATCAAGAGACAATTGTATTTTCTTTGTTTCCTAAATTAATTCATCAACCTTATTTTCTATCTCAAAATCTACAACTTCCTCATATTCCTCAACATCTTTTGAAATCAGCACCTCTTCCATCACATCTACTTCCCAACATTCTTCATTTGGCTTAATAGGATGCCTCATTGAATCTTTTATATTAAACCTTACCTCCTCTCCCTCACAACAAAGGCTCAATTCCCCCTTATCAACATCTATCACAGTCCTTCCAATGGCAAGAAAAGGTCTACCTAGAATTATATTGATATCTTGGCTTTCCTCCACCATTTCTAAGATTATGAAATCAGCTAAGAATATGAACTTATCAACCTTGACAAGAACATTTTCCATGATTCCCATGGGGGTTTTTATGAATCTATTAGCTAGTTGAATGAGAACTGAGGTCGGTTTCAATTAATCATTTCTTAGCTTCTTGAGTATACGAAGGGCATTAAATTAATGGAGGCCCCTAGGTCACAAAGAGCTTTCTTAAATGAATAGTTTCCTATAGTGCAAGGGATAGTGAAACTCCAATGATCCTTCCATTTTATGGGAATTTTTTGTTGAAGAATTGCACAACATTCTTCAGTTAGAGCCATGATTTCTTTTCATTTATTTTTCTTTTCTTGGAGAGGATGTCCTTCATGAACATGGAATAGCTAGGAATTTGCTCCAATGCTTTAGCGAAAGGAATACTTATGTGGAGGGTCTTGAATACTTCCAAAAATTTATTAAATTGGATGTCTAATTTCTCTCTAGCCATTCTTTGAGGGTAAGGAATATTAGGAATACACTCAGGTTGTTTAGTCAATTGAGCTTGCATTTGAATTTGAACTGGAGTTTCTTCCCTCACTTCCTTCTCCCTCGCCTGATCAAAATTTTCTTTCTCCATTAATTTCTCTCTTGAAACCTTAGATCTATCCTCAGAATTTCAAAATACCACAGGTTCAGTAATTTTTTCACTTCTCAATGTGATTGAATTTCCTGATTCATTCTCATAATTTCTTAGAGCTCCAACTAGGGCTGGTTGACTAACTTGGTTCATGATTTATTGTATCTGCTTCTCAATTCTTTTAACAGTTTCTTCTTGTCTCAAGAGGGTGTATTCATGTCTATTCAATGTTACGTCTGTTTTGTTCATGAATTCAACGATCGAGGTTCTAAACCCTTTAAAGGAGTACTTTAGTCCCCTTCTATTCTCACCTTGCTAATTCCTATAGTTTATGATAGAATTGACATCTTCAGTTTCTCTATTATGAAATGAATTCAATTGCATACTCTCAAGTCTTTAGGTTAATTAGGAAATTTAATTTCTTAATTCAAAATTTTGGTAAACTTCCCCTTACAGGGAGACCAAATGATTTGACTCATTCAGGTTATTTACCTCCTTTTTATTGGAAGTAAGTTGCTTAGTCTGCTATTGATATGCATTATTCGCCATTTCCTCAAGGAGATCAAAGAACTCCTCTAGGGTCTTACTGCTCAAGGAACCACCCGCAACTGCATAAATAAGTGTCCTTGTAGGTGCATTCAATCCATTATAGACAATTTGCACTGCATCCACAAGGGGAACCCATGATGCGGGTAATTCCTTAAGTAGTCCTTAAAGTGTTCCCAGCCGTCATACAGGTTTTCTCCATTTTGCTGAGAGAAATTTGAAATCTCATTTCTGAACCTAGTAGTCTTAGCAGGTGGGAAATACTTAGCTAGGAATTTCTTAGCCAAGTCATCCCAAGTCCTAATGGACTCGCTAGGTAGAGAGCTGAGCCAAACTTTTGCTCCATCTCTCAGCAAAAATGGGAACAATCTTAACTTAAGGGCATCATCAGAGACTCTAATGATTCTAAGGGTGTCGCATATTTTCAAAAAATTGGAAACATGCACATTAAGGTCATCGATTCTAGACCACTGGATTGGTTATTTTATATCATAATTAAAGTCGATGGCTTGATCTCAAAACTGTTCGCTTGAATTCGAGGTCTAACTATAGCCTTTGGAACCCCTTCTGCGGTTGGAAGCACATATTCTCTAAGGAGTTTTCTCCTAGTCTTTACTACTGGCTCTATAGGATTGACCTCTAAATCTTCTATTTGTGCTTGTTGTTGGTTTAGGATTATTTGTTCTCTCCTATCTCTAAGATATGTTCTATCTATTTCAAGATCAAAAAAGATTTTAGAAATATTTCTCCTACTCATGCAGTTTAAAGATTACAGCTAATAAGAACAAGTCACAATAGTCAGGTTCAATAATATAATTCAGCTCATGAAATGATTAGCAGATAAAAATTCAGCAAATAATAAGATGCAGTATAGTTTAACACTATTTTTAGGAATTTTAATTTGCTCACAACAAATAAAAACTAAAGCAAATCTAAATTTACACTAAAGTTAGTACGGATATAATTACAGCAACTAAAGATTATATGCCAAGTTAAGTAAGATCTAAATTACTATTTACTTGAAGATTGTACTTAATACAAAATAAAAACCATTCCCCGGCTATGGCGCCAAAAAGTTGACAGACGTAAAATACACGTCTGCGCTTTCACGCAAGTGTACAAGGTCTGAAGTAATAAGTGGAAGTTTAGTTCTGAGATATATCATCCTCATGGAATGGTTGTTTTGATGCTAAGCTATATCTACTTTTAATAATGTTTAGAAGATCAAATTTTGGTTGAGTTGGTTCCTAAATTAACAATACAAATTATCCTAGGATAAGATACAATTTGTTCAAAAGGAGAGAGTTGGGGTTTTATTATAATACTTGTAAGGACCTGGTGTTGTCACTTCATTATTTAAATGTATAAATTGATTTTTCCATGCCTACTTAAATCAAGTGAATACTGTCTGAATTGGAGCTAACCTCCAATTATAAAAGGTTCAGATTTAGAGCAACAAGGAGAACTCCCATTGGGGTTCTACCTTGGCACCTAAACCTTTATGAGATCGTGTTTTATATTTATCTTTGATTTCCTATGTCTAGTTTACCAAATATTTTCTTTTAACTGTTAGGTCTCACAAACACGATTTTTATCAATATTGCATCATGCGCTTACACACGTGGTTTAGCTAGATGAGAGGATGTGTTGGGCCAATGGACTATGTCACATCATCCATTGGTTCTCCAATGTCCTCTCATCCCTTCTACTTTGTTGAGCAGCAGAGCAAAATTGATGGGAACTTAGTTCACAAGCATCAAATCTCATGGTTAGAGCTCTTAAGGTAAGGTGCAAGTGAGCTTGAGAACTTGTCACATAGTTCTTAGCTTTAATTGCACTATTTTCATTGCTCTTGTTCAATTGATGAGCTTGGAACTCAAGTTCTTTTATTAATTGATAATTCATTTAAGTTTTATTTTTAGCAAAGTATTTTGACAAAGTTTCATCCAAGCATTTCTTCACAATAATAATAATAGATAGTTAAATAAAAATCAATTTTATTCAATCAAACATCTCTATTACAACATCAATACAGCCTTATATTTTCCTACAACTACATCCCAACCCTCTCCAAGGGGATTTAGCTTTCTATTACTGAATAAATAAAAGTATATATGTAAAAGGAAGTAAGCCTTGACATCAATTTACAGCAGAAAACTATTAAAATAGATAGAAAAAATATTAGGAAACAACTCAAGGTTTCTTAGGGTTCTCTTGATCTTCTTCCTACACTTCTGTTTGATTTCTCCTCCTTTCCTTTGTTATCTTCTTCTCTTCACTTTTCATAGTTTACTGCTTGCCCCTTGGATAGTTCTCCTCCTTTTTCCTTCCTGCAGCCTCTCCTTTTGTCTTTGAATATTGAAATTTAGAACCATTCTTTGGTCTGAAATTGGCCCTTAACTAAGGTCATTTTCAGCCCCCATGCAATAATCACAAATGACCCTTCATCTTCTTCCACTTCAATGCAAGCAATTTTTTTATTTTGCTTAGTCTCTTTAGATTCATCAGAGTTATTATTTAACTCAGGTTTCAAAAGGCAGGGGAAAGCCAAAGGTCTAAATTTGTGGCCTTCCCTATGCTGCATTCAATGCAGATTCTGGAGCTTTCTGTAGTAGGCACTGTGGCGCACTGTAATGGCCTTAATTCAAACACTATTCCACTGTGGCACGCTGAAGGTGCATTGCGGTGGTTAGACTCTTGTGAAAGCGAAATAGTAATTGTTCAATTAGTTCAAATAAGGTCTTTCATGATTAATCAAATATGCCGTCGTGGGGCGCTGTGGCGGACTATAGCTGTTTTGTCCCATGTCTGTATTAATCATTATAGGGCATAGCGTGTTGTGGTGCTCTTGGAGTGCACCGTAGCAGTTAATCTTTCGAGGAAGCGGATTGGCACTGTTTAATTATTTCATATAATATTTTAATATTACTCCCGGGAAATGATGTTGTGGCACGTTGGGGCGCACTGCAGTGGTCTTCCATCTAGGCCTTCAGATACGCTTCCAGGTGAGGGAATTTAGTGGACTGCTATGGCACTCTATGGCGTGCTGTGGCGTGCTACAATTGTTTTTATCAAGAATTCCTTAATTCAGCTCAAGCTTGCCCTTTTCTTCATTCTTCCTAAAAATGTATAAATTCTACTCAAAGTATACTGATTTATATGATATTTTAAATGTTTTTAACACTTAATTTTGCTATAAACTTTGGATATATCAATCATGCCTAGTGCTCAAAGATGAACTCAAAAAGGTTCAATCTCAGCTCGTAGACCTTTACATGACCGATATTAGTTAAATTTGATTCTTGCATCTAAGTTCTCATATATATATATATTATGAACCTGCATACTTTGATGAGAATTCCTACATTTTTAGGAAAAATAGGAGAGAAGACAAGCTAGAGCTGAAAAAAAAAATTCTAGATAAAAACCGCTGCAGTGCGCCATGGCAGAGGAGTAGAAAGGAGAGACCTGGACTTGACCTGCACAGCATGGAAGAAAACTACTGCAACACGGTGGCATTTCAAGAATATTAACTGAAACTTTAGAAGAATTGATTGAACAGTAAAAATCCATGATTTGAAACTTTTCACCATTATTGCGCGCTCCCAGCATGCCACATCGCTCCAACCCCATGAAGAATAAAGCTGACCTAGAAGCAAATCTGCTGTAGCCTGCCTCCGCGCACTACAACGAGATGCAGTGTCATTTAAGATGAACCATAAGAAATCAAGGGAAAAATTAATTGAACAGTAAATTCAAAACTCAAACCACTTCAGTGCACCGTGGCGAGAAACTGAATTAACTTGACTCTCTACTGCGCGCTGCAGCGGAACAATGTTTCGAACGAGGCTGCCACAGCGCGCTACGATGGATCCCTAGTAAAATAGTATGTCTAGAGCCATGCACAGAATGAATGAAATGCAACCGCTACAGCGCTCCATAACGCGCTGCAGTGCACCACAGTGGCCAATGCAAAAATGCCCAGAATTCACATTAATTACAGCATAGGGAAGGCTGCAAATTTCAACCTTTGGCCTTCCCAGCTATTTGGAAATTGCAAAAGCAATAAAAGCTGCTGTAACCAAGAGGAATAAAAGAATAATATTAAATGGCTGCCATGAAGTCAAGGAAGAGGAAAGGTTAAACATAATTTATGCACAAAACTGAGGGGATCCCTATATAAACAACAATTTTAAACTAAAGAAGGGTTCCCAATTTTGACATTCATTGATCCAAATTATAAGCTGCTATGGGAAAGAGAAGGGAAACTCTCCAGGGAATAGATTTTAGAACTACTTTGCAAGTTCAAGAAGGAAGAGAAGCTGAGGAATTGGAGAACGAAAGAGAATGAAGGAAAAAGAACTAAGAGAACCCCAGAAATTTAGGGCTGTTCCTAGTACCATTTCTCATCCCTATCATATTTTCACTATTTGTGAACCGATGTCAAAGTTCATGTTCTTTTATATCTCTTACTCTATTGAAACTATAATGGAAAGCTAAGCCCTCCTTGGAGAGGGTTGGGCTTTAATTATGTGCTGAGTAAGGTGTATGGTGTTGTATGTCTAATTTGCAATGAATAAAATTTGAGCTGAATTTCTATTTACTTTTAATTGAATGCCTGGAATGATTATCAAATTAAAATCTTTAATAAACTAATTCTAGAAGGAAATTTTTTGTATAAGACATTAAAAGACTTGTGCTCCAATGCTCACTGATTGGATAAGATTAAGGAGGGAGTGCAATAGAGCTGAGAGCTACATGACAAGTTCTCAAGCCCATTAGCACCACTCCTTAAGCTCATCTGAGAAGGTGAAGCTTGTGAGCCAAGCCCCTTCCAATCATGCTCTGTATCTCAGCAAAGTAGAAGGAGGGAGAGATTATCAAACACCCATGGATGATGTGACATAGTCCATTAGGTTCGATGAATTCTCTGCCTTAGCTAAACCGCATGTGTAGCGTACGACGCTGATTGGTGGGAATCAAAGGTTGTGAGATCCGTTGAACTAAGAGAATGTTTTGGTAACCTAGACATAGGAAATCAAAATTAAACTAACTATGATCTCATAAGAATCTATGTGCCGAGGTAGAACCCCTAGGGTGTTCTCCTTGTGCACTAGATTTGAACTTATTGGAATTAGAGGATCAATCTAAAGAAGGTAATATTCACTTAATTGATTAGGAATAGTAAAATTACTTTATGAATTGCAATAACAAGATTACAACATCAAGTCCTTACAAGTCACATAATGAATCCTCAACTATCTCTTCTTAAATCAAATAGTATATTCAATTTAATCTTTGCTTTGTTAAATTAGGAACCACACCATAACCAAAATACAAATTGTCTAAACATTATTGAACGTAGAGAAGACCACCATTCCTTGTAGATGACATAAATCTAAAACTTTCCATTTTAAATTATTACTTTAGACCACGTACACTTGCGTGCAAGCGCAGACAAGAAATTTAGGTCTGTCACCTGGCTCAATAAGCTTCTCAGGATCTAGCAAATTGTCAGATCCCAAATTACCACATGTTAGACAATAAGTCTAACACATCAAAACTAATCTAAGTAGTTCTAACTATTTACTTAACATTTAAATAATATAAAATAGAGCTGCAGAAAAACTGTAAAAGTAACTAAATATCTGTAATTGTATAAAACTGAAGTAAAGTAAAGCTAATGGTATACTGAATACTAAAAAAGAATAAAGATAGCACATGATCTGAAACTGAATAAATAACATGTAAAACTATGTTGTATGCCACTGAAGTCATGCATCTGTATATGCCACGATACTGTATGCTACTAATATACAACTGAAATATCATTGAACTGCTATGAGTCGTACGGTCCAATATATACATACATTCGGTTGGGAATACAGTTTACTCTGATGCCGATGCAACCTTAAATTCCCTGGTCGATGTATATAATATTCCGTAACCCATAAATCATCACTAATACTCATACATCATGCTTATGTTCATATTCATGTCTCTTACACTACGTGTCTTAAAATCCAAAAATCTAGAAAATGCTATAAATTAGATAATGAATCAAAAGTTTCCATTATGCAAAATTCATTTAAATGGATTCTGACTCCTAATAAAAGTTTGATCTGGTTGCAGTTCGACTGCCGAAATCTGAACTTGTTGGCTTGGATCAAGCAAGCACCTCCTCAATAATGAAAGATGAAAATATTATGCTTGGCTGAAAATTCTTCAAGTAACTCCAACCTATATATAGATGTTCCGACTTTTTTAATCACTTCGAAGGGTCCCAAATATCTTCGACTCATTTTTTCTGACACATCGAACCTTTGCACACCATGCATCGGACTAACTTTCAGATAAGCACGATCTCCAACTTGGAATTCTAATGAACGATGATGAACATTATGATTTTTTTTATGTCTATCATGAGTTGCCATCATATTACACTTAATTAGAAGAATTTTTCTAGTAGTCTCCTCGATCAGCTTGGAACCATAAAGCTTAGAGCCTCCTACTTCAGTCCAAGCAACAGGAGTAGTACACCTCCTACCATAATGTGCTTCATAATGAGCCATGCCAATACTGGAGTGATAACAATAGTTGTAAGCAAGCTCAACTAAGACTAGGCGATCTTCCCATGATCCACCAAAATCAGGAACACAAAGATGTAGATGATCTTCTAAAATATGATTAACTCACTTAGTTTGACCATCAGTTTGGGGATGAAATGAAGTACTCCGCTAAGTTTGTCCCAAGGTCTTGCTGAATAGTAGACCAAAATCTAGAAGCAAATATATTGTCTCTATCTGAAACAATACAATTCAGCGTACCATGCAAATGGATGATCTCCTTAATATAGACTTTGGCTAACTTTTATACAAAATCGATCTGACAAACTGGAAGGAAATGAGATGATTTGGTGAGTCTATCGACAATCATCCAAATCAAATTAGAACCAGATTTACTCTTAGGCAAACCCATAATGAAATCTATAGAAATGTTGGACCACTTCCATACAGAAATAACTAAGGGCTTGAAAAGTTCACTAAGCTTCTGATGCTCTGCTTTAACTAAGGAATGGGAATGACACTTGGAAATGAAAACAATAATTTCTCTCTTCATGCTAGACCATCAAAATGATTTTCTTAGATCCTGATACATCTTATAACTACCAGGGTGGACAGTGTAACCAGAGTTATGGGCTTCTGATAGTATTTGCAATTATAGGCTTTTAGGAATCCATAACCTAGCTTTCAAAAAGATCACACCGTTGGCATCAAGACGTAACTCCGATCTCTTCCCACTAGCAACATCGAAAACCATATCAGAATAAATAGCCTCTTCTTTCTAAGCTTCGATAATCCTTGACCTTAAAGACAACTCAGACTGAATAACAAATAACACAGTGCACAAATTCGCAGATCTGATCGGCTCAATATTCAATCTTTCAAAATCTTTGATCAAATATTCATTGCTACAAAGAGAAGACAAATTTGCTTTAAGACTAAGGTCTTCAGCTACCACGTTAGCTTTACCTAGATGATACTAAATTTCCAAGTCGTAGTTGAAAATCAACTCTAGCCATCTACACTGATGACAGTTAAGTTTCTTTTGGGTGAAGATATACTTCAAATTTTGGTGACCAGTAAATATCTCACACTTAACTCCATACAGATAGTGTCTCCAGATCTTAAGAGCAAAAACTACCCCCTACAAGTTCAATATCATGCACATTGGATTTAAGTTGTCTAAAGGAATAGACTATCACACGACAATCTTGCATTAGAACACAACCCATTCCTACCTTAGAGGCATCAGTATAAACTTGAAAATATTTACCCTCTTGAGGTAGTACTAAAATTGGCGCAAAAGTTAACAACTGTTTCAACTTCTAAAATGCTTATTTATAGGATGTGCTCCAGATGTATGAAACTTCTTTCCTAGTTAACTGAGTTAACGATGTGGCAATTTGAGAAAATTCAAGAACAAACCTTCTATAATATCCAGCTAGTCCCAAAAAATAATGAATTTCAGTTACCGATTTAGGTTGCACCCACTGTTGAACAGCTTAGATTTTCCTCTAGTCAACTTTAATGCCTTCAACATCAATTATGTGACCCAAAAATGCCACAAAGTTGAGCCAAAACTTGGCAAACAACTTATACTCTCTTAGCAACACTAGAATAGCAAGCAGATGCTTCTCATGATCAGCAGCAGACTTATAATAGATTAGGATGTCATCAATGAAAAAAATATCAAACTCATCAAGATACAACTTAAGAAATTGCTACATCAGGTCCATGAATATAGAAGGAGCATTTGTCAATCCAAAATACATGATTAAGCAAAAGTACTAAAAGAAAAAGACTAAACTTAAACATGCTGATAATCATATGACATATGCTAACTAAAGTAATGAATCTGATTGTGATACATACATAATAAGTAACAGGAAGATCTAGCATCCTATAATATGCAAGTGAACAAGTAAAGAAAAGCTGATTGAAACAACATGCATCATTAAAACAGTAAACTGTGAAATAGAAACAGAAAAAGGTATGTGACAGGCTGTAAATACACGTCTGCGCTCACACGCAAGTGTATGTGGTCTGAAGTAATAAGTGAAAAGAGTTACTTTCCTGGATTTATCGAACCATAGAGAAATTGTTGTTTTGTTACTAAGGTCTATCTATTTTCACTACTACTTAAGCTATAATTTAATTGATGAGTTGGTCCTAGACTTAGTACAGTAACTACTATATGAAGATAAGCTAGATAAAAGAGAGAGGACAGTTGGGGTTATTCCTCAAGTGATAATACATTACCAATGTACTTTTGATTTATCAAGCTTTGTCTTTCATTTATATTTTGTTTATCAAGTGCACATTGATCAACTCAAGATTTTATCTCAAAGTCTCACAAGTTCAAATCTTGTGCACAAAATGAACAAACATTTGGTTCTACTTTGGCACAAAGATTCTTATAAGATTTTTGATTTTAGATTTTCATCTCATCTCTTGATTAAGGAGATTATGATTATTAATGTTTTAGGATCTTATAAGCATTGATTCCACTATGAGCATCACTTGCATCCCACATAGTTGAGATTAGGGATTAATATGTTAGGCTCAATAACTATGTCACTTAGTTCATGAGCACTCAACTATTTCTTCCTTTACCTCACTTATGTTAAGCTAAGGAGCTCATTTAGTGGGTCTTAGCATCACATGCATCAACACTTTGATTTAGCTTAGATTAAGGTGCATTAAGCTCAAGAACTTTGTCACATAGTTTTAAGCTCTCATGCACTCATAAACTTAGCATCCAACCTAAGGTGAGCTATGGAGCACAAGATAATCTAGTTCTTGAAATTATTAGTTAATTTCCTTTTATCCACATTCAAGACCAAATAATAAAAAGAATATTTCATTTAAGTCATTTTACAAATTAATTTTGCTTGAGGAAAACTTCATATATTAATAATAACACATACACATGAGAATTCCCCAACCCTCACCAAGGGAGATTTAGCTACTCATTACAAAGGAAGTGAAGAAAAACACATACATGGATAAAGACCCTTTCATGATCAACTAAGAAAAGAAAATACAAGAGTAAGGTTTAGAAGATACTAGGAACATTCCTTAGAAGTTCTCTGGATTTTTTCTTCTCCTTCTTCAAGCTCCTCCCTTAGGTCGCTAGTACTGCCTTCTTTCTCCTCCTCCTTAGCTAGAGCTTGCCTTGCCACCCTTGGGGAGTTCCTCACTTCTCCTTATGCACTCCTCCTCTTTACTTAGTGTCTTGAGCAAAACTGTGAACCCTCCTCTAGTCAAGAGGAGGTGTATCTATAGGAGAGGGGCAGCATACTTCTTCATCCTCTCCAAAACTAGCAAATTGATAAAAGAGATTTGAAGTAATGATGGCAAATCCCAAAATAAAGATGAAGTGATCAATATCCTTCTTTGTTTATCCTTCTTATCAAATCAAGAGGCCATCTTCCATTGAAAATTAGAGCTGTGGCAGGGAATGATGGCTAGGGACAAGATGCAGGTTGAGGGTCTTGTCCCAGCTACAATAAATGCATCAGACTGGCAAAATTGGCGGTGGCCGCTGCAGCACGCTGCAGCGGAGCAAGAAAAAGAATGCTAAGTATCCCGCTACCGCGCGCTACCACGTCCACATTTCACAAATTTACCCGTTTGCAGCGCGCTCTAGCGGTTCATTTGGCAAATTGTACCTCTACAGCGCGCTGTAGCGGGAGCATTTCACAAAATGCTCTGCTGCAGCGCGTGGGAGCGGCTCATTTTGCAAAATGACCCGCGGCGGCGCGCTGTCGCGCCTGCGGTTCATAAATGGATCCACTGCAGTGCGCTACCATGCCTGCGGTTCACAAATAGACCCGCTGCAACGCACTACTGCGCTCGCGGTTCGCAAATGGATCCACTGCAGCGCGCTACCATGCCCGCGGTTCGCAAATAGACCCGCTGCAGCGCGCTACCGCGCCCGCGGTTCGCAAATAGACCCGCTACAGCGCGCTACCGCGCCCGCGGTTCGCAAATAGACCCGCTGCAGCGCGCTACCGCGCCCGCGGTTCGCAAATAGACCCGCTGCAGCGCGCTACCGCGTCCGCAGTTTGCAAATGGACCCGCTGCAGTGTGCTGTCACGCCCGCGGTTCACAAATGGATTTGCTGCAGTGCGCTATTACGTCCCCATTTGCAAAATGACCCGCTGCAGCGTTCGGCAGCGGATTCCCTTGAAAAATATAGGAATTTTGCAAAAATTGTCACTGAGCTCCTTTGGGTGCCATTTTCCTAAAAAAGATAGATAAAGTTTAATTTATGAGCAGTTTAAAGGTAAAAAATGAATGAGTTTTCCTTTATTTTAGACATAATTTATGGATTTATCACACCCTCACACTTAAATTATTGCTTGTCCTCGAGTAAGCTCAAAATGATATTTTTTTCGCACAATAGAGATGATAGTCACAAAAATTCAATTATCATCAATATAAGTTAATGTTCGTGCATAGCAAAAATGAAACAAAACATTTAGCAACATTTAATATTTTAACTTTGGTAATAAGGGTGGTTTAATCAATTAATCTCCAAATATTTTGATTTTCATGCTAGACACTAGGTGATGGAGAGAGTTCATTATGGACCCTAGACTAGAAAAGGTGGTCATAGTCTCCAAGAGTTATGCCATATGTGCTCCTTCTTATGAATCACAAATATGAAAAGATTTGAAGGAGAGATATTTTTCTTCATCCTTTCACATTTGATTGCTTAGAAAAGATATTTTTCATCATCCCATTTTTTGAATATATATTTTGTTATTTTCATTCTTAGGGAGAGATATTTTTCTTCATCCCCAATATGCATCTTTGTGATTATGAAGTCCTACGGGAGCCTAGCACACTCTTTTTTAGAGAACACACCACATTTCTAGTCCAAGTCCAATGCCTTCCCCCATGCTTAGTTCAAGGCATTAACTTGATTTTTTTTGAAGATGAGATTATCCTCCACTCATTCCTTAATTAAAATATTTTTGTGCTTATAATGTGTTTGGTTATTTTTGAATTGCACCCATTTACTTATATTTGAGTCCATCTTGTCAAATTGTGATTTCCAAAAAATTCAGAAAAAATAGTTAGTTTAAGCATGCCATAAAAATGAGGAGATATGAAAATTCATAAATTGAAATCTTAAAATAAAACATAAGAAAAAAAAATACAACAAAAAACATAAAAAGGTACAAAAAGAAAAATGCAACCTAATTATTCCTGCACTTCCTCCTCTTCATCCGCATCCCCTACGTACGAGGATTCGCAAGGGTAGTGCGTCTCCGAGATGGGGGCACCAACAGGAGGTCTTGGCAACATGGAGGCATCCAATCCTCCTTGCAAGCTCCAATCCTCAAACATCATCCCAAGGGCTTCATGGAAATTGGATTGAAACCTACGCTGCTGGACAAGTTCTTGCTTAAAGAACCCCATGTCCATAGCGAGAGCCTTGCTGAGCTCCTCTTGCTGATTGTGGAGACGTAACAAAATCTTGTTCGTGAGGTACGAGTCGGGCGGCACGGATGTTTCCCCCTGTACGCCCCTTCTTTTCTTGGGTAGCTTCGTTCGCTTGCCCGGACATTTAAATTTGTAGGATTAAGGGCGCAACCGGGGGGAACTACAGTGTCGAAGGAGAGTATCTTGACCCCTTGGGTCTCGCACAGCCCTGATATCAAAGACCCGAAATCCAATGCATCGCAGGGACCCTTGAGAGCTTTCCAAAGCTGCTCAAAAATATTATTAGATATGCGGATCTCACCCGGCCTAACCAACGAGCACAATAGGAGTGCTCGGGCACGGGTCACTTGACTCAAGTGATTCGTAGGCAAGACAAAGCTGGAAATAAAAACTAGCCAAGCACTACTCGTCTCCGTTAATTTGGAACGAGGAATGTTCACTAATCCTCCTTCCCATTTTGTGTCATATTCGATGATTTCTTCCACAAGATCAAGGGGGTCTTGGCGAGATTCTATCAATTCCAAGTAGGAGCAAGAATGTACCTCCTCGAGCCCATAGAATTGCTTGATTTGAGCAATCCCAAGGGTGACACCCTTACCTCGATAGAAGATCCACTGCCTGGCTGCATCAATTGCATTCGCATAAATCTCCTGGACAATCGCTGGGTACGTAGGGGATCTCTTAGTCACAAACTCCCTCCATCCTCGAGGGTTGACTTGTTCAATTGAAATGGGCAAGGCTTGGTTGAAACTCCCCTCCAAAATTAACTTCCGTTGGGAAGTGACGGAGAAGAATCAGTGCTGGGGCCTCCGTGGATGAGAACCTTTTCTATTTGAAGGATCCTCCGGATGAAGATGCCTCTGCCTCTTTCCTAGGAATGGCCTTCTTTTCAGAAGACATGGTGAGATATGAGAGCTAGAGAGATCAAGAGCTATGAGAGAATAAGAGAGTTGGAATGGTGCAAGGACAACCCCCCCATTGCCACCCTATTTATAACCAAGAAAATTCAAGGCAAGAGAAGGTGGTCAAATGGTCTTCCCCATGCCATTAATATGGTGATCCGTGTGAAGGGGGGGTGGCAGCATTTTCAGCATGCTTTTTGACTGATTGGGGAACCTAAATGTCATGACCTTTTAACAGCATTGTTCCCAAGATGGAAAAAAAAAATTCTGCAGCTGGAGCAAACCGCTGCAGCGCGCTGTAGCGCATGATAGCGAAAATTTCGCTACAGCGCGCTATCGCGGAATTTCCACTGTAGCGCGCTATAGCGAACTTTTTGCTGCAACGCGCTGTAGCGAACTTTTCACTGCAGCGCCCCTTCGCGGGATTTTTGCAAATGCGCGGCATACCCGCTGCAGTGCGCTGTCGCAGAATTTTCGCTACAGCGCGCTGTAGCGCTAAATTTTTTTTTTTTTTTTTTTTTTTGGTTGCCTTTCAAAAAGCGCTTAATTTAACGTCTTTAGCTAGACTCACTAATGATCAACTAGTTGGATCCAGTGGCTTCCTCTTCCATAAGCAAAAGATGCTTGAGTGAGCACTCCCCATGGGGTGGCTCGAACCTTCGTCATCCCTGACTTCCCCTAGCGAATCCATATCCTCTAATTCAAGCTTTGGGGGAGTCTTCTTCTTCCTTTTCCCCCATCTTGTTTTCCTTTTCTTCGCTCCTTCCTTGCTCCCCTTTTCATAGGAAGGAATTGAGCTATGATCAGAATTCCTTTCTTCCAACATTAGATCTTCAAGTACATCATCAACCCATAATATTTCTTCTCTTACCCTTCTCATCACCTCATTTTTCATCTTTCTTTTCTTAAATAAAGTTGGTTTAAGGTCAATTAATTCAATTTTTCCTTTTACATTTGCGCTCATAAACCCATGACCCACATCAATAATAGCTTTCACACTCATTAGAAAGGGTCTCCCAAAGATAATCGTGGAATTCTTATTCCATTGATCCCATTCACAAACCACAAAATCAGTTGGAACTATAAAACTTCCTAATTCGACTATAATATTTTTTATCATTCTAAGAGGGGTAAGAGATTCTAAATTGGCAAATTCCAAAATCATTGAGGTATATTCCATCCCTCCTATATTTAAATGTTCATAAATATAGTAGGGCATAATATTGACCGAAGCACCTAGATCACACAAGGGATCTACAAATACTTTGTTTTTGATTATGCAGGGGATGCTCAACCTCTCTGAGTCTTTACATTTAGGAGCTGTTAGCTTCTCACTCTCATTCCCCATTTTTTCTTTCCCTTCCTCTAGCATATAATATATTGTACTCGTACCTTCAGTTTTAATTCCCCCACACATATCTTCCGAATGTATCACACTAACCAACTCCCTGGGGTTTATTTCGGTTGAACTGGATAGGGCCCCTTGCTGCTGAGAGGTCAGCTGCTTGGAGATCTGCCCCAATTGGGTCTCTATATTCCTCAGGGAAGCTTCTATCCCTTGGATAGAAGCATCATGACGCATGATAGTGGCTTTTGTACGGCGCATAAATTGGATCATTTCCACTTTGAAAGAGTTGAAGGCCCCTGCTAAATTGGGGTGATGATTATTGTTGTTATTTCCACTATGCATGCCTTGTTGATTGGATGAACTTCCCCCATATTGATTTGTGTTATTATTGTTATTACTCCAAGAGAAATTTGGATGGTTTTCCACCCAGGGTTGTAGGTGTTGGAGTAAGGGTTATTCATTAAGTTGTTGTTTTTTAGGTAGTTTACTTGTTCAGTGTTGGTTTGTACAAAGGGGTTATTTAGATTGCAATTTTCACTGTTATGCTTACCCCCACACAAATCACAATTCACCTCAAGAACAACATTAACATTTATTCTTTCTATTTTTCCATTTAAGGCATGTATTTCCTATTGTAACATCATTATTTGATCGGACTCATTTACCTTTATAGCTTCCTTTTTTAACCTTTTAGAAGGCCATTGATATTCATTGTTGGCCATTTCCTCCAAGAGGTCGTAAGCTTCCTCTTGGGTCTTACCGCTAATAGAACCACCAGCGGCTGCATCTATGAGTGTCCTCGTAGGAGCATTCAAACCATTGTAAAAAGTTTGC
The DNA here is from genome assembly GCA_016760335.1 of Gastrodia elata. Taxonomy (NCBI): domain Eukaryota; kingdom Viridiplantae; phylum Streptophyta; class Magnoliopsida; order Asparagales; family Orchidaceae; genus Gastrodia; species Gastrodia elata. The sequence continues at coordinate 45,894,793 of CM028675.1, read as the reverse complement.
ACTTGCATCTATAGAGGGAACCCATGATGTGGGCAATGCCTAAGGTATTTCTTAAAATGGTCCCACCCATCATATAGAGTCTCGCCTTTTAACTGAGTGAAGTTGGTGATCTCAATTCTCAATCTAGTGGTTTTCACCGGAGGGAAATATTTGGCTAAGAATTTCTTAGCCAAATTATCCCATGTCCGGATGGAATCACTAGGTAGAGAGCTGAGCCAACTCTTGACTCTATCTCTTAAAGAGAATGGAAAAAGCTGCAATTTAACTGTGTCTTCAGAAATGCCGTTAAACCTGAATGTGTCACATATTTTAAGAAAAGTTGAAATATGTGAGTTTGGGTCTTTAGTGGCTAATCCCCCAAACTGATTATATTATACCATACTCAATGTGGAAGGTTTAATCTCAAAATTATTGGCTTCAATATTTGGCCTAACAATAGCATGGGGGATTTCCCTAACAGTGGGTAGTGTGTAGTATCTAAGTGCTCTTCCCCTAGTCTCTCCTAAAGGTTCTCCTATACTTTCATTATAGTTGTCCATTATGGCTTGTTGATTTAAAAGATTTTGTTATCTCCTAGCTTATAAATATGTTCTCTCAATTTCTAGATCAAAAAGATATTCGGTGCAAACTCTTCTATTCATACAAATAACAATAAGGCTATCAAGAATAATTTTAGCAATAAAGTTCAGCAAGTTAGCAAAAATAAGATAAGCAAAAAATGTAAGATATTAGTTCCTATAATTACAAATAATAAAAAATTAGAAATATATGCAAGAAATGCTTAAATCACTAGCTACTTATAGATTATCCTTAATACGAAGCAATACCAATTCCCCGGCAATAGTGCCAAGAACTTGACAGACTATAAATACACGTCTGTGCTCACACGCAAGTGTACATGGTCTGAAGTAATAAGTGGAAAGAGTTACTTTCCGGGATTTATCAAACCATAGAGAATTGGTTAATTTGTTACTAAGGTCTATCTATTCTCACTAATGTTTAAGCTATGATATAATTGATGAGTTGGTCCTAGACTTAGTACAGTAACTACTAAATGAAGATAAGCTAGATAAAAGAGAGAGGACAGTTGGGGTTATTCCGCATGTGATAATACATTACCAATGTACTTTTGATTTCTCAAGCTTTGTCTTTCATTTATATTTTGTTTATCAAGTGCACATTGATCAACTTGAGATTTTATCTCAAAGTCTCACAAGTTCAAATCTTGTGCACAAAATAAACACATATTTGGTTCTACTTTGGCACAAAAATTCTTATAAGATTTTTGGTTTTAGATTTTCATCTCATCTCTTGATCAAGGAGATTATGATTATTAATGTTTTAGGATATTATAAGCATTGATTCCACTATGAGCATCACTTGCATCCCACATAGTTGAGATTAGGGATTAATATGTTAAGCTCAATGACTATGTCACTTAGTTCATGAGCACTCAACTATTTCTTCCTTTACCTCAATTATGTTGAGCTAAGGAGCTCATTTAGTGGGTCTTAGCATCACATGCATCAACACTTTGATTTAGCTTAGGTTAAGGTGCATTAAGCTCAAGAACTTTGTCACATAGTTCTAAGCTCTGATGCACTCATAAACCTAGCATCCAACCTAAGGTGAGCTATGGAGCACAAGACAATTTAGTTCTTGAAATTATTAGTTCATTTCCTTTTATCCACATTCAAGACCAAATAATAAAAAGCATATTTCATTTAAGTCCTTTTACAAATTAATTTCGCTTGAGGAAAACTTCATACATTAATAATAACATAAGAATTCCCCAACCCTCCCCAAGGGAGATTTAGCTACTCATTATAAAAGAAGTGAAGAAAAACACATACATGGATAAAGACCCTTTCATGATCAACTAAGAAAAGAAAATACAAGAGTAAGGTTTAGAAGATACTATGAAGGTTCCTTGGAAGTTCTCCAGATTTCTTCTTCTCCTTCTTCAAGCTCCTCCCTTAGGTCGCTAGTGCTGCCTTCTTTCTCCTCCTCCTTAGCTAGAGCTTGCCTTGCCACCCTTGGGGAGTTCCTCACTTCTCCTTATGCACTCCTCCTCATTACTTAGTGTCTTGAGAAAATTTATGAAGCCTCCTCTAGTCAAGAGGAGGTGTATTTATAGGAGAGGGGCAGCATACTCCTTTATCCTCTCCAAAACTAGCAAATTGATAAAAGAAATTTGTAGTAATGATGGCAAATCCCAAAATAAAGATGAAGTGATCAATATCCTTCTTTGTTTATCCTTCTTATCAAATCAAGAGGCCATCTTCCATTAAAAATCGGTGCTGCAGCAGGGAATGATGGCTGGGGACCAGATGCAGGTTGAGGGTCTTGTCCCAGCCGCAATAAATGCATCAGACTGGCAAAATTGGCGGCGGCCGCTGCAATGTGCTGTAGCGGAGCAATAAAAAGAATGCTAAGTATCCCGTTGCCGCGAGCCACCGCGTCCACATTTTACAAATTTACCCACTGCAGCGCACTATAGCGGTTCATTTGAAAAATTGTATCGCTGCAGTGCGCGGTAGCGGGAGCATTTCGCAAAATGCTCCGCTGCAGCGCGCAGTAGCGGCTCATTTTGCAAAACGACCCGCTGCAACGTGCTGTCACTCCCGCGGTTCGCAAATGGATCTGCTGCAGCATGCTACCATTCCCACAGTTCGCAACTAGACCCGCTACAGCGCGCTATCGCGCCCGCGGTTCGCAAATAGACCCACTGCAGTGTGCTACCATGTCCACAGTTTGCAAAAAGACTCGCTGCAGCGCACTACCGCGCCCGCAATTCACAAATGGACCCGCTGCAGCAATCTGTCACTCCCGCGGTTCGCAAATGGATCCGTTGCAGCGCGCTATAGCGTCCCCGTTTGCAAAATGACCCGCTGCAGCGCGCGACAGTAGATTCCTTTGAAAAATATAGGAATTTTGCAAAAATTGTCACAGAGCTCCTTTGGGTGCCATTTTCTTGAAAAAGATAGATAAAATTTGATTTAGGAGCAGTTTAAAGGTAAAAAATGAATGAGTTTTCCTTTATTTTAGACATAATTTATGGATTCATCAGTATGTATAAACTGTCATATCATAAATTGGCCAATCAGGCCATAATAACATTCCCAAAGTATTTTTGGGCTAGGGCAGAATAGAATTCCCAAAGCCTTTCTGGGCTAGGGCAGAACATAACAGTACAACGGGACTGAAGAGGCGGTAGATACAAATGCAGTGAATTTTAGTTATTTAACTTTGCTCCTATGGACACGTCCAGAAGCAGCTGAGAAATCAAATACGTTTGTAAGACTGTACGGGTCCCAAACCTAACACAACACCTCTCAATGAGTAATGCTAGGTTATCCCTTATTTCTCCTTACCCCTATCCATTAGGGTAAATATGCACCAGAATCAATCTGAATACTGGACCCAATACAAATATTGTCCTAATTATTCTAAGTTTTCATTTCATGCAATATTATTATCTTGAATGGTATGTCCAAGGAAATGGCACAAAATACAAGGAATGCGAAAGCACAAATAATCAAATAGTGAGGAAGAGATTCTACTACACATGGTGACACTGTTGTTATATATTAAACCATTTTAACTATTCTAAGTTACACAAGTTTAGGATCTCTAATTCCAACTATTGAATGTAACTTAGAATCATGACCTTATAAGTTAAAAGTAATTAGAACTAATCAGGTTCTAATTTAATTCAATCAAAATTGACTATAAGTTAAATAATAAATCATCGTATCCTTAATTGATGAATTTAGACAGTCTAGACTAAGATCAGATCATGATTTACTAAATAAGGAATTATAATTTTAACACCACGAATTAGAGTTAAGCACATAATCTAAAGGTCAAGCATAAGATCTAAGGTTATTAAGTCAAAATGTGAACTAAGATTAAGGCTAAAATCTATTAAGCATAATCAAACTTAATAGAAAGATTCTCCTAATCTTAGTCTAGAATTAAAATATAATCAGAATTAAGTTTTAAAATCTAGAAAAACTATAAAAACCAAGGTTTCATTCATTGAATAACCCACTTTATTCAATGAATAAAGTCTAACCTATGATTTATCCCTGATCTTAAAAAATTTTCCTAATGTGAGGTGATGGATTCCTAATGAAGCTATTAAGGAAGATGACTTAGTGAATTAGGAACTTATGTAATTTGATGCATTTTAATTTCCTTTGCTGATTTTATTCATTTGGATGGATCAAGCTAGATTTTAACTAGGTAAGGGTGAATTAGCCTTACTTAGGAGATTTTTAGCTTTTAAGGGAGATTTTGGCCAAATTATTCAAACTTTGAGTTTTAAGAGTTAAATTGATCCTAAAGCAATTTTATAAGTATTTTTAATGATTTAAAAGATAATTTAGAGGTTTAGGACACTTAACCTAAATTTTGGGCAAAATAATTATTTTGCCCCTACTTTTAAGGGTCCAAAATGCTACTTTTTGATCTAAGGCTCCGAATTAGATTTCCTTACTTCCTTATCATTCTTTACCATCTAACATGAAGATAGACAGTAAGTACACTCAATTTGGATAAGAAATGGGTCATATAGGTTCAAATTAAGGAATTTAACCTAAGGAGCAATTTAATAATTTTCATCTAATGAAATCTAAAATTTTGTGCAGTTTATTGTTGCTTACTATTCAAGGATTCCATAGAGTCTAAGAATACTAAATTATGAGGTCTATTAGTTGAGTTATGAGTGTTTCAAATTCTAGGGGTAATTATGTAATCTCTAAGGCTGAGGCGTTGTGGCGCCCCGCCCCTTAGCTGCCAACGATCAAGGCGAAGGAGCGATGTGCCAATTTTGACAAATCCATCACTTATCATTAGATTAAGGTGAAATCCCCAATCCACTAATAAGGGAAGGATGTGCCCTGAATAATGCAGTAGTGTCATTCACTAAGTATATACATTCATCAGAGTGCGGAAGCAAAGATAATTAAATATGCTACATCCAATCCACCATAATACAAGTAAGAAGTAAACATACAGCTCAAGATAAAATAGTACAGTAAAAAAAATACATAAATATCTGAATTATTACAAACATTAAATAAGTCTTAATAAAAATGATAAAGCTATCATCCTCACAAAAATAAAAGAGAAGCTAAGCTAAGGGTCTCCAGCGGCAGCACACTCCTCCTCCTGAATCTGACCTTCAGAAGGCTTGACTACCTCGAATAACTTAGAATCTACCATTTTTTGTTTCACAATAATAGGGCCCCAGCCAAAAAAAAAGGGGAAAAAATCTAGTTATACATATTGTCTAAGTACATCTTAAGTTGTTTATATTTCATGAGTTTTATGATATCACCATTTTACATAGACTATAAAAATAAGTAAAGCGTAAGGGTGCAACAAGCATACAAAGGAATGAATAAGCTATAAATAAAGGCATTTATAACTAACAACATTTGAGGTAAAAGAACATACCTCAACTCCAAAGCTGTAATAAGGTTAGGCATATAAGTATAAGTAAAGTAAAGAAAATATTGAAGGAAAAGACTCATCCTAAACATGCTTATGATCACTTGACATATGCAGGTTAAAAATAAATAATTTGACTGTGATATGTATAGTAACCAGTAACAAAAAGTAGCATTCTATAAGTATGTAAGCAGGTAAAGTAAAGCTGACTAAAGTAAAATGCCATAGTAAAATAGTAAATAGTAAATAGTGAACAAGTATGTAAGTACTACCATATTAGAAGAGGGCCTGCTGATATCAAAAGAATTCTTAACGTCAACGTGGAGGCTAAGATGACAAAATATTTCTAGCGTCATTTGAGGCTAGGCCGGAATATAGTACTGAAACTAAACTAAAGAGGCAGTAATGTACACCTGATAAATATTTTAATTATTTACCTTACTTTTGTGAATGCATCCATAATTAGTTGAGGAGTCAAGCACATCTGCAAGACTATATAGGTTCCAAACTTAGCACAACACTCCTCAATGAGTAATGCCAAGTACTCCTTATTTCTACTTATCCCTATCTATTAGGGTAAAATGTGCTAGATCAACAAGTAACTAAACCCAATGCAAATGTTATCCTAATATTATATGTTTTCATTTTATGCAATAATGTTATCTTGTATGACATGTTCAAGGAATAAAGCATAATATATAAGAAATGCAAAAGCACAAGTATAATAATAGTGAGCAGGGGACTATACTACATAATGTGACACCAATTTTTATCTATTAAACCTTTCTAACTATTCTACATTACACAAGTTTAGGATCTCCAATTCATACTATCGAGTGTAACTTAGAAGCATAGCTTTATAAGTAAAAAGCAATTAGAACTGATCATGTTCTAATTTAATTCAATCAACAACGACTATAAGTTTAAATAAGAAATCATCACGTCCTAATTGATGAATTTAGATGTTCTAAACTAAGATCTAATTAAGATCTACTAAAGTTAAGGATTATGAATTAAACACCACAAATTAGAATTAATCACATAACCCCAAGAGTAAGGCTTAAGGACTAAAGTTTAAGTCTAAATGTGAACTAATAGTCAAGGCAAATTCTATTAAGCATAATCAAGCTTAATAAAATGATTCTCCAAATCTTAATCTAAAGTTAAAAAATAAAACAATCAAAATTAAAGTATGGAAATCTAGAACCTAATAAAACTAAGGTTTCATCTATTGAATAACCCATTTATTTAATGAGTGAAATCTAACTTAAGATTTATTCATAATCTTAAGGAAAAGATCCTAAGCTGGAGTGTGGATCCCAAGAAGCTCCTAATAAAGGACTTAAGGATTTTAAGAGTTGATGATAGTTATTAAAATTTATCTTTATGTGTTGTCCTAATTTACTCAAAAAGGTGTGTGATTAGGACTATATTAGAAGCATTAATTTTGCTTAAGAGTTTTCAAGACTTGAAATGAGAATTTTACCATTACTTAACTATGGGGTTAAGAGTTCCAAATTAATTCTAAATTAATTTTATTACTATTTTTAATGATTTAAAAGACATTTTAAGAGTTAAAAACACTTAACTTAGATTTTGGGCAAAATGATCATTTTGCCCCTACTTAAGGGTCCAAAAAGCTAATTTTTGATTTAGGGCTCCAAATTAGATTTTCTTACTACCAAATGATTCCTTACTATTTAACATGAAGATAGACAGTAAGTATACCAAATTTGGACAAGAAATGGATCATAAGGTCCAAACTAAGGAATTTGACCCAAGGGGCAATTTAGTAATTTTCTCTTAATGGAATCTAAGAATTTCTGGGTTTATTGTTGCTTGCCATTTAAGGATTAAATAGAGTCCAAGAATATTAAATTCTGAGGTCTATTGGATTAGTTATGAGTGTTCTAAGTTTAAGGGTAAATATATCATTTATAGGGTTAAGAGGGGTCAATAATCTAACTTTTCCATTTGAGATCCAAATTAAGCAAACTCAGTGACTATAACTTCCCTATATCACACTGAGTACTTTAACTGGGAGTAGACCCAAATTGGACTTCATTTGGACAAGTTATGACCTAATTAGGGTTAGTGGTATTTTGGTTAACCTGGGGTTTTCAGTAGTCAAAACCTAAATTTTATTTTAGTTTACTATTGGTACTGAATTTCTAACCTAGTTAGCATCTTGAATAGTCCAAATGATCAAGTTATTGTCATTTCAATATTATGATTTTATTTTCTTGAAAGGGGTCAAAACCCAATCTTTTCCATATTTAAAAATCATATACAATTTTATACAATACTTAATTTTACTAAAACTAGGTTCAAATTTGATATATTTCGGCGCCATTATGGTCATAGGGTCATTAAAATGCAAATAATATGAAGTTTTGGCCATTATAAACCGTTCCGAATAGTTCTGGGCACTACGGCGCACTGTGGCGCCTTCTGGCCAAAAGCCTAGCGCTACGGGTGCTGGGGCGCACTACGATGAGCAAGAGCGCTTTCAGGCGTTGCAGCAGATTTTGACGCTGTGGCGCGCTCTGGAGCACTATGGTGATTCAACCTGAAGCTTGGGCATTGTAGCACGCTGGAGTGCGCTATGGCGTGCTACGGCGGTCCCAATTTCAAAACTCGGGCGCTGTGGTGCACTGTGGTGCCCAACGACGATTTTGCCTGTGCAAAAACTGCAATGAGTCATCTTTCAGACTCAATTACTCTCAACTTAGAGCACTTCGCATACGGTTCCATATACTGATGGAAAGGTATTTACGAGACCTTTTCATTGATACCTAAATCGGCACCAAACAATTATGTTATTAATGTGAACAGTGGAGTTAAAGAACTAGGTGTACAAAAATTCATATTTGCAGATTTATATCTCCTTCCATAACATTTGCAGATTTTAATGAGCTTCTACATGTTAAATAAAGCTTTATAGATATGCAAATAAGATAACACAGATTCTTAGATATGCAAATGAGCATAAGAATCAAAAGGGAATAGCCATTGGATTAACTAATGGAGGAAAAGGGGGGTACCTTGAGCTTGCAAATGGAAGTTCCTTATAGGGATCCATGGGAACCTGAGAGATTGAGAGGCTAGAGAGCTTCTTTTTAATAGCTAGAACAACAAAAATGGAGAATGGGGGGAGAGCTTCAACTGATCAAATGGGGGAAGAAGAGGAGCTGAAGGTCCATCTTAAAGGAGAGGAGGGGACAAGGCTCCATTAATGAGCCTTCCCGTCAGTATGGATGGGAAGGAGAGGGGCAGAAATTTACTTGAGTGCAAGGAAAGGGGAGGAAGCTACTAGGAAGGGAAGAAGGAACAAAATGGGGATCAGCTAGAGGGAAAGACGAGGGAAAAATGGATTCATTTAATTATTTTAATTTAAGTATTTAATGCTTTAAGAGATTTTATAAATGTGCTTCGAAAAATCCCAAAAATTTACCCCTAGCTAATTCAAGGGTGAGGAACGCCACAGCGAATTCGAATTTCTATTCTGATGAGTTTTTAATTTTCCTATTTCTTGGGTATTTAATTACATTAAAATATTTGATAAAATTCGACGACTTTCAAACGCGTTCAAAACATCACCCCTAGCAAATTTGGGGGTGACGGATGCAATGGTGAACTCAGATTTTGATTTCGATATCAAATTAAATATCACAATTTTCTAATTAATTAAATATTATTAAAATAATCCAAATATTAAATTGAGCTCTGAATCACTCCAAATCTTTGGGGATTGATTTTAATGACTAGATGAACTTAATGGAATGATAATTAAGATGCAATTTAAGCTAAGTAACAACCTAAGGTTATTACAGGGGTCAAAAATCTAACTTTTCTATTTGAGATCTAAATTCAGCAAATTCAGTGGCTATAGCTTCCCTATACACACTGAGTACTTTAACTGGGAGTGGACCCAAATTGGACCTCATTTGGCCAAGACATGACCTAAATAAGACTATGGGTAGTTTGGTCAACTTAGGCTTTTTAGGGCTCAAAACTTTAATTTTATTTCAATTTACTGTTGGTACTGAATTTCTAAGCTAGATAGTACTTTGAATTTCCTAATTTGGAGTCTATTTGACTAAGATATTGTAACAACCCATGTTCTTACTTAGGTTAATTAGGACTAATCTAATTCCTAATTATAGTTCTAGTGCCTTAATTAAGTCATTAGAAGCTCACCTCTAAGATCTGGATCAAATCAGAGAATCAAATAGAACAAATCCTAATTTCTGGAAAAATTTCAAAAACCTAGAGTTTGACTTTTTATTTAGACCTCAAATCAAAAATTTGACTTCGCCATTGCATTCACCAGCCCCAAATTATCTAGGGGTGAAGTTTTTGATGCATTTAGAAGTCGTTGGATTTTCGTCAAATATTTTAATAATATTTAAATACCTGAAAAATCAAATAATAAAATACTCATCGGATCAAAAATTTGAGTGCACCATTGCGTTCAGCACCATTCAATTAGCTAAGGGTGATTTATTAAGAATTTTTGGGATGCATTAAATAAACTAATTTTAATTAACAAAATCTAGTTAAAATAAATTAATTAATATTAAATTTAAATAAATCCCAGAACGGCACCGTCAGGTTCGTAGCTTGCACAGTCTAAGAACCCTCACGTCGTCGCCTAGTGCCGTTAATTTGCGGGATTGGATCTGGGTCGTCTGATCTAAGATCAGACGGCAGAGCTGTGTCTTCCCCGATTCCTCTCCCGCGTGTCAAACGCAGGGACACGCGTCCTGCGCCGATCGACAAATGGATTCCCACCGCCTTCGACCACTCCTTAGGGCCTCGGGTAAGGGAGTATAATCTTCAATATTGAGTCTTGAAGTCTCTTTCAAGTCCATGAATCTCCAGTCATCGTTAAAGCTTATCTCTTTCAGGTACCCCCATATCCATCTGTTTTTCCATTGTTAAATGTTGAACACTTGATTCCACAATTGCATGTAGTTCAATTCTAATTCCTAATGATAATTCCATTGTGTAATCATCTTCCAAGTGATTTCTGGAAGAGTAACGATTGGTTTCAAATTTATATATCAATTTGATTAATATCACATTCCTTATGTAATTACTTTCAATTTTGATGTCCTATGCGTATCTCAAATCCTTAAGAACAAAAATCACAATTAAATGTAAATAATTAAGATCCTATCGACTACCAAAAAGGGTGATCGATCTGCAGATTTCCCGGGTTCTTTGCGCGATTTTAGGGCATCAGTAATCGTGATGTTAGAATTCTTCGAATTTCAACCTCTAAGGTTCTTTAGGAAGAGTTAGGAATCTGCTTCAATTTTTCCTTTTGTTACCATGCTCGGAATATCTGTGTGCAACGCCCAGCAGGGAACCCTAATTCTCTTTAGCCGCGCACTCGCAGGAAGGAGGAAGAAGGTCTGGGTTGACTCGGCCGGTTCACACTTCAGCTGGATGGACTCGACCGGTTCACGGGTCAACTAGGTCGATTGCGTGGCATCTAGTGATGATGAAAGTAGGACCCACTGTCTTTAGTAAACCGTTAAAACAAAACTTAAGGAATTTTTTATTAATTAATTATGAGATTATTTAATCCATTAAATATAAATATTCAAAATAGTCATATCTTAAAAAATATAAGTCCAAATAATACAAAATAATATACCATTGAATTCAGAAAATTATAAGTAACAATTTGGCACTGTTAAATTTTTTATTTGAACTATATTTAACACAAACTACATTTAGGATCCCTAAAGTGAACCCTAAATATCACAAAACTTCAAATGACCATAAGTTAGTCATCTTAGCCTCAAATTAGGTGATTCAAACATCAATTTAGATCAGCAAAACATAATCTACAGAAATCTACAAAAATATTTAGGATCTAGCGGTTAGATTTACTAATCACCCCTAATTATCCTAAAACTTAATTAGTGAATATTAGTAAATTTAATAATCCAAATTAAACAAACTAAGTTTCAGAGAACTCTTAAAACCTATTAGAAGCTAACTGTAGGGTTGGATTAGTGATTGGGTGATTAATTTCACTAATCACTAACTAATCACCATAAACCCTAATTATGTCATAACTTAGCTAATTTATGTCCAAATTGAGCCTATCACATGTCATTGTGATCAGTGGACCAATTGTAAACCATAGCCACTGATTTTGCTTAATTTGAATCATAATTGACAAAGTTAGAATTTTTGACCCTTAATTAAGAACCCTTACTTACACTTTAATCCTAAAACTTGTTTTAGCTATAATTTAGTCAATACACATCAGAATTTGATAATTTTAGGCTCTATAAAAACCTTAGGGCATAACCTTTAATAAACTGATAGAAACATTATATGTCCTTAGGGTAAAAGTACCAAAATACCCTTATAGGTCAAATTCCTTAAATTGACCCTATAAGGCTTAATACTTAACCAAATTTAGAGAACTTACTGTCTAAACTCATATTAGATAGTAAGTAATCATTCTATATTATTAAAATTCAGAATTTAATGCTAATTCATAAAGATGAGATTTAGACCCTTAAGAAGGGGCAAAACAGCCTTTTTGCCCAAAATTAGCGTTTAATGAAATTAAGATCTGATTTCATCTCTAAATCATATCAAATAGTAATTAAAGTGATTTAAAATATAATTTAAATAATTCTAAACCTTAAATTAGGTATTAGAAGGAAAACCCTAAATTTAGCCTTAAGTGAAAATCTTAAGTAAAGATGAATTCTTTTCCATTTCCTTTAGACTTCTTAGATCATCCTTTATGTCTTATAACTTTAATTAGGATGAGTGTCTGAGTGATACTCTTAGAATCTAAGAGCCTTAATTCCTAAGATTATGATTAGATCTTAGGTTAGAATTCATCTAATGGGTAAAATGGGTTACTCATTAAGGTGAAACCTTGATCTTACTAGTTTATTAGATTTTTTCATAATTTATTAATTGATTATTTGGTCTTTTAATATTAGAATTAGGATTAGAGATCTATCCCATTGAATATGACTTAATTCAATAGGATTTGCCTTAACATTTAATTTGTGAGATGAGATTGAACCTTAGTCCTTTAAGGATAGCCTTGTGATTAAGAATTAAACTTCATTCTTTGGAGTTTGGTTCTTAATTCTTTAAATCTTGATTTGGCTAATCAAGATTTGATATGGGATTTATAAAATAACAAATTAGGACGATTGATTTAATTATTTTAACGTTTTAGGCGACTTGGATTTATTTATAATTAGGATGTGGCCAATCTTAATTATGTTTAACTAGTAGGTTTGTGATTCTAAGTTACAAACAGTGTAAGAATTGAGGATTCTGAATCTTATGTAACTTAAAGTAGTTAGAACAGTTAAATTAGAAAATAGGTGATATCACAAAGTTTGTGCAGTGCTATTTATTAGTTCCTTGAATTTGAAATGCTATGCTTTCCTTATCATTTGAGCCTTTTACATCCTTTGGACATACTTAAATACTTGATACATATTTTATAACATACTTTAAGTTCATTCACATATCATATGCATAATTTTAAAAAGAAACATTAATAAACAACATCATACTTGTGGTTTATGTTTTACTTAGCCTGCACTTAGTATGACTTTACTTTAGGACAGCTTTTTCCAAGGGAATTTCCCCTATAGTACTTTACTTTGGCATTGGAATGTTTCTCCTATATGCCCTTTAGCTACTTTATGGATTTACTTTAGGATCTGGGATGTTTCTCCTAGATGCCTCTTTTGGTGGAACGTTACTTTAATATGAGATGTTTCTCCTAGATTATCAGATGGACTTTACTTTTTGGCAGACTAAGTAAGAGTATCTCACACGTACAACACTTAAATCTACATTACTTACATTTACATTTCAGACTTTTTACAGTTACTTTACACTTTAGACTTACTTTACCTTACCGTTTCAGTACATTTTTCTTTCTTTCATATTTTTCATTTTCTACAGTTCCTTTACATTTCAGAACTTTTTATATGTCAGTCGTTTCACTCACTTGAAGCATGTTAGGATGTTAGTCTTATACTTTCAATACAGTACTTTTACTTATACTATAACTAGCATGTTAGTTTGACCATATTCCTTAGGACTTTTCTTTATACTTAGTAGATTTATCCCTATACCTTTACTTACCTTGTATTGTAGCCTGAGATGAGGTATGTTTCTAACTCATGACTTATTCTTGCCTTTCTTTGTGCTTTACCGCTATACTATGCTTAATTTCAGTTGTGATGTCATTAAAATACATTAAAATTCATTATCTTAAAATGTACTTAGATATTTTGTCTAACAAGATTTTTATTTTGTTGACTGGAGCCCTACCATTATGAAACCGATAATGGTAGATTCTGAGCTTTTTGAGGAGATTGAGCCTGTAGAGGAGCAGATCCAGGAGGAGGTCCAGACTACTGAGGGACCTTAGTCTACTTACTAGCTTTACTTTTACTTTGTGAGGATGAGTGATTCTTTTCATTTCAATTTTCTTTAAACATTCAACTTTGTAATAATGCAGAACTATTTGTACTTTACTTTCCTGCATTGTATATATTTTGAGCTGGATGTCTTTATTTTATAGTATGAATGTTTACTTCAGTTGATATTTTTCTTCTGCACTTTGATACTCATTAAGTGATTGTTAACCTTTACTTTATTTAGAAAAGCACCTCTTTTTCTTAAGATTGGATTGGAGCCTTAAATTCCAACCTAATATTAAGTATGAGATGTGCTTAGTGACGACCACTCCTTAAGCCTTATGATCAGAAGGGGTGGCCGCCACAGATATGGACCTTTCAATTTCTAGGGTTTTATGGGTCATTATTGAGGGTCCAAAGTCATTAAGCAAATTGATTATCCAATAACAAAACTAATACTATCAAAGTGTTCCTATGATTCTTCTGATTATTTTAAGATCCATATTGGCTATGTTTGGGTCACTAGGTACAAAGTTATGAAGGTTCAAAGTTTTTATAATTTGTGAGTTGATGACCTAAAATGTTGTCTAAAAATCTTATGGAGCATCTGATGCGACCATTAAATTTCTCTTATTTTTATTATTAAAATGAGATATATATTCAATATATTTGAATTATTATATTTTAAATTATGGTATTCTAAAATTTCATTTAATTTGAATTAATTGATCTTTAATATTAAATAATACAAATTTAAATTAATTAAATTGCTTACTGAATTAAATTAATTTATTTATTTTACTGAATCCAATTTGCTAACTTAATTAATTAATTACATTAATTAAATTATAAATGAAATGAATTAAATTAATAAATTTAACTAGCATAAATTAATTTACTTAAATGAATTAATTTAATACTAACCTACTAATATATATATATATATATATATATATATATATAATATTAACTACTGATCAATATTAATTAATTAAGTACTAATCATAATTAATTTACTAACAGCAAATATACATATGAATATAACTATATATATATGTATATACATTTAGTTTCTATCTATATATATAACTCTAATATATATATATATATATATATATATATATATATATATATATTTGTTTTATTAAGATTTCTGCAGGATAATAATGGCGGCTGGACCCAGCGTCACGCGGCAGAGCAGCACTGGCCACGGGACTGCGGAGCGGGACCCACAGCGCCACATTGTAGCTCGGTAGAGGGCACGGGCTGCTGAGCGGGGCCCCCAATTGCGGCCGAAACGACCGCAGTATAGCAGCGGGTCCCACGCACGACACCCTCGAATCGAAAGTGGGACCCCCGCTTGACACGTGGACGAATCCGTGCGTGCCAGTTAGCACTGCGGGGCCCCACATGCAGCTGTCTGCTGACACAGACGAGTCCGCGCAAAAAAGTCCGGGCGTACAGACGACCCGGCCCGACCCGATGGCTTCATCGTCCTCGAGCCAATGAGGTAGGGTTCACTTCGAGCTGCGATACCGACGACTAGGCGGTTCGGCCTGTACGCCATTAGGTAGGGCTCGACCAGGCCATCATAACTAGTGTCGAACCAACTGCGGGGAAGGACTGTAGGCTAACCTTGGACTAACCATATGTTCGGCCTCACGATCGATTGCACGCTAACAGTTTCGACTGTAGGCGTGCGATCAAACTGGTCCAATTGAACTGTCGATACGCCGATCAGGATCAATCAAAACATGTTACAGCATGCGAAATAAGAATAGGAATATTGAAATTGAAGAATGGGGGGGGGGGGGAGAATAGGTTACCTCAGATGAACGGTTCACATATCTGGGGCTCGATCGAGGTGCAGGAGCTACGACACATGGCTTTGGTTCAAACATCGACACAACCCCATGGCTAAGGGCTTAATGGAGACCATCGACGGAGCTTCCAAGGCCACTGCACGGGGATATTGGGCGCACTTAGCGGTGCCGAGCCACCGACGTGCGAAGGTTGGGACGAAGAGCGGTAGCCGTTTGATCGAGCGATGGAACGGTTATGATCCACCATTTGATCGAACGACGGATGGGGGTAACTGCGCGCTGAGGATAAGCGGAAGGTGACGGTGCCGTTATGGAAATTAAATTATTAATATTAATTATTTGAAATCAAATAAATTTCCTATTTAAAATCAAATCATTAACTGACATTAGAAAATTTCCAAATATTCACCCCTAGTTAATTGAGGGGTGAAGAACGCAACGACAAAGTCAGATTTTTGATTCGACGAGTATTTATTTTTTCTAATTTTTGAGATATTTAAATATTATTAAAATATTTGATGGATTTTCGACGACGTACGATTGCCACAAAAACACCACTCCTAGCTAATTTGGGGGCAATGAGCGCAATAGCGAAGTCCAATTTTTAATATAAAATCAATTTAGATAGGTCAAATTCTAGGGTTTATGGATTTCTTAAAATCAGAATTTTGATGCATTTGACTCCTAATTTAGACTAGGTCCTGGTGGTGATCTCCTAATAACTTAATTAATACACTAAGATCAGAATCAGCACTTAATTTTTAGTCTTAATTGACTAGGGTTATAACCTGTATTGTTACATGCTCCCCAACTTAAGAACAATATCGTTCTAGACATCACTCAAGTGGAAAGAATAAATATAGGATAAAAGAAAAACAAATTGAATTGAAAGATTAAGGAACTAAGGAGGATACTTGGATTCTCAAAGAGTCTAGGATAATTAGCTCTCATACCAGATTTCTTCTTCCAAGTGGCTTCAGTAGATAAGCGATTCGTCCATTGCAGTTTAACCATTGGGATGGAACGGTATCTTAGCTTCTTTTGGTCTTTCTCTAGAATTCTTATAGGTTCTTCAATAAATGATAAATCTGACTTGATCTCTATTGGAGGAATAGAGACTAGGTGGTGAGGTTCTCTTAGGCACTTTCGGAGAGAAGACATGAGGAATATATTGTGCACCGTATCAAAATCTTCAAGCAGCTCTAACTTGTATGTTTCTGATCCAATTCGCTTTAAGATCTTAAATAGTCCAACATATCTCAGGCTGAGTCTTCCAGCGACTCCAAAACAGTAAATGCCCTTCAAAAGACTGACTATTATGTACACTAGATCTCCCTCTTGGAACTCTAGAGAACGATGACGAGCGTCGTGGTATTTGCTAGGCCTATCTTGAGCTGTCTTGATTCTCTGCTGGATAAGCCTTACTTTCTTATTTGTTTCTTCCACAAACTCAGAACCATGTAGTTGAACATATTCTGTTTCTGACCATGCTATCAGAGTGGAGCATTTTCTATCATATAGGGCTCCATACGGGGCCATCTTGATGCTTGCCTGGAAGCTATTATTATAGGCAAATTCAATTAAAGGGATGTGACATTCTCAAGAACCTGAGAAATCCAACATGCAAAGATAGAGTAGATCTTCTAAAACCTGATTGACTCTTTTGGTTGGGCCATCTGTCTGCGGGTGAAAAGCCATGCTTATTGCTAAAGTGGTGCCTAAGTCCTGGTGCACAGCTTGCCAGAACTTATAAGTGAAATGGTTGTCCCTATTAGATACGATAGTTTTTGGGATACAATGCAGGTTGACTATTTCTTTGATATATAACTTTGGTTGCTTTTCAATAGAGTCAGTCTGACGAATCGGGAGAAAGTGCACTGATTTTGTGAGATGGTCGACAATGACCCAAACTGCTTTGGCACCAGATCTTGCACGAGGCAATCCCATGACAAAGTCTATAAATTTATTTGACAACTTCCATTCTGAAATTTCCAATGGATGTAGTAAACCACCTGGTTTCTAATGTTCTACCTTGACTAGACAGCACATGTGGCATTTAGCAACAAAATTTTCTACAATTTTCTTCATTCCTGGCCACCAAAATGATTGCTTCAGGTCTTGATATATTTTAGAACTCCCCGGGTGCACTTGATACCTTGAGTTGTGGCCTTCGGTTAGCACTTCATGATGCATGGACTTAGGAATCCATAAACAATCCCCTTGATAGATAGCACCCTTATGAAAATGAAGATCAGTACGATGACCACTCTCGATTGCTTGTTTAAAATTCAGATACTCTTAATCTTTAGTCTAGGAAATGGATACATCTCTGTGGAAAGTGAGCTCCATATTACTCATTGAGATCATTTCACTCAATAGGTCATCGTGCACTGATTTGATGTTCATTTTATGAAACTCTTCTTCTAGTAGGCTTTTAGAGATAATTGTATTAAGGGTAGCATGACAGCTCAGAGCATCAGCCATAATATTTGCCTTCCCAGGATGGTATTGGATATCGAGATCATAGTCACTGATCAATTCCAACCACCTTCTCTATCTAAAATTCAACTGTCTTTGGGTAAATATGCATCTTAGACTCTGGTGATCTGTGAATATAGAGCAATGAATTCCATAAAGGTAATGACGCCATATCCTTAAGGCAAACACTACAACAGCAAATTCAAGGTGGTGGATGGCATAGTTCCTCTCGTGGGTCTTCAGTTGTCAGGAAGCGTAAACGATAACCTTTCCTTCCTGCATTAATACGGTTCCCAAGCCTATGCTAGAGGCATCTGTGTAGACTTGGTAGTTCACTCATTCTTTAAGAATAACCAGAATAGGGGTGGAGGTAAGCGCATCTTTTAGTGCTTGGAAAACTTCTTCATAAGCTGGAAACCATTCAAATGAGCCTTCTGGGTGAGTTTGGTGATGGAGAGGCTATTTGAGAAAAGCCTTTCATGAATATTCTATAATAATCGGCCAAACCTAAGAAGCTTCTGATTTTTGTCACTGACTTAGGTTGCACCCATTCTTGGATGGCACTGACCTTATTCTGATCTACTCTACTCCCTTGTGCATCCACTACGTGGCCTAAGAAGGTAACTGAATCAAGCCTAAACTCGCACTTTGAGTACTTGGCATACAACTGGTGGCTTCGCAGCTTTTCCAATATTGCCCTAAGATGACCTTTGTGTTTCTTCTTCATCTTAGAGTGTGATGACCTCAATATTGAGTAATAACTAAACATAACATTAGTACGTCACACAACATCTAATACTAGATTAAAAGGAAGCTAACCCAAATCATTAGATGTTGTGTTTTGCCAAGGATTAAAAGAGGGTGATAAGTTAAGATGCGGAAGGTAAAAGAATAAAAATACATGTATGATGAATGTGATATGATAAATATGAGTTCACATGCATGTATGGGATCAAGTTAGTTACCATTTCATGTGTGAAGATGTTAATTGTATGCATGTACAAGAGAGTAAGTGATTATAAATCCAAAAGAGAAATTGAGATAAAATTATGTACAATGGGAAAGATTGACATGAATTGATAATATATGCAAGTAATAAGAATGCTTGAATAGAAATGATTACAATTACAAATAAAATATATGAAACATGTGAATAGACATACTTACAATCACTTGAATCAAATTATAGTTACAATCATATATTACAATAAAAATTTTAAGTGATTATAATATACATATGAAAATAACATTTGCAAGTAAGAGTAAGAGTACATATTCACATATAACATTAAGAGATTTATAATTAGGGGATGCATATGCAAATATGCTACAAGTAAGGATAGATGCAAATAATTCATGAATTAATTAGTTATATGAACATAATAAAATGCATGAGCAATTATGTAACAATAAGGATGAATGCAATATGCAATAATTAGTTTAATGTGCATGACATATTTGTATAATCCGTTCATATATAAATCTAAATTTCCATTTAAGTATCCATTTATCAAAACCAAACATTTAAGTATAAGTTCTAATTTCCAGCACATAATAAGTAAGGACAAGCAATTCACTTAAAAATATTACATGCCAATATTAACAATAAGAAAGTAAGGAAAGTAAGTCTCCCTCTCACATTTAAATGAATACAAGTAATATTATATTATGCGAAAGCAAAATATGATCTTTTAGGCACTTGGTCCAGCTCCACTAGCCTCCAAATGCACCTGATCTATCATACTTTGGCAATTAAATATGATAGGGCAAAGCCAATAAAATGAAAAGTGTAGTTAGACTAAATAGTCTAAGCACAATTTAAGATTAGGCTAAATATTTTAATATTCATTTTGGATGTCAAAACTAGTTTACAATAAGCAAAAGCAGTGGAGCATATGAAGCATATGAATATGGAAAGAAATATATAAGTAAAAAGAAAGACAATTGAAGTAAAAGAGTGAGTAAGAGTACTCATAAGTATAGACATTCTAGCCTGCAAATAAAATAAGGATAAAGCATCTTAAATAGGCTAGAAAAATACTAAAGCGTGTATATGAAAGTAAATAAAAAGAAGTATGAATATGCTCAATGAACTTATGCTAAGTAAGAAAAGTAAATAGTGAAGCATTTAAATGGAATTATAACAACATTCACTGCAATATAAATGAACTGTAAATAAGTAAAGTACAGTATTAAAAATATGGAAAGTGCAAAGCATAGTAATTGAAGAAAGATCTTAGACTATTAGTCTAAGATTCACATAGTCTAGAACTATGTAAAGTAACATAGCTAAAAAGCTATGATGAGTCTTCATAATCAATAAGATTGTAGAAGATCTCATATTTTATTTAATTGAAGTTATTTTATGAAATTATTCATTCTGTAGGGACTTACAGAATGAAACAAGGAGTTAAACATGTCTGTTTAACTGGTAAAGGAAAGTAGGGTTTCAAATACAACAAACACTCATATTCACCTTCTGAGAATATGAGGTCTCCTTATTTCTTCTAATTATCTTGCCCTTGGCTATCTTCAATAATCAACCCCTATAGTTTTAATATAAAAGTTTTATTTATGCATAATATCTTATATGAGTGTGTCAAATGAAGTAGGCCCAAAGCTAAGCAAGCATTCAAGGAAAATTCAATAATTGCAATTATATGATATCCAAAGTTATCTAATTTTAATGATCTCCTTAATGATTGAAGCTAATTGAGCTCCCAATTGACTTTAAATATTAATCTCAAGTCAATTATGAATGATATAAGTAGTTGGGATTTTAGAAAATAGTAGTTTCATATTATTTTATGAGATGGCAAAATAATTTTGAAGTATAATAATACTAATATAAACTAGTTCTACTTTTATCCTAAACCATAAGATTTAAATATATTAACTAAAACTAAGGCATAAGAAACTAGTTAGGAAAGGCAGGGTTAAGTAAACACTGCAATTGAGGAAGTTAAGAGTTAAGGTTCCATACACTAAACTCATCTAACTAGGTTGAATTAGAAGGATCTTATTTAAATTTAACAACTAATCTAGCTAAGTTAATATAAAAGGAATGGTTTAAATGAATAGGAAAGAAGGATTTGTAAATTATAAAGTCTATATTTTTTATAAGTTGAAGGTTAAGAAAATTAATAGGATTCCTAAACTATTCTCATGAATTTAGGATTCCTATTATAAGTCCTTAAAGAGCTTGAGTGAGGACTTAAGGACTAATGTGAAGTGAGCTAGGATCGAATCTAGTTACCTAAGGCTAGTCCTAATTAAATCATAATCTATAACTACAAAATCATTATGGTTAACTACACTTAATAGATGAAATAAATAGCTCTAAGGATCATCTATAAATCAAGTTATAAATTAATCCTATAGCTTCTCTCCTAAGGTTGAAAGGTGAATCAAACGAAACGTTAAGTATTCAAGCATCTAATTTAAGATAACCAAACTCATGACTTGCAATTAAAATTGACATGGGAAGTAATTAATGTGACATGTTAGCTACCCCAAGGTTCAAACTCATAAAACATGAATTTATGAAATTACAAAAATCATCACAATAACATTAATTAAGGAGCCAAAAACTCAAAATCAACATTTATTATCTGATGTAAATAATGTGCATAAATATGGAATCCTTATTGTGTAAGGAGAAGAATGACACTAAGTAGGTCAAAATCAGATAATGTTGGAAAATTAGGATTTCTGGGACTCCTAATTAGGGTTAAAAAGTGATTAAGAAAATTAGGGTTCTAATCTTAAATTTGATTTCATGTTATTATTTCTCACATTTTTGTGAATGAAATAGACAATTTGATCATTAAATTTGGACACCTAATTATCAAGTTATGCCACATACAAGAATTAAAATAAATTTGCAATTAAATAACTAATCTAAATTAATAATTAATTAAAATAATCATCCAAACAAAAATTAATTGATATATTATTAATCTATGCATTTTTATGATCAAAATGGTATATAATATTGCATTATTTGGATATGTATATTTAAAGTTATTAACAATATAAAATTATCAATTAATTAATATTAATTAAACTTATAACAATCATTAATTAAATAACATTAATCATTAACAGAATAAACACAGAAATTAAGAACGGCACAGATTATGGAGGCATAGAAAATGGGGAACGATGGTGCGAAAATTAAAGAAGTGGTGGGCGCAGAAAACGGGAGAGGATGGCTGACGGTGTGTGGAAAACCACACGCTGCCAGACGCGCGTCGCTCACTGAAAGGAGCCGCGTGTCGAGATGGGGTCCTATGCTGATTGTGCGGATCCGCGGTTCAGCTAAACTGAGTCGACCCAGCTCAGCAAGTAAACCCAAACACCAAATCAAACCTGCTGAACCGTTTCGTCCCCGCGCATGAGCCGAAGGAATAAAACTAGGGCTTAAGATCCTAGTCGACTCCAATGGTCCCTTGGCGCGGCCCGCATACTAGCGGAAAGCCCTCACCGAGGCCGACTCAAGAACCCTTGAATCAAGTCTTGGCAATGTTATAGTAGCCTACAGGATCAAGCCGTAGGTTCCAATGGTCAAACCCTAGATTTTGTTGTAGATGGGTCCGTCAAGCCTGAGTTCAATCAAGTTCATTCGAACTCAATTGAGCCACGATAGCTAAATATAGCTCTCGGAATAATGTCTAGACCTATCAATTAAATAAATGGTGAAGTAGATGGGGTACCTTGCGGTGCCTAATCCTCTCCTTTGCCGGCTGAAATGGAGAAATAGGGTTTCAGCATGTGGTAGCTCAAAACGCCTCAGCAGGTACTCAGCAAGGCCTCAGTAGCTCAAGGAAGAAGAAAATGGGGTTTATGAGGCCTGTCGTTTGCCTAATTGCCGAAGAGAGGGGCAGCCAGCCTCTGCACGATGTACGCCTCTGCTCTCGGTCGTAGCACAGAGAGGCGTATAGGAAAATGCCTGGGCCGTTGGATCAGACGAGCGATCCAACGGCCAGATCAAATCCATGCTTAATTGTTGTTTGATCCATCCTAAATATCGTGCGACGTACCAGATTGCATGGGGCCGCTGTCCCAAGCTCGATTTCTCGTAGCAGATTTCTGCCTTTTCGTAATTTTAGATGTTGGATATATTTTAATATTTACATATATTAGTTATTTAAATATATTATTTATTTAATTAATTATACTTAATTTAATACTCAAAAATTAAATATCCAAATGCACTTCAAAAAATCTCAAAACTTCACCCTTACCTAAATGAGGGGTGAGGAACTCAAAAATGCAAACAGATTTTCCACCAGAGGTCAATTTAATTATCTTAATTTTGTAAGTATTTAAATATTATTAAAATATTCAGGGAAAATTTGACGACTTCCTAATACTCCCAAAATACCACCCCTAGCTAATTTGGGTGTGGTGAGTCCAATGGGAGACTCTGTTTTGGATTCTGAGGTCTAAATAAATTAGGAATTCTCAGAATTATCAGAAAACTAGGAAATGTTGAAAATTTTCAAATGGTCTCCAAATCATATAAAAATTGAAATATAGGCTCTTAATACTATTAGAAAACTAATGGAAGAAGATTAGAGACAACTAAGTCACTAATTGATAGGTAACATTACTAGAGTTGTTACATAGAGTATATTAGAATATCATCTATGAAGATGATGATAAATTTATCAAGGTAGGGTTTCAAAATATGCTACATTAAGTCCATCAAGATTGAGGGTGCATTTGTTAATCCAAACAATATCACTAAAAACTCATAGTTGTCATATGTGGTTCTAAAGGCTGTCCTTGCTATATAAGAATCTTTCACTTACAGGTGGTGGTATCCCGATCATAGATCGATCTTCGAGAGCACTTTTGCTCCGGCCGGTTGATCGAATAAATCGTCAATGCGGGGTAGCGGGTATTTATTCTTTATGGTTACTTTATTTAGTTCTCTATAATCAATGCACATCCGCATTGACCCATCCTTCTTCTTGACAAATAATACTGACGCTCTCCATAGGGATGACTAGGTCTGATAAGACTTTTCTCTAATAACTCTTGCAGTTACTTGTTCAGTTCCTGTAATTCCTTAGGTGCCATTCGATAGAGTGCTTTGGAGATTGGGTGGGTTCCTGGGATGTTGTCGATTGCAAATTCAACCTCCCTAGTGGGTGGAATACCAGGCAGATCTTTTGGGAAAACATCTTTAAATTCGCAGACGATGGGGTTTTTAGACAATAGAATTTCTTCCTTCTTTTCTCTATGTATTGTTACTATGAAGGCATTACACCCTTTACTCATTAACCTCTTGGCTTTGATGGCATTGATCAGAGAAGCTCTTGTACTAAAGTTCCTGATGAATGATTGAGGTTCTCTACCATTACTCAAGGTGATCTTTTTCATTTGGCAGTTGATGGTGGTGTCATATTGACTTGGCCAATTCATTCCCAGAATAATGTCAAAACTAGCTATTAGCAAAACTACAAGATTGGCTTTGAATTATGTGTCTCCAATAGGGATTTATATATTGCAGAATTGATGAGCTGGCATCTGGGCTCTGGATGGCATTTCTACATTTAACGGATTTTGATAAACAGTACGGAGGCAAGTTAAAAGGTTTGGTCCATCTTTCAAAAATGAAGGAGTGACTTGCTCTGGTGTCAAATAATATATTGCAGGGCTTATCTTTTACATAGATTGTACCTAACACCATGTTGTTATCCTCTGCCGCTTCAATAGGGGTGAGAGCATAAACACGTGTCGGATCGGTAGGCTGATTGTTATAAGGTTGTTGGGTAGGTGGCTTCGGGGAGTTGGGTCGAGAGGCAGTGGCTACATCACAATGTTGAGCAGCAGGAGGAGGTGGGAGTGCTGGGAGAGCTGATGTGGGCTTCTGGAATAGGTTGAACATCCATCGATGCTTGGATTGATCAGTCTGATCACCATCAATGGTGTTGGTGAAATTGCAACGATAGTAGGAATGACCCGGCCTCCAGCAGTTGAAGTAGTGTCTAGTTCTTTTGTAGCATCATCCGTATGGGTGGGGATGAGTGCAACCATTGAAGAGGTTTCCTGACGAGCTTTTTCCTCAATTTGATAAACCCTAGCTCTCTTAGGGTTCTCGTGCTGAAACATAGTTGTCCCATAGCTCCGTTTGAGTTCTGACGCTTCATCTAGTTCCACCATCTTGGCAGATTCCAGGAGTTCCGTGATGACATGCCTTCGGATGGAGGGTCATAATCCACTCCGGAAATGGTGGCATCTGTCGAATTTGGTGGGGACAAGGTTGGAAGCAAACCTAGATAACCATCAGAACTCTGACTCATATGCAAAAATTGAGCAGTTCCCTTACTGTAATTTGAGAAACTAGTATGCCATGCTATGTCTGGCGGAGGTGGGGATGTACTGGATTTAGAAAGCTTCAATGAACTCATCCCAAGAAATATCCTCCACCTCCAAAGCAGCGAACAGTGTATGGTAAATGTTATCCCACCAATACTCTGTCTCATCTTGGACGAGATGAGTCATTAAGCGGATCACCTAGAAGTTCGAGCATTTGATGCTGGTAAGGTTCTTCTCTACCATCTTTATCCAGTTGGCGGTGTCGATGGCGGAGAGGTTTCCATTAAAGGTAGGAGGTTTGAGGCACAAGAAGCTATGCAGCAGTCCATCAGCGGACTAAACATGGTGTAGGAATGAGTATTGCGAGGCCATGGTGGTTTTAGTGTTTAAGCGACT
This sequence comes from Gastrodia elata, assembly GCA_016760335.1. NCBI lineage: Eukaryota > Viridiplantae > Streptophyta > Magnoliopsida > Asparagales > Orchidaceae > Gastrodia > Gastrodia elata. The sequence goes on along the minus strand of CM028675.1, from coordinate 45,868,878 downwards.
CCAGCTCATTTGAGTTGTTAATAGCCACTCCATCCTCTCTGCCTGTCGCGCCTGAATTTTTGCCGCTCTTTTGGCTTGCTTATTATGGGAGTCCATCATGATTTTGACTACTTCCAACAAGGTGTTTACCTCACTGTAGGAACTGCCGGATGCAGCGGGTGAAGGGCTCTAACTAGGATTCATTCTTGTACTAATCTAAATTTAGAAAATGATAACCCATTTTAGAGTTTGAGAAAATAAAGCATGATAATTCTTGCATTACACATTTTGATTTGAAATACATAAAGCAGGAAGATATAATAGATAGCATGGACTAAAATTCTAAGACATCTATCCAATATATTTTGTAGTGAAAGCACGATAAAAGTCTTCAAAGGTAGCCTCTCTCCGCATTCCTTTGCGCCTGTGGGTGAGGGCCCAGGAGGTGATAGCCCACCAATCCTTGGCCTGGTCCTGAAGGAGAAGAGATATTATGGAGACTCAAATATCATTTGGATAATCAATTGCTTCTAACACGAAGGTCACCCACTTCAGCCACTCCTTGGCCAAAATAGGAAGGTCAAATCCCTTGAAGGTGCCATGCTAGAGCAATTGGTCTAGAACTTGGACACCTGGCTCTAACACTCCTTCCACATATCTCCCATACCTCTGATGGAACTGGGAGACATACTTCACGTGGCCTCGAATCACCTGTAGTACAACCAAAACAACATCTTCGAGTGTCTAACGATTCCACAAGTAAAATTAGTTCAGTTATCATTATAACTTATTTAGTTTCTTTATTCTATGCTCTTTATACTCGAGCCATATATGTATTTTTCATTCTTATACTCATTTTATTATGAGCATGATATTGTAGTAATTTGTGACTATGGCACCCCTCCCCTCTAATGCTTTAATTAGTGACTAACTTATCAGAAGAATCATCCATTATGTAGAGAGAATTGCAAACCTCTAATCTGACACCTTATGGAATTCTTTGATACCAACTATGGCGCCCCTCCCCTCAATCCATGGTATTAAGCCAAGGGGAGGTGTACCACTCTAGCAAATCCATCACTTATCATTATATTAGGTATAATCTACAATCCACTAATAAGAGAGAGAAATGCTCAGAATACATGCAACAGAAATCAATCACTAAGTAAACACAAACTCAGAGTGCGAAAGTAAAGTAAGTAAATAGTATATCCAATTTACAACAATACATAAGGGAAGTGCAACATCAGCTCAGAATAAATAGTACTGTAAGGAAAGACACAGTATAATGGTACATGTATTATTATAGAATTTTAAATAAGTTTAATGAAGTAAAAGAGTAATCTCTCATCCCCATAATAAAGTAGTAAAGCCTAAGCAGCTTCAACTCCTTCTTGATGCTCCTCCTCGAAATATGGCTCCTCTTCAACACCAAGCTCCTTAAATCTAATCGTTTCCGATATTGTCGGTTTATAATTCTAGGGCCCCAGCCAACAAAGTAAAAATCTTATATGACAATTATTTGAGTACATTTTATGTTTAATATTTTTCATATATTATTAATATCACAATTTTACTTAACAACACAAAATAAACTATCTAGCAAAGGAGCAGCAAGTATACAAACAGAACGGCAAGTTATAAATACTACATTTATAACTAAGCAAGAATGAGGCAAAAAGCATACCTCAAATAATCAAATACAATGCCAAGCATATATATATAAATACAGTAAGTAAAAGTACTAAAAGAAAAAGAATAAACTAAAACATATTGATGATCAGATGATATATGCTGATTAAAGTAAGGAATCTGATTGTGAGACATACATAACAAGCAGCAGTAAGATCTAACATCCTATAATATACAAGTGAATAGGTAAAGAATAGCTGACTGAAATAACATGCATCATTAAAATAGTAAGCCATAAAATAGAAACAGAAACACGTATGTATAAACTGCCATATCAAAATTTGGCCAATCAGGCCATAGTAACATTCCTAAAGCCTTTCTGGGCTAGGGTAGAACATAATTCCCAAAGCATTTCTAGGATAGGGCAGGACAAAACAGTACAGCTGGACTGAAGAGGCAGTAGATACAAATGCAATGAATTTTAGTCATTTTACATTGCTCCTGTGAACACATCCAGAAGCAGCTGAGGAGTCAAGCACATCTGCTAAACTGTATGGGTCCCAAACCCAAAACAACACCCCTCAATGAGTAATGCTAGGTTATCCCTTATTTTTCCTTACCCCTATCCATTATGGTAAATGCGCACCAGAATCAACCTGATTATTGGAGCCAATGCAAATGTTTTCCTAATTTCTCTAAGTTTTCATTTCATGCAACAATGTTATCTTGAATGACATGTTCAAGGAAATGGCACAAAATACAAGGAATGCGAAAGCACTAATAGTCAAATAGTGAGCAAGAGACTCTACTACATATGGTGGCAATGTTATTATCTATTAAACCATTCTAATTATTCTAAATTACACAAGTTTAGGATCTCCATTTCCTACTATCAAGTGTAACTTAGAAGCATGGCCTTATAAGTTAAAAGCAATTAGAACTGATCAGGTTCTTATTTAGTTCAATCAGAATCGACTACAAGTTAAATAACAAATTATCACGTCCTTAATTGATGAATTTAGACATTCTAAACTAAGATCTGATCAAGATTTACTAAACTATGTATTACTATTTTAATACCACAAGTTGGAGTTAAGCACATAATCCAAAGGTCAAACATAAGATCTAATATTATTAAGTATAAATGTGAACTAAGATTAAGGCTAAAATCTATTAAGCATAATCAAACTTAATGGAAAGATTCTCCTAATATTAGTCTAGAATTGAAAGATAATTGGAATTAAGTTTTAAAATCTAGAAAAATTATAAAAACCAAGGTTTCATCAATTGAATAACCCACTTTATTCAATGAATGAAGTTTAACTTAGGATCTATCCCTAATCTTAGGAAAATGTCATAATGTGAGGTGTTGGATTCCTAATGAAGCTCCTAAGAAAGATGACTTTGGGATTTAGGAACCTATAAAAATTGATGCATTTTAATTTCCTTTGCTGATTTTATTCATTTGGATGGATCAAGGTGAATTTTAACTAGATAAGGGTGAATTAGCCTTACTTAGGAGATTTTCAACTTTTAAGGGAGATTTTGGCCAAATTATTCAAACTTTGAGTTTTAAGAGTTAAATTGATCATAAATCAATTTTATTATTGTTTTTAATGATTTAAAAAATAATTTAAGGGTTTAGGACACTTAACCTAAATTTTGGGAAAATGACTATTTTGCCCCTACATAAGGGTCCAAAAAGCTACTTTTTGATTTAAGGCTCCAAATTGGATTTTCTTACTGCCAAGTGATTTCTTACTATCTAACAAGAAGATATACAGTAAGTACACTCAATTTGAATAAAAAATAGGTCATGTAGGTTAAAACTAAGGAAATTGACATAAGGGGAAATTTAGTAATTTTCATATAATAAAATCTAAATATTTGTGCAGTTTATTATTGCTTGCTATTCAAGGATTCCATGGAATCTAAGAACACTAAATTATGAGGTCTATTGGTTAATTTATGAGTGTTTCAAATTCTAGGGGTAATTATATAATCTCTATAGCTAAGAGGGGTCAAAAACTTAGCAAACTCAATGGCTATAGTTTTTCTATAGCATACTGAGTACTATAATTAAGAGTAGACCCAAATTGGATCTCATTTGGCCAAGATATGACTAACTAGGGCTAGGGTAATTTGGTCAACTTAGGGTTTCTAAGGCTCAAAACCTTACTTTTATTTTAGTTTAATGTTGGCACTGAAATTTTAAGCTATATAGCACTTTAAATTTTTTGATTTGGAGTCTATTTGACTAAGATATGAACCTTTCAATTTCTAAGGTTTTATGGGTCATTAGTGAGGATCCTAAAGCTATTAAGCAAATTGATTACCCAATGGAAAAAATAATACTGTCAAAGTGTTCCTGAGGTTCTCTTGATTATTTTAAGGCTCATATTGGCTAAGTTTGGGTCACTAGGTACAAAGCTATGAAGGTTCAAAGTTTTGATAATTTATGAGTGAATGACCTAAGATGTCACTATGTTATCTAGGTATCTTATAGGGAATCTAATACTACCATTATATTCCTCTCATTTTTCTGATTAAAATGAGATATATATTCAATATATTTGAATTATTATATTTTAAGTTATGATATTCTAAAGTTTCATTTAATTCAAATCAATTGATCTTTAATATTAAATAATACAGATTTAAATTAATTAAATTACTTACTGAATTAAATTAATTAATTAATCTTACTAAATCCAATTTGCTAACTTAATTAATTAACTATAATAATCAAATTTATAAATGAAATGAATAAAATTAATTAATTTAACTAACTTAAATTAATTTAATTAAATGAATTAATTTAATACTAACCTACTGATAGTCTTAATCAAATTTAATTACTGCATTTAAATAAATTAACTATATATATTTAATATTAACTACTAAACAACATTAATTAATTAAGTACTAATCATAATTAATCTAATAATCGTAAATATACATTTGAATATAACTATATATGTATATACATTTAGTTTCTATCTATATATATCTAATTATATATATAACTATATATAATATATATATATATATATATATATATTTGTTTTATTAAGATTTCTGCAGGATAATAATGGCGGCTGGTGTGATGACCCCAATATTGAGAATCACTAAACTCAACATTGATACGTCACCATAATATCTATTACTAGATTAGAAAGAAACGAATCCAAATCATTAGATGTTGTGTTTGGCCAAGGATTTAGAAGAGGGTCTTAAATTAAGATGGAGAGAATTTTATGAAAACATTGTATGAAATGCATATGAGAATGTGAATTTAAAAGCATATAATATGAGTACTTGCAAATTTAGATGTGAAAATTCTAAGGATTAACATATGAAATACAAGTGTACAATATGCAATATAAATCTAAGTCAAATAAATCTTAAATATTTTGGCATGACTTCTACTGTATTTGGTTAAATATATACCTGCAAATTTAGACATACAAGTCTTCCATTCCAATGGAAGATAAAATTGAAAGAAAGCAATCTAAAACTAACATGAAATCATTCTATTACATAAGATTGCTTAGTTCCAATTCTAATGTAAGGCCAATCTGTTACATGGGATTGCTTATTTTCAATTCTAATATAAAGTCAATACGTTACATGGGATTACTTATTTCCAATTCTAATATAAAGTCAATCCGTTATATGGGATTGCTTATTTCCAATTCTAATAGTTTAAAATGAGAAAACACATATGTAATAATTATCTATCCTAAAGTAAGCACAATCCACATAACTTACTACATACAAGAGGATGAGAAATCAACAATAATTCTCAATTTTAACATGTAGCTACTTTCTAATTCTATATACAATTAAGCATACAACTAATTTCTAAATTAACATACAAAATAAATATGCAACTAAGCTCCAGTTTAATATGAAAGAGACTTATGTAACTAATGATTTATTTAACATTCAATTACATACATTCATCCATTCATTCGAAACCAAGCAATTAAGTATAAAAATCAAACTCCAACACAAGCATGGTAAATATAATGTAAATAACTTTAATTATTACAAGCCAATAGTAATTAAAGAAAAGTAAAGAAAGTAATAGCTCACTTGCAGAATTAAATAAGCTAAATTTTATATTATTTTAAGCAGATATCGCTAGTTTATGCACTTGGTCTAGCTCCACTAGCCTCCAAATGCACCTGATCTATCACAATTTGGCATTTAAATGTGATAAGGCAAAGCCAAGAAATAGAAAATATGGTTAAACAAAATAGTCTAAGTACATTTTAAGATTGGGCTAAGCATATTATTATTTAATTGGATATCACTACTAGTTACAACCTAAGCATAAGCAAGGGTGCAAAATGTAAGCATAAAAGTATGGAAAAAAGAAGTAAGTAAAAAGGCAAAGTGAGTAAGAATACTCACATAAATATACATCATAGCCTACAATTAAAACAAGGGTAAAAGCATCTTAAATAGGCTAGAAAAGAACTAAAGTGCATATGAAAGTAAATGAAGTAAAATATATATATGTTCAATAAACTTATGCTGAGTAAAGAAAAGAGACAGTGAAATAATTAAATGTAATTTTAACAACTTTCACTGTAATCTAAGTAAACTGTAAATAAGTAAAGTACAGTACTAAAATACAGAAAATGCATAATATAAGAATTGAAGAAAGATCTTAGATTATTAGTCTAAGATTCACATAGTCTAGAACTGTGGAAAGTAACATAAAGCTATGATGAGTCTTAACAATCTATAAGATTGAAGAAGATCGCATATTTTAAATGATTTTAGTTGTTTTAAGAAAGTATTCATTTTGCGGGCAAATATAGAATGAAGAGAGAAATTAAACACGTTTGTTTAACAAGTAAAGGAAAACGGGGTCAAATAAAATAACACTCACAATTACCCTCTGAGAATGTGAGGTCTCCTTATTACTTCTTATTAATCTACCCTTGGCTTATCCAACAATATAAACTCCTATAGTTTTTAATCTGAAAGTTTTATTCATACACAATGTCTTATATTATTGATTCAAATGAATAAGGCTCAAAGCTAAGCAAGCATTCAAGGAAAGTTCAATAATTACAACTAAGTGATATCCAAAGTTATCTAATTTTAATGATCTACTTGATGATTGGAGCTAATTGAGCTCCCAATTAACTTTGAGATATTGATCTCAAGTTAATTGTAATTAATAGCAATAATTAAAATTTTGAAAATAATGATTTCATTTCATTTTTATGAGATTACAAAATAGTTTATAAGTATAACCATACAAATGGAAATTAGTTCTATTCTAGTCCTAAACGATAAGATTTAATTATAATAACTAAATCAAGGTTTAGGTGACTAATAGAAAAGGATTGAGATTATGAAATTATCAAACTTAAGGAATTAGAAGTTAAGGTTTAATTCACTAAAGATCTCTAGCTAGGTTGTAGTTTGAAGGTTCTATCCAAATCAAATAGTAATCTAGCTAGTGTGGGGACCCTCCATGCCGGGTTGATAACAGAGGTTCAACCCCGCAAGAAACTCCCCATTGAGGGATTTGATTAAGTAGTTTAAAGTAGTACAGCAAGTAAGCAGAAATAAAATCATCCATTCTTTTAAAATAAGATTACATCACATAGTTTAATTTATTATAGTAGCATAATGTAAAAGAAAAAGAAAATAAAAGAGATGTGATATGCCGATCCTCCTCACTTCTCAGCTACCTCGATCTCCACCAGCTCCTGACCAAGCACTTAAAAGTACGGGCGTTGGAATTCCGGTTAGTCCCATATATTAAGTACAAGATATCAATATACATTTATAAAAGTGTTAGCGGTAAGCAATAAATGGATAATTATAAAAAAATATACGGAGGTTTTATCCTACAAAGCAAATTGTTAGGTTCATAAGAAAATAGAAAAGTGTTGAATTTTATCACAATATGTCACAAGAATCAGTATAATATGATATGTCTTGCATCAGTAAGTATAATCGTAAATAATTTGTCCAGTTGGGCAAACACAGAACCTTGGGGTCAGATAAAATGTGAGTTCATATTATAACAGTATACCGTACTGTACCCCCTGTAGGCTACAACACGCTCCTTTATCTCCCCTCTTGGTTAGCCCCACCATAGTTCCCACCCAAGCCACCGTTTTGAGAACCCAAAATAATGTATGCATTCTCAAGACATATCATTCAGTATTTATAGTGATAGTAATGATAACTTAAACAAAAAAGCAAAATTGTTTTTTAAGGTTCAAAGCAGTGCTATAGCGTTTAAAGAAAAATAAATAAGTAATAAAGGTAAAAATATCTGGTACCTTTCTTGTGCGATCCTCGAGCAACCTGCATGATTTAGTATTTAGTCTAGTTAGTAGTTATTTGATTAATTCTCCTTATAAAGCTACTTGGTTTAAACTTGAGTTTTGGCATGCTTTCCGAGGAACATAAAGGGGAGTACAAGTTTTATTTCTTAATCATTGTTTATTTAAGTTATTCGGGTAATTACGGGCACAATGGTGATGTTTTGTCAAAATCTGAAAATGGCATGCTTTACGAGGCAAAAATAACTTTTTAAAATTCGAATACCAAAACTAAAATCTGATTACATTTTCAAAATCCTTGAATTTTTCCGATCATTTTGATATGTAATTTTACTATATTTGGACTCCTATTTTGAAAGATATGAATTTTTGAAGTTTAGTGAATTTTCTTAATATTTTAATATTTTTGGGTTGACGGAATATTCCATTACCGTTAACAGTTTCCGTTAAGTTACAGTTACCGTTAACGCTAACAGTAATGTAGATGACGGAAAGGGAATATTCTAGGAATATTCCCGAATCCGTTAACGGTGGATGGCGGGTGCCACGTGGCTGCGGACGCACAGAAACCTACCATGTGGCGGCTGGAGACACATGGCTGCCATGTGGCAGTCATCTTCTTCATTTCTAGGGATGAACAGTAACTCCGGCGAACTACTGTTCATCGCTGGCGATTTTCCGATGATTTCTTCATCTTCTCGAGAAATTTTTCGTACGATCCTACTCTACTCCTCGTGAAATAGCATTTCGAAAAAGAAAATAGAAGAAAAGAGGAGCGGTTGAGGCGGTACCCTCGTTGGGAATGTCTGTCTCCGACAAACTTCGAGCGCAGATTTCGGCGAACTCCGGCTGTCTTCCGGCGAACTGAAGGTGCCCTCCCCTCGGCCTAACCGAGGCCTTTGAATAGGCGGGGGCGCCCCCCTCGTAAGCTCCGCCGCCGCCGCCGCCAAATCCCGGCGTGACACGTGGCAGCCACTTATGCATCAACGCTACAGTCCTGCCACCTGTCGCAATATGGATCAAACGCGTCGCAATGCTGCCACGTGTCTGCCACGTGGCATCCTCTGGTTTGCTGTGAAATCCGAAGCGGACACGTGGAACCCTGGGTTTTGTGAAGCTGCCACGTGTCTGCCACGTGGCATCCGTGGTTGTGCGATGCAGCAGGTGCTGCCATGTGGCACCCAAAGCTCTTGCACACTACCACGTGGTGATCCGAGGCTCCGTGCGCCTCCTCATGGCGCGCCCGAAGCTCCACGCATTGCCACGTGTCGCCTGAAGCTCTACTCGCTGCCACGTGTCGCCACGTGGCACTAGATTTTCAAAGTTTTGTCACGTGGTGCCCTGTGGTACACGGTGTTCCATGTTTTGCCATGTGGCAAGATCCTAACGATCTCGCATGATCCGACGGCGCGGCTTGGCCGGATCCGGTGTCCGCTGTTCGGACCCGGACAACAGATTTCCCTTTGTTTTTAATTAATTAATTTTAATTAAAAACTCTAGGAAAAATTTAATTCCAAATGTATAATGCGCATTTTTCGTCCTTTTGAGCTCCGAAAAATCTGGAAATTTCCCTCTAAGCTAATTTCGATGTTACGAACCTAAATTTTCAGTCAAAATTTGAATATGAGGAATAAAAATAATTTTAAACTTTTTAGGGATGGAAATATTATATTTAATTAATTAATTTATTTGTTTAATTAAAATTTTAGGATATCATAACTTTAAATATATAGATCCAAACATATCAAATATAGGTCTCATTTTACTCAGAAAAATAAAATGAATCAATTGGCATATTTCAAAATTTTGATTCGAGGATTACTTAATCTAGTGATATTTTAGGTCCTAAACTAACCCCCATAACTTTTTACCTAGTTATCTAAGCATAAACAATATGGGTCTTAAAATACTCAGGAGAATAACCCCATCACCGTGGTAGTATTAGTTTTTCTATTTAGAGCTTAATTTGTAAAGTGACATTTTGGACTCTCCCAACAATGATCAAAATGCCCTTGATCTTCAATTAATCATAACTTGGTCAATTGAACTCCAAATCAAGAAATACAAAGTGCTTGCTAGCTTAGAATTTTAATGCCAATAGTAAACTATAATAAAATTTAAGTTTTAAACCCCCAAAAAATTCTATGTTGACTAAAATACCCCTAACCCTAAATAGGTCATAACTTGACCAAATGGAGTCCAAATTGGGTCTACTCCTAAATAGAGTACTCAATGTGATATAGAGAACTATAGTCGCTGAGTTTTTTTTTTCTTACAGTAATTCTATTTAGTGACGACAGGGGTCGTCACAGCTAGGTTAATGTAAATGAAAGGTTTAAAGTAAATAAAAGAAGGGATTAAGAACTATAAGTTCTATGTTTTCTAATAGTTAAAGGTTAAGAAAAATTAATTGGATTCCTAAACTACATTAAATGAATTAGCATTCTTATTACTAGTTCTTAAAGGATTTAAGTGAAGACTTTAAGGATTAGGATAAATAAACTAAGCTTTAGTCTAGTCACTAAAGGCTAGTCCTAGTTGACTCAAAAATCTACAACTACAAAAGTATTAAGGCTAACCACTCTTAATAGATACAATAAATAGATATAAGAATCAACTACAGTTCTTATATAAATCAATCTTAGGGTTTCTACCTTAGGGTTGAAAGATGAATCAAGCACTTTGCTTGATTTAGAAAGTGAGAACTATGCTCAAATATAAGTAATATAAATTGATATGGGAGGAAAATAATGTGACATGTTAGCTATCATAAGATTTTAAGATACTAAAACATGCAATTAAAGATAATTGAATTTATCATAATAATACTAATTAAGAGTCAAAAAGCTAAAATCACAAATTGTTGTCTAATGTAAATAATATATATATATTTGAAATCCTTATATCATAAGGGAAAAAATGATACTAAGTAGGTCAAATTTGGACAACATTAGAAAATTTGGATTTTTGTGACTCCTAATTAGGGTTAACAAGTAATTAGGAAAATTAGGGTTCAAATGTTAAGTTGATTTCATATTATTATCCTTCACATTTTTGTGAGTGAAATAGCCTATTTGATCATTTAATTTGGACAATAAATGATCAAATTATGTCACATGAAATGATAAATTTAATTTCTAATTAATTAACTAATCTTAAATATTCACTAATTAAAATATTCATCAAAATAGAAATTAAATTGCATATTATTAATCTACACATTTTGTGATCAAAATGATATATTATATCGCATAAATTGATTATTAAGTATTTAGGAGAAATGATTAAATGAAAAGAAATTAAATAAATCATTAAGAATTATTATAAAATTTAATATTAACTTCATTAACCATTAATGATTAATCTAATACAAATCAGTCATAGCACAGAAATAGAGGGCACAAAATTTTGCGTCTGGCGACTCATTAATGGGATGCAGATTCCTACATAAATTTAAGAGCCGATGCCAAAATTTAGGATAGTATAAAAATCGACACTGCACAGATCTCAATAATCGATGCGGCGGCACCAGAGGCCAACACGCGTCTGGCTCTTGGAACGGAAAGGAGGCGTGGCTCAGATCTCAATACTCGGCGCAATTAGTTTAGAAAGCGCCTCCGAAGCGATTTAAGACTTCGGTTCAGAGTCATCTTCGCGATAGAGCGAAGAGGACACAATTTAGGGAAAAACTAAATCGGGGAATCTATCAACCAATCGCATTCAACCTCATGCCATTTGAAAGACCTTGAACAGGCCTTTCGCATGGTGTGAGTGCTGGCGCCTGATGCCATCTCAGAGGTCAATAAACTCGGACCTTTGGTTCGGGCTTACAGTGAGGATTAACCAAAGAAGAAAACAAAATTTGCACTAAGCATAATCGAAGTTGATTGAGTTCAATCCATCAATACGAAACAATTTAATGGGATTCATATAAACTAGCAAACCTAAACGAGTAGAAACTAATGGCGTACCTTCGATGAAGTTTGTCAACTAGGGTTCGAAAAAGATCGCAGAAGGTTATCGAAGCACTCGACGGACACCAAAACTTGCAGAGTGAGTAAAATGAGGTAAGGGATAAGGGTCTTTATAGGAATAGAGGTTTTTGAGTGAGCTAGAGGGGGAGTCATGGCATATCACGATAGACCCCTTGCGCCCACAATAAATTCACAGAGAAGATGTACTGTGAGCTCATCCATGCCGTGGATTAAGGCGCTGATCCTACGGCTGGATCTGCTCGATCTAAATCGCGTCGTTAGATCTAAAGCTTAAGCGATTGATCGCTCAAATCGCATGGGACCGCTGTCCCATGCTGTAACAACCCTAGTTGTTACTCTAGCTAAATCCAGATTAAATAAGCTAAACCAAACTCAAAATTTGATTCCATTAGACTCAATGGGTCATCTAAACCTAACCCTAGAAGTTTGAAATCAATCAGAGCTAAATTGAGAATTTTAGTATTTTGCCTATTTTTGAGCCCTGAAAAAATACCTAAATTAAATTGATCCCCAAATTAAAATCCGAATTCATTTTGAATTCCTCATGCCCAAATTAGCTAAGGGTGAAATTTTAGATTTGCTGTCGGGGACCCGCGGCAGATCTGCTGCGGGTCCCAACAGCAGCGCTTCAACCCGCGCCAATGGATGCCCTAGCACGAATCCTAGCGCATCTAATCTATAGCATGATTTACCCTCGTGCCATGATTTAATCCTAGGCATCAGATCCATCGCTCGCATCTGACGGCTACCATCTATTCCATTTAAGTAATCCATCAGAGCCATCCAAAGCCAATGGTCGATCCATCAAACGGCAGGGCGCGACCCCGGGCTCTATGGATCATCCCCTTCCTCTCGCCCATCGCTCACTGGTCCCCGCCCGACAGCCATATCCCCTTCTAGCTTCTCGTGGCACTACGGGAAGATGCCAAAATTCCTCTCCTACCCTCAGCGCGACTTGCTGCCGGTAGTAGCTTTCCCGAATTGCCTCTAGTCGTTAAACTGAGCCATACATCGGTCCAAGCCAATGCCATGAAGTCGAGCTTTGGAATCCACCCTGAGTGCTTCCCTACTGCCTATAAATACCTCCTGAGAATCACCATGAGCTCCTTGCTTGCTACGATCCCCTAAGTCCCCAATTGAATCCTCTAGAGCTCCCATCTCTCTCAGTAACTTCTTGACATTCCCGGAGCTTAGAACCGCTGATAGAGGGTCCGTCTGGTGTTTAGACTTCCTGTGAACCTGCTTCTGCTGCTTGAAAAGCTTTAGCCCACCTCAATTCCTCTCGGCTGAGCCTGCAACCCCGTCTCCAGGTACAGCCTTCTCCCACTAAATATCTTAGGTTCAGTTCTTCATTCTGCCTCTAGATTGAGCCTCTATATGTCGTCTATCTAGACTTATGCACTTAGGGAACCAGTTGTGATTGTTACCAGGGTTTGAGCTAGCTCTGATCGATCGTATCGATCGATCGAGCTAGCAGTCGAGCCATGGCTGAGTCCGAAGTAAGGACCCAGCGATCGACTGCACCCAAAGTTTTGAAACCTTGGGAATTTGACTCGCCTCACCTCACTGATGATGTAGGGATCGAGCCCCGTCCATTTAGTGGCTTCGGTGATGAGAATTATCCCCTCACAGTAAACCTTAATTATTTGTAAAGGGACACTTTGGCCGAGTAGCACTTCAGCGATCTGGCGCCTCCTAGTCAGGGCTTCATAGTTCATTCGATGCGTCTTGACTCAAGGAGCGTGTAAGGATTAATTAGAGCCATCGGTTGTGGCCTGAGCATGGAGAATTTAGCGCTGGGAGCTAGCCCTAAGGAATCTAGTGTCGGGGAAGAGTCACAGGGAAGACGAAGTCACGGGTCAGGCCGACCCGTGACCCGCGCATTTTGAATTTGGGCCGACTGTTAATATTAAAGGATTTCTGAATTAATTTCCTTAAGGAAATTAAATTCAAAAAAATCAAACCTATGATTTTTATTTAAATAAAAATGCAGATTAAATTATTTAAATAACTTTAGTTATATTTATCCAAATGGTATGATCCAATATATCATTTTAATCAAAAAAATGCAAGGAACATTAATATAAAATAAAATTAAAGATCCAATGGTTAGATTTTAAAATATTGTCTAATCCTTTTGTATTTTTATTTAAATCATAACAAATTCAATTAATACCCAAAAATGTTGATTAAAGGTCTCTGATATTCCTAAGTCCACAGAGAACATGTGTGGACCCTCAGAAATAATTTAGGACCTTTAATTTGATAATCCCTCCTTAATTACCCTAATTATAAATTGGTGAATTTAATCATAGTTAGCCCTCTAATTTGGATGGATCTAATTTCTAATGCCTTATTAAGAGTAGTTAGAGTCTATGAATACAATTGATCACCCTAGGATGCCATAATTTCCTTGATCACCTTAATTGGTCTTAATTAATATTTAATGCTAATTAGGCTATTTAGGTTATCAAAACCTAATATAAGTGTGTATCCTACTTAATTAATCAATATGGAACTCATTAAAATAGATTTGAATCATTTAGATGATTAACTCCTAAAATTCTATTCTTAGCCTTAAGAGGGGTATTTTGATCATTTTGACTAAAATGTGTTTAAGCACCCCTTAAACCTTGAAAATTCAGTAAAATACCTCTAGATAGATTATTTGCACCTTTTCTAAAATTTTATGTTAATAATATTGATGCTATGTGGAGAGAACTATGTTAGTTTTATTATGATCTTAAGACCTTAAGTGTCCTTAAAACCCTCTTTCTAAGAGCTAAGCTTAATTATCTTAAAGTACTAGATCCTTAGTTTAATAGCTTAAATAATTTGATCCATAAGCTTGAGTTCTAAAAGGAATACTCTTGTAAAATTCTAAGTCTAAACTTAGCTTAAATCTAAAGTGATCAAGTATTAGATCTTAGATCTTAAATCTTAGACTTTAGATCGTCTAATTGAACTGAATTACTCTCCTTTGGAATTCCCCTTACTTGATTAATTGTTTAAATCTTTTGAAACCTTCCATGTGGGTGTAGGTTGATTTAATCTATAGGATGATGCAATTATCCTAAAGACTGAAAATAGATCTTAGATTCTTAATTCTTAATTGATTATTTTATCTTATAACTAATTTAGTAACTTTTCACTAAGATCTTAGCTTCTGAATCCTTTAGCTTATAAGAGTCCTTATCTTTAATGTGGGTTTAAAGTGTGAACCCTAGATCCTTACTAGGATACCACCTTAGATTTAGGATTTGAACACCAAGTGGAGTTTAGATTCAGAATCCTTAAGTCTTGATTTACTAACCAAGATTTAGGTTAAGATAGGAAGATAACATTAATTAAGTCATTAATTACTTTAAGCCTTTATAGTCATCATGTGATTATGAATTCAAACTTGTTAAGTTCTATCATTAACATTAAGCTCATAAATCTGGAGTCTTACTCGATAGCTGGATATTGGAGATCCTAAACTTATATCTTCTCAGAATAGTTAGCTGAATAAAGTAGACAACAACGGATATTACATAAGTTTAGATTGAGTCCCTTGCTTACCTTGACTTTGATTGCTCTGTACACCTTGAATATTGAGCCTTA
The DNA here is from genome assembly GCA_016760335.1 of Gastrodia elata. Taxonomy (NCBI): domain Eukaryota; kingdom Viridiplantae; phylum Streptophyta; class Magnoliopsida; order Asparagales; family Orchidaceae; genus Gastrodia; species Gastrodia elata. The sequence continues at coordinate 45,853,349 of CM028675.1, read as the reverse complement.
TTTCTTGAGCATAATAGGAGAACCTAAGATGGAAGATACATCCTAAGCTAGTGTTGAAAAGCATAGCATTCATTCAGTTCCTTCAGTGCTTCTTCAGTTAGTAGAGTATATCCTAGCTTAGTCTACCTCTTCAGTTCTAGTTTTGTTATAGAATATACTCAGACCTAGCTCGACAGATGTCTATGATGAATACATGTCTTATTCTATAAGTTCAACTCGACCTAACTCTGCGGATGCCTAGGATAGATACATGTTGAACTTTCAGTTTAGAGGCCCTGTATGGCCTGTTCTGTTATGGCAGCACTAGGTCTTAGGCTTACTGCTACCTTAGTTCAATTGTTGATGCTTGTTTTGCATTACCACATGCTTCAGTAGCCTTTCTTTTAATGCTTAACTTGCTTTGCCATATATCTCAGTGGCTTTACTTTTGCTCATGCATGTACTTAGTTTACTTTTGCCACATATCTCAGTGGTCTTTCATGTCAATCTGCATGCTTGTATATACGCTCTTATTGATTAGTATTAAATATTAACATGTCTAGGATGCTAGAATTGTACGGTCTATTTCAGTACTTGTGTTCTTTATACACTCAGCATGTCCTCAGTGTGATCATAAGCATGTTAGGATCAGATTCATTTCAGTAGTTGCAGTTACTTTTGCTTTTAGCCTCACCATGTTCAGTTGCTATTTTGGTATATTATTTTACATACCTGCTAATTAGCTATAAATGATTAGTTTATAGCTACCTCATTCTTGTAGCTTGTTGCACCTTTTTAAATGCTTGCATGTTAAAACTTTTTAAATGTGATATCTTAAATACTCAGTTCACTTAAATAGCCTAAAATATACTTAGACAATTGTCTAACTGTAACATTTTTCTTTTGTTGGTTGGGGGCCCTAACATTGTGATACCAACAAATGTCAGATTCAGAGTTGTTCTTGGCAGTGTTGCAGGAGTGGAGCCGGGGCAGGAGGAGGATCTTCCTACCGCTGCTTAGATAGATTTTCTCTTTTTGCAGTGAGATTGAGAGATCTTTACTTTCATTTAATTCAGTTTGTAATAATTAAACTCTGGATGTATTTACTTTCTGCAATTGATCTGAGTTACTGCTTTCTTCCTTCGTTTGTACTATGTTATGCCTGTGGATATTATATTCTGTTTTCTGCTTCCGCTACTTTGATATGTATTGATGTATGTTCACAGTTTCTTCTACAGGGTGACAAGTCCTTGGATTAAGGTGAATTGGGTCCTACTTGACTCTACTTGAGTGGGGGATTTGCCAACGGAGTGGGGGGTATCATACTCCCCCGCAGGTTATGCTAATTCAGTATTAGCGTAGTCGCGGGAAACTACGGGGCCCCACACATGCTTTGCATCCCACAGCAGATGCGCACCTCAAAAGAAATAGCCGATGGATTAATTAATTTAATACTTATATTAATAAATTTTATTTACATTATTTAAATAATTAATTAGATACATTTTATTAATCAAAATTAAATAGCCAAGCGCACTCCAAAAAATCCTAAAAATTCACCCTTACCTAATTAAGGTGTGGGGAACTAAAAAATGCAATCGGATTTTTGATTGAAGGTCAATTTAATTATCTTAATTTTCTGAGTATTTAAATGTTATCAAAATATTCATGGAAAATTCGATGATTTCCAAATAATTCCAAAATAACACCCTTAGCTAATTTGGGTATGGTGAGTCCAATTGTGTACTCCGTTTTTTATTCTGAGGTCTAAATAATTTAGGCATTCTCAGAATTATCAAAAAACTAGAAAAATGTTGAAATTACCAAATAGTATCCAAATCGCATGAAAATGAAATGGAGGCTCCTAATATTATATAGGGCTAATATAAAAGGATTAGAGTCAATTAGGTCATTAATTGATATATAACAATACTAGGGTTATTACAGACTCCCCTTCTTAAAAAGTGTGTCGCCCACGACACACAATAAAGAAAAATAAGGAATTGAAATTACAAAAGGAGTCTAAAGAAACAACAACAAAAATGAAAGAACTAAAACTACATGATTTAAGAAAAAAATTCTGGGAACTTCTTTAGAATATCCTTTTCTTTCTCCCACATGGCTTCACCAGCTGGATGATTCTACCATTGGACTTTGATCATAGGAATGTTGTGGTTTCTTAATTATTTAAAATCCCGCTCCAAAATTGCAACAGGTTTAACGATGAAAGTCAGATTGAGTTGCAGTTCCATTACAGGTTTCTGAGCATGCTAGTTAGGATCTAGCAAACACCTCCTTAGTGATGAAACATGAAACACATTATGTACAACCAGGAAGTCTTTTGGCAACTCTAATCTGTAAGCAGATGTTCCAAGCCTCTCGACCACTTCAAAAGGTCCTAAATATCTTGAACTCAGCTTTTCAGAAACACCGAATCTCTGCACACCATGCATCGGACTAACTTTAAGATAAGCCCTATCACCCACTTGGAACTTCAACTGATGATGATGAGCATCGATATTTTTTCTGTCTATCCCGAGCTACGATCATATTACGCTTGATCAGTTGAACTTTCTTAGTGGTCTCTTCTATTAAATTGGAACCATAAAGTTGAGAGTCTCCTACTTCAGTCCAAGAAATAGGAGTTTTACATCGGCTTCCATAAAGAGCTTCATAAGAAGCCATACCAATACTGGACTGATCACTGTTATTGTAGGCGAACTCAACTAACGCTAAATGATCTTCCCATGATCCCTTGAAGTCTAGAACACAAAGACGCAAGAGATCTTCCAAAATTTGATTTAGTGAAATGCAATACTCAATGCTAAACTCATCCTCAAGTCTTGCTGAACAGCTAAACAAAATCTGGAAGTGAATCTACTATCTCTGTCAGAAACTATACAGTTTGGTGTACCATGCAAATGAACAATTTCCTTAAGGTAAAGCTTGGCTAACTTCTCAATAGGATCAGTCTAACGAATAGCTAAGAAATGAGTTGACTTAGTGAGTCTATCAACTATCACCCAAATATAGTCAGAACCAGATCTACTCTTAGGCAAACTTACAATGAAGTCCATGGAAATGTCAGACCACTTCCATTCAGGAATGTCTAAGGGCTTAAGAAGTCCACCAGGCTTCTAATGTTTGGCCTGGACTAAGGAACGGGGATGGCACTTGGAAATGAAAATGGCTATATCTCGCTTCATGCCAGACCACCAAAATGATTGCTTGAGATCTTAATACATCTTACAACTACCAGGGTGCACTACATAGCTAGAGTTATGAGCTTTAGACAATACTTGTAACTGCAAGCTTTTAGGAATCCATAACCTGGACTTTTGAATATCACACCTTTGTCATCAAGACGTAGTTTAGATCTCTTGCCACTAACAATTTCAGAAACTAATGCAGGATAACTCAAATCTTCCTTTTGAGCTTCGACAATCGTAGATCTTAGAGAATAATCTGACTGAATAGCAAATAGTTGAGTCCCCAAATCAGCTGAACTAATCAGCTCAAGATTCAATCTGACAAAATCTTTGATCAAAGATTCGTTGTAACAAAGGGAAGCTAAAGTCACTTTACAACTCAGGGTATCAGCTACAACATTAGCTTTACCCGGATGGTATTGGATTTTCAAATCATAGTCGCAAAGTAACTCTAGCCACCTACGCTGACGGCAGTTAAGTTCCTTCTGAGTGAAGATGTACTTCAAGCTTTGATGATCAGTAAACATCTCACACTTAACTATATATAAGTAGTGTCTTCAGATCTTAAGAGCAAAAACTACCCCTGCAAGTTCAAGATCATGTATAGGATAATTCTTCTCATTAAGCTTAAGTTGTCTAGAGGCATAGGCTATTACACGGCAATCTTGTATCATAACACAACCAAGTCCTACCTTAGAGGCATCAGTATGAAGCTAAAAATCCTTACCCTCACGAGGTAGTACTAAAATAGGAGCAGAAATCAATAAGTGTTTCAACTTCTGAAAAGATTCTTCACAGGCTGTGCTCCAGATGAATAGAACTTTTTTTCTAGTTAACTGAGTTTACGATGAAACAGTTAGAGAGAATCTAAGAACAAACCTTCTATAATAGCCACCGAGTCCTAAGAAACTGCAAATCTCTGTTATAGATTTATGTTGGACCCACGATTGAATAGCTTGGATTTTCTTAAATTATAATTATAATTATGATTATTTACTAATATGGTGAACTTAGGGATGACATAATGTGGTCTTAACTCTACATATGAATCTTAAGAATTTACTTAAAAATGTTTAAAGGGAAAGATTAGGGTTTTACTTAAATTTAATTTAATGGGCCCAATTAACTTAAAATTTGATTTTAATCACTTAATTTACTGATTTCACTTAATATTTTAGGTTTCTGATGCTTAAGAACATTTTTACCTAATTTTGGGCAAAATAACCAAAATGCCCTACCAAAAATGTAACCTTTAGATTTTAGGCCTCTAAATTATGTTTCATCAATGCCAAATGGTTTCTTATTGTCTAATATAAAGATAGACACTAAAAACACCCAAATTGGCTAATGATTAAGGACTAATGAGCATAAATTAAGGTTTGCACTCATTAAGGGTTGATTAATAATTTTACTTAAGGAAATCTAAATTTTTGCTATGTTTATGTGTTTACTGTTTAATAATTTTATAGAATCTAAATTACTAAATTATGTGATCATTTGAATAAGTTATGGTCAAAATAAGGCTAAGTTTAAAAGTGTAATTAAGGAGGTTTAGGAATAGGTTCAAGACCTAATTTTTCTATTTGGTGTCCAAATTGAGTAAAATTAGTGGCTATAGTTTTCTTGTAGAACACTAATCACAATGAAGTTGAGTTCACTTAGTTTGAACTCCATTTGATTAACATAGGCCCTTATTAGGGTTTCAGGTGAATTAGTTACAAAAATACAAACTAACTTCACCCCTGTGTTCTACTAAGAGCTAACAGCAACTTAGGATTATAAAATTGGATAATTAGTGAAGCTAATCTTCACTAATCAAAATTTGAAAAGATAAGGCTAATTAGGAATTCAAATTATTAAAACTTAATTTTATTGTAGTTTACTATTCTTCATGTTCTCCTGATCAAAAAGGATATATTGGATGGCTTAATTTGGAGCATAATTAGCTAAGTTATAGCCTAATGAAATTTTTTAGCTTAACTAGGTAATTAGGGAAGGTCCTAAATATCATTGGGCAAAATTTTGGTCCAACAGCAAACTGGACACTATCATAAAATTCCTAATAACTTTTTGAGCAAAATGAGATAGAACATCAATATAATTAAATTTATTAATATTAAATTATGAGGGTTTAAAGTTTTGCAATTAATTGAATTAAATTGATTTAAATTAATTTAAATCAATTCATTTAGTTTAATTAATATTAAGATTAAGCTGATAGCACAGCGGGTCCCACGGATATGGTTTGGCAGCTGAGGTAAGGCCCACTGCACAAATCCAGCGGCAGACGATGCGCTGGCTCCACGACTTCTATTGCGCGACACCAAATGGCCTCAGTGGGAGACCACTGTAGGAGATGGGCCCCACGTATGGCGCCAGCTTACGATGCACAGATGGCCCGCTCAAAATGAGAGTCGGTTCTGAGTCGACCCAGTTTGGCCCAGACCTTCTTCCTTCCCCCTTCGTCCTTCCCCGACACAATCCCACGACACCAGAGCTTTGGATGATGATCTTGGAATCTTCTCGGCGATGGCAGAGCTTTACCCACACAACAACCGATAGAGAAAGACAAGGACTAGCTAACACCAGTTGAATCGTGGATAGAGGTGGTCTGAGGCAACGATGAGCTCAAACCTTAACCATGACTTACGGAGCCAAAATAGGCCGAGACTATTGGCTACTGTGGATCGTGCTTCAAATTGAATCGATCGGGTTCGATCGAACCTGGTTGAACTTGATCAAACCCGATCACTCTCTAATTTAGGATATGAAATAGAAATTCAAATTGAAACATTTAGGATTGCGAGAAGAATGAAGGAGGATCAGAGGTACCTATTCGAATGGCTGAGAACAGAAGGGATCAACCGGGGTTCCTCCGCTTCAGCAAAGTTCAAGCAATGAATTCAAAAGATCAAAAGTGAATGCAGGCTTTAACTTGGCATCCAAATTGAGCTAAAAGGGGTGCTTGAGTGACAGTAGACGCACGTATGTGGCACGCTATGCCGCGTGCGAGGCCCTACTGCATGTCTCGAGTCGCGCTCAACTGGATGAGGAAGACGGTGCCTAAGCCATCCGATCTCACATTGAGATCAGATCAAAGTGCTCAAAAGTGGCGCCATCCAATCAAACGGAAAGGAAATTGCATGGGAGGGTATGCCAACGGAGCCGTTTAGAAAAAATAGATAAATATTAATTTATTGATTTTTTTAGAATTTCTTAATTAAAAGTGATTTATTAAATGACTTTTAAAAAATCCAAATAAAATACCCTTAGCTAATTCGAGGGTGAGGAACGCAACAATAAAGTCAATTTTTGATTTCGACAAGTATTTATTTTTCCTATTTTTCAGGGATTTTAAATATATTAAAATAATTGAGGAAAATTTAATGACTTCCAAATGCCTCCAAACATCACCCCTAGCTAATTTAGAGGTGATGTGCACAATGGCTAAGTCTGATTTTTGATTAGAGGTCAATTTAATTAGGTCATATTTCTAGTTATTGGGATTTTCTTGAATCAGGGCTTTATCCAATTGACTTCTGATTTGGATCAAAACTTCAAGATGTGTTTTTAATGTCTTATTAATACTAATAGGATCAAGGTCAGGACCTAGTTTAGTTCTAATTAATTATGGTAACAACCTTGAGCTATTACAGTTTGCATCTTCCATTCATTGAATATTAAGGATTCAAACTAGTTGAATAGTTTTCTCCTTTCCATTAGTATGAACCCTAATAAGTGATGAATATCACTTAAGTTGCAAATCTCCTAAGAAGGAATAGATCTATTAAGATTATCCTAACCCTTGCATATTTGATTGTATGTGAATGTTTAGATATGAAACCTTAAGCTCAATAGTAGGCTTAGCCTATTAGAGAAGAGCTAGAACCCATATTATATAAATAACCTTTGTGAATCTTAACTTTGTAGAGAGATTTTAGTATTAATCCTTTAGAATGATTTAGAATTCTAAAATTGTTGATTAGATATAATTATGGAATCCCTAAAATACCCTTAGAACCTTAATAAGTTAATCCATAATGTTCTAAGTTAGATTTATTAAGGACTTAGAATAGGTTGATTCGTCTAAAAAGTTTGATCTGATATAGGCTTAAGATGCTAAGCTTGTTTAAGATGATAAAATAGATTATTGAGCTAGTTCAAATATGCTAATAATTGAATTGTAAATGGTTAATAAATTAATCAAATTATTGGCTAAAAATTTTAATAAGATAATATGTTCAATTAGCCATATTGATAGCATAAAACTTGATTATGTCTTAGCACTAATTTAGGTAGATAATCTCAGGTAAATAGATAATAAAGGAAATACTTATTTTATACTTTTAATGCATTTTTTATTTTAATGTGCTTTCAGATAGTTTAGTGGTTATGAATGTATTTTAATACATTATTTTTAATACTTTAAGAATCAATTGAGTTTTTGGCATATAGTTTATGCATGTTATAATATGGAAATCATGCATAATATATTGTTATTTATTGGTGTGTTGGGTACAAACATTTTACTATTTTCAATGTGTTGGGCACATTCCATTATATTTTTATTAGCAGCGTGTTAGGCACAACTTAAGTATATATTAGTGGTACATTGGGCACAACTTAAGGACTTATTAATGGTGTGTTGGGCACAATTTAAGGATTCATTATCAGTGCATTGGGCACATATTATGTATCGGTGTGTTGGCACATATCTTTGTATCGGCACGTTGGGTGTGTATCTTTTATTTCGGTGCGTTGGGCATGTGCCTTTTTCTGGTGTGTTAGGAAAATTTCTTGTTGCATATTGTGGCATATGCATTTTTTTAACATATGCATTGGAGTTCCATATTGCATATTATGGCATTCAGTTGTTTCAGTACATGGTATACATTTCAATATTTATTCAGTTCAGTTTACTTGTTTTCCAGCAGATTCAGAATTATTTTTAGTTTTTGTTCATTTCTATTTTACTTATGCTTTTTTATTAAATATCCCAGTAATATAGTTAATACATTTTAGTGAGCCTAAAATATACTTAGACTCAGTTTCTAAGTAAGATTTATTCTTTTATTAGCTAGGGCCTTAGCATTATGAAACTGATTGTCAAATTCAACTTGCTTTGAGGAGCATATGCTGGTGGAGCTGCAAGAGACTTAGGAGAAAGAGGGGTGTGGTGTTGCTAAGTAGTTGTGGCTGTCTTCTTCTTAAGTTAAGTTTCCTAGTTTGGTAATATGAGAGTTTATTTCAATATTTTATTAAGTCTGTATTAATTAATCCAGTTTGAATGTATTTACTGCTATCCTTTTTAGATGTATATTTCAACTTACTATTCTGGATGGATGAATGCATGATGATTTACCTTTTGGATGGATGAATGCATGGATGATTTACCTTTTAGCTTCCACACCCTAAATTCAATGTTATATTATATATATATATATATAATATTATGTTGTGATCATCAGATGTATAGACTTTCATCATTCATTAAGTTAAGTACATACTTAATTTGGCTAATTGTGGGGCATCAAAGTTGGTACCAAAGATGTCCTAAGGGGCATCTAAGGTACCAACATCCTATTATATACTAGCAGGAGGGTTGTTATTCTTGAGTAATGACCCATCTAGTGACATATATTATTCTTCTTGCACATAACAATGGGGTGGGGCATTACATGTAATGCCCAGATTTGGGAGCAATCTAGATAATGAATATAACTAAATTAAATTTTTGAAAATTTAAACACAATATGTTAGGAAAATAAAATATAAGTTCAAATCCAAAAATTTTAGTGTCGTTAGATTTAAAATAATAACAGAATGTTACACAAGAAGTTTTATCAAGATTGGAGCGTTGGATTGCATGTAATTAATTTTTGAAATTTTTACCTTCAAAAATTAATATAAAATAAATTATAGCTTCAAATTGAAATTTTTTTATCGAGAACGTTCCTCTTGTCAAGAAGAATCTTCCGATCTAATTTCGTCAAATCTGGAAATCAAACGGTTAAAAAAATGTGATTAAACTAAACTAGACTTTCTTACCCAAAAAAATCATTTATTCTTCTCTCCCACCCCCTCTGAATCGCCTGTGTCTACACCCGTTAGAGTACATCACGTACCCTAGGCACGTGGTAGAGGGGAGGTCTCCCCTAGGGGCGACGCGCGCCCCCTGCCAAGCTGGCATGCCGGCCGGCAGGCTGCTAGCCGAGCACCCCCTTCTTCCCTATAAATAAGGCTTCTCCCCCCTCTTCCCTCACATATTTCCTCTACTCTAATCGACCGCCCTCCTTCGCCTCCTCCGACAAACCTAGGGCCCTCCCTCTTACCGCCAACCTTCAAAGGATCTCACTTTCGAAGAAAAAGAAGAAAACAAAACAAAAAAAAAAGGGGAAGGAAAAGGGGGAGGAGAAAAAAGAGAAGAAGAAGAAGAAGAGGAGGAGGAGGAGGAGGAGGAGGAGGAGGAGGAGGAGAGGAGGAGGAGGAGGAGGGAGCAGGAGGAAGAGGGCAGGAGGGGAGGGGCGAGGAGGGGGGGAAGAAGAAGAAAAGGAAGGAGGAAAGGGGGGGAGGAGGAGAGCGAAGAAGAAGAAGAAGAAGGGAGGGGAGGAAGAACAGCGGGAGAACAGGCGCGCGAAGAAAGAGAAGAAGAGGACGAGGAGGAGCCGCAGCACGAAGAGCAGAGGGCGCGGAGACGCAGAAGGCGGGAGGAGGAGCAGAAGAGGGAGGGCGCTAAAAAGAAGAAATATATTAATATTAATATTAATAATATTATATTATTATTAATATTAATAATATTAATATTAATAGTAATGATAATACTATTATTATTATTATTATTATTATTATTATTATTATATTATTATTATTATTATCAAAATTAGTATCCTAATAATAAAATTCGTTATCAATATCACCTTTATTATTTCATATATTAATATTTTCTAATAATAATAATAATGATGATTTATTATTATCAATATCATTAGAAATAATAATAATATAAAATCATATTATGATCAATTATTATGATATTTTCTCCCTAAAGATTATAATAATAATAATATATCACTATTAATATTATAATCATCTTCATCCTCATAAATAATAATAAAATAATAATAATAAATAATAATAATAGTAATAATAATAATTACCAATTTTATTATTAATAATGAAAAGACAACACAATTATTATTATGGTATAATTTTCTCTCTCCTAAATAATAATAATAATAATAATAATAATAATAATATAATAATAATAATGATAATGAAAATTCTATTATTTTATTATTTTCCTCATGTTTCTATAATATTAATAATACTTCTTATTACTCTTAAATATTTTCTCTCATAATAATAATAACACTATTATCATAATTATATATATAATAAAAATAATTCCTTTATAAAATATTTTCGGTTAATAATATAATATAATAATGTTCTTATGATAAAAATAGTAATAATAATATTTCCTCTTTAACTATTAAAATATTGCTATCATTTTATAATAATAATAATAATAATACATTTTCCTAATTATTAATAATATTTAAATATTATTAAAATTAATATTTTCACAATCATAAATTACATTATCATCATTATGAATAATGATAAATTATAATATAATAATAATAATAATATTTTACTATTCTTATTAATGAATCCTTTTCTCTAATATTCTCATAAGAGAACATGATAGACAGAGAAATAAAAGGATAATTATCATATGAGTATTGCTACACTTACACACTAGTATATACTAAAATATATAGATGATGTATCAATCTAATGTGTAAGTAGATTATTGGTTAAATGCACTTTTTGACAAGACATATATATAAAAATTACAAAAAAAGAAAATTTCTAATTGATCCTGGATACTTTTTGGTGTATATTCTTGTGTAATCATAGCATTTTTCTTATCATATTATCATTAAATAAGTATTTTATAATGCAAAGTTCAACTTCACTTTTCTAAAAAAAAAACACATATTTGTGAGAGATCAATATAAGGAGAAATTAAATACAGGTACTCCAGATACTATGAAATATATTTGTATATGTTGATTTAATTATATGCCTTTGTTCCACTTTGAACTTTGCAAATTTCATATTTGAGGATATATTGATTTAAGTATACTATCACTATTTGATATATTATCAAAACAGATAACATGCTTGAATGAATAATATGAGATTCCAAGGTTATTTATAATCTATACAGAGTAAAATTTTATGTCTATAACGAGATAACTTTGTTATCATCCTGTTTTAGAAGATATAATCATACTATAACTATGTCTACGATAGGGTTAACATAAATGAAATATTATATATATAATTTTGAACCCAAATATATGATAATCAAGCGAACGCACTTGATTCCTCAATGTTCGATATTTTGCCCACTCGGATGAATGCTATTATTTTATTATTCACTTTCCAGATAGAAATATTTAAATTTTGTAGAAATATAACTTATTATGTGATAGGTTACTTTTAACACTTCTATTATTGCTCAATATTTGTTTCCTCAAGCGAAGAAAGATTATATTTTTTTATTCTTAATGATCTATTTTCTTGTATTTTATAAGTTCCATTTTATGCTTCATGCTTAAATATATAATGTAATTAATGATATCCAAGTACTTACAGTTTTCTCTAATGGATATTCAACTTTGATATTTTTTGTAAATGCCAGATCAGGACTTCGATAAGGAGCCGGAGCAACTTTGACATAATCAGTCGCAGCACTTTCATTTTCTTGTTTATCTTTTATGTATTTAAATAAAGATAACTTATTCATATATAAATATTATATAAATAATATAATAATAAAATATTGGATTTTTATATTTCAAATTTAGATAAACAAATATCTGTATTATTCTTATATTATTATGCCAAATCCAAACTATAATTCTCAGCAGACGACCCCAATCCTGAATTTTTGTTGATTCGAGAATTAGGGGACGTCACAGTATGATCAAGAGTCTTGATTTGAGAGTGAAGAATTTACCCAAGATTCATTGTCTGATGGTAAGTAAGGATCAGTGTATCCTGTATTAATAATTTACTTGTATTAATAATTTACTGGGTATTAAGATGCTATTATAAGTAAAGAAATAGCTTTTCCCGTCAGTGACATATTGAGTGCTTATGTATGTAAATCTATGATTATGAATAGTCAGAATTAAATAAGATGGGGTTAATAAACATGAATGTGGTTCATTTTTTAGTTAAGACAGGTAAATCTTAACATCATATCTGATTTAGGCAGATAAAATAAAGTAAATAAAAAATAAGAGATATCACCTTTCAATTGATGATTCACTATCAATGTTATGCATATCATGACATATTTAAAAATGTGTTGTGCACACCAAGACATATTTAGTGGTGCAATGTGCACACAACATATTTAACCGTTCGAATTAAGCATAACAATATTGCAGCTTCAGCACCGAGTCATTTCTATTTTCAATCTCATGTCCTCAATTTTTAGCATATTATTTCCATAGTACTGTGTTTTAGCTTGAGCTTTTTATGTTATTTTCAGAATTGTAGTTTTACATGCTTTTCAATCTATTTTATAATTAATTGTAATATTAATGATATCCAAAACAAAAAATATAAAATTTAACAACTTAAAATATACTTAGATAATTATCTAATACAATATATTTTCTTAGCTAAGATCCTGACATATCATATTAAGAGCATCTCGTGGGAGTAGCTATATGAGGAGGAACCTAAAGCTTACAAGTTATGATTATAGCTTTTATTTCTACTGCAAGAGAGTGGACATTTTGTTATTTCATTTCAATTGTATTAAAACTATTATGTATGTATTTTTCTTTTAATTTTTGAGATGAATACATTTTATTTTTATTAGATTGATTAGGTATGGATATATGCATTTGCTTTTGTGTTTATTATGCTATGTCACTGGATAGGATCTAGTTTAGTAGCACATAATATCGAGTTAGCTTTACTAATCTATCATCGGGGCATTACATTACAACACCAATAAGAAGTTCAAAATCGTTAATTTGATACCAACAGGTCATCCTTACAACCTATGTATCGATTTATTCAATCAGATAGATGATAGCAATTCAAGAATGCATTTTTATTTAATACCACAGTGAGGTTTGAACCTACAAAAAATTGAAACACCCAGAGCTATAGGGTCATCCTTGACCTATTGATGTGGCCGAGCAAGCTGAAGAAACCCTAAAATGGTAAACTTGGTCAATCTTACCATTTAGAACTGTGTTACTTAATTTAGAATATAATGTCCATAAATTTCACCTAATATAGAACTGCATAATTTGAGAGAATTTTATAAAAAGTTGTGAATGTTTAAATGTAAAATTTGCCATAATTGTGCAATGAAGCTAGGTAATGTCCCCTGCAGATCTAGAAAACCAATTTCTTAAATGAGACTTACAAAAGAGGTGAAGAATGCCACTCACGGAAACAAATATGAAAATGGGCATGTTTTATTATCAGAAGCGACTGTGGTTGTTGCAACGCAATCAATATCCAATGATCTTTGTCACGTCTTTTTTTCCTTTCTTTAAAAAAGAATAAAACAAGTGTATCAAAACATTTGCGGCAGCATTTGCCATTTTTAGAGGAATTCAAAAGTTCAGCCAAAGAACGGCATGGAGTCCATGCAAAGGTGGACGAGCTTCCTCTGGTACTCGCCGTAAAACTCGCTGACCCGCATAAATATCATCGTCGTCCTCCATGTTCTTGCAGGGAAGGACGAACCTCTTCTTGCCGTCCGACGGTTCATTGGGCGACTGCAATTCGGGGCGCATTCTTGTGTATATCTCGTGGCAGGCAACCAAGAACATGGCGGCGGCGTCCGGCAGCTTCGCGTCGCGGAGCGCTGCGAATGCTTCGGGCAAAGCTCCAGCCGCAACGTACAGAATCAAAGCCCTGTTTCGAATCCGTCCAATCTCGTTATAGCCCAAGAATTAACTTATATTTATGTCTTAAATATTACAAAATCACCACCTAAAGCTTGCTTGGCATGATTGCAATGGAGGGTAGCATTGCTATTCAGATTGTAGTGCATGTTTGGTTCATTGTTACCACTATGTTATGCATTTTGTTAAGCTTACCCAGTGCAAAAAATCTCAAAAAACCACACACTAAGACCCACTGAGTCACACTGAGATGGAGGCGAAGACCCCTAATCTCGCATAAGGACAAAGACGATCCCTAATTTTGCAAAAAAAAATATATCAACATCGCTACGTTATTATAAGAAAACATACTAATACACTGGAGATAGCGGTGAACTATACAACCTCTTAGGCGTTGGGTATGTAAATACATAGGTGTTGTGTATCATCAAGTAATTGTACTCAACAAAAAAGGACTAAATAAAACATAGGATTACCTCCACATGTTATGCTCATTATGGAGTACATGGTCAGCCCATCTCAGCAACACCCTGAAACAATGGCAAGAAGAATTCTACATTTATGCACAAGAGGCTTTTTTTTTTAATTATGCAAAATGCATAGATAGCCAACCTTGCATAGTCTAATCCATGCAAATGAGTAGCAGCTAGAGTTGCAGCATCTACCCAGCATCCAGCATCTTGTAACTGTTGCACCAAAACATATATTAACAAAAAAAAATCATTTGAGCAAATTATCATAAAGCTTTTGGAATATTCATAATATTTTTTAAGAACAAAATAATATCGAATACTGAATAGCTGAAGGACTAAATTAGTAAACCTTGAATAATCAAGAGGTTATTTAGGTTATTTATATGAAGAAGACTTTGAATTATAGGTCAAACCTGAGAACAAGCTTCCTGGTGCCTGCCAACAGCACAGAGAAGATGAGTTCCAGACAGCGATTTGTCAGTCCTAACCATATTGGCAGCAAACAACCTGTACAAGAATGATTTGCTGACTGTTTGCTTGTATTTTATGAAGCACATTTCTCTTTAAGATTAAATTTTTAAATCACACATTCAAAAATATTAACGAATATTCAACAAAATAAACTGAACCTGATAAAATAAATAATAAATAAAAAAGAAGAGCTGATGACCTTGACAGCAGCTCATGCAAAGATTTTGAGACAGCGGAAGAAAGTGCTACAGCACGCAGAGCATTTAAATAGAAATTAGATCCTTCTGGAGGGGTTGAGAGTAACAAAGCAACGGCGCCTTCCAAATCTCCAATGGAGATAAGCCTGAGATACACAGATATTGAAAAATTTCTTTCAGCTCAGAGGTTCATATAATAACCAATAAGCATGAAGGCATGAACATATCAGGAGACTAACTACAGAAATAACCGCCCCACTTTACCGATTTCAATCACTTCATTAAACAAAATTCTGTATTCTGTAGTATTATAAAATTTAGTGCTAAATATATAAATACACAAGGATAATAGTATAAGTAATCATTCTGGAAAATATAGCGGAAGTTAAGAGGTTGAGTGATAGAATTATATCGAGAAAATTATCAAAATAATCTCTTAGATTTGAAAACTTGATAGATTTAGATTTGAAAATAAGAGGTTGAGTGATAGATTTAGATTTGAAAATAAGAGGTAAAAAAAAAAAATAATCTAATGTCTTAAAACTTGATGATAGAATCTTAAAAAGGATAATAAAGATATTTTTCGGAGTGAAATTTCAATATTGAACAACCATCGTACATTTTAAAAGTTATTGTAGGCCATACATATATTAAGAGTCTCCCAAAGTTATTTAAAATTTTGGGAGTTATTTAATATAGGTATGCTAAAGCTCACTCTAAGTTTGATAATGTGAACAGTAGGATCTTAAGGTAAGGCTACTGTACATTTTTTAACTTTGAACAGTAGGAACTTCTTTGAAAGTTAAGGTATCAAACCTTGAAACTTTAGGAGAGAGTTATTTAATATAGATTACGAAGGGATACTTATATTTCTCAAAACATGTTGATTTTATGTCAAGTAGATCTATAATGGAAGCCGTAATATATTAAAAAGTTTGATGGAAAAATTAAACAAAAAAAAAAATTTTCATTTAATTTTTTTATTGATTTTGAAAAGACTTATGATAGAGCACCAAGCAAAATTTTTAGAGAGAAAAAAATTTGTGTTGCACATATAAATATAATTAAGGATATGTATAATTGAGTTGAAATATGAGTTCAATTGTAAGGTGGCTTGTTTAATGATTGTTTTGTTATTAATAGATTACATCAAGGTTCAGCTTTCAACTCATATATTTTTGCTTTATTTATGAATATTCTTATTGAGCACATTTGGTGCATGTTATTTGCAAATGACATTCTATTAATTGATAAGACTAAGAATAAAAGGATAGCAAAAATTGAGTTGTGGAGGACTACTTAAGAATCTAAAAGTTTCCATCTTAGTGGATCAAACATAATATATGAAGTTCGAGTTCAATTATATTAAAAGCCCTAATCTCAAAGGCATAGCTATTGAGGACCCTATGATCAAAAAAGCAAGAGGTTGAAATCCTTTGGTTCAATTATTCAAAATAATGTGAAATAAAGAGAGATGTGATGAACAGAATCAAAGTTGGCTTGATGAAATGGAATAACACTTATGAAGTGTTGGCGGTAAAAAAATCCCACTCAAAATTAAAGAAAACTTTTATAGAATAGTTATACGACCATCCAAGTCATATGAGGCTAAATGTTGAGCAACAAGCTAGCTGCTAAAATATGTGTAGCAGAGATGAGGATGCTCGCGCGCGTGTGCACACACACATAATTATATAACCTATTGCATTTTATAAATTTAGATGAAAAGTGTACAGCTGATAAAGAGTTGGTGACATTAAACAATAGAAACAAACAAAAACTGAAAAGAAAGGAAAAAGAAAAAAAATATAAAAAATGGTCATCAAACTCTAATAGAGATCTCAAAAAAAGAAATCTCAGCTTTTAAAGTAATCAGTTCTCCTAATTAGCAATCTCTCATATCCTCATGTTATAACTATAACTTTATTGGATCTAGAACATTTAGCTTTTTTATTCTTCTTTTTTATTCTCTTATTCTAAGTAAGAAAGTCAATCAATCTCTCTGATTCCAAAAAATATCATTTGACTCTTAAATTGATTCCACGTTAACATTTTTATCTGACTCACTTCCATCAGCCAATGAAGAAAATATTTTGAAGTTTTCCTTGCACAACCTCCGCATTCAAATTAAGGCTTGGTCGAACCTCATCATCTAGTGCCCCCAAGGTAGGAGAAGGGGTGTTCTCTGTTTCTCTCATGTGCAGAACAATAGGAATTCATCTATATACTCTTGAAGCCATTATGAAGGGACTCCCATCAGACGATTATTCCTAGGGATCACATCAATATCCCCCTTGCCCCGCCTGCTCAAAATATTGACTGCCTCCAGAAGAACTGTCTAAAACCTTGATGAGAACGTCTTCTCATAACCTGCTAGGTACCCATCGACACTAAAGGGGTTTGACGACAATGTATATCTTCGAGAATCTCAACCATTGTTTTACCCTCCACGAAATCCTCGTACAACTGGTCAACGGATGCTCAACCAACCCGTTTACCTCAGTTTCTTCATTCGAGTCTCCTCCATTAGAGTCAACCTCCTCGATCATTCCAACGTGTCTAAGCAATTGGGAGATCCAAAACATTTAGGCCACAATTCCTGAGTGGCTTGAATAACACTCCCTTCCACAATTCCCCAACTGAGTTATAAGCATTCCATTCTACGCAAGCATTTGCCTCCGGCATATGATAACAAGCAACAAATGCATACCATCACCAACCGGAGGAGATATTCGACTATATCCTTATTTACATCACCAAATTCGGGATTTACCTTCGCATATGAAGAATTAATAACTTGACTATTTTCAACTTTGTCTCACTTACGTTAATCTCAGTAGATGCACCAGCCTCTACGGTGTTCCTTTTTGGTACATAAATCTTCTTTTTTTCATTGTAATTAAGGCATGAAGATTCATTTGTCACCTTTTGAACTTTGAGGTAGGATTGGAGATTCAAGTAATTTCCCACATCATGCCCAATTTCGAAAAATGAGTGTAATACATTAGCATATTTTTGAAAATACATTCTTGTAAATAACCAAACCTCTTCATTTTCAAACCAGATATTTTACTCGAATTTTTCAATCAGATCAATATCTACAAGATTACATGCCACAAATGGTAGTAGCTGAATTGATTTTGAGCGGCTTACCAAAATAAGATCCCAAAGTGAATAAAATTGAGTGTGACACCAAATTTAACCTTGAGTACGGGAAAACTGATCCGAACAGGAACAATGGGAGGTTCAATCCTTGGATTGAAGGATGTCATCCATTTTAATACTTTGATGTATAAATTATCAATTATTTAATGACTGCTTAGTTCAACTTCCCATTGTTGTGATATAATTAGATTTTGAGTTCTCAAAATTGAATGTCTTAATTATCTCTAAATAATTGAAAATAAAACTCAAATTTAAAAGGCAAAGCTTGATATTAAATCAAGATCATATTCAAATAAAATTAAATTGATCTCATGATATAAAAAAACATAACATGAACAACATTAAAATTTAGAAAAAATGCCATTCATAGATCATAATCAGATGGTACAGATCGCAAGCCATCTTACAGTCTATACCATCCTAATATATTCCTTATTTACCTCTGTAGCATTCAAGTCACGTGATAATAGTAATGGAAACTAACAACAGTATACATTATAGGAAGTTCTCATTGTCGTAAAGACCACTAAATTATGTTCTTCTAGTGACATGTAAGAAGAAACCTTTCTCCTTGAAAATACAAATGCAAGTTCCATTTCCAAAATTCTACAAAAACATGTCAGCAAACAAATTTACTATATTTAAAACTAATAATTCAGAGCTTTTTCGAATATAAATTTTTACAAAGCAAAGACTGAAACAAAATGTCAAAAAGAAATTACAAGTACAAGTACAAAAAGTATAATTTCTAGATAAACATAACACAATTGTATGAAATAAGAATTAAAAATAAAAGTCTAATAGACAACTCACTCATGGGCTTGCTTCTGAATTGCTTCTTCACCTTCAAGCTTCTCATGCCAGGGTATTCGCTCATTTGCATTTGCCCTCAATTCCTCTTGCTCAAAGGCCATCAAATTAAGTTGGCCAAATTTCTGCAGACCAGAAAAAACCTTTTTAGAAACACCTTGTCAAAAAAAGGACCAAATAGACCAAGCACCAAGAGGACACGATACGTTATGGGCAGATAAAAATTTTAGTACATATTGGTTCAACAAGTAAGCTGTGTCTACATATTATCCAAGTAATCAAGAAAACCAGAAGTTCAAATCACAAGCAGTGCAGTTACATGTTCGGTACAAACAACAAATACTTGAATATGACCCTTTTATGGAAAATTAATCTAACCATGATACTTTTTCTCCTCTTCTCCGAAGCAGATTTTTCCCTGGAAGTTATTCTAGTTAGCATCGCTTTACTCTCAGTCTCAGATAATGATTCTGACTGTGGTGCTTCATGGGAAGATTTCTTCTCTGATTTCTTCACTGCATGGGAAAGAGCATGAGGCAGCTGTATCCAGAAAAGGGCCTCTGAAAATTCTCCAAAGAGTGCAGCAGCAAACGCAGACCTTGCAGCAAAACCTTTATTTGCTAGTGAAGCATATAACCGAACTCGCTCACCATCAAGTATGCAACCTTCAGTAATAGAAAGACAGCATTAATATATTCTAATCTTATATTGAGCTGTATTAGAACAGTGTTTATATTTGTTATGCCATATACCCTCTCTCCGATATGGTTCTAAGACCTTCAATAGCAATTCAGGCACCACTGAATCACCAACAGAAGGAAAAGGTGACTCAATAATGTAACCACGAAGATCTCCAGATGACGTTGGTTCAGGATCAGGAACATCCAGCTGTGCTGTATCCATGTAAGCATCAAACAAACCGAACCATGAAGGTTTTACACCTGATTGAATAATCATACGTAGTGCCTGCCACATAATATTAGTGATACTTTAATCTCTATATAATCAAAATATTATTCACAAATTATAACATAACACAAACAACAAAAATATTATATTTCAACTACTTTATTATTTTAAAAAAGATTGTTATTATAACAGTATTAAGTGCATTTACATTGTTTTGTTAGAAATTGCTCATAATTCATATGCAAAATTAAGCAGACAATTAGTTATATAATTTTTATCAATTTTATTCATTTTTATAGAGCACAATTCTTCTGATTAAATTTAAACTCAGATTTAAAAAAAAACTAGACCCATATAACGATAAAAATAAGTAATTTAATATTTTATGAACATAGTTAAATAATAAATTATTGATAGTTAATTTAAATTTATGTAGACACTATTAAAATATAATATTAATATATCGTATTTTTCCTTGTACTGTTTACCGGTTATTAGTTTACTGGCTGACTATCAATAACCGGTCACAGTACTGGTATTCAGCCTTGGCTTTTTCTATAAATATCGCTGTAATGTGTCTCTGTATTTGTACGTAGAGTTTAATAATAATAAATAATTTCTACTATTTTAATCTCCCAATTTTTTTCTCATTATTTAACATGTATCAGAGAATCCTCCATCCATCTGAATGTGACGATCCACACAATAAGATCAAAAATCTTGCATTCCTAATCAAAATTGAAATCCTTTTAGTCATCTTTTTATCCTCCCATCTAATGATTACGATTCTGCAAGTGTTCCTGCATCCAATTCAAGATTCTCTACAAGCGTTTTCTCCATCCTTTTCTCATCTTCTTATCCTCCTTTTTTTCTCAAATCAAGATTCTGTAGGCATGCAGGCGTTTCTCCATCCAGTGGAAGATTCAGCTACTAATTTCCCTGCTAGATACTGTGCAGGCTAGCACTTTTGTTTGAAACTCGAAACTCACGCAAAACTCAAATTTTTATTTAACTTGAAATCAAATCAAATAATTTCAAGTTGAGTGTGAGTTGAGTCTCAGACTCAAAAAAATTTAAATCGATTTCGAGTTAATGCCAACTTTCTCCATTTATGAATTGAGTTAACTCAAAATTAATAATAAATATATCTAATATATATTTTAACAAAATATCACGTCTAATATTAATTTTTATATATCTAATGGCATTTTTCCAAAAGTACAAGTCATTGGTTCAAATGCCATCCTCTGAAATTTATTTATTAGTTAGGCTCGAAATTAATAATCATATATTTTGTATGCACTTAACTAACTTGTGTGTCCAACATAGTTGGCTTGGGCTACTATTTTAGAATGAAAGGGAAGTCATGGGTTCAAACCTTCTCTTTCATATTTTAGCATTTTGTTTTTTAAATTGGCTCAAAATCAAATCATTTCAACTCGAGCCCAAAGCCCCTCCTTCAAATTTTATTTAACATTTATTATTTGAGTTAATAATAATAAATATATTTGGTTTACATTCCTGATTAACTTTTGTGTCCAACTTAGTTGTTTTACGGTGTTATTTTATAAGGAGAGGTTATAAATTCAAATCCCCTCTCCTTCATATTTTGGCATTTTATTTTTTAGCAGGCTCAAAATCAAACCATTTCGAGTTAAGCTGAATCGACTTTAAAATGATTATAGTTCAAGTCGATTTCAAGTTAAATTAAACATTAAAATTTCATTATCGAGTTAAACATGACGTGAATCAAGCTTGCTCAATAAATATTTACCCAGTTAGTTATTATAAGGGTTGCTTGCTCAAGATTTCTCCAATATATAATTATATTAGTAAATTAACTTGGAAGTTATTTAATTTTTGAGTAAGAAATGTGAATAAATATTTTAAATGTTGTTGATTTTGTGAAATCAATGTAGATCCCCATTTGATATTGATAGCTTTCAAGTTTATTATAATAGTCCATTAAAATATAGTAATAATATTGTTAAAAAACTCATGTTCGGCTTGTTAATAAGCCTGGTTCAGCTTGCTCAATAAATCAGTGAGTTGAGTTAAACACATTTGAATTTTGACTCTTATCAAGCTGATAACAAACAACATCTTCTGCTTTATAATGACTTGAATATAAATTAATAAATATTATTTATTTATTAATTTAAATAGTTAAAATTATTATAATTATATAAAAAGATATTTATTAAAATAACACTAAATCAATATAATTATTATTGTTTTATCATTCTATTTTTGTTTAGCTCAAAATTAGATCGTTGTCATGCCAGCCCAAAATGATTCAAGTTTGAGTTAAACTCGAAATTTGAGTTCAAGTTGAGTATGACTCAAATTAAGCTTAATTCAAAGCCAACCCTAATTAGTTATTATAAAGTTTACTTGCTATTGATTTCTCCAATGTTATAACTCTATTACTACATTAATTTAGAAGTTAATAATTTTTTTAGTGGTGAATTTGAATAAATGTTTTAAATGTTCATGGTTTTGTGACCCTAAAGATCTTCAATTGGTATTTATAGCCATCAAATTTATAATAATTGTTCATTAAAATATATCAACAATGTGTTAAAGAAGCAAGCTCATGTTTAACTAGTTAAAAATCTTAGTTTATGCTTGCTCAATAATTTAGAGAGCTGAGTTTAAACACATATTCAAAGTTTGATTCCTTATCAAATTTAATACAAAAAATATTATGTTTGACTAAATTCATCTCAATAATGACTTGAATATAAATTTATATATAAAATATTATTTATAATTTTAAATACATAAAATTATTATTATTTTAAAAAGATATTTATTAACATAGCAATAAAGTCTTTTTTATTATTATTATTTTAGCATTTAATTTTGAGTTAGCAATAAAATATTTATAATTATTATTATTTTAGCATTTAATTTTGAGTTAGCTCTAAATCAAATTATATTGGGTCGAGCCAGCTCGACCAAAATAATTTGAATATGAGTTGACCTAAATTCAAAAAATTTGAGTTCAAGTTGGGTATGACTCGAATCAACTTAATTCAAAGCCAGTCTACTCAGTACAAATGGCAACCTCTTCCACAACAAATGTCGAGCAACATAACCAAAATGTTTTTACTATTGATAATTCTATTGGCTCATTCTTTCTCCATCAATCAGATAATCCAGGGCTTATTCACTTTCAATTTGTATCTCAACCACTCATTGGAAAATTCATACATCAAGGGGCAGGGCCATAGATTTCTGTGTCAGTGAAAAAAACTTAGATTTATAAACAAAGAGATTGAATAACCAATTGGTACAAATTCTACTCTAACTAATTCTTAGATTCACAATAAAAACATCATTATTTCTTGGGGTATTAATTCAACATACAAGGAAATATCAGCTGGTATTTTGTTTTCAAATTCCGTTCAATAAATCTGGGCTGATCCATAGGATATACAAAATGAAAAACCCAGAATCTATCAATCAAGGAGAGATTTGGCTAATTAAAGACAAGCACAACAAACTATAAGAGTTAATTTCACAAAATTAACAGGATTTTGGAAGAAACTTAACAATTTCCACTCAAATTGCAAATGTGGAAAATGCACGTGTGGGGAGAGTTAAGAATCTTTGTAATTATTTCCAAACCGAGTATGCACTGATTTTGTTTTCAAGGGACTAAATGATTCATATTCCCAAAAAAGATGTCAAATATTATTGTTAAACCTTCTTCCTCTAATCAATAAAAATAGCATCAAATCAACAGATTGAAAGATCAAACGGAACTCTTTCCTTTGCAAATAACACTACAAATTTAAGGGAAGCAAATGACAGCAGATTGATAGTAGCAATTTTTGTAGGCATACAATCGAGAAAAGCTATAAGATTCACGGCTATCCTCTGGGTTACAAAAACAAACAACAAAATTTATTACTGCACCCAGTGTTAGCACATCCAATAGTGGAATGAAAGCTGAATCTGACATGAACAAATACTCAATTTCAAGAAACGACGAATCTGCTTAGTAAACCAAGTATCAGAAAACTATATTGAGCCACGGAGAAAGTAACATGGATGTTTTCTGAAAACCCTCACCAATGATCAATATAATCAAGTACTTTTGCAATATGAGGGCTTTAAATTGCTGCAGCTACTAACTAATCTCAGCCAATTGAATCCAAACATACTGAAAATCAGAAAGCCAATAACAGCCATATGACAAGTATGTTTACCTCACTGCTTTTGTATATAAATTTTCTAAGGCCACTGTTTGGACACTTTATTCCGGGGTAGAAAGACACATCTGATGCAATGCACCATATTCACCACTTTAAGACCAGCATGTAGTGTTATGTTGCAATACTGATGTTTATATGATTAAAGAATTCATCTAGATGATATTTAGATTTTTAAATAAGTTATAAGTGCTACAATATTGTCTTTCATTTAGTGTAATGCTAAATGGATCTGCTTTTTTACTAATAGACTCCTTCCAAATCATATTCTAATTCAGGAATGCAGCACATTGAAGATGGTTGGCAAGGGTGAATGTGTTGAAGGTTTATATGTTCTCCAATAAAGAGGTTTTGTAAATCCAAAGAATTTTCATTGAAAAATGTTTTAATCAATAAATTATCTATATATATTTGTCATAAAAGAATTAGGCATCCTTCTTTGAGAGTATTAGAAACTCTGAGCTCTAAATTAAATTGTGATGTATCTCTTTGCAATAAGAATACTATTTGCTATATTTTTCCTCTAGCTAAACAAAATTGTTTGCAATTCACTCCTTATAACATGTTTCTAGGCAACTCCACCATAGCAAATGCTTGGAAAAGAGGGGAAGTTCTGTTGCTCTGCGGCCAAGCTTTGCAGAAAGGAAAGAATGACTTCTCCGCATACTGTGAGATCAACGAGAGAGTGATTCATGGTTCGAGTGGAAACATGGTAAAGACAAACTTCCAAAGTGTGGACGTAGAGTTAGGTTGACCTAGATTACTATAAATTTTTGCGTCACATTATGTAATTTTTATTTTTTGGTGATTCTTTGTAATCATCCTTTTTATTTTCTGATTGTGCAATATTGTAAAAGTTATAGTAATTTAAATTTTCTAAGAAAAACTTTGAAGTCTTAATTTTCTATAAAGTCAAAACTATTTCACCCCCTTTTGGTAGTGTATGTTTGGCCTCAAAAACTAGCATACTCACACAATTGAGAGAGAAGTCCTCACAAGTGGAGTTGCTAGAAAAGAATTCAATAAAAAATGCATGAATCGTCTTTATCAATGGATAAAATTCAGGAGTGATCCACTCTTTCGACAAATTAGAATATCCTTTCCTTAAGGAAAAATTAGAATATTTTAAAAAGACTTTCCTAGATGCATGAATCAAGATTATGTTTAATTCTATATCACAAATCCTTTAAGAAAATATATTAGAGCTAGAGCATCCCCTATGATAGTAGTTATGTGATATTACATAAATGCAGTGAAAAGTGCATAAAAACATTATATTAGTGTTCTAGAGTTAAGTTTCAAATAAGTGATGGTTCCTAAATTGAATGAATTCAGGTAAATAAGCCATTTCATGACACTAAATTAAGAGTAGATTGTAGAAATATTGACACTCTCACTGACAAGACTTGAATTAGTAGATATTATGGAACTAATTGTGGTGAATAAAATACAAAAATTCATTAATATTTTGTAGTTAAAAATTCTAGAAAATTTTTAAAAATCATTCAACCATTGCATTATCATTTGGATCCTAGATTTCATTTAAACATTTACCTGAAAAAGTAGGCAGTATAAATTTAAGGGCAAGTGATTAGTAAATCCTATAACCCATTATGCAATCTACGTGCATTGCCTCATTCTAGCTGCAATAGGAAATCCTTACACAAGGTATTCATGAAAATAGCACAAAATCAAGCACTAATACACTATTAAGCATTTGAAAGTAGAAAATCAATCAAAGTTAAGTTTTGGAGCTCATAAACAGTAAGAAAATAAAATGAGATGACATTATCATTAGAATAAACATTCTAATTGCAAAATTTTCTTTGGCATCTTGCTTACCAAGGCATGAGGCATGGGAAATAAAAAAGGTAAGCACAGTGGCATTGGTCGAAATCTCTCTTTCAGAAACATGCCCCTGGAGCTTGAAATAGCTTTGGCATCATTGCTGAACAAGGCCACAAGCAAATGGTTCAACCAAAAATATAACAAATGTAAAATAAATATAAGATAATTTAAGGCCAAAGGCATCAACCAACAAACATGTAGAATTACGTGCGTGCTGACCTTCATAAAATAAAGTAAGATCAATCGCAAAAGAAGAGGTCCAAATAAAAAGTAGCTTAGTGTTTATATTCTATAATTCTAATAGAGTGCAGTTTGATCTATTCATTCCGCGATTTTTGCATCAAAACGACATTTCAAATGCATATAATTTGCTGGTAAAATTTTTGCGTTAGACAAACTTCTCAAATATCCTACAATTTAGCATATAAACAGAATGAGTTTCTAGTTGCAAATTCCATTGCTGCTAGCATCCCTTGTTCTATTTTGCATGTCAAATTGATGGTAGATACCGATCACCACTCTCTCACCTTTTTTGTGTGGTTGAGCTTATTACTTCAAAATCTCTAGCTTAAAAATGCTACTATAATTTGTCAGAGGTGATTATACCATAAGAGGGTGGAGTGATCATAATGGTGGGCAAAGTCATGTTCAAGTTCTTTTAGTTGATTACTCGATATAATATAACTTGTTTAAATGTAATTTTAATTTATTTTATTTTTTAGATGTAGTTGTAGTAAAGTTTTTGAATATTTTGTACAATGGATTACTGATCAAAATGATTGGTTAGAAGGATGATTAGTTTGTATATTGCAACAATCATGTAGCATGCTGTACATATTAAATTTGACTGCTGCTCCTCATATGATCATCAACAGTCATAGTTTCTGATTTTCACTTATTCACATCCCCCTATCTCTTCATAGATGGATCATGGTGCACAATTTTAAAAAAAGGTATGGTACATTTACATTAGACCTTCATAGATTTAAAGTTTTATATTCCAAAATTTCATGTCAATTTTTTAAGCATTCATTACATTACTAAACAAAGTAATTTTTCAGTAAAATATTATCCTTCCCATTGTGTTATTCAAAAAAAGATAATTGACTAAGCAAACGGTGTTAACTACCCATAAATCATAAGAAAAATCTACCTTCTCTATGCTATAGTAACAGAAATGTTGTCTCAGTCATCCACTACTAAGACTAATTTCTAAATGTTTCCAATTTAAATATAATGTGTCATATTGATCAATGTCTTGTCCTACTTCTGTTACACACAGCAGTGCTAAACAATTTAATTATGTTCATTCAGACAAATATGGTTCAGGTTCAGTCTTAAATCAACACGGCATTTCTTATTGTATCTCATTTATTGATAACTACCCTCAGGTTATTTCGATTTTTTACTCAAATATAGATCCACAATTTTGAATGTATTCCTAAGTTCAAGAACTAAAGTTCAACTTTCCGCATTCATTAAAATATTACAGAATGGCAATGCTTTAGTACTTAAATCAAGGTCAAATTAGTTGTACTACAATAAAAAATATATATTCATCAAGCATCTTATCCTCATACATTGCAAAAGAATCGGTTATTGAATAGACTCATCATATCTGCTAGATGTTCAACAACCAACGATAATTCATATGATTGTTTTCATCACTTTTTGGGAGGTTATTTTCATGGCACATTACCTTAACAATTAAATCTCTTCTATAACTTGGTAATGACTCTTCTCTGTCATATATATCTTGACATAAAAAAATTATCACATTCCCAAGGTATTTGGCCATATTCCCCTTTTTTACTCCTTTCAAAATAAAGACAAACTTCTTCCCAAGCCAATCATATTTTCTTGGGATACACCTGTACTCCAAGAGATATAGATGCCCAGGCCAAACTCCCAAACATCTCTATAATGTATTGAAAGGTAAATTACTTACCACTCCAACCAAACTTACATGCCTTCTGATCATCTCTCCTTGAATTTTCCATTTTTCCATGATTGTTATTTGTGTATATACCAATGACTTACCAAAACGCTCTACCAAGTTGTCAATGAAAATAGACAACAGATAATGAGATGCATACAAAACTTCGGAGACCAAGATAGAATTTTAAGGGGGTGCACACGAGAAAAAACTTGCACAAATGAAAAGGAGGCCATCAATAATTCTTTATGGGAAGCTCATATCACATGGAGTAGATGTGTTTCCATCTTTCAAAGGAGGGCCAATGAAATGCTATCATGTTAGTGAAGAAGTCTCAACACATACTTCCTGCTTTTTTCCTATAAATACCTCATGAGAGATGAGTTCAATTTATATGCTAATTTCTCACTAAAAGTCAAGCACTTGGAGAATATATTATTCTATTTTCTTTGACACTAGAGTTCAGAGGAATCTCAACAGATAACCAACATTTTTGATACCTGCCCGAGCCTCATTGAAGATCCTAATGAAAATAAAATCTTCTTCTTTCCCCTTTCTCCTGTGTTACTGTTTTTTTTTTTACAATCTCCAAGTGAAGCCTCAATAAAAAGCAATTTATACTCTTCTAGTCATGCTAAAAGAGTAGTGGCCAAGCCTTTCGAGTGGATGGAAGCTCCAAGTTAATGAATCCAAACCACTAGAAATCTCAATCTTCTTCTCTTTTGTTTCCTTCAATTTCTCTTATCTTTCAAAACCCACTCTGATGTTGTGCTCCAAATCGTACAAATTGGGCAATTTCTTTCAATCCGAACTCTATCAAAACCCATTGGTCCTATAAAATAATAGGCTTAACACCTATGAAAAATTAAATAAAATGTTATAGGGCATTTTGAAAAAAAGAAACGGTTCTTTTTCAGTATTAAAATGGAACAAAATGATGCTCCTTCCACACACCCCTCATCTTCAAGCCTTCCACCATTTGAATGGCTCCCACCTCAATTACAACCCTATATCGAAGGCTTATCTAAATCTTTAGAACTCTGGCTCACTCAATGAGAGCTAGCCTTGCTGTATAGTCAAGGGCTCACACATCGTTGGTCCTCTTTAATTTGGCTCCTTAGTTCGGGACCATTGGAGATATGAGATCATCATTGCTACATAGTCTCAACCACCAACTCGCATCACCCCATTGTCGCTCACGATAACAATCCCTCTCACCCGATGGTCATCTCCTAACTACTAAAAAATCCTAGAAGAAATTACTCGATCAGAATTGTAGGAGGCCCCTCTGCATCATCTCACCCTTACTCAGATGAGATGGCATTGAACCATTAGAAACAACATGTGTTCAAAATGACAATTGCATTATTGTGAGATGACCAACACAAATGAGGATGCATTTGACCTCCCCATGGTGCTGAAAAATTCATTATGCGACAATCTCTCAGGGGTTCAAGCCGTCAAGTTTTGAAGATTACAGGCAAGTGATCACGCCAATCACTCCCACTTGTTTCCTTGTACAACATGAGTAATGTGGTAAAGTGTAAATTCTTCTCCATGACACTCATGGTGTTAGCTTAGTGCTACTTAAACTCATTGCCACATGAGAGTGTGATAAGCTTCACCCAGCTCATTGAGATATTATAAACCAAATTGTAGTGGCCAGGAGAACCCCAAAGTTCTTCTAGCAACCGTTGTTTTAAGAGCAAGAGGGTGAATCTCTTCATCAGAAGGCTGATTGGTTCACCTAGAATTTGCTCAATATACATGACAAGGATAAGCCCATTGCACTCCTTGTTTCATTCACACCCTTCACAGGTCAAGATTTCAATTTAGGAAGATGAAGAAATTTCTAGCCATAATGGTTGAGTTACTGTAGAGAGCCACTAAATACATTGATGTTAAAAAAGGTGAGTGCACATCATAGAAGTGTTACTAAAAATTCTTATAGAGAAAAGTCTTCTAAAAGATTTAGCCTAGTGGATAGATTCGGCATAATAAAAATAATAAGAACATTAACATCTTTAAGCAAGGAAACGATCGCCCACAGGGTTAATGTGGTTAAAATAGTTTTAACTCAGGCACCTACCTAAAGTTTGCTTCATGGATGACTCCCTAAGTTCACATGCAACCAATTTGAGTTGTCTAGGAAATTAAAAAGAAAACCCTTCTACTAACCATCTAACAACCAAGGGAAGAAGCTTGACAACGATCATGGGAAGTTCTGCCTCTATCACAATGCCAAAAGGCACAACTCCAGCTGTTATGCCCTGAAGGCGCTCCTTGACAAACTCATTAAAAAAGGGTGGCTCAAGAAGTGCATCCTCGACAAGAGGAACGTTACTAAGAAAGTAGCATAGCAAAAATAAAAGCCTATCAGAGAAGAATAGATAGTTGGAACCCAGCTCTGCTTCCACCCACAATCACATGCAGCATCAATCTAGTGGTCGAGCTCGATGACTCAAATCCATCATATTCAAGGATCATAAGCAAGATGACTCTCTTCTCATTGCCTTCGTAAGCACCAACCCTGAAGCAAGGCACACTTGGAGTATCCAGCACTTGAAGCAAGGAAGCACTCTGTCAGCATTCACCCAACATTGGGCGACGTCGTTCAGTGACACCAATATGTTGAGCTTCACAGACCCAATCTATGATGCCATCATGGTGAATGCCATTATTGGCACCATGCGGGCAGCCTATTTGCTCACTGACATGAGAGCAATGTTAACATACTCAGGCTGCATACCCTACTTCAGTTGAACATTCCGCTCTAGAATTTGGAATCTATCACTTAGCGACTAGATGGGTTTAGTGGAGAAACATGCTCTCCTATTGAGAAAATCTTTCTCTATGTCACATGAGGGACAAATAAAAATTATAATATCTGAGAAATAGAGCTCATGATCATTCGCATACCAGCTTTGAGGGTACAACGACTTCACTGGAAAGCCCATACTAAACTTCATAGTAATCTTGTTCACTCAATACATGGTTGTTTAGTTCCGGGCAAAGAAGCCACAATCTCCATAAGGGAGAATCTGCTTTCCTTGCAAAAGAGTTGTATCAATGATGAAGGCCCAAGGCTAGCCGTCCAAGAATGCTCAAGCCCCAACGAAGAACTCGCAAAGCTACCCACTTTGAAGGGAATCAAAACTTGACTCATCCCTACTAATCCATAAGGCTTGCGAACAAATATTTGTTCATCAATAGTTCAAAACAAGGTGATTTCTTGGCTCAGTTAACAACACTATTAAGAAATTATTCTTCATATTAGATTGGTATGTTCAAAACATGCTTGGAAGTGATCTCACTACAACATCACATGTACTACACATCAACCCAGGTAAATGCCCCATCACCGAGAAGCTAAGGAAATTCTCCCATGAGCAAAGATTGGTTCATCCTAAAAATATGATTCTTAACTTGGTTAACGAATATGGTCCTAATCAAAAAGTAACAGTGAGTGGCAGATGTATGCTAACTTTTGGAAGGTAAATGACATCTTCCCTAAGAACACGTGCTCCTCATCAAACATCAATGACTAGCTCAACCTGAAGGTCGAGTATTTTGTATTTAATTTTTGTTACCAGCTTCGACTACCACCAAATGGGCTCGATTAATGAAAACAAAACCGCATTCGTTATCCCCTATGGCGCCTTTTGCTACTGAATTATGCCCTTAAACTTAAACAACATCAGTGTAACCAACCAAAACCAGTAAAAATGTTCTAAAGCAAAAAACATGGAATGTTAAAGTCTATATAGATAACACTTATATGAAAATTCACTCCGAGGAGCACCTAATAAATTTGAAAGGGACTTTAAAATTCTTAGCACATATAATATGAAACTAAGTCTCAAAAAATGTTTGGAAAACCATTAGAGAATTCCTTGAGTACACCATAAGCCAAAAGGAATCAAAGCAAAGTTGAGTAAAATTCAAGGTATAATTAACGCTCTTCCATTGGGAAAGGAAATTCAAAAGCTTTCTTTAGCTTATAGGTTTCATTTGATTTAGCTAGGAGTTAGATGAGAGTGTGCTTTACTCTTCCAAACTTTGAAGAAGAGTAAAGCTTTTAGTTAGACCAAGTAATGCGACAAGGCATTTACCAACCTCAAACATTACCTAGCAATGTTTCTGACTCCAACAGTCCCTAAGCCAAATTGGCATTTTATATCTCTATAAGGGAGCCAACAATGAGGCCAGTACCATAATTAAATACAAATAGCAATTTTTTTCTACAGTTACATATTTGTTGAAGGGTTAGCTATTCATCCATTGAGAAGCTAATTTTCACCATCCTTAAGATCTTGAGGCTTTCTCAACTCTATCACTCTCACAAGTTTGTAGTCATCACTAATCAACCCCTCAATTGTTTCACAACCCTAATCAAATTGGCTTACCCACCAAGGGGAGTGTCGAACTCTTGGCTTTTGACCTAGAGTGTGCAACCCACAACACCATAAAATTTCAAGTCTTAGTCGACTTCATCACCACATAACCGACAACAATGAGATTAGTTAGAGTGAAACGGAACCAGCTATGTTGAATAACCAAAAGCTCATGTTCATGAATGGGACCTCAAAAACTCGAATCATAGGAGTCAAGACTTTCCTAGTAAGTTCAAAAATCAGTGTACTTCTTTCCTTTATTAAACTAGGACTCTCAACCACCAATAACCAAGCTGAGTATAAAACTCTCCTTTATGGGCTCATACTCGTAGTCAAGTTATAAGTACAAATATAAGTGTTTTTTGACTTGCATCTAATTGTGAATCAAGTGTTTCACCCATATAACACATGAATAAGATCCTAAAACCAAACCTTTGAGCAATTCAAAAAGAAGTTTCCAAATGTGCCATAAAAACAACAAAAAGGCCAAATAAATAGCCAAGAAAACATGTAGGCCTTTCACACTCGGAAGTCACATCAACTCATTCTGCTAAACCAGGACATCGCTACCATATAAACTCAGCCAACCAAAGAGGCCCAGTGCAAGAGAATCCTAGATTGCTTAATAAACAAAAGCTTGTCTGCCAAAGGAAGGGCACTCGCTAGTCGTTTAAAGCAAGAGCAGAGTTGGTAGTTGTTGGCTCAATCACTCTCACCTCAAACTATGTGATTCTAGCGTTTGAAGCAAGAGCATAGTTGGTAGTTGCCGCCACAGTCACTCTCACCTCCAACTATGTGATAATCCTATCTTTCTCCTTGAACTATGTATCACCCAAGCTATTGCCTTCTTTGTTTCCCTCACTCTCTACGAGAGGTCAAAAAGGGGAGGTCTTCTTTCTACCTTGATTGAAGCGGCCTTGTACTATTTTATTCTATCCTCCTTATTTAAGCACTCACCTTGT
This sequence comes from Gastrodia elata, assembly GCA_016760335.1. Taxonomy (NCBI): domain Eukaryota; kingdom Viridiplantae; phylum Streptophyta; class Magnoliopsida; order Asparagales; family Orchidaceae; genus Gastrodia; species Gastrodia elata. The sequence goes on along the minus strand of CM028675.1, from coordinate 45,819,824 downwards.
GCTTCTTAATCAACTTGGCGACAGTGCCTTTGTTCTCAATAAAATACCCAATCATGGTCTGAGCCATGGTCATCTTCTCATCTCAAGATACTTCAAAAAATAGTATCTTTTCCCAAGCTATTATAACTCACTCACCAATGATCACTTCTCTGTGTCCGTAGCATTGGTTTTTCTCAACATATTGAAGTAAAACTCAGAAGTATTTGACCACGGCTCGTGCTCCTCACCTAATAGTTGTGGTACTAGACCCCGGACAAGCTCCTCCTTATGCATGATTAATGATTCCAAGTCAAAGTAGAGCTGTACTTCCTATACACTTGCTCTATCTTAGCGGCTCCCACAAGAACACTTAGTCCTGACTCACCCTCTAGATCCTTGTCTGTCTCCCCCATGGAACGACTATTATTGTCACTCCTTTGCATGAAAAACACTCCTATGCAGTTGAGGGAATTCCCATATGGTCGGTTGCAACTGAGGCCATCCCGCGCACTAGGGGGCAAACCAGGTTGACGTTCGACTCACCTTCGCGACTTGTCACTTCCTCCAAAGAATGGTTGATAGCTTGGTTGGGGGGCAACTCCTTGCATGAATTTGGGATCAATTCGAAATTGAGATCAATTAACAGCTTGACCGCTATAAAAATAACTTAAATGGGGGTTGAGCTCAAGACTCTTATGGAAGCCACCTCATTATTGTGAAATCCACCCTAGAGTGCGCATTGTGGCACTTATACTGAGAGTAAAATGGGGTTACTGATTCATTAGACTTTACCTTTCACGCTTCTTCATATTGACTTGTTAGCTCTTGCCCCGGTAGGGGTGAGTCGATTCTTCACTTGACTTGACGAGCGCCTCGCTTAACACTGTCACATCAAGACCTTAGTTGGTCTGTCTCCCCCATGAAACCCCTCCCCGATTGGTGGGATCTCTCTGTCTTATTCCTTTTCTTCTATTTTTTTCTTGGCAAGGGACCTCTTCACGCTTCCCTCTTCCACTCATCTTTATCTTATCTATCTTCACCTTCTACTTGGCGATAAGGATTCGCCGTCAAGACTGCACGAGTTAGTATGAACCTAGTTCAATCATACCCTTAAGATATCACTTACCTTTTTGCACCAAGAAAGAATCAAGATATAAATGACCTCAACTCTAGCATTTCTTCACTTGGAAGTAGGTATATCACTAGGGGAAGTGTGACATTTTACTTCAGCCAAGTGTAGGTTTAAAGAAGGGGTTAGATGATCTTGAAGAACTAGCAATAAACATTGTGGTCCGGATTTCAGCACCAACATCTTATTCACTTCATCATCCCCTTGTAGCCCGTTTTACATTCGAGTGACATCGACCAGGAAGAGACGATTGATATCAGCCCATCTTCTTTGACCTTCAAGAAGTAGTATCCTTTCATTCATTCGGGTTTGTCAACAACCAAACAAACTTGACTAGATGGCACGATGAGCTTGGCATTCATCGTCTCACCAACCATCTTAGCTTGACAAGTGACAACATCCTTTCCATGGTAAAGTCAACGTAATGCCTATCCTCAACTCACACACAATATTAACCACCCAATGGAACGATTCTACAAAATTCAAGCATATCATGAATTGTAGGGAACGAAAGTGTGAACTTGTAGTTGAAGACCAACTTGTTTAAACATATATCATTCTTCAAGAAACTAAAATATGGACACTCTGACAAGCTAGCCATCCACATTTTGATGTTGGTCGGCACATCACTAGACCCACATAAATTGTACTCCAACAGGTTAAACGTTTTGGGGTCAAGGTAGAAGTGTGTGGAAAGACCTCAACATCCTGCATGTATGTGTTGATCCTATCAACAATGGTTGAACCATCATCTGCCACTCCCTCCGTTTAAGCCGAGGTTATGAATACTCCATACTAAACCATAAGAAACCTAGAGTTTTCTCGGAGGCATAGAAAGGAGGAAGCCAAAATTTTGAATTCCTAAACCACATAAAGTTTCTTCACATTTGCCCCCGCCTAAATAGGCTTGCTAAGCTTGAGGCTAATATTGCATAACAGTGCTAAAGTGAACTTCGCACAAATCTTAGCACAAGATGAATAAAGCATACTCATTATGCATATATATGAATCTAAATAAACCTAGCTCACACACTCCTGACTTGTTCAATATTATTTACCATAGTGATGCTAAGCTTAGTTCCACTAGAAACTAGAACTCAAATAGCATGTAATCCAACTAACTTAGATCCTACCAATCCCATCGTTCACTATTCTGCCATTATTTTGAATAATTAAACCCAGGAATTTGAACCTCTCGCTCTTAATGATTGCACGGTCTTCAATAGTTGTTCTCAAAATTAGGACTTCTAATAAAATTGTACATTTCATATATTCTACTTTAGATCAACTAAGATGAAACTTTTAAACTTTAAAGTAGTCCACCATAACTAAGTAATGCTTTAACTCCATCCCTAATCTTATCAATTAAAAAAATATCATTTGTAAATAACATGCATTAAGGAATCTCCTTTTGAATGTGTACAGTGAAAACATCCATAATTAAAGCAAAAAAATGCGGGTTGAAAGCTGAGCTTTGATGTAATCCAACAAAAACAAAAAAATTCTTAGGCATGCCACTTTGCAATCGAACACATGCTACAACCTCATTATACATATCTCTAGTAAAGAGCTTATGAAACGTAATTTTTTTTTTCTCTCCAAAGCTCTTTAAAAAACTTTTTATCATAAGCCTTTTCAAGATCAATAAAAATTAAATGAATGACTTATTCTCTTTCTTTAAACATCTCCATCAAACCTCTTAATATATGCATGCCTTCAATAATGGATCTACCTAGCATAAAACAAAATGATTTGAGAAATGCAAGTATCTTTTGTAATATGAATTTAATTACTCTCTCAAAGTTTCAATGTATGATACATTAACTTGATTCCTCTATACTTAGCATAGTTTTGAGCATTGTCTTTATTCTTGTAAACAGATATATATTAATACTCTTTCTCTACTATTCTGGCATTTTTTGTTTTTAAAATCACATTAAATAACTTGAAAAGACAAGAAATTCCTTTCCAACCCAAACATTTTCATACATCGATAGGGATGTCATCCAATCATACTGCTTTTTTGCTCTTCATCCTCTTTAAAACATTCTAAATTTCAACTTTAGAACACAACGAATAAATGTTTAATTGAGAATAGTTTCTAACCATTAAACTCACATATATTAATTGTGTCGGTATAATCTTCATTAAGAAATTATTTGCTCTTTGGACCATGTCCTTACCTTGATCCGAAGGCTTTTCATTTTTTAGAATTATAAGAAAAGAATATTCTCTAGTTCTAGAGAAAAAATCTATTCCATAGTTTCCAAAGAGAATCAAGCTCTTTTCAAATGGCAAGGAGGCACGTAGTTCATATTTAAGTTGAGTTTTCTTTAACTAGGCAGATTAGCAATCTTTTTTTTCTTGTTCCAATATAGGCAAGTTCCCCGAATTCTTAGCTAATTACCTATTGCAATCTCAGTTTATTCTTGAATCTGCCGTCAATGCTATTGAGGAGAGGATCCTGATCCAGATTAAGTTGAAGTTGTAGTTCACAATAAAGATTGTCTTTCGAGTTGAATTTCTTTATTTCTTCAAAAAAGAAAGAGCCCAAAATCCAATTGAAATTGATGGCAGCATGAACAATATTATATTTAGATTGAATTCAGTACGTATGACTTAATCTTGTTCAAAGTATGTGCACATCTCTCTTTTCAGTAATGTCAGAAACACCCAGCTGATGCTGTTGTAGCCCATTCAATTTTGATTTCACTGGAATCGCCTTTGATTTTGATGCCAAAGTGAAAAGGTCAATATTGAGTCCCAAGTTTTTCAGTCAAGAATGAGAATTAGATGCAGTTCCAGTATCTTCCAGACAAAAGCAAAAAGATGTGAGATCTTTAAAGCGCATACCTGAAGTCGAGTTTCAAAAGAAGCCGGCATTCCTGCTCATTCTCAATTTCATCTTAACCGTACTTCCGATTTCATGATGCGGATCAGGCATTATTCTGCTTGCGTTGCGCTAATCCTCTCCTCATTGCTTTACGGACTTTCCAACAAGCCTAGTAGTAGTAGCTCCTAGCTCTGATCTATTTGCAGCCCCGTTCGCCTGACGGCTCACATATTAGTTTATCATATCATTTGCGTCATCCCGACTTGTGGGACTTGATCACTATAGAATCGAAACAAACAACCGTGGATTCATCTTCATCTATTTATGGCTGACCAGCAATCCCTACTTTAGATTATGGTAAAAAAAACATATTTGAGACAAAGCAGGCATATTTAGATTCGCTCCCGGCCTTTGATTTGGAATCGAGGCGTGGAGGCATGGCTACCAAAACCTAATATGGTCTTTAGCAGTAAAAGGTGGATCAGTAGAGCATATTCAATCTAGCAGCTCAAATACAAAAAATGAATCTTTAGGCCAACCCCTAAAGCTTGTTCGCCAAATATGTGAGATAGGTTACGTAGGAATTATGGAGAGGGATACCCTTTTCTTTTCAATATATTAAATCACTCGATGAATGATCTGCAGCTTAATATAGTATCCGTGAGCTGCTCGATTACTCGCCTATAAGATTTAGTATACTAGACTTAAGATATTCATAAAAGAAACCACTGTTCTTAAATTTATACCAAGTGAATGCCAGTGAAAGAGTCTTCTACAATGAGACGATCCAAGGTTGCGAACAGTCTTGCACCAGGGATGTTTTTAGTACATATTTTGAAGCTCTGGTTTGGAGGCCTTCCGCTTCTAGCTTATATAATGTCTTGGCCTCGCTTCTTGCCCCACTTATCGCTCAAGCCTATTCTTCTCTACATGCATGATCCTCGCTACGCATACCTGAAAGGCTGATAGCTAGTAGCCGGATTCAATTACTGGTTTAGGTTCATATTCATATAAAAATAGATAGGATGATAGGTGAATATCCGGAGAAGAAGTAAAGTGAAAGCTGCAGTCTATCTAGTCGCAAGGATGACATACTTCCAATTAACTAGCCTAGCTAGTTTCAGATTCTCTAGTTGCAGAGTCGGTGTCAACCCACAGCACAGACTTAACGAACACAAATCTTCATTTGTGGCTATCCTTACTATTAATGAAATTATAGACATTCTTCTTTCAGAAAGTCTTCATAGCCCCATCATCATGTGCAGCCTTTGGCTCCCCCTACTTCGCTATCGCTTGAGATCCTAGCCTAATCTCCAATAGATTCGCTTGGCAGCTCTTCGTATCAGCGTTGGATCCTATACTATAGTAAGCAGCTTTTTCTTCTTTAGTAGCTCTTGCTTGACTAGTCTTTCAATAGCAAAAAGTCTTCCATCTTCAATAATAGATGAATAGGGTTTCAGGTATTGTCTTTAGCTGAGTCAGATAGGTCTTGAAGAGCCAGGATCTTTCATATATGCGACTAAGAGTGCCAGGCTGCGATCCATCTTTGCAAAGCAAGAGCGAGGACAAGAAGCACTCGTACACTAGAAGGATGGGGAGCTTTGGCTTTAGTTCGATTTTCCGAGGGAGTATCAAAAGACCAAAGAAAGACAACTAAGCAAGAAAGATAGATAGATGCCACTAAACTAGCTGCTGCCATTGAAAGAGAAGAGAGTGAAGTTACTTCCGGGCTTAGCTTTTTGCGAGCATGAAGGTGAAGGAAAGAATCTTTACTGGACATGGAAATAAAAGAATCGGGCGTAATAAATAAATAAAATATTGCGGAATAAGCAGAATAAAAACTAGCTTTAGTCTACAATCAGATGAATGAACCACTAGGGGCTCGTATGAGAATTGGCTTCACTGCCCTAGTGGAGTCTTTCCGCAATGTTAATGAACAAAGCATACTTCTATTTATCGGCAATATCTCTCATTTTGTCTGGATCCAAAGTATCTGCTTTGTTGGGTAGAATGCCTTCGGCTGTGGGCCCACTATTAGTACCGAAATGGTTTCTTTACAAAAATGAATTACTTATACCAAGTCCATAAATTCTATTCAAGTCAAGTATTCGAGTGGTTTATGTACCTGCAGACGATTTGACCGATCCAGCTCCAGCCACGACATTTGCACATTTAGATGCTACTATTGTACTAACTATTAATAGGATTGGCCGCCAAAGGCATCTATCCAGCAGTATATCCTTTCCTTTAGATTCAACGTAAACTATGCTCCAACCTCGAATTGTTGGTGAGTAACATTATTAAACAAGAGTTAAAAAAACTTTACAACGTTACAAAGAACTTCAAGTCATTCTATTCTATTATAGTTATTCTTGGGTTGGACGAATTATTCGAAGCTAAACCGAGCATGAAAATTTGAGCATTTCACAAAATATTTTTTCGTAGCAGAAGAGTATTGACTTTGGGGAATAATGAGATCATTTTTTTTTGTTTTTATCTTTGCTTCAATAGAGTAGGGTAGGAGTGAACAAAAGGTGGACTCGTATATCTATTTTTTTGTATCGAATTAGTCCACTAGCTAGCTTCCTCAAAAGAAGCACAAGCGTAATGTTTTGTAGCCTGCTAATGGGAATCGAACCACTCCCTTCATTCTTAGGGGTCTTTTCTTTATTTGATCAAGGGATTTCTATGGGCTTTCTTCTTTTACTATAACACAAATACAGAAAGACAGAGAAATATTATTACGCTGCTTCCATCTTTTACTTTTATGCCCATGGGAGATTCTAGCAAATATTTCAATAGGATGTGGCAAGAGCGGTCCTCCTCCTTTTTCAATTTTAAAGCAATCATTACTATGCTATCACATGAAGGGCCTTCTTATCAGCAGATAAGATAGAGTGTTATCTATGCAGTCGGTCTAAGCGTAGGATCACCCCCTCTTTACTTCCCCAAGTCCTCATTAAGCTATCCCGTGGAAGACGTCTAATTACCGATTCGATTCCATTGGAAGCCTCCCCTAGTCCCAAAGGAAAGAAGAAATTGCATTAATTTCCTAGATTGGATTAGTTTTCGTTCAAGACAGAAATTCAGTATATCACAGCTTCGACAAAACAGCTGGGGGAGTACCTAAGAATGCCAATCGTATGAAAAAGGGTAGTTTTGCTTTGCAATCTCGCTTTTCAGCTTAATGGGGTAAGCCGCATTCCTCTATCGAGCTACTCTGCTTCGCTACGTTCCTTTATGCCCATTTCACCATTTCTAATTTAAACAGACGAACATGGGCTTCTCATCCCTTTTGGAAGAACTAACCGTGCTACTTGAAAAATTGGATTCATCGGCTCTATCACGACTTATCCACCCACGAAATTGAAAAGTCGAGCCACGATGCAAAAAGCCTAAACCAAAAATACAACCTGAGGTTGATTTTCACTCAACCACTATTAAGATCGAACCCACCTATAAAACCTACAAGTGTGTGTAAGTCTCGGCCTAAACCAAAAATATAACCTGAGATTGATTTTCACTCAACCACTATTAAGATCGAACCCACCTATAAAACCTATAAGTGTGTGTAAGTCTCGGCACTAAGTTTTGTATGTGTGTATGCCGACTCCTATATAAGTCAGTGTACCACGGATCTGCATAGCATCTATAGGTATTGCTCTAAGCTTAAAAAGATAAACAATCATCATTTCATCGTAATCCGTCTTTAATGTGTCAAACATGTTCAATGCCTCAGAATCAATCAATCTCAAGTATCCTTTAATCATATTGATATCGTGTCCAAACCCCTAAAGTTGGTAGTGTTCAGGCGCAAATCCAAAATGCACTCAAATTTCCTCTTCTAGAAGGCACTTGTTGAGACACAAGTTCATCACATGCGCATAATATTTTCTTAGTAACTTAGTGTTACTATTGAGATGATTCATTAACTCTTCATACCACTAAGTGTTCATCCCCTCACGATGATTGGTCCAATTCAGCCCATCATGCTATTACAGAATTTCTTAATTTCTTCAAGTTCAGCTCCCACCTTATTCACTTTTTCATTTATCCCCAATCCAACCCATTGCTTAGCACCATACCTTCCCAATGAACTGTATGCATTGTCATTTGTCAAAGAACATTTTCTTGAGAGCTAACAAAATGATGCCATGTCAGTTGAGTCTTAATAGCCTACTCCGTATTTTTTCCTATAAATACCTCCTCACATAAGGCAAGGGTGTTCGATTTTTGCTAACATCTCACTAAAATGAAAGAACTTGAAGATTCAATTGTCCTTGACCCTAGAGTTCAAGGGAATCTCTATAGGATCGCCAATGACTTAATGTCTGGTCAAGTCATTATTGAATATTTCATCAAAGATAAAATCTATTTCCTCTTTCCTTCTTCAATCTATTTTATCATTTTTGCATTATGATTTTATCACAATCTCCATGTGAGACCACAATTAAAAGCAATTTATACCCCACTAGTCATATAGCAAAGACAAGCTACCTCACCCTCCAAGTGGATGTAGGATCCAAGTAAAGAGAACTGAACCACTATAATGTCGATTTTCTCCTTTAGTTTTCTTCACTTTCTCTTTTATTTATAAGGACACATTCTATTGTCGTGCGCCAAACTATGAGAACTAGGTTTTTTCTTTCATATTGAACTCCATCTAAACCCATTGGTCTAAAGTCTTTCAACTTAACACCAGTGAAACTTAGGATAATAACAATGGGAATATAGCTAGATCTGTTACTAAAGCTAAATGTAGATATAGGGCAAATACAACTTATTAGCTAATGCCATTAAAACTATTCCCAATAAATTTGGTTAGTCTGTTACTCATCATTTGATGGCCTTATATGATTGTAATCGAGCCATTAATTGCATTACCAGTAATTCTAGTTTTCATTAATGCATTAAAAACATTATAAGACACAATTTGGTTTGAGGGAATTTGATGTGAATCATTCTTTTGTTTGGAATTTGAGTTAGAGAGGTGTTTGGTTGAGATAAAATTTTGGGATAAACTTTTCCCCCAAAATCTCAAAATTTGGTAAGAATGTGACTAAATTGAGCATTTTCTTCTTATGTCTCACTTTGTTGACCAAAAGAAAAGCTGTAATTATGTGTAGCCTAGACCATTACTAGCCTCATCATGACCAATCCATGCCTCGCCCGCTCTCGTTGGATGATTTTTGTGCTTCGTCTTCCTCAATGACTCTCGTCGACCCATGCTTTGCCTCCAACAACCTAGAACTATAAGCTTTGTTGATTGGGGCCTCACAACACATTATAAGTCAATTTGATATTTTTTTGGTTTTATAGATAAATAAAAAAATACTTTTAATTTTCATTTAACATTTAAAAAAAATTTCATTACAACCATTTTACATTAAACAATTTCACACAAATCGTTTTGCCTCATAATTCTTTTGCATAAAATATTGTTACTCATGGCTACTTTTGAGCAAGTAGATGGCATTTTCACCAAATTATTGGGTTGCATACCGTTCTCAAAACATTTGTGACAAGTTGAATCTAATTGACATCTATCTCAAATATTACATTATATATTAGAGTTGTCCTTTTGTGCAAGATATTTTAGTTTTTATTCATGAGAGAAATTATTCCAAGTATGTTCTTTATATCTTGTACCTTTATATGCCAAACTATGTCTCCTATTATTCAGTCGTGCTAGCTTTTCTGTTCAACCAAATTAACACTTGTCAATTAGAATCCTCCCGTTGTAAGAGTTGCTTTTTGATTTTCTTTCCTGAAAATGCAGTACATATCTTAATGTTCCACTGAACACCCATAACTGGCTAAATGCCCTACAATCCTAATTTAGTGAGCCAGAGAATAGATGGAATCATTATCATTAGTAGAACTTTATAATGGCACGCATTCCACTCTGAAAATAAGGTGGTTAGCTGTTGATTTTCCCACTCATCACTTCCTACAAAACTACTGTTGATTAAAGCAAGAAACAATGTTTCTTCCACTAACAATAATCCAAGAAAATAATTTAGCATCATAATTTGAACTTTTCAAATGTCTATTTAAACAGAAAAGTTACAATTGATTCTATTTAGGTAAGGGAAAAAAAGACAATTGCAACACCTAGTAACTAGGTAAGGCTTAAGAAGATTATAATCTATATGCAATAAATATGATGGTGAATAATAAAAACATGTTGTTTAACACGAACATACACATTAACTTCTACAAGACGAAAGCTGCTATCAGCACCAGCAATACATAATATTAATGGTTCATTTCCTTTGGTTCTCATTGGTAGCCAATCAAGTTCAAGAACAAGAGTACCAGGAGATTGTGGCTGCAGAAGTGCATTGGCTAATGGATCTGATGTGTCCTGTAAGCAATTGAGAGAAAACATGACATGAGTATTGAGAGGAAGCTGATTCGATGATATAAAAAACAAAGATAAACGCCAGCTATGGTTTATAAAAAAGAACATAATTCCTATAAATAAAATTATCATATTTAATTATAAAATTTAAAATGCCTACAGGATGCTTCTAAATAATTATTTTCAGTACTGAATCGGTATGCTTTTACCGCTTTATTAAGATCACTGCAGACAGAATTAATGTTAAACCCAAAAGGTTTTCAAAGTTTTAGGAAATGATTTGTCAAGATCTGCGAGAGCATTTAGATATACAATTATGTCAACTTTTCCGTCAGTGCTCATTGACTGCAAGTGCAGGAAAGCCTCAATAAAAAAGGTTCTACCAGAAGTGTCACATTGCAGGATGAAAGGAAAACAATGTAACTACAGTGAACAGGAGTTCTGCCACAGCCCAGGTAAAGTGCAGGTAAAGTGCACCTTGCTATGAATGAACTCATCTCTTATCATTTCCTTTCAAGGATACCCACTCATCCACCTAAGCCTCCTCATTTATATAATATTTATTTAATCAACAAGTTTTTATTTTTGTTGGACACAATTTTGCCCCATATTACAATATGACCATATAACAGCTCTAAGAAAAATTCCTATGATATTGAGTGGAATTTCCAATTACACAACACTCTCCTTCAGTTCATCTATCCAACTTGGAACCTACCAAACATTTTATTTTGCTACTATTTGTATAATTGAACAAGGTATTTTGTACATCTCGCTCTTATTGATCACATGATCCTCAATAGTTATATCTTCGAGGTTTAAGCATCTATTAAAATTAAAATCATACTCCTTTGGCTTCTTAGTGGTGAAACTAAATTGGACTTAAAATAAACACATGAAAGACTAAATAAGACATTATATAATGGTGAACGAAATTGATCAAGCAAAAATGATAAAAGGTCTATGTTAACAAATTTGGTGATTTTTTTTTATTTCGTATATGAAAGCACAATAAGGTAATTCAGCGTTCAATGAGTCAGAAAAGTTATTTAACCAAGACTGAAAAGTTAAAAATTGATATTTTTACCTACAGAAGCTGCTCCAAGGCACTGCCCAACAGGAATTAAAGAAGTTTTAAGAAAAAACAAGAAAAGCTATTAAAGTAAGCTTATGATGTAACTACGAGTGAGAGCAAACATGTAACGATTTCAGTAGTCAACAGAGTAGTCAATACAGCCATATGATAGCTCTAACGAAAAGATCAAAATAAAGTGTAAGGAAAGCATTCAAAAGGGAAAAATTGAAGAATAAAATTTCATACATTGTTTGGCAAGTTTATCTTTCACTTACAAGATCAAAGATTGAGAAAGTGTTATCATAGAAAAGCACAGCAATACGTCCCCTGCTATGATCCCCAGGACCAACAGGGGAGAATTTTATCCTTCGAACTCCATCCCTATGAGTATTGAACGAAGAAGAAAGGCCGGTAGTCACATCCCACCAACGTATGTTGCCAGATCTGTCCCCCAATACCTGAATTAAACAAATAAAAAGTTTAACAAATATAATAGAATTAACTATTGCTTATTCCAAATGAAAAAAAGCGTCAGTCACATTTTCTTACCACATGTGGAAGGCGATATGCCATTGCAGTTATCAGCCCATCAGAAGAAACAAATGATGAAGAAGGCCATTTTGGCCTACAAAAAAAAAGTTAAAACAAGTCATCTTAAAAGAAAAAAAGGATGCTAGAATAAACAGAAGAAACTGTATTTAGTAAATAGCTATACGACCGACTAGATGGAAAAATATACCTATTAACCATACGATCTAAACTTTTTAACTGTTACTATAGTCATTTAGGTTATGCTCACTTTTAAAAAGTTCAAAGAGGATATGATTAAAGAAAATCATGAATCGAAATACCCAAACTAATGCTTTCATTGATAACTAAGCAATCATATATCAAAAGGTAAGCCCTCCAAGTCGGCTAACTTTAGCATAATTGCTCTAGGAGGTATTAAATAGACTAAACAGCTACACAAATATCCATCTCAGAGTGGCCTATTCTATTCCACGAGCAACATAGTATTTCAAAAATTTTAAGTTTTCTTTGGGCTACAGTTAGCACCATGAACATGCTAATAGCAAAGCTTCACCAACAGCATGCCATTTTGACCATAGCTGAATGGGTTGATCAAACTCATAGACTATTCCAAAAAAGACTGACCCTTCATGCTCAATGCAATCCAACAACCTAAATAGCAAGTATAACTACCTAAAGGCATGAGTGGCTTTAGCTATAGTTAAAAAAAATTCCCCTGTTATTTGAATCGATAAGTGCTAATCTTTAGAATTTATTTATTTTTTATTAACGAAGAGTTAGGGCTTAATTTTGATAAAGCACTAGAGATTTTTCCTTCCTCCAAAAGCAAACTGACATAGAATTACATGGCCCTAGAGAAATTCTATAGCTTCAATATTTAAGATAAAGTAAGGTTTTAAAGAAATTAAGAGAATGAGAAAACTTGAATGAATTCTAAGATAAACTTGAATGCTCAGAAATGTCTAGAGGATGCCCACATACTTAGACTAAACTTTAGGAGTAGAATTTTCTTGAGGTCATTTTGATTTTATTAAATAGGTTTTCCTAGATAAATACATCAAGAATTATTTAGATCTAACTTCTAAGACTTCCTACAGGCACATACACCAAAATTAGTTACCCCCATATTCACATGAGAGTAATCTCGATTAAAAAGCTTCCTTGTGATTTACATTTAAATTCGATTATTAGGCAGCATATGAGATTGAATACATTTGGGCGGATATAAGTAAACACAAGCAATATCCCATAGTTCAATCATTTCAAATCAGGTTAAAATCCAATCTACGTTATTGCCACACTACTACATTATGGTATATTATCACCATCCTTATGCTGCTATATGCTATTTCTTAAGAATATACAACATTACATCCATATATATATATATATATATATATATATATATATACACACAACATTACATTCATACTTTATTTCTTATAAATAGAGAAATTTGAGTGTGCTAATCCTAAGCGCAAAGTGATAGGTTTCAATTCCCTGGAAGGGTGGGATTGGGACCTCATTGGTGGCAGCCTTCCTAGCAAACTTTCTGAGAGGATTGCTTGTATTCATCCCATTTTTGAGCTTAAAAAAGGACTCCCTCTTCAAAAAAAGGCTAAATAATAAATCCAGTTTGTCTATTGCTTTGAACATTTGTAGGAATCATAAGATACCAAGTTTCTCCCCATGGTGTTGGAGTTCCGTCATTCCTACCCAGCTCAGCCTTTTCATCTGAAGGCTGTACAACAATTCCATAAGTGTGGATGAGGTTCTCCGGTCTAAGAGTTCCAATTTGCTTCTAGATGCCGCTGCTGTGAGAGCATTGAAACAATTAATCATGTATTCCTTTTACCAATGGGATGGTCAGCCAGATTTGGGCTAATTTGAATTTCCATAGTTCTAGTTATAATAGCAATGATATTGTTCACCTTCTAGGGAGGTGGAATGGTGTTAATGAGTTCAAAAAAAGAAAGATCCACATTGGCAATCTTATTGATGCTTTCACTCTGGTGCACCAGAAATCATTATAAATATTTAGCCAGGGCTTTTAGTAAAGTGGGGATTTAAACCACATCATTAGTGAGGTTCATAGTCTACTTATGGGTATCCCCCTGTGTGAGCTAAAGTGGAAGAATGTTGATATTGTTAAATTTATGCAAACTGACATACAATTACTGGTTGCAGGTGGTTGGTCTAGTAATTTTTTGTTCTTTTCGGGTGTTGTGGACTCTGTTTGCTGTGGAAATTGTTTATGTGGGTGCTTGCTGCCCCCTCTCTTTGGCTGTTGTTGTGTGTATGTTGGGATTGGTTCGTGTTGTATGGCTGTGAACTGCTTTTTATTGGCTGATGCATCCCCTTTCATGATGTTATGCTGGATGTAGTTTGTGCAGCGAGTTTTGCTTTCATCTGTTATTTATTTGCTTCGCGGTTTTGGGTGTATTGGCCTTGCTTGGAAGCGAGATAAGTGGGTTTAACATGTATGAGGGCTGGTTTCCGTTATTTGGGATTTTATGCTTTAGTATTACTGTTAGAGCTGAAGAGTTTTTAGGATGTTTTTTGGTTATGGGCTCTTTGGTGTAAGAGCTGGGACTGTGCTTGCTGGTGTAGTATTTGCAGGTGGGATGATGTCTTCTTGGAAGTGACAGTGTTGTCTGATTCCTTGCTGGATAGCTGGTGGCGAAACCGACCGTTGGTGGATCTGAGTGCTTCTTAGAAGGATGACACTTTGGTCACTGTGTGCCAGGATTTAATTAAGCAGATGAAGGCTGGAAAAGGTACTTTGTTCTTAATTAATATACCTCGTGGTGTTTGGTTGTAACTACTTTTTGTTTTTTAGAGGTGAACTAAATGCTATCTAGTTAGTTTTTGTTTTGTGGCATCTCCTTTTAGGTTTTATTGTAAATACTTTGGGAGATCATTTTTCGGGGTTGGTGAGATTTTTTTCGAGGTTCTTTTTCTGCTTTTTAGGTTTTGTTGTACTACACCAACCTGTTTCCCTAATATATATATCAATTTTTAGGTTATTTTTCTAGTTTGTTATTAATAAAATTCCCCTGTTACCCTAAGATATATATATATATATATATATATATTCTCACACACTTTTGTGCTCCTAAAGTTTCTATATTCTCATTTTGTCACTTTGGACGTGCCCCCAAACTAGTTCAGTTCTTTTCTTCTAAATAAGGTCATCAATAGCCGAATATATAAATTCAAGTCAAATTTAGTTAAAATAAAATAAAATTTAAGAACTAAATATTTCAATTCAAGCAATAATAATGACATAAATTTGTAAATGCAGTAAGAGTGATGTGATCACCCAAAAAACTATTGACATCTAATATATAAGCTAATAGAACACTTGCACATTTGCATTGCAAAACACAAAATGATAAGTGTTCACACAAATATAAATATATCATTAAGCGACCAATCCTCAAAACACAAAACAATTTTCCTGTATATCTGTTGCTAGTTGGAGCAATGTTGTGCACCCTAAGAATAATTGTAAGATATTCTAAAACCAAACATCTACCAAAATGCATCGAAGAATAAAACACTACCATGATACAGGTACATCAAATTGCACAACATTATTTGCTAAAAATTTGTTTGAAATCATGTGAATCATACCTGAAACTATGTTTATTAGAAAGTCTTGTTCACGAAAAGCTCGTGTTCAGCTTATTTAGAAGTTTAGGCTTGTCTTGATTGAAAAGCAGAACACAAACAATGAAATGTTCAATTGTGTTTAGCTGGATTATAAATTTATAGATTAACTATGGTTTATCAGCTTAAAAAGGATAATTGATATTAATTAGATATAAATAATTATTAGCATAGCATCAAACTCATTAAAATTATATATAAAGCCTCATATTGTAATAATTATAATGAGAATTATTATCTATTCATCTTTACTTTTTAATATTATGTAGACATGGAATTTCATACACTATTAAATATAGGATGAAAATATTTTGTGCAAATATAAAATATCCAATGATAGATATATAATTATAAAGATTTAAATGCTATAAATGAACCTCTCTATTTAAAATATGAATATCACAATAACAACAACACCAAATCTTAATCCCACCAAGTGGGGACTACATGAATCCTTTGTTTCCATTGTGCATGATCAAAAATAGAATCCCCTCCCTAAGTTCCAAATAGAGAAGATTCTTCCTAATACTTTCCTTTAATATTTTTTTGTGTCTTCATCTACCTCTTTAATATGGGGGAAATTCATAAACTCAATTTTCTAACATGAGCATTTCAAGGTCTACGCTTAATACGCTCGAACCATCTATAAGATGACATTCACATATCTTGTCCTCTATTGGAGGCACTTCAACCTTGTACAAATAAACTCATTTCTCATTCTATTCTTACGAGTATACCCACTCATCCACTTAAGCATTCTCATCTCTATAACACTTATTTTATAAGTTAGATTCTTCATTGTCAGCCAATATTCAGCCCCATAGAATATAGTTGATAGTATAGTGCTCAATAAAACTTTTCTTTAATTTTGAGAGAAAATTTCATAAGACACACCACATCGCTCTCTATTTCGCCATTATTTTGAATAATTGAACCTTTGTACTTGAACATCCACTCTTCTTAATCACATGGCTATCAATAGTATGTCCTTGAGATTAGGGGCTCTGATACAATTGAACTTACACTCCATAAATTCAATTTAGATTTACTAAGACAAAAACTTTTGGATTCTGTAGTCCACCATAGCTCAAGTTTTGCTTTAACTCCATCCCTAATCTTAATGATAAAATATCATTTGCAATAACATGCACCAATGAACCTGTAATTAATTGTAGTGGCATGTTGTGCTGATCAGATCATCCGATCTTGTACTCTGGAACACGAAGTGCAAGAGACCTATTCCATTGCCATTTTTCAGCATATGGAGGACATCATTTCCCAATGCATACAATTTTGTTGTCTTATGATAAGTGCCAAAGTATTGGGAATATCAACAGATGTAATGAGAGGCTATGAGAAGCCTCTGAATACTATCCTAGAAGTGGAATTGTTTGATGTGTGGAGACTTGATTTTATGGGGCCCTTCCCATCATCACTGTAAACAATTATATTGTGGTATCGTTAACGGTCTCAAAATGGGTTCAAGTTGTAATCACCAAATCAAGTGATACACGAATAATAATGATATTTCTAAGGAAAAATATATTTTGTAGATTTGGAACTCCTATAGCATTAACTAGTGATAGTAGAAGCCACTTTTATAACAGGCAACTGAAGAAAGAAAAAAACTATGCTTACACAAGAATATACACCAAAAAATATCCAGGACCAATAGAAAATTCTTTTTTTTTTATTTTTACAGATAGGCCCCACAAAAAAGTGTATTCAACTAATGATCTACTTACACATTGGATTGACACATCATCTATATATTTTGGTGTATACTAGTGTGTAAGTGTAGCAATACTCTTAAAGAAATTACTAAAAAAGTATGAGATCCAACACAACGTGGAGACTCCTTATCAATCACAAGCAAGTGGTCAAGTTGAGATATCCAATAAGAACTAAAGAAAATTTTAGAAAAGGCAATAACTAGTAACCATAAAAATTGAGCTACAAACTTAGATAATGCCCTTTGAGCATATAGAATGGCATTTAAAATACTCATTGGAATTCACCTTATAAGTTAGTTTACGGGAAAGCCTCGCCTGCTGCTAGAACTCAAACATAAGGCTTTTCAAGCAATCAAAAAGCTATATATTAATTTCAAGAGTGTTGGCGAGAAGATTCCTTGGATTGAATGAGATGAACCAAAATAGATAATCTACTTATGAAAATACCAAGATTTATAAGTAAAAGACAAAGAGATAGCATGATAATCATTTAGACCCTAAGAAATTTCATCTAAGGTGAAGGTTTTGCTATTTAACTCTCGTCTAAAGCTACACCCTGGAAAGTTAAAATCGAGATGGTCGGGCCCATTTGAAGTTAAGCAAGTTCTACCGTACGGGGTTGTAGAAATTTGTCACCCAGAGAAGCAAAGTTTTACAATTAATGGTGAACAATTAGAATCTTATTTGGAGAATATTGTGAACTTCCATCTTATTCACGATTGAAAGATATTTCTGGTGCAACTTGAAGGAGCTGGGGTAGCACTGCCGAGCTGGAAACGTTAAACTCAACATTCACCAAGAGGCAACATGAGGATGACCTAATAGTTCATCTGTTTTGAGTTTCATTGAGCTTTCAATGTTAAACTCAACCTTCTTGGGAGGTTACCATTTTGCTCATTTTTATTTTATTTTGATTTTTTTGTTGTCAGTTTATTCTTATTTGGCATGTTATATTTATATAAAAAAGAGAGAACAAAAAAATAGTAAGCTCGACTCTTTGGAGCGCCAAAGCGCCGAGCTACTTTCCTTCCTCTTTAGATACATATTTCCCGAAGAGCTGGCGCCAGCAAAATCATTAAACTCTTTACATTTAATCCATAAGACAGACGCTTGGACATGCCTAGGCATCGACCAAATATTAAACTGCAACCTATTCCTAATACTCAATGTTTCAAACAAATCTCAACTTCCACTAGGCTTTAGCTATTCCAATTTATTTTCCCTCCACCACACTTGCATTTTTAGTTCCTATCCCTAATGGCCCCAAAACTCTTTAAAAGGAAGGAAGGCCCGCCTTCACCTCCCAAGTCACTGGCTTGTTCAACCAACAAAAATTAGTTTCCTTCATTGTAGAGCAATGTTTCCTGCAATTGACGTCTCAAAAGAGTGCCATTAAAGTGCGCGGCTTTTTGAACCCCGGTGGTCATGTTCAAGGTCAGATAGTGCATATGGGCTGGGACTATCTAGTGGCACACCCTCGACATATTTGCATTCATATCGTCCAAGAATTCTATGCAAATGCAAAGGAAATGGACCCTGATTAAAATCATTATATTAAAGGTACGCATATTTGCATTTCTGAAACCTCTATCAATAACATTTACAATCTTGGAGAGGTGCAGCATTGTGGCTTCAAACAACTGTTGGAGGATGATGTAAACTACACTGACGAAATAAGCACACTAGCAAAACCTGGAACTAGGTTGGAGTCAAGCAGACATCCTTTAGCTTCCCTCAGGTGATGCTCACAGCCGAGGCAAAGGCTTGGCATTAGTTTGTTTCAGGGAAGTTGATGTCGTCGGCTCATATGAGAAACATGAACTAACAGCAAGCAACCCTAAATTTTGCCATAATCCAAGGCTTGCCAATCAACATCGGCCACCTTATTCACCAACAACTGAAGGCAAATATAGTGACCCAAAACCAAGCCATGGCTATTGGCTCACTGATCTCTAATTATGCGCCATTGTTTCCATTCAAGGGAGCTCATCCAAAAAGCAACGCCATGCCTCCCACCACATGTCGTAAGTTTGACTAGCTGGGTCAGTGACGACCCACAACTGCACCTACGGAGGAGCCATGTCGTCTCCCCATGTCGTGTGAGGAGTCGTCGCAGTGGAATGCTCGCTTCGACCGATTGGACCAATGCATGGACCAGCAAGACGAAACGATTTATTTATACTATGACTAGCACGAAGCTCATCTCAGATACATAATAAACATGTGCCAAGAACATTTCAATATAATCAAGACACTTTTTGGTCCATGTGCAAATGATCTCCAATTGGCACCTGCACAAAGGACATGGGAATGTCACCCTTCCAACACTGCTGCCGATTGGGAGCTCGCTAGCAACCAAGGATGAGGACCAAAAAGAAGAGTAAATTACCAGAACAATCAGGTCGTATTTTTCTTTTATTTTTGCTACTATTATTTTTTTGGTGCATTGAGGACAATAAACATTGCAAGTGTAGAGTGGAATAAATTATATGAGAAAACTTTATGTTAATTTTATAGTAATTGCAACTCTTTGAAAATCAGTTTAGACTAATCATTTCTCGAGTACAAGCAATAGTTTAAATGTGTGGAAGTTTTGTTAATTATAATTTTAATATAAAACTTTGGGCTAAAAATCTAGCATGTTCCATCATAATTCTTGTTAATCAAATACTACTTAAAATAGATTTGCTTATTAATTTCAACCAATTAGGTTATCGCTTGGGCTCTCAAGGGCTTTAGAAACAAGCTTTGCCGCTGAAGGCAGAAAATTGGGTGCTTAGGCTAAGCGCGCCTAAACACCCAACACACCTTCAAAACCAAAACTTGAGCACGTCTGAGCATGCCTAAGCACCCTTCATAAAGTCACTAGCATAACCTCTGACGCCTGATCACGCATAAGCGTTTGATGTTGCAGCTATAACTACGTGAGCTCGAGACCTTGGCACCTGACCTCTCCTAAGTGTTGAATGCATTGCAGTTATAACTATCGGAGCCCAAGACCCCGATGCCTAAGGGCTCAGTACAATGCAATTACAACCACCACAAGCTGATACTACGGCGCCAGGGCGCTCTTAAGCGCCCAAATAAATTATCACTACGAAAAAGCCGGCATCGGAGCGCGCCTAAACACCAAGCTATAATCGTGAAGACAAAAGCACGCGATTAGGCGCCAGGCAACAAACTGTGCTATTTTTTAGCAATTAAGGGTAGTTCAAAGAAAATGTAAAAAAGGTAAAACCTCTAAAAACTGCATAGGATGAATTTTGTGAGTTGAAACTACTTCCAAAACTGCTGGAGAGAGAGAGAAGGAGAAGTTCAAAACTGCTTGGAAAAAAGAGAATCCACGTGAGAAAAGAGGAGAACAACTAGAAAATCAGGAGGAGAAGAAGTACCTTCTAAGGAATTGAAGAGGGGGGCTACTGCAGAAGAAAAGAAGACAAGATCACCATAAAAGAAGAAAGATAAGAGAAGCATTAAGCCACTTTAATTTCTGGTTTTTAGTCTCTCATGTACTTTGTAAGTTTAAGAACAAAGTATGTTAAATTTCCCACTATCCTTAATCTTAACCTGCTGTTTTTAATCTCCATGGCTGAGTAAACTTCTAGGTTGGTTCATGTTGATTGCACTTAGTTTGTGAGCAAGATTTTGTCATTAGCTTGAAATTATTCATTAAATGGTTTTAAATGTAAATTTTTAATTTATTTTAGAGCAATCAGTATTGTATAGAGATATAGTAATTTTTATTTTCTAGCAATTTGAGATAATCATGTTTGCACCTTAACTGTTTTCCATTAGTAATCTTACTAAAGATAGTGTAACTATTATTGTAATGCATGGTATGATCAAAAATATCTTTTTTATTAAATTTGAAATTTGATTTTGATTATTTTAGTGATAACTTAATTGAAACTTTCAGGAAAAGAAATTCTAGTATTGAGAAAGTTAACAGTTCTTCTATTAATGTTTGATTTTAATTCAGTTGCATATACCTTGCAATGATAAAACTAAATTATTAAGAGTTTGAACCTATATTCCTATCTATGAAGTTTCTCATGAATGTTCTTCATTTTGTTTAGCTATTCATAAATTTAGAGTTTTATTAGTTAAGAACACAAACAACCAACTTTGCATTGATCAGAATAAAATCTTATAGAACTGACTGGTAATTACACAAATCTCCATAAGGACAATGCTCCGGATACTCATCTTTATTACTTGAGATTATGAAGACTTCCATGTTTTTCACGCAAAAGCAACAAGAACACTAGTCCAAATGATGATCTTCAAGATATTCTCTTCTCGGATCTTAAACCGATGATATTTAAATCTTAAATTATAATGCTTTAATTAAATTCTTCTTCATTGGTTCACAAAATTTTATTTAAATCAAGTCTTATATTGTGTTAGTCTAATGTATAAATAATTTAAGAGCTTCCTAAACCACAAGGCTAAATTAACAACACATCACAATAATTACAAGTAAACCTATCAAAAAATTCGCATTTGATATCAAAAACCACAAGACACTCATGATTAGCTAGATCATTAAGAAAACGAGTCGGACTAGAACATATATTCAAACTAATTTGATAACAAATAAAACAAAAACAATGCTTTATTCAATCATATTTTAGCTCATTAAACGCTCAAAAAATTTTATAATTTTTATCAATTAGTGATATTCTAACAAGAATTATCTTAACTTGCATATCTCAAATTTTGTATTTAGAGTAACCTACTTAAATTTATCTTAACATAAAATATAACACACGTAATTTAGAGAATATAAATTTTCTATTACTAAAATAGGTAATATATAGAAAATCAAAATTCTGATTTAAAATATGTAGATATGTAATTTTGTTGTTATGCTCACATTTATTTTCAATATCAAATTTACATATTTACATTATATATATATATATATATATACATAATTTATTATTTTATTGTCATTTAAATGTGTAATAAATTATTAAATTTGGCAATTAGATTTTAATTTATTATTATCATGTTTTAAGATTAGCTCTACACATTCCAACCAGTAAAGTGTAGCTTTCATCAAAATCCTTAGATTTTATCATGCTCGTTCAATATGGTTCTAAGACATGCAATAATGATTTTTTTATCTTATTCATGTTTAGCTAGTTTTTGGATCAATGTTAGATCAAGTGGGCACAAACTCTATTCATTAGTTCATTAAAAAGCTTGAACTCATATGTTTGACTAGATAGTTAATGACCTAGATGCCATCAAAGTTCTATTTACTCATACTCAATTTGTTTGAAGCCCCTAGTTACATGTTTGAAAATTTCATTTAGGATCTCAGATTTTTAACTTATGTTTTAAAAAGGAACTCAATAATGTTGTATATGGAAAAACTTTTATTATTTTTAGCCTCAGTTAGTTCAATGCCAAGAGCGTGTACCCATGACGTTAGTGTGGTAATGGAATTCTAAGAATTTAGAATAATATCAGAATAAAGCCTTGTGCCACTTATCTAAAGTGATAAACAAAAATGCTTAGAAGAAAAATTCAAAAAAATATATCGCCTTGCAGTGAATGAACAAACTAGACAATTAAACTGCCTTATTATGTGAGAAAAATATCTAATGAAAGAAAATCTACATTATCATACTTGTAAGGAGATTACGGCAGTTCATAAGACATTATTTTTTCATGGTAATCAAGCAAATAACTGGATAGCCAGGCAAATTTGCTGAAAAAGATGGTCACAAGAAATTGGATTAGCACACGTCTGCTCATTTGGCATTTCATACTAGTTCATATTTGTTTCTCAAGAAGGTGGCCATTGCCATTAAGACAAACTTAGTAAAAATAAGAGTTAGAGCCTGAGGACATGATTCACAATATGTTTACAAGAAAATTTGTAGTACAGAGAAGGGGGTTCACCTAAAATCCCGTATCCTCCTTCCATGAACTTCAAATACTCCAAGGGCACCATTGACTAACGCAAAAGCAAAACTCTCAGATAAGTCATCACTACCATTATCAGTGCTTGAAATCTCTACGAAACAATGAATTCCCTCAATCAGCATGTATAAACTGTTTCACTAGCAGGCATGAAGTAAATTTAAGTTCAAAGACTGAATATTCTGAAATTAAATGAAAGGGAAAGAAAATAAAAATTATATTAAAGCTCACTTGATTCACTGAAAGATGCATTTGTTGCTGGAGTCGTAGTGGGTAACTCAGAAGAATATGAAGACTGCCTGGGTGGACGAGGCGCATAGGGTAGAGTCCACTCCATTACTGTAAATGGAAGAGCTAATGATCTGATCTACATAATTAAAGAGTAATATAATGAGAAGCAACACATAAAAGAATGAAATTATACAGATTTTACCAATTTTAAAAGTACTGCTGCTCTGCGTAAACATTCACTGAAAGAGAAACCATTTTAGGAAAATTTTAAAATCAAATAAAAAACAGTAAGTTGAAGAGGTCATTGACAGAAAAAGAGGTTGATTTGAAGAGGGTGGATTAATTGCATGAGATAGGCAAAGTTCTCAAGGGTTGGAGATGAAAAAACTTTTAGGGCGGCTTTGGACTGCTTGTCAGGAGATTGGAAATGTGTGAAGGAGATGGGAACGTGATAGGCTAGGTTGGTGAGGCCAGTGTAGGACATTATGGGGGCCACCAAAAATAGAGAAAGAAAGCGCAAAATATGAGATACTGGCTAGAAAGAAACAACTCTTGTAAGGCCCATGAAAATGAGAACGATGTTATCAAATCTTGTCTGACAGATTCCAGTAGACATTGAATTCTGAAGTCACTTAATTTGGTGAGTTTAGAATCTAGAGGATAATATGGGCTTTAAGGAGTTTCAATAATATATAAAAACTTAATTTTTTACTTTCTCAAATTAAAAACCAAAAAAACTAAAACTCGGTTGATGAGTTTACAGCTTAAGTTCCTTAAACCAATCAGTTCTTAAAGAAGCATTATCAAATCATATTTTAGACTAAATAAAGAAGATATCCTTTAATGAAAAGCTTTTAAACAATCTTTCATGCAACTTGAAACATGATTTTGAAAGCTACTTTATTGTTCAAGGAAACGAGCTTTGTCCATTATTGCATGTATTGTGCCAACAATATCAGTATTACCAAACCTCATTCTCCCCGCTCATTACAAGAGCACAAGTCGCACTAGTTTGTATAAGGTATGAGTGAAACATCGAATGGGTGGCATAGAATTAAGCTTTGAAGAATTATACTCAGGCTACAACTAAATTATAAAAATAAATATCTCAACAACAATAACAACATTAAGCCTTAGTCCCACTAGATGAGATCAGCTACATGAATCCTTTGTTTCCACTATGCATGATCAACAAGAATACTAATTAAAAATACCTTTTACAAAGCATCTAACTCTTTACTATTTATCTAAGCACCCAAATTTACAAATATATCATTCAAATCTTTCAAAATCTATACATTAAGGACCCTGCTTCACTTATGGAGATAAGCTTTCATAAGCGGGTATGCTTAATTTAATAAAAATCAAAGTTTCATACTGAATATACAGATTTTAAAAATTTTATGCAGTGCAAGTAATGTTCATAAATAAAAAAAAGCTAAAATTTTATTATTAAGTTAAAGAACCCTAAAGAGCATGTTTTAACAAAGCTGCTTAATTTAATCAACAAACTTACTGGTCTACTTAGTTTTAATATTAACAAATTGGTTAATTCCCTTATTTCTTTCGAGAAACTAATTATAACTGAAAAGATTAAATTCTTTTCAATAATGCTAATTCTGTCATAACCTGAGCATAAAATCCTGAACCCAGCTCAGACTGCCAACACACCAGGCACAAACTCAACCTGCAATACACTGAATAAACTCAGCTGTTGAACTTCAGCAACCAGAAACAAAAAAAATATAGCAAATCGACGAAGCCCTTCAGACTAAAGTCAAGCAAGAAACCTACTTATAAGCAAATTTATACATTTATGCATTTTAATAAGAAAATTTGCAAAAGTAGTGCCTCACTGTATAGTTGACTAACTAAATCCCAAACTGTTCATGGCCCAATTTAGCAAAAATAACCATTGAATGTGATCCAATTTTGGTCTCAAACTGAAATCAAATTGAGCAGTTTGGAAAATTGAAATTAAACTGAATAGCAAGTGGACTGAAATGAGCATTTGAATAACTCCAAATGAGAAAGGAAGAAATTTGAGTTAGGCAATCAACACCTAGCATAAAATTCTGTAGAATCTTCTTGAGACATGAATCCATTAAGAACTTGTGCTAGAGCTAAGTTTACTTGGAAGTGACACACTACATTACCTGAATGTAGTGAGAAATGTGCTAAGGTCGCTACATCAGCACTCAAGTGTAGTGTCAAATAACTGTTCCAGCATTATGGATGAATGCAAGTAACGAGGCAATTTAAAATATAAATTAAAATAAAATAATTAGAATATTGGCACTCTCGTTATCCAACATTTTGAGTTAATAGATATTATGATCAATAGATGGATAAATATTTTGTCTTCATAAAACAAATTGAGTGGGCGAGCAAGCAAAATAAACTGACATATTAAGCTTTAAACCCTCATACTAGAATAATAATCATCATGTGAATGCTATGGGTATCTTCCTAAATAAAAATTTAAAGGATAATATGAAAAAATTTAAGAGGTTGAAAGATTGAATTATATATTTAAAGATTATAATTAATCAAAAACTTTTAATATTGTAAGTATGTATGCTTTCTTGGATATGAGTATAAAAGAAATATTTTAGCATGACATGGAATAGTCAGTTCAAGGAATGCCTCAAAATAAAATATTATTTATAGGAGATTTAAATGGGCATGTTGAAAGGACCAAAGAATTTAAAATTTCATAATGATTTTAATTTTAAAGAGATTAATAAAGAAGAAAAAATATTTTTAAATTTGCTTTAACATATGATCTTATGGTTGCTGGTACTTTAAGAAAAAGAGATACATATTAACATTTATAAAAAGAGAATTTTAGAACTCAAATTGATTATTTTTACTTAAGAAAGCAATTCTTTATATTGCAATGATTGTAAGATTATTTCAAGTGAATAATTAATGACCAACCTGATTATTGATTTTAAATTTAAAAATGCAAAGTAAGAAAGTAGTATTAAATCTAAAATATACCATAAAATTAGATAGTGAAATCTAATGAGAATAATATAATTATATATAAAAATAAAGTTTTAAGACTTGGATAATGAGATTTTGAGACTAAAATTAACTTAAATGAAATTTGGTTGTTAGTTCTATTCACAAAATAGCAAAAAGTATATTTAATAAATTAAGAGATAGCAACTAATTGTAAAGATGCTTGTTGTTAATAACAAGATATTAGAGTAAATATTAAAAAAATGATATATGAATAAAGAATAGTTTAAATGTAAGAATGATGAGAATTAAAATAAATACAAATTAACTTATCGTAAATTCAAAATAACAGTTCATGATGCCATGATTGCAACAGTCAATAATTTATATGATAAATCAGAAATTGTTATAAATGAAAGGCACGAATATATAATTCAACTTAAGAGATACAAAAAGCAATGAATTTACTCAAGTAAAATACATAAAAATATAATGACAAAATATTCTTTAGAAATGAAGATATTTAATATAGATAGATATAATATTTTACTAAGATTGTACCAATACAATTAATATGAGTAAGTTTAACGAATATAAAAATAATATTAAATGCACTTTTGCTCAACAGGTTAGTAACTTTGAGATTGGGAATGTTTTAAAGAGGCTGAAGAGTGAAAAAGTTGTAAAATTGGATCGCATCTTTATTGATGTGTGAAAATGATAAAAGAAGAAGAGAAAGATAAAAAAACATAGGAAGAAACTATTATAAAGAATCTTTTCTATATAGAACTTAAGGAAGAGCTTTATATTTGATAATGCACCATGGAAACAAAGGATTCATATAACCAACCCCACCTAGTGGGACTAAGGTATTGTGTTGTTATTGTTATTGTTGTGGTGAATAGTCTACAACAACACCACCAAACCTTGATCACACTAGGTTGGATCAGCTATATGAATGCTTTATTTTCATTGTGCATGATCAAATAGAAGCCCCTCCCTAAGTTCCAAGGAAAGCAGATTTTTCCTAATAGTTGTTTCCCTTATTTTTTTGACCTTCCTCTTTTTCTTTTAATATGGGCGAAATTCATAAACTCACTTTTTTAATAGGTGAATTGTACGATCTACGCTTAATATTCCTAAACTATCTAAACGATATTCACTAATATTATCCGCTATTAGAGCCACTCCAACCTTGCTACGGATAAACTCATTTCTCATTCTATCCTTATGAGTATACCTACTCATTCACTTAAGCATCATTATCTTTGTAACACTATTTTATCAATAAGTTTCTTCTTTATTCCCCAACATTCAGCCCCATAAAACATAGCTAATCATATAAATGCTCTATAAATTTTCCTTTAATTTTGGGTGGGATATTTTGATTGCACAACACTCCAGAATCATTCCTCCATTTCATACAACCAACTTGGATCCTAATCACATTTCTCTCAATTTCACCATTATTTTGAATAATAAAACCAAGGTACTTGAACTGCTTGAACATCTTGATCACATAATCCTCAATAGTTATGTCCTCAAGATTAGAGCTTCTAACACAAGTGAAGTTACATTCCATATATTTATTTTAGATTTACTATGAAAAAAACCTTTCAATTCTAAAGTAGTCTTCCACAACTCAAGTTTTGCTTTAATTCCATCCCTAGTCTTGCCAATTAAGAGAATGGCATATGCAAATAATATGCACCAAGGAATCCCTCTTGAATGTGCACACTAAGAACATCAATAATTAAGGAAAAAATATGTGGGTTGAGATTTGGGCCTTGATGTAATCCAATAGTAACAATAAAATCATTAGACAAGTCACCATGCAATCGAATACATGATACAGCCCATGAATAGTCTAAAAGTTAACTAAAATACCAAGAAAAGTTATTGAAAATTTCTCATTTAAATAAGTCATTAAAGCATTAAATAAAGTAAAATGTGTGTATTGGGTTTTTTATAAGAAAAAATCATCATTGTTTGCCAAGTTAAGCCAAAAGTTATAGTGCAATAGCCAACATTATCAAACAATGACCTAACCTCCCCAACTTTTGTATTCAAAGTGGATATGTAAACAAAAAGGGCTTGACATGCATATAATATAAGGTGTAGTTAATTAAATTATTGTTAACATATTATTAGCTAGCTGAATGCAAAAAAAATTTAGTTTAGAATAAATACAAAGATGCTGACGTGCAAATGAAAGTTTAGCATAATAGAGCAAACCATGATAGGAGTCTTCGTCATAGCCCACACTTCAACTGGAGCATCACGAAACAGTATAAGAAGGTACCTGCAAATGATCTGTGGTCATCTTATAGAACATAAAATAAGCATATTAGCCAAGTTTTTTATGAATATTGATGGCATGTACCCGGTTAGAGCAGGACAAGGCATGTTTCACTGATGTAATGGGATTATTCTATCTATTATATATTGTTTTTATGTATCAATTTATCAAGTAAAATCAATTACTGTGATTTTTAATTTCCTAGGAATTTTTCAATATTTTGATGGTAATAAATGTATCTTTCCTAACATGAATTAAATTTAAATTTGTATTTATCATTGTTTAGCGCAATCAAACTATTCATCCACAAAATCATATTTTAAAAAAAATAAAAATCAAGTATTTATTATTTTAAACTGTTACTAAAGGCAAATCTCTGCTTTTTAGTCCTTTTTCCATATCCTAGATCCTCTCCCACAGTTATCTCCCCACGTTAAATATCCCCAAGGTAAAAAACACTTTCTCTTTGTTTTATTCTTGTGACTAGCCAGCCTCATCTCTTTCCCTAGATCTCTCATTAACCCCATTATATTCACAAAAATACCGATTGAATTTGAAACAAACAAGAAATCTAAGAGCAATTAAGAAAGAGAAGGAAGAAATTAAAACTTTGAAGATCTAATAATAGCGTGCCATCCTATGAAGTATGGAAGCATAAGAATGTCACTGCAATTAAGACATACATCAATTAAAATCTATTCTTCATAAGCCAAGGAAAGCAAAAATACTTATCAAGTGGAGTGTTAAACTCTCCATTTTTATAGATTTTATTCCCATAGGTGCTGTTAAAGCACAGGATGTGGCAAATTTCATCATCAATTATTACTGTAACATCCATGAACTTCCGCACTTCAAGAAGTCTCACCTTTTGAAAACCCATGGGTTATGTTAATGGTTGAGGTGTCCAAGACCCAAAGTGTTAATGGGAATGATTCTAATCAGTCCCAGCGATGTAGTACTGCTTGCAAGTCACTAAAAATAAATGAAAATATGAGGCATTGCTAAATGGTCTCAAGCTAGCTTGTGAAATACAGGTTAACAAAATTAGAGTTTTTGTAGATTCTTAGCTAGTTGTAAATCAAGTAAAGGGAGTGATCAAGGCAAGAGATCCTGCTGTCAATTTTTATATGAGGGGCATATAAAATGAGATCCTTAAATTAGAAAGTTTTTCAAGTAAGCATGTACCGAAGACAAGCAA
Organism: Gastrodia elata; assembly: GCA_016760335.1. Lineage (NCBI taxonomy): Eukaryota > Viridiplantae > Streptophyta > Magnoliopsida > Asparagales > Orchidaceae > Gastrodia > Gastrodia elata. The sequence continues at coordinate 45,789,879 of CM028675.1, read as the reverse complement.
TAAGGTTGCAGATCTCATAGCCAAATATGAAAAGCAACTTTAAAAGTAATCGGCCATCCAGTAGTTAATATCCCAATATATTGTTTATTGGATCAAAGAAATTCTAGACGTTTTGCCAAAGGGCATTTTACCCTTGAGCAAGTATAAAACCAGGTTCAATATTAATCATTCAAAGAGACATTCATGCATGGCAATATTCTACAAAACAATCCTATGATGAGATGAGCATAAGATGTGTGATTGAAATCAACACTTACAACATCCTTCATGAACTATAACTTGGAGAATGTAGTTTCACTCAGTGAAAGAAAATCTTGTAAGTCTTTCAGGCACAGGTAATTTTAGTCCTCAATAAAGACAATTACTCAGAAGCGCAAGGATAGTCAAAAGTGTGCTAATGTTATTTGATGGCATGCTTATCAACTGCAACCAATTGTTTTTTTGTGACTTTCACTGTATGAGGGATAGATTTCATAGGTTCTTTTTCACACATCATACTAATGAAAATATGTCCAAATTTTAGTACCCTATTTTATCAAATGGTTGAAGTTGTTGCTCTAGCCAAAACCATTTCTGAGGCTGTTGTTAAATTCCTCAATAAGCAGGTTTTCCACCATTTTGTCTTTTGCTAATATAACTGACAGGACTTCATGAACAAGAGAAAATTCAATCGATATTTGCCTCAATCCATCATCCGTAGTTCAATGGTCAGGCCAAAGTAACTAAATGAACAACCATCCAACTCCTAAAGATGCAGTCAGACGACAGAGAAAGTTGGGTTGACAATTTTCCAAATATACTTTGAGCCTCAAACTAAACTCAACACCAAGAAAAAACCAATTTCCCTTGGATCCGAGGATAAATGGTCTCATCCTAAGAAAAGTCTAGGTTATCGTTCATCCAAATTATAATAAATTTTCTCCTAATTGGAATAACCCACATATAATTAAAGTTTCTACTTATAAATTTGCTTATAAATTGTAAATGTTTGAATGGGGGGATTTTCCCCAAACTTTCAAGACCTCTAATAGGAAGCTATTTGATCCATGACTAGTAGACAATGTTGCTGAGGAAAAGTAATGAAGGAAGAGGTGCTCTATAAAATTCAAGCCATCTAATAAGACCTTCATTCCTCCGTTTCCACGATGGAGTTAAATTATTTTAACTCACTTTTAGATATTTGTGTGATGTAATATTAATTTCCTTAGATGGTAAGAACACAATTTAACCCTCCTCTATAGAGAGAAGACGCATCTAATCCCTTCTCGTAGATAAACTAACCATTCGTCTCTTATATAAAAGGGGTTCTTTTATTTAGCCTCTTATGTGCAACATTATCTTATGGTGTTTTATCGTATTTTGATTCAAATAATAGTTTACAATACTTGAATCCAGTCCAACAAAATTTTCATCCTAAAACAATCATCCACGCTTCTTCAAAGCATATTATACATTAGTCGGGTTATTCCCTGCTTCAGCAGTACCTAGAACTCTCGTCTTATATAGACCTTTGTAATGATGAACTTTCCTTAAATACAGATCCTGAGTATTTTGAATGAGTGTTGGCTGAGTTGGTCACTAGCCATCCTTCATATCATGATTAATGTTTGGTGAAAGTGATTTTGCTAAAGATTTGAGGCACATCAGCATATTATTATCAAAGAATATTGTACAACAAAAATGCTAGTGCATAATCAAACTATTACAAATATGTTGCAAGATAAAAAGGGCTCGGGTGGCCTTAGTCATCCTCTTCATCACTCTCTTCTATATCTTCTTCCTAGAGTTTTCTCAAACACGCTTCTTTTGCCAAGAGCCTGCCAAAACCCATTTGATCAAAAATTCCACTTTTCCTCTGACGATTGATCCCTGAAGTACTCCGAGTGAAACTTTATTCAAACTTTAATTCTTTGTGGCTTGAGCGGTCGACTTTCCCTTCAATTAATAATCAAATCTAGAGCACCACAAATCATTATCAACTAAAACTTATCATGGATTTGTAGAATCATTTTGACCTTTCTAGTTCTAAGAAAGAGATGTCTTCTCGAATGACTTGTCTTGAAGATCTATTAATGTGTCCTCAAATTGAGGATCTCTTCACCCTTCAAGCAAATCTCCTAGTCCTAAGTAGATATCTAGCTCGATAACATTGTTGTTTCATATCATCGCCTAAAGAACCTTCTCTATAACAAACACCTAAAGCTTTTTATGAACATCAAAATTCAAAGGTCATGTTTATGCTCAAGAGGAATAAACCAGAATTAAGTGTGATGGAACAGCTCTTCCTTAGCTTCTTTCTTTACCAGTCATGGGAGGAACATGTCAAGGATTTACCTATCTTTTAATTTCCTCCACCTCAGCGCCTATAAGCTCCAAATGCTTATGAACATGAGGGTTCTTAGAAACTTGCACTTCCCTCCTCACTGGGAAGATTGACGTCAACTTTTTCCAAAGAATATCGAAAGGATGATTGTCTCAGAAGCCTATCCACCTTGGCCTTCCACTGCCTCTGCAATCCCAACAACTGTCACTACATCAAACTTATGAATATCTTATACAAAATAATGATTATCCAAAATTAAATCAGTAACAGGAATATGACATTCATGGGAGGCCTTCATATAATTTTGAACATACATCCTACTACTGCATTTCAACAACATCACAATTTGGTTATTAGTGTCGAATGTCTTAACAACAAAGTAGTCCAAGCATTTCCAATGTAAGAGTTTAACATAATAAAAGTGAAGCGGTATCAGATAAGTTACCATTGAAACAAGCTGTATGGCTTTGATAAGGCCGTCACTCCTTAAAAGTAACAAAATATTTGTAAGAAAATTACTATTCTATGGTGGAGCTTTGAGTGTTTTGGAGCGACCAAGAAATAATTATGTATCAATTGGAGGCAAACCTAGCACAAGATTAATTCAAATTGCAACAAAAATTCAATGGGAGCTTTGGCGTGCCCAAGCACTGGACCGGGCGCCCAGGCACTGGACCGGACGTCCAGATGCAGCCAGAAATGAGCCAATATTTTAGAAGACAATTAGAGTTGAGCGCTTAGGAGCATCCACGCACCTATTAAAAAGCCAAAAATCATGAGTCTGACGCCTGAGCGCTCCCGTGAAGATGCTCGAGACAGAGAACAGGTTGGGCACCCACTAAAGGAATCAAAATCGAGCCAGTCAAAGGCCCCAGCATATAGGCACACCTAGGCTCACTGTATTTAATCAAAACCTACCAAGTTTTTTCCTTGTATTTTGTCAAAATCCACCGAACTCTTTCTTTCCAAGACCAAAGAGGTTGGTGTCTGGGAGCACCCATGCGCTAGATGAAGCGTGAACTTCGTAAGGTCAAGTCCATGCATTAATTTAGGCCCAAATATTTTATTTTTTGGGATGTTTGAGGGCAGAAATGTGCTAGGGTATAAATACCCTTGCTATTTATGGTTATGAGTGGTTAATGACATGTATGCAAGGGTAGTGGCTACTGTGAGACTGGAATCATATTCTTCCCAAGGAACTCTAAGTGCAGCAAACAAGGCATTGGCTATTGTAAGTCTTGTAACTTATTCATTTATAGTGAAATCATTTTGCAGTGACAGCTCTATAATTTTTTTCGCAAAGAATTTTTCATGTAAAATCTTTAGTGTTCTTTGTGTTTGCATTTGTGTGTTGTGCATCATTTTTTCTTCTATTTCTTTTTTGCAAACTGTTCTAATTTGTGATTGTTACGAGAGTAATGAGGTTGGGATTCATTTAGTAAGTTGTGATTCAGCCCTTTTTCACAAGACTTGGTATTGGAGAGGTTGGGACCTACTCTAGTGGGAACAATGGAGGATGAAGGTTGATATAAAATCGAGAAATTCAATAGGACAAACTTTGTTATGTGAAAAATGTGAATTGAAGACCTATTATATCATTAAAAATTATATAAGTCGCTGGGAGGAGCTGATTAGAAACCAATGGACATAAGAAATGACAAGTGGAATTTACTTGATTAAACTGCTCTAGCTCAATTCGACTTTCCCTTGCATCTTCAATTGATTTCAATATCATAGATGAAAGATCAATATTGATCATAAAAATGCTCTATCAAGAATGTGTAAGAACCCTCTGCATCCAACAAGGTTTTCTTGAAGAAATGGCTCTTTAAAATAAAGATGGTGGATGGTAGCTAATTGCCAAAACATTTCAACAATTTCACTACAGTTATGAGACATTTAACCTCAATTAGTATAAAATTCGAGGGGTCAAATGAGAGCATTGTTGCTATTATCCTTATTGTTGGACAATTGAGATAGCTTAGTTATGACAGTGAGCAGCTCCTCAAAAAATGGTACATGGAAGTTCGATGAAATTGTTGGACTAATCCTTTTTGTTGAACCAAATGATGAGGCATCTACCTAAGCTTTTAATGTCAAAGGTAGAAAAAGAAATCTGAACTGAAATATGAATCAAACCAATCCAAATCAATAAGAGGGAAATCAAAATTAAAGGGCCAAATTGAGTGATGTAATTGCAGCAAAAGAAAGCTGAAGGAGCTGCACAGAGCAATGCAACGAACATTACGATGAAGTAGCTCCAAGATGCACTAATTTGGTCGTATAATTACACCAATTCTTGGGCAGCATACTTAGGTGCGTCATTCTACGAAGTTGAATAAACATACGTCTAAAAATTATATAGGTGGCTTGGGGAAGGTATACTTGGAGGACAACAAGCCTTGCAACTTTGTCAATAAAGGTGGTGTGGACATCAAATTGTCTAATAGCTCAACATGGCAACTGAAGAAGGTTTGGCACGTACCATCCTTGTAGAAGAACCGAGTCTTGATGAGTCAATTAGCTCGAGCTAAGTACATCACCACTTTCATCAGAGAATCATGAAAGGTACCAAGGAGGCACTAATAGCTACAAGACGGAATATCAAAGGCGAGCTTTACCTGGTCAATAAAGCGTTGAATTCCTTAGCATCATTGAGCGTTGAAGACAAGTCAATGGCATAGGAGGCTCTGGCATATGAACAAGAGAGGTTTGAAGTCTCTCCTCTTGCAAAGTAAGCTTTTCAATTTAAAATCTACTTATTTGAGCTATTGCACAGATTGTGCCAAAAAAAAATCAGTTTTTCAAAAATTGGGAGAGCTCAATGCACAAAAATTGGAGCTAGTGCACATAGGTATATAGGGTCCAGCTTTATTTTACAAAAGCTCTAGTTTCTTCATTGGAGGGTTCAACTTTTACAATCATAACCTCTAGAAAGATATACACCTTTGTATTTTATTTATTATTGACTAACAGTAATGAACCAAAAAGTTTTGAAGGACCCAAAACCTCAAATGTGTGGGAGCTTGCGACGAGAGAAGAGATACAGTCTCTAGCATCTAATCAAACCTGAGATTTAATGAAGTTACTCACAAAAAAAAGGCACTTCAAAACAAATAGGTGTGCATGCTGAAGTAGAAGCATAAGGAGAGTAATGCTACAAGAAGAGATTGGTTGCGAAGAGCTTTTGGCAGAAGGAAAAAGTGAACTACATAGAGATCTTCTCTCTGGTAGTCAAATGATTGCAATTCAAATGATACAGAGGCTACTAGATAGAGAAGACCTTGGCCTAGAGTAGAAGGATGTAAAGATAACATTCCTCTCTAGCAAGTTGGAGGACATTCGCATGTTAAAATTGTAGAGATTTGAGGTACAAGAAAGGAGAATCTGGTGGGCAAACTCGAGAAGAGTTTATACAAATTGAAGAGTAAGTGTTGAGACAATGTTATAAGAAGTTTGAAGAGTTCACATTGGAGAACCAATGCACCTGGTGTCAAGCAGATCACTGTTACTAAATCAAGCAGTTTGATAGCCATTGTATAATACTATTACTATATATAGATGATGTATTAATTATAGAGGTTAATACGGGATCCATTCATAGCCTTAAGGAACAGCTATCAAATGAATTTGAAATAAAGGATCTCCGGCATACCAAGCAGATTCTCAGGATGAAGATCACAAGGTAGGAAAGGAAAAACTCAGAAGCTGAGCAAGTAAGATTATATTGGGAAGATTTTGCAAAGATTGAACATGGATGCACCAGAGTTATTTAACACAACACTAAGGAGTCACTTCCATATTTCAAAGGAAGAATCACTAAAGTCCAACAAAGAGAGAAAAAGACTCCATATGTTTTAGTCATCGAGATTTAATGTATGTTATGATCTGCACATGTTCGAACATCCACATACAGTGGGAGTAGTTAGCATAATCATGGGCAATTCAGAAAAAGTGCACCAAAAAGCTATAAAATAGATCTATAAATATTTGAGAGGGACTACAAGAAAAGCACTACTTTCATGGATCTGAAAAATAGCTATAAAGTTTTGCAGGCTCTAACTAAGTAGGAGATCTAGACAGCAGAAGAAGCACCAAAGGATATCTTTACCATGAGTAGCACTGTTGAGCTGGATTTCAATGCTACAAAAGATTAGAGCACTTTCAACCATGTAAGAGGAATATGTTGTCATTTTAGAGACAAGCAAGCTGATAATATGACTGTAAGAGTTCATGGAAAAATTGGGCAAAAGGCATGAATATAGCAAGATGCATAATGATAGTCAATGCGTGATTCATCAAACCAAGAACACCACATTCCATGCCAGGACAAACTCATACAACTTCAGTACCGCTTCATATGAACACTTCTTGAGGAAAGGCCTCTGATGTTGAAAAAGATTCACACCTCTCAAGGTTTGGTGAATATGCTAATGAAGACAGTGAAATTGGGTGAACTGAAAATGTGCTTGGCTTTTGTGGACCATGGTACATACAAAAAGTTTAAGATTGAGTCACACCACACCACTATGGAAGGAATTAAGATTAAGGAATGGAGAAGCAAAAGAAGACTCACACTCAGTCTCCAAGTGGAAAGTTATTATGGTGAAGCCTTGAGTGTTTAGAAGTTAACATGAAATAGTTATGGATCAACCAAAGGCGAACTAGACAAGAGATTAACTTAAAATGCAGCAGAAATTCACTAGGCGTTTGGACAAGCCTAAACGCTAAGCTGGGCACCTATGTGCACCCCATCGCTGAACTTGGTACCCATGTGCGCCCAAGCGCCTATCAATACCTTGAAGAAAAATGGGGTCGTACACTTGGGCCCACGCACCCATTAAGAAGCCAAGAACTGTAGGTCGGGTGCTTGAATGAACCCAACCCATGAAGATGCTCAAAATAGCATGTCGGAGGCCTGTTCAAGCACTCGCTAAATGAGCCAAACCCAAGCTACTTAAAGACCCCGACACCTGGGCCCACTCTGGCACTATGTATTCTATCAAAACCAGTTCAGACTCTTAAGCAAGCTATGGCATCAAATGAAGCTTGGACTTCTATTTAAGGTAAAACTCCTAGGTATTAACTTAAGCCCAAATTTTTGCCCATTGGGATTTTTGAGGGTAAGAATGTGCTAGAGTATAAATGCCCTAACTGTTTAAGGCTAAGTGTGGTCAATGTTTTGCATGCAATGGTAGTGCTTAATTACAGTATCAAACTTCACCAAACAAAACTTTGGGCGCCCAGGCATAGGCGTGGGCTCAAGTTAGACAAGCAGAGGATGAGCACCCAAGCACACCTAAGTGCAAGCCTGACCAGCGGCAGAGACTTGACGCCTAGGCGTGCTCAAGCACATGTGCTTAGCCAGCGTCAACCAGAGGCTAGACGCCCAAGCGCCTATGAGCCTACTAACAGAATATTGAACCAGCCTCTATTGTATCTATATATACTTATGTAATGCTACATTCAAATTAATGAGAATTATTTTATCTCCGAGCATTCTTTCATGGTATCAGAACATTTTTCTCACACACCATAAACCTCCTCTTCTCCTCTAAACCTTCTCAAAGAACCTTCCTTCTACACCTCATCAAGAACCCCACCATTCTCTTCTCAACCTTCAAAACTCATCTAAGCTCTCGGCCTTCTCAACTCCGCTCAAGAACTGCATCCACTCTACCTCTCACAGCCAAGAACTTACCATGTTGTTGATTAAACAGGCAAACTCTCATTTTTTCAGCCTTTCTCCTTTTCTTGATCCAAAGAAACAACCTTCACATTAACTCCGACTTCACCACCCCCAGCTACATCAACCAAGAATAGCTTCAGCTAATAACTCCCAATACAACCACTCCCAATACAAGGATTGGCTAATGAGAGAATACCTATTGTAAATCAAATAACTGGTGGAAAATATTGCTACTACAGGATTCAAGATCAATAATGAAGACTTCATTCTTTACACCCTAAACAGCCTCTCATCTACATATCAAGTATTCAAAACCGTCATTCGAACTAAACTCACACTATCAATCTTGATGACCTATACTCTCTTCGAAGCAGAGTGAAGAGATCAATGTCCAACAAGATCTCCATAGAGAAAATCAGCTATCCAGCACATCCCAAACTAGCAGCACCCCTTTGTCCTTGGTAATTAATAAAAAAATTTGAATAGGTGTAACAAAACTTTGAAATTTTCTATGTTGAATTGTACTTTATTTAGGCCTTCATTGCAAATATAGTTAAATGTATGTAACAATTTGACTTCTTGTCACCCTTGAACGAATATAGAATTAATCACTTGTTACAATAAATAAGGTGTACAACCATGGTTTCATTCATGTTAAGAACCAAAAACATGGTCAAATTTACTCCACCCCTGCTTCTCCTAAGATGCTCCTATATGGTAAGTGCCATATCCTTCATCCAAAATTGTTTAACACTGCATCTTGCATCCAAGTCGTCCACTACGATGTCGAGGAACCATCCATGCCTTCCTCCATAAGGAAGGCTAGCTTCTACATCTTCACATTTGGTAGGATGGATTCTACCTAAAGGGATGGAGAAGAGGTGGGCAAATAATATCGTATGTCCATATAACCAAGGCCAACTCTCTAGGACATTTTGGTTCAACTGTCCCCTCGTGACAACCCTCACTCACACACATGATAACTATTTGAAAGAAATTGCATGCATACACCAAAAAATTTCAAATGGATAACAAAGTTTGTTTCATTACTTGTGAGCTGTGTGGATAAAAAAAAATTCAATACAAAAAAAAATTATCACATGTGTTCATTTTATACTACTACAACCTTCTATCTTTATTAAGCTTCCGTGTATAAAATATGTGGTGGGGAGAACTTACTATGATATCGTAAATCTCTGTGTATTTGCCACCACACATTTCATCAAAACCCGAAAATTGAATACATCATAAGGGAATACTCTCAAGAAAGCAAGATTGTAAATTGCCCTTTCGCTTTTTTCTTTTTTCATTGAAGCACACAAAGGCTTACTATTGGGCTGGCTTGACCAATCACTTGCACAATTTTAAGGAGATGATCGTCCTTAAAAAATTGGAGGCCTTGTATTTATCTTGCATCTACATCATCCTCTCTACAAAGTTACATGAAATCATTGTAAGAAACAAAAGTACTATATTCATAATCATGGGCTTCAACTAAATTCTTTCTAACATTCTCAAGTTTTTCAAAATTGCAGATTCATTATAATTATTTACGTTTGAGATCCGTCTTCTAGTCATTCATTTCCCTCAGATACTTACATAACTTAACAATACCTCGGCCAATGCTATTCATTTCATCAAGGCTGGCCCTAGAATCTTGAACTGATCATTTTGATGCTTTTCTAATGATAATTCTATAGAAGAAAGGGTTCCCATATCTTCCTCATGAAACTACTCCTTGAAATAGTTGCTCCTTTCAAGTTTTATAAGAGGACAAGGGGATTTTGTGCTCAAAATCCATGTCCACTAATGGGGATGGCAAGTCAATAACATCTGTATTTTCTTATTTTACCCCTACATACTCGTTCACCCATACACCTTCCTCGCCATCATCAAAGCCAAGTTCTTCTTCTACTTGGTTAAGAGAAGAAGCTTCTTGAAAATCCTTAACAGCTGGAAGCAATCTAGCCATCAAAGTCTTGACTTCTTCCGTGGACTGAGTTTCCTCTATTTTGCCATTTAGTGGTTTTGACATCATATGGATGTGTTTACCTTTCGCTATCGATTTAACAACTTTTGATAATTTTCTCTTTTTACAAATATTCTTCTTCAATTGGCAAAGCAGGATGTTCATGACATCATAAAACTACTCATCATTTGGAGAAGACATTTTCCTCCTCGAGACTACTCTGCAAGAGCATGACTACAATGGAACTTAGAATTTCAAACGCCTTCACGTGCAACATGTTTTGCAGTTAAAACCAAGGGAAGAGTTCTACCCTATTTTTGTGCAACTTAAGCATGACCGTACATGTATTGTGATCCAGGATCAATGCGAATCAATGGACAATCCAGCTATGTAGGCAATCAAATGTAGATCTAAGCTTCACCGTTAATTAAGATAATGCGGTTCAACTTTGCAAACTACTCATGGTTCTGGATGAGCTATCACATCCCTTTTCATAAGCAGCACTTCAGTGTATGACATGTCCTTGTCCAAATTATTTTAAAACTATGTACTTTCACTTATAAATAATTTGGTCCTTAGAGAAATTAGAGCTACAAATTCCTACATATAATTGTTTAAGCGTCAGAAACACTCTGGCCATAACTCTGTTGAACCTTGTATTCTCCTAGTACAAAGTAAAATCTTTCACTCTACCTAAAGTGGGTATACGCCTACTTAAGCCGAATCATAATAAATCCTTATCTTTTGGGCTTCCTTTGTTGTTTGCTTGTGCAAACCTTTCAAACATTGCATGAAAAATTATTGAACAACATTAGTTTCATCCAAGTAAACCAATCCTCTAAACCCAAGTATCATCCAAATTTATCAAATTTGCAAATTACAAGTATTTGCCCAAATAGCAGAATTTAAGACGGTAAGCTTTACATTAAACAAAATTCCTACTCTTCTAAATTTGAGTATTAAGGCCCCCTAAATATTCTTAAAGCATGCAATAAAATGCCACCAAAAGGGTGTTTAGCTTAAGGTAGATGTTATTTTTAAATAAAACAAATATAAAGTATCTTAACAAAAAAATATGCTAAGTTATTACTATTTAAAAATTTGTAATGTGATTATTTTATATGTTTGTTTAGTAAGAAGTCCAAAACTATAAGTGAGAGAATTAAGGCAGGGCTACCAAAGGATGATGATAATGGTCGATGAGGACTAGCAAAGCCTGCAAGTTCCAACGAAGCTTGGAAAGGGCCAGTGAAGTTGAGGATGGCCAGCAAGGATTCGACAAGGGCTAGCGGGGAAGAAGTTATGCATAGGGCTAGCGTGGATGAAAAGGGCCAATGATGAACGGAAAGTGAGTCATAGTTTTCATCTAGTAATGGCCTTATGATGGCTAGCTTAGTTCCAAAGGGCTATCATGGTCGAAGTGGGCTAATGATAACTAGCAAGGACCAGTAAAGATTTGCAAGGATCAAGCAAAGGAAAAAGCAAAAAATATCCACTAAGGATGCGTTCAGGGGCCTATAGGACTAGCTATGGCCCAGTTATGGTCAGTGAGGGCTGATGAAGCCTGACAACTCATATGTTGGTTAGCGAGGCTCAATGAAGGTGGGATATGTCATGGTGAGAGTGTTTGAGGATTCCCAGGGTCAACAATGGCCCGAATAAGGCTAGCAATAGCCAACGGGAAGCCCAATGCTAACCAACTTGTTTAGGCAAGATCCATTGTTTTTTATTTTTATCATGATTCATGACATTTGAAAATCATTTAATTCAATTATAATCTAATTCAATTATAATATAATTCTCCCAAAATTTTACTTTGCAACCAAATTACATTAATCCAAACATCCAACTTTCAACCTTACAAGAGTTTTACTTATGTCAGCTTTAATTTAAACCAACAACCCTTAAAAGAACAAAGAGTAAACACTATGTCCTAATGACTACGAATTGTCAGCTTTAATAGGTATCTTAGGAACAATAAGTGACATTAACACATGAACTGCAGGCTTTAGTAGTTGTTGTGCTATGTCCTAAATTAAATTGCTATGAGTTTGCAAGGCTAGGTTAATTTAGACTCTATAATGCTCTATGACAAGTAGTGTGATGACCCATGTTAGGCTGTTAACAACTAAACTAATATCGGATGCATCTCTCCGCAGGGTCATATTGGCGGTGAAGTAAAATAGCACTTAAACAAAGAGTCAAAGCCATTCAAGTATAAAGAACTAACATTCATTCAACTTGAAATAAATAACATCCATAATTTATTACATAAATATCATTATACAAAGATGATTATCTCTAGAAGGGCAGTTAAAATTCGTTAATTTCTCACGTCATGCCTTTAGACTATATCAGCCTCCTCCAGCTGTATCTGATCTAGCATTATAAAAATAATGCCTTAGTGCACATTCTAAATACAAATGATATTAAAGATATACTTTAAGCAAATGCGAAAGGCAAAAATGATAATAATTGCAGGAAAATATAATTTATAGCAAAAAGATAATCATAACTCCTGTAAAATAAATATTCTTTTATCACATGCCAAATTTTCAAATGAAAAAGCAATAATAGCATAAAAATCCATGCTTATGTTTATGTCTATGATATTATGAAGCAATGATAGCAATTCTGATGAGCAAAGCCAGAACTATGAGGCTGAGTTCATATGCATTTAAGCATAACCTTCACCTGGGCCCCCTTTAAGGGCTTCAGATGGCAACAAATATGCATTTAAGCATAACCTTCACCTGGGCCCCCTCAAAGACTCCAGATGACACTCTTATAGATCCCGAGGACTAGCCCTGTCCCTAACCTATTCATGCTCCGTTTCGGAACACTTTTGCAACATTCGCAAGATACATAAACATCATTTTGTTTCTCTTACATCATTAGTAGTAAGAATAACGCATTAAGTAGCAACACAAAACAGGCTCAAAGCAATGCTTAAGCAGCAAATGATAGTAAAAAGCATAAAAATAATATCTAGTGTATCTTGTGTTTTACTTAACAAGATGAATCACTCACAAACTTGATGTGTTTGAAAAAATTATAATTGACATCTTATTAAACTTTGCAATGACCTATTTATAAGATTTAAAATTTACATTCTTGTTCTTAAGTTTGATTTTTACATTTATATACTTAGAATCTCAAAGTCATAGGAAAAATAATGTTTTTTCCTAAAATTATTAATTTTGTTCCAAATTTCATATAAATTCGAATGCTTAAATGCAAAGAGACTTATAAGTTAGAATCAAGTGTATCAAATCATGTTACGTAGATTAGAACTTCCTTCATATGATTCAATACTTAACCTTGCTGATTTACAAATCTAAATGCAAGAGTTGAATGTAATAAAATCGCACGATGTCTAAAACCCAATATAGTAGTAGTTCAAATTCCTATTTTCTTCAACTTTAAACTTCATCACTACATTATCTTTAATTTATTTTACTTTTAGATCAAACTTTATCATTATTCACTAGATTATGAAAATGACCCTATCACAGTGTATACGTGGTCTTATAATCAAGCTAAACCAGGATGATAAAAAGAATTTTGTACCCAATATGAAATATCTTTAGTCGTTACCTAGTTCAACAAACTAATCATTATTTGAATAATTAAACAAGCATTCATAGTCAAAAAATATCAAGGGATACCATAAGAAATTTCTAAATATATCAACCCTAAAAATTATTATTACCTCATAAGGTAACATTTCTCTCAAGCTTTATTTGCATTATATTTTCTGCTCTCAATTAACATGAGCAAGGAAGGTGTTGCACCTTCCTTTTATGAATATAAAAATATAATGCATATTACAATAAATCAACTTTGAATGTAAGTTTTAAATATTTATACATATAAATTCGGTACATGCAATTCTAGCTTTCGGCTCTCACTCTCTCTCTCTTTCCTTCTCTCTCGATCGGCTGAAGATAAAAGAAAAGGGTAAGAATTCGTACCTTATAACCCAGTCGATCGCAGCGAAGAGTCGGGCGCAGGGGGAGGCGATCGGGAGTTGCGCGGAAGAAGAAGATCGAGCGAAGGAAAGGGAGTTGCACTGCGTCTCTCGGGCATAAGAGCTACGGCGGAAGAAGGGATCGATTCCACTTGCTCGGTCGGCCGCCAGGTACGCCCTCACTGTGTCTTACGAGAGTGTTCGATCTGTGAGGAGTCGAGTGAGAGCAATGGAAGAATAGCGGCATGCGCTCGATTAAATAGGGTGTGCGTGCGTAACGCACCGTTTCGTTCAGCTAGGGGGAGATGCTGAAACACGCGTAGGTTACGAGAGGCGTCTGACATAATTGAAAATGGCGCCATTATAGGAGCTGAAGGGAATTGAGTGGTTCTTAAAAAGCCAATAAGTGTACGTGTGTTTCCAATTTCTTTCCTAATAAAACTGTCGACCTTAATTGCCGACGATTTTTCTGAGACTTTCGTTTCCTGTTTTGATCTTTCGCGCTTAATGGCAATTTAAAGTTTCTTATTTCAGCTTAAATGAATTTGAAAACTTTCTATATTAAGGATTGTAACTGAAAACTGAAATCTAGCGGGAGTTTTAACGGAAAACTAAAATCTGCGGGAGATCAACGGAATTTCGGTTTTGCATGAAAGTAACGTCTCCCCTACAAATGACCTAGGGTCATTACAAGTAGCCTAGTAGTAAACAGGTTATTGACTTCTCATTGCCTCTCTTAGAAAATATCTAATAATACAAAATTTAGAAGCAAAAAGCATGTATAATAAACAAATACAAACAATTAACTAAAATTTTGCTTACTAATAAACTATAAGAAATTAACTAAGAAATCATCAACATATTAAGTGCCAAATTTACAAATAATGTAGAGACAAATTATGTACATTGTAGCATAATGGCTTGAATCAGACTATTTGCCAAAGGTGGTAAGGTGACTTTCTCACACTTGTATACTCACAAAATTGTGTAGATGGTATTGTATGTTGGGAAATTAAGGACTGTTAATGGAGCAAACTAATGAGACAAGCAATGTACAATTCTATAATTTCAAACTATTAATATGTATCAAAATCGTGCTTTAACAAAAATAAAGCAAAAATATAGCTTCCAATGCAATGGTTGAATCAACAATTCCAATGGTTCTCCACAATACTCCAAAAGCTCTCTAACAATGCTCCAAAAGTTCGTAAGTTAATGCTTCAAAGTTGCCTCGAACCAATGTTATTTGCTGATATAGCAATGAATGAGTAGTATGTATTGAGATGTAGATTGCCTGATTAAATGGGTGTTGGCACAGGTTTGTGGCTGGAGATTAGTATATTGTTTCAAGTTTGCACTTTTGTTCGGGTTGGGCAGTTAGGTCGCTTTGGGTTTAACCAAGGATGGCTAAATTGGGCTTGATTTAATCTGGAAGAACATTTGGAGGGATCAGTTTTGATGGGTTGGGCTGCCAAAATTCGGAGGGAATAATTCTCTGTTGTTTTAGGATGGCTATTGGTGGATCAAGGTGGTTTTGGGTGAGAAGCTGCCAAAACAAGGAAAGAGATGGAAATAAGGGACGGTGTGTGGAGTAGTAGGTAGTCACTACAGTTGAATGAGTAGTAGTCGACTATGAGAAGAGATAAACTCTTCTATTAATGAGACAGCAAAACTACACTCGGAAAAGAGCTAGATTTTTCCTATGGAGAGACTAGCCAATGGGGGATCAATTGTGAAAGAGGGAGAAGGAAAGAGCAGTCTGGGGTGGGTTTCATGATGAAGTATTAGACAATAGAATATGCTGACATTGGCCAATGGAGAGAAAGATGACGAAAACGACAAAGGAGGAGGGGTATCAGCTGCAACGAAGAAAAAGTGTCTTGAACCAGTCTTGGTGGTGGAATGCCAAGACAATAACTCTGATACCAAAGTTGGTGATGGCTATATAAGTCGTTACAAAAAAAGTGATGGCACACTACATCAGGTAGGGAAAGGAAGCACACTTTTGCCAAAGAGGGGATAGTTGGGTTTGGTGGAACCTTGAGTGCAGCCCAAAAAAAGTTGAGCTTAAATGGGGCATACCTAGACACACAAGTTGATGCGCCAGTGCAAGCACAAAAGAAATGATGGCAGAATCTCAAATGTTTGGACGTGGCCTAAAATATGATTTTATGGCACTATTTGGGGCTAGGGTGTGTTGGGCTATAAATACACTTTTATGTGTACGGTTTTGTGTAAGATGGATTTAAGTGTTCCAGTGGCAGGGAAGTGAGGATCTCATGATAAGAAAGTTGTGAGAGCTTCAAGGCATAAACATAGTGCTTCAAGGCATAAACATAGTGCAATCTCTCTTGTAATCTTCTTATTATTCATACAGAAGCATTTCATGATGTGGCTCTATTATTTTTCCCAGATTTTATAGCGGTGTGTGAATTGTGTGCCTATTTTTTGCATTTTTCTATGCATCTTATGATTATTTTTTTTGCTCAAAGGTGATAGCCAAAATCCTCCCAATGTTTTCGCTGCAAGTTCCCGTAAAAAGGTGTTTGAATCACTAATAAGGCAATGCAAGTCTTGAAGAAAATAATATGGGAAAAATAGTCCAAATAATTTAATCAACAATCCTTCAAATGGCATACATAAAGGAAACTAGAAAAGTATTTTAAAAAGTTAAATGCGACAATACAAATAATCATTAATCACAAAGTAAAAGATAGAGACATGTCTAACCAAGATCGACAACTAATTGGATAAGGATTCAAGTATTAAGTATTACCGTAACACCCGTTGTTAGATTAATATATCAAATCTAATAGTGAGGCGTTACAAGTACAATGTGAGTTTTGCATGAAGATTTCATCAACCTTGAATGTTAAACTACATTTTAAGGAAATCCAAACACACATTATTTTAAATTGTTAAGTGCAGCAATTTTAGCTGGTAAGGGTAGCTAGAATACATTCCATGAAATTGCAAATTCAAAATTTGCAAAGTTGAAATTTAAAAATATCAGATGTAGCAAAAAAGGATGCCGTTCCTCTAATAAAATCATAAAAACATTAGTGTAACCAATGACAAGCCAGCCAATTCAATATAGTTGAGGGGCCAGTCTATGGGGTGATAAAGGTCTATCTAGGCATTCTTTTCATCCAATCAAATGTGATGTAGTAACTAAACTATGGTGTGTTGCATCAGGCAAACTTTTTAATTGAGTGTGCTCTTTCACAAGTACAAGAAACAATTACTATGGGGCTTGCCACGTAGAGAATCACGATCATAGATTAAATAGAACCTAATCAAATATAAAGAGCAATTTGTTAAATTATCCTAATACACCTCAAGGAAAAACAACTTTGGCATTCTTGTAAGGGTAAGGCTATTGCATGATTTTCCATATAGTAGGCCATTAAGCCAGCAATAATAGAGAACTTTCAGATATGACTAATTAGAAAAAGAAATTAAACAATTCAATCAAATCAGGCTAAATTAAGATAAATAACATCATGCAAGATATCTGCAAGCTTTCTTAATTGTTATACCATTGATTATAAACAAAGGAAAAAAAGTTGAGGTGCTTCAATTATTTAAGGGAATCACATGGATGATATTTCTTTTAAGGGCCTTTACTTGCAACTTTAACATTTACAAATAAAGCACTATCATTTCATCAATCACAAGATTCTTCTAATTATAAGTAGATATAAGGTGCCATGCAATTTAGAAATGAGGATATGAAAGTGTTTTATTTGTAAATATTAACTTTGTGTGCTGAACACGTATATTATACAGTTTTAAATGTTATGTAGGTAAATATCCCTTTCTTTTAATGCCCAAAAATTCTATAAATCAAAGAAAAAGATTTAATTTAACATTTCAACATTACAAAGTTAATGTCAGTGCTTCAGGAAAACCCTTTTCCATGAAAAACTCTTCAAATTAAAACAAAGGTTTTCAAACTATATCAAGTGATTTTCCTCCTTTAATTTTATTATGAATAGCACTGTGCAACAGCTTTGAATGAGAAAGAAGAGCACAATTAATATAATAGACATTTCTCTACATTCTCAGTGTGCATACTTGTATAAATAATAATGTTGATAAATACAAAATAAGTCGATAAAATGAAAAATAGCAACATTAATGATAAGCACAAATCATCCATTTCCAATGACAACCTTCCTGATGAAGAAGCTTTCAAAGCTCTTATAGGAGCACGCTCTGGCTTTTGATGAACTCTGAATGCACGGTTAAGTCCACTCCTAAGGCAGGTAACAACTAGTTTATTAACATAACCACCTGTTTTGTCATTTGCCTGGATTTAACATGGATATCAGGGGAAGGGAAAAAATATAAATATTGAGCATAAACAAATCTGCAGTACTGTGCCATATAAGATAGCATGTATTGCCAACACTTGAAAAATAATCAGTTAAAACAAAGTTGTAGATGGAGTTACAAACTCTCAAACAGTACTAAATTATATTAGTGTTATAGAATGAACTAGATGGAGTCAGTTGATGTCAAATTCAAGGAAAGGCCAAACACAACAGAAACAAATGATGCATTAATTGCTTCTAAACTCCTAGAGAAATGTATGGACAACATTTTTCCACCAAACCCTGATTGAATCCAGTTGTTCAACACTCTTTAGCATCAATAGGTGAGTTCTCTTAAGATCTATTTGTTGAGTACATGAGCTTAGCTAACATTCTACCATATTATTGATTTGTAAAAAACAAAATTCTGTTGTGTTTCTATTGCGTTCAGAATATGTTTGATATTGTCAATTAAAGATGCGTAATTATTAGGATCACTGAGATCATGAGACTTAATAGAACTAATTGAAAATCATGAAGGACACAAAGACATAAATGAGGCTTGGAATAGAATGGAAGATCAATATGATTCTCAGAATCCCCAAGTTTAAGCAATGTATGCTTTCCTAAACAAATGGCTAATGCTTCAAAATGCTCAAACGTTATCTTTAAAACTTAAAACTACCCATGTTTTTAAACACGCTAAGAATTTAAAACTATTTTATCCTTCTCAGAATGTTTTAGAACAAATTAGAGTACTAGACATACAAAGCAGCTGAAACTTTGAATTATGTTGCCAAATTCCAACTAGATGAGAGCAATTTGACTTGCAATTGAAAAGATGGTTAGCAGCCCATTAAGCAAACGTGAAGTTGCAACTTCTTGAAGACTGTAAAGAGGTGGTTACTAGTACAAACAGACAATCACCAAACAGAATGGGGGAGTCTTGCAAATTATGTGGGGCATCCAAACAGTTCCTAAATTACTCAGGAAAGTGCAAAAGCCTTAGGTTTTAGTTTCCTTGATGTTGATTTGAGTATTTTAAACAGACTTTTCTTTGATAGATGAAGCACGATTTACATAGATCTAGTGATTAGGATTGCCTAAGAGCGCATGCCCCAACAAGTAACTTACCTTCTAAGTCATATGAAAGTACTTTCGATTAAGGAGTGTGGCTGCAAAATATATAAGCATATATGAGGTGGGGTGTGGTTGGATAAATAGAAGTGAACCCAATCAAAATTCAATGGTTCCATTATCCTAATTTGACTTGTTATTCAATTTGCTAATGATAAAAGGGATTAATCATAGCCTCCAGATATTCTAATTAGCAAATGTGGATTACTGCAACCCAAGTATCCCGAGCAAACTGAGCAGAATATGTTAAATAATTAATCTTGAGGTTTGACATTGCCTCATAAGCTGGTAGAGGACTAGTCATACTATTTGTACTAAATAGTTTAGTATCATAAAGTGTGACTGCTAGAGTTCAAAGATATGCACAACTATATAATCAGTTAAGAGTCCAGTTAATCTTTTGAACATAAATATAAAGCATAATAATTTATGTCATAGGTTTGAAGAGTTTAATGGGGGTTAAAGGACTTGTTATCATTGGTTCTGGTATGACTTTAGGTTCGATTGGAGCTTACATCCACTAAAAATCCAAGGTTTAAATTAGAATGGGGCTTACAACACCTGAAGAGCTTGAGGTGACAGGTTTTACTGCTTTTCCATTTAGACTGGGTGAACCACAATCTGTATGGCAAGGATCTTCTAAATCTTGTAGGGATTAAACCATATAGCTTACAGTTGTTTAGTTGGGGTAACTCGAATTACCTAGAATCAAACCATTTAACTTATATAATTGGACTAGGATCAATTAGATCATTTAGAAATCAAATGTGACTTTATACTTAAAATCTTTTAGATCATCAAGTTCTATTACTTACCAGAATTTACCTAGGATTATTTAGAAAATAAATAGCTAAACCTAGAATAATTCAACAATAATCATTTAAATCAACTAGGAATAAATGCATAAAACTGAAAGTGATTAGACTAAGATCACTTAGATCTACTAAGAATCAAAACAAATTGGATTCTTAACTCAATTGCTTGATTTCCTAGAGTACTATGCATTTCTCTTATGAATTCACCTTATTGCATATTATACTTAGCAATATTTTCTTATATGTATGCCAATTGCTGCTTGCAAGAGAAGTGAATGGTTTGTGAACTTGAGGATTCAACATATTTTTGGATTGACAATAGTGCAAATATTGTTATGGAGGGACATGAATCTTCTAGAGACATATGTACTATGAGAAAAATGTATATTCTAAAAGGCATATATAGTACTCTAAGAGTGTGAGCTTTGAAAGACATGTCCTAAATTTATGAATAGCGTGAATTTTTCTCAAAACATTTTCAATTTTAATAATAATAATAATAATTACTATTACTATTCTATTAATTTAAAAATATATTTAACTACTAGCACATGAGTAATACTCAATCATGCTCAAAAGATTTTATTTACTTAAAAGGAGAAAGTTTGCCCTTAAGAGATGATTCCCAAGGTTATTCTCAATTTAAAATGTCATACCTAAAACTTTCATAATTATTTATACATTTAGAACTCAAATCTCCTTTTTTAGAAGTAAATGAGCACTTTCACATGCTCAAATATAAGTGAAGAAATGTCATTAATTTTTTAAATATTTAATTAATTAAAATATTGTATATTTTAAACCAATAAAAAATTTAATCAAAATTTCAATAACATGATAATATAACAGCATTACAAATGATGTCAAAAAATTGTTGACTTGCTTCAGATTAAAGATCAATGGATTGAATTTATACTCTCTAATCAACTCAAAGAAGAACAAAACATGGATGTTTTCATTGGTTCATTCAAAGAGCATCGGACATGGAGCCTCTAAGAGATCCTTAGAGGACTTTGATGATGGGGTCACACCTAGTTTTTAGAGGCCGAGGCAGGGAAACAACTTCTATTCAGTTCCAAGAATGGCAGTCATGAACTCCACGCGCACACGCAAAATTCATATAGGTCGACAAGTTAGAGAGTACTGATGGCTGAGATCAATTGAACCACATTATTTCCACATTAAGAGGACACTATCATGAAATTGTATGGTCTCAAATGCATCATCGGGTGGTGCACTCACCCCCAAACTATGAGCATTGTGAGCCCTTCAATGTGTGCAACCGCACATCTTAGGCTTCTCATGTATGCTCCAAATCATACATCATTTGGTGACTAAATGTACATCTTCATTATGCACAAGAATCACAAGTTTGGCTGCATGTGTATGGAGAACAATAATTCATGCTTCTGGGCTGTGTGCAGGCAAATTTACCTAGGCCAGAATGTTTTGGTGTCAAGTATTTGTACACAAAGCATCGAATCCAAGCTAGATACATGTGGTTTATTCATACACAAGAATTTGGGTTTTGTGTTGTAATCCGCAACTGAGGAGTGGTTGCATAAGCTTTAATGTGCAAGAAGTATGTAATCCTATCATTTTTTAAAGTGAATAATCATTACATAGATTGCATAAATCCTTAGAGAATGAGATATATATGCCAGTATTAAGATCAATTTGGTGATAATGAGAGGCTTAGCTACTTCGTATTTTATCATTTGGTTTTATATACTATGACTTGGTTTCTGATCAACAGACTACTACCAAATTATATGGGCATCATTCTTACAGATTCAATTGGCAAGGTGAGTAAACCTCATTGCTATGTAAACCTGTTTATATGCTGATTGCATAGTACATTATTAGCATCAGACTGTGGTTGTTATTCTATAAAAGGTATGATTTTGCAATTTTGGAGGGATATTAATTCTAATACAGCAATCAATTTGGATTCATGCGGATCACTCCTTTGGATGGACTCCATTTGATTCCTAGAGTAATATCAAACATTAAGGCTCCTTTCTTTTGGTTAACTTAAGGCCTTTCTTCTTATTTTGTGGACAAACTCTCACTCCAAATTGCGCTAATGACAACCTGAAATAGGTTGAACATTTACTTTGAGATGGGTGTGAGGATTTATTATAGGAGGCTTGGACATTCTAGTTATATTTAGAGCCCTCACGCTTCTCATGTTTGTGATATATTATAAATTTAATCGAGTTTCATATCATTGAAAAAACTTCACAGACTTCTCTTAATCCCATGATGAAGGTATAATAATACCCAATTAAATTAAGAGAAAATTTATTTTTTAAGATCATTTTGGAAATGTATTAATTGAACTAAAATTTTGAGAGCTTGCCAAGAAACTTTTTAAAGAAAAGAGAATACTATAATTTGAGAAAATTATTGGTAAATTTTGGTAATTTTTGAATTAATAGTTAATTTTTAATAATTTAGAAAAGTTAGAAACTTTAAAATTATATAAAATAAAATATTTGTCAAAATGAAAAAATAATAGTATTTTTAGATTCCTCCGTAAAAATTTCATAATTTTATTAATTAAAATGAGAAAAAATACACTTGATTTAGGTTATATTTTTATTTAAATGTTATTTTAATTAATTAAATAAAAGGCAGAAATTAATTTTCAAAATCGCAAAATCAAACGGCTGGAAATTTACTGTTCAATCAAATAACACAAAACTTTAAAAAAGAAAAAAATTCAACAGTCGAATCACGCATTGATTAAATCAAACGGTCGATATTTCCTTAAAATTTATTATAACGAAAACCAAAACATGTAACGGCCAATGATTAGCTGCCGCAATCCAACAGCCATCATTCCAATAATCGTGCAATCAATTCAGCAACAGATAATGAATCCCGCGTTACAGTTTAATAATAAAATCATCGAATTGATTTGATGGTTGAAAATCAATCGCGTGGATTTACTTTAAATCTGATGGACAGTAACGATTCAAATTCGGATATGGCAAAACGAACCCAACTTGGGATAAATAGTACCCAAGCCGGACCTGAGTCGAACCCGATTGTAACCAAAAAACCCTAAAATTGGTAATTTAGCTTACAAGCACCAATTTTAACATATTTAGCATCAACTGAATTGTCATGATGAGAACATTTTTTTAATAAAGCCCAGTTAAGAAGCCTAAAACCACCTAAATCAACGAGAATTTATGAAAAATTATGAGCTATTATGGAATTAATTAGGGCTTAACCTAGGACCATTATGGGGAAGTTTCAATTAAAAACTTTTTTATAAATTTAAGGGAGTTTTTAAAGGAGTTTTAAAACCAATTCAAGCACAAATATTTAAGCTAATTCCAAACCCTTGGAAACATTTTCCTGCTTGCAACCAAGCAACCCTAGCCTCTTGGATCCCTTTGAACATCTCCTAAAGCCTCTAAACCCTAATTGCATCCTTGGAGAGTGGGAGTCTATGAAGCCAAGCCTTTAGCTTCCTTCATCAGCATTAAGAAGAAAGAGAAAGAGGTTTAAAGAGAGAGGATCTAATTTACCACATTGGAACTAACCCTAAGAGATAACTAGCTTATAGAGAGTCAAGCATGCATTCAACAGGTGGAGGACCTCTTTGTTTCCAAGATCTAAATGTAACCTTTATATTTTTATTATTTCTTGAAATTCTTGGATTTAATTATTAAAATAATCCTCTCATTCACCTCAATCTATTGAGTTAAAATTATTCTAATTAGACTAGATTGAAGTGATTAAAATAACATTAGAGTATTAAAATAGGATTCAATGACATCATTCCCAAAATTGCTCGATCCAAACTAGCTTCAACTTAGAATGACAGTTTAGATCCATCCATGAGTCAAATGGATTATTGAGGGAGTTGTTAATCAATTAATAGGAGGAATGAATGATGTAAGTGCCTAAAGCATGACCAAATTATTTAAGATAAGAAGGGTAGAAGAAGGATTTCATGCTTGATATCAGCCTACTAAGAAAAGTTTCATGTATGAAAAATAATATCTAAGCAATTCTATGAATAATTATACCAATCATGAACTAAAGAATTAATTAAGCCTAGAAAATAATCTATAAACCTAAATTCCTATAGGTCAAAACCTAAAGTTTGATCTTCAATTAAAAACTATACACCAAAGATTACTATAATCTATAATCTCTTTAAGGAGTATAATGAACCTAATGGAATCTTAAGGTAAATAAATAGTAAGAGAAACAATGACAAATTTAGAAGTGGTCATAGTGACCATTGCTAATTATTTATAATTTGAAGTAAAAACTATAAAACATATTAAGCTCTTCCAACATTAAGCTTATAAATATAGAATTCTTCATAGTTCAAGGATCAAGATGCTATATATTTATAATGTATACTTCCAAGCTTATAAATTCTTGTACAGCTCTTCACAAATACAGCAAATAATGTTGATTAATCTTTTCTTTAAGATATTAGCACAGATTTAAAAATCCGGCCTATCATTGAACTGTTATGATTACAAAATCAACTCATTGGTCCAAACAACCAAATCGACAAGTGATTAAATATATCAATTTGATATTTAAAATTAGAATGCCTCATGTTATCATTAAATCATAATTATTTATAAATAATTTTTTCTTATGTGCAAAAATACAAGCGTACATATGTTGAATTAGATACTAACTTTAATTCTTCACATATAACAGTTCAAATTGCCCATAATTAATTCATTACTTATTTATATTATAAATCAAATCAAGAATATCCAAAAGATAAACAAAAAATTTCAAAATTTTTATCAATTACAAGATGAACCTGTCAACCGGTAAGTAGTTGTGTAATTCACCGATTTGCACCATATCGTAGAAACTTTAATCAATTCATCCAAACTTCTCTTCTTATGAACTATCCTCTCTTGCCTTTCCTATAACCACTTTCCTTCAATAAAAAACTCTTTCCTGCTACAATATGTCATAATTCATTACTCCTCAATATAAAAAATTTCAATATTGAGATCCCCATATGAAAATTCCTCCTTTTGGCAGATCCCTGCATAAATTTCTCTATAAGCCTAATCTCTCCATCAAGAAAGAATTCAAACAAGAATACAGAAATTTGGCAACACAATGATAACTTTTCCATCAAATTGGTATCAAGGATGAATTACCTAATGGCTTCTAAATCCTAAAGCCACTTTCAACAATAATTCCCTCTACTCATCCCATACAACGCATTCACCAGATTCAAAAACTTCAAACTATAACAAAGTTAAATTTAAATAATATCATTCATGCCTTGCCATGATACCTTTAGAATGAAATAGCTGATTTGTGGAATATGCATATATTATAGGGAAACATCTAAACACACTTGTCATACAAAAATCTGCAACTCAATTTATAATCAATGTTACAATTTTATTAGCCAATAGCATCCTAGTTTGGTTAAAATATAGATTTGACTTAAATACGCTCCTCACCAATTTGATAGTGATGAGAAGTTAATATATATGACATCAAGTGGTATTAAAAAATGTATTCCATATGATGAATGGGAAAATTGTTTCCTAAAGCTAAATATAGCAGCTAATGATTCAAATTATAAATCGTTTATTAATTCAAGCTTATGGCAAGATTATACATAACATATTAAAGTCTTGTGATAATATGTAACAGCTAAAATTGATATCACAAAGGATCTCATTATTACCATAACCATATAGCAACAGTAGTGCAAATAAATTTCAATCATCTTCAGTTAGCAAGGTATCATAATCTGTCTACAAGATCTGTCGATGTTTATGCAAACAATAGTTCCCAGCATTCCTATGATAAGTAAGAGTTTTGTGATAATACGAATGTCATTACAAGTGTAAATCTTACAATGTTCAACATAGGATTGTCAAATGCATCCCCATCAAAAACCAACTTAGCAAGGAACCAGATCAATCAGACGATAATTTCTCAAACTTCAAGGTTGAAACTCATATCTTAATTCCAAATAATCCAGCACCAGTTTCCTGCCATAAGTTCAAAATTCTCATTATTGTGTTGTAGACAATGATACTATGTTTATTATGAGTTAAGTTCATCAGAAGAGTCTAATAATGTTAATTAAAGTCTGTTATCAATAATTAAGACTTTTGCTGAAGTTGAACCTAAGATTTCCCTAGTATTGTGCCTAACAACTGCTGAATCAGAGATTGAGGTATCTTCAGTCACAGAATCATTCGTAACCATAAGATAAGAATTAGGTTGATCCACAGATTCAAATATTCTTCAATATTTTTCTCCAAATATGTAGGTCGTTTCATGTGTTCCAAAGTATCATTTGCTGTCCCAATGAAGAATATTTAGTTCTTGCTAAAATTGAACACACTGCCAACTTGCCATAAGATCCAGACCCCAGTATATATTTGAGAAAGTTGCACACAATGCATATAAAAACAAAAGATTCCAGAGCTTCCTAATCATTTTTATGCCACCATCACACATGTTGATAATTCAAGAAAATATTATGAAAAGTTCAACTATCACTACTTCTCAAAATGTAGACTTCCGAGAATGACTTATGCCAAGATAAAAGTTATATTAACCTCAGTGGAGTTGATGCAGTGCAAGACATGCACAAACGTAGTTCAAGTATTTTTTCTTTTAGTATTTATATTACTCCAAGCACTTTGATAGCACTTAAGATTGTCATATTTTTAATTTGGAAGCATGCCTTTTAACAAATTATAAAGTTTTAAAGTTAAAATGTAATCATATTTCTATAAATTGTATTTCAATGTTTGAACTCTTTCTGACAAATTATGAATCAAAATAAAAACAAGGATCCAGTTTCTTTCCAAATCTCCATTACCTTTCATTTAACACTTGACTACCTCTCCCCCAACTGATTATCATATGATTCTCTCCTTATGCCCAAAAAAAATAATAATAATAATAATAATAATAATTCAATTCCGGAGATTCCACCTTAATAGAAATTCCAACCCAAGATCCAGCTCAGGTAGCTCCTCTTAGCAAGTTTCTACCTAATTTTCTCCCAAGATTTTTGTCTCTACAAGCCTATTTCATCTTCCACCGGTAAGGATGCATTCAACAAACAATCAGTCACATTAAAGGCACAAGAGGAAAAACACGAAAATCAGGAAAACACTACCTTAAAGGTTTATCGTCAATTTGGCATTAATACAGATTTTTCATCACAGTATTTCTTTTTTTTTTTTGCATTAAAGGAAAAAAAAGGATTCAATAGCACACTTGTAAATGTAAGTTTATAATCAACGCAATTTTGTTTCATTCCCTACACTGTCCAACCAAAAAAAATCGTGGAAGTGAAGTTCTCAAGATTTGTTCAGTCATGCATGTTTGAAAATTTTTAGAGCAGAAGCCAACATTTAAGAATTAGAAAATAAAAGTTACCCAATATGATTAATAGAGGAGTACCGTTCCATATCTCACATATTGCTTAATAAATATTTGAAATAATTTTCAAAATGGTCCCTTAACTCTTGCAAGATAATCAAAATAGTTCTCAACTCCTGTAAATATTTTTTGTTCTTGAACTTTTGTATTTTTTTTGTCCCTGTCGTTAACTCTCATATTCCTTCCGTTAAATTTGTGTCTTTCAACTGGAATCGGACGCTGGAATTCAACGGGTGATTCTAACTGCAAGCGCCAATTCCAACAGCCGAAAGAGACGCAAATTTAATTGAAGGGACAGTTAACAATAGGGTAAAAACACATTTAAGCAAAATTTAAGGGACCAAAAAAAAAAATTTTTGAGACTTAATGACTATTTTGAACATTTTACAAGTGTCAATGGACCATTTCAATAATTTCTCATAAATATTTTGATTAAAAAAATATAAACAAATTACAGGTAAAACAATCTATGACTTTGTACCTTTGATTAAAAGAGAGGTTCTTTTGAAATGTTTAACAATATATATAAATAAGAATACCTGACTGAATGAAAAGGATACAAGGCGAGAATTTCCAAGCCATCTCAATCCTTTAATAATGCCACTGTGAACAGAAAAGCTAGCAGCAACTGCGTTAGCTGAAACATCAATGACCTCAATAGTTCCACTTTGTGTTCCTAAAGCAACAAGTATCACAGCTGGCGCGGGACTGTTTCCTCCTCCTATAAGCACAAAATTGAAAATGACATTAATCAATGTAATGATATTTCTCTTCCAGTCGATTTTAAGATGACACTAAAAAAGGGATCCAAATGTATCTAAATAAGTAATGAGGTGGAAATTACGAGCCAAAGTGCCAAGTAAAGAAGGCGAAGGCACCGACAGAGCTGTCACAGTAGAAGAAATAAGATGAAGTTGGCCAACCAAGTCAATCTGCATGATGAAGCGGATACTTATTTATTAGTGTAGATGAGTGGAAATAACTGAGCTTGTTAAATGGAAGGAGCAATAAAATATCGCAAAATTACTTCTTTGTTAATTGTTTTTTATATATGAATAACATTTGCATAAACTCAATATAGTATGGGGCAGTCTTGAATAGCAGTGTGAGATCATGAACGTAGAATTCAATTAGGTATTGTAGGATAAATCTTAAAAAAACATCTTGCGATTTTATAATTCAACATCTGCAATCGTTGATAGGAATAATAACGTGCTTTTTGCAGACCTTTTATAACCATCATGATCTCTAATTTTTAAGCCCGTCTTTGCAGTATACAACACTTTAAATTTAAACACCTGACCAACAAGAACTAACTGCAGTACAAAATCTCTATTTTTTTTTCTTCAACTACTCATGGCAGTATCAGTATTTTCTCAACTATTTGTTATCGAAATAAAAATTCCCCTCTTTCTGCGCTCAATGAAAACACAATTAGGGGTAAAAGGCATAAGTTACTGCTCGTAAATGTATTTCTTCCTTGGGGGCTAAAAATAGGCTTCATCCTGCATTGTCAAAAAAAAAAGCAATCTTTAGTAGTGAAGTGAAGGTTTGCGGATCATGACACTGTCGGGTTAGGATTTGTTACATCAGAGTATAGATGAATTTCATGATAAAGAGATCTAATTAGTAGTAAGCCATATGGCTCCTAAAACAAGTCTTGGTACTTCTCCTTTAATTTTTAAAATTTTTACTTAATTGACTTAATTAGAAGTGTAGATAGGTTTGAGTTGATTGTATTTTCCTGGTTCAAGATTTTCACTTGGGAAATTTTCAATCTCAAGTACCTCAATGGGCACTCGATTGTTCACACCTGAGTCATTAAACTCAGTTAGTTAAACAAAAACAAACACAGATTTGACATGTGTATATAGTGCTTGATCTTCATGGAAGTAGTTGGGTCGGTCCCAATACAGCTTTATCTTGCTTCAATCTTTGATGAGAGTGTATTGACGCTTTTGTCGACAAAATACAGCTTCAAAATCCTACAAGTAGGGGTGTCCTAATGATAGCTGACAAATGTCCAGGGGCACTATGTCGCACATGACTTTGTCCATAAAATTCCAAGTTAAAAAAGAATTTAAATCAACATTGATAATTACTTATCAACTCAGCGTTCATGATCTAGCCCAAAGAATAGGGTTGAAGGTGTTGAAGAGTCACGAGACCCATCTTCTTCAAAAACTGCTTGGAGATGAGATTCTTTTGCATCCTCGAATCAAAACAAAAGCAATGAGCTTCTCTCTATGAGCTTGAACCTTTAGACTAAAAAGTTCTTTGTGTTTGAAGGTCAACAACCTAGCCAAGTTTTTCCCCTTTGACATTGGCATCAACAAAAAGTTTAGCTCAGTATCATTGGTTGTTTTTCAATCGCTCAAGTCAACAATAATAGCAACCATCTTACCGCCTAATTTAATATCTTGCGATGCATTGCATGGACGCTTCATCCAACAATGTGATTTATTGTGACTTGATCTATAACAAAAATCACATAGCTTATGTCAGTTAACATTGTTTTTTGGTGAGGAAATACCTAGAATAGGTCGAAAAAAACTTGACCAAACTTGCCCAAGTCATGGGTTCCACATTTCTTCTGTCTCCGCTACTTGGCAACAGTCTTCTCTAGAATGATCTTCACTCCTTTTAATGTCCTCTACGGTCATTGTTAAGTTCACTATTCTTTCAAGCCTCAGACATTAAACAAAACCGTCTCATTTGAAGTGCAAATCAACAACCATGTCTTATATTTGGACATCATATATGTATCCATGAGTAATTGACCCATCATCATAGTCAAAGGTGTGCCACTTGCTCCAACTATCAGCTTCAAAACCCTTAGGATAAAATTCTCTAGAAGAATGACTTAAATCCTCATCAAGTTGCCTTCTTGGTTTTTGGACCTTGAGTTCCACCGGATCTTCATACTAAATCAACTTCAGCTAGCTAAATACAATATTGATTCGATCAATATGCCCTTGGAGATCATAATAGGTGTCAATCTAATTGGTCCAATCATCGATCAATTATGCATCAAGAGTGCTATCATGAATCAACAAGTCGACCTTGATCTCAACCTTAAGAAAGATATGAGTATGCCTACCTCTGCCTTGCTCTGCTTCAATTGTGACATCTTATTGATGCTCATCATTACTGAGCTGAGATAGTGAGTCCTCTGACACAATCGAGTAATGCCATGCATTTGTTGTTGCAACTTTAAATTTTGAATTTTAGAATTTTTAGAGAGTAATTATTGACTAATTATTTATCATAACCAACAAATAGTATCAATTTTGCACTGCTGAATCTAATCAAGATTTTCACTAAGGTGAAGTTGAACAAATTAATATTTTATGAATATGACAAAAGGGAGCAACTCTGGAGATGGTAAAGATTCTACTTTGGGAAATGCGGCAAGTAGAATTCTATGATAAAGAAATCATGGCTTGGTTTAGATGTGGTTGTTATTATAGGTGAAGGTGTTGAAATCACCTCCTACCGGGGACACTCTTTCACTAGGAAGTTGTACAAAAAATATTCGGTGAAATATTATCCCATTCACAACTTTTATATATTATTAGGAAAATCTTGGTTAAAGTATATTAGTTCTCATTTTATTAGTAAGGAAAATCTTGGTTAAAGTATATTTATTCTCATTTTATTATTAAGGATGATACATTTATATTTAGAAATCGAGCTAAGACCCTCAAACTTTTTTTTCTTGAAGCTACTAGCCACATTATATTTCATAGTCCATGAGTGATACATGAACTTACCTATTAATTGAATAAGTATTTAAGAGAATTTTGATGAGGGGCATGTACTCCCTTAAGAGGTAATCAAAAATCAAATATTCCCCTTAAATCTAGTTAATTACTAAAATGATTTGCCAACGACATTTCTGGACAAAACTCTAACGTCAAATTTAAATATTTGGCAAAGATTTTTTATTTTTGAAACTAAAAAAAATATCATTGTTATACTTAACTTAAAAATATTATTTTAATAGTAATTGATTGTGTTGTATCAATTTTAGTATATAAAAACTGTATAAATGAAAAATAACTACCATAAGTATGAGGGATGGGGGGGGCATTGGGGATAAGGCAATAAACTAAAAAAATTCTAGATAATGCATACTTTTATTAATTGATACTTTAGTAGTAGCAGTAGTAGTAGTAGTGGGCACAGACATTTAATTAGTATTTTTGCTTGACCAAACCCTGGTCCTTGCATCCATCCAAATTTCAGATTAATAGAGAAGGCATAAATAATCCAATATAAATTTCAAAATCAGAAAAAATCTAGAAACAATAACCACTGTTTAAGTTGCCAAGTTGAGATCAACCGAGGTAACAAAGAGACTGCAAAGGAAGATAATGCAAGAGTTACATAATAATGTAACGCTGCAAGCATAAGAAAAGATTAAAAGATCTTGTTATTCCAGTAGAAGGAGACTGTTAGAAATGGTTGGCCACCTAGCACGCTTTGATTCTATAATGGCTGAAAAGTAATATGTGAGAAATAATAGCATCTAAGAAAAGTTCTTCTACTGACCTTTGTAGAAGATATGGAGTCAATGCTAGTCCTCAACAGATTAGTAGAGTTAATATTCTTTGATTCTTTGACTATATTTTGTTGTGACATAGTAGAATAATCACTAGCTGTTCCAGATTGTGCATCCAAATGAGACCCTTCTCCAACATCAACGACACTGTTAATATTCAAGGAAACCAGCCCAATATCTCTTGCTTTTCCAGAAGTCAGAAGCCAATTCCAGATTTTACCATCATCAGAGATGGAGATCAATGTCGTCTTTGCATCAAGATTCATGCCACCTAATAAATTTAAAGAGGGAGAAGGGTTGACAATTGGAGAATTTGTGTAACATGTGTCGGCACAAAGCCTTCCAACATTCTGAAAAGTAGAATCAGATTGGCAGAGTACTACAGCAAGAATTGACGGCAAAGGAATGGAAATGCCAATGGAGGGCATTAATTCTTCTATTGTATGTAGCATATGCACCTGTTCTCCTCTGCAGTTAAAGAAGAGCAAATTATACAACAAAGAGAAAGTCAAAGATGATGTGTACAAGCACATACAAGCATGCACTCACGAACACACACAGACATGCATTGAATTACATGATTTAGCCCAGAAAGAAAACAGTACATCAAAAGAATTGCTTTCACGAGAATATAATACAAGAAACCTAGTTTTAATATTACTCAATCACATCTAAGAAAGCATCAGTCAAAGAAGTAGGAGTTTGACTGGATCTGTGCAAAATAGTACGCTACTAGAGTTTTTAATAACAGCTCAATTACTCGTATCATGTATAAAGTCCTTTGGGCCCAATTAGTTCTAATTAGTTTTAGTATATTCTAGTTGGTTCTAGCATATTCTAATTGGTTCTAATATATACAAGGTGGTCCTAGTATATTCTAGTTTGTTCTAGTATATTTTAGGTGGTTCTAGTATATATCGGGGGGCTAATAACAGCCCAATTACACGTATCATGTATAAAGCCCATTGGGCCTAATTGGATCTAGTTGGTTCTAATATATTCTAAATGGGTTTAGTATATTCTAAGTGGTTCTAATATATTTTTAGTTCTATATATTCTATAGACTAGCTATATATACACATCATGTAACTACATCAAGAGATATGAAATACAACACTTTATGTTTACAAAAATCTTATCTAATCTTCCGCACTCGCTCAACTCCCTCTCGGGATTTCTATATTGTATCAGAATGGCCTCCTTTGCCAGTCTCTCTCCCTCCTCAACCCTAATTCTTAATCCCGATCCAAAGTTCGGTGAATTCCTCATCGGTCCCGATCTCAAGCTCGGCGCACTCTTTGTCGATCCAGACCACAGCGCATTCCTCATCATTTTGAAGAACCGACAAGATCTAATACGTCTCCCTCTCTCCAAGCTCCTAATCCTCCCTCCGGGCTGACTCCGTAGTCAGACAACTTTGCTTCAACATCGGCCACTCTCTCCCAGAACGCCCCTGACGTTGAATTCCTTCTCCTCCAATCTCCAAATACTTTTTCCCATGGAATCCATAAATGTCGGCTCCCAATCCAGCTCTACCCCCGAATCTCACAATACCTCTCTCACCGAATTCAAAGATCAGAAATTCCTAATGTCCAATATCAAAAATATCATCCATGCTCCACTTACAACAGATAATTGCCCCATATAGAAAGCTTAAGTACTTCAACTTTTCAAATTTAATCAGTTCAATAGCCATCTCGATGGATCTGATCCAGCTCTGCATCCTTCTAGTTCTAATTATGGTTCTCAGCTGATCAGAACCTTACAGCAGCCCTATACTCCATCACTCACCCTCTATCCTACCCTACATTCTCAAAGCAGCCACCTACACTGATGTATGGACCACGCTAGCCAAACGTCTTCAATCAACAAATTATTATCGAGTTATTCAACACAAGAACAAACTCCACAACATATCTATGAAAGATCGACATATGCACGACTACCTTTCGAAAATCAAAAGTCGTCGTGGACAAAATTGTCACAACTAGATCTAAAGTTGACGAAGAAGGTGTAATCCTCTACACGCTTAACACACTCCCCTCACCTTATCAAGCATTCAAGACCTCCATTCGTACCAAGTTGATGCCAATAAACTTGAACAACTCTATTATCTTCTTTGCAATGAGAAAATCAACATTCAATAAAACCTCCACAAAGAACTTCAACTCGGTCACTCTCCGCAGGTACACAACCCCAACAGTCATCTCTCGTTAGTCTTCAATCACTTCTGGGGAAGGTGAAGGTTCAATCGAGGACAAGATCAATCACAAGCATTGTCACGAGAGCCTTGCTCAACACCGAAAATTCACAAGCCTCTAAAGCAGCGTTTGCTGAATCTCACACCACCTTTTTTGTCCTGGTTCGGTCGAGTGCAACAGAGATCGAGTGTCAATTTTGCGGCAAGCCAAGCCATTCAGCAAAGGACAGCTAAAATACCACATGGTTCCTTGATTCTGGAACTTCCACCCACATCACCAATGATTTCAACAATTTATCAATGGCTGAATCTTACCAAGTTCTCAATACTGGTTGGCGAGCACCAACTTCTATGGATAGTGGGGCGGAGAGGCTTCGACAAGGATGCCCCCTCTCCCCTTACCTATTCAATTTATACTCAGAGCTCTTCTCCCATCTAGTCAGGCGGCAGCGGCAGCGGCAGCGGCAGCGGCAGCGGCAGCGGCAGCGGCAGCGGCAGATAGGTCGACTGATTGGTATACAGTTGGACAAAGGTGGGCCTACCTTTTCCCATCTTACGTACACGAATGATTTAATCCTATTTGCACCGGCTTCAATGGCAGCAGGCTGTGAGGTCCAGTAGATTCTGGCAGAGTATGGGAGTTGGACAGGGCAGTCTGTGAATTTGCAAAAGTTAAAGATTGTTTTCAGCCGACGAACCCCAGTTTACTGGCAGCGCAGTTTAGCGATCTAGCTGGATT
This sequence comes from Gastrodia elata, assembly GCA_016760335.1. Classification (NCBI taxonomy): domain Eukaryota; kingdom Viridiplantae; phylum Streptophyta; class Magnoliopsida; order Asparagales; family Orchidaceae; genus Gastrodia; species Gastrodia elata. Next base: position 45,754,732 of record CM028675.1, on the reverse strand, counting down.
TCCAGAGAGGAGAGTCCCCCAGAAGGCCTGTGGTAGGTTGGGCTCCTGGAGCAGTCGTCACCTCTCCCTGCCTCTCCCCTGCTGGCAGATTGTAGTTGATCAGACCAGTTCTTGCTATGATAGCTACCAGATGCTGATGGCGCCGATATCAGACTACTGCCTCTCCGACATTGAGGCTATCCTCTGTAAGTTCCTTTGGGAAGGAGCGAGGGGTCGCGATCTACACCTTGTGAGAAGGCAGGACGTCTGTCAACCGCTCGAGTCTGGTGGACTCAGGATCAGAGACCTGCGACTCTGGAGGATTGTGTTAGCAGCCCATCATACCTACAGCTTTGTCAGCAGAGAGGACCTCCTTTGGGTGAGAGTCATGGAGTTTTGCTACAACCGCAGAGGTAAGGACTTTACGGTGCAGCGGACAGACTCCGCTGTTTGGAGACTTTTGGGCTACAGTTGGCCAGTCATCCAGAGACACACCCAGCTTGAGGACAGGACCCTGCAGTGGCAGGTGGATGATTTTACCGAGAACAAAGCCAGCCAGATCTGTCAGTTGGAGAGAGGAGGTCAGTCTTGACAGTTTGCGGCCATGTGGGAGATGGCCCTGGCCCCAGAGAGGCATATTTTAGTTGGAGACTGCTCAATGATGCTAGACTGACGAGGTGTTGGTTACTCATACGAGGGCTCACTCAGCCAACAACGTGTGCTTGGGGCTATGACTCGGAGGTGGACAGGGATCACTTTGTGGTCCATTGCAGCTACACGAGGGTCATCATGGAGATCTTTGTTTTTGGGGAATGCTCCCGGCAACACTCACCTCCTGAGACCAGTTCACTGCGCTGTTCTCGACCGCTTCAACGTCTTGACGTCGCCGCTTTAGCTGTCAGCTTGTTGCATACTCGCTCTATCAGTCTTGGAGGAGCAGGACTGAGCACTCTCACGGTCGCCCGCATCCTACACCGATGGTCTGCGCGGGCTCGATACTTTCTGTGATGGCCCGACATTTGGGTGCTCGCATACCGCAGGATCATATTGAGCAATTTGAGAGAGAAGGAAATACACATACAAAAGCCAAAGATATTTCTCATTCATTTCAAAATTACATATTACAAAAATCTTCATCGTACATCACGAACATTGTTCAACTTTTTTAAAATAAAGAGAAAATAAACAGATAAATAAAAATTAAAGTAGCTTCGTCGATCTATCGGCCAACTGATAATTTAAGTTTTAAAGTTCTTCTTCAAGTTCCCCTAGAGGTACCTGACCTGGTATTATTCAGAAAACAATACCAAGATTTGAATTTCCAATAATTAGAGAATACTCTAAGTACTATAGTAGACAATATATTACATTTCTATAAAAGCAGGAATGCGATTAGCAAATATAATGATGTAATAAAATACAAGAAAAATAAAGAAATTGCGCAGAAGAAATCAAATTTCCTGCAACAAGTATTATCACAAAATGTAGGTTACTGATGTCATTTTTCCAGCAACCCACGAATAAAAAGAAGGTTGGTTTCTAATAACCAACCAAGCATGTTAATGTTACTAATATCATTTTCCAGTAACCCATGTTATTGATATTATTTTTTCAACAACCTATGAATGAAAAAAATATTGGTTTCTAACAATCAACCAAGCATTAATGTTATTGATGTCATTTCCAGTAACTCACAAATGTTATCACGTTGATTCCAAACAACCAACCAAGCTTCAAATGAATTTGGCTCAAAAAAAATAAGCAAAGCTAAGCAGCATTTTATAAAAAGTAGTACATATCATATATTAGTACCTTTGTTCTTTAAGATCCAAAGTTTAATAGTTCGACTTTTAGATATGCATTTAGATTTGAATATTTTAATTTAGCTTTTTAATCCAATATTTTAGGAGTAATTTTTATCTTCACTTCAATTCTGCTCTTCTTTCATTTTCTTATTATGATTGAAGTCTAGTTTTTAAGTTACTACGATAGCAATAATATATATTATAACGTTATTATTATCATTATTTAATAATAATGATAATAATAATATACGAAAGAAAAGACAATAAAAATGACTGAATTGAAATTGACAAAAATAGAGATAGTGGTCTTTTTATAACACTCGTACTGTTATCATCATTGATTAACGACAACAATAATAATGTGAATGACTAATTTTATCATATTTATTTCATAATAATGATTATTAAGTATAAGAAAAGAAATATATAATAGTAAAATCTCCTCATTTTTACCTCCTTTTTCCTTGGTTAGTGTTGCCGCCGCAAAAAGGAGGGAGGTTGAACGTGGTTAAGGGAAGCCGGAGGGGATGCCGAAGTGGGGAGGCCGAATAGGGGACTAGCTGGTTTGGAGGGTCCGATAGGGCGGCCGGGATGGCTGCTGGGGTGGCTGTCGAGTGGCTACCGGGGTTGTTGGCTAGCAGCCGGGGCTGGCAGCTGCCAGGGGGAGGGGCTGGCAGTAGGGAGAGAGGGCTGGCAGCAAGGGAGAGGGGGCTGGCTGATGTGTGGGGAAGGTGAGAGAGTGGGAGTTTTAAATAGAGAAAGGGGGTGGATAGGGGGTGGGGCCCTCCCAGGCGCAGGTTCTATCTGGGAATGGGGGAGGGGGGAGGAGAAAAGAAAAAATGAAGGAAAAATGAAAAATTTACTTAAAGTTAAATATTTCTTATTTTCCGTCATTTGGCATCCAAATACAACGAAACTTGACATCAAGGCGTGTTATGATGTAAAGAACATCCTCGCGCCAAAAAATTTCGATTAGGAGCAAAATTTTTTATTTTTAATTAATTTTTGAAGTTTTAAATTTCAAAAATTAATTTAGGTCGAACTGACGATCCAAAATTGATTAAACTTCATAAACAGCTTTTAAATAATGTACTCAACATAATAACACGAAAATTGATGAATTTGGACACGTATTTGATTTTCTCAATTTATTGGATTTAAATAATTCAGAAAAATAAAGCGAGAGTTTCCGTTATCCGAATTCTCCCAAACTATGGCACTTTGATCTAAAAAAATTCTTTCTATCTATTGGTATTCTTGTTTGCCCTAAGTCGAAATTTCCCGGAACCTGATTTCTGAGGCGGGAATTTGACCTAATCTGCAGATAAAGACATTGGATCGTTACACTTTCGGTCATGGTTAATGTTGAACTGCATGACGGGTCTGACTCCTCGGGTTCCATGGCTCATCAGGGCCCCTCCACCTTTTACAGATAATGCCCCCCGACCCGTTGGCTGAAGGCCAATATTGACGCCTCCTACAGCTACTGAGAGTATACTTCTTTTGGGCAGCTGTCGTCCGCGACTCTGACGGACAGTTACTGGTTGCTGCAGGAGATAGCTTACAGGCACAGTCTCCTCTTTAGGCAGTGACCATTCTGCGACATGCCCACCTAGCTATGGAGGTGAATACTGGTAGAGTCATCATAGAGGGTGACTGCTTAGGTGTGGCTCAGAGGCTCCGTCGTCTTTGGGAGATGACTCTTCGTTCACGAGGCGGACAGCGTCATGCAGAACACCTCGCTTTCTTGCTTGACTTTCCTCGTGTTATTTTTTCCCACCGACCACGCAGCGCGAATAGGGTGGCAGATTTTTGTGCTATGTACTCCCGTCAGGGTGCTTTTTCTCTTGTTAGGAGAGATGTGCTCCTCGGGAGGCTTTTGAACCTCCTAGCACAGGACACCATGGCATTTAATTTCAGTTGAATCGTTGTACTATTGATTTATATTAGATATATATATAAACATAAATATATATATATGCATAGGCTACAGCCATCTTTCATGAATCTTACCAGGGAACTAATCAAGTAATGTTGGGTAACTGTCAAACTGTTCCCACTTCAACAATGGCATCCTTCCCACACCCTACAGTAAGTTCCTTCTCAAACATTTATTACATGTTCCTCAGTGTAAATATAATATATTATCTATTCATAAGCTCATAATCGATGATTCATGCTCAATCTCATTTGATCCAACTAATTCATCATCAAGGATCTTAAACAGCCACTCCTCTCATTAGAGGTTGATGCACCAACAGACTCTACATGCTCCGCCTGTCACCTGAACCTCCTCCTAGCCAGCTCATCCTTTGGTCCTCCACAACAACAACCACACCTCCATAGCATCCCTGACTCGGTCATCTCAACCATGACATCCACCATCTTCTCCTCAAGAATCATCAAACTCTCAGTCTAAACAGCAATTGTTTTCCTTGCTTGGTCCGCATCATAGCCAAGCATCACAAATTACCGTTTCCTAAATTTTCCAATAGAGCTTATAATATTTTTGAATTTCTTCATACTAATGTATGGGGCCCTACCTCATGTTATCCAATAAAGGTTATAAATATTACATACTCTTTGTGGATGATTATTCAAAATTAACATGAAATTTTCCTATGAAACAATAATCTGAAACATTGCAAAAATTCTCTCTATATAAATTCATTAAATGCCAATTTAATATGCGAGTAAAAATAGTACAATCAGATGGAGGGGACAAATATGTCTCATTAGCATTCAAAACTTCTCAAAAATCTCAGCATTCATACACTCTTCAACAAAACGGGGTTGTTGAACAAAAACACCAACATATACTGAAAACCTCTCGTGCTCTCTTACCTCATTCACCTGAACATTTTTGGGCATCAACAGCTCACTTCCACTTACCTCATTAATCTTCTACCTTCTCCCAGTACCAAAAATACTTCGCCATTTCAACTCGCCTACAATACCAAACAAGACTACAATCACCTTCAAGTTTTCGACTACATGTGTTATCCCCTCCTCCCTCCCACACACAGCTCCAAGCTCGGCACTAAGTCTCTTCTTTGTATCTTCCTTGGATACTCATCGCACTACAAAAGCTGCATTTGCTACAACCCAAAACCTTCACTTCCTTAATCTCTCGTTGTGTCAAATTCATTGAACATATCTTCCCCTTTCTACAATCCACTCCAATTACAAATATACCCTTCTCCTCTACACATCCGCATCAAAACCCCTCACACTTGTTCCTACTTCAACCAACCCACAAAATTTACCAACAGCATCAATCATCAACAGCCAAAGGTTATACACTCTAGCTAGCCCAATTCACTCAGCAAGTCCAGCTCACCCTACTCACTCAGTCCTCAATCTTCCAGCCGGTTATCTAACTCCTCTCAACCAACTTCTCCACAACCTAGCTCCAAACGTCACCACTCTAACCCCCTACCCCTCCACTGAGCTTCAAAGTAAAAAAAACCCCACACAACCAATGCTCACCAGTCTAAAAACAAGGGTTATAAAACTCAAGCTTCTCTATAACCTCATTCATTCCACATTCTCTTCCACCGAGCCCTCCTCTGCACAATTGCAGCCAAATAAGAACACTGGAAGCTCGCAATGAAAGAAGAATGTCGTGCTCTCCTTGAACAAAACACTTGGACACTAATCCCTTCAAATCCAACCCAAAACATACTTGGATGTCGTTGGGCATACCGGATAAAATACAAGGAGGACAGCATGATAACCCGTCACAAAGCCAGATTGGTTGCTCAAGGTTTCAACCAATAGTATGGAACAAATTATCTAGAAACATTTAGTCATCTTGCCAAAATGCCGACAATAAGAACCCTGCTTACCAGTGCCACTCACTACCAATGGCCGGTGACACGGTCGGATGTCTCAAATACATTTCTCCATGGGCAACTCCAAGAAACCGTTTACATGAAACAACCCCATGGGTTTAAGGACCCCCGATTCCTCAATCATGTATGCAAGCTCAAGAAGACCATCTACGGACTCAAACAGTCCCCTCGTCAATGGTACTCCACTCTCACCAAATTTCTTCACTCCCAAGGGTTTCACACCAGTAATATCGATCCCTCACTTCTCATCAATAACACCGCTCCAAATAGCATATACATCCTCATCTACATCGACGACACACTTACTACCAGTACTCACCAGTCAACCCTTACCTCCCACATCCAAACTCTCACTCATCGTTTTCGTGTGAAACACTTTGGAACACCCTCCACATTTCTCAACATTTCTCTATCCAAAACAGCCAACATCACTATCCTAAGCCAAGCATCATATGCCTCAAACATCGCCACCTCATCCTCCACCCCTTCCACATCCAAAACTTCCAGCCAACCTAAAGTCTACAAGAAATTAGCTGGCTCCCTGCAATACCTAACAATTACCCGTCCGGATCTAAGCCTTGATGTAAATAAAATTTGCTAACATATGCATAATCCCGTAACAACACGCTTCGATCAACTCAAGCGCATTTTTCGGTACGTCAAAGGATCTCTCCACCATGGAATTCAAATTGAACTAGGAAATCCCCTTCTTCAAGCATGCGCCAACTCCAAGTGAGCTGGGACAAGGAAGACTGAAAATCAACAACAAACCACTGCATATTCCTAGGTGTCACTCCAATCTCATGGAGTGCAAAGAAACAAACCACAGTCTCCCGATCATCCACGGAAGCCGAGTATCATGCCCTCGTCACAACGTCACGGGCACTATCTGGGTCCGTCGTCTTCTGCAAGAATTTGGGATCACTCCAGTCATTCCTACACAGCTCTATTGCGACAACAAATCAGTCATTGCATTGGCTCACAATCCGATCTTCCATACTCGCACTAAACATGTGGAAGTCGATTGTTATTTCATCCATGATAGCATTCAAATAAAGAAATTCAGCTACTCTACATGCCCACCAAGGATCAACTAGGGAACATCCTCACCAAGCGACTTCCAGAGCCATGGTTCAGATCCTTCGATCTAAACTCACCATCTCCATCAAGGATGGTTCATTTCAGGGGGCAAACAACAGCCCAATTACATGTATCAAGTATAGAGCCCATTGGGCATAATTGGTTCTAGTTAGTTCTAGTATATTCAAAGTGGTTTTAGTATATTTTAAATGATTCTAATATATTCTAGGTGGTTCTTATATATTCTATATACTAGCTATATATACACCTCCTGCAACTACATCAAGAGATATGAAATACAACACTTTTTGTTTATGATAATCTCCTCTTCTGTTCCGCTCTCGCTCGACTCCCTCTCAAGATTTCTACAATTTGCCTATTTAACAAAAGAAGTTGGACCAACTAAATCTAAGTTAATTTATAAAAAAGAGCTAGCCATTAAGAAGTGTCATTCTCAAGGTATTTTTGATAGCCAAAATAATCCTATTAAAGTTATCAAGTGCACTTAAATTTAATTCCCAAAAAGACTTCAATCACCATGCTTAGTTTAATTTTTTGGAAACTTGAAGAGAATCCAGTTTGATAGATTATTGATTGGTAGTTTGCCTCTAAACTATGCCATTTTTGTGTTAAATATCCTATTAGATTGGTTGTACTCTTACAACCCCCAAATTGAATATGATTTATTTATACTTTTCTTTTTCTCTAAGTTTTCCATGCAATCAGAGGCAACCATTTTGATTGACATTTTTTCAAGAAAATATAATTTTCTAAGAAAATTTAGATAAGCTTTTGTTAGAGAACAGAATATGAATTCCTAATAGTCATCTCATGTATTTAAACATGCATTTACTCGGGCTACGATTGAAATGTTTAGTTCGGTAGCACCCATGTTGCCTTGATAAAAAACCATAATATACATTTTTATATGATGTAAAAAGGAAGAATCTCAAAATTATATACAAAGGGAAAATAGCAAAACCATGTGTGCTCCCAAGATACATTACTAAGTTAAGGGTCTAAATTATATTTTAAATAGCTCATAAATACAAATGGAGCACTTCTAGAGTGTCATGTTGTGTTTCATATCTGATAAACAATCACTTCATATATAATTTAAATAAAAACTTGTCCCACATTTTTTATGAAAAATTCACATAATTCAAACACCTCATGGTTACCATAAATTATTTGTGCAAAGAAAATTTATACATGACATGTTCATTGCAAGCTAGTTTAATTTCCATGCTGGGTATTTATTGTTCCCTTATTTTATTTGAACATCATAGATTCGAATGTTCCCTCAAGAGAAATCTTATATTTCATCATTATCCTTATATAAACAAACATTTGCACACCTGGGAAAACTCATAATCCAAGTGCTTATCATTTGAATGTAAGTATTTTTATATATGTGACATGATTTTATTTAAACATATGGATACAAAATATTTATGTGTGTATATAATTAAATATAAATAAATATACACAAATTGATACAAAGAAACTAAGGAAATTTTAAAGTCATGGATGTACCTGCAAAAATATTTAAACAAAGACTGCATTTTTTGGCAAAATAGAACATGCTTAGTAAAATCATGGAAATAGCTTACAAAAAAAAAGGATACAAAAAAGTAACTTGGCAATAAAATTCACATTCAAGCGATTCTAGGTTATTAAACATATTAAATTAGTATTGTTAAAATATGATGGATGAATTAGAAAAAAATGTATTGCAAAATGATCAAAATTAAAAAAAAAAAAAAAGGTAAGTGGCATTGTTGTTGGAAAAATATAAATAAATTTGGGAGATTAAGGAGCTATTAAATTTTCAAGCATTTTGATACTATATCTTATTATTTCCTAATAACTTCAAGATAGCATGTGTTTGCCTCAATTGAGATAATGCTTGATCCAACATTGAGACGAAGTCGCCCGCGTTGCAGCGAGCTTAGCTCAGCCTGCAGTCAATCGTTGCCTTTGTCTCTGTTTTCGCCTGTCTCTGTTTCTGCAGCTTCATTCCCTTCCTTCACAACTTTGTTATCTTGTGCAAATTCATTTTTTTGTGCAAGTCAGTGAAATTACCACATTCTTTAAAAAAAAAAAATTTTAAGAAAATGAAAAACATACTATGAAAAGGAATAATGATACCTAAATAAATTATAACAAAACAAGCTACATTCAAACAGCATTGAACCAAACACGCACTGCAGTATCAACAATAATATTATCTTAATAGCATGTTATATGAGTAGTAAACTATTTTAATAACTTTCCCCATGGTATGCACAACCAAAGAGCCTCATATCAACAAGGAATAGAATATGTAGTAGGAAGGTGCTGGTAGACATCAAAAACTACAGGGATAAGAATGAAAGGTTTGAAGGAAGCACATCTAATATTGTGTTAAAGGAACAAAAACGAGGTCAAACACCATCATCCAACACCACTTAAACATAGAGATGAAGTAGGATAAACAAAATCCAATTCAATGAATAAAACTACTAATGATGATTTGTCCATACTTTCTTTTGCATGTTACATTAGTCTTTTGATAGTATTTTTAATTGAGGTTCCACATAACTAAACAGAAAAGGATTAACAGGTCTGCCGTCTTACTCTTTGCGTTTCCATATACTGAGTTTCCCATCCAGATGAACACAATAGAGAAGATCAACGTCCGGATCGGGCAGCAGATCCATGAACTTGCTGCACCCACGAGGTAACGGAGCAGAGGACAAAGATGCCCTGTAATGAAGATCGAACACTATGAGCTCCTTTGGGGATGTCACCATGACAATGTGCCTCCACCTCGGAGAGAAACACATTCTCACATAGAACAGGGGGAAGGCTGCAAGTGCTGGATCTGTTAACCCCGCGGAGAACTCCCTTTCATTCTTCGGAAGATCGACAGAGTCCCGAAATCCAGGAATCTGAAGCTCCTGAAGAGAAACCTCGCCGTTGTCTTCCCCTTGAACAATGGCCGAGAGCAAAAATCCGCGAAGGCCGAGCACGCAGAAATGCCTCCAGTCAAATGGGTCGCGGCGAATGCACACAAGATACTCCGGTGTTGTGTCGTACTTCCAGAGGCAGCGACCAGAAGCTGCATTCCATAGAACGAGGAGAGAGGGCCCATGAATGGCAGCGATGAGCCAAGATTCCGACTTGACCCAGCAGAGATCTTGGATACCCAGCTTTGGGCAGTCTCCATGAGATAAGTTGTGGAGCTCAAGCCATAGGACGATCGAGCGAGATCGTAAATCCCAGATAGCGATGCGGCCCTGGCGATCCCCGGCAGCTAGGCGGAGGTGTGAGTTGGACAGGTCATCGTGGACAGAAAGCTCGCGGGAAACGGGTTGGGAGCTCCACCGGACGGAGGTGACGAAGGGGGCAAGGGCAAGGGCAGAAGAAAGAGTTGATGTGAAGGCGGGGGATTGAGATGAAGGGGAAGGCATGGGAAGGACGCATACGAGCTGAATGGACCTGGGGTCGACGACCACGATGGAGCTACCCGCGCCATAGGCAAAAAGTCCGGTGAGGCTGCAGTCTGCGGCGCCGCCATTGCTTCGGTTCGCAGGGCCAGGAAGCATTGAATCCCACGTTTCCGGTGGCCGAGGCTTCATCGTCGACGGCATGGATGATGGGCGCTATTAGCTTCTGTCGGTCTCAGCTCAGCATTTTCCTTCGTGATTTCCCGGGACGTCTTCTTGATTTATGATAAATCGCGATCTCGAAATGGACGGCCGGATCGGAAGTGCGTTAGCTGTTAAGAACTAAAATATTGCTGAGCTGCAATCCGATATTTCCCCTTTTTTTTTTTTTTCTCTTCGAGGAGTTTAGACAACAACAAATATAAGTAAATTGTATTTTGCTATACCAAATAAGCCAATGATTCCTCTAATTTAAAAAATGATAGAAATCTAGCCATCCATATATGAGATGGATCTACAACCATGGAATTTTGACAAACATAAATTGCATATAAATTCCAATGATGATTATTGGCAGCATGCATATAAAACATTAAATAAAAAGTGATAATTATAAATTGCCCATAGCAGAACTAGTCATAGTAACCGTCGCAACTCGCTTCATAGTATTATTCCATAGCTCCTAGTTAAAGCAGCCAATTAGAAAATTGTAACCAACTCGTATATGTTTGACTATAAGTCAATATAGAACTGCTATAAGATTTTATAAGCATTGATTCCACTAAGAGCGTCACGTGCATCACACATAGTTGAGATGAGGGATTGATTTCATTGGGCTCAATGACTATGTCACCTCATTCATGAGCACACAATTATTCCATTCCCTCCCTCAATTATGTTGAGCAACAGAGCTTTATTAGTGGGTCTTAGCATCACATGCATCAACTCTTTAGTTGAGCTTAGATTAAGGTGCACTAAGCTTAAGAACTTTCTCATATAGTTCTAAGCTCTCATGCACTCATAAATCAAGCATCTAAACCAAGGTGAGCTATGGAGCACAAGACAATTTGTTCCTTGAGTTCATTAGTCCTTGTCCTTTGGTTCATATTCAAGATTATAGTAATATTATACATTTCTTGAGCAAGGCGTTAAGTTCACAATTTTCATTAATACTTGAGAAAAACTTCATACATTTTATAGTAACTATCAAAACATGTGGGAGTTATCCCAACCCTCCCCAAGGGAGGTTTAGCTTTCCATTACAAAAGAGATGAAAAAGAACACATACATGGATAAAAACTCTTTCATGATCAACTAAGAAAAGAAATTACAAAATAAGAGTTTAGAAAATACTATGAACATTCCTTGGGAAGTTTTCTGGATTCTTTTTCTCCTTACTTGAAGTGCCTCTCTTAGGTCCCTAGTGCTGCCTTTCTCCTCCTTCTCCTTAGCAAGTTAAGCTCCTCCACCCTTGGGAAGTTCTTCTTCTCTTTTATGCTGCCCCTCTCTTTCCTTAGGTGAAGTGAGCAATTTTTGGAACCCTCCTCTAGTCAAGAGGGGAGGTATTTATAGATGAGGGGTTGCATCCTCATACTCAAGATCAAAACCAACAATGCCTTTTAAAAATTCTGAGTAATGATGCAAATTCCAATTGATGGGTAAGGTGACTAATATTTTCTATTATTTTATCCTTCTCATCATATCAAAGAGGTTAAAAATAGAGCTGCAGCAGAGGAAATAATGGCTGGAGATAAGAGGCTGGTTGGGGGTCTTGTCCCAGCCGCAATTAATACACCTGTTAGACAGAAAAATTGGCGGCTGCTGCAGTGCGCTGTGGCTAAAACAAATTGCAAAGAGGTCCGCTGCAGCACGCTGTGGTGCCAGTAATTGCAAAGAGACCCACTGCAGTGCACGATTGTGCCCGCATTTCGCAAACTGAACCGCTGCAGCGCGTGATCACACCCACGGTTCACAAATTGAACCACTGCAGCGCACGATCGTGCTCGCGGTTCGCAAACTGAACCGCTGTAGCACGCGATCGCACCCGCAGTTCACAAACTGAACCACTGCAGTGCGCGGTACCGGTTTTCCTTTAAAATTTTTGGAAAATTCTCCAAATTGCTCAGAATTTGTTGGATAGGCATTTTTCCTGAAACAGATAGATAAAATTGGGTTAATGAGCAATTTTAATGTGAGAAATAAATGAAATTTTCCTTTATTTAGGGTATAAATTATGGATTTATCACACATCCACACTTAAATTCTTGCTCATCCTTGAGTAAGCTCAAAATGGTATTTTTTTGATTTTTTTTAGGTATGATAGTCATTAAATGATATCAACTTAGATTTTGATTTGTAATTCAAAGAATATGCTTAACTGAAATGATCCAAACTATTTGGCATTAGATATTCTAACCTTGGATATAAAGCAAGGTTAATCAGTTAATCTCCAAGTATTTGATTTTTATACTTGTTACTAGGTAATGAGGAAGGTTCCATAGAAACCTAGACTAGAGAGGTAGCAAAATACTCAAGAGTTTTATGCCATATGTGATCCTTCTTATGAATCACAAAGATGAATAGATTAAATGAGAGAAATTTTTCATCATCATTTTTCACTACTTTCAATTGGGAGAGATATTTTTCATCATCCATTTTTATGTTTTTTCTCTTTTCATTCTTAGGGAGAGATACTTTTCTTCATTCCCAATTTACATCTTAGTGATCATGAAGTCTTACAGGAGCCTAGCACACTATTTTAGAGTACTCACCACAATCTCTAATCTTTAGTCCTTATCTTTTCCCGACACTTAGTTCATAGCATTGATTTAAATTCTTAGAGATTAGATTTACCTTAATTCATTCCTTAGTTAAAAAGTTTTAATGCGATCAATGCATTTGATCACTATTTATTAAGCACCCTTTTATTTCATATCATTTTCTTTATCGATATTTTTGTGACTTTCATCTCTTGAAAAATTCAGAAAAATTTGTCATTTTCAAATACTAGAAAGATTTGGGAATATGTGAATCCAAAATTTCATTCCTTAAAATTAAAATAAAACACACTAAAGGGAAAAGTACAAAAATAACTAATATAAATAAAAAGAAAAGATACAACCTATTTATTCATGGGTTGCCTCCCAATGAGCGCATGTTTTAATGTCTCAGCCCGACATGAGAAAGACCTTTTATGTGATACCCTCATCCGGGAGGTCTTGAAGGGTCCATCCTCCCTTTTCTTGTAAAATTCCTTCCTCCAATTATAACTTCAGATGATTCTCATTTACCTTAAAAGTGCCATCATTGGAAGCGACTTCAACTGCTTTATGAGAGAAAACCTTCTTGATAGTAAATGGTCATGTCCATCTTGACTTCAATTTTCTTGAAAATAATCTTAATCTTGAGTTAAGGAGCAGTACTTTCATTCCAGGTTAAAATTGTTTTGGCTTGATCAGCTTATCATGCCATTTTTTTGTTTTCTCTTTATACAATTTTGCACTCTCATAGGCATTGAATATGAATTCCTCAAGCTCATTTAATTGTAGCATTCTTTGTGTACCTGCTTTTTGGGAGTCAAAGTTTAATTTTTTAATTACCCAAAAGGCACGGTGCTCTAATTCTACTGGAAGGTGATATGATTTTCTGTAAATAAGCTTATAAGGAGACATTCCTAAAGGGGTCTTAAAGGCTATTCGATAAGCCCACAGGGCATCCTGAAGTTTTGAAGTCCAATCCTTTCTATTTTGGTTCACAGTTTTCTCTAAAATTTGTTTAAGCTCCCTATTTGAGACTTCAACTTGCCTGCTAATTTGGGGGTGGTAGGTAGTACCCACCTTATGTCTCACCCCATAGCTTTTTAAGACACTTTCCAACTGCCTACTACAGAAATGTTTTCCCCCATCACTGATTAAGAATTTGGGCATCCCAATTCTAGCTAGCACGTGTTCCTTGAGAAATTTAATAATAGTTTTAGCATCATTGTTCACACATACTAATGCCTGAACCCATTTGGATACATATTCAACCACCACAAGAATATACAAATTGGTTTGTGATAAGAGAAATGGTCCCATGAAGTCGATTCCCCACACATCGAATAATTCTACTTCAAAAATTCCATTTAAAGGGAGCTCATCCCTTTTGCATAAATTCCCAGTTCTTTGGCACTTATCACAACTTTCGATAAAGTCGACAGCATTTTTGAACAAATGAGGCCAAAAGAATCCAGATTGAAGCACCTTTGCAGCCGTTCGCTCAATCCCATGGTTCCCTCCGTAAGGAGATGTGTGACAATGATAGAGAATATTTCTAATGTCGGAGTCAGGAACACATCTCCTTAGGAGTTGATCATTGCAATATTTATACAAAAAAGGATCATACCAAAAGTAATTTTTGATGTCAGCAAAGAATTTTTTTCTTTGTTGGTAACTCATGTCTTTTAGTAAGACTCCTCCTGCAAGGTAATTTGCAATGTCAGCAAACCAAGGAGAATAATTTGATGCCACAACATAAAGCTTCTCATCAGGGAATGAATCACTAATTTTGGTCAGCTTATTATTATCAAGGTGGGTCAATCTAGATAAATGATCTGCAAGCACATTTTCACTCCCTTTCTTATCCCGGATTTCAAGATCAAATGCTTGCAAGAGAAACACCCAATGTATCAAGCACGGTTTTGCCTCTTTCTTTTGAATGAGATACTTAATAGCTGCATGATCAGTATAAATAATAGTCTTAGACCTAATGAGATAAGAGCTAAATTTAGTGAAGGCAAAGATAACAGCTTGGAGTTCCTTTTCCATGGTAGCATAATTTCTTTAAGCATCATCTAGGAGCTTACTAGCACAGTAAATTGAATAGAAGGTTCATTCCTTCCACTGCCCAAGGACAGCACCAACTGCAAGGTCACTCGCATCACACATAATTTCAAAAGGTGAATCCCAATTTGGAGTAGCAATGATTGGAGCAGAGATTAAAGTAGTTTTTATGGTATTGAAACCTTTTAAATAATTTTCATCAAAATTGAACTCGACATCCTTCCCTAGTAGTCATATTCATTATTGTCATTAATAAATCTTTTATACAAACCTGCGTGCCCAAGGAAGCTTCTAATTCCTTTTACATTAATGGGCGAAGGGAGTTTTTCAGTTACTTCAACCTTAGCCTTATCAACTTCTATCCCTCTCCTTGAAATCAAATGACCAAGAACAATACCTTCTTTGACCATGAAATAGCATTTTTCCCAATTTAAGTTTAAATTTGATTCTTCACATCTTTTTAAAACCTTTCCTAAATTGATCAAGCAATTATTGAAAGAGTTCCCGACAACTGAAAAGTCATCCATGAAGATTTCCAAAAATTCCCAAATCATGACAGAAATAATAGCCATCATTCATCGTTGAAGGTGACTGGAGCATTACATAATCCGAATAACATTCTTCTAAAGGCAAATGTCCCAAAGGGGCAGGTGAAAGTGGTTTTCTCAGGAAAAATAAGGATTTGATTATATCCTGAATACCCATCAAGAAAACAAAAATTGAGATTCCCTACCAATCTATCAAGCATTTGGTCAATAAATAGAAGAGGATAGTGGTTCTTACGGGTGGCTTTATTTAATCTCCTATAATCAATACACACTCTCAATCCAGTCATAGTTCTAGTGGGGATCAATTCATTGTTATCATTGAGAATAACTGTCATCTCACTCTTTTTGGGAATCACATGTATGAGGCTTACCCAAGGACTCTCAAAAATTGGAAAAATAATTCTAGCATCTAAGAGTTTAATGATTTCCTTATGAACTACTTCTTTTATGTTGGGATTTAATCACCGTTGGGGCTCAATTGAAGGGTTGGAGTTATCCTCCAAAAGGATTTGGTGCATACAAAGAGTTGGACTAACTCCCTTCAAATCAGCTATACTCCAACAGATTGCTCTCTTGTTCTCTTTTAAAACTTTACATAAAAGACTTTCTTGATGCTGAGTTAACAAGGAGGAGATTATTACAGGAAGAGCTTCTTTTTCCCCAAGATAAGTGTATTTTAAATGTGAGGGAAGAGGCTTCAACTCTACTTTTGGAGGGAATATTATATAAGGCTGAATTATTTTCCTCTCCTTAACTAATTCCTCAATCACTTCTGTGTCCATGGGATCCTCATCTTCCTCACTTATTAATGATCCCTCTACTTCCACATCTCCCATTAACCATGCTTCTTCTATTGAATTTATTTTCAAACAATCCCAATTGGGTTTTGATGGGTGTCTCATAGAATTATTCACATGAAATTTAATCTCCTCATCCCCATATCGCAACCTCAATTCTTCTTTATCTACATCAATCAAAGTTCTTCCAGTGGCCAAGAAAGGATATCCTAAAATAATAGGAATATCTTGATTTTCATCTTCCATATCCAAGATTATAAAATCAGCTGGGAAGATGAACTTGTCAACCTGTACAAGCACATTTTCCACAATTCCTATAGGGGATTTGACTGATCTATCGACGAATTGGAGGAGAACAGAGGTGGGTTTTAAGTGATCAATTTCTAACTTCTTGAATAAGTAAAATGACATCAAATTTATGGATGCACCTAGATCACAAATGGATTTTTGGAAAGATTAGTTTCCAATAGTGCAAGGGATAGTGAAATTTCCAAGGATCCTTCTTTTTGATGGGAATCTTCCTCTAAAGGATTGCACTACACTCTTCTGTCAATGCCACAGTTTCCTTTTCATCAATTTTTCTTTTCTTGGAGAGGATATCCTTCATAAACTTGGCATAACTAGGCATTTGTTCAAGAGTTTATGCGAAAGGGATATTTATATGAAGAAATATTTCTAGAAATTTGTGGTATTGGACATCAAGTTTCTCTCTAGCCATATGCTGAGGATAAGGTATATGGGGAATTTCCTTAAGTTGATCTCTCGGTTCTTCTTTTTCTAAATCCCTTACATAATTCCTCTCTTTTCTGATCATTTCTTCTTCCTCCCCCTTTTCCTCTCTAGTTATTTTTATATTTTCATGATTTCCCTTTCTCTCAACCGATCTGGTAATTTTTCCACTTCTTAGGGTTATTGCGTTCCCTGACTCCTTTTCATACTTACCAATAACTCCCACTAATGAAGGTTGCTCTAACTATTTCATGATTTATTTTAGTTTTTGTTCTATTTTTTTTCCTGACTCTTCTTGCCTTAAAAGAGTGTGTTCGTGCCTGTTTAAGGTGGCATCAGTTTTATTCATGAATTCGGTTGTGGAGGTTCTATATTTGATAAGCGAGTTTTCCAATCTCTCTCTATTCTTTCCATGATTCATAATTACATTGACATTTCTTAACTCACCATCTTCCTCCTGACAAGTATTTACATACCCACATTCTAGTTTTTTAGTGAATTGAGAGATTTGCTTTTGGAGCTCAAGGATTTATTGTGAATTTCTGAGTGAGTTACATTTATTTTTATTATGGTGATTATTCCTTTGGAAAGGCCATTGGTAGGCATTGTTTGCCATTTCTTCCAAAAGGTTGTAAGCCTCCACTTGGGTTTTACTACTAATAGAACTGCTGGCGGCAGCATCAATGAGAGTCCTTGTAGGAGCATTCAAACCATTGTAAAATGTTTGAACTTGCAATCACAAGGGAAACCCATGATGAGGGCAATGCCTTAAGCATTCCTTAAATCGGTCCCATCCGTCATTGAGTGTATCACCTTCCAACTGAGTAAATTTAGTTATCTCAATTCTCAACCGAGCAATTTTTGCCGGAGGAAAATATTTGGCTAGGAATTTCTTAGCCAAATCGTCCCATCCCATGTTCGGATCAAATCACTTGGAAGAGAGCTAAGCCAACTCTTGGCTCTATCTCGTAAAGAAAATAAAAAAAGCCTTAATTTGACTGCGTCTTCAGAGACGCCGTTAAATCTGAAGGTGTCACATATTTCAAGGAAAGTTGAAATATGTGAATTTAGATTTTCAGTGGCTAATCCCCCAAACTAGTTATTCTGATCCATACTCAGAGTAGAAGGTTTAATCTCAAAATTATTGGATTCTATATTAGTCCTTACAATTGCATGAGGGATTCCCCTAACAATGGGAAGTGTATAATCTCTTAGTGCTCCCCCCCTAGGCACTCCTAATAGCTCTCCTAATGGCTCTCCAAGATTTTTATTATTATTCTCCATAATAGCTTATTGGCTTAATAGAATATTTTATTCTCTCCTAGCCTGCAAGTAAGTTCTCTCAATTTTAGGGTTGAAAATACACAACAACAATTAGGCTATCAAGAACAAATATAGCAATAAGTTCAAAGAATCAATAATAAGAAAAGAAAGCGGAAAAGTATATTGTTAGTACCTATAATAAAAATTAAAAATTAAAAGTATATGCAGAAGAATGCTTAAATCACTACTTACTTATAGATTATCCTTAATACGAAACAATTTCCAATTCCTCAGCAACGGCGCCAAAAACTTAGCAGACATAAAATATGCATCTGCGCTTTCACGCAAGTGTACATGGTCTGAAGTAATAAGTAAAAATTTTGAGTTTCCGGGATTTATCGAACTACAGAGAATTGGAAGTTTTGTTACTAAGGTGTGTCTATTATCACTAATGTTTAAGCTATCGATGTCTTGTTTAAGTTGGTTTCAGAACAAGCATGACAATCACAGTAGTAGGAAATAAGTTAAATAAAAGGAAGAGGAGGGTTGGGTTTCTCCCACATGACATGATAGATACCTTATATATGAAGATTCTTCAAGCATTTATCTTTTATTTTTCTTGATCTAAATCAAGTGCACATTGTCTCTCCTTGAGTTTTATCTTGAAGAATTACAAGTTCAAATCTTGTGCACAAAATGAACACACAGTCGGTTCTATTTCAGCACAAAGATCCTTATAAGATTTCAGGTTTATAAATTATACCTTATCCCTTGATCATGGAGATGAGGGTTGTTAATTCTTAAGATCTTATAAGCATTGATTCCACTAAGAGTGTCACACACATCACACAGAGTTGAGATGATGGATTGATTTCATTGGGCTCAATGACTGTGTCACCTCATTCATGAGCACACAATTATTCCATTCCCTCCCTCAATTATGTTGAGCAACGGAGCTCGATTAGTGGGTCTTAGCATCACACACATCAACTCTTTAGTTGAGCTTAGATTAAGGTGCACTAAGTTCAAGAACTTTCTTACATAGTTCTAAGCTCTTATGCACTCATAAACCTAGCATCTAAACCAAGATGAGCTATGGAGCACAAGACAATTTAGTTATGGAGTTCATTAGTCCTTGTCCTTTGGTTCACATTCAAGACTATAGTAATATTATACATTTCTTGAGGAAGGCATTAAGTTCATAATTTTCATTAATACTTGAGAAAAACTTCATACATTTTATAGTAACTATCAAAACATGTGGGAGTTATCCCAACCCTCCCCAAGGGAGGTTTAGCTTTCCATTACAAAAGAGATGAAAAAAAACACATACATGAATAAAGACCATTTCATGATCAACTAAGAAGAGAAATTACAAAACAAGAGTTTAGAAAATACTAGGAACGTTCATTGGGAAGTTCTCTGGATTCTTCTTCTCCTTGCTTGAAGTGCCTCTCTTAGGTCCCTAGTGCTGCCTTTCTCATCCTTCTCCTTAGCAAGTTAAACTCCTCCACTCTTGGGGAGTTCTTCTTCTCTTCTATCCAGCCCCTCTCTTTACTTAGGTGAAGTGAGCAATTTTTGAAACCCTCCTCTAGTCAAGAGGGGAGGTATTTATAGATGAGGGGTTACATCCTCATACTCAATATCAAAACCAGCAATGCCTTCTTAAGAATTCTAAGTAATGATGGCAAATTCCAATTGATGGGTGAGGTGACCAATATTTTCTATTGTTTTATCCTTCTCATCACATCAAAGAGGTTGCTTTCCATTTAAAAATGGAGCTGCAGCAGAGGGAATGATGGCTGGAGACAAGAGGCTAGTTGGGTGTCTTGTCCCAACTGCAATTAATACTCCTGTCAAACTAAAAAATCAACGGTCGCTGCAGCGCGCTGTGGCAAAAACAAATTGCAAAGAGGTCTGCTGAAGCGTGCTGTGATGAAAACAAATTGCAAAAAGGTCCGCTGAAGCGCCAATAATTGCAAAGAGACCTGTTGCAAGCGCGCGATCTCGCCCGCGGTTTGCAAACTGAACCGCTGCAGCGCGCGATCGCGCCCATGGTTCGCAAACTGAACCGCTGCTGTGCGCGATCGCGCCCGCGGTTTGCAAACTGAACCGCTGCTACGCACGATCGCGCTCGCGGTTCGCAAACTGAACCGCTGCTGCGCGCGATCGTGCCCGTGGTTCGCAAACTTAACTGCTGTAATGCGCTATCGCGCCCGCGGTTTGCAAACTGAACCGCTGCAGCGCGCGATGGCGCCCGCGGATCGCAAACTAAACCGCTGCAGCACGCGATCATGCCAGCGATTCGCAAGATGGCCTGCTGCAGCGCGCGACAGCGGTTTTCCTTTAGAAATTTTGAAAAATTCTCCAAATTGCTTGGAATTCGTTGAATAGGCATTTTTCTTGAAACATATAGACAAAATTGGATTAAAGAGCAGTTTTAATATGAGAAATAAATGAAATTTTCCTTTATTTAGGGTATAAATTATGAATTCATCAATAGGATAGTTTTTTTCATTAGGCTTCAATTGTCTAGAGGCAAAGGCAATAACTTTGTTTTCTTGCATTAAGACATAGCCTAGTCCAAACGTAGAAGTGTCTATATACATCTAAAAGTCTTTTCTTTCACGGGTCAACACTAAAATAGGTGTAGAGGTTAGTACTTGCTTTAATTTCTAAAAGGATTCTTTGCATTCCTGACTCCAAATAAACAATACTTCCTTGCCACTCAATCAAGTTAGGGTGCAGGTATTTGGAAAAGCCTAGCACAAATCTTATATAAAAATAGACTAATCACAAACTAGGCATAGGGTTGACTGTTGTTGACATTAAAGGAACTAGTCCCACTTTATGCATGCATAGGATTTTGATGGAGGGCATATTCAAATCATCAATAAAACTACAATAAATGCTAAGCCAAACATGAAGGAGGTAGCATATAAGGACATTATCAAGCTCCTTGATGCTAAGATTATTTTCCTTATAACAGACATCTCATGTGTTAGTCCTATTCATGTGGTTCCTAAGAAGGGCGAGATGAGTGTTATACTGAAAACAAATAATGAGCTAATTCCTACTAGAATTGTGATGGGATTGAGGGTGTGCATAGACTATATAAAGCTAAATAAATGACCTGAAATGACCATTTTCCATTGCCTTTCATTGATCAAATGTTAGATAGGATGGTTGGGCGACTATATTACTATTTTTTGGATGATTATTTTGGGTATAACAAAATTTTGATTGCACCCGAAGATCAAGAAAAAACCACATTCACATTCTCATATGGTACATTTGCCTATAGAAGTATATTGTTTGGATTGTGTAATGCCCCATCAACCTTCCAGCGATGCATGGTGGCTTTTTTTTTGATATGGTAGAAAACTTTCTAGTGATTTTTATGGATGATTTCTCAGTTGTAAGAGATATATTTAATAAATGTTTGAGTAATCTTGAGAGAGTGCTGAAAAGATGTGAGGAAACAAATCTTGCGTTGAATTGGGAGAAATGTCATTTTATGGTAGAAGAAGGTATTGTGTTGGGACAAAAGATTTTAGTGAGGGAAATTAAATTTGGCATGGAAAAGATAAACATAATAAAAAAACTTCCACTTCCATCAACAATGAAAGAAGTACGGAGTTTCATAGGGCATGCTGAATTTTATAGAAGATTCATAATATAATTTTCAAAACTAAGCATCTTTTTGTGTGGATTGTTGGAAAAAGATGTTGAATTCAACTTTACAGAAGTTTGTTATGAAGGGTTTGGTTGACTGGATGTAGCTCTAATTTATGCACCTACAATCACTACACTTAGCTGGGAACAACCTTTGAAATAATGTGTGACGTAAGCTGTGGCGGTCGCCCCATAATCAGCTAAGATTAAGTGGTGGTCTTCACCGAGAAAACCTTCACTTAGCATTAGATTAAGGATAAACTTTCCTAGTTAAATGTTAAGGGAAGGGTATGCCCTACAATAGAGAGAGCAAAAGAGACAATCACTGAATGAGCATACTAATATATATCAGAGTGCGGAAGAAGTACAAATAATAACATACATACATCCAGAAAAGAACTATGCAACTTACAATACATAAGCAAAAAAGTAAAAGCAATTAGAACCTATATTATTACAAAGCATTTAAAAGTTTAATAAAATAAAGTAAAGTATAGTTACTCAATCCTCACAAGCAACAGACTAAAGGTCTTCTCCTGCATGCTTCTCTTGCTAAATAAACTCCTTAGAAGGCCCTACCTTAAATAACTCTGAGTCTGCTATTGTCGGTATTACAATGATAGAGCCCCAGCCAAAGAAAAGAAAAATATCTGATTAGACATAATGTCTAAGTACATTTTAGGTTAAGCATTTTATGAATTAAATGATATCACAAATTAACTTAAGCAATTTTAGGAGCAATAAAGCATCAAAGAAAAAGTGGTAAAAGTTATAATTATCTTAATTATAACTCAAACAAAATGTGAGGTAAGAACATTCCTTAACTCAAGCTGCATAAGAGGTTAAGCAACATAATAATGAAAATCTATTTAGTACAAGAAATATCCTAAGTAATATGATCAAATCAATACATGCTAGTTTACAAAAAAAAATGAAAGTACTGAACTGAATTAAAATTTTAGCATCCTAACATGCTTTCATATGTAAACAAAACTACTAAAATAACACAATTTATAGGAGATACTGTAAATGCTAAAATACTGTAAATAACTAAAAGAGCTGTATAAAGAAATATGCTGAAAATATAGAGTGAAAAAAAATACAAACTCAGATGGACAAATTCTTACTTAGTTTTGCCAAAAAGTAACTATCTCTTAAAGTCCATCTAAATCATTTAGCAAAAATATCCCAAATTAAATTATCACATTTCTAGGGGAAATACCCTAGATAAAAAAGTACCACATTCTAGGAGAAATATTGTAATAACCCAAGTTATTACCTTAGTCACTTAGGACTGATCTTAGTCTTAAAGCTAACCCTAAGTGCTAATTAGGTCAATTGGAGTTAACCTCTAAGACCTAGTCCAAATCAGGAGTCAAATGGATCGAATCCCGATTTCTTAGAAATCCAGAAACCCTAAAATTTGACCTATTTAAGTTGACCTCCGATCGAAAAATGGACATCGCCATTATGTTCATTGCCCCCAAATTAGCTAAGGGTGATGTTTTCGTGTCAATCGGAAGTCGTCAAAATTTCAATGAATATTTTAATAATATTTAAATACCTAAAAAATGGAGACATTAAAATACTCATCAAATCAAAAATCTGACCTCTCCATTGCATTCCTCACCCCTTAATTAGCTAGGGGTGATTTATTGGAGATTTTTAGAGTGCAATTATTTAAATAATTAAAATTAATAAAAATTTAATCAAATTGAATTAAAATATTAATTTATTTTAAATGAAGTTAATGACGCCGTCAACCCAATAGTGAACGCCATCCACTGTGCTCGATGGTGTCACTCTTTCCGTCTGATCAGGCGGATCGATCTGAGCCGTCTCATCGATTCGATCGGACGGATCCGGCGTGTCTTCCTCGCGAACTCCGCGGGTTCTGCCACGCAGCATGCGTGCCGCGACGCGACCCAATGGCCCACCTCCACGCCTCGCCGGCTCCGCCCGAGGGTCCTTTAGAGGCCGAGCTCCCCTGGTTTTTGTGCGGATTGAGATCGAAAGGCGCCTGGAATCGGGATCGATCACTGAACCGTTCATACAAGGTACCCCCGATCTACCCATTTGTTCAAATGATTGTCACATTTACATTTCGAAATGTTATTTCACCCTATCGATTGTCGATCTACCGGCTCGATTGAGTTAAGTCGATCGGGATTGAACGGAATTGTCGATTCGTGTACAGTCAAAACCATTATCGTTCGACTGTCAAACCCTAGCTGGCTAGGGTAAGCTCAGCCGGCAGTCCCGCTCCCCTCCCTCGGCGATTCAACTGCCATTGGAAGGGCATCATCGAGGCCGACCTCCGGCCATGCGGGCCGAGCCGATCCGCCGCCGCCAGGGCCGGCAAATGCCGTGCCCTAGCCCCCCTCAACTCGGGGCATGGCGTAGAAGGCGAAAGACCGCGCTATCGGGTCGGGTCAGCCCGGGCCCGACCCGCGTCCCTTAAGGGCGCGTCGCGCGTGGGGGGCCCGCAGCCAGCTGTCGCGCGCCGGTTCGCCCCGCGCTGCACCTGTGGGGCCCGCGCCTGCATCTGCGTTGACGCAGAGTAGGGCCCGCTGCCCTTTTTCCGTGGCCAATCGAGCTTCGCCGCGTGTCCTAACGGGACCCACTGCTCTGACCGCACCCAATCAACGCCTGACACGTGTTCACGCGGGTCCCGCCGCCATTAATTCCCGCACAGAAAATTAAGTTAAATATATTTATATATATATATATATATTATATATATATATATATATATATTCTGTTGAAAAAATGATTTTAGTTATAGCTATACTAGATATATATATATATATATATATATATACTGTTTAGTATTAAATTAGGTTAATTAGATTAATTAAAAATAATTAAGCTAATTAATCTCCTCTATTAAATAAAATCAAACAGTAAAGGAAATTAAATAATTAAATGAGGATTAGTAATTTGGCAATTAATATTAGCTAATTTTAAGACAACACTTAATTTAGGATTAATTAGTTAACTAACTGTATTAATATATGCATATATTTATATCAAAATAGAAAACTTTAAGATTTTAATTAAATAAATAAAGTTAATGATTAATTAATCAGTTAAATAACAGTAAGGCTAAATAAATCTAACAGCAATTTTGTTATTTATGACCAAAACACTTAATTTAATAATTAAATAACATACTTATCAATAATTAATTAATGATTAATCATGATTAATTATAGATTATGAATAATTAATTAATTAATTAATAAATACAGAAAAATAATTAACTTTAGGAACAAACAATAAAATTAATACAAACTGAATAAATGAATAGTAAATAATGTAAATTGTATTGTTGAATAGTAATTAAATTAATTAAAATTAAATAAAACTTAAAAATTTAATAACTTTTTGTAGGATGATACAAACATAGTCAATATATGTCTCATTTTACTTAAAAAAATAAAATGAATCAAATGACGTGATGCAAAAATTAGTTTCGGGGTACATATAATGTAATAGTATTTTATGACCTATTTAAACTCCCATAAGTTCTAACATAGTTGTCCAAACATATTCAATATGGGTCTTAAAATACTCAAAAAAATAGCCCCATCATTGTGGTAGTATTAATTTTTCCATTTAGACATCAAGATAAAAAGTCAACCCTGGATCCCATAGTTGACTTTAGGGGAAAATGACCAAAATGCTCTTAGAATTCAATTGACAATAACTTGGTCAATTCAACTCTAAATTCAAAAATTTAAAGTGCTAACTAGTTTAGGATTTCAATTTCATCAATAAACTGAAATAAAATTTAGGATCTGAACCCTAAAAAATTAGAAAATGACCAAAATACCCATAACCTTAATTAGGTCATAACTTGGCCATTTGAGATCCAAATTGAGTTTAATCCCTATAAACACACTCAGTATATTATAGAAAAGCTATAAAAACTGAGTTGCTAAAATTTGACTTCAAATGGAAAAGTTCAGTTTTTGTCACCCGTTGACCAATCCAAAATTACCAAATTGCCTTTAGAAATTAAAATAGTTATAACTTAGTCATTCAACCTCAGAATGAATTTAACTCATAGTCATCAATCTGATTGAATTAGATTAGAACCTGATCAAGCCTAATCCTTTTTAACTTATAAGGACGAGTTTCTAAGTTATACTCGATAGTAAGAAAATGGAGATCCTAAACTTATGTAACTTGGAATAGTTAGAATGGATAAATTAGAAAATAAATGATATCACCATATTTAGTAGTCCCTTGCTTACTTTTGATATTTTTTGCTACACATTCCCTTGATTTTTGTGCTATATTTTCTTGAGCATATCATATAAGATTTTTGATCCATAAATTAAATGTTAGGAAAATATAGAGACTCTTTAGATTCCTTGTGAAAATATTAAAGTGATTAATTAGAGATAATAATTGTATGTGTTAGAGCTGCCTCTAGTTATGTCTTCTTGCCTAGGTTCCTTGTTGACACTAGGAGAAGACTTTGCTTATATTTTTTTTGCTTAGTCTCCTTAATGACACCAAGAGAAGATTTATTGTGTTTTATTGCCTAAGCTCCTTGATGACTGTATATCCTGCCTAGTCTCCTTGATGATGTTAAGAGTATATAGTTTTGCGCTTAGTCTACTTGTTGACACTAAGATTCTTTTGATATTCAGTGGGCTAGATTAGCTTTTTTCTGTATGGTAGTTAGTATATAGATGTTTTTATATATATATATATACAGTTTAATATTTTATTTACTTTTTAGCATTTTTATTCAGTCCGCTATTCCTTTGTTCTGCTTATATGTATTTTAGGATGTTAGAATTTTGCTGCTATTTATATGTATCATTTTTAAGTTATTTAATTTGCATATTTCTTTTGATCACTAGCATATTTAGGATGTAGTATTTTCTTTCAATACTTATTAGTTGCTTATATTTATTTGCCCTGCCTTGTTTAGCTTATATTTGAGGCATGTCTTAGCCTCATTCTTGCTTAAGTTATAAATGATTGTTTATAGCTTTTTCCTTCCTATTATTATGTTAGTTACTCCCATATGTGATATAGTTGTTGCTTAGAGATTATTAAATGGTGATATAATAAAACACATAAAATTTATCAGCCTAAAATGTACTTAGATAATTGTTTAACATAAGATTTTCTCTTTTTTTGGCTGGGGCCCTACATTGTGAAACTGACAATGGCAGATCCTCTTTAGTTAGACAATCAGGAGCTAGGAGTGGAGCTTTATCCAGAGGAGGAGCACTTATAAGAAGCTGCATAGTCTTATTATAAGTGAGGATGAGAGTATTTTCACTTTTATTATTTAAAACTTTAAATATGATTTAATAATACAGGTACCTATGACTTTGTGTTTGGATTACTATATTGATTATTCTGAGTTATATTCTATGCTTCTTATACTGTGATGCTTGGATGTTTCTCATATTTTTAAATCACTTTTGCACTTTGTATGTTTTATTAGATAGTGACTGATATTCAATTCTGTGCTTACTCCTTCCCTTATTAGGTGGATTGTGGATTTTATCCTAATCCAATGATAAGTGAAGGGTTAGCCGGAGTGACACACCACCCCTTAGCTTAATCTTGTGGATTAAGGGGTGGGGTGCCACAAATACCCTAGCCAAATATCATCTCAAAATACTGTCACACTGTCAGGGCAGACTAAGTAAGGCATATTCCACAAAGTTTAAATGAAATGAATCTAAGTTGCTTCTTTTAAGTATGAGTATGCTTTATGAATGTATCAAAATTTACATAGAATATCCATCAAATATACTATGTTCCATCTAATGTGTCAAAATATATAATAAAGTCCAAAATAAGGAAGCAAAGTATTCAAATACAAGGTATATATGACACTAACCAAACTCTGTGATATCACTTATTTTTTAATTAAATCATTTTATCTATTTATACAAGTTTAGGATATTCAACATCCAGTTATCGATTATAAATTCAGAATAGCGGCCCTTTAAGTTAAAAAAAATTAGAACTAATCAGTTTCTAATCGTATTTCAATCAATGATGCTTAATTAGGTTAATTATTAAATCAAATATCATAATTGATGATTTTACGAATCCCAAGTCAATTATGATTAATACAAATCAAAATGAGGGAATTAAGATGTTAAAATCCAAGTATTGGATTTTAACTTCTTAATCCAATGGGTCCTAATACTAATGGTATAAACTTAAACCCAATTCACATGAACTATAATTAGGGCTATCTTATTAAGCAAAATCAATTTTAATAAGATGGATCTCTAAACTTAATCTAAAATTTAAATACAAGATAATCATAAATAAAAGATAAAATTCTAGAAAACTATAAAACCAAGGTTTCATTTATTAAGTAATCTATTTACTTAATAAATGAAATCTAACCTAAATTTCTAAACTAATTCCTAGGGAATAAGATCCTAAATGTTGGAAGAGAAATACTCAAGTGTTGATTTTAATCTATCATTATGATATGATTCTCTAAAGAAAGCAAAAGGTGAACTAAATTCACCTTATGAAATATAATTTAAAACTTAAGAAAATTTTGAAGTGAATTTTAAGGTTTTCTTTAAAATGAGAATTTATGAAGTTTAAACATCCTAAATGAATCCAAATTAGTCATAATACTGATTTTCGAGGTTTAATTATGAATTTAAGGTTTTAAAAAAGTATTTAAACTTAAATTGGGGCAAAATGACACTTAAGGGTATAAAACTCAATTTTTTGACTTAGGGCTCCAAATTGAGATTTATTAAAGGCAAATGATTACTTACTGTCTAATATAAAGATAGACAGTAAGTACATCAAATTTGGATAAGAATTAAGCCTTATGAGATCAAATTAAGAAATTTGACTCATAAGGGTAATTTGGTAAATTGACTTGATAAAATCTAAATTTTTTGTCTGTTTATTAAAGTTTACTATCTAAAGTTTCCATAGAACCTAAAATTAATAAATTTTGATATCTATTAGCTAAGTTATGGCCAAAACAAGATTGGGGTCAAATTTGTAAATTAGGGTTTCATTAATGGGGTCCAAACCTAACTTTTCCAATTGAAACTCAAATTCAGTAAAATTAGTGACTATAGCTTTTCTATAATCCACTGAGTACTTTAACTGGGAGTAAACCCAAATTAGACCTCATTTGGTTAAATTATAGCTTATTAAAGTTTAGGATAATTAGTGACTGATTAGTGAAATTAATCACAGAATCACTAAACCAACAATACAACTAGATTTTACTCTATTCAATGAGTTATTAAAAAGTGAAATTACTCAATTTAAATTATTAATTATGCTAATATTCGCTAATCAAGGTTTAGGGTGATTGGGGTTGATTAAGAGATCTAATAATTGGATCTAAAATATTTTTGGAGTTTATTATTTATTAGGTCTTCTTGATCAAAATGATTTATTAGAAGACCTAATTTAGAGCTCAATTGACCAAGTTATGGTCCATTGAAGTCTTAGGGTTAATTAGTGTAATTAGGGTTATGTCTTAAAAGTGATTAGGCAAATCTTAATCCAAACAGATAAATGAATACTATTAGGTTATTCAAGAGGTTTTCCTGGTCACTTTAAGACTTATATTGAGTATGTTTGAGTGAGTACACACAAAATTATGACTAATTGAACATTTGAGACAATTTTGTAATTATTTAATATCCTAAAAAATCACTAAGAAAAATATAAGTCCTATTGCAAGTTGATTAGCATCATAAAATTCTTCTATTTTTGTTGATTAAAATGATATATTTACTTGTATTATTTGGACTTATATTTTATAATTATGGATTCCTAAAGTTTAAGATTTAATTAAATTAATTAAATGCATATTATCTTTACTATTTAATAGTTTATTTAAATTCATTTGATTTATTAATTTGTTATTAATTAATAAGTTTTTATTCTCTATTATATATATATATATATGTACATAAAAATATTTATATATACATATTTATTTATACATTTTAAAGAATATATATTTTTTGTATATGTATATATATTATAATTAATTTTAATCTCTACAGGTGGGACCCACGTCTGCCGAGGTACACTACTGCGGGCCTTACTCAAGCTATGTGGCGCAATTTGGTTCGCAGGGACCTGACAGGCGGTCTCCACTGACGCTCACTACGATAGACAGCGAGACCCGCTGTCAGTTGATGTAGTAGAGACCCGAACCCGGGTCGACGGGTCAGGCCTGACCCAGCCCAGCCTCGACCAAATGCGGTGAAACTGAGCGCTTGAGTAGTAGGGCTCAAAAATTGATTGCATAGATACCGACGCTAGGGGCCGATCCGCACACATATCGAAAGGTCTTGAAGGGGCCTTTCGATTGATACTTGGTTCACCACCGGGTGTGGGGCCCCCGTACTGACAACAAGGAAGTACGGTGCTCCAACTGTGGCAAATCCCCAACTTAAGTAAGGTTAGGTAAACCCAACCTACCTTAAGCCAAGGACTTGTCACTAAGTGTTATAACATACATCAATATATACATATGTAAAGTAGCGGAAGCAATAGGCGAGTAGTAACATCCACAAGCATACATAGTAGGAAAGAGAATGCACTACAGTAACTCATCACAATGTAAAAATAAAATACATCCAGAATTAATTATTACAAACTGAAGTTTAAAGGGAATGAAAATGTCTCTCAATCTCACTGAAATAAAAATACAATATTTAACTAAACAGTAGCAGCACGATTGTAGCGCCCCGTCCCATCGCCGTGCGCAAAATATGAGTATAATTCATAGATTTGCGGTGAAACGGTGCGCTACTCGGGAACTGTGGGCCATACTAGTAAAACCCATCGTCCCAAATAGGTTTAAAAAGACAAAGCCATACTGAAGGCCACTGACTCGAGTCCTAAGAGTAGGCTCGAGAGTCAATACCTAAGGTAAGAATGGAACCTTTATCTTAAGTATTAGACTGAGTACGTATATAAAGTGTAAGGGAGGAGAGAAGGACCCATGTACGTTACAAAATATATCAGTGTTTCCAGTACGCCGATCACATCACAATACTATGTATAGTAATATAACAGAGTGCGTAAGCTGAAAGTAAAACATCTAGAATACATTCGTCTCAAACAGTAGTAAATATCCATCTCAGAAAAGAAAATAAAAGTACATCTAGAGTTTTATTACAAACCATAATAATGTAGAAATATAAAGAGTCTAGCCAGAATACTGAAAAGGACTAAAAAGTAAAAGTAGGTGCTCAATCCCCTACAGCTCCAAGTGCCCCTCTTGAGGACGTCTCCCTGACCTATCTCCAATAACTGCTCGGGATCTAGCAAATTATCGGATCCCAAAAGTACCCTGTGTTAGACAGGAAGTCTAACACATCGAAGCTAGATATACAAGCTTATTTAAATATAATAAATATGCAAGAACATAAAGTAAAAGTGTAGGAGAAACTGTAAAGCATCAAATAACTGAACTGTAGGAACTAAGCAAAGAAAAACTGCATCAAAACCAAATATTGAAAGTACATGAAAATGTCAGATGCTGAGAAGGATGCTATAAGCTGCACTATATGCTACTGAAGCAATGCTCACAGACATGCTATATCACGGTATATCACAAAACTATCACTGAAGGTTTATGAGTTGTATGGTCCAATATAAGCACAACAGTTAGGAAGTCAGTATGGTGATGCAGATGCACCCTGAAATTCCCCAGTCTATGTATATAATATTCCGTATCTCATACTGTATCACTGATAACTATGTGTCACAACAGAAGTAATGAGGTCAACTCATATTTATGCTTCATGTTTATGCCATTATATGATATGAATGGAAAATCCCGAAATCCATGAAGAATATAGTAAGAAACAAAAAAAAAAAGAATCCTAAGTCTCCACTGTGCAGAATCCTGCTAAAAGGATTCTGACTCCAAATCTCTAGATCGATATTTAGTTGAGGTTTCTTGTTTACTCAAAGATCACGGGGCAGGGTGATCATATACACATATTAAATATGCTACAAAGATAGGACACATCATTTAGTTTGATTATGCCACCCTAATAAAGCGATCTTCATTAGGAGGCACTATCCGGACTGAGTTTGTATCACTGACAAAATTTGGCATGCAAGTCCTAATTAATCATACAAGTAATCAGAGACTGAGTTTGCTATGATCCAATGTGTATAAACCCTAAAATTCACTAATTATGATTTGACAAGATTAGGGCATATCTATATTTACAGAGCTCAGAAAAATATGATACTTAGCACATGCAATCTAATTAACATTTGTGAACTAAGGGCTCCCTAATCATGCAATTTGGATAAGTAATTTTACTAATCTTCCCTAATTGAGATTCACTGTAATTAAGTAATAATTAAAGATCTAACCATCAGATGTGTGATTTTATGTTATATTTAAGTTTCTGAGATTTTTCTGAAGAATTTCATATATGATATCATAAGATTCTAACCAGTGGATTAAAAGTTATTAAGAAAATACATTCGGTATTTTTCTATTATATTTTCCTAATTTCCTTAAGGAAAATAAATAATAAATTCTTTATAAATATTTTAAACGGCACCGGCCCGATCCAAACCGCGCGGGTCAATCGGGTCTGCGGCCCGTTACTGTGTACTATTGATTTTAAAATGGCGCCGGCCCGATTCAAATCACATGGGTCAATAAGGCCTGAAGGCCCATTACTGTTTGACAGCGCGGGTCACGGGTCGACCCGACTCGCGCTGTCGTCCTCTTCCCCGCGCCTGGCCTCGATTGAGAGCGATTAGGGTGAACCCTAATCGCCAAAATTCTCAATCATCGAGCCATGCCGGGGCATAAGGACGACGGCTTCACCTTCCTGGGGCTGAGACCAACCCTTAGAACCCTAAATTGCTAATTGGGATGGTCTAATTCCCCTGGACCCTATTTCTCCATTTCGCATGAGAGGAGCTCACTGTGAGGAGAAATTCTCCTCACAGGGGGCTTGCCAGGGCTGGGGTTTGATCCGTTCACCATCAGGGCGTAAGCATGGATCGAAACCCCATTTCAGGAGGCCCTGAGAGTCTCTAGATCCCTGGGGCCTTACTCGGTCCCAGAGTTCTGAAAGACGGATGACCCGTTCGATCGATACGATCGAACGGACCCTCCCAGCGTACCAATTTAATTGCAATGAGCTCGCCTTAGCTAGGGGAGAGTGTGGGGATGGAAATTAGGCAGGAACTGAGCCCATACGGCTCAGTCCAGAATGTGGGGTACCTAGTTTTGCTGGTCTGAGCTGGTCTGGATGGCAGAGCCTGGCACGAAGCAGTAGATGGGCTCTTAGGGGTCCTGAATTCTAGGAGTTACCCTCTATCAGCTGTACGCGAGCTTAGGAGCGTCGGGAGGAGCTTAGCAGAGCAGCAATGGCGATCGAAGAAGGAAATTAGAATTTAGCTCAATTCAACAGCAAAGAGCTCCAGAGGTGAGGTCTGAGGCTATTTATAGCCTCAGAGAGGTGTTGGGAGGAACTGCTGGGACTGGGCTCGGCTTGGCTTGGCCCGAGAGCTCGGGCAAGGGGAGCTCTCAGAATTTCCAAAAATGGAGATATCGGGCTGGAGAGCCCGTCTTAGCGGCCTCACGGGATTGAGGAACCCCTAACGGCTATGCTGAGCTGGCGGGGGAGTGGGGGACAGGCTCTGCCTGTCGGGGATTTCATTTTTTTTTTGTCGGGGTCTGAGCGAAGCAGAGGAGACGATGAGCAGTGCGGGGTTTACGGCAGCCGTCTGATGTATCGATCGTTGATGCGGAACGGCTCAGATTCTCAGACAGGTAACGGCCGAACGCGAAGCGGGGATCATCCGTCGAATCTGGATCTCTGGATCTGACGGATGGATCGCGCTACTTACTATGGGTGGATGGGTACCGTCCAATCCTTTAATTGAACCGCGGAACAGCCCAGATGGGTTGATCCTGAGCGAAGGTGCGGGAGAAATGAATAGCTCAGATCGCGCCCGCTGTTTTAAAGACGGGTATATTTGCAATTTTTAATTGTATGGAGCCCTTAAGTGCAATTGCACCATTTTAAATTAAATTGAATTATTGCTTAAATGAACTCCAAATTGCACCAAAATTTCACCCTTAGCTAATTTGGGGGTGAGGATTTCAAAAATGCAATCAAATTTTAATTCTGATATCAAAATATTTTAGGTCTAGACTAGGGCATCTAGACTGATCAAATTGCAAATTTTGACTTAGAGAAGCCCAATGGATTTCAAATTTTCTAGGTAGGCTTATCTTGATGTTCTAAAAGCAATGATGCTAAAAATTGAATCAATCAACATTTATTTTGTATGGTAACAACCTAGGGTTGTTACAGACTCCCCTACTTAAGAACGATGTCGTCCTCGACATCATTTTAAGAGAAGACAATTATGAGAGAATATGAGAACATGAGTAAGACTTTTGAATTTAAAGAGTAACTGGAGTTTCAAAGAGTTTGGGGTACTTCTTCCTCATATCTGTCTCTTTCTCCCAGGTAGATTCTTCTAAAGAGCGATTCCTCCATTGAACCTTTACCATTGGGATGGAGCGATTCCTTAGCTGCTTTTGATTATGAGCTAAGATCTTAATCGACTCTTCTACATAAGAGAGATCTGGGTGTAGTGTTACAGTTGGAAGTTGAATTAAGTGAGATGGATCACGGAGACATCTTCGCAGAGAGGAGATGTGGAAAACATTATGAACTGCAGAGAAGTCTTCAGGAAGCTTTAGTCGATATGCTGCAGAACCAATCTTTTCTAGTATCTCGAAAGGTCCGACGTAGCGAGGACTTAATTTTCCGGCTACACCAAAATGATAAACGCCTTTCATTGGGCTGACCTTTAGATACACAAACTTTCCCACATCAAGATCCATAGCACGATGATGAGCGTCGTGATATTTACTCTGCGGATCCTGAGCAGCTTTGATTCTTTGCTGGATTAGCTGAATTTTACGATTTGTTTCTTCAACCAATTCTGACCCATAAAGCTGAACACTGCCAGTTTCAGACCATGCTAATGGCGTACTGCATTTTCTGCCGTACAAAGCTTCATATGGTGCCATACCGATACTTGCTTGGAAACTATTATTGTATGCGGATTCTACAAGGGGAAGGTGATCTTCCCAAAAACCTCCAAAGTCTAGAATACAGAGACGAAGGAGATCTTCCATAACTTGATTGACTCTTTCTGTTTGACCATCTGTCTGAGGATGAAAGGTGGTACTCATGGCTAGAGTAGTCCCCAAGTCTTGATGCACCGCTTGCCAAAACTTAGAGGTGAATCGGCTATCTCGATCAGATACGATAGATCTCGGGATTCCATGGAGCCTGATAATTTCCTTGATATAAAGTTTTGCCAATTTTTCCATAGAATCAGTTTGACACATGGGGATGAAGTGAGCTGACTTGGTCAATCGATCAACAATGACCCAGATTGAATCTGCACCAGATCTTGCTTTAGGTAAACCCATAACAAAATCCATAGAAACGTCGAGCCATTTCCATTCAGGAATTGCTAGAGGGTGAAGGAGTCCTCCAGGCTTTTGATGCTCGGCTTTGACTAGACTGTAAGTGTGATATTTTGCCATAAATTCTGCCACACTCTTTTTCATACCGGGCCACCAGAATGACTTCTTCAGATCTTGGTACATTTTGGTACTACCTGGATGTACTTGGTAGCCTGAATTATGGCCTTCGACCAGAATCTCTTGATGCATGGATTTGGGAATCCATAGACGATCACCTTAGTAAATTACGTTATCACGAAGCTGTAGATCGAAGCGACGCCCACTCTCGATATCGACTTTGAACTTCAAATAATCCTCATCCTTGGTTTGAGAGATGAAGACATCATGATGGAAGGTTGGTTCGACTGAGCTCATAGATATTAGTGTGCTTAACATGTCTCCACACACTGGTCTAATTTCAAATTTTTAGAATTCTTCCTCCATTGTACTAGTGCATATTATAGAAGATAGTGTAGCATGATGGCTGAGTGCATCTGCTATGATATTTGCTTTTCCTGGGTGATATTGAATGCTTAAGTCGTAGTCACTTATTAACTCAAGCCATCTTCGCTGTCGACAATTCAACTCACGTTGGGTGAAAATATATTTCAAGCTCTGATGATCGGTGAATATGGAACACTGGACGCCATACAGATAATGACGCCAAATCTTTAGAGCGAAGACTACTGATGCTAGTTCCAGATCGTGAACATGATAGTTCTTTTCATGTGGTTTCAATTGTCGAGATGCGTAGGCTATAACTCTTCCTTTCTGCATTAATACCATCCCAAACCTATACCAGATGCGTCAGTATAAACTTGGTAATTCAATCCTTCCTTGGGTAAGGCGAGAGCTGGGGCAGAAGAAAGAGCATCTTTCAAGGTTTGAAATGCTTTCTCACATTCCGGACTCCAAATGAAAGGTACTGCTTTTTGAGTCAATTTGGTGAGAGGAGACACAATTTGTGAGAAACCTTTGACAAATTTTCTATAATAGCCTGCCAGTCCTAATAAGCTTCTGATATCCGTCACAGATTTTGGTTGTGACCATTCTCGGACTACGCTTGCTTTGTTTTGATCCACTATGATTCCTTGAGAGTCGATGACGTGACCCAAAAAAGCGATAGAATCAAGCCAGAATTCACACTTAGAATACTTAGCATAGAGTTTGTGGTTCCTGAGTTCTTCAAGTACTATACGAAGGTGTTTCTCATGATCGGTCTTATTCTTGGATTAAATCAGTATGTCATCAATGAAGATGATGATAAATTTATCCAGATATGCTTTCAACACATGTTGCATTAAGTCCATAAAGATGAATGGTGCATTCGTCAATCTAAAAGACATCACCAAGAATTCGTAATGTCCATAATGGGTTCAAAACGCTATTTTCTCAATATCAGAATCCTTAACTCGCAATTGATGATACCCAGTTTGCAAGTCTATCTTGGAGAAGACCTTTGCTCCAGATAACTGATCAAATATATTGTCGATACGCGGTAAAGGGTATTTGTTTTTAATAGTTACTTTGTTTAACTCCCTATAATCGATACACATTCTCATCGAT
Organism: Gastrodia elata; assembly: GCA_016760335.1. NCBI lineage: Eukaryota > Viridiplantae > Streptophyta > Magnoliopsida > Asparagales > Orchidaceae > Gastrodia > Gastrodia elata. The sequence continues at coordinate 45,717,663 of CM028675.1, read as the reverse complement.
CCATCTTTCTTTTTAACGAACAGCACTGGTGCTCCCCAAGGGGATGAACTTGGGCAGATGAGACCCTTTTCTAATAATTCTTGAAGTTGGTTGTTCAGCTCTTGGAGGTCCTTTGGCGCCATGCGGTAAGGAACCTTTGACAGTGGTTGGGTTCCGGGAATTACGTCTATGGTGAACTCTACTTCTCTATTCGGAGGGAGACCAGGCAGGTCTTCAGGGAACACATCGGGAAATTCACGAACTACAGGATTCTCGGAAAGAGGTATGACTTCTTTCTTTTCCCCTAGCATTGTTACAAGATACGCATTGCATCCTTTATTTACTAGTCTCTCTGCCACCAAGGCGTTGATTAACGACGATTGGGTGCTAAATTTTCCCACGAATGATTTGGAGTTTCTTCCGTTACCTATAGTTATTTTCTTCTTTTGGCAGTTAATGGACGCACCATATTGGCTTAACCAATTCATCCCCAGGATTATGTCGAAGTTGGTGATTGGCAGTAGAATTAGCTTAGCTCTGAAGTTTTGATCTTCAATAGGGATATCTAGATTGCAGAATTGTTGAGACTACATACGAGCTCCCGAAGGTAGCCCAATACTTAATGAACTGGCTAGTTGATGTGTCTGTAGTTTAAGTGTTTTAGCCCACTCTTTCGATACGAAAGAATGACTTGCTCTAGTATCGAACAGAACATTACAAGTTGTGCCGTTTATGGTTAAATGATACTCCATCCACCGTCCTCCCGTAGATTTGACCATCTCAAAGGTCATCTATCCAATATTCATCAAATCTCCTAAGGTAGAACAGAAATGCTGACGCGAGTATTCCATTCCCTAAAATAGTTTAACCCATAAACATTTTATTCATTATTCCTTCAAAATTCGTTTAGATCTTAAGATGTCATTTTATGTTATCTTCTTATGTGCGTTAAATTTCTAGGGTATCAGTATCGTAGACATAATTTTTCCCTTCTATTTCTGAGATAGCTTAGTGAATCTTTTGGATGTTTACTTCGCACTATACTTAGTAATTGTGATCTTGTCCTGTCGCAGAGAGCATATTATAAAGTAGATAGGAACAAGCTCCTTATCTAACTCTTTATAATACTTCTCTGATACCAACTGTAGCGCCCAGTCCCGTCGTCGTGCGCAAAATACGAGTATAATTCATAGATTTGAGGCAGAACGGTGCGCTACTCGGGAATGGTGGGCCATACTAGTAAAACCCATTGTCTCGAATAGGTTTAAAGAGACAAAGCCATACTGAAGGCCGCTGACTCGAGTCCTAAGAGTAGGCTCGAGAGTCAATACCTAAGGTAAGAATGGAACCTTTATCTTAGGTATTGGACTGAGTACGTACATAAGGTGTAAGGGAGGAGAGAAGGACCCATGTACGTTACAAAATATATCAGCGTTTCCAGTACGCCGATCACATCACAATACTATGTATAGTAATATAACAGAGTGCGGAAGCTAAAAGCAAAACATCCATAATACATTCGTCTCAAATAATAGTAAATATCCATCTCAGAAAAGAAAATAAAAGTACATCCAGAGTTTTATTACAAACCATAATAATGTAGAAATATAAAGAGTCTAGCCAGAATACTGAAAAGGACTAAAAAGTAAAAGTAGGTGCTCAATCCCCTACAGCTCCAAGTGCCCCTCCTGAGTTTCTGGGATGTCTCCTTGTCCTGTCTCCAATAACTGCTCGGGATCTAGCAAATTGCCGGATCCCAAAAGTACCCTGTGTTAGACAAGAAGTCTAACACATCGAAGCTAGACATACAAGCTAATCTAAATATAATAAATATGCAAGAACATAAAGTAAAAGTATAGGAGAAAATGTAAAGCATCAAATAACTGAACTGTAGGAACTAAGCAAAGAAAAATTGCATCAAAACCAAATACTGAAAGTACATGAAAATGTCAGATGCTGAGAAGGATGCTATAAGCTGCACTATATGCTATTGAAGCAATGCTCACAGATATGCTATATCACGATATATCACAGAACTATCACTGAAGGTTTATGAGTCGTATGGTCCAATATAAGCACAATAGTTAGGAAGTCAGTATGGTGACGCAGATGCACCCTGAAATTTCCCAGTCTGTGTATATAACATTATGTATCTCATACTGTATCACTGATAACCATGTGTCACAACAGAAGTAATAAGGTCAACTCATATTTATGCTTCATGTTTATGCCATTATATGATATGAATGGAAAATCCCAAAATCCATGAAGAATATAGTAAGAAACATAAAAAAATGAATCCTAAGTCTCCACTGTGCAGAATCCTGCTAAAAGGATTTTGACTCCAAATCTCTAAATTGATATTTAGTTATGGTTGCTTGTTTACTCAAAGATCACGGGGCATGGTGATCATATACACATATTAAATATGCTGCAAAGATAGGACACAACATTTAGTTTGATTATGCCACCCTAATAAAGCGATCTTCATTAGGAGGCACTATCCGGTGATGGTTTATGTCTCAAACTAAGCATTTAGTCACTAAACTCATAATCACACTTAGTGTCTTAAGGAAAGTAATTCCCCTTTTTACTTAGTTTTATTTAAGCCATACCTATTGAAGCGATCTTCGCCAGGAGGCATTGCCCGATGGCAACTGTCCTTCAATAAAACTAAGGAATGGGTACCCATTTAATACACTCTTAGGATTGATTGATTTATTCTAAGCGAGGTTTTGTCCGCCTAAGCCCGCAGGATAACAACAAAGACAAATCTTACTTAGAGTGACTTAACCAATCCAGATTATTACTGAGGACCAGTAATATGGGTATACTATACAACGCTTACCCCACAATCGTGGTTCAATCAAATCTATTTAATAGAGCAAGGATTTATCAAGAGTACAAGTCTTAGACTAGTAGGTAAGTCCTATACAAGGTTTCACAAGTCTAATATGATCGGGGATCACTTAATATGGATTCTACCACAAGGAGATGTATCTCTTCTAATGTCTTGAGTGATCACTACCACAAGGAGAATAGATCAATCTCTAAGGTGAAGGGATCTCCTATACTTCTACCTCAAGGATTCATACAAGGCTTCCTACCTCATGGTATATAAATTTAGGTCTTTTAGATAATTTAAGATGATCTTTATTAAGAGAGCATCCAGATCTCCCCTTTAGATGTTGATATTAGACTATTAGATTCTGGTTCAATATTAGCTTTAAAATGTTTAGATCAGATGATGGGATCATCTGATCACATTTTGACTAAGATTATGGGAACTAAATAAAGCATATTGTTAAGGATTAGATCACTTATTCAATCAATATGATTTTAATTGTCTTCTTATGCTAGTCTTCTTTCTTAAGAGAAAATCAAGGATCTAAAGTTTAGATTCAGATCAAGTAATCACATAGATTGTTATTAACCTTAACATGTCTAATTCAAATGTTTAGGATTAACAGTAAATCAGATGTATTATTGGAAAATGTTCAATTCACAGTCTTGTAATCAATATAGTTGAGTTAGGGTTATTATGGTTTTAGATTTGCCTTAAGTAGGTTAGGGCTTGACTCCTTCTCAAATCTTAAGTCAAATCAAGTGTACATTTAAATATCAATGTAAAATCAATGGATTAATTATGCATTATTGGTGGCAATCCTAGATCTAGATCAAGTCTTATAAGCTTGATCCAAATCTTAGGATTTCTTAAGTTAATTAAGATGTTTAAGATTATATAGTTTTAGATTGATTCAAGTATACTTAATAAGTTTATGGAAGGTGATTTTATTTCATTTGGTTTACTGTTATAAGCCAAAATAATGATTTAAGTTTAACAAATAGTGTTTACTTAATGCTAACCAAAACCTAATTCCAAGCAAAAAGGATAATTACATAAGTAAAAATCCAACCATTCAAATTACATAAAATTTGGCATGCAAGTCCTAATTAATTGTACAAGTAATCAGAGACTGAGACTGCTGTGATCCAATGTGTATAAACCCGAAAATTCACTAATTATGATTTGATAAGATTAGGGCATATCTACATTTACAGAGCTCAAAAAAATATGATACTTGGCACATGCAATCTAATTAACATCTATGAACTAATGGCACCCTAATCATGCAATTTGGATAAGTAATTTTACTAATCTTTCCTAATTGAGATTCACTGTAATTAAGCAATAATTATAGATCTAACCATCAGATGTGTGATTTTATTTTATATTTAAGTTCCTGAGATTTTTCTGAACAATTTCATATATGATATCATAAGATTCTAACCAGTGGATTAAAAGTTTTTAAGAAAATATATTATGTATTTTTCTATTGTATTTTCCTAATTTCCTTAAGGAAAATAAATAATAAATTATTTATAAATATTTTAAACGGCGCCGGCCCGATCCAAACCGCGCGGGTCGTTCGGGTCTGCGGCCCGTTACTGTGTACTATTGATTTTAAAATGGCGCCGGCCCGATTCAAATCACGCGGGTCAATCGGGCCTGAAGGCCTGTTACTGTTCGACAGCGCGGGTCACGGGTCGAGCCAACCCGCACTGTCGTCCTCTTCCCCGCGCCTAGCCCCGACTGAGAGCGATTGGGGTGAACCCTAATCACCAAAATTCTCAGTCGTTGAGCCATGCCGGGGCATAAGGACGATGACTTCACCTTCCTGGGGCCGAGACCAACCCTTAGAACCCTAAATTACTAACTGGGATGGTCTAATTCCCCTGGACCCTATTTCTCCATTTCGTGTGAGAGAAGCTCACTGTGCGGAGAAATTCTCCACAGAGGGCTTGCCAGGGCTGGGGTTTGATCCGTTCACCATCAGGGTGTAAGCACGGATCGAAACCCCATTTCAGGAGGCCCTAGGAGGCTATAGATCCCTGGGGCCTTACTCAGTCCCAGAGTTCTGAAAGAAGGATGACCCGTTCGATCGATATGATCGAACGGACCCTCCCAGCATACTAATTTAATTGCAATGAGTTCACCTTAGCTAGGGGAGAGTGTGGGGATGGAAATTAGGCAGGAACTGAGCCCATACGGCTCAGTCCAGAACGTGGGGTACCTGGTTTTGCTGGTCTGGATGGCGGAGCCTGGCACGAAGCAGCAGAGGGGCTCTTAAGGGTCCTGAACTCTAGGAGTTACCCTCTATCTGTTGTACGCGAGCTTAAGAGTGTTGGGAGGAGCTTAGTAGAGCAGCAATGGCAATCGGAGGAGGAAATTGGAATTTAGCTCAATTCAATAGCAAAGAGCTCCAGAGGTGAGGTCTGAGGCTATTTATAGCCTCAGAATTTCCAAAAATGGAGATATCGGACTGGAGAGCCCGTCTTAGAGGCCTCACGGGATTGAGGAACCCCTAACGGCTATGCTGAGCTGGCGGGGGAGTGGGGGACAGGCTCTGCCTATCGGGGACTTCATTTTTTTTTGTCGGGGGTCTGAGCGAAGCAGAGGAGACGATGAGCAGTGCGGGGTTTATGGCAGCCGTCTGATGTATCGATCGTTGACGCAGAACAGCTCAGATTCTTGGACAGGTAACGGCTGAACGTGGAGAGGGGATCATCCATTGGATCTGGATTTGACGGATGGATCGCGCTACTTACTATGGGTGGATGGGTACCGTCCGATCCTTTGATTGAACAGCGGAACGACCCAGATGGGTTGATCCTGAGCGAAGGTGCGGGCCGCACGATCTGATCCGAGAAATGGATGGCTCATATCGCGCCCGCTGTTTTAAAGATGGCTGAATGTATATTTGTAATTTTTAATTGTATGGAGCCCTTAAGTGCAATTGCACCATTTTAAATTAAATTGAATTATTGCCTATATGAACTCCAAATTTCACCCTTAGCTAATTTGGGGGTGAGGATTTCAAAAATGCAATCAGATTTTAATTCTGAGATCAAAATATTTTGGGTCTAGACTAGGACATCTAGACTGATCAAATTGCAAATTTTGACTTAGAGAAGCCCAATGGACTTTAAATTTTCTAGGTAGGCTTATCTTGATGTTCTAAAAGCAATAATGCTAAAAATTGAATCAAACAACATTTATTTTGTATGGTAACAACCTAGGGTTGTTACAACGATCCTCCTCCTGAACCTGCTCCTCTTCTGGGATACTGCCCACGAACACGTCTGAATCTGACATTTGTCAGTATCACAAATGCTAGGGCCCCAGCCAACAAAACAAAAAGGTTACAGTTAGACAATTATCTAGGTACATTTTAGGCTATTTTAATGAACTGAATATTTTAAAGATATCACATTTAAATTAGCTAAATATGCAAGTCGTAAGAGGTGCAACAAGCTATGGAGAAATGGTAACTATAAACTATCCATTTATAGCCAGCAACTAGTATGAAGACCATACAATGCAAAATAAATAAAGTGAGGCTAAAAGCTAAAAAGAAACAGCAACTACTATACAATTTTGAACATAACATGCTTTATGATCATATTAGCACATGCTGAGTATATATAAAAGAAACATAAGTACTAAAATCATGCAATTCTAGCATCCTAACATGCCAATATATATGAGTAAACTATACGAGTATACATACAACATGCTAATTAAGAAAATGAAAAGAAAAGCCACTGAGACATGTGGCAAAGCGAGCAAGTACTAAAAATAAGGCCACTGAAGCATGTGAAAAAGCAAAACAGAAAATAATACTAAACAATCTAGCTAAAGTAGCAATAAGCCTAAGACATAGTACTGCCATACCAACCAATAGGACATACAGGGCCTCCAATATCAATCAATCAATCCCCAGCCTAGCCATCCAAATATGCTAGGTCTACGTCTAGTCTATACGATACTACTACTGAAGAGGCAGACTAAGCTAGGACATATTCTACCAACTGCTAACAAGGAAAAATTGAATGATATGTGATTCAAATACTAACTTAGGATGTATCATCCATATCCTAAGCTCTCTTATTATGCTCAAGGAATAAAGCTCAATATCCAAGGTATGCAAAGCAATCTAGTCAAAGTAAATAAGAGACTCAATCTAGACTTAAGTGATATCTGATGTTATCTAATTACCAAATCTAACTACTTTGAGAAGGTACAAGTTTAGGATCTCCAATATCCAGCTACCGAGTAGAATCTCAGATTTACGTCCTTAAAGTTAATATTAGAACTTAACAAGTTCTAATCCAAAATCATGTGATGACTATATGGTTTATGTAAGTAAATCAATGACCTAATTTATTAATATTTTACTCACCCAAATCTTGATTAAGTAAATCAAGATTTAAGGATCTAGAACTTAAACCCCAATTTTGAGTTCAAATCCTAAATCCAAGGTAATATCCTAACCAGGATCTAGGGTTCACATTTACAACTCAAATTTAAGGTATAGAATCCTATAAGCTGAAGGATCCAGGAACTAAGAACTTATTGAAAGGTTAGTCTACTGATTATAAGATAAAATAATCAATTAAGAACTTGAGAATCTAAGATCTATATTCAATCTTTAAAATAATTTCATTATCTTATGGATTGAATCATCCTATACCCATATGGAAGGTTTCAAAAGATTAAACAATCAATCACTTAAAGAACTTCAATTGGAGGTGGTTTAAATTCCAAATTAAAGATCTAAGATCTAAGGATCTGAAGTTTGATCACTTTAGACTTTGAACTAGAGTTTTAACTTAAGAGTTTCAATTTGTGTTTCTTTTAGAATTTAAGGTCATAGTTAAACTACTTGGAGCTTATTAAGGTTGAAATTGACAATTTTAAGTATTAGATTAAACATCAAACTCATATTGATCTTTTTAGGGCTACTTAAGATCTAAGGATCTTAATTAAGGCTAAATTAAAGATTTTATAATTTCAATATTAATATTATTAATATCATTAATCTAAGGGTTCAGAGAATATTTCTAATCTATCTTAAGGTGGTTTACTGAATTTCTAAGGTCTTAAGGAGCATTTAAACACATTTTGGTCAAAATGACCAAAATGCTTCTCTTAAGGCAAAAATTAGGATTTTAGGGTTTACTTATCCAAATTAGATCTAATCTATTTTAATATGTATCATATTGGTTAATGAAGTGAGAAACACCCTCATTTTAGATTTTTGACCACTTAATTAAAACTAATTATCACTAATTACTTAATTAAGCCCATTAGGGTGATTAGTGGAAATAGGCATCTTTAGGGCAATCCAACATTACACTTGGGTTCTAATATACTTAATATAGCATTAGGGACTTACTTACCCTACATCTAAGACTTAATTAAGGTTAAATTTACTAATCATTACTTAGGGTGATTAAGGGGTGATTAAGAAAAATAAATATCCAAATTTGTTTTAAGGGTCTCTAATTGTTCTCTAGGGGTCTAAGGAGCAATCAGAGCCCTTAATCTCCAGAGTTGGATATTTATTAAATTTAATATGATTTAATTAAAGATAGCAAAAAGTTTGGCAATTATTTTTAAATCCAACCATTAGATCTATGATTTTATTTTATATTTAGATTTCTTATATTTTTCTGATTCAAATGGTATATTGGATCATAGAATTTAGATTTGTATAACTAAAGTTATTCAATTAATTTAATCTGAATGTTTTTTTTTTAAATTGGAACTATAGGGTTTAATTATTTAAATGCATAACCATTAAAAATGTCATCTAATAAATATTAATTAGCCGCGGCCCAAAATCAGAACCGCGTGGGTAACGGGTCGACCCGTCCTAGAACCCACGACTTCGTCTTCTTCTTCTCAACGGGTCCCGAGTCAGCCGAGCTTCAGCGTTGAAATTCTCGGCGCTCTGGCGACGGTAGTGGCTCAACTCGATCGCTAAACATTCCTAGAGTCGAGACACATTGATTGAACCAAGAACCCCAATCTGGATCCCTCTGGATCGATGGGGTGCTACTCGACCGAGACGCCTTCGATACGAGCATCTCAGGCCGACTGTGAGGGGACAATTCTCCTCACAGAGGCCTCGATTTGACCAAGGTTGGATCGCTACACGTTCAGGGAAGTGAGACGAGTCGAACCCCCGTACTATCTTAACCTGGGGCGCAGCCATTCGCTGGGTCCTTACTCGGACTCAGCCATTGGCTCGGCCGCTAGCTCAATCAATCGATACAATCGATTCGAGCTAGCTTAGCCCCAGGCGACAATCACACTGGGTTTCTTAGGTGGCTAAGGTGCTTTAGACAACATCCAGCAGCTCAATTCGAGGACAGAAGAGAAAATGGATAGAAGGGATCCATGGGAGAAGGTTGTACCTCAAGTCAGGCTGCAGGCTTGGCCGAGGGGAATTGAGGTGCGCTGAAGCTTCCTGGACAGTAGACGAAGCTTCACAAGGGGTCTGAACACCAGATGGGACCTCTATCAGCAGGTCAAGCTTCTGGAATTTCCAGAATTCACCAGGGAAGACGGGACTCCAGCAGAGCTTCAGCCAGGTGATTAGGGATTCACAGTGAGCAAAGGGACTCACTATGAAATCCCAAAGGTATTTATAGGCTTTAGGGATGGACACCAGAGATTGGGCTGGGAAGAATGGCTCGGCCCGAGGGGTTCCCTCAATTTCCAAATTTGGGGTGAACCGAGCCTCAGGCTTGGCTGGGAGTGCTAGGGAGGCTAGGGCAAGGTCACAACGGTCTTCCTGACGTGGCACGGGAGTGGCAGACCGGCTGGAGGACGTGGCAATAAGGGGAAGATTCTGCTGTCGGGGGCGAGCTGGGGAGGAAGATGATCCACAGTCGCGGGGGTCGCCAGGGCCATCTGATGGATCGCTAGTTGGCACAGGACGGCTTTGATCACCCGACATCTAACGTCCGCGTGAGGAGTTGGATCAGCCATTGGATCATACTCACGGATCGAACGGGTGATCTAGGATACTTAAGGTAGATGGGTTAGATGCCGTCGGATCAAATCTCAGAACCGCGGAACGACTGAGATTAGACGGATCCGAGCGAAGGTGCGGGCCGTTGGATTAAATTTGCGGAATGGACGGCCCGGATGGCGCCCGCAGTTTGGAAACCAGCCGACCATTGAAAAGGTTATATTTGAAATTATGAATTGTCTAAAACCCTAATTTACAATTAAACTAATTTAAATTAATTCCAAAATGTGACTAAATGACCTCCAAAAATTCCCAAAATTTCATGCTTAGCTAATTTGGGGGTGGGGAACTCAAAAATAAACTCAGATTTTGATTTAAAGATCAAATTATTTTAGGTATTTTTCAGGGCTTAAAAATAGCCAAAAATACCAAATTTGCCAATTTAACTCCGATTGATGTCAAACTTCTAGGGTTAGGTTTAAATGACCAATTGAATCTGATTAAATTACATTCAAGGCTTGGTTTTGCCTAATTCAACTAGTTTTAACTAGAGTAACAACTTAGGGTTGTTACACTGGGTGATCGAAATTTCTCACAATCATCAACCCTAGATGTCGAGCACAGGCCGAGCTGGCTATAACGAATTATACTGTGGTAGTTGGCTCTAATTTGCGTCGATCGATCATGATTGGTGCGTTTGAATCCACTCAAATTTTAATATAGTTTATGAAATCGACATTCAATGCGATAATATAGTCGTTGATTGAATGGATCAAAAGGTAGAAGTACCTTAAGTCAAATGGTCAAAGACAATGGAACTTCGGGAAGGTGATGCTCGGGAATTGGCAAGACTCGGACAGGCTTCGAATGATGAAAATCTAGACTTAGAGTCCATTAAGACTCTTAATGGAGGTTTGGAAGCGGTGGAGGATGCCTGGCTGATCGGTAGGGCGACGCACGGAGGCTTTTGGGAACGAAGCTGCCATAGCCATTCGATCGCTCGATCGGACGGATCGATAGATTCGTCAAACCAGATGATAAGCGTAGTGGAAGGGAACGGCGTTAGCTGGAACGGTTCATTACTTAATATTATATTATTATTTAAATCATTTTAAACATTATTTATTAATTAAAATTTAATTATTAAATGTATTCCAAAAATTTTTAATAAATCACTCCTAGTTAATTAAGGCTGAGGAACACAACGATGAAGTCAGATTTTTATTTCGATGAGTATTTAATTATTTAATTTTTTTGAGGTATTTAAATAATATTAAAATATTTGATGAAAATCCAACGACTTCCAAATGCATCCAAAACATCACCCCTAGCTAACTTGGGGGTGATGAGCGTAATAGCGAAGTTAGATTTACGATTTGAGGTAAAATTGGATAGGTCTATTTCAGAGTTTTTGGAAATTCCCAAAATTAGGATTTTATCAAATTGATTCCTAATTTGGACTCGATTTTAGAGGTGAGTTCCAAATAACTTAATTAATACACTAAAACTATAATTAGGACTTAGATTAGTTCTAATTGACTTAAGTAACAACCTAGGCTATTACAGACTCCCCCACTTAATAATGATGTCATCCTCGACATCACTCAAGTGGAAAAGAATGAAACATAATGAAATGACAATTTGAAATGTAATGAAGAAAAGGATGTACCTGAATTAAAAAGATAAGGATATTTTTGTCGCATATCCAGTTCTTTTTCCCAAGTACGATATTTTGGGTTTAGACTAAGGCATCTAGATTGTTCAAATTGCAAATTTTGACTTAGAGAAGTCCAGTGAACTTCAAATCTTCTAGATAGGCTTAAATTGATGGTCTAAAGGCAATGATACTAAAAATTGAATTTAAGCAACTCATATTTTGCATGGTAACACCCTAGGGTTGTTACAGACTCGCTTACTTAAGAACGATGTCATCCCCGACATCATCTAAAGAGAAGACAAACAAGAGAAAATGAAGCACATGAACAAGACTTTAAAACTAAAGAGTACCTAGAGTTTCAAAGAGACTGGGATATTTCTTTCTCATATCTTCCTCTTTCTCCCAAGTAGATTCTTCTAAAGAGCAATTTCTCCATTGAACTTTTACCATTGGGATTGAGCGATTCCTTAGCTGCTTTTGATCATGAGCTAAGATCTTAATCGGCTCTTCTGCATAAGAAAGATATGGTTGCAGTGATACGGCTGGAAGTTGAATTAAGTGAGATGGATCACGGAGACATCTCCGCAGAGAGGAGATGTGGAATACATTATGAACTGCAGAGAAATCTTCAGGAAGCTTTAATCGATACGCTGCAGAACCAATCTTTTCTAATACTTCAAACGGTCCGATGTAGCGAGGACTTAACTTCCCAACTACACCAAAACGATAAACACCTTTTATTGGACTAACCTTAAGATACACATACATTCCCACATCAAGATCCAGAGTACGATGACGGGCATCGTGATATTTACTTTATCGATCCTGGGCAGCTTTGATTCTTTGCTAGATTAGTTGGATTTTATGATTTGTCTCTTTGACTAATTCTGATCCGTAAAGCTGAACACTGCCAGTTTCAGACCACGCTAATGGCGTACTGCATTTTCTACCATACAGAGCTTCATATGGAGCCATACCAATACTTGCTTGAAAGCTGTTATTGTATGCGAATTCTATAAGAGGAAGGTGATCCTCCCAAAAACCTCCAAAGTGCAGAATACAAAGACGAAGAAGATCTTCCATAACTTGGTTGACTCTTTCAGTCTGACTATCTATTTGAGGATGACAGGCGGTACTCATAGCTAGAGTAGTTCCCAAGTCTTGATGCACTGCTTGCCAAAACTTAGAGGTTAAATAGCTATCTCGATCAGATATAATAGATCTCGGAATTCCATGGAGTTTGATAATTTCCTTGATATACAATTTTGCCAATTTCTCCACAGAATCCGTTTGTCGCATAGGGATGAAGTGAGCTGATTTGGTCAATTGATCGACAATGACCAAAATCGAATCTGCACCAGATCTTGCTTTAGGCAAACCCATAACAAAATCCATAGAAATGTCGAACCACTTCCACTCGAAAATTTCTAGAGGGTGAAGAAGTCCTCCAGGATTTTGATGCTCGGCTTTGACTAGACTGCAAGTGTGACATTTTGCCACAAATTTTGCCACACTCTTTTTCATACCAGGCCACCAGAATGATCTCCTCAGATCCTGGTACATTTTGGTGCTACTTGGATGCACTTGGTAACCAGAATTATGGCTTTCGACCAGGATCTCTTGATACATAGATTTGGGAATCCATAGACGATCACCTTGATAGATTACGTTACCACGAAGCTGAAGGTCGAAGCGACGTCCACTTTCGATATCGACTTTAAACTTCAAATAATCTTCATTCTTGGTTTGAGAGATGAAAACATCATGATGAAAGGTAGGTTCAATGGAGCTCATGGATACCAGTGTGCTTAGCATATCTCCACGCACTGGCCTGATTTCAAACCTTCGGAACTCTTCCTCCAATGCACTTGTGAGAATTATAGAAGATAGCGTAGCATGACGGCTGAGTGCATCTGCTATGACGTTTGCTTTTCCCGGATGTAATTGAATGCTTAAGTCGTAATTGCTTATTAACTCGAGCCATCTTTGCTGTCGGCAATTCAGCTCGTGTTGGGTGAAGATATACTTCAAGCTCTGATGGTCGGTGAATATGGAACACTAGACGCCATACAGATAATGACGCCAGATCTTTAGAGCGAAGACTACTGCTACTAGTTCAAGGTCGTGGATAGTATAGTTCTTCTCATGTGGTTTCAACTGCCAAGATGCGTAGGCTATGACTCACCCTTCCTGCATTAATACACATCCCAAACCTATACCAGATGCGTCGGTATAAACTTGGTAATTCAACCCTTCCTTGGGTTAGGCGAGAACGGGGGCAAAGAAAGAGCATCCTTCAATGTTTGGAACACTTTTTCACACTCCGGATTCCAGACAATAGGTACCGCTTTCTGAGTCAGCTTGGTGAGAGGGGACGCAATTTGTGAGAAACCTTTGATGAATTTTCTATAATAGCCTGCCAGTTCTAAGAAGCTCCTGATATCCATCACGGATTTTGGTTGCGACCAATCTCGAACTGCGCTTACTTTGTTTTGTTCCACTATGATTCCTTAAGAGTCGATGACGTGACCCAAAAAGGCGATGGAATCAAGCCAAAACTCGCACTTAGAATACTTCGCATAGAGTTCGTGGTTCCTGAGTTCTTCAAGTACTATACGAAGGTGTTTTTCATGATCGGTCTTATTCCTAGAATAAATCAGTATGTCGTCGATGAAGATGATGAAAAATTTATCTAGATGTGGTTTCAACACATGCTGCATTAAGTCCATAAAGTTGGACGGTGCATTCGTCAATCCAAAAGACATCACCAAGAATTCGTAATGTCCATAACAAGTTTGAAATGCTGTTTTCTCAATATCAGAATCCTTAACTCGCAACTGATGATACCCAGATCGCAAGTCTATCTTGGATAATACTTTTGCTCTAGATAACTGATCAAACAGATCGTCGATACGCGGCAGAGTATATTTGTTCTTAATAGTTACTTTGTTTAATTCAATATAATCGATGCACATCCTCATCGATCCATCTTTCTTTTTAACGAACAACACCGGCGCTCCCCAAGGGGATGAACTTGGACGGATGAGACCCTTCTCTAATAATTCTTGAAGTTGGTTGTTCAACTCTTGGAGTTCTTTTGGCACCATGCGGTACGGAACCTATGACAGTGGTTGAGCTCCGGGAATTACTTGTATGGTGAACTCTACTTCTCTGTTCGGAGGAAGACCAGGTAGGTATTCAGGGAAAACATCAAGAAATTCACAAACTACACGGTTCTCAAAAAAAGGTATAACTTCTTTCCTTTCTCCCAACATCGTTACAAGGCACGCACTGCATCCTTTCTTGACTAGTTTCTCTGCTACCATGGTGTTGATTAATGATGATTGGGTGCTAAATTTTCCCATGAATGATTTGGAGTTTCTTCCGTTGCCCAAGGTTATTTTCTTCTTTTGGCAGTTTATGGACGCACCATGTTGGCTTAACCAATTCATACCTAGAATTATGTCGAAGTTGATAATCAACAGTAAAATTAGCTTAGCTCTGAAGTTTTGATCCTCAATAGGAATATCTAGATTATAGAATTGTTGGGACTGCATACGAGCTCCAGAAGATAGCCCAATACTTAATAAACTGGCTAGTTGATGTGTCTGTAGTTTAAGTGTTTTAGCCCACTCTTCCAATACGAAAGAATGACTTGCTCCCGTATCGAATAAAATATTACAAGTTGTGTCATTTATTGTTAATGTGCCTATAGTTGTGATAATGTGCGTAATGATAATTATTCAAGGATTGAAATACTGACATAGTAAGGGACAATTATTAATACAGCAAGAAAAGGGAATTTATTTAAGGCGTACCTGACACCACGTTGTTATTTTTAGGAGCAGAAGCTGGAGTTAACATATATACTTGGGCAGGTGCCGAGGGTTGCTTGTTCTGTGTCCCTAAATTTTGACGGTTGTAAGTTGACCTTTGCACAGGTACACTTGCCCTTGAGTTTGTCGTAGGAGCCGGCATTACGGTAGGGGCAGGCTCCCGCTGGTTTAGGGGTTGAGCACGTAAGGATTGCTTGTGACGGGAGTGGTCGATGGGTACACCATCGATGGTATTCTTCTCCTTACACTCATAGTAGCGATGGCCCTTACAGCCATAAGTAAAACATACACCACCGAAGTGGTAACACTTTCCATACAGATGCCTCCTCTTGCATTCAGAATTTTGAGGCTGAGATTGTGTAGTTTCCATATTGTAGACTCTGGCCATTTTGCGATGGCCAAAGCGCTCGTCTTGTGGGCGCATGACTATAGCTTTTCTCTTCCTGTCCAGCTAACTTTGGAATCCTTCCTACAGATGGGCAGCCTCAATTAATTCGATTACAGTTTTGAACTGTCAAGAGACTAGGTGTGCTCTAATAGAATCTCTCATACCCTTCAGGAAGCGATGACACTTGGATGCTTCCATTCTCACTAAATCTAGAATGAATCTTGACAGTCTCCTGAATTCTTGTTCATAATCAGATACTGACTTATTTCCTTGTGTGAGGTGAAGGAGTTCGTCTTCTAGAATTGCTTGTTCTGAGGCCGGGATGAATGCTTCACGGAATGCTTCCATGAACATATCCCATGGAATGTCCTCCACCTCGAAGTCTACGAATCTGTTATTTTGTTCATTTTCCCACCAGTATTCCGCTTCTTCTTGGAACAAGTAGGTCACCAGACGGATTGCCTCAGAATTATGGCATTTATTTAAGGATAGATTCTTCTCTACCAACTTTATCCATGTTATTATATCCATGGGGTTTAATGCCCCGTTGAATGTGGGAGTACAGAAATGAAGGAAATTGTGTAGGACTCCGTCTCTTGCATTATAAGAAGAGGATCCGGAGGATTGTTGTTTGATTGAGAGGATGAGAGATCGTGTCTCCTTCGCTTGTTGTGCATTACTGTCAATTAAAGCTTTTAGTAAGTTGGCCATAAGGCTTGACTCCTCGGATCCGCTTGATGACGGGATCGTCTTTTTAATAGGAGTAGGAGTAGAGGGGGAACCAGGATTCATAGCTGTAGTTACAATGAAGTTTTAGAAACATAAAATTTCATTCATTCTTAAATTCTTTCTCAAAAGAGAAGATACATGGATACATCAAAATATGTAAATGAGATGATAAGAAATGACATATGAAACTCCTAGGATCTAGTTACAATACTCTACCCAGAAGGCAGCACAAAAGTCATCATATGTGACTATGTGAGCTTTCCGATACCACCAATGACTCGCTGATCCCCTCAGTAGGATCTCTACAATCTCTAGGCGGTACTTCTCTGGACAGGCTGTCTCTCGAAGCGCCGTGGTAACAAAATCCAGCCACTCTTTAGCGAGTGCCGAAAGACTGGTACCTCCGAATGTGTATGAATCAGGATCTTGTCCAGTACAGCGACTCCTCGAGGTGACACTCCATCTACCGTCCTCCCGTAGATCAGACCATCTCGAAGGCTGTCTATCAAATAATCATCAAACCTCCAATATTCCATCCCCTAAAATAGTTCTACCCATAAGTATTTCATTCATCTATTTCTTCCTGAATTCATTCAAATCCTAAGATGTCATTTTAAGTTTTTCAGTTTCAGTTATCTTTTTTACGTGCGTTTAATTCCTAGGGTGTCAGTATCGTAAACATAGTTTCCCTTTTTATTTCTGAGACAACTTAATGAACCTTTTGGATGATTGCTTTGCACTACACATAGTAATTGTGATCTTGTACTGACACAGAGAACATATTATAAAGTAGATATGAACAAACTCCTCATCTGACACTTTATAATACTTCTCTGATACCAACTGTAACGCCCCGTCCCATCGCCGTACGCAAAAGGACAAGTGTAAAACATGTTTCGGTGGTAGAACGGTGCGCTACTCGGGAATGGTGGGCCATACAAGCAAAACCCATCATCCCGATTAGGCTAGAGAGATGGGGCCATACTGAAGGCTGCTGACTCGAATCCTAAGAGTAGGTTCGAGAGCCAATATCTAAGATACGAATGAAATATGTTTCTTAGGTATTAGACTAGTACGTACACAAGGTTCAAGGAAGTGGGGAAGAACCCATGTACGTTATAAAATATACCAGCATTTCCAGTATGATGGTCGCATCACAATACTAAGTATAGCAGTATAACAGAGTGCGGAAGCTAAAAGCAAAACATCCAGAATACATTCATCTCAAGCAAGAGTAAATATCTATCTCAGAAGAGAAAAGTAAAGGTACATCCAGAGTTTTATTACAAACCATTTAAATACAGAAATATAAAGAGTCTAACTAAAATGCTGAAAAGGACTAGTAAGTAAAAGTGGATGCTTGGTCCACTCCAGCTCCAAATGCTCCTCTTGAGTCTCTGGTACGTCCTCCTGACCTATCTCCAAAAACTGCTCAGGACCTAGCAAATTGCCGGATCCCAAAAGTACCCCGTGTTAGACAAGAAGTCTAACAGATCGAAACTAGCTATGCAAAACAAAACTAAACATAGCAATATACAAGTAAAATAAAACCGTAACAGTGCTGAAGAAAAATATGTAAGCAAGGAAAGCTGTAAGTACTGAGTAAACAGGATAGTAAAAGGGCTATGAAAATGTGAAGCTAGCACCAAATAGAACTGAACATAAAACAAACATTATGCTGGAAGGATGCTATAAGCTGCACTATATACTACTAAAACAAGACTCATAAATATGCCATACCATGGTATATCACAGAACTATCACTGAAGGTTTATGAGTAGTACAGTTTAAAGTAAGCACAACAGTTAGGAAGTCAGTATGGTGATGCAGATGCACCCTGAAATTCCCTAGTCTATGTATATAACATTCTGTATCTCATACTGTATCATCGATAACCATGTGTCACAACAGAAGGAATGAGTTCAACTCATGCTTATGCTTATGCTTATGCCATTATATTGAATGAATTCATAGTCTATATCGGACTCTTCAGAATCCATTTGACTATGAGGACAGAATTTTATTACATCTGTGTTAGACTCTAGATGACTAAATTATTAGGATGGGAGTATTTTTCTCCTAAATTTTGCATGGAGTTACTGACACTACTATGTTATGGATGTCACTTATATTGATGCTTGTGTTTCAGAAGAATGATCCATTAGGTAGAAATGAATATAAATTCTAATCTGACACCTTATGGTATTCTCTGATACCAACTGTGGGGCCACCGTACTGATAACTTGGAAGTACGGTGCTCCAACTGTGGCAAATCCCCAAACTTATGTAAAGTTAGGTAAGCCCAACCTGCCTTAAGCCAAGGACTCGTCACCAGGTATTATCACATCATCAATATAGAAGTATCAAAGTGGCGGAAGCAATGAACAATAGAGTAACATCCACAAGCATACATAGTAGGAAAAGAGAACGCAATGTAGTAACTCATCATAATGCAGAAATAAAATACATCCAGAATTAATTATTACAAACTGAAGTTTAAAGAAATGAAAATGTCTCTCAATCTCACTGAAACAAAGGCAAAATCTAACTAAACAGCAGCAGCACGATCCTCCTCCCGAACCTGCTCCTCTTCAGCGACAGTGCCCACGAACACGTCTGAATCTGACATTTGTCACTATCACAAATGCTAGGGCCCCAGCCAACAAAACAAAAATGTTACAGTTAGACAATTATCTAAGTACATTTTAGGCTATTTTAATGAATTAAACATTTAAAGATATCACATTTTCATTTAACTACATATGCAAGCAGTAAAGGGTGCAACAAGCTATGAAAGAAATGGGTAACTATAAACTATCCATTTATAGCCAGCATGCAATGCAAAATAAACAAGGTGAGGTTAAAAGTTAAAAGAAACAATAACTACAATACAATTCTAAACATAACATGCTTATGATCATGTTAACATATGCTGAGTATATAAAAGAAACACAAGTACTGAAAACGTGCAATTCTAGCATCCTAAACATGCCAATATATATAAGTAAGCCATATGAGTATACATACAACATGCTAGTTAAGAACAGGAAAAGAATATAAAAGCCACTGAGACATGTGGCAAAGCGAGCAAATGCTGAAAATAAGGCCACTGAAGCATGTGATAAAGTAAATCAGAAAACAATACAATCCAGCTAGAGTAGCAATAAGCCTAAGACATAGTACTGCCATACCAGCCAATAGGCCATACAGGGCCTCCAATATTAATCAATCAATCCCCAACCTAGCCATCCAAATATGCTAGGTCTGAGTCCAGTCTATACAATACTACTACTGATGAGGCAGACTAAGCTAGGACATATTCTACCAACTGCAACCAAGGCAAAACTAAATGATATGCAATTCAAATACTAACTTAGGATGTATCATCCATATCCTAAGTTTTCCTATTATGTTCAAGGAATAAGGCTCAATCTCTAAGGTATGCAAAGCAATCTAGTCAAAGTAAGCAAGATACTCAATCTAGACTTATGTGACATATGGGGTTATCTAATTACCAAATCTAACTACTCTGAGAAAGTACAAGTTTAGGATCTCCAATATCCAGCTATCGAGTAGAATCTCAAATTTACGTCCTTAAAGTTAATATTAGAACTTAACAAGTTCTAATCCAAAATCATGTGACGACTATATGGTTTAAGTAAGTAAATTAACGACTCAATTAATTTATATTTTATCCTCTTACCTAAATCTTGATTAAGTAGATCAAGATTTAAGGATTTAGAACTTAAACCCTATGTTGAGTTCAAATCCTAAATCCAAGGTAATATTCTATCTAGGATTTAGGGTTCACACTTATCACCCAAATTAAAGGTAAATGATTCTATAAGCTGAAAGATTCAGGAACTAAGAACTTAGTTTACTGATTATAAGATAAAATAATCGATTAAGAACTTGAG
Organism: Gastrodia elata; assembly: GCA_016760335.1. Taxonomy (NCBI): domain Eukaryota; kingdom Viridiplantae; phylum Streptophyta; class Magnoliopsida; order Asparagales; family Orchidaceae; genus Gastrodia; species Gastrodia elata. The sequence continues at coordinate 45,697,333 of CM028675.1, read as the reverse complement.
AATCTAAGATCTATATTCAATCTTTAAGATAATTTCCTTATCTTATAGAAAAAAATATCCTATACCCACATGGAAGGTTTCAAAAGATTAAACAATCAATCATTAAAGAATTTTAATTGGAGATAGTTTAATTTCAAATTGAAGATCCAAGTCTAAGATCTAAGATCTAAAGATCTGAGGTTTGATCACTTAGACTTTAAGCTAGATTTTAACTTAGACTTTACCAATTACATTTCTTTTAAGTTTAGCTCTTAGGTTAACTTCACTGAGCTTATTAAGGTGATATTTAATCATCTCAATTATTAGATTCAAGGATTAATGCCAAATGACTCTTATAAGATCACTTAAGATCTAAGTGTCTTAATTAGGGATTAAGTGGAGATTTCTTGAATTGATGATCACATTAACATTACTATTAGTCTAAGAGTTCAGAGAACATTTCTAATCTACCTTAGGATAGTTTATTGAAATTTCCAAGCTTTAAGGAGCATTCAAACACATTTTGGTCAAAATGACCAAAATGCCCCTCTTAAGGGTAAAAATTAGGATTTTAGGGTTTAGTTACCCAAGTTAGATCAAATCTATCTTAATGAGTTTCATATTGATTAGTGAAATGAGAAACACACTTATATTAGGTTTTGATGACCTAATTAATCTTAATTAGCACTAATCTCTTATTTAAGCCAATTAGGGTGATTAGTGAACATAGACATTCTTAGGGCAATCCAACCTTATACTTAAGTTAATATAGACTTAATATGATATTAGAAACAACCCCCATCCAAATCAGAGGCTTAATTAGGGTTAATTTCACTAATCCTTATTTAAGGTGATTAAGGAGTGATTAAGAAAATAATTTTCTAAAATTAAATTTAAGGGTCTGATATTGTTCCTTAGGGTACAAGGAGCAATCAGAGCCCTTAATCTCATAAATTGGATACTTAAATAATTTTATATGATTTAATTAATGACAGCAAAGAGTTTGGTAAATAAATTTTAATCCAACCTTTGAATCTGAGATTTTATTTTATATTTAGATTCCTTGAATTTTTCTGATTTAAATGGTATATTGGATCATACCATTTGGATCAGTATAGCCAAAGTTATTCAATTAATTTAAGCTGAATGTTTATTTAAATTAAAACCATAGGGTTTAATTAAATTAAATCACAATCATTAAAAATGTTATCCAATAAATATTAATTAGGCGCGGCCCAAAATCAGAACCGCGCGGGTCATGGGTAGGCCCAGCCCAGAACCCGCGACTTCGTCTCCTTCCTCTCGACGGGTCCCGAGTCAACCGAGCTTCGGCGCTGAAATTCTCGGCGCATAGACGACGGCGGTGGCTCGGCTTGATCCCTACATATTCCCTGAGTTAAGACGCATTGATTGGACCAAGAACCCCCATCTGGATCCCTATGGATCAATGGGGTGCTAGTCGACCGAGCGCCTTCGATACGGGCATCTCAGGTCGACTGTGAGGGGGAAATTCTCCTCACAGAGGCCTCGATTCGACCGGGGTTTGATCCCTACACGTTCAGGGAGTCGAGACGCATCAAACCCCCATCTTATCTTAACATGAGGTGCAGCCAATCGCTGGGTCCTTACTCGGACTCAGCCATTGGCTCGGCTACTAGCTCAGTTGATTGATACGATCGACTTGAGCTACCTTAGCCCCAGGCGACAATCACACTAGGTTTCCTAGGTGGCTAAGGTGACCTAGACGACATCCAGAGCTCATTCAGAGGGCAGAAACCAAATGGAGCTTGAAGAAATTTCCATGGGGGAAGGCTGTACCTGAAGTCAAGTTGCAGGCTCGGCCAAGGAGAATTGAAGTGCTCCTAAGCTTCCTGAAGGTTAGACGAACATGCACAGGGGGTCTGAACACCAGACGGGCTCTCTATCAGTGGTTCTAAGCTCTAGAAATGCCGTGAAAATGCCGAGGTGATGAAAGCTCCAGCAGGCCTTCAACTAGGGAATTGGGGATTCACAGTGAGCAAAGGGACTCACTGTGTAGTCCTGTAGGTATTTATAGGCGCCATAGAGTCCTAGGAACAAAGAGGCTTGGGAAAGGAGCTTAGCTCGGCCCGAGGGTCCTCACCATTTTCCTGAAATTGGGAGGGTCTCGGTGTAACGCCCCGCCCCCTCGCCATTCACAAAAGAATTAAATCATAAATTTGGCGGCGGAGCAGTGCGCCACTCGGGTAAGAATAACCCATCTTCCCGAATAGCTGAAAACCAAGCCCATCTAAAGGGCTGCTGACTCAACCACAAGGAGGGTTGAGGGCTAATACTTAAGATAAGAGTAGTATCCTTATCCTAAGTATTAGATAAATACATACATTGGATTTAAAATATAATAAGAACCCAATATATGTATAAGATATCAGTATTTCCAGTGTACTGATCACATCATAATACTAAGTATAAGTAGTATAAAAATAGAGTGCAGAAGCTTAAAGCATACATCCAGATACACTCATCATAGAAATAGTATGAAAACATTCATCTCAGGCAAGAAAGGAAAGTACATCCAGACTTATTACAAACATTTACTCAATAATAGACATAAAACTAAATACTGAACTGAAAGTAAACTAAGCAGCGGAAGAAGAGTCCACTAATGCTCCACAGGCTCCTCCTGGATCTCCTGGATGTCCTCTTGACCTGGCTTAGTATACTGCTCAGGATCTAGCAAATTTCCGGAACCCAAAAGTACATCGTGTCTACGTGTTAGACAGTAAGTCTAACACATCGAAACTAATCTAACAGTTCTAATTATTCATTTAACATTTACATAATACGAGTAAATCTGCAAAAAAATTATAAAGGTAACTGAAAGAACAAATCTGTCTAAAACTGTACAAAACTGAAGCAGTGTAAAGTAAAACTGAACTGTAACTGAATACTGAAAATAAATCAAAATAGTACTGAATCTGAAACTGAGTAATCATATGTACAACTATACTGTATGCCACTGAAACTGTGCATCTGAATATGCCACAATACGGTATGCTACTGATATGCTACCAAAATATCACTGAACTGTTATGAGCAGTACGGTCCAATGTCTACATACACCCTACTGGGAATACTGTTTATTGATGACACTGATGCATCCAAAAATTCCCCTGTCAATGTATGCAACATTCCGTAACCCATATATCATCACTGATACTTATACATCATTCTGATTCTCATACATCATTCTGATATTCACACATCATGCTTATGCTCATGCTCATGCTTCTAAACTACATGAGATAAATCCAAAAAATGCTTTAAAATCTGATAATGAATCTAAAGTCTCCATTGTGCAGAATCCTGCTAAAAGGATTCTGACTCCTAAATTATAATCTTGATCATTGGTTTAAGTTGAGAGTGTACATAAAAACCATTAGCTGGGATGATTGTATACATATATTTAGCATATTTGTAAGAAAGGTAAATTTAACTCTTAGCTTATTTAAACTGCACTTATCGAAGCGCACTACGATAGGAGGTAGAACCCGGTCACATTTTACATCTCAAGCTAAGTTGTTAAATGCCCTAATTACAAGCATACTTAGTGGTCTACGCAAAGTGACTTAAGATACTTAGTTTGCTTAAACTGCACTTATCGAAGCGCATTGTGATAGGAGGCAGAACCCAGTCGCAGTTTACATCTCAAACTAAGGATCTTGTTCACTAATTGTAACACTCTTAGTCTTGGAAGATTTATTCTAATGGGACTGTATTTGGTTAATCCCGCAGGATAGCACCTGGTCATAAGTCCACATTGGAGTGAATCAACCAATCCTGAATATTACTGAATTCATCCAGTAATATGGGTATACCCTACTATACCCAACCAACAATCTGAGTTCAGAAGGTTCTATTTAATCAACAAGGATTCATCAAATCTATTAATCCTTACTCTAAATAGGTGTATCCTACACAAGGCTCCAAGGATGTGATCCAAAGATCACTCAACATAGGTTGCTACCACAAGGGATGAGCCACATTCTAAGTACTTTAGGTAATTTCTACCACAAGGTATCAAGTTCAACTTCTAAAGTTATGAGGAGCAACTAGGTTTCTACCTCAATAAGTTATAAAAGTCCTTCTTATCTTAATATATCATTAGTTAAGGTCTTTAATCATTTCAATGATGAATCCTATAGCAAGACCCTTAAGATCTCACTTTTCTACTTCTTAAAGTTTACTTGTTATACTTGAGTTAAGATGATTAGATCAAATGATTAAAATTCCTTTGATCCTTTCCTATTCTATAATCATAGGATAAAATCAAAGATTTTATTAGATTTAGATCATTGCATAAATCATTATAATTTTATTCCCATCTTATGCTAATTATCTTATATAAGAGAAAATCAAGGATCTAAAGTTTGGATTCAGATAGTTCAATCACACATATTCAATGTTATCCTTAGCACTTCTAATTTGATGATTTAAGATCAATACTCAATCAAATGCATTATTGGAATAATGTAAATCAGATTCTCTTACAATTAAGTAGATTGATTAAATGATTAAGATTTAGATCTTAATCAAGATAAGTTAGGGTTTAATCCCTAACCCTTCTATCATTAAGACCAATAGTTAATTTAAAGGTCAATGGCAAATCAATGTATTATTAGCATATTATTGATGTCAACTTAGGTTTGGATTAAGTGTCATCTACTTAATCAAGTTAAAAAGATTCTCATGTTCAAGTGATCACATTGAAATGTCCAAATAAGTGTTAAAGTTTTCTAATATACATCCTAAGTTTATGAACACATATAGATGAAAAGGTAATATAAAATAAAAGGTGATTATTGTTAATCAAAATTTCAATCAAACCAAAGAGATTAGCACTTAATCATAATTCTAAAGATCTAAGTTGCATGTCATTTAGTTGTTAAGGTTCAACTTATTTGATTCAATCGTTCATGTATTCTATTATCTGATGATTGACATAATACATTTTAAGGCACATACTAAGTGTTGAGTACTTGATACTTGTGAAAATATAACTTAGCTCCACTAGGGTCCTAGGGGTCTTAAAATACCTAAACAATTGAGTTTTGGCCATTTCAGCCAAAACTGGGCAGTTCTGAAATTCTGGAAATTTTGCGATTTTTTGGGCGCTGAAGCGCGCTGTAGCGCTTTCCGCGCGGTAACGCCTTTGCGCTGCGGCTTGCTGCGATCCGCTGTAACCCGCTAAGCCCCGTTACAGCCCACTATGGCACGCTGTAGCGGTTCATTTTGCAAAACTAATGTTCAATTAATTTATTTTGTCATTTCCTAAGATCTGAAATATTTTCGCTAAGGTCCGCTGCAGACCGCTGCAGCGCGCTATCGCGCGCTGTTGCTGTTCATTTCACAATTTTACTATTCAATTAATCAATGTGCATTTTTCCTAAGTTTTCCTGTCCGCTGCAGCCCGCGGCAATCCGCTGCAGACGCGCTACAGCGCGTTGCAGCGGCAGACGGTGATTTCGTCAGGTGCAAAACCCGTGAGAGCCATTTTTCAAGCCTAATTACTCTCAATCCATAAAGTTCTATGATTTGTGCTATATATCAATGGAAAGGTATTTCCGATAACTTTCCATCGACACCAAAATTGACACGAATGAAACATTCTAGCTATACTAAAAATATAAACGAATGACAGGGTATACGAAATTGATAAAAACAGAGCATATTCCTTTGAAACTTTTAAGAGCCTTAATGGCTTTCATACATGGATATGGACTTCCAATGGCTACATTCTAATATTATAACTGCATAATAAAGATAAGTAGAGGAGCAAGGGGGTACCTTTATGTTCTTGGAAGGAGAGGAAGAGGAAGGAACCTTTGTTGCCATCTTTTTCTTTCTTCTTCTTCTTCTTCTTCTTCTTCTTTTTCTTAGGGTGAAGTAATGGGGGGAATGAGTGGAGAAAAGTTCAGCAAGCATGAGAAGAGGGCTGAGTTCTTCATTTAAAGGAGAAGAGGGAGTGTAGGGAGCCATCATGGCTAGGGAGGCTATGGAGTAGAGCCATCATGCTCGAGCATTAATGGGGCATGGCTTGAGGAGGAATGGAGAGATGGCCAGCCGAAATGTGCAAGGGGCTGTTAGCCAAAATACTAAAAATTGGGAGATATTGAAAATAAGGGTCTCAATGATTACCTAATTGCATATTTATTTTTCCAAATTATTTAAAAATTCTGATTTTTGAAACGCACACCGAAAAATCCCAAAAATTCACCCAAGCTAATTTGGGAGTGAGGAATTAAACGGCGAAGTCGGATTTCAATTCCGACGATTATTTAATTATCCTATTTTTTGATGCATTTAATTATATTAAAATATTCGTGAAAATTCGACGACTTCCAAATGCGTCCAAAACATCACCCCTAGCTAATTTGGGGGTGACGATCGCAACGACGAAGTCAGATTTCGATTTTGAGGTCAATTTAAATACCTCAATTTTCTAATTAATTAAATATTAAAATAATCCAAAATATTGGATTTAGCTCCGAATTGCTCCAAACCTTCAGGGCTTGGTTCTAATGACTAGATGAATTTGATGGAATGGTGATTATGATATGATTATGATAAAATCAAGCTGGGTAACAACCTTGGGTTGTTACAGACTCCCCCACTAAAAAAACGATGTCATCCTCGACATCATCACTAAGAAGGGAAAAGAAAATGCAGAAAATTAAGAATTGAAATTTAGAATTTTAAAGGTACCTGGATTTTCAAAGAGGTTTGGATATTTCTGTCGCATATCAGCCTCTTTTTCCCAAGTGGATTCTTCAATAGAGCGATTATTCCACTGAACCTTGACCATAGGTATAGAATGATTTCTTAGCTGCCTTTGATCATGAGCTAAGATTCTGATAGGCTCTTCTAAATAAGAAAGATTTGGCTGAAGAGATACTGCTGGAAGTTGGATTAGATGGGAAGGATTATGAAGACACCTTCGCAGCAAGGAGATATGGAACACATTATGAACTACAAAGAAATCTTCCGGAAGCTTTAATCTATACGCAGCAGGACTAATTTTCTCCATTACTTCAAATGGTCCGACGTAGCGAGGACTGAGCTTCCCGGCTACACCGAAACGAAATAAGCCTTTCATTGGGCTAACTTTGAGATACGCAAAATCCCCAACATTAAATTCCAGAGAATGATGATGGGCATTGTGATATTTACTCTGGCGATCTTGTGCTGCTTTAATCCTTTGTTGGATCAATTGCACTTTCTTATTTGTCACTAATTCTGAACCATACAACTGAACACTGCGTGTTTCAGACCATGCTAAGGGCGCACTATATTTTTTGCCGTACAAGGCTTCATACGGAGCCATGCCGATACTTGATTGGAAACTGTTGTTATAGGAAAATTCAACTAAGGAAATATGATCTTCCCAAAATCCTCTAAAATCTAGAATACAGAGATGGAGGAGGTCTTCAAGAATTTGGTTAACTCATTCAGTTTGACCATTTATTTGAGGGTGAAAAGCGGTGCTCATGGCGAGGGTAGTCCCCAAGTCTTGATGCACAGCTTGCCAGAACTTAGAAGTGAATCGACTGTCACGATCAGATACATTAGACCTCGGAATCCCATGAAGTCTGACAATTTCTCTACTGAATTGGTTTGACGCATTGAAATGAAATGTGCCGATTTGGTCAGTCGATCGACAATGACCCAAATTGAATCAGCACCAGATCTTGATTTGGGTAAACCCATTACAAAGTCTATAGAAATATCCAACCACTTCCATTTCGGAATTACTAGAGGATGGAGAAGTCCTCCAGGCTTCTGATGTTCAGCCTTAACTAGATTACAGGCATGACACTTTGATATGAATTCAGCCACACTTTTCTTCATTCCAGGCCACCAGAATAACTTCTTCAGATCTTGATACATCTTAGTACTACCAGGGTGTACTTGGTAACCAGAATTGTGGCCTTCCACTAGAATCTCTTGATGCATGGATTTGGGAATCCATAGGCGATCTTCTTGATATATTACATTACCTCGCAACTGCAAATCGAAGCGATGACCACTTTCAATCTCCATTTTGAATTTCAAGTAGTCTTCATCCTTCGTTTGGGAGATGGAGACATCACGGAAAAACATTGGTTCTACAGTACTCATAGTTATCAGCGTGCTTAGCATAGCACCATGAACTGGAGTGATATCGAGCCTTTTGAATTCTTCCTCAAAAGGGCTTGAAGCTATTAAGGAAGAGAGTGTAGCATGATGACTGAGTGCATCGACTACCACATTCACCTTCCCAGGATGATACTGGATTGATAAATCATAATCGCTGATTAACTCAAGCCATCTTCATTGACGATAGTTGAGTTCGCGCTGAGTGAAAATATACTTTAAGCTCTGATGATCTGTGAATATGGAACATTGGACGCCATAAAGATAATGATGCCAAATCTTCAGAGCAAAGACTACGATGGCCAATTCCAGATCATGAACGGGATAGTTCTTCTCATGTGGTTTTAACTGACGCAACGCATAGGCAATAACCTTTCCTTCCTGCATTAGTACACAACCCAAGCCTATCCCTGAAGCATCGGTATAGACTTGGTAATTCAATCCTTCTTTAGGTAAGGCAAGAACTGGGGCAGAAGAAAGAGCATCTTTTAATGATTGAAAGGCCTTCTCACTTTCTGGACTCCAAACAAATGGCACTGCCTTCTATGTCAACTTTATGAGGGGAGATGCTATCTGCTAAAAGCCTTTGACAAATTTTCTATAATATCCTGCCAGACCCAAAAAGATTTTGATATCAGTCACAGAGTTTGGTTGTGACCAATCCTGAACGGTTTACTTTGTTTTGATCTACTTTATTTCCTTGCGCATCTATGACGTGGCCCAGAAAAGAGACTGAGTTAAGCCAAAACTTGCACTTGGAATATTTTGCGTATAGCTCATGGTTTCGGAGTTCTTGCAGAACTAACCTTAAGTGCTTCTCATGATCAACATTATTCTTTGAATAAATCAGGATATCATCAATGAAGACGATGACGAATTTATCTAAGTATGCTTTCAATACTCGCTGCATTAAGTCCATAAAGATGGACGACGCATTGGTTAATCCAAATGACATTACCAAAAACTCATAATGTCCATAGCGGGTCCTGAATGTTGTCTTCTCTATATCCGCACCATTAACTCTTAGATGATGGTAACCAGATCGTAGACCGATCTTGGAAAATACCTTAGCTCCAGCTAATTGATCAAATAGATCATCGATTCGCGGCAATGGGTATTTATTCTTGATAGTTACTTTGTTCAATTCTCTATAATCGATGCACATTCTCATCGATCCATCTTTCTTCTTCACGAATAAAATTGGCACTCCCTAAGGAGATGAACTCGGCCAAATAAGACCTTTTTCTAGCAGCTCTTCCAGTTGCTTGTTTAATTCTTGCAGCTCCTTAGGCGCCATACGATACGAAACTTTTGATAATGGTTGGGTTCCCGAAATTAATTGTATAGCAAATTCTACTTCTCTAATAGGAGGAAGACCAGGTAGGTCTTCAGAAAAGACATCAAAAAATTCACAAACTATTCAGTTCTCAGAAATAGGCAGGACTTCTTTCTTTTCTCCCAACATTGTTACGAGATACGCATCGCACCCTTTCTTGACTAGCTTTTCTACTTTCATGGCATTGATCAACGACGCTTAAGTGCTAAATCTCCCAATGAAGGTTTTTGATTGGCATCCACTACCCAAAGTGATTTTCTTCTTTTGGCAATTTATGGAAGCACTATGTTCACTTATCCAATTCATGCCTAGGATTATATCAAAGTTTGCAATTGGCAATATAATTAATTTAGCTCCATACTTTTGTTCACCAATGGGAATATTTATGTTGCAGAATTGTTGAGATTGCATACGGGCTCCGGAAGGTAACTCGATGCTTATTGATTTTGCTAATCGATAGGTTGGTAGCTTAAAAGGTTTCACCCAACTTTCCGATACAAAGGAATGACTTGCTCCAGTATCAAAAAAGATATTACAAGTTTTACCATTTATTGATAAGGTGCCTATGATTACAATAACTTAATAAGCATTACTACTCCAACAATTGAAAATATTGAAACTGTAGTAACTAAATAAAATTTTAATTTAAAACATACTTGAAACGACTTCATTGTCTTTGGGTGCAGAGGCAGGTGTTAGTGTGTATACCCTTGCAGGAGCTATAGGTTGTTTGCCCTAGGGCCGCTGGCCTTGACGATTATAGGCCAGCTTCTGTGTAGATACAACTGACTTAGCATGTGAAGTGGGTGCTGGCATCTTAGCAGGAGTAGGCTCTTGGTTGTTCCCTGGTTGAGCACGGAATGCTAGCTTTTGACAGGAGTGGTCGATGAGCCCTCCATCAATTGTTGACTTAGATTTGCATTCGAAATAACGGTGGCCCTTCCGACCACATGCAGAACATACACCACAGAAGTGGTAACATTTCCCATACGGATGGTATTTATTGCATTCAGGGTGCTGGAATTGGGATTATTCAGCTTCGATATTATAAACTTTAGCCATCTTGCGATGACCAAACTGCTCCTTCCTTGGCTGCACAAATGTAGCCTTGCGCTTACGGTCCATCTGACCTTGAAATCCTTCTTGGAGGCAAGCCGCCTCGATTAATTCTGCCAATGCCTTAATTTGGCGGGACACTAGGTGAGCTTTTATAGAGTCTTTCAGACCCTTCGGAAAACAATGGCATTTAGATGCTTCCATTCTAACCAGATCCGGAACAAAACAGGACAACCTCCAAAATTCTTGTTCGTATTCGAACACCGAGTTATTGCCTTGAGGGAGGTGGAGGAGCTCATCCTCTAGGATAGCTTGAGATGATGCTGGTATGAACGCTTCACGAAATGCTTCCAAAAACATATCCCAGGGGATATCTTCTATTTCATAGTCGGCGAATTTGTTGGCCCGCTCATTCTCCCACCAATATTCAGCTTCTTCTTGGAATAGATGAGAGAATTAGAGCACGTGTCTCTTGCGCTTGTTGCGCATTGCTTTCTATTAAGGCTTTCATCAGACTAGCCATTGCATTTGATTCTTCGGATCCGCCAGATGACGAGACCGCATTCTTAATCGGGGTAGGAGCTGAAGGAGATCCTGGATTGATGACTGTAACAAAACATGAATTTAGCAAATGAAACAAGCATCTACTATCTTTCTTAATCATCACTTTCTCAAAAGAGAAGTTACATAAGTGGACAAAGGATAAACTATTACGAAAGCAAGATATGATATGAAACCTAAGGATATCAGCTACAATACTCTGCCATAAAGGCGGCACAAAAATCATCGAATGTTACTAATCGATGCTTCCTAAACAATCTTCTTTCTGTCAAGTACCACCACCTATCAGCAGAACCACCAAGCAAAAATCCTAGAATCTGGAGACGGTAGTCGTCGGGACAAGCTGTCTCTCATAACGCAGTGGTCACATGGTTCAACCACTCTTTGGCAAGAGTAGGGAGACTAGATCCTCTGAAGGACGGATGGACTAAAATCTTATCTAGTACTTCTACTCCATGAGGAGATACCCCTTCCACAATCCTTCCATTGATTTTGCCATCTTGGAAATCATCTGCCCAATACTCGTCGAATAATCTAAGGTGCTAGAAGAAATCGAACTGCTGATATTCCATTCCTAAAATTTCATTCAATTATTAGTTCTAGTTTCCAATCATTTCAGTTAAAAGAGTTTAAATTTGTATATGTTATCTCTTTAAGGTTCGTTCAGATCTTAAGATGTCATATGTTGCTTGCTTTTAACATTTAACCATATTTTACTCATTTTATGGTTCGTTCAATTCCTAAGATGTCATTTCTAGATATTCTTAGTTTCATTTCTGAGATTTCAGTATGATGAACTATGGATGCTGCTTTTCTTACACTTAGTAATTGTGATCATATCTACTGTAGAGAATAGATCATAAAGTAGATAGGAATGTTTCCTTATCTGACACTTTATGATATTTCTTTGATACCAACTGTAACGCCCTGCCCCGTCGCCGTGCGCAAAAGAATTAAAATCATAAATTCTGCGGCGAAGCGGTGCGCCACTCGGGGAGGAATAACCCGTCTCCCCGAATAGCTGAAAACCAAGCCCATCTGAAGGGCTGCTAACTCAACCACAAGGAGAGCTAATACTTAAGATAAGAGTAGTATCCTTATCCTAAGTATTAGATAAATACATACATTGGATTTAATATACAATAAGAACCCAATATATGTATAAGATATCAGCATTTCCAGTATACTGATCACATCACAATACTAAATATAAGTAGTATAAAAATAGAGTGTAGAAGCTTAAAGCATACATCCAGATACACTCATCACAGAAATAGTATGAAAACATTCATCTCAGGCAAGAAAGGAAAGTACATCTAGACTTATTACAAACATTTACTCAATAATAGACATAAAACTAAATACTGAACTGAAAGTAAACTAAGCAGCGGAAGAAGAGTCCACTAATGCTCCACAGGCTCCTCCTGGATCTCCTGGATGTCCTCTTGACCTGGCTTAGTATACTGCTCAGGATCTAGCAAATTGCCGGAACCCAAAAGTACATCGTGTTAGACAGTAAGTCTAACACATCGAAACTAATCTAACAGTTCTAATTATTCATTTAACATTTACATAATACGAGTAAATCTGCAGAAAAATTATAAAGGTAATTGAAAGAACAAATCTGTCTAAAACTGTATAAATTTGAAGTAGTGTAAAGTAAAACTGAACTATAACTGAATACTAAAAATAAATCAAAATAGTACTGAATCTGAAACTGAGTAATCATATGTACAACTATACTGTATGCCACTAAAACTGTGCATCTGAATATGCCACAATACGGTATGCTACTGATATGCTACCAAAATATCACTGAACTATTATGAGCAGTATGGTCCAATGTCTACATACACCCTATTGGGAATACTGTTTATTGATGACACTGATGCATCCAGAAATTCTCCTGTCAATATATGCAACATTCCGTAACTCATATATCATCACTGATACTTATACATCATTCTGATTCTCATACATCATTCTGATATTCACACATCATGCTTATGCTCATGCTCATGCTTCTAAACTACATGAGATAAATCCAGAAAATACCTTAAAATCTGATAATGAATCCAAAGTCTCCATTGTGCAGAATCCTGCTAAAAGGATTCTGACTCCTAAATTATAATCTTGATCATTGGTTTAAGTTGAGAGTTTACATAAAAACCATTAGCTGGGATGATTGTATACATATATTTAGCATATTTGTAAGAAAGGTAAATTTAACATTTAGCTTGTTTAAACTGCACTTATCGAAGCACACTACGATAGGAGGCAGAACCTGGTCACATTTTACATCTCAAGCTAAGCTGTTAAATGCCCTAATTACAAGCATACTTAGTGGTCTATCTAGAGCATTCCATGATTCATGCTATATATCAATGGAAAGGTATTTTCGATACCTTTCTATCGATACCAAAATTGGCACGAACGAGGCATTCTAGCTATACTAAAAATATGAACGAATGACAGGGTATATGAAATAGATAAAAATAGAGCATATTCCTTTGAAACTTTTAAGAGCCTTAATGGCTTTCATACATGCATATGGACTTCCAATGGCTACATTCTAACATTATAACTGCATAAGAAAGACAAGGAGAGTAGCAAAGTGGTACCTTTATGTTCTTGGAAGGAGAGGAAGAGGAAGGAACCTTTGTTGCCTTCTTCTTCTTTCTTCTTCTTCTTCTTCTTCTTCTTCTTCTTAGGGTGAAGCAATGGGGGGAATGAGTGGAGAAAAGTTTAGCAAGCATGAGAAGGGGGCTGAGCTCTCCATTTAAAGGAGGAGAGGGAGTGTAGGGAGCCATCATGGCTAGGGAGGCTATGGAGTAGAGCCATCATGCTTGAGCATTAATGGGGCATGGCTTGAGGAGGAAGGGAGAAATGGCCAGCTGAAATGTGCAAGGGGCTGTCAACCAAAATACTAAAAATTGGGGGAAACTGCAAATAAGGGTCTCAATGATTGCCTAATTGCATATTTATTTTCCCAAATTATTTAAAAATTCTAATTTTTGAAACGCACACCGAAAAATCCCAAAAATTCACCCCAAGCTAATTTGGGGGTGAGGAATTAAACGGTGAAGACGGATTTCAATTTCGATGATTATTTAATTATCCTATTTTTCGACGCATTTAATTATATTAAAATATTCGCGAAAATTCGACGACTTCCAAACCGTCCAAAATATCACCCCTAGCTAATTTGGGGGTGACGATCGCAACAACGAAGTCGGATTTCGATTTTGAGGTCAATTTAAATGCCTCAATTTTCTAATTAATTAAATATTAAAATAATCCAAAATATTAGATTTAGCTTCGAATTGCTCCAAACCTTCAGGGCTTGGTTCTAATAACTAGATGAACTTGATGGAATGGTGATTATGATATGATTATGATAAAATCAAGCTGGGTAACAACCTTGGGTTGTTACAGACTCCCCCACTAAAAAAATGATGTCGTCCTCGACATCATCACTAAGAAGGGAAAAGAAAATGTAGAAAATTAAGAATTGAAATTTAGAATTTTAAAGGTACTTGGATTTTCAAAGAGGTTTGGATATTTCTGTGGCATATCGGCCTCTTTTTCCCAAGTGGATTCTTCAATAGAGCGATTATTCCACTGAACCTTCACCATAGGTATAGAACGATTTCTTAGCTGCCTTTGATCATGAGCTAAGATTTTGATAGGCTCTTCTAAACAAGAAAGATCCGGCTGAAGAGATACTGCTGAAAGTTGGATTAGATGGAAAGGATTACGAAGACACCTTCACAGCGAGGAGATATGGAACACATTATGAACTGCAAAGAAATCTTTCGGAAGCTTTAATCTATACGTTGCAGAACCAATTTTCTCCATTACTTCAAATGGTCCGATGTAGCGAGGACTGAGCTTCCTGACTACACCGAAACGAAATACGCCTTTCATTGGGCTAACTTTGAAATACCCAAAATCCCCAACATTAAATTCTAGAGAACGATGATGTGCATTATGATATTTACTCTGGCGATCTTGTGCTGCTTTAATCCTTTGTTGGATCAATTGCACTTTCTTATTTGTCTCTTCAACTAATTCTGAACCATACAGCTGAACACTGCCTGTTCCAGACCATGCTAAGGGCGTACTACATATTTTGCCGTACAAGGCTTCATACGGAGCCATGCCGATACTTGATTGGAAACTGTTGTTATAGGCAAGTTCAACTAAGGGAATGTGATCTTCCCAAAATCCTCTGAAAATTAGAATACAGAGACGGAGGAGGTCTTCAAGAATTTGGTTAACTCGTTCAGTTTGACCATCTGTTTGAGGGTGAAAAGCGGTGCTCATGGCAAGGGTAGTCCCCAAGTCTTGATGCACAGCTTGCCAGAACTTAGAAGTGAATCGACTGTCACGATCAGATACAATAGACCTCGGAATCCCTTGAAGTCTGACAATTTACTTGATATACAGCTTCGCGAATTTCTCTATTGAATCGGTTTGACGCATTGAAATGAAATGTTTTAGCACTCGTTGCATTAAATCCATAAATATTGATGGTGCATTGGTGAGTCCGAATGACATCACCAAAAACTCGAAGTGGCCATAACGAGTACGGAAAGCAGTCTTCCCTATATTGTCTTCTTTTACTCGCAGTTGATGGTATCCAGACCTTAAATCGATCTTGGAAAATATCACAGCTCTGAATAACTGGTCGAACAAATCATCAATTCTAGGCAGTGGGTATTTGTTCTTTATGGTGACCTTATTAAATTCACGTTAATCTACACACATACGCATAGATCCATCCTTCTTTTTCACAAATAAGACTGGCGCTCCCCAAGGAGACATGCTTGGCCTGATGAAGCCTTTATTCAAGAGCTCTTGGAATTGCTCGTTGAGCTCTTGAAGCTCCTTAGGTGCCATTCTATAAGGTGCTTTGGATATTGGCTGGGTACCAGGGATCAATTCAATAGAAAATTCTACTTCTCTGAAAGGAGGTACACCTGGAAAATCTTCTAGAAATACATCAGCGAATTCTTTTACTACCTTACAATCAGCAAGAGAGAGTTTTTTTTTTATTTCCCCCATCATGGTAACTAGGTAGGCATTACAACCCTTGACAATCAATTGTTCGGCTCTAATGGCATTTATTAAGGATAACAGTGTGCTGATTTTTCCTACAAATGTTTCAGGTTTGCCCTGAGAATGGAGAGTGACTTTCTTTTTATGACAATTTATCAGGGCATTATTATCACTGAGCCAATTCATCCCAAGGATGATATCAAAGTTAGCTATTGGCAGGATGATTAGTTTGGCCTGAAATTCCTGATCATTTATCGAGACTTTAATATTGCAAAATTTATGGGCACTTAGTTGGATTCCCGATGGAAGTCCAACACTCAACTTTTGTGCTTGGTTGCATGCGTGAAGTTTAAGGTTATTGGCAAATCGTTCAGAGATAAACGAGTGACTAGCACCGGTATAGAACAATACATTACAAGGTTGGTTGTTGAAATAAAGTGCGCCTAAATTTACACAGTTTCACATCAACAGCTTGAAAAGAATTAAAAATACAGAAATGCAATTTTAATAGGAGAGGTTTAGGAGTGTGTACCTGAAACCACATTGTTATCTTCAACGGCTTTAATAGGAGTTAAGGCATATACTCGTGCAGGTCCAACAGGATGATTGTTAGACTGTCGTCATTGATAGTTCTGAGAATTGGGGACTGGTGGTTGCGTGTGAGCAACTTCAGAAGCAGGGGCTGGCATTATAGCTAGATTTGGTTCCCTCCGGTTCAATGGAGTTGCTCGGAACACTTGCTTCTTATGGTAAGGCTTCATTTGAACTCCGTCTACCATTTCCATGTGGTCGCATTGATGGAACCGGTGGCCGGTACGCCCACAATTGAAACACCTCTGGCAAAAATGGTAACACTTGCCATATGGATGTGGCTTAATACAATTTTGAGCTTGTTCAGTAGTAGGTACTGCTTCCAGCTGATATACTTTTGTAGAGTTAGATTCGTGTCTCTTGAAGTATCCCCACAGGTTTAGAGTGGTTTGCGCTTAGCCACTGAGACATGTGGCAAAGCGAGCAAGTACTAAAAATAAGGCCACTGAAGTATGTGGCAAAGCAAAATAGAAAATAATACTGAACAATCCAGCTAAAATAGTAATAAGCCTAAGATATAGTACTGCCATACCAGCCAATAGGCCATACAGGGCCTCCAATATCAATCAATCAATCCCCAGCCTAGCCATCCAAATATGCTAGGTTTGAGTCTAGTCTATACAATACTACTACTGAAGAGGCAAACTAAGCTAGGACATATTCTACCAACTGCTAACAAGGCAAAACTGAATGATATGCAATTTAAATACTAACTTAGGATGTATCATCCATATCCTAAGTTCTCTTATTATGCTCAAGGAATAAAGCTCAATATCCAAGATATGCAAAGCAATCTAGTCAAAGTAAGCAAGAGACTCAATATAGACTTTGGTGATATATGATGTTATCTAATTACCAAATCTAACTACTTTGAGAAGGTACAAGTTTAGGATCTCCAATATCCAGCTATCGAGTAGAATCTCAAATTTACGACCTTAAAGTTAATATTAGAACTTAACAAGTTCTAATCCAAAATCATGTGACGACTATATGGTTTAAGTAAGTAAACCAACAACCTAATTTATTAATATTTTACTCTCTTACACAAATCTTGATTAAGTAAATCAAGATTTAAGGATCTAGAACTTAAACCCCAATTTTGAGTTCAAATCCCAAATCCAAGGTAATATCCTAACCATGATCTAGAGTTCACATTTACAACCCAAATTTAAGGTATAGAATCCTATAAGATGAAGGATCCAGGAACTAAGAACTTATTGAAAGGTTATTCTATTGGTTATAAGATAAAATAATCAATTACGAACTTGAGAATCTAAGATCTATATTCAATCTTTAAAATAATTTCATTATCTTATGGATTGAATCATCCTATACCCACATGGAAGGTTTCAAAAGATTAAACAATCAATCATTTAAAGAATTTCAATTGGAGGTGGTTTAAATTCCAAATTGAAGATCTAAGTCTAAGATATAAGATCTAAGGATCTGAAGTTTAATCACTTTAGACTTTAAACTAGAGTTTTAACTTAAGAGTTTCCATTTGTGTTTCTTTTAGAATTTAAGTTCATAGTTAAACTACATGGAGCTTATTAAGGTTGAAATTGACAATTTTAAGTATTAGATTAAACATCAAACTCATATTGATCTTTTTAGGGCTACTTAAGATCTAAGGATCTTAATTAAGGATAAATTAAAGATTTTATAATTTCAATATTAATATTATTAATATCATTAATCTAAGGGTTCAGAGAACATTTCTAATCTATCTTAAGGTGGTTTACTGAATTTCCAAGGTCTTAAGGAGCATTTAAACACATTTTGGTCAAAATGACCAAAATGCCCCTCTTAAGGCAAAAATTGGGATTTTAGGGTTTACTTATCCAAATTAGATCTAATCTATTTTAATATGTTTTATATCAGTTAATGAAGTGAGAAATACCCTCATTTTAGATTTTTGACCACTTAATTAAGACTAATTATCACTAATTACTTAATTAAGCCCATTAGAGTGATTAGTAGAAATAGGCATATTTAGGGCAATCCAACCTTACACTTAGGTTCTAATAGACTTAATATAGCATTAGGGACTTACTTACCCTACATTTAAAACTTAATTAAGGTTAAATTTACTAATCATTACTTAGGGTGATTAAGGGGTGATTAAGAAAAATAAATATCCAAAATTAGTTTTAAGGGTCTCTAATTGTTCTCTAGGGTCTAAGAAGCCATCAGAGCCCTTAATCTCTATATTTGGATATTTATTAAATTTAATATGAGTTAATTAAAGATAGCAAAAAGTTTGGCAATTATTTTTAAATCCAACCATTGGATCTGTGATTTTATTTTATATTTAGATTTCTTATATTTTTCTGATTCAAATGGTATATTGGATCAAATCATTTGGATTTGTATAACTAAAGTTATTCAATTAATTTAATCTGAATGTTTATTTAAATTGGAACTATAGGGTTTAATTATTTAAATGCATAACCATTAAAAATATCATCCAATAAATATTAATTAGTCGCGGCCCAAAATCAGAACTGCATGGGTCACGGGTCGACCCAGCCCAGAACCCACGACTTCGTCTTCTTCCTCTCGACGGGTCCCGAGTCAACCGAGCTTCAGCGCTGAAATTCTCGGCGCTCCGGCGACGGCAGCGGCTCAACTCGATCGCTAAACATTCCTAGAGTCGAGATGCGTCGATTGAACTAAGAACCCCCATCTAGATCCCTCTGGATCGATGGGGTGCTACTCGACTGAGACGCCTTCGATACGAGCGTCTCATGTCGACTGTGAGGGGACAATTCTCCTCACAGAGGCCTCGATTCGATCGGGGTTCAATCCCTACACGTTCAGGGAAGTGAGACGAGTCGAACCCCCGTACTCTCTTAACCTGGGGCGCAGCCAATCGCTGGGTTCTTACTCAGACTCAGCCATTAGCTCGGCCGCTAGCTCAATCAATCGATACGATCGATTCGAGCTAGCTTAGCCCCAGGCGACAATCACACTGGGTTTCCTAGGTGGCTAAGGTGCTCTAAACGACATCCAGTGACTCAATTTGAGGACATAAGAGAAAATGGATCAAAAGGATCCATGGGAGAAGGCTGTACCTCAAGTCGGGCTGCAGGCTTGGTTGAGGGGAATTGAGATGTGCTGAAGCTTCCTGGACAATAGACGAAGCTTCACAGGGGGTCTGAACACCAGACGGACCCTCTATCAGCAGGTCAAGCTTCTGGAATTTCTAGAATTCACCGGGGAAGATGGGACTCCAGCAGAGCTTCAGCCAGGTGATTGGGGATTCACAGTGAGCAAAGGGGCTCACTGTAAAATCCCATAGGTATTTATATGCTTTAGGGATGGACACCAGAGATTGGGCTGGGAAGAATGGCTCGGCTCGAGGGGTTCCCTCAATTTTCCAATTTGGGGTGGACTGGGCCTCAGGCTTGGCTGGGAGTGCTAAGGAGGCTAGGGTAAGGTCGCAACGATCTTCCTGAATTGGCACGGGAGTGGTAGACCGGCTGGAGGACGTGGCAGTACGGGGAAGATTCTGCTGTCGGGCGCGAGCTGGGGAGGAAGATGATCCACAGTCGCAGGGGTCGCCAGGGCCATCTGATGGATCGCCAGTTGGCACAGGATGGCTCTGATCACCCGACATCTAATGTCCGTGTGAGGAGTTGGATCAGCCATTGGATCAGACTCACAGATCGAACGGGCGATCTAGGATACTTAAGGAAGATGGGTTAGATGCCGTCGGATCAAATCTCAGAACCGCGGAACGACTGAGATTAGACGGATCTGAGCGAAGGCGTGGGCCGTTGGATTAAATCTGCAGAATGGACGGCCTGGATGGCGCCCGCAGTTTGGAAACCAGCCGACCGTTGAAAAGGTTATATTTGAAATTATAAATTGTCTAAAACCCTAATTTACAATTAAACTAATTTAAATTAAATCCAAAATGTGACTAAATGACCTCCAAAAATTCCCAAAATTTCACCCTTAGCTAATTTGGGGGTGGCGAACTCAAAAATAAACTCATATTTTGATTTGGAGATCAAATTATTTTAGGTATTTCTTAGGGCTTAAAAATAGCCAAAAATACCAAATTTGCCAATTTAACTCCAATTGATTTCAAACTTCTAGGGTTAGGTTTAAATGACCCATTGAATCTAATGAAATTACATTCAAGGCTTGGTTTTGCCTAATTCAACTAGTTTTAGCTAGAGTAACAACCTAGGGTTGTTACACTGGGTGACCGAAATTTCTCACAATCATCAACCCTAGATGTCGAGCACAGGCCGAGCTTGCTCTAACGAATTGTACTGTGGTAGTTGGCTCTAATTTGCATCGATCAATCACGATTGGTGCGTTTAAATCCACTCAAATTTTAATATAGTTTATGAAATCGACATTTAATGCGATAATATAGTCGTTGATTAAATGGATCAAAAGGTAGAAGTACCTTAAGTCAAATGGTCAAAGATAATGGAACTACGGGAAGGTGATGCTCGGGAATTCGCAAGACTCGGACAGGCTCCGAATGATGAAAATCTAGTCTTAGAGTTCATTAAGACTCTTAATGGAGGTTTGGAAGCGGTGGAGAATGCCTGGCTGATCGATAGGGCGACGCACGGAGGCTTTCAGGAACAAAGCTGCCATAGCCATTCAATCGCTCGATCGGACGAATCGACAAATCCGTCAAACCAGATGATAAGCGTAGTGGAAGGGAACGGCGTTAGCTGGAATGGTTCATTACTTAATATTATATTATTATTTAAATCATTTTAAATATTATTTATTAATTAAAATTTAATTATTAAATGTATTCCAAAATTTTTTAATAAATCACTCCTAGTTAATTAAGGGGTGAGGAACGCAATGGCAAAGTTGGATTTTTATTTCAATGAGTATTTAATTATTTAATTTTTTTTGAGGTATTTAAATAATATTAAAATATTTGATGAAAATCCAACGACTTCCAAATGCATCCAAAATATCACCCCTAGCTAACTTGGGGGTGATGAGCGTAATTGCGAAGTTTGATTTATGATTTGAGGTCAAATTGGATAGGTCTATTTTAGGGTTTTTGGAAATTCCCAAAATTAGGATTTTATCTAATTGATTCCTAATTTGGACTAGATTTTAGAGGTGAGTTCCAAATAACTTAATTAATGCACTAGAACTATAATTAGGACTTGTATTAGTTCTAATTGACTTAAGTAACAACCTGGGATATTACAGACTCCCCACTTAAGAATGATGTCGTCCTCGACATCACTCAAGTGGAAAAGAGTGAAACATAATGAAATGACAATTTGAAATGTAATGAAGATAAGGATGTACCTGAATTAAAAAGATTAGGATATTTTTGCCGCATATCCAGTTCTTTTTCCCAAGTAGATTCTTCTCGCAAATGATTCTTCCATTGAACTTTAACCATTATAATGGATTGTATTCTTAGCTTCCTCTGATCATGAGTAAATATTTTGATTGTTTCTTTAATATAAGAAAGATCTGGCTGGATAGATACGGCTGGAAGCTGAACAAGATGTGATGGATGTCGAAGACATTTTCGCAATGATGATATATAAAATAAATTTTGAACAGCAGAAAAGTCTTCAGGAAGTCTTAATTTATAGGCAGCGGAGCCTATCCTTTCTAAGACTTCAAATGGACCAACGTAGCGAGGGCTAAGTTTTCCAGCTACACCAAATAGAAATTTTCCTTTCATAGGACTGACCTTAAGATAAGCGAAGTCTCCAGTATTGAAATTTAAAGGACGATGGTGAGCATCGTAATATTTGCTTTGACGATCTTATGCTATTTTAATTCTTTGATGGATAAATTGCACATTTTTGTTTGTTTCAACAACTAAGCCGAATCCAAAAAGCTGAACACTACTAGTCTCAGACGAAGCAAGCAGAGTGCTACATTTTCTTATATATAGTGCTTAATAAGGTGCCATACTAATGTTTGTTTGATAACTATTATTATAGGCAAACTCTACAAAAGAAATATGGTCATCCCAGGAACCACCAAAATCCAAAATGCATAGACACAATAGATCTTCAAGAATATGGTTAACCTGTTCTATTTGCCCATCTATTTGGGGATGAAAATCAGTACTCATGGTTAATGTAGTGCCCAAGTCTTAATGCACTGCAAGCTAGAACTTAGAAGTGAATCTACTATCATGATTTGAAATAATTGATCTTGGATTACCATTAAGTCTAATAATTTCTCTAATATATAGCTTGCCAATTTTTCCAAAGAATCAATCTGTCTCATTGGAATAAAATAGGCTAATTTAGTCAATCGATCAATTATGACCCAAATAGAATTAGCACCAGATCTAGCCTTGGGTAAACCCATAACAAAATTCATAGAAATATCAATCCATTTCTATTTTGGGATAGTTAATGGATTAAGAAGTCCTCCAAGTCTTTGATGTGCTGCTTTAACAAGGTTACAAGCATGACATTTTGCCACGAATTCTACCACACTCTTTTTTATACCCAGCCATCAAAGTAATTCTTCAAGTCTTAATACATTTTAGTGCTCCTAGGGTGGACTTGATAACCAGAATTATGGCCTTCTATAAGGATCTCTTGATGCATTGACTTGGGAATCGATAAATAATTATCCTGATAGATTACTGTCCCATGCATTTACAAATAATGACGGTGACTACCTTCAATATCCATTTTGAACTTTAAATATTCATCATCTTTAGTTTGAGAGATAGAAACATCTCTATAAAAGGTGAGCTCTACATTGATGTTAGCTAATATAGAGCTCATCATATCATCACGAATTAGAATAATTTCCATCTTTTAAAATTCTTCTATTAGTGAACTTGTAGATAGTTGATAGTGTAGCACAATGACTGAGGGCATCAGCTATAACATTTGCTTTACCGGGGTGGTACTGAATATCCAAATCATAATCACTAATTAGTTCAATCCATCTTCTTTGACGATAATTCAATTCACGTTGCGTGAAGATGTACTTTAAACTTTGATGATCCGTGAAAACAGAACATTAAACTCCATATAAATAATGACGGCAAAATTTCAAAGCAAAAATTACTGCAGTAAGGTCTAGGTCATGCACAGGGTAATTTCTCTTATGTGGCTTTAAATTAGAAGCATATGCAATAGCCTTTCCTTCTTGCATTTAAACACATCCTAATCCAGTTCCTAAAGCATCAGTATACACTTGATAGTTCAAGCCTTCCTTTGGTAGAACTAATACTGGAGTAGATGAAAGTGCATTCTTTAAAGTTTGGAATGCATTTTCACATTCTGAATTCCAAATAAATAGAACAACTTTCTAAGTCAATTTTATCAATGGTGAAGCAATTTGAGAGAAGCCTTCAACAAACTTTATGTAGTAGCTTGCTAAGCCCAAAAAGCTTCTTATGCTTGTTATTATCTTTGGTTGTACCCAATCTTGGATTGCACTTATTTTCTGTTGATCTACACGAATTCATTGAGCATCCACTACATGGCCCAAGAAAGCTACAAAATTTAGCCAAAATTCACACTTTGAGAATTTTGCATATAATTCATAATCACACAAGGTTTCCAATACTGTTCTTAGATGATTTTCATAATTGTCTAAGGTTTTGGAATAAATGAGAATATCATCAATGAATATAATAACAAATTTATCCAAATACAGCTTTAGGACTTGCTGCATTAAGTCCATAAAATTTGTAGGCGCATTGGTGAGTCCAAAAGACATCACAAGAAATTCTTAATGTCCGTAGCATGTGTGAAATGCTGTTTTCTCAATATCTGAATCCTTCACTTGTAATTGGTGATATCCTGATCTTAAATCAATCTTCAAGAAAACTACTGCACCAGACAACAGATCAAACAAGTCATCAATTCTAGGAAGTGGGTATTTGTTCTTAATGGTGACTTTGTTCAATTCTCTATAGTCTATACATATTCTCATAGACCCATCTTTCTTTTTAATAAATAAAACTGGTGCTCCCCAAGGAGACATGCTAGGTTTAATAAAACCTTTATTTAAAAGTTCCTGTTGTTGCTCACTAAGTTCCTGCAGCTCTTTATATGGCGGCCCTGCCGCGCCGTGGTCCTGTTAACCTTTAAGTTAACATGATTACGGTGGAGGGGTCATCAAATGACAAGATCCCCATTTAGAATTGGATTAGACACATGTTCTAATCCAACTTAAATAAGGACTTTGCCATTTATCCCAAAATACTATCACTAAATGACTATACATGAACTCAGAGTGCGGAAGCAATAGAAATATAACATCCATCCATATAGTATAAATACAACAATACAGAATAAGTAAAGTGCTGAAAAGAGAAAGATTTAATCTGTATTATTACAACATTTAAATAGATTAAAAGACTGAAAAGAACACTCAATCTCACAGGCAGAAAGAAAACTAGAACTAAAGATCTTCAGGAACGGGCTCCTCCTCTAATGGCAAACTCTCCACTGGATCAACTGCTCGAATAAACTCAGAACCTACCATTATTAGTTTCATAATGGTAGGGCCCTAGCCAACAAAAGAAAAACTGGTTAGACTATTATCTAAGCACATTTTAGGGTAAACAATTTTATTAAGTTACTTGAATATTACCATAAACCAGAAATTGAAGAAAATAGGTGCAGAAAAGCATACAAAAAGAACAGTATAAAGTAATAAACAAATAGTTTATAACTAAAGCAACTAGGAAGTAAGCACATACCTCCTCCAAGCAACTACAATAAAGACAGGTAAGCAAAAAGGAAAACTAGACAAAATTGAAAAGAAAATACAGCCTAAACATGCTTAGGATCAACAAGATTATGCTAAGTGACATACAGAACTTGAATAATATAAATCTGAAAGCAACTAACATCATAGGTGTACATATGTAAATAGTAAGTAAAACTAGCATCCTATATAGAAACACGTGTAGGAAAGCTGTAAGTAAAACAGTGCTGAAATGTAGAATATACAAGTAAAAGTAATAACTGAAAACTAAAAACTGTAGTGACTGTCCAAGCCACTCAACTGAAAGCATACTCAGCAAAATCTTAGCCTGATGGGCTAAGAAAGAAGCTCTGAACTAGGTATCACTAAAAACTCTTAGCCTGATGTGCTAAGACAGAACCAAATGTAAGTGTACTTGAATTAGTATAACCATATCAGAATCCTGACTCTATGTCAGTATGGCAAGAGTCTATCGATCCTATCTCACAGACTAGGCATGGTCATAGACTGTCGGACATTAAACCCTCGACAAGGTTGCCGACCCGAACGAGTTGATCGAAGAGGTATACTAATCAAGCTACACCTTACAAACCACTTCTGAAAAGAAAACATAATGCTGCTTATGAATGTTCAAAGTTGACATAAGATATTTATCAAATATCTTAAGTACATAATATATGTTCAAGGTATAAGGCTCAAAATCAAGGAATGCGAAGCATCAAAATCAAAATGAGCAAGAAACTCTATCTAAAACACAGGTGATATCCGTTGTTATCTACTTTATTCGTTCTATCTACTCTAAGTTACATAAGTTTCAGAATCATCAATTCTTATACATTCTGTAATTTAGAATCACAAATCCTACTAGTTGAAGATAATTAGGACTGGCCAAGTCCTAATTATAACTTAATAAAAAGACGACTATTTGGTTTAAGTGAATAAATCATCGACCTAATTTTGTAATTTAATTCATCCCAACCTCATCTTGATTAGCCAAATCAAGATGAAAAGATTAAGAGTTAGACTCCAGATGATGGGGTCTAATCACTTAATCTAAAGGTATAACTAAGGGTCTAAAGTTTAGAACCCAAAACTCACGGATTAGGTTAAGGCGAATCCTAATGATAAATCAAATTCATTAGGATAGATTTCTATTCTTAGTTCTTAAGTTTAAATATTAAATAATCATTTAATAAACTAAGGAAATCTATAAACTAGTAAACTCAAGGTTTTATCTATTTGAGTAACCCAATTTACTCAATAGATGAATTCTAACTTAAGATCTATTCTTAATCTTAGGAATTAAAGCTCTTAATTACTAAGAGTATCTCTCAAGACACACATCCTAACTAATGTTATAAGGACCTAAGGGAAGGTCTAAGAATGATTAAAGAAGGAGAAACACTCACTTAAGACTTAGGAATTTTCTTTAAAGAGCAAATTTTGAGATTTTAATCAAAATCTAATTTAGACTTGGATTTGATTAATTTTAGTTTTAAATCATTCTATTTACTGATTTTAGTGATTAGAAACTGAATTTAGGGCTTTTAAAGGCTAAACCCTAAATTTGGGCAAAATGACTATTTTGCCCCTACTTAAGGGTTCAAAAGATCAAATTTTGATCTAGGGCTTAAATTCTGAAATTTTCTTTTGGAAAGTATTTCTTACTGTCTAATGTAAGATTATTAAGCCATATGAGATCAAATTAGTGAATTTGACTCATAAAGGCAAATTAGTAATTTGACTAAGTGAAAGTTAAATTTTCTTTTAGATTATTGTTCTTTATTGCCTAAGCTATTCATAGAATCTAAATTTGCTAAATTCTGATAAGTATTGGCCAAGTTATGGCTAATACAAGATCTAGGGTTTAAAGTTAATTAAGGGATTCTTAATTATGGGTCAAAATTCCTAACTTTGTTAATTAGTGTCCAAATTAAGCAAAATTAGTGGCTATGTTTTACAAATAGTCCACTGATCATAATGACATGTGGTAGGCTCAATTTGGATCTAATTTGACTAAGTTATGACCAATTTAGGGTTAAGAGTGATTAGTGAGTGATTAGCAAAAATTAATCACTCAAACACTAATCCAATTTTACAAATATATTCTAAATGACTCTATGGGTCCTCTGAAACTTAAATCACTCAATTTGGATTACTAGATTTGCTAATATTCACTAATCAAGATTTAGGGTAATTAAGGGTGATTAGCAAATCTAACAGTTAGATCTAAAATATTTTTATAGATTACTGTTAATTAGGTTTTTCTAGTCTAAATTGATATTTGATTCATTCAATTTGGAGCTCAATTGATCAAGTCATGGTCAATTGAAGTTCTAGGTCTAATTAGTGTAATTAGAGTTAGGTCCTAAAAGTGATTAGGCAAGAACTAATCCAAACAGCAAGATGAATACTATCAAATTAATCCTTAGGGTTTTCTGATCACTTTAAGACCCATATTGGGTATGTTTGGATTATTGGATACAAAGACATGGGCTAATGAAGTTTTGTAATATTATTTGGACTTAATTAATACCCTAAATGTCACTTTGCTAAATACTGGTTCTATAGTAAAATTATTGGCATCAATAAATTTTTCATATTTTTCTGATCAAAATGACTTGTAATTTCAATATTTTTGGAGCAGTAGATTTAAAGATATGAGTAATTATGTGTTTGAATTTTAATTAATTAAATTATGATTTTTACTTAATTCATTAACTACTTAATAGGTTAATGCAAATCGGTGACTGAGATCCCTTCGCAGAGAAAAGAAAGATCACGAGTGCCGAACCGACAACGCCAAAAGGTGGGACCCACCGGATGAATGAGAGCGACGCACGTGGACATCTGCGGACCGTCCTCGGAAAGGCCCGACCCGAACGCAGCTCGACCCAGCGTCGGGCTTCTTCTTCTTGCCCGACAGAAGGGAAGGGTGCTAGGGTACCCCATAGATCGATGTAGGATCTACCTATTGATTTGGGGAACCTACCATTTGAAAGATCAAAGATTGATCTTTAATCCAAGCTAAAAATTGCATCATTTCAACTTCTCACTGAACCGTTGACATGATGCCCTAAAATCTAGGGTTTGGGAATGCGTAAGTTAACCGAGCGATAATTTTGCAATTTGATTAACTTATTTGCTTAATTACCATAATTGTAAACATATAGATACATCACAGAATGAAATTGAAACAATTGCAGATCTTGAATGAAACTCTTGATCGATATTTAGAAGTAGGGTACCTTTGATCGGCCGTTTAGACTAGGGTTCTTCACTGCATGCTAAACTTTGATGTTTTGAAGAAGAAAAAATGCTCTAAATAAATCTTAGATAGGATCCTAAGTGACTTCTAAGAGGTGGCTAGACGTCTGGTGGAGCGAGCGAAGGCCGCGCGTCCTTCCTATGCCACGCGCCCTATCATGGAGAAGACAACACTTGGACCGTCAGATCACGATCAATTGATCGACGGTCCCGATCTGCAACTCACACCTAACGGGTCAGACCCATTAAACTTAACGGGTATGGGCCGTGGCGTAATATACAGCCCGATAAGGCATGGCGGGACCCAACAGTTGAATTATTTTAATAATTTAAATATTTATAAATTATTTAAAATTCTTATTTAAGATTGGACTTTTAAATGAGTTCCGAAAAATTCCAAATTTCACCCATAGCTAATTGATGGGTGAGGAACGCAACGACGCACTCAGATTTTTAATCCAACGAGTATTTATTTATTTAAATTTTCATGTATTTAAATATTGTTAAAATATTCGACAAAAATCCAATGACTTCCAAATGCCTCCAAAATTTCACCCATAGCTCATTTGGGTGTTCTGAACGCAATGGCGAAGTCAGATTTTCAATTTGAGGTCTAGATAAAAAGTTAATTTTTCTAGGGTTTGAAATTTTCTAGAATTCCTGATTTGACTTTGTTGACTTCTGGTTTGACCTAGATTTCAGAGATGAGTTCTAAATTACTTAATTAGTGACTTAGAACCTTAATTAAGACTTAGATTAGTCTTAATTGAGCCAAGTAACAACCTGGGTTGTTACACTTTAGGAGTCATTCTATAAGGTGCTTTAGAAATTGGTTGAGTATCAGGAACTAAATTGATTGCAAACTCCACCTCCCTTGGTGGAGGTAAGCCAGGAAACTCTTCTGGAAACACATCGACAAATTTTTTAACAACTCTAATATGAGAGAGCAAAATAATTTCTTTATTTTCACAAATCATAGTGACTAAGAATGCAATACAGCCTTTAGTTACCAACTTTTTTGCTTGGGTTGCATTAATCAATGAGCTTTGGGTACTAAACCTTATTACAAATGTTTCAAAAGTATTGAGTGATCGCAAGGTGATCTTCTTTTGCTGACAATTTATCGTAGCATTATGTGCACTAAGACAGTTCATACCTAATATGATATTACAATTTTCTATAGGTAGAATGATCAACTTGGCTTGGAATGTCTTCTTATTCAAGGGTACTTGAAGATTGCAGAATTGAGTTCTAACATTTAAAGTTCTAGCCATCTTATAACAAGGCAGTTTCAAGTTCTTAGCAAGACTTTCGGATATAAGAGAATGACTTACTCCCGTATCAAATAATATTTTGCAAGGGTAGTCATTAACACAAATTATTCCTAAATTAAGCATGCTTAGCTATAATTAATTCAATTTACAAATGCTTAAAATAAAAATTCAGAATTTAATATATATACCTGATATAACATTGTTATCTTCAGTAGCCTCTACTGGAGCGAGGGTGTAAACCATAGCAGGTCTTGTAGGCTTTTTATTACAAACTTGTCTTTGAGGAGGTTTGGAGGTGTTGGGTTGAGCTGTGACACCTCCTTCCTTTCTTTGAGCTGGATTTGCAGATTGCAGAGAAGGCATAATGGTAAGTTGTTGGCTTCTACGATTGACTGGGGTTGGATTGAAAACTTGATTTTGCTTGGGACAGTCAATAGATGCACTGTCAATAGTCATATCGTAGTTACATTGTTGAAAGAAGTGTCCCTCTCTACCACATGCATAACAACATTATCTATTATGATAGCATTTACCAAATAGATGTGGCATTGTACATTCATTATATGGATCTGATAGCATGGGATCTGCTTCAATCTGATACACCTTCCCTGAAGAAAACCTAGTCTTTCTGGGATTATTATCTCTGTATGAGGATGAACTGAATGTTCTTTTAAAATCCTTCTATGACTGAAGCTGATCTATCATACGAGCTATCTCAATCAATTTAGTAAAATTCAACAAACTTAATGGCACCACATGATCCTTTATCGAGTCCTGAAGTCCACTCAGAAATCTGTGGCAACGAACACCTTCTGTTTGTACCATGTTTGGTGCAAATTGAGCTAGTCGTCGAAATTCTGATTCATATTCAGAAAGAGTGCAGTTTCCTTGCCTTAGTCTAAGAAACATATCGCCCAAGTTATTCTGAACAAATGGTGGAATGTATTCTGCTCGGAATGCTTCCACAAACTCTTCCCAAGGAATTTCTTCAATATAACAATCAACCAATAATGTATGGCGGAGATTATCCCACCAATATTCAGCTTCTTCTTAAAATATGTGGGTGACCAATCTAACTGATTCAGCATCTGGACAATTGATGCTTGTTAAATTTTTCTCAGCTATTTTGAGCCAGTTGGTTGTATCCATTGCCAACATATTTCCGCTAAAAGTAGGAGTCCTCAATCTGATAAAGCTGTGTAAGAGACCATCCATAGGCTGATGATACTGTTGGGAAGGATAGTAAGGTACATGATTCACAGATGTTGGTGACGGATTATGCTGTATCGCGATCAATCTTTCTTTTCTTTCAGATTGCTGGGCATTAGTTGCTACTAATGTCTTAACTATCTCTAAGTGTGCATTAAGTTCAGAAGAATTACTACTAGACGCAGTAGGGATTGAGGATGATTGTTTGGGATTCATTTTGCACCTGTATTTGGATAATATAGCATTCTAAGAAAACTTAAAAGAAATGAGTTTATTTTAGTACTTATTTCAAGATAACTCATACAATAAAGAGAGAATACATTAAACTTCTTTACTATAATATCTACTTAATATATTCGGTTGAAAAAGAAAGACAGAAATCTTCAAAAGTGACTTTTCGATGTTCTCTTCTTCTTATACGTGTGAGTTCTGGGAGAGTGACATCCCACCAGTCTTCTATTTGATCTTGAACTAACATTGATACCAATTCAATTCTAATATTGTCGGAGCAGTCTATAGCTTCAAGAGTGTTTTTCACACGCTTTAGCCATTCTTTGGCTAAAGGAGGAAGGTCAAATCCTCTAAACATAGCATGACGAAGCATCTGATCTAATACATGTACTCCTAGTTTTGGAACTCCTTTAAGATATCTTCCATAATGTTGCCAATACTGGAAATCAAGTCCCCATATGGCTTCAAATCCACTGACATAGTCCCAGATCGACATTCTCAAGTTTTATATATCCTATAAGTTTAATCATGTTCAATTAATTTAGTTGAGTAGTTTATAATTCTTAAAGTTTTCTAATATATAAATTTGATAGTTTAGCATTTTATCTTAAGTATATTAGTATTTTTATTTATGTCTACTATTCTGAGTATATGGTAATATTGATGTCATTAGTATTCATTTAGTGATTGTATGTCAGAAGAACTATCCATTAGGTAGATAGGAATATAAATTCCAATCTGACACCTTATGGAGTTCTCTGATACCAACTGTGGCGGCTGCCCCTTAATCAACAAAGATTAAGCGGTGGTTGTCATCGGGCAAACCTTCACTTAGCATTGGATTAAGGATAAACTTTCCTAATTAAATGTTAAGGGAAGGGTATGTCCTATAATAGAGAGAGCAAAATAGACAATCACTGAATGAGCATACTAATATATATCAAAGTGCATAAGAAGTACAAATAATAACATCCATATATCCAGAAAAGAACTATACAACTTAGATTATATAAACAAAAAAATAAAAGCAGTTAGAACCTGTATTATTACAAAGCATTTAAAAGTTTAATAAAATAAAGTAAAGTAAATTCACTCAATCCTCATAAGCAACAAAAGAAATAATAGACTAAGGGTCTTCTCCTACATGCTCCTCCTACTGAATAAGCTCTTCAGAAGGCCCTACCTTAAATAGCTTGGAGTCTGCCATTGTCGGTATCACAATGATAGGGCCACAGCCAAAGAAAAGAAAAAAACCTGATTAGATAAAATGTCTAAGTACATTTTAGGTTAAGCATTTTATGAATTAAAGGATATTACAAATTAACTTAAGCAATTTTAGGAGCAGTAAAGTATCAAAGAAAAAGTGGTAAAAGTTATAATTATCTTAATTATAACTCAAACAAAATGTGAGGTAAGCACATACCTCAACTTAAGCTACAGAAGAGGTTAAGCAACATAATAGTAAAAATCTACTAA
Organism: Gastrodia elata; assembly: GCA_016760335.1. Taxonomy (NCBI): domain Eukaryota; kingdom Viridiplantae; phylum Streptophyta; class Magnoliopsida; order Asparagales; family Orchidaceae; genus Gastrodia; species Gastrodia elata. The sequence continues at coordinate 45,664,417 of CM028675.1, read as the reverse complement.
GTACAAAAAATATCCTTAATAATATGATCAAATCAAATACATGCTAGTTTACAATACAAAATGAAAGTATTGAATTGAATTAAAATTCTAGCATCCTAACATGCTTTTATATGTAAATAAAACTACTAAACTAACACAATTTACAGGAGATACTGTAAATGCTAAAATACTGTAAATAATTAAAAGAGCTGGATAAATAAATATGTTGAAAATATAAAGTGAAAAAAAATACAAACTCATATGGGCATATTCTTACTTAGTCTTGCCAAAAAGTAATTATCTCTTAAAGTCCATCTGAATTATTTAGGAGAAATATTTCAGATTAAATTATCACATTTCTAGGGGAAATACCCTAGATAAAATACCATATTCTAGGGGAAATACCCTAGCCAGATATCATCTCAAATACTGTCATACTGTCAGGCCAGACTAAGTAAGACATATTCCACAAAGTTTAAATGAAATTAATCTGACTTACTTCTTTTAATTATGAGCATACTTTATGAATATATCAAAATTTACATAGAATATCCATCAAATATACTATGTTCCATCTAATGTGTCAAAATATATAATAAAGTCCAAAATAAGGAAGCAAAGCATTCAAATAAAAGGTATAAATGACACTAAACAAACTCTGTGATATCACTTATTTTCTAATTAAATTGTTCTATGTAATCTAAATTTATACAAGTTTAGGATATCCAACATCTAGCTATCGAGTTTAAATTTAGAATATCGTCCCTATAAGTTAAAAGAAATTAGAACTAATCAGGTTCTAATCGTATTTCAATCAATGACGCTTAATTAGGTTAATAAATAAATCAAACATCATAATTGATAATTTTATGAATTAGAAGCCAATCTTGTTTAATACAAATCAAAATTAGGGGATTAAGATGTAAAAATCCAAGTATTGGATTTTAACTTCTTAATCCAATGGGTCCGAATACTAATGGTATAAACTTAACCCCAATTCACATGAACTATAATTTGGGCTATCTTATTAAGTAAAATCAATCTTAATAAGATAGATCTCTAAACTTAATATAAAGTTTAAATACAAAATAATCATAAATAAAGAATAAAATTCTAGAAAACTATAAAACTAATGTTTCATTTATTAAGTAACCCAGTTACTTAATGAATGAAGTTAAACTTATATTTCTAAACTAATTCCTAAGGTATAAGATCCTAAATGTTGGAAGAGAAATACTTAAGTTTTGATTTTAATTTATCATTATGATATGATTTTCTAAAGAAGGCATAAGGTGAACTAAATTTATCTTATGAAATGCAATTTAAAACTTAAGAGAATTTTGAAGTGAATTTTAGGGTTTTCTTTAAAATGATAATTTATGAAGTTTAAACATCCTAAATGAATCCAAATTTATCATAATACTGATTTTTGAGGTTTAATTATGATTTTAAGGTTTAAGAAAATATTAAAACAAAATTTAGGTAAAATGACTATTTTGCCCCTACTTAAGGGTCTAAAATTCAACTTTCAAAATTAGGGCTCCAAATCAAGATTTATTAAAAGAAAATGATTACTTACTATCTAATATGAAGATAGATAGTAAGTACATCAAATTTGGATAAGAATTAAGTCTTATGAGATCAAATTATAAAATTTGACTTATAGTGGCAATTTGGTAAATTGACCTAACAAAATCTTAGTTTTCTATTAGTTTATTGAAGTTTACTTTCTAAGGTTTCCATAGAACTTAAAATTACTAAATTCTGATATTTATTGGCTAAGTTATGGCCAAAATAAGATTGAGGTCAAATTTGTAAAAAACCTAACTTTTCCAATTAAAACTCAAACTTAGTAAACTCAGTAGCTATAGCTTCTCTATAATCCGTTGAGTACTTTAATTGAGAGTAGACCCAAATTAGATCTCATTTGGCTAAATTATAGCTTAATTATAGTTTAGGGTGATTAGTGAGTGATTAGTAAAATTAATCACATAATCACTAAACCAATCATACCACTAGATTATACTATATTCTATGTGTTATTAGAAAGTAAAATTACTTAATTTGGATTATTAATTATGCTAATATTCGCTAATCAAGATTTAGAGTGATTAAGGTTGATTAAGTGATCTAACCCTTAGATCTAAAATGTTTTTGTAGTTTACTATTTATTAAGTCTTCCTATGGAAGACCTAATTTGGAGCTCAATTGACCAAGTTATGGTCAATTGAAGTTCTAGGGTTAATTAGGGTAACTATGGTTAGGTCCTAAAAGTGATTAGGCAAATCTTAATCCAAACAGAGAAATAAACACTACTGGGTTATTTTAAAGGTTTTCCTGATCACTTTAAGACCTATATTGAGTATGTTTGGGTGAATACACACAAAGTTATGACTAATTAACCTTTGAGATAATTTTGTAATTATGTAATACCCTAAAATGTCACTAAGCAAAATATAAGTCTTATTGAAAATTGATTAGCTCCATAAAATTCCTCTATTTTTGTTGATTAAAATGATATATTTATTTGTATTATTTGGACTTATATTTTATAAGTTATGGATTTCTAAAATTTAAGATTTAATTGAATTAATTAAATGTATATTATCTTTACTGCTTAATAATTTAATTAAATTCATTTGATTTATTAATTTGTTATTAATTAATAAATTTTTATTATGTATTTTATATATATATATATACATAAGAATATTTATATATACATATATATTTATACACTTTACATAATATATATTTATGTTATAAGTATTATATATATATATATATATATAGTTATTACAATTAATTTTAATCTCTGCAGGTGGGACCCACGTCTACTGACGGACACTACTGCGGGCCCCACGCAAGCTATGTGGCGCAAATTGGTACACTGGGACTTGAAAGGCGGGCCCCACTGACGCTCATTGCGACATACAGCGAGACCCGCTGTCAGCTGCCGCACCAGAGACCCGAACCCGAGTCGATGGGTCGGGCCTGACCCGGCCCAGCTTTGACCAAACGCGGTGAAACCGAGCGCCCGAGTGTTAGGGCTCAAAAAATGGTGGCCTAGACACCGATGTCGGGGGCCGATCCCACACCGATCGAAAGGTCTCGGAGAGGCCTTTCGATTTATACCTGGTTCACAACTAGAGGTGACTGAAATCTCTCTCAATCATCAACCCTAGATGCCGAGACAGGCTCTAACGAATTGCACTGTGGTAGTTGGCTCTAATTCGCATTGATCGATCACGATCGGTGCGATTAAATCCGCTCAAATTTTAATTTAGTTTATGAAATCGATATTCAATGCGATAATAGAGTCATTAATTGAATGGATCAAAAGGTAGAAGTAACTTAAGTGAAACGGTCGGAGGTAATGGAACTTCGGGAAGGTGATGCTTGAGAATTTGCAGGACTCGGACTGGCTCCAAATGATGAAAATCTGGACTTAGAGGGTATTAAGACTTATAATGAAGGTTTGGAAACGGTGGAGGATGCCTGGCTGATCGGTAGGGCGATGCGCGGCGCGTTTGCGACACGCCGAGGCTTTCAGGAATGAAGATGCCATAGCTGTCCGATCGCTCGATCGAACGGATCGATAGATCCGTCAAACCAGACTATAAGTGTAGTGGAAGGGAACAACATTAGCTGGAACCGTTAATTACTTAATAATATATTATTATTTAAATCATTCTAAACAAATTTTATTAATTAAAATTTAATTATTAAACGTATTCCAAAAATTTCCAATAAATCACCTCTAACTAATTGAGGGGTGAGGAACGCAACGGCGAAGTCAGATTTTCATTTCGACGAGTATTTAATTATTTGATTTTTTTGGGGTATTTAAGTAATATTAAAATAGTTGACGAAAATTCAACGACTTCCAAATGCATCCAAAACATCACCCATAGCTAATTTGGGGGCAAGGAGCACAATGACGAAGTCGGATTTTTGATTTGAGGTCAAATTAGATAGGTCAATTTTTAGGGTTTTTAGAAATTTCCAAAATCATGATTTTATCTATTTGATTTTTTATTTGGACTGGGTTTTAGAGGCGAGTTCTAAATGACTTAATTAAGGCACTAGAACTATAATTAGGACTTAAGTTAGTCCTGATTAACTTAAGTAACAACCTAGGTTGGTACATAAGCGATCTAGCTGTAGCAGCTATTTTGGGGCAAAGAAGAGATAATGTTTTCTACGCGATCTATTATGCTAGTAAACTCTTAAATGTGTCCAAAGGAATTATAGAATAACATAAAAGAGCTATTGGTAGTGGTATTTTCATTTGAGAAAGTTAGATCTTATTTGATAGACTTTAAGATTATTATATTCACTGATCATGCAACAATAAAGTACTTAGTTTAAAAGAAAGATGCTAAAGATGGGTGCTGCTACTGCAAGAATTTGACATAGAAATTTATGATAAAAAGGGGAGTGAGAATGTAGTAGTAAACCATTTATCCAGGATGATGCATCATAACTTAGAAGATGAATGTGAGATCCCTATCAACTTTCATGATGAACAACTTTTAAATTTGTCAACATCAAAACCTTCGTGGTTTGCTAATTGTGCAAACTATTTTGAGTATAATGTTCTACCTTTATAAATGTCTTATCAACAAAAATAGAAATTTCTTTATGATATAAAACACAACCTTTGGTATGACCCCATTCTTTACTAGACAACGAGTTCAATGATATATAATTCCATTGTTACTCTTCACCATATGGTGGACATCATGACCTAAAAAGAACAATTGTCAAGGTTCTTCAATCTAGATTCTTCTGGCTAATTTTATTTAAAGATGCAGGCAATTTTGTTAAAAATTGTGATAAATGCTAATGGACTGGGAACATTGGCAAGAGGATTGAACAACTCCTAAATGGAAAATTTGAGGTGGAACTTTTCAATGTTTGGGGAATTGATTTTATGGGGCTTTTCTAAAATTTGAATCAAATAATTATATTACTATAGTGTTAGAGTATGTATCAAAATAGGTAGAAGCTAGTTGTTGTGTAAATAATGATGCAAAAACTATAGTAAAAGTTTTAAAAAATAACATATTAACCAATTTCGGAACATCTAAGATATTAATTTGTGATAGCGGACTATATTTGTGCCGCAAATAACTGGAAGGATTGTTACAAGAATATGGAGTTAAACATAAGGTAGGAACAATATATCACCCCAAACCAATGGGCATGTTGAAGTATCAGACAAGGAGTTGATAAAGATTTTTGAGAAAACTATAGGTATATATAGAAAGGACTTGTTAGCAAAATGGGATAATTCTTTATGGGCATGTCAGACATCTTATAAAACTCCTTTATGAATGGCCTCGTATAAATTGGTTTTCAAAAAATCATGCGAACTCGAGCATAAGGCATTTTGAGTGGTGAAGAAATTAAGTTTTGATCTCAACAAAGCTGGTGAGCACTGCAAGTTACAATTTGATGAATTAGAAGATGTTAGATTAAATGCATCCAAGAATGCACACATATGCAAGGAGTGAACAAAGTGATGGAATGGCATGCTCATTAAAGATAAACATTTTGAACTAGGAATACAAGTTTTATTATTCAACTTAAGGCTTAAACTATTTCTAGGGAAACCGAAATCATGATGATCTAGTCCATTCACAATCATCTAGGTTCAGCCTTATGGAGTTGTTGAAATTTCATTCAAGATGAGAAACTTTGAAGAGCCTGCAGTAGCTCAAATCATAAAATGCAGCTTCTTTTTTTGTTAAGTAGTTTATTTTTTCTTATTTTGTTAGTCATGTATAGTTATCAACTTGGTCAGAGCAATGTTGAAACCTTTTTTGTAAACTTTAATTTATGAATGAATAGATGATTATCTCAATATATTTTTTTCCCGAGAAACCATCTAACTTAAAATTCTCAATAGAGTTTTGCGATAATGACAACTCGATGCTAGTTTAGCTTGCGTTGAACCTGGCGTTTGGTCCTCTTAGTTGGTTTTAGATAAGTATTGAGCACCTTTAAGTAAAATGGTAAAGAAAGTTAGTATAACAGCCCAAATTCTTAAGCACCAAGGTATTGTCCGCTTTGGCCAGAAAGGCCTCACAGTTTTTCCCTTAGAAGATAACTTCCCAGTAGGTCACCCATCCTGGGAGTGCTCCCACCTGAGCATGCTTAACTTTGGAGTTCTTATCAGCAACTCCACCGTTATCTGAAAAGGCGCCTCAATGTTTAAGAGTTTCACTTATTATTACTTAAGTGGGTCTTCACAGTTAGCTACATTAGATACATTTTTTTTAAGTAAGCAAACATGTTAAATAAACTAAGACTAAGCCAAAATAGACTTAATAAAAAAGAAAAGGAAAAAGAAAGCATCAAATTACATTTAATTATTTTTCTATTTCAAGTTGATTTTGATATTTTTGTATTCATATAGTGTAATGACTCGAGGTTATTACTAAAGTTAAACCTAGCATAATTAGTCTAGAACATTTTCCATTAGTCTCTAATCGTCATTAGAAGAAAACCCTAAAGTTTTGGTTTGATTTGGAGATAGATCGGATCAATCGATCATTTTAGCTGAATAATTTTACAAAGAAAATAAAATAATTAAACTAACCTCAAATCTAAAATCTGATTGCATATTTAGAGTCCTAAAACCTAAATTAAATAGAGGTGAAGTTTTTGTATTTATTGGAGCGTGTTTGATCGAATTAAGCATTTAAAAATTTGAAATATATTAAATAATATTTTTAATTAATCAAAAACACTCATAACCATTTAAATGACCACCTCTCTCTCTCTCTGTAACAACCCAAGTTGTTACCTTTGTAAATTAAGACTAATATCTATCCTAATCTTGATCCTAAAATGTTAATCAAGTTATTAGGAGTCATCCACTAAGACCAAGCCCAAATCAGGAGTCAAATAGATCAAGTCCTAATTTTTGGGAAATTCAGAAATTCTAGAAAATGCCTATATAAATTAACCTCAGATCGAAAATTGGACTTCTCCATTGGACTCATTGCCCCCAAATTAGCTAGGAAGAAGTTTTCGAGTCAATCAGAAGTCGTCAAAATTTCGACGAATATTTTAATAATATTTAATACCTCGAGAAATTGGAAAATTAAATACTCGTCGGATTTAAAATTTGACTTCGCCGTTACGATCCTCACCCTTGGATTAGCCAAGTGTGAAATTTTGGGAATTTTCAAAAGTCATTGAATTTTTTCTTGAATATTTTAATATATTTAAATTTATTAGAAAATTGAGGTATTCATTTTACCACAAAATCAAAATCCGACTTCATCATTGCGATCATCACCTCCAAATTAGCTAGGAGTGATGTTTTGGACGCATTTGAAAGTCATCCGATTTTCGACAAATATTTTAATAATATTTATACCTCGAAAATTGGAAAATTAAAGACTCATTGGAAATAAAATCTGACTTCGCTGTTGTGATCCTCACCCTCGAATTAACCAATGGTGAAATTTGGGATTTTTCAGAAGTCGTTAAATTTTCTTGAATATTTTAATATATTTAAATTAATTAAAAATTGAGGCATTTATTTTGACCTTGAAATCAAAATCCGACTTCGTCGTTGTGATCATCACCCCCAAATTAGCTAGGGGTGATTTTCTCAAATATTTTAATATAATTAAATACCCCATAAAATAGATTAATTAAATAATCGTCGGAATCGAAATCCTACTTCGCCGTTGCGATCGTCACCCCCAAATTAGCTTAGGGCGAATTTTTGGGAATTTTCAGAGCACGTTTCTAAAATCAGAATTTTTAATTAATTAAAGGAATAAATAGTTATTTATTCCTAATTGCATTTTTTTTCTTTTCCTTCTTTCTCTCTCCTAGTTGGCTATTCCATTTGGCTGGCCCTTACCTCCACTTTCGGATGACCCATCTCCTTCTCCCTCATTAATTGAAAGCTTTGATAGCTATGGCCATCCCTCTTCCTTCCCCCCTCCTTAATGGCAAGATTTGATGGCTATGGCCATCCCTCTTCCTTCCCTCCTCCTAGCTCATGATAGTTTTTCTCCTTCATTCTCCTCCTATAAATAAGAAGCTTAGCTCTTCCTCTCCATTTTTTGCTGTCAAGATAAAGCTCTCAAGCTTCCACCCTTCCCCCCATTATTGAGCTTTATGCTAAAGAAGAAGAAGAAGAAGAAGAAGAAGTTCATCCTCCAAGCTTTCCAAGGTTTCTTCTTCCTCTTCTAAAGGCTAAGATACCCATTTGTTCTTCTTCCTTGGTCATTTCATTTCTCTATTATGCTTATTCACATATTTAGACATCCATGATTAAGTATGGCCATTATAATTCTTCAAAGTAATATACCTAATGCTTTATTTTTCGTCCATTCTACACACCCCTGCCTTTATCACCATTGTTCATATAGCCAGGATGATCCATTCGTGCCCATTTTGGTGTCAATGATAAGGTATCAGAAAAACATTTCCATTGATATATGCACTGCCCATAAAATGCTCTGAATTGAGAGTGTTTGAGCTCGAAATGTGACCCTTCACAGTTTTCGCACTAGCGAAATCACCGTCGGGCGCTACATCGCGTCGTAGCGTCCAGAAAATTTGTTTGACTATATCTTAGTCATTTAGACTCTAAATCCAAAAATTTAAAGTACTAGATAGCTTAGAATTTTAGTACCAACAATAATCTAAAATATTATTTAGGTTTTGAACCTTAAAATGATCAAAATATCCCTAACCTTAATTAGGTCATAAATTGACCAATTGAAGTCCAATTTGAGTCTACTCCCAGTTAAAGTACTCAGTGTGATATAGGGAAGCTATAGCCACTAAATTTGCTAAATTTGGACATCAAATGAAAAAGTTAGCTTTTTGACCCCTTAACTTAGAAAATTACCAAATTGCCCTTGGAAATTAAAATGACTATAACTAATTTATTAGACCTCAGAATTTAGTGTCCTTAGACTCAATAGAATCCTTGAATAGCAACCAATAGTAAATTATATAAAAATTTAAATTTCAGTAGGTGCAATTTACTAAAATACCCCTTAGGTCAAAAACCTTAATTTGGACCCATAGAACTCATTTCTTATCCAAATTTGGTGCACTTACTGTCTATCATTATATTAGATAGTAAGGAATCATTTGACTAGAAAAATTACTAATTAGAAGCCCTTAATCAGAAAATAGCTTTTTGAACCCTTAAGTAGGGGTAAAATGGTCATTTTACACAAAATTTAGGTTAAATATCCTTAACCCTTAAAATACCTTTTGAAATCATTAAAATTAGTAATATAACTAATTTAGGATTAATTTAAGTCATAAATCTTTCAATTGGGATAATTTGTAAAATATCTTAATTTTTAGTTTGAAAATCCGTGAGGTTAATATGTCGTACTTAGTTAAAATCCATCTATAACCTCTCTAATCAAATAAAATCAGCAATTGTGAAGGAATTCAATCAATTCTTAGAAATTTTTCAAGTCTTATCATTAGGAATTCTCACTTCACTTTAAGATCAGTTCCTTAAGAATAAGATTAAATATTAGGTTAGATTTTATTTATTAAATAACGGGGTTATTCAATAAATGAATTCTTGGTATTTTTAGTTTTTAGATTTTACAACTTATTTGGATTATTTTGTCTTTCAACATTAGATTTAGGATAGGAGATTCATCCTATTAAGTCTGATTTGCTTAATAGGATTTACCTCAATCATTAGTTCACATTTAGATTTAACCTAGATCTTAAGTCTTACCCTTGAGATTATGTGATTAAGCTCAATCTCGGGATGTTTAATACATAATCTCTAGCTTGGTAGATTTTGGAAAAGCTCTTAGTTTATAATGTCTAAACTCATAAATTAGGTCGTGATGATTTCTTATAGTCGATATTGATTTAATCATATTATGACCTAGTTAGTCCTAATATTTTGTAACCTATAATGACACACTTTTAAGTTACACTCGATAATAGGAATTGGAGATCCTGAACTTGTGTAACTTGGAAAAGTTAGAACATTTAAATTAAAAATAAATAATATCATCATATTTAGTAGAGTCCATTGCTTACTACTTGATCCTGTGTTACGCATTCCTTGAACTTTGTGCTTATTTTGCTTTAAATATATCATATAAGAAAAACATTATTGCAAGAATAATAAAAATGTAGAATATTAGGAAAACATTTGCATTTAGGTTCAGTACATAGTGGATTATGGTGCAATTACTCTAATGGACAGGGTAAGGAGAGATCAGAATGCTTAACATCACTCATTGAGGAGAATGTGTTAAGCTTGGGACCCGTTCAGTCTTGCAGACGTGCTTGATTCCTCAACTATTTCTAAAATTATCCACAAAACAAAAGTAAAATAACTAAAACATATTTGCATAGTATTATCTGCCTCTTAAGTCATATTATACTATATTGTGATATTATGTCTGCCCTAGCCCATAAAGGCTACGGGAATATATTGGGCCGGATTGGCCAATTCTTTCTGATATGGTAGTTTGTATATTCTTTACAATTTTTCAACATACTATTTATTATGTTGTTGATGCTTTTTATTTTGGTTAGCTATATTTTTCCTATGATACTCGCTTACTTGAGTAGATGCATATATAGGATGCTAGACTTTACTGCTTATTATATATACCATTTTTAGATTTATGTTTTAAAATAGCATATGCATATGATCATCAACATGTTTAGGTTAGACTTTTCCTTTCAGTATTTTTACTTACAGTATTACATATGTATGCCCTACCTTGTTTAGTTTTCTTGAGGTGTGCATTTGCCTCAATTCTTGGTTAGTTATAAATATTACATTTATAACTTGTCCTCATCCCATTGTATGCTTACTTGCTCCCATGCTAGATAAATGCTTCATTTGGCTTAGAGTAAAATGGTGATATTAATGAATACTTAATCAATTACTTACCTAAAATGTACTTAGACAATTTGTCTAATATGAATTTTCTTTTATTGGCTGAGGCCCTGGCATTGTGAAACTGACAATGTCAAATCTTGTTTAATTTGAGGAGCTACTGCATGAGGAGGAGCCTTATTTAGAGGAGGTGCAGTAGCCAGGTGCAGAAGACCTCTAATTGCCTTTTTCTTCATTATGAGGACAAGTGATATTATCATTTTTAGTCTTTTAAACTTTAATGAAATGATGTAATAATATAGGTACTCGTGACTGTGTTTACTTTCTACACATTATTATTTTCTGTGTTATTTTATTTTATTTCATGGTTGATGTATGGTGAATAGATGTAATCCTTACTTTTTATTGCTTCCGCACTCTGTATGAATATATAGATTTAGTGACTAATTTTCATAAATATTATGTGCACATCCTTCCCCTATTATTAGATTATGGACCTTACTTAATCCAATGATAAGTGAGAGATTCACCAGAGTGACACTCCACTCCTTAGCCCAATGATTGTGGACTTAGGGAGTGGGACACCACTCTCTCTCTCTCTCTCTCTCTCTCTCTCTCTCTCTCTATTTCTTGAACCGCACAGCCTGGATCATCTGGACAATCACGTGATTAAAGTTGGATCTGACGGCCCGCGTGGCTTCCGTCGCCCGATCCAAGCCCGACCATTGAATATAAGGCTGAATCCGATGGTCAGGAACTCACCCGCCTTAAATAATTATCAGGGATCAAATCTATGTTACCATTTATGATCTAGCAACCCAAATCGATAGAGCGCAGTGCCATATCATTCACGAGCTATAGTATGCTTGTGTGCATCTACATTTACGTGCAATGGTCCCACTCTTGCTTCCTTACATTACCTATAACTATCATCTATCCTTCCCTGCCAGATCTTGCGACCACTACCCACTGTCTCCACGAGTCCTTGTGTAGCAGCCCAAGGTTGTTACCGGGTCAATTTATCCTAAACCTGATCGAATCATGACAACAAGATCCTGATTTAAGTGGAATTAAAATTAAGCAAAAATAGTTTTAGAGAAAGCATAATGAGGGGACCCTATTGCAAAAAATTGGGTGCGATTGAGATCTCGGATCATCCTAAATTAATTTATGAAATTTTAACTTCAGAAAGTAATAATAAATAAAATATAAATCAGACTTTTAAATTTTTTGTATATTTAGGTTAAGCATTAATTGAGAATGATATATTTTAAGTTTCACTAATTCTTGAGCTCCAGATTGATCATGGTGAATTTTCAAAGTTTCTTGCTTAAATAACTACTATGAAATAAAATACTCATCCAAATTCTATAATTTTTGGATGCGTACATTTGTCTTGTTGAGATGCACATTTCGGTACTAAGTTTGAAATCCAACTTCGTCGTTATGTTCCTCAACCCCAAATTAGCTAAAGGTGAATTTTTGGGATTTTTTGGAGCACGTTTATTTAGTCTAAATTTTAATAAATTAAAAATTAGAAAGAGATAAATATATTTTTTTAAATCATTATTTCAATTTTTATTTCCCCTCTCCTTCTCTCCATTTTTCCAAGCCATCTCTCCCATGCTTGTGATGGGATGAGTAAATTTCATCCCATCCTAAAGGCCATGTTCTCTTTTCCTTTAAATAGAGCTCATCCCCACTTCTTCCTCCATTTAGCAAGCTGAGTTCTCCTCTTTTCTTTCTCCATTGTTATGCTTGTTGCTGATGGAAAGCTCCCAAGTTCCTGCAAAAAATAGAGCCCTCTTTCTGTAACAACCATAGGTTATTATTTAGCTTAATTTTTGATTAATCGCATCCTAATTATCATTTTATTGAGTTCATCTAGTTATTAGAACCAATCCTCAAAGATTTGGAGCGATTCAGAGCTCAATAAAATAATTGGAATAATTAATAATATTTAATTAATTAGAACATTGAGATATTTAGTTTGACCTAGAAATCAAAATTTGACTTCGCCATTGAACTCATCACCCCCAAATTAGCAAGGGGTGATGTTTTGGTCGTGTTTGGAAGTCGTCAGATTTTCATAAATATTTTAATGTAATTAAGTTCCCCGAAAATAGGAAAATTAAATACTCATGGGAATCAAAATCTAACTTCACCATTGAATTCCTCACCCCCAAATTAGCTAATGGTGAAATTTTGAAATTTTTTGGAAATCATTTATAAAATATGATTTTAGATATTTATTAATTTAATTTATTTAAAATCTATTTCTTACCTTTCCCTCCTTTTTCCTCTTTCTTCCATGGCAGGGACTCATAGCCATCCCATCCCTGCTGCAATTCTAAGCTACCTTTCCCTTCAGCCCCACTGCCATGTTTAGCCTCCCCTCTTTTCTCCACCTCCTGCTATCCCCTTATCTCCATAGCTGGGATGGGACAACTCAGGTCCATCCCATCCAATGGCAGGCTTCCTTTCTCATTAAAAGACCCCCCCTTCAGCTTTATTCCCCATTTTTCCTATTGAAGCTGCTAAAGGAAATCAAGCTCTCTTTCCCCCTCCCCATTCTCCAGTTTTTTTTGTCGTGCTAGTTGTTGAAGAGAAGCTCTCTAGCCTCTCAAGCTCATAGGTTCCTAAGGATCCATAGAAGTTTTTATTTACGAGTCTAAGGTACCCCCTTTCCCTCCATTGGTTAATTCTATGGCTATTACATTATGTTCTTATGCTCATTTGCATATTTAAGAATCTGTGTTACCTTAGTTGCATATCTATAAATCTGTATTTAAGATGCAGAAGCTCATTAAACTTTGCAAATGATAGGGAAGGATATATAAATCTAAAAATACAAACTTATGTGCACCTAGTCCCTTAACTCCAATGCTTGCATTAATAACATAATTATTTGGTACCGATTTGGGTACCAATGGAAAGGTCTTAGAAATACCATTCCATTAGTATATGGAACCACATGTGAAGTGCTCTAGGTTGAGAGTATTTAAGCCCAAAATATGACTCATTGTAGTTTTCGCACAGGCGAAATCACCGTTGGGCGCTGCAGCGCCCGAGTTTCAAAATTGGGTTCGCCATAGGCAGCGTGCCACAACACGCCGCAGCACTCGAGCTTCGAGTTGAATCCGCCATAATCTGCTGCAGTCTGCCATAGCGCCAAAATTGCTGTAGCGGGCTGCGGCTCACCGCCGCGCGCTGCCGCGCCTATCTTTCGGCCAGAAGGCGCTACGTCATGCCATAGCGCACAGAACTGTCCGAAACTGCCCAGAACTGCTTAAAATAGCCAACTTCATATTTTTTGCATTTTAAGGACCCAGGACCCTAGTGGGGCTGAAATATATCAATTTTGAATCTAATTTTAGTAAAATTGAGCTTGTATAATATTGTATGTGATTTTTAAATATGGAAAAGATTGGGTTTTGACCCCTTTCAAGAAAATAGAACCTAAATGTTGAAATGACCATAACTTGATCATTTGGCTCGAAATTAAAAAATTCAATATGCTAACTAGGTTAGAAATTCAGTGCCAACAGTAAACTAAAATAAAATTTGAGTTTTCACCACTAGAAACTCTTGGTTGACCAAAATACCCCTAACCCTAATTAGGTCATAACTTGGCCAAATGAGGTCCAATTTGGGTCTACTCCTAGTTAAAGTACTCAGTGTGATATAGGGAAGATATAGCCACTGAGTTTGCTGAATTTGGATCTCAAATGGAAAAGTTAGGTTTTTGACCCCTCTTAACCATAGAAATGACATATTACCCTTAAACTTAGAACACTTATAACTATTTCAATAGGCCTCAAAATTTTATGGTCTTAGACTTTATGGAATGGTTGAATAGCAAGCAACTGTAACTGTATAAATTCTTAGATTATATCAGGAGAAAATTTCTAAATCACCCCTTAGGCCAAATTCCTTAGTTTGAACCTATAGGACTCATTGCTTTTTCAAATTTGATGTTTTTACTGTCTATTTTTATGTTAGACAGTAAGGAATCATTTGGCAATAAGAAAATCCATTTTGGAGCCCTAAATTAAAAAGTAGCTTTTTGGACCCTTAAGTAGGGGTAAAATAGTCATTTGCCCAAAATTTAGGTTAAGTGTCTTAACCCTTAAAATATCTTTTAAATCATTAAAAATAGTAATAAAACTAATATAGGATCAATTTAAGTCTTAAATCCCATAGTTTGAATAATTTGTCAAACATCCTAATTTAGGCTTAAAAAACTCTAAGTAAGGATAATGTGCCTTACTTAGTTAAAATTCGTTCTTAACTTCCCTAATTAAATAAAAACAATAAGTTAAGTTAAATTAAAATAAATTCAATCAATTTTTAGAATCTTTCTAAGTCTTTTCATTAGGAGCTTCTTAGGATCTACACTTCAACTTAGGGTCTTTTTCTTAAGATTAGGATTAAATCCTAGGTTTGATTTCACTTATTGAATATAGTGAGTTATTAAATGAATGAATCCTTAATTTTATTAGATAAAGAATAGGAGAATCATCTTATTAAGATTGATTTCACTTAATAATATTTGCTTTAATCTTTAGTTCACTTTTAGACTTAAAAACCTTAGATCTTATATTTGACCATTAGATTATGTGATTAACTCCAATTCGTGGTGTTTAATGCATAATCCCTAGTTTAGTAGATTTTGATCAGATCTTAGCCTAGAATGTCTAAATTCATCAATTAAGGATGTAATGATTTATTATATAACTTATAGTCAATTCTGATTGAACTAAATTTGAACTTGATTAGTTCTAATTACTTTTAACTAATAAGGTCATGCTTCTAAGTTACACTCGATAGTAGGAATTGGAGATCCTAAACTTGTGTAACTTGGAATAGTTAGAATTGCTTAATAGATAATAATTGATGTCACCCCTGTATCGTAGAGTCCCTTGCTCACTATTGTTTTACTTGTGATTTTGCATCCCTTATATTTTGTGCTTTATTCCTTGAACATGTCATACAAGATAATGTTGTTGCATGAAATAAAAATATAGAATATCTAGGATTACATTGCATTGGATTTAGTTACTTGTTCATCTGATATATTTTACCCTACTAGACAGGGGTAAGGAGAAATAAGAAGTACTTGGCATTACTCATTGAGGAGTGTTGTGCTAAATTTGGAACCCGTATAGTCTTGTAGATGTGCTTGACTCCTCAGCTACTTTTGGATATGTCCATAGAAGCAAGGAAAATAACTAAAACATTACTGCATTTGTGAGTACTGCCTCTTCAGTTCAGTTTCTATTATGTTATTCAGGTCTAGCCTCATATGACGCTAGGAATATTTTATCGCCTTAGCTCCGTGCTGACGCTAAGAATCTTTTTGATATCAGCAGGCTAGATTAGCACTCTTCTGATATGGTAGTACTTACATACCCATTTATTATTTACTATTTACCATTTGCTGTTTACTGTTCATTGTTTCCTATTTACAGTCATACTTGACTTTAGTATACTTGCTTTACTTGTTTACTTATATATTATAGGATGCTAGACCTTTGTTGCTTATTGTATACCACTATTGGATTAATTTCTTTTAAATCAGCACATGTCATATGATTATCAGTATGTTTATGATTAGATTTTTTTTCAGTACTTTTACTTACTGTATTATACATGTATGCCTATCCTTGCTTAGTTTACTTGAGGTGTCTTTTTACCTCAAATCATGTTTAGTTATCATTCTCATTGTATGCTTTCTACTCCTATGATAGTTAGGATTTTTTCTTGTTTAAGTAAAATGGTGACATTAATAATGTATGTAAAATATTTAGCCTAAAATATCTTTAGATAATTTTCTAATAAGATTTTTTTTTTGTTGGCTGGGGCCCTAGTATTGTGAAACTGATAATGTCAGGATCATATAGATTTGGGATGCCTGGTACTGAAGAGGAGCCTTATCCAGAAGAGGAGCCAAACCTTGAAGAGGAGAATCAGGAAGAAGGAGAAGCTATTCAGTCTTTTCTGCTTATTATTAGGATGAGTGATTTTATTTCAGCTCATTTAACTTAACTAATATTGTAATAATACAAGTTTTATTTGACTGTATTTTCCTTACTTTACTATTTATTCTGAGTTGTATGCTGTATTTTCTCTAATTATTTTGGTAAATTAGATGTATATCAACTTTACCTTGCTTCTGCACTCTAATTCTATATTTGCTTAGTGACTAATTACATAGCATATATGCATTGGCTTATCTCTTCCTTACCAGTCGAATAGGGTTTATACCTAATCTAATATTAAGTGAGGGATTTGTCAAAGTGACACACCACCCCTTAGCTTAATCTTGTAGATTAAAGATTGGGGTGCCACACCTTCTCCATTTACTTCCATTTGAAAGCCAAGGTACGTCCCTTTACCAAATTGAATGGATCCAATGGCTATTTCATTTAGCTTTTATACTTATTTTGCATCTTTCAAATTTTGTGATTGAGTATGGAAGCCATTAAAGTTCATTAAGGTATTAAATTTCATTGTAAATGAAATGCTATGTTTTTCTACTTTTCTGCATACCTGAACCTTTAACTCCATTGTTTGCATAATTAGAATAATCTTTTTGTGCCGATTTTCGTATCAATGGAAAGGTCTCGGAAATATATTTCCATCGGTATATGGCACCACATGTGAAGTGCTCTAGGTTGAGAATATTTGAGCCCAAAAGATGACTCGTTACGGTTTTTGCACAGGCAAAATAATCATCGGGCGCTACAGTGCGCCGTAGTGCCTGAGTCTCGAGCTAAGTTCGCCGTAGCGTGCCATAGCGCGCTGCAGTAGCATATTAATTTGATGCGGCAAATATCTTAGATGAAACATAAAACTTTGATGAAGCTTATATTTTGACAAAGCATATAAACTTGATGAAATAAAATTAAATGCGCCTAAGTACCGAAATCTGCCGCAGCACGCCGCCGCACCTAAAAGCGCTGCCGCGCACCGCAGCATCAGATCTCAGAAAGTTCTGGCGCAGTAGCACGCTGCAGCGCTGCAGTGTGCCACAACACTAAAATTTGCTATAGCGCGCCGCAGCGGCAATGCTCGAAAGCGCTGCGGCGTGCCGTAGCACCTGGCCTTCGGCCAAAAGGCGCCACTATGCGCCATAGCCCCAGAACTGTCTGAAATGGCCGAATCTTCATATTTTTTGCATTTTAATGACTCTAGGACCCTAATAGGACCAAAATATATCAAAATATTGTCCAAATAATATTGTAAAAATATTGTATAAAATTGTATGTGATTTTTGAATATGGAAAAATCCATTTCATGAAAGTAGAATTATAGTATTAAAATGACCATAACTTAATCATTAGTTATCAGAATTTGGTGTTCTTGGACTCTATGGAATCCTTGAATAGCAAATAATAATAAATTAACTGAATTTTTTGACTTCACTTAGTATAATTACCAAAATGCCTGTATAGGTTAAAATCCTTAAATTGGACCCATAAGACTTAATACTTATCCAAATTTGTTGTACCTACTATCTATCTTCGTTTTAGATAGTAAAGGATCATTTGGCATTAAAAAAAATATAATTTATAGCATTTAATCAAAATTAGGATTTTAGACACTTAAGTAGGGGCAAAATGGTCATTTTGCCCATATTTTATGTTAAGTGCCGTTAACCTCCAAAATATCATTTAAATCATTAAAACTAGTAATAAAACTAATTTGGAATCAATTTAGAACCCTTAACCCTATAATTAAGTAATTTGGTAAAATTCTCATTTCAAGTCTTGAAAACTCTTAAGTAAAATTAATACTTCTAACTTAGTCCTAATAACACACCTTTTTGAGTCAATTAGGATAGCACATAAAGATAAATTATAATAATTATCATCAATTCTTAAAATTTCTTAAGTCCTTTATTAGGAGCTTCTTTAGATCTACACTTCACCTTAGGATCTTTTCCTTAGGATTATAAATAAATCATAGGTTATATTTCACTCATTGAATACACGGGTTATTTAATGGATGAAACATTGATTTTATTAGTTTTTAGATTTCCATACTTTAATTCTGATTATTTATCTTTTAACTTTAGATTAAGATTAAGAGAATCATTCTCGATTATTAGTTCACATTTAGACTTAAGCTTTAGTCCTTAAGCTTTACCCTTTGGATTATGTGATTAAACTCAACTCGTGATGTTTAATGCATAATTCCTAGTTTTAGTAGATCTTGATCAGATCTTAGTTTATAACGTCTAAATTCATCAAATATGACGTGTTAATTTCTTATTTACCTTGTAGGCGACATTGATTGAACTAAGTTAGAACCTGATCAATTCTAATTACTTTTAACTTATATTGCTGTGCTTCTAAGTTATACTCGATAGTAAGAATTGGAGATCCTAAACTTGTGTAACTTGGAATAGTTAGAATTATTTAATAAATAACAATTAATGTCACCCTATGTGGTAGAGTTCCTTGCTCACTATTATCATACTTGTGCTTTCGTATTCCTTCTATTTTGTGCCTTATTCCTTGAACATATCATACAAAATAATGTTGTTGCATGAAATAAAAATATAGAATATCTAGGATAATATTACATTAGGTTCTGTTACTTGTTGATCTGGCACATTTTACTCTACTGGATAGGGGTAAGGATAAATAAGGATTACTTGACATTACTCATTGAGGAGTGTTGTGCTAAGATTGGAACCTGTATAGTCTTGAAGATGTGCTTGACTCCTCGGCTACTTCTGGATATGTCCACAGAATTAAGGAAAATAACTTAAACATTGCTACATTTGTGATTACTGCCTCTTCAATTTAGTTTCTGCTCTATTATTATGGCCTAGCCTCAGATGAAGCTTGGAATATATACGTATGCTTATTGCAGCAGGCTAGATTTGCCCTCTTTTGATATGACAGTCATTACATACCTATTTACTAATACTGTTCACTATTTATTATTTACTGTTTTACCATTTACTGTTGTACTTTAATTTAGCCAACTTTACTTTACCTGCTTACTTACTTATAGGATGCTACTTTCTATTACTGCTTACTATATCTATCATAGTCAGATTATTTATTTTTAACCTACATATGTCAAGTGATCATAAGCATATTTAGGATGAGTCTTTTTCTTCAGTATTTTCCTTACTTTACTTATACTTACATGCCTAATCTTAATATAGCTTTGGAGTTGAAATATGTTCTCTTATCTCACATGTTGCTTAGTTATAAATTCATTTATTTATAGCTTATTCCTTCCTTTGTATGCTTGTTACACCCTTACGCTTTGCTTATTTTTATAGTCTAAGTAAAATGGTGATATCATAAAACTCATGAAATATTAACAACCTAAAAGGTACTTAGATAATATGTCTAACAAAAATTTTCTTTACTTTGGCTGGGGCCCTATCATTATGAAACTAATAATGAAAGATTCCATGTTATTCGAGGTAGTCGAGCCTTCGGAAAATCAGATTGAGGAGTAGTGTGCTGCCACTAGAGATCCTTAGCTTAGTTTCTCTTTTATTTTTATGAGTATGAGAGCTTTATCATTTTCATTAAAACTTAATTAATATTTATAATAATTTAGATATTTATGTATGTTCTTTTACTGTACTATTTTATTCTGAGCTACATGTTTACTTCTTATTTGTATTATGGTGGATTAGATGTAACCTATTTTATTATCTTTGCTTCTGCACTCTGATGAATGTATATAGTGAATGATTCCACTGTATTATCCAGGGCACATCCTTCCCTTATTAGTGGATTGAGGAATTACACCTTAATCTAATGATGAGTGAGGGATTTGCCAAAGTGGCACACCTATCCTTAGCCTTGATTGTTGGTGGATAAGGGGTGGGGTGTCACAGTTGGTATCAGAGAACTCTATAAGGTGTCAGATTGGAATTTGCATTCCTCTCTACCTAATGGATTGTTCTTCTGATAAATCAGTTACTAACTAAACACTAGAGCTATATCCAAGGTACCATAGTCTTGTGCTCAGAATAAAAAACATAGAATGGAAAATACCTACATAACTACATAATACACTAGATTATAAAACTCACACCTTAGTTGTAACAACCCAGGTTGTTACCTTAGTCATTTAAGATTAATTCAAATATTAATTATGGGTTAGATAGCTTAGTTAAGTTATTAGGAACTCACCTCTAGATCCAGTCCAGATCAGAAGTCAATCGGGTCAAAAAAAAAAGATCAGAATTTTGGGAAAATCCATAAACCCTAAAATTGACCCATTTAAATTAACCTTCGATCAAAAGGCAGGCTTCACCATTGCGCTCATTACCACCAAATTAGCTAGGGGTGATGTTTTTGTGTCAATCGAAAGTCGTCAAAATTTCAACAAATATTTTAATAATATTTAAATACCCCGAAGATTGGAAAATTAAAATACTCATTGGATCAAAAATCCGACATCGCCGTTGCATTTCTCACCCCTCGATTAGCTAGAGGCGGATATTGAAACATGTTCTGAAGATGTTTAAATATTTAAATAATAATTAAGAAATATAGTATTTAAATAGATATTTTATTTAAATCTGTTTAAGAAAAAAAATGGTGGGACCCACATTCATAATCAGGCCGGGTCCCGTCTTCCTCCTCTGGCTGAATTTATCAGCCCGGTCTGAGCCGGGCCCGCCATCCTCGATCCGAGTCAGACCCGTTTGGCCTTGAGCGGCGATCAGCGTCGTCCGTTCGGGTCATCCAGATCGGACGACCCAAGACCATTTTCCTCGTATCGATCGCCAGCCCTACGCGTGTCGTACGCGTGGCACCTCCCGCCTCGCCAACCGCCGTCGCTCGACGACATCGTAGTCTCTGCCCAAACCACAACTTTAGCTCCCATTTGCTGCCATTCTCTGCGATCAGGGTGGGAGCAATGGACCAAAATCGCTCGAGTCGTCTTCCTCCGGCAGCGAAGGTGCGTACCTCTTCCTAATTGTTTATCAATTTGATTGTTAAATCAATTCACAAATTAATTTCACATATCGATCGAGGGAATCTGATTGAGCCTCACCGAGGGAGGCGTCATTGAGTCATGATCGATAGGGTCTTATAGGATTGTCCCTATCCTATATGAGGCAGTTAGGATTCCGATTCGCGCCCAATCCAGTCCTCCCCCACGATCGACCCTGTGGCGGCCGCCCCCAAATCATCTGGAATAGGAAGTGGACGTCACTTAGCAAACCCTCATGTAATATTTAGATTAAGGAATGGACCTTCTTAATTAAATGCCAAGGGAGGATGAGCCTTAATAAGCAAAGAGTAGTAATAGAAATAATCACTTAAATGAGTATACTATAATTTATCAGATTGCGGAAGAAAAACAAGAGTAACATCCATACAATTCAGAAAAAAACTGTACAACTAAGAATACATAAGCATGAAAAGTAAAGCAGTTAGATCCTGTATTATTACAAAATGATGTTAAAGTTTATGCTGTAAGAAGAGTAAAGTCTCTCATATCCTCACAATATCAGACAGTAACTAATGATCTTCTCCTGTATGCTCCTCCTCCTGTACTGGATCTCCAGAAGGTCCCACAACCTCGAACAGCTCAGAATCTACCATTATCAGTTTCACAATGGTAGGGCCCCAGCCAACAAAATAAAAATCTAGTTAGATAAAATATCTAAGTACATTTTAGGATATAAATTATTATATTTTTAATAATATCACAATACTAAGCAACATAGGAGCACTAAGCATTAAAGAAAGGTAACAAAGTTATAATTAACATAATTATAACTTAACAAGATGTGAGGTAAGCACATACCTCAACTCAAGCTACAGAAAAGGTCAAGTAATGCATAAAGAAATCTACTAAACACAAGTAAAACTTCAAAGTATATGATCAATATAAAACATGCTACTTTTATAATTAATCTGAAAGTACAGAGATGAAAGTAAAGATCTAACATCCTAACATGCCAAAAGTAAAAGTGACTGCTAAAGGTAAAAATGAATATTCAAACCTGTGAGTACAAAGGAACTACAGAAAATGAAAATATAGCAGAAGGCGTACCAAACTTTAAGACAAGTAAGAACTGAAGAAAATGAAAATATAGCAGAATACGTACTGAACTATAAGACAAGTAAGAACTGCAGAAAATGAAAATATAGCAGAATGCGTACTGAACTATAAGACAAGTAAGAACTGCAAAAAATGAAAATATAGCAGAAGTGAACTGAATTGTAAGGTAACAGCGAGCCAAAACTGTAAAGTAAACAAAAGACAACTGCAAAGTGACTGTAATACAAATGAAGTACTTGAAAAGTAACTGTAAATATGAGATATTCCTACTTAGTCCTGCCACCAGTAAAGTCCATCTACTTATCTAGAAAAGTAGTCCCAGATTCCATTTGAAAAGTAACTGCTAAACATCTGGAAAAGTAGTCCCAGATTAAAGTTAATTCCATAAAAAAGTACTGCAAACCATCTGGAAAAGTAGTCCCAGATTCACTAGGAAAGTAGTCCTAGTCAAAAATAACCAGTATCTGGAAAAGTAGTTCCAGATATACCAGGAAAGTAGTCCTAGTCAGAAATAGCCAGTATCTGGAAAAGTAGTCCCAGATACATTAGGAAAGTAGTCATAGTCAGAAATAGCATCCACTAGGAAAGTAGTCATAGTCCAAAATACAGGCACTAGGAAAGTAGTCCTAACCCAAAAGCTATCCTATAGGCACTAGGAAAGTAGACATAGCACAAAACCATAGGTACTAGGAAATTAGTCCTAGCCCAAAAGCTATCCAACAAGCACAAGGAAAGTAGTCCTATCCCAAAACCATTATAAAGTAAAGTCATACTATATGGCAGACTAAAAAGACATATCTCCTCAAACTTAGTAAAGATATTTTCCATCAAATTTTCTTCTAACAACATGAAATGCCATATGAATATAATCAAAATCAACATAGAAATAATCATCCAATATTCTATGTTTAATGCAGTGTATCCAAATGTAAAGAAAGTCCAAAGCAAAAAGGAAAGCATAGCATACAATGTTTAATGTATATAATATAGCACTAAATAACATTTGTGATATCACTTTGTTTTCTATTTAAGACATTCTAACTAATCTGAACTTATACAAGTTTAGGATCTCCAATATCCAGCTATCGAGTATAAATACAGAATATCGTGCCTACAAGTCAAAAGAATGTTAGAACTAATAAAATTCTAACACTTATAACTCACATGTCACTTAATTAAGTTTAAAATAATAAATCAAACATACTAATTAATGATTTTATGAATCCCAAACCAATCTTGATTAGTATGAATCAAAATTGGGGGATTAAGATGTTAAAATCCAAGTATTGGATTTTAACTTCTTAATCCAATAGGTTATAATCCTAATGATATAAAGTTAAACCCAAATCTCACGGACTATAATTAAGGCTATCTTATTAAGCAAAAGCAAGCCTAATAAGATTGATCTCTAATCTTAAATCTAATGTTTAAATATAAAACAATCATAAATAAAGGATGAAATCTAAAAAACTATAAAACCAAGGTTTCATCTATTAAGTACCCAATTACTTAATAGATGAACTCTAACCAAATTTCTAAACTATATTTTAAGGAATTAAGATTCTAAAGATTGAAGGAAAATCTTAAGAGAATAATTAAACTTTATGTTTGATATTATTTAACTATTAAAATAATGACTATAACTTAGAGGAGGCATAAGGTGAACTAAACTCACCTTATGGAACTTGATTTAGGACTTAGATTATTTTATGCTATTTTTAGGGTTTTTCCTAAAATGTCATTTTAAGGAGTTTAAATGTTATAAAATAAACTCAAATCAGTTATATTACTGATTTTAGGAATTTAGGAACGTATGTTAGGTTTTTAAGATGTTTAAACCTAAATTTGGGAAAAATGACCTTTTTGCCCTTTACTTAAGGGTCTAAATTTCATCTTTATGAATTAGAGCTCAAATCTAAAATTTCTTAAAGTGGAATGACTACTTACTGTCTATTACAGTAAGTTCATTAATTTTGGTTAAGGATTAAGCCTTATAAGGTCAAATTAAGGAATTCTATCTATATGGGAAAATTGGTCATTTTACCCAAATAAAACTTAACTTTTTTATTAGTTTATTATAGTTTATGTTCTAAGGTTTCCATAGAACCTAAAATCATTGAATTCCGATATGTATTGGCTAAGTTATAGCCAATATAAGTTTTAGTGTTAATAATTAGGGTTTAGTGTAATTAGTGAGTGATTAGTGAAATTAATCACAGTATCACTAAACCAATCACATAACTAGGTTCTAAACTACTTTAGGAGCTCTCTGAAACTTGAATTATTTAATTTGGATCATTAGATTAGGTAATCTTCACTAATTAAAATTTTAGAGTAATTAGGATTGATTAAGAAATCTAACTGTTGGATCCTAAATGTTTTTGCAGTTTACTTTAAATTAGGTTTTTCTGATCTAACTGGATATTTGGATCACCTAATTTGGAGCTCAATTAACCAACTTATGGTCAATTAAAGTTTTAGGGTTAATTGACCTAATTAGGTTTAGGTCATAAATGTGATTAGTCTAAATCTAATCCAAACAGCCAAGTTAACATTACTAAAATGTTCTTTAGGGTTTTCTGAGTATTTTGAGACCCATATTAGGTATGTTTGGATTAAATATTATAAAATTATGACTAAATGAATTTTTTTGTGTTATTTTAGGGTAATTATGTTTGAATCTAAATGTCACAATATTAAATATAGGTCCAAATACAAAGGTGATAGTTCCAAAATGTTCCTCTCATTTTTCTGAGTACAATGATATATAAATTTTGTATATTTTGAGTTATAAATCTTTAGTTATGAATGAGATAAAATTTGGTTTAATTAAATATAAATTTAATTAAATTTATTTAATATTTAAATTTATATATTATTATTATATATTTATTCTTTTTATTTATTCGTTAACGATGGGCCCCACCATGATGGCACCAGTGCTGCCACGCAAGACGGGTCGGGCCGTGATCCGGTCCAAGGCGTGATCCACCCTTCTTCTCTCAAGAATCCGCGGCGAAGAGAACCTAGGGCATGAAGAATGGAGACTAAACCGGCGACGAGGGGATCTTCTTCATATGGCGTAAGGTAACCCTCGGCTAGACTACACGTTGGTGGCCGAACCAAAGGTTGGGGTGATCTGGGACGTCGACAGTAACCATCCAAAAACCCTAAGAGTCTACTAAACCATACTGCAGGTTGATCATCAATTGATGATCGATGCTTTATTTTGAGATTTAACTTCGATCACTGCGATTCGTATTACCAATAAATGGAATGTGAAACAATTGAATTGAATTGAATTAGGTATACAGTAGTACCTACGATTCGATGCTAGGGATAAGTTAGAAAGCTTCAGAACACGACTGCAGGGGAAGCGAGTATTCAATTTCTCTTCTTCTTTCTGTAATCGCCCCGATCAATCGGGACCTTAACTAGTCATAAAAAGGAATCATGCAAGCGGTGGAGGAGTCGCATTTGCATACAACACTTGGCCATGAGACCGGGCGATGGCCGCGTGCCCCCATTTCCTGGAGATGTCCCCAAAATTAAGGGCTCATACGGAAGTTTAATTGCTGCTCCGCATTGATTCGAGGTGGTGAAGAGGTGCCTTGACGCCAAGTGATCATGGACGCATTCCCCGCCCGATCGACGCATACCCTAACGCACGCGGGGAAGGTGACCCGTGGCTCAGCTGAACTAGTGCGGAGCCGGTTCAAGCTGGACCGGCAGTTCAGTCCAGCAAAGGGAAAGCAGACCGTGCAATTATTTTAAGTGGGCCCCAGTTTAAGTATATATTTAAATATATGTAAACATATATATATATATATATATATATATATATATCATTATTTAAAAAAATCTTAAAGTGATTCTTTTTTTTTTTTTTAAATTAGCTGACTAAATGTACTCTAAAAATTTTCAATAAATCACCCCTAGCTAATTGAGGGGTGCCGGACGCAACGGCGTAATCGGATTTTTGATTCGACGAGTATTTAATTACTTGATTTTTTCGGGATATTTAAATAATATTAAAATATTTGACGAAAATCCAACGATTTCCAAATACTTCCAAAATTACACATCTAGCTAATTTGGGGGTGATGAACGCAATGGCAAAATCGGATTTTCAATCTGAGGTCAAAATAAAAAGTTAATTTCTAGGGTTTTTAGAAATCCAGATTTGATTTAATTGATCCCTAACTTGACCTAGATCTTAGAGATAAGTTCTAAATGACTTAATTAAGACATTATAATCATAATTAGGACTTGGATTAGTCCTAATTGACCTAAGTAACAACTTTGGTTGTTACAGACTCCCCCACTTAAGAATAATGTCATCCTCGACATCACTTAAGTGGATAGATTGAATCATGACAATTTGAAATGTAATGAAGATAATATGAGTATTTATTAATCCAATTTAAGTGGAAGAATCATCCATTAGATGATTTTGATATTTATCCAAGATTTTGATAGGTCTTAGATTTGGTTGAATTCTTACTTAGAGAAGATAGAGATTTTAAGCACATAAAGTCCTGTAATTATTGAACTGCAATTATGGCACCTCGTCATAATGCAACAATAGATTTCTTAGTAGATTGAATTGTTTTAGGACATTTGAATACTTAAGGATTTTCCTGTTTAGAGTCCAATCCAAAACTTTGATATTTTTAAGGAAAATAACCAAGCTTAAGTGATAACCATCACTTAATAAGGATAAACATAAAGGAAAAGAGAAGCTAATGTCTATCCATACTGAATACAACTTTAATGGCTTGAAGGTTGGCTTTTAAATTCATAACTTATGGATTATCATTATAGTATAAGCTTTATACTTAGTAGGTGTCATCACAACTAAGTATAGGATGCTAGAAGGATCAAAGATCCTAAAGGTTTTGCACTTTAAGTGATATTCACCACTTAAGAAAATTTAGATAAATTAGTTTTAAGCCACTATAAGACTTTATGGAGATTAAAGGATAATGCAGATTCTAATTTAATGAATTTAGAATTCAAAAACTTGGCATCAAAGAACTAGCATTCTTTGATTACTTATTTTATTATAATTTTAGGAATTTTGAACAAGGATTTACTATCAGAGTTTATGTCTAATAACGAATCCAAATAGTTTGGCTTATAATTTCCAACTAAGGATAGGATGAGGGTGAACTAGTTATATGAATTAGTCAATAATAAATTTGAACTAATAAAGAGACATTCATCTTTTGTTAAAAAGGTTTTGATTAAGCAAAAAGGGTCAATATCTAATTAGGATACATAGCTCAAGTTAAGGAAGGCTTATGTCATTAAGTCACACGTGATGACTTTACACCCAAATATTTAAGAGAAATTGTTATTAACACAAGTCATAAATTTGATTGGGTAATGGTAAGGAATCCACTTATCCATATGGATAAGTGCTAGGAGAATCAATAAGAACTATGGCTATGATCATAAATCATAATTTATGACTTATGTCAGAGTTTTTAGAATTAGTTGCTATGATTTAAGTCATAGTATGTGGCTTAGGAATCTAAGAATTCATTTTAAGGTAATGATCAATAAATGCTTAAGTCATATCATAACTTAGGCACATAATTAAAGGTTAAATTTAAACTGTTTGGAAAAAGAGATTTTCTCATTTAAAGGAAATAGGGTTTTCTAAATTTAGATTGTTTTACTTAAGTGACATTCATCACTTAATGAAGATTATAGTAACGAGATAGAATTTTTATTCAATTCAGATAGACAGAGAGAGTACAAGATTGATTTATTAAGTTATCGTATGTAACCTTAACTAAGAAGATGCCTTCAAAGGGTTAATTATAATTTTAAATCTAAATTTAGAATAAAAAATGCTTTACTACTTAAAGGAAGATTTAACTCTTCAAAGAATAAAGATTCTTTGACTTGGAATGGGCTCTATGTTTAAAATAAATAGAATTTCCTCATAAGGTTAGGATTTAAGAATGAAACAAAGTTCATTATAGCTAACTTATGAGTGTACACATGCATGTTAGAATAATCTAACCATTATGTAATCTTTCCTTAAGGAATATAGGGTGAACTAATCATATACTTAATTCACTCTAAGGCTTATATTATTAACCAAGTGATCATACTTGGTTAAGGAATGCTACTTAGGTAAAGAGGGTGATTATTCAACTTGGGTATTTAATGTTATAAGAGAGGGATGTCTATAGCATCCTAATCACATAAGATGACTTGATAAATTGAAATTGTAGAAATTAATCAAAATAAATTAAAATAATGAATTGCTTATTATTTAGGGTAAGATTCATTCATAAGTTATCACTAAGAGTTTTAACTATATAAGGTTCTATAGTTATAATTTCTCATTCCAAAGGAAATGAGAATACTCATTCTAAGAAAATGAGATGCTTGGAATTTAAGGATTAATATAGGCAGATAATTTTTAGGTTATAATTGTAACTTATTCAACCATAGATTTAAGGATCTGAGTCAATCCAACCTAAGGAATGAGAAGTTACTCACCTAACTGGGTAAGTCACTTCTTAGAAAAGAATTATTTCTAGAAGTTACAAAGGTATGAAATTGATTATATTAAGGAATCAGGTATTTATTAAATTAATTACTAGATCAAGCTTATTAACAGCATATTCAGTGTATCCAAAGTTAGGGATTTATCCTACCAAGATAGGGTAGAATTATCTACACTATTTAAGTTAAGTCAAATTAACCTAACATCAAAGCTTGTAAATGGTTAGGAATCAAAGACTAAACTATAAGAACTAGTTTTATTTTAGTCTAAAGAGTGAAATAATTCTCAAAACATAAAACTTATGTTTGAATCACATGGTTCTAAATTTAAAGGTTACGTATAAATTACAGTTTAAGACTATTTATAGAATCATGAATATTGTTGTATTTTGAGTTTCTATAAGTTCTTCTGAGATTGCTAAGCCTGGTGTTTAAAGTCAAACTCTAACCAAATCCATATGAGATTTGTTACCTTCAATTTATTAAAAGAAGAGTCTGTGTTCTAATTGGGATCCCTACAGTTGTGCATAATTTATCAATGAATTAGTAATAAAATTTTGGGGAAATAATAGAGCATGAAATTATAGATATTGATAACAATACTTTTAGTTGCATTAAGCCACGAATCGTCTTTCAATTGTTCTATTTACTTTAATTTCTTCTAAGATGAATTCTATGCACTTTTATTTATATTTTAGTCAAATGATAAATATCTATTATTCTAAAGATGAGATAGTATACTAAAGAGTTTGTCAATTAGACAATCTTGAATTTCTACCTCTTTGATTTATTAACATTATAATTCCTAATATTAACTCAACTCTTATAAACGCCAAAGTTTAATCATTTAATTTATCCAATCCTAAGGATCTTTTAGATATTCTTTTAAATTATCTATCACTTTCTAGTTTTAGTTCATTCTTAACTTTTACTAATTAAGAAAGTACTTTTCCATTTCATGCCTTTCATTCTGAGCATATGGTAATATGGATGTTATTCTAGTATTCATTTAGTGATTGTATGGCAGAAGAACTATCCATTATGTAGATAATAATACAAATTCCAATCTGACACCTTATGGAGTTCTCTGATGCCAACTGTGGCAGCCGCTCCCAAATCATTCGAATTAGGAAGTGGACGTCACTTAGCAAACCCTCACTTAACATTTAGATTAAGAAATGGACCTTCTTAATTAAATGCCAAGGGAGGATGAGCCTTAATAAGCAAAGAGTAGTAACAGAAATAATCACTTAAATGAGTATACTATAATTTATCAGATTGCGGAAGAAAAACAAGAGTAACATCCATACAATTCAGAAAAAAACTGTTCAACTAAGAATACATAAGCATGAAAAGTAAAGCCGTTAGATCCTGTATTATTACAAAATGATGTTAAAGTTTATGCTGTAAGAAGAGTAAAGTCTCTCATATCCTCACAATATCAGACAGTAGCTAATGATCTTCTCCTGTATGCTCCTCCTCCTGTACTGGATCTCCAGAAGGTCCCACAACCTCAAACAGCTCAGAATCTACCATTATCAGTTTCACAATGGTAGGGCCCCCCCAGCCAACAAAAGAAAAATCTAGTTAGACAAAACATCTAAGTACATTTTAGGATATAAATTGTTATATTTTTAATAATATCACAATACTAAGCAACATAGGAGCACTAAGCATTAAAGAAAGGTAACAAAGTTATAATTAACATAATTATAACTTAACAAGATGTGAGGTAAGCACATACCTCAACTCAAGCTGCAGAAAAGGTCAAGTAATGCATAAAGAAATCTACTAAACACAAGTAAAACTTCTAAGTATATGATCAATATAAAACATGCTACTTTTATAATTAATCTGAAAGTACAGAGCTGAAAGTAAAGATCTAACATCCTAACATGCCAAAAGTAAAAGTGACTGCTAAAGGTAAAAATGAATATTCAAACCTGTGAGTACAAAGGAACTACAGAAAATGAAAATATAGCAGAAGGCGTACCAAACTTTAAGACAAGTAAGAACTGAAGAAAATGAAAATATAGCAGAATGCATACTGAACTATAAGACAAGTAAGAACTGCAGAAAATGAAAATATAGCAGAATGTGTACTGAACTATAAGACAAGTAAGAACTGTAGAAAATGAAAATACAGCAGAAGTGAACCGAATTATAAGGTAACAGCGAGCTAAAACTATAAAGTAAACAAAAGACAACTACAAAGTGACTGTAATACAAATGAAGTAACTAAAAAGTAACTGCAAATATGAGATATTCCTACTTAGTCCTTCCACCAGTAAAGCCCATCTACTTATCTAGAAAAGTAGTCCCAGATTCCATCTGAAAAGTAACTGCTAAACATCTGGAAAAGTAGTCCCAGATTAAAGTTAATTCCATCAAAAAGTACTGCAAACCATCTGGAAAAGTAATCCTAGATTCACTAAGAAAGTAGTCCTAGTCAGAAACAACCTGTATCTGGAAAAGTAGTTCCAGATACATTAGGAAATTATTCTTAGTCAGAAATAACCAGTATCTGGAAAAGTAGTCCTAGATACACTAGAAAAGTAGTCCTAATCAGAAATAGCAAGCACTATGAAAGTAGTCCTAGTCCAAAACACAGTCACTAGGAAAGTAGTCCTAACCCAAAAGCTATCCTACAGGCACTAGGAAAGTAGTCCTAGCCCAAAACCACAGGCACTAGGAAAGTAGTCCTAGCCCAAAAGCTATTTTACAGGCACTAGGAAAGTAGTCCTAGCCCAAAACCATTCTAATATAAAGTCATACTACATGGTAGACTAAAAAGACATATCTCCTCAAATTTAGTAAAGCTATTTTCCATCAAATTTTCTTCTAATAATATGAAATCCCATATGAATATAATCAAAATCAACATAGAAATAATCATCCAATATTCTATGTTTAATGCAATGTATCCAAATGTAAAGAAAGTCCAAAGAAAAAAGGAAAGCATAGCATACAATGTTTAATGTATATAAAATAGCACTAAACAACATTTGTGATATCACTTTATTTTCTATTTAAGACATTCTAACTAATCTAAACTTATACAAGTTTAGGATCTCCAATATCCAGCTATCGAGTATAAATCTAGAATATTGTGCCTACAAGTCAAAAGAATGTTAGAACTAATAAAGTTCTAACACTTATAAATCACATACCGCTTAATTAAGTTTAAAAGAATAAATCAAACATCCTAATTAATAATTTTACAAATCCCAAACCAATGTTGATTAGTATGAATCAAAATTGGGGGATTAAGATGTTAAAATCCAAGTGTTGGATTTTAACTTCTTAATCCAATATGTTATAATCCTAATGATATAAAGTTAAACCCAAATCTCACGGACTATAATTAAGGTTATCTTATTAAGCAAAATCAAGCCTAATAAGATTGATCTCTAATCTTAAATCTAAAGTTTAAATATAAAACAATCATAAATAAAGGATGAAATCTAAAAAACTATAAAACCAAGGTTTCATCTATTAAGTACCCAATTACTTAATAGATGAACTCTAACCAAATTTCTAAACTAGATTTCAAGGAATTAAGATCCTAAAGATTGAAGGAAAATCTTAAGAGAATAATTAAACTTTAGGTTTGATATTATTTAACTATTAAAATAATGACTATAACTTAGAGGAGGCATAAGGTGAACTAAACTCACCTTATGGGACTTGATTTAGGACTTAGATTATTTTATGCCATTTTTAGGGTTTTTCCTAAAATGTCATTTTAAGGAGTTTAAATGTTATAAAATAAACTCAAATCAGTTATATTACTGATTTTAGGAATTTAGGAACGTATGTTAGGTTTTTAAGATGTTTAAACCTAAATTTGGGAAAAATGACCTTTTTGCCCTTTACTTAAGGGTCTAAATTTCATCTTTATGAATTAGGGCTCAAATCTGAAATTTCTTAAAGTGTAATGATTACTTACTGTCTATTATAGTAAGTTCATTAATTTTGGTTAAGGATTAAGTCTTATAAGGTCAAATTAAGGAATTCCATCTATATTTAAAAATTGGTGATTTTACCCAAATAAAACTTAAATTTTCTGTTAGTTTACTGTAGTTTATGTTCTAAGGTTTCCATAGAACCTAAAATCATTGAATTCCGATATGTATTGGCTAAGTTATAGCCAATATAAGTTTTAGTGTTAATAATTAGGGTTTAGTGTAATTAGTGAGTGATTAGTGAAATTAATCACAGTATCACTAAACCAATCACACAACTAGGTTCTAAACTACTTTAGGAGCTCTCTGAAACTTGAATTATTTAATTTGGATCATTAGATTTGCTAATCTTCACTAATTAAAATTTTAGAGTAATTAGGATTGATTAGGAAATCTAACTGTTGAATCCTAAATATTTTTGTAGTTTACTTTAAATTAGGTTCTTCTGATCTAACTGAATATTTGGATCACCTAATTTGGAGCTCAATTGATCAACTTATGGTCAATTAAAGTTCTAGGGTTAATTGACCTGATTATAGTTAGGTCATAAATGTGATTAGTCTAAATCTAATCCAAACAGCCAAGTTAACACTACTAAAATGTTCTTTAGGGTTTTCTGAGTAATTTGAGACCCATATTGGGTATGTTTGGGTTAAAGATTATAAAATTATGACTAAATGAATTTTTTTGTGTTATTTTAGGGTAATTATATTTGAATCTAAATGTCACAATATTAAATATAGGTCCAAATACAAAGTTGATATTTCCAAAATGTTCCTCTCATTTTTCTGAGTACAATGATATATAAATTTAGTATATTTAGAGTTATAGATCTTTAGTTATGAATGAAATAATATTTGGTTTAATTAAATATAAATTTAATTAAATTGATTTAATATTTAAATGTATATATTATTATTATGTATTTATTCTTTTTATTTATTCGTTAACGATGGGCCCCACCATGATGGTATCAGTGCTGCCACGCAAGACGGGTCGGGCCCTGATCTGGCCCAAAGCGCGATCCACCCTTCTTCTCGCAAGAATCCACGGCGAAGAGAACCTAGGGCATGAAGAATGGAGACTAAACCGGCGACGAGGGGATCTTCTTCATATGGCATAAGGTAACCCTCGACTAGACTATACGTTGGTGGCCGGACCAAAGGTTGGGATGATCTGGGATGTCGAGAGCAACCATCCAAAAGCCCTAAGAGTCTACTAAACCATACTGCAGCTTGATTATCAATTGATGATCGATACTTTGTTTTGAAATTTAACTTCGATCACTGCGATTCGTATTACCAATAAATGGAATGTGAAACAATTGAATTGAATTGAATTAGGTATACGGTAGTACCTGCGATTCGATGCTAGGGATAAGATAAAAAGCTTCAGAACGCGACTGCAGGGGAAGCGAGGATTCAATTTCTCTTCTTCTTTCTATAATCGCCCCAATTGATCAGGACCTTAACCTAGTCATAAAAAAGAATCATGCAAGCGGTGGAGAAGTCCCATTTGCATACGACACTTGGCCATGAGTCAAGGCGATGGTCGCGTGCCCCCATTTCCTGGAGATGTCCCCAAGATTTAGGGCTCATACGGAAGTTTAATTGCTGCTCTGCATTGATTCGAAGCGGTGAAGAGGTGCCTTGACGCCAAGTGGTGACGGACGCGTGCCCCGCCCGATCGACACGTGCCCTCACGCATATGAGTCTTAAAATACTCAAGAGAATAGCCCCACCACTATGGTAGTTTTAGTTTTTCTATCTGGATATTAGGATAAAAAGTCAACTCTTTGACCTCACAGTTTACTTTAGGAAAATTGACCAAAATGCTCCTAGAATTCAATTGACCATACTTGGTCAATTCAACTCCAAATTCAAAAATTCAAAATGATAACTAGCTTAGAATTTTAATTTCATCGATAAACTGAAATAATTTATAGGATTTGAACCCTATAAATTTTGAAAATGATCAAAATACACATAATCTTAGTTATGTCATAACTTGACCAGTTGAGATCCAAATTGTGTCTACTCAATATCAACACACTCAGTATATTATAGGGAAGCTATAGAAATTGAGTTTGCTAAAATTGGACTTCAAAAGGAAAAGTTCAGTTTTTGTCACCCGTTGACCGACCAAAATTACAAAATTGCCCTTAGAAATTAAAATATCCATAACTTAGTCATCTGACCTCAGAATGCAGTGTTCTTAGACTCTATGGAATCCTTGAATAGTAACTAATAATAAACTATATAAAAATTTAGATTCCATTAGGTGTAAATTGCAAGTTTTCCTTTTAGGTCAAAAACCTTAGTTTGAACTTGTATGACCCGTTTCTTGTCCAAATTGAGCGTACTTACTATCTATCTTCAAGTTATACAATAAGGAATCTTTTGACAGTAAGAAATTTTAATTTGGACTCTTAAATCAAAAGTTGACTTTTAGACCCTTAAGTAGGACAAAATTGTTATTTTGCCCAAAATTTAGGTTAAGCGTCCTTAACCTCTAAATTATCTTTAAGGCACTAAAACTAGTGTTAGAACTATATTAGAGTCATATAAGTGAGTAAAATCAACTATTAAGTCAAGTCTGTCAAAATCCCTAAAAATCTCTTTAAGTCCTTTTTCTTAAGATCTTTCACCTCACATTAGGACTACTCCTGAGATTATGACTAGATCATAGGTTAGATTTTATTCATTAAGAAATAGGGTTTTTCAATGAGTGAACCCTTGGTTTTATTAGTTCCTAGATTTTTATAACTTATTATGATTAGTTTGTCTTTTAACCCTAGATTTAGGATAGGAGATTCATCCTATTAAGTTTGATTTGTTTAATAAGATTTGCCTTAATTAGTATATCACTTTTAGAATGAAACATAGATCTTAGGTCTTATCTTTTTGGATTATGGGGTTAAGCTCAATCTTGTGGTGTTTAATCCATAATCTATAGCTTAGTATATTTTGATCTGATCTTAAATAGAATGTCTAAATTCATAAAATTGGGATGTATGATTTATTAATTTAAACTTGTAGTCATACTCGATTCAGATTAGAACCTGATCAATTCTAATCCTTTTTCTTAACTTATAAGGCTAAGCTTCTAAGTTATACTCAATAGTAGGAATTTGAGATCCTGAACTTATGTAACTTAGAATAGTTAGAATATTTAAATTAGATAACAAATGATATCACCATGTTTAGTAGAGTCCCTTGCTCACTATTTAATTTTTGTACTACTCATTCCTTATACTTTGTGCCATATTTCCTTGGACATATCATATAAGACTTTGATACATAAATAAAACCTTAGGAAATTATGGAGACTCCTTAAATTTCTTATGAAAATATTAAGGTAAATGATTAAGATACCAATTGCATGTGTTAGAGCTGCCTCTCAGTTATGTCTTCTGCCTATGCCTCCTTGTTGATGCTAGGAGAAAATTTGTTATGTGTTTTCTGCCTGTGCCTCCTTGATGGCACTATGAGAAAACCCTATATTCTGCCTATGCCTCCTTGATGATGCTAGGAGAATATAGCTTTGCGCTTTAGTCTCCTTGTTGATGCTAAGATCCTTTTAATATTCAGTAGGCTAGATTAGCCTCTTTCTGTATAGCAGTTAGTACACAGACATTCTTATATAGTATTGATGTTTTGCATATGCTTCAGTATTTTTCATTGAGTTAGCCATTTCCTTGTGTTGCTTAAATATATTCTTAGGATGTTAGATTTATTGCTGCTATTTATATATATATCATTACTGATTTTATTGTATTTTAAATCTATATATGTTTATGATCATCAGCATATTTAGGGTGTAGTATCTTCTTTATATATTCATTCAGTTACTTATACTTATATGCCCTGCCTTGTTTAGCTTACATTATGGCATGTCTTAGCCTCCTTTTTGCTTAAAGTTATAAATATTGTTTATAGCTTTTTCCTCTATTCTGTTATGCTAGTTGCTCTCTTACTTGATTTAATTATTGCTTAGAAGAAAGTTAAATAGTGATATTACAAAATAATAAAATTTATCAGTTTAAAATGTACTTAGATAATTTGTCTAACAAGATTTTTCTTATTTTTGGCTGGGGCCCTACATTATGAAACAAACAATGGCAGATCCATATCAATTAGAAGCTCAGGTGCTAGAGGAGCCTTATCTAGAGGAGGAGCCTTTAGGGGGAGCTGCTGCTTAGTTTTCTTACATGTGAGAATTAGAGAACTTTGCTTTTAAGTACTTAAGCTTTAATGTGATATAATAATATAGGTATTCATGACTGTCTGTTTTGGATTACTATGCTATTTATTCTGAGTCGGTATCAGAGAATTCCATAAGGTGTTAGATTAGAATTTGCATTCTTATCTACCTAATGGAAGATTCTTCTAACAATTCAGTCACTCAATCAGGAACATTGGAGTCACCTCCAAGGCACCACAATATCAAAACTTAAAATAAGGAGTATAATACTAAAAATGCACAAGTAACTATATAAGGTAAAACCCTAAAATTTAACTACTCGACCTAACAACTTCTGTAGACATATTTAGATATACCAGGATGATGCTTAGGTGGCATCACCAATGATTTGAAGATATGTGGGAATATATCGCCCAACTTCATCAGCAACATGAGGAGTATATAGAAGGAGTGTTTGACCCCAAAGTTAGAATGCTGAATTGATTAATCTAAGAGAGTGTATTTAATGGACACGACCACCCCGTTGCAGCCAAGAAGTGGCTGAAGCGAGCAGATTTTGTGTTTGGGATCAATAACTGCCCAGAAAACATTAGGATCCCCATTGTATCCCGTCTCCCACACAACCATGCCAAGGATTGGTGGAGCATCACCCTACGAGCACTCATCCATCGATGTGAAGAAATGCAAAGGGAAGTTACCTATGCGGACTTCCGTCATGCCTTTACCGCTAGATATATCGGATAGACCTTTTAGTTTTCATTCTTATGCTACTTATTTTACCTTATGCATCTTTGTATCTTAATTTTGAATTAAACAATTATTCTTATGATGCTTGATATGTATACTTAGGGTTACTACTACAAGATCATGTCAGTGAGCAATTTCTATACTTGCTTTGAGAATGAGTGGAAGTTTGATGTGCTTATGGTGAAACGATATGGGAGGGAAGTCCCGGAAGTCTCCCCAATAGGAACCAGCATACTACAAAGGATGTTTGAAGATGGCATATACAGGGGACTGAATGTGATGGCCCTGCCCCGCCGTGGTCCTGTTAACTCTTGAGTTAACATGATTATGTGGAGGGGTCATCTAAATGACAAGGCCCATACTTATGAATATGTTAGTGACTAATACTATCCCATCATAATCAAATATTTTGTCATTTCCCAAAAGATATTATCATTAAATGAAAATAAAAGACAAGCAGAGTGCGGAAGCATACATACAACATCCATCCATCATATAAATACAACAGTACATAATAAGTAAAGTGCTGAAAGTAAAGTTTGATCCTGTATTATTACAACATTTAAATAGTTTAAAAGACTAAAATAAAGCATTTGTCCTCACAAATGCAGTAAAAGAAACTAAGAATCTTTAAAAGCCTGAATCTCTTCCTGAACTTGATCTTCAGAAGGTTCTATCACCTCGAAAAGCTCAGATTCTACCATTATCAGTTTCACAATGATAGGGCCCCAGCAAAAAAAAGAAAAATCTAGTTAGACTATTATCTAAGTATATTTTTTGCTGCAAGTTTATTATGTTATTTAGATATCACCATAAATAAGTACAAAAGCATAGTATGAGCAAGAACGCTTAAGAAAGAAACGGGTAAAGTTATAAACAACTAGTTTATAACTTAGCAACTAGGAAGTAAGTACATACCTCCTCCAAAGCAACTGCAACAAGGTTAAGTAAGTATAAAATAAGTGACTAGAAATAAAAATACATCCTAAACATGCTTATGATCAATCCAAAACTATACTAATTGACATAAAAGTAAATGAACATGTAAAATGATTAAGTAACTAAAGTAAGGCTAGCATCCTATAAATATAAACAAGAAGCAAAACTAGCATCTTATAAGCAGAAGTAAAGCTAGCAAATGCTAAAGAACAGTAAGTAAGAAAGTACTGAAATGTAAACTGAAACAGTAAGTATGAACTGAATTCATTATGACTGAAATAAGATAAACAAGTTAAAGTAGAAATGTACCTAAATTAGTAATGCCAACAAAGGTATAAAAGGATGTAAGGCATGAAGTTTATAGTTTAATGTATACCATCCTAGCCAATTTTAGGCCTAGGATATAGTTAGACTTACTTTAGACAGATATATACACCCCTAGCCTGACATAGGTCTAGGTTCGGCCTATACTAAAGTATGGGTAGGAAAAAGGCATACTAATTAGGCTATATTCTAATAATTATATGTTCAATTTGATAATGATAATGACATATGCAAATGTTATTATGCAATATAAGATTGGCATGAAACACTTTTCAAATGTTGTATGTCTAATACATGTAAACAAGGTAGAAGCTCAAAATAAGGTAAGCAGAGCATCTAAGTCAAAGTGAGCAAGAGACTCTACTAGGACACAAGTGATATCAATTTGTTATCTAATTTAATCGTTCTATCTACTCTAAGTTACACAAGTTTAGGATCTTCAAGTCCTACTATCGAGTGTAACTCAGATTCATAACCTTATAAATTAGAAAATAATTAGAACTGATCAGGTTCTAATCTTATTAAATCAATATCGACTAAACAAGTTGAAAAATAAATCATTCGACCTATATTAATATTTTATGATAATCCCAACCCATGTTGAATGATCAAATCAAGATGAAAGGATTAAGAATTAAATTCTAAATATGGGGTTTAATCACTTAATCCAAATGGTACAACTAAGGATCTAAGGTTTAAAATCCAAATCTCACATATTAGGTTAAGGCAAATCTTAATGATAAATCAACTCATTAGAATAGATTTCTATTCTTAGTTTTAATGTTTAAATATTAAATAATCATTAAATAAACTAGGAAAAATCTACAAACTAGTAAACTCAAGGCTTCACTTATTGAGTAACCCAATTTACTCAATAGATGAATTCTAGCCTAAGATCTATTCCTAATCCTAGAAATTAAGGCTCTTAATTACTAAGAGTATCTCTCAAACACACATCCTAACTAATGTTATAAGACATATGGGAAGATCTAGGAAGGATTAAGGAAGGAATGAACACTCAAATTTTACTTAAGAATTTCCTTAAGGACTCTAAAATGAGATTTTGATCAAAATCAATTTAAGGTTTGAACTTACATAGTTTTTATTCTAAATTATCTTATTTATTGATTATATCACTTAAAAAGTGATTCTAGGGCTTTAGAAGGTTAAACCCTAAATTTGGGAAAAATGACCATTTTGCCCCTACTTAAGGGTTTAAAAGATCAAATTTTGATCTAGGGTTCCAAATCTAAAATTTTCTATGGCATAGTGTTTCTTACTGTTTAATATAAGATTAGACAGTAATTACACCAATTTTGGGTAATTATTAAGCCTTATGAGATCAAATTAATATATTTGACTCATAGGGGCATTTTGGTAATTTGGCTAAATAAAATTAATATTTTATTTTATTTTATTGTTTTTTACTATCTAAGGTTTCTATAGAACCTAGAATTACTAAATTCTGATAAGTATTGGCCAAGTTATGGCTAATACAAGCATAAGGGTAAAAGGGTAATTTAGGGTTTCCTAATTAAGGGTCAAAAATCCTAACTTTATTAATTGGTGTCCAAATTGAGTAAAATTAGTGGATATAGATTACAAATGATCCACTGATACAATGACTAGTTGTAGGCTCAATTTGGACTCTAATTGGCTAAGTTATGGCCTAATTAGGGTTTAGAGTGATTAGTGAGTGATTAGTAAAATTAATCACCAAATCACTAATCCAATTATACCACCAAGTTTTAATCTACTCTAGGAGTTCTCTGAAACTTAAATTGTTCAATTTGGATCATTAGATTTGCTAATATTCACTAATCAACTTTTAGAGTAATTAGGGTTGATTAGAAAAATAATCATTGGATCTTAAATATTTTTATGGATTACTATTAATTAGGTTCTCCTGATCAAAATGGATATAAGGATCATCTAATTTTGAGTTCAATTGACCAACTTATGATCAATTGAAGTTCTATATTTATTTGACATAATTAAGATTAGGTCCTAAAAGTAATTAGTCCAAAACTAATCCAAATAGTAAAGTGAACACTACTAAATTAATCCTTAGGATTTTCTGAGTATTTTTAGACCTATATTGTGTATATTTGGGCTAAAGGTTGCAAAGTTATGGTTAAATGAAGTTTTGGAATATTTAGGGTTTAATGTGAGGATCCTAAATGTCACTAAGTCAAATACTCATCCAAACCAATTTTAGACAATTTCATATTAATCCTCTATTTCTGCTGATCAAAATGATATATATATTTGTATAATTTGGACTTATGGATTGATAGATATTTAAGTTTAAAGCTTAGTATTTAAATTAATTTAATTAATCAATTTGAATTATATTTACTCATATTATTTTGAATTATTTAAATCCATTTAACCAAATCTCTGCGGCGGGCCCCACTGACAGGCTCAGTTGACGAACGACTGACCCGAATGCAAACACGCGGGTCGGAGGTTCAACCGGCAAAATCTTTGCGGAAGGAGGACTTCCGGATTTTGCGGAAGGAGGACAGCTATAAAATGGAGCATTCGGGCAAAGATTTGGTCCTCCTTCCGCAAAAAATCCCGCAAGCGAAAATCTAGGGCATCAAAAATGGAGGTTCAACCAGCGACAAAGGAACCTGACCATACGGCGAAGGATAGACCTCGGCTAGACCTACCCGCTGCCAACCAAGCCAAAAGTTAGGGTGATCTGGGACGCCGATAGAAGCCATCCCACAACCCTAAAAGTCTATTGAGCCATACTGCAGATTGATCATCCATTTGATGATCGATGCTTCATCTTGAGATTTATTTCGATCATTACTCACATCATATACTCATTGCAATTCAACAGAATGTGAATAATTGAAGTGAACTAGGTAAATGGAAATGCTTTCGTTGATTCAAAATTAACAATTAAATCAAATGCAAATGAGCCCAATCAATTGTCGGGTAGGTATACACACATCTGAAATCAAGGATTGAACAATTGTAGTGAAAATCGAAGGCAAGACGAAGGAAAATGGAGGTACCTGCAGGTCACCTTCTGGAACGAAACTAAGTTTTACGGGATGGTGTAGTAGAGGAGAGATTACATTAGCCGATTCCTAATGCCCGGAGGTCTCCGATATTTTTCAAAGCATCAAGTCACACAAGCGGTGGGCGAAAATCGCAACACGCGGTGG
Organism: Gastrodia elata; assembly: GCA_016760335.1. NCBI lineage: Eukaryota > Viridiplantae > Streptophyta > Magnoliopsida > Asparagales > Orchidaceae > Gastrodia > Gastrodia elata. Next base: position 45,621,617 of record CM028675.1, on the reverse strand, counting down.
TCCTCGCCGCATGCTATCCACGCATCTCGGGCGAGGAAGACGACTCGACGATCGTCCGATTGATTTCAATGGGACGATCCATAAGGTGCTGATCCAGCCAGACGGAAATGGAGACGTCGTCGGGTGAAGGAGACGGCACTCAAAAAATTTTGACGGAAGCCGTTAATTTTATTTAATAAATATTAATATTAAATTATTTTTTATCAATTTTATTAATTAATTTTTTTAATAATTAAATGCATTCCAAAAATTCTCAATAAATCACCCCTAACTAATTGAGATGTGAAGAACGTAACGGCGTAATCGGATTTTTGTTTCGATGAGTGTTTAATTATTTGATTTTTTCAGGGAATTTAAATAATATTAAAATATTTGATAAAAATCCAACAACTTCCAAATGCATCAAAAACTTTACCCCTAGCTAATGTGGGGGTGATGAACGCAATGACGAAGTCAGATTTTTAATTTGAGGTCAAAAATAAAAGTCAATTTCTAAGGTTTTGAGATTTTCTAGAAATCAAGTTTTGATCTATTTGATCCCTGATTTAATCCAGATCTTAGAGGTAGGTTCTAAATGGCTTAATTAAGATACTAGAACTATAATTAAGACTTAGATTAGTCTTAATTGACCTAAGTAACAACCTGGGTGGTTACACTGAATTTTCCCACCCTGGCCACGGAATGGTTACACAGAGTAACCAAAGCATCTGACGAGCTAAGTTACCTAGTTCATATCCGGCTCAGCATCTATGAGCTCCTACTCCAGGACTTTTCCAAAGAGTGGTGGGCTCAAAAGCAATGGATGCTCAGACATGGAGCGAATCGCCAGCACCGAAGGATAACTTATGCAGACTTTTCCCAAGCTTTCACTGAAGAATACATAGAATAGACTCTATATTTTCCCAGTTACTATCTTTCATTTATATTCTATCTATTATTTCTAATGATGTGTTTTTCATCTTTCATCTTTGATTCAAAAAAGAGATAGAATGTTATGCCCTCCTATTTTCTAGATTTCTGAATGTGCATTGTTTAAAGTCAGATTCTAACAAAAGATAATGAATCTCGAATAGAGTCCATCCCCTGCTCACTCCAGCTCTTTGTCCAGCAAAGTAAATGCCTTGCTGGAGGCAGTCAAAATAATGGTGGAATTCCACCAAGAATAAACAAAATCCAGCCATAAGCAAGCTAGGAGGGTTGCAAAAGCACAAGCCAAGCAGGCCGAATTAATGGAACGATTGCTGGTGTCTCAGATAAGTCAGAATTGCACCACAGCGAAGGTTGCCCCAACACTTCAATACTCCCATCAGCACCACATACAGTCTACAAAAGGATTGTTACATAGTTTCCTCTGCTTGAGACCCCCACATTCAATGGGAGTCTATCAGTAATGGACACAGAAGACTGGCTGAGGGTTGTGGAGAGGATCCTGACGAGCATAAAATGCCTAGACACGAAGGTGATCCGACTAGTCACTCACTTACTCCAAGGAGAAGCAGAACACTGGTGGGGCCACATCTGTAGCACACACTTTGCCGACATCCATTTAGAAGAGATATCCTACAAAGAGTTTGAAGAGGTATTTCGAGCTGAGTACATCCCATTATCAGAGCATCGTAATATGGCAGATGAATTCCTCAAACTGCAATAGAAGAATCGCACTGTAGCTGCCTACAACGCAAAATTTAAGAGACTTACCAGATTCTCCATGAACCTGGTGCCCACCTAGTTAGATAGGTGCCACCACTTTCATAGTGGTCTGCGGCCCTCCATCCAGGCCCAGGTCGTGCCATTTCACGTGACCAACTACCAGGAACTATTGGAAACTGCCAAGGTAATAGAACAGCATAAACAACGAGAATCCAAGAGATTTATCGACCCCATAGTGCACCGACAAGACAACCCTAAAAGTTCTAGGGTTTATCAGATTGAGGCGGAAGCGCCTTACAGTGATCCTTTTAACGGCTGTACAAAGCCACACCCCTACGGCAGATGTTTCCCTAGTTAGCGAGTCTGCTTCACCCGTGGAAGACCTGGGCATAGTTACACTCAGTGCCAAATTACCGATACAGATGATGGGGAGCCAATTAAGCATGTACAAGGCTAGCCAGTGTTTAATATATACCACAGAACTCCTACCATGGTAGCAGCACGCCTAGCACTACCGCCTCTTGCTCCATGACGTGAGGCACCTCTTACCTCTCATCCTGGTACATCAAGGCCACCCGCCTAGCAGCCCTACCATAGTAGACCTACTGGCCAAGCTTGAGTGTACGCCCTCACTCCCACTGAGGCCATAGAAGATAATCATATGGTGTCAGGTACACATTTCTGAACCCAATTATTTCCCAGTGTTTATTATTTAGAAGTAACATGTAAATTACCGCATTTGTAATTAGGTACAATCCTCATAAATAATAGACCTTGCAACATTTTGTTTGATACTGGAGCTAGTCACTCCTTCATCTCTAAGAGTTGGATTGGAGCTCTCAATATACCATTGCATCGTCTAGCCAACTAGTTGAGTGTAGGGTTACCGTCAGGAACTCAACTACCTGCCCATCAATTCTACAAAGTTCAGATTCCTATCAGAGGTAAGGCATTCAAGGCTAAGTTAGTAGTGTTACCCATAGCCAATTTTAACATTATATTAGGCATGAACTGGATAAGTCAACATCATGCCACCAATAACTGCCAGAAGAATAAGATTACTCTAGGTGATGGTAATCAAGCTAAGTCATTCGTTGGGGATCTCAGTATAAGAGCCTCTCTGATCAATGCCATCAATGCTAAGAGGTTTGTAAGCAAAGGCTATGAAGCATTCCTAGTGACTATACTGGGAGACAAGAAAGAAGATACCCCCTCTATCTGAGAATCCTGTTGTTTGCAAGTTCACTGATATTTTCCCCAAAGACCTACCCGATCTTCCACCTACACGGGAAGTGGAGTTTGCAATTGACATCATTCCCAAAACCCAGCCAATCTCGAAGGCACCTTACCGCATGGCACCTAAGGAACTGTAAAAATTAAACAAGGAGTTGCATGAATTGTTGTAGAAGGCCTCATCAGACCAAGTTCATCCCCGTGGGGAGCTCCAGTCCTGTTTGTGAAGAAGAAGGATGGGTCGATGAGAATGTACATTGACTATAGAGAGCTAAATAAGGTGACCATAAAGAATAGGTATCCATTGCCCCCCATCGATGACTTATTTGATCAGTTGGCCTAAGCTAAAGTATTTTCAAAGATCGATCTGTGACCTGGGTCACTAACTCCAGGTGAAGGAGTCCAACATTGCTAAGACCACTTTCAGAACTCAGTACAGTCACTATGAGTTCTTGGTAATATTGTTTGGATTGACCAATGCACCTTCTATCTCCATGGACCTGATGCAGCGGCTCCTAAGACCCTATCTTGATAAATTTGTCATCATCTTCATAGATGATATTCTGATATATTCCAAGACAAGGAAGAAGCATGAAGGCCACCTCAGAACAGTCTTAAATGAGCTGCAAGATCATCAGTTATATGCCAAGTACTCAAAATGCGAGTTTTGGCTGAATTCAATCACTTTCCTAGGCCATGTAGTTGATGCCCAAGGAATCTGTGTTAACCACACCAAGACTAGCGCAATCCAAGAGTGGGCTCAACCCAAATCAGTAACCGAAGTCAGAAGCTTTCTAGGGTTGGTAGGTTATTACAAGAAGTTTGTAATGAGCTTTTCCCAATTTGCCTCTCCTATTACTAAGCTCACACAGAAGGCGGTACCGTTTGAATGGTCACCAGCATATGAGGAGGCATTCCAAGCACTTAAGGATGCACTTACTTCTGCCCCCGTTGTAGTCCTCCCAAGAGAAGGGGTGAACTATCAAGTATACGTCGATGCCTCTGGCATAGGCCTAGGTGCTGTATTAATGCACGAAGGTAAGATCATCGCTTATGCTTCATGACAATTGAAAACCCATGAGCGGAATTAGGGTCTTCGCAAGCTTCTAGATCACCCAGCTAATGCTCCTCTTCAATAAAAGGCTCCTCTACAGGAACTAGATCTTCAAACTGCTCAAACTCTAACATTGTAGGTTTCACAATGCCAGGGCCTTAGCCAACAAAAGAAAAATCTTATTTGATAAATTGTCTAAGTACATTTTAGGTTGATTATCTTACATGAATTATTCAAGTCACCATTTTACTTTAAACCAACAAAAATGTACTAACTAGCATAGGAGCAGTAAGCAATTAAAAGAATAGGATAAGTTATAAATACAGCATCTATAATTATGTAGGAATTGAGGCAAAAGGCACACCTCAAACAAACTAAGCAAGGAATATGCATACATATATAATACAGTAAGTAAAAGTATTAAAAGAAAAGTTTAATCCTAAATATGCTGATGATCACATGATATATGCTGATTTAAAACTAAAATTTGAAAGTGGTATATATAGTAAATAGTAAAATCTAGCATAGTATAAATATGTACAAGTGAGCAGGTAAGTAAAGAAATATAGTTGACTGGAATAACATGCATCAATATCATAGTAAATAATAAACTAAAATTGAAACAGGTATGCATAACTGCCATATCAGAAAAAATTGGCCAATTAGGCCCAGCATAATTCCCAAAGCTTTTTTGGGCTAGGGCAAATAGAAATTCCCAAAGCCTTTATGGGCTAGAGCAGGCAGAACAAAACAGCATGACTGAAGAGGCAGTAATCAAGTGCAAAATCTCTTAGCTATTTTACTTTTATTTCTGTGGACACGTCCAAAAACAACTGAGGAGGCAAGCATGTCTGCAATACTATACGGGTTCCAAATTTAACACACACTCCTCAATGAGTAATATTAAGCATTCTTATTTCTCCTTACCCCTGTCCAGTGGAGTAAACTATGCCAGATCACCATGTAACTGGACCCAATGAAAATGTTATCCTAATATTCTATGTTTTTATTTTCATGCAGCAATAATCTTGTATGATATGTCCAAGGACTTAAAGCACAATTTCAAGGAATGTGTAAGCAACCAAATTTAATAGTGAGCAAGAGACCCTACTAAATATGGTAAAATGTTGTTATCTATTTAAATCATTCTAACTATTCTAAGTTACACAAGTTCAGAATCTCCAATTCCTACTATTGAGTGTAACTTAGAAGTACATCCTTATAAGTTAAAAGGATTAGAACTGATCAGATTCTAATCTAGATCAATCAAGTACAAATATAGATTATGTAATAAATCACAATGTCCTAATTTGATGAATTTAAGCATTCTAAACTAAGATCTCATCAAGATCTACTAAACTAAAGGTTATGATTTTAACACTACGAGCTAGAGTTAAGCACATACCTCAAGGGTAAATTCTATGGATCTAAGGTTTTATTAAGAGTGAACTACAAATTAGGGCAAATCCTATTTGAGCAAAATCAAGCTCAATAGGATGATTCTCCTATCCTAAGTCTAAGATTAAAAGATAAAATAATCAAAATTAAGTTAAAAAATCTAGAAACTGATAAAACCAAAGATTCATTCATTGAATAATCTCATTATTCAATGAATGAAATCTAATATATGATCTAGTCCTAATCTCAGGAATAGTCCTAATGTGAAGTGTAAGTTCCTAAGGAAAAGACTTTGAAAAATTTTATGGAAGCTTAACCTAATTTGACTGAATAATTAATTTTATTCACTTAAAATATCCTAATATTATTTTAATATTTATTTTAGTGATTTAAAAGATAATTTAGGGGTTAAGGTCGCTAAACCTAAATTTTGGGCAAAATGACTATTTTGCCCCTACTTAAGGGTCCAAAAAGTTACTTTTTGATTTAGGGCTTCAAATTAGTACTTCTTAATACCAAATAATTCCTTACTATCTAACTTAAAGATAGATAGTAAGTACACTTAATTTGGGTAAGAAATGGGTTCTATAGGTCCAAACTAAGGATTTTGACCTGAGGGGCAATTTAGTAATTTACACCTAATGGAATTTAGATTTTTATGCAGTTTACTGTTGGTTGCTATTCAAGGATTCCATAGAGCCCAAGAACACTAAATTGCCTAATTAGGGTTAGGTGTATTTTGGTCTAATATTCAAGGGCAATTTGGTAAATTTTCTAAGGTCAAGGGAGGGCAAAACCAAACTTTTTTGTTTGGAATCCAAATTCAGCAAACTCAGTATCTATAGCTTCCTCATAATACACTAAGTACTTTAACTGGGAGTAGACTTAATTTGGACTTCAATAGGTCAAATTATGGCCTAATTAGGGTTATGGGTATTTTGGTCATTTCTAATTTTTTAGTATATTCAGAACTTATATATTATTTTAGATTATTGTTAGCACTAAAATTTTAAGCTAGCTAGCACTTTAAATTTCTTGATTTGGAGTTCAATTGACCAAATTATTGTCAATTGAAAGACCAAGAGCAATTTGGTTATTTTGGGTGAGGGTACTAAATGTCACTTTGCAAACTAACTATCAAATAGGAAAACTAATACTACCACAATGATGGGGCTATTCTCCTAATCACTTTTAAGACCCATATTGACTATGTTTGGGCAACTAGGTAAAAAGTTATAGGTGTATGTTTATGTCCTAAAATGACACTAGATTAAATATCCACTAAATCGAATTTTTGAATTACGTCATTTGATTCATTTTATTTTTTTGAGTAAAATAAAACCTATATTTGATATATTTGGAATATTATTTTAAAAGTTATGAGACTTTCAAGTTTTTCTGAATTAATTAAATTTAATTTAAATAATATTACTATTCATTTATACAAATCAAATTAATTTACCATTTTAATTAATTAAATAATATTAGTTAATTTAAATTAGTTACTATTTAGTATTAATTAATTTAATTTATTTAATTTACTGATTATAATTACTATTCAGTAATTAATGATTATTAATTATCTAATTAAACCTACAGTTAATTTAATTAACTTAATTAATTTTCATTAATACTAATTAAGTATTAAACTAACCTAATAATCCCTAATTATAAAAACCTAGTTTCTGCTTATGCTTAGATGTATAGTTCTGTTTATAGTTATAAGTATATAGTTATACATATATACATACTATAAATAAATATATATATATATATAACTATATAACTTAAGTTTTCTAATTTTATAAATATAAATTTATAAATATGTATATATATATATATATATATATTATTTATTTATATTTAATTTCTGTAGAGATTTATTGCGGTGGGACCCGCCACTTGCCACGCGGTGGCCTCCGATACGCCGCGCTTACGCGACGGCCCCCATTGCCACGCGGCAAGACCCGGCTAGTCGCGGCGCTGCGGGCGGGACCCACAGGCGTAGCAGCAGTCGGATCGCGGGGACCACGCCCTCGGGTCCAGCGATGCACGCGGCCCACACACGAGAGAGTGGATCGGTTCTGACCCAACCCAATCCGAGACTAACCTTCCTTCTCCTTAATAGGCAACTAGGGCGGCCGACTAGGGTTTGCATTTTAGCAGTGAAACCGTCGGTGGTACGCCTCGGCCCGCATGCCGCCGGAAAGGTCTTGAGGAGACCTTTAAATTGGTGGCAGGACTATCTCTGTCACATACAATAATCTTAGGGATACCATGCAATATGACTCTCTCTTTGATATATAGCTTGGCTAACTTCTCTATGGAGTCAGTTTGTCGGATTGGAATGAAATGCGCAAACTTGGTTAATTGATCCACTACTACCCATATTGCATCTACTCCTGATCTTGCACGGGGCAAACCCATGACAAAGTTCATGGATATATCTGTCCATTTACACTCTGGAATTTTCAATGAGTGCAGTAAACCACTTGGTTTCTGGTGCTCTGCCTTGAGTAAACAGCATATGTGGCATTTAGCGATAAAATATGCTACACTCTTTTTCATTCCTGACCACTAAAATGATAGCTTCAGGTCTTGATATATCTTAGAACTTCCTGGGTGCACTTGATATCTTGAATTGTGGCCTTCAATTAGCACTTCCTGATGCATGGACTTAGGAATCCATAGACGATCCAATTGATAGATAGAACCCTTATGAAAATGAAGGTCAGTATGGCGGCTACTCTTGATGGCTTGTTTAAAATTTAGATACTCATCATCCTTAGTCTGGGAAATAGACACGTCCCTATAGAATGTGGGCTCCACATTAATCATTGAGATTATCCTACTCAAAAAGTCACCACATGCTGATTTGATATCCATTTTACAGAATTCTTCTTTTAGGGGACTCTCAGAGATAGGGGCAGTAAGAGTAGCATGATGACTTGTTACCCATCAATTAGTGACCTAATTGACTCTAATCATTTTTCATTAGTCTTATAATAGTATTAGGAGTCTCCAATTCCAATATCGTGCAATTTGGAGATCATTTGGCAATTTTTAATATTTCCTAGTTTTTTGATAACTCTGAGAATGCCTAATTTATTTAGACTTAAGAATCTAAAATAGAGTCCACCATTGGACTCACCACACCCAAATTAGCTAGGGGTGGTATTTTGAAAGTGTTTGGAAGTCGTTGAATTTCTCCGAATATTTTATTAATATTTAAATACCCATAAAATTAAGATAATTAAATTGGTCTCCGATCAAAAATTCGATTGCATTTTTGAGTTCACCAGAGCTCAATTAGGTAAGGGTGAATTTTTTGGATTTTTTGGAGTGCATTTAGTTATTTTAATTTGATTAATAAAATGGGTATAATTAATTAAATAATTAAAGTGAATAAATTAATATACAATATATATAAAGTAAATTATTTTTTTTTATTTAAATTTTCGAACCGCACGGATCTCGTGCGCGTGTCCAACGCACAGGACAGCCGCGCAACTCGATCCGTGTCGTTGGATCATTTTATTTTAATTCGACGGTGCTGATGGTTAAGTGTCGATCCCGCCGTTGGATTTACGTCAGGATCCAACGATCGAGATCAAAAGATTGTGTGTCTTCCTCTCCCGTGAAGGGCCCTGATACCCATGCAAAGGTCACGGGCAAAAATCGCAGGCGTACGCTCCATCCAGCCTATTTCTATAGGGATTTTTTCTAGGCTATGTATATCTTAGATCAAAAGTCTAATATTTTCCTTCAATTTTCTAACTATGCATTCTCTATGATTTAGAACTGTACTTTACTTGTTTATAGTTTATTTAGATTATAGTGAATATTGTATAATTTCATTTAAATGCTTCACTGTTTATTTTCCTTACTTAGCATAAGTTCATTTGAACATATACATGCTTTACTTCATGTACTTCATATGCATATTAGTTTATTTCTAGCCTATTTAGGATGCTTTTACCCTTATTCTATTTTGCAGGCAAGAATGTATGTTAAGTGAGTTTTCTAACTCACTTATTTTTCTTACTTACTTTTCTTTACTTGTATGCTTACTATATTGCACCTATGCTTGTGCTTACTTTGTAATTAGAACTGTGATATCCAATTATAACAATAATATGTTTAGCCAATCTTAAAATATACTTAGACTGTTTAGTCTAACCAGATTTTATATTTCTTGGCTTTGCCGTATCACATTTAAATGCCAAAATGTGATAGATCAAGTGCACTTGGAGGCTAGTGGAGTTGGACCAAGCGCTGAAAATTAAAAACTGCTTCCGCTTATAAAAATATTAATTATAGCTTATTAAGAACTTTAAGTGAGCTATCAATTTTCCTTCTCTTATTTAGTTTACTGTTGTTTTGTAATAATGTTATTTACTTTAACTTACTACACTTTTGGAGCTTAGTCATACTTAAATTCTTGTGATGAATGAATGGATGAATATATTGAATGGATGAATGTATTGAATGGATGAATGGTTATAAATGTATAAGATTTGTATATTAATTAAGTCTTTCATTGTATACTTACTTTGAATGATAAATGGAATTTATTGTATATTCAATTATTGTATAATTGGAATTTAGTTTCTTACTCAAGTAATAATCTTGGCATAATTACATGTGAATGCTGAATATTGTGATGAAGTAAACCTTAGGGTAGACAACTATTACACATGTGATTTCTCCCTTAAATACTTTAAATTATAAATGAGCAATCCAATAAAATAGATTGAACTCTATTTTAGAATTGTAAATGAGCAATCCTTTAAAATGGATTGAACTCTACTTTAGAATTGGAAATGAGCAATCCTATCAAAAGGATTGAACTCTATACTAGAATTGGAGTTAAATTAGATTGATTGCATGTTAGTTTAGGTTGTCTTTTCTTTTAAATTATATCTCCCATTAGAATGGGAGTCTAATATGTGATTCTGTAGGTGTTTCCTTAACCATTTACAATGGAGACTCTGCCAAATTTTTTAAGAAACTTTAGACTTAGAATATTTTGGTAAAAATATAACCCTATAACTCACATGTTAAATACTCAACAAATACTTAGAATTTCATATCTAAGATTGAATGCAAGCAATTCATTTGTTTTAGATTACTATAACATGTACTCATGTCAATTATTTAAATTGTAATCTCATATCTTATTGCTTATATTACATGCTCAAATCTACTTTACTTTCATTCTTAAATCCATATGTTGCATCTTTATTTATAAACTTCTAAACACCATTCATAACTCCCCTTCCATCTTAACTTAAGACCCTCTTCTAAATCCTTGGCCAAACATAATACTTAATGATTTGGATTAGTTTTCTTCTATCTAGTATTAGGTATTGTGGTGATGCATCAATATTAAGTTAAGTGATTCTCAATATTGGGGTCTCTATAGTAGTTACTAATCAACTTAAACCATCTTCTCTGTCTGCAATTCAATTCCCTCTGGGTGAATATGTACTTGAGACTCTGGTGATCCGTAAATACTGAGCACTGAATCCCATACAAGTAATGATGCCAAATCTTTAAAGCGAATACTACAGCGGCTAGCTCGAGATCATGAACCACATAGTTCCTTTTGTAGGTTTTCAATTGTCTGGAAGCATAGGCTATGACCTTACATTCTTACATTAACACAGCTCCCAAACCTATGCCAGAGGCATCAGTGTAGACTTGGTAGTTCACACCCTCTTTATGAAGAACTAGACTTATAGAAGTGGATAGTGCATTCTTCAATGCTTAAAATGATTCTTCACGTGCTGGAGACCATTCAAATGACACTGCTTTCTAGTTTAGCTTAATTATTAGAGAGGCTATTTTGGAGAAGCCCTTTACAAACTTATTGTAGTAATCAGATAAGCCCAAGAAACTTCTGATGTTGGTTACTGATTTGGGCTGAACCCATTCCTAGATAGAGTTGACCTTATTCTGATCGACTCTAATACCCTGGGCATCTACAACATGCCCCAGAAAAGCTACTGAATCGAGCCAGCATTTGCATTTGAAATACTTAGCATAAAGCTCGTGATCACGCAATTCTTCTAGCATTATTCTTAAGTGATCTTCATGTTTGTAACAACCCAAGTTGTTACCATAGTCAATTAGGACTAATCTTAGCCTTAAAACTAATCATAAGTGCTAATTATGATAATTGGAGTCAGCCTCTAAGACCTAGTCCAAATCAAGAGTCAAATGGATCGAATCCTGATTTTTGGAAATTTTAGAAACCCTAAAATTTGACATATTTAAAACAATCTCTGATCAAAAAATAGACCTCGCCATTGCACTCATTGCCCCCAAATTAGCTAGGGGTGATGTTTTCATGGCAATCGGAAGTCGTCGAAATTCGATGAATATTTTATTAATATTTAATTACCCCGTAAATCAAGGAAATAAAATACTTGTCGGATTAAAAATCTGACCCCGCCATTGCATTACCCACGCCTCAATTAGTTAAGAAAACATGTTTGAAATTTTTATATATAATCTAATTATTTTATTTAAATAAGGAATTAATTAATTTAAATTAAATAATAATATTATATTTTAAGTGAATTAAAGGCGTCATCAACTCCATTCCCACGCCTTCCGCCCTAACCGCGTCTCCGCCATTCGACCAGACAGTCCATCCGAACTGTCTAATCCACCATCGGACGGACCCCGCATCCCCGTCCCTGTCCCAAACCCTAGCTCGCCGCGTGGCCACTCCCGCCGCTCGAACAGGCCAGTCCGAGCCCTCCCCGACCTCATGGCCTCCGCTGGGACCTTCCCTAAGAACCCAAGGATGCTCCTCAACCTTGGGTACTTCCAAAGTTCGAGCAGAGCATTCGAAGGGTGCAGCCCCGTCATCTCGAGATCCCGAAGGTATCAGACCGTCGATCAGGTACATCCCAATCCCCTATTATCCTTCATGTAAACATATGCAATTATTGTCGATAACCTATTCCGAATCTCCGATCACTGATCGAGCGGAGCCGATCGACCAAAATAGCTTTCGATCGGCCGAATTAGGGATTAGGCATACAGTAGAAACCGTTAGGCCCGCCAACTACCGTAACCCTAGACCTAGGGTTTGCCATTGCCGGTGACTCCTGCCACCTCCGGTGAAGGCCCACCCGCCGACGTGTAGGCCTCGACGAGGGCTACCATCGGCCGTGCGGGCCGAGGTGGTCCGGCGCCAGGAAGGCCGGCAAAGGCCGTGCCCTAGGCGCCGGCCCTCGGGACGCCTCGCGTAGAAGGCGAAGCCCGAGTCGGGCCAAGTCGCCCGAGCCCGACCCAAAATCTTCGAGTCCGCGTAATCCTAGGTGGGGCCCACGTCGCCACGTGACACCATCCAGGAGTGCCACGTATTAAGTGGGACCCACCACCCGATGGCCGTGACTCTTCGACTTTGACCGTGGGGCCCACTGCGCCATATGGCAGCCTCTGGGCATGCCACGTGTAATGTGAGGCCCACTGCCAGAGTCCCGCACCTCTTCGGCTTCACCCGTGGGGCCCATAGCGCCACGTGGCACCCTCCGGGCGTGACACATGGCAGCCGTGGGGCCCACTGTCAATTCAGACAGTAATTAAATTAATAATTAATAATTAATGTTAATTAATTATAGTTAGTAGTTCATTAATTGTAATTAGAGTTTATGACTTTTAAACAGTAACCTTTTCTAATTAATTAATTGTAATTAATAATTAGAGGATAATTAAGATTATTTTAATAATAATTAAATATTAACAGTAATTAGAATAAATAATTAATATTAAACAGTAAAGCTATAATTAATTATTCCTAATTAAATATTAGCAAATAATTAAGATTAATTAGTCTGTAATTAGCCTAATTACATTTCAACAATAAATAATAATATTATATATTTAGATTAATTAAATAATGGATTAATTAATAATTAATTAATAATTAGATCTAAATTAATTACATATTAATTAATGGATTAATAATTATAGAAAATATATATAAGTTTAGAAATGAATAGTAAATTAATACAATTTGAATAAATGAATAGTAAAATAATACAAATTATATTTTTGCATAGTAAAACTTAAAAGTTTAATAACTTTTTGTAGGATGATCCAAATATAGTCAATATAGGTCTTAAAATGCTCAGAAAGATAAAAAGAATCAAATGGCATAATGTAAAAATTAATTTCGGGGCACGTATAATGAAGTAGCATTTTATGACCTCTTTAGGACCCCATAACTTTTGACCTAGTTGACCAAACATAGTTAATATGGGTCTTAAGATACTATGGCATAATGTAAAAATTAATTTCGGAGCACGTATAACGAAGTAGCATTTTATGACCTCTTTAGGACCCCATAACTTTTGACCTAGTTGACCAAACATAGTAAAAATTAATAGCGGCTCCATCACTGTAGTAGTATTAGTTTTCCCATTTGGATATCAGAACAAAAAGTCAACCCTATATCTCATAGTTGACTTTAGGAAAAATTGACCAAAATGTCCTTAGTATTCAAATGACCATAACTCAGTCAAATCAACTCCAAATTCAAAAATTCAAAATGCGAACTAGTTTAAAATTTCAATGTCACCAATAAATTAAAATATATTTATGATCTGAACCCTAAAAATTTAGAAAATGGCCAAAATACCCCTGGCCTCATTCTGGTCTTAACTTGACCGTTTGGAGTCCAAATTGGACGTACTTACTGTCTATCTTCAAGTCAGACAATAAGGAATCGTTGGAAATTAAGAAACTTCAATTTTAACACTCAGATCAAAAGTTGACTTTTAGACCTTTGAAGTAGGGGCAAAATAATCACTTTGCTTTAAAATTAGATTAAGTAGCCTTAACCTTTAATTAGCCTTTCAAGACTCCAAAACCAATGTCATAATTATATTAGTGACACTTAAGTGAGTGAAATCAACCATTAAGTTAGATTCCAAAATTTCCCTAAGTCTTTAACACTACACCTTAAGGACCCTTCCTAAGACTAGACTAGATCATAGGTTAGAGTTCATTCATTAGGTAAATGGGTTACCCAATGGGTGAAACCTTAGTTTTATTAGTTTCTAGACTTTTCTTTTATTTTACAACTTGTTTTGATTATTTTATCTTTTAACTCTAGTTTTAAGATAGGAGATTCATCCTATTAAGTCTGATTACTTAGTAGGGTTTGCTTAATAAGTAGATCACTTTTAGAATGAAACTTATAACTTAAGTCTTATCCTTTTGGATCATATGAGTAAACTTAAATTTCGTAGTGTTTAATCCATAATCTATAGGTTTAGAAGGTCTTGATCAGATCTTAGATAAAACATCTAAAGTCACCAAATTTAGGACGTATGATTTATTGATTTAACTCTTAGTTGTCTATCTGATTGAACTAGATTAGAACCTAATCAATTCTAATCCTTTTTAACTTATAAGGACGAGTTTCTAAGTTACACTCGATAGTAGGAAAATGGTGATCCTGAACTTGTATAACTTGGAATAGTTATAATGGTTAAGTAGAAAACAAATGATATCACCATATTTAGTAGAGTCCCTTGCTTCTATTTGATGATTATTGCTATACATTCCTTGTAATTTTGTGCCTTACCTCCTTGAGCATATCATATAAGATCTTTGATGCATAAATAAAATGTTAGGAAAATTTGGAGACTCCTTAGATTCCTTGTGAAATTATTAAAGTGAGTGATTAAAGATAATAACTATATGTGTTTGAGTTGCATCTCAGTTATGTCTTCTGATTACCTAGTCTCCTTGTTGACACTAGGGGAAGACCTTATTTATATCTTCTGTTACTTTATTATGTGCTGATTGCCTAGTCTCCTTGAGGACACTAGGGGTACACAGTTTTATGCCTTAGCCGTGATGGTGCTAAGATCTTTTATATTCAGTGGGCTAGATTAGCCCTTTTGTTGTATGGCAGTTAATACACAGATGTTTACCTCTATATTCAGTTTTGATGTTTTGTTTACTTTTCAGCATTTTTATTCAGTCAGCTATTTTCTTTGTACTGCTTATATATATATATATATATATATATATATATATATATATATATACATATATATATATATATATGTTAAGATGTTAGAATTTTGTTGGTATCTATATGTATCATTATTGAGTTCAGTTATTTTAATTTACATATTTCTTTTGATCACCAGTATGTTTAGGATGTAGTATTTTCTTCCAGTATTTGTTTAGTTATTTATATTCATATGCCTTACCTTATTTAGCTTGCATTAGAGGCATGTCTTAGCCTCTCTTTTTGTTTAAGTTATAAATAATTGTTTATAGCTTTTTCCTTTCTTTTTTTATTACTAGTTGCTCCTATATTGTTATAGTTATTTCTTAGAATTTGTAAATAGTGATATTACAAAACACATAAAAACTTATCAGCTTAAAATGTACTTAGATAATTGTCTAACACAAGATTTTTCTTTTTTGGCTGGGGCCCTACATTGTGAAACTGACAATGGCAGATCCTCTTCAGTTAGACGATTAGAAGCTAAGTGTGGAGCCATATTCAGAGGAGGAGCCTTTGGAAGAAGCAGTTGTTTAGTTTCTTTATAAGTGAGAATGAGCATATTTTTATCTTTATTACTTAAACTTTAATTTGGTGTAATAATACAGGTACCCTTGACTATGTGTTTGGATTATTATGCCTTTTATTCTGAGTCATACTTTATCGTATTTATACTATGATGCTTGGATATTTCTTATTATAAACACTTCCACACTCTGTATGAATTCTTATTATGGACTGAATGTTTGATTCTATGATTACTCCTTCCCTTATTAGGTGGATTATGGGTTTCATCCTAATCCAATAATAAGTGAAGGGTTAGCTAGGGTGACATACCACCCCTTAGCTTAATATTGTGGATTAAGGGGTGGGGCGCCACAATGTTCCTTTTTATTCTTGGAATAGATCAGAATGTCATCGATGAAGATGATAACGAATTTATCGAGGCATGGTTTGAGGATGCGCTGCATCAGACTCATGAATATTGACGGTGCATTCATTAATCCAAATGGCATTCATTAAAACTCGTAGTGTCCATAACAAGTCCTAAAGGTTATCTTCTCGATATCTAAGTCCTTAACTTGCAGTTGATGATAGCTAGATCGCAGATTAATCTTTACGAATACTTTGGCTCCTGACAGCTGATCGAACAAGTCATCTATGTGAGGCAATGGATACTTATTCTTGATTGTGACTTTATTCAGCTCACAGTAGTCAATACACATACGCATCAAACTGTTTTTCTTTTTTACAAACAGTGCTGGTGCTCCCCAAGGAGATGAGCTTGGTCTAATGAGACCCTTCTCTAGTAGTTCCTGCAATTGTTTATTCAGCTCCTACAATTCCTTAGGTGCCATACAATACGAAGCTTAGGATATGGATTGGGTTCCAGAAATTGTGTCTATTGTAAACTTTCTTGAGTGGGTGGAATACCAGGTAAATCTTCAGGGAAGACATCAGGAAATTCAAAAATAATAGGGTACTTGGTTATGGGAATGCTATCATCTTTTCTCCTAGTATTGTCATTAGGAAGGCGTCACAACCTTTCTTAACTAGCCCTTTTGCTTTTATAGCATTAATTAATGAAGCTCGTGTGCTAAGGTTACTGACAAAGGATTTGGCCCCACTACCACTACCTAAGGTAAATTTCTTCTTCATGCAGTTGATAATAGTGTTATGTTGGCTCAACCAATTCATGCCTAAAATCACATCGAAGTTGGCTATAGGAAGGACTACTAGCTTGGCTTCAAATTCTTTATCCTCAATAGGAATTGGTATTTTACAGAATTGACAATCTATCATTTGGGCTCCAGAAGGTAACCCAATGCTTAAAGGATTGGCTAGGCGATATAGAGGTAGGCTAAGTGACCTTGCCCAATTTTTAGAAATAAAGAAATGACTGGCTCCGGTGAAGAATAGTATATTGCATGGTTTGTCATTTACACAAATTGAACCTATTCACAGATGCAATAATTACTAACTACATTAAGCAAGTAGTAATTATAAAAATAAAAGGGTTCAAAAGTGTGTACCTGACACCATGTGATTATCCTCGGCAGCCTTAATTGGAGTGAGGGTATAAACACGAGAAAGGCCGGCACGCCTATTGTTGAAGGTCTATCGTGGGGGTGGCCTTGGAGCATTTGGGTGAGGGACAATGGTTTTCTCGCACCATGGAGCTGTAGAAGGAGGTAGTACTGGACGGTTGTTGCAAGTTTCTAGAACAAGTCGATGACTTGTTAGCGCTTGGAGTGATCAATCTGATCACCGTCGATGGTTTCCTTGGAGACACATTGAAAATAACTATGGCCTGGCCTTCCACAGGTGTAGCAGGTGGAAATCCCATGGTAGCATCAACCATATGGATGAGACTTTATGTAGCCATTGAAGAAGTCAGTGGGTGGAGCTTTTGCTTCGAGCTGATACACCCTAGCTCACTTAGGATGATCATGTTGGAAAGAAGTTGACCAAAGACTCCTTTTGGGTCCTTCCATTGCTTGGTCCTGCCCCACCACTTTGGCAGACTCTAGGAGTTGGGTGAAGTTTGTTAAACAGAGAGGAACAACTTGGCTTTTGATAGAAGCCCACATACCACTTTGGAATCAGTGGTAGCGATTTGGCTATGTGGAAACTAGGTTAGTGGAGAACCTTGCAAGGCACCGTAACTCAACTTTATATGCGGATACAGAACGGTTGCCTTGCTGCACCTTTAAGAACATGTCTCCCAAGTTGTGTTTGGCTGATAAGGGGATGTACCAGGCTTGGAACACTTCAATGAACTCATCCCATGTGATATCTTTAAGCTCTACATCGGTAAACTGAGTGTTGTGAGTGGTATCCCACCAATACTCAGCTTCATCCTGAAGGAGTTGAGTGCTAAGATGGATCACTTCAGAATCTGAACATTTGATACTAGTGAGATTCTTTTCCATCATCTTGGTCCAACTAGTGGTGTCGATTGCAAAAAGGCTTCCATTGAAGGTAGGGGGTCTCAGATGAAGGAAACTGTGTAACAGTTCATCTGCGGACTGCACATGATGTTGGAAGGAGTAGTATGGTGCAACGGCTACTTTAGAGGTTGTACAATTTTGATTCATTTGGGCTACCAGTAGCCATTCCATCCTCTTAACTTATTTTTCTTGAGAGTCTGCTATTTGTTAGGCTTGCTTATAGTGGGAATTTACCATCATTTTGACTGCTTCAAGCAGTGCACTAATTTCAGAGGATGAGCTACTAGATGCAGCTGGGGAAGAGCTTTGCCCAGGATGTATTATTTTCACAAGAGTCTAATTTAAAGACAAAACATTCTCAGAAAACTAGAAAGTAGGATATTGCAATAATTTATCTCTTTTATTAATCAGAATAAAAATGAGGGTACATCATAAATAAGGTAGAGAGAAATAGTAAATGAAACATAGGACCTATTCTATATATTTCTCAGTAAAGGTGTAACAACCCAAGTTGTTATCCAATCTAATTAGGGCTGATTCAGGTCCTAATCTCAGTCTTAGTACTCTAATTAGGTCATTAGGAGTCTTCCATCAAAACCTAGTCCAAATCAGGAGTCAAATTGATCAAATCTTAATTTTGGAAAATCCAGAAACCCCAGAAGCTGACCTACCTAAATTGATCTCAAATCCAAAAATGGACTTTGTTATTGTGCTCATTGCCCCCAAATTAGTTATGGGAGATTTTTTCGTGTTAACTGTAAATCGTCAATATTTCATCGAATATTTTAATAATATTTAAATAACCTAAAATTAGGAGATTAAAATATTCATCGAATCAAAAATCTGACCTCATCATTGCGTTCCCCACCCCTCAATTAACCAGTGATGAGTATTTGGGAATTTTTTTGGAAGTTGATTATTTAAGTAGAATTAATTATTAATATTAGGATTTAAATAAATAGATTATTTAAAATTTTTAATTTAGTTAATATCTAAATTTTTTGCCGCCGCTAGTAAAGTGACGCCGTCCGCCCACTTTCGCTTGTCGTTACCTCATCTGTCGTTCAATCGAACGGCGGATCGTAGCCGTTCGATCGTTCGATCGAACGGCTACAGCCCTTCGTCTCCTCGCGAGCTCCGCCCGTCTTCATGCGTCGGGCGCCGCGCGGCTGACCATGGCCGCTGCCCAACCACGGCCCCCCCTCCCTTCACACCCTCCACCCGAGATCCCCCTTAAGCCTAGGCCTCAATAGGATCTGATTTCGAGATCTATAGTAGTGTCGGTCGCAGCAGGAGCCCAAGATCCTCTAAGCCAGCCGCGACCGTCGAGTTAGGTACGCCCTAATCTACTCATGTAATCGTTATGATCTAGTTGCTTATTGTTATCTCCTGTGATCGATTGTCCATCTAGCGGTTCTGATCCAATGCAACGGAGTTCGATCGATCGAGAGCAACGATCGATCCTTGCGGCATGCCGTTAGCCGCGACCGTCCATAAGTTCATTGTTAAGGTTAAGGATTGCGGGCTAGCTAAGCCACCTCATGTGTTAGACTGGCCACCATTGGCTAGCTCTCGCCGAGGCCAACCCGTTGGTATGTGTGTCGGCACCTAGCACCATCAGGAAGGCGAATATTTTTAGCGCCCTAGCCACTCGCGTCGCGGGATGCCGCAGACGAGGAGGGATTCGGGTCGGGCCGGGTCGACCCGAGCCCGACCCGCAATGGCGAGTCGCGTCTGTCTGCCGTTGCGTCTGCAGCGGGCCCTGCATGTGTCGGTCCTGCTGCACGTGGGGCCCGCTGGAGTGCCTGCACCCAGCCGGATGGCGCCACACGCCTTCAGTGGAACTCGCCGCTGTCAGCGCTGTCACCTTCGGCGGGGCCCACCCGCGGCTTTGCAGCCTCTGTCTGGCCGCCACATGGCGATGGGTCCCGCCATAATGATTTACCTGAAAGATTAATAGATATAAAAATAAATATTTATATACATACATATATATATATACTGTTAGATTAAGTATATCATTAGTAATTAATTAGTTAGTTAATTAATACAAATACTAAGTAATGATTAACAGTGAGCTTAAGGTTCGAATACTTAAATAGTATATATTAAACTATCCAATTAAAAACAGTGAATTAGCTTTAATTACTTATCAGTAAATTAATTATTTATTTAGTGTAGTTAATTTAATTAAATTGTTCTAATTAAATTCCAATAGTAAAATTTATACACATTTATAAATTAAGTAAATTAATCATAGACAGTTATTATATATACGTATATAATAATATTAATAAATTAAAGATAGTAATAGTAGTTAATTATATTAAAATTAATTAATCAGTTAACTATGTATATATACCTAAAATCAGAATTATAAGTTTATACAGTAATTAGGATTAATACTTAATTAGTTTAATAATTTAATTAGATAGAAGATTAATTAAATTATATTTATTAACCTAAATTAATTAGCTGATAATTATTAATTAGTTTAATTTAGTAATTAAGGTTAAAATAGTAAACAATTAGATTAAAAGAATATTAATTAATTGAATTAATTAAAATAGTAAATTAATTTAATTTGAATAAATGAACAATAACTTTATTTAAATTAATTATTATTAATACAAAATTTGAAAGCCTCATAACTATTAATAGAATGATCCAAACATATCAAATATAGATCTTATTTTACTCAAAAAAATGAAAGGAATTAATTGCACAATTCAAAAATTCGATCCGTGAATTAATTTAATCTAGTGACATTTTAGTTCCTAAATAAACACATTTAACTTTTTACCCAATTATCCAAATATAGGCAATATGGGTCTTAAAATACTCAGGAGAATAGCCCTATCACTGTAGTAGTAATAGTTTTCCCATTTTGAGCTTAGTTTGCAATGTGACATTTTGGACACTCACCCAAATTGACCAAAATGCCATTAGCTTTCAATTGACCATAACTTAGTCAATTCAACTTCAAATTAAAATATCCAAAGTACTAACTAACTTAGAATTTTAGTGCCAATAATAATCTAAAATAATATATAGGTTTGGAACCTTAGAAAATCAGAAATGACCAAAATAACCCTAACCATAGTTGACCATAACTTGACCAATTGAAGTCCAAATTGGGTCTACTCCTAGTTAAAGTACTCAGTATGTTATAAAAAAGCTATAGAAACTGAGTTTGCTGAATTTGGACCTCAAATGAAAAATTCGATTTTACCCCCTTAAATTTAGAAAGTTACTGAATTGCCCTTATATTTTAGAACATCCATAACTTAGTCGTCTAACCTTAGAATTTAGTGTTCTTAGACTCTATGGAATTCTTTAATAGCAACCAACAATAAACTGCATAAAAATCTAGATTTCATTATGTGTAAATTACTAAATTACCCCTTAGATCAAAATTCTTAGTTTAGACCTATAGGACCCATTTCTTATCCAAATTTAGCGTACTTGCTATCTATCTTCATGTTAGACAGTAAAAAATTATTTGGTAGTAAGAAATTTTAATTTGGAACACTAAATCAAAAAATATCTTTTCGGGCTCTTAAGTAGGGACAAAATGGTCATTTTGCCCAAAAACAAATTTAGGTTAAGCGCTCTTAAGCCATAATTTATCTATTAAATTACTAAAATCAATATTAAAATTATAATAGAATCATTTAAGTAAATAAAAGTAGTTATTAAATCAACTTAGCTAAATTTTCTAAGAATTTCTCTAAGTCTTTTCCTTAGGATTTTACACTTCACATTAGGACTATTCCTAAGATTAGGAACTAGATTATAGATTAGATTTTATTCATTGAATAACGAGATTATTCAATGAATGAATCCTTGGTTTTATTAGTTTTTAGATTTTACAATTTAATTTTGATTATTTTGTCTTTCAACCATAGATTTAGGATAGGAGAATCATCCTATTAAGTTTGAGTTTGCTTAATAGGATTTGCCTTAATCATTAGATCACTTTTAGATTGAAACTTAGATCTTAAGTTTTACTCTTTAAATTATGTGATTAATTCCAAGCCCGTGATGTTTTACCCATAATCTATAGCTTAGTAGATCTTGATCAGATCTTAGTATAGAACATCTGAATTCATAAATTAGTCAATTATAATTTATTTCTTAGATCTATAGTCGTACTTAATTGAATTAGATTAGAACTTAATCAGTTCTAATCCTTTTAACTTATAAGAGCATACTTTTAAGTCACACTTAATAGTAAGAATTTGAGATCTTGAACTTGTGTAACTTAGAATATATAGAATGGTTCAATTAGAAAATAAATGATATTACCATAATATTACCATATTACTCATTTTTCTTTGGATATGTCATATAAGAAAATATTGTTGCATGAAAATGAAAATATAGAATATTAGGATAACATTTACATTAGGTTCAGTTACTGGTTGATATGGCGCATTTTACCCTACTAGACAAGAGTAAGGAGAAATAAGGATGCTTAATATTACTCATTGAAGAGTGTGTGTTAAGCTTAGAACCCGTATAGTCTTGCAGACGTGGTTGACTCCTCAGTTGTTTTTGGACATGTCCATAGAAACAAAAGTAAAATGATTAAGAGATTTTGCATTTGTATTTACTGCCTCTTCAGTCTTACTATTCTGTTCAGCTGCCCTAGCCCAAAATGGCTTTGGGAAATTTTTATCTAGGTTTGATTGGCCAATTCTTTCTGATATGGAAGTTATACATATTTGTTTCAATTTCAATTTATTGATTATTGTATTATTTATGCATATTATTTCTGTCAGTCGTATTTCTTTACTTACCTGCTCAATTATACATATTTGTAGGATGCTAGATTTTACTACTTACTATATATACCACCTTCAAATTTTTGTTTTTAATCAGCATATGTCATGCGTTCATCAGCATGTTTAGGATTAAATCTTTTTTTTTCTTTTAGTACTTTTATTTACTGCATTTTATATCTATGTCTATTCCTTACTTAGTTTGCTTGAGGTGTGCCTTTTTACCTCAATTCCTGCTTAGTTATAAATAATGTATTTATAATTTATCCTATTCCTTATATGCTTAATACTACTATGCTAATTAGTTCACTTTTGTTTGCTTAAGTAAAATGGTGACATTAATAATTCATGTAAAATATTTAGCTTAAAATGTACTTAGACAATTTGTCTAATAAATTTCTTTCTTTTTTGGCTGGGGCCTTAACTTTGTGAAACTGACAATGTCAAATTTTGAGCAGCTTGAAGATCCAGTGCCTGAGGATGAGCCTTATTCAGAGGAGGCACAGCAAATTGGAGCTGAAGACCTTTAGTTCCTTTTATTTTCATTGTGAGGATGAGAGTTGCTTTTAATTCATTTATAACTTCAAGTAAAATGTTGTAATAATACAGGTACCCTTATGACTAAATTTACTTTCTGTACTGTCACTTTTGAGTACTTTACTTTTGTCTCTCATTAGATGTATGGTGAAATGGATGTGATATTTACTTTATATGCTTTCGCACTCTGTACTTGTATTGATTTAGTGACTGATAGTATGTTTTTATTCTGTGCACACCCTTCCTTTATTTATGGATTGTGGAGCTTACCTAATCGAATGAAAAGAGACAGATTTCCATAGTGGCACACCACCCCTTAAGTCTAATCTTGCGGATTATGGGGTGGGGCACTATGTTGGTATCAGAGAATTTCGTAAGGTGTTAGATTGGAATTTGCATTCCACTCTACCTAATGGATTGTTCTTCTGCCAATCAATCACTAATTGGATACTAAAGTTATATCCAAGTCACCATAATTATGAGCTCAGAATAATAGGAGTATAGAAATGAAAATGCCTCTATAAGTAAGATAAAATACTCGACCTAACCAAAATAATCACTTGATCTGAATATCTAGGGATATTATCACTCAACCATGTCAATGTTCGACTACTTGCAGCATTTTGAGGAAAGATGGGAGTTCAACGCATAGCTGGCTAAACGATACGGGAAAGAAGTCTAGGGCGTATCCCCTGTGAGAGCTAGAGTGTTAGAGATGATGCTGGAGCACGCCATCTACCGGGGATTAGATTTCCGCATATTAGCTAGGGAATGGTTACGCCGGGTAACCAAGATGTTCGACAATTTGGGATACTCAGATCATATCCGACTTGGCCTTATTGACATACTACACCATGACTACGTCGAGAAGTGGCAGGCACACAAGGTATGGGTGTTCGAGCATGGATCTGCTCGCCTACACCGGAAGATCACATATGCCAACTTATACCTAGCCTTCACCAAGGAATATATAAAATAGGCCATATGTTTTTGTTTACTGCTTCTCCCAATCTTATTTATGATGTACTCTTATTTTTATCTTGATTAATAAAAGAAATAAAATGTTGCAAATCTCTTACATTCTAGTCTCTGAGAATTTTTGTCTTTAAATTCAAACTCGTGCAAGAAACAATAAATCTTGAGCAAAGCCCTTCCCCAGCTGCATCTGGTAGCTCCTCTTCTGAAGTAAATGCACTGCTTGAAGCAATCAAATTAATGGTGGATTCCCACCAAAAGTAAGTGGATTCCCACCAAAAGCAAGCCGAACGAATCACAAACTCTCAAGCCAAACAGGCTCTGAGAGGATGGAACGACTGCTAATAGCCCGGATAAACCAAAATCGCACTACATCTGAAGTGGCCCTTGCACCGTAATTCTCCTACCAGCACCATGTGCAGTCCGCAGATGGACTGTTACACAATTTCCTTCACCTAAGGCCCCATACCTTCAATGGGAGCCTCTCTGCAATAGACACCGCCAGCTGGATCAAGATGGTGGAGAAAAATCTCACCAGTATTAAGTGTCCAGACTCAGAGATGATTTGACTTACCACCCACCTCCTTCAGGATGAAGTGGAGTATTGGTGGGACACCACCCGCAACACGATAGTCATCGATATAGAACTCAAATATATTACATGAGACAAGTTCATTGAAGAATTCCAGGCCAGACATATTCCCTTGTCCCTAAAAACACAAATTGGGGGGCATGTTCCAAAGGCTGCAGCAGGGCAACCATTTTGTGTCTGCATACGAAGCTGAGTTCCGTCGCCTTGCGAGGTTCTCCACCAATTTAGTTCCCACCAAATCGGACTGTTGTCACTGATTCCAAAGTGGTGTGCAGCTTCTATCAAAAGCCAAGTTATTCCTCTTCATTTATCAGACTTTTCTGAGCTCCTAGAGACCACCAAGGTGGTGGACCAGGACCAAGAAATGGAGGGACCCAAAAGGAGTCTTAGGTCAACTTCTTCCCAGCAGGATCCTCTTAAGCACGCTAGGGTGTATCAGCTTGAAGCAGAAACTCCACCCACTGACCTCTTCAATGGCTGCATAAGGCCTCATCCATATGGTCGATGCTATCATGGGAACCGTGCCTGCTACACCTGCAGAAGGCCAGGCCATGGTTATTTTCAATGTGCCGCTAAAGAGACTATCGACGATGATCAGATTGATCGCTCCAAGCGCGGACAAGTCTTCAAACTATTCCAGAAACCAGCAACAGCCCATTCAGCACTACCTCCTTCTAGAGCTTCAAGGCATGAGAGGAACATTGTCCCTCGCCTAAATACTCCAGGCCACCTCCACGGTAGACCTACGACAACAAACCTACCGACCCTGCTCGTGTTTATACCCTCACTCCAATTGAGGTTGCTGAGGATAATCACGTGGTGTCAGGTACACACTTTTGAACCCCTTTATTTTTTCAATTACTACTTGCTTAGAGTAATTAGTAATTAGTGCATCTGTAAATAAGTTCAATTTGTATAAATAACAAACCTTGCAACATACTATTCGACGCTGGAGCTAATCATTTCTTTGTGTCTGAAAATTTGGCAAAATCACACAGTCTACCTCTATATTGCCTAGCCAATCCTTGAAGCATTAGGTTACTTTCTGGAGCTCAAATGCTAGCTCATCACTTCTGTAAAGTGACAATTCCCATTGAGAATGAAGAATTTGAAGCCAAGATAGCGGTCCTCCATATAACTAACTTTGATGTGATATTGGGTATGAACTGGTTGAGCCAACACAACGCCACTATCAACTGTATGAAGAAGAAGATCACCTTGGGTAGTGGTAGTAAGGCTAAATCCTTCGTTGGTAATCTTAGTACCCGAGCTTCATTAATTAATGCTATAAAAGCAAAAAGGCAAGTCAAGAAGGGTTGTGATGCCTTCCTAATGATGATACTAGGTGAAAAAAAGGATAGCACTCCCATAACCAAGAATCCTATCATTTGTGAGTATGCTAATGTCTTCCCTGAAGACCTACCCAGTCTTCCACCCGCTCGAGAAGTGGAGTTCGCAATAGACACAATTACGTGAACCCAACCCATATCTAAAGCCCCTTATCGTATGGTGCGTAAGGAATTGCAGGACCTGAATAATCAGTTGCATGCATGCTAGAAAAGGGCCTCATTAGGCCAAGTTTGTATCCTTAGGGAGCACCAATACTATTCGTAAAGAAGAAAGATAGTTCAATGAGTATGTGTATTGAATACCGTGAGCTGAATAAAGTCACAATCAAGAACAAGTATCCGTTACCTAGCATAGATGACTTATTCGATCAGCTGTCAGAAGCCAAGGTATTCTCAAAGATTGTTCTACGATCTGGCTATCATCAACTGCAAGTCAAGGACTTGGATATCGAGAAAATAGCATTTAGGACTCGATATGGACACTTTAAGTTCTTAGTAATGTCATTTGGATTAACGAATGCACCTACAATATTTATGGATCTGATGCAGCGCATCCTCAAGCCCTACCTTAATAAATTCATTATTGTCTTCATCGATGACATTATAATCTATTCCAAGAATAAAAAGGAGCACGAAGAGCACTTAAGAAGAGTGCTAAAAGAACTGCATGACCATGAACTTTATGCTAAGTATTCCAAAGGTGAATTTTGACTTGATTCAGTAGTTTTTCTGGGGCATGTTGTATATGCCTAGGGTATTAGGGTCGATCAGAACAAGGTCAACACTATCTAGGAATGGGCTTAGCCCAAGTCAGTAACTGACATTAGATGTTTCTTGGGCTTAGCCGGTCACTACAGAAAGTTTGTGAGCTTCTCCCAAATAGCCTCTCTACTAACTAAGCTAACCCCAGAAGGTTGTACCCTTCAAATGGTCCCCAGCATGTGAGGAGGCATTCCAAGCATTGAAAAATGTACTATCCATTACTCCAGTTCTAGTTCTTCCTAAAGAATGTGTGAACTACCAAGTCTACACTGATGCCTCTGGCATATATTTGGGAGCCGTGTTAATGTAGGAAGGTAAGGTCATATCCTACGCTTCCAGATAATTGAAGACTCACAAGAGGAATTATTCAGTTCCTGATCTAGAGCTAGCCGCTGTAGTGTTTGCTTTAAAGATCTAGCATCATTATTTATATCGAATTCAGTGCTCAATATTTACAGATCACCAAAGTCTCAAGTACATATTCATACAGAGGGAATTGAATTGCTGTAACAACCCAAGTTGTTACCCAATCTGATTAAGGGCTAATCTAAGTCTTAATCTCAGTACTAAGTGCTAATTATGTCATTAAGAGTCCTCCACCAAAACTTATCCCAAATCAGGAGTCAAATGAATCAAATCTTGATTTTGGAAAATCCAAAAACTCTAGAATTGGATCCCTCTAAATTGACCTCAAATCAAAAATTGGACTTTGCCATTGCTCTCATTGCCCCCAAATTAACTAGGGGTGATGTTTTCGTGTCAATCGGAAGTCATCAAAATTTTATTGAATATTTTAATAATATTTAAATACCCAAAATTAAGAAATTAAAATACTTGTCGGATCAAAAATCCGACATCGCTGTTGCATTCCTCACCCCTCAATTATCTAGAGCTGAATATTTGAAATATTTTAAGATCAATTTATTTAATTAAATTAAATAAGGAATTAATTAATTTAAATTAAAAAATATTATTACTAATTAATATCCTAACGGCGCTGTCCACGTAAAACCCGCGCGCCATCAAGATCCTCTAATATCATTTTTGAGACCGATTGATTCTTCGGGTCGATCAGAGGCTTTTGATCAGAAGGATCGAACGGCTCGAGCTTGTCGTCCTCGACTTCTTCGCGTCCCCGCCATGCAGCGAACCACCACGACCTTGCCCTACACGGGGCTCCGCAGCCTCGGCTACTCCGTCCAGGGATCCTTAAGGACCTAGTCTGCAGCCCAGAGAGCTCCTTTGCGCAAAATCAGGACTCTAGGAGCCGATCCAGTCGCCCATTCGAAACTTAATCGCAGCGAACCGTCGATCAAGTACACTCCAAACCCTCATCTCCTTCAATCAAATTGATATGCCTCGATCTGCATGCTTTTTCCTCACTAAGGATTAGAAGATGAGCAGGTCTGATCGAGCAATGCTCAGCTCGATCATCCAAATTTGGCTCAAACCCTACAGTAGATACCGTTACCCTTTTGTCCGCCGAGCTTAGTGCCTAGTGTTTGACCCCACCGTCGACCCGCTGCGCCATAATCGTTGATCCAGCCAGGGTTGTGTAGGTGAGGCCAAGCCCTACCCAACGGTGTGCAAGCCAAGCTGTCTCGCCACTAGGTTAGCCATGAAATCGCGTGCCCTAACATCAAACCCTCGGGTGTGGCCCGGGGTAGGAGAATGCTCTCAGGTCGGGCCGGGTCGACCCGGGCTCGACCTGCAGTCCGCAGACCGCGCGTCTGCGCAGACGCGCTGTGGGACCCGCTTTCTCGACATGGCGCCTCAGGGTTGGGCCGCATGTCTCGGTGGGGCCCGCATTGACATGGTAGTCGCTGTCGTCCCGACAGTGGGTCCCACCTGCAGTGTCACATCCACTCCAATAACGCCACGTGTCCCGTGGGCCCCTCCGCCTCTGTCGTAGCCAATCGTGGCCTGCCACGTATCCGTGGCGGGTCCCGCAGCCATTAATGCCTACATATAAAATAATATATATATATATATATATATTATATGTATTAATATATATATATATACATATATATAAGTTTATAATTTAAATAGACAACTTTATATTAATTAGATTAATTAAATTAAATTAACCTAATACTTAACTAATAGTTAATTAATTATAGTTAATAGTAGGGTTAGTTGTTAATTAATTAATCATTAGTCAGCTAATTAGTGGTTAATTAACATTAAATTAATTAAACAATATATTATTTAATTATTAAAGTAACTTAATTAACTAGTTAATAGTAATTATAATTAATTAATATTAAATAGTAGTTAGTTTAATTAAGTTAGTTAATATTATTTAAGTAATTTAATTAAAAAAGTAAATAAATTTATATTGTATAAATGAATAGTAATACTATTTAATTTAAATTAAAAAGAATTAATGCAAAACTTTAAAGCCTCATAACTTTTAATACAATGATTCAAACATATTAAATATATGACTCATTTTACTCAGAAAAATAAAAAGAATCAAATGACGTAATTCAAAAATTCGATTCGGAGTATATTTAACATAGTGACATTTTAGGTCATAAATAAATTCTCATAACTTTTTACATAGTGATCTAAATAAAGGCAATATGGGTCTTAAAATACTCAGGAAAATAGCCTCATCACTATAGTAATATTAGTTTTCCCATTTGGAGCTTAGTTCGTAAGGTGACAATTAGGACCCTCACCCAAAAATGACCAAAATGCCCTTGGTTTTCAATTAACCATAATTTAATCAATTCAACTCCAAATCAAGAAATTCAAAGTGCTAAATAGCTTAGAATTTAGTGCCAACAACAATCTAAGATAATATTTAGGTTCAAAATCTTAGAAAATCAAAAATGACCAAAATACCTCAAACCTTAGTTAGGTCATAACTTGACTAATTGAAGTCCAAATTAGGTCTACTCACAGTTAAAGTACTCAGTGTATTATAGGAAAACTATAGACCCTGAGTTTGCTGAATTTAGACCTCAAACATAAAACTTTAGTTTTTGCCCCTTTGACCTTTAGAAAATTACTGAATTGCTTTTAAATTTCAAAACCTCCATAACTTAGCCAATTCACCTCATAATTTAATGTTTAACTAGACTCTTTGGAATCCTTGAATAATAACCAACAATAAACTATATAAAAATCTAAATTCTATTAAGTGTAAATTACTAAATTACCTCTTATGTCAAAATCCATAGTTTTGACCTATATGACCCGTTTCTTATCCAAATTGAGTGTACTTACTGTCTATCTTCATGTTAGACAGTAAGGAATCATTTGGCAGTAAGAAAACTTAATTTGGAACCCTGAATCAAAATGTAACTTTTCGGACCAATTGAAGGGGCAAAATGGTCATTTTGCCCAAATTTTAGGTTAAATGTCCTTAACCCATTATTTACCTTTTAAATCATTAAAATTAATATTTGAACAATATTAGAATTATTTAAGTGAATAAAATTAGTTATTAAACAAATTAGTTAAATTCTCTGAAAACTCTCCTAAGTCTTTTCTTAGGATTTTACACTTCATATTAGGACTAATCCTAAGACTAGGACTAGATCATATGTTAAATTTCATTTATTGAATAACGGAGTTATTCAATGAATGAATCATTGATTTTATTAGTTTCTAGATTTTACAACTTAATTTTGATTATTTTATCTTTTAACTTTATATTTAAGATAAGAGAATCATCCTATTGAGTTTCACTTTGCTTAAATAGAATTTGCCCTAATTTGTAATTCACTCTTAATATAACCCTAGATTCCTTAGATTGTACCTTTGGATTATGTGTTTAAACTTAAGCTTGTGTTGTTTAATTTATAATCCCTAGTTTAGAAGATCTTGATCAGATCTTAGTTAGAACGGCTAAATTCATCAAACTAAGATATTGTGATTTATTAATTAACTTATAGTTGTACTTGATTGAGTTAAATTAGAACCTGATGTAGCACCCCACCTCATCACCGTACGCAAAAGAGACAGTTATAATTAATTTCGGCGGTGGAGCGGTGCGCCACTCAGGGAGGAATAACTCATCTCCCCGAATAGCTAGAAGCTAAGCCCTCCTGAAGGGCTGCTGACTCAACCTCAAGGAGGGTTGAGAGCTAATACTTAAGATAAGAGTAGTATCCTTATTCTAAGTATTAGATAAATACATACACTGAATTTAGATAATAATAGGAATCCAATATATGTATAAGATGTCAGCATTTCTAGTATGCTGGTCACATCACAATACTAAGTATAAGTAAAATATAATAGAGTGTGGAAGCTTAAAGCAAACATCCAGAAATATTCATCACAGAAGTTGTATAAAAATATTTGTCTCAGAAAAGAAAAGAAAATACATCCAGAATTATTACAAATATGTTACTGAATAACAGACATAGAGCTAAGTGCTGAAGTGAAAATAAACTAAGCAGAAAAGTAAAACTGAAGAAGAGTTCGCTAATGCTCCACGGGCTCCTCCTGGATCTCCTGGGTGTCCTCCTGACCTGGCTCAATATAGTGCTTAGGATCTAGCAAATTGCCATATCCTAAAAGTACCCCATGTTAGATAATAAGTCTAACACATCGAAATTAATCTAAACAGTTCTAATTATTCATTTAATATTTATATAATATAAGTAAATCTGCAGGAAAACTGGGAAAATAACTGAAAGTGTAAAATTGAATAAAACTGTACGAAATTAAAGCAAGTAAAGTAAAACTGAACTGTAAACTGAATACTAAAAGTAAATCAAAACAGTATTGAATATGAAACTGAGTAATCATATATAAAACTATATTATATGTCACTGAAATTATGCATTTGAATATGCCACAACACTGTACACTACTGATATACAACCAAAATATTACTGAACTATTATGAGCAGTACGGTCCAATGTATACATACATCCAGTTGGGAATACTTTTTACTGATGAT
Organism: Gastrodia elata; assembly: GCA_016760335.1. Lineage (NCBI taxonomy): Eukaryota > Viridiplantae > Streptophyta > Magnoliopsida > Asparagales > Orchidaceae > Gastrodia > Gastrodia elata. The sequence continues at coordinate 45,589,365 of CM028675.1, read as the reverse complement.
GCCGATACATCCTAAAATTCCCCAGTCAATATATACAACATTTAGTAACTCATAGATCATCACTGATACTTATATATCATTTTGATACTCACATATCATGCTTATGCTCATGATCATGCTTCTAGGCTACATGAGATAAATCTAAAAATCCAGAAAATGCTTTGAAATTTGATGATGAATCCTAGGTCTCCATGGTGCAAAATCCTGCTAAAAGGATTCTGACTCTTAGGTTCTAATTCAATAATTGGTTAAAGTTAAGATTTTACTTAAAAGTCATTAGCTGGGATGTTGTATACACATAGTTAGCATATTTGCAAGAAATGTAGATTTAACACTTAGCTTGTTTAAACTGCACTTATCGAAGCACACTACGATAGGAGGCAGAACCCAGTCACAGTTTATATATCAAGCTAAACTGTTAAATGACCTAATTACAAGCATACTTAGTGGTTTACACAAAGTGACTTAAGATACTTAGTTTGCTTAAACTGCACTTATCAAAGTGCACTACGATTGGAGGCAGAACCCGGTCGCAGTTTATATCTTAAACTAAGGATCTTGTTCACTAATTGTAACACTCTTAGTCTTGGAAGATTTACTCTAACGGGACTGTATTTGTATAATCCCTCGGGGTAGCACCTGGTCATAAGTCCACATTGGAGTGAATCAACTAATCCTGAATACTACTGAAATAATCCAGTACTATGGGTATACCCTATTATACCCAACTAATAATCTAGGTTCAGATGATTCTATTTAATTAATAAGGATTTATCAAAGTTATTAATCCTTACTCTAAATAGGTGTGTCCTATACAAGGCTTCAAGGATGTGATCAAAAGATCACTCAACATAGGTTATTACCACAAGGAATAAGTCCCATTTTAAGCACTTTAGATGATTCATACCTCAAGGTATCCAGCTCAACTTCTAAGATTATGAAGGATCATCTAAGTTTTCTTCCTCAATATGTTACAAAAGTCATTCCTATCTCAATGCATCAATAAGTAAGATCTTTAAACATTTTCATAATGATCCTAACACAAGACCCTTAAGATCTCACTCTTCTACTTCTTAAGTTAACATTCAAGTGGTCAGATCAGATGATTGAAATTCATTTGATCCTTTTCTATTCTATAATTATGAGATAAAATCAAGGATATTATTAGAGTTAGGTCATTTCATAAATCATTATAATTTTATTATAATCTTTATGATAATATTCTTATATAGGAGAAAATCAAGGATTTAAAGTTTGAATTATAATATTTCAATCACATATTCAATATTAACCCTAGCACTTCTAATTCAATGATTTAAGATCAATATCAAATCATGTACATTATTAGAATAATGTCAATTGAATTATCTTACAATCAAGTTAATTAATTAAGTGATTAAGGTTTAGATCTTAATCAAGACAAGCTAGGATTTAACCCCTAACCTTTCTATCATTAAGACCAATGTTTATTTAAAGGTCAATGACAAATCAATGTATTATTGGTTTATTATTGATGTTACACTTTAGGTTTATATTAAGTATCATCTACTAAATCAAGTTATTAAGATTAATATGTTCAAGTTTACTTTAATGGCAATTACGCACAATTAAGTGTCCAATTAAGTGTTAAAAGCTTTCTAACATACATCCGAATAACATGAAAGCATATGAATGACATAAAATAAAAAAGGTAATTAATGTTAATCAAACTCTAAATCAAACCTAAGAGATTAGCACATAATTACAATTCCAAAAGAGGACCTAAGTACCATGCCATTTGGTTGTTAAAGTATATCGATTTAATACAAGCATGTAAGGGTCCTACTATTCAGCAATTAGCACAACACTTTTAAGGTACATAATAGACATTGAGCACTTAATAAAAGTAACAAAGTTTCAAAATTGATTTCCATATAGAATTTTATGCAATGCTCAATTTTAGCTAAAATATGTTTAAATTTGATATTATTTAGTCCCACTAGGGTCCTAAGGACCTTAAAATACAAAAACAGTGAAGTTTTGGCCATTTCAGCCAAAACTGGGCAATATTAGAAGAAATTCTAGGCATTCTACAAGTTTGGGTGCTGCAGCGCACTGCAGCGCGCTGTAGCACTTTTCGCGCGGCAGCACGCACTAGCGCTTTTCGTGTGGTAGCGCTTTTCACACAGCGACGCGCGGTAGCGCTCTTAGTGCTGGGGTGCGCTGCGGCCCGCTGCGGTGCGCTATGGCACGCAGCAGCAGTTCAATTTGCAAAACACTGTTTAAATAGTCATTTTTCTGATTTTCTAAGGTTCCTCATGAAATATCGTTGTAGCCCGCTGCAGCGCGCTACAGCACGCTGTAGCGGTCTACTTTGCAATTTATTGTTTAATTAATTTAATATATGTTTTTATATGTTTCGAAGCATCCTAGCTATACGAAAAATATGGATAAAGGACAGGGTGTGCAAAATAGATGAAAACATAGCAGATTTCTATGAAGCTTTTAAGAGTCTTAATAACTTTCATACATATTTATGGACTTCCAAAGGTTCATTCAAGCATTATAGTATCATGAAAGAGATAAGGAGAGGAACAAATGGGTACTCTTAGTCCTTATGAGGGGAGGAAGAGAACTCTTATTTTCTTCAAATTCCTTGGAGGTGGAGAGCTGCACTTCTTCTTCTCCAACAAGCACCCAAGGAAGAAGGAAGAAGGGAGAAAGGAGGAGCTCAGCTTTTTTTTTTTTTTTTTTGCAAAAGGAAGGAAGAAGGATTTGAGCTCCTTCTTAAAGGAGGAGAAGCAATGATGAGCCTCGGGAATAGGCCATCATGAGGCCTAGGGAGTGGGAGAAGGAGACCATTAAGCTTGCCTAAGGAAGGCATAAGGGCACCGGCTAGGGAGAGGGGCTGACAGGATGAATAGAAAATTTAAGAAAAATTGCAAGATTATGACTAGATAATCCCCTAATTATTTCTTTGATTATTTTAAAAATTCAGATTTTTGAAACGTGCTCTGAAAATTTCCAAAAATTCACCCCTAGCTAATTTCAGGGTGAGGAATCTAACGGCAAAGTCAAATTTTGATTCCGATGATTATTTAATTATGCTAATTTTCGGGGTATTTAATTATATTAAAATATTCTCAAAAATTTGACAACTTCCAAATGCGTCCAAAATATCACCCCTAGCTAATTTGGGGGTGACGATCGCAACGATGAAGTCGGATTTCAATTTTAAGGTCAAAATAAATACCTCAATTTTTTAATTAATTAAGTATTAAAATAATCCAAAATAATCGATTGAGCTTCGAATTGCTCCAAACCTTTAGGATTTGATTCTAATGATTAGATAAACTTAATGGAATAATAATTACAATATGATTAGGCTAAATTCAAGCTGGGTAACAACCTTAGTTTGTTACACCTGATCAGTTCTAATCATTTTTAACTTATAAGGCCGTATTTCTAAGTTACACTCGATGTATGAATTGGAGATCTTGAACTTGAGTAACTTAGAATAGTTAGAATAGTTTAATTAGATAATAAATGATATCACCATATTTTAGTACAGTCCCTTGCTTACTACTTGAATTTTGTTGCTTACTCATTCCTTAAAATTGTGCTTTAACTACTTGGACATGTCATATAAGAAAACATTGTAGGATGAAAATGAAAATATAAAATATTAGGATAACATTTGCATTGGGTTCAGTTATTGGTTGATATGGCACATTTTATCCTATTGGACAGGAGTAAGGAGAAATAAGGATGCTTAACATTACTTATTGAGAAGTGTGTGTGAAGCTTGGAACACATTTAGTCTTGCAAATGTGCTTGACTCTTCAGCTATTTCTGGATGTATCCATAGAAACAAATGTAAAATAACTAAAAGATTCTACATTTATATTTACTGCCTCTTCAGTCTTACTGTTCTATTCTGTCTGCCCTAGCCCAGAAAGGCTTTGGGAATTTCTACCGGGGCCTGATTGGCCAATTTTTCCTGATATGGCAGTTATACATACATGTTTTAGCTTCAGTTTACTATTTAATATATTATTAATGCATGTTATTTTAGTCAGCTATATTTCTTTACTTACATACTCATTTATACGTATTTATAGGATGCTAGATTATATACTGCTTACTATATATACCACTTTCAGATTTCTATTTTAATCAGCATATGTTATGAGATCATCCGCATATTTAAGAGTAGACCTTTCTTTTAGTACTTTAACTTACTGCATTATTAATGTATACCTATTCTTTACTTAGTTTGCTTAAGGTGTGCCTTTTTACCGTAACTCCTGCTTAATTATAAATATTATATTTATAACTTATCCTATTCTTTGTATGCTTACTGCTTCTATGCTAGTTAGTTCACTTTTGTTTATTTAAGTAAAATGATGATATTAATAATTCATGTAAAATATTCAGCCTGAAATATACTTAAACAATTTGTCTAATAAGATTTTTCTTTTATTGGTTGGGATCATGGCATTATGAAACTGACAATGTCAGATTTTGAGCAGCTTGAAGATCTAGTGCCTGAGGAGGAGCCTTATCTAGAGGAGGCACAACAGATTGGAGCAGAGGACCTTTAGCTCCTTTTATTTTCATTATGAGGATTAGAGTTACTTTTTAATTCATTTATAACTTTAAGTAAAATGTTGTAATAATACAGGTACTCTTGTGACTGTGTTTACTTTCTATACTATTACTTCTAAGTACTTCACATTTTATCTCTCATTTGATGTATGGTGAAATGGATGTGATGTTTACTTTTTATGCTTCTGCACTCTATACCTGTGTTGATTTAGTGATTGATAGTATGTTTTCATTCTGTGCACACCCTTCCCTAATTAGTGGATTATGGATCTTACCTAATCTCATGATAAGTGTGGGATATTCCAGAGTGGCACACCATCCCTTAAGCCTAATCCTGTGGGTTAGGGGAGGGGTGCCAAAGTTGGTATCAGAGAATTTCATAAGGTGTCAGATTAGAATTTTCATTCAACTCTACCTAATGGATTGTTCTTCTGCCAATTAGTCACTAACTGAATACTAGAGTTACTCCAATGTACCATAATTATGAGCTCTAAATAATATGAGTATGGAAATAAAAATGCATCTATAAGTAAGATAAAATACTCAACCTAACAAAATAATCACTTGATTTGGACATCTAGGGATAACATTACTCAAACATGTCTATGTTTGACTACTTCACCCACTTTGAAAAAAGATGGGAGTTCGATGTAAAATGTTGCAAATCTCCTACATTTTGGTCTTCTAAGAATGTTTTGTCTTCAAATTCAAACTCTTACAAGAAATAATGAATCCAGGACAAAGCCCTTCCCCAGCTGCACCTTGCAACTCCTGTAACAGTCCTAGTTGTTACCCTAGCTAAATTTAGATTAATTAAGCTAAACTAAGTTCTAATTTTGATTCCGTTGAACTCATTGAGTCATTTAAACATAATCTTAGAAGTTTGGGATCAACCAGAGCTTAATTGAGAATTTTGATATTTTTGCTTATTTTTGAGCTCTAAAAAATACTTAAATTAAATGATCTCCAAATTAAAATATGATTTCATTTTTGAATTCCTCACACCTCAATTAACTAAGAGTGAAATTTTGGGAATTTTTGGAGCTCATTTAATGATAAATTGGATTTATAAAATTAAATAGAATTTAAGTTGATTATTAAATGAATTAATATTAATTAAATTAAATATATATATTTTTACATATTTGGGATTCACTGTCAGGACCGCGGCAGATTCGCTGCGGGGTCCCAGCAACGGTGCGTGGAATTCAACCAATGGATGCGTTAGCACGCATCCTAACACAATCCATCCAATGACGGGATCTCCTCCGTCGTAAGATCTAATCCTAAACGTTGGATCAAGCAAGTATATCCAATGGCTGTCAGCTTATTTGTGGTATATCGTTTAAGTGGCATATCAGAGCCATTCGAGACCAACGGCTCTGCGATCAGACGGTTCCCAGCTCCCCGCGATTGTGGATCATCCCCTTACTCTCACCCATCGCGTGTCTGGTATTTTTGATAGCCGAATCCCTTCCAGCCCTTATGGCAGTATAGGGATGGTGTCGTTCTTCCCCATATACCCTCAGCATGACCACTGGCCGATAGTAGCATCCCAGATTACCCTTAACTGTTGGGTTGAGCCTTACCTTCAATCCGAGCCAAGGCCATGGAGCCCGAGCTCTGGCTTCCACCCCCAGTGCTCCTAATGCTTATAAATACCTTCAAGATATCACAGTGAGTCCCTTTGCTTAGGAATCAGTGGCGTTGGGCCTAGCTCAATGCTGATAGTGGGAATTCACTGTTGGGATTGAGCTTTGTCTAGACGGAGTGTCGACACTCCTCTAAAATCCCGAACCCCCAATTCCTCTCAAATCCATCTCTGATCAATATGGCAAGCTAACCAGACCCAATGCAATTGTTCCTAGGGTCTGGGATAACTTATCGCAATCGTTCAATCATCTTGTTTCTGCCACGAGTTTGTAGTCAAGCTCAAGTAATGACCTGATGATCCATGGCACCCCAAAGCTTGTGGCCAGAGGGCTTCGATCCGCCTCACCATCAGGATGGTGTATGGACTGAGCTCTAGCCAAACGATTGTATCTGTGAGGAAAATTTACTCCTCACAGTAAGCACTAGATGCTAGGATTAGGGCCAAGACTATCGAATATCCATTCGGCGAACCAGTGCGTCCCAGAGAGGGCTTAATAGTGGGATCGATGCGTCTTGACTCCATGAACGTGTATGGATTAATTTGAGCCGCCAGCATTGCCTGAGCATCGAGAATTAGGGCGCTGAAGTTTTCCCTGGTCGGCCCATCGTGAAAGATGTGCGAGGATGATGACACTATCACCTTGGGCCGGGCCATCCCAGGCCCGCGCGGTGCGATAGTGCCGGTCCAGCTAGGCCTCGCTCCGACCCACATTTTTTTGATTTCGGGTCAGGTTAATTAAATCAGAATTATGGAATTATTTTCCTTCTGTAAATTAATGGATAAATAGATTTAATCAAATGCCCTATGATTTTAATGTTAATAAATAATCAGATTAAATTGTTTGAATAACTTTAGTTATACTCATCCTAATAGTAAAATCCAATATATTATTTTAATCAGAAAATACAAGGATAAATAATTTAAAATAAAATCAAAGATCCAATGGTTATATTTTAAATTATTGCCTACTCTTTTGATATTTGTATTTAATTTATAATAAATTCATTAATTGTTCAAAAATATTGATTAAGGTCTTTGATTGCTCATGAGACCAAAGAGGACCTATGTAGACCATTAAAAGTAATTTTAGAACTTCAAATTTTCTAATCACCTCTTAATTACCTGAATATGTGATTAGTGATTTAAGCCTTGGATTAGTCTCTAATTTTGATGAATCCAGTTCTTAATGCTTATTATGTATAGTAGAGCTTATAAATGTGTTTGGATCTTTCTAGTATGCCTTAATTCCCTTAATCACTTTAATTGGCCTTAAGGTGTGATTAGTGAGAATTAAGCTAATAATGCTATCAATTCTAAGTTGATTATCTTATCTATTTCACTAATCAATATGAAGTTCATTAAAATAGACTTGAATCAATTTAGAGGATTAAATCTTAAAATCCCATTTTTAGCCTTAAGAGTGGCATTTTGGTCAATTTGACCAAAATAGGTTTAAGCACCCCTTAAAGCCTTGAAAATTTCAGTAAAGTATCTCTAATCAACTCATTAGCACCTTTCTGAAATCTTATGTTGCTAAGGGTGAAGTTAAGTAAAAAAATTCTAAAAAGTTCTAATTAAGATCTTAAGAGTACTCAAAACCACTTCCTTAAGAGAACAAACCTAAATAGCATTAGTGCTAAATCTTTAGTTTAATTACTTTACTAAGTTGATTCATAAGCCATAAATCTTAAGTTAATGCTCTTTTAAAGGTTCTAAGTTTAGTTTTAACTTGGATCTAAAGTGATCAAACCTTAGATCTTAGATATTAGACCTTAAACTTTAGATCATCTAATTGAATTGAATCATCTTCTTTGGAATTTCTTAAGTGATTAATTATTTAATCATTTTGAAACCTCCTTGTGGGTGTAGGATTAATTCAATATATAGCATAATGGAATTAGTCTAAAGATTGAATATATATCTTAGATTCTTAGTTCTTAAATTATTATTTTATCTTATAATACTATAATAACCTTTCATTAAGATCTAAATTTCTAAATCCTTCAGCTTATATGATTTTGCACCTTTAGACTATGTCTGAGTGTGAACCCTAGATCCTCATTAGGATATCACATTGGATTCAGGATTTGAACCCCATATGTGGAATTTAAGTCCAAAATCCTCAAACTTGATTTAATTGATCAAGATTTGGGTTAAGTGAGTATAATAATGACAATTAGGCTGTTGATTTATTTACTTTGAACCTTTATAGTCATCACTTGATTTTGAATTAAAACTTATAAAGTTCCAAGGATAAACAATTAGTCATGAATCTGATATTATACTCGATAGCTGGATATTGGAGATTCTAAACTTGTATCTCCTCAAAATAGCTAGATTTGGATAAATTAGACAACAACAGATACCACATAAGTCTAGTTGAGTCTCTTGCTTACTTTAACTTTGATTGCTCTGCACACCTTGAATATTGAGCCTTATTCCTTTAGCATAATAGTAGAACTTAAGATATGGAAGATACTTCCTAAGTTAGTATTTGCAAAGCATAACATTCACTCAGTTCTTTCAATATATTCAGTCTAGTAATGTATGTCCTAGCTTAGTCTACCTCATCAGTTCTAGTTTTATTATAGAATAGACTTGGACCTAGCCCACTGCTTGGCTAGGATGGATACATGTCTTATTTTATAAGTTCTTCTCGGACCTAGCTCTGATAATGCCTAGGATGGACACATGTTGAACTTTCTGTTCAGAGGCCCTGTATGGCATGCTTCTATTATGGCAGTACTATGTCTTAGGCTTACTCTTACTTCAGTTCAGTTTTGGTGATTTTAGTTGCTTTGCCACATGTCTCAGTGGCTTTACTCTTTAGCTCATTTATACTTTTAGCTTTCTTTTGCCACATGCTTTAGTGGCCTTTTATATATATTAAATATACATGCTTATATATATGTTCTTATTGTGTAGTTAATAAATATTGGCATGTTTAGGATGCTAGTTTTGTATGTTCATTTCAGTATCTTTCAGTACAGTTTACTTTTATAAAATCAGCATATCTTCATGTGATCATAAGCATGTTAGGATCAGTTTATTTAAGTACTTATAGTTATTTTTGCTCTTTAACCTCACCTTGTTTAGTTTCATGTTTTGTACATACTTGTTGATCAGTTATAAATGAAGTGTTTATAGCCATCCTGTGCTTTATAGCTTGATGCACTTTATATTGCTTGCATATTTCAAGTATTTAATGTGATATCTTTAAATATTCAATTTACTTAAATAGCATAAAATATACTTAGACAATTTGTCTAACTGTAATTTTTTTTTTGTTGGCTGGGGCCCTAGCATTTGTGATACTGATACATGTCAGATTTGGAGCTGTTCATTGGTGGTTCTGTAGCATTGGAGCCAGTGCATGAGGAGGATCTTCCTACTGCCGTTTAGTTAGACCTTTCCTTTTTCTTGCAGTCAGATTGAGAGATATTTTTTTCTTTTAATTCAGTCTGTAATAATTAAATTTTAGATATATTTACTTTCTGCACTTGAGCTGAGTTATTGTTTCCTTTACTCTTGTATACTATGCTGTGATATGGATGTTATGTTATATTATTTTCTGCTTCCGCTACTTCGATATATTGATGTATGTTTATCGTTCCAGGTGACAAGTCCTTGGCTTAAGGCGAGTTGGGTCTTACCTAACTCTACTTGAGTTAGGGATTTGCCATAGTTGGAGCACTGTACTCCTTGTGTTTATGCTAATATCAGTATTAGCATGGCCGCAAAGGGTACGGGGCCCCATAGTTGGTATCAGAGAACACCATAAGGTATCAGAATGGGATATGTGATTCCTTTCTACATAATGGACCATTTTTCTGAAGTGCAAACCTTAAGATATAACATCCATAACATAGTACTATCAGTAACTCTCTAAAAAATGTAGAATAAAAATACTCATCCTAAAAATCCAATTATCTCTAGTTGACAAAAAACCATTACATTCTACTATTATGATCAAATGGATCATGAAGAGTCTAACTTGGACTATTATCTGCATGCCTTTGAGTTGGCTTGTAGCTACAGTTTCAAATGGAGACAATAGAACAAATGGAAAATTAAAGGAGTTTCAACAAAAGGAACTCTAGTCTTAGACAAACTTCTACATCAAAAGGCATACCGAGGGTTTGACTCTCCTATCTATGCACAGGAGTGGTTGAGCCGAGTAGAGTCAGTCTAGAGGCACATAGAGTGTCTAGAGTCCCTCTTGGTTGACATAGTAACCAATCAGATGCTAGACTATGTGGGAGTCTGGTGGTATGATACCATCAAGAAGCTCGAACAAAAATGCAAGAGAAAGCGTCAGGAAGTGATCTTTGAAGATTGTTGTGTTGCATTTAGGGATGAGTACATTAAGGGTGTCTGAGTGTTAGTTAGAGTAATTATCATTTTTTGTTACTTAAATGATTTTTTATAGTATGGTGATTTTTGGCATTTTTCTGAATCTTATATAAATCTTCATTTCAAAAGTAAATGAGAATTTTTGGCATCAATTAGAAATTTAATTACTACCTTCCTTAGAATGATCCTGAAATTTAGATTTGTATTGCCCAACTAGAATGAATTATGGATCACCCCCTACTGCTACCCCTATTAAAATTGTTGTCGCTTCAAGTAGTTCTTCTGATGAACTTGCTCATCTATGAGCAATGGTGGCAACCTTGTTGGAGAATCAGGATCAACAAGCACTAGTAATGCAAAAGATGATGTCCGATCATCCAGTACTAGCTATTGCTACTGCTCCTGCTATTCCGCAACATCCTTTTCCTTCCCATCATTCCATGGATGGTCTTCTCCACAACTTCTTAAGATTAAGGCCTTCCACCTTCAGTGGAAACTTATCTCCAATAGACACAGCCGACTGGCTAAAAACTATCGAAAATGATCTAATCCGTCTGAAAATTCCAAATTTAGAAGCCGTCCATCTCACGGCACATCTGTTCCATGCTAAGGCAGAATACTGGTGGGACGAGGTTCAAAATACCATATTTGTTGATTATAAACTTGAAGACATCCTTTGGGATGAATTCGTAGAGGCATTCAAGGTCGATTTCATTCCCCCATCTGCACAAAACATCATAACGGATACGATTCTGAGGTTGACTCAGGGAAGTCATTCTGTCACCGACTACGAAAGAAAGTTTTGTAGGTTGATTCATTTTGCCCTAGAGATTATCCAATCTGAATTGGCTAAGTGCCATCGCTTTCTCAGTGGACTACGAGATTCATTGAAAGATCTGATTGTTCCACTTTGTCTGACTAGCTTCTTTAAGCTAGTAGAGACAGCCAAGGTGCTTGAGCACCATTACTCAAAAAGAGATCTCAAGCAAAAGATGCAGTAAACTCTTCACCGACATGAAGCCTTCAAAAGGCATAGACCTCACTCTACAAAGGTCCATCAAATTTAGGCTGCACCAACTGTCGAACCCATTCAAGTTGTAACAGGCCTCATCCGTATGGCAAGTGTTACCACTTTGGCCATAAGTGCTACACATGTGGGTGTCCGAGCCACGTGTTCTATCATTACACCTACATAGAGATAGTGGATGGAGTCCATATTAAGCAGTATCAGAAGAACCAAGTATTCAGGGCAACTCCACTAAATAGGAGAGAACCAGGTTTCGCCATAATGCCAGCCCCTGCATCTGAAGTTGCTTTAGAGCAGCCCTCAGCTTCTAAGTCCCAGAATAATCCCAAGAAGCAGGTAAGCAATCATCCTGCTGGTCCTACGTGAGTATATGCTTTAACGCTGTTGGAAGCCACATAAGCCAATGATGTGGTTTCCGGTACATATTTCTGAACTTTTGCTTTCATTTCTGTACCTTAATCATTGCAATTTATTAATGTGATTCGTATAGATAAATTAGGCACGTTGTATTTTAATGACCAGCCCTACAATGTGTTATTCGACACTAGTGCTAGTCATTCATTTATCTCTAAACATTTTTCCAACATTCTTAAATTACACGCGTATAACTTAGCAAAATCATTAAGTGTTAGACTTTCATCTGAAGCCCAACTCAGTGCTCATAAGTTCTGTAATGTCAAAGTCCCATTGAATAGTCAGGAGTTTGATTCCAAATTAATCATCCTACCATTAGCAAACTTTGATATCATCCTTGGAATGAACTAGCTCAGTGACCATAATGCCATAATAAATTGCCTTAAGAAGAAAGTCACTCTTCATTCCCAAGGCAAGTCTAAAACCTTTATAGGAAAAGTCAGTACACAACTATCGTTAATCAATTCTATTAAGGCTGAACAATTGATCAGTAAAGGTTGTGATGCTTTTTTAGTCACTATGATGGGTAAAGCAAGAAAAAGTATCCCTCTCTCTGATTGTAAGGTAATTAAGGAATTTATCGATGTATTCCCAGAAGATTTGCCTGGTGTACCTCCTCTTAGAGAAGTAAAGTTCTCTATTGAATTGATTCTGGGTACCCATCCTATATCTAAAGCTTCGTATAGAATGGCGCCTAAGGAACTTCAAGAACTCAACGAATAGTTACAAGAGCTCTTGAATAAAGGCTTTATTAGGCCAAGTATGTCTCCTTGGGGAGCACTTGTGGCGCCCCGCACCCTTAATCCGCCAAAGCATTAAGTTAAGGGTGGAGTGTCACTCTGGCTAACCCCTCACTTACCATTGCATTAGAATAAACTCCACAATCCACCTGATTAGGGAAGGATTAACATATAATCAATCTAACAGTCACTATATAAGTAAACATACAGAGTGCGGAAGCAATAAATGACATCCAAACATCGCAATATAACATAAGTGCAAAACATGACTCAGAATATAAGCATATAAGTCCAAATGCATAGTTAAGGGTACCTGTATTATTATAATATTTAAAATTCAAATAAAAAGGAAATGCAAATACACTCATTCTCATAAATAAATCTAAGGACTATATATGCTCTGGTCCGAGCTGCTGCTCCTCCTCTAAGTATGGCTCCTCCTCAGGTACTGAATCTTCTACCTGCTCTGCGCCTGTCATTGTCGATTTCACAATGTAGGGCCCCAGCCAAAAAAGAGAAAATATGATTAGACAATTTGTCTAAGTACATTTTAGGCTGATACATTTTTATACGTTTTATAATATCACCACTTTACACAATTTTCCTAAGCAACAATATATAAAGGAGCGACTGGCAATACAATAAGAAAGAGGAAAAGCTATAAATAACATTTATAACTTAAACAAAGGAGGCTAATACATGCCTCAAAAGCAAAGTAAACAAGATAAGGCATATAATATAAGCAACTAAACATATGCTGAAAGAAAATACTACATCTTAATACATGATGGTGATCAAATAAAATATGCAAATTACAATAATAAATCTCAGCAGTGATACATATAAATAGCAACAAAATCTAACATCCTACTATATATAAGCTGTACAAAGAAATAGCTGACTGAATAAGCAATGCTAAAACATAGCCAAATACTAAAATTGCACATCAAACTCTGTATACTAACTACCATATCAGAAGACTTGGCCAAACTGGCCCACATATATATACATCTCAATCTGCAAACATACTGAATATACTGCATGATTGAAGAGGCAGATAATACTTATGCAACATATTTTAGTTATTTTACTTTTGTTTCTATGGATAACTATTAGAAATAACTGAAGAGTTAAGCATGTCTATAAGACTATATGGGTCCCAAGCCTAACACACTCTCCTCAATGAGAATGTTAGGCATCCTGATCTCACCTTACCCCTGTCCATCGGGGCAAATGTGCACCATAATCACCATAAATTGGACCCAAAGGCAACTGTTATCCTATTATTTTAAGTTTTTATTTTCATGCACAAAGTTATCTTATATGAAATGTCCAAGGAAGTAAGCTCAAATATATAAGGAATGCGTAGCACAAAGTATCAAAATACGCAAGGGACTCTACTAATATAATGATACCATCTATTTTCTATTATCCATTCTAACTATTCCAAATTACACAAGTTCAGGATCATCATTTTCTTACATATCGAGTGTAACTCAGAAACTCATCCTTATAAGTTACAAAATATCAGGACTAGCTAGGTCCTAATATTTCAAATCAAAGTCGACTATAAAAGTTAAGTAACAAATCATTACGACCTAATTAATAATTTTAGACGTTCTAACTAAAAACTACTAAACTATAGATTATAGATTAAACACCATGAGATTTGGCTTAATCACATAATCTAAAAAGGATAAGACCTAAGATCTAGGTTTAATTTTAATGGTGTTCTAGTAGTCAAGGTCAATCTTATTAAGTAATCAAGCTTAATAGGATGAATCTCCTATCTTAGATCTAAGATCAAAAGATAAAATAATCAAAATAAGTTAAAAATTCTAGAAACTAATAAAACTATGGTTTCACCCATTGAGTAACTCATTTACCCAATGGATGAACTCTAACCTATGATCTAGTCCTAGTCTCAGGAAGGGTCCTTAAGGTGCAGTGTTAAAGACTTAGGAAAAATCCTGGAATCTAATCTAAGGGTTTATTTTACTCACTTAAATGTCACTAATATGGTTATAAGGTTAATTATAGTATTTTAAAAGACTAATTAAAGGTTAGGAGTGTTTATCCTAAATATTTGGCAAAAGGACCATTTTGCCCCTACTTTAGGGTCCGAAAAGTTAACTTTTGATTTAAGCATCCAAAATGAGGTTTCTCTTTTCCATATGATTTCTTACTGTCTAACTTGAAGATAGACAGTAAGTATGTTTAATTTGGACGAGAAACGGGTCCTATAGGTTCAAACTAAGGTTTATGACTTAAGGGCAATTAAGAAATTTTTGCTCTACTGAAAACTAAGTTTATATGCAGTTTATTGTAGGTTATCATTCAAGGATTCCATCGAGTCCAAGAACACTGCATTTTTAGGTCAATTGACTAAGTTATGAACGTTTTAAATTTGAAGGGCAATTTGGTAATTTCGAGTAGGTCAACGGGTGACAAAAACCGAATTTTTCTGTTTTAAGTCCAATTTCAGCAAACTCAATTTCTATAGCTTCCCTATAATGTACTGAGTATGTTGGTAGGGAGTAGACCCAATTTGGAACTCAAATGCTCAAGTTATGACCTAACTAAAGTTGGGGTATTTTGGTCATTTTCTAAATTTCTAGGGTTCAAAACCTAAATATTATTTCAGTTTATTGGTGACATTGAAATTCTAAACTAGTTAGCACCTTGAATTTTTGAATTTGGAGTTGATTTGACCAAGTTATGGTCATCTGAATTCTATGGGCAATTTGGTCATTTTTCACTTAAGTCAACTCTGAATTCTAGGGTTGACTTTTTATCTTGATGTCTAAATGAGAAAACTGATGCTATTAAAGTGATGGGGCCGCTCTCCTGAGTATTTTAAGACCCATATTGACTATATTTGGTCAACTAGGTCAAAAGTTATGGGATCCTAAAGAGATCCTAAAATGCTACTTCGTTATACGTACCCCGAAACGAAATTCTGCATTACGTCATTTGATTATATTTATTTTTCTGAGTATTTTGAGATATATATTGGTTATGTTTGGATCATTCTATAAAAAGTTATTAAACTCTTAAATTTTACTATTCAAAAATACAATTTGTATTATTTTACTATTTATCTTTAAAGTTAAAAATTAAATTTACTGTATTTACTAATAATTTTAAGTGTTTTTAATTGTTCATTAATTTCTTATTATTTAATTAATAATATATTACTTGACTCATTTACTAAGTTTAATATTAATTAATTATATTTAATTATTAATCTTTTGCTTAAAAATAATTTTACTATTTTAATTTTATTAGTAGAAAAAACAAATTTTAATTTAATTAACTACTATTAAGTTACATAATTAATCATCTTCTGTTTTGATGTACATATATATATATATATATATATATATATATATATATATATATCCTAAAACTAAGGTTCATTTATAATTTCCTTTATTTAACTATTAATTATTATTAATATTAATTATTAATTAATAAATCCATTTATTTATTTATTAATTAATCAGTTAATTTATTAGTTAACTATTAAATATAATAAGATTATCATTAATTAAGATCAAGATTATTTACTGGTTATGTAATGTTAATTATTCAAAACCTATTTTGATTAATTAATTATTATTTTAATTGGTTAATCTATTAAATGTTATATATATATATATATATATATATTAATAAATTAATATTAATTATTTGGTTAATTCATTCATTAACCCTACATTAAAATATATAAATACTTATATCCTAAAGTTTATTAATATAAGTAGTATATGGATTTAATATTAAATATGTATTTATTAATTTAATACTAATTTTTTGCAGAAAAACAGACGGCAGCGGGCCCCACTGAAGACGTGTGGCGTCCTCTCGTTGGATGAAGGCGCATGGGCGGGACCCACATGCAGCAGACTGACCCCTGCGGGAACCACACGCGTGACCGCTTCGGATTCTCTGCGGGTCGGGCTGGCCCGGCCCGGCCCGAGGCGCGCCGACCTCGCCCTCACGCTGCCGAGGCGACGGAGCTAGGGCTTCCATTTTTGGCGGCTTCCCGGCGATGATGGTGGTCGGCCCGCATGAAAAAGGAAAGAGCTCGATGAGCTCTTCCAGATGGCAGTTGGGTCTACCACTGACGTGGCCTAGCTAGCTCACCATCCCTAACCCTAGGTCCTCCACCATCGGGTCGAAGCAACCCTAGCTTCTACTATGGATCATCTTGCAAATTCGCTCGATCGAACTCAAATGAGTTCGATCGGAGCCGCTCAAACGACAATCAAGATCGTGAAATAAACTTTCGAAAATCCAACACAACAATCAAATGAAATTTTTTAGGGGATCGGGGTACCTGCAAATGGATGGTTCGCGCTTCAGGGTTTGGCGAAGACGAACCAGCGACCTCCTTGCTATCAAAACTTGACTCCGGGTCTCCCAGTAGGTGATATGGAGGTAGGGACGGAGATCTCGAAGTGGCAGGGAGCGGGGAGTGGACGACCGCGGCGGCGGATACGCCACGTGGAGCGGGAGTTCATTGCGAGGAAGATGACCCCCGAGCCGTTCGATCGAGCCGATCGAACGGCTCAGATCTACCGCTGGATCTAACGGCCTGACGCTAACGATGCGGGTCTTTAACGGCGCTGTCAAGATGGAATAATAATTAATATTATTTAATTAATTTTGATTGATTTTCCTAATTAAATTTAAACGATTAATGGCACCCAGAAAATTTTCAAATATCCACTCCTAGCTAATTGAGGGGTGAGGAATGCAACGGCGATGTCAAATTTTCAATTTGACGAGTATTTTAATTTCTCAATATTCGAGGTATTTAAATAATATTAAAATATTCATCGAAATTTCGAAGACTTCCGATTGACACGAAAACATCACCCCTAGCTAATTTGGGGTCAATGAACACAATGGCGGTGTCCGTTTTCCAATCCGAGGTCAATTTAAATAGGTCAAATTTTAGGGTTTCTGAAATTTCCAGAAATCAGGATTCGATCCTTTTGACTCCTGATTTGGACTAGGTCTTAGAGGTTGACTCCAATTGACCTAATTAGCACTGTTATTAGTCTTAAGACTAGGATTAGTCCTAATCAACCTAGGTAATAACTTGGGTTGTTACAGCACCTGTTCTATTTGTAAAGAAGAATGATAGATCTACGCAAATGTGCACAGATTATTGCCAACTAAATAAAGTCACCATAAAGAATAAATACCCATTGCTTAGAATTGATGATTTGTTAGACCAATTGTTTGGAGCTATCATATTCTCTAAAATTGACTTGAGGTATGGATATCATCAATTGCAAGTAAAAGAATATGATGTAGGAAAGACCGCTTTCCACACTCGCTATGGTCATTTTGAATTCTTAGTGATGTCTTTCGGACTCACCAATGTGTCATCAATCTTTATGGATTTGATGCAGCGAGTTCTTAAGCCATGTTTAGATAAATTTGAAATCGTCTTTATCGATGATAGTCTCATTTATTCTCGAACCTCAAAAGATCATGAAGATCATCTGAGGTTAGTATTAGGAATTCTACATGAACATCAAATGTATGCTAAGTTCTCCAAGTGTGAATTCTGGCTTAAGTCTGTTTCATTCTTGGGACATTTAGTCGATGCTCAGGGTATCCGTGTAGATTAAAATAAAGTAAGCGCTATTCAGGACTGGGTTCAGCCTAAGTCAGTCATAGATATTAGAAGTTTCTTGGGTTTAGCTGGATATTACAGGAAGTTCGTTAAAGGCTTTTCCCAGATCATCTCACCTTTGACTAAGCTAACTCAAAAATCTATTTCGTTCATTTAGATTCCTGAACGCGAAGAAGCATTTCAAACCCTGAAGGACGCACTCTCTACCACTCCAGTACTTGTTCTGTCTAAGGAAGGCTTGAACTATATCAGGTGTATACAAATGCCTCTGGATTTGGTCTAGGTTGTGTGTTAATACAAGAAGGTAAGGTAATCGCTTATGCCTCTCATCAGTTAAAACCCCATGAGAAAAATGATCCAGTTCATGACCTTGAACTTGCTACCGTAATCTTTACTTTAAAAATTTGGCATCACTATTTATATGGAGTTCATTGTTCAATTTTCACTGATCATCAAAGCTTGAAGTATATCTTCACTCAAAGAGAACTGAATTGTCGACAGATAAGATGGTTAGAACTCATTAATGATTATAATCTGAGCATTCAGTATCATCCAGGGAAAGCAAATGTAGTGGCCGATGCTCTTAACTGTCGTGTTACTTTATCTTCCATGATTGCCTCCAGTTCCTTTGAACAAGAATTTTGTAGGTAAGATATTTCTCCAGTCAATGGCGATATGCTAAGTTCGCTTCTAGTAAATATCAATGTGGAACCTACCTTCCACAGAGATGTCTCTATCTCACAGACCAAAGATAATGATTATCTAAAATTCAAAATAGATATTAAAGGTGGTTGTTGTCATGATTTGCAAATACATAATGGTGTAATCTATAAAGGTAATCATTTATGGATTCCTAAATCCATGCATCGTGAAGTTTTGATAGAAGACCATAATTCTAGGTATCACGTTCACCCAGGTAGCACTAAGTGTTTCAGGAGCTAAAGTAATCATTTTGGTGGCCCGGTATGAAGAAGGATGTAGCCTATGTGGCTAAGTGTCATGCCTACAATTTAGTAAAGGTTGAGCACCAAAGACCTGGTGGTCTTCTGCATCCATTAGAAATTCCTGAATGGAAATGATTCGATAGGGATTGCCTCATGCAAAATTTGGTGCCGATGCAATCTGGGTTATAGTAGACCGTTTGACTAAATCAGCACACTTTCTTCCTATCTGCCAGACTGATTCTGTTGAAAAGCTAGCAAAGCTTTATATCAAAGAAATTGTCAGGTTGTATGGTATTTCAAAATCAATCATATCCAACAGAGATAGCAAATTTACTTCTATGTTTTGGCAAGGTGTGCACCAATATCTGGGTACTACTCTAGCTATGAGTACAACTTTTCATCCTCAAACGGATGGTCAGACTAAAAGAGTAAATCAAGTTCTGGAAGATTTGCTTAGGCTTTGTGTTCTCGATTTTGCCGGTTCCTGGGAAGATCACATTTTGTTAGTGAGTTTTCCTACAATAACAGTTTCTAAGCTAGTATTAAAATGGCTCCTTACGAGGCATTGTATGGTAGAAAATGCAGTACTATGCTAGCTTGGTTAGAAATAGGAAGCGTTCGACTTTTTGGGTCTGAGTTAGTTGAAGAAACTAATAAGAAGATCCAATTAATTCAGCAGAGGATTCATTCTACTCAAGATTGTCAGAGCAAGTGTCATGATGCTCATCATCGTCTCCTAAAATTTAATATTAGAGATTCTGCCTATTTAAAGGTCAGTCCAATGAAGGGTGTCTACAAATTTTGTGTAGCAGGGAAACTCAGTCCCCGCTATGTTGGACCTTTTAAGATTTTGGCCAGAGTAGGATCATCTACCTATAGATTGAATCTTCTTCACAATGTGTTTCACATATCATCATTAAAAAGATATCTCAGAGACCCTTCTCATCTCGTTCAGCATCCGGCAGTAGAGATTCAACCTGATCTTTCTTATGTCAAAGAACCTATCAAGGTCTTAGCTCATGATCAGAAGCAATAAAGAAATCATTCAACTCTAATGGTCAAGGTCCAGTGGAAGAATCAATCTTTGGAAGAATTGTAACAACCCGAGTTATTACTTTAGATAATTAGGGTTAACCCTAAGTCTTAAACATAATTAAATGTGCTAAGTAGGTCAATGAAGTCAACCTCCTAAACCTAGCCCTAATCAGGAGTCAATTTGGATTAAATTCTGATTTCTAGAAATCCGAAAAACCCTAGCAATTGACCTATTTAAATTGACCTCTGATCGAAAAACAGACACCACCATTGCGTTTCTTGACCCCAAATTAGCTTGGGGTGAAGTTTTCGTATCAATCGAAAGTCGTCAAATTTCGATGAATATTTTAATAATAAAAATATCACGGAAATCGAGGTATCAAATAACTCGTCGGATCGAAAATCCGACTACGCCATTGAATTCCTTGACCCCAAATTAGCTAGGAAAAACATGTTCAAAATTTTCTGAAATTTTTTTCAAAAAAAAATTAAAAAAAAAAAAAAATTATTTTTTTACTGTAGCTAACGGCCTGCCGTTAAGTACTTAACGGACCCGTCACTATAGCTGACGGCGCCGTCAATCTGGACGGCGCCATCTCAGCCGTTGGATCGGCCCAGATCCAACGGCTGCGGAGTCGTCTTCCTCGACGACTCCGCCCGCGTGACACGCGGCGGCCCGTCGCCATTTCTGGCCAATCCGGCCGCATCCAGGCCTCGGCGAGGTCGCCATCCGGTCTATAAGACCTCGGCCTACCCCTAGGCTCCGAGTTTTCACCGATCGGAGCCCGGATCGAGCCGGAATCAAGCCCGGAAGTCAACCTTTTTTTTCCGCCGAATCCTTCGTCGATCCGAACTTCAGGTACCCCGATCTCCCTCGTTTACCGTTCGATCGTTGCAAAAATTGTATGATAGGTAGATCAACATGTCCTCTTCACATCCACCGTTCCGATCGGGCTAAAACCCACCCGATCGGGCGCACCAGGTCCCCGAAGTGGACTGGGTTCGGTCCGCCGAACCCCCGGAAGGTGAAGGGTCACGCCTTCGGGTCGGGCCGGGCCGACCCGAGCCCGACCCGTCCGGGTCGGGTCCACGTCAGCGCGGGTGGGGCCCACCCCGCCACGTGGCCGCCTACGGGCCCGACACGTGTCAAGTGGGGGGCACACACCCCTGTCAGCCAGGCTGAGTCAGCAGCCGCGGGACCCACAGTGCCACGTGGCAGCCTCTGGCAGTGCCACGTGGCAGCCTCTGGCAATGCCACGTGTCAGGTGGGCCCACTGTCCAGTCAGCCAGGCTGAGTCAGCAGCCCGTGGGACCCACAGTGCCACGTGGCAGCCTCCGGCAGTGCCACGTGTCAGGTGGGCCCACTGTCCAGTCAGCAGCCCGTGGGACCCACTGTGCCACGTGGCAGCCTCTGGAATTGCCACGTGTCAGTGGGGCCCACTGTCAGTTAATTAGAAATTAATTAAATTAATGTTAGTGTTAATTAATTACTGTTTAGCCCTAATTAATTACTGTTAGTGGTTAATTAAGTTAGGGTTAGTACTAATTACTTTTAAACAGTAACTTTAATTAAATAATTAAAGATTAATTAAGGATTAATTAACTGTTAATTAAATCTTAAATAGTAATTAGGATAATTAATTACTTTTGAACAGTAAATTTAAATAATTAAATATATTAGAGATTAATTAAGACTAATTAAACAGTAATTAGCACTAATTACTTTACTACAGTAAAATTATTTAATTAATTAATTAATAATTAAATAGTGATTAATTAAATAAAAACTTTAGGAATGAATAGTAAATTTAAATAATTAAATATAATTAGAGATTAATTAATATAAATTAAACAGTAATTAACATTAATTACTTTACTACAGTAAAATTAAATAATTAATTAATTAATAATTAAAGAGTGATTAATTAAATAAAAACTTTAGGAATGAACAGTAAATTTAAATAATTAAATATAATTAGAGATTAATTAAGATTAATTAAACAGTAATTAGTACTAATTACTTTACTACAGTAAAATTAATTAATTAATTAATTAATAATTAAACAGTGATTAATTAAATAAAAACTTTAGGAATGAACAGTAAAATCATTCAATTTAACTAAATGAATAGAAAATTAATTCAAATTGTATTTTTGAATAGTAAATCTTAAAAGTTTAATAACTTTTTGTAGGATGATCCAAACATAGCCAATATGGGTCTTAAAATACTCAGAAAAATATTTAGGATCAAATGGCGTAATGTAAAATTTCGTTCCGGGGTACGCATAACGAGGTAGCATTTTAGAGCCACTTTAAGACCCCATAACTTTTTACCCGATTATCGAAACATAGTCAATATGGGTCTTAAAATGCTCAGGAGAGTGGCCCCATCACCGTGGTAGTATTAGTTTTCCAATTTGGACATTAGGACAAAAAGTCAACTCTAGAATTTAGAGTTGACTGTAGTGAAAAATGACCAAAATGCCCTTGGACTTCAAATGGCCATAACTTGGTCAATTTAACTCCAAATTCAAAAATTCAAGAAGCTACCTAGTTTAGAATTTCAATGTCATCATTTTCACAGAAATAATATTTAAGATTTGAACCCTAAAATTTAGGGAAATGACCAAAATACTCCTAGCCTTATTTTAGCCATAACTCGGCAGTTTCTCGTCCAAATTGGACGTACTTACTGTCTATCTTCAAGTTAGACAGTAAGAAATTAGTTGGAGAAAATAAAACTCAGTTTGGACCCCTAAATCAAAAGTTGATTGACCTGTAGAGTAGGGGCAAAATAGTCATTTTACCTTAAAATTGGAAATGCACAACTTTAGCCCTTAATTAAAATCTTAGAATACTATGATTAATAATGTAATCATATTAGTACCATGTAAGTAAATAAAATAAGTCATTAAATTGAATTCCAATAATTTTTCCTAAGTCTTAAGCATCCCACCTTAAGGACCTTTCTTGAGAGTAGGACTAGATCATAGGTTAGTGTTCATTAATTGGGTAAATTGGATTACCCTATGGGTGAAACCTTGGTTTTAGTAGTTTCTAGATACTATTTTGTTTTACAACCTATTCTGATTAGTTTATCTTTTAACTTTAGATTTAAGATAGGAGATTCATCCTATTAAGTTTGATTACTTAATAGGATCTGCCTTAACTAGTAGATCACTTATAGTATAAAACCTAGAACTTAGGTCTTATCCAGTTAGGATTATGTGATTAAACCTAAAACCTCGTAGTGTTTAATCCATAATCTATAGGTGTAGAAGATCTTGATCAGATCTTAGTTAGAACATCTAAATTCACAAAAATTAGGACGTATGATTTATTCGTTTAATTCGTAGTCGTCTATCTGATTGAACTAGATTGGAACCTGATCATTTCCAATCCTTTTTAACTCATAAGGACGAATTTCTGAGTTACACTCGATAGTAGGAAAATGGTGATCCTGAACTTGTGTAACTTGGAATAGTTAGCTGGTTAAGTAGAAAACAAATGATATCACCATATTTAGTCGAGTCTCTTGCTTACTTGTTATTTGTTGCTACGCATACCTTGTAATTTTGTGCCTTATATTTTCTTTGAACATATCATATAAGACATTTGATGCATAAATAAAATGTTAGGAAATTATGGAGACTCCTTAGATTCCTTATGAAAATATTAAAGTAAATAAGTGAAATGATAATGAATTGATGTGATTGAGCTGCCTCTCAGTGTTCTTTTGATCATACCGAATGTTGCCCTAGCCGTATCGTGCTAGGAGTTGCCCTAACCATACTGTGCTAGGATATTTCGGTATGATAGTTGGTGACCTAACCGTATCGAGCTAGGAGTAGCCCTAGTCGTATCGTGTTAGGGCCATATATGTGACTGTTGTTGGCTTAGTCGTATCGAGCTAGGAGTAGCCCTAGCCGTATCGTGCTAAGATCTTCAGTTTCTTTTGGCGAGCTAGTGTAGCTCTTTTCTGTATGGCAGTTGATGTATTATAGATTTATATGCAGTTGTGGTTGTTTCAGTATATTCTTTTTTTTTCAGTAAGCTATTTTCTTGTACTGCTTTATATATATTTAAGATGTTAGAATCTTGCTGCTATATGTATATATCACTGCTGAGTTATTCATTTTTAATTAGCATATTATTTTTATTGATCACCAGCATATTTAGGATGTAGAATTTTTCTTCCAACATTTATTCAGTTATATTTACACTTAAATGCCTTTCCTTGATTACTTGTTATGCGAGGCATGCTTCAGCCTCTTTTCTTTGCCTTGTTTATACTATAGAGCATAGTATATAGTTTGCCTTTTTACTTGTGTTGCTTACTGCTCCTGTATTTACACATCATGCTTAGAAGTAAATGGTAAAATGGTGATATTATATAACCTTATTAAAAATTCAGCTTAAAATGTACTTAGACAATTGTCTAATCAGATTTTTCTTTTTTTTTGGCTGGAGCCCTACATTGTGAAACCGACAATGGCAGACTACTTTCAGTTAGACGAGCAGGAGTTAGGTGTGGAGCCGTATCCCGAGGAGGAGCCCGTAGAAGAAGCTGTCGTTTAGTCCCTTTATACTTCGAGTGAGAATGAGTGGTTTTCATTCTATTTTTATTTAAACATTTTAAATTATGTAATAATACAGGTACCATTAACTGTATATTGGATTTTATGCTTATATTCTGAGTCTATTATTCTTATTTACACTGTGATGCTTGGATAGTTTACATTTCCTTAAATCGCTTCCGCACTCTGTTTATTTACTTATATAGTGACTGTTTGATTAATTTTGAGTTAACCTTCCTCTAATCAGGTGGATTGTGGAGTTTATCCTAATTCAATACTAAGTGAGGGGTTAACCAGAGTGACACCCCACCCTTAATCTAAACCTATTGAGGGTTAAGGGTGAGGGTCGCCACAGTTGGTATCAGAGAATTCCATAAGGTGTCAGATAAAGAATTTGTATTCTTATCTACCTAATGGAAGATTCTTCTGCCAGTTCAGTCACTATATCAGAATACATTAGAGTCACATCCAAGACACCGCAATATCAAAGCTCAGAATAATAAGAGTATAGAAATTAAAAACGCAGTCATGGTACAACAGCTTAAATGAGTACGAACTTAGGATAAATGAGTAATTAAGTGAACTAAATAAATCTTATAGGATCAAACCTAAGTATAATATGTAACTAATTCAAAATTAAAACTTTCTTAAGAGTTACAAGATCAAGAATTTAAGATGTTAGGATTTAATTTTGTATAAGATATACGAATCCCTAAAGGATTTTAAACCATCAAATAAGTCTTAAATCGCTCTTAGGTGGTTACCTTCTAATTTCTAAATTTTGTCTCATTAAAGATAATAATATAACTTAAGTTGATATTTTGGTCAAACTACTAGAACCTTAGTAGGTAATTATCTAAAATAAGAAGATTAGATTGAAAGACCATCCATTGTATCAAATCACTACTAGTATCTATGACTTCTAGTTCACTAATGCCTTCCATCCCACGCCTCGAGGTAGAAACTCAACATAATACGCTATGAGAAAGAGAACCTCGTAATAATACCTACAGTCACTCTTTGTCTCTGTTAATAGATGGCTACTATTGTACCTCTTTCATCAATCATCTTGTCAATAAATATAATCTGATTTAATTCTTCTTGGATTCTAATACCATGACACTTATACAACTCAGATTGAACTATTAATCCTAGGTCATCCTCTCCTTCTGCGGTCTCTAACAATTCCTCAACCGAGGCCACCACATTGCTAGAGATAATAAGAGTCTTGGACGACACCCAAGCCAAGCTATTCGAGGGGATGGAGAGAATAATAATCGCACTTGCTAATCAGAATTCACCTCCGTCATCAGTAGCCCCACTTAATAATCCATATAACGGCTGTACAAAGCCCCATCCCGATGGAAGGTGCTACCATGGCACGAGAGGCTATTATACTTGTAGCTGACAGGGTCAATAATGTCCAACATTGCATACATAATAAAACCATTGGCGGTGCTTGCATTGATCATTCCAAGCACCCTCAGGCTGCGGCATTGAATAAAAAAAAAAAAAAAAGGAAACTGGCTAACACACCTCAACCCATTTTGGCAAGGCCTCCACAAAGACAGAGATACAGCGATGGGCTTAAAGGAACCTGCACCCATTTAGGTATGGCCAAAAGTAATGCTCTTATTTCATGTACACCTATTCAATTATCTAATTATTCTCATTATTTAAGTTTTACAGTCACTTCATTATTAATTCTTATTCTTAGTCATCCTTAAATCTTACTTGTACTATATTAGGGTGTCACATTGGATAATTACTTATTCCTATCTTAGGTAGTCAAACATTTAGATCTATGTCATGATTTTGTGACTCATAGCAATAATTCCTTTATCGAGTAGCAACTTACCCAGCTAGGTAAATGATCTCTCACTCTTTAGATTAAACTGAATGATAGAATCTATTAATTAGGCGAGTCATAATTGTAACTCAAAATGCCAATTTAGCATTTTCTTAGGTCTCTAACCCTTTACTCCATTAAATTAAACAGTCAAAAAGCTTTGGTCTTTAATGGTAAACCTTTGGATTCTAGTAGTATCCCAGCATTTTTCTTAATTCAGGATAGATCTTGTAAATGACTTATTCACCCTTGCTTAAACCCTTAAGTGGTGAATATCACTTACGTATAGAACCACAAGGATCCTTGAGCCTTAAATCATCCTATGCTTAGTAGGAGGTACCACATACTAAGTGATAATCCTATCCCATAGTGCAGAGTCTTGTGATATGAATGAGTATTTAATTTGTAATCTTGGAAAGCCACATTCAACCCAGTTCAATGTCAACTTACCTCTCTTTACTTACAACCTCACTCAAGTAATAGCTAACCTTCAAATTAATTAAATTCTCTCTAATATTAATAGTGAGATTGAATTTCAAAGGTCTAACCTTAAATCTTAAGTCCTAGAACTCTAAATGATAAACCCTAGTACTTTCTCATTCCTTGCTTCTGCTTTGTCCCAAACCACTACTGCTTCATTCTTCCTACTTAAGTGATGTCGAGGACGACATCGTTCTTAAGTGGGGGAGTCTGTAACAACTCGAGTTGTTACTTTAGATAATTAGGGTTAACCCTAAGTCTTAAACATAATTAAATGTGCTAAGTAGGTCAATGAAGTCAACCTCCTAAACCTAGCCCTAATCAGGAGTCAATTTGGATTAAATTCTGATTTCTAGAAATCCGGAAAAACCTAGCAATTGACCTATTTAAATTGACCTCTGATCGAAAAACAGACACTACCATTGCGTTTCTTGACCCCAAATTAGCTTGGGGTGAAGTTTTCGTATCAATCGGAAGTCGTCAAATTTCGACGAATATTTTAATAATAAAAATATCACGGAAATCGAGGTATCAAATAACTCTTCGGATCGAAAATCTGACTGCGCCATTGAATTCCTTGACCCCAAATTAGCTAGGAAAAACATGTTCAAAATTTTCTGAAATTTTTTTCAAGAAAAAATTTAAAAAAATAAAAAATAAAAATTATTTTTTTTTACTCTAGCTAACGGCGTGCCGTTAAGTACTTAACGGACCCATCACTGTAGCTGACGGCGCCGTCAATCTGGACGGCGCCATCTCAGCCGTTGGATCGGCCCAGATCCAACGGCTGCGGAGTCGTCTTCCTCGACGACTCCGCCCGCGTGACACGCGGCGGCCCGTCGCCATTTCTGGCCAATCTGGCCGCATCCAGGCCTCGGCGAGGTCGCCATCCGGTCTATAAGACCTCGGCCTACCCCTAGGCTCCGAGTTTTCACCGATCGGAGCCCGGATCGAGCCGGAATCAAGCTCGGAAGTCAGCCTTTTTTTTTCCGCCGAATCCTTCGTCGATCCGAACTTCAGGTACCCCAATCTCCCTCGTTTACAGTTCGATCGTTGCAAAAATTGTATGATAAGTAGATCAACATGTCCTCTTCACATCCACCGTTCCGATCGAGCTAAAACCCACCCGATTGGGCGCACCAGGTCCCCGAAGTGGACTGGGTTCGGTCCGCCGAACCCCCGGAAGGTGAAGGGTCACGCCTTCGGGTCGGGCCGGGCCGACCCGAGCCCGACCCGTCCGGGTCGGGTCCGCGTCAGCGCGGGTGGGGCCCACCCGGCAACGTGGCCGCCTACGGGCCCGCCACGTGTCAAGTGGGGGCCCACACCCCCGTCAGCCAGGCTGAGTCAGCAGCCGTGGGACCCACAGCGCCACGTGGCAGCCTCTGGCAGTGCCACATGTCAGGTGGGCCCACTGTCCAGTCAGCAGCCCGTGGGACCCACAGTGCCACGTGGCAGCCTCCGGCAGTGCCACGTGTCAGGTGGGCCCACTGTCCAGTCAGCCGGGCTGAGTCAACAGCCCGTGGGACCCACTGTGCCACGTGGCAGCCTCTGGAAGTGCCACGTGTTAGTGGGGCCCACTGTCAGTTAATTAGAAATTAATTAAATTAATGTTAGTGTCAATTAATTACTATTTAGCCCTAATTAATTACTGTTAGTGGTTTATTAAGTTAGGGTTAGTACTAATTACTTTTAAACAGTGACTTTAATTAAATAATTAAAGATTAATTAAGGATTAATTAACTATTAATTAAATCTTAAACAGTAATTAGGATAATTAATTACTTTTGAACAATAAATTTAAATAATTAAATATATTAGAGATTAATTAAAACTAATTAAACAGTAATTAGCACTAATTACTTTACTACAGTAAAATTATTTAATTAATTAATTAATAATTAAATAGTGATTAATTAAATAAAAACTTTAGGAATGAACAGTAAATTTAAATAATTAAATATAATTAGAGATTAATTAATATTAATTAAACAGTAATTAGCACTAAGTACTTTACTATAGTAAAATTAATTAATTAATTAACTAATAATTAAAGAGTGATTAATTAAATAAAAACTTTAAGAATAAATAGTAAATTTAAATAATTAAATATAATTAGAGATTAATTAAGATTAATTAAACAGTAATTAGCACTAATTACTTTACTACAGTAAAATTAATTAATTAATTAATTAATAATTAAACAGTGATTAATTAAATAAAAACTTTAGGAATGAACAGTAAAATCATTCAATTTGAATAAATGAATAGTAAATTAATTCAAATTGTATTTTTGAATAGTAAATCTTAAAAGTTTAATAACTTTTTGTAGGATGATCCAAACATAGCTAATATGGGTCTTAAAATACTCAGAAAAATATTTAGGATCAAATGGCATAATGTAAAATTTCGTTCCGGGGTACGCATAATGAGGTAGCATTTTAGAGCCTCTTTAAGACCCATAACTTTTTACCCGATTATCGAAACATAGTCAATATGGGTCTTAAAATGCTCAGGATAGCGGCCCCATCACCGTGGCAGTATTAGTTTTCCAATTTGGACATCAGGACAAAAAGTCAACTCTAGAATTTAGAGTTGACTGTAGTGAAAAATAACCAAAATGCCCTTGGACTTCAAATGGCCATAACTTGGTCAATTTAACTCCAAATCCAAAAATTCAAGAAGCTACCTAGTTTAGAATTTTAATGTCATTATTTTCACAGAAATAATATTTAGGATTTGAACCCTAAAATTTAGGGAAATGACCAAAATACTCCTAGCCTTATTTTAGCCATAACTCGGCCGTTTCTCGTCCAAATTGGACGTACTTACTGTCTATCTTCAAGTTAGACAGTAAAAAATTAGTTGGAGAAAATAAAACTCAGTTTGGACCCCTAAATCAAAAGTTGATTGACCTGTAAAGTAGGGACAAAATAGTCATTTTACCTTAAAATTGGAAATGCGCAACTTTAGCCCTTAATTAAAATCATAGAATTCTAGGATTAATAATGTAATCATATTAGTACCATGTAAGTAAATAAAACAAGTCATTAAATTAAATTCCAATAATTTTTCCTAAGTCTTAAGCATCCCACCTTAAGGACCTTTCCTGAGAGTAGGACTAGATCATAGGTTAGTGTTCATTCATTGGGTAAATTGGGTTACCCTATGGGTGAAACCTTGGTTTTAGTAGTTTCTAGATACTATTTTGTTTTACAACCCATTCTGATTAGTTTATCTTTTAACTTTAGATTTAAGATAGGAGATTCATCCTATTAAGTTTGATTACTTAATAGGATCTGCCTTAACTAGTAGATCACTTATAGTATAAAACCTAGAACTTAGGTCTTTTCCAGTTGAGATTATGTGATTAAACCTAAAACCTCATAGTGTTTAATCCATAATCTATAGGTGTAGAAGATCTTGATCAGATCTTAGTTAGAACGTCTAAATTCACAAAAATTAGGACGTATGATTTATTCGTTTAATTTGTAGTCGTCTATCTAATTGAACTAGATTGGAACCTGATCAGTTCCAATCCTTTTTAACTCATAAGGACGAATTTCTGAGTTACACTCGATAGTAGGAAAATAGTGATCCTGAACTTGTGTAACTTGGAATAGTTAGCTGGTTAAGTAGAAAATAAATGATATCACCATATTTAGTCGAGTCTCTTGCTTACTTGTTATTTGTTGCTACGCATACCTTGTAATTTTGTGCCTTATATTTTCTTTGAACATATCATATAAGACATTTGATGCATAAATAAAATGTTAGGAAATTATGGAGACTCCTTAGATTCCTTATGAAAATATTAAAGTAAATAAGTGAAATGATAATGAATTGATGTGATTGAGCTGCCTCTCAGTGTTCTTTTGATCATACCGAATGTTGCCCTAGCCATATCGTGCTAGGAGTTGCCCTAGCCGTACTGTGCTAGGATATTTCAGTATGATAGTTGGTGACCTAACCGTATCGAGCTAGGAGTAGCCCTAGTCGTATCGTGTTAGGGCCATATATGTGACTGTTGTTGGCTTAGTCGTATCGAGCTAGGAGTAGCCCTAGCCGTATTGTGCTAAGATCTTCAGTTTCTTTTGGCGAGCTAGTGTAGCTCTTTTCTGTATGGCAGTTGATGTATTATAGATTTATATGCAGTTGTGGTTGTTTCAGTATATTCTTTTTTTTTCAGTCAGCTATTTCCTTGTACTGCTTTATATATATTTAGGATGTTAGAATCTTGCTGCTATATGTATATATCACTGCTGAGTTGTTCATTTTTAATTAGCATATTATTTTTATTGATCACCAGCATGTTTAGGATGTAGAATTTTTCTTCCAATATTTATTCAGTTATATTTACACTTAAATGCCTTTCCTTGATTACTTGTTATGCGAGGCATGCTTCAGCCTCTTTTCTTTGCCTTGTTTATACTATAGAGCATAGTATATAGTTTGCCTTTTTACTTGTGTTGCTTACTGCTCCTATATTTACACATCATGCTTAGAAGTAAATGGTAAAATGGTGATATTATATAACCTTATTAAAAATTCAGCTTAAAATGTACTTAGACAATTGTCTAATCAGATTTTTCTTTTTTTTTGGCTGGGGCCCTACATTGTGAAACCGACAATGGCAGACTCCTTTCAGTTAGACGAGCAGGAGTTAGGTGTGGAGCCGTACCCCGAGGAGGAGCCCGTAGAAGAAGCTGCCGTTTAGTCCCTTTATACTTCGAGTGAGAATGAGTAGTTTTCATTCTATTTTTATTTAAACATTTTAAATTATGTAATAATACAGGTACCATTGACTGTATATTGGATTTTATGCTTATATTCTGAGTCTATTATTCTTATTTACACTGTGATGCTTGGATGGTTTACATTTCCTTAAATCGCTTCCACACTCTGTTTATTTACTTATATAGTGACTGTTTGATTAATTCTGAGTTAACCTTCCTCTAATCAGGTGGATTGTGGTGTTTATCCTAATCAAATGCTAAGTGAGGGGTTAACCAGAGTGACACCCCACCCTTAATCTAAACCTATTGAGGGTTAAGGGTGAGAGTCGCCACAAGAATCGACTTGGGAAAAAAAGTGGATATGCACAATAAATATCCACAGCTCTTTGAAAGTCTAGGTACTATTCTTTTCTTTCCTACCTATTTTATTTAAGTTTTCAGTCCTAGTAGTACTTTCTTCACTGAGTGATGTCGATGATGACATCATTCTTAAGTGGGGGAGTCTTTAAACAACCCTAGTTGTTACCCTAGCTAAGTCTAGATTAATTAAGCTAAACCAAGTTCTAATTTTGATTCCATTGAACTCATTGAGTCATTTAAACCTAACCCTAGAAGTTTGTGATCAATCAGAGCTTAATTGAGAATTTTGATATTTTTGCTTATTTTTGAGCTCTGAAAAATACTTAAATTAAATTGATCTCCAAATTAAAATATATTTTCATTTTTGAATCCTCACACCTCAATTAGCTAAGGGTGAAATTTTATAAATTTTTGAAGCTCATTTAATCCTAAATTAGATTTATAAAATTAAATAGAATTTAAGTTAATTATTAAATGAATTAATATTAATTAAATTAAATTTATATATTTTTATATGTTTGGGATTCACTGTCAGGACCACGACAGATCCGCTGTAGGGTCACGACAGCGGCACGTGGAATTCATCCAATGGATGTGTTAGTACGCATCCTAGCGCAATCCATCCAATGGCGAGATCTCCTCCGTGGTAAGATCTAATCATAGACGTAGGATCAAGCAAGTGTATCTGATGGTTGTCAGCTCATCCGCAGTATATCGTTTAAGTGGCATATCAGAGCCGTCTGAGACCAACGGCTCTGCGATCAGATGGTTCCCAGCTCCTCGCGATTGTAGATCATCCCCTTCCTCTCGCCCATCGCGTGTCCGGTCCCTCTGATAGTCGAATCCCTTCCATCCCTTGTGGTAGTATGGGGATGGTGTCGTTCTTCCCCTTCTACCCTTGGCACGACCACAGGCTGGTAATAGCATCCCATAATTACCTCTAGCTATTGGGCCAAGCCTTACTTTCAGTCTGATCCAAAGCCATGGAGCCCGAGCTCTGGCTTCCACCCCAGCACTCCTAATGCCTATAATACCTTCAGGATATCATAGTGAGTCCCTTTGCTCACTGTGATTCCTCAATTGCCCAGCGGAAGTCCGCAGGAGCTCCCTATCTCTCTTGTTATGCTCGGTGAGTCTAACAACTGCGTACCGCTGATAGAGGGTCCGTATGGTGTTCATACTCCCTGTGAACTCACGTCTGTTGTGTGGTGAGCTTAGAAGCCCTCAAATCCCCTCTGTAGTGCCTGCAAACCCAGTTCCAGGTATAGCCTCTCCTTGACTATGATGTGTGAGCTCAGCCTTTAATTCAAGCTCTAGGATAGCTCTGTGATGTTTTGGATGTTCTTCCCTAGACCTTAGAATGCTTCGAAATCAATGGCGTTGGGCCTAGCTCAATGCTGACAGTGGGAATTTAATATCGAGATTGAGCTTTGTAAAGATGGAGTGTCGACACTCCTCTGAAGTCCCAAACCCCCAATTCCTCTCAAAGCTATCTTTGATCAATATGGCAAGCTAACCAGACCCAATGCTATTGTTCTTAGGGTCTAGGATAGCTTATCACCATCGTTTGATTGTCTGATTTTTGCCGCAAGTTTGTAGTCAAGCTCAAGTAAGGACCTGACGATCCAAGGCACCCCAAAGCTTGTGGCCAGAGGGCTTCAATCCACCGCACCATCAGGATGGTGTAGGGACTGAGCTCTAGTCAAATGGTTGTCTTTGTGAGGAGAATTTACTCCTCACAGTAATCCCTAGATGCTGGGATTAGGGCCGAGCTTATCGAATATCCATCTGGAAAACCAGTGCGTTCCAGAGATGGCTTAATAGTGGGATCGATGCGTTTTGACTCCTGGAACGTGTAGGGATTAATTTGAGCCACTGGCATTGCTTGAGCATCAAGAATTGGGGCGCTAAAGTTTTCCCTGGTCGGCCCATAGTGGAAAATGTGCGGGGAAGATGACACTATCGCCTTAGGTCGGGCTAGCCCAGGCCCGCGTAGTACGACAGTGCCAGTCCAGCCAGGCCTCGCTCCGACCCACGTCTTTCTAATTTGGGTCGGGTTAATTAAATCAGAATTATGGAACTATTTTCCTTATATAAATTAATGGATAAATAGATTTAATTAAATGCCCTATGATTTCAATTTAAATAAATAATCAGATTAAATTATTTGAATAACTCTAGTTACACTCATCTTAATGGTATGATCCAATATACTATTTTAATTAGAAAAATACAAGGATAAATAATTTAAAATAAAATCAAATATCCAATGGTTAGATTTTAAATTATTGCCTACTCCTTTGATATTTGTTTAATAAATTTATTAATTGTCCAAAAATATTGATTAAGGTCTTTGATTGCTCATGAGACCATGGAGGACCTATGAGACCATTAAAAATAATTTTAGAACTTTAAATTTTCTAATCACCTCTTAATTAACTTAATATGTGATTAGTAATTTAAGCCTTGGATAAGTCTCTGATTTTGATGAATCTAGTTTCTAATGCTTTATTAAGTATATTAGAGCCTATAAATGTATTTGGATCTTTCTAGTATGCCTTAATTCTCTTGATCACTTTAATTGGCCTTAAGGTGTGATTAGTGAGAATTAAGCTAATAATGCTATCAATTCTAAGTTAAGTGTCTTATCCATTTCACTAATCAATATGAAGTTCATTAAAATAGACTTGAATTAATCTAGAGGATTAAATCTTAAAATCCCATTTTTAGCCTTTAAAGGGGCATTTTGGTCATTCTGACAAAAATAGGTTTAAGCACCCCTTGATGCCTTGAAAATTCCATTAAAGTATCTCTAATCAACTCATTAGCACCTTTCTAAAATCTCATGTTGATAAGGGTGAAGTTAAGTAAAGTAATCCCAAAAAGTTCTAATTAAGATCTTAAGAGTACTCAAAACTACTTCCTTAAGAGAACAAACCTAAATAGAATTAATGCTAAATCTTTAGTTTAATTACTTTATTAAGTTGATTCATAAGCTAAAAATCTTAAGTATATGCCCTTTTAAAAGTTCTAAGTTTAGTTTTAACTTGAATCTAAAGTGATCAAACCTTAGACCTTAGACTTTAGATCATCTAATTAAATTGAATCATCTTCCTTAGAATTCCTTAAGTGATTAATTGTTTAATCCTTTTAAAACCTTCTTGTGGGTGTAGGGTTAATTCAATCTATCGCATAATGAAATTATTCTAAAGATTGAATATAGATCTTAGATTCTTAGTTCTTAAATGATTATTTTATTTTATAATACTAGAATAACCTTTCATTAAGATCTTAATTTCTAAACCCTTCAGCTTATATGATTTTGCACCTTTAGACTATGTCTGAGTAGCAACCCTAGATCCTCATTAGAATATCACCTTAGATTCAGGATTTGAACCCCATATGTGGAGTTTAAGTCCAGAATCCTCAATCTTGATTTACTTGATTAAGATTTGGGTTAAGTGAGTATAATAATAATAATTGAGCCGTTGATTTATTTACTTTGAACCTTTATAGTCGTCACTTGATTTTGAATTAAAATTTGTAAAGTTCGAAGGTTAAATATTAAGGTCGTGAATCTGAGATTTGGATAAATTAGCTGGATATTGGACATCCTAAACATGTATCTTCTCAAAATAGCTAGATTTGGATAAAATAGACAACAGCATATACCACATAAGTCTAATTGAGTCTCTTGCTTACTTTGACTTTGATTGCTCTGCATACCTTGAATATTGAGCCTTATTCCTTGAGCATGATAAAAGAACTTATGATATGTAAGATACATCATAAGCTAGTATTTGCAAAGCATAACATTCACTTAGTTCTTTTAGTGCATTCAATCCAGTAATGTATGTCCTAGCTTAGTCTGCCTCCTCAATTCTAGTTTTGTTATAAAATAGAATCGGACCTAGCCCAGAGCTTGGCTAAGATGGATACATGTCTTATTCTATAAGTTCAACTCTGACCTAGCTCTGATGATGCCTAGGAATGACACATGTTGAACTTTTTGTTCAGAGGCCCTGTATGGCCTATTTCTGTTATGGCAGTACTATGTCTTAAGCTTACTTTTACTTCAATTTAGTTTTGATGCTTTCAGTTGCTTTGCCACATGTCTCAGTAGCTTTACTCCTTAGCTCATTTATGCTCTTGGCTTGCTTTTGCCACATGCTTCAGTGGCATTTTATATATATTAAATCTGCATGCTTGTATATATGTTCATATTAAGTAGTTAATAAATATTGGCATATTTAGGATGCTAGTTTTGTATGTTCATTTTAGTACATTTCAATACAGTTTACTTTTATAAAATCAGCATGTTTTCGTGTGATCATAAGCATATTATGATCAATTTATTTCAGTACTTGTAGTTATTTTTGCTATTTAGCCTCATCTTGTCTAGTTTTATATTTTGTACATACTTGATGATCAGTTATAAATGAAGAGTTTATAACCGTCCTATTCTTTGTAGATTGATGCACCTTATATTGCTTGCATATTTAAAGTAGTTAATGTGATATCTTTAAATATTTAGTTCACTTAAATAGCCTAAAATGTACTTAGACAATTTGTCTAACTGTAATATTTTTCTTTTGTTGGTTGGGGCCCTGGCATTTGTGATACCGACAAATGTCAAATTTGGAGTTGTTTGTTGGTGGTTCTGTAGGAGAGGAGCCAGTGCAGGAGGAGGATCTTCCAATTACCGTTTAGTTAGATCTTTCCTTTTTCTTGCAGTTAGATTGAGAGATATTTTCTTTCTTTTAATTCAGTCTGTAATAATTAAATTCTGGATGTATTTACTTTCTGCACTTGAGCTGAGTTACTATTTCCTTTACTTTTGTATACTATGTTGTGATATGGATGTTATGTTATACTTTTTCTACTTTCACTACTTTAATATATTGATGTATGTTTACAATTCCAGGTGACAAGTCCTTCGCTTAAGGTGAGTTGGGTCTTACTTGACTGTACTTGAATTGGGGATTTGCCACAGTTGGAGCACCATACTTCTCATGTTTATGCTAATATCAGTATTAGCATGGCCACGGAGGGTACGGGGCCCCACAACTCCTCTTCTAAAGTAAATGCACTGCTTGAAGTAGTCAAATTAATGGTGAATTCTCACCAAAAGCAAGTGGATTCCCACCAAAAGCAAGTCGAATGAATTGCAAACTCTCAGGTCAAACAAACTGAGAGGATGGAACGACTGTTAATAGCTCGGATAAACCAAAATTGCACTACATCTGAAGTAGCCCCTGCACCGTACTACTCCTACCAGCACCATGTGCAGTCCGCAGATGGACTGTTACTCACTTTCCTTCACCTAAGACCCCCTACCTTTAATGGGAGCTTCTTTGCAGTAGACACCGCCAGCTGGATCAAGATGGTGGAGAAAAATCTCACCAGTATGAAGTGTCCAGACTCGGAGGTGATTTGTCTTACCACCCACCTCCTTCAGGACGAAGCAGAGTATTGGTGGGATACCACCTGCAGCACTATAGTCATCGATACAGAACTCAAAGATATCACATGGGACGAGTTCATTGAAGCGTTCCAGGCCCGATATATTCCCTTGTCCGCCAAACACAACTTGGGGGACATGTTCCTAAAGCTGCAGCAGGGCAACCCTTCTGTGTCTGCATACGAAGCTGAGTTCCATCGCCTTGCGAAGTTCTCCACTAATTTAGTTCCCACCAAATCAGACTATTGTCACCAATTCCATAGTGGTATGCGGCCTTCTATCAGAAGCCAAGTTATTCCTCTTCGTTTATCAGACTTTGTCCAGCTCCTAGAGATAGCTAGGTGGTGGAGCAGGACCAAGAAATGGAGGGGCCCAAAAAGAGTCTTGGGTCAACTTCTTCCAAGTAGAATCCTCCTAAGCGAGCTAGGCTGTATCAGCTCAAAGATGAAACTCCACCCACTGACCTCTTCAATGGCTGCACAAGACCTCATCCATATGGTCGATGCTATCATGGGAGCCATGCCTGCTACACATGCAGAAGCCCAAGCCACGATTATTTTCAATGTGCCGCTAAAGAGACTACAACGGTGATAAGATTGATTACTCCAGACGCCGACAAGTCTTCAACCTATTCCAGAAACCAGCAACAGCCCGTTCAGTGCTACCTCCTTCTATAGCTTCATGGTGTGAGACGACCATTGTCCCTTGCCCAAATGCTCCAAGGCCACCTCCACGGCAGACCTACAACAACAAACCTGCCAGCCCTACCGTCTTTATACCCTCACTCCAATTGAGGCTGCTGAGGATAATCACGTGGTGTCAGGTACACACTTTGGAACCCCTCTATTTTTTCAGTTACTACTTGTTTAGAGTATTTAGTAATTAGTGCATCTGTAAATAGGTTCAATTTGCATAAATAGCAAACCTTGTAATATACTATTCGACACTGGAGCTAGTCATTCCTTTATGTTTGAAAATTGGGCAAAATCACTCAGTCTACCTCTATATCGCTTAGCCAATCCTTTAAGCATTGGGTTACCTTTTGGAGCTTAAATGCTAGTTCGTCACTTCTACAAAGTACCAATTCCCATTGAGAATGAAGAACTTGAAGCCAATATAGTAGTCCTCCCTATAACTTTGATGTGATACTGGGTATGAACTGGTCGAGCCAACATAACACCACTATTAACTGCATGAAGAAGAAAATCACCTTAGGTAGTCGTAAAAAGGCCAAATCCTTTGTCGGTAATCTTAGTACCCGAGCTTCATTAATTAATGCTATAAAAGCAAAAAGGCTAGTAAAGAAGGGTTATGCCGCCTTCCTAGTGACAATACTAGGTGAAAAGAAGGATAACATTCCCATAACCAAGAATCGTATCATTTGTAAGTATCCTGATGTCTTCCCTGAAGACCTACTCAGTCTTCCTCCCGCTCGGGAAGTGGAGTTCGCAATAGACACAATTCTGTAAACCCAGCCCATATCCAAAGCCCCTTATCGTATGGTGCCCAAGGAATTGCAGGAGCTGAATAAACAACTGCATGAACTGCTAGAAAAGGGCCTCATTAGGCCAAGCTCGTATCCTTGGGGAGCACCGATACTATTCTTAAAGAAGAAAGACGGTTCGATGCATATGTGTATTGACTACCGTGAGCTGAATAAATTCACAATTAAGAACAAGTATTCATTTCCTCGCATAGATGACTTATTCGATCAGCTGTCAGAAGCTAAGGTATTCTCAAAGATTGATCTGCAATCTGGCTATCATCAACTGTAAATCAAGGACTTGGATATCTAGAAAATAACATTTAGGACTCGATACGGACACTTTGAGTTCTTAGTAATGTCATTCAGATTAACGAACGCACATTCAATATTTAGGGATCTGATGCAGCGCATCCTTAAGCCCTACCTCGATAAATTTGTTATCATCTTCATTGACGATATTATGATCTATTCCAAGAATAAAAAGGAGCACGAAGAGTACTTAAGAAGAGTGCTAGAAGAACTGCGTGACCATGAACTTTATGCTAAGTATTCCAAAGGTGAATTCTGGCTCGATTAAGTAGCTTTTCTGGGGCATGTTGTAGATGCCCAAGGTATTAGGGTTGATCAGAACAAGGTCAGCGCTACCCAGAAATGGGTTCAGCCCAAGTCAATAACCGACATCAAAAGCCTCTTGGGCTTAGCCGGTTACTACAAGAAATTTGTGAAAGGCTTCTCCCAGATAGCCCCTCCGTTGACTAAGCTAACCCAGAAAGCAGTGTGTAACAACCCAAGATTGTTAATCACCATTTAATAGTCCAATTAACTTTAAATTTCTTCTATTAAGTCTTAATTAGTCATTAAAAGTAAGTTCTAAAGTTTTGGTCCAATTAGAGAATCAAGCGATCAAAATCCTGATTTTAGGTAATTTTTAAAATCAAGAAAATGAGAAAATCATTTTGAACTCAAATTAAAAATCGGACTTTGCCAATGCGTTCATCACACCCAAATTAGCTTAAGGTAAAATTTTGGTGAGTTCTGGAAATTGTCAAAATTTCTTGAATATATTATTTTTGAGAACCAAGAAAATGAAATAATTAAAATAATTTCTGATTAAAATTTTGACTGCATTTTTTGGTCCATCACCCTTAATATAGCTAAAAAGCAATTTTCAAATTTTCCTTTAGAAATAAATAATCATATAATTCTAATTAAATAAAGTTTCTAATTAAATAATATATATATATAACTTCATCTTATCCGAATATCTAATATCCTCAGCTCTAATTCCCTTTGTACGCGACCGACCCCCCCTCGTTCCTATCCCTCGAGCGGAAAATGGAATGCAGGGACAATGCTGCTCAACCGAGATGAGAATTGATGACACATGACTTCCACTACTTGTGTAAGTCATTAGCCGTTCGCTTAGATGTCTGGATCATTAATGCGAACTCATCTAACCGCAAGTTGCAAAGCAAACAGCCAAAAGTCCCGATCTAGGTAAGATTCAAGACCATACTTATTCAATCTTTTATCTAGACCCTTGATACCTCATTGTTCACGATTCGAATCGCAAGCAGTAGGCGGCACAGAGGGCGATCTCCTAAACCCTAAAGCTGCAAAAAAGGTTCTCCACCTAATTTTGCCTATCAATCATAGTTTATATAAAATGGTCTTGAATAAATTTCTAAAGATTCATAAATAATTTTTGAAATGAATCTTTTATTTTAATGAAAGTCTCAATAGTGCTAGCTTTTTTTAACTGTATGAATTGATTAATAGCACTGAGTAATAGAAATTATGATGCTACTTCTAATACTGATATTTATAGATAAGGAATGCAAATAATATTTACAGTATGTTTGCCATTCTAATACTTGGCTGTCAAGGAAGGTTTGAATTTGTCTGTACTTTATAAAAATAGCTAATGTTTTCTAAATTTAATGACCAAATCAAAGCACTCACATGCTTCACAAGCATGTTATGAATCTTGAAATGTAATAACTTGATGCATCTAAGGTGCCATTCCTTAAGCATATACTGTTAAACATATATGAATAGGAAAATAAGAATTTATTTCATGAACATAACTCTTACAAGTGTACTGAATGATGTGCAAAAGTACAAAAGAAATCATTAAATAGAATATAATAGCTTGAATTCAAGTCTTACTAGCTTGAAAAAGTATGTTGTGCATCCTTTTCTTTCTGGAACTTTGAGCCATCTTGATTATTCTATATTTAAATTATTTAAGGAAAAGGATGTAGGTCATTTCCAGTAGTGTAATACTTGTTCTATTTAGTGTGAGCATTTATGTTGTTTTAAGTCCATTATTCTGGTCAATTCATATAATTGTTTTCTGTGTCAAGAGAACTAGTTACACTTTAATCTATTAGCTTAATCTTATTGAAGGAAATGCCTTATAAAACTACTTTTATGATATTGCCTACTTCTCGCTTGAGCAAATGAAGTTTAGATGAAATATATATAAGTGGGTATGCTTCCTACATTTTTTTAAGAAATTGTTCTATTATAACTACATCGTATCGCTAAGGTTTGGGACACTTTCTAAAGAGGTGAAATTTATTAAATATATTATTTCTTATTAAAGATGAAGTAAATTTTTGCAAAATGATTGTTAAATTTTTATTTGAAAATTGATCTATAAAAATTGAAAGATGCTTTATTTCTTACTTTTGTTATTAATTGGCATTTACAAATGTAAAGAGACAAACCTTCAGTTTATATCAAATAAATTATAAATAATTTGGTTTTATGTTATTTTAATAAATTTCATTCTCAATTATAAGAATAGCATTATAGCAATTGTCTATATTTAATTTGCGTTTACATAAAGCTACCTTAATCTGCCATAAGACCAACTAAAATGACTTCAAATTATTTATAGATTGATTAGGTTTCAAATTTAATCACTTAACTGATCAATTTTAAATCAGTGAGAGAAAGTAAAATGAAGATATTGTTTCAGTAGTGTGATAGTCTTATCATTGGATTTTAATTTGTGCTTCATGCTATGTATTTTAATTATAACTTCATCTTATTATATATTGAGTATTATCAAATTGTGTAATCTGGTGATGCAGTTCTTTATTGAAGTGCATTCCATTTTGAGAGCGACACTTTTCAAATGCACAATTTTCTAAAAGAAATGCTAAATATCTCAACAAATAAACCAAAATTAGACAAGAAATGTTAAAAGTTGGAGCGAGATATAACAATGACCTACAAGCAAACATACATCTTACCTATCTTATTCTTACAACTAAGATATACCATCTCATCAAGTTTATCACCATTGAATATGAAGCTAGCTCACATTCTTTGTTTCATTGGAGTTGGCAAATGTATGGCCAACGTATAATTGCCAAAATTAAATCTTACACAAATGATTGATGGTTATGAATAATCACTTTTAAGCGGCCTTCTCTATGCTATTTTAGCAGTGTAACAACCCAGGTTGTTACCTTAGTTAATTAGGACTAAATTTAGTCTTAAACATGATCATAAGTGCTAATTAAGTCAATTGGAGTCATCTCTAAGACCTAGTCCAAATCAGGAGTCAAATGAATCGAATCCTGATTTCTGGAAAATTCAGAAACCCTAGAATTTGACCTCTTTAAATTGACCTCAGATTGGAAAACGTACATCACCATTGCGTTCATTGACCTCAAATTAGCTAGAGGTGAAGTCTTGATGTCAATCGGAAGTCGTCGAAAATTCGACGAATATTTTAATAATATTTAAATGCCCCGAAAATCGAGGAATCAAAATACTCATAGGATCGAAAATCTAACCTCGCCGTTGCGTTCCTCACCTCTCAAATAGTTAAGAAAAATATGTTCAAAATTTTGGATTAAAAAAATTTATTATTTAATTAATTACTTAATGACGTCGTTAACTACTTAAGCGACACCGTCAACTGTAGCCGACGGCGTCATTGCAACCGTTGGATCATATCCAGATCCAATGGCTACTGACCCTCCTTCCTCGGCTTCTCCATCCCCGAGCGCCACGCGGTGCTCCGCCCCCCCCTCCGGGCCAATCCGGCGCCTCCCCGGCCTCGTCGAGGTCACCTGAGGCCCTATAAGGCTTCAGCCGTGCTCTGGGCTCCGGGTTTGCGAAGTTGGTACCGGATTGAGCCTACGTGAGCCCAAGCACATCCCAGCCACCGATCAGGTACTACTCGATCTCCCTCACCTCCCATTCGATGTGGATGATTGATGATTGCAATCTTATTCCATACCCTAGAATGACGATCGATCGGCTTGATCGAGTTGGATCAAGTCCGATCGATAATAATTTGACCGTGTTATACAGTAGAAACCGTTAAACCCGTTCACCCGTAACCCTAGACCTAGGGTTAGGATTTGTTGGCAACTCCAGCCACCTCCGGCGAAGGTCCGCTCGCGGGCGTGTAGGCCTCGTCAAGGGCTACTGTCAGCCGTGCGGGCCGAGGTGGTCCGGCGCCGGGAAGGCCGGCAAAAGTCGTGCCCTAGCCCGGCGCCCTTGGGACGCCCCGCGAAGCGGGTGACGTCCGGGTCGGGTCGGGTCGACCCGAGCCCGACCCGACCCGACCCGACCCGTGCCACGCAGGGTCCACGCAAGCCCGGGTGGGGCCCGCAACGCCACGTGGTAGCCTCTGGGCATGCCACGTGTCACGTGGGCCCAATGCCCGAGCCCGTGGTTCTTCGGCTTCGGCCGTGGGGCCCACTATGCCACGTGACAGCCGCTGGACATGCCACGTGTCATGTGGGGCCCACTGCCCGAGCCTCCGCGGCTCTTCGGCTTCCCCCGTGGGGCCACAGTGCCACGTGGCAGCCACCGGGCATGCCGCGTGTACTGTCGGGCCCACACGCAGAGCAGCGCCTAATCAGACGCTGCAACGTGTCACAAGTGGGGCCCACTGTAATCTCAGACAGTAATTAAATTAATTAATTATTATTAGTCAGTAATTAATTACAGTTAGTAGTTAATTAATTATAATTAGAGTTAATGACTTTTTAACAGTAATT
Source organism: Gastrodia elata (assembly GCA_016760335.1). Taxonomy (NCBI): domain Eukaryota; kingdom Viridiplantae; phylum Streptophyta; class Magnoliopsida; order Asparagales; family Orchidaceae; genus Gastrodia; species Gastrodia elata. Next base: position 45,544,982 of record CM028675.1, on the reverse strand, counting down.
TTATAATTAATTTACTGAAATTAATAATTAGGGGATAATTAAGATTATTTTAATAATAATTAACTATTAACAGTAATTAGAATAATTAATTAATATTAAACAATAAATTTATAAATAATTATTCCTAATTAAATATTAGCAGGTAATTAAGATGAATTAACCTGTAATTAGCCTAATTACTTTTTAATAGTAAAATAATAATATTATATATTTATATTAATTAAATAATGGATTAATTAATAATTAATTAATAATTAGGTCTTAATTAATTATAGATTAATTAATGGATTAATAATTACAAAAATTATATATATAACTTTAGAAATGAATAGTAAATTAATTCAATCTGAATAAATGAACAGTAAAATAATATAAATTATATTTTTGAATAGTAAAACTTAAAAGCTTAATAACTTTTTTTAGGATGATCCAGATATAGTCAATATAGATCTCAAAATACTCAGAAAAATAAATAGAACCAAATGGCATAATATAAAATTAATTTCAAGGTACGCATAACGATGTAACATAGTCAATATGGGTCTTAAAATACTTAGGAGAATGGCCCTATCACTGTAGTAGTATTAGTTTTCCCATTTGAACATTAGGATAAAAAGTCAACTCTATAATTCCTAGTTGACTTTAGGGAAAATTGACCAAAATGCCCTTAGAATTCAAATGACCATAACTTGTTCAAATCAACTCTAAATTCAAAAATTCAAGATGCTAACTAGTTTAGAATTTTAATGTCATCAATAAGCTAAAATAATATTTAGGATCTGAATCCTAAATATTTATAAAATGACCAAGATACCTTTAACCTTAGTTAGGTCATAACTCGACTATTTGAGGTCCAAATTAGGTCTAATCCCTACCAACATACTCAGTATATTATAGAAAAGCTATAGAAACTGAGTTTGCTAAAATTGAACTTCAAACAGTAAAGTTCGATTTTTGTCACCCATTGATTGACTCGAAATTACCAAATTGCCCCTCAAAATCAAAACGTCCATAACATAGCTATTTGAACTCATAATGCAGTATTCTCAGACTCTATGGAATCCTTGAGCAGTCACCAATAATAAACTACATAAAAAATTTAGGTTTCAGTAGTATAAAATTTACTAAAATGCCCTTAGGTCAAAAATTTTAAATTGGACCTATAGGATCTGTTTCTCATCCAAATTGGATGTACTTACTGTCTATATTCAAGTTAGACAATAAGAAATAATTTCGAACTAAAAAACTCCAATTTGGATCCTTAAAACAAAAGTTGACTTTAGACCCTTAAAGTAGGGGCAAAATAGTCATTTGCCCTAAGATTGGACTAAGTACTCTTAACCTCTAATTAATATTTCAAGACTCTAAAACCAATATTATAATTGTATTAATGACATTTAAGTGACCAAAATTAACCATTAGGTCATATTCCAGAATTTTCCTAAGTCTTTAACACTACACCTTAAGGACCTTTCCTGAGACAAGGACTAGATCATAGGTTAGAGTTCATTCATTGGGTGAATGGGTTACCCTATGGGTGAAACCTTTTTTTATTTGTTTCTAGACTTTTCTTTTTATATTATAACTTGTTTTGATTATTTTATCTTTTAACTTTAATTTTAGGATAGGAGATTCATCCTATTAAGTCTGATTACTTAATAAGATTTGCCTCAACTATTAGATCACTTTTAGAATAAAACCTATAACTTAGGCCTTATCCTTTTTGGATTATGTGATTAAACCTAATCTCATATTATTTAATCCATAGGTTTAGAAGATCTTGATCAGATCTTAGATAGAACGTCTAAATTCACAAAACTAGGACATATGATTTATTGATTTAAATTATAGTCGTCATTTGATTGAATTAGATTAGAACCTGATTAGTTATAATCCTTTTAACTTATAAGGACAAGTTTCTAAGTTACACTCGATAGTAAGAAAATGGTGATCCTGAACTTGTGTAACTTGGAATAGTTAGAATAGTTAAGTAGAAAACAAATGATATCACCATATTTTATAGAGTCTCTTGCTTACTTTGATGATTATTGCTACGCATTCCTCGTATTTTTGTGCCTTAACTCCTTGAGCATATCATATAAGATATTTGATGCATAAGTAAAATATTAAGAAAATATGGAGACTCCTTAGATTTCTTATAAAAATATTAAAGGGCTTAATTAAAGATAATAATTTGTATATGTTTGAGCTGCCTCTCAGTATTGTCTTCTAATTGCCTAGTCTCCTTATTGACACTAAGGGAAGACCTTATTTATATCTTCTATTATTTCATTATGTGCTGATTGCCTAGTCTCGTATGACACTAGGGGTACACCGTTGGTGCCTTAGCCGTACTGGTGCTAAGATCCTTCGATATTCAAAGGGCTAGATTAGCTCTTTTTTGTATGGCAGTTGATGCACGGACGTTATATATATGCAGTCGTGATGTTTGTTTACTTTTTAGCATTTCTATTTTGTCGGCTATTTCTTTATTATGCTTATATACATATTTTAGGATGTTAGAATTTTGCTGCTATTATATGTACCACTGCTGAGTTATGTTATTTTAATTTGCATATATCTCTTGATCACCAGCATATTTAGGATGTAGTATTTTCTTCCATTACTTATTTAGATATTTATATACCTTACCTAGTTTAGCTTGCATTTGAGGCATATCTTAGCCTCTATTTTGTTTAAGTTATAAATGATTGTTTATAGCTTTTCCTTCCTCTTTGGCATTGCTAATTGCTCCTATACTTGTATGGTTATTGCTTAGAACTGGTAAAATGGTGATATTACAAAACCCATAAAAACTTATCAGCTTAAAATGTACTTAGACAATTGTCTAACACAAGATTTTTCTTTTTTTGGCTGGAGCCCTACATTGTGAAATCGATAATGTCAGGTTTAGAGCAGGCTAAGGTTGCAGTATCTGAGGAGGAGCCTTACTTGGAGGAGGAGCAGCAGCTTGGACCTGAGGATGTCTAGTTATTTATTTTTACCTGTGAGGATGAGCGTGCTTTCTCTTCTATTTGCTTAAACTTTAATGTTATAATAATACAGGAACTTGTGACTGTGCATTGGGATTATCATATGCTTAGATTCTGAGTTGTATTTCATTACATTTATACTATAATGCTTGGATGTTTCTTATTATAAATCACTTCCGCACTCTGTATGAATTCTTATTAAGTGACTGAATGTTTGATTCTATGCTTACTCCTTTCCTTATTAGATGGATTGTAGATTTCATCTTAATCTAATAATAAGTGAAGGGTTAGCTAGAGTGACACACCACCCCTTAGCTTAATCTTATGGATTAAGGGGTGGGGCGCCACAAGTAGTGTGTCTTCTTATCTGGTAACTATACTCAATCTACTATGAACATCCAATCTTGTAGCTAGTTTCTTATGGTTTTCCTACATCTTTACTGCTTTTAACTTTTACTCAGCCCATTATCAAGATTAGATTATGTTTACCCAAGCAATGATGCATGCTTTTTTTTTTAGAATTACCAAGTCAAATTCTTATGAGAATGAATCAGTAATAGATTTTACTTTTTAGTTTTGGAAGAAGATCAATATTAGTTCAATTTAAAATAATAATTATCATTCAATATAGCTTATTTTTCTTGATCATTTTTCAGTATATGAAAATCATGTATTTTTATCTTTGTATTTATAAGTAGCTGGCATCACATTTTATTGTTATTTATTTATAGTATCAAAGTTTTGATACATTTTATCCAGTATGTTCATTTACTTTTATACACCTAATCATTATTAAGTGGCATTAAGTTTTAGTTTATAAGTTAAGATCATTTCAAGTTCTTTGCTTAAAGATCTATATTATCAACTGTTGGGATTTTTAAATTAAATATCACTTGACAAAATAGTTCTAACACCAATGTTGTTCCATATAATGTACATATAAAGTGTTGATGAAATTAAATTGCATCATATGAATTGAAAATATTAAGTATTTATGAATTGAGAATGTATATATGAAGATTTATTGGAAGATTGGCAATCCCTTGCAAAAGTATGATTTGTTTATGTTTCAATAATTTTATTCTTGGAATAATTTCAATTTTTAAGTATGGTGATGACTTTTAGTTCATTCCATTCTAATGATTCATTTTGAAATCTATAACTCACTTAAGAATACTGCAACACTTGCGTCTTAATGGACTGCTTTTGATGGCTTAATTATCTTTGAACCAGCTATATTTTTTTTCTAAACCGTCGAAATATTATCTCAGTTTTAAGATGGATCAAATTTTAATTACATTTTTTTATAAAATATTCGTTATAGTATTTAGCTAGATGCCTTCATGAAATATCTTCTATGCTCGTGCGTAATGGCTGTAAATGCTGTAAATACCCTTTTGCTAATATAATTAGGTAGTTAGAGTTTTTAGATCCATAAACTAACCTTAAAAAGTTGTGAAACTTTTCTCTTATTCAAAACATGTTGACAAAATTGATCATGTATATGATGTATTATGAGAAATAAATGGTGAATAATTTTAGTTTGCATATACACTATGGATGAGCTTGCCCTGATCGATCGAATCGATCGATCGGTCTAAGTCCGTAAAGGATCCTCGGGACCGAGTAAGGTCCCGACTTTCCAGCCCACCTCAGGCCCTCATACCATAAGACTTCGATCTGTCTCACCTCTCTGATGGTGTAGGGATCAAGCCCTGGGTCAGGCGTGACCTCTGTGGGGAGAATTGTCTCCCCATATTAGCTCCATTAAGGGGGCCCTCGGGTGAGTAAGGTTCGGCCGATCCTGACCACCTCACAGGGGGTTTCGAATGTCAATCGGTGCGTTTTGGCTAGGGGATCGATTATCAATTGACCTGAGGCCAAGATGTGCGCTCTAGATGGAGAATTTCACCATCTAGGGTTTCGCGGATCGGTCTCGACTGAGAGAGGTCTGGGCGGGGACAATGGCACTGTGCGGGTCGGGTCAGCCCGTGACCCGCGCTGCGCGACAGTGTCGGGTTCCCTGGGCCTCGGTCGAGCCGCGCAGTTTGGCTAATGGGCCGAGCCCATATTTAATATTCCGATTAGTTGGAATTATTTTCCTAAAGGATAATCATCCAATTAATCCAATCATAGGGATTTATTTAAATAAACATACATAATGTATTAATCGAATAACTTTCAATCAACTAATCCAAACCCTATGATATTATATATCAAATTGATCAAAATATCCTCAAGAATAAGAATATAAAATAATATTAAATATTTAATGGTTAGATTTTTCATTTTTACTTAATTATGTCATATCTTAATTAGGGTTGATTAGTATGTGTACTTAGCCAAATTACATGATTAGGGTACCATTAGTTTTCTTTTAATCAGTAAAATGCATGTGTTAATTAGTTTAATTTTTTGATTTTTGCATTTTAACTTATGCCTTAAACTTGTTAAACCATGATTAGTAAAAATTATGGTTTCTAATCATTGGATCTTAACAAACTTAGTCTCTGATTAATTGTATGGTTAAATAAAATTTATGTGCCAAGTTGAATGATATTATGATGGTTAGATTCGTAATTAGGTGCTAATCCTTTTGTATTGGTTTAAGGTTTGATTAGCACTAATTACTTTTTATTTTTCTAAATTTTTCTACTATTATGCTCCATAACAGTAAGATAGATGTATTTAAACCATGTATGCCAATTTATGATGTGTAAATTGAATAAACCTAAATTTGAGAACTTAAATTTCATAATTAAGCTTAAGAAGTCTTAAGACTTAGATCAAGCTATTAAGACTTGATCTAGTCTAAGATTGTCACCAATAATACATCTTTAATTCACTGATTTGGCATTTGATCTATAAATAAACACTTGATCTTAATTAAGCAAGAGTAGGGGTTAAACCCTAATCTATTTGATTAAGATCCAAACCCTTAAACCTTAATTAAATTAATTTGATTATAAGAACATGCAATTTGACATTATTCCAATAATGCACCTGATTTGGTATTGATCTTAAACCATTGAATTAGAAATGATAATGATAATAATAAAGCCATGTGATTTAATAATCTAAATCTGAGCTTTTGATCATTGATTTTCTCCAAAATAAGACTATCAACATAAGACGATTAATAAAATTGTATTGACTTAATAAACTAATCTAACTCTAACAATATCCTTAATTTAAATCCCATAATCTTGGAATAGAATGTAATCAGATAACCTAATCATTCGATCTGATCACTCTAAACTTAAATAATTAGTAAAACACCTAGAAGGTTATCATTAAAATTAAGGGTGTGAGATCTTAAGCATCTCATTATTATGCTCGTATCTAAAATATTTTAAAAGACCTTAATTGATGATATATTGAGGTAGGAAGAACCTTTGCAAATTTATTGAGGTAGAATCTTAAATGATCCTTTAACCCTAGAAGTTAATCTTAACCCCTCGTGGTAGGAATCACCTAAGATACTTAAAATGACACCTTTCCTTGTGGTAGAATCATTATTGACTAATTCTTGATCACATTTCTGGGAGCCTTGTGTAGGACTCACCCATTTAGCATAGGGATTGATAGTATTGATAAATCCTTGTGGAATAAGTAGAATTATTGAACCTTAATTGTTGGGTGGTATTGTAGGGTATATCCATAGTATTTAGTTATCCCAGTATTAATCAGGATTGGTTGATTCATCCTAGTATAGATTATGTTTGTGTTCTATCCTACGAGTTTAGTCGGGCATAGTATCACTTAGACTAAATCATTCAATCTTAAGAGTGTTACGATTAGGGGATTTAGATCATTAGTTTATTTGAATAAAAATCACCATCAGGTGATGCCTCCAATCTAAAATTGATTCTATATGTGTGCTTCAAGTAAACTATGTGATCCTAGACACCCTCTTTAGAACACTAAGTGTACTTATGAACTAGGTATTTTAAGAGCTTAACTTGAGATACAAATCGCCATCAAGTGATGCCTCCTATCAAAGATCACTTTGTTAGGTTGGCTTAATTAAACTAAGAGTTAGAAACTAACCTTCTTGGAAGTATGTTATATATATATATATATATATATATATATATATATATATATATCTGTGTGTGTGTGTGTGTGTGTGTACCATCTCCCCATCAAATGATTGATAAGAATTCTCAACTTTAACCAATCATCATTTTAGAAGTTAGAAGTCAGAATACTTTTAGCAGGATTCTGCACAATGGAGACATTGAATTCAATATCGGTATTTCAAAGCATTTTTGGATTTTTGGATTTTATTCATATAGAATAGAAGCATGGGCATGAGCATGAGCATGAGTATGAGGAATCCTGTTATAATATATGAGTATTAGTGAAGACTTATGGGTTACGGAATGTTGCATACATTGATTTGGGAATTTCAAGATGCATCGACATCATAGTAAACTGTATTCCAAATTGGATGTATGTACACATTGGACCGTATGACTCATAGCCTTTCAGTGATAGTTCTGTTACATATCTGTGGTATACCATGTTGTGGCATATTTGGATACATGATCCCAGTGACATATAGTATAGCATTGGACATTATTACTTTGATTTATGAGCATTTAACATTTCACTTATTTTCAGTATTCAGATTTCAGTTTAGTTTCTCGTTGTACAGTCTTTACGGTTTCAGTTACTTAGTGCCTTTTTTTGCTTTCCTATAGTCTTATTTACTTTACTGTATATATGTATTTACTTTAATACTGCTTAGTTTAGTTGCGATCTGTTAGACTTCTTGTCTAACATGGGGTACTTTTGGGATCTGGCAATTTGTTGAATCCCGGGCAGCTTGTTGAGTCAGGGCTGGAGGACTTGCAGGAGATCCAGGAGGAATACGTGGAGACTTAGTGAATCCATCTTCCACCTTTTACTTTACTATTTTCGCTTCCAATATTTTAGATAGACTTTACTTTTGCATCATTCAAATTAGTTTATAATAATTCTTAATATACTTTACTTTTCTTTTCTGAGATGCATGCCACTACTGTTCTGTGATGAATATATTCTAAATGTTTTGCTTTAGCTTTCACACTCTGTTATACTATTACTATACTTAGTACTATTATGTGATCAGCATACTAGAAATGCTGATATTTTAGAACATATATTATATTCCTTATTTATTTTGATAATCCAATGCATGTGTGGGTCTAACACTTAAGATAAGTACTCTACTCTTATCTTAAGTATCGACTCTCGATCATACTCTTAGGTTCGAGTCAGCAGCCTTCAGCATGGCTAGTTTTAGTTAGCCTATTCAGGGCGATGTTGTTGTTTGTTTCTCCCCGAGTAGTGCACCGCTCCACCGCCGATCTTTTATACCTTTTGTGCGCGACGACGGGGAGGGGCGCTACAAAACTAGGTCAATCCCAAATAATCCCAATCATCTTAAGGTCTAAAGAAGAGCATCAAAAAGATCACAGATCTATCTTATTGTATGGATTGAGAGACTGAGCACACACAGCTAAGTTGGGAGAAGGTTGTACCTAAAAACAAAGTTGCAGGCACATCGGAGAAGGTCTGAGGAGGGCTAGAGCTTCTAAAGGATTGCAACAACCAAGCAAGGGGCCTGAATACCAGACACGCACCCTCTATCAGTGTTTACCACAACAGCACTAGCCAAGAGTGTCGAGAGCTCCAGTTAATTCATAACTATGCTCTATATTGAAAGCCATTTTGATTCAAGCTCAAGTCTTTAGCTTGACTCTAACATTAGCACAAGACACTCGATATATCATGACTAATATGCTCTTTTTTTTTGCAGTGTACTATACTTTTTGATTCTTATACTACACACTCCTTCATTTATTTGCAAATTATTAATTCTTTGTACCCTCCAAGAGTACATCTAACACTTGTGATCAGTGTTGTTCTTCCCTCTGGATAATATTTAATACCTAATCAATTATGTGTGTGCAACATTAAAATCAATGGAAAGATGTGTTGCGCCCCACCCCTTAATCCACAAGATTAAGCTAAGGGGTGGTGGGTCACTCTGGCTAACCCTTCTTTATTATTGGATTAGGATGAAATCCACAATCCACCTAATAAGGGAAGAAGTGAGCACAGAATCAATATAATCAATCACTATCTACTAAAAATATACAGAGTGTGGAAGCGATTTATAAATGAGAAACATCCAAGCATCATAGTATAAATAGCAGAAAATAACTCAAAATAAAAGCATAGTAATCCAAACACATAGTCAAGGGTACCTGTATTATTACATAAATTTAAAGTTTAAGAAATTCAAAGTGAAAATAATCTCATCCTCACTTAAAATAAAATAGTGTAGCTTCTTCTAAGGGCTCCTCCTCTGGATAAGGCTCCACTCCTAGCTCTTGATCGTCTAATTGAAGGGGATCTGCCATTGCCGGTTTCATAATGTAGGGCCCCAGCCAAAAAAAGAAAAATCCTGTGTTAAATAATTGTCTAAGTACATTTTAAGCTGATACATTTTATTTGTTTTATAATATCACCATTTTACATTCTCTATGCAATAACTGTATCAAAAATAGGGAGCAGCTAGCCATATAATAAGAAAGAGAAAAGCTATAAACAATTATTTATAACTTAAGCAAAAAAGGAGGCTAAGACATGCCTCACATGCAAACTAAATAAGGCAAGGCATATATAAATAACTAAACAAGTACTGAAAGAAAATACTACATCCTAAATATGCTGGTGATTAGAGGAAATATGCAAATTAAATAACATAACTCAACAATGATACATATAATAGTAACAAAGTTCTAACATCCTAAAAAATATATATAAGCAGGACAAATGAACAACTAACTGAATAAAAATACTGAAAGTAAACAAAATATCAAAACTGAATATATATAAACATCTGTGTACTAATTGTCATACAAAAAAGAGCTAATTTAGCCCACTGAATATCAAAAAGGATCCTAGTGTCATCAAGGAGACTAGGTGCAAACTATATAACACTAGTGTCATTCAAGGAGACTAGGCAGATATATAGGATTTTCTCCTAGTGCCATCAAGGAGACTCGGCAAAGAAAACACAACAAATCTTCTCTTAGTGCCAACAAGGAGACTAAGCAAAGAAGATATAAATAAGGACTTCTCCTAGTGTCAACAAGGAGACTAGGCAAGAAAACATGACTGAGAGGTAGCTCTAATATATATAATTATTATCTTTAATCAATCACTTTAATATTTTCACAAGGAATCTAAGGAGTCTCCATATTTTCTTAACATTTTATTTATGCATCAAACTTCTTATATGATATACTCAAAGAGTTAAGGCATAAAAAGACAAGGTATGAGTAGCAACAAACATCAAATGGAAGCAAGGGACTCTACTAAACATGGTGATATCATTTGTTTTCTACTTAACCATTCTAACTATTCCAAGTTACACAAGTTCAGGATCACCATTTTCCTACTATTGAGTGTAACTTAGAAACTCATCCTAATAAGTTAAAAGGAATAGAATTGATCAGGTTCTAATCTAATTCAATCAAATGATGACTATAGTTTAAATCAATAAATTATACGTCCTAGTTTTGTGAATTTAGACGTTCTATCTAAGATCTGATCAAGATCTTCTAAACCTATAGATTATGGATTAAACACCACAAGATTTAGGTTTAATCACATAATCCAAAAAGGATAAGACCTAAGTTCTAGGTTTTATTCTAATAGTGATCTAATAATTAAGGCAAATCCTATTAAGTAATCAGACTTAATAGGATGAATCTCCTATCCTAAATCTAATGTTAAAAGACAAAATAATCAAAATGAGTTGTGAAATAAAAGGAAAGTCTATAAACTAATAAAACCAAGGTTTCACCAATTGAGTAGCCCATTTACCTAATGAATAAAATCTAACCTAGGATCTAGTCTTAGTCTCAAGAGTAGTCCTTAAGTGATGTAATATCCTAAGGAAAAAGGACTTGGAGAAATTTTTAGGGATTTTGACGAATTGACCTAAATATTGATTTTTACTCACTTAAATGATTATAATATAGTTCTATTATTGATTTTTAGTGAATTAGAAGGCTAGTTGGAGGTTAAGGATGTTTAACCTAAACTTTGGGCAAAATGACTATTTTGCCCCTACGTAAGGGTCTAAGAAGTCAACTTTTGATTTAAGGCTCCAAATTGGGATTTCTTATTGTCAAATGATTCCTTACTATCTAACATGGAGATAGACATAAGTATACTAAATTTGGATAAGAAATGGGTTCTATATATCCAAACTAAGGTTTTTGACATAAGGAGTATTTTGGTAAGTTGCTCTTATTAAAATCTAAATTTATATATAATTTACTGTTAGTTGATGTTCAAGGACTTCATAGAGTCTAATAACACTAAATTTTGAGATCTAATAAATTATTTATATCCATTTGAATTCTTAAAGGTATTTTTGGTAATTTTTCTAAGTTAAGAGGGGTCAAAGAGGCATAACCCTTTCATTTGGTGTCCTAATTCAGCAATCTCAGAGCCTATAGCTTTCCTACATTACATTGAATATTTTGATTAGTGGTAGGCTCAAATTGGACTTCAATTGACTAAGTTATGATCTAATTATTATTATAGGTATTTTGGTCATTTTTGATTTTTCTAGAGTTTAAAACCGAAATATTTTTTTATATTATCATAGGCACTGAAATTCTAAGCTATCTAGCACTTTAAATTTTGAACTTAGAGTCCGGATGACAAAGTTATGATCAATTTAATTTTCTGGCCGCTGCGACGCGCTGTAGCGCACCGTAGCGCACTACCACGCATTGCAGCGCATTGGAGCGGCCATAAACTTTATTTATAAGCGCCAGGGTACGCTACAACAGTCCCTATTCGAAACGGAGGTGCTGGAGTGCGCTGTAGCGGGCAAAAATGAAATTTGCGGCGCTATGGCGCGTTGTAGCAGACCTGGATTCAAAACTTGAGGTGCTGGAGCGCGCTGGAGTGCGCTGTAGCAAATTTTGCGCTGTAGCGGACCCAAAATCGCAACTCAGGGCACTACAGCGCATTGTTGCATCAGATGGTGATTTTGCCTGAGCGTAAACAGCGATAAGTCAACTTTCAGGCTCAATTACTCTCAACTTATAGCACTTCATATGCGGTGCCATATATCATTGGAAAGCTCTTTCCAAGAACTTTCCATTGGTACCCAAAACAACCTCAAAAGATTAAGTTAACAATACAAACAGCGGGGTTAAATGACTGGGTATGCAGAATAGAGGAGAAACAGGTTTGCTTTATCTTCCTAAAATTGTAACCTTAATAAGTTATAATGAACTCCATACCTTAAATACAGATTTCTAAAGATGCAAACTAAGCATAAGAGTGAAGTGGAGTAGCCATTGAATACATTCAATGGGGGAAAGGAAGTACCTTAGTGTTGACAATGGTAGATTTCCTAGGAGAGGCTTGAGAGCTTGAGAGGTCCTTTCTTCTTCTCCTTCAGCTACAAGCAAGAAGAGGAATGGGCTAAGGCTTTCTCCAGCAGCAGGTACAACAATAATGGGAAGTAGGGGGAGAGCTTCAGCTGGGCAAAGGAGAAAGAAGAGGAGCTGAAGTTGTATTTTAAGGAGGATTAAGGGGGACAAGGCTCCATTAAGAGCCTTCCCATCAGCATGGATGGGAAGATGATGGCAGAATTTCACTTGAGTGCATGGGATGGGAGGAAGCTGCTAGGAAGGGAGGGGGAGATAGCAACTTTGAAGAGGAGAAAAGAGGGAAAATAAAATATTTTGATTGATTTAAGAAATAAATTCTAAAAATAAAGATAAATTCAAATTTTAGTCTTGTGGCGACCGAGGATCGAAGTTTGAGAGTCTTTAAAAAACAATTCATCTCAATTTGAAAATATATACATTTTTATAATTCAAAAAGGACATAATAAAATAATAATAGTCCACAGTCTATTTATACATAGAGCCCAAACATATATGAAAAGTTACAGTTTATCTTTTACAAAAAAATGAAATATGAAATATCTACATTCTTCTGCTTCTTTAATTCTTCTTCTTTTAACTTGGCAGATCTTCTAAACTTTTTTAAGTATCAAAACCTGAAAAAAATTCAGTTTACCAATCAGGTAGGAGTACGAAAATTATTCTTATAAGAATAAATCTAGCATCCTATAATAGGCATGAATCAAGTATGAAAATGACTGAAATACTGCATATAAAGTAAAGCAATTTCCAAATTCAATTTTTTCCCTGCAAATTAGCTGTAAAAATCAACATATATGAAATAAATTTTATCAAAAGCATTTGTAACAATAAGTCGAGTCCGTAGACTCCTGGGCCCAAATGGGTAAACCCATAGGCATAACTTGTAGGAAGCTTATCTCGCACCCGTCGGTAGCTTACTCAAAATAGGAACTGGTGGTGTGTCTTTTCTCTGGATTTGTCTAGTTCCTACAAGAGGCTAAATCCCTCCATATAACTCCCAGGGGCTGCTAGCTGGCCCAATCTGTACAGATTCCAATGATGCGTTCACCCTCCAAAGATAAACACCACAAAATATATATATATACTATGTTTCATTCTTTTTGTTACATGTTATTTGATATAAATCTTTAGCATATTAAAATGCAGTAAGCAGTGCAAATAATACTCAAATAGAAAATAGCTCAAATAAGAATACTGAAATAAAACCTATAAGTAAATTTGCGTATCTGACTGTTTTGACTTAAAATCAATCAATTCAATTTCTTTGATCTGCCAAAATAATGAAAATTAGTAATTTAATGCTTTTATCATGATTTGTAGTATTATGTTTATAAAATGACTATTTTGATTTATTTGAATTATTCTTATTAAGTTATATAATTATTTATGCCTTATAAGGTCAAATTAGGAATTTGACCTTATAAGGGCATTTTAGTAATTTTACCCTTAATAAAATATAAAATTTCTGTTAGTTTATTATAGATTATATCTTAAGGTTTTCATAGAACCTGAAATTATTCAATTCTGATATGAATTGGCTAAGTTATAGCTAATCTAATTTATAGGATTAATAATTAGGGTTAAATCCTAATTATGAGTAGTTTAATTTTAATCCAAACAGCAAAACTAACACTTCTAAATTATTTCTTAGGATTTTTTGAGTATTTTAATACCCATATTCAATAGGTTTGGATTAGTATGTGCAAAGTTATGACTATTGGAAGTTTTGTGTCATTTTGTGAATATTCAAATGCCCTAAAATGTCACTATATGAAATGTTGCTCCTACTAAAATTTGGTTGGCACCATAATATTCCTTATATTTTTTTGGTCAATTTGATATATTTATTTATACGATTTGAATTTATATTTATTAAGTTATGCATTTTTAAAGTTTAGATATTTAATTAATTAATATTTCTATAGTTTAATATTTATTAATTAAATTTATTATTAATTGATTTTATGTAATTTTTCTGTATATGAATTTATATATTTGTATAATTATAAGTTTTATATATATGTTTTTATTATATTTAATAATTCTGTACTATTATATATGTTATTTATTAATTATTTACTTTTTATTTTTCTGTTAATTATTTATTTTATTTTATCTGTTTTTAATTAATCTATTATTTATTTATATTTTTCTGATTATTATTTATTCAAAATAATTAATATTTTATTAGATGTTAGTTATATTAAATTAATTTAATGTTTAATTATTAGATTATTAATCATAAATTTTCTATTTATCTATTTATATATATATATATATATATATATATTAATTACCGTATTTTAATTATTATTCTATTTTTATTTTATAAAAATTTTCTATTTATTTAAATATTTTATTTTGTTATTTAAGTATACCTATATATATAAGTATACTTTATAGATATATAAGTTATTTTATTATAAACAGATTGTATATATTTTTATTATAATTAATTTTTTTATTACTGCAGGTGGGGTCCACCACTCAACAGCATACTATTTCTAGAAGATCCACGTGGCTTGCCCTGGGAGTGGCACGTGGATAGCCGCGGATTGATGAGGTGGCTGAGATCGACGGTCTTAAATCTTAGGATTGATCCAATGGTTCATATTAGATCTTGATTTAAATAAAATCTTAGATTAAATCCAACCGTTAGATTTAAGTTGGAATCAACGGCTAGATTTGAAGAGACAACCCATCTTCCAATAATCGCGTGACACGTGGCCATATGATTCGAACCACGCGCCGACCGATCCATAGAAGGAGCGAACCGTGCAAGCGAACCGGTTCGAGAAGCGCTGGTTCGTCGCTTCGTCTCCTTCGATGCGCGGCGAGAGAAGGAGCGTTAGGGTTACGAGGGACGAGCCTTCGATCAATGATTCCGCTCGATCGAAGGCTTCTCAATTTAATCGGACCGTATCAATTGATTAATAACACATAAGTTACATATAAAAACAATAATCTTTAAAATCGAATTAAGATCGGATGTATTTGGGTACCTGGAGATCGAGTATAAGGATAGTTGAGGAGGGTTTCAGGTATCTCTTAGAACTCCTGAGAGCTAGTAAGACACTAAATTAATCATTGTGAGTTTAAATGGGGAAGAAAGAGCGGTGGATCGGTGCGAGGCGCGAAGGAATGGCGACACGCGTCCTCGCCTTCGCCGCGTGTCCCGCGAATTGCTACGTGCCGAGTCTTCCTCTCGCAGACGAAGGAGACGAGCTCTCGACCGTCTGATCTTTCGATCGACGGATCGAAGCATCCGTCCAAACAGACGGCAGACCTAAAATGCCTAACACTGTTGGTTAATTACTTAATGCTAATCATTAAGTATTTAATAATTAATATTATATAAATTAATTCATACTCTTTTTATTTATTAAAATTATATAAATGAATATGTCTAAAAATTTTCTAATAAATCACTTCTAGCTAATTAAGGGGTTCTGAACACAACGGTGCACTCGAATTTTCGATCCGATGAGTATTTAATTATTCGAATTTTCAGGTATTTAAAATAATATTAAAATATTCGTCAAAAATTCAATGATTTCCAAATACGTTCAAAACTTCACCTCTACCTAATTTGGGGTGGTGAACACAATGGTGAAGTCAGATTTTAAATTTGAGGTCAAAATTAATTAAATATTAATAAATAATTAGAAACAATATTTTGGTATTTTACAAGTCTGTAGGCGGAAGAACCTACTCTAGCTGATATCTCAAACGGACCGACATAACGGGGACTAAGTTTTCCGGTTATGCCAAATTTGAAGACTCCTTTCATTGGACTGACTTTTAGGTATGTGAAGTCTCCAATTTTAAACTCCAGAGGATGATGATGAAGGTCGTGGTATTTACTCTAGCGATCTTGGGCTACACGAATTCGCTGTTGAATCAATTGAACTTTCTTATTTGTCTCCTCTACTAATTCAGATCCATATAGCTGCACACTACCTGTTTCTGACCACGCTAGTGGAGTACTACACTTTCTGCTATACAAGGCTTCATATGGAGCCATCTTTATACTAGTTTGAAAACTATTGTTGTCAGCAAACTCCACTAGTGGGAGGTGATCTTCCCAAGACCCAGCAAAATCAAGTAAACATAATCTAAGTAGGTCTTCAAGAACTTGATTCACTCATTCTGTCTGACCATCCATCTGTGGGTGAAAGGTTGTACTCATTGCTAGAGTTGTGCCTAGACCTTGATGCATGGCTTGCCAGAATTTAGAGGTGAACTGACTGTCTCTATCAGATATGATTGTCTTGGGGATCTCATGAAGCCTGATTATCTCCTTAATGTAGAGTTTTGCAAGTTTCTCAATTAAATCTGTTTACCGGATAGGAATGAAATGGGCAGATTTGGTTAATCGGTCAACTATGACCCCAATAGCATCTGCTCCTGATCTTGCACGAGGCAATCCCATAACGAAGTCCATTGATATATCTAGCCATTTCCATTCAGGAATTTCAAGCGGGTGAAGCAGACCACCAGGTCTCTGATGCTCTGCCTTGACTAAACTGCAAGCGTGGCACTTCGCGATGAACTTAGCCACACTTTTCTTCATCCCTGGCCACCAAAAGGATTGCTTTAGGTCCTAATACATTTTCGTACTCCCTGGGTGCACCTGATATCCTGAGTTGTGGCCCTCAACCAGTACTTTACGTTTCATAGATTTAGGAATCCATAAATGATCTCCTAGATAGATAGCACCTTTATAGAATCGAAGATCAGTACGGTGGCCACTTTTACTAGCTTGCTTGAAGCCCAAGTACTCTTCGTCCTTGGTTTGGGATATGGACACATCTCTGTGAAAGGTGGGTTCCACATTTATGTTTGCCAATGCTGAGCTAAGTTTGTCTCCACAGGCCGGTTTGATGCTTATCTTGCAAAATTCTTCTACTAATGGGCTTTTTGATATAATGGCATTTAGGGTGGCCTGATGACTTAGGGCATC
The DNA here is from genome assembly GCA_016760335.1 of Gastrodia elata. Lineage (NCBI taxonomy): Eukaryota > Viridiplantae > Streptophyta > Magnoliopsida > Asparagales > Orchidaceae > Gastrodia > Gastrodia elata. Next base: position 45,527,550 of record CM028675.1, on the reverse strand, counting down.
AGCTACGATATTAGCCTTTCTAGGGTGATACTGTATGTCCAAATAGTAATCACTGATCAATTCCAGCCATCTTCTTTGCCTACAATTCAGCTCTCTTTGGGTGAATATTTATTTTAGACTTTGATGATCTATAAAAATTGAGCATTGAACCCCATACAGATAGTGATGCCAAATCTTCAAAGCGAACACTACAGCAGCTAACTCCAGATCATGTACAGCATAGTTTCTTTCATGGATCTTCAGTTGATGGGAAGCATATGCTATGGCATTCCCTTCTTGCATCAATACAGCACCTAAGCCTATACCAGAGGCATCAGTATAAACTTGGTAGTTTACTCCTCTCTTAGGCAGGACTAGGATAGGGGCAGAGGTAAGCGCATCCTTTAGTGCCTGGAACGCGGCTTCACAAGCTGGCGACTATTCAAAGGGTACCGCCTTCTGGGTAAGTTGCTACTCGATAGAGGAATTATTGCTATGACTCATAAAAGCATGACTTAGATCTTAATGTTTGATTACCTAAGCTAGGAATAAGTAATTGTCCAATGTGACACCCTAATATAGTACAAGTAAGATTTAAGGATGACTAAGAATAAGGATTAATAATGAAGTGACTGTAAAACTTAAATGATAAAAATAATTAGGCGATTGAATAGGTGTACCTGAAACAACAGAATTGCCTCTAGCCACACCTAAATGGGTGCAGGTTCCTTGTAGGCCTATGGTTGCATCTCTGTCTTTGTGGAGGCCTGGCAAAAATTGGCCGAGATGTGTTGGTTGTTTTCCTCTTTTGACCCGGTGTTGCAGCCTGAGGGTGCACCGTCGATGGTCTTATTGCACATGCAATGTTGGAAGTTGTGACCCTGTCAGCCACAAGTATAACAGTGTCTCGTGCCATGATAACACCTTTCATTATGATGGGGCTTTGTACAGTCATTATATGGATCATTAAGTGGGGCTACTGATGATGGGGGCAGATTTTGATTAGCGAGTGTGATTATTTTTCTCTCCATTCCCTCGAATAGCTTGGCCTGAGTGTTGACCAAGACCCTTATTATCTCTAGTAGTGTGGTGGCCTCAGTTGAGGAGCTGCTAGGGACCGTAGAAGAGGGAGATGATCCAGGATCCATAGATCAATTTGAGTTGTAGAAGCGACAAGGTATCAAATTCTAAGAAGAATTACATAAGATTGATTTGCACTTTATTAATCATAAAGTGGTTGGCGTAAGAGGTACAATATATAGCTATCCACTAGGATGAGATGAACAAAGTTCTCTCCTTCATAATATAGTCTGTTGGGTTTCTATCTCGACTCGTAGGAGGGAAGGCATTAGTGAAATAGTAGTCATAGATGCTAGTGGAGGGTTTTGGTGGCTTGGTACAATAGATGGTCTCCCAATTTAGTGCTTTCACTTCAACCTACTATCTACTGAGACTCTAATATTCTAACTAGTTTTAAACTCTTTAGGGAATATTATTAGCCTTAATGATTTTTAAAGGCAGGTTGTGTTGTTATTATTCTTAAGGAGACATAATTTAAAAAGTGGAAGGTACTACTTAAAAGTGATTTTAGACTTAATTGCTGGTTGAAATCCTATAGGAATTTATATGAAAGTTAAGTCATATTATTTCAAGTTCATGCTCTTGTACATCTTATGAAGGTTTTAGTTTGAATTAGCTAGTTACATATTATACTTAGGTTTGATCTTATAAGATTTATTTAAGTTACTTAGTTACTCATTTATCATAAGTTCCTACTTATTTAAGTTTTAGTACCGTGACGGCATTTTCTATTTCTATACTCTTGTTATTCTAAGCTTGATACTGTGGTGTCTTGGATGTGACTCCATTGTTTCTGATATAGTGACTGAACTGGCAGAAGAATCTTCCATTAGGTAGATAAGAATACAAATTCTAATATACCTTATGAAATTCTCTGATACCAACTATGGTGCCCCACCCCTTAATCCACAAGATTAAGCTAAGGGGTGGTGGGTCACTCTGGCTAACCCTTCTCTTATCATTAAATTAGGATGAAATCCACAATCTACCTAATAAGAGAAGGAGTGAGCACAGAATCAATATAATCAGTCACTATCTACTAAAAACATATAGAGTGCGGAAGTGAGTTATAAATGAGAAACATCCAAGCATCACAATATAAATAGCAAAAAATAACTCAGAATAAAAGCATAGTAATCCAAACACATAGTCAAGATTACCTGTATTATTACATCAATTTAAAGTTTAAGTAATTCAAAGTGAAAATACTCTCATCCTCACTTAAAATTATGCAGCTTCTTCTAAGGGCTCCTCCTCTGGATAAGGCTCCACTCCTAACTCTTGATCGTCTAACTGAAGGGGATCTGTCATTGTCGGTTTCACAATGTAGGGCCCCAGCCAAGAAAAGAAAAATCTTGTGTTAGACAATTGTCTAAGTACATTTTAAGCTGATACATTTTATTTATTTTATAATATCACCATTTTACATTCTCTAAGCAACAATTGTATAAAAAATAGGGAGCAGCTAGACATATAATAAGAAAGAGAAAAGTTATAAATAATTATTTATAACTTAAGCAAAAAGGGAGGCTAAGATATGCCTCACATGCAAACTAAATAAGGCAAAGCATATATAAATAACTAAATAAGTGCTGAAAGAAAATACTATATCCTAAACATACTGGTGATCAAATGAAATATGCAAATTAAATAACATAACTTAGCAATGATACATATTATAGCAGCAAAGTTCTAACATCCTAAAATATATATATAAGCAGGACAAAGGAATAGTTGACTGAATAAAAATACTGAAAGTAAACCAAACATCAAAACTGAATATATATAAACATTTGTGTACTAACTGCCATATAGAAAAGAGTTAATCTAGCCCACTGAATATCAAAAGGGATCCTAGTGTCATCAAGGAGACTAGGTGCAAACTATATAACCCTGGTGTTATTCAAGGAGACTAGGCAGATATATAGGGTTTTCTCCTAGTGTTATCAAGGTGACTAGGCAAAGAAAACACAATAAATCTTCTCTTAGTGTCAACAAGGAGACTAAGCAAAGAAGATATAAATAAGGTCTTCCCCTAGTGTCAACAAGGAGACTAGGCAATCAAAAGACAATACTAAGAGGCAGCTCAAACATATACAAATTATTATCTTTAATTAAGCCCTTTAATATTTTTATAAGAAATCTAAGGAGTCTCCATATTTTCCTAACATTTTACTTATGCATCAAAGATCTTATATGATATGCTCAAGGAGTTAAGGCACAAAAATACAAGGAATGCGTAGCAATAATCATCAAAGTAAGTAAGAGACTACTAAACATGGTGATATCATTTGTTTTCTACTTAACTATTCTAACTATTCCAAGTTTCATAAGTTCAAGATCACCATTTTCCTACTATCGAGTGTAACTTAGAAACTCGTCATTATAAGTTAAAAGGATTAGAACTGATCAGGTTCTAATCTAATTCAATTAAATGACAACTATAGTTTAAATCAATAAATCATAGGTCCTAGTTTTGTGAATTTAGACATTCTATCTAAGATCTGATCAAGATCTTCTAAATTTATAGATTATGGATTAAACACCATGATATTTAAGTTTAATCACATAATCCAAAAAGGATAAGACTTAAGTTCTAGGTTTTATTCTAATAGTGATCTAATAATTAAGGCAAATCCTATTAAGTAATCAGACTTAATAGGATAAATTTCCTATCATAAATCTAATATTAAAAGACAAAATAATTAAAATGAGTTGTGAAATAAAAGGAAAGTCTAAAAACTAATAAAACCAAGGTTTCACCCATTAAGTAGCTCATTTACCCAATGAATGAAATCTAAACTAGGATCTAGTCCTAGTCTCAAGAGTAGTCCTTAAGTGATATGTAATATCCTAAGGAAAAAGGACTTAGAGAAATTTTTAGGGATTTTGACGAATTGACCTAAATATTAATTTTTACTCACTTAAATGATTATAATATAGTTCTAATATTGATTTTTAGTGAATTAGAAGGCTAATTAGAGGTTAAGGATGTTTAACCTAAATTTTGGGCAAAATGACTATTTTGCCCCTACTTAAGGGTCTAAAAAGTCAACTTTTGATTTAAGATTCCAAATTGGGATTTCTTACTTATCAAATGATTTATTACTATCTAACATAGAGATAGAAGTAAGTATACTAAACTTGGATAATAAATGAGTTCTATAGGTCCAAACTAAGATTTTTGACCTAAGGAGTATTTTGGTAAGTTGCTCTTAATAAAATCTAAATTTTTATATAGTTTACTGTTAGTTGATGTTCAAGGACTCCATAGAGTCTAAGAACACTAAATTCTGAGATCTAATGAATTATTTATAGCTATTTAAATTCCTAAGGGTAGATTTGGTAATTTTTCTAAGTTAAGAGGGGTCAAAGAGGCATAACTCTTTCATTTGATGTCCAAATTTAGTAAACTTAGAGGCTATAGCTTTCCTACATCACACTAAATATTTTAACTGGTGGTAGGCCCAAATTGGACTTCAATTGACCAAGTTATGATCTAATTATTATTAAGGGTATTTGGTCATTTCTGATTTTTTTAGAGTTTAAAATCTTTTTTTTTTAATATTGTAGGCACTGAAATTCTAAGCTATCTAGATCTTTAAATTTTTGAATTTGGAGTCCGGATAATAAAGTTATGATCAAATTAATTTTCTGGCCGCTGCGACGCACTGTAGCACGCCGTAGCGCGCCGGAGCGCGCTGTAGTAGCTAAAACCTTTATTTTTAAGTGCCAGGGTGTACTATAGCGGTCTCTATTCGAAACGGGGGCGCTGGAGCGCGCTATTGCCTGCATAAATGAAATTTTCGGCGCTATGGCGCACTGTAGCAGACACGGATTCAAAACTTGAGGCGCTGCAGCGCGCTGGAACATGCTATAGTGGATTTTGCGCTGTTACAAGGCACTAATTTTCATATTATTTAAATAATATTAAAATATCCAAAATAATTTTCATTTTAATCTTTTCATTTCAAGTTTTTGGGAAAGGTTTTAATGAAGCTTGAAGCTATTTATTGACCTTTCTAAACATAATTAGACACAATAACATTCAGAAGCTGTTACAAGGCACTCGTGCATATCCAAGAACTAAACAAAATGGAGTAGCTGAGAGCACAACACTTGAATGCACCCAAGCACAAGGACATTGTGCTGCAAAAAGAACCAATTGAGGCTTGGGCTTACCCAAGTGATGTGAAGAACTTAGTATAATTTTATGGAGGCCAGAGCTTGGACACTTGGGCAAATCTAAGTGCCATGGAGATTCCAATCTAACCTCTGAAGATCAAGGCTTAACCGCCTGAACGCGCCCAAGGGGATGATAAGAAGACATTGAATAGCAGGCTAAGCACCCGCTATTTTGAATGAGTCCTTGTAAGAGATATAATGTTTGGGGGTATGACAGACTGTAGAATACATGTCTGCACTTGCACACAAGTGTATGTGATATGAAGTAATAATTTGGAAGGTAAGTTCCGAGATTTATCGTCCTCAGGGAACAGTATGTTTTGTTACTAAGGTATATCTATATTCAATAATGTTTAAACGGCATGATTTCAATTTTGAGTTAGTTTCGTTAACAAAGCAATAATTTTGTTTTAAGAAACTGTTAGATTTAGAGAGAAGAGTTGGGTTTCCTCCATGTGAATTGATAGGGACTCATGTTGAATTACTTCTCAATCACTTCTCATTCTTTCATGGTCATCCCAAATAATTAAGTGCACATTGTATTCCTTAGAGTTTTCCTCTAATTCTTACAAGTCCAAATCTTGTGCATAAAATGAGCACACTAGGATTCAATTTCAGCATGAATATCCTCATGAGATCGCACTTAGGGCATCTCAGTTTACCTATGTATAGGTTGCCAAAATAATAATTTTAGTTAAACAATCTCATGAGCATTGATTCTACTAACGAGCATCACGCGTGTCATGCTCAGTTCAGATAAGGAAATAGTTTCATTGGGCTCCATGGACTATGTCACATCATCCATGAGCCCTCAATAAATCATCTTCCTACTTCACGTATGCTGAACTGTGGAGCTCAGTTAGTGGGTCTTAGCTCACACGCTTCTACTTCTTAGTTAAGCTTATAGCATGGTGCGATTAGGCTCAATAACTTCTCACATAGTTCTAAGCACTAATGCATGCATGCCCAGCTCTAAACTAAGCAATGAGCTATGGAGTACAATATATTAATTAAGGTGTTAATATTTATAGTTATAATTACTTTACATATTTTTTCATTTAGTCCACAACATTATTTTTAGTGATCTCATTAAGTCATTCAACACAGATTTTTAATTCAATACTTGAGGAAGTTCTCCAACATTTATTTTAGTCCCTTACATATCACAATAGATTCAACCCAACTGTGGTGCCCCACCCCCTAATCCGCAAGATTAGACTAAGGAGTGGAGTGTCACTCTGGCAAGTACCTCTCTTATAATTGGATTAGGTAAGATCCACAATCCACTAATAAGGGAAGGAGGTTGCACATAATGAATACAGGAGATCAGTGTGGCGGCCCTGCCCTGCCGTGGTCTTGTTAACTTTGAAGTTAATATGACTATAGTGGAGGGGTCACCTAAATGACAAGGTCCCTACTTATAATTAGAACTCATCCTAATCCATCATAATTAAGGACTTTGTCATTCTCCAAGTATAATTTCATTAAATGAAAGGTACTAGAAAGCAGCGTGCGGAAACAAAAATAATAAACATCCATTCATTACAATATAAGGAACTAAACATCCAACTCAGAATAAGTAAAGCAGCAAAAAGTGAAATCAACCATGTATTATTATAACATGATTTTAAAAGTTAAGCAAAAAATAGAAATATGATCCACTCATCCTCACAATGCGAGAAAGAAAAGCTAAGGGTCTTCAACAGCTTGAACCTCCTCCTGAATCCCGTCTTCAGAAGGCTCTACAACCTTAAAAAGCTCAGAGTCTACTATTGTCAGTTTCACAATGATAGAGCCCCAGCCAACAAAAGAAAAATCTCATTAGACAAAATGTTTAAGTACATTTTAGGCTGCAAATTTTATTATGTTAATTTTAGATATCATCGCACACTTTAAGATTAAAATAAGCAGAAAAGGAGCAGAATACATACGAAAGAAAAAAGGCAGTTATTGTAGCGCCCCATCCTGTCGCCGTGCGCAAAAGACAAGTATCATTTTATGGTTCGGCGGCAGAACGGTGCACTACTCGGGAACGATGGGCCGTACAAGTAAGACACATCTCCCCGAATAGGCTAGAGAGACGAAGTCATGCTGAAGGCTGCTGACTCGAACCCTAAGAGTAGGTTCGAGAGTCAATATCCAAGATAAGAATGAAATACTTATCTTGGGTATTAGACTAGTACGTACATAAGGTGCAAGGGAGTGGAGAAGAACCTATGTACGTTACAAAATATATCAGTGTTTTCAGTATGCCGATCACATCACAATACTATGTATAGTAGTATAACAGAGTGCGGAAGCTAAAAGCAAAATATCCAGAATACATTCATCTCAAGCAATAGTAAATATCCATCTCAAAAAAAGAAAGTAAAAGTACATCCAGAGTTTATTACAAACTATTAAAATGCAGAAATATAAAGAGTCTAGCTAGAATACTGGAAAAAACTAGAAAGTAAGAGTAGGTGCTAAATCCCCTACAGCTCCAATTGCTCCTCCTGGGTCTCTGGGACGTCCTCCTAACCTGCCTCCAACAATTGCTCGGAATCTAGCAAATTGCCAGATCCCAAAAGTATCCCGTGTTAGACAAGAAGTCTAACACATCGAAACTAGCTATACAAGCAAACTAAACATAATAAATATGCAAGAACGTAAAGTAAAAGTGCAGGAAAAACTGTAAAGACATCAAATAACTGGATTGTAAGAACTAAACAAAGTAAAACTACATCAAAGCTAAATACTAAAAGTAAATGAAAATATCAGATGCTCATAAACCATGGTGAAAGGAATGTCAAATGTTGAGAATGATGCTATAAGCTGCAATATATGCCACTGAAACAATACTCACAAGTATGTTACACCACGGTATATCACAGAACTATCACTGAAGGTTTATGAGTAGTACGGTCCAATGTAAGCACAATAGTTAGGAAGTCAGTATGGTGACACAAATGCACCCTAAAATTCCCTAGTCTGTGTATATAATATTCTGTATCTCATACTATATCACTGATAACCATATGTCATAATAGAAAGAATGAGTTCAACTCATATTTATGCTTATGCTTATGCCATTATATAGTATGAATGAAAAATCCCGAAATCCATGAAGAATATAGTAAGAAACAAAAATGAATCCTAAGTCTCCACTGTGCAGAATCCTACTAAAAGGAAAATTTTGACTCCAAATCTCTAGATCGATATTTAGTTAACGTTGCTTATTTACTTAAAGATCACTAGGCGGGGTGATTGTATACATATATTAAAATATACTGCAAAGATAGGATTCACAACATTTAGTTTAATTACGCCACCCTAATAAAGTGATTTTCATTATGAGGCACCATCCGATGATGATTTTGTATCTCAAACTAAGCATTTAGTCACTAAACTCACAATCATACTTAGCGTCTTAATGAAGGTGATTCCACTTTACTTAGTTTATTTAAGCCATACCTATTGAAGCGATCTTCGCTAGGAGGCATTGCCCGATGGCAACAGTCCTTCAATTAAACTAAGGAATGGGCACCCGTTTAATGCACTCTTAGGATCGATTGATTTACTCTAAGCGAGATTATATCTGCCTAAGCCCGCAGGATAGCAACAAAGATAAATCTCACTTAGAGTGACTCAACTAATCCTGAATATTATTGGGGACCAGTAATATGGGTATACTATACTGCACTACTCAATAATTATGGTGCAATTAAGTCTATTTAATAGAACAAGGATTTATCAAGACTACAAGTCTTAAACTAATAGGTAAGTTATATACAAGGTTTCACCAATCAAATGTGATCATGGATCATTTAATATGGATTCTACCACAAGGAGATGTATCTCTTCTAATATCTTAAATGATTATTACCACAAAGAGAATAGATCAATCTCTAAAGTGATGGGATCTTCTATACTCCTACCTCAAGGATTCATACAAGGCCTCCTACCTCGTGATATATGAATTTAGGTCTTTTTAAATAATTCAAGACGATCTTATGAAGAAAAACTTTAAGGTCCTCTCCTCTAAATGTTAACATTAAGCTATTAGGTTTTGTTCCATAATTAGGTTTAAGATGATTAGATCAAATGATTAAGTCATCTGATCACACTCAATCTAAGATCATAGGATCTAAATCAAACATATTGTTAAGAATTAGATCACTTGTTTAATCAATATGATTTTAATTGTCTTCTTATGCTAGTCTCTTACTTAAGAGAAAATCAGGGATCTTAAGATTTGATTCAGATAGTGAAATCACCAAATATTGTTATTAATCTTAATTTGTCTAATTCAAATGTTTAGAATCAATAATGAATCAAATACATCATTGGAAAAATGTTTAATCCAAAGTTTTGAATCAATCAATTAAATTAGGGTTCTTAAGGGTTTAGATTCTTCTTAAGTAGCTTAGGGTTTGATCCCTTCTCATGCCTTAAGAAAAATCATGTTATGCATTTAGGATCAATGTCAAATTAGTAGATTAATTATGTATTATTGGTGGCAATCTCAAACCTAGATCAAGTCTTAAAAGCTTGATCCAAATCTTAAGATTTCTTAAGTTAATTAAGATAATTAAGATTCTATATCTTTGAGTTTATTCAAGCATACTTAATAAGTTTGTAAGAATGAATTCAGTTCATTCGCTTGCTGTTCTAAACCAAATTGATAACTTAAGTTCTAAAGCAAGGGTTACTTAATGCTAATCAAAACTCTAATTCCAATCAAAAAGGATTAACACATAAGTAAAAATCCAACCATTCAAATGACATGATTTTTGGCATACAAGTTTTAATTAACCATACAAGTAATCAGAGACTAAGTTTGCTAAGATCCAGTAAGTATAAACCCTAAAATTCACTAATCATGTTTTAACAAAATTAGGGCATAATTAAGAGTACATAATTCAAAAAAATATTCTACTTAGCACATGCATTCTATTCATCATAAGTAAACTAATGGCACCCTAAACATGCAATTTGGATAAGTGAAATGGCTAATTTGCCCTAATTAAAATCCACTATAATTAGGCAATAATTAATGATCTAACCATCAGATGCATGATTTTATTTTATATTCAGGTTCCTTGTATTTTTTAATCATTTTTATATATGATAGTATAGGATTTAGACCAGTGGATTAAAAGTTATTAAGGAAATGCATTCTGTATTTTTCTATTTTAATTTCCTAATTTCCTTAAGAAAAATAAATATTAAATAACTGATTTATTATTTAACTCGGCGCCGGCTCGATCCCAAAATGCGTGGGCCGCTTGGGCCTGAGGGCCCGTTACTGTTGGACAGCGCAGGTCACGGGTCGACCCAACCCGCGCTGTCGTCTTCTTCCCTTCGCCTGGCCCCGACTGAGGACGATCAGGGCGAACCCTCATCGCCGAAATTCTCAGTCCTCAAGCCAAGCCAGGGCGTGAGAACGATGTCTGCGCATTCCTGGGACCATGGCTAACCTTAGGAAACCTAAAATGCTAAATGGGGTGGACTAATTCCTCTGGAGCCCATTTCCCCATTTCACTCGAAAGGCGCTCACTGTGAGGAGAAATTCTCCTCACAGGGGGCTTGTCTGGGCTAGGGCTTGATCCATTCACCATCAGGGCATAAGGACGGATCGAAGCCCTATTGAAATGTGTCTTGGGAGACTCTAGATCTTTGGGACCTTACTCGGTCCCGAGCTCTGAGAGACAGATAGCTCGTTCGATCGATACGATCGAACGGACCTCCCTTAACCCATCAATTTGATTGCAAACAATTTGCCAAAGCTAGAGAGGAGTTCGGTGATCAAAATTGAGAAGGAGCTGAGCCCATACGACTCAGTCCCGATTGGGGGTACCTAGTTTTTACTGGTATGAGCTGGACTGGATGACAGAGCTTGGCACGAAGCAGTAGAGAGGCTCTTAGGGGTCCTGAACTCCAGGAGTAACCCTCTCTCAACTGTACGCGAGCTTAGGAACATCTGGAGGAAGCCGGGCAGAGCAGCAATGGCGGGCGAAGGGGAAGTTTTAAATGGACTCAATTGAACAGCAAAAACCTTCTAAGGTGAGACCTAAGGCTATTTATAGCCTCAGGAAGGCATTGGGATGAAATGCTGAGGCTTGGCTTGGCTCAACTTGGGCCGAGAGCTCAGGCCAGGAGGAGCTCTCAGAGCTCCCACATTAGGGTGCACAGGGCCCAAGGGCCCGACCCAGAGGTAACAACTTGGGTTGTTACAAGATGTAACATGCAAAATTTAATCATCTTATCCATCAAAACTTTAGATGCCATAATTGGGATGGATTGGATTAATTAGTATCTAAGTGTTAATATATTGCACAAAGAAGAAAGTACACATTGAAATATGGAAGGAAAGGACTTCATTTATTAGCCAAATAAGCACTCTATCCTCTATGTTCTTCTTCCTTCATGCTAATAAGATGATATAAAATTGTTATCTAACTTTCTTTACCTTGGTGTTGGGTGCGAATAAACCCCAAGCCATGATAGAAGTAAAACTAGTGGTATTTAAAGAAGAGCTTCTTGTACTACCTCTGAATTTAGAGATTGAATTTAGTCTTGAGCTTATGATTGGAATAGAATTAATCTCCAAAGCTCCATATCACATGTCTTCTAAAGATCTTCATAAACTAAAATATCAACTTTAAGAGTTGACTAATTGTGGATTCATCAAACCGAGTACATTATCACAGGAAGCACCAACACTCTATGCAAATAAGAAAGATAATTTAATGCGAATGTGCATATATGATATAAAAGTTAAATGAGGTGACCATCTTGAACAAGGTACCACCGCTAAGGATTGACGATCTATTTGATCATTTAGTTGGGGCCATTGTGTTCTCCAAGGTTAATTCGTAATATAATTATCACGAGCTTAGAACATAAGATGACAATATTGCCAAATTTTCATTTAGGACCAGGTATGACCGCTTTAAATTCAACTAATGAATATGATGTTAAACTAGCAATCAAACTTTAGATATATAAACAGGAGCCTTTAGAGTTAAAATGAAAAGAATAACATTTAAAGATGCTCTTCGACCACTAACCAACCGACGAAGCCGACACCCAACAAGCATTTTCGATCGCGACAAAAAGCGGAAAAGGAAAACCGAAAAGGTTAAGAAGAAAACGACGATCGCATCACATATAAGTCATTCGCAGTTCGCAAATCCGAGCGTCCAAATCTAATAAGCATATTATTATTATTATTGTAATATTACATACTTGTATTAATAATAAAAATAATAAGAAAAATAGGGATAAAGAGAGAAGAATAAAAATAGATTATATATAATAAAAAAGAAAATGAGAAAGATAGAGAGAAATAATACAAGTATTTATGTGTATTATTTTCTTATACAACAAATGACAAGTTTTGATGATAATAAAATCTTAGTTAAAACATTTGATGCAGAGTGGGCAGAAGAGACAACATTGGCTTAGTAAAACTAGCAGCGATATTTAGTGAAGCAACGCAGAGCGCCTGAGGATTTAGTGAGAGACCTCACGAACTGAGCCTTCTCCACAGCAAAGAGCTGCTTGAGGTTGTAGCCAGGGTCGAGCCCCTTGAGGTCGGTATCCCCGAAGAAGGCCCCGTTGACGAATATATCGTTCACCGACTTCCATCGCCACTTCTCCCCGGCGGCGCCACTCATCGATCTCCAAGTCACCTGCACCGCAATAATAAGCTCTTCTATCTCTCTCTCTTAAATAATGGTGTATAGAGTGTTAAGTGCATTGAGCCCACCGCCTTGCTGCTGTTTGGCGGAGCAATGAAGAAGTTGGCCTCGCTTTTGACTTTGGGGTTCATGCTCCCTCCAATGGCATAATGCTTCCAGCCCTCGTACAGATTATTGGCCACGTGCGCGTACCCATGCCTTATCCTGCATGTATGTACTCTGTTGGATTGCATTTTATGATTAGGGCTGCGCCCTTCAACTTCAGAACGAGGTTCAAACCTGGGCATGCGCTGGTTGCAGTAAGGCCCGAAGCGGTTGAAGACGACGGTTACGCGCATGGAGCGGTCCTGGAGGAAGCCGTCGTCGTGGCCGAGGAGCATGACCTTGTTGTGGTGGTGGAACCAGTTGTTGGAGATGGTGATGCCGGTGGACCCGCGGGTCACGTCCAGGAGTCCGTCTTCCCCGGCGTACAGCGTGTTGTGATCGATCCAAATCTTGGACGACGACACCAGGCGGATGGCGTCTCCGTCCGATCCCCACATGTTCGTCACCCTGCCCCCCGGCCCCACCACCGGCCCCGGCGACGCCGCCCGGTTCTCGTGGAACTGCAGGCCGTGGATGATCACATCATGCACCTGCTCCCTCGCCGGAAACAGTGAATATTTCTCATCTCAAAAACAATGCTATTCTAATGATTATATTTAGAGTACCTTGTTGAGCAGGAATCCGGCGCCGCCCGCAATATGCACGTCTGCACCACGCCCATCGACGGCGGTGTAGCTTCCGACGAGCAGCGGGCGGACGAGGTTAATGCGCATGTCTCGCGCGAACGTAATCCAGACTTTGCCGGGCAGCATGCTCGTCCCGTACCTCAGAGTTCCCGGCCGCGGCCTCACCGGATCGTCGCCGGCGTCCGTCACGACGTACGTCCTCAGCCCTCTCCCCCTGTTGCTCCTCATCTTTCCCGCAAACCCCACGGAGCACGACGCCAGATGCTGCCGGTTCCTCCACCATCCGCCGTCCATCCGCCAGCACCGATCGATCACGTTCATCCGTTCCGGCGAGGCGCCTGCCGTCAGCACCCGCGAAAGGCAGAGGAGAAGCGCCACTGCAGCGCCCACTGGGCTCGCCATTCTCCTGTCTTTGAGTCCATCCACCCGGACGCTGCCTTGTTTATAAGAGGCTAGCAATAACTAAACATGTAACCTCCTGCCTTGTTTTTATGTTACTGCAAAATTAACCAGCAGGACATTATTTCAGCCAGCAGTTTTGAGTTATAAATGCAAGTATCTTTAAGAAATATTAACCATATCTCGAGCTGTTTTATGTTACTGCAATAATTCCGATAGGTATTAATTAAAAATACTTAACCATGAATGCTTCTTTTGTTTCTACGCTAACAATTCTTTTTACTTCAAAGTTATTTAAAAATTTATTTAATTCTTATTTTGTTTCAATAATACTTTAAAGTTCCTAATCATATTTTTATAAATTATTTTAACATACTTTCCTGCATATAATTTAAAATTTATTTAATTTGGCATAAATTTGATTAAAAATATAATAATGTATATCCACAACGGTGTAAAATAGGAGATGGCTCATGCGCACCATCGTCATCCTGGCGTAGCTTGGGCAGTGGAAGAGGAAGATGACAGGAAGAAACAGGGAAAGTAGGCAAATAAGCCTTTGGAGCTTCTTATGAATATACTGAGGAGGGTGGATGCAAGTTAGGTCTCATGGCCAGCGAGGAGGAATGTTATGGTCTGTGCTACCGTTTGCAGATATTAGGGATCACCTTTCCCATTTCCCTCGAGATGGTTATTTTTCTTCCACTCTCCCTTCTTTTGATTTTGCTTTTATTTGAGAGATGCAAACTGCCATTTATTTTTCTTTGGATTAGCCCGAATTGAGGGATTCTGTCATTCAATGCTTCATCAAGAGGGAGAGAGCGACTTCACATACCAGCTACACCATGGATTAAGCCCTAGTTAGTTATCATCATCATACCATCATACAATTATTCTTAATTAGATATCGTAATTTTATCTTACCTTAAGATATAGCTCAAATGTAGAGCGCTTGCTTTGCAAGTGAGTGGTTCAGGATTCAACTCCCTACTTCTTCGATTAGGATGCAAAAATTAAAAAAAGAATGTTAAGCACCATATGGTTCCAATGTGAGGAGCTTGAAACATTGAGTTAATGAATGACAATATGATATGAAATTACTTTCATTCTTTTGAACCTTCCTTTTGAGCAACTCATGCTTCCCTCATAATAACTTAAAATATTAGAACATCTATGTTAATGAATAGAACAACTCATGTTTCTCTCTATAATGACAACAAATTATCCTTAATTTGGCAAACTTTCCTTTTTTTTGAACTTGAAATATGTGGCGCCCCACACCCTTAATCCGCCAAAGGATTAGGTTAAGGGTGGGGTGTCACTCTGGCTAATTCCTCACTTATCATTGGATTATGATAGACTCCACAATCCATTTGATTAGGGAAGGATTAACACAGAATCAATTTAACAGTCACTATATAAGTAAACGTACAGAGTGCGGAAGCGATTTAAGGAAATGTAAGTCATCCAAGCATCACAGTATAAATATCAAAATAGAACTCAGAATATATAAGTATACAATCCAAATACATAGTCAATGATACCTATATTATTACATCATTTAAAATGTTTAAATAAAAATAGAATGTAAACCACTCATCCTCACTCGAAGTGTACATGAACTAGACGGCAGCTTCTTCCACGGGCTCCTCCTCTGGGTGAGGCTCCACACCTAACTCCTGCTCATCTAACTGAAAGGAGTCTGCCATTGTCGGTTTCACAATGTAGGGCCCCAGCCAAAGAAAAGGAAAATCTAGTTAGACAATTGTCTAAGTACATTTTAAGCTGATGAATTATTATATGTGTTAAGTAATATCACCACTCTACAACATCTAGGCAACATATATGTATATATAAAGGAGCAGAAGGCAATACAAAAGAAAATGGAAAGTTATAAACCATCATCTATAGCTTAAGCAAAGAAAAGGAAAGAGGCTGAGACATGCCTCGCATATAAACTAAACAATGAAGGGCATATAAATATACATAATTGAATAAGTGTAGTAAGAAAAATTCTACATCCTAAACATGTTGGTGATCAACAGAAAATATACCAATTAAAATAAACAACTCAGCAGTGGTACATATAAATAGCAGTAAAGTTCTAACATCCTAAATATATATAAAAATAGTACAAGAAAATAGCTGACTTAATAAGAAGCCTGAAAAGTAAACGAAATGACACAACTGCATATAAATATTCGTGCATCGACTGCCATACAAAAAAGAGCTAATCTAGTGTGGGGCCCCGCACCCTTAATCTGCCAAAGGATTAGGTTAAGAGTGGGGTGTCACTCTGGCTAACCCCTCACTTACCATTGGATTAGGATAGACTCCACAATCCATCTAATTAGGGAAGGATTAACACAGAATCAATCTAACAGTCACTATAAAAGTAAACGTACAGAGTGTGGAAGCGATTTAAAGAAATGTAAACCATCCAAACATCACAGTGTAAATATCAAATAAAACTCAGAATGTATAAGCATACAATCCAAATATACAGTCAATAGTACCTATATTATTACATCATTTAAAATGTTTAAGTAGAATAGAATGTAAACCACTCATCCTCACTCGAAGTATAAAGGAACTAGACGGTAGCTTCTTCCACGGGCTCCTCCTCTGGGTATGGCTCCATTCCTAACTCCTGCTCATCTAACTGAAGGGGATCTGCCATTGTCAGTTTCACAATGTAAGGCCCCAGCCAAAGAAAAGAAAATTTGGTTAGATAATTGTCTAAGTATATTTTAAACTGATTATTATAAAGGTTATGTAATATCACAATTTTACTACTTTTAAGCAATAATGTGTATAAAGGAGCAGCAAGCAGTACAAAAAAAAGGGAAAGCTATAAACCATCATTTATAACTTAAGTAAAGAAAAAGAAAAAGGCTGAGACATGCCTCACACACAAACTAAACAAGGAAGGGCATATAAATATACATATCTAAACAAGTGATATAAGAAAAGTTCTACATCCTAAACATGCTGGTGATCAACAAAAAATATGCCAATTAAAATAAGTTAACTCAGCAGTGGTACATATAAATAGCAGCAAGATTCTAATATCCTAAATATATGTAAAAGCAGTACAATAAAATAACTGACTGAATAAGAATACTGAAAAGTAAACAACAACAACTGCATATAAAACCATACGTGTACAATCTGCCATACAGAAAAGAGCTACATTAGCTCACCAAAAATGGCTGAAGATCTTAGCACCAGTACGGCTAGGGCAGTTCCTAGCACAATACGGCTAAGGCAACAACAGTCAACGTAAAAGGCCCTAACACAGTACGATTAGGGCGGTTCCTAGCACGATACGGCTAAGGCAACAACAGTCAACGTAAAAGGCCCTAACACAGTACGGCTAGGGCGGTTCCTAGCACAATACGGTTAGGTCACCAACAATCATAACTAAAAGATCTTAGCACCAGTACGGCTAGGGCAGTTCCTAGCACGATACGGCTAGGGCAACAATCGATATTATCAAAAGAACACTGAGAGGCAGCTCAAACACATCAACTCATTATCTTC
The DNA here is from genome assembly GCA_016760335.1 of Gastrodia elata. NCBI lineage: Eukaryota > Viridiplantae > Streptophyta > Magnoliopsida > Asparagales > Orchidaceae > Gastrodia > Gastrodia elata. The sequence continues at coordinate 45,509,948 of CM028675.1, read as the reverse complement.
TCATTAATCACTTTAATATTTTCATAAGAAATCTAAGAAGTCTCCATATTTTCCTAATATTTTATTCGTGCATCAAATGTCTTATATGATATGCTCAAGAAAATATGGCACAGAAATACAAGAAATGCATAGCAACAAAGTATCAAGTAGAAGCAAGAGACTCTACTAAACATGATGATATTATTTGTTTTCTACTTAACCTTATAACTATTCCAAGTTACACAAGTTCAGGATCACCATTTTCTTACTATCAAGTGTAACTCAGAAACTCATCCTTATAAGTTAAAAAGAATTAGAACTGATCATGTTCTAATCTAGTTCAATCAGATAGACGACTACGAGTTAAATCAATAAATTATACGTCCTAATTTTGTGAATTTAGACGTTCTAACTAAGATCTGATCAAGATCTTCTAAACCTATGGATTATGGATTAAACACTACGAGATTTAGGTTTAATCACATAATCCAAAGTGGTTAAGACCTAAGTTCTAGGTTTTATTCTATAAGTGATCTACTAGTTAAGGCAACTCCTATTAAGTAATCAAACTTAATAGGATGAATCTCTTATCTTAAATCTAAGGTTAAAATACAAAATAATCAGAACGAGTTGTAAAATAAAAGAAAGTTTAGAAACTAATAAAACCAAGGTTTCACCTATCGAGTAACCCAATTTACCGAATAAATGAACTCTAACCTATGATCTAGTCCTAGTCTCAGGAAAGGTCCTTAAGGTGTAGTGCTCAAGACTTAGCAGAAATTATTAGGATCTAATTTAAGGGTTAATTTTACTCACTTGATTGATACTTAGATGATTATAACATTAGTCTTAGTGTTCTGGAATATTATCTAAAGGGTAGGTGTACTTAACCCAATCTTAGGGCAAAATGATCATTTTGCCCTTACTTTAAGGGTCAAAATTCAACTTTTGACTTATGGGTTAGAATTGATTTCTCTTAGTTCCAACTAATTCCTTACTGTCTAACTTGAAGATTGACAGTAAGTACACCTAAATCGGGCGAGAAACGGTTGAGTTATGACTGAAATAAGGATATGGGTAATTTGGTCATTTACCTAAATTTCTAGGGTTCAAATCCTAAATATTATTTCAATATGTTGATGACATTGGAATTCTATGTTAGATAGCTTCTTGAATTTTTGAATTTGGAGTTGATTTGACCAAGTTATGGCCATTTGAATTCCAAGGGCAATTTGGTCATTTTTCACTAAAGTCAACTATAAGTTCTAGGGTTAACTTTTTATACTGATGCCCAAATGGGAAAACTAATATTACTACGGTGATAGGGCCGCTCTCTTGAGCATTTTAAGACCTATATTGACTATGTTTCGATAACTGTGTAAAAAGTTATGAGTCTCTAAAGAGGTCCTAAAATGCTACCTCATTATACGCACCCCGAAATAAATTTTTACATTACGTTATTTGAATCCTTACATTTTTTTGAGTATTTTAAGACCTATATTGGCTATGTTTGGATCATCCTATAAAAAGTTATTAAACTTTTAAGATTTATTATTCAAAAATATAATTTGAATTATTTTACTATTTATTTATTCAAATTGTATTATTTTACTGTTCATTCATAAAGTTTTTATATAGAATTTTTGAATTTATTAATCCTTAATTAATCTGTGATTAATTAGGCTTAATTACTAATTAACATTAATTAATTAATTAAATTATATTTATTAATATTTCACTTTAGCAAAGTAATTAGTGCTAATCACTATTTAATTAGTCTTAATTACTTATTAATATCTAATTATGAATAATTAATTATACTTTACTGTTTAATAATAATTAAATATCCTAATTACTATTTAAGGTTTAATTAACCTTTAATTAACCCTAATTAATCTCTAATTATTCTTAATTAATTAAGGTTACTGTTCAAAGTAATTAACACTAATCCTAACTTAATTAACCACTAATTGTAATTAATTAATCATTAACAGTAAATTAATTAATAATTTAATTAACAGACAGTGGGCCCCCACTAGACACGTGGCACTGCAAGAGGCTGCCACGTGGCACTGTGGCCCCACAGGGAGCCGGACCGCCGCGGTTGACCGGGCAGTGGGTCCCACTTGCCACATGGCGGGCCCAGAGGCTGCCACATGGCGCTGTGGGCCCCACTTGGGAGCCGAATCGTCACACGGGGCCCGGGCTGTGGGCCCCACGTGCCACGTGGCGTGCCGGCTGGATGCCACGTGGCGCTGGGGCCCCACGGCCGAAGCCGAAGGGTCGCGGCTTCGGCAGGTGGGTCCCACTGGACACGTGGAGTGCCCAAAGGCTGCCACGTTGCTTGGTGGGCCCCACCCGGCTGACGCGGGCCCGGTTCGGGCAAGTCGGGCTCGGGTCGACCCGGCCCGGCCCGGACTTCGTCTCCCTCACGGAGACAGCCCGAGGGAGCCGGGCTAGGGCACCGCTTTCGCCGGCCTTCTCGGCGCCGGACCACCTCGGCCCGCACGGCCGCCGGTAGCCCTCGACGAGGGCTACACGCCGGTGGGCGGACCTTCACCGGAGGTGGCCGGGATCGCTGGCAATCCTAAACCCTAATTTCTAGGGTTACGGTTAATGGGTTTAACGGAAAACACTGTATATCTCGTTCGATTTTGCGATCGATCGAACTCGATCCAACCCGATCGAGCCGATCGATCGTCAATCCATCGTTGGGAATAGCCTTACAATCATTAATCGTGCGAAACGAACAGAAGGAGAGGGAGATCGGGGTGCCTGAAATCGACGGCTCGCGTAGGTCTCGGGTACCGGCTCGGGTCGGGGCTCTATCACGCGGAAAACTCCAGCCGGAGCGCACGGGAGGGTCCTTATGGTCCTTCGGGCGGAGGCTGCGAGGTGGGGGAGGCCGCCGGTTGGCCAGGGAAGCGGCGGGAGCGCCGCGTGGCGAGCGGGCGGAGAGGGCGAGGACGATGGCCCCGGGCCGTCGGATCTGCGCGATCGCGGACGGTCCCGATCAGTCCAGACTGCACAACGCGGATTGCGGCCGAGGGCCGTTAGATCCGGGCGATCAGACGGTCCGGATGGATCCGTCCGATCTGACGGCGTCGTGCAACGCCGTCAATTAATTATTATTATTATTATTATTTATTCCAGAAAATTTTGAACATGTTTTTCCTAGCTAATTTGGGGTCAAGGAATTCAATGGCGAAGTCGAATTTTCGATCCGACGAGTATGTTGATACCTCGATTTCCGGGGTATTTTTATTATTAAAATATTCGTCGAAATTTCGACGACTTTCGATTGACACGAAAATTTCACCCTAAGCTAATTTGGGGTCAAGGAACGGAATGGCGGTGTCCATTTTTCGATCGGAGGTCAATTTAAATAGGTCAATTTCTAGGGTTTCTAGATTTTTAGAAATTAGGATTCGATCCGTTTGACTCCTGATTTGGACTAGATCTAAAAGGTTGACCCCACTTGATCTAATTAGCACTTATAATTGTGTTTAAGACTTAGGATTAGTCCTAATCAACTATAATAATAACTCGGGTTGTACATCTAGCTCATCGAATATCAAAGAAGCTTAGCACCATCACGGCTAAGTCATAAAACTGTGTACCCCTAGCAACATAAGGAGGCTAGGCAAATAAGCACACAAAGCAAGTGAAGGGTCTTAGCACTAGTACGGTTAAGGCCCAACTATATGCCCCTAGCGACATAAGGAGGCTAGTAAACTAAGCATACAAGACAACCTTAACACCAGTACGGCTAAGGCACCAACGGTGTACCCCTAGCAACATAAGGAGGCTAGTAAACTAGGCACACAACAAAATAGGTTCTTCCCCTAGCGACATAAGGAGGCTAGAAAATAAGGAAATACCTGAGAGGCAGTTCAAATAATCATCTTCTTTTCATTAATCACTTAAATATTTTCACAAGGAATCTAAGGAATCTCCATATTTTCCTAATATTTTATTCATGCATCAAATGTCTTATATGATATGCTCAAGGAAATATGGCACATAAATACAAGGAATGCGTAGCAACAAAGTATCAAGTAGAAGCAAGAGACTCTACTAAACATGGTGATATCATTTGTTTTCTACTTAACCTTCTAACTATTCCAAGTTACACAAGTTTAGGATCACCATTTTCCTACTATCGAGTGTAACTCAGAAATTCATCCTTATAAGTTAAAAAGGATTAGAACTAATCAGGTTCTAATCTAATTCAATTAGATAGATGACTACGAGTTAAATCAATAAATCATATGTCCTAGTTTTGTGAATTTAGACGTTCTAACTAAGATCTGATCAAGTTCTTCTAAGCTTATGGATTATGGATTAAACACTACGAGATTTAGGTTTAATCACATAATCCAAAGAGGATAAGACCTAAGTTCTAGGTTTTATTCTATAAGTGATCTACTAGTAAGGCAAATCCTATTAAGTAATCAAACTTAATAGGATGAATCTCCTATCCTAAATCTAAAGTTAAAAGACAAAATAATCAGAATGAGTTGTAAAATAAAAGAAAGCCTAGAAACTAATAAAACCAAGGTTTCACCCATTGGGTAACCCAATTTATCCAATGAATAAATTCTAACCTATGATCTAGTCCTAGTCTCAGGAAAGGTCTTTAAAGTGTAGTGCTTAAGACTTAGCAGAAATTACTGGAATCTGACTTAAGGGTTGATTCACTTGCTTAAATATTACTTAGATGATTATAATATTAGTCTTGGTGTTCTGGTATGTTATCCAAAGGGTGAGGGTACTTAATCCAATCTTAGGGCAAAATGACCATTTTACCCATACTTTAAGGGTCAAAAATTCAACTTTTGATTTAGGGGTCCAAAATGAGATTTCTCTTTTTCATATGATTTTTTAATATCTAACTTGAAGATAGACAGTAAGTATGTCCAATTTGAACGAGAAATGGGTCCTACAGGTTCAAACTAGGGTTTATGACTTAAGGGCATTTAAGTAATTTTCATTCTACTAAAAATTAAGTTTCTATGCATTCTGAGGTCGATTGACTAAGTTATGGGCGTTCTAAGTTCGAAGGGCAATTTGGTAAATTTGAGTCGGTCAACGGGTGACAAAAACCGAACTTTTCTGTTTAAAGTCCAATTTTAGCAAACTCAGTTTCTATAGCTTCCCTATAATGTACTCAGTATGCTGGTAGGGAGTAGACCCAATTTGGACCTTAAATGGTCAAGTTATGACATAACTAAGGTTGAGAGTATTTTAGTCATTTTCTAAATTTTTTGGGTTCAAATCATAAATATTATTTCAGTATGTTGATGACATTGGAAATTTAGGTTAGATAGCTTCTTGAATTTTTGAATTTGGAGTTGATTTGACCAAGTTATGGCCATTTGAATTCAAGGGCATTATGATTATTTTTCACTAAAGTCAACTCTAAGTTTTATGCTTGACTTTTTGTCATGATGTCCAAATAAAAAAACTAATACTACTACGGTGATGGGGCCGCTCTCCTGAGCATTTTAAGACCCATATTGACTATGTTTCGATAACTGGGTAAGAAGTTATGAGGCTCTAAATATGTCATAAGATGCTACCCTCGTTATACGTACCCAAAATAAATTTTTACATTATGTTATTTGATTCATTACATTTTTTTGAGTATTTTAAGACATATATTAGCTATGTTTGGATCATCCTATAAAAAGTTATTAAACTTTTAATATTTATTATTCAAAAATTAATTCGTATTATTTTACTATTCATTTATTCAAATTGTATTAAATTACTGTTCATGTATAAAGTCATGTATTTTCTGTAATTATTAATTCCTTAATTATTCTGTAATTAATTAATCTGTGATTAATTAATATTAATTATTAATTAATTAATAATTAATCTATTTATTTTAATTATTTTAAGCATAATATTTATATTATTTTGTATGTAATAATTAATTAATTAATCAATTATTAATTAATTATTAATTATTAATTAATTATTCATTATTAGTTAATCAATTATTAAAATATTATTTTTATTACTGTTTGATTAAGATTAAGTTAATTACTATTTAAGTACTAATTATCTATTCATAATTATTAATCTCAAGATTATGGTTAATTAATAAGTTAATTTACTGTTTCATAATTATCTTAATTATCTGTTAATATTTAATTAATTATAGCTTTAATAATAATTAACTAACTAATTAACATCAGTTAAACATACTGACCTAATATATATATATATATATATATATATATATATATATATATATAGATATATATATATATATATATATATATATATGAACTATAGTTTATTTAATTAGATAACATAATATGTATTAGTATATATGTATATTTATAATTGTTTCTGTAATTTTTTTTTTTTAAGTTTCTATTTTTTATACATATATTTTATAACTTAAAGTTCATTTATATACATATATAATTATCCTAAAGTTTTGTATAAATATATATGTATATTTACTTATATTATTATTATTATTTTTTTTGCTAATGATGTATGCTGCAGGTTTACTGGGCGGTGGGACCCGCGGGATGCCACGTGTCGTCCCGTGATTTGCGCAAAACGCGGGAGCGGGGCCCACAGGAGCTGACAGTGGCAGGAGGCGGAGCCCACATGCGCGACCTCAGTGAATAGAGATTCGCCAGCCGTGCTGGGCAGGCCCCACGCCTGGCTCCTTCAGCCGCACGACCTGCCTTGCGGGGCCCACCGACGGCGCTCAGCGACGACACGTGGAAGGCGCAGGCGGGTCCGCTGGTCTCGGTTTGACGCGCCTCGGCTCGGGGTTGGACCGACCCGCTACGATTCGGGCCGCTCGCTTGAACCGGTCCGGAACCATTTCGAGAGACGCTTAGTCTCCCTCAACTTTGCGAAGACGGCAAATTATGGTTTGGGATCGCACAATCGGCGCGATTTAAGATCGATCCGTAAGGTAGATTGCAACGCATTACATAAACGAGATTGTCAAGGATTAAAATCGAAGGGATGGGTACCTGATTGGCGAATGCGAGGGTCTTTAGGGCCGGACGGCGTCGGTCCGAGTTCGAGAAGCTCGTAGGTGCGCTCCTTCGTACCCCTACGTGCGCGAGAGGGCTAAATGGTGAGCGCGACAGACCGATTGAGGCTCGGGAGGGTGATGGCTGGCCAAACGCGCGGTGGGATCGCCGTGTGGAACCCCTAGGGTTCGCGGCGAGGGAGGCGTTACGCGAGTCGTCCTATCTCAGATTGACGGCTCGAGATGATCCGTCTGATTCAACGTGGATCAGACGGCAGGCGTCGAAAATGGGCAGACGCCGTCATTACCCCTAACGGCGTGCGGAAAAAAAATAATAAAAAAAATAAAATAATTTTTTAATTAAATTATTTTGTTTAACTTCATAATTACATTAAATTAATTCTAAATAACTAAATGGCTTAGGAAAAATTTCAAATATTCACCCTAAGTTATTTGAGGGGTGAGAAAGACAACGGTGAGGTCGGATTTTCGATCCGATGAGTATTTTAATTTCCCAATTTTTGAGGCATTAAATATTATTAAATATTCGTCGAATTTTTTGACAACCTCCGATTGACATGAAAACTTCATCCCAAGCTAATTTGGGGTCAATGAGCGCAATGGCGAAATCCGTTTTTTGATTGAAGGTCAATTTAAATTGGTCAATTTTTAGGGTTTCTGGACTTTCCAGAAATCAGGATTCGATCCATTTGACTCCTGATTTGGACTAGGTCTTAGTGGTTGACCCCAATTGACCTAACTAGCACTTATGATTATATTTATGACTAAGATTAGTACTAATTGACTAAGGTAACAACCTGGGTTGTTACAAAATAGGGCATCCAATTATTCATATTTGAAGCTGAAACGAAGAGAGTTGTTATTTTCTACTACTTAAGATTAAAGATAAAACTACTATTACTGAATAGCTTAGAGAATATTTGACTAGTTAGTAAACATGAAATTATTGTTTTGTGACTGATATTTAGAGATGTTAGAAAATTGTTTGGGCGGTACAATGACTGTTGTTTGGGATTAAAAAATTGCAATAGTTTTCAGTTAAATACAAAATTTATGTTTACACAATATCTTTGAATTTCTTTTTTGTTTCCCTTAAATAAATGAAAACAAAATACTTTTTCAAATGTTAACTGATACTTATCCAAACATAGTCCCTAAGATTGTAGAACAGCAGCTTGGGGATCAACAGCAAATTGATGAATAGCAGTAGGTTTATGGCCGACAACAACAACAGTATGAGGATCAGTAGCAGGTTGATTGCCGGCTTTGCAATTTGATGAACAACCAGCAACAAACTATTGAATAATGAAAATAAAGAAAATAAATTTGGCACCCCACCCCCTAATCCACAAGATTATACTTAAGGCGTTGTGGCGCCCCACCTTTTAATCAGTAAGATTAGACCCAAGGGGTGGTGTGGCTCCCCGTTCCCTAAGCCCCCAATTATTAGGCTAAGGAGCGGAGTGTCACTCGTGCAAATCCCTCACTTGACATTAGATTAGATGAGATTCACAATCCACTACCAAGGGAAGGATGTGCACAACATAAATAAGTGGATTAGTCACTAATTAAGACATACATATAGAGTGCGGAAGCAAAATGAACTAAATAATACATCCATCCACCATGCATCACATAAGAAATAGTACTATAGCTCAACAAATAATAAAGTGCATAAAGTAAATTATAGTCACAGTAATTGTATTATTACAGCATTAAATAAATAGTTTTAAGGACTAGAAAATAAATCACTCATTCTCACAAGCAGCTAGAAGGAACTAAGCAATATCTAGCTTTCCTAGCTGAAACTCCTCTTCTAAATAAGGCACCTCTTCTTCAGCACCCAGTTCCTCAAATCTATCTGAATATGACATTATCGGTTTCATAATGCCAGGGCCCCAACCAATAAAAGAAAATCTTATTAGACAATTGTCTAAGTACATTTTAGGTTGAATATTTTTCAAGTGTTATTAATGTCATCATTTTTATACTTAAGCACAACAAAAAGTAAACTAAAGCAGTATGAGCAGTAAGCGTACAAGAAACGGGGTAAATTATAAATACAACATTTATAACTAAAACAAAAAGGTGAGGCAAAAAGCATACCTCAAGCAATTAAGTAAGGAATGGGCATATACACATATATAGTGCAGTAAGTAAGAGTATTGAAAGTAAAGTCTAACCCTAAATGTATTGATGATTATATGACATATGCTAATTAAAGATAAAAATCTGAAAATGGTACATATAGTAAGCAGTAAAGTCTAGCATCCTATAAATACGTACAAGTAAGCAGTAAGTAAGGAGACACAACTGACTAAAATATGCATCAATAATGTAGTACACAGTAAACTGAAACTGAAGCAAGTATGTAAAGACTGCCATATTAAAAAGTTGGCCATCGGGCTGATGAAATCCCCAAAGTCATTCTAGGTTTTGGTAGACAAAAATTCCCATATCCTTTTTGGGCTATGGCAGACAAAACCAACAGCAGAACTGAGGAGGTAGTAAATACAAATACATAATCTTTTAGTTATTTTACTTTTGTTTCTGTGGACACGTCTAGAAATAGCTAAGTAGTCAAGCATGTCTACAAGACTATATGGGTTCCAAGCTTAACACACTCCTCAATGAGTAATGTTAAGCATCCTTATTACTCCTTTCCCTGTCCATTAGGGTAAATGTGCACTCGAATCTACTAGAATATACTGAACCCAAAGGTAATTGTTATCATAATTATTCTAAATTTTTATTTCATGCACAAAGTTTTCTTATATGATATGTCCAAGAAATTAAGCACAAAATATAAGAAAATATGTGGCAACAAAATAAATCAAGTAAGCAAGGGACTCTTCTATACATGGTGACACTATTATTATCTAATTAAACAATTCTAACTATTCTAAATTACACAAGTTCAGGATCTCTAATTCCTACTATCGAGTGTAATTTAGAAGTACAACCTTACAAGTTAAAAGGATTAAAATTGATCAGGTTCTAATCTAATTTAGATCAATAAATCATAACATCCTAATTTGATGAATTCAGACGTTCTATCTAAGATTTGATCAAGATCTACTAAACTATAGATTATGAATTAAATACCACGAGATTGCGCTTAATCACATAATCCAAAATGATAAGATAAAAGATCTAGGTTTTATTTTAAAAATGATCTATTGGTTAAGGCAAATCCTATCAAGCAAATCAAACTTAATAGTATGAATCTCCTATCCTAAATTTAGGGTTAAAAGACAAAATAATCCAAATAAGTTGTAGAATCTAGAAACTAATAAAATCAAAGATTTATTTATTGAAAAACCCTATTTTTCAATGAATGAAATATAACCTATGATCTAATCCTAATCTCAGGAATTGGCCTATTGTGAAGTGCAAAGTCCTAGGAAAAGACTTAGAGATATTTCTAAGAATTTATAAAACTTTATGATGAACCAATATATTATAAAACTTTCTGACGAATATATTTTTAATTCTTGGATTTATACTAATGAAAAAAAATGTACAATTTGGATAATGAAATTTTAAAACGAATAAAAAAAATCAAAATAAATAATAATAAGAATACTAAGGAAAAAGAAAATATATTTAATATACTTGAAAAAAGAATTCTATTATGTGATGATAAAAAACAAATAAAATATTTACCAAACTTATATGATCCTTTTTTTAACGGACATAATCGAATAAATCAAAATAAATTCTAATCTTTATCTTATCAAGATATAGATATCAAAAGTTTATCATGAAGATTTTTAATAAATAATATTTATAATATACTGAGTAATTATTATTTAAAACTATCCCATAATTTAGTTTTTAGTTATAATAGGGAAATTAGCTATAATATGGAAAAAAGTATTTTTAGTTATCTCGAAAATACAATAAAATATTTTAAGTTTTTATTTGATGTGATTAGTGAATATGAAGAACTAATTAAAAATAAATGTTTTCTAATTCAACTAAATAAAATAAATAAATATATTTTTCGATGGTCATATAAGTTAAAAGAAAGACTAGAAGAGGAAGAAGAATATCATGAAGACGAATTTGAAGAATAAGACATTATTGATATTAATTCAAGAAAGTTAAAACATATAAAAATTTATAAAGAGAATAATCAAGATACTAATGACATATTAATTGCGAATAATCTGAAGAACAAGGATAAAAATGAGGATCGAATAGACGAGGTAACTCTGATACATTACTCAAATAAATCAGATTTTCGTCGTAACCTAGGTCCATGCATGCGCAAAGGCGTAAAATAGTTATTTTGGATTTATTTCAAGTAAATGCACATTCTCCCCTATTTTTAGATCGTTTAACTACAACCTCCATTTTTCATATTTTTTATCTATTTTTATATTAATGAAATTGAGACTATTTTAAACATTTTATTTAATAAATTTATAGATATGAAAATGGAAAAAAATTACATTTAAAAAATTAAATGTAAAAGAAAAAGAATATAAAGAAGAATATAGAGATAAATATGAGCATATAGAAATAAACAAAACTTGGGATAATCCCTTATTTACTAAGTAATAAGAAGTTTGATGTTAGTAATCCAATCATATTTTCAAAAATACATTTTATTGCCTTTTTTAATAATCGTTAAAAATCTATTACGTATATTATTGTTCCAAATTCCCGAATGGGACAAAGATTTTAAAGAATGGACGAAAGAAATGCATATTAAATGTACCTATAATGACGTTCAATTATCAGAAACTGAATTCCCTGAGGATTGGTTAATAGAGGGTATATAGATAAATATTATATATATATATTTTGCCTAAAACCTTGTAGAATGGATAAAACAATATCGTACAATATAGAAATAGAACGAAAAAAAAAAAAGAATAAAAGATCACAATCTTTCTTTTAAACAGTTTTGGGGGGGGGGTGAAACCGGGCATCTATTTGGTTCTACTCGAAAACAATCTTTTATTCTTAATCCTATTTATAAAAATCTAAGAAAAAAATATAAAATAGTTAAGAATGTATTTTTAGAAATTAAATATTTTTTAAAAAATAAAATATTTTATTTTTTAAAAAATTAGCAAGAAAAAGAAAAATATATTTTATGAATCATCTCTTTTGTGTCAAACAAAAAATGGATTTAATAGTTATTTATTTCAACTAAATATTACAGATAAAACAAGAAAAATTAGGAAACAAACTCAACAAATTGTAAAAGAAAAGAATAATAAGATTCAATATTATAAAGATGAAGTATTAAAATCATATATACATTTTTGGATGATATTAATACGTAAATCATATTATTTTGTTAAATTATTTATTGAAAAATTATATATAGATATTTTATTATGGATAATTACTTTTTATAAAATAAAAGTACAACTCTTTTTTGAATCAAAAAAGTCTTTTATTAATTTTAAGACCTATATTTATAAATAAATAAAAGAAAAAGAAGTCTTGTATGAAATAACTAAAAATACAATAAATTTCATATTAATTATAAAAGAAATATTTTTAAATACTAGAAATATATATAAAATTAAGAATAATGATCCTCATTTTAATTCTATTTTTTCTTATTTTTATAAAACCTTTTAAAAATAATTATAATAAGTATAATAAAATTAATATATAAATTAAAAAATATATTTATATATAATAAAACCTTTTAGAAAATATATTTATATATAAATTAAAAAAAATAAGTATAATAAAATTCATACAGATGTAATGAATTATTGGAAATGTTGGTTTAAGGGATTTTTTCAATCGAAAATAGAAGAAAATGTGAGATTAGGAAATTATGAAAGGCGCAATTTAAATTATCCTTATAATTTAAATAAAAGTAAAGAATTAATTAAAACTGATAAAAAATATTTTATTAAAGATTACTATAAATTGGATTATTTAGTAGAAAAAATTATATCTAAATGTACAAAGAATTATCGATTTGATATTTTATTAAATAAATATATAGGTAATTATCGATATAATATCTTATTAAATAAATATATAGGTAATTATGTATCAACGGTGATAATAAAAATTAAAAGAAACAAAGGAGGGTCAAGAAATTAAAGAGAATTTTAAGAAACCAAAATATAAATTGTTTTATACTTATTTAAATAGATATATTCCATATAATACTAAAAAAAGAAGAAGTGATAATACTATAAATAAAACTAATCTCTTATATAAAAAATATTTTGATTATAAAATTATTCATTTTAATTGGATAAATTATAGAAATAAAAATCTTATTTCTATATCCAATTTTAAACATTCGTTCTTTACAGAATTTGTTAGAAACTTTGATGTATATAAAAAAAAGCCTTCGATCATTCCAATTAAATCACTTCTTTTTAATGTTTATAAAAAAAGTAAGAGTACAAATAAAAACATAATTATTTATGAAGATTTAATACGATTAAAAAGTAAAAATAATATGAAAACAGGACAAGATGCAAATAAGAAGGGGGTAGAACTAGATTTTTTCTTAAAAAATTCTATATTTTTTCAATTAAGATGGGTTGATTATTTAAATAAAAGAATAATTAAGAATATCAAAGTCTATTGTCTATTACTTAGGATTAAAAATCCAAAAGATATTTATATTTCCTTAATCCAAAGAAGTGAAATAAAGATAGATGACATGTTAATTTAAAAGGATCTAGTTACTGCAGAATTTATAAATAATGAAATTATGTTTTTTGAACCAATTTTTATATCTATCCAAAGGGGTGGAGAACACATTATCTAAATAATAAAAATAAGAAGAAGTATAGAATAAGTGATGACTATAATATTTCGAATAAAAATAAAATATTTTATAATGATAAATTAATAATACTCAATTTATTTCAAACTACTAAATTTTTTGATAAATTGAGTATCTATTTTATTCACTTAAAGATGTTTCCTTGGCCCAATTATAGATTAGAAGATATAGCTTGTATTAATCGTTATTGGTTTAATACTAATAATAGCAGTCGATTCAGTATGTTAAAAATACATATGTATTCAAAGTTAAGAAAGTCCATAATTATCGACACATAAAAACTTAATTAGTAAGAATAAGGTTAAATAAATGAACTAAAAATATAAAAAGAATCAAATATTAAAGATAAATACTTAAAAGTAAAATATATAATTCGAATGAAATAAATAAATATAGAATATAAGATAATAACTAAAAAATGACATGGGTCATAAACAACATATTTTTAAAACTAAGAAAAAAATACAAATAAAAGATAAATATTTTTACTCAAATTACTATATAATTATAACTTATAAATAGTGCATAATTGTCTAGATAATCTCACATTAATCCTTTATTCTTTTATCCAATATCTGATTTTTTAGTATATTTTAGTATAAATAAAAAAAATTATGTTTATTGAAATAAACTAATATATTGAGGAGCCGTATGAGGTTCTGTAAAGTGACTCTTTATATTAAATGTCAACTTTACACTCTTACCCCGAAGAAACCAAACTCTGCTTTGCGTAAAATAGCCAGAGTACGATTAACTTCTGGATTTTCTATCACTACTTATATCCCTGGTATTGGCCATATTTTAAAAGAACATTCTATAGTATTAGTCAGAGGAGGGAGGGTTAAAGATTTACCCGGCGTGAGATATCACATTATTCGATGAATTCTAGATGCTGTCGGAGTAAAAGATCATCAAAAAGGGCGTTCTAGTGCGTTTTTTATTTTTATCCAATATTTGTATATTTTAATAATACCGTGTGAATTGCTATAAAACATATAAATTTTATGGCTAACCTAATAAAAAGTTTTGTTTTAAGGACACTGTAGCAGTAGCAGTAGCAGGCTATAACTAAAAAAATTGATATTATTTAGAAATAAATTATCTATTTATAAAATTATTATAAGTTTAAAGTTAAGTATTGGAAAATAATAAGTAATTAAAGTAATATTTTAATAAGATACTATTTCATTTGGCATAATAGCAAGTCTAAGCATAATAAGATACAAATAAAACGCTTATATCTTTTTTTAGAACAAGTCTAAGCATAATAGCAATCTTTTGACATATGTCACATTATATTATAAACTATTTATATTTTATAAACTTAATAACTCTTAATAACTATGGAATATGGATAGATAAAATAAAAAATTTTCAATCTTCAAAGTTAAAAAAGAAAACAGATATTCAATTAAAATAAATCAAAAAATAAATGAATACATAGAAGTAAATAATAAATAGAAATATTTATTAGAGATACTCAATGAAAGTTGTATGTACGGTTTGACAAAAGAGCCGAAATTTGCATGTTACGAGTAGAAATGTTTCAGAAAAAAATAAAATAAAATATGATCTAATTTATCATACTAAATTAGTTAGCATGTTAATGACTCGTATTATGAAAAACGGATAGAAATATTTAGCTTATAAAATTATCTATTTATCTTTGAAATATATTCAAAAAAATATAAAAAAGAAATACTTAATTTTTTTAGGTCAAACAATATGCATACTAAATCCATGTGTAAAAATAAACAAACGAAACGAATATGACCTAGTTATTACTAAATTAGGATTAGAACAAGGAAAAATTATTGCTATTAAATGGTTATTAAGAGCATCCCGAAAACGGTTGGGGCCAAATATGATTCTTAAATTAAGTTCTGAATTAATGGAGGCTATTAAATGTATTGGATATGTCATACGTGATAAAGAAAGAATTATTAGAATAGCAGAGGCAAATATAACTCTTGCATATTTTTTATAATTTATTTATTTAGTAAAATTTATAGAGATTATTTAATTTTTAACAAATAATTTTGCAGTAACATAAAAGCAAGGCAGTAACTTACAAAGTTCAAAACTGCTCGGCTTTGCCTAAGGAACGGCAAGATCGAGTGACTGTTGCCTTTAGGGAGACATTTATTTTGGCAAGGGTTTAGCAACAGAAAAATCAATGTATATACATAAATAATTAGGGTTTAGAAATGTCGCTGAGCGCCGTCAGTGGGCCCGCAAGGCAGGTCGTGCGGCGGAAGGAGCCAGGCGTGGGGCTTGCCAGCACGGCTGGCGAATCTCTATTCGCTGAGGTCGCGCATGTGGGCCCCGCCTCCTGCCACTGTCAGCTCCTGTGGGCCCCACTCCCGCGTTTTGCGCAAATCACGGGACGACACATGGCATCCCGTGGGTCCCACCGCCTAGTAAACCTGCAGCATACATCATTAGCAAAAAAATAATAATAATAATAATATAAGTAAATATACATATATATTTATACAAAACTTTAGGATAATTATATATGTATATAAATGAACTTTAAGTTATAAAATATATGTATAAAAAATAGAAACTTTAAAAAAAAAATTACAGAAACAATTATAAATATACATATATATACTAATACATATTATGTTATCTAATTAAATAAACTATAGTTCATATATATATATATATATATATATATATATATATATATATATATATATATATATATATATATATATATATTAGGTAGATTAACTGATTAGTGTTAAATTAGGATTAGTAGTTAGGTCAGTATGTTTAACTGATGTTAATTAGTTAGTTAATTATTATTAAAGCTATAATTAATTAAATATTAGCAGATAATTAAGATAATTATGAAACAGTAAATTAACTTATTAATTAACCATAATCTTGAGATTAATAATTATGAATAGATAATTAGTACTTAAATAGTAATTAACTTAATCTTAATCAAACAATAATAAAAACAATATTTTAATAATTGATTAACTAATAATGAATAATTAATTAATAATTAATAATTAATTAATAATTGATTAATTAATTAATTATTACATACAAAATAATATAAACATTATGCTTAAAATAATTAAAATAAATAGATTAATTATTAATTAATTAATAATTAATATTAATTAATCACAGATTAATTAATTACAGAATAATTAAGGAATTAATAATTACAAAAAATACATGACTTTAAACATGAACAGTAATTTAATACAATTTGAATAAATGAATAGTAAAATAATACGAATTAATTTTTGAATAGTAAATCTTAAAAGTTTAATAACTTTTTATAGGATGATCCAAACATAGCCAATATATGTCTTAAAATACTCAAAAAATTGTAATGAATCAAATAACATAATGTAAAAATTTATTTTGGGTACGTATAACGAGGTAGCATCTTATGACATATTTAGAGCCTCATAACTTCTTACCCGGTAATCGAAACATAGTCAATATGGGTCTTAAAATGCTCAGGAGAGCGGCCCCATCACCGTAGTAGTATTAGTTTTCTTATTTGGACATCATGACAAAAAGTCAAGCCTAAAACTTAGAGTTGACTTTAGTGAAAAATAATCATAATGCCCTTGAATTCAAATGGTCATAACTTGGTCAAATCAACTCCAAATTCAAAAATTCAAGAAGCTATCTAACCTAGATTTCCAATGTCATCAACATACTAAAATAATATTTATGATTTGAACCCAAAAAATTTAGAAAATGACTAAAATACCCTCAACCTTAGTTATGTCATAACTTGACCATTTAAGGTCCAAATTGAGTCTACTCCCTACTAGCATACTCAGTACATTATAGGGAAGCTATAGAAACTGAGTTTGCTAAAATTGGACTTCAAACAGAAAAGTTCTATTTTTGTCACCCGTTGACCGACTCAAATTTACCAAATTGCCCTTCGAACTTAGAACGCCCATAACTTAGTCAATCGACCTCAGAATGCATAGAAACTTAATTTTTAGTAGAGTGAAAATTACTTAAATGCACTTAAGTCATAAACCCTAGTTTGAACTTGTAGGACCCATTTCTCGTTCAAATTGGACATACTTACTGTCTATCTTCAAGTTAGACATTAAAAAATCATATGAAAAAGAGAAATCTCATTTTGGACCCCTAAATCAAAAGTTGAATTTTTGACCCTTAAAGTATGGGTAAAATGGTCATTTTGCCCTAAGATTGGATTAAGTACCCTCACCCTTTGGATAACATACCAGAACACCAAGACTAATATTATAATCATCTAAGTAATATTTAAGAAAGTGAATCAACCCTTAAGTCAGATTCCAGTAATTTCTACTAAGTCTTAAGCACTACACTTTAAAGACCTTTCCTGAGACTAGGACTAGATCATAGGTTAGAATTTATTCATTGGATAAATTGGGTTACCCAATGGGTGAAACCTTGGTTTTATTAGTTTCTAGGCTTTCTTTTATTTTACAACTCATTCTGATTATTTTGTCTTTTAACTTTAGATTTAGGATAGGAGATTCATCCTATTAAGTTTGATTACTTAATAGGATTTGCCTTACTAGTAGATCACTTATAGAATAAAACCTAGAACTTAGGTCTTATCCTCTTTGGATTATGTGATTAAACCTAAATCTCGTAGTGTTTAATCCATAATCCATAAGCTTAGAAGAACTTGATCAGATCTTAGTTAGAACGTCTAAATTCACAAAACTAGGACATATGATTTATTGATTTAACTCGTAGTCATCTATCTAATTGAATTAGATTAGAACCTGATTAGTTCTAATCCTTTTTAACTTATAAGGATGAATTTCTGAGTTACACTCGATAGTAGGAAAATGGTGATCCTGAACTTGTGTAACTTGGAATAGTTAGAAGGTTAAGTAGAAAACAAATGATACCACCATGTTTAGTAGAGTCTCTTGCTTCTACTTGATACTTTGTTGCTACGCATTCCTTGTATTTATGTGCCATATTTCCTTGAGCATATCATATAAGACATTTGATGCATGAATAAAATATTAGGAAAATATGGAGACTCCTTAGATTCCTTGTGAAAATATTTAAGTGATTAATGAAAAGAAGATGATTATATGAACTGCCTCTCAGGTATTTTCTTATTTCCTAGCCTCCTTATGTCGCTAGGGGAAGAACCTATTTTGTTGTGTGCCTAGTTTACTAGCCTCCTTATGTTGCTAGGGGTACACCGTTGGTGCCTTAGCCGTACTGGTGTTAAGGTTGTCTTGTATGCTTAGTTTACTAGCCTCCTTATGTCGCTAGGGGCATACAGTTGGGCCTTAACCATACTAGTGCTAAGACCCTTCACTTGCTTTGTGTGCTTATTTGCCTAGCCTCCTTATATTGCTAGGGGTACACAGTTTTATGACTTAGCCGTGATGGTGCTAAGCTTCTTTGATATTCGATGGGCTAGATGTACAACCCGAGTTATTATCATAGTTGATTAGGACTAATCCTAAGTCTTAAACACAATTATAAGTGCTAATTATGTCAAGTGGGGTCAACCTTTTAGATCTAGTCCAAATCAGGAGTCAAACGGATCGAATCCTGATTTCTGAAAATCTAGAAACCCTAGAAATTGACATATTTAAATTGACCTCCGATCGAAAAATGGATACCGCCATTCCGTTCCTTGACCCCAAATTAGCTTAGGGTGAAATTTTCGTGTCAATCGGAAGTCGTCGAAATTTCGGCGAATATTTTAATAATAAAAATACCCCGGAAATCGAGGTATCAACATACTCGTCGGATCGAAAATCCGACTTCGCCATTGAATTCCTTGACCCCAAATTAGCTAGGAAAAATATGTTCAAAATTTTCTGGAATAAATAATAATAATAATAATAATTAATTGACGGCGTTATACGACGCCGTCAGATCGGACGGATCCATCCGGACCGTCTGATCGCGCGGATCTAACGGCCCTCGGCTGCAATCCGCGTTGTGCAGTCTGGACTGATCTGGACCGTCCGCTATCGCGCGGATCCGACGGCCCGGGGCCATCGTCCTCGCCCTCTCCGCCCGCTCGCCACGCGGCGCTCCCGCCGCTTCCCTGGCCAACCGGCGGCCTCCCCCACCTCGCAGCCTCCGCCCGAAGGTCCATAAGGACCCTCCCGTGCGCTCCGGCCGGAGTTTTCCGCGCGATAGAGCCCCGACCCGAGCCGGTACCCAAGACCTACGCGAGCCGTCGATTTCAGGTACCCCGATCTCCCTCTCCTTCTGTTCGTTTCGCACGATTAATGATTGTAAGGCTATTCCCAACAATGGATTGACGATCGATCGGCTCGATCGGGTTGGATCAAGTCCGATTGATCGCAAATCGAACGAGATATACAGTGTTTTCCGTTAAACCCATTAACCGTAACCCTAGAAATTAGGGTTTAGGATTGCCAGCGATCCCGGCCACCTCCGGTGAAGGTCCGCCCACCGGCGTGTAGCCCTCGTTAAGGGCTACCAGCGGCCGTGCGGGCCGAGGTGGTCCGGCGCCGAAAAGGCCGGCGAAAGCCGTGCCCTAGCCCGGCGCCCTCGGGCTGTCTCCGTGAGGGAGACGAAGTCCAGGCCGGGCCGGGTCGACCCGAGCCCATCCCGCCCGAACCGGGCCCACGTCAGCCGGGTGGGGCCCACCAAGCAACGTGGCAGCCTTTGGGCACTCCACGTGTCCAGTGGGACCCACTTGCCGAAGCCACGACCCTTCGGCTTCGGCCGTGGGGCCCCAGCGCCACGTGGCATCCAGCCGGCACGCCATGTGGCACGTGGGGCCCACAGCCCGGGCCCCGTGTGACGATTCGGCTCCCCAGTGGGGCCCACAGCGCCATGTGGCATCCTCTGGGCCCGCCACGTGGCAAGTGGGACCCACTGCCCGGTCAACCGTGGCGGTCCGGCTCCCCGTGGGGCCACAGTGCCACGTGGCAGCCTCTTGCAGTGCCACGTGTCTAGTGGGGCCCACTGTCTGTTAATTAAATTATTAATTAATTTACTATTAATGATTAATTAATTATAATTAGTGGTTAATTAAGTTAGGATTAGTGTTACTTACTTTGAACAGTAACCTTAATTAATTAAGAATAATTAGAGATTAATTAGGGTTAATTAAAGGTTAATTAAATCTTAAATAGTAATTAGGATATTTAATTATTATTAAATAGTAAAGTATAATTAATTATTCATAATTAGATATTAATAAGTAATTAAAACTAATTAAATAGTTATTAGCACTAATTACTTTGCTAAAGTGAAATATTAATAAATACAATTTAATTAATTAATTAATGTTAATTAGTAATTAAGTCTAATTAATCACAGATTAATTAAGGATTAATAAATTCAGAAATTCTATATAAAAACTTTATGAATGAACAGTAAAATAATACAATTTGAATAAATAAATTGTAAAATAATTCAAATTATATTTTTGAATAATAAATCTTAAAAGTTTAATAAATTTTTATAGGATGATCCAAACATAGCCAATATAGGTTTTAAAATACTCAAAAAAATGTAAGGATTCAAATAACGTAATGTAAAAATTTATTTCGGGGTGCGTATAACAAGGTAGCATTTTATGACCTCTTTAGAGCCTCATAACTTTTTACACAGTTATCGAAACATAGTCAATATGAGTCTTAAAAGGCTCAAGAGAGCGGCCCCATCACCGTAGTAATATTAGTTTTCCCATTTGGGCATCAGTATAAAAAGTCAACCATATAACTTATAGTTGACTTTAGTGAAAAATGACCAAATTGCCCTTGGAATTCAAATGGCCATAACTTGGTTAAATCAACTCCAAATTCAAAAATTCAAGAAGCTATCTAACCTAGAATTCCAATGTCATCAACATATTGAAATAATATTTAGGATTTGAACCCTAGAAATTAGGTAAATGACCAAATTACCCATATCCTTATTTCAACCGTTTCTCGCCCGATTTAGGTGTACTTACTGTCAATCTTCAAGTTAGACAGTAAGGAATTAGTTGGAACTAAGAGAAATCAATTCTAACCCATAAGTCAAAAGTTGACTTTTTGACCCTTAAAGTAGGGGCAAAATGATCATTTTGCCCTAAGATTGGGTTAAGTACACCTACCCTTTAGATAATATTCCAGAACACTAAGACTAATATTATAATCATCTAAGTATCAATCAAGTGAGTAAAATCAACCCTTAAATTAGATCCTAATAATTTCTGCTAAGTCTTAAGCACTACACCTTAAGGACATTTCCTGAGACTAGGACTAGATCATAGGTTAGAGTTCATTTATTGGGTAAATTGGGTTACCTGATGGGTGAAACCTTGGTTTTATTAGTTTCTAGACTTTCTTTTATTTTACAACTCGTTCTGATTATTTTGTATTTTAACCTTAGATTTAAGATAGGAGATTCATCCTATTAAGTTTGATTACTTAATATGAGTTGCCTTAACTAGTAGATCACTTATAGAATAAAACCTAGAACTTAGGTCTTAACCACTATGGATTATGTGATTAAACCTAAATCTCATAGTGTTTAATCCATAATCCATAGGTTTAGAAGATCTTGATCAGATCTTAGTTAGAACGTCTAAATTCACAAAATTAGGATGTATAATTTATTGATTTAACTCGTAGTCGTCTATCTGATTGAACTAGATTAGAACATGATCAGTTCTAATTCTTTTTAACTTATAAGGATGAGTTTCTGAGTTACACTTGATAGTAAGAAAATGGTGATCCTGAACTTGTGTAACTTGGAACAGTTAGAAGGTTAAGTAGAAAATAAATGATATCATCATGTTTAGTAGAGTCTCTTGCTTCTACTTGATACTTTGTTGCTACACATTCCCTGTATTTCTATGCCATATTTTCTTGAGCATATCATATAAGACATTTGATGCATGAATAAAATATTAGGAAAATATGGAGACTCCTTAGATTCCTTGTGAAAATATTAAAGTGATTAATGAGAAGATAATGAGTTGATGTGTTTGAGCTGCCTCTCAGTGTTCTTTTGATCATATCGATTGTTGCCCTAGTCGTACTGGTGCTAAGATCTTTTAGTTATGACTGTTGGTGACCTAATCGTATTGTGCTAGGAACCGCCCTAGCCGTACTGTGTTAGGGCCTTTTACGTTGATTGTTGTTGCCTTAGCCGTATCGTGCTAGGAACCGCCCTAGCCGTACTGTGTTAGGGCCTTTTACGTTGACTATTGTTGCCTTAGCCGTATCGTGCTAGGAACTGCCCTAGCCGTACTGGTGCTAAGATCTTCAGCCATTTTTGGTGAGCTAATGTAGCTCTTTTTTGTATGGCAGATTGTACATGTATGATTTTATATGCAGTTGTTGTTGTTTACTTTTCAGTATTCTTATTCAGTCAGTTATTTCTTTGTACTGCTTTTACATATATTTAGGATGTTAGAATCTTGCTGCTATTTATATGTACCACTGCTGAGTTAACTTATTTTAATTGGCATATTTTTTGTTGATCACCAGCATGTTTAGGATGTAGAACTTTCCTTATATCACTTGTTTAGATATGTATATTTATATGCCCTTCCTTGTTTAGTTTGTGTGCGAGGCATGTCTCAGCCTTTTTCCTTTTCTTTACTTAAGTTATAAATGATGGTTTATAGCTTTCCCTTTTTTTTTGTACTGCTTGCTGCTCCTTTATACACATTATTGCTTAAAAGTAGTAAAATTATGATATTACATAACCTTTATAATAATCAGCTTAAAATATACTTAGATAATTGTCTAACCAAATTTTCTTTTCTTTGGCTGGGGCCCTACATTGTGAAACTGACAATGGCAGATCCCCTTCAGTTAGATGAGCAGGAGTTAAGAATGGAGCCATACCCAGAGGAGGAGCCCGTGGAAGAAGCTACAGTCTAGTTCCTTTATACTTCGAATGAGGATGAGTGGTTTACATTCTATTCTACTTAAACATTTTAAATGATATAATAATATAGGTACTATTGACTATATATTTGGATTGTATGCTTATACATTCTGAGTTTTATTTGATATTTACACTGTGATGTTTGGATGGTTTACATTTCTTTAAATCGCTTCCACACTCTGTACGTTTACTTTTATAATGACTGTTAGATTGATTCTGTATTAATCCTTCCCTAATCAGATGGATTGTGGAGTCTATCCTAATCCAATGGTAAGTGAGGGGTTAGCCAGAGTGACACCCCACTCTTAACCTAATCCTTTGGCAGATTAAGGGTGCGGGGCCACACACTAGATTAGCTCTTTTTTGTATGGCAGTCGATGCACGGATATTTATATGCAGTTGTGTCATTTCGTTTACTTTTTAGGCTTCTTATTAAGTCAGCTATTTTCTTGTACTATTTTTATATATATTTAGGATGTTAGAACTTTGCTGCTATTTATATGTACCACTGCTGAGTTGTTTATTTTAATTGGCATATTTTCTGTTGATCACCAACATGTTTAGGATGTAGAATTTTTCTTACTGCACTTATTCAATTATGTATATTTATATGCCCTTCCTTGTTTAGTTTATATGCGAGGCATGTCTCAGCCTCTTTCCTTTTCTTTGCTTAAGCTATAGATGATGGTTTATAACTTTCTATTTTCTTTTGTATTGCCTGCTGCTCCTTTATATATTCATATATGTTGCCTAGATATTGTAGAGTGGTGATATTACTTAACACATATAATAATTCATCAGCTTAAAATGTACTTAGACAATTATCTAACTAAATTTTCCTTTTCTTTGGCTGGGGCCCTACATTGTGAAACCGACAATAACATACTCCTTTCAGTAAGATGAGCAGAAGTTAGGTGTGGAGCCTCACCCAGAGGAGGAGCCTGTGGAAGAAGCTGCCGTCTAGTTCATTTACATTTCGAGTGAGGATGAGTGGTTTACATTCTATTTTTATTTAAACATTTTAAATGATGTAATAATACAGGTATCATTGACTATGTGTGGCGGCCCTGCCCCGCCGTGGTCCTGTTAACCCTTAAGTTAACATGATTACGGTGGAGGGGTCACCAAATGACAAGGTCCCCACTTAAGATTGGATTAGACACACATTCTAATCCAGTTTAACTAAGGACTTTGTCATTTATTCCAGAATTTATCACTAAATGATCATACATGAACTCAGAGTGCGGAAGCATAAAATATAACATCCATCCAATATAGTATAAATACAACAACACAGAATAAGTAAAGTGCTGAAAGAGAAAAAAAATAGACCTGTATTATTACAATATTTAATAAGTTTAAAAGAACTAAAAGGAACTCTCAATCTCACTAAAAACAGAAAACTAGGCTACAGATCTTTAAGAACGGGCTCCTTCTCCAATGGCAAACTCTCCACTGGATCTGCTAATCCAACAAACTCAGAACCTACCATTATCAGTTTCATAATGGTAGGGCCCCAGCCAACAAAAGAAAAACTAGTTAGACAATATGTCTAAGTACATTTTAGGGCAAACAATTTTATTAAATTAAGAAGATATCACCATATAAACAGAACTAAGTATAATAGGTGCAGAAAAGCGTATAAAAGAACAGTAATAAGTTATAAACCACAGTTTATAACTAAACAAATAGGAAGTAATACATACCTCCTCCAAGCAACTGCAACACAAACAGGTAAGTAAAAAAAAAGTAAAACTGTAAGAAAATACAACCTAAATATGCATATGATCGAACAGAATATGCTAAGTGACATTCATAAAAGTATGAAATTGAAAACAACATCCTAAGTAAGCATAAGAAAACAGTAAGCAAAACTAGCATCCTATATATAACATGTGCAGAAAAACTGAAAGTAAAACAGTGCTGAAATACAGAATATGCTAGAAAAATAGTATCTGTAAACTGAAACTGCAGTGACTATCTAAGTCACCCAAACTGAATACATATAAACAAATCTTAGCCTGATGAGCTAAGAAACTCTGAACTGAACATCACTGAAACTCTTAGCCTGATGAGCTAAGACAGAACTGAATATAAGTGTACTTGAATTAGTATATCCATATCAAAATCCTGACTCTGTAGTCAGTAGGGCGAGAGTCTATCCATCCTATCACTCGGACTAGGCATGGCCAATAGACTGTCGGACATTAAACCCTCGAAAGGTTGCCGACCCCGAACGGGTTGATCGAAGAGGTATACTAATCAAGCTACACCTTACATACCACTTGTGAAACGAACATAATGCTGCTTATAAATAATTTTCCAAATTAACATAAGATATTTATCAAAATATCTTATGTACATAATACATGTTCAAGGTATAAGGCTCAAAATCAAGGAATGCGAAGCATCAAAATCAAAGTGCAAGAAACTCTATCTAAAACACAGATGATATCCTTTGTTATCTACTTTATTCGTTCTATCTACTCTAAGTTACATAAGTTTCAGAATTATCAATTCTTACACATTCTGTAACTTAGAATCACGAATCCTACTTGTTGAAGATAATTAGGACTAGCCAAGTCCTAACTATAACTTAATCAAAAGACGACTATTTGGTTAAAATGAATAAATCATCGACCTAGTTTTGTAATTTAATTCATCCCAACCTCATCTTGATTAGCCAAATCAAGATGAATAGATTAAGAAATAGACTTCAGATGATAGGGTCTAATCACTTAATCTAAAGGTATAATCTAAGGGTCTAAGGTTTAGAACCCAAATCTCACAGATTAAGTTAAGGCAAGTCCTAATGATAAATCAATTCATTAGGATAGATCTCTATTCTTAATTCTACAGTTTAAAGATTAAATAATTATTAAATAAACTAAGAAAAATCTATAAACTAGTAAACTCAAGGTTTCACTTATTGAGTAACCCAATTTACTCAATAGATGAATTCTAACTTAAGATCTATTTCTAATCTTAGGAAATAAGGCTCTTAATTACTAAGAGTATTTCTCAAGACACACATCCTAACTAATGTTATAAGACCTAAGGATGGGTCTAAGAATAATTAAAAAAGAAGAACTTCACTTAGGACTTAGGAATTTTCCTTAAGAAACTAAGATTAAGATTTTAATCAAAGTCTAATTTAAACTTGGATTTGATTAATTTCAACTATGAATCATTCTATTTACTGATTTTAGTCATTAAAAACTGAATTTAGGGCTTTAAAAGGCTAAACCCTAAATTTGGGCAAAATGACCATTTTGCCCCTCCTTAAGGGTTCAAAAGATCAATTTTTTTTAATCTAGGGCTTAAATTCTAAAAATTTTTTTTGGAAATATGTTTCTTACTGTCTAATGTAAGATTAGACAGTAACTAAAATAATTTTGGGTGATTATTAAGCCATATGAGATCAAATTAGTGAATTTGACCCATAAGAGCAATTTAGTAATTTGTCTAAGTGAAAGTTAAATTTTCTTTCAGATTAATATTCTTTAATGCCTAAGCTTTCCATAGAATCTAAATTTGCTAAAATCTGATAAGTATTGGCCAAGTTATGGCCAATACAAGATCTAGGGTTTAAGGGTGATTAATAAATCCTTAATTATGGGTCAAAAATCCTAACTTTGCCAATTAGTGTCCAAATTAAGCAAAATTAGTGGCTATGAATTATAAATAGCCCACTGATCATAATGACATATGGTAGGCTCAATTTGCACCTAATTTGACTAAGTTAAGACCTAATTAGGGTTTAAGGTGATTAGTGAGTGATTAGCAAAATTAATCACTCAAATACTAATCTAACCATACAGATTGATTCTAAGTGGTTCTATGAGTCCTCTGAAACTTAAATCATTCAATTTTAATTACTAAATTTGCTAATATTCACTAATCAAGATTTAGAGTAATTAAGAGTGATTAGCAAATCTAACCGTTGGATCTAAAATATTTTTACATATTATTGTTAATTAAGTTCTTTTGATCTAAATGGACTTTTGGATCATCAAATTTGGAGCTCAATTGACCAAGTTATGGTCAATTGAAGTTCTATGGTTAATTAACCTAATTAGGGTTAGGTCCTAAATGTCATTAGACAAATCCTAATCCAAACAGCAAATTGAACACTATCAAATTAATCCTTAGGGTCTTCTGATCACTTTAAGACCCATATTGGGTATATTTGGATCAATCTACACAAAGTTATGAGCTAAATAAGGTTTGTGATATTTAATTTAAATTAAATTAAACATTGAAAAATCACTTTGCAAAATATTGATCCTACAGCAAAATTTTTGGCATCAATAAATTTCTCATATTTTTCTGATTAATTTAATAAATTTAATTGTATAATTTGGATGTATATTTTAAGAGTTATTAAGGTTTAAAGTTTTAGAATTAATTAAATTAATTTTACTGTTTATTTAAATTAATTTAAATATGTTATTATATTTATATATATATTTAATTTATAATTATCTGTTATATTATTATTATATATATATATATATATTATTTCATTTCTGCAGGTGGGACCCAGCTGACGAACGCGGCAGAATGAAGGCCACGTGGCGCACAACCATTGGCTGAGCAGACGGCGGCGGGTCCCACAGGCGCTGCAGGCTCCGACAGGATCTGTCCCGCGAGACACGTGTCCTCATGGGATTGGCTCCTCCACTGTGTGCGGGGCCCTCCATCCATCGCGACGTGTCAATCGCGGCCGGTTCACGGACGGGCGGTTCGACCGGTCCAGATGAGCCGATCTGGATCCAACCGGAACATAATGATCAGATCAGATTTAATTCCACTTAGATCTAACGGTTGGATCAATAATTTCATCCGACGGTCTGCAGACGACGGACGCTTCGCCTTCTCCTTTCCCTTGCCCGACGAACCCTAACTCGATTCACAGACGAACAACGCGATCGATCGAGGCTCGATTCGATCGATCGAGCCCTAAATGCTTATGCAATCATCAAATAAGATAATAAGAACACTAATAAATTAGGAGATGTGGAAGTACCTTAGAGTTGCCGAAGGAAAATTAGGGTTGAAATGCTTTTGACTTAAATCGGTGCTCCCACTTGATTCTTAGATGTGAAAAATGATCGATACAAGGAAATGGAGACTTAAAGGGCTTTGGAGTCGGTGACCTATGCGCTGGATACCCCTATCGATCGACGCCTCTTCCGCGTGTCGCGTTCGCCTCCACGCGCCTATTCCGTGTAGACGACGAGCCACAGCCGTCTGATCGATTGATCAGACGGCGCGGATGGCACGTTAGATCAAACGGCCACCTTAGATTATGGAGCGACGGCGTTACTTGGATGTTGACAGCGCCATTTATTATAATATTTATTAAATTATTATTTTAATAATCTATATCAATTTTATTAATTAATATTAACTATCTAAATACATCCCGAAAATTTCCAATAAATCACCCCTAGCTAATTGGAGGGTGAGGAACGCAACGGTGCACTCGGATTTTCGTTTCGACGAGTATTTAATTATTTGATTATTTACGGTATTTAAATAATATTAAAATATTCGACGAAAAATCAACGACTTCCAAATGCCTCCAAAATTTCACCCCTAGCTAATTTGGGTGTTCTGAACGCAATGGTGAAGTCAGATTTTCAATCTGAGGTCTAGATAAAAAGTCAAATTTCCAGGTTTTGGGATTTTCCAGAATTCTTATTTTGACTTTGTTGACTTCTTGGTTTGACCTAGGTTTCAAAGATGAGTTTCAAATCACTTAATTAGTGACTTAGAACCTTAATTAAGACTTAGATTAGTCTTAATTGAGCAAAGTAACAACCTGAGTTGTTATAAACTCCCCCACTTAAGAATGATGTCGTCCTCGATATCACTCAAGTGAGAAAAAGAATTTAAGCAGATATAATGAACCGAATTAAAATAAGATAGAGTTGAAGAATCACCTTGATTAAAAAAAGTTTGGGTACTTTTGGCGCATATCCACCTCTTTCTCCCAGGTGGCTTCATTACAAGACCGGTTCTTCCACTGAATCTTTATCATTGGAATGGATTGATTCCTTAATTTCTTCAGATTATGATCTAGGATTTTTATTAGTTCTTCAGTGAAAGAAAGATCAGGTTAAATTTCAATTACAGGATGTTCAATAAGATGAGAAGGATCTCGGAGACACTTCCTTAGAGATGAGACGTGAAATATATTATGAACAGCATCGAAGTCTTCTGGAAGTTCTAATTTATAAGGTGCTGAACCAATCTTCTGTAAAATTTTGAAAGGTCCAATGTACCTTGGACTGAGTTTTCCAAAAACTCCAAAACGATAGATTCCTTTCATCGGGCTCACTTTTAAGTACACAAAATGTCCTTCGCTGAATTCTAGAGGACGATGACGATTATCATGATATTTACTTTGCCTGTCTTGAGCAGTTCTAATTCTTTGTTGAATGAGTTTAACCTTCTTATTTGTTTCTTCCACTAGCTCAGATCCATATAATTGAGTATCTCCTGACTCAGACCATGCTAGTGGGGATGAACATTTTCTTCCATATAGGGCTTCATATGGTGCCATTTTTATGCTGGATTGAAAACTGTTGTTGTATGCAAATTCCACTAAAGGAATATGCTCTTCCCAGGATCCAAAAAAATCCAACATACATAAACGCAGAAGATCTTCTAAGACTTGATTTACTCGCTCTGTTTGGCCATCTATTTGGGGATGGAATGCCGTACTCATGGCCAAAGTTGTGCCTAAATCTTGATGGACAGCCTGCCAAAATTTAGAAGTAAAACGACTGTCTCTATCAGATATAATTGTTTTATGAATTCCGTGCAATCTGACTATTTCCTTAATGTACAATTTGGCCAATTTCTCCACTGAGTCAGTTTGACGGATTGGAATAAAATGGGCAGATTTTGTAAGGCGATCTACTATTACCCATATTGAATCAGCTCCAGATCTTAATCGAGGCAAACCCATGACAAAATCTATGGATACATCAGTCCATTTCCATTCTGGGATTTCTAGTGGGTGCAATAAGCCACCAGGCTTTTGATGTTTTGCTTTTATTAAGCAACAAGCGTGGCATTTTGCAACAAATTCTGCAATACTTCTCTTCATTCCTGGCCACCAGAATGATTGTTTTAGGTCTTGATACATTTTAGAATTTCCTGGGTGAATTTGATATCCTGAATTGTGACTTTCAATCAAGATCTCTTTTTGCATGGATTTAGGAATCTAGAGATGATTATTCATGTAAATAGCACCTTTCTTAAAATGCAATTCTGGACGACGACCACTTTCTATTGCCACTTTAAGGTTTAAATATTCATCATCCTTGCTTTGAGAGATTGAAACATCTCTATGGAATGTGGGTTCTATATTATTCATGGATATCATGGTACTGACTGAATTTCCCTTAGCAAGAGAAATTTCCATTTTATGAAACTCATTCGCCAACGGACTTTCTGAAATTAAGCTGTTAAGAACAGTGTGACGGCTTAACGCATCAGCTACTACATTAGCTTTGCCTGGATGATACTGGATATCTAAATCATAATCACTTATTAATTCCAGCCATCTTCTTTGCCTACAATTCAATTCTCTCTGGGTAAAGATGTACTTTAAGCTTTGGTGGTCTGTGAATATGGAGCATTGAACTCCGTACAAATAATGGCGCCAGATTTTTAATGCAAAAACTAATGCTGCCAATTCTAAATCATGTACAGCATAATTCCTTTCATGGGTTTTAAGCTGGCGAGATGCATATGCTATAACTTTGCCTTCTTGCATTAATACGCATCCTAACCCAATTCTAGATGCATCTGTATACACCTGATAGTTCATTCCTTCTTTTGGAAGAACTAAAATTGGAGCAGAAGTTAATGCGTCCTTTATAGACTGAAATGCAAGTTTCACATTCTTCTATCCAAACAAATGGAACTGCCTTCTAAGTTAGTTTTGTAAGAGGTGCAGCAAGCTGAGAGAAGCCTTTAACAAACCTTCTGTAGTATCCGGCTAAACCCAGAAAACTACGAATTTCAGTAACTGTCTTGGGCTGAACCCAATCCTGAATAGCACTAATTTTACTCTGGTCTACTTGGATTCCTCGAGCATCAACCACATGTCCAAGAAATGATACAGAATCCAGCCAAAATTCACACTTAGAGTATTTGGCATATAACTCATGCTCTCTAAGCTTCTCCAGAACCAATCTCAAGTGTTCTTCATGATCCTTTACTGTCTTAGAGTAGATTAAGATATCATCAATGAATACTATAACAAATTTATCTAGATAAGGTTTCAGAACTCTCTGCATTAAGTCCATGAACAGAGATGGGGCATTTGTGAGACCAAATGACATTACAAGAAACTCGAAATGCCCATATCGTGTTCTGAACGCTGTCTTTTCTACATCTGAGTCCTTTACCTTCACTTGATGATACCCTGACCTTAAATCAATTTTAGAGAACACTACAGCACCGGCAAGTTGATCGAACAGATCATCGATGCGAGGAAGTGGGTATCTATTTTTAATTGTGACTTTATTCAGCTCCCTGTAGTCTATGCATATTCTCATAGACCCATCTTTTTTCTTTACAAATAATACTGGAGCTCCCCACGGGGACATACTTGGCTTAATAAACCCCTTATTTAACAGTTCTTGTAATTGCTCATTTAACTCTTGCAGTTCTTTTGGAGCCATTCTATATGGTGCTTTTGATAGAGGTTGTGTTCCTGGAACTACATTTATTTCAAATTCTACTTCTCTGGTTGGAGGTAAACTAGGCAGGTCTTTAGGGAAAACATCTTCAAAATCTCTAACAATTTTTATTTTAGAGATTGGGGTTACTTCTTTGCTACTACCCATAATCACCATCATAATACAACTATAACCTTTGCACACTATTTTCTCTGTTTGAATTGTATTGATCAAGGAGCTACTAGTGCTGATCTTCCCAATAAACGTTGTTGAAGCTCCTGGAGTTTGCAAAACAACCTTCTTCTTTTGACAGTTAATAGTAGTGTTATGCATACTAAGACAATTCATGCCTAGTATGATATCAAAATTTACTATAGGTAGCATAACTAACTTGGCTTGGAAGGTATGGTTATTGATTGGTATTTGAATGTCACAGAACCTGTTTGCACTAAGTTGGGCTATAGACAGAAGTCCAACACTCAAGATCTTTGCAAGTTTGTAATATGATAATCCTAATTTTTTAGCAAAATTTTCAGAGATAAATGAATGACTAGCCCCAGTATCAAACAATATACTGCAGGGCTCATCTTTAAAGTATAGGGTGTCTAATAATAATAAAAATATAGACTTTAGGAAATTCTAATTCAGTGAGAAAAACAAAAGTTGCGAATTGTACCTGAGACTACATTATTGTCTTCTGCTGCTTCTACTGGAGTGAGATTATATACCCTTGCCTTTCCAGCAGGTTTGCTGTCAGATGTTTGAGCTTTTGATTGATTTGGGTTTGAAGGATTTGCAGTATATTGAACTTTTGCAAGGGTCTGCTCTTGAGCAGGAGGTGGCATAAGAGTTTTCTGAGGTTCTCTGAAATTGATGGGAGTGGCACGGAATACTTTATTTGTGCGATTCCGATCAATAGTTACTCCATCAATTGTTTTATTTGATCGACAGTCTCTATATGCATGACCTTGTCTTCCACACGTAAAGCATACTCTGCCAAAATGATAACATTTCCCATAAGGATGTGGCCTATTACATGTGGCAGTTTGGCTTGATGTTTCAGTGGTTTCCATTTGATATACC
This sequence comes from Gastrodia elata, assembly GCA_016760335.1. Taxonomy (NCBI): domain Eukaryota; kingdom Viridiplantae; phylum Streptophyta; class Magnoliopsida; order Asparagales; family Orchidaceae; genus Gastrodia; species Gastrodia elata. Next base: position 45,476,479 of record CM028675.1, on the reverse strand, counting down.
CTTCTTAATTTGTTCGTTGTTGCTTGAAGTTCTGAGGGTATTTATTCATATTGAAAGCCTTTATCTTCATATCTTTAATATTTTGATGATGCTCTACTACCCGAGCTATCTCAACCAGCTTCTCGAATTTGGTATGTTGTAAAGGAATTACATGATCTTTGATAGACTCTCGGAGTCCATTCTCGTATCTGAAACATCTATCTTCTTCAGTAGGAACCAAATGAGGTGAAAATCGTATGAGCTTTTGAAATTCTGAGGTATATTCAGCTACTGTACGACTTCATTGGGTTAACCTCAATAAGGACTCACCAATGATGTTCTTGGTGGAGGGTGGAATAAATGATTCTTTGAAGGCTTGGACAAACCAGCTCCATTCTATTTCATCTAATTCAAATTCTTCAAAACGTGTGTTCCTTTCTTGTTCCCACCAATGTTCTGCCTCTCCTTGCAGAAGATGAGTGGCTAGTCTTACAGATTGGTTGCTTGAACAACCAAGACTAGTGATATTTTTCTCTATAGATTTCAGCCATGCTAAAGTATCCATCGGGGATTCAGATCCTTCAAAGGTAGGCGGTCTTAACCTTAGGAAACTGTGAAGTATCCCATCTGCAGACTGCCGATAGGTATTGGGAACTTGAGGAGCGGGGGATGTTGAAGAGGTGCTGGCATTAGTAGCAGGTATTATAGATACTAACTTTTGAATAGCTAGAGCCTGCAGAAAAGCGTATAAAAGAACAGTAATAAGTTATAAACCACAGTTTATAACTAAACAAATAGGAAGTAATACATACCTCCTCCAAGCAACTGCAACACAAACAGGTAAGTAAAAAAAAAGTAAAACTGTAAGAAAATACAACCTAAATATGCATATGATCGAACAGAATATGCTAAGTGACATTCATAAAAGTATGAAATTGAAAACAACATCCTAAGTAAGCATAAGAAAACAGTAAGCAAAACTAGCATCCTATATATAACATGTGCAGAAAAATTGAAAGTAAAACAGTGCTGAAATGCAGAATATGCTAGAAAAATAGTATCTGTAAACTGAAACTGCAGTGACTATCTAAGTCACCCAAACTGAATACATATAAGCAAATCTTAGCCTGATGAGCTAAGAAACTCTGAACTGAACATCACTGAAACTCTTAGCCTGATGAGCTAAGACAGAACTGAATATAAGTGTACTTGAATTAGTATATCCATATCAGAATCCTGACTCTGTAGTCAGTAGGGCGAGAGTCTATCCATCCTATCACTCGGACTAGGCATGGCCAATAGACTGTCGGACATTAAACCCTCGAAAGGTTGCCGACCCCGAACGGGTTGATCGAAGAGGTATACTAATCAAGCTACACCTTACATACCACTTGTGAAATGAACATAATGCTGCTTATAAATAATGTTCCAAATTAACATAAGATATTTATCAAAATATCTTATGTACATAATACATGTTCAAGGTATAAGGCTCAAAATCAAGGAATGCGAAGCATCAAAATCAAAGTGCAAGAAACTCTATCTAAAATACAGGTGATATCCTTTGTTATCTACTTTATTCATTCTATCTACTCTAAGTTACATAAGTTTCAGAATTATCAATTCTTACACATTCTGTAACTTAGAATCACGAATCCTACTTGTTGAAGATAATTAGGACTGGCCAAGTCCTAACTATAACTTAATCAAAAGACGACTATTTGGTTAAAATGAATAAATCATCAACCTAGTTTTGTAATTTAATTCATCCCAATCTCATCTTGATTAGCCAAATCAAGATGAATAGATTAAGAATTAAACTTCAGATGATAGGGTCTAATCACTTAATCTAAAAGTATAATCTAAGGGTCTAAGGTTTAGAACCCAAATCTCACAGATTAAGTTAAGGCAAGTCCTAATGATAAATCAATTCATTAGGATAGATCTCTATTCTTAATTCTAGAGTTTAAAGATTAAATAATTATTAAATAAACTAAGAAAAATCTATAAACTAGTAAACTCAAGGTTTCACTTATTGAGTAACCCAATTTACTTAATAGATGAATTCTAACTTAAGATCTATTCCTAATCTTAGGAAATAAGGTTCTTAATTACTAAGAGTATTTCTCAAGACACACATCCTAACTAATGTTATAAGACCTAAGGATGGGTCTAAGAATAATTAAAGAAGAAGAACTTCACTTAGGACTTAGGAATTTTCCTTAAGAAACTAAGATTAAAATTTTAATCAAAGTCTAATTTAAACTTGGATTTGATTAATTTCAACTATGAATCATTTTATTTACTAATTTTAATGATTAGAAACTGAATTTAGGACTTTAAAAGGCTAAACCCTAAATTTGGGCAAAATGACTATTTTGCCCCTCCTTAAGGGTTCAAAAGATCAATTTTTTTTAATCTAGGGCTTAAATTCTGAAATTTTCTTTTGGAAATATGTTTCTTACTATCTAATGTAAGATTAGACAGCAACTAAATTAATTTTGGGTGATTATTAAGCCATATGAGATCAAATTAGTGAATTTAACCCATAAGAGCAATTTAGTAATTTGTCTAAGTGAAAGTTAAATTTTCTTTCAGATTAATATTCTTTAATGCCTAAGCTTTCCATAGAACCTAAATTTGCTAAAATCTGATAAGTATTGGCTAAGTTATGGCCAATACAAGATCTAGGGTTTAAGGGTGATTAATAAATCCTTAATTATGGGTCAAAAATCCTAACTTTGCCAATTAGTGTCCAAATTAAGCAACATCAGTGGCTATGAATTACAAATAGCCCATTGATCATAATGACATATGGTAGGCTCAATTTGAACCTAATTTGACTAAGTTAAGACCTAATTATGGTTTAAGGTGATTAGTGAGTGATTAGCAAAATTAATCACTCAAATACTAATCTAACCTTACAAATTGATTCTAAGTGGTTTTATGAGTCCTCTAAAACTTAAATCATTCAATTTAGATTACTAAATTTGCTAATATTCACTAATCTAGATTTAAAGTAATTAAGAGTGATTAGCAAATCTAACCATTGGATCTAAAATATTTTTATATATTATTGTTAATTAAGTTATTTTGATCTAAATGGACTTTTGGATCATCAAATTTGGAGCTCAATTGACCAAGTTATGGTCAATTAAAGTTCTAGGGTTAATTAACCTAATTAGGGTTAGGTCCTAAATGTCATTAGACAAATCCTAATCCAAACAGCAAAGTGAACACTATCAAATTAATCCTTAGGGTCTTCTAATCACTTTAAAACCCATATTGGGTATATTTGGATCAATCTACACAAAGTTATGAGCTAAATAAGGTTTGTGACATTTAATTTAAATTAAATTAAACATTGAAAAATCACTTTGCAAAATATTGATCCTACAGCAAAATTTTTGGCATCAATAAATTCCTCATATTTTTTTGATTAATTTAATAAATTTAATTGTATAATTTGGATGTATATTTTAAGAGTTATTAAGGTTTAAAGTTTTAGAATTAATTAAATTAATTTTACTATTTATTTAAATTAATTTAAATCTGTTATTATAATTTATATATATTTATTTAATTTATAATTATCTGTTATATTATTATATATATATATATATATATTATTTCATTTCTGCAGGTGGGACCCAGCTGACGAACGCGGCAGAATGAAGGCCACGTGGCGCACAACCATTGGCTGAGCAGACGGCGGCGGGTCCCACAGGCGCTGCAGGCTCCGACAGGATCTGTCCCGCGAGACACGTGTCCTCATGGGATTGGCTCCTCCACTGTGTGCGGGGCCCTCCATCCATCGCGACGTGTCAATCGCGGCCGGTTCACGGACGGGCGGTTCGACCGGTCCAGATGAGCCGATCTGGATCCAACCGGAACATAATGATCGGATCAGATTTAATTCCACTTAGATCTAACGGTTGGATCAATAATTTCATCCGACGGTCTGCAGACGACGGACGCTTCGCCTTCTCCTTTCCCTTACCCGACGAACCCTAACTCGATTCACAGACGAACAACGCGATCGATCGAGGCTCGATTCAATCGATCGAGCCCTAAATGCTTATGCAATCATCAAATAAGACAATAAGGACACTAATAAATTAGGAGATGTGGAAGTACCTTAGAGTTGCTGAAGGAAAATTAGGGTTGAAATGCTTTTGACTTAAATCGGTGCTTCCACTTGATTCTTAGATGTGAAAAATGATCGATACAAGGAAATGGAGACTTAAAGGGCTTTGGAGTCGGTGACCTATGCGCTGGATACCCCTATCGATCGACGCCTCTTCCGCGTGTCGCGTTCGCCTCCACGCGCCTATTCCGTGTAGACGACGAGCCACAGCCGTCTGATCGATTGATCAGACGGCGCGGATGGCACGTTAGATCAAACGGCCACCTTAGATTATGGAGCGACGGCGTTACTTGGATGTTGACAGCGCCGTTTATTATAATATTTATTAAATTATTATTTTAATAATCTATATCAATTTTATTAATTAATATTAACTATCTAAATACATCCCGAAAATTTCCAATAAATCACCCCTAGCTAATTGAAGGGTGAGGAACGCAACGGCGCACTCGGATTTTCGTTTCGACGAGTATTTAATTATTTGATTATTTAGGGTATTTAAATAATATTAAAATATTCGACGAAAAATCAACGACTTCCAAATGCCTCCAAAATTTCACCCCTAGCTAATTTGGGTGTTCTGAACGCAATGGTAAAGTCAGATTTTCAATCTGAGGTCTAGATAAAAAGTCAAATTTCCAGGTTTTGGGATTTTCCAGAATTCTTGTTTTGACTTTGTTGACTTCTTGGTTTGACCTAGGTTTCAAAGATGAGTTTCAAATCACTTAATTAGTGACTTAGAACCTTAATTAAGACTTAGATTAGTCTTAATTGAGCAAAGTAACAACCTGGGTTGTTACACTATGTATTTGGATTGTATGCTTATATATTCTGAGTTCTATTTTAATATTTATACTGTGATGCTTGGATGACTTATATTTTCTTAAATTGCTTCCGCACTCTGTACGTTTACTTATATAGCGACTGTTAAATTGATTCTGTGTTAATCCTTCCCAAATCAGATGGATTGTGGAGTTTATCATAATCCAATGGTAAGTGAGGGATTAGCCAGAGTGATACCCCACCCTTAACCTAATCCTTTGGCGGATTAAGGGTGTGGGGCGCCACATATTTCAAGTTCAAAAAAAAGGAAAGTTTGCCAAATTAAGGATAATTTGTTGTCATTATAGAGAGAAACATGAGTTGTTCTATTCATTAACATAGATGTTCTAATATTTTAAGTTATTATGAGGGAAGCATGAGTTGCTCAAAAGGAAGGTTCAAAAGAATGAAAGTAATTTCATATCATATTGTCATTCATTAACTCAATGTTTCAAGCTCCTCACATTGGAACCATATGGTGCTTAACATTCTTTTTTTAATTTTTGCATCCTAATCGAAGAAGTAGGGAGTTGAATCCTGAACCACTCACTTGCAAAGCAAGCGCTCTACATTTGAGCTATATCTTAAGGTAAGATAAAATTACGATATCTAATTAAGAATAATTGTATGATGGTATGATGATGATAACTAACTAGGGCTTAATCCATGGTGTAGCTGGTATGTGAAGTCGCTCTCTCCCTCTTGATGAAGCATTGAATGACAGAATCCCTCAATTCGGGCTAATCCAAAGAAAAATAAATGGCAGTTTGCATCTCTCAAATAAAAGCAAAATCAAAAGAACGGAGAGTGGAAGAAAAATAACCATCTCGAGGGAAATGGGAAAGGTGATCCCTAATATCTGCAAACGGTAGCACAGACCATAACATTCCTCCTCGCTGGCCATGAGACCTAACTTGCATCCACCCTCCTCAGTATATTCATAAGAAGCTCCAAAGGCTTATTTGCCTACTTTCCCTGTTTCTTCCTGTCATCTTCCTCTTCCACTGCCCAAGCTACGCCAGGATGACGATGGTGCGCATGAGCCATCTCCTATTTTACACCGTTGTGGATATACATTATTATATTTTTAATCAAATTTATGCCAAATTAAATAAATTTTAAATTATATGCAGGAAAGTATGTTAAAATAATTTATAAAAATATGATTAGAACTTTAAAGTATTATTGAAACAAAATAAGAATTAAATAAATTTTTAAATAACTTTGAAGTAAAAAGAATTGTTAGCGTAGAAACAAAAGAAGCATTCATGGTTAAGTATTTTTAATTAATACCTATCGGAATTATTGCAGTAACATAAAACAGCTCGAGATATGGTTAATATTTCTTAAAGATACTTGCATTTATAACTCAAAACTGCTGGCTGAAATAATGTCCTGCTGGTTAATTTTGCAGTAACATAAAAACAAGGCAGGAGGTTACATGTTTAGTTATTGCTAGCCTCTTATAAACAAGGCAGCGTCCGGGTGGATGGACTCAAAGACAGGAGAATGGCGAGCCCAGTGGGCGCTGCAGTGGCGCTTCTCCTCTGCCTTTCGCGGGTGCTGACGGCAGGCGCCTCGCCGGAACGGATGAACGTGATCGATCGGTGCTGGCGGATGGACGGCGGATGGTGGAGGAACCGGCAGCATCTGGCGTCGTGCTCCGTGGGGTTTGCGGGAAAGATGAGGAGCAACAGGGGGAGAGGGCTGAGGACGTACGTCGTGACGGACGCCGGCGACGATCCGGTGAGGCCGCGGCCGGGAACTCTGAGGTACGGGACGAGCATGCTGCCCGGCAAAGTCTGGATTACGTTCGCGCGAGACATGCGCATTAACCTCGTCCGCCCGCTGCTCGTCGGAAGCTACACCGCCGTCGATGGGCGTGGTGCAGACGTGCATATTGCGGGCGGCGCCGGATTCCTGCTCAACAAGGTACTCTAAATATAATCATTAGAATAGCATTGTTTTTGAGATGAGAAATATTCACTGTTTCCGGCGAGGGAGCAGGTGCATGATGTGATCATCCACGGCCTGCAGTTCCACGAGAACCGGGCGGCGTCGCCGGGGCCGGTGGTGGGGCCGGGGGGCAGGGTGACGAACATGTGGGGATCGGACGGAGACGCCATCCGCCTGGTGTCGTCGTCCAAGATTTGGATCGATCACAACACGCTGTACGCCGGGGAAGACGGGCTCCTGGACGTGACCCGCGGGTCCACCGGCATCACCATCTCCAACAACTGGTTCCACCACCACAACAAGGTCATGCTCCTCGGCCACGACGACGGCTTCCTCCAGGACCGCTCCATGCGCGTAACCGTCGTCTTCAACCGCTTCGGGCCTTACTGCAACCAGCGCATGCCCAGGTTTGAACCTCGTTCTGAAGTTGAAGGGCGCAGCCCTAATCATAAAATGCAATCCAACAGAGTACATACATGCAGGATAAGGCATGGGTACGCGCACGTGGCCAATAATCTGTACGAGGGCTGGAAGCATTATGCCATTGGAGGGAGCATGAACCCCAAAGTCAAAAGCGAGGCCAACTTCTTCATTGCTCCGCCAAACAGCAGCAAGGCGGTGGGCTCAATGCACTTAACACTCTATACACCATTATTTAAGAGAGAGAGATAGAAGAGCTTATTATTGCGGTGCAGGTGACTTGGAGATCGATGAGTGGCGCCGCCGGGGAGAAGTGGCGATGGAAGTCGGTGAACGATATATTCGTCAACGGGGCCTTCTTCGGGGATACCGACCTCAAGGGGCTCGACCCTGGCTACAACCTCAAGCAGCTCTTTGCTGTGGAGAAGGCTCAGTTCGTGAGGTCTCTCACTAAATCCTCAGGCGCTCTGCGTTGCTTCACTAAATATCGCTGCTAGTTTTACTAAGCCAATGTTGTCTCTTCTGCCCACTCTGCATCAAATGTTTTAACTAAGATTTTATTATCATCAAAACTTGTCATTTGTTGTATAAGAAAATAATACACATAAATACTTGTATTATTTCTCTCTATCTTTCTCATTTTCTTTTTTATTATATATAATCTATTTTTATTCTTCTCTCTTTATCCCTATTTTTCTTATTATTTTTATTATTAATACAAGTATGTAATATTACAATAATAATAATAATATGCTTATTAGATTTGGACGCTCGGATTTGCGAACTGCGAATGACTTATATGTGATGCGATCGTCGTTTTCTTCTTAACCTTTTCGGTTTTCCTTTTCCGCTTTTTGTCGCGATCGAAAATGCTTGTTGGGTGTCGGCTTCGTCGGTTGGTTAGTGGTCGAAGAGCATCTTTAAATGTTATTCTTTTCATTTTAACTCTAAAGGCTCCTGTTTATATATCTAAAGTTTGATTGCTAGTTTAACATCATATTCATTAGTTGAATTTAAAGCGGTCATACCTGGTCCTAAATGAAAATTTGGCAATATTGTCATCTTATGTTCTAAGCTCGTGATAATTATATTACGAATTAACCTTGGAGAACACAATGGCCCCAACTAAATGATCAAATAGATCGTCAATCCTTAGCGGTGGTACCTTGTTCAAGATGGTCACCTCATTTAACTTTTATATCATATATGCACATTCGCATTAAATTATCTTTCTTATTTGCATAGAGTGTTGGTGCTTCCTGTGATAATGTACTCGGTTTGATGAATCCACAATTAGTCAACTCTTAAAGTTGATATTTTAGTTTATGAAGATCTTTAGAAGACATGTGATATGGAGCTTTGGAGATTAATTCTATTCCAATCATAAGCTCAAGACTAAATTCAATCTCTAAATTCAGAGGTAGTACAAGAAGCTCTTCTTTAAATACCACTAGTTTTACTTCTATCATGGCTTGGGGTTTATTCGCACCCAACACCAAGGTAAAGAAAGTTAGATAACAATTTTATATCATCTTATTAGCATGAAGGAAGAAGAACATAGAGGATAGAGTGCTTATTTGGCTAATAAATGAAGTCCTTTCCTTCCATATTTCAATGTGTACTTTCTTCTTTGTGCAATATATTAACACTTAGATACTAATTAATCCAATCCATCCCAATTATGGCATCTAAAGTTTTGATGGATAAGATGATTAAATTTTGCATGTTACATCTTGTAACAACCCAAGTTGTTACCTCTGGGTCGGGCCCTTGGGCCCTGTGCACCCTAATGTGGGAGCTCTGAGAGCTCCTCCTGGCCTGAGTTCTCGGCCCAAGTTGAGCCAAGCCAAGTCTCAGCATTTCATCCCAATGCCTTCTTGAGGCTATAAATAGCCTTAGGTCTCACCTTAGAAGGTTTTTGCTGTTCAATTGAGTCCATTTAAAACTTCCCCTCCGCCCGCCATTGCTGCTCTGCCCGGCTTCCTCCAGATGTTCCTAAGCTCGCGTACAGCTGAGAGAGGGTTACTCCTGGAATTCAGAACCCCTAAGAGCCTCTCTGCTGCTTCGTGCCAAGCTCTGTCATCCAGTCCAGCTCATACCAGTAAAAACTAGGTACCCCCAATTGGGACTGAGTCGTATGGGCTCCGCTCCTTCTCAATTTTGATCACCGAACTCCTCTCTAGCTTTGGCAAATTGTTTGCAATCAAATTGATGGGTTAAGGGAGGTCCGTTCGATCGTATCGATCGAACGAGCTATCTGTCTCTCAGAGCTCGGGACCGAGTAAGGTCCCAAAGATCTAGAGTCTCCCAAGACACATTTCAATAGGGCTTCGATCCGTCCTTATGCCCTGATGGTGAATGGATCAAGCCCTAGCCCAGACAAGCCCCCTGTGAGGAGAATTTCTCCTCACAGTGAGCGCCTTTCGAGTGAAATGGGGAAATGGGCTCCAGAGGAATTAGTCCACCCCATTTAGCATTTTAGGTTTCCTAAGGTTAGCCATGGTCCCAGGAATGCGCAGACATCGTTCTCACGCCCTGGCTTGGCTTGAGGACTGAGAATTTCGGCGATGAGGGTTCGCCCTGATCGTCCTCAGTCGGGGCCAGGCGAAGGGAAGAAGACGACAGCGCGGGTTGGGTCGACCCGTGACCTGCGCTGTCCAACAGTAACGGGCCCTCAGGCCCAAGCGGTCCACGCATTTTGGGATCGAGCCGGCGCCGAGTTAAATAATAAATCAGTTATTTAATATTTATTTTTCTTAAGGAAATTAGGAAATTAAAATAGAAAAATACAGAATGCATTTCCTTAATAACTTTTAATCCACTGGTCTAAATCCTATACTATCATATATAAAAATGATTAGAAAAATACAAGGAACCTGAATATAAAATAAAATCATGCATCTGATGGTTAGATCATTAATTATTGCCTAATTATAGTGGATTTTAATTAGGGCAAATTAGCCATTTCACTTATCCAAATTGCATGTTTAGGGTGCCATTAGTTTACTTATGATGAATAGAATGCATGTGCTAAGTAGAATATTTTTTTGAATTATGTACTCTTAATTATGCCCTAATTTTGTTAAAACATGATTAGTGAATTTTAGGGTTATACTTACTGGATCTTAGCAAACTTAGTCTCTGATTACTTGTATGGTTAATTAAAACTTGTATGCCAAAAATCATGTCATTTGAATGGTTAGATTTTTACTTATGTGTTAATCCTTTTTGATTGGAATTAGAGTTTTGATTAGCATTAAGTAACCCTTGCTTTAGAACTTAAGTTATCAATTTGGTTTAGAACAGCAAGCGAATGAACTGAATTCATTCTTACAAACTTATTAAGTATGCTTGAATAAACTCAAAGATATAGAATCTTAATTATCTTAATTAACTTAAGAAATCTTAAGATTTGGATCGAGCTTTTAAGACTTGATCTAGGTCTGAGATTGCCACCAATAATACATAATTAATCTACTAATTTGACATTGATCCTACATGCATAACATGATTTTTCTTAAGGCATGAGAAGGGATCAAACCCTAAGCTACTTAAGAAGAATCTAAACCCTTAAGAACCCTAAATTAATTGATTGATTCAAAACTTTGGATTAAACATTTTTCCAATGATGTATTTGATTCATTATTGATTCTAAACATTTGAATTAGACAAATTAAGATTAATAACAATATTTGGTGATTTCACTATCTGAATCAAATCTTAAGATCCCTGATTTTCTCTTAAGTAAGAGACTAGCATAAGAAGATAATTAAAATCATATTGATTAAACAAGTGATCTAATTCTTAACAATATGTTTGATTTAGATCCTACGATCTTAGATTGAGTGTGATCAGATGACTTAATCATTTGATTTAATCATCTTAAACCTAATTATGGAACAAAACCTAATAGCTTAATGTTAACATTTAGAGGAGAGGACCTTAAAGTTTTTCTTCTTAAGATCGTCTTGAATTATTTAAAAAGACCTAAATTCATATATCACGAGGTAGAAGGCCTTGTATGAATCCTTGAGGTAGGAGTATAGAAGATCCCATCACTTTAGAGATTGATCTATTCTCTTTGTGGTAATAATCATTTAAGATATTAAAAGAGATACATCTCCTTGTGGTAGAATCCATATTAAATGATCCATGATCACATTTGATTGGTGAAACCTTGTATAGAACTTACATATTAGTTTAAGACTTGTAGTCTTGATAAATCCTTGTTCTATTAAATAGACTTAATTGCACCATAATTATTGAGTAGTGCAGTATAGTATACCCATATTACTGGTCCCCAATAATATTCAGGATTAGTTGAGTCACTCTAAGTGAGATTTATCTTTGTTGCTATCCTGCGGGCTTAGGCAGATATAATCTCGCTTAGAGTAAATTAATCGATCCTAAGAGTGCATTAAACGGGTGCCCATTCCTTAGTTTAATTGAAGGACTGTTGCCATCAGGCAATGCCTCCTAGCGAAGATCGCTTCAATAGGTATGGCTTAAATAAACTAAGTAAAGTGGAATCACCTTCATTAAGACGCTAAGTATGATTGTGAGTTTAGTGACTAAATGCTTAGTTTGAGATACAAAATCATCATCGGATGGTGCCTCATAATGAAAATCACTTTATTAGGGTGGCGTAATTAAACTAAATGTTGTGAATCCTATCTTTGCAGTATATTTTAATATATGTATACAATCACCCCGCCTAGTGATCTTTAAGTAAATAAGCAACGTTAACTAAATATCGATCTAGAGATTTGGAGTCAAAATTTTCCTTTTAGTAGGATTCTGCACAGTGGAGACTTAGGATTCATTTTTGTTTCTTACTATATTCTTCATGGATTTCGGGATTTTTCATTCATACTATATAATGGCATAAGCATAAGCATAAATATGAGTTGAACTCATTCTTTCTATTATGACATATGGTTATCAGTGATATAGTATGAGATACAGAATATTATATACACAGACTAGGGAATTTTAGGGTGCATTTGTGTCACCATACTGACTTCCTAACTGTTGTGCTTACATTGGACCGTACTACTCATAAACCTTCAGTGATAGTTCTGTGATATACCGTGGTGTAACATACTTGTGAGTATTGTTTCAGTGGCATATATTGCAGCTTATAGCATCATTCTCAACATTTGACATTCCTTTCACCATGGTTTATGAGCATCTGATATTTTCATTTACTTTTAGTATTTAGCTTTGATGTAGTTTTACTTTGTTTAGTTCTTACAATCCAGTTATTTGATGTCTTTACAGTTTTTCCTGCACTTTTACTTTACGTTCTTGCATATTTATTATGTTTAGTTTGCTTGTATAGCTAGTTTCGATGTGTTAGACTTCTTGTCTAACACGGGATACTTTTGGGATCTGGCAATTTGCTAGATTCCGAGCAATTGTTGGAGGCAGGTTAGGAGGACGTCCCAGAGACCCAGGAGGAGCAATTGGAGCTGTAGGGGATTTAGCACCTACTCTTACTTTCTAGTTTTTTCCAGTATTCTAGCTAGACTCTTTATATTTCTACATTTTAATAGTTTGTAATAAACTCTGGATGTACTTTTACTTTCTTTTTTTGAGATGGATATTTACTATTGCTTGAGATGAATATATTCTGGATATTTTGCTTTTAGCTTCCGCACTCTGTTATACTACTATACATAGTATTGTGATGTGATCGGCATACTGAAAACACTGATATATTTTGTAACGTACATAGGTTCTTCTCCACTCCCTTGCACCTTATGTACGTACTAGTCTAATACCCAAGATAAGTATTTCATTCTTATCTTGGATATTGACTCTCGAACCTACTCTTAGGGTTCGAGTCAGCAGCCTTCAGCATGACTTCGTCTCTCTAGCCTATTCGGGGAGATGTGTCTTACTTGTACGGCCCATCGTTCCCGAGTAGTGCACCGTTCTGCCGCCGAACCATAAAATGATACTTGTCTTTTGCGCACGGCGACAGGATGGGGCGCTACAATAACTGCCTTTTTTCTTTCGTATGTATTCTGCTCCTTTTCTGCTTATTTTAATCTTAAAGTGTGCGATGATATCTAAAATTAACATAATAAAATTTGCAGCCTAAAATGTACTTAAACATTTTGTCTAATGAGATTTTTCTTTTGTTGGCTGGGGCTCTATCATTGTGAAACTGACAATAGTAGACTCTGAGCTTTTTAAGGTTGTAGAGCCTTCTGAAGACGGGATTCAGGAGGAGGTTCAAGCTGTTGAAGACCCTTAGCTTTTCTTTCTCGCATTGTGAGGATGAGTGGATCATATTTCTATTTTTTGCTTAACTTTTAAAATCATGTTATAATAATACATGGTTGATTTCACTTTTTGCTGCTTTACTTATTCTGAGTTGGATGTTTAGTTCCTTATATTGTAATGAATGGATGTTTATTATTTTTGTTTCCGCACGCTGCTTTCTAGTACCTTTCATTTAATGAAATTATACTTGGAGAATGACAAAGTCCTTAATTATGATGGATTAGGATGAGTTCTAATTATAAGTAGGGACCTTGTCATTTAGGTGACCCCTCCACTATAGTCATATTAACTTCAAAGTTAACAAGACCACGGCAGGGCAGGGCCGCCACACTGATCTCCTGTATTCATTATGTGCAACCTCCTTCCCTTATTAGTGGATTGTGGATCTTACCTAATCCAATTATAAGAGAGGTACTTGCCAGAGTGACACTCCACTCCTTAGTCTAATCTTGCGGATTAGGGGGTGGGGCACCACAGTTGGGTTGAATCTATTGTGATATGTAAGGGACTAAAATAAATGTTGGAGAACTTCCTCAAGTATTGAATTAAAAATCTGTGTTGAATGACTTAATGAGATCACTAAAAATAATGTTGTGGACTAAATGAAAAAATATGTAAAGTAATTATAACTATAAATATTAACACCTTAATTAATATATTGTACTCCATAGCTCATTGCTTAGTTTAGAGCTGGGCATGCATGCATTAGTGCTTAGAACTATGTGAGAAGTTATTGAGCCTAATCGCACCATGCTATAAGCTTAACTAAGAAGTAGAAGCGTGTGAGCTAAGACCCACTAACTGAGCTCCACAGTTCAGCATACGTGAAGTAGGAAGATGATTTATTGAGGGCTCATGGATGATGTGACATAGTCCATGGAGCCCAATGAAACTATTTCCTTATCTGAACTGAGCATGACACGCGTGATGCTCGTTAGTAGAATCAATGCTCATGAGATTGTTTAACTAAAATTATTATTTTGGCAACCTATACATAGGTAAACTGAGATGCCCTAAGTGCGATCTCATGAGGATATTCATGCTGAAATTGAATCCTAGTGTGCTCATTTTATGCACAAGATTTGGACTTGTAAGAATTAGAGGAAAACTCTAAGGAATACAATGTGCACTTAATTATTTGGGATGACCATGAAAGAATGAGAAGTGATTGAGAAGTAATTCAACATGAGTCCCTATCAATTCACATGGAGGAAACCCAACTCTTCTCTCTAAATCTAACAGTTTCTTAAAACAAAATTATTGCTTTGTTAACGAAACTAACTCAAAATTGAAATCATGCCGTTTAAACATTATTGAATATAGATATACCTTAGTAACAAAACATATTGTTCCCTGAGGACGATAAATCTCGGAACTTACCTTCCAAATTATTACTTCATATCACATACACTTGTGTGCAAGTGCAGACATGTATTCTACAGTCTGTCATACCCCCAAACATTATATCTCTTACAAGGACTCATTCAAAATAGCGGGTGCTTAGCCTGCTATTCAATGTCTTCTTATCATCCCCTTGGGCGCGTTCAGGCGGTTAAGCCTTGATCTTCAGAGGTTAGATTGGAATCTCCATGGCACTTAGATTTGCCCAAGTGTCCAAGCTCTGGCCTCCATAAAATTATACTAAGTTCTTCACATCACTTGGGTAAGCCCAAGCCTCAATTGGTTCTTTTTGCAGCACAATGTCCTTGTGCTTGGGTGCATTCAAGTGTTGTGCTCTCAGCTACTCCATTTTGTTTAGTTCTTGGATATGCACGAGTGCCTTGTAACAGCTTCTGAATGTTATTGTGTCTAATTATGTTTAGAAAGGTCATTAAATAGCTTCAAGCTTCATTAAAACCTTTCCCAAAAACTTGAAATGAAAAGATTAAAATGAAAATTATTTTGGATATTTTAATATTATTTAAATAATATGAAAATTAGTAAAATATTTTGATCACAAATCTAAAATTTATTGTATATTTGGATGTTGTAGAAAACCAAGCATCGCAACGGAAGTGATTTGTGCTCGATGATCGGGGTTGCGTTGACGGTTACAAAGTAATCAACAAAATCACAAGCACACAAAATATAGATCATGTTGCTGGCGAACGTCAGGCCCAAGGCGCATCGTGGTTCTCGGGTCTCGAGTCTCAAGCGATGGGGTTGCTGTAGCGCCCTCGCCTTGGGCTCTCAGGCGTCATGCCGCATCATGGTGCCCCGCACCTATCCCGGAACACCCCTAAACCTCTCAGAAATCTACCAGAGCGTCATGCCTTGCCTTAAAACTTTCAAGAACACTACAGGAACTTTGTTGGCACCTTCTATGTCTATCTAACTAGGCCCCACAATATAACAATCTCCCACTTGTAGACTGATTGTGATTGGTCCATCGTCAACTATATCTTCTTCCCCATTGGCTCAACTTTAGTAAGGGTTGCAGTGTGGCTCACCTGTCTTTGTAGTCTTCGAAGGTCAACTGAAATGGCTATGTCAAGAATTTCACATTCTTCATCTTATCATAATGGTTGCCGTTACGATACTCGGTTTTCTACGATGCAAATAGCTTCCGATATGGTGTTACATTGACGGTTACAAAGCAATCAACAAAATATAGAGCGCCCCACACTTGTCCTGGAATGCCCTGGGACCTCTCGGAACACCCTAGAACCTTCCAGAAATCTACCAGAACTCCATGCATTGCCTCAAAACCTTCCAGAATACCATCGAAACTCTGTTGGCACTTTTTGTGTTGATCTAATCAGGCTCCAAAACATAACATTGGATCCATCACATTCAAATATGTTTGAGATGAAAATTTATAGTTTTGGAGCTTAAAAATAGCTAAAATATATTAAAAATATTTAGAATTTATTTAAATAAAACCTTAGGAAAATTGGTTTAATTAACTAATTACAATTGATATTCGAAATCCCAGAAGGCGAAAATTCGCTGTGAAGTGTGAAGGACTTGAGATGGAATGATGAAGATCTAGACTGTTGCACCTTTGTGATTCAAATATGACAGTTGTGATTTTATTTGAACGTTACTAAAGGCCAGATGAGATCAAATAATATGATTCATCATAATGTGTGAATTACATATACTTGTGGATCATCTCCTCTAGCCCGCTCCCGACAACCAAATCCTGGTGTGACAAAATTTGTATGAAGTGAATATTCATGCTCTCCACGATACCCCAATTTCTTCAATTGATGACTTTTCGAAAGGAATCTTCTTCATGCCACATTGATTCGATTTAGCATGGGATTTTGCCAGCCCATAGTCAAAGAAACCAAGTCGAACCTAGAGCCACACATACCAGTTACAACTCTATACTTTTCTTATAATCGACCTAATATTGAATTAGTGAAACTAAATTAGCATTAAGTTTTAATATTGGAGGATCATATTATGGCTTATTATAGTAATGCATTAAATCAATATTCTCATTAAAATAGAATATGTACATTTTTGATAATTATAGTTCATTTAATTTAATTATTAGTGAGCGTAAATAATTGAAAATTCATTATGGTTCGCTTGGCTGCAAAATTCTAAGTAATCTCCAAATTCGCCATATTAAACTATTTATTCACCTTTAACATATTGTAATCCAATATCAAAATATTTTACTCATTTTAGCTCTTACTAAATACTTGATAATCTCAAATTTAATAAAAAATTTAATTCACTAATTTTACCTCGTGTTAAATTATAGATGTAACGCTCGCCAACCCTTGCGCAAGACTACCGACTAAAAACCTCCTCCCTAAATTTGTAGAAGCCGGCCTATCTGCGGGTTTTTCAGATCGCGGTTCTTTTCGATCGGAGCAGGGACAATGGGTGACAGTCAGTACTCTTTCTCTCTTACAACCTTCAGGTGCAGATCTCTCCGTTTTACTCCACTCTTAACTCCCACCATGTGTTCTCCGTTTCAGAAGCCATTTTTTTTATCTTGCATTATTTTCTTATTCAGTCCTTCAGGGAAGCTTGTGCAGATTGAGCACGCTTTGATGGCCGTAGGATCCGGTCAGACCTCTCTTGGTATCAAAGGTTGTTCCACTTTTCTAAATTTGATCATTTTGTTATTACTTCTCGACCATAAATATGTTACTCTTGGAAGTACAGTTCTGCATTTGGTCGGTCTACTTCTTATATTTGCTTACTCGAGCGTTTGACCTGTTATCCTTACCCTGAACGGGAAACTGTAGTTGGTGTGAGGTGCATTGTAACCTATATGGGGATGTTTTGTTGCCAGATTTGCTTTATTAAATTTTCAAGTTGTCGTTCACAACACATCATTCAAAGACTTTAGTAAATGCTTAAATCTTGGATTAAGTTAAATCCTAATTTGAATTCTGAAGTCTATTTGGCATCACCTCATTTGGTAATTTAATTAAGTCGCTGTTTGGTTGGACGTTATGTGCAAATTATTAAAAGCATGCCATTCAAATAACTTCTTATCAAGATAACATTATTACTGTGAGTACAGTGATGCTTTGTTTATTGTTATTTGTATTTTATGTGTTTTGTTGAGATATTCTTAGGTGATGGCACCCTATTGTAAAACCAATTTTTATTTTTAATAATTTTCTTTCTATTAAGTAACTTTGCCCACTCTTCTCGCAAAAATGAAAAAATTGCTGATCCTGAGATGGAGACGAAGGGGGCGAACGATAAAACATTACCGACAGACATATGTACACCAAAAAGTAGTGCTATTTGAAGATAATGACTGATTTTTGGTGTGTTATCTGAATAACATTTGGATGTGGAAAATTCATAAATTTTCTTAATGTTAAGAAAATATAGTAGCAACCAAATGCTATTATTTGGATGATACTAGGGAATAACATAATATTGCACCCAAATAACAACAAACCGAGCAACCCCTAATTTCTAGTATGTTGTTTGGTTACAAACTTTGAGAATATAGGAATTTAGTAGAATAACACGATTTCTATTCACAACTTGCAAGTATTTGAGTATATCAATAAAGCCATTCACAATGATATTATTATATTTCCTGAATAATTTTAGTATTTAAAAGGTAATCTAGAATTTATCAAATTTCTTACTGATATGGATCTTTTTGCAAACAAAGAGCTACTTTTATCTAGTTTAGAATGATAATATAAATGAAAAAACAATGAAACTAATAATTTGAGTCAATTTTATTTTCAGCGCCACCATTGTGTAGTCCATTATGCACTCTTTATTTCTATAACAATATGATTTCTTGGACTGACATCTTGAATTTTCTCTCTAATTGATGCGAGCACGTCTTGGTACTTGCCATTTTCTCTCTAATCGATAGTGTCACATTCATTTTGTGTATTGAATTGCATGCCATGACCATGGATTCGAGCAATGCCATTGTGTAGAATATCATAAGAAATGACTATATTCTTGAACATTGATTGAACTTTCACGTGTTTTTACTTGATACCTTTTTTTCTTCACATGAAAATGTTCTCTAATTTGATGCACACCTATCCAGACCACCCAACCATTATTGAAAGTTTCCATTCTGTCATTCTTTTAAATACATTATAAAGAATGCCATACCATTTTCTATTACAATCATAATAATTCTTAATGTGATTTTTGCAGCTGCAAATGGTGTAGTCATAGCTACTGAGAAGAAGCTACCTTCAATTTTAGTGGATGAAACATCTGTAAGCGTACAACTATACCCTTTGCTAGATATTTGTTATTTTTTAATTTTAGGTTGTTTTATAAGCTCAAAATTTAGTTGGAGTTGTAGAATGATTCTGCATCATACTTTTTTATCAGGAAATGTATCAATAAATGTCCCATAACAATTGTTTTAGACCTCATTAGTTCTACTACCCAATCTGTCAAAAATTGTTTCTCAAACAATTAATCCTACTAATTTAATTCTTTGGCTGTTAGTTTGGAACCCAATTTAGCTCCAATAAATGTGAAATTTGTGACTAATTTGTGATAAAAATCAATAGTTGGAACTAAATTGGACGTATTAATTGGCTTGGAGACTAAGTGTGATCGTGTTATCATCCTAGGATTATACAAAGAATCTTAAGTAGTCATGTAAATATTTTGGAAATTCATTTATTTTATTCATCACTTTTCACTTTTTTCTTACCTATATGCCATTCAGTTATCATTGCTATCTAATTTATGTATGGTAATCTCTAGCTTATCTTTGAATAAATTATCTTTTTGAAGATTATCTTTTGAGAATCATGTTTGTATTTTCTTTTATCTTGTAATTAAATTGCAAGCTTCACCCTTTTGCTTGCTTTATTATTTTTAAAAATGTTGTAGTGTTTCAGATTCTATCAATCATTGTTTTTTATTTATAATAATGCAAATTTAAAAGGAAAAAAAAGAGAAAAAGTATTAAAACAGCTGCGTTTTACCATAGATCCAAATTCGAATGTTTACTTTACATATCACAAGCAACAGATCAACCAAGTGATTTGCTGTCAAATTTTCTCTTTATGGCTTCAAAGATCATTTTCATTTAACTTTTGTGGAGTTGAATGACCTGAATTAAGAGGGAAGGGAAATTAAAATTGCAGCTGAAATAAGATTAAAATTAGAGAAATAATATATGATCGCTGTAGATTTTTAGGTGGGTTAAATTCTTACATTCATCATCTAGATCATATGCACTATCTATAGTTGTTTTCCCTAATTCACTGAATTATCTTCTTACAGCGTAATTGTTCCTTGAGCATTAAAGGAACAAAGTCTTACAAATATATGTACAAGATGTATTGTTATGATAAAATACTAGCAATGTGTTTGGTAAGGTTAAGAACTAAACTGTCAATTTAGAATAAAGAAGACATTGGATGATCTTACAAATACTGATCAATTTATAGCCAATCTAGAAATCTTTGGTTGGCACTTTGAGAGCTTAATCTTTCTATGATAATTGACACTTGATAGAAAATTGATTTTGTATATTTTATTTAAGGGCTATTTGTATAATGCATTTTGGGTTTTAAGTATTGTTAATTCCTTGTAATCTCAAAATGTGTGCTTGTTTTGCAATAATTACAATGCTGATCCAATTTTTTGGGAATTGTGAATTCACCAAATAAGCCAACATTCACATAATCAAATGTTGCTCAAATTGGGCTTATGTGTGCAATTATGCGATGTAACTGACCCTTAGTTGATGATTATTGGCAAGTCTTAGGCTATCCATTATCAGACATTTAAGGGCACATGCGACCCTGACACGGTAGGCCTTATTGGCCCATGCATATCTGCCGGCCTTTGCGCAACTAGATATGTTTACGTTCCACTCAAACAAACTTTAAAATCTTATTACACGATAGAAGTTCCAAGTATAAAAAAAGTATTTTTCACTATAAATGGGGCTACTTGGCATGAGATAAAACTGGGTATAGTAAAATTCTTAAAATTTTAAATTCCAAGTGTTTAGAATGATTAAATTGCGGTAAAGTAAATTTTGGAGGTGAAACAGTTACCCCGCTATAAAAGGACGCACGCAAAAGAAGTTGGCTGAATCAACCGATTTCTTAATTTACGCAAAGATTCAAATACAGCTCTGAACGAAGGCGAAGCTTGTTTTCACATGGGAATGCCGGGAGAGGGGAATCGAAGACGAAGCTTTGTCCTCGAACAATCTTCGTCTTTTCTCCGAATCAGCTTTACCCCTTCTTCGCTTGGAGAGCTTCGTTGAGACGAATCAGAGAGCTTTATCTTCGATGTGACAAATCTTAAACCCTAAACAAATCAACTTTGGCTTCGCATGCATTCTATTCAAACGAATACTAAATAAAGAATAATGACAAATTGGGAAATTTGGAATTTGCTTTTTGAAGTTTTGAACTTGTTTGAAGCTATTATTTGACTGAATAATTGGGGTGCTTAAATTTCACTTATGAATCAGCTTCATCTTCTCACGCATTTCATTCAAATGAGTCCTAAATAAAGAATAATGGCAAATTGTGAAATTTGGAATTTGCTTTTTGTAGTTTTGAATAAGTTCAAAACAATCGTCCTCAAACGATTTTTATCTTCGCCCTGAATCAGTTTTGCACCTTCTTCGCTTGGAAAACTTTGTCGAGACGAATTAGAGAGCTTTGTCTTCCAGTGAGACAAATCTTAAACCCTAAACAAATTGGCTTCATCTTCGCACGCATTCCATTTGAATGAATCCTAAATAAAGAATAATGGTAAATTTTGAAATTTGGAATTTGCATTTTGAAGTTCTGAATTAGTTTGAAACTATCATTTGTTTGAATAATTGGGGTGCTTAAATTTCACTTATTGAATTGATTTTTATAATTTTTTTTGGCGAATACAACCGATTCAAGGGTGATGTTGTTCTCTCTTCGACCTTTTGACTCTTCGACACTTAAATCTGGGCTGTAAAAACGATAACTATTTCTGAAATCTGTGTTGAAAAGTATGCGCTGCAAAATAATATTGATGATTGAGGTGAATCTAATGTATAAAATTGTGTCATATTCGCAAACATTGGTGGTTTTGCAATGTGAATCCTCTTATTTTTTGAAAGTAGTTTATGAAATCTACATTTTTAGCTAGTATTTTTACTACTGATGTTTTTAAGTTCATAACCTCACCAAATTTTTAAATGTTTCAAAGTTCATAACTTTACCAAATTTTTAAATATTGGGCTTACCAATTGCAATATATTATTGAAGAGCTATTGGCTTTACAAATTTTGTGTTAGTTCTGTGTATTTTAGTATATTTGAGATGCTGATTTATTTATAAATGGGTATGGATTATGTTTGCTTATTATGCCGGATCTCTATTTACTTGAAATGTTCCTGGATTGAAGTTTCTTTGTTTGCCATCAATGATTATATAAATTCTTCACCTAGTGCTGTATTTGAAAAGGGTGTTTTATGTTTTAAAAAATATTTAGGGGGGTAAGTATTATCCTGACGAAATATTTGAAATATTTTACTTTGCAGATTACTTTATTCCAAACAGAGTAAATAAATCAAATTATACTGTAATCCAATTACTTTACTTCTATTTTTCTGCATTCCAAACAACATATTTAATTTAAATAAAAAACTTCACACCAAATTTATTTTATCTCATCATTCCCTTTACAGCAACAAAATAACCTTTTTATGTTAGTATTTTGTGTGATGATTTTAAGCTTATTGAACCTTTTGTTACAAAGAACAATGGTATAGCTCTATAGTTAAAGTTGGATGCCTAAATAAAAGTGTTTCTCAAAGTATATTTAATAAAAAAATTAAATTGAGGTTAAAGATTATAATTAGGTTTTGTTGTGCTTTGTGGATCGAGTGTTTAGCAACAAAGATGTCATTGCTAGTTAAGTTGAGCGAGACAAAAATAGAGTTGTTGGATTTATATGGTCAAAGTGACACTACCTAAGAGGGGGATTAATCATGTTATTAACTTAATAAAATCTAATGAGAAGCTTTATTATTTTTAGCAAGTTTTAGATATTTTAATTTAAACAAGTAAACTAAACTACACAAGCAATATATTAAAAGTAAAAGACAAAGTAAGAAAGCACATGCAATTTATGGTTGTTTGGGTTAATATGAAACCCACCCTACCTCACTCTTCAAAGGCTCATCACCTTTGGGATTCTACTTGATAAAAGACTCCTGCACAATTCTTTTCTTCGCACACTTAAATTGCAGAGTTGTAGAGCTTTCTCTTCTTCCCAATCTGTGTCAAGGCGAAGTTTCTGTGATCTCTCTTTCATAAACTTTGGTTGCGGAGCCGCGGAGCCTTTTTCTTCTCTTCAAAGCTTTGCTGAGGCACAACTTCTTTGTATATGCTGGCTTTGTAGAAATTTATAGTAGTCAAACGAAAGGGTTGAACAAAATTTATAATGAATTGAGTTTGTATTTTGGTAAGGGTTTATTTGGTTTGAAGTAAAAATAATATTGATGTAACATAAATATTGTGTAAAATTTTTTCAAGAAAAAGAAATTTACTGTAAATACTTTTTATGTTTTGGAGCATGCAAGTTGTAATTATTTTTTATATATTTTTTATAAAGTATATTATAAAAAGTAATTTATAAAAATGTAAACTTTGTCTTGGGCTCCATTTGAGATAGCTGCATATGTTTGAAGACGTTTTTGAGGAATTCACTCTGAAACAGCTGTAGAGGAAGCTCTTATTGTTGTTTGTTTGCCTACTGTTGCACTACTTTGCTTTAGTTGTTTCTGTTTTGCTTGTTTGGATGATGTTATTATACATTTGGTTCAAGGTTCTTACCATTGTACCTGCAGGGCAGAAAATTGAAAGATGTTTTGTAGAAGTATGTAACATAATCATTTTATAAAAAATATTTTATATTAAAAATATAATTGTTTTATAAAATATAATTGAAAGGATTTTTTTTTAACGTGAAATCAATACATGAAAAGCTCCATGATAGGATGCGTAAAGCTTATGTAAAATAGATGGAGAACTGGTGAGTGTTGAAACTTACTGGAAGTTCTATGCTCGCAATAGATACTGAGAAGGGATCCATGTGTTCTGGTGCAAACCCCAACTGGATCGATCACGAGCACTCATTGCTTTCATGAGTTCTTCTGGAGGTGTTACATGTTAGCAGAGGTGTAGTAGAAGAGTTTTAGAACTTTTGGAAATGTTGAGCAGCCATAAATTTCTATCTGTTGACCAACTTGGGCTAATTTTGAATGAGAAAACCATGTCATATTATTTTGGTCGTATGATTTTACGTTGGCGTCCCCAAAAACACATTTCATGTGGTTTCTCAAATGATTGATACAGTCATTCAACGATTGAGTTCATTTGAACAAACCTATTCCGCTATTCATTAGTGTTCAACGGAGTGAATGATGATTGTTGAATAGTTGGTCGTTCAACAGTACTTCTTGAAAATGGCATGATATTCAAGCTCAGGTTGGTTGTTCACAATGTCTTTTATTGAACTATTTAAACCCAAAAAAAACTCCATACATGAACAAATTTCTTGTTGCATATTAAACAAAATTGTGAACTACCCAGTATGAAACACATTGTCCAAAAATCAATTGTTTGAGTTTCTGGAGCAAGAAGTTTCGGGAATTTTATTTTCGTATACATGATGCACAATGAGATGCACACAACTTTTATTTTCATTGTCATGATACTTTACAAATTGTTATTCTGGTTTTTTAATGTTTTACATATCAATAGGTACAATGCACACATACATGATGTATAGCAAAACACGAAAAAAGTTTTTTCACATAGGCAGAAAGCAGAATTAAGACAATGGAAGGTAACATCCTTCGAAGTAAAATATGGGAAGGATGACAATGAGATGCACTAGACTGGATGATGGCAAGTTGCGCTAGGGTTGGCTGGACGAAATTGTATGGAGTGGCAACTTGGAGTGGTAACTTGGAGTGACATGGCTTTACTAGAATGGGATGAGGATTGGAGAGGCACTTTGGAGGGACTTGGCTGGTTGAGGAAATGGTGAAGAGCCTTAGATTTTTCGAGCTTATTTTTGATGTGCTTCATTAGGCTCAATCCCTTTTTTTCTTTTGTGCCATAGGTAGGGGTATTGAATGAGAGTAGTGCTTGAATTTTTTAATGGCGAAGTGCAGTGAACCTTGAGAAAGTTGTATTGAGACAATTTCTTGATTTTTGGCTATATCTTGGGTTATCTTTTTCTGAAGTTGTCAAAAATCAACCAACCAAACTGCAAAAAAAAGAAGAGAGATCTTTGTATGAAGTTGCAGCGACTAGAGCCTTACAAGGTAACTACATGTGAGAGAGGCATTAATGAGGCTGTTTTTGGGATGTGACATTCTCTTAAACCTATCACAAGCTGTCTCATGCCCGATGAGGCTCAATTTGGGATGGTGATGAGACGATGGAGAACTGCGAACTTGCCGTCTATGTTGGAGGTGCTATCGATATTACACACACAATTGTACAAAAG
The DNA here is from genome assembly GCA_016760335.1 of Gastrodia elata. Classification (NCBI taxonomy): domain Eukaryota; kingdom Viridiplantae; phylum Streptophyta; class Magnoliopsida; order Asparagales; family Orchidaceae; genus Gastrodia; species Gastrodia elata. The sequence continues at coordinate 45,450,918 of CM028675.1, read as the reverse complement.
TTGGCATCTCTATTGAAAGGATATTATGTATATTACTTTTAATTTCTCAAGTTGTCATGCTCAGTGTCTCCACTTTAGATTTGAAATAAGAAGAAAGATAGTACTATATTTAAAGTATCTCTTAAAACTAGATAGTGGAATTATAAAAATGATGTTATAAATATTCTTAGGAGTAATATTTTAAAACTTGGACAGTGAATTTTGAGGGTGAAGCCAACTTTATATGGAATTCGATTGTTTGTTGTATTCACATGATAGCTAAAACTCTATTAGGCGAATTAAATTGGAGAACATCTAGTAGTAAATATGCTTAGTGATTGAAATAAGATGCTTAAGTAAAGATTAAAAAAATATGTTGCAAAAATGATTTAATTATGAGAATGATGAGAATTGAAAGAAATATAAACTACTTTATCATGAATTCAAAATAAAAATTTGTGATGCTAAGCTTACAGTATTCAATAATTTATATGATAGATTAGAACTTGTCTCAAGAGAAAAATTTATTTATGAGCTAGCAAAATTAAAAGGTAAAAGAATCAATGATTTTACTAAATTAGAATATATCAATGATAATTAAAATATTCCTTTTAAAGGATGAAAATATTCAATATAGATGAATAAATTATTTTATTAAGATTTTTAATAAAGGTTATACTAATATAATTAATGAGTGAATTATACTTTCATTAAGTGAATTGGCAAAATTGAGATTTGGAATGCTTTAAAGATGATATAGAATGAAAAAGTTGTACGATTAGATGCCAACCTTGTTGATGCGTGGAAGTGTTTGGGGTGAATGGAATTTTTTTACTTATCAAGTTATTTAATCCTATTTTGAAGATTAAAATACTATAAGATGAGTGGAGAATGAGCATTGTTGTACTTATAGGAATAAAGTGTTGTTCAAGATTACAAATTGTAGTAGAATTAAATTAATGATCTATTTGTTGAAATATTAGGAGAGTGATTGAATACATATTATGAAGGGATACTTGTATTTCACAAAATTAATTTGGTTTTATGTCAAATAGATTTACCATGGAATTCATACTTTATACTAAGAGATTTGATGGATAAGTTTAGAGAAAGAAAAGTAAATTTTTATTTAATCTTTATTAATTTTGAAAAGGCTCATGATTGAGCACAAGAGAATTTTTTTTTTTGGAGCATTTTAGAGAGAAAAAGTGATTGTGTGGCTTAAATTGATGCTATTTAAGATATGTATAATCAAGCTGTATTATGTGTTTTGTTGCAAGATGGCCTGTTTATTGATTTTGCAGTTATTATTGGATTGCATCAAAGCTCTGCTATTTGTTCATATTATTTGCTTTTATTATGAATGTTCTTATTGAACACATTCAAGAGAAGGCTTGTTGGTGTATGCTATTTATAGATGAATTTCTCTTAATTGATAAGATTAGGGATTGGGTCAAAGTAAAATTCAAGTTATAGGGGACTATTTTGGGATCTAAAGATTTTATCTTAGTAGATCTAAAATAAAATATACAGAGTGTAGGTTCTATGTGTTCTTTGGTAGATCTTCCTACTCAATGTCAGTGTTATCTTTCTCGAACTTGCTTTACTTTAGGTAAGGATATTTCTTTTTATCCTTCCAGCCTCCAAAGCTTGGACAATGGGTTTTAGATTCTCAAATTTCTTCGTAAGAGAAACCAAATACCTCAACAGGTATTCCCTATTTTTTTGCAATTGATGAAGATATCTCATTCACTCTGTCTTTCTGCTTCTAAGATTCTAGGTTAATCAAATTCTATCTTAGAATTGATATTTGGATGTAATCAACAATTTGCACTCTTTTTCAATGAGCAACCTAGCGCTTTTGTTTTAACAATTTATTCGTAACAATCCGGCATTGAATGTTTGACAAGATTACTGCGGATGCAAGGTGTGTAGGATTTAGGCTTTGTTAAAGATTATGAGAGTATTAAAAGTGACATGTTGAAGTGTTGAAGAGTCAAAATATTAGTTAAAACAAGATTGAGGCACTTACAAAATAAAAAATAAATAATGCCATTTACTTATCTCCCTCTCTCTCTCTCTCTTAGTCTTTTCTCTCGGATGCAACTCAATTTTTTATAAGAAGCTTTGGAGTGAAATGGCATGTCTTCTCGCGTTGGATGGCTATTTATAGCCTCTAAAGTCATTTGAATCATTTTCAAGTTGATATGAAGTGGGTTTGGGAAAAGCCTTTAATTTTCAAAATTTAAAAATACACCATCCCTTTTCCATTATCCATGGCCAATCTTGGACTTTAAAGTTTAGAATTTTATGATCATCACAGTTTTTATGGTAAATGTGAAAGGCTTTTAAGTTACTATATAGTCATTACATTCTTACCACTCATAATAATTTTTTTCACCCCCACAAGGTGCCTTGTCTAATAATTCTTTCATTGTTATTAATTACATCAAGGCTATGCTTTTAGTCCATATTTTTAGCTTCAATTATTGATGTTTTTACTAAACACATTTAGGAGGTTCCATGTTGCATGTATTTGCAAATGACATTTTATTAATTGATAATACTAGGAATGGAGTTAAAGTAAAACTTGAGTTATGGAGAACTACTTTAGAATCTAAAGATTATATTTTTAGTGGATTTAAAATAGAATATATGGAGCATACATTTAATCGAAGTAGAAGCCATAATCTCAAGAACATATTTTTGAGGACCATGTGATCGAGAAGAGCGAAATGTTCAATTATCTTGGTTCAATTATTCAAAGTAATGGTAAAATAAAGAGATATGTGATTAATAGGATCTAAGTTGGTTGGATGAAATGGAGGAGTGCTTTTGGAGCGTTGTGCTATCGGAAAATCTCACTTTCAATTAAAGGAAATTTATAGTGACTAGGTGGCTGGCTATATTATTCGATGTTGAGTGCTTTCCAACAAAGAAAAAACTTAATTGATAAATTAAGTGTTACAAAGATGAGGATATTAAGGTGGATGAGGGTATACTTGGAAGGTTAGAATGAGAATTGAGTTCATTTTTAACAAAATTGGAGCCGCTCCAATAGTGGATAAGATTTGAGAATGTCGTCTTAAGATGATTTGGGCGTATTAAGCATAGATTGTTCGATCCCCCATTAGAAAAATTGAGATATGAATTTTTCCCATGTTAAAGGAGGAAGAGGAAGACCAAAAAAATGCGGGAAGCAACTATTTAAAAAGGATCTTTTCTATTTGGAATTTAGGGAGGGGCTTCTATTTGATCATGCATAGTATAGTGGAAACAAATGATTTATGTAATTAATCCCACTTGGTGGGACTACACTTGATGGATTGTGGCTCTCACATGGATACTGATTTGACTTGGGAAGGCTGAAAAAGGTTCTTGTCTCACTTGTTTGTAGGTGTCTTTACAATCTTGAATTGCATCGTCTAGAAAGGGAGTTTGGTTTTATTGCTTCTAAATACTTACAATTTTACAAAGCATGCAGATAAGGACCTCATATAATGCTGGTCCATGCAACATACTACCCAAAATAAAGAAAAAAGAATTTCTTTCCCATATACAGTATCTCCAACTTGGTGTCACCTTTTGTGCTTGAAACTACCTTTTTAGGTATGGCTTTTTGAATAATAGTTAATACATGTTTCTTGATTTGATGTTTTTTTTTTCCTTAGTTTTAGGATTCTTTGTTAAATGTATTGTTAATATCAATTGGCTATGTAAACGTACGAGATATTTTGTAGGTGTACTTTTATTATTCTTTCTGAGTTGATGCCTTGTATTAAAAGAAGGTAGGCACATGAAAAACGTACACTTGGTTGATTGTTTCTTAGCTTTGATAATTTTTGGGCCGTAATAATTCTTTATGATGCCGTTATCTTTGGGAAGTTAAATTTTTTGGCGTCACAATGGCAAAAATATATATGTTAAACTTCCAATATATTTTGACTTTTGATGTTGTCTTTAACTGCAGATTCAAAAGATTCAGCTTATGACCCCTAACATTGGAGTTGTTTACAGGTACATACGATCACTTTTCAGCTTCCTGATACTTGCATTTAGACTAGTTATGTGAAGTTTCCTATTTACATACTGAAGTATTACGTAGCACTTAGGCAGTTCTTTGTAAACAACCTGGATGATGACAATTCTTCAGTTTCAGCTTTGGGATTCTCTTAACAAATTCAGTTGCTAACTGTCCGTGCCATATTGGTAGATAATTACATTCTTATTCTGTATAGTGACATACTTCTGCATGACATGAGTTGTTCATCTTAATTTAACTGACTGATTTTTCATTTAAACAAATTTTTTCAGTATGCTGGTATTTGTTGGCACCATATTCATTTTTTAATGAGTTGACTGATGTTGTTAATTGACTAGCTTCTGTTTCTCACTTTTTGTTTCTATTTAGTGGAATGGGTCCAGATTCCCGTGTCTTGGTGAGGAAAAGCAGAAAACAGGCACAACAGTATTACAAACTGTACAAAGTATTATTTTTGCTCCTTCTATGCTTGTTGTATTGTTGGAAACTGCTAAAACATTTATTAACTTTTTTTACTCACCCTTTGATCAAACACTTGAAGTTTCGTTGCTACTTTTTATTTTGGTAGCTTAACATAGTTTTTAAAAGAAAACACTATTATCATTAAGAAGCTGTTTGAAGATAGGTTCAGTCATCCACAACTTACTGGTAATGAAAGTTTTATGCTGAGAGACTTGATCTGTATTATGAAACCGGATTTTTACTTCTAGTCATTTTTTTGTACTTCTAATGCTATGCTCACATTTTAAGAATGAGAAGTGTGAATTTTTGCACCGTGTGACTCACCACAAAAAGGCTGTTAACTCCACTCATTACAGGTAATGGAAGTTTCATACTAAGAGACTTGATCTGTAATTCTTTTGTACTTTTAATGCCCTGCTCTCATTTAAAGAATGAGAAGTGTGAATTTTTGCACCATGAAAAGGCTTCTAACTCCACTCATTACCGAGGAAGGATATTCAATTGGGAATTTGACTTGATATTTTACACTTAGTAGCCTTTATTGTAATTTGTTATTTTAATATTATATAGCTTGTTTAAAAACTCTGTCGTTGCTCTGCTTGTCAACTTAGACTTATATTTTCTGGATGTGAAAGGAGGATGATTGCGTCAGGTAGTCGACAACCAGCGTAAAACTAAATACCTTCCGTGGCTGACTTGATATTTTCTGGATGTGAAAGGAGGAGGGTTACGACAGCTTATTGTAAGAGGTAGCGAGAAAGATTATTGTCACTCAAATAATAGATCAACATCATCATCTAACCTGCCATTATCCTTGGTGATCTCGATGAGACCTTTACGTGGAGTATGAAATAAACTTATGACTTATGACTCATCATACACAGATGATAGGAGATTCTCAAAATTAATCAATTGCTTGCAATCCTCAGTAATGGGTCCCAGCCAAACTAAGGATAAAAGATCAACTGATGCATTTAATTCAACAAGAATTTTAGCCATCCGGGGGTGGGAGAGTTGCTTGATTGGCTCGTTCAACTTGAAAGATTTTCATAAAAATTGATTTTAAAGGCAACAAAATAGATTGGTTAAATAAATGTATACTGAGTTTAGGTAGAGTGACTCAAGTAGACTTGATTACGAATTCCATTACATGACCTTAATTTAGAGTTCATTTGGATAAGTACATTAATAATATTTTTGTATAAGTTGAGGACTTTGCAAATATGTGCATATAATTCTTCTTATTAGAAAGCGTTAACATTTTGAAGCCTTGAAAAACTTGATACTAACTGCTGAATGATGATCGATTATGAGTTTTTCAATTAAAGAAGACTCAAATGGAAAGATACATCACTCATATCTTCTTCGTGGAAAAGTCAATGTTGATTTTCGATCGGCATTGGATGATGCCTTGGAGATTGAAATAGAAGAATGAGGAGAATAAGCAACAATCCTCGAGACTTCTTGGATAAATGAGCAATGAGCCCAAGTTGTTAGAATATTGTTAGTAGCTATTGCTTTATGAAAAAGGTAGTTCAGTGAGCACAGTTTAGTCATACAAATGTTGAACACTTTTGCCACTAGAAGGACCAATATGCAATTAGAGGCTTTCATGCTGGGGTTCCAAAGATAGCTGGGTGCAATGACATCAGCTCGTAGGAGTTGCATCAAAGTGGAGGGCTTGGTCACCTAACACGCCTGTATGTCCGTGGCAGATAAACATTCAACATAGTAAATGGAGATGGAGGAAGATGTCTACAAATGTGCAATCAATGATGACGGAGGCTTCGACAATGAATTGAACGAGGAAGGATACTTGTACGGAGGTCTCCATTACATCAAGCAAAGGAAGCCCAACTGTTGGAAGGGCCAACACTAAATCAAGCATCAACCTTGACCGATAATACTGATGCCCCATGGACTTAAATCATCAGAGAATGCATTTGTGTGGAGACCTAGGTTAGTTCACGGTAATATTTGTTTTCTTGTCTATACATACATGCAACACCAGCTGAAGGTGTAAAGGAGAGACATCAACACCATAGATTCGAAACATTATTAGTGTGGTAGATCACAACAAATGACACTACTGTTTTATCTTGTGTTGGTATACTATTTTCCTAAGCCCTTCTTCATTTCAGGCTTATTTTTGCTTAGCTTAATTTTGTAGAGCTGCTCCCTATTAGTTTAGCAGGTTAGCTTAGTTTATCCAACTTATTTTATTTATTTAATTTATTAACATTTTTTATCATAAAGTTGAAAAAAAGATACAATTTACAAAAGGTCAAATGGTCAAAATTAACAGCTTTATTACCTCAACTTTACTAATTTCTAATCTATTTAATGCCAAAAGTTCATTTCAAACTCATTAATTACTTAATCTTATCTTGCTATTAAGCATGCTATCTTGAATGTGTTGATTTCATGCTATGAAATGTTATTTGATTACTATGTCCAATCACAGATAAGTAGGCTTATGGTAAAATGCTGATAAAGAGGTTGTAATTAGAATGAATTTCACACACGGAGCTTATAAATATGTTGTTTATGGTCATTGGTCGGACTCTATTTTTGATAGTGGGGTCGTTAGCCTTATGGACACGAGGTAAGCCCATTAAGTTTATATTTAATGCAATTTATGCACAAAAAAATAAGTAATAAGCTCAATAAGGCTACAAGAATCTCACACTTCAATTAGGATGATTTGAGTTGCATACAAGCAAACTAAATGAGCGTTAATTTATTGAGAGCAATTGCTTAATTTTTTGGGATAGGGAAAATTGTATTTTTTTATTAGAAAATGGGGCGTTATTTCCAATTCAGATCAAAAAGCATGCCTTAAGTGGCCCAAGTGTAGCCCGCTATGGGGTGGGCCTCGGCTGTATCCCAGCGGAAGAGCCAATTTTAATTAAGGATCATCATGTTGTTAAGCGAACCTTGGATGCGTCATAAGAATTCTTTTTGAAACATTGGTTGAACTTGAACTAAGGAGCATATTGGTTGATGGAAGAGTTGTTTTAGCTTTTTTTCACATGTTCAGTAGTTGTTACTCCACTTTGAACATCATCTTCCTCTCTATCCTTTCTAGTTTTATCTTACATCATCATTTAGAAAACATTAATGTCTAGTCAGATAATAATTTTAATGTAGATGATTTTATTGTTTTTTTTAATATTATGCATGGTTTAAAGGTCTTGTGGTTAAACACTACTTATGTACAGGTTCTTTGCTATTTTAGAACCTATCCTATTTTTCAACTGAATAAGAACTATAACTCTTAAAATTGCTAATAACTAAATGTTAGTATGTTCAATATTGTGATCTCACATCTAGTATGCTATCACTGTAGGCATTATACATTGCCTATAAAAAATAACTGATGTTGGTGATTTTAAATTTAATGTTGTTGCAGGAAACAATTTCAGTCACACAACTAGTAAGGGAAACTGCTACCGTCATGCAGGAATTCACTCAATCAGGGTAACATTAGATAATCTTTATCTTCTAACCTTGCACTCATTTATTTTTATAAATGCTTGCTCGGCAAAGCAAAATATCAAATTTTATATTGGTAAGTTTTGTATGCTAGCTTTCTCATTTACAAATTTTCTTCAACTTCTAAACATTCATAATATAGCATAATAAATATTTGCATAATCATTAGAACCAACTTTAAGCTTATATTATCTTTTCATTTATATAGATTTATCCCAATTGGGCTAATAATTTTTTAATGAAATCTAAGTTTTGCTTCTTTAATCTACTCCTAAATTTTGTAAATCATTGTTTTAAAGCTATATATAAGCCTTTCTATATCCATTTAAGCTATATAAAAAATCTTAGTTTAAGCTTTTCTAAAAAAAAGGGCTTTTTACTTTATTAGGCTAAAATAAAATCTGATGCAACTGCTTAAATCTTGGCGAATTATAATATGATATTTAAAATTAAAGTAGGAAGATTTTCGAAGGTTTGTAGAAGTTTCGGTAGAGTTTCTTCCGAATTGTAAAAATCCCAAAATCTAGGTTAGAATGAGAGAATATGGCGGAATGAAAAACCAATGCTAACCATGGATCCCAAACTTTAGCACTGCCTTTTCATGTCTGTCTCTTTCAGCTCCTGTTTAATTTTTTTCTCCTCTGTTGAGGCGAAAGTGAGTATATATATAGATATATAAGGGAATTTAATAATTTATTTATTTAGCTTTTTATAAAATAATTCAGATAGTTATATAGCTATTTATATATTATAATTTATATAATAATATATATGTCAAAGTTATCTAATTTTATGCTGAAACACATGAACTCAAATTTCATAATTACCCGTTAGTTTATATATTATGTAATTAATTGGGGTTAAAATTAATTAAAAATCTAAAATTTTATTAAATTTAATTTAAATAGTATAAAATTTATGGACTGTTTAAAAATATAATATAAATTTGTTTATCAAATTTTGGGTATTACGGTGTAACAAATTTTATATGATTTCATTTATTGCTGCTTTTATGTTGATTTGTTGCCTAAGCAATCTTTAGAACGATGGCAGGAACTATGATTCGTCTGTGTAACACTACGATTCCCTGGTAATTAGACGTGCCTCTTGATAGTGGACATCTAAACCCCAACTTAGTAATACAAATCAGTTTCAATTGGTTATTTAAATACTATTATGAGCAATGCATATGGCATCTTTTAATCGCATTACCTAAACTAAACCGTCATATATTTTTTTCTTTTACTGAGAATAATTTTAATGCATTATTGGGAGTGAACAGTATGTGATTGTGCATGTAAAGCCATTGAGAAGCCTCTGTTTGGAGGAATTGATATTAAAAAAAAATTTCTTGGAAGAATTTAAGGGCAATGCTCAATTTGATTCCAATTGAGAAGAGTTTCAGGAAATCATTACAATATATGAAAAAAGAAAGAAAAAAGAAAGAAAAAAGAATATTTTTGAAAAACACAATTATGAGCAATGCATATGGCATCTTTTAATAGCATTACGTAACTTGAAAGTAACAGTAAACTAAACAGTCTTATGTTTTTTTTTCTTTTACTGAGAACAAGTTTAATTCATTATTTGGAGTGAGCATTATGTGGTTATGCATGTAAAGCAATCGAGAAGCCTATGCTTGGAGGAAATGATATTTAAAATTTCTTTTTTTGAAAGAACTTGAGGGCAATGCTCAATTTGATTCCAATTGAGCAGAGTTACAGGAAAGCATTACAATATTTGAAAAATAAAGAAAAAATAAGAAAACTACAAAATTGGAAAATAGGTAAGCTCTAAACTAGCAAACTCATCACAGGCAACGAACAGACAGCAACAAACCCACAAAATGTGATATGCACAGTTTCCCAACAGAGAACACTCTTCACATAGAGAAGAGGGGAGTTGCATAAGTTGCTGAAAAGGTTTTTTTGGTCCCGTATCTGGATGAAAACACCAATAGCTGAATTGTAGAACTGAGATGCAGCGGAACAGCTGAAACAAACCGCAGGACATAGAGCAAGCCTGAATGAGCAACTAGATTGCGCAGCCTTGGCTGATAACAAATATTAGCAGCACATGTACTTCCATTGACAAAGCTAACCTCCACCAATGAAAAGAACTATATAAGTGCAGCCATCAGAGACAATCCAGCATCTAAGAAACAGTGGTGGACTAGGCAGCCAGATACTGCAGCCAGCTCGAAAAGGCAACCGGAGACTGCAGCTCCGGCTGAAACAGTTGCTTGCATCTCATGTGCTTCCATTGACAAAGCAAACCCACAGTAGATCTGTAGGATAGTGGCAAAGCACTACTTTTAGCAATCAAACACATGAAAAAAATATGATATCTGTAGCTTGTGAATACAATCAATAAGAATAAAAACACTTCTCTTTGACAGAAATATGATGTATCCATTTGCGCCATGAAATAAACCAATTAATTTGCATATTTGTTTATGTAGTATCTATCACAGAGCAGGGATAAAAGCGCAAAACTGAAGACACTGCAGCAATGCTATTTTAAATTAGAATTTGCTAGTATAAACATATAATACTGGATCCCAGTCCAAGTAAATGCAGGCAGGCTTTAGTGATTGTGAGGACAGATGAGATATCAATAAGTATTGCTTTTTTGTGGCCCCATGCATAACAAGGTTTACTCTTAATATTCTAATATGCTGCATTGTTCGTAGCCTCTTTTTTCTTGATCAAATGGATTTTTGAGCGCACCTACAAATGATAATTTTTACTTGAATTTTCATTTTACTATATATATATATATATATTATCTAAAGGGGCTTCCATTTTTTTATTTAACAGTGGTGTAAGGCCTTTTGGCGTATCTTTGCTAGTTGCTGGATTTGATGAAAGCGGTCCACAGCTTTATCAGGTAACGATTTTTCAGTTTTTTGCTTTAATCTTCAGAGAAATTTTGTTAGTGTCTGTAATTTATTGTTAGTTAATTATCATTCTTTAATGGAATTTTTTGACCTAAGGATATGTAATCAAAGATTCTAAAACATCTTTTTTATTACATTAATGTTTTTTTTTATTGTCTATGCACACAATACAATTTAGCTCAGCCTACAAAACTGCTTAAAGTTAATTCTTAATGCTATCCTATATGAATGTGTCATTTCTTTTCCGTATTTCCAGTCTGTTACATTTAGTTAATTGATTTGACTGGCGTATTTAAGTTTAATTAATTGCAAGTACTTCTGTGCATATTTTATCATTTCAGGTTGATCCTTCCGGGTCATACTTTTCATGGAAAGCTTCGGCTATGGGTAAAAATGTTTCAAATGCTAAGACATTTCTTGAAAAGAGGTAAATTTTGCTCATTGTATTTCATTTCAGTTTTTATTTTAGTTAATATGTAGCATATTCTAATTGTTATGTTTTGTTCCCTGGTTTAAGTGTTAAATCATACACTACATGCACATCATTTGTAAGATTGTTTTGCACATTGTCTATTTCAGTTGGCTGAAACTTTATTGATTCATTATACCTATTCGAATTGTGGTCCGTTGAAACATTATCATTTAGCTTGTTTTTTCCGAAACTCTTAAAGTTGCCTAAGAGGTTTTTTCATCATTAGCTGTTTGAAAAATTTGCTTATAATTAATGGTTTGGGTATAAGGAAAGTATTTACAATATACAGGTGCCATGATCTGTGATTTTACTTTGAATATTTGAATTTAGTAATGGGAGGCCATTTATGATGAACATTACTTTCTCATCAGATTTAAACGTTAGATCTATTCCTGATTTTAGCTTCATTTGGAATTATATCAATTGCTGCAATTCAAAAGGATGAAAATTAAGACCCTGATTTTACACCTCAATATGACGATCACCAAGTACTTTGCAGAATTTACTTTCTTGATTAAAATTTGCAGTTTTAACACTTGTTGAACCCTTATGTTCACTAGTTGTTCCTTTTTTTCTAATAACATTTGTATTTTGTGAATGTTCTGAACTGCAAGTAACATTATGGGAACATGCCTGCAACAATCATTACATTGGCTCCAATGTGACCCAGTTGTCATTGTTCAAATCATTAAAGCGGCCTGTGTCAACATCCAACTGCTGTGATTCATAAATAAATAATTAAAAATTAAGATAATTAAGTTACAACTCATTATGTTGATCACCAAGCATCATATAAAACTCATTTTCTTAAATACGAAAGCGTTCATAACTCACTCCTTTGTTATTATCTATTTTCAGATTTACTTTTGAATGTTTTGAACTGTTTTATGTTATGGGGACATGCTTGCAACAATGGATAGATTACCTCTGATGTGAATAATTAAAGAGGCCTTTGTATCACATCATTCCCCTCAAATATCATGTTAGGAATTTATGCATTGTTAACTTGCAATCCATTTGAGTTTCTGTTCTCCTGTACTTGGTTATATTTCGTTGCATTTACTAGTATTTTTTTTCTTTTGAGTGCAGACTACACACTATTTGGTTGTTTGTATTTTAATTTGAAGAGTGTTTTCTAGTTCTTGGAAATTTCCAAATTGTTCCTTGACTCTTACTAGCTGACCATTTTAGATTAAAATTCTTAACCCAATATGGTCTTTCAACTACTCAATTGGATCCCAATTCTGTCTCAAATTGGGATCGAATTTGGTGGTTGGGAATTAGTTAGGGATCAAATTGAATAATTATGAACTAAATTGAGCATTTGAATAGTTTGGAATTAAATTAGTTAACATGAAATTACCAAGGGGACTATATTGACATAATTTTTTTCTTTGCAATTGTAATTTTTTATTATGTGGCTAAATATTTTTTTTTCTTTTTGTATTGAAGGTACACCGAGGATATGGAGCTTGATGATGCTGTTCATACTGCGATTTTAACTCTGAAAGAAGGGTAAGTTCTGTTCTGCAATGTATATAAAGAGCACTTGATTCATTTTTGGCAACCATGTCAATATTATGTTTCAATATTGTAGTTTTGAAGGTCAAATTTCAAGCAAAAACATTGAAATTGGGTTAATTGGCACTGATCAGAAGTTCAGGTCAGTTTTGTTGCTTTTGTGACACAAGTTGCACAATTATGCATAGGTTAATCATTGGGCTGTGTCTAAATTTTTTCAGGTTTAAGTTTATATTTGAGTCACATGGTTGTTGGAAAATAGTCATTTACAGTACACCTAGAATAAAATAAATATTATTAATATAATTCATGAGGGTTTCTAAGAAGTTGGTGTGGGTGGTAATTGGTTTAGAATCATTTAGTCTTATTTTAACCTAAATATCATCTATTTTAATCTTAAAATAAATACCTTTAAAGGATTCTTGTGAATTTTTACGCATTCTATGCTTTTGATGTTCTCCTTCTGCACGACAATCTCAATATATTTAATGCCTTGTGAATTTATGGTTCTACTGATATTTCATTCTTTATACAAGGCTTACAGTTCTTAGAATTAGCAGGCTTCAAGCTGCTAACATGGGATGTTTTAGGGGATCTCTTACCAATTTTTCCTTGTCAATTTTTGCATCATCCCGTGAGTTGTACCATTAGGATGTGAGAGGTTTAAGATAGATTGTTTTGAGTGAGAAATGAAGTAGTGAGAGCTCAGTGAAGTGAGAAATTGTGAGATGCATCAAGAAATTTACATTTCCATAGGATATAATTCTACAAGGGGAGAAAGTTTGAGAGGAGAACCTCGGGATGTGTGCATATTGTGGGTTGAGAGATGGGATCAGTGTCATGGTTAGCAATTGGAGGAACAAGGGATTGTTTCAGTTTCAATCAATTTATGAGCAATGAATAATTTGAACTTTTTCCTTCATATAGATAGTGTCAATAATTGTCACTACAAATGGACAATCAGTAGATTTTCAAAAATTAAATTTAAAATTCAATTTTGGAGATGTTATATTAAATTGTAATTTTTAACACTTAAATTTAAATTAAATATTCGAATTAATATTTAAAGAAAAACTAATTTGACAAATTATTAATTCATTTCAAGAGATTTAAAGAGGCATTTTAAATTTCAAACTTTTAAAAGAGCAATTGCCCCAATTCAAATATCTTAGAATTACCATAAATATATGATTGTTATGATTATTATATATTTCTTTTAACGTTTTTCCAATAAAAAATTGATTTAATTTAGATTGCTATTTTTATTTTGTATTTTGTATCTTGTATTAAGAATGAAGCTTTAGAATGAGCAAAATATTTTGATATTTTTTTTGTTTTTGTTCATCGTATTCCTTTTCATTTATTTTTCTTTATTTTTTCAACATCTCTCTAGTTTATTTCTCTCAATCTTACATACTTTTTTCTTGTTTCGTGTCTACTATTATCTATCTCACCATCTATCCCAACCATAAAAGTTTTCCCCATTTTTCTTTAGTTGTCTTTCTCAAAGCACAATGGGATACCCATATTATGATTTTGGTGTATTTACATATGCTCCATCATACAAGTGTTCTCATGGTCTGTAAAGAGTTTTACTAGTGGCTGTAGTCCATGAAAGCATTTTTCAACTACTATCATGGATAATGGTACAAAAATCCAAATCATTGAAAAATTGAATAAACCTGCACGAAGCTGTTGACAAGATTTTGCATACAACAATAATTTTTTAATTTTGTGGATACAAATAAAAGACAAGCTTATCTTTAGATTTTTGTTAAAGTAGGTATATACTACTTTCTTCCACCTAAACATCCTACCAAATCCATCCACCTTCATCTTGAAAACAATCATTAACTAAATAAAATTATGTGTAAAAGAAAGGCAAAAATCATATGATTTGTAGTCATCATTTTTAAAAAAAGGATGATTTTCTTAAAGTAGGTATATACTACTTTCTTCCACCAAAACGTCCTACCAAATCCATCCACCTCCACCTCGACAACAATCATTAACTAAAAATAAGTATATGTAAAAGAGGCAAAAATCATATGATTGGTAGTCGGCATTTAAAAAAAAAGGATGATTTATTATAAAGTACTAGTAATACACTCCAAAAATATGCTGGAACCAAAAACCTATACTTGTCTCAAATGTAGAGTCCACAACAACAAAATCTCCACCAAAATCTTCTTCACCATTTACCAAAGATTTACCAAGCCTACTACTTACACCTTCAAATTCAAAGCTCATGACAAACATCTTCACCAAAACCTTTCCCACCACCTTGAAAGACTTATCACCATTGCGTACACCTCCCCAGCCCAAAATTGTAGTGATAACACCATCACATCACCACCACTAACTCATGTACCCATTTCCATATTAACACCAAAACTTAAGATAAGTTAACCTCTCATACCACCGCTACCGCCACCTCTCCTTAAAATAATGTTAGTATCTTCATCATTACCACCATCTCCTAAAATTTGATGCTACTTAGTTTCCAATAATATAAAAATGTGCTCATAACCACATTCACTGCTAACTCTAAAATTTCTTCTATAGTACTATCCTAAAAATTCTCTATTTTCATCACTAGAACCCATAATTTTCATAATTTATAAACTTGTCAATAAAACAGACCTTTTAGTACCATATATGATCATTTTCTTATCAAGTTATCCGTATGATGCATCTTGACAATTTTTAAAAAATGTATCCTAAAGATTTTGAAGTTTGAGGATAGAATTTTTTTGAGAACAAGAGATTTGATATAGGATAATAAAAACAATTTTATAGAAACCTATATGGAGATGCACACTATTAAGAATTGCCACAATAGATGAACTATCGAGATTTTTTAAAATTGTCATAGATTGTAAATATTTTCTTAAAGAAGGTGGCTTCAAATAGAACTAATATGTGACCAGTGATACATGCCTTGTGATATCAAATCCAGAGTCTTAACCACTATGATACAACACCATCATTATTTAAATTCTAATTTTGAAATAGGTTGTAAATATATTGCTCATTTAATTTCTAATTTTTAATTGGAAATTCCAATTGTTGTTGTCCAATGTAATAACGATATAGAGAGCGATGTGATTAATATCCAACCTGGTAGGATGAAATAGAGCACTTTTGGAGTGTTATGTGATTTGAAAATCTCACTTAAAATTAAAGAAGAATTTTATAGAGCAGCTATACATTATATAAGGTTGAATGTTGGCCAATTAAGAAGAAACCAACTAAGGCTTGATGTTGTTGTTGTTTAAATTTCAATTTTTGAGAGAAATATGTATGATGTCTCATCATTATTATTTTTATATTATATTGTAATTTTTTCAACTTAAATTTTAATTTTTAAATTAGACTTTGTGAGAATATAAATTTGATATGTAATTAAACACATTTAAAGAGGAATTTTTAATTTCAAATCTCTAAAAAATTAATTGTTTCTTGTCTAATCTTTAATTACTAAACAAACTATGAGTATTTTTAAGTATTATTTTTTATTTATAATTCTCTCCACTAAGAATTCAATTATATTGAGGGGTATTTGTATCTTGTATTTCTATTAAGAATGAATATTTTGTAATGGATTCTTAAGAATATTATTTTTTCAACTCTAAAGAGATTGTCCCTTATTACTATGTTACTCCTAATCTTCACCGAAACTAAAATATACACATTTTATGTAGACCTTTTAATGCTTAACTAGGTTTTTCAAATTGTTCATCTTTTTTATTGGATAAAATGTTAATCTTGCACAAATTTTGTATTTTTAAAAGCCTTTCACAATTTTGATGTGGATCTACTGTCTCAATCTTAAAAATATATGTATCATCATCATAATTCTTCTCCAGCTTGCTGTAATATTAGTCTTTCTAGTTCGTAATAAATGATCTGTCTTAATTTTTTCATCAGTAACAACACAAAGCATCATGACATTATTCTGATCTTGGTACTCCAACCCAATAAAGCATATTATTGCCAAAATATTTTCTTGGCATTTTACTGCATTTTGTCATTGTATTGGTGGGGAGGTATTTTAATTCGAAATTTGCAAAAATATATTTCAAACTTTTATTATTTGAATAACTTTGCCTCAAACTCCATATAAATATTGATGTTGAATATTCAATGTAAATACTATCGTTGCTAACTATAAATTGATATACTTCAGTACTTCAGGTTCATAAGCGCTAGAGCAGCTATGTAGGCTAATGAACAGAACTACCAAAGTAAAGTTTATTTATCAGCAAAACCTCATTATGAATCTAAAGCTTAAAATTAGCTGCTTTATTGAGCACAATTATTTTATTAATATGCACAAAATATATTTCAATGGTAAGTCATTGATATTTTACATATACAACATCTGAACTGTTGCAGTTTTGATATAGTTTCGTTTTTATATTTGATTGGAATTATTTGTTAAAATGGGATTTTAGAGATCAAGAGATTTGATGCAGATAATAAAGACAACCTATTATGAAGATGCACTGTCAAGAATTGCCATGATAAATGAACAACTAATAGATTTATTAAACTTTCATAGATTGTAAATTTTTTTTTTTTGAATGAAGGAGAGCTTCAGTTAAGAAACAAGTATATGGCTTGTGGGAATTGAACCCATGACATGTGATAACAAATTCAAAGCCCTAATCATGGATATAACATCATTCACTATTTAAACTCTAATTTTGAAATAGGTTGTAAATATTTTGCTCATTTAAATTCTATTTTTGATTTGGAAATTTCAATTGTTGTTATTTAATATAATGGCGTAATAGAGAGCGATGTGGTTGGATGGAATGGAAGGAGGGCTTTTGGAGTATTGTGATCTGAAAATCTCATTCAAAATTAAAGGAAAGTTATATAGAGCGGCTCTTTACAACTAACTATGTTATATGGGGTTTGGATGTTGATCGACAAAGAAAAAACTTATCGATAAACTAAGTAATACAGAGATGAGGATGTTTAGGTGAATGAGTGGGTATAGCCATAAGTTTAGAGTGTGAAATGTGTTTATCCATAGCATAGCTAGAGTGGCTCAAAAGAGTGAATAAGATTAGAGAATGTCGTCGTTAGATGGTTCGGGCATATTAAGCGTGTAGATGGTGCAACGTCCTTCTTAGAAAAATTGAGTTAATGAATTTTGCCCATATTAAAGGAGGAAGAGGAGGGCCAAAAAAGGCATGCAAATTTTTTTTGGAAGGATCTTCTTTATTTGGAATTTAGAGATGGGCTTCTATTTGATCGTGCACAATGGAAACAAAGGTTTCATGTAGTTCACCCTACCTAGTGGGATTATGTTTGGATGTTGTGGTTGTTGTTTAAACTCTAATTTATGAGAGAAATATGTTTGCTATGCCCATCTTTATTGTCATTCTATTATATTGTAATTTTCCCCACTTCAATTTAAATTTAAAATTAGAATTGTGAGAATACAAATTTGACATGTAGTTAAGTACCATCTAAAAGGGAATTTTTAATTTTAAAATCCTATAAGAATAATTGTTTCTATTATAATCTTTAATCACTAAAAAAATTATGAGTAAAAATATACACATTCTAATGTTGCGCAAAAAAATTACGAGTACAAAATTATGAGTAAAAAAATTATGACTAAAAAATTATGACTAAAAAATTATGAGTAAAAAAATTGTAGACCTTCTAATGTTTAGCTAGGCTTTTTAGATTGTTCATCATTTTTATTGGATTAAGTGTTAATCTTGAGCAAAAAAAAATTGAAAAGACGTTCACAATTTCAGTGTGGATCTACTATCTCAATCTTGAAATATATGTATCTCTTAACACATTGTATAATCTCATCATCATAATTCTTCTCCAACCCTTTTGTAATGTTAGTCTTTCTAGTTCGTAAAATTGGAGCTGACTTAATTATTTCATCAGTAACAACACTGAAAGCATCATGGCATTATTCTGATCTTGGTAGTCCAACCCAATAAAGCATCATAGCGTCAAAATATGTTCTTGATATTTTAGTGCATTTTGTCATTGTATCGGTGGTGGATATTTTAATTTGAAATTTGTTAAAAATTTACTTCAAACTTTATTATTCGGAGAACACTGCCTCAAACTCCATATAATTATTGATGTCGAATATTTAATGTAAATACTATCGTTGCTAACTATACATTGATACACTTCAGTACTTAAGGTATCATTAGCGCTAGAGCAGCTATATAGGCTAATGAACAGAACTCAGTAAAAGCTTATTTATCATTAGCGCTATTGATTAACACTTTATATTTTACCAGAATTATTTTTTGAGAAAAAAAAGATATTGTAGGAGTGCTCTTTAACACAGTAACGTATGTTTTTTTATTTTTTAATATTTGTATGGCAGGGTTTTGAGCTCAGCGGAAATTGATGATTATTTGGCTGAAGTGGAGTAAAAAAAAAAGTAATATCGAATAATTTTCATCTTTGTTTGTTTAACGATCTAGGAAAACTCGTTTTGTAAACCCCTTTTTTTTGCTATATATATATATATATATATATATATAGTTGAAAACCTTGCATTGCTGCTATATATTTTTATTTATTATTCGAATTTAATTGGCTGATTGTAAAATTTCATTTTGGAGTTGATAAAAAAAATTGCATCTTCACCTTTCAGCTATATATTTTTCTCAGAATATATTTTTTTAATAAATGTTTGATATATATGTTGCTTGAAGGAAAGCATACATGGGCATGTTACTGCTAGCAGTTTGAGAGTATTTTTCTCATGCATTTATGACATCATCAACCGAAGACTCAACTTTAGGTCAACATTCCCATATTGCAGTTATTAATCATGAATTTTTATTTGCAATCCCTTGAGCAGCAGGTGAATTTGTTCAACATGATAGCAATGCTGCTGTGATCAGTTGAAATTCATTTGCCCTCAAGTTTTGGTTTAAATTGATGTGTTTTTGAAGAAGCTGCTTGATAAAATATGACTGGATCACAATCGGGTGGTTCTTTTACTTGTTTTGTTCACATCTTTTGGACACATAGATTCCAATTTGGAGAGTGGAAACTGAGCAGAATGTAAATGAGGTCCCATTGAATGACATAAGTGTGGTCGTGAATCATGAGTTTGATCACCTCATTGCATAGGATATCGTGGAGTTTGATTCCGGTTGAATTTTTGTACTGTTGATATTATTTATATATGCATAGGTTATGGACATATTTCATATTGTGATATTGACAATAGCATCAATAATTTATGAAACTAACAAGGTTTTTATTATAGGTAATGAAGTTAAATCATGATTTAAACTCGTCGTCGGTCGATGCCAATTAGCCATTTCCACAACTCGTCGGGGAAAAACACATGACTGTCTCTTTTGTTACTGGACTTCATGTTGTGTTACATCATAATTAACACAAGGGTTATATTAATTCTCATGTTCTTAACGGTTGAGTTTCAAAACATGGTGCTTGATATGTGCCTACATATTCTGGTTTTGAATTGGATACATTGTTTATTAATAATGAATGAATGGATGGATAGGTGGGGCTGATCTTATCATTGGAGAAGATGACAATACCAACAATAAGTTGATACATAATCCTACCATGGAAGAAATTTGGGATACCAAAAGTTCATTAAAGAGGGAAATTCCCTTTTTTACATTGGAGATTCTATTTATAAGGATCATAGTAAAAATAACTAGTTAAATTTCTTAATTAAGAAAATTATGATACATTTGCAGTCGTAAACATAAATTTTTATCTCCATGGAATGGATTAACATTGATAAAATATATAGTATCAACACCAGTTCATATTATTGATGTCACTAGTCCCACAGTGTGTATTTATAGTCAAATTAAATGCATCTTTAATAAATTACTATGGATAAAAATTCAAAGGTCTAAAAGTATTTGGTCTAATTGGGGCAACATTTGCTTCCCATGTAATCAAGAGGTTTAGGCAATAGGAACTTGGTGGATGCTCATAAAGCTCTTTTTATTAAATTTAAATTGTGATGGAATTTTAGAACTAATTATTCCATTTGGGCCTTTGTCATGTTAGGTAAATTTTGTTCTTCCAAGAATCATTGTAATGTGCAGATTAAATCAAAGGAATGAACGAGCTTCAAAGCACTTAGAACAATGGTTATTTTGGGATTGAATGACAAAAACAACTTTTAGTTTGATAAATGGCCTTCTCTTGGTAACCTAAGTGACACAAGAATAGCAACCCTGAGGTTGGGATTAATCCGTTTGGGGACGGGATGTGGACCTCGCTCAGCCCAAGCCTGAGCCATGGCTCCTAGCCTTGGCATCCAACCCTAGACCTCCCAATCGCCTATAAGTACCCTTGGGACATCACAGTGAGTCCCTTTGCTCACTGTGACCCCCCGACGACCACCCCCCCCCCCCTCGTTTTCCTTGGCGATCTCTTTGGAGCTCCCCTGAACTCTCGGCAATTCCGACGCCCCGGCAGCTGCGTACCACTGATAGAGGGTGCGAGTCTGGTGTTTAGACCCCTTGCTAGGTCACTGTAATCTTCTGGAAGCTCCAGCACCTTCCAAGTTCCCTCGGTCGTGTCTGCAACCTCCAATCCTAGGTATAACCTCTGTCCCTGTGGCGCCCCGCCCCTTAATCCAGAATCATTAGATTGAGGGGTGGTGTGTCACTTTGGCAAATCCCCCACTTAAGATTGGATTATGTATAGACCTTAATCCACTAGTAAGGAAGAGATGAGCCACTGCATAAATGCCATATACTCAGTCACTAAGTGAACACAAAATTAGAGTGCAGAAGTAAAGTAAAACAAATATACATCCATTTTATCACCATAAATAGGAAAAGTGCATCATATAGCTCAGAATATAATATACATTAAGGGAAAAATATAGTCAAAGGTACCTGTATTATTACAATAATAATTAAATAGTTTAAAAGACTGAAATAAAATCTCTCATCATCACATTATGCAGATAATGAAACTAAGCAGCTTTTGGTTCTCACGGCTGATGCTCCTCTTCAATATAAGGCTCCTCATTTTCAGCACCCAGCTCCTCAAACCTATCTGAATCTGACATTGTCGGTTTCATAATGTCAGGGCCCTAGCCAATAAAAGAAAAATCTTATTAGACAATTATCTAAGTATATTTTAGGTTGAATATTTTTCACATGTCATTAATGCACAATTTATACTTAAACAAAATAAAAGTTGACTAACTAGCATAGCGTACAAGGAGCATGATGAGTTATAAATACAATATTTATAGCTAAATAAAATTTGAGGTAAAAGGACACACCTCAAAGCAAACTAAGCAAGAATATGCATATATGCATAATACAGTAAGTAAAAGTATTGAAAGAAAAGTCTAATCCTAAACATGCTGATGATCATATGATATGCTGGTTTAAAATAATAAATCTGAAAGTGGTATATATAGTAAGCAATAAAATTTAGCATCTTATGAATATGTACAAGTGAGCAGGTAAGTAAAGTACACCTGACTGAAATAACATGCATCATTAAAACAGTAAGCAGCAAATAGAAACAGAAAAATAAGTATGTACAACTGTCATATCAGAAAATTGGCCAATCGGGCCCAGACAGAAATTCCCAAAGCCTTTCTGGGCTAGGGCAGACATAACAGAACAACAGGATTGAAGAGACAGTAAATACAAATGTAGAATATTTTAATTATTTTACTTTTGCTTCTGTGGATACATCCAGAAGTAGCTGAGGAATCAAGCACATCTACAAGACTACACAGGTTCCAAGTTTAACACACACTCATCAATGAGTAATGTTAAGCATCCTTATTACTCCTTACTCATGTCCATTAAGGTAAATGTGCACCAAAATCTACCAGAAAATAATTGAACTCAAGGCAACTGTTGTCCTAATTATTTTAAGTTTTCATTTTATGCACAAAGTTCTCTTACATGACATGTTCAAGGAAATAAGCACAAGTTCAAGGAATGCGTAGCACAAAAAAAATCAAGTAGTAAGTAAGGGACTCTTCTGTACATCATGACAATGTTGTTGTCTAATTAAACCATTTTAACTATTCTAAGTTTCACAAGTTCAGGATCTCCAATTTTTACTATCGAGTGTAACTTAGAAGTACAACTTTATAAGTTTAAAAGTAATTAGAACTGATTATGTTCTAATTTAGTTCAATCAAAATTGATTATAAGTTAAATAATAAATCATTGCGATTTAATTAATGAATTTAGACGTTCTTTACTAAGATCTGACCAAGATCTACTAAATTAGGGATTTTGAATTAAGCACAATGAATTGGAGTTATAACACATAGTCTTAAGGTAAAGTCTAAGGATTTAAGGTTTCAAGTCTAAAGTGAATTAATGATTGAGGCAAATCCTATTAAGTAAAGTCAAGTTTAATAGGATGATTCTTCTATTCTTAATCTAGGATTGAAAGATAAACTAATCAAAATGAAATTATGAAAATTTAGAAAATTATAAAACTAAGGATTCATTTATTGAATAATTCCGTTATTCAATGAATGAAACTAACCTGATATCTATACTTAATCATAAGGAACAGATCCTAAGTTGAAGTGAGGATTCCTAATGTTGAGACTTAGAGAAATTCTAAGAGTTGATTGAGTTTATTTCAATTTAACTTAATTTGCTATTTTTATTTAATTAGGGAAGGTTAAGGGTGCATTTTAGCTAAGTAAGGATTATTTTCCTTAGAGATTTTCAAGTCTAAAATTAGAATTTTTAGATAATTATTCAAATTATGAGAATTTATGACCCAAATTGATCATAAATCAATATTATTACTGATTTTATTGATCTAATTGATATTTTAAGGGTTAAGGGTACTTAACATAAATTTTGGGCAAAATGATCATTTTGCCCCTACTTAAGGGTCCAAAAAGTTACTTTTTGACTTGAGGCTTCAACTTAAAATTTCTTATTGCCAAATAATTTCTTATTGTCTAGAATGAAGATAGACAGTATGTACACTTATTATGGATAAGAAATGAGACATATAAGTTCAAATTGAGGTTTTTGATCTAAAGGGCAATTCAATAAATTATATCTAATGGAATCTAAATTTTTATGTAGTTTATTATTGGTTGCTATTCAAAGATCCTATAGAGTCCAAGAACACTAAATTTTGAAGTCTATTGGATTAGTTATGATCATTTCAATTCTAAGGGCAATTATGGAATTTTTTAAGGCTAAGAAGGGTCAAAAATCTAATTTTTCCATTTGGTGTCCAAATTCAGCAAATTCAGTGGCTATAGCTTTTCTATGTCACATTGAGTACTTTAACTAAGAGTTGACCCAAATTGGACATCAATTAGTCAAGTTATGATCTAATTAGGGTTAGGAGTATTTTGATTAACTTAGGGTATCTAGGGTTTAAAATCTAAATTTTATTTCAGTTTACTGTTAGCACTGAAATTCTAAGCTAGATAGTAGTTTATTCTGATTTAGAGTTCAATTGGCTAAGTTAAGATCAATTGAAATTCAAGGGAATTTTGGTCATTTTGAGAGAGATGACCTAAATGTGACTTTGCAAACTAATCACCAAATGGGAAAATTAATACTATCACAGTGATAGGGCTATTCTCCTAATCACTTTAAGATCTATATTGACTATATTTGGTTGACTAAGTAAAAAGTCATTGGTATTTGTGTAGGTCCTAAAATGTTACTATATTAAATAATCTCTAGATGAAAATTCTGATTTATGCCAATTGGTTCTTTTTATTTTTTTGAGTAAAATGAGCTATATATTTAATATGTTTAGATCATTATTTTTAAAGTTACGATGTCCTAAAGTTTCATTAAATTTGATTTAAATGAATATAAATACTACATATTTAAATTAATTAATCATTGATATTGAAAATATCCATTCTACTGCTTTAATAATTAAGCTATTCTAATTTTGCTATTTTACAAATAATTAAGTTAATTATTCCAATTAAATCCTTAAATCTTATTGTTGTTTATTATTAATTTGTTAAGTTATTTTATTTCACTGAATTTAATCATTTAAATTAATTTCCTACTGGTATAAGTAAATTAATTCATTAAGTATTTGAATGATTCTAATTAATCCTTAATATTTAAATTATTTTAGCAACTAAATTAATTAATGGAATTGACTAGTAGCTAGTTAATGCAAATTAATTAAATCCTACTGTTAACAATTAACTAATTAATTAACTAATGAATTAGTTAACTAATGATTAATAATTAAACTAATTATACTAACTATAAATAATAGTTATTAACTATTAATTAATATTAACTAATTAACATGATTAGTTTATTGCAGTTAATATATATATATATATTATTTATTTTCTGCATGTTGATAATGGCGGTGGGACCCAACGCCATGTGGCAGTCAAATGGAGGCTGCAGAACTGTGAGTGGGCCCCATGCGGGACACGCTGATGCGTGTGAGAGGGTGCAGCCGAAGCGTGTGGGTCCCGCAGTACCGCACGGCAGGAGACAGACAAGATCTGCGGGACCCACGGGTCTCGAATGCGGTCCGCGTCGGATGGCGTGGCCCTTAGAGGTTTGACGTGACTTCCATGTGTCACACCCCCATTGGCCGACACGCGGGAACGGGCCCACGCCAGGCCGACGAGGCGATACACGTGGACACGGGCTGGTTCTACGTGGGTCGGGCTCGACCTGACCTGAAACCTCGGACGCTTCGGCTCCTAGGGTTTTCGAGAGGGATGACTATGGCCGATTCCTTCGAAGAGGAAAAATACCAAATCCGTCCGATCGGGCGAGCGTGAGCTCGATCGGATCGGTCAAACTAACGATATGCATGCGATAGGAATATACCAACGATAATATTTACAATCAATGAAGAATCGAAGGCGGAGAGGAAGTACCTTAGGCAAGCGGTCACGAACGTCTTTGGTTCGGCAGAGGGCTTCCACCTGGTTCGGTGTTCACTGTCAGTGAAAAAGAGGACATGAGATCCTAATGGTGTGATAAGGGGATGGCAGGCGGAGTGCGTGAAGGTGCCGCGAACGGGGTCTGGCGGTGCGAGGGGGTGACTGCCGCGTGGAGGGTTTGCGAAGAAGCAGAGGAAGAGGAATTCAGAGCAGTTCGATTGATTTGGTCAGACGGGTCAGATCGTTTGAACTGATTCAACGGAAAGGGAACGATGTTCGCGAATAGTGAATGGCACAGAAATTTAGGCGGACGGCGCTGTTTGCAAAAATTTAAATAATTAAATATTAATTATTAAAATTCATAACTTCTAAAATAAAAATTGTCTAATTAATCGACTCAGAAAAATTTCAAAAAATCACCTATTGCTAATTGAGGGGTAATGAACGCAACAGCGAGGTCGAATTTTTGATTCGACGAGTATTTTATTTTCCCATTTTTCTAGGGTATTTAAATATTATTAAAATATTTGACAAAACTTCGACGACTTCCAATTGCCACCAAAACATCACTTTTAGCTAATTTGGGGGCAATGAGGGCAATGACAAAGTCCGATTTTTGATTTGATGTCAAATTTAGATAGGTCAATTTCTAGGGTTTCTAGATTTCCCAAAATCAGGATTTGATCAATTTGACTCCTGTTTGGACTAAGTTTTGGTGGATGACTCATAATGACTTAATTAACACTTAAGATCAAGATTATGACTTAGATTAGTCCTAATTGACTTGAATAACAATTTGGGTTATTACATGCTCCCCCACTTAAGAACGATGCCATCCTCGACATCACTCATGTGGAAAGAAAAAGGGAAGGATAAAGGAAAATAAATTGAATTGAAAGATTAAGGAACAAAGAAAGATACCTAAATTCTCAAATAGCCTAGGATACTTGGCTCTCATGTCTGATTCTTTCTCCCAGGTGGCTTCAGCAGATAAGCGATTCTTCCATTGCACTTTAACCATCGGGATGGAATGGTTTCTTAGCTTCTTTTGGTCTCTCCCCATAATTCTTACAGGTTCTTCAATGAATGATAAATCTAGCTGGATCTCTATTGGAGGAATAGAGATTAGGTGGTGGGGTTCTCTTAAACATTTTCTAAGAGACGATACGTGGAATACATTGTGCACAACAACAAAATCTTTAGGCAGCTCTAACTTGTATGATGCTGACCCAATTCGCTTTAAGATCTTAAGCGGTCCATCATATTTTGGGCTGAGTTTTCCAGCAATTCCAAAATGGTAGATACCCTTTATAGAACTGACTTTTAGGTATACTAGATCTCCCTCTTGGAACTCTAAAGGACGATGATAAGCGTCGTGGTATTTACTATGCCTATCTTGAGCTGTTTTAATCCTTTGCTGGATGAGTCTTACTTTCTTGTTTGTATCTTCCACTAACTCGGAGCCATATAGTTGAACATTTCTTATTATTTCTGACCATGCTATTGGAGTGGAGCATTTTCTACTATATAGGGCTTCATATGGAGCCATCTTGATGCTCGCCTGGAAGTTGTTGTTATAAGCAAATTCAACCAAAGGGATGTGATCTTCCCAAGAACCTGAGAAATCCAACATGTAAAGACGGAGAAGATTTTCCAGAACTTGATTAACTCTTTAAGGTTTGACCATCTGTTTGTGGGTGAAAAGCCATGCTCATTGCTAATGTGGTACCTAAATCCCGATGCACATCCTGCCAAAATTGGAAGTAAAATGACTATCTCTATTAGATACAATGGTTTTGGGAATTCCATGCAACCTGATTATCTCTTTGATATACAACTTTGCTAGCTTTTCAATAGAGTTAGTTTGACGGATTGGAATGAAATGTGCCGATTTAGTGAGACGATCAACGATGACCCAAACTGCATCGGCACCAGATCTTAAACGAGGCAATCCCATAACAAAGTCCATGGATATATCTGACCACTTCCATTCTGGAATTTCCAATGGGTGCATCAAACCACCTGGTTTCTGATGTTCTACCTTGACTAGACAGCACGTGGCATCTAACAACAAAATTTGCTACATTCATCTTCATTACTGGCCACCAAAATGACAGCTTCAGATCCTGATATATTTTAGAACTTCTTGGGTGCACTTGATATCCGGAATTGTGGCCTTCAATTAGCACTTAACGATGCATTGACTTAGGAATCCATAAACGATCCCCTTGATAGATAGCATCCTTATGAAAATGAAGATCAGTATGGTGACCACTCTCAATTGCTTGTTTAAAGTTCAGATACTCTTCATCTTTAGTCTGGGAAATGGATACAGCTCTGTGGAAAGTGAGCTCCACATTACTCATTGAGATAATTTCACTCAATAGGTCACTGCACACTGATTTAATGTCCATTTTGTGAAACTCTTCTTCTAATGGGCTTGTAGAGATAAGAGCGTTAAGGGTAGCATGACGGCTCAGAGCATCAGCTACAACATTTGCCTTTCCAGGATGATATTAAATGTCAAGGTCGTAGTCATTAATCAATTCCAACCACCTTCTCTTTATAATTCAATTCCCTCTGGGTGAATATATATTTGAGATTCTGGTGTTCAGTGAAGATTGAACATTGAATTCCATAGAGGTAGTGACGCCAAATCTTTAAAGCGAACACTACAGCAGCTAATTCTAGGTTATGGATGACATTATTCCTTTTGTGGGTCTTCAGTTGTCGTGAAGCATAGGCGATAACCTTTTCTTCCTGCATTAACACAACTCCCAAGCCTATGCCAGAGGCATCGGTGTAGACTTGGTAGTTCACTCCTTCTTTAGGAAGAACTCGAACGGGGCAGAGGTAAGCGAATCTTTTAATGCTTGGAATGCTTCTTCACAAGCTGGCGACAATTCGAATGGTACAACCTTCTGGGTGAGTTTGGTGAGTGGAGATGCTATTTGAGAAAAGCCTTTCACGAATCTTCTATAGTAACCGACCAAACCTAAGAAGCTTCTGATTTTTGTCACTGATTTAGGTTGCACCCAGTCTTGGATGGCATTGACCTTGTTCTGATCTACTCTAATCCCTTGAGCATCTATTACGTGGCCTAAGAAGGCGATATAATCGAGCCAAAACTCACACTTTGAGTACTTGGCATACAACTAGTGGCTTCACAGCTCCTCTAATACTACCATAAGATGACACTCATGTTTTTTCTTCATCTTAGAATATATTAGAATATCATCTATGAAGACGATGACAAATTTGTCAAAGTAGGGTTTCAAAATACGCTGCATTAAATCCATGAAGATTGAGGGCACATTTGTCAATCCGAATAAATCACTAGAAACTCATAGTGGCCGTATCTGGTTCTCCAGGCTATCTTTGCTATATCATAATTTTTCACTTGCAGCTGGTGGTATTTTGATCGCAGATTGATCTTCGAGAACAATTTTGCTCTGGCCAATTGATCGAACAATTGTCAATGCGGGGCAGCGGGTATTTACTGCAATTAGAAAAGCCAATTGATTCTGATTTACACCAATTGATTCATTTTATTTTTTTGAGTAAAATGGGATATATATTTAATATGTTTGGATTATTATTTTTAAAGTTACAATGTCCTAAAGTTTCATTAAATTTGAATTAAATGACTATTAGGATGTTAGTTTTGTATACTCAGTTCAGTATGTTTCAGTACATCTTTCTTTTATGTAATCAATATGTATTCATGTGATCATAATCATATTAAGATGAGTTTATTTCATGTACCTTGCAATTATTCATACATTATAGCCTTACCTTGTTCAGCTTCATGCTTAGTATGATATTTTGCATACTTTGTTATTTAGTTATAAATGTATTATTTATAGCTATCCTGTTTATTGTAACTTGTTGCGCCTCAACTAAATTACATGTTTAAAGTAATAATGTGATGCCTTTAACTGTTCAGTTTATTTAATCAACATAAAATGTACTTAGCTAATTTATCTAACTGTAACCTTTTTCTTTTGTTGGCTTGGGCCCTGGCATTTGTGATACCGACAAATGTCAAATTTGGAGATGTTCGTTGGTGGTTCTTCTAGAGAGGAGCTTAGATAGGAAGAAGATCTTCATATTACCGAGTAGTTTGGCTTTATTTTCCTGCTGTGAGGATGAGAGGTATTTTTTTTAAACTTTCAGTTTGTAATAATAATATGGATATATTTACTTTTTGCACATTGAGTTGAGTTACTATTATTTCTTTACCTTTCTATGCTATGCTGTGATGTGGATATTATGTTGTACGTTATCTGCTTCCGCTACTTTGATATATTGATGTATGTTCTCAGTTTTAGGTGACAAGTCTTCTATTTAAGGCGGGGTGGGTTATACTTGACTCTACTTAGGTTGGGGATTTGTCATAGTTGGAGTACTGTACTCCCCGTGATTATGTTAATACTAATACTAGCATGGCCACGAAGGGTATGGGGCCCCACATATTTGGCCAGAGCTCAATCCCTACACCATCCCGGTGGTGAGGCAGATCGAAGCTCTATGTCCATGAGGATTGGGGTGCCCTGGATCATCGGGTTCTTACTCAAGCTCGATTGCGAACTCTCAGTGGAACTCAGACGATCATGACGATCACACTAAGCTAGCACAGACCCTAAGAACAATCGCATTGGGTCTGATTAGCTCGCACAATCGATCAGCAATTGGAATTAGGAGGAATTGGGGCTCGGGATTCCAGAGAAGTGTCGACACTTCATATGGACTGAGTTTTGTCTAGATAGTGAATCCCCACTGTCAGGATTGAGCCAGGCCAATCCCAAATGATCCCAAGCATCCTAAGATCTAAAGAAGAGCATCTAAAACATCACAGATCTATCCTATTGCATGGATTGAGAGACTGAGCTCACACAGATTAGTTGGGAGATGTCTGTACCAAGAAACAGAGTTGCAGGCATGATAGAGAAGGTTTGAGGAAAGCTAGAGCTTCCAGAGGATTGCAGCAACCAAGCAAGGGGTCGGAATACTAGACACGCACCCTCTATCAGGGTTCGCCATAGCAACAGCAACCGAGAGTGTCGAGAGCTCCAGGGAATTTGACTAGACAATTAAGGGATCACAATGAGCAAAGAGACTCACTGTGATGCCTCAGAGGTATTTATAGGCTAAGGGAAGGTCTAGGGTGACTGCCGAGGCTGGGAACTAAGGCATAGGCTCGGCCCGAGGGAGTTTGTCACTTATCTTAATTGGGGTGGACCGGGCCTCGGCCTCAGCTGGGAGTGCTAGGGAGGCGAGGGCAAGGTCGCAATGGCCTCCCTGACATGGCACGAAGGTGGCATACTGGCCTGAGGACGTGCCATTATAGGGGGATTCGGCTGTCGGGCGCGAGCTGAGGAATAAGATGATCCACATTCGCGGGGGTCTCTAGAGCCATCTGATTGATCTTCAGATGACGTGGAACAACGTTGATCTCCCTACATCTAACGGTCGAGCGTGCAAGCTAGATCAACTGTCAGATTAAATTAAAAGATCGAACGGGCGATCGGGGTTTACTTAAGATGGATAGCTGGATGCCGTCAGATATGATCTCAGAACTACGGAACAGTTGAGATGAAACAGACCCGATTGAAGGCACAGGCCATTGGATCAGATCCGCATGATTAACGGTCCGGATGGCACCCACGGTTTGGAGGCAGCCAACCGTTGGAGAAAGGGTAGATTTGCAATTAGGAATTGTTTAAAATCCTAAATTATAATTGAACCAATTAAAATTAAATCTAAAATAGGCCTAAATGACCTCCAAAAGTTCTCAAAAATTCACCCTTAGCTAATTTGAGGGTGGGATGTGAAGACCCACTTAAGTAGTAATAAGTGAAACTCTTAAATATCGAGACAACTTTTCAGATAATAGTAGAGCTTATGATAAGAACTCCAAAATTAAGTGTGTTCAGGTGGGAGCACTCCCAGGATGGGTGATCTACTGGGAAACTATCTTCCAAAGGCAAAACTGTGGTGCCTTTCAGGCCAAAAATAGAAAATATCTTGGTGCTTAAGGGCTTGGGCTATTACAAATGGTATCAGAGCAGGCCATATGGTGTCAGATAGGAGCTAAGTGCCATACAGGGGAAAGTACCACTTCATGTGAGCATCCCCTTGAACCATGATGGTTAAGGTGCTACATAGTTGTGAGTACCTCTTGAGCCTGTAGGGGTCACCTCTAATCCTATCTACCTAATGGATGGTTCTTGGTTCTGTGTGTGATTACTGATGAGGACGTCAGTTAAGTTGGGAAGATTGTGAAGTCCCACTTAAGTAGTAATAAGTGAAACTCTTAAACATCGATGTTTTTTTTCAGATAATGATGGAGTTTCTATTAAGAACTCCAAAGTTAGGCGTGCTCAGGTGGGAGCACTTCCAGGATAGATGACTTACTGGGAAGTTATCTTCTTAGGGCAAAATCATGAGGCCTTTCAAGCCAAAAATAGATAATACTTTGGTGCTTAAGAGTTTGGGCTATTACAGGGGAATTCAAAAATACAATCAGATTTTAATGTGGAGATCAAATTAATTTAGCTATTTCTTAGGATCTAAAAATAGACAAAATTGCTAAAATGCTCAAATGAGCTCCGATTAATTTCAAACTCCTGCGATTAGGTTTAAATGACTCATTGAGTCTAATAGAAGCAAAATCAAAGCATGGTTTAGCTGAGGTAACAACTAGGGTTATTACATTAGGCCTTATAAAGAGCTCATTCAGGAGGAGGATAGTGCTGTCACAGATCCTTAGTTCTTTTATTTCTGCTTGTGAGGTCGATTGTCTAGCTTTTCTTTTATTAGACTTTTAAATATATTGTAATAATATATGTTCTGTTTGTATTTTCTTTCTTGCATATTTATTTTGAGCTGTATGTTTCTCTATTTTATCATGGATGTTAATATTTGGTATTTCTTCTTCTGCACTATGATATTTTAGTATACTCATTTAGTGATTGCCTCATTTTCTCTACTTAGGGTATAACCTTCCCTTATCAATGGATTAGAAATGTTTATTAATAATTTAATGCTAAGTGAGGGATTGCCCACTGTGGCGACCACCCCTTAATCATACTGTGGCGGTCGCCCCTTAATCATCTATGATTAAGTGGTGGTTATCACTAGGCAATCCCTCACTTAGCATTAGATTATGAATAAACATTTTTAATCCACCGATAAGGAAAGGATATGCCCTAAGTAGAGCACATGAGGTAAACACTAAATGAGTATACTAAAATGTCAGAGTGCAGAAGAAGAAATAACAAATATTAACATCCATACATCTATGGTAAAATAGAGAAATATTCAACTCAGAATAAATATGTAGGAAAGAAAATACAAATAGAACCTGTATTCTTAAAAAATATATAAAAGATTTTTAAAAGAAAATCTAGACACTTAGCCTCACAAGCAGAAATAAAAGAACTAAGGATCTGCACTGACACGCTCCTCCACCGAAATGAGCTCTTTAGAAGGAGGAGCGTGCTGATGCAGATCCTTAGTTCTTTAATTTCTGCTTGTGAGGTCGAGTGTCTAGCTTTTATTTTATTAAACTTTTAAATGTTTTGTACTAATACAGGTTCTGTTTATATTTTTTTCCTGCATATTTATTTTGAGTTAGATATTTTTCTATTTTATCATGGATGTATGAATGTTAATATTTGGTATTTCTTCTTTAATATTTTAGTATACTCATTTAGTGATTGCCTCATTTGCTCTACTTAGAGCATATCTGTGGGGCCCCATACTTTCTCGCGGCCACGCTAATACTGATATTAGCATAATTGCGGGGAGTGCGGTGCTCCACTCCGTAGCAAATCCCTAACTCAAGTAAAGTCAGGTAGGACCCAACTCGCCTTAAGCCAAAGACGTGTTACCTAGTTGAACTATAAACATACATCAATACATATCAAAGTAGCGGAAGCAAAAAATAGAATGTAACATCCACAGACATAATATAAAAGAAGAAAAGAAAGCAGTAACTCAGATCAAATGCAGAAAAATAAATACATCCAGAATTTAATTATTACAAATTAAATTTAATAAAAATAAAGATCTCTCAATCTCAATGCAAAAACAAAGAGAAAATCTATCTAAGCAGCAGTAGGAAGATCCTCCTCCTGCACCAACTCCGATTCTGCAGCATTGCTGACGAACAACTCTGAATCTGACATTTGTCGGTATCACAAATGTCATGGCCATAGCCAACAAAAGAAAAAGGTTACAGTTAGACAATTGTCTAAGCACACTTTAGGCTATTTAAGTAACTGAGTATTTAAGATATCACACTTAAAGGTTTTAAACGTGCAAGCATTAAAAAGGTGCAACAAGCTACAAGAATGGGGTAGCTATAAACTAATTATTTATAGCTAATCAACAGGTATATAGAATAATATACAAAAATAACAACTAAATATGGTGAGGCTAAAAGCAAAAGTAACTGCAACTACTGAAATAAATATGATCTTAACATGCTTATGATCACATGGAGACATGATGAGTATAATAAGAACATAAGTGCTGAAATAGACATGCTAATATCTTAGTACTAATCAATGAGAGCGTATATACAAGCATGCAGATTAACATGTAAAAGGTCACTGAGACATGTGACAAAAAGTAAACTAAGTACATGCATGAGCAAAAGTAAAGCCACTGAGACATGTGGCAAAGCAAGTCAAGTACTAAAAGAAAGGCCACTGAAGCATGTGGCAAAGCAAAACAAACATTGACAACTGAACTAAAGTAACAGTAAGCCTAAGACATAGTGCTGCCATAACAAAACAGGCCATACAGGACCTCTGAACTGAAAGTTCAACATGTATCCATCCTAGGCATCCGCAGAGCTAAGTCCGAGTTGAACTTATAGAATAAGGCATGTATCCATCTTGGACATCTGTCGAGCTAGGTCTGAGTCTATTCTATAACAAAACTAGAACTGAAGAGGCAGACTAAGCTAGGACATACACTACTAACTAAAAGCACTAAAAAAACTGAATGAATGCTTTTCAAATGCTAACTTAGGATGTATCTTCCATATCCTAAGTTTACCTATTATGCTCAAGGTACAAGGCTCAAAGTTCAAGGTGTGCAAAGCAATCAAAGTCAAAGTAAGCAAGAGACTCAATCAGACTCATGTAATATCCATTGTTGTTTACTTTATCCAAATCTAACTATTTTGAGAAGATATAAGTTTAGGATCTCCAATATCCAGCTATTGAGTATAATCTCATATTTACGACCTTAATGTTAACATTACAACTTAACAAGTTTTAATTCACAATCATATGACGTCTATAAGAAGTTAAAGTAAATAAATTAATGTAACAACCCTAGGTTGTTACCCTAGCTAAAACTAAATTAGTTGAGCCAAACAAAGGTTTGATTTTGATTCCATTGAATTCAATGGGTCATTTAAACCTAAACCTAGAAGTTTGAAAATCAATTGGAGCTAATTTGGAGAATTTAGTATTTTTGGCTATTTTTAAGCCCTAAAAAAATACCTAAATTATTTTGATCTCCAAATTAAAATTTGACTTCATTTTTGAATTCCTCATACCCAAATTTGCTAAGGGTGAATTTTTGGGAATTTTTGGAGCTCATTTGGTCCTAAATTGAATTTGGGAAATTTTGGAATAATTAATATTTATTTAAATGGATTTTAATTAATTAAATTAAATTATTTAAGAAATTAACTCTGTGGGATTTGCTGTCGGGACCGCGGCAGATCTGCTGCGGGGTCCCGACAGCGGCGCACGGTGTTAAGCCAGCAGGATCTCTGGCGCGCATCACAGCGCAGGATCCAGCGGCCCGCGTCACTCCACCTGTGATTTGATCTTAGACGCTCGATCAGCATCTGGGATCCGACGTCTGAGATTCAATCCGCGCGGCCGTTACCCAGGACTTCCATCAAGCCGTCGAATCCCAACGTCTCTGCGCATTAGACGGCCCTCGATCTCCTGGTCGCTGTTCACCTTCGTCCCCGAGAGATTCAGCCCGACCGCGGAAAATTTTCCGTACCCAGCCACGTCGACCTTGTCGGCCACCCTCCTGCCAGGTCAGCTGGACCGTTAGAGGTCTTTCCCATTGTGGCCGAGCCGCAGGAATGGCTGAGCCATTCCCTGAGAGGGAATGGCGAGTGACCCCTCGGGCTGAGCCTAAGCCATGGCTCCAGACCTCGGCAGCCACCCTGGACCTCCCAGCAGCCTATAAATACCCCCATTAACCCCTCAGTGAGCTCTTTTGCTCACTGAGAGGCTCATCTTCCCCACTGCCCTCCGTTCGCAGCTCCCAATTCTTCCAAGCTCTCCCGGCAATCGAACCCGCTGCATCTGCTGATTGAGGGTGAGGTCTGGAGTTCAGACCCCCTTGCGGAGCTCCTAAAACCTCTAAGTTCACTCGAGGCGGCCTGCATTCGCTGCGAATCTTCGAACCGAGGTACAGCTCTTTCCTCCTCTCTGTCGAGCTGAATTCAGCTCGATTTGCCTCTCCTCAAGCCATAGATGCTGTGCTAGGACCCTTCCTTAGCTCCTAGCGATCATCCTGGACCTCTAGTGAGCCTTGGCAGTGCGCCAGACGGCCTAAGCACCGTATGGGAGCACACTGCCAGTCGGGCCAATTCGCGCGAATGCGGCGAGCTCCTGAACCATTTAGCCCTCTGATTGGTATCGAAACCCTCAGAGCAATAATTGTAAGCTGGTATCGAGGGTCAGTTCGACCAGATCGATCAATTCGACTGTACTTGATCGATCCTGTCGAAGCTCTGAACGGCAGAAAACGTGGAGTAAGACCCCAAGGATCCAGACCACCCCAGAGCCTCGTGTGTCGTCCTATCGCTTCCTCCTTGATTCCTGAATGTGTAGGGGTCAAGGTCAAGGCGACCCGTGCTCTCTGTGAGGAGAATTATCTCCTCACAGGTGCGCCAGCCGAAGGATTTAGGCCGAATAGGCATCCAGCGAACCAGAGCGTCCCAGTGAGGGCTTCTTACCTCAATCGACGCGTCGGAGGTCAGGGAACGTGTAGCCGTCGAAATCGCGGCGCGGCATGACCGGAGTGCGGCGAATTTGGCGCTGGAAGTCCGCCTCGGGAATTAGGGCTGCGGGCGCGTCGGGAGGAAGATGAAGACGCGATTTTGGGCCGGGCCGAGCCCCGACTCGCACAGTTTGGTATTTGGGCCGCGGTTAATTAAACCATTTTTGGAATGTATTTTTAATAGTTATGATTTAATGTAATTAGATTCCTATAGTTTTAATTTAAATAAACATTCAGAATGAATTAATTAAATAACTTTAGTTATACAGATCCAAATGGTATGATCCAATATACCATTTGAATCGGAAAAATTCAGAGAATCTAAATATAAAATAAAATTCCAGATCCAATGGTTGGATTAAAATTTATTTGCCAAATCTTTTCTGTTCTTAAACAAATCATATAAAATCATATAATTATCCAATTTATGAAATTAAGGGCTCTGATTGCTCCTTATACCCTAAGGAACAATTCCAGACCCTTAAAGTTGATTTTGGATAATTAATTTTCTTAATCACTCATTAATCACCCCAATCAAGGGTTAGTAAATTAAACCCTAATTAAGCCTCTGATTTGGGTGGGGATGGTTCCTAATATCATATTAAACCTAGTAGAACCTAAGTTTAAGGTTGGATTACCCTAAGATGCCTTAAATTCACTAATCACCCTAAGTGTCTTAACTAAGTGATTAGTGCTAATCAAGATCATTTAAGTCATCAAAACCTAAAGTAAAGGTGTTTCCCACTTCATTAAGTAATATGAAACACTTTAAAATAGATTAGAACAAATTTGGACAATAAAACCCTAAAATCCCAATTTTGGCCTTAAGAGGGGCATTTCGGTTATTTTGGCCAAAATATAATTTAGTGTTCTTTAAGGATTGAAAATTTCAGTAGACTACCATAAAATGGGTTAGTTATGTTCTCTGAGATCTTAGAACAAAAATAGTGTTAATGTGATCCTTAATCCATGAAATTTTTATTGAAATCCTTAATTAAGATAATTAGATCTTAAGTATTTCCTTATAGAGATCATTTGGACTCAACCTTTAAAGTAATAATAGAAATAGTCAATTATCTCATTGATAAGTTAATTAAAGATAACTTAAGAACTTAGTGTCAAAAGATAAGAAATTGGAAATATTTAAGTTAAAAACCTAGTTTAAGATCTAAAGTGATCAAAACTCAGACCCTTAGATCTTAAGTAAACCAAGAAGGTTAAAAATGGGTTTAATGCTAATCTAATACTTGGAATTGTTAGTTCTTAATATTAATAAGCTCCTTATAGTTAATTATGATATTAGATTCTAAAGAAAATCACAAATGGAAACTCTTAAGTCAAAACTCTAATTAAAAGTCTAAAGTGATCAAACTTCGGATCTTTAGATCTTAGATCTTAGACTTAGATCTTCAATTTGAATCAAACAACCTCCAATTGAAATTCTTTAATGATTTATTATTTAATCGTTTGAAACCTTCCATGTGGGTATTGGATGATTCAATTAATAAGATAATGGAGTTATCTTAAAGATTGAATATAGATCTTAGATTCTCGAGTTCTTAATTGATTATTTTATCTTATAATCAGCAGAATAGCCTTTCACTAGGATCTTAGTTCCTGAATCTTTCAACTTATAGGATTCTTTACCTTTGGGATTAAGTGAGAAACCTAGACCATATTTAGAATAGCACCTTGGATTTGAAATTTGAACCCTCATAGGGTTTAAGTTCTAAATTCTTAAATCTTGATTTATTTGATCAAGATTTGGGTAAGAGAGTAAAATATTCAAAAAAACTAGGTCATTGATTTGCTTATTTAAACCATATAGTTGTCACACGATTTTTGATCATAACTTGTTAAGTTCTAATATTTGACTTTAAGGACGTAAATCTGAGATTCTACTCGATAGCTGGATATCGGAGATCCTAAGCTTGTACTTTCTCAGAGTAGTTAGATTTAGAAATTAGACAACAACAGATATCACATAAGTCTAGATTGAGTCTCTTGCTTACTTTGATTAGATTGCTTTGCATACCTTAGATTTTGAGCTTTAGCCCTTGAGCATAATAGGAGAACTTAGGATGATGTATCCTAAGTTAGTATTGAATTTACATATCATTCAGTTTTGTTTTATCCCAGTTAGTAGAATATGACCTAGTTTAGTCTACCTCTTCAGTAGTAGTATTGTATAGACTGGACTCAAACCTAGCATATTTGGATGGCTAGGCTGGGGATTGACTGATTAATTGATATTGGGGGCCCTGTATGGCCTATTGGCTGATATGGCAGTACTAGAACTTAGGCATATTACTACTTTACCTGTATTGTATTGTTTTGACTTCTGGTTTGTTTTGCCACATGCTTCAGTGGCCTTATTTTTCAGTATTTGCTCGTTTTACCACATGTCTCAGTGGCTTCACTTATTATATATTGCTTTGTTTTTCGCCACATGTCTCAGTGGCCTTTCTTTTCATATTAATATGCATGTTGCATGTATATTTTATGGCTTAAATATATGTATAAATGGCATGTTTAGGATGCTAGAATTTTATTATATTCTGTACTCGTGTTCTTTTATACTCAGCATATTTTACTTCGATCATAATCATGTTAGGATCATGTTTATTCAGTAGTTGCAGTTATTTGCTCTTAGCCTTACCTTGCTTATTTTGAGTCTGTATGTTATTTTACATACATGTTGCATGCTATAAATAGATAGTTTATAGTATCCCAGTTCTTTCATAGCTTATTGCACCCCTTTATTGCTGCATGTATAGTTAAATTTAAATGTGATATCCTTTAATATTCAGTTCACTTTAAATAGCCTAAAATGTACTTAGACAATTGTCTAACTGTAACCTTTTTATTTTGTTGGCTGGGGCCCTGACATTTGTGATACCGACAAATATCAGATTCATACTTGTTCGTGGGCAGTGTCGCTGAGGAGGAGCCAGTTCAGGAGGAGGACCTTCCAGCTGCTGTCTAGCTAGCTTTGTCTTGTTATTCCAGTGAGGACGAGAGTTTTTCATTCTTCAGTTATTCATTTCAGTTTGTAATAATTAAACTTTCTGAATGTACTTTACTTTTCGCATTGTGATGAGTTATTATATTGCATTTTCTTTTCCTACTACGTATGCTTGTGGATGTTACTCTATGTTATATTGCTTCTGCCACTTTGATATCTATATTGATGAATGTTACAGCACTTGGTGACAAGTCCTTGCCTTAAGGTACGTTGGGTTCGCCTAACTTTACTTAAGTTGGGGATTTGCCACAGTTGGAGCACCGTACTTCCTTATTGTCAGTACGGGGGCCCCACAATGAATGACCTAATTATTATTTTTCTCTCTTAACCCAAATTTTGATTAAGTAAATCAAGATTAAGGATTATGGGCCCAAACTCCACTTTGGTGACTAAGTCTCGAATCCAAGGTAGTATACTAGAAAGGGTCTAGGGTTCACACATTAAAACCCAAATTAAAGATAAGGAATCTCATAAACCGAAGGATTCAGAAACTAAGATCTTAATTGAAAGGTCGCTCTACTGATTATAAGATAAAATAATCAATTAAGAACTAAAATTCTAAGATTTATATTAAATCTTTAGGATAATTAAATTATTCTATAGACTGAATTAATCCTACACCCACATGGAGGCTTCAAAAGGATTAAATAGTTAATCAAGTAAGAAATTCCAAATGAAGGTAATTCAATTCAATCAGATGATCTAAAGGCTAAGATCTAAGATCTAAGATCTAAGATTTGAAGTTTGATCACTTAGATCTAAACTAATAAGTCTAAGCTTTGGGGTTCTTTAAAGCTTTTACTTTTACTTTCTTTAAGACTATAATTCAAGAATAAGCTTTGGTAAGATATTTAGGATTGGAGACTTCAACTTTAATATTGATTAGGCTAAGGCTTTTAGGAAGGGTCGTAAGATCGCTCAAGATCTTAAGAGCTTATTTAAGGGTTTTAAGATTAAAACACTAAAATTCAATCATGAGGTGATACCACTTAACAATTGGTGTTAATATATTTCATTACTGATTATAATCATTTTACTTGAGATTCTTAGGGTTTAGGGGTACTTAAGCATATTTTGGTCCAAATGACCAAAATATCCCTCATAAGGCTAAAAATGGGATTTTAGGATTTAATCATCCAAATTGATTTAAATCTATTTTACTGAGCTTCATATTGATTAATAAAGTAGGGTAACCACTTATCTTAGGGTTTGGATATTTAATTTAGCTTAATTAGTATTAATCTTAAATTAAGGCCAATTAAGGTGATTAAGGAATTTTGGGCATACTAAAAT
This sequence comes from Gastrodia elata, assembly GCA_016760335.1. NCBI lineage: Eukaryota > Viridiplantae > Streptophyta > Magnoliopsida > Asparagales > Orchidaceae > Gastrodia > Gastrodia elata. The sequence goes on along the minus strand of CM028675.1, from coordinate 45,409,783 downwards.
GATCCAAACATATTTAAAGACTCTACTATACTTAAGGAAGCATTAGGAACTAGGTTTATCCAATTTAGAGGTTAATCTAAGGCTTAATTCACTAATCTCATTTTAGGGAAATTAGGAGGTGATTAGCAAATTTAATGATTCTAAATTAATTTTAATGGTCTACATAGGTTCTAAATAGTCTCATGAGCAATTAGAGACCTTAATCAACATTTTTGGATATTAAATGAATTTAATATGATTTGAATACAAATAGAGAAAGATTAGGCCATTATTTTGAATCTAACTATTGGATCATTGATTTTATTTTATATTATTATTCCTTGTATTTTTCTGATTAAAATGGTATATTGGATCATACAATTTGGATAAGTATTAATTGAATTATTTCATTAATACTTTCTGAATGTTTATTTAAATTAGAACCATAGGATATTTAATTTAAATCTATTTATCCATAATTTACAGAAGGAAATATTCCCATAATTCAATTTATCAACTCGGCCCAAAATCAGAAAGACACGGGTTAGAGCGGGCCCGACTGGGTCGGCACTATCTTACCGCGTGGACTTGGGCTGGCCCGGCCCGAAGTGACAGTGTCATCGTTCCCGATGCCCCCTTCACAGACAGCCGCTAGAGGGTATCTTGAAACGGCAAAGTCGCCATCGGCAGACCACGCCACGACCCGCATTATATCGCCACACCTCCAGTAAGTCAAGGCGCGTCGATTGAACCTAGAAACCCTATATGGGATGAGCTAGATCGTCGAATGACTAAGCCACCAAGACTTATGATTTTCGATGATGGAGGTTTACAATTCTCCTCATCGAGACCTCAAAACGGATGGAGCTCGATCCCTACACCTCCAGTGAGGTGAGGCGAGTCGAACCCCCAAGGTTTCGCAACCTGGGCTGCAACCGATCACTGGGTTCACACTTGGACATAGCCATGGCTTGGCCGCTTGCTCAATCGATTGATACGATCGATTCGAGCTAGCTTACCCCCTGGCGAGAATCACGACAGGTTCCCTAAATGGCTACGGCTAGTTAGACGACATCCAAAGGCTCATCTAAAGACAAGAATGGAAAACAGAATCTTCAAAATTTAGTGGAGAATGCTGTACCTGAAGACGGGTTTGCAGGCACGGCCGAGGGGAATTGAGACGAGCTGGAGCTTCCAGAAGATCTCAGCACCCTCTGAACACCAGACACGCACCCTCTATCAGCAGTTCGAAGCTTCGGGAATGCCGGAAAATTGTCGAGAGGTCGGGGGCTCCAGAGGACTTCAGCTAGGGAATTGAGGGTTCACAGTGAGCAAAGGGACTCACTGTGAGATCCTGGGGGTATTTATAGGCCGAACGAGGCCCCAGGGTTGGATGCGATGGCTCGGTCTTGGACAATGGCTCGACCCGAAAGCAATGGGGTGGTTGGAACGATCAGGGGCAATTCAGGGAGAAGGCAACTGGCAAGACGTCGCGCTAAGGGAAGAAGGGGAAAATCAGGGCTTTTCCCGTACTGCCATGGGGGCTGGAGGTCGCTTGGTTGTCGGGGGGGGGGGGGGGGGGGGGACCAGATGCGGACGGGCAAGAGGTAGGCGAAGATCCACAATGCTCGGGTCTTCGTCTGCCGTCTGATGGATCGACCATTGCAATTTGAAGGCTCTGATTGATTACTTAATCAAGACGGATGCTAGCCGTCAGATGCGCGGGATGGATCCGATGCATAGGATTAGATCTTAATCTGGACGAGATCCCACCGATGGATTAAATGCGCTAAGATGTGTGCTAGCGCATCCATTGGCTAGATACCACGCGTCGATGTCGGGACCCCACAGCGGATCTGCCGCGGTCCTGATAGCAAATCCCAGATTAAAAAAAAATTAATTAAATATTTAATTTAATTAATATTAACCTATTTAATAATTAAATTAAATTCATAAATCCAATTTAGGACTAGATAAGCCCCAAAAATTCTAAAAAATTCACCATTAGCTAATTAGGGCATGAGGAATTCAAAAATACAATCAGATTTTAATTTGGAGATCAATTTAATTTAGGTATTTTCCAGGTCTCAAAAATAGGCAAAAATATCAAAATTATCGATTTAGCTTCGATAAATTTCAAACTTTTAAGGTTAGGTTTAAATGACCTATTAAGTCTAATAGAATCAAAATTAGAGCTTGGTTTGGCTTAATTAATCTGAATTTAGCTAGGATAATAATTAGAGTTGTTACAAACTCCCCTACTTAAGAATGATGTTGTCCCTGACATCACTCAAGTGAAGAAAGTACTATAAGGACTAAAAATTTAAATAGGATAGATAATAAGAAAGAATAGTACCTGGGCCTATAAAGAGTTGTAGATATTTATTGCGCATATCCACTTCTTTCTCCCAAGTAGATTCTTCTAAAGATCGATTCTTCAATTGGACTTTGACCATAAGAATTGAACAGTTTCTTAGCTATTTTTGATCACGAGCTAAAACTTTGATTGGTTCTTCGGCATAAGAAAGATCAGGTTGAATTTCTACTGCTGGAAGTTGGACGAGATGAGAGGGGTATCTAAGACATCTCCTTAGTGATGATACATGGAATACATTGTGGACAGCTACAAAGTCATCAGGAAGATTTAACCGGTAGGCAGATGGTCCTACTGTGGCCAAAATCTCAAAGGGTTCAACATAGCGGGGACTGAGTTTTCCTGCTACGCCAAATCTGTAGACACTCTTCATTGGGCTGACTTTCAAATAAGCAGAATCTCCCATATTAAATTCTAGGAGATGATGATGAGCATCATGGTACTTGCTTTGACGATCTTGAGCTAATGAATTCTCTGCTGAATTAAGTGAATCTTCTTGTTAGTTTCTTTAACTAAATCTGAACCAAAAAGTTGAATGCTTCATATTTCTGACCAGGCTAGCGGAGTACTGCATTTTCTACCATACAATGTCTCATAAGGAGCCATTTTAATACTGGCTTGGAAACTGTTATTGTAGGCAAACTCCACTAACGGAATATGATCTTCCCAGGAACCGGCAAAATCAAGAACACACAGCATAAGCAAATCTTATAGAACTTGATTCACTATTTTAGTTTGACCATCCGTTTGAGGATGAAAAACTATACTCATGGCTAGAGTAGTACCCAGATCTTGATGCACAGCTTGCCAAAACTTAGAAGTAAATCTGCTATCTCTATCCCCAATTGATTTTGGAATCCCATGCAGCCTGACAATTTCTTTGATATAGAGCTTTGCTAGCTTCTCTACTGAGTCAGTCTGACGGATAGGAAGGAAGTGCACTGATTTGGTTAAGCGGTCTACTATAACCCAGATTGCATCGGCACCAGATTTAGCACGAGGCAATCCCATAACAAAATCCATAGATATATCGAACCATTTCCATTCCGGAATTTCTAATGGGTGCAGAAGACCACCAAGTCTCTGGTGCTCAGCCTTTACTAGATTACAGGCATGACGCTTAGTCACAAAATTAGTCACATCCTTTTTCATACCGGGCCACCAAAATGATTGCTTTAGATCTTGGTACATCTTAGCACTTCCTGGGTGAATATGATACCCAAAAATATGGCCTTCAACCAACACTTGATGATGCATGGATTCAGGAATTCACAAATGATTATTTTGATAAATTACATCATTGCGCATTTGCAACTCATGACAATGACCACCTTCAATATCTGCTTTGAATTTTAAATAATTGTCATCTTTAGTTTACGAGATATAGACATCTCTGTGGAATGTTGGTTCCACATTGATATTTGCTAGAACATAACTTAGCATATTGCCATTGACTGGAGAAATCTCTAGTTTACAAAATTCTTGCTCTAACGAACTGGAGGCAATCATGGAAGATAAGGTAGCACGACGGCTAAGAGCATCGGCCACAACATTTGCTTTTCCTGGATGATACTGATACTAAGATCATAATTGCTGATGAGTTCCAACCATCTCCTCTGACGATAATTTAGTTCTCTTTGAGTGAAGATATACTTCAAGCTTTGATGATCAGTGAAGATCGAACATTGACCTCCATATAAATAGTCACGCCAAATCTTTAAGGCAAAGATCACAGCGGCAAGTTCAAGATCATGAACTGGATAATTTCTCTTGTGGGGTTTTAACTGTCGAGAGGCGTAAGCGATTACCTTACTCTCATGCATTAACACATAACCTAGACCAATTATAGAGGCATCAGTGTATACCTGATAGTCCAAGCCTTCTTTGGACAGGACAAGAACTGGAGCGGTAGATAGTGCATCCTTTAAGGTTTGGAATGCTTTCTCACATTCCAGGCTCCAAATAAATGGAATGACTTTTTGGGTCAACTTAGTCAAAGGTGAAGCGATCTGGGAAAATCCCTTAATGAACTTTCTATAATATCGAGCTAATCCCAAGAAACTTCTAATATCTATGACCGTTTTAGGTTGATCCCAATCCTGGATAGCACTTACTTTGTTTTGATCTACATGAATACCCTGGGCATCGACTATATGTTCCAAAAATGAAATGGATTTAAGCCAGAACTCACACTTGGAGAACTTGGCATACAGTTGATGTTCACGCAGAGTTTCCAATACTAATTTCAAGTGTTCTTCATGATCTTTTATGGTTCTAGAATAAATGAGGATATCATCGATAAAGACGATCACAAACTTGTCTAAGTATGGTTTCAAAACTTACTGCATCAAATCCAAGAAGATTGATGGCACATTAGTGAGTCTAAAAGACATCACTAGGAATTCAAAATGACCATAATGAGTACAGAAAGCGGTCTTTCCTACATCATATTCTCTTACTCACAATTGATGATATCCAGACCTTAAGTCAATCTTAGAGAATATGACAGCTCCAGATAACTGGTCGAATAAATCATCAATTCTAGGTAATGGATACTTATTCTTTATGGTGACTTTATTTAGTTCACAATAAACTATGCACATTTGCATAGATCCATCTTTTTTCTTTACAAACAGAATGGGTGCTCCATAAGGAGACATACTCAGCCTAATAAAGCCTTTATCCATGAGCTCCTACAGCTATTTGTTGAGTTCTTGCAATTCCTTAGGTGCCATTCTGTATGGTACTTTAGATACAGGCTGGGTACCCAAAGCTAGTTCAATAAAGAACTCGACTTCTCTGGAAGGAGGTACACTAGGCAGATCTTATGGGAATACATCAACAAATTCCTTAACTACTTTACAATCAGAGAGAGGTGTACTTTTCTTTGCTTCGCCCATCATGGTGACCAGAAAAGCATCACATCCCTTACTGATCAATTTCCAGCTTTGATAGCATTTATTAACGATAACTGTGTACTAGTCTTTCCTATAAAAGTCTCAGACTTGCCTTAGGAATGAAGAGTGACTTTCTTTTTCAAATAATTTATCACGATATTATTATCACTGAGCCAATCCATTCCAAGGATGATATCAAAGTTTGCTAATGGTGGGATGATCAATTCAGAGTTAATCTCCTGACCATTTAATGAAATTTTGTTGTTATAAAACTTATTGGAACTTAGTTGGGCTCTAGATGGATGTCCAACGCTTAAGGATTTTGCTAAGTTGTACAGTTGTGGTTTAAGGATGTTGGCAAATCGTTCAGAAATAAATGAATGACTAGGACCGGTGTCAAATAATACATTGCAGGCCTTGTCTTTAAAGTAAAGTGTGCCTAATTTATTCATATGAATTATATTAACAAATTGCAATAATTAAGGTACAGGAATGTAATTTAACAAAGGAGAAGTTCAGAAATGTATACCTGAAACCACATTGTTGTCTTCTGTGGCTTCTAGAGGTGTTAAAGTACAGACTCGTGCAGGACTGGCAGGACGGTTGTTTACTTGCCTCCTGGGATTATTCTAGGACTAAGGAGCAGATCTCTGGAGCAGCTTTAGGTGCAGGGGCTAACATTATGGCCAAATTTGGCTCTCTCTTGTTTAGTGGAGTAGCTATGAACACCTAGTTCTTCTGATATGGTTTTATTGGAACTCCATCCATGGTTTCTGTATGGGTACAATGGTAGAACCTGTGGCCTGGTCGTCCGCAATTGTAGCACTTATGGCTGAAGTGGTAACACTTGCCATATGGATGAGGCCTATTATAGCCTTGAATGGGCTCAACAGTCGGTGCAGCTTCCAATTGATAGACTTTTGCAGAATTAGGCATGTGCCTCTTGAAGGATTCTTGCTGGTTAGATGTTGATTATGCCTTCCGCTTGAGGTCCTTTTCAGATTGATGATGTTCAATCACCTTAGCTGTCTCCACTAGCTCAAAGAAACTAGTTAGGCAGAGTGGAATAATCTGATTCTTCAGCAAATCTTGGAGTCCACAGAGAAAGCGGTGGCACTTAGCCAGTTCAGAATGAGTAACTTCTGGAGCAAAGTGAATCAACCTACAAAATTCCCTTTTGTAGTCAGCAACGGAACGACTCCCTTGAGTCAACCTTATAATCGTGTCTACAATGATGTTTTGTGTAGATGAGGGAATGAATTCAAATTTGAATGCTTTCATGAACTCGTCCCAAGGGATGTCCTCCAACTCATAGTCAACAAACTTGGTATTCCTGACCTCCTCCCACTAATATTCTACTTTCATATAAAACAAGTGTGTAGTGAGACAGACGACTTCATAGTTTGGGATCATTAGACTAATAAGATCCTTTTCTACTGCTTTCAGCCAGTTGGCTGTGTACATTGGAGATAGGTTTCCACCGAAGGTGGAAGGCCTCAGTCTTAAGAAATTATGGAGAAGACTATCCATTAAGTGATGGGAAGGGAATGTATGTTGTAGAACAGGGACAGCAGGAACAACAACAGCGGCTAGAACGGAACGATCATTCAACATCTTCTGCATGACTATCGCTTATTGGGCTTAGTTTTCCAGCAAGGTTGCTACCATTGCCTGCAGATGAGCCACTTCATCGGTAGAACTACTGGATGCGACAGTATTCTTGATAGGAGTGATAGCAGGTGGTGATCCATGATTCATTCTAATTAAATAATGCAAATTGTATTTTAGAATTTTCTTAAAGGAAGACAGTCATTTAAAGTTGTGATAGATATCTAAAAATTTTCATTACTTGCGGAAATAAGGGATTACATAAGATTTTAGAAACTGTCAAAAAGCATAACTTTACTAGAATCATGTAAGTCAAAAGATAACAATTATTCCAACTAATACTCAGACATCCTTAATATACTCAGCCCTAAAGGCCACACAAAAGTCCTCAAATGTCACTTCATGATGCTTCCTCTTATGCTTCCTTTTGAGCTTTCCAATGGTGTCGTACCACTAGACTCCTGCATAATCTAGCATCAGATTCATCACAATGTCCACGTAGAGTGACTCGGGACACTCTATATGTCTCAAGATTGACTCCACTCGGCTCAACCACTCCTTGGCGTATATAGGAAAGTCAAGCCCTCAGTACACTGCTTGATGTAGAAGTTTGTCCAAGACTAAGGTCCCTCTTGTTGAAACTCCTTCAATCTGCCAGTTACTCTCTTGTCTCCATTTGAAACTATAGTTCCAAGCCAACTTGAAGGTCTGCAGATAGTAGTCCATGTCAAACTCTCTAGAATCCATTTAACTCAAAGAGGAGAAATTACAAAGTCTAGTTAAACTAGAGATAACTAGATTTTTAGGATATGAGTATTTTCATTCTATAACTTCTTCAAAGAGTTACTGATAATACTATGTTATAGATGTTATATATTGATGTTTGCACCTCAGAAGAATGGTCCATTAGGTAGAAAAGAATCATGGATTCCATTCTGACACCTTATGGTGCTCTCTGATACCAAATGTGGGGCTCCGTACTTTTCCGCGGCCACGCTAATACTGATATTAGCATAATCATGGGGAGTGCGGTGCTCCACTCTGTGGCAAATCCCCAACTCAAGTAGAGTCAGGTAGGACCCAACTCGCCTTAAGCCAAGGACTTGTCACCTAGTTGAACTATAAACATACATCAATACATATTAAAGTAGTGGAAGCAGAAAATAGAATGCAACATCCACATGCATAGTATAAAAGAAGAAAAGAATACAGTAACTCATATCAAATGCAGAAAAATAAATACATCTAGAATTTAATTATTACAAATTGAATTTAATAGAAATAAAGATCTCTCAATCTCACTGCAAAAAAAAAAGAGAAAATCTATCTAAGCAGCAGTAGGAAGATCCTCCTCCTGCACCGGCTCTGATTCTGCAGCACTGTCGACGAACAACTCTGAATCTGACATTTGTCGGTATCACAAATGCCAGGGCCCTAGCCAACAAAAGAAAAATATTACAATTAGACAATTGTCTAAACACATTTTAGGCTATTTAAGTAACTGAGTATTTAAGATATCACACTTAAAGGTTTTAAACGTGCAAGCATTAAAAAGGTGCAACAAGCTACAAGAATGGGGTAGCTATAAACTAATCATTTATAGCTAATCAATAGGTATGTAAAATAATATGCAAAAATAACAACTAAATATGGTGAGGCTAAAAGCAAAAGTAACTATAACTACTGAAATAAATCTGATCCTAACATGCTTATGATCACATGGAGACATGCTGACTATAATAAGAACACAAGTGCTGAAATAGGCATGCAATTCTAGCATCCTCAACATGCTAATATTTTAGTACTAATCAATGAGAGAGTATATACAAGCATGCAGATTGACATGTAAAAGGCCACTGAGACATGTGGCAAAAAGTAAACTAAGTACATGCATGAGCAAAAGTAAATCCACTGAGACATGTGGCAAAGCAAGTCAAGCACTAAAAAAAAGGTCACTAAAGCATATGGCAAAGTAAAACAAACTTTGATAACTAAACTAAAGTAGCAATAAGCCTAAGACATAGTGCTTCCATAACAAAACAGGCCATACAGGACCTCTGAATTGAAAGTTCAACATATATCCATCCTAGGCATCCGCAGAGCTAGGTCTGAGTTGAACTTATAGAATAAGACTTGTATCCATCCTAGACATCTATCGAGCTAGGTCCGAGTCTATTATATAACAAAACTAGAACTGAAGAGGCAGACTAAGCTAGGACATACTCTACTAATTAAAAGCACTGAAAGAACTGAATGAATGCTTTTCAAATGCTAATTGAGGATGTATCTTCCATATCCTAAGTTTACCTATTATGCTCAAGGTACAAGGCTCAAAGTTCAAGGTGTGCAAAGCAATCAAAGTTAAAGTAAGCAAGAGTCTCAATCTAGACTCATGTAATATCCATTGTTGTCTACTTTATCCAAATCCAACTATTTTGAGAAGATACAAGTTTAGATCTCCAATATCCAGCTATTGAGTATAATCTCATATTTACGACCTTAATGTTAACATTAGAAGTTAACAAGTTCTAATTCATAATCATATGCTATCTATAAGAAGTTAAAGTAAATAAATTAATGACCTAATTATTATTATTTTCCTCTCTTAAAACCCAAATCTTGATTAAGGATTATGGACCCAAACTCCACTTTGGTGACCAAGTCCCGAATCCAAGGTAGTATACTAGAAAGGGTCTAGGGTTCACACTTTAAAACCCAAATTAAAGATAAGGAATCTCATAAGCCGAAGGATTCAGAAACTAAGATCTTAATTGAAAGGTCGCTCTACTGATTATAAGATAAAATAATTAATTAAGAACTAAGAATCTAAGATCTATATTCAATCTTTAGGATAATTACATTATTCTATAGACTGAATTAATCCTACACCCACATGGAGGCTTCAAAAGGATTAAATAGTTAATCAAGTAAGGAAATTCAAATGAAGGTAATTCAATTCAATCAGATGATCTAATGGCTAAGATCTAAGATCTAAGATTTAAGATTTGAAGTTTGATCACTTAGATCTAAACTAATAAGTCTAAGCTTTGGGGTTCTTTAAAGCTTTTACTTTTACTTTCTTTAAGACTATAATTCAAGAATAAGCTTTGGTAAGATATCTAGGATTGAAAACTTTAACTTTAATATTGATTATGCTAAGGCTTTTAGGAAGGGTCTTAAGATCGCTCAAGATCTTAAGAGCTTACTTAAGGGTTTTAAGATTAAAACACTAAGATTCAATCATGAGGTGATACCACTTAACAATTGGTGTTAATACATTTCATTAGTGATTATAATCATTTTACTTGAGATTCTTAGGGTTTAGAGGTACTTAAGCATATTTTGGTCAAAATTACCAAAATACCCCTCATAAGGCTAAAAGTGGGATTTTAGGATTTAATCATCCAAATTGATTCAAATCTATTTTATTGAGCTTCATATTGATTAATAAAGTAGGGTAACCACTTATCTTAGGGTTTGGATATTTAATTTAGCTTAATTAACATTAATCTCAAATTAAGGCCAATTCAGGTGATTAAGGAATTTTGGGCATACTAAAATGATTCAAACATATTTAAAGACTCTACTATACTTAAGGAAGTATTAGGAACTATGTTTATCCAATTCAGAGGTTAATCTAAGGCTTAATTCACTAATCTCATTTTAGGGCAATTAGGAGGTGATTAGCAAATTTAATGATTCTAAATTACTTTTAATAGTCTACATAGGTTTTAAATGGTCTCATGAGCAATCAGAGATCTTGATCAATATTTTTGGATATTAAATAAATTTAATATGATTTAAATACAAACAGAGAAAGATTAGGACATTATTTTTAATTTAACCATTGGATCATTGATTTTATTTTATATTATTATTCCTTTTATTTTTCTAATTAAAATGGAATATTGGATCATACCATTTGAATAAGTATTAATTGAATTATTTCATTAATACATTCTGAATGTTTATTTAAATTAGAGCCATAGGATATTTAATTTAAATATATTTATCCATAATTTACAGAAGGAAAATAATTCCATAATTCAATTTATCAACCCGGTCCAAAATCAGAAAGACGCGGGTCAGAGTGGGACCGACTGGGTTGGCCCGAAGCAATGTGGTGGCTAGAGCGATCAGGGGCAATTCAGGGAGAAGGCAACCGGCAAGACGTCCCGCCAAGGGCAGAAGGGAAAAATCGGGGTTTTTCTTGTACTGCCACGGGGGCTGGAGGTCGCCTGGTTGTCGGGGGGGGGGGGGACTAGACTCGGACGGGCGAGAGGTAGACAAAGATACACAGTGCTCAGGTCTTTGTTCGCCATCTGATGGATCGACCGTTGCGATTGGAAGGCTCTAATTGATTACTTAAATGGGACGGATGCTAGCTGTCAGATGCGTGGGATGGATCCGATGCTTAGGATTAGATCTTAACTCGAACGGATCCCACCGTTGGATTAAATGCGCTAGGATGCGTGCTAGCGCATCCATTGGCTAGATACCACGCGTCGCTGTCGGTACCCCGCAGCGGATCTGCCGCAGTCCTGACAGTAAATCCCAAATTAAAAAAAATTTAATTAAATATTTAATTTAATTAATATTAACCTATTTAATAATTAAATTAAATTCTATTAAATTCATAAATTCAATTTAGGACTAGATGAGCCCCAAAAACTTCCCAAAAATTCACCCTTAGCTAATTAGGGCATGGGGAATTCAAAAATGCAATCAGATTTTAATTTAGAGATCAATTTAATTTAGGTATTTTCAAGGGCTCAAAAATAGGCAAAAATGCTAAAATTCTCGATTTAGCTCCGATAAATTTCAAACTTTTAAGGTTAGGTTTAAATGACCCATTGAGTATAATGGAATCAAAACTAGAGCTTAGTTTAGCTTAATTAATCTGAATTTAGCTAGGGTAACAACTAGGATTGTTACAAAATCCTTCCCTTATTAGTGGATTAGGAATATTTATTCATAATCTAATGCTAAGTGAGGGATTGCCTAGTGACAACCACCACTTAATCTTAGATGATTAAGGGGCATCCGCCACAGTTGGTATCAGAGAACACCATAAGATATCAGATTGGAATTTGCATTTCTATCTACTTAATGGATTGTTCTCATGCCATACAATCACTACATGAATACTTGAAAACATCCATATTACCATAATTAAATGCTCAGAAGGAAAGGCTTGAAATATAAAATACTTTCATAGATAATAAAGCTTAAGTAAGAACAAACTTAAGGATTGACAAGTAGTTAACCAACTTAAATAAACATTCATAAAATTTATAGAACCAAAGAAACTAAGATAAAAGATCTTAACCTCTTTACTAAAATATTTGAATCATATTAAGAATTCGACTACCAAGTAGGCCAAAAAGATGGAAGATTTGTTGGAGGAGTTTCAGAAAGGAGAATTCGTACAATGGACAAACTTCTTCAGCATGCCATTTTAAGAAGACTAGATTTTCCCATTTAAATAAGTAGTCGTTAAAGAGCGTATGATCTATTAAGAGCTACACTAGGAACCTACTCCTCACATTAGGACCCTTTCCTAAGATTAGGAATAGATACTAGGTTAGATTTCATTCATTGAACAAAATAGGTTATTCAATGAATAAAATATTGGTTTTATAATTTTTAGATTTTTTATAATTTTTAGATTTTTTATAATTTCATTCTGATTATTTTATCTTTCAATCTTAGATTAAGAATAGGATAATCATTTTATTAAGCTTAATTTTTGCTTAATTAGATTTGCCTTAATTATTAGTTCACACTTAAGCTTAAAAACTCTAGATCCTTAGAACTTACCTTTGGATTATGTTATTAACTCCAATTCATGGTGTTTAACTCATAATCTCTAGTTTAGTAGATCTTGATCAGATCTTAGACTAGAACGTCTAAATTCATCAATTATGACATGATGATTTATTATTTAACATATAGTCGATTCTGATTGAACAAAATTAGAACATGATCAGTTCTAATTATTTTTAACTTATAAGGCTGTGCTTTTAAGTTATATAACTTGGAATAGTTATAATGGTTTAAGTAGAAAACAAATGATATCACCATGTGTAGTAGAGTCCTCTGCTTATTATTAAATCATTATTACTTTAGCATTCCTTATATTTTGTTCCTTATACCTTGAACATGTCATATAAAAAAATATTATTGCATGAAATGAAAACCTAGAATATTTATGATAACATTTGCATAGGGTTCAATTTCTGGCTGATTTTGCGCATTAGTACCCTATTAGACAGGGGGAAGATGAGATAAGGATTACTTAACATTTCTCATTGAGGAGTGTTGTGTTAAGTTGGAACCCAAATAGTCTTGCAAACGTGCTTGACTCATCAGCTACTTCTGCTCATGTTCACAGAAGTAAAAAAAAATAATTAAAATTTATTACATGTGTATGTACTGCCTTTCTGTTAAGTTATTTTTCCTTAGCCATTTATGATGCTAAGAAACTTTGTGCCTTAACCTCTTATGATGCTAAGATCCTTGTCGTGTTAGCCTCTTATGACGCTAAGAAATTTTGTCGCCTTAGCCACTTATGATGCTAAGAATCCTTTTGATTTCAACAGGCTAGATTAGCCCTCTTCCGATATGGCTATCATTACACACCTATTATTATTTTACTTTTACTGTTTTACTGTATACCGTTTACTGTTGCACTTTACTTCAGTCATACTTGCTATTTACTTATATGATGTTAGATTTCCTTTCTGCTTATTTATATGTACCATAGTTGGATTATTTACTTTTGAATCTACATATGTCACATGATCATCAGCATATTTATATTTAGACATTCTTTCAGTACTTTTCCTATTGTATTTATATATGTATGCCTAGCTTTATATTAGCTTATTTTTGAGGTATGTCTTTTGCCTCATAGTTATTTAGTTATAAATATATTATTTATAGCTTCCATACACTTCTATGTAGCTTGCTGCACATATTTATTTTGCTTGCTTAGTAATTTAAGTAAAATGGTGATATTAATAAATTAATAAAAGTTTATCAGCCTAAAATATATTTAGACAATTTGTCTAATAAGATTTTTCTTTCTTGGCTGGGCTCTAACATTGTGAAACCGACAATATCAGAATTTGAGCAGTTTGAAGACTTTGTGCTTAAGGAGGAGCCTTATCGTGAGGAGGAGCAGCAGGGTGGAGCAGAAGATATTTAGATCTTTATTTTCTGCTTTATGTGAGGCTGAGTGATTTATTTCTTTTTAAACTTATTTTAAAATGTTATAATAATACATGTACTCTTGATTATGTTTTCTTTATTATACTATTATTTTTGAGCTGTCTTACTATTTTTCTTACTTAGATTATGGTGAATTCGATGTAATGTATACTTTATTTACTTTTGCACTCAGTGATGGTATTTTATCTAGTAATTGATCTCTTGCATATACTCTGTGCACCTCTTTCCATTTTTAGTGGATTGTGGATTATACCTAATCTAATGATAAGCGAGGGATCTGCCAGAGTGGCACACCGCCCCTGGGGGTGGGGCGCCACAGTTGATATCAGAAACTCTACAAGGTGTCAAATTGGAATTTGCATTCCTCTTTACCTAATGGATGATTCTTCTGCCAATTAGTCATTAAATGAATACTTGAGTTACATCCAAAGCACCATAATTATGTGCTCAGAATAGTAGGTGTGAAATGCAAATACGTATATAAGTAGGATGAAATGCTCACATACAAAATGTAAATAGAAAACTTAATAAAATCTAATACTCAATCAAACTAATAGACTTTGATCTAACCTTTGGAATAATTAGACACTTGGAGATGACGCTCTAGTGGTACCTCAAAAGGTTTGAGGCTGTATGAGAATTTGATTACCAGTTTGGCCAGCGGTATGGAAGATACGTCAAAGGAGTATCGAAACAATGAGTTCAAGTGCTAGATCAAATACTCTAGCACGGCGTCTATAAAGGACTTGACTTCTTTAGCTTAGCTAAGGAGTGGCTGAAGCGCATAACCTTTGACATGGAAGCGATCGAGTGTCCCGACGACATTTGGGTTTCCATCGTGTTCCTTCTCCAGGATGACGATGCAGATTGGTGGAATGCTACCTTTTGGGCACTCACCCATAGAAGCGAAGGGGGGCAGCGTGAAGCTACTATCACAGATTTCTGCCGTACTTTCACCACAAAATATAATGGATAGAGGTTTTAGGATCTTTCTTCATGTTCTTTATTGTATTTTTCCTATTTCGTGTATTTCAAGTTCAAATGTGTAAGTGCAAGAACCTGTGTGTTTTGTTTCCTAAAATCCTGAAGTAATGTTATTTTTTAAATTCAGAAAGCATCATAAAGCCCACACAGCCCCTTCTCCCGCTATATCGAAAAGTTCATCAATTGAGATAAATGCTTTTCTTGAAACAATGCGAATGATGATTGACTTTTAGGCCAAACAGCCCCTTCCAGCATCACATAAAGTTCGCAAATAGATTCCTCCACAGTTTTCTCTAGCAGAGGACTCCCACATTCAATGGAAGATTATCCGCCACTGACACAGCTAGCTAGTTGAAGAATGTTGAGAAGAACCTAACTAGGATAAAATGCATAGTCTCAAAGGTAATTAGGCTTATTACTCATCTGCTGCAAGATGAGGCAGAATATTGGTGGGATCACATGAGGAGTACCAAGTTCACCGAGGTAAGCCTCGAGGAAATTTACTGGGAAGAGTTCGATGAAGTATTCAGAGAAAAATACATTCCCTTATCTGCCCGACGCAACATAGCAGATGCATTCCTAAAATTGCAATAGGGGAACCGCATCGTTGCAGCTTATGATGCCGAGTTCCGGCATCTCACCAGATTCACCACCAACTTAGTCCCTATAGAAGAAGATCATTTTCATTGATTTCATAGTGGTCTGCGTGCTTCTATCAAGGGTCAAGTGGTGCCTTTCCACTTGACCAAATACACCGAGCTGCTGGAAACAGCCAAGGTCTTAGAACAGCACTAGGCTAAGGAACCCAAGAGGAGTTTGGGATCGACTTCATACCGTCCGGATAATCCGAAGAGGACCAGAGTTTATCAACTTGAGGCTGAAGCGTCACCTACCAATCCTTTTGATAACTGCACTAAGGCACATCCCTATGGCAGATGCTACCATGAGAAGCGTATCTGCTTCACCGGTGGAAGGTTTGGTCATGGCTACACCTAGTGCAATATGAAAGTAACTGTTGACGGTGATCAAATTGTTCCCCCAAAGTGTTGACCAATTTTTGACTTATACCTCAAGAAACCCCAGGCGGCAGCAACCACCCAACCTTTTTCATTACCAGAACAGATCCAGAGGCGCGAGATATTTGTTGCACATTGCTCAAATGCTCCGATACCTCCACCACGACAGGCATACAACAAGCCTGTAGGTCCCATAAGAGTTTACACTTTCATACCCCTTAAGGTTGCTGAAGACAACAACATTGTTTTAGGTATGTAATTCTGAACTGATCTAGTCTTACTGTCAATATTTTCTTTAGTAATTAGTTAGCTTTCTGCATATATAACTAGGCTTATTAAGTGTGAACAATAAACCTTACAATGCATTATTCAAAACTGGATCTAGTCACTCTTTTGCGTCAGAAAGTTGGACCAAATCCCTTAATCTGCCACTATACCGCCTAGCTAGGCCTTTAAATGTTGGGTTACCATCTGGAGCTCATATGCTAGCTCATCAATTTTGTAAGGCACCAATCCCTATTAGTGATAGTGAATTTGAAGCCAAGTTAGTGGTCCATCCTATAGCCAATTTTTATGTTATTCTAGTAATGAACTGGTTGAGCCAACATGGCGCTACTATCAACTGTCAAAAGAAGAAGATCATGCTGGGCTGTGGTAGTCAAGCCAAGTTGTTCATTAGAAAGTTTAGCACTCGTGCATCGTTTATCAATGCCTTAGATGGGGAAAGATTTGTAATGAAAGGTTGTGATGCCTACTTAGTGACAATGCAAGGTGAGAAGAAGGAAACTATACCCATAAGTGAGAACATAATCGTCTGCAAATTTCATGATATTTTCCCTGAAGACCTGCTGCGTCTTCCACCGATTGGGGAGGTAGAATTCGCAAAAGAAGTTATTCCAAGAATTCAACCCATATCTAAAGTCTCTTATCGCATGTCGCCAAAAGAGTTACAGGAGCTGAACAGTCAACTTCAGGAATTGCTCGAAAAGGGTCTTATTCGACCTAGTTCCTCCCCTCGGGGTGCACCAATATTATTCGTTAAAAAGAAGGATGGTTCAATGCGGATGTGTATCAATTATAGAGAGCTCAACAAGGTAGCAATTAAGAATAAATATCTATTACCCAGGATCGATGATTTGTTTGATCAGTTAGCTGGAGCCAAAGTATTTTCAAAGATTGATCTGCATTCCGGCTATCATCAATTACATGTCAAGGATGAGGTCAATGAAAAGAGAGCATTTCAAAATCGATACGGACATTACAAATTCCTTGTAATGTCATTTGGTCTCACAAATGCACCATCAATTTTTATGGATTTAATGCAATGAGTGCTCAAGCCATTCTTGGATAAATTTGTCACCGTCTTTATTGATTGTATTTTGGTCTATTCTAAGAATGAAAAAAAACATGAAGATCATTTGAGAACATTACTGGAAGGATTGCGTGTGGTGCCCCACCCCTTAATCTACAAGATTAAGCTAAGGGATGGTGTGTCACTTTGGAAAATCCTTCACTTAACATTGGATTAGGTGTAAACCCTATTCCACTAGTAAGGAAGAGATAAACCAATGCATATATGCTATGTAATCAATCACTAAGCAAATATGGAATCAGAGTGTAGAAGCAAGTTAAAGTAAACATACATCTAATTTACCATAATAAATAGAGAAAATGTAGCATATAACTTAGAATAAATAGTATAGTAAGGAAACCACAGTCAAATAGTACCTATATTATTACAACATTAATTAAGTTGTTAAATGAACTAAAATAAAATCACTCATCCTCACAATAAGTAGAAAAGACTAAACAAGTTTGGCTCCTTCCTGATGCCCCTCCTCAAGATATTGCTCCACATCTGGATAAGGCTCCTCTTCAGCACCAAGCTTCTCAAATATATCCGATTCTGACATTGTCGGTTTCACAATGTCAGGGCCCCAGCTAACAAAAGAAGATTCTTATTAGACAATTGTCTAAGTATATTTTATGCTAAATATTTTTCATATATTATTAATATCACCATTTTACTTAGATTATAAAAATAAGCAAAGAATAAGGGTGCAGCAAGCATACAAAGGAAGGAATAAGCTATAAATATAACATTTATAACTAAATAAGATTTGAGAAAAATAGGCACACCTCAAGTAAACTAAGCAAGGATAGGCATACATGTATAATACAGTAAGTAAAAGTACTGAATGAACAATCTAATCCTAAACATGCTAATAATCATATGACATATGCCGATTTAAAAGAAATTAATCTAATAGTAGTATATATAAGTAAGCAACAAAGGTCTAGCATCCCATAATATACAAGTAAACAAGCAAAGCAAGATAGACTAAAGTCAAGTACGACGGTAAGCAAGAAACAGCGAACAGTAAACAGTAAATAATAAATAGTGAATAGGCAGTAAGTACTGCCATATCAGAAGAGGGCTAATCTAGCCTACTGATATCAAAAGGATTTTTAGTGTCAACACGGAGGCTAAGGCGACAAAATATTTCTAGCGTCATCTAAGGCTAGGCCAGAATAATAGAGCAAAAACTGACTTGAAGAGGCAGCAATCATAAATGCAGTAATGTTTTAGTTATTTACTTTACTTCTATGGACATATTCAAAAGTAGCTATGGAGTCAAGCACGTCTGTAAAACTATATGGGTTCCAAAATTGGCACAACACTCCTCAATGAGTAATGCAAAGTACTCCTTATTTTTCTTTACCCCCCCTGTCCATTGGGGTAAAATGCACCAGATCAACAAGTAACTGAACCCAATGCAAATGTTATCCTAATATTATATATTTTTATTTTATGCAACAATAATATATTGTATGACATGTCAATGAATAAGGCACAAAATACAAGGAATGCGAAAGCACAAGTAAAACAATAGTGAGCAAGGGACTCTACTATATATGGTAATATCAATTATTATCTATTAAACTATTCTAACTATTCCAAGTTACATAAGTTCAAGGTCTCCAATTCCTACTATCGAGTGTAAATTAGAAGTATGGCCTTATAATTTAAAAATAATTAGAACTGATCAGGTTCTAATTCAATTCAATCAACATCGCCTGCAAGTTAAATAGGAAATCAACACATCCTATTTGATAAATTTAGACGTTCTAAACTAAGATCTGATCAAGGTTCGCTAAAGCTAGGGATCATGAATTAAATACCATGAATTGGAGTTAATCACATAATCCAAAGGGTAAAGCTTAAGGACTAAAAGTTAAGTCTAAATATAAACTAATAATCAAGGCAAATTCTATTAAGCACAATCAAGCTTAATAAAATGATTCTCCTAATCTTAATCTAAAGTTAAAAAATAAAATAATCAGAACTAAAGTATGAAAGCTTAGAAACTAATAAAACCAAGGTATTATTCATTGAATAACCCACCTTATTCAATGAATAAAATATAACATAACATATATTCCTAATCTTAAGGAAAAGATCCTGAGGTGCAAGTGAAGTTTCTAAGGAGCTCCTAATAAGGGACTTAAGGGTTGTTAAGAGTTGATGATAGTTATTACATTACATTCCTTAATTGCTGGACTATTTTGTTTAAGGAAGTTATGATGTGAGGTTTAAACTATGTTAGAAGCTCATAGATTTTACTTAGAAAAATTCTCAAGTCTTTAAAGGGAATTTCACCAAATTGCTTAGTTATGGGGTTAAGGGTTCTAATTTGATCACAAAATGGTTTTATTACTGATTTAAATAATTTAAAAGATATTTTAAGGGCTAAGAACACTTAACCTAAATTTTGGGCAGAATGACCATTTTGCCCCTATTTAAGGGTCCAAAAAGTTACTTTTTGCTTTAGGGCTCTTAATTAGATTTTCTTACTTCTAAATGATTCCTTACTATCTAACATGAAGGTAGATAGTAAATACACACAATTTGGACAAAAAATGGGTCATATAGGTCCAAACTAAAGAATTTGACCCAAGGGACAATTTAGTAATTTTCTCTTAATGGAATCTAAAAATTTATGCAGTTTATTGTTGTAACAACCCATGTTGTTACCTTGGTTGATTAGGACTAATCTAAGTTCTAATCTTGATCCTAAGTATTAATCAAGTCATTAGGAGTTAAATTCTAAGCCCTAGTCCATATCGGGAGTCAAACTGATCGAATCCTAATTTCTGAAAAATCCAGAAACTCTAAAATTTGACCATAATATTTTAATAATATTTAATAATAGGAAAATAATATTAATAATAATTTAATAATATTTAAATACCCAAAAAAATAGGAAAATTAAATACACATCAGAATTAAAATCCGACTTAACCGTTGTGTTCCTCACCCTCTAATTAGCTAAGGGTGAAATTTTGAGATTTTTCGGAGCACATTTATAAAATCCAAATTTCTTTATTTTAAATAATTAATTACTTAAATTAATTCAAAGTAAAAATAAATTCCATTTGGATTTCCCTCCTCTTTCTTTAAAGCTGCTATCTCCCCCTCCTTTCCTAGCAGCTTCCTCCCATTCCATGCACTCAACTGGCTGCTATTATTTTTTTTCTTCCCATCCATGCTGATGGGAAGGCTCTTAATGGAACCTTGTCCCCTCCTCTCCATTAAAAGAACCTTAGCTCTTAGCCCCATGTTTTTCCCTATCTCCCTTGACAAGCTGAGCTCCTCTCTTTCCTTTGTTGTACTTACTGCTGGAAGAAACCTCAGCCCCTCCCTCTTCTTGCTAGTAGTTGAAGAAGAAGAAGAAAGGACCTCTCAAGCTCTTAAGCATTAATTAGAGAAATCTGCCATTGTCAAGCCAAGGTACTTCCTTTCCCCCATTTAATATATTTAATGACTACTTCATTTCACTCTTATGCCTAGTTTGCATCCTTAGGAATCTGTATTTAAGGTATGGAGTTCATTAGAGCTCATTAAAGTTGCAATTTTAGGAAGATAAGGATATCCTGTTTATTTTCATTTCTGCATACCCAGTCATTTAACCCCGTGGTTTGCATTGATAACTTAATATTTTGGTGTTGGTTTTGGTATTAATGGAAAGGTCTTGAAAAAAGATTTCCAATGGTATATGGTACCGCACGTGAGGTGCTCTAGGTTGAGAGTAATTGAGCCCGAAAGTTTACCCATTGCTGTTTTCGCACAGGCAAAATCATTGTTTGGCTCTCCAGCACGCTGCAACGCCCTAGTTTCGTATTAGGCTCCGCTATAGCGCACCATAACACCTAAGTTGCAATTTTGGGTCCGCTACAGCACGCTCCAGCGCCCAAGTTTCTTGTAGGGTTCGCTTTAGTGCGCCATAGAGCTTAAATTGCGAATTTGGGTCCACTACAGCGCGCTCCAGCGCCCAGAAATATTAAAATGACCATAACTTGGTCATCCAAACTCTAAATTTAAAAATTTAAAGTACTAGATAGCTTAGAATTTCAGTGTCTATAATAATTTAAGATAATATTTAGGTTGTAACCCTTAGAAAAATTAGAAATAACCAAAATACCCCTAACTATAATTAGGTCATAACTTGACCAATTGAAGTCCAATTTGGGTCTACTCCCAGTCAAAGTACTTAGTGTGATATAGGTAAGCTATAGCCATTAAGTTGCTAAATTTGAACATCAAATAAAAGAGTTAGCTTTTTGACCCCTCTTAACTTAGAAAATTGCCAATTTACCCTTAGAAATTCAAATGGCTATAACTAATTCCTTGGACCATAGAATTTAGTATTCTTAGACTCTATAGAATCCTTGAACAACAACAAATAGTAAACTATATAAAAATTTAGATTTTATTAAGTGCAATTTACTAAAATACCCCTTAGGTTAAAAACTCTAGTTTGGACCTATAGGACCCATTTCTTATCCAAATTTGGTGTACTTACTATCTGTCTTCATATTAGATAGTAAGGAATCATTTGACAATAAGAAATCCTAATTTGGAGCCCTAAATCAAAAAGTAGCTTTTTAGATCCTTAAGTAAGGCAAAATGGTCTTTTTACTTAAAATTTAGGTTAAGTATCTTTAACTCATAGATTATCTTCTAAGTCAATAAAATAAGTATTAAAATTGTATTAGAATCCTCTAAGTGAGTAAAATCAGTTATTAAGTCAAATTTATTAAAATCCTCAAAATTTCTCTAAGCCTTTTCCTTAGGAAATTCAACACCTTATAATAAGATTATTCCTAAGATTTACGAATAACGGGGTTATTCAATGAATGAGTCCTTAGTTTTATTAGTTTATAAATTTTACAACTTATTTAGATTATTTTGTCTTTCAACATTAGATTTAGGATAGGAGATTCATCCTATTAAGTTTGATTTGCTTAATAGGATTTGCCTCAATCATTAGTTCACATTTAAATTTAACATAGATCTTAAGTTTTATCCTTTTTGGATTATGTGATTAAGTTCAATCTCGTGGTGTTTAATCCATAATCTACAGTTTAGTAGATCTTGATCAGATCTTAGGTAGAATGTCTAAGCCATCTAATTAGGACATTCTGATTCATTTCTTAACCCATAGTCGTACTTGATTGAATTAGATTAGAACATGATCAGTTCTAGTCCTTTTAGAACTTATAAGGTCTTGCTTCTAAGTTGCACTCGATAATAAGAATTGGAGATCCTGAACTTGTATCACTTGGAGTAGTTAGAATGGTTAAATTAGAAAATAAATGATATCACCATGTTTAGTAGAGTCCCTTATTTATTATTTGACTTGGTGCTACGCATTCCTTGAATTTTATGCTTGTTTTTCTTGGACATATCATATAAGAAAAATGTTGTTGCATGAAAATGAAAACTTAGAATATTAGGAGAACATTTGCATTTGGGTTAAGTTTATGATGGATTATGGTGCACATTTACTCCAATGGACTAGGGTAAGGTGAGATCAGGATACTTAATACCACTCATTGAGGAGAGTGTGTTATGCTTGGGACTCGTTTAGTATTGCAGACATGCTTAACTCCTCAGTTATTTTTGAAATTATCCACAGAAATAAAAGTAAAATAACTAAAAGATATTTGCATAGTATTATCTGCATCTTCAGTTATACAGTGTTATATTATGATATGATTGCCCTAGCCCATAAAGGCTATGGGTATAAATATATATATTGGGACAAATTGGCCAATTCTTCTGATATGGTAGTTATACGTTTCTTTACAGTTTTTTAGCTTACTATTTATTATATTATTGATGCATGTTATTTCAGTCACCTGTAGTGGCATTATTTTACCTGCTCACTTGTATAGATATATGTATAGGATGCTAGACTTTACTGTTTATTATATGTACCATTTCAGATTAATATTTTAAATTAGCATATATCAATGATCATCAGCATGTTTAGGTTTAGATTTTTCTTTTCAGTATTTTCACTTACTATATTACATATGTATGCCCTACTTTATTTAGTTTACTTGAGGTGTACTTTTTCCTCAATTCTTGCTTAATTATAAATATTATATTTATAACTTATCCTCATCCCCTTGTATGCTTACTTGCTCCCATGCTAGATAGATATTTCATTTGGTTTAGAGTAAAATAGTGATATTAATAAATGCTTAATATATTCTTGTTTAGCCCTTAATGAGAAAATTGAGTGAGTTTTACAAAATTTGCATGAACTGTATGGCTTTTATTATGTAGATACACATAAAACTATTTTTGATTTTTTAAATTGTTTGTTAATATTTCAAGCCAGCTCTAGTTCAAGTTATTTTGAACTAGGAAATTCAATTTTAAGATATTTTGATTTTTTTTTGGAGTCTGCTTGTGCTAACCAGCTTATTAAATTAGAGATTGAGCTTTATTTGGATGAGGATTGCATTAAGTTGCCTCAAGAACAAAGATCTTCATTTGATATTTTATAATGGTGGAAAATGATTTTCTTAAAATAGCCTAAATTATCAAAGGTGGCTAAGGATATTCTTACTATTCTTGTTACAACATTTGCTTCCAAATCTGCATTTAACGCAGGCAGTCATGTACTTGATGATTATAAAAGTTCATTATCACCAAGTATGGTTAATGCTCTTATTTGTATGGAAAATTGGCTTATTGGGAGTCAATCCAATCTTGCACACTTGGATGAAGCTGTAAAATTTTGAGTTTGATATATTTAATTTACAAGAGAGATAAGAGTATCGTACAAGTTTAATTAAATTATTTTGGTTTTTTTTTGTATAGGAAGAACAACTAACATGTGCTTTACCAGATGATGTGATGTATGATCTATTTAATTGAACCGAGTGGTTCAAGTGGTTATTTAATTATGAGTACTTTTGAGTGTGCTATACTTACATTTTTGCAAAACTTTTAAAGGCATATATGATATAACTTTTATGTGCTCCACTGCTCTTGATTATATTATAGAATTATAAGGCATTTTTTATTTTTATATTTAATCATCAAGTTATAATATTATTTATTTAGTTCAAATACTCATTATTGAATACTGACTATTTTTATTTAGATTCTTATATAAGCATGTTTGTGGTGGAAAATGGACTATGATGATAAATAATCATTTCATATTAAATATAATGTGATATTTAGACACTTTTATAGAAACTTGTGATTGCTTCAAATTTTTATTTTTTACTAAACTACTTTTCATTTCAAATTTATGATATTATATTACTATGGTTGCTGACTTGGTGTTGATTTTGCCGATGCTATTTGGGCTACTACTGCTGCCTCTATTGCTATCTCTACTACAGTGCTGCTACTGCTACCTTAATTATGATTATTAATTTTTTTTTACTACACTACATTTATTTTCAAATATGTGATGCTATATCGATATGGTTATGATTGTTGCTTTAGCTGATGTTGCGTTGGTTTTTGCTTCTTAGGCTGCTGCTGCTAAGGCTGCTACTGCTTGGGCTGCTATTGCCTTGGCTACTGCTGCCAGCTGCTTAGGCTGGTGTTACCTCTGTTGCTGCTATCTTTGGTGTTGCTGTCTATGGTGATACTGCTTTGCTTACTACATGTTTAAAAACTTTAAAATTCATAGACTTTTTTTACTATATTACATTTATTTTATTATTATATTGCTATAGTTATTATAGCTTTGGCTGGTGTTGCTTTGGCTACTACTTAATGGGCTACTGCTGCTTAGGATACTGCTACATGATGCCTGGGATGGTGTTGCCTCTGCTGCTGCTCCCTGTGTTGCTGCTACTGTAGTTTATAGTATGCTTAAGAACTCTAAAATTCATAGACTTGTTTTTACTATTATGCATTTCTTTTACTGCTATATTGATATGGTTATTGTAGTTTTGGCTGGTGTTACTTTGGTTACTACTTCTTGGGCTGCTATTGCTTAGGCTACTGCTACCTATTGTTTGGGCTGGTGTTGCATCTGCTGCTGCTCCCTGTGTTGCTGCTGCTTTAGTTTACAGTATGCTTAAAAACTTTAAATTTCATAGACTTTTTTTTTTACTATTATGCATTTATTTTACTGCTATATTGATATGGTTATTGTAGCTTTGGCTGCTGTTGCTTTGGCTACTACTTCTTGAACTGCAGCTGCTTAGGCTGTTACTATTTGGGCTACTACTACCTGGGATGCTGCTGCCTGGGATACTGCTACCAACTGCCTGGGCTGGTGTTGCCTCTACTGCTGCTCCCTCTTCTACTGTTGCTGCCAGTTGTCTCTGCTGCTGCTGATTTAGTTTACTGCATGTCAAAAAACCCTAAAATTAAATAGAAGTACAAAGTATAAATAGAATTATAACATCAACTTGCATTTGTAGCTTGAACTATAAAATATGCAAACAACTTACTATAAGACTAAAAACTTTGAAAAAACATAAAAAAAATGTGATGAAATATTAAACAAATTGTTAGACTGTAAATATATAAGACTGTAACTGTAAAAACACAATTCTATCTCTCAGTTTAACCTTAAGAATAGAGTTGCATGATAATAAATTATTAATTGCTGATACTTGGGCTGCCTCTACTATATTCCTAAAAAGCATATATAGAATAATATAATATACATACTTTAAAAAGACTCATAAGTCACAAGTCACAACTTATTGCATGTCTAAGAATTTTAAAATGCATAAAATATACTTATTGCATTGTTATTATAATATCATTGACTAATTGCTGCAATGTTGTAACATCTTGTAAGTTGTAATATCTTTTATATTTTATTAAGTATTTGAACTTATTTTTTTGTTTTTATTTGTTTGATTTTAATTTGAGTAATTATTTGAGATGGCTAGATAGGGTCTATAATAAATGATTATGATTGAGTAATGACTGCTATGCTAAGCCTCTTAGGCTATAGCTTTAAGAAGTTATGTTTATTTGAGTCATTGAAAAAGAACAACATAATCATAATCAGAATTAATCAATGACTCAGTTAGATGATTCAGATCTTTTGGTGCTAATTTAGATAAGTATTTGTAATTTTATTTTTTATTTACAATTTCTTGTATTTTTCACTTGAGTTATTATATTATCTGTTATGCAGATTTTACAGGTTATTGGTTGGCTACTTGGCTTGTAAGTTGCTACTTGGATTAGATGCAGTTATGTAGAGTTACAATTTTGGCAGGCTTGAGTTGTTGCTGCTTAGATCATTGTTGCATCAGCTTCTTGTTTATATTAAATTAATGTATAATTTTATTATATTTTGTTTGTGAATTGTGGCAAATATTTGTGAATTATGGCAAATGTATATGAAACTATGAATTAATATTTTAGCAATATAGCCCCAATTTAATTTGCTGAATTTTAATAGTTTATGTACTGTTTAAGGTACTTTTTATTTCTGAAATTCATAACTTTTCTTAAAAAATACGTTCGAGTGTGGCAATATAAATAAAAACATGTAGTTGCCAAATATATATTTTATTTTCTATCACAATTAATAATAATCTCTACTTTATGATATTTAAAATATGTATTACATATCACAATAAAATTTTATATTTTATTTTGGCACATTGTGTAGAACAGAAGGTATCAAGGTACATCTACCTTGATTTAGTAAAAGTTTTCCTTATAATTAATTTCAACCAATACCAACTCTCTCTAGGGTAATGGCATGGCATCCTTATAACTCCTGTGGGTCTGCCCAACCAAAAAATACTTATGCAGGTCTAGTGACAAAGAATCTTCTCTTACCAAACATTTATTTATGATGATATAACTTTATATAAGACATCATAACTTTCTCAACTGTGTGATAAAAATTAATAAAAGTGATAATAACTTTAATAGCTGCTTTCAAAAATAATTATTAGTTTGCCAAAAATAGAAATTAAGAGGCTCTTAGCTAAGCAGTAGCATGTAATAAAATTAGCATATAAATGTATTTTATGATATGGGTACTTATTTTTTATTTCTTTAAATTGTGCAAGTGTTGATCTCTCTCGAATCAATGTATATAAAATTCTTGTTAGAAAAATTGTGCATTTATAAATTTTATTTATTTTCTAATATTTATAAAATTCTTCATATGGGTACGTATTTTTATTTCTTAAACTCGTGCATTTATAATTTTATTTATTTTATAGTATTATTAATAGGATAATTATTCTTTTTATCCTCTCTCTCTATTATTATTATTATTTTGATTTTACTATTAGTAAAAATAATAAAAGAAAAGGACTCATTATAATATAAGAAAGAATTAATAATAGTTCAAGATAATTATTAAAATAATAATAATAGTTAAGAGAATTTGATAATAATTAAAATGGAATATTAGAATTATTATTATTATTATTATCAATCATGATAATAATAATAAAGATGTTAATAATTTATTATTATCACTATCAATAATAATAAGGATGATGATAATATATTTCATTAGTATGAGCATATAATATGATTCTTATTATTAATAATGAGGATTATAATATTGAAATATTATTTTGTCTTTTAGAAATAATAATAAAAATATATTAATAACTAGAAAGAAATTATTCTTACTATTGTCAATAATATTATTGAAGGTGAAAATAATAATAATAAATGAGTAAAAAGAAAATATTTTAATAATAATAATAATAATAATAATAATAATAATAATAATAATAATAAAGATGATCGTAATAATAATGTTATTTATTATCATTATTATCTTTGTCAATAATAATAATAATAATGATAATAATAATAATAATAATAATAATAATAATAATAATAATAATAATAATATGTGGTTATTATTATTATTATTAAGGATAAGAAATAAGTTGTTAAAGAGATGATAATAATAATAATAATATGAACCTTATTATTATTATTATAAATATAATAATAATAAAGATGATGATAATAATAATAATAATAATAATAATGGTGTTATTATTATTATTAATATTAATGAGTAGAAATACATATCATTTTTATTATTTTAACAGTAATAATAATGATAATAATACTAATAATAATATGGAAGTATTATTATTATTAGCAATATTAATAATAATAAGGAAAATGATAATAATAATATTACTATTATTATTTTTATTATGAGTAGAAAGGAAATATTATAATAACATTAATAATGATAATAATAAAAATAATAATAATAATAATAATGAAGATGATAATAATAATAATAATAATAATAATAATAATAATATTATTATTATTATTACTATAATTATTATATGAGTAGATAAGAAATATACTAATAGTAATGATGATGAAGATGATGATGATGATGATAATAATAATAATAATAATAATAATAATAATAATAATAATAATAATAATATTATTATTATTATTATTAGAGAGGAAAAATTATGATAATAATAATAAATAAGATAATGATAAGAAAATATTATTTTATTAACATTATCAAAGATAATACTATTAATAAAACTGATAATATTTAAATAATGATAATCTAATTAAAAAATAAATTAATCTTTATCAATTATATCTTTCATTTTTTTATGTTTCATATGTTATCTTTCATTTCCCTTTTATTTCACCAAAGTCCGATTCTATTTCGGCCATCACCCTTCAACAAAACCTACGTAAACCCCGATACCAACCCTCTTCACTATTTATAATCCCCTCAAATAGCTAAAAAAGTATCTAAAATTTTTTCCCTAGATAGCTAACACCCCCATAAATATTCTCCAACATTGTAAGCCATTCAGACTTCGTTATACCCATTAAATGTCTTCCCATATTTAAATGATCTCTTACGCACACATAATTGTCTTGTTCAACTTCATGCCACCACATCTTTAAATATATTTCATAGCATAATGGAAGCTCTACCATCCTTTTTTTGAGGAAAGCATTTATAGGTAGTCTTCTCCTAATGATTAATTTAATAGGTAAATATGCAAGAATTAAATTATCTCTTAGTTTGAATTTTGCATTTATCAATTAATTGAAACTTGTTGGCCCTTTAAGCATTAGATATTTTGACTCACTTAGGGTTTTCCTTAAGTTTTATTATTATAATAAGGTGTTGGCAAATGGCACAACAGATCTTAATAACCATGCTACTAGATTTTGCAAATGGGATCCCTTTGTTGATATGACACATGATATACATAAGAACCTGATATGGATAAACTTCCCAAATCTAGGATTGTAGTATATAAGAAGATAAATGTTGTTTTTCATTTCAAAGGCTATTGAAAGACAAAGTCAACTTTACAAGAATATTGCCACTCATAGGAATTATTACACCTAGATTCTTAGTTGAAATGGATGTATCGGTGAAACTTCCTCTAGTAAAGGATACCATCATAAAATTGCTTATGAAAACTTACCATTTTTGTTATTTTTATTCTACATTTGGGAATATAAAATTCACTTTTCAATTACTTTATGAATTTACAACTCTAATTCTACTTAGGAATCCCAATAATTAGTGCACAATCTTTCTAATGTGAAGGTGCAAAATGTGGGTTTTCATGGGTCTACAATTCATAAGTCTGTTGTGTAATAAGTTGGGGTCTTAAATCTAAGTTTGTTCCCACTATATTTAATAAAATTGTTACATATAATAATAGTTTATATAGTGATATATATTTGAAGATTAGTTCTAATGATTATAGCGTGGATGAGTGAGCTTGTAAATTTGAGTATTGGCAAATGTGTTCCACCTAAGAACTCTGAAAGTAATGAGAGTGCGGGGAAGCCACTGTCCAAGTTTGAGCAGCTAATTGAACTAAGATTGCCAAGGGCTCCCAACACTGGACATTTGTAGAAAGGATGTTGAAGGAGAGAAATAGAGAGGAAAACCAAGGAATTCAAGAGGTTGTGCAACTTAAATTTTGAAAATAAATATTTAGAAAAAAAGAGGGTTTAAATAATTGGAGGCTTTAGGGAGGTTGAAGTTGGTTAAACCACTCTAGGGTAGATTCTAAGCCTAATGGGTGACTAGTTCAAGCTCAAACCTTAACCCAACCAAAATTAAACAACGGATGTAATTGAGCTTAGGAAAATCTTTTTAGTTTACTTTGACACAAGAAATTTGCCAGAAAGTGATCTGACAATGTAATGGTGTGGTTCAGACTGCCAGACATAAAATTAGGTTTTAGGTCTCTTAAATAAATCAACATCAATCTACGCAAATCCAGGTTCCATTTACATATAAGCTTCAGGTGAAGGTGTTTGGACTATGCTGTAATGAAGGTGATGCTTCGGCAATGAGTTTCCAACCAAAAGTGAATTTAAATAGAGGTGGTATTATGGCTAATCATGGTAAATTAAGGTAAAAATTATATATCATCATTCTCCATTTTCTATAAAGAGGGGAATCTGATCAAAATTAACAAGTTAAGCCACAATATTAAGAGGCCCAAATTTCCTAACCCTAGTGCATCGGAGAGAGACTCGTCAAGGATGAAGACACTGTAGCTTTGAGCTAGGGGGTCAGCTTAGGTAACGGTCCGGCCCAATCCTGACCATTGTTCTGCTAAGAGTCTATAATCTAATGGTTAGTGACATAATAATATAAATAATACTAATTTTCCATCTATTTTGTCTCTCAAAGTATGCAGATATGACCCATCTTATGTTGATTTATTAGACTGTTTCGATCTCTATCGTTTATCTTGATGAACGAATGTGATTCCTTTTGCAGTTCTAATATATCCTTACCTTCTGATCGAATGTGATGATTCGACGCTCAAGTACCATTATGTAGTTTAATTATGGGATACTTTGCTATAAATAATTTCTAATGCTTAATTTAATGATTGCAAATTGCATTTTATGTATTTTTCATTTATTTTAAGTCTATAAATTATAAAATTTTCTTAGGAGTTGTAGTTGATAGTATGGAATCTATTGACATCTAGATTTTTGAAGAGTAACTTAATTTTCTTAAGCTTAAATCTCTTAAAACTTTTTAGGATATCCTATTGATCGATATTTTATCAAATGTGAACAATAAGTTTGCCTTAAGTTTTGTTATCAAACGAAGGGGACAATTAGAATTTTCTCCTAATGAAAATGAGAATTGCTTAAAATATTTAATTAATGTAAATTAATATGTTTAAATTTGTTTTTGGGTTGTTAAAGACACCATGAAGAATCTAACAAACATGCTTACAAAAGTTCTCATAATGCAGGAGTTCACTTATTGCAAGATGTTGGTGATCATTGAGGATTAGCATTGTCGCTCTTTAATGAAATACGAGCAATTTAATTTATTTGGGAGGGTGATACGACAGCCCTCTTGGATGATTAGCAGTCACTTCACTTTGCTGTGAAGTCATCTCTCATAGGACAAATATGAGAGCCAAGAAGATTTGTGAAGATTTAGTTAAATCCATTCTTAACAAAGCATTTTCACTAATTTACATGTGATTTGTGACTAAGAGTGTGTTTTGACTAAGAAAATGTATTTTTGACTAACAAAATGCGCTTTGACCAAGAAAAAATGTTTTGTTTTGAGTCTATTATAAATATCCACAACAAATGAAAGGAAAATATGGCCAAATAGAAGAAAAAGAGCATTTTTTGGGCCAAAAGCAACACAAAGATGAGTATAATAAGAAATGCTTAACCAAGAGAGCATAAAGAATATGTTAATTTGATGGAATGCTTGTGCTTAACCCAGAAATGTGATAGTGCAATAATATTTAGCTTTAAATTTCCTTCCATGCAGCCCTAACTAAGACAGCCACGATTAACAAGAATGGGTGGCAGCAGAGAAGAATTCCCATAGGGAAGAGTGGGTGGCAGCAGAGAAGAATTCCCATAGGGAAGAATTCTATTGAATCCTCCTACAACACTTTTATATATTTACGAGAGGCACCTCTTAAACTGGTTGCGAAGAGCTTTTCCGAAAAGTTGAGCAGAAGTTTCCTTTCCCTGCGAAGGACTGAAAGCAGCCGCAGCTGATCGCCCGAACTTGAAAACTTAAGAAAATACAGGTGTTGATAAAAATCAGGCGAAGCATGAGAAAAAGCCCTTGCTTTGCTTTTCTCCTCCCCGCGATAAAAGCGACAAATGCCAAAGGCAAGCGGCTGAAAAAATTGCAGAGGATCGGACAAAGGCGCAAATTTCTCCGCGCGGGGGCACAGAAAACAATCTCCCCCAATAAGGAAAACCATAAGAGAAAAAATAAAAAAAAGGAAAAAACAAAAAGCGTTTGGTCGACGGCGGCAGCTGCGGTCGGCGAAAGGTGAGGTCTCATCGGAATCTTAAAAAGAAGAGACAGAGGAAGGGTTAGAAAGAGATAGAGAGAGGGCACGCGAGGTGACCGACGATGACGGGTCACCTCTCTGCCGCCGGTCCCCAAGATGCCCAACACTCGCCTCGATCCCGGCCTCCAACGCACGCCCGCTAACTATTTTGATATAATTGTTTTTACGCTGAGCAAAAATTTATATAAAGTCACCTTCTATTTATATGCAAAAATAATACCGATATAAGTGATTTTCTTTTTCATAGTTTAAGTAATTAATAAAGTTTTTTTCTTATAGAAAATTAGCTTTATGATAAATTAGAATTAAATTCGGAGGAATGCTATTTAGATTTATTGATATAGAAATTAATAAAATTTAAATAAATTTTATTAGTATTTATTTATTTATATTAAAATAATATAAATATTTTTTTTAAAAATTTATATTGAGAAATTGTGGGGTGCCACATAGTAGCATTTCTCTTAAATATATTATATATATATATATATATATATATATGATAACATTCACATCACCTTAGGTTAATGCATACAAAGAAATTTAAATTTAAGAGTTATTTATGAGAAAAATGCCCCGTGCGCGCGTCCTTTAAATTCTAAGCAGAGCCGAAGTTCTGTGAGAGCGAAAGAGAGAGAGAGAAGAAAGAGAAGGATATATCTGCGGCAAAGACGGGTGTTCCGGTGTGGATGCTGGGGATGGGCACCGGCGGGCATTGGGAAGACGACATGAGGCGTCTTCTCGGCTTGCTCTTCCACCAGGTTCTCAATCCTCCTCCTTTTTCACAAGATATTTCCATTTGGATTGCATAAATATACAAGACGCATGAGGGTGCTGTTTGGATGTGCCATTGAAGGGAGTGCTGGACGAGCAGTTCATGCAGCTGCAGCTGCTGCAGGACGATTCCTCGCCCAACTTCGTGTCCGAAGTCTTATCCATTTACTTCAGAGAGTCGGAGAGGCTGCTCCGAAACATAAGAACGCTGCTGTAACAAACTCTCCCAACATATTCAATACTCGGTGGGAGTTTTGCATGCAATCATGCTCGCCTCATTGTATGTATTATAGGGCGGAGCGTGAGTGTACGGACTACGGGAAGATAGTGGCGCATTTGAACCATCTTATGGGCAGCAGCTCCAGCATTGGCGCCAGTCTTGTCCGCACCGTCTGCGTCGCATTCCGCGCTGCCTCAGAGCGTTGCCATTGGACCGGGTACTCTCCTCCTCTCCTTTAATTCTACACTTTTCTTTTATATACATTATATATACACAGCGCTCTTAGAATTTTTATTACAAAAGGTGCCTACACTCACTAGCTGTGCTCGAACATGAGTATTGCTACCTCAAGAACAAGCTACATGAACTCTTTCAGGTATAAATATATGTAATATATACATGCATAACACACACACACAATATTGTATAATATTACACAATAACTATAGTCATGCTTATTTTGTTCTAAATATTAGCTTTACATGCCTGAACATTTAACAGATAGAGCAGCAGAGAGTGATGGCGGCTGGAGTTCGATACCACCCTCCTCAATAATGAGCAAGGCGATATCAACTTACAAAGAAAAGAAGGAAAAACAGAAGCAAAAATAGAAAGAAAAACTGGAGGAAAAAGAGAATGAAATGATACCTTAGTTGTTGGGTTGTATGCTAAGTTCTAATCAATTAGATTAACTTGGAGTAAGAGTATTTATTTATTGCTAATTAGTTAAGTACTCGTTAATCAATAACAAACTTATAATTACAATTACTTACAAAACAACCCATTTTTTGTTTTATGAGCTCAACATGTTACAATGCAATCCATTAAAGTTTTTCATATTGCTAGTCAATCATATGTTGTGCTGCATATATATATATATATATATATATATATATATATATATATATATATATATATAAATGCTGGTTAGACTCGCTGAAGTGGCACCCAAAAAAGCTCATTCAATGAAATTTTTGCCCGTATTAGGTTGTGCCACTGATCCAACACTGGATAGTTAATGAGTCAAAATTTTTATCAAAGTAAAGTGTGATAGGGCGCAAACAGAGGGAATACTAATGCTGAAAATTAAAACTAAGGATCCATATTCATACATCCAGAAAAAATTAAAAAACTTTCTCCGCAGAAAATAAAAGAAAAATGCATCCAGAATAGTTATAATATAAATTGATATGAAATAAGAAAAAATGTCAATTTTCTTCCTCACTAAATGTAACAACCCAAGTTGTTACCCTTATCGATTATGACTAATCTAAGTCCTAATCTTGATCATAAGTATTAATCAATTCATTAGGAGTCAAATTCTAAGACCTAGTTCAAATCAGGAGTCAAACGGATTGAATCATTATTTCTGGAAAATTCAGAAAGCCTAGAATTTCCCTATCTAAATTGACATCAAATAAAAAATCGGACTTCGCCATTGCGCTCACTGCTCCCAAATTAGCTAGGGGTGATATTTTTGAGTCAATCGGAAGTCGTCGAAATTTTGACAAATATTTTAATACTATTTAAATACCCCAAAAAATAGGAAAATTAAATACTTGTCGGAATTAAAATCAGACTTCTCCGTTGCGATCCTCACTCTCGAATTAGCTAAGAGAGAAATTTTGGAATTTTTCGGAGCACATTTATAAAATTCAAATTTTTCTTTATTTTTTGAATTCATTTCTTAAATTAATCAAAATGTTTCATTTTCCATCTCTTTTTCTCTTACTGATCCATATGCTCAGCCTCCTCCTCCTTCCTAGCAGCTTCCTTCCATCCCATGCACTCAAGTGGCTACTGTCATTTTTCTTCCCATCCATGCTGATGGGAAGGCTCTTAATGGAGCCTTGTCTCCCCCCTCCCCCCTCATCTTCCTTAAAATGCAGTTTCAGCTCCTCTTCTTCCTCATTTGCTCAGTTGAAGCTCTCCCCCTACTTCCTATTCTTGATGTGCTAGCTGTTAAAGAGAAGTTCTACAGCCCCTCAAACTCTTAAGTTCTCAAGGATCCATAGAAGGAACTCTCATTTGTAAGACCAAGGTACTTCCTTTTCCCCATTGAATGTATTCAATGGCTACTTTATTTTACTCTTATGCTTAGTTTGCATCCTTAGAAACTTGTATTTAAGGTATGGAGTTCATTAGAGCTCATTAACGTTGTGATTTTAGGAAGATGAAGTTGTCCTATTTTTCTTTATTTCTCCATACCTGTTCCTTTAATCCCATTGTTTACATTGATAACTTAATTGTTTGGTGCTGATTTGGGTATCAATGAAAAGGTCTCAGAAAGAGCTTTCCAATGGTATATGGTACCGCATGTGAAGTGCTCTAGGTTAAGAGAAATTGAGCCCGAAAGTTGACCCATTGCTGTTTTCGCACAAGCGAAATCACCGTTTGGCGCTCAGCGCATTGCAGCGCCCACGTTTTGTATTAGGGTCCTCTATAGTGCGTGATAGTGACTAAGTTTCATATTTGGGTTTGCTACAGTGCGCTACAGGGCACTGCAGTGTTCAAGTTTCATGTTAGGGTCTGCTATAGTGCGCCAAAGCACTTAAGTTTCGAATTTGGGTCCGCTACAGCATGCTACAGCGCACCGTAGCGCCCAGAAATATTGAAATGAACATAACTTGGTTATTTGGACTCCAAATTCAGAAATTTAAAGTGTAAGATAGCTTAGAATTTCAGTGCCTATAATACTCTAAGATAGTATTTAAGTTTTAAACCTTAGAAAAATCATAAATGTCCAAAATACCCATAACCATTATTAGGTCATAACTTGACAAATTGAAGTCTAATTTGGGTCTACTCCTAGTTAAAGTACTTAGTATAATATAGGGAAGCTATAGCCACTAAGTTTGCTGAATTTAAAAGCCTAATAGAAGAGTTAGCTTTTTGACCCCTCTTAACTTAGAAAATTACCAATTTACTAGTAGAAATTCAAATTGCTATAACTAATTCATTAGACCTCAGACTTTAGCATTCTTGGACTCTATGGAATCATTGAACAGCTACCAACAATAAACTGTGTAAAAATTTCAATTTCATTAAGTTCAATTTACTAAAATGCCCTTTAAGTCAAAAACTTTAGTTTAGACCGATATGACCCATTTCTTATCCAAATTTGGTGTACTTACTGTCTATCTTCATATTAGATAGTAAAGAATCATTTGACAATAAGAAATCCTAATTTGAAGCTCTAAATAAAAAAATAGCTTTTTGGACCCTTAAGTAGGGGCAAAACGATCATTTTGTTCAAAATTTAGGTTAAGTATCTTTAACTCCTAGATTATCTTCTAAGTTAATAAAATAAGTATTAAAAGTGTATTAAAATCCTCTAAGTGAGTAAAATCAGCTATTATGTCAAATTTGTTAAAATCTCCAAAATTTCTCTAAGTTTTTTCCTTAGGAAATTCAACACCTCACAATAAGATTATTCATAAGATTAGGGCTAGATCATAAGATAAATTTCATTCATTAAATAATAGAGTTATTCAATGAATGAATCATTAGTTTTATTAGTTTCTAGATTTTATAACTTATTTTGATTATTTTGTCTTTTAACCTTAGATTTATGATAGGAGATTTATCCTATTAAGTTTGATTCTCTTAATAAAGTTTACCTTAATCGATAGATAACTCTTAGACAAAAGCCTAGATCTTATGTCTTATCTTTTTTGGATTATATGATTAAGTCCAATCTCATGGAGTTTAATCTATAATCTATAGTTTAGTAGATCTTGATTAGATCTTAGGTTGAACATCTAAATCCATCTAATTGGGATGTTGTGAGTTATTTCTAAACCCATAGTCATACTTGATTGAATAAGATTAGAACTTTTAACCAATTCTAATCCTTTTAAAATTTATAAGGTCGTGCTTCTAAGTTACACTCGATAGTAAGAATTGGAGATACTGAACTTGTGTAACTTGGAGTAGTTATAATGATTAAATTAGAAAATAAATGATATCACCATATTTAGTAGAGTCCCTTGCTTACTATTTGACTTTGTGCTACACATTTCTTGAATTTTGTGATTATTTTTCTTTGAAAATGTCATATAAGAAAAATATTATTACATGAAAATGGAACTTAGAATATTAGAAAAACATTTGTATTTGAGTTCAGTTCATGGTAGATTATGGTGCATATTACTTCAATGGATAGGGTTAAGGAGAGATTATGATGCTTAACATCACTCATTGAGGAGAGTGTCTTAAGCTTGGGACCCATTTAGTTTTGTAGATGTGCTTGACTCCTCAGTTGTTTCTAAAATTGTCCATAGAAATAAAAGTAAAATAACTAAAAGATATTTGCATAATATTATCTGCTTCTTTAGTCATATAGTACCATATTGATATATTATATCTGCCTTAGCCCATAAAGACAATGGGAATATATTAGGCCGGATTGACCAATTCTTTATGATATGTCAGTTATACGTTCTTTCTTTACAGTTTTTCAACTAACTATTTATTATGATGTTGATGCATATTATTTTAGTCAGCTGTAGATATATTATTTTACCTGCTCACTTATATAGATACATGTACAGGATGCTAAACTTTACTGCTTATTATATGTACTATTTTCAAATTAATGTTTTAAATTTGCATATATCAATGATTATCAGCATATTTAGGTTTAGATTTTTTTTTCAGTATTTTCACTTACTATATATTACATATGTATGCCTTATTTTGTTTAGTTTACTTGAGGTGTGCCTTTGCCTCAATTCTTGCTTAGTTATAAATATTATATTTATAACTTATTCTCATCCCCTTGTATGCTTACTTGCTCCCATACTAGATAGATGTTTCATTTGGCTTAGAGTAAAGTGGTAATATTAATAAATGCTTAATAAATTACTTGCCTAAAATGTACTTAGATATTTTATCTAACAAGATTTTTTTTTATTGGTTGGGGCCCTGCCCTGACATTGTGAAACCAACAATGTCAGATATTGAGCAGTTTGAGGATCCTGTGCCTGAGGAGGAGACTTACTTAGAGGAGACGCAGTAGCTTGGACCAGAAGATACTTAGTTCCCTTTTATCCCATAGTGAGGATGAGAGTTATTTATTTCATTTCATAAACTTTACTTAAAATATTATAATAATATAGGTACTGTTACTATGTTTATTTTTTGTACATTATTATTTTTTGAACTATTTTATTTTATTTCATGTCTAATGTATGGTGAATGGATGTAATATTTACTTCTTATTTGCTTCTGCACTCTGTATGTATGTTAGACTTAGTGACTGATTCTCTTATTTATTCTATGCAGATCCTTCCCTTAGCAGTGGATTATGGATCTTACCTAATCTAATGATAAGTGAGGGATTTGCTAGAGTGGCACACTGCTCCTTAGTCTAATGATTGTGAACTTAAGGAGTGGGGCGCCACACTAAATGAAGTGTAGCAAAATTGAAGTCTAGGCTCCTCCTTGGGGATTTGCTCCACCTCATACGCTAACATATAAGATTTATATTCTAGAGCCTTAGCTAAAAAAAGAGAATTATTGTGTTAAGCAATTGTCTGAATTCATTTTAGGATGCTTAAGCTAATTTTAGCTTAGGTTCTCTCAATTTGTACAACTAATTTTAAAAATATGTAATAATGCTAAAATATTAAATGATTAGAAGTAAAGTTGTAATCTATAACTATACTTATTTTTAAAAAAATAATACATATCATACTGATTAAGCCACTTTAAAAGAAAGGAAGTAAATTAGATATCACTATTTGAATAATTATTGTAAATTGTAATTGTATTGAAAGGTAGATGTAAGTATTTATTTTATATTGCTTTATTACATTATTGCTTTGCGAGCACGTATAAAAGCAAATGAGAACATGCTTAACTATTTGAAAGTGTAGATTCATAACAACATACATGACTCTTCTTAGGAGTACATGTAGTCTACTTATTCATCCTTAAGACTACTTGTTAGCTATACCGTATCTGTATAGATAGATCCTTATAGATTGAACCTTCTAATTATTGAATATTTTTTTGATTTACTAAACTTTATTTCATGCACTGTGACAAAACCTACCCATCATCGGGTTAGTATTCATAATACTCATACTGTAACAACCCAAGCTCTTATTATGGCGCCCCACCCCCTAATTCACAAAATCAAACTTAAGGGGTGGTGTGCCACTCTGGTAAATCCCTCACTTATCATTGGATTAGGTAAGATCCACAATTCACTAATAAGAGAAGGGTGTGCACAAAAGGAATACATGATATCAGTCATTAAATCAATACAAGTACAGAGTGCAGAAGCATATAAAGTATAAAAATATATCTATTTCACCATACATCAAATGAGAAATAGTAATGAAAGGTAGCTCAGAAATAATAGTACAGAAAAGTAAGCACAGTCACAAGGTACCTGTATTATTATATTATTTAAAAAATAGTTTAAGAGACCGAAGTAAGAAAAAGTCTCTCATCCTCACAATATGCAGAAAGAAAAACTAAGCAGCTTCTGGATCATCCGACTAATGCTCCTCTTCAATAAATGACTCTTCCTCTTCAGCACCCAGCTCCTCAAATCTATCTGAATTTGATATTATCAATTTCACAATGCTAAAGCCCCAGCCAATAAAAAAAAATATTATTAGATAATTATCTAAGTATATTTTAGGCTATTTGCTTTACATGAATTATTAATATCACCATTTACACATACAAAACCAAAATAACTATCTAGCATAGGAGTAGTAAGCATACAAGAAACATGATAAGTTATAAAGATTATATTTATAACTAAGCAAGAATTGAGGCAAAA
This sequence comes from Gastrodia elata, assembly GCA_016760335.1. Classification (NCBI taxonomy): domain Eukaryota; kingdom Viridiplantae; phylum Streptophyta; class Magnoliopsida; order Asparagales; family Orchidaceae; genus Gastrodia; species Gastrodia elata. Next base: position 45,369,249 of record CM028675.1, on the reverse strand, counting down.
AAGCACACCTCAAGCAAACTAAGAAAGGGATAAGCATATATAATGCAGTAAGTAAAAGTGCTAAAAGAAAAATTTAATCCTAAATATGCTGATGATCATATAACATATGCTGATTAAAAATAGTAAGTCTGAAAGTGATACATATAGTAAGCAGTAAAATTTAGCATCCTATAAAAATGTATAAGTGAGCAAGTAAGCAAAAAAATATAGCTGACTAAAATAACATGCATCAATAACATAGTAAACAGTAAACTGAAACTGAAACGAGTATGTATAACTGCCATATCAAAAAGAATTGGCCAATTAAGCTCAGCATACTTCCCAAAGCTTTTTTGGGCTAGGGCAGATGTAATATCAGAACTGAAGAGGCAATAAATACAAGTGCAAAATCTCTTAGTTATTTTACTTTTACTTTTGTGGACACATCAAGAAATAGATGAGGAGTCAATGTGGTGCCCCACCCCTTAATCCACAAGATTAAGCTAAGGGGTGGTGTGTCACTCTGACTAACCCTTCACTTATTATTAAATTAGGATGAAATCTACAATCTACCTAATAATAGAAGGGGTAAGCACAAAATTAAATATTCAGTCACTATATAAGAAATTCATACAGATTACGGAAGCGATTTAAATAAGGAGCATCCAAGCATCACAATATGAATAGCATAAAATATAACTCAAAATAAAAAATAGCATAGTAATCCAAAATACACAATCATGAGTACTTGTATTATTACATCATATTAAAGTTTAAGTAATTAAAGCAAATGAATCCTCTCATCCTCACTTATAAGAAACTAAGCAGTAGCTCCCTCTAAAGGCTCCTCCTCTAGATAAGGCACCTCCTCTGGCACCTGACCTTCTATCTGATATGGATATACTATTATCGGTTTCATAATGTAGGGCCCCAACAAAAAAAAATTAGAAAAATCTTGTTAGACAAATTGTCTAAGTACATTTTAAGCTGATGAATTTTATGTATTTTATAATATTACCATTTAACATATTCTAAGCAATAATCAAACCAAGTAAGGGAGCAACTAGCATAAAAGAATAGAGGAAAAAACTATAAATAATATTTATAACTTAAGCAAAAAGGAAGCTAAGACATGCCTCAAATATAAGCTAAGCAAGGCAGGGCATATGAGTATACATCATTGTACAAGTGTTGAAAGAAAATACTATATCCTAAACATGCTGGTGATCATAAGAATTATGTAAGTTAAATAAATAAACTCAACAGTGATACATACATATAGTAGCAATAAATCTAACATCCTAAAAGTATATATAAGCAAATTAAAGAAATAGCTGACTGAAATGAAAATACTGAAGCGTATATAAAATATCAATACTATATATGAACATCTGTGTACTAACTGCCATACAGATAAGAGCTAATCTAGTTCACTGAATATCAAAAGGATCTTAGCATCAACAAGAAGGCTAAGGCGCAAAACTATATTCTCCTAACATCATCAAGGAGGCATAGGTAGAATATATGGTTTTCTTCTAGTGTCATAAAGGAGGCATAGGCAGAAAACACATAACAAATTTTGTCCAAGCATCAACAAGGAGGCATAGGCAGAAAATATAAGCATAGTCTTCTCCTAGCATTAACAAGGAGGCATAGGCAGAAGACATAACTGAGAGGTAGCTCTAACACATACAATTATTATCTTTAATCACTTACATTAATATTTTTATAAGGAATTTAAGGAGTCTTCATATTTTCCTAAAATTTTATTCATGCCTCAAAATCTTATATGATGTGTTTAAGGAAATATGGCATAAATATCAAGGAATGTATAAGCAACAAACATCAATAGAAGCAAGGGACTCTACTAAACATGATGATATCTTTTATTTTCTAATTTAACCATTCTAACTATTATAAGTTACACAAGTTCAGGATCTCTAATTCATACTATCGAATGTAACTTAGAAACTCATCCTTATAAGTTAAAAGGATTAAAACTGATCAGGTTCTAATCTAATTTAATCAGATTATGACTATGAGTTAAATCAACAAATAATACGTTCTAGTTTTATGAATTTAGATGTTCTATCTAAGATCTGATCAAGATCTACTAAACTATAGATTATGGATTAAACATCAGGAGACTGGGCTTAATCACATAATCCAAAGGATAAAATATAAGATCTAGGTTTTATTCTAAAAGTGATCCACTAATTAAGGCTAATCCTATTAAGCAAGTCAAACTTAATAGGATGAATCTCCTATCCTAAATCTAGGATTAAAAGAAAAATTATCAAAATTAAATTGAAAAATCTAAAAACTATTAAAACCAAGGTTTTATCCATTGAGTAACCCATTTATTCAATGAATGAAATCTAACCTATGATCTAGTCATAGTCTTAGGAATAATCCTATTGTGAGGCGAAAGCTCCTAAGGAAGGACTTAGAGAAATTTCAGAAAATTTGACAAATTGACCTAATAGTTGATTTTACTTATTTAATTGACTCTAATATAGTTTTAATATTAGTTTTAATATTTTAAAAGGTAATTTAGAGGTTAAGGTTGTTTAACCTAAATTTTGGGTAAAATGATTATTTTGCCCCCACTTAAGGGTCTAAATAGTCAACTTTTGACTTAAGGGTCCAAATTAAAATTTTTCACTTCCAAATGATTCCTTATTGTCTAATTTGAAGATAGACAGTAAGTACTCCCAATTTGGACAAGAAACGGGTCATACAGGTCTAAACTAAGGTTTTTGACCAGAAGGGCAAATATGTAATTTACACCTAATAAAACCTCAAATTTTATGCAGATTACTATTAGTTACTATTCAAGGATTTCATAGAGTTCAAGAACACTACATTCTGAGATTAGATGACTAAGTTATGGCTATTTTAAGTTATAAGGGAAATTCGGTAATTTTGTCGGTCAACGGGTGACAAAAACCAAACTTTTCTGTTTGAAGTTGAATTTCAACAAACTCAGTTTCTATAGCTTTCCTATAATATACTGAGTGTATTGATAGTGAGTAAACCCAATTTGGACCTCAAATGGTTAAGTTATGACCTAATTAAAGTTAGAGGTATTTTAGTCATTTTCTAGATTTTTAGGGTTCAAATCTTAAATATTATTTTAGTTTATTGATGACATTAAAATTCTAAGCTAGTTAGCACTTTGAATTTTTGAATTTGGAGTTGTATTGACCAAGTTATGGTCAATTGAATTTTAGTGGCATTTTTTCATTTTCAACAAAGTCAACTATAGGGTCCAGGGTTGACTTTTTATCTTGATATCCAAATAGAAAAACTAATACTACCATAGTGACAGAGTTGTTCTCCTAAGTATTTTAAGACCCATATTGCCTATGTTTGGACAACTAGGTTAAAAGTTATGGGAGTTTAAATAGGTCATAAAATGTTAATACGTTATACGTACCTCGAAACTAATTTTTTGTATTATGCCATTTGATTCATTTTATTTTTTTGAGTAAAATGAGACCTATATTGACTATGTCTGGATCATCATACAAAAAGTTATTAAACTTTTAAGTTTTATTTAATTTTAATTAATTTAATTACTATTTAAAAATATAATTTGCATTATTTACTATTTATTTAATCAATTTATATTAATTTACTATTCATTCCTAAAGTTTAAAAATATATTTTTCTATATTAATTAATTAATTAATTAATTATTATTAATATGTAATTAATTAATATTAATTATTAATTAAATAATAATTAATCTATTATTTAAATAATTCAAATACTTTTAATTATAATATTATTATAATTTTACTGTTCATTTGTGATTAGTGATGATTAATTAATTATAACACTATTTAAATTAATTAATTAACTATTTAATAATATTTAATTATTATTTGATTAAGATTAGGATTTATTAATATTATCTTACTGTTAATAATTATTTAATTAATCCTAATCATATTTACTTAATCTAATTAAATCATTAATATTAGTAGTATTGTATATATATAATATTAATTAAAGGAATCTTAATAAAATTTAATTAAACTAATCAATTACACTTACTGATTATAATATTAATATATTATTAATTAATTTGCATTTAATACTTAATTTATTGTTTACTGTTTAATAATAGTTAAGATAATCCTTATTAATTAGTCTTACTATTTTAATTAATTAACATTAATCAGTTAATAATTTAATAATAAGTTATAGTTTACTGTTGATTTAACTTAATTATTCCTAATTAATTAAATGATTATTACTAATTACTACTAATATTTAATTAGTATTAAAATAATCATAATTAAATTCTAATTAGTTAATTATATTAATTAATTATAATTAATTAACTAATTAATTAATTATATAGTGTTACTATTTAATTTTAATTAATCACTAATTATCCTTAATTAATGCTCTAATCTAACCATTAACAGCAATTAATATTTAATTAATTATCATTAACAATAATTAATAAATAAATTATCTGTCGGAATTGACAGTGGGCCCACGACTGCCACGTGGCCCTCTATGGTTGGCCACGGGTGCCGTGGTGGATCCCACACTTGACGCGTGGTCGGGCAGTGGGCCCACTAGTGACACGTGGCAGCGCCCGATTGGGCGTTGCTCTGCGTGTGGGCCCTACGATTGCCATGTGTTAGCACCCCGTTGGGTGTTGCACTGTGCATGGGCCCCACAGCCGAAGCCGAAGAGTCGCGGGTCTCTAGCGGTGGCCCCACGCGTCACGTGTTGCGCCCGGAGGGTGTTACGCGGCACTGCGGGCCCCACTCATGCCACGCGGACCCGAGAGTATTCGGGTCGGGCCCGGGTCGACCCGGCGCGATCCGGGCCTCGCCTCTTCCGCGGAGTGCCCTGAGGGCCGGCGCCTTAGGTATGGCTTTTGCCAGCCTTCCCGGCGCCTGACCACCTCGGCCCGCCTGGCCGACGGTAGCCCTCGTCGAGGCCTACACGTAGGTGGGTGGACCAGCACCGGAGGTGGTCGGAGTCGTCGGAAATTGCAAACCCTAGGTCTAGGGTTACGAGTCAGGATTCATAATGGTTTATACTGTGGACCTAACCCTAATCGACGCCGATCCGGTTGGGTTAACATGGATTGGAGCTGGTGGATCCCTAATCGAGCGAACAGAATAGCATTACGAATAGAGTTTGCAATTAATGGAGGAGTATCGAGGGAGATATGGTACCTGGTGATTGACGGTTGTGGACGAAGACTCGACGAAGGCTCGATCAACAGCTCCGAAACTCCAGCTCGAGCCCAAAACGACGGGACCTATGTGTGCTTTGGACCTTAAGGGTCTCGGGGCGGAGCCTGCGAGGCGGCGGGGTGCGGGGAGAGGCCAGTCGCGCGGCGGGCTGCCGCGTGGAGCCCTAGGGCTCGCAAGCGGGGATGAGGGTGCGAGCCGTTTGATTCTTGATCAGACGGTCGTGATTTGCCGTCCGATCGGACGGAGGGGATAAATGGCGCGGCTCGATTTGAGGGAACGGCGTGAGGCCTTTAACGACGCGCAAAATAATTAAAAATAAATATATATTAAATAAATTTTGATTAATTAATTAATTTAAAATCAGATTTCCTTATTAATTAATTGTAATAAATTTTAAATTTCCAACATTTCTCAAATACCCACTCCTAACTAATTGATGGGTGAGGAACGCAACGACGAGGTCAGATGTTCAGTCCGACGAGTATTTTATTTTCTCGATTTGCGGGATATTTAAATATTATAAAAATATTCGTCAAAATTTTGACGAGTTTCGATTGACACGAAAAGTTCACCCCTAGCTAATTTGGGAGCAATGAGCGCAATGATGGAGTCCATTTTTTGATATGAGGTCAATTTAGATAGGTCAAATTTTAGGGTTTCCGAATTTTCTAGAAATCAGGATTCGATCCATTTGACTCCTGATTTGGACTAGGTCTCAGAGTTTGACTCCTAATGATTTGATTAACACTTAAGATCAAGATTAAGACTGAGATTAGTCCTAATTAACAATGGTAATAACTTGGGTTGTTACAGTCAAGCAAGTCTGCAAGACTATATGAGTTCTAAGATTAACACACACTACTCAATGAGTAATGTTAAGCATCCTTATTTTTCCTTACCCTTGTTTAGTGGACTAAAATGTGCCAGATCACCAAGTAACTGAACCCATTGCAAATGTTATCCTAATATTCTAAGTTTGCATTTTCATGCAACAATATTCTTGTATGACATGTCCAAGGATTTAAAGAACAATTTCATGGAATGCGTAAGCAATCAAATTTAATAGTAAGCAAAAGACTCTACTACACATGGCAACACAATTATTGTCTAATTAACAATTCTAACTATTCTAAGTCACACAAGTTTAAGATCTCCAATTTTTACTATCGAGTGTGACTTACGGCCTTATAGGTTACAAAATATTAGGACTAACTGGGTCCTAATATGATTAAATCAATGTAAACTACAAGTTAAATAACAAATTATCACGACCTAATTAATGAGTTTAGATGTTCTATACTAAGATTTGATCAAGATCTACTAAACTAAAGGTTATGATTTTAACACCATGAGCTGGAGTTAAGCATATAACCCAAGGGTAAGGTCTACAGATCTAAGGTTTTACTATGAGTGAACTACAAATTAGGGCAAATCTTATTTGAGCAAAGTCAAGCTCAATAGGATGATTCTCCTATCCTAAGTCTACGGTTGAAAGATAAAATAATCAAAATTAAGTTAAAAAATTTATAAACTAATAAAACCAAAGATTTATTCATTGAATAACCCCATTATTCAATGAATAAAATTTAACATATGATCTAGTCCTAATCTCAAGAATAGTCCTAATATAAAAAAAACTTAGAGAAATTTTATGGAATTTAACCTAAATTGATTGGATAGTTGATTTTATTCACTTAAGAGATCCTAATACAGTTATAATATTGGTCTTAGGTATTTAAAAGATAATTTAGGAGTTAAGGATGCTTAACTTAAATTTTGGGAAAAATGATTATTTTGCCCCTACTTAAGGATCCAAAAAGCTACTTTTTGATTTAAGGCTCCAAATTGGAAATTTTTATTGTTAAATGATTCCTTACACTCTAATATAAAGATAGACAGTAAGTACACCAAATTTAGATAATAAATTGGTCCAATAGATCTAAACTAAGGATTTTGACATAAGGGGCAATTTAGTAGTTTACACATAATGAAATCTAGATTTTTATGTAGTTTACTGTTAGTTTCTATTCAAGGAATCTATAGTCCAAGAACACTATAATCTGAGATTAAATGGCTAAGTTATGGATGTTCTAAAATTCAAGGGCAATTCGGTATTTTTCTAGGGTTTAAAGGGGCAAAAACTAAAATTTTTCTGTTAGGAGTCCAAATTCATCAAACTCAATGTTTATAGCTTTCCTATAACAAACTGAGTACTTTAACTGGGAGTAGACTCAATTTGGACTTTAATTGGTCAAGTTATAGCTTAATTAAGATTATGGGTATTTTGGGCATTTCTGATTTTCTAAGGTTCAGAATCTAAATATTATTTTAGATTGCTGTTGGCACTAAATTCTAAGCTAGTTAGCATTTTAAATTTCTTGATTTGGAATTCAATTTATCAAGTTATGGTTAATTGAAAATTAAGGGTATTTTGGTAATTTTAGGAGGGGGTCCTAAATGTGACTTTGCCCTAACCACCAAATGGAAAAACTAATAGTTCCACAGTGATGGGGTTATTCTTCTGATCACTTTAAGACCCATATTGACTATGTTTGGATAACTAGATAAAAAATTATAGGGGTTTGTTTAGGTTCTAAAATAGTACCAAGTTAAATATTTCCTGAATCGAATTTTTGAATTATGCCATTTGATCCCTTTTATTTTTTTGAGTAAAATGAGACCTATGTTTGATATGTTTGGATCTTTATTTTTTAATTTATGAGACTTTAAAGTTTTGTATTAATTTTATTTATTTTAAATTAATAATTGAATAATACAAATTTAATTTAAATGAATACTTACTATTTTCAATAAATTAAATAATATTAATTAATTAAGCTAGTTAATGTTTAATGTTAAATAAATTAAATCACTAATGATCATTAACTAGGATTTAATTACATTAATTAACAAAGTTAAATTAGTTTTAATTAATTTTAACTATTGTTGAATTAAATCTATTAATTTAATTAATGTTATTAATCAATTTTATCGATTGTTTAATACTAATCAACCACTAACTTATCATAATTAACTAATCATAATTAATTAACTACTAATTATAGTTAACAGTAGCTTAATTAAAATTATATATTCTGTTTTAATCTATATGTATATATATATCTATATAAATACCTATAGTTCTAAATATATATATATATATATATATATATATAATTTAATATTTGTGCAAGTGGAGGGACCCACCACGGACACGTGGAGCAACAACATTGGCCACGGAATGGTGGGTGGGACCCACGACCATTATTATGGAAGGACATCGAGCCCCACGTGCGATGCGTGGGCGAATTGGAATGCGCCGCATGGAACGTGGGCCCCACTGCACACGCAGACGGACCCGCGCGTAAGCGGGTCGGGCCTGGGTCGACTCGGCCCGACCCAGACGGGCCCTCCCTCACACAGGCACCCCGAGGGCGGGACCTAAGGCACGGCTAACGCCGGCCTTCCCGGCAGTGCATGGCGTCGGCCCGAAGGGCTCGACCTCTTCTACCTAACTATGGCTGGAACAATGGCGGAGGTGCACTAGGGTGGCAGCATGGGCGAACCCTAGCTTTAGGTCTCCACGAAAGGGGAAGCCTAACGATATCTACTGTATATAATATGAGAAATTGGATCGATCGAAACATCGATCGATCGATAGGCTCCGTTCACATCCTAATATAAAGCATGAAATAGGGATTCGATTGGATAAGTTGCAATTTGATTAAAGGAAAATGAAGGATGGAGGTGTACATGATGAACAACTACGAGTTGATTTAGGGTTTCGCTGACGATGGGTCTTTATGCTCGCTCGGGAGACTTTGATGCCAGGCGCGGCAGGTACCACCGAGAGGGGCTTATGGGCCTCGGGACAGAGCCCATGAGGCTACCGAGGAAGCGAGTTGGGCAGCCGTGGCAGCACCCGGATGCGACACGCCATGGGGCGCATCCTACGCGGACCGCGGGACGAAGAAGGAGGGCCGTCTGATCCTTGATCAGATGGTCCAGATTGACAATCTGAACAGATGGGGAAGGTGATGGCGAGCGCGAGTTTAGGCTGACGGAGCTAGAATTTAACGGCACGCAGAAATTTAATTAATAATTTATTATAAATTTATTTTAATAACCTTAAAATATTGATTATTTAAATGATCTCCGAAAAATCTCAAAGATTCACCCCTAGATAATTGAGGGGTGAGGAATGCAATGGCAAGGTCAGATTTTTGATTCGATGAGTATTTTAATTTCCCAATTTTTGGGGTATTTAAATATTATCAAAATATTCGATGAAATTTTGACGACTTTCGATTGCCACCAAAACATCACCCATAGCTATTTTGGGAGCAATGAGCGCAATGGCGAAGTCCAATTTTTGATTTGAGATCAATTTAGATTAGTCAATTTCTAGGGTTTCTAGATTTTCCAAAATTAGGATTTGATCCATTTGACTCCTGATTTGGACTGGGTCTTGGTGGTGAACTCCTAATAACCTAATTTGCACATAAGTTCAATAATTAGAACTTGGATTAGTCCTAATTGGCTAGGGTAATAACTTGGGTTGTTACAGTTACCCAAGCCATTTAGGATTAATTAAGGTCATAATCTCAGTCTTAGTGCTCTTATTAAGTCATTAGGAGTTCACCACCAAGATATAGTTCAAATTAGGAGTCAAATGGATCAAATCCTGATTTTTGGGAAATCTAGAAACCCTGGAAATTGACCTAATTATTTTGATCTCAGATCAAAAATCAGACTTTGCCATTGCGCTCATTTTCCTCAAATTAGTTAGGGGTGATATTTTGGTGGCAATCGGAGGTCGTTTTGTCGAATATTTTAATAATATTTAAATACCCTAAAATTAAGAAAATGAAATACTCGTTGAATCAAAAATCCGGCTTCACCGTTGCGTTCCTCACCCCTCAATTAGCTAGGGGTGAATATTTGGTGATTTTTGAAAATCATTCAAATAATATAAAAATGGGAGGGAAATAAAAATTTTCTTTTTTTCATCCTCTATAGCATAAATTGAATTATAAACAAATTCATAATATAGTGTCATTGCAAAATATTGCAAAATGTTCTTCTTGAATATGTGGAGGAGAAGTGATATAAGTTTTAGAATTGTAGTTTTGGTTCTATGTTATGTTGTTGGTTAGGGGGATACCACATAATGTTTATATGATGCAATTGCATCTTAAGCATAATGTTGTAGATTTGATTCTTATCAGGATCATGAATTTTTATATTTAAAATTAAATAGATCAACTAAAACCCTCCCCTAGTTCTAGTGACCGGTTTTAAGTTGCTATTGGCGCAAGAATATACACAATTTGGGAGCTGTTTGGTTATTGTCATTAAGATGCTGTTGGAGCTAAGAAAATGCACATATCTATTTGATTTTTGGTTATTATATTTATAGATGCTAATGTTCTTAAGATTGCAAATAATATTCATTATGATGCTGTTTTCAATCTCATTTTGAGGTGTGCATGATGATTGTGAATACTTTTGATTAATTTGGGAGAAATATTTTAGATGCATGAGAAGGCAATGACATCTTTTAACTAATCATCTTGATGACCCCGAATATAATGCACCTCAAGAACTTTCAAGCTCAATTGAAAAACTCTCAAATTGCTTAATTGAGTCGACATTGTTAATGAGTGTTTTTCCTAAAGATTAAGTTGCTCAAGAGCAAGGTGTAGTAGTTTGTAAAAAATTTTGCTCAGTTAATAAAGACACCTCCTTAGTAAGTAGACTCCATTCATGGTTAACAAGGAATTTAATTGAGTTATAATTCTAAATTGTTATTCTAATAAATTTTTATTTACTTCTCATCTTGCTTTTATTTATTTAAGCTTAGATTGAAGTTAATTAATTAAATAGCAAAATGAATAGTAATCAACGAAATGAATAGTAAACAACAAAATGAATAATAAACAGCGAAATAAATAGTATTCAGTGAAATGAACAGTAATCTGTGAAATAAAGAGTAATCAGTGAAATGAATAGTACTAAGTGAAATGAAATAATAAATAATGAAATGAATAGCAATCAGTAAAATGAATAGTAATCAACGAAATGAATAGTGAACGGTGAAATGAATAGTAATCATCAAAATAAATAGTAAGAAAGTTATGAGTTAAACTGTATCTTTTCTTTTTATGCAAAATGAATAAGTAATAAGCTTCATGATGTGAGATTCATCTCACATTATGTCTTCCTTCAAATCTTTAAAGTAAGCTTTCAATTAAAATTAGTTAAGGTTAGTACTTTAGTGTTTATCTTAGTTCCTTAAGAGCTTCTTCCTTAGGAATTAGGAATAAGAATTAGATTATAATTCATGCATTGGGTAAATTGGGTTACCCAATGAATAAAATATTGTTTTTTTATAATTTATAAATTTTTATAGTTTGTTTGTGATTATTTGATCTATTAACCTTAGACTTAAGATTAGATATCCATCCTATTAAGTGTGACCTTACTTAATAAGATTTGCCTTAACCTTTAATCAGTGAGATGGGGTGGTAAACCCTAGATCCTTTAACTTTACCTTTGGATTATGTGATTAACTCCAATTTTATGGTGTTAAAATCATAATCATAAGTTTAGTAGATCTTGATCAGATCTTAGCTTAGAATGTCTGAGTTCATTAATTAGGGTGCGATGAATTCTTATTTAACTTACATAGTTGACATTAATTTAATCATATTAGGACCTAGCTAGTCCTAATATTTTGTAATCTATAAGCTGATTTTCTAAATTACACTCAATAATATGAATTGGAGATCCTGAACTTGTGTAACTTTGAATAGTTAGAATGGTTAATTAGACAAAAATATTGTCACAATGTGTAGAAGAGTCCCTTACTTACTACTTGATTGTTTGTGCTACGTATTCCTTGTATTTTATGCTTATTTCATTGAACATGTCATGTAAGAGAATTTCGTGCATGAAATGAAAACTTAAAATAATTAGGACAATAGTTATATTAGATTCAGTTATATTCTGGTAGGTTCTGGTGCATGTTTACCTTAATGGACAGGGGTAAATAGCAACAAGGATGCTTAATATTACTCATTGAGGAGTGTGTGTTAAGCTTGGAACCCGTATAGTCTTGCATATGTGCTTGACTCCTCAGCTGCTTTTGGACGTGTCCATAGAAGCAAAAGTAAAATAACTGAAACTTACTTTTTATTGCATCTTCAGTTCTGTTATACTATTCTGTCTGCCCTAGCCCAAAAAGGTTTTGGGAATTTCTATCTACCAAATAAAGGGGAATCTCATACATTTCTGATCCATAAATGGCTCATAAATCAAATTTTGTCTACTTTTTTAGGAATATGACCATCCAAAGGAGTCCTGAGACATTTATGCAAAATTCCAACTTTTTTCAAAGGAAACCGCTGCCGCGCGCTGCAGCGGGTCAATTTACAAATTAGGGCACTATAGCGCGCTGTAGCGGGTGCATTTGCGAACCGCAGGCGCGGTAGTGCGCTACAGCGGGTCCAGTTGCGAACCTCAGGTGCGGTAGCACGCTGCAGCGGATCCAACTACGAATTGTGGGCACGATAGTGTGCTGCAGCGGGTCCATTTGCAAACCATAGCACGCTGTAGCGGTACGATTTGCAAAATGCTAGCACTACAGTGTGTTGTAGCGGGTCACTTTGCGAAATTTGGATGCGGTAGCACGCGACAGCGTAACACTTAGATAAATTTGTTGGCATCATTGTGCGCCGCAGTACGCTATAGCGGCCCGCCGCAATTTTGCCAGACAGGAGCAATTATTGCGACTGTGACAAGACCCCCAACCTACATCTTGTCCCCAGCCATCATTCTCTGCAGCTACTACATTTTTTATATGGAAAAGAAGATCTTGAAATGATGTTTTGGCTAAACAAATGGAGATATTGGTCACTTCACCATCAATGGGGATTTTTGCCATCATTGCTCAGAATTTTCCATTAGAAATGTTGGTTTGGATCCTAAGTGGGATGAAGGTAGCCCCTCCCCTATATATATCACTCCTCTTGACTAGAGGAGGGTTCCCAATTTTGCTCAAAACACTAAGTAAGGAGGAGGGGTGCATAAGTGGAAGTGAGGAACTCCCCATGGGTGGCAAAGCAAGCTATTGCTAAGGAAGAGAAGAAGGAAGGCAGCACTAATGACCTAAGAGAGGAGCTTGAAGAAGGAGAAGAAGAAATCCGGAGAACTTCCAAGGAACATTCTTAGTATCTTCTAAACTTTACTTTTGTAGTTTCTTTTCTTAGTTGATCGTGAAAGGGTCTTTATCTATGTATGTGTTTTTCTTTATTTCCTTTGTAATGAGTAGCTAAATCTCCCTTAGGGAGGGTTGGGGAAATCCCATGTGTATGAGTTATTTTTATTGCATGAAGTTTTTCTCAAGCATAATTAAATTATAAGAACTCAATGCCTTGTTAAGGAAATGCTTTTTATTGTTTAGTCTTGGATTAAAGGAAAATGAACTCATAAACTCAAGAACTAACTTGTCTTATGCTCCATGGCTCACCTTAGGTTGGATTCTAGGTTTATGAGTGCATGAAAGCTTAGAACTATATGACAAAGTTCTTGAGCTTAGTGCACCTTAATCTAAGCTCAACCAAAGTGTTGATGCATGTGATGCTAAGACCCACTAAATGAGCTCCTTAGCTCAACATAATTGAGGGAGAGGAAGAAATAGTTGAGTGCTCATGAACTAAGTGACATAGTCATTGAGCCCAATATATTAATCCCTCATCTCAACTATGTGTGATGCGAGTGATGCTCATAGTGGAATCAATGCTTATAAGATTTTAAAGATTTAATAATCATATTCTCCTTGATCAAGAGATAAGATAAAAACTTAAAACCTAAAATCTTATAGGAATCTTTGTGCCAAAATAGAACCGAATGTGTGTTCATTTTGTGCACAAGATTTGAACTTGTGAGACTTTGAGATAAAACTCAAGGTGAACAAAGTGCACTTGATTTAAAAATAAATGAAAGATATAGCTTGAGAAATCAACATACATTAGTAATATATCATGACATGTGGGATAACCTAAACTCTCCTCTCTCTTTATCTAACTTATCTTCACTTAGTAATTATTGTGCTAAATCTAGGACCAACTCAACCAATCAATCGTAGCTTAAGCATTAGTGAGAATAAATAGACCTTAGTAACAAAACAACCATTTCTCTATGGTTTGATAAATCCCAAAAATTAATACTTTCCACTTATTACTTCAGACCATGTACACTTGCAGTTAATCTTATGCAAACATGTCTTCTCCTGTGGCAAGATCATTTCCTTTACCAAGGAGTGATCTGAATAGATGTACAGTTAATCTTCTTACTGCTCTATTGAGGGTGTAAGCCCTTGTTTCCAGTTAGCACCATTGAAGGCAGGAACTGCATCAAGCTTGATTTCAAATTTAATTTCTATAATTTTTGGTCATCCCTATCTTAACTTTTTGCAATTTCATTCCTCATTGTGGATGCAATAGGAATTAAGTTAACTTCTTAATTTAGAATTAGAGTAGTGCATTATTCTGGTGCTACTTAGATAGAAATCTTATATTTCTTCTTCTTAGATAGATTGGCAAGAAGATTACCTTAGCTTATGGAGTAAAATGAGCTAGTTCATGCCTTTGCTAAAATAGGATAATGGGGAGATCCTATGATATCTAAGTAGAGCTGGTTAGCATTTAGAAAGCTAGCCCATTAAGTACCTACCTAATTAATGGATAGGACTTTAGCTTTTAAGCTATTAGAAATCCTAAACCTTATGTGTGTAAAAGCTTAAGTTAAGAGATTTGAACACCATATTTGGAGCTTGATCTCTTGACTCTTAATCTTGATAGATTATATCAAGGTTTACTCTTAATGTAAATAAGATGATCAATTTAAACCATTTAACTTCATTAGTCGAATTTAACTTATTGAAGTTAGAACTTGATTAGTTCTAATACTTTGACTTCTTTAAGAGTGTTCAACTAAGTTTACACTGATAGTAGGATCTCGTGAATCCTGACTATGTGTATTCCTAGTAAGATCTAAAATGATAGTTTCACCAATAATAGAAAAGTGAAAGATGAGTATAGATTCTGTAAATATGGCTGCAGGCGAGTCTACAGAAACTACACTTGTGTCTGTTCCTTTAATATTATTGGGTGGCAATAAGCTGTCTCAACTTTTGTAGAAGTCCTTCTGGTGGCCGAGCACTAAAAGAGGTATTATTATCTTTATCTCTAAATGCCTACCCTGATTAGTGGAGGCTATGCACCAGAAGCTTAGTAGATTTTTTTTAAGCTGATGAAATTTCTTTTTGGAAGTCATCTCTCATCTCCATAGTTAATTTTAAATCTTGCCAAAGAACTAACCAAGGAGGTGTTGTGATATTGGTGTTCATCAATAAACTCACCAAGCCATTTCTTTCCTTTCAAATTTTCAATTTAACACAGTGAAAGGGTTAGTCAAGCTCCACTCTTTAAAAATCTTTTGTCTACTCGAGACACTGAATCATATCTATAAGGCAAAGATGGCATACTTACATCTGAATTTTGATCGACTGTTTAGCAAGATCTGGGGACCATCTTAGATATAAGTACTGTGGTACATCCCTAGATCGATGGTCACGCTAAATGAGTAAATCAAATTATGAATGTTCTCTTGCATCTTCGTATTATAGATTTCAGTGAAGCTTGGGAAGATCATTAAGTGTTAATGGAGAGTTCGCCTACATTATTAAGATATCAGTTCAAAATTTGTATAACTCCTTCTGAAACTCCTTTAGAAGGAGATGTACAACTCCAGTTACTTGGACTAAAGTAAGAAAATCTCAACTTTCTAGTTTTGAGTTTATAGAAGAGATCCTTAAGAAAATTCTTCTGATCAAGAGCAGTATAGTTGGCAGCGTATGATGGATAAAGAAATAAGTTTGACGATTGCCACAAACTCTTGAAGTTTCTAATCAGATAGATTTAATTCTTCCATTTCCATTATTGATTCTTCAAACTTCCTTTTTCATTTTCTTTTCCCTATCCTTAATTGTTGTGTGTCGTGGGCGACATTCTTTTTAAGGGGGAGAGTCTGTAACAACGTAGATGTTGTTTCCCATCAATTAGTGACCTAATTAACTTCAAATTTCTTTTATTACTCTTATAATAGAGCTAAGAGTCTCCACCTCAAATTTAGTGCGATTTGGAGACTGTTTGGCAATTTCCAATAATTCCTAGTTTTCGAATAATTCTGAAAATACCTATATTATTTAGGCTTCAGAATCGAAAACAGAGTCCGCCATTGAACTCACCACACCCAAATTAACTAGGGGTGATATTTTGGAAGCGTTTGGGAGTTGTCAAATTTTTCTCTAATATTTTGATAATATTTTAATACTCAGAAATTTAGGTAAATTAAATATACCTTCGATTAAAAATTTGATCGCATTTTTGAGCTCCTCACCCCTCAAATAAGTAAAGGTAAAAATATGGGATTTTTTTTGGATTAAGTTTGAATACTTAATTATGAGTAAATAATAATATTTAATTTAATTGATTTAATAATTGTTTTAAATCAAATAACAATTTTAATTAATATTAATTAATTGGATAAATCTGAAGAGGCGTAGATCCGCCGTGATGAGCAATACATGAAACACGCACACCATCCAATCGGACTTTTCTCGATTTCTCCTCATTAGATCATGCCGTTGATTTTTTTCAAGAAGATCCAACGGCCCGATCAAATGGAATCTTTTTCCACGCGGAACGCCTCCAACCTTCGGATAACCTTTATGCACGATCTTGTGCATCCATCAGCTGCGAGTAGGGATTAGTACATACCTGCCGAATGGATGACAGCGGGCGGATGGATCGTGCGTCGAGTGATATAGGGCTCCTTAGGGCTTGCCTTATCCGGGAGATTCCTTTGGAGATAGGGGGCGTCGGTACCGTAGGAGCTCTCGCGAACCTGTGAGGTGCTCGGTGTGCTCTTACAAGCAAGAAAGCAAACACTTCTTCCCCAATCTAGATCGACGTAAGGGAGAACATGTAGGCTTTAAGGTACTTCTTCATTTCACCTTCCCTCGATTAAGTATTGGAAGCCTTAAGTTAATCTGAGAGATCAATTGTTTTCTTTGAATGCTCAAGAAATGGTGTTTATTGTTTATACTTTTGAACTACTCCATTTAAAGAGTCTCAGTATTTCGATCGACCTAACTTGAACTTAATTTAGCTTTAGTAATAGCGAAATTAATGGAACTTCTTCATCTTGTTAATTTAGTGAATTGAATGCATTTATTATTTGGTTTGGAGGATTAGAGTATGCTGAAAGTTTCCTTTTAATGTCTAATTTATAGTTCCATATGTAATGATAGATTTTATATATAATAGCTGTTGTTGTATCTTCAATACTAAATCATTAAGGCTGTATTGTTGTGATGTCAAGATTTAAATTGTCATCCTTTAAATGCTGGATACAATGCTATGTTTCAGTCTTGGATTTTAAAGCTCAATGCTGAGCTAAGTGATGTAATACTTTACATTATTAGATCAATCTTGCTGTACTCTATATGCTGAGTTAAGAATTCAATATTTCATGATATTGAATGGATAAGATGCCATTAGTTAATTCAACTTTATGTGTATGGTAGAATATTGCTGCCATCTAATTATGAGGTATAAAAGCTGCCAATAGATTATACTGGTATAAATGTTGTTATTCTTTAATAGAATCATAAGTTGCCATCAAATATGCATCAAATCATTGGTTGCCATCAATTGTGTAAGATAATGAATTGCTGCCATCTATTTGTGAGATACAAAACTGCTAATAGATTATACAAGCATCAATGTTATAATTCTTTTATAGAATCATATGTTGTCATTTGAGAATGTGAGATCAATGAAATATAAAAATAATGTAGTTATTCTTTTTATTGGAATTATATGCTGTTCATTATTTATAAGAAATCCAAATGCTACCATTTGATGTAAGTGAGATAATGTAACATGAGAATAAATACTGTTATTTATCTTATCAATATCATAGGCTGCCATCATAAAGTGTAAAATTTTGCTATGAGTTCTAGAACATGAATACTGTCACTTATTTCATTTTAATCAAAAGTTATCTTTTCAAACTAAAAGACAAAATGCTGCTATTAATATTACATTGCACAATGTATTAATTGAGATTCAATTATTGATATCTAAAGCAGAGTAAAGAAAGAACATTCATCATTATCAATTACAATATATTGTCTTTACTGAATACAACTACTATGCTTTAAATGTTGATTTTAATATAAAAGGCTGCAATAGATGATGCAAAACTACATAACATTAAATGGGTATTAATGTTTAAATGCTGAATTTCACATCATTAGATTTATACTGCTGTACTCTATAATGCTGAATTAATATTTCAACACTTCATAGTAGTGAACAAATATGATGCCATTAATATTAAGAATCCAAATGCTATTAGTTTAGTCAATGTGATCCAATGCTATTAGTTTAATCAATGTGATCAAATACTATTAGTTTAATCAATGTGACCAAATGCTATTAGTTTAGTCAATGTGATCCAATGCTATTAGTTTAATCAATGTGATCAAATGCTATTAGTTTAATCAATGTGATCAAATGCTATTAGTTTAATCAATATGATCCAGTGCTATTAGTTTAATCAATGTGATCAAATGCTATTAGTTTAATTAATGTGATATAATGCTATTAGTTTAATCAATGTGATTAAATACTATTAGTTTATTAAATGTAATTAAATGTAAATAAATGCTACGGACTATTAGTTAAATCAATTGTGATCAAATGTTGTCCATTCATTAATGAAATATGCTGCCTTTCATTTTTAAGTAAAATCAAATGTGACTAAATACTATTTGTTTATTAAATATAATTGTAAGGAATAAATGCTGTGATAGACTTTAGTTTAAATGGTTATTACTTCTTTTATAATTTAATTGTTAACTTTAAATGATGTCGTATTTTGCAGGTTGAATTATAAGCTAATAATGAAGGAAATGCTGCGCTAAATGCTATTATCCTATAGCAAAGATAAGCTAAAGGATGCTGCTCTTATAAATTTCTAAACTTAATTTTTGCATCTTTTGTTATTTATCATAGATGCTGAGATAGGATGTATAAATTTATAGGTTGTTAGATTGTTTTAATTATGACTTATAAATTGTTGCTCTTTTAATTGCCAAAGCTATTTTAGAATTGGAAATGAGCAATCCTTTAATGGATTGAACTCTATTTTAGAATTGGAAGTGAGCAATCCTTTAATGGATTGAACTCTATTTTAGAATTAGAAATGAGCAATCCTTTAATGGATTGAACTCTATTTTAGAATTGGAAATAGTCAATGGATTGACTTATATACTGATTTGTGAAATTGTTTATTTGAACAAAAACAAAGGAGACTCTGTCAAAATTTCTAAGAATTTTAGGACTTAGAAATTTCAAGGAAAATATTAGATATTTTCACATGTTAGATACTTATAATACATCTAGAGTTTCATATCTAGGGTTGTAAGTATTAACTTCAATTGAAATTATTCACTTCAATTATAAGTATTCATTTCAATTGTTCAATTAAAAACATTAACCCTCAAACAATTAGATTGAAGGTGATAGCTCCCTTTCAAAAATTTAGATAAGTTCTTAGACTCCTAATTCCCTACAATCATAAGTTAAATTGTTTCAAGAAGGGTATAATCTATCTCTTTTCGTAACTTCAATTATTCAATGTCAATTAATCTTAGATAACTTCATGATTTAATTGAGTTGATAATTTTTGTTTACAAAAAAAATAAGTAAGTTACTAGAATCTCCTATAACTTACACTTTCATTAACTTAGAAATCTTTAAACATTCTTTCTTCCTTACTAGTTTTCTTAAACTTTAATCATAAATCTATTTGATTTGATTAGTTTAGGACTAGTATAAGATGAACTTTAATTCATGGAATTATTGATTTCCAAACTTATCTTCCTTCTACTTATATTAAAATTGACTTAAAGATATTGATCTATTAGTCAATTTGGAGCTCAATTAGCTCCAATCATTAAGTAGATTATTAAAGTTTAGATAATAAAAGAATATCACATAGTTACAATTATTGACATTTATTAAATGCTTGCATAGCTTTGAGCATTTTCATGGAACATTCATTCAAGATCATTGTGCATGAATAAAGAATTTCATAAGACTTTAAGGGGAATGCCTTATGGCAAATTGAGTTTTAAAGATAGCGCTTATAAAAGGACTTCACATTTTAGAGAGGGTAAATGTGAATGTTCGACCTCCCCACTGTATCTAGTTAGGCAGACGTGCTTAACTCCTCGCCTCATTTTGTGCTGTACTCCTACAAATGAGGTAGCTCCTAAATATAACTTTAATCAAAGATATAAGAGTTCTTTTACAATCTTATTGATTGTAAGATCTCTTCATAACTGTTTAGTTATGCTTACATTTCATAGTCCTAGGCTATGTTTATCTTAGATCAAGAATCTAAGATACTTCTTTATTTCATATGCCTTACACTCTCTATCTCCAGTATTATGTTTTGGTTACTTCAGTTCAATTTGAATACAGTGTATGTTACTTAATTCCAATTAATGCTTCATTGCTTTCATTTGCTTACTTAGCATAAATTTCATCGAACTTGTTTTGCTTTTATTTTGTTTATTTAAATGCACATAGTAATTTCTAGCCTTTATGATGCTTTCCCTTACCAATTTTGGTTACAGGCTAGGACTTGTATAAAAGTGAGTATTTTTACTCAACTTATTTAATACTATTTTCTTTACAGTTATGCTTAGTTCTTTTTTTTTTATACTTTACAGCTTTTATAGCTCTGCTGCTTACTTTAAATTGTAAATCATAATTGTGATATCTTGTTAATTTAAAAACATAGCTAATCTTAAAATGTGCTTAGACTGTTTAGTTTAACTACACTTTTCTTTTCTTTGGCTTTGCCCTATCATATTTAAATACCAAAATATGATAGATCAAGAGCCTTTGATTTTAGGTAAAGCAGGTACAAATACTTGAAGGGATTTTAAAGAAATTGCTTTTGCTAAAGTTTAAGCTGTTTACTTGTATTTTGTTTCAAATGAGAGAGTGATCTATTTACTATCCTCTACTCTTACTTTTAAAAAGTTTGTAATAATTAGATTATAAACTGTTTGAGTTGCTTAAGTTACTTTTGCCTACATTTATAAATATGTGGTGTATTTTCTATGTTTGTAATTGCTTGGGATGAATGAGTGGATTATTCAAATTACCTGTAATATTGTATTTATATGTATCTCCTTATCATGTATCTTTGATTCATTCAATTTATATAACATATTTTAACTTAACAACTACTCATAAAGTGACTTGGCCACTTAGCATCAACACTTGAATTGTTTTCTTCAAGTTGAGTGTTGGGTGTTAAGGTAACATCCCAATGTTTGGATTAAACTCCTATCCAATTATTGGGGTCGTTACACCAACTCAATAAGAAACTAGAATGTGGGTATATAAGCTCTTGTCAGGAGGATGATGGTCGAGAGATGTTAATATGATCATGAATCATGGAAGGAATAGAGAGAGATCTGAAACTCGCTTATCAAATTTTGAACTTCCACTACTAAATTCATGAATAAAATTGACACCACTTTAAACAGTCATGAGCACACTCTTCTAAGATAAGAGGAGACGGTTAAAAGAATTGAACAAAAATTAAAAGACATAATGAAGCAGTTAGAGCAACCTTCTCTAGTCGGAGTGATCGGTGAGTATGGAAAGGAGTTTGGAAATGCAATAACCTTGAGAAGTGTAAAGGCTACACAGGAGATTGTGAGAAAAGAGAATAGTGAAAACATAGCAAAAATAAGAGAGGAAAAGAAAGAGGAAGGAGAAACAATCAGGGCAGAGAGGAGTGTTGCAAGGGATTTAGAAAAGAAAGAACTTAGAGATCAAGCTTAGGAAATCTCTCATATACCTTATCCTCAGTGGTTGGCTAAGGAAAAACTTGATGTCCAATATCAAAAATTCCTAGAAACCTTTAAAACTCTTCATATCAATATCCCTTTCGCAGAAGCTCTATACCAAATGCATAGTTATGCTAAGTTCATGAAAGACATCCTCTCCAAGAAAAAGAAGATTGATGAAAAGGAGACCATGGCATTAACAGAAGAATGTAGTGCAATCCTTCAAAGAAAGATTCCCATCAAAAAGAAGGACCCAGGGAGTTTCACTATCCCTTGCACGATTGGATGCCAATCTTTCCAAAAAGCCCTTTGTGATCTTGGTGCATCCGTTAATTTGATGCCTTTCTACATATTCAAAAAACTAGAAATTGATCATTTAAAACCCACCTCTGTTCTACTCCAATTTGCCGATAGATCCGTAAAATCCCCCTTAGGAATTGTGGAAAATGTTCTTGTAAAGGTTGACAAGTTTATCTTCCCTACGAATTTCATAATCTTAAATGTGGAAGATGAATATCAAGAAATTTTTATTATTCTAGTTAGACCTTTCTTAGTGACAGGACGAACCTTAATTGATATAGATAAAGGGGAATTGAAGTTGCATTATGGGGAGGAGATTAAGTTTCATGTGAATGATTCTATGAGACACCCTTCTAAACCAAATGAGGATTGTTGGAAGATCAATTTAATAGAAGAAGCTTGGTTAATGGAAGATGTGGAAGATCAGGGAATGTTAGCAAGTGAGGAAGATGAAGATCCCATTGACATGGAAGTTATTGAAGAATTGATTAAGGAAAGGAAGATAATTCAACCTTCGTTAATTTATCCTCCTAAAATTGAATTAAAATCTCTTCCCTCACACTTAAAATACACTTACTTAAGGGAAGATGAATCACTTCCTATAATAATCTCCTCATTGTTAACTCAATATCAAGAGAGTTTTTTATGTAAGGTTTTAAAAGAACATAAGAGAGCAATGGGATGGAGTATTACAGATCTAAAGGGGGTTACTCCAACTATGTGTATGCATTGTATCCTTTTGGAGGATAACTCCAAACCTTCAATTGAGCCTTAGCGGTGATTAAACCCAAACATCAAAGAAGTAGTTCACAAGGAAATAATCAAACTCTTAGATGCTGGAATCATCTTCCCCATTTTTGACAGCCCTTGGGTGAGCCCTATACATGTGGTTCCCAAAAAGAGTGGGATGACTGTTGTTCTCAACAGCAACAATGAGCTGATCCCCACTAGAACTGTGATTGGATGGAGAGTGTGCATCGATTATAGGAGATTATATAAAGCCACTCGAAAAGACCACTATCCCCTTCCCTTTATTGACAAAATGCTTGATAGATTAGCAGGAAATCCTTATTTCTACTTTCTTGATGGGTATTCAGGATATAATCAAATTCTGATTGCACCTGAAGACCAAGAGAAAATAACTTTCACCTGCCCATTTGGAACATTTGCCTTTAGAAGAATGCCTTTCAGATTGTGCAATGCTCCAGCTACTTTTCAGCATTGTATGATGGCAATTTTCTCTGACATGATAGGGGAGTTCTTGGAAATTTTTATGGATGATTTTTTTATTGTTGGAACCTCTTTCGATCATTGCTTAATTAAGCTGGGAAAGGTTTTGAAAAGATGTGAAGAGTCAAATTTAATCTTGAATTGGGAAAAATGTCACTTCATGGTCGAAGTGGGTATTGTTCTTGGTCATTTAATTTTTAGGAGAGAGATATAAGTTGATAAAGCAAAGATTGAAGTAATTGAAAAACTTCCCCCTCCCATCAATGTTAAAGGAATTAGAAGCTTCCTTGGGCATGCAGGTTTTTATCGAAGATTTATCAAGGATTTCTCAAATATAAGTATGCCGCTTTGTAGACTGCTAGGAAAGGATGTCGAGTTCAACTTTGATGAAAATTGTTTAAAAGGATTCAATGCTATAAAATCTGCCTTAATCTCAGCTCCAATAATTTCTACTCCAGTTTGGGACTCACCTTTTGAAATTATGTGTGATGCGAGTGACCTTGCAATAGGTGTTGTCCTTGGGCAGCGAGGGGAGCGAACCTTCTATTCAATCTACTATGCTAGTAAACTCCTAGATGATGCTCAAAGAAATTATGCTACCATAGAAAAGGAGCTTCTTGCTATCATTTTTGCCTTCACTAAATTTAAGTCGTATCTCATTGGGTCTAAAACTATTGTTTACTCTAATCATGCTACTATAAAGTATCTCCTTCAAAAGAAAGAGGCAAAACGATGCTTGATACATTAGGTGTTGCTCTTGCAAGAATTTGATCTTGAAATCTGGGATAAGAAGGGGAGTGAAAATGTGCTTGCTGATCATCTATCTAGATCGACCCACCTTGATAATTATAAGTTGACCAAAATTAGTGAATCTTTTCCCGACGAGAAGCTTTATGGTGTGGCTACAAATGATCCTCCCTGGTTTGCTGACATTGCAAACTACCTTGCAGGAGGAATCATACCAAAAGATATGTGTTATTAACAAAGAAAGAGATTTTTCGTTGATATAAAAAATCACTTTTGGTATGATCCCTTTTTGTATAAATGTTAGGATGATCAACTCCTAAGGGAATGTGTTCCAGACTCCGACATGAGAAATATTCTCTTTCATTGTCACATATCTTCTTATGGAGGGCACCATGGGATTGAGCGAACGGTTGCAAAGGTGCTTCAATCCGAATTTGTTTGGGCCCATTTGTTCAAAGATGCTGCTGACTTTGTCAAAAACTGTGACAAGTGCCAAATAACCGGGAATTTAAGCAAAAGGGACGAGCTCCCTTTAGATAGAATTTTTGAAGTAGAACTATTCGATGTGTGGGGAATCGACTTTGTGAGACCTTTTCCCTCGTCCCAAGCCAATCTGTATATTCTTGTGGTTGTTGAATATGTCTCAAAATGGGTTGAGGCAGTGGCATGTGTAAACAATGATGCTAAAATTGTTATTAAATTTCTCAAGGAACATGTGCTAGCTAGATTTAGGATGCCCAGATTCTTAATCAGTGATGAGGGAAAACACTTCTGCAATAGGCAGTTAGAAAATGTATTAAAAAGTTATGGGGTGAGACATAAGGTGGGTACTCCCTACCACCCCCAAATTAGCGGGCAAGTTGAAGTCTCCAACACAGAACTTAAGCAAATCTTAGAGAAAATTGTGAACCAAAATAGAAAGGACTGAACTTCAAAACTTTAGGATGCCCTGTGGGCTTATAGAACTGGCTTCAAGACCCCTTTAGGAATGTCCCCTTATAAGCTCATTTATGAAAAATCATGTCAGCTTTTGGTATAACTTGAGTACCGAGCTTTTTGGGCAATAAAAAATTTAAATTTTGATCCCCAAAAAGCAGGTGCACAAAGAATGCTGCAGCTGAATGAACTTGACGAATTTAGGTTAAATGCTTATGAAAGTGCCAAGTTGTATAAAGAGAAAATAAAAAAATGGCACGATAAGATGATTAAGCCAAAACATTTTCAACCTGGAATGAAAGCACTACTTTTTAACTCAAGATTAAGACTATTTCTAGGAAAACTGAAGTCAAGATGGATAGGACCATTTACCATTATGAAGGTTTTTCCTCATGGAGCAGTTGAGGTCGCCTTTAAAGATGGCACTTTAAGGTTAATGGAAATCGTCTAAAGCTTTACTTGGAGGAAGGAATCTTTCAAGAAAAGGGCGGATGGACCCTTCAGGACCTCCCGAATGAAGGTATCACACGAGGATCTTTCTCATGTCAGGCTGAGACACTAGAACAAGCGCTTATTAGGAGGCAACCCATAATTAAATAGGTTATATTTTTCTTTTTGTACTTTTCTGTGTTTTCTTTGTATTTTTATTTTTGTGTGTTTTATTTAGAGATTTTAATTTATGATTTTTCATATTCCCTCATTTTTATGGTATTCTTAAATGACATATTTTTTTCTGAACTTTTCAAAGAAATGAAAATCACAAAATGTCAAGAAGGAATTTGATATAAGTAAAAGGGTGCTTATCAAAAATGACCAAATACATTATAAGCACTAAAATGTTTTAATTAAGGATTGAATGGAGGATAATCTAATCTCCAAGAATTTAAATAAATGTCTTGAACTAAGTGTGGGGGAAGGCATTGGACTTAGACTAGAAAATATGGTGAGTACTCTAAAAACAGTGTGCTAGGCTCCCATAGGACTTCATGATCACAAAGATGCATATTGGGTATGAAGAAAAGTGTCTCTCCATAAAATTAAAAAGAACAAAATATATATTTAAAAAAGGGATGCATATTGGTTGAATAGTAATCAGTGAAATGAATAGTAAGCATCAAAAGGAATAGCAATCAGCGAAATAAATAGTAAACAACAAAATAAATATTAAATAACAAAATGAATAATAATTAGCGAAATGAATAGTGAACAGTGAAATGAATAGTGAACAGTGAAATGAATAGTAATATGCAAAATAAATAGTAATCAACAAAATGAATAGTAATAAATTTGTGAGTTTAAGTGCATCTTTTCTTTTTATGCAAAATAATTAAGTAATAAGCTTCATGATGTGAGATTTATCTCACATCATGATTTCCTTCGAATCTTTAAAATTAGCTTTCAATCAAGATTAGTTAAGGTTAGTTCTTGAGTGTTCATCTTAGTTCCTTAAGAGCTTCTTTCTTAGGAATTAGGAATAGGATTTAGGTTATAATTTTTTCATTGGGTAAATTCAGTTACTCAATGAATAAAACCTTGGTTTTTTGTAGTTTATAGATTTTCATAGTTTGTTTATTATTATTTGATCTCTTAACCTTAAACTTAAGATTATATAGATCCATCCTAATAAGTGTGACCTTACTTAATAGGATTTGCCTTAACCATTAATCCATGAGATGGGGTGGTAAGCCCTAGATTCTTAAACTATACCATTGGAATATGTGATTAACTCCAATTTCATGGTGTTAAAATAATAATCCTTAGTTTAGTAAATCTTGATTAGATCTTAGCTTAGAACATCTGAATTCATTAATTAGGGCACGATGATTTCTTATTTAACTTACACATACTCAACATTGATTTAATCATATTAGGACCTAGCTAGTCCTAATATTTTGTAATCTATAAGGTCGTGTTTCTAAGTTATTCTTGATAGTAAGAATTGGAGATCCTGAACTTGTATAACTTAAAATAATTAGAATAGTTAATTAGACAACAATAGTATCACCATGTGTAGAAGAGTCCCTTGCTTACTATTTGATTATTTGTGCTACGCATTCCTTATATTTTATGCTTATTTTCTTGAACATGTCATGTAAGAGAACTTTGTGCATGAAATGAAAACTTAGAATAATTAAGACAATAGTTACCTTGGGTTCAGTTATATTCTGGTAGGTTCTAGTGCACATTTACCCTAATGTACAGGGGTAAGGAGTAATAAGGATGCTTAACATTACTTATTGAGGAGTGTGTATTAAGCTTGAAATTCGTTTAGTCTTGAAGACGTGCTTAACTCCTCAGCTGCTTCTGGACGTGTCTACAGAAGCAAAAGTAAACTAACTAAGACTTACTAAATTTGTATTTACTGCCTCTTCAATTTTGCTGTACTGTTTTGTCTGCCCTAGCCCAGAAAGGCTTTGGAAATTTCTGTCTACCCTAGCCCAGAAAGGCTTTGGAAATTATGCTGGGCTTGATTGGCCAATTTTCTGATATGATAGTTGGATATACCTGATTTCTATTTCAGTTTACTGCTTACTATTTTAATGATGCATATTGCTTCTGTTAGCATTCACTTACCTGCTTACTTATATATTATAGGATGTTAGACTTTGCTGTTGTTTATTATGTATGTATCACGATTAGATTTTTTACTTTAAATCAGTATATGTCATATGATCATCAGCATATTTAGGATTAAACTTTTCTTTCAGTACTTTTACTTACAGTATTATACATGTATGCCTAACCTTGCTTAGTTTATTTTGAGGTGTGCCTCTTTGCCTCAAATCTTGTTTAGTTAAAAATGCAGTTTTTAGAACTTATCCTTCTCCTTGTATGCTTACTGCTCCTATGCTAGTTAGGATTTTTGGTCTTGCTTAAGTAAAATGGTGACATTAATAACTTATGAAAAATATTCAGCCTAAAATGTACTTAGACAATTATCTAATATGTTTTTTCTTTTATTGGCTGGGGCCCTGACATTGTGAAACCAACAATGTCAGAATCAGATAGATTTGTGGAGCTTGTTCCTGAGGAAGAGCCATACCCGGGAGTGGAGCCGCTTCTAGAGGAAGACCATCAGGAAGGAGCTGAAGCTATTTAGTCTTCTTGCTTATTTGTGAGAATGAGAGTTTTGTTCTTTATTTCATTAAACTATTTTGAAATGCTGTAATAATATAAGTACCTTTAATTATGTTTTTCCTTACTGTACTATTTATTCTGAGCTATATGTTGCATTTCCTTTATATATTATGGTAAGCTGTATGTACTATTTAATTTACCTTGCTTCTACACTCTAATTTTGTATTTACTTAGTGGCTGATTATGTAGCATATATGTAGTGGCTTATCTCTTCCTTACTAGTTGATTAGGGCTTACTTAATCCAATGTTTAGTGAGGGATTTGCCAAAGTGAAAAACCACCCCCTAGTTTAATCTTGTAGATTATGGGGTGGGGCGCCACACATACTCAGTCAACAATGGGTAGGTAGTTGATCACTTGAGCATGATCTTACATAAGCTAAGTACAATAGCATTCTAAATAAATATTAAGCAAGAAATTTATATAAAATCATCCATAACATTCATTCAGAAAGAAAATAAAATGCATATATCTCAAAAATAAAATAAAAAATACATCCAGAGCATAATAATTTATATAAACTTAAATAATATGCGATATAAATGTCCTCTCATTCTTTAAAAGTAAGAGAACTAAAATACTAAACTCAAGTGCTACATCATGGGCTTCTCATTTTACACATGCATCTTGTAACGCCATGTCCCATCGTTATACGCAATATAATATCATTAGCGGTGGAATAGTCATTAACTGAAACATAAGGGTCGTGTTTTTCTTAATGCTCCAGTTTGAGCAATACTAGTTAACCCGAACCACTAGTAGCATGAGGTAATTAAGAGCTGAGGAACTCCACCATTAATCAAGTTAAATCTTTCATTAACCTGATTAATGATGTGAGTCTACTAAACTGATGATGATAACACAATATATGTAGTATAATATAACATAGATAACAAAGTGCAAAAGCTAAGAATACATCATTCATACATTCATTTTTCCAGAATAATAAGTAAAGAAATTATTCTTAGAAATGAAAATAAAAAATATAATCAGATATGATTTGCTTATTATAGACTTTAAATAAAAATACAGAAAGTAAAATCTCCTTTCATTAAAAAAGAGAAACTTTAAGGATAAAGACTGCCACAGCTACTCAGCAACTTCATGCTTCACATCCTCTTGAATCTCTTGCAACTCCATGAGCAACGACTCCTCCAAGAAATCTAAATCTAACATTGCTGGTTTTGCAATACCTGGGGCCTAGCCAATAAATAAATAAATAACTAATATTACTTAGGCAATGTGCCTAAGTACATTTTAGGCTCACTAAAGTACATTCATTAAATTATAGGGATATTTAACTTATAGTAACTAATATCAGTAAAGCTAACTGAAATAGTAAGTAAAGCTAATTGAAATAGTAAACTGTAAATAGTAGATAGTAAATAGTACATAGTAAATAGGTATGTAATGACTACCATATCAGACGAGGGCTAATCTAGCTTGCTATAACAAGTATATGTATATATTCAAAGCATCATCTGAGGCTAGGTCAAAATAACAGAATAGAAATTGAACTGAAGAGGCAGTAATCATAAATGCCGTATCTTTTAGTTATTTACTTTACTTTTGTGGAAATATCCATAAGTAGTTGAGGAGTCAAGCATGTCTACAAGACTATTCCGATTCTAACTTAACACAACACTCCTCAATGAGTAATATTAAGTAATCATTATTTCTCCTTAACCTTATCCAATAAAGTAAAATGCACAAAACTGAACCCTATGCAAACACTATTCTAATTATTCTAAGTTTTTATTTTATGCATCAATATTTTTATATGACATGTTCAAGGTAAAGGCACAAAGTACAAGAAATGCAAAAGCAATAATAATTCAATAGTAAGTAAGGGACTCTACTATACATGATGACATTTGTTATTTTCTACTTAAATCATTCTAACTATATATATATATATATATATATATATACACATTACATATATATATCCAAAATTGTACCCAATGCACTAATAATGGAATTAAAGGTTTTTGCCCAACACACTGAATTCAACAGTATTGTGCCTAAATATAACCTGATTAACAACAATATACTTATGCATGATATGCCGTTTAAAATATATATGAATCATAAGATTGAAATCACCAAAATAGTATATACTAAAATGTTCTATGAAAAGTGAAAGCACAACAAAACTAAAATTATTGAATGAACAAAACAATATCCCTTTTATTATTTATTTAACCTGAATCTTAATAGCATTTCTTGATGCTATGATATAAGCAGATCTTATCCTAAACATAAGGCAAATAGATTTGATCAACATCTTAATATTCACTTTTATCTAATTTATCTCATCAATAACTTAATCTTTATCCTCACTAATATAACTAGATTAATCAATCAATCTCATCAATTCAACTTAATCTATCATTCAGCTATATAAGCTTAATATCTTAAGCTTGGATCTAAATTATATTTATTGATAATCAGACCTATTCTAAGTCCTTATTAATCTACTCTTATAATGATCTTAAGGTTCTATGGATATCAACTAAATTCAAACTTAAGTTCTAATCCACCATCATAAGGTTCTAAATAATTCAAAGGAGAAAAGGCTTAAGGATACCTAAGAACATCAAGGATTCTAAATCTAGAATCCACTATCAAGGCATAAGATTTAGGACTAAGCCTATATAAAACCATACAAGCTAAAGTTAGACTAAACTAATAAGAAAATTTCATAAGGTAAGTGATAATCCTCACTTAATAAGGAAGGCAACTAGAAGATGGATAATAATATTCAACTAGGTTGAATGTAACCTTAAGAAATTAAAGGTTAAAGTTCTAAGTCACAACATGTGACTTGGCATAAGAAGGTTTTAAGGCTAAGCTCAACTATACAAGGGGGTAAACTACTACTTAGCATGTAACATCACATACTAAGCATGAGGATATACTAGTGGAAAGGATTTCTTAAAGTCCTACAACTTAAGTTATATTCAAAATTTAATGAGGCTTACCTTAATGGAAAAGATTTATTATCCAGTTAAGATGGATAAAGAGGAAAAGGTTAACTTATTAAGTCAGTACAAATAACTTAACCAACACAAGGGTTTAAATAGAAGAACTATAATAACCCAAGGTTATTACCTTAATTAATCAAGACTAAACTAAGTTATGATGTTTATTCTAATAGTCTTAATAAGTTATTAGAACAAAACCCTGAAGGTTTGGTCGAAATCAGGAGTCAATCGGACCAAACCATAATTTTGAAAAATCAGGATAATTTGGAAAATGACATAATTAAATTGACCTCAAATAAGAAATATAACTTCACCATTGCACTAATCACCCATAAATTAGTTAAGGTGATGATTTGGGAGTGGTTGGAAGTCTTTAGATTTTCCGCAAATATTTTAATATATTTAAAATACCTTAGAAATTTGAATAATTAAATAATCATCAAAATCAATATTTGACTTTGCTATTGCGTTCCTCACTCATCAATTAGCTCGGGGTGATTTATTGATATTTTTCAGAAGGCATTTTCTAATTAAACTTTAATTAAGGAAATTGAAATTAATTTATTAAATACTAGTTAATATCTAAATATAGCGAGCGTCATCTACTTTAGCATGCGTCATTTCCATCTTCCATCTGATCAGATGGCAACTACTCTAAGTCATCCAATTCTATCTCTACGGGAGATTGAACAGCTCGTGCAGCATTCCTACTACCGAACTCCACGCGTACTCAACGTGTCTCCTTGGCTCGCACGGGGCACCCTCGGTGATTGTGCAAGTGGTGTTCACTGCCTTAGAGGCTCCCACTCTCACCTTATGGACTCATAATGATCGGAATTAGGCATTAGAACACCTCGAGGGTGAATTCATCGTTCAAGAGCATCCGTGCCGTAGTTTCGCTCCATCGAAGCCTTGCAACTATTGATTAAGGTATCGACCCAAACACCCGATTTATTCATGTAATTATTACTTTTCCCTTTTTAAAAGGATATTACACATAATGCATTGAATATATATCGTGTCCGATCGAGCTCCATTAAGCTCCATTGAGCTCAATCGAACAAATTTTACAAGCCATCCGTAGTTGACCTCGTTCGCCTCTTATGTCTTGTAGCTTATTGACCAGGGTTGACTTTTATTGGAGATCTAGTGCACCTCAGGCAACGGTCTATATGTCAATCGGAAGGTCTCTTAGAGACCTTTCCAATGGCATGTGGGCTAGCCTCTGGCATTGACGGGAGGGCCGCCATTTCTGATGCCCCAACGAGGTTTGTGTCGGGTGTCCGTCGGAAAAGCGATCCGTTCCAGGTCAGGTTGGGTCTGACGCAACCTGCGCCCCTTCGCTCGGTCTGACCGTAAAGTTCTGCAAATCCGCGGGACCCACTTTAACAACCTGATGTTGTTACTGAGCCATTTAGACCTAATCTTGATCAAATAACGCAAAAATCAAGATTCTAATTTAAGTCAAATAAATAATTAAATAAAAATATCCTCAAATAAAATTTATTGAGGGGATCCTCTTATGAAAATTGAGCGCAATTGGGATCTCGGATCATCCTAAATAAATTTATAAAATTTAATCTTCAAAAGTTGATAATAAATAAAATATAAATTAAAATTTAGAAATTTTTATATATTTAAGTTATGCATCATATGAGGATTCCATGTTTTAAGTTTCACAATTTTTTGGGCTCCAGATTAATCGTAGCAAATTTTTGAAGTTTTTCATTTAAAAATTAATATAAAATAAAATACTAATCCAAATTTGATGATTTTTAGATGCGTGCATTCGTCTCATTGAGACGTTCATTTTGATGCCGGCTTATAATTTTTGGAGTTTAAATGGCTATAGATCTTAGCTCTAGGATTTTCAGCCGCACGATTTAAATCTAATGGCTGCATTAGATTTTAGAGGTTGCTTTATATACCTCATAACCTAAAATTCTTAAAACCTAATTATATTCTTTTTCCCTCAGCCAATAGCCTCATCTCTTCCTCATGAAAGTTATGCCCCTCCTCCTTCCCAGTTGGAGGCGAGGACTTCTTCTCCTCCATGGCCGAGAGGCACATGTAACGAACCCATGTTGTTACTTAGGTCAATTAAGACTAAACCAATTCCTGATTATGATTCTAGTGTGTTAATTAAGTAATTAGGAATTCACTATAAAGACATAGTCTAAATCAGGAGTCAAATGGATCAAATCTAAATTTTAGGAATTTTCAG
This sequence comes from Gastrodia elata, assembly GCA_016760335.1. Taxonomy (NCBI): domain Eukaryota; kingdom Viridiplantae; phylum Streptophyta; class Magnoliopsida; order Asparagales; family Orchidaceae; genus Gastrodia; species Gastrodia elata. The sequence goes on along the minus strand of CM028675.1, from coordinate 45,335,475 downwards.
AAACCTTGGAAAATGACCTCTTTAATTTGACCTCAAATCGAAAACTCGATTTCGCCATTGCGCTCATCACCCCCAAATTAGTTAGGAGTGATATTTTGGAAGCACTTGGAAGTCGTTGGATTTTTGGCTAATATTTTAATATATTTTAAATACCCCGAAAATTCGAATAATTAAATACTCGTTGAACTGAAAATCCATCTTTGCCATTGTGATCCTCACCCCTCAATTATCTAGGGGTGATTTTGTTGTAAAATTTTGGAATTTTATAAATTATATAATTTTAATTAATAAAATTGATATAAATTAATATATTATTAATATTATTTATTAAGAAAATGGCACCGTTACCATCTTCTGTTTTCACCGTCCATCCTAACGGCCATTATGGGCTGTCCTATCAAGACATCGAACGATCCCTGCTCCGTCTTCTTGGCTCATCCCGCGTGTTGCACACGCGACAGAGACCAGCCACGTGTGTCCTCACTCGCCATTTCTAAGGTTCGCTGATCCAATTATGGAGTGGTTCATCCATTTAGCTCGAGGAAGAATTCAAGCCTAGAAAGTCTGAGGCTCTTTTAAGGATCCGAAGCAAAAATTCTGCAAACTCATTCATCAAGCTCTTAATAGAGGTACCTATTAATTCCTAATTTACATAATGTGATTCTCTTAATATTTGATCTATATCATTTATTCAGCATGCTATTTGAGTCTTTATTAATCAATCAGAGTCAATTAAGTGAATATTAATCGATAATTTGGTAATATGTATGCAGTCGCACTCAGTTCTATCCCATATGCTTTCATGCATAGCCTTCTAGTGTTATCTTTTACCGTCAGCATGGTCAATCCCTGATCGAGTTCTCGAGTTCTAAAGGATGATCTAATCATAAGCTACCCATTAGAATGAAGTATGAGCTCTGAGGTGCTCTGAAGGCTAAGCTAGTTGATGCCCTAGCTCAGCTTCAGTCCGTTGGTTTGTTGAAGAGGATGAAGGGAGCTCTTCAGGTCGGGCCGAATCGGGCCAGACCCAGCCCCCGCCTCGCTGCCATCTGCACCGTGGGGCCCGCACCGTCTCAGCTGCATCAGTGTAGCGGGTTCCACTTCTTGACCACGCGGTCTGTCCTGCTATCAATAGCTGGGCCCCACTGCCACTCCTTATCTAATCTTGAGCTGCCACGTGGTTTCTGGATCACGTCTGCTCGTTCTCTGGCCTACCACGCCAGCCTTTGTGGGTCTCGCCGCTGAATTAAATCAAATGGAATTTTTCTTAGATTCTTAAGCACTAATGTTTAAATTTATTATTTAAATAAGTTTAATTATATACTTTAGGTATCAATATTTATCAATCCATAAGCCCAAATGTATTGATATTATATGTCATTTTGATCAGTAAAATTAGAATATCATTACTGCACTATCAAATTTTTTGTAGGATGTATATATCATATAATGACATTTAGGACCCCCATAATTTGACCTAAATGTCCTCAAACTTCAAACTATCATAACTTTGCACACACTTACCCAAACATATCCAATATTGATCTCATTTTAATCAAGAGTCTCTCAAGAATGTTCTAGTAGCATTAATTTCTCTGTTTGGGTTATATTTTACCTAATCACTTTTAGGACCTAACCCTACTTAACCCCAATTAATCCTAGAACTTCAATTGACCATAACTATGTTAATTGATCTCCAAATTAGGTCTTCCAATATACCATTTTGATCAAGAAGATCTAATAAATAGTAAATTGCAAAAATATTTAGGATTCGATGGCTAGATCTCTTAATCAACCCTAATCACCCTAAAACTTGAATAATGAATATTAGCATAATTAATGATTTAAAATAAGTGATTCAAGTTTCTGATAGCTCATAGAGTAGATTAAAACCAAGTGGTCTGATGGGTTTTGTGATTTTGTGATTAGTTTTACTAATCACTCACTAATCACCCTTAACCATAATTAGGTCATAACTTGACTAAATGAGGTCCAAATTGGGTCTACTCTTAGTTAAAGTACTTAGTGGGTGATAGGAAAGCTATAGCCATTGACTTTACTGAATTTGGACTTCAAATAAAAAAATTAGGTTTTTGGCCTAATCATAAGAAACCCTAATTTACATATTTTCACCCCAAACTTGATTTGATCATAACTTAATCATTAGACCTTAGAATTTAGTGTTCTTAGACTCTATGAAATTCTTGAATAGTAAAATTTAATAAATGGACATAAAATTTAAATTTTATTTGGATAAATTACAAATTTGCCCCTGTGAGTCATTTCCTTAAATTGAATTCATAAGGCTTAATAATTATCCAAATTTGGTGTACTTACTGTCTATCTTCAAGTTAGATAGTAAGTAATCATTTGCCATTAAAAATTTTTAATTTTGTGTCCTAAATAAAAAAATAGATTCTTAGACCCTTAAATTAGAGGTAAAATAGTCATTTTTGCCCAAATTTAAGTCAAAGTATTGTTAAGTCTTATATTCATATTCTAATCACTAAAATTTATAAGAAGAGTGATTTAGAAATTAATTCCTAAGATTAGAGAAGATTCAAAATCAAAACCATAATTTTGATCTTAAATAAATTCTAAGTAAAATGTTAGTTGTATGATGTGAGATTCCTCTCACATCATACCCTTCTTTGAACCTTCTAGTTCATCTCTTAAGCTCTAATATCATTAGTTAGGATTTGTGTGTCTGAATGTTAATCTTAGTGCTTAAGAACTCTTTCCTTAGAAATTAGGAATATATCTTATGTTAGAGTTCATCTATTGGGTAAATTAAGTTACTCAATAGGTGAAGCCTTAGTTTTGGTAGTTTCTAGAATTTTATAGTTTATTAATGATTATTTGATATGTTAACCTTAGATTCAAGAATAAAGATCCATCCTATTGAGTTTGACTTCACTCAATAGGATTTTCCATAACCTTAATTTGTGAGATTGGGTTGTAAGCTTTAGTCCTTTAGGATCATCTTTGGATTAAGCAATTAAACCCAAATATTTGGAGCTTAATTATTAATACTTCCATCTAATTTGGCTTAGTTAAGATGGGTTTGGGTTGCTTAAATCATCAAAATAGGTCTATTGATTTACTTATTTAACTTATATACTTGACATTGATTTAATAAGATTAGAACCTGATCAGTTATAATTATTTTCAACTTATAAGGTTGTAAGTCTGAGTTACACTTGATAATAGGAATTGGAGATCCTGAACTTGTATAACTTAGAATAGATAGAAAAAATAAATTAGATAATAACAAATATCACCTGTGTCTTAGTAAAGTCTCTTGCTCACTTTGATATTTGATGCTTTTCTTACTTTGCAATGAGCTCTATACCTTGGTCACATGTATCGTAATAGGATATTTGATGAGTATCTCATGTCAACATTGAAATTGCATAAATAGCATTTGCATTTTTTTCGACGCTTTCAGTTTTTTAGTTTTCAGTTCAGTAGGTTGTGACCAAGTTAGTATGCCTCATCAATTTGTTTGGGTCCAGCATAGCATAGCGGCTACTATTATTTGGTAAATCTATCCATGCCGGGTTGAGTGATGGTTGCCTAGGGTGGTGAGAAATAGACTTTTCTCCTGTATGACTTTATTAGTCAGGTTCTGATATGGTAGTACTAGTTGTAGGTGCACTTCTACTCAGTGTTACTCAGTGTTTCTGCCTTTGCTCAGCAGGCTAAGTGAGATCATGCATATTCAGTTCAGAACTTCTACCTTAGCCCAGTAGGCTAAGTGGGATTGATATATACTTTCAGTTTGAATGGCTTATTCAACCATAGTAGTTTTCAATTTTATATTTACTAGTTTCAGTTTACTTTTCTATACTTCAGCACTTTTTTATTTACTGTCTTACTGTATTTCTTAGCTTTAATTACTTATAGGATGATAGTCTTACTCGCTGTATATATATATATATATATATATATATATATATATATATATATATATAGCATGGTAGTCTTATTTTCAATTATTTAGCTGTATTATCATGTTCTTTTATTTTATGTTAATTAATATAAGCTTATATTGATCAGTAGCATGTTTAGGATCAATTTTCCTTTCAGTTATTAGTAATTATTCTTTATTTTATGCTTAACTATATTGCAGCTATAATTAGAGGTATGTGCTTACTTCATCTTTTGTTAATTTATAAATTTATTGTTTATAACTACCTTTTCTTTTCATATGTGTTATGCTCCTATGCTTGCATGTTTAGATGTTAAGTTTTAATGGTGATATCTTAAAAAAAAAGTGAATAATATTTAGCCTAAAATGTACTCAGACATTTTTTCTAATAAGATTTTTTTTTTGTTGGCTGGGGCCCTATCATTATGAAACCGATAATGATAAATTCTAAGCTATTTGAAGTTGTAGAGCCTTCTGAAGACTCGATTTAGGAGGAGGATCAGGCTGTTGAAGATTCCTAGTTATTTTACTTTTCTTGCTTGTGAGGATGAGTGCTTATTTCATTTCAACTTTTATCTTTAAATATGTTGTAATAATACAGGATTACTTTATATTTTCTTTTACTGCACTTATTATAAGTTGCATATTTCTATTTACTATATTGTGATGGAATGGATGTTATATTTTGCTTTCACACTTTGTTTACATTTCTTATATTTATCATTTATTGAAGCTCTCTCATAAATGGCAATTTCCTTAATTATATTGGATTAGAATGAATGTATAATCTAATTATAAGCGAGGAACTTGTCATTTGGTAACTACTTCACCATAACCATGTTAACTTAAGAGTTAACAAGACCGCGGTGAATTTGCATTCCTCTCTACCTAATAGATGTTCATCTGCTATATAGTCACTAAATGAATACTTGAAATAACATCCATATTATCATAATCAAATACTCAGAATGAAAGGCATGAAATGGTAAATACTTCAATAATTAGTAAAAGTTAATTAAGGACTAAATTAGAAAGTGATAAATAGTTTAATAACTTAGAGGAATGTTTATAAGATCTCTAGTATCAGAGAAATTGAATGGTTAAACCTTGACCTTTATACTAAAAGATTTGAGGTAATATTATGGATTCTAATATTAATAGATCAAAGATATAGAAATTCAAGATTGTGTGGTAGACAAACTCTTTAGTACACCATCTTATCTTCAGAAGACTAGATCTTTCTCATTTGACTAAAATATGACTTAAAGCATATATAATCCATCTTGGAGGAAAATGAGTATCCGATCACATATTTGTTGCACTTGTAGCTTCTCTTCTTTAAGATGAAGTGAGAATATGATGGAATGCTACTTCTTAGGAAACTCCCTAGAATGGTAAAGAAAATATTTTGGTGTTACAAGCACTAACTTTAGTCTCTATCTAGTTACTAGATACGTATGATAAAATATTTATCAATTCAAGCTACTTTGTTATATTTAATATCTTTTCTATTGTAATAAAATTATCCTTTGAATAATTAGCATCCAAGAAGTGTTGTAGCTCTTCCTTTAAGACTAAAATTAATTATATTAATTTCAGAATGAATCCTACAATTTCTCCCCTTAACACCGCTGATTCTTCAAATAACAATGCCAATGAAGTCACTTCACTCAAAAATATGGTAACTGCTATGTTAGAAACCCAAATCCAACAAGCAACGTCCATCTAGAAACTAGTATCTGATCTTATTACTACAAATACTGGTACCTCTTCTATATCTTCTACTCCTTATATCCTTCATACCTTTAATCAGTATACTAATGAGTTATTTAGTAGCTTCTTAAGATTGAGACTTCTAAGTCTTAATTAAAACTTACCCCCCACAAATACTAAGACTCGGCTTAAGTCAATCAAAAAGGATCAAAAGCATAAAGCTTATCAAAAGGAAGCTAGCACATCAACAAAACCAATCCAAGGGTGCACTAGACCTCACCCTTATGAAGAGTGTTATCATTCAGGTCACCGCTATTTTGCTTGTGGTCATTGGGGCCACGAATATCAGCAGTGCTTTGCTAAAAAGACAGTGGATGGAGTTTAAATCAATCATTCTCGTCGGAATAAAGCGTTCCGTGACACCTCACTTAAGAGTATGGAATTAAGGATTATTCTAACATCACTACCACCTGCGAAAGAATATCCAGCTGACAAGGAACAAGTAGCTGCTCCTAAACCACAAGTACAAGATTTCCTAGGAACAAAAGAAATTAATAACAATATTATTCCAGGTAAACATATTCAATTCCATCAATGCTTTCAACCTTAAAGTTTTATTATTACATACAATTTTAATTTATAATGATTTAACTATGATTATTCTTTAAATTTGAATATTACATATAAGCATAATCTTGTACTCGGGATGTCTTATCCTTGATTAGACGATTGTCTTGTTCCTTAGCTTAATTTAATCAAACCTTAGGTTCATTTGGCAAAGTCATACTTTTGTGACTTATATAAATAGTTCTTCTTCTGAGAAGTGACTTACCCAATTTGGGTGAATAACTTCTCATTCTTTAGGTTAGATTGACTCAAATTCTTAAGCCTATTGGTTGAATAAGTCATAATTGTGACTTGAAATTTTAGGCTAGCTTATTCCTTAGATTCCAAGCATCTCATTCCTTTGGGAAGAGTGTATCCATATCCTTTAGAATGGATAATTATAACCATAGGACCTCAGTTAACTAAGTCATAATTATGACTCTTAGTACTAACCTATGATTGTATCTCATCCGAATTGATAAACAATCCATTGTCTTGATTTATTCTATTAACTCTTACAATTTCAATGTATCAAGTCACCTTATGTTATTATTTGCAATAAATTTCTATCTCCCATTAAGTTAAGTGTCCAAGTTGGGTAATCACCCTCTTTATCAAAGTATCATTCCTTAACCAAGGATGATTAATTAGTAAATAATAGAAGCCTTAGAGTAATTAAGTTTATGATTAGTTCACCCTATATTCTTTAATGTGAGGTTACTTAATGGTTAGATTATTCTAACCTGTATGTGTATGCTCATAAGTTTAGCTATAGTGAACGTATTTCATTCTTGATCCTAACCTAATGATGATGTTCTATCTAATCTTAAACATAAAGCCCATTTTAAGTCAAAGAATCTTTGTTCTTTGAAGAATAAACTTTCCTTTAAGTTGCAAAGCATTTTGAATTCTAATTTTTGGATTAGATTTTATAGTTATCCCTTGGAAACCCTTTTTAGTTAAGTTACTAGTAGTAACTTAATAAGTTGATCTTGTACTTTTCCTTGTCCATCTTGATTGGATGGGAATTCTATTTCCTTTGTTATAATCTTCATTAAGTGATAAATGTCACTTAAGTGAATAGCCTATTATTGGAAAATCTTATTCCCTTTGAATAAGAAAATATTCTTTCCCAAATAAGTTTAAGTTCAACCTTTAAATGTGTGCCTAGGTTGTGATATGACTTAAGCATTTATTGATCACTCTCTTGGAATGAGCACTTCTTCAAGCTACGTTAAGTTTAACCTTTAGATTCATAGTAATCTAAGCCAAATATTGTGACTTAAATATTAGCAGGTGGCTCTAGAATTTTTGGCATAAGTCATAATATATGACTTATCGCTGTAGCTTTAGTCCATATTAAACTTCCTAGTACATATCTATATGGATAGGTGTGTTTCTTGTTGTAACCAAGTCAAAGCTTATGACTTGTGCTAATAGCCTTTCCTCCAAACCATTGGTGTTAAGTCATCATGAGTGACTTAATGTCTTAAGTTTTCCCTTAACCTTGAGGCTAGATATTCTAAATGGGTATTGATCCTTTTTGCCTTAGTAAATCCCCTTAATAAGAGATGAGTGTCTCTTTGTTAGCTCAAACCTAATATGGATTAATTCATATTATCAGTTCATCCCCATCTTATTCCTTAAGTTGAGCTTAGCAATCAATCCCTTGGCTTCATTATTTGACTTAGTCTAATAATGTCTCTTTAGTTAACTTTTAATCATAAATTTTAATAAAGTAAATAGTCAAAGAATGCTAGTTCTTTGATGCCAAATCTTTGGATTCCAATTCATTGAATTAGAATCATTCGTATTCTTTAATCATTATTAAAGCCTCATAAAGGCTTATCTATTTTACCTAAACTTTCGTAGTGAATATCACTTATATATAAAACTTTTAAAATCTTTGATCCCTAAATTATGCTATACTTAGTGTGTGATGTCACTTACTAAGTAATAGTCTTAACTTATAAGTGCTAAGTCATATGTATTGATTAAGGAGTTAACCTTTAGACCCTTAGAGTTATATTCAGCTTGGTTGAATCTTAGCTATTTCTTTTATTGCTATCCTTAGTAAGTGATGGTTATCACTTAATTTGGTTAGTTTCCTTAAGTCTAGAATTTTGGTAAAGTAGGATTATGAGAGTTCAGCCTTTAAACCTTAAGTTTAAATGTTGAATTTTAAAATTTGGAAGTTTATGAGCTTGTAATTATTCTACATCTTCTACCATTTCTCAAATGGAAGTAGTTTGATACTCCCATGAACCTTATCATGAGTTAAGATTCAGTTCTAAACTCACTTTGGGTTGTAATCAATTGACTGACCTAGTTAGCACTTCTTATTTCTGCTTAATCATACCAATTTTCATGTTGGCCAAATTTTATATTTAAGAAATTATGAGGTTGCTCGGTGTTTCCAAAAGTGATCATTTCCAAAAGAAATGAGTATCTTGATCCTTTTTACCATCGTTCCCTTGTATTCCAAGGGGATGATCTAGTATACCTTAAGTAAGCCCATATTCCCAATAAATTCTTCACAGTACACTATGTGTTCTGTGTTTCCTCACTTAGGAGGTACTTAAAAGAGCCTCAGCCTATTATCCCCATCTACTCAGTGGGAATTTAATCACATCTATCATTCATGGAAATGCTCATCAAAATTATGGGTAAGGATCAGACTCAGTTAAAGAGTAGACTAATTTTTATGCTTCAAATCATTGGAAGAATAATCCTCTTGAATAAAACCACTTGAAAGAAAAAGTATGTTATGCAATCAAAGTACCAAAGGCCATTTGAAGAACTAGTACTTCCTTAACTTCTTTTCATTTCAATTCATCATCTTACTTTCAGCTCTATTCTTTCCACTTGAGTGATGTCTAGGACGACATTGTTCTTAAGTGAGGGAGTTTGTAACAACCAAGGTTGTTACTTAGGTCAATTAGGACTAAACTAAGTCATAATTATGATTCAAGTGTGTTAATTAAGTCATTAGGAATTCACCACAAAGAGTTAGTCCAAATCAGGAGTCAAATAGATCAAATCTTGATTTTGGGAATTTCTAGAAACCATGGAAAATGCCACTCCTCATCTAATCCCGAAACAAAATCAGGAGTCTATCTTGCCGTCAATAGCTGGGTCCCACTGCCACTCCTCATCTAATCCTGAACCACCACGTGGTTTCTGGGTCTCGCCTGCATGTTCTTTCGCTTGCCATGCCAGCATTTGTGGGTTCCACCACTCAATTAAATCAACTGAAAATTATCTTAGATTTTAAGCAGTAATGTTTAAATTGATTAATTAAATTAGTTTAATTATAAACTTTAGGCATTAATATTTATCAATCCATAAGTTCAAATGCATTGATATTATATGTCATTTTGATCAATAAAATTAAAAAATCATTATGGCACTATCAAATTTTTCTGTATGATGTATATATCACATAGTGACATTTAGGACCCCCATAATTTGACCTAAATATCCTCAAACTTCAAACTATCATAACTTTGCACACACTCACCCAAACATATCTAATATAGATCTCATTTTAATTAAGAGACTCTTAGGAATGTTTTAGTAGTGTTAATTTTTCTGTTTGGGTTATATTTTGCTTAATCACTTTTAGGACCTAACCTTACTTAACCTCAATTAAACCCTAGAACTTCAATTGACTATAGCTTAGTCAATTGAGCTCCAAATTAGGTCTTCTAGTATATCATTTTAATCAGGAAGATCTAATAAATAGAAAACTACAAAAATATGTAGAATTTGATGGCTAGATCTCTTAATCAACCATAATTACCCTAAATCTTAATTAGTAAATATTATCATAATTAGTAATCCAAAATGAGTGATTCAAGTTTTTGATAGCTCATAGAGTAGATTAAAACCAAGTGGTCTAATTGGTTTTATGATTCTGTAATTAGTTTCACTAATCACTCACTAATCTCCCTTAACCCTAATTAGGTCATAACTTGACCAAATGAGGTCCAAATTAGGTCTACTCATAGTTAAAGTACTCAGTGGGGGATAGAGAAGCTATAGCCACTAACTTTACTAAATTTAGACTTCAAATAGAAAAGTTAGATTTTTGAAATAATCTTAGGAAACCCGAATTTACATATTTTCACCTCAAACTTGATTTGATCATAACTTAATCATTAGACCTTAGCATTTAGTGTTCTTGGAGTTTATGGAATTCTTGAACAGTAAGATTTAATAAATTGATAGAAAATTTAGATTTTATTATGATAAATTACCAAGCCCTTATGAGTCAATTTCTTTAAATTGAGCTCATAAGACTTAATAATTTTCTAAATTTGGTGTACTTATTGTCTATTTTCAAGTTAGATAGTAAGTAATCCTTTTCCATTAAAAATTTCTAATCTAGAGACTTAAATCAAAAAATTAGATTCTTAGACCCTTAAATTAGGGGCAAAATTGTTATTTTTGCCCAAATTTAGGTCTAAATGTTTTTAAGTCTTAGATTCATATCCTAATCACTAAAATCTGTAAGAAGAGTGATTTAGAAATTAATTCCTATAATTAGAGAAGATTTGAAATCAAACCATAATTTTGATCTTAAATAAATTATAAGTAAAATATTAATTATATGATGTGAAGTTCATCTCACATCATACTCTTCTTTGAACCTTCTAGTTCATCTCGTAAGCTCTAATATCTTTAGTTAGGGTTTGTGTGTCTGAGTATTAATCTTAGTGCTTAAAATTTCTTTCCTTAGAAATTAGGAATATATCTTATATTAGAGTTAATTTATTGAGTAAATTGGGTTACTCAATAGGTGAAGCCTAGGTTTTGGTAGTTTATAGAATTTTATAATTTATTAATGATTATTTGATCTTTTAACCTTAAATTTAAGAATAGAGATCCATCCTATTGAGTTTGAATTCACTCAATAGGATTTGCCTTAACCTTAATTACTGATATTGGGTTGTAAGCTTTAGTCCTTTAGAATCACCTTTGGATTAAGCAATTAAACCATAATATTTGGAGTTTAATTTTTAATCCTTCCATCTTGATTTGGCTTAATCAGTATGGGTTTGGGTTGCTTAAATTATAAAAATAGGTCAGTTGATCTACTATTTAACAAATATAGTCGACATTGATTTAATAAGATTTGAACCTGATCAGTTATAATTATTTTTAACTTATAAGGTTGTAAGTCTAAGTTACACTCGATAGCAGGAATTAGAGATCCTGTACAAATTAGTATGCCTCATCAGTTCGTTTGGGTTCGACATAACACAACGGCTACTATTGTTTGGTAAGTCTATCCATGTCGGGTTGACCGATGGCTGCCTAGGGTGGCGAGAAATAGACTTTTCGCCCGTATGACTTTATTAGTCAGGTTCTGATATGATAGTACTAGTTGTAGGTGCACTTCTACTCAGTGTTACTCAATGTTTCAGCCTTAGCCCAGCAGGCTAAGGAGTCCGTGTATATTCAGTTCAGAACTTCTGCCTTAGCCCAACAGGCTAAGTGGGATTGATTTATACTTTCAGTTTGAATGGCTTGTTTAGCCATAGTAATTTTCAATTTTATATTTACTATTTTCAGCTTACTTATCTGTACTTCAACACTTTTTATTTACTGTCTTACTACATTTATTAGCTTTAATTACTTATAGGACGATAGACTTACTCGCTGTATATATATATATAAATATATAGCATGCTAGTCTTATTTTCAGTTCTTTTACTGTATATTAATTAGTATAAGTTTATATTGATTATAAACATGTTTAGGATGAGTTTTTCTTTCAATTATTCGTAATTATTCTATATTTTATGTTTAATTTTGTTGCAGCTATAATTGGTAGTATGTGCTTACTTCCTCTTTTATTAAGTTATAAACTTATTATTTATAACTACCTTATCTTTTCACATGCGTTCTGCTCCTATACGTGCGTATTTAGATGTAAGTTTTAATGGTGATATCTTAAAATAAATTGAATAATATGTAGTCTAAAATATACTTAGATATTTTGTCTAATAAGAATTTTCTTTTGTTGGCTGGGGCCATATCATTATAAGACTGATAATGATATATTATGAGCTATTTGAAGTTGTGAAGTTTTCTGAAGACCAGATTCGAGAGGAGGATCGAGCTGCTGAAGATTTATTGTTCTTTTACTTATGTTGCTTGTGAGGATGTGTGTTTATTTCATTTCAGCTTTTATCTTTAAATATGTTATAATAATGCATGTTTACTTTGTATTTTTTTTTACTATACTTATTCTGAGTTGTATATTTCTTTTTACTGTATTGTGATGGAATGTATATTATATTTTACGTCCGCACTCTGTTTACATTTCTTGTATTTATTAATTAGTGAAGCTCTCTCGTAAATGATAATTTCCTTAATTATATTGGATTAGAATTAATGTCTAATCTAATTATAAGTAAGGAACTTGTTATTTGGTGACTAATTCACCATAATCATGTTAACTTAAGAGTTAACAGGACCACCGGGAGCTGGGGTGCCACACACCGCCTCTCTTTCCTCTCGGCAGGTGGTCGAGAGGCTGCTGTCTCTCTTCTCTCGGCTGGTGGTCGTGAGGCTTCTTCCTCTTCCCTCTCAGCTTGAGGTTAATATTTAGCGTGCTGCTCGATCTCTTCCCAATCCTGGCAAGAGGTCGAGAGGCTCCTCCTGCAGTCTTCTCCCTCTTGGCAGAAGGTCGAGAGGCACCTACTCTTCTCTTCCATGGCTGAGGATAACCAATCGTCACTAGCAAGCATGGATCTCACCGATCCTCCTCCTTCTACATCACTGGTTCAAGCTTATTCCTCTTGCCGATCCTTCCCCTTGTATGCCATCAAGTCGAATACTCCATATTTTACCACGCAAGTAGGTACCTCCTAACCCTATCCTATAGTTCGAATACTATAAGAATATAGTCTTATCGATCTTCAGTCGGGTTCGGTTAAAATCAGATTGAAGTTCGACTCTTGATAGATCTAATAAGATTAAAAATAACAAATTAGAATTTTAAATTTCAGTTTAAGAGATTTTTTTTTTCTTGTTGTCTTGGGCTGTTTTATTATCAAGAAAAAGAGAGCATCTAGTAGTCATTGATGAACACTTCAAAATTTTAAACAAAGTTGAGCAAATGCAAAAGATATTCCCCATGGAGCTTTTATTTAGAAGTGACTTACGCCACAATTTAAAGCATATAGATTTAAGTGTAACCTTTGGGGCATTTGGTGGCATAAGGTAGCATTTTTTTTTTTTTTTTAAAGACTGTGTTCATAGCATTGAACTATGCATATTTAACAGTTTTTTTTTAATGTCAATTAGCTCCAATTCATTATCTTTAAATCGTTTATGACATTAATTCTGAACATGTTCAAGAGGTTCCTTGTGACTTGATTTATGGAGGAGTGCTTAGAACTGAATGGTTTTATCAAATTTGAACAAAAACTGAGTATATGAGTGCAGCAGATAAGAAATTTAGATATTTTGAGATGCTTGGCCTACTATTTGTCAATGTTCTAATATAACTTCATTTCGTTTATTTCTTGTGGTCCTTTGTTAATTAATTAGTTTAAATTTATTACACTGATTCAATATGAATTGGACTGTCTTTCCCATTGAAATTTAAATTATTAATAAATTAAATGTCGGCCTCATTCCATCTTGAACTGCTTGCTTCTATCATTATCTTTATGCTGCAAAGATTCTTTGATAATTTTTTTTTAGAAGTTATTGCAGCTTATTTGTTCCAAAATCCGTAGTTGAAAAAAAAAGAATTTTGATTGTGATCTATAATTAAATTTACAAGTACTTACAGTTCTACGAATACTGATTCATTATTCTCCTAGGTTATTTACCAAAATCGAGAGAGTTGGGAAAAATATTGTGTTTCTTAACTCTATATACGTTTTCTTGCTTTTTAATTTTAATTTAGGTGGCAATTAATTTTATTTGAATTACTTGACCCTTTTATATTTAGTATGGTATCTTGCTTTATCCTTAGAGCAGCCATTAAGATTATATGGTTAAAGCTTTTAAACCACCTCTGATATGCATTCTGAGTGAACAAATGATCCAAATTACATGTTTCCTGTTGCTGCCAATGGAAGTTGGAATTTATGTGAAATGAGCCACTCCATATGCAGACTTGTGAAATGAATAGTAATCGGATTGCAAAGTGAATAGTAACCGAAATTGTGAAATGAATAGTAACCAAAATTGTAAAATAAATAGTAACCGGATTGCGAAATGAATTGTAACCGAAATGCGGAATGAATAGTAACCGGAATGGGAAATGAATAGTAACCGGAATGCAAAATGAATAGTAACGGAACTGCGAAATGAATCGTAATTGAAATTGCGAAATGAATCGTAACCGGATTGTGAAATGAATAGTAACCGGAATGCGAAATGAATAGTAACCGAAATGCGAAATGAATAGTAACCAAAATTGCAAAATGAATAGTAACCGAATTGCAAAATAAATAGTAACAGAATTGCGTGTTGAATAATGTCTTTTTTTATGCAAAATAAATAAGTATTAAGCTTCATGAAGTGACACTCATCTCACATCATGCCTTACTTAAATCTTCTAATCTTTTAATTAAGCTTTCAATCAAAATTAGTTAAGGTGTTAGTGCTTGAGTGTTAAGATCTGCCTCCTTAAAGATAAGGATTAAAAAATTATGTTAGACTTCACTCATTAGGTAAATGGGTTATCCAATAACTGAAATCTTGATTTTTGTTAGTTTATAGATTTCACCTTTTAGAGAAGTTAGTTTGCACATAATTTCTAATTTAGACCGTCTAAATTCATTAATTAGGATGATTGATTATCCATTTTAACCTAAGTAGGCATCACTGGTTTAATTTACTTTTACCTTCTAGGACTGTGGCACTAAGGTTTACTGGATAGTAAGATGTTGGATATCCTGAACTTGTATAATTTTATATAGTTGGAACGGATTAAATTAGAAAATAAGTAATATCACAAAGTCTGTATAGTGTTATTCATATTATGTTTTTGCATACTTTACTTTTCTAATTGCTGAAGTTTACTTATTGTGCCATTAAATGATATATGCTGAATTTTACTTATGCCAGTAGACGATGAATGCTGAACTTTACTGACTTTGCCACCATAGATGATATAGGATTAACTCTACTTACTTTGCCACATTTGATAATGTAGAATAACTTTATTTATTTTGTCTCATTTTATAATGTGTCTTACTTACTATGCCCTCAAAATTGGTATAAAATTTCAGCACACCCTATTCTGCAGCGGAAGTAGTTTGTTAAAGAGTGCACACTTTAATTTCAAGGATCGGGGTTGCATTGATAGTTACAAAGCAATCTCAAAATCACAAAACTACAAGAATAAGGTCACATCACATGCATGCAAGTTCATAACACACAATGAAACATTAAAACACAAGGAAATATGTGGAAAATCTAAAAATGAAAAAAACCACGGAGCCACACTACAAGAAAATCCACTAGAATAACTTGAATGTTACAGAGCTACAAAGAGCTTATCACCTCAGCACAAATACTTCAGCTCTTACTCTAGAATGGAGAGGAGAGAAAGAAGCCACCACTTGGAGTGTCTCCTATAACATGCAAGGGCTAACTTGCTCTGCAGCTTCCTTTGGGTTCAACTTAGAGTTCTTCTCCTCACAGTAGCTTCTAGCCTCCAATCTAAAATGTGAACACTTAATTTCTCTACCCAACATATTAGCTTAAGTACCCAACTAAAAAAGGAACCCTAGAAGATCAAAAATGCCCTCCAATTTGCTTAAGCGTAACTTGGACCGAGCAGAATTTCGTCAAGCACTACGGCGCATCATAGCTCTCGGTTCTCAGGTTGAGACCCATTGCGGCATGCTGGAGCACCCTTATCTTAGGTTGAGACTTGCTACAGAGTGCTACCGTGCCCGTGTCTCAGGTTGTGACCCGCTGCGGCACGCTATAGCGCCCGCATCTTCCGCGACTTGGGATGGACCCATTGGGGGGTGCTGCAGCACCGATTTCTACTATGGCACATGACAACGATGATTTTTGCTGAGGCACATTGCAGCATCTACTTCTCGGTTGCTGACCACTAAGGTGCGCTATAGTGCTCTGCCTCGGGTTGGGACCGCCTGAGCACGCTGTCGTGTGCCACGGTGCGCTGCACTGCCTATGCTATTCCTGGACAATGAGTGGTATCCATAACATAACAATCTCCCACTTGGAGACCCTTAGAAAATATTCCCCACTTCCTCCATTATTCCTTCACTGTCTTCTTCTATGTCTATCATGAGACTTGATGTGGCTCACCCTGCTCTGTCTTCACGTATTGAGGCCAACTGAAGCTGCACATAGCTTCAATTTCTCTACTATTACTACTTTGGTAAGTATATTTGCTGGATTCCTAGAAGTATGGAGCATTATGTGCTTTATCCTGACATGAAGGGCTGCATTCTTTGCTAGATAAATAATGCTCATACTGTCGTTGTAGAGCCTCACATCCTTCTGCTCCTTGCCCAATTCTACCATGAAACCCTTCAACCATATCATCACTTTGCTTGTCTCCGTGATGGAAACATATTCTGCCTCCATGGTAGAAAGTGACACAATGTTTTGTAGCCTAGAGATCCAACTTACCGCTGCACTTCCCAATGTATACACATAGCCTATAGTGCTTCTCCTGCTATCAACATCTCCTGTAAGATCTGAATCTACATAGCCCTATAAAATAATGTTAGATCTCCCAAAGCATAAAACTTTACCTGTTGTACTTTCAAGTACCATAGGATCCACTTAACCACATCCTAATAGTGCTTCCATGGGTTTTCCATGAATCTATTGACCACTTCTATTGCATGGGTAATATCTGATCTTGTGCAGATCATTGCGTACATCAAGCTCCCACGTGCTGAAGCTTAAGGAACCTTCAGCATATTCTCCTTCTCTTCTTCATACTTTAGCATCTGTTCCATTGATAAGCTGAAGTGACTTGCTAGGGTAGTTCCCACTGGCTTCGCTTCACTCATGTTGAATCTTTTCAGCACCTTTTCAACATATTCTATCTGCGACAGCCTCAGAATTTTGCAGCTCTTTCCATGTTGATTTTCATTCCAAGAATATGCTTGGCTGGCCCCAAGTCCTTCATGCCAAACTCCTTTGACATTATTTCTTTCAGCATCCTTATCTCCTCCATATTCGATCCTATGATTAACATGTCATCCCCATACAACAATAGAATAATATAGGAGGACTTACACTATTTTTTGTAACAACAGTGATTCGTTTGGCATCTATTGTACACTAATTTTGACATGAAATTGTTAAATCTTTTGTACCACTGCCTTGGCACTTGCTTCAAGCCATAGAGGTTCTTCTTAAGCTTGAACACTAGCTTAGACTTTCCTTTCTCTTGAGCCTTGTACCCTTTAAGCTATTGCATGTATAGCTCCTCTTTTAGTTCTCCATGAAGGAATGCAGTTTTAGCATCTATTTGCTCTAGATGCGAATCCTCAACTACAATAATATTCAACACAACACTGATGGCTGTCATCTTCATAACTAGAGCAAGGATCTCATAGTAGTTGACCCCATGCTTTTGCTGGAAACCCTTTACTACAAGTCTCGCATTATAGTGGTTTCTACCATTTAGTTCTTCCTTTACCTGATAAACCCAATTGTTCTGAAGAGCCTTCTTCCCATCTGGAAAGGGTGCCAACTCCCATGTCCTATTAGACAGGAGTGATGCCATTTCATCATTCATGGCAACCTCCCACTTGATTGAATATTCAACTTGAAGTGCCTCTTCCAAACATTTTGGTTTACCTCCAACCATTAGTAATAAATAGAACAAAGAAAGAGAATACCTCTATGGTGGTCTTATGACTCTTGTGAACCTTCTTAGCATGGGTGTTTCTGGTTTAACATTGACACCCTCCTGAGCTTCTTCATGTTCCCCAACATTTGGCTCAATGTTGTCATCAATCTCTATGTGCCGGGGCTCTCCATCTGAAGCATCCTTGGAATTATTCTTAACTCCCATACCATCCTTGTACATCTCACTTTCATTGAAAGTGACATCCCAGCTTCTGATGACTTTCTGGTTCTAATTTTCCCAGAATCTGTAACCAAACTTGCCTGCGCCATATCCAACATATGTGCACTTGATCACCTTAGCATCAAGTTTGCTCATGGATCCTGCATAAATATGCACATAGGATGAGCAGCCAAATACATTCAGGTGGTTCAATTTCACCTCCTTTCTACTCCAAGCTTCCTTGGGGATCCCTTCATTCAAGGGTATGGAAGGTACCCTATTGAATAAATACAGAGCTGTGTTAATGGATTCAGCCCAGAACTTCTTTGGGAGACCCGCATGCAATCTCATGCTCCTGGCTCTTTCTATTATTGTCTTGTTTATCCGTTCTACAACACCATTTTGCTATGGTGTTCTAGGGACTGTAAACTCCCTCTTGATCCCTCTCAAGGCATAGAACTCCTTGAACTCCTTATCACAATACTCGTCGCCATTATCAGACCTTAAGCATTTCAGCTTTAATCCTATCTTGTTCTCTACAAAACCTAACCACTTTCCAAATATATCAAACACATCAAATTTATATTTTAGAAAGTAAACCCATACCTTTCTAGTATGATCATCAATGAAGGCAACAAAGTATGTAGCTCCACCTATGGAAGATGTAGGAGCTAGTCCCCATACATCTGTATGCACCAACTGCAATTTCTTACTTTTTAGCTCCCTTCCAACTTTAGAGAATGTAACCTTCTTCAATTTGTCCAGCACACAATCTTCATAGAAATCCAAGTCTACTAACTTTAGTCCTTGGAGTTTCCCCTTCAATTGTAGGGATTTAAACCCCCTCTTGCTCATATGGTGAACCTTCAATACCATAGATCCACATTTATCTCTTCTGCAACTACAATAGTATCAGACACTTTATTAATCAAGTAAAATGTACATTCCATATTGCCCTGTGCAATAATGAGTGCACCCTTGGTGACCTTCCATGAGTCTCCTGTGAAATAAGTACTATAGCCCTCTCTTGCTAACTGGCTCACTAAGATCAGATTTCTCCTTAGACATGCACATGTCCAACATCTTCCAAACTGCATCGCTTAGTAGCTTAACATTCACATCACCTCTGCCAATGATTTCACACTCCTTATCATCTCCAAGATACACTTTCCCCAAGTCACCCTTGGTGTAACTCTTGAAGGCACTCCTTGACGGAGTTGCATGAAAGGATGCTCCTAGGTCCACAAACTAGGACTCTGTGTTGACAAGTGAGATGATCAAAGTATCCTGATCATCCTCAGCTGAAACATTCATAGTGGGGTTCATCATCTTTACACCACCATTTGGATTCTTCATGGTAGGGCAGTTAATCTTGAAGTGACCTGCCTTCCCACAATTCCAACAATCTAGCTTTACCTTTATGGGTCTTGATTTTACTTATCGGGACATTGACCTATTTCTATTATATCTCCTTTCAGTATGTTTTCCTTGCTCTCAACATTTAGTGTTGAGGTAGATGGCTCTCCATGAGATTTCTTCTGCACCTCCTCATTTAGCATAAGCCCAGCAATGTCATCAAATTTTAATGACGCATTCCCTGATGAATTGCTGATGGCTGTAACCATTCTATCCCAACAGTCTGGAACTGAAGAGAGGAGTAACAAAGCTCTGTCCTCGTCATCAAAACTGTTATCCACTGAACTCAACTGGCTCGTCACAATGTTGAACCCATTGAGGTGTTTAGTCAATGAATAGCCATCCATCATCTTCATATTAAATAATCTCTTCATAAAGAAAACCTTATTTGAAGCTGAAGGCTTCTCATATATCCTCATCAGGGCATTCATGAGATATACAGTAGTTTTCTCATTAATAATGTTAAATACAATAGAATAAGATAGTGATAAATGAATCAAACATAGTGCAGTTATATCAAGAACTTCTTCATCAGTCATAGCTGTAGGTTTCTTGTCAGCTCCTTTCAATGGAAGATATAACTTCTTCTACTAGAGCAATCATCCATCTGCATTTTCCAGAACACAAAGTTCATTTCACTGAATTTCTCAGCCTTGTGTCTCATCTCTTTGGCCATTGCTCCCACTCAAACAAGTAAACCTTAGGACCAATAAGGAATACCTCTCTCTGATACCACTTATTCGTAAAAAATTCCAGCACACCCTATTCTACAGTGAAAGAGGTTTGTTAAAGTGCACACATTTAAATATCTAGAACTAGGGTTGCGTTGATGGTTGCCAAGCCATCTCAAAATCATAAAACTACAAGATTAAGGTCACAACACATGCTGCATATTCACAACACACAATGAAACATTCAACCATAAATAATTATGTGAAAAACCCAAGAATAGGAAAAACCACAAAGCCACACCACAAGAAAATTCACAAGAATAACTTGAAATTTATAGAGTTACAAAGAGCTTATCACCTCAGCACAAATGCTCCAGCTCTTACTCTATAATGGAGAGGAAAGAAAGCAGCCATCCCTGGAGTACCTCCTCCAACATGCAAGGGCTAACTTGCACTTTAGCTTCCTAAGGGTTCAATTAAGGGTTCTTCTCCTCACAATAGCTTCCAGCCTCTAATCTGAAATGCCAACACTTAATTTCTCCTCCCAACATATCGGCTTAAGTACTTGCTAAAAAATAGACCCTAAAAGGTCCAAAATGCCCTCAAAATTTCTTAGGGCGTAACTTGGACAGAGCAAATTTCCACCAGGTGCTACGGCATGCTGTAGCTCCCAGCTCTCGGGTCGAGACTTGCTATGGCGCATTATAGCGCCCGCATCTCCCACGACTTAGGATGGACCCGCTGGGGTGCGCTGCGATGCCAGCTTTCGCTCTTGCGTGCTGCAGTGACAATTTTTGTTGCAGCGCGCTGCAACATTTGCTTCTTGGTTGTTGACCACTAAAGCGCACTATAGCGCCTTCGCCTTGGGTTGGGATTGCCAGTGCGCACTTACGCGTGCCACGGCACACTGCAGTGCCTGTGCTGTTCCTGGACACTGAGAGGTCTCCATAACATGGCAATTATGCTTTCCTTTAATTCACTATAATATTAAATAATTATAGTTAAGATTAAATAACACCAATGCTTAATTATTGAATCTCTTCCTAAGTCTTTTCCATAGTGATTTCATTATGTAGTTTCCTCATCTTAAGCTCTTAGGACCTTCTTCCTTAAGTGATTAGTAGTAGTCTTAGACTGTATTTCATTCCTTAGGTAAATGAATTATCAACGGAATGAAGCCTTGGTTTTATATTTCTAGATTTCATCTTTTAATTGTGATTATTTTGTCTTCTAACCATAGCTTAAGATTAGAGATTCATCTTATCAAGTTTGATTATACTTAATAAGATTGCCTTAACCTTTAGTCAGTGAGAGTTGAGAATAATATTAGACCATTAGTCATTAGTACGTTTGGATTAAGAGCTTTAAAGCCCAACATTTTGGAGTTTAACTCTTAATCCCTTTCTCTTGATTTTTCTTAATCAAATTTTGGTTCGAGTTAATAAATTCATAAATTAGGTGATTGATTTATTACTTAACTTATTTAGGCATCATTAATTAATTTAAATTAGAATTTGATTAATTCTAATTGTTTAGCCTTTATAGGACTGTAGTTCTGAGATTATACAAGATAGTTTGATGTTAGAGCTCTTGATCTTGTATAATCTTAGATTAGTTAGAATGATTAAATTAGAAAACAACTGATATTACAAATTTTTGTGTAGTACTATTTATACTTTGTTTTGTATGCATTACTTTCTTATTTTGAGCATTTACTATTTTGGCATATTGGATGAAACATAGAATATTTGATGAATGTTTTATGTTAGATTCGAAATTACATGTCATGAACCTAAATGAATTAGATAAGTCAGATAAATTAATAAATAAGATAATAGCTCAGTCGAATGTGCCCTAGTTAGTCTATCTCAATAGTTTTGATGTTGAGATGCATTACACTTCAGTCCAGTTCAACTCAGGCCCAGGAATTAATGTCTTGGAGGATATATTTATCTATTGATATAGGTATTAGTGTTTTAGATATTTCAGTTTTAGATTCAGTGGCTAGTTGAGCCAATTTTATATTATGGCAGGATTAATTTAGGCACATGTCCAATTAAAATGTTTTCAGTTTTGTTTTAATCATATTTCAGTTTAGTATTTTAAGTAATTTTAGTACTTACATCACTTTTAGTATTTTCATATTTTTAGCATTTTTGGCTTTATGTGCAAGTATGTTAAGATGCTGATTTTTTAGTTCAATTTTATTTATATTCTCTTTTTTTTTGAAAAATCACATAAGTAATTTGATCATATCTGTTTAAGATTTTTCTTGTACTTAGTAATATATATATATATATATATATATATATATATATATATATATATATATATATCTATATATATATATTTATAGCTAATGCTTAACTTTTTTTGTAGTTTTGGGTTGAGATATATCTTTTTAACTCACATCTTTTCTAAGTTATAAATGTATGATTTATAGTCTTAATTCTTTCATTTGATGCTTTGTAGCTCATATTTGCTTATGATGATTTGTGATATAAAAAAATATAAGAAATATCAGTCCAAAATGTACTTAGACAAATGTCTAACTAGATTTTCTTCTTTTTAGCTAGGGCCATAGCATTGTGAAACTGACAATACTAGATTATGAGCTTTTTATGGAGCTAGCACCAAGAGAGGAGCCGGATCAGGATGAGGATTGTCTTGTAGCTAAGGACCCTTATATAGGCTACTCTTTTATTTTTATGAGGCTGAGTGCTTATTTACTCTTAGAAAACTTTATTTTAATATTGTAATAATACAGATTTCAGTTTGTATTTTATTTTACTGCATATTTTGTTATGAGTTGGATTATATATTCCTTCTGTATTATGGTTAAATGAAGGTTAACTTTTATTTTCTTTTGCACTCTAAAATTCTTGAATTTGCATTTAGTGAGATCTCAGCAAAGCATATGGCATATCCTTCCCATATTAGTGGATTATGATGAATGATAAATTCATAATTTATATCCTAAATATAGGAAAATTTTATTCATTTTTTATATTAAAATTGCTTCCTTAATCCAATTTTACCTATTTTTTCAGGAAAACTGCTTATCCAACAAATTCTGAACATTTCTGGACAATTTTCTAAGTTTTCTGAAAAAATTCGCTGCCACGCACTGCAGCTATCCAACTTGCAAACGCTGGCGCTACAGCGCGCCGCAGCGGAGCATTTTGCGAAGCGCCAGGCTCTACAGCGCGCTGCAGCGGAGCATCTTGCAAAATGCTAGTGTTATAGCGCGCTGCAGTGGAGCAGTTTGCGAAATGCTGGCGTTGTAGCCGCTGCCGTGGAGCAATTTGCAAAATGTCGGCGCTACATCGCGCTGCAGTAGAGCACTTTGCAAATTGCTGGCACTCCAGCACGCTGCAGCGGAGGAATTTGCAAAGCGCTGTCGCTACAGCACGCTGTAGAAAAGCAATTTGCAAAATGCTGGTGCTATAGAGCGTTGCAGCGGGCCATTTTGCAAAATTCTGGCGCTACAGCATGCTGCAGCGGAGCAATTTGCAAAATGCTGGCGCTATAGCACGCTGCAGTGGACCATTTTGCGAAATACTGGCGCTATAGCGCGATGCAGCGCGCTTGCAGCGGCGCACCAAATTTTTTTCTAAGCAGAGCATAAAATGCAGTTGGGACAAGACCCCCAAGCAGCTCCTTGTCCACATAGCTCATTATTAATTTTGATGCTGGATTCATGAGTGCATGAGAGCTTAGAACTATGTAAGAAAGTTCTAGAGCTTAGTGCACCGTGATTTATGCTCAACTAAAGAGTTAAAGCGTGTGATGCTAAGAACCACTGATTGAGCTCCATTGCTCAGCATACTTGAGGGAGGGAATGGATTCATTGAATGCTCATGAACGAGGTGACATAGTCATTGAGCCTAATGAAATCACTCCCTCATCTAAACTATGCATGATGCATGTGACGCTCTTAGTGAAATCAATGCTTGTAAGATCTTAACTTGATAACCCTCATCTCTATGATCAAGAGATGAGAGGAAAACTAAAAATCTAAAATCTTATAAGGGTCTTTATGCTGAAATAGAATCGACTGTGTGTTCATTTCATGCACGAGATTGAACTTATAAACTTTTGAGTTAAAACTTTAAGAAGGACAATGTGCACTTGATTAAAAACTAAGTAAAGCAAAGATTAACGCTTGAGGAATAATCATACATAAGTTATGTATCATATCATGTGGGAGAAACCCAACTCTTCTCTTCCTTTTATCAAAATTATTTTCTACTATGAGTTATCGTGCTTATTCAGGAACCAATTTTAACAATACACATATAGGTTGAACATTAGTAATCATAGATATACCTTAGTAACAAAACACTCAATTCCCCGAGGTTCGATAAATCCCAGAAACTCAAACTTTCCACTTATTACTTCAGACCACGTACACTTGCTTGCAAGCGCAGATGTATTTTAGGTCTGTCAAATTTTTGGCGCCATTGCCGTGGAATTGATACTTGTTTCGTATTAAGGCCAATCTATTAGTAATTAGTGATTTAAGCAAATCCTTGCATATAATATTAATTTTTGATTTTTGTAATTAAAGGTACTAACCATTTACTTTTCTATCTTCTTTTATTATTACTGAATCCTTGAACATTATTGCTATATTTGTTCTTGATAGCTTATTTGCTATCGTGTATGAATAGAAGAGTTTGCACGAAATATCTTTTTGATCTTAAAATTGAGAGAACCTACTTGTAGGCAAGAAGAGAACAAAATATTTTGCTAAGCCAACAAGCCATTATGGAAAATTATAATGAAAATCTTGGAGAGCCATTAGGAGAGCCTAGGGGAAGAGCACTGAGAGACTATGCACTACCCACTGCTAGGGGAATTCCCCATGCTATTGTAAGGCCTAATATTGAAGCTAACAACTTTGAGATTAAACCTTCCACTCTGAGCATAGTTCAAAACAACTAGTTTGGGGGATTAGCCACTGAAGATTTTAATTCACACATTTCAACTTTCCTTGAAATTTGTGACACCTTCAGATTTAACGGTGTCTCTGAGGATGCAGTTAAATTGAGGCTTTTTCTTTTCTCATTACGAGATAGAGCCAAAAGTTGGCTCAGCTCTCTCCCAAGCGATTCGATTCGACCTTGGGATGATTTGGCTAAGAAATTCTTAGCCAAGCGTTTCCCTCCGGCAAAAACCGCTCGGCTAAGAATTGAGATAATCAACTTCACTCAGTTGGAAGGTGAGACACTTTACGATGGATGAGATTGTTTTAAGGAGTGCTTTAGGTGATGCCCACATCATGGGTTTCCCTTGTGGATGCAAGTTCAAACCTTTTACAATGGTTTGAATGCTCTAACAAGGACTCTCATCGATGCTGTCGTCGGAGGCTCTATTAGTAGTAAAACCCAAGAAAAGGCTTACGACCTCTTAAAGGAAATGGCAAATAATGCATACTATTCGCCTTTTGAAAGGCTTAAAAAAGAATCTACGAAGCTGAACGAATCCAACCAAATAACGACACTACAACAAGAAATCCACGCCTTGAATGAGAAAATTGAGAGAATGAATGTTAACGTTGTTCTTGAAATACAATGTGAGTTGTGCGGGGGAGCCATAATAGTGAAAACTGCAACTTGAATAACCCCTTCGTACAAATGAACACCGAACTTGTTAATTATTTATTAAACAATAACACCAAGAAGAACCCCTACTCCAATACTTACAATCCAGGGTGGAAAAACCACCCTAATTTCTCGTGGAATAACAACAATAATAACGGAAATCAATATGGGAGGAGTTCATCAAATCAACAGGGCATTAATAATGGAAATAATCATAACCATCACCCTCCAAATTTAGAAGGAGCTTTTAATTCCTTTAAGGCTAAAACAATCCAATTCATACGCCGCACTGAAGCTACAATCACCCACCATGATGCCTCTATCCAAGGAATTGAAGCATCCCTTAGAAACATTGAGACCCAACTGAAGCAGATCTCCAAGCAGTTGACCATTCGGCAGTAAGGAGCTCTACCCAATTACATTGAAGTGAATCTAATGGAGTTGGTGAATGTGATTCATTCTGAAGGGGTGTATGGGGGAAATATAGCTGATAATTTGAGTGTAATAGAAGAAGAGCTAGAGGCTCGGGAAGGAGTGATGGGAACGGAATGTGAGAAGCTCACAGCATCAAAATGTGATGACCCCGGGAGGTTGTGTATTCCTTGCATAATTAAAAATAAAGTGCTTTTAAATCCCTTGTGTGATCTAGGTGCTTCTGTCAATGTTATGCCCTACCATATTTATGAACATCTAAAGGTAGGAGGAATGGAGTACACCTCCATGATTTTAGAATTTATAAATATAGAATCCTTTACTCCTCTAGGAATTGTTAAGAATATTGTTGTAGGATTGGGGAGCTTCATTATTCCAACTAATTTTGTGGTGTGCGAGTGAGACAGATGGAACAAGAACTCCACTATTATTTTTGGGCGACCTTTTCTTATGAGCACGAAAGCTATTATCAACGTTGGCCACGGGGTGATGAGTGCTAAAATTAAAGAACAATCAGAGTAAATTGATCTAAAACCCACCTTCTTTAAATAAAGAGAAATGGAGGAAAATGTGAGAAGAAAAGTGAGAGAAGAAAAAAATAAGATCGACCATGTCTTTGAAAATCTCATTCTAAGAGAGAAAAATTCAGAAGATAGCTCCAACTCCTCCTCAGTGAAGGGGAGTAAGGAAGGAGTGAAAAGAAGAAAAATGAGAAGGGGTAAAAGGAAAAAGAAGATTCTTCTTGAGTTAGAACTTGGAAGAGATTATCCCATGAGGGAAAGTAGAGAGGATGAAGGTTCGAGAACCCTTGATGGTTGTGTCACCCTAGTACCTTAAGGTTATCGAGTCTAGCTAAAGACGTTAAACTAAGCGCTTCTTGGGAGGCAACCAAAAAAAAAAATTGTGCTACCGCGTGCTGCAGCGAATGAGTTCATAAAACTCAGTCGCACTAGCGCGCTGCAGCAGTTAAGTTGTGAAATCCCAAATCGCTACATCGACAGAAATTTTTGAAGTTCATTCGCTATAGCGCGCTGCAGCGGCAAAGTTTCAAAAGCTCGACCGCTACAGCCCGGTACAGCGGTCTGCTCCAGCTGTAGTAGTTTTTGACCGCCTCAGATTCTATGCAGTTAAAAAGTTAATATATTTGGGTTTCCCATGCAGTCAAAAATGTGTGTGCTGAAAAAGTTGCCCCCCCTTCACTTGGATTATCACATTTATGGCATGGGGAAGACCCATTGACCATAATTCTCTTGCCTTCGATTGCTTAGGCTATTTAAGGAGAGGCAAAGGGGGGATGATCCTTTGCACCTACTGAATTTTCTTGCTTTTACATCATTTTTTGCTCTCCTCTCAATTCTCCATTATGTCTTCCAGTAAGAAGTCGATCCCAAGGAGGGAGACCAAAGCATCCTCATCAGGGGGAACCGTCAACAAGAAGTGGTTCTCTTCCACTGAAGCCGAACACCGGTTCTTCTCCACTACTTCTCAACAGAAGTTAATCCCTGAGAAGAGCTTTAGCCATTACTATCCTGTGCCGGTGGAGAAAGTCAACCCTAAGGGATGGAGGGAGATGGTAACAAAAAAATCTCCCACCTACCCAACCATTGTCCAGGAGGTGTATGCCAATGCAATAAATGTGGTCAGACATACATTCTCTTGTAGAGGTAAGGGAGTCACCTTTGGGATGGCTCAAATTGAGCAATTCTATGGGTTAGGGGAGGTAAATACTTGTTCTTACCTTGAACTCTTGGAGTCTCGCTATGACCCCCATGATCTCGTTGCAGAACTCATCCAAGAAAACATAGATTGGGTGGGAGGCCTAGCCAACATTCCTCGTTCCGAATTGATGGATACGAGTAGTGCATGGATGGTTTTCATTTCCTGCTATGTCATGCCTTTGGGACACTTGACTGAAGTAACCCGTGCCAGAGCACTCCTCATGTGCTCATTGGTTAGGATGAAAGAGAACCGTATCTCGAGCATTATTTATGAGTAGCTCTGGAAGGCTCTCAAGAGACCCTGTGCTGTATTGGCCTTCAGGTCTTTGATCTCAGGGATATGCGAGGCTCATGGGGTAAAAATCCTCTCCTTTGACTCCATCGTTTCCCCCAACGCCTCTCTTGCTCATTCAAATCTAAATGCCCGTGCTAGTGAATGGAAGCCACCCAAGAAAAGGAGGGGTGAGCAAGGGGAAACGTCTGCTCCATTCGGACAATCTCTCACCGATAAGCTGTTGCTGCAAATTCACAAGCAACAGGCTGATCTTGGCATAGCCTTGGCTACCGACATGCGGTTCTTCAAAAAAGAACTCGCCCAGCAGCGTGAATTCCAGTCCAAATTCCATGAAACTCTCGGACTAATGTTTGAGGATTGGAGCTTGCAAGGAGGACCGAATGCCTCCGTACTGTCGCGACCGCCTGTCGGCACCCCCATCCTGGACACTCACTAGCCTTGCGACTTTGCCTATGACATGGGAGAGGAAGAGGAGGATGAACCCCAAGAATAAATAGGTTGTAATTTTTCTCTTTATTTGCATCATTTGTTTTTGTACTTTTCTTTTTTGTGTGTTTTATTTTATTTTGAGAAATTAAATTATGGATTCTCATATTCCCAAAATCTTTCTAGAATTTGCAAATGACAAATTTTTCAAGAATGGAAGCCACAAGAATATCAATAAAGAAAATAATATGAAATCAAAGGGTGCTTAACAAAAAGTGATTAAATACATTGACATCATTAAATCTCTTAACAAAGGAATGATTTAAAGTTAAACTAATCTCCAAAATTTAAATCAATGCTAAGGACTAAGTGTGGGGGAAGGCATTGGACTAAAAAACTAGTGATTAAGGTGAGTAATCGAAAAGAGTGTGCTAGGCTCTTGTAGGACTTCATGATCACAAAGATTTGAAATATGGAAGAAGAAAAGTATCTCCCCCTAAGAATGAAAAAGGAACATAAAATAGGGATGATGAAAAATATCTCTCCCAAAAGAAAAGAAATTAAAAAGGATGATGAAAAATATCTCTCCTTAAAATCTAAGCATCTTTGTGATTCAGAAGAAGGAGCACATATGGCACAACACTCTTGATTACTCACTACCTCCATAGTTTAGTTATTCCAAGGAACCTCCCATTACCTAGCACCAAGCATAAATACTTATTTTTAGAGCTTAGTTTATTTACCTTGGTTCATATCCAAGATTAGAAAATTTAATTAATGTCAAATAATCTTGTCAATTCAGTTAAACACGAGCTTTGAATTGCAAATCAAAATCTCATTGATATTTCTTGTTGACAATCATACCTAAGAAATAGAAAAATACCATTTTTAAGCTTACTCGAGGACGAGTAAGAAATTAAGTGTGGGAGTGTGATAAATTCATAATTTATATCCTAAATAAGGGAAGTTTCATTCATTTTTCATATTAAAACTGCTTCCTTAATCCAATTTGCCTATTTTTTTAGGAATAATACTTATCCAATAAATTCTGAATATTTCTGGACAATTTTTTAAGTTTTCTGGAAAACATTCGCTGCCGCACCCTGCACCGGTCCAACTTGCAAAGTACTGGCGTTACAGTGCACCGCAGTGGAGCATTTTGTGAAGCACTAGCGCTACAGCGCACTGCAGCGGAGCAAGTTGCAAAGTGCTGGTGCTACAGCGCGCTGCAGTGGAGCATCTTGCAAAATCCTGGCGCTAAAGCACGCTGCAGCGGAGCAGTTTGCGAAATGCTGGCGCTAGAGCGTGCTACTGCAGAGCAATTTGCGAAATGTTGGCGCTACTACGCACTGCAGCGGAGCACTTTGCATATTGTTGGTGCTACAGCACGCTGCAGTGGAGTAATTTGCAAAGTGCTGTCGTTACAGCACGCTGCAGCGGAGCAATTTGCACAACACTGGCGCTATAGCATGCTGTAGTGGGCCATTTTGTAAAATGCTGGTACTACAGTGCGCTGCAGTGGAGCAATTTGCAAAATGTTGGCACGATTGCGCGTTGCAGCAGACCATTTTGTGAAATGCTAGCGCTCTAGTGCGCTGCAGCGCGCTACTGCGTACTCTAGTGGATCATCAATATATGAACCAGACTGCCACAGTGCGCCACTACGGACCATTTTGCGAAAACTTTCTGCTGTAGCGCGCTGCAGCGGTGCACCAAATTTTTTTCTGAGCAGAGCATTGAATGCTGCTGGGACAAGACCCCCAACCAGCTCCTTGTCTCCAACTATCATTCCTTTGGCAGCAGATTTGTATTTAAGGGGAAAAATGACATTTTGAGGTGATGTGGAGATTAAATAATGGAAAAGTGGAAGTCAATTCACCCCTCAAGTTGGATTGGCCATCATAATAGTAGAATTTAAAAGCAAAAGTAGAATTTGAATGTGAAGATGAAGAGTGCAGCCCACCTCTATAAGTACCACCCTTCTTGACTTAAGGAGGGTTCCCAACTTGGCTCACTACATCTTAAGTAAGGAGAGGGCTGTATAAAAGAGAAGGAGAACTTTCCAAGGGTGGAATAACTCCTCTTGCTAAGGAGAAGAAGGAGAAAGGCAGCACTATGGACCTAGGAGAAGCAACCACAAGCAAGAAGAGGAGAAGTCCGTAGAACTTCCCAAAGGAACATTCCTAGTATTTTCTAAGCTCTTGACTTGTGTTTTTCTTAGTTGATCATGAAAGGATCTTTATCCATGTATGTGTTCTTTTTCATCTCTTTTGTAATGGAGAGCTAAGCCTCCCTTTGGGAAGGTTGGGGCAATCCCACATGTAATGAAAGATACTATGATGTATAAAATTTTCCTCAAGCTTAAAAAAAATTTGTGAACTCAATGACTTGTTAAAGAAATATGAAGGACTATTGTGGACTTGAATGCGAACCAATTGACAAGGGACTAAATGAATTCAAGGACTAAAAAATCTTGTGCTCCATAGCTCATTCTTAGTTTTGATGCTAGATTCACGAGTACATGAGAGCTTAGAACTATGTGAGAAAGTTCTTGAGCTTAGTGCACCTTGATCTATGCTCAACTAAAGAGTTGAAGCGTGTGATGCTAAGAACTACTAATTGAGCTTTGTTGCTCAGCATACTTGAGGGAAAGAATGGATTCATTGAGTGCTCATGAACGAGGTGACATAGTCATCCCAATGAAATCACTCCCTCATCTAAATTATGCATGATGCGCGTGACGCTCTTAGTGAAATCAATGCTTAGGTTGGCTAATCCAAAATATGGGTGGATGTCCAAAGAGAGTAATAATACTTTAGACACACCTAAAGAGGCTTACTAAGAGAATAATTGAACACTAAATAAGGGTTAACCCTAATTATGCATACATTCTCCTAAATTAGGGTAGGGCTAGCTACACATTCATCTCACTAGTGTTAAGTCAAATTTACTTAACACAAAGGCATAGGGATGGTTTAGATAATAAGGATCATGGTCTAAGTCTTTGGGCTTGACTAAGCTTAATTACAAGGGAAAATGTTCATTTTCAAGGCATAATTCTAATTTTTGATTAATATAATTTCAAATCAGAAAATTAACATGTAAATAAGTTCCTAAAATGAAGATACTGAGAGCAAGAACATGAAATTTGGAGCACTCTTGGTCAATCAATTGAATAATCATCCTAAAGCATCATTAAGAGATCATTAATAAAATTAATTATAGAAAATGAAAACTAAGCATGCATTATTATTTCTTACTCTCTAAAGAACAACACAAGACTAAGTTTATCAAAATTAGATGTCAAATCATCAAGTTATTACATATTATTATCCTATGTGTTCTCCTAATCAAAATAGCATATAAAATTTTTTTTGTTGGAAGAGTATTGAAGGAAATATGTCAAACCATAATTTATGATATCTTTGATATGATTTAAGCTTTAGGTTGCAATTAATTTATGTGCATTAATCCATTTGACGGCCTCGGGCCCTGTCGGGTCTACAGGGACCCGATGAGCCTACTTAGCATCAGATTGCGTAGGTCAAGCAAGGCCCAATGAGTCCTCACTATATCACAACGCAAGCCCAAGACTTCACGACTCGCGCTGCAGCTCTTTCGTCCCGATGCAGAGATGAATGGGAGCAACGAAATTGTTTAGTTTATGGCTTTTTAAAACCCTATATTCTTGATGACCTGATCATCTTAGGACTCAAACCATAGCTCAAATGATTCACAATGGTGAGCACTAACGATTAACCACAGAAGCATATTTAATTTTGACTCTAACGCACGAGTATGTGATGCCCTAATTACGGCTTGCGGGAGAAACTATGGAGGACTATTCACCCGCGACCTGCCAAGCTTCAATCTGGCTTGATCAAGCCTGATTAAGGCTCGACAATGATTCAAACTTGCACTAAATTAGCAATCAAAACTGTATTAAGGAGAATGGCAACATAAAGTAGACATTGGTGGTGTAGAGGTGGGAAGATTTACCTATTCAATAGATTGGGCTCAGGCCATTGCACGCTACTATACAAAATTGAGCCCACAATTGTTTGGTTGGGTCTGATGAGACCTGATTGACACTTCCAAATGATTTTACAATAAATGGAATGTCCATTGCAGCTCATAAGTATGAATGTAATCCACTGAGTATTCAGAAATGGAGTACTTAGGATTCTTGATTCCACTGATTCACCGATCTCCAGACGCAGGGCAACCGAGCTCCAAACGCAGGTAAGGGCCAATCGGCACACTCCTAAAGCTGATGCAGACATCGAGAAGGACTACCCATTAAAAGTATGTGCCAAGTCCTGTGATTGTAGGTTGGGCCACCAATACTTATGAGAGAAGTTGAAGAAGGAGGAGGATTTCGGTAGCCTGAAAAATGTGCTGGCAGTGGGGATAAAGAAGGATAAAAAGGGAGCAAGCACAGGGAGAGGATACGATGGTACCCCCAAATGCGTGAGCGCTCGGGCAATCGGGCTAGCAGGGCGAGGCAGGTTAGCTGCTAGCCGTTGGATTTGATCTCAAATTCAACAATTGGAATGGTTCGATCAATGAGTGTCGCACAATTTAAATTTAAAATTGGCATGATAGCTCAGATCGCAAGATCAAGCTATCCCGCATTCTAGCATGCACCGTGGGTTCATGGGGCAAACAATTAAAATGGTTAGAGCAGTTAGGATATATTTATTTAAATATTGACCCCTAGCTAATTTGGGTGCAAGGAATCCAAAAATGTGATCAAAATTTTGATATGAAGTCAATTTAATTTTATATTATCTTAATTAAATAATTTGCTATAATAGTCGATTAGTTCGATTGATCACCAAATCAAACTAAGCCTTTAGGGTTCACTCCTAATAAAGATTAGAGAGTAATGGAAGTATTTTGAGATTTATTAGGATAGGTTTAGAAAAAGTAACAACCTTGAATTGTTATAGACTTTCCCACCTAAAAATGATGTTGTCCTCGACATCACAGCTAATAAAATCAAGCAGGGAGTTGGGAAAAGAAAACCTAGAATTGAAAATTGGAATTTGAAATTGACATTAAAATTGTAAGTAAATTGAAATAAAAACAGAATTTGAAATTAAAATTGAAATTTGCATGGGACCAAATGCAGTCCTATTGGTTTCTAGAGCAGCAACAGGAGTCAGTGTATAGATAGCATGAGATTGTGATTTTCTCTATAAATAAGAACATTGGATTGTGAAGGTACTGTTGCCACCACATGAGCTTCTTGGTAGATAGTAGGAGATCTAAATTTTTGGTTCTTAGTAGAATGAGTGATTGGTACTCCATTTATAGTTTCTTTCTGTATACACCTACAGGATCGATGACCGAGCTTTCCATTGGTGTAGCACACATTGCCCTGATGATAACACTTTCCATAGGGATGTGGCTTCTTACAATTCTAGAATAGAACGTGCTGAGGATCAACATTCATCTAAATGACTTCTGTCGAATAAGGCTTCTTGAACACTTCAAGTTGTTTGGATACAGACTGGGCTTTCCTTTTCTTCATCATCTTAAGTTGATGATGTTCTTGGATCTGAGCTACATCAACTAATTTTGAAAAATCTTTATGAATACAAGATATCAGGTGTCCCTTGATCTCATCATTCTAACCTTTTAAGAACCTATTGCAACAAGTAGCTTCAGACATTACTAGATCGGGTGTGAAGCGAGATTGCCTTCTAAATTATGTTTTGTATTCAGAAATAGTTTTGATACTTTGGGATAGAGATAACAATTCATCCTCCAAAATTGTTTGGGCATATTGGGGAATGAAAGCTTCTTTAAAGGCTTCGATAAATGATTACCATGGGATATATTACTTAAATAATATTTAAAAATTCAAAAATGCTATTTTCACTAAACGAATTCCAAAAAATCCCAAAAATTTACCTCTAGCTAATTTGGGTGCTAGGAATCCAAAAATGTAATTAGATTTGATCTGAGGTAAGTTTAATTATTTTATTTTTCTTAATTAAATAATTAGCTAAAATTAATGATTAGTCCAATTGATCTCCAAATCGAACTAAAACTTCAGAGTTTACTCCTAATGATGATTAGAGGCTAATGGAAGTGTTTTGAGATCGATTAGGCTAGAGTAGCAAAGAGTGATGGCGGTTGGAGTTTGATACCGCCCTCTTCATTAATGAGTAAGGAGATATTCAGAAACAAAAATAGAAAGAAAAAGAGGAGGGAAAAGAGAATGAAATGATACCTTAGTTATTGGGTTGTTTGCTTAGTTCTAATAAATTAGATTAACTTGTAATAAGGGAATTTGGTACTAATTAGTTAAGCACTCATTAATTAATAACTAACATATTCTTACAAATTACTTATAAAATAACCCATTTTTATGTTATGAACTCAACATCTTACAGTGCAATCCATTACAAGTTATTCATATTTGCTAGTCAATCATATGTTGTGTTGCATATATTATTGTAAGAATAAACCCGGTAATTTCATGTATATGAATGTTCTTATAATTGTCAAAAATCTCGCATGATGTTTTGAACAAACAAAAAATTGCTTAGCTTGACATTTCTATCCAATTTAAGCCTTTGTTATAGTTTTGAGAGGATCTTTGTAAGATTTCACTCCTATCCTTAAAAATAGACTCCTTATCTCATCTTCTTCCTCATACTATTAAAGCCATCCTTGGAGTCTGTTACCTTTAAGGTCTATTATTCCCATCTTCTCATCTACAATAGCTCGTGTTTGATTAATGCCACTGATCCAACACTGGATAGTTAATGAGCAAAAGATTCTATTGAAGTGAAGTAGCATAGGGTGTCCACAGAGAGAATACTAAATCTGAAAATTGAAACTAATGATCCATATTCATAGATCTAGAAAAAAATTGAAAAGCATGTCTCAGAAAATAAAAGAAAAATACAACCAGGATAACTATAATGTAAATTTATATGAAACAAAAAAAAAAAGTTCAGTCTCATCTTCACTAAATGAAGTAAGTGCAGTAAATTTAAAGTCTACGCTTGTAATAACCCAAGTTATTACCCTAGCCTATTAAGGACTAATCCAAGTCCTAATTTTAATCTTAGTGCACTAATTAAGTCATTAGTAGTTCACCATTAGGACCTAGTCCAAATCAGAGGTAAAATGGATCAAACCTTGATTTTGGAAGTTTTAGGAACCCTGGTATTTGACCTAATTATTTTGACCTCAGATAAAAAATTGGACTTCGCTATCACATTGTTTGTCCCCAAATTAGCTAGAGTGATGTTTTTGTGACAATCGGAAGTCATCAAAATTTTGTCAAATATTTTAATATTATTTAATTAATGGAAAATTAAGATATTTAATTTGACTTAAAATTAAAATCTGACTTTGATATTGCGATCGTCACCCCCAAATTAGCTTAGGGTGATGTTTTGAACGAATTTGGAAGTCGTCAAATTTTATCATATATTTTAATATAATTAAATACCCTAAAAAATAGGAAAATTAAATACTAGCCGGAATCAAATTCTGACTTTGCCGTTAAAATTCTCACCCCCAAATTAGCAAGGGGAAAAGTTTTGAGATTTTTTGGAGCATGTTTATAAAATACAAAATTTAAAGTATTAATTAATTAAATAGATTTAATTAAAATCTTTAAATATCTATTTTTATTAATTTTCTTCCTTTCTCTCTCCTAGTTGGCACCCCAACTTTTCCCATTTGGCGCCCCCCTCTCCGCTACGCATGTGAAAGGGGTAGAGCCCCTCTTCTTCTCTTTTTGGCCCATGCTCTCCTCCATGCTTGGGATGGGATAACTCATTCCGTTCCCATCCAAAGCAATCCTCCTCTTCTCCTATAAGATGGAAGCTTAGCCCTCCTTTCTCCCCTTGCTACAAAGCTGAGCTCCTCTCCTCCTTCCCCCATTGATGTGCTGCTGAAGAATCCCTCAAGCTCCTAAATTCTTGCAGAAAATAGAACTTCTTCCTCCATCTTCTTCCATTTGAAAGCCAAGGTACCTCCTTTCCCTTATTGAATGAATTCAATGGCTACTTCATTTTACTCTTATGCTTATTTTACATCCTTAGAAATATGTGATTTGTAATGTGGAAGCTATTAGAGCTCATTAAGGTATTAGATTTCATTGTAGATAAAATGCTTTGTTTTCCTTCTTTCTGCATACCTTGACCTTTAACTCAATTGTTTACATAGTTATAATAATTCTTTGCTACCGATTTTGGTATCAATGGAAAGGCCTTAAAAATACCTTTCCATCGGTATATGGAACCGCACATGAAGTGCTCTAGGTTGAGAGTATTTGAGCCTGAAAGTTGACTCGTCGCAGTTTTTGAACAAGCGAAATCATCGTCGGGCGCTGCAAGCGGCAGCGCCCGAAGTTTCGAAATCAGGTCCATCGTAGCACGCCATAGCACGCTGCAGCGTGCCACAGTGCCCAAGCTTTGAGTTTGGATTTGCTATAATCTGCGGTAGCACGCCACAGCGCTGAAACCCATTGTAGCGCACCATAGCGCCGAAATCCACTGCAGCGCGCCGTAGCGCTCCAGTGTGCCATAGTGCGTTGTAGCGCCTGGCTTTCGGACAGAAGGCGCTATAGTGCGCCATAGTGCCCAAACTATCTAGATAGTCCAGAACCAGTTGAAATGGTCAAAACCTTACAGTATTCAAATTTTAAGAACCTTAGGACCCTAGTGGGGCCGAAATATATCAAATTTAAACATAGTTAAGTAAAATTAAGCATTGTATAAATGTGTAGGTGAATTTTAATTTGCCTTAGATGATAATTAATCCATAATCGCCCCTAAAACCCTATATATTGATTTGACTATATCTTAGTCAATTAGACTCCAAATTAAGAAATTCAAGATGCTGACTAGGTTAGAAATTCAGTGCAAATAGTAAACTAAAATAAAATTGGGGTTTTGACTACTAGAAACCCTAGGTTGACAAAAATACCACTAACTTTAATTAGTTCATAACTTGGCTAAATGAGGTCCAATTTGGGTCTACTCCCAGTTAAAATACTCAGTTTGATATAGGGAAGCTATAGCCATTAGGTCTACTCCTAGGTTTTTGACCCCTCTTAACCCTAAAAATGACACATTTACCCTTAAACTTAGAATACTCATAACTAATT
The DNA here is from genome assembly GCA_016760335.1 of Gastrodia elata. Taxonomy (NCBI): domain Eukaryota; kingdom Viridiplantae; phylum Streptophyta; class Magnoliopsida; order Asparagales; family Orchidaceae; genus Gastrodia; species Gastrodia elata. Next base: position 45,297,485 of record CM028675.1, on the reverse strand, counting down.
CAAAAGGACTCAGAATTTTATGTTCTTAAACTCTATGAAATCCTTGAAGAGTAAGCAATAATAAACTACACAAATTCTTAGATTCCATCATGAGAAATTACTAAATCACCCCTTAGACCAAATTCCTTAGTTTGGACCTATAAGACCCATTTCTTGTCCAAATTTGGTGTACTTACTGTCTATCTTTATGTTAGATAGTAAGAAATCATTTGGCAATATGAACATTTAATTTGAAGTCCTAAATCATAAGTAGCTTTTTGAACCCATAAGTAGAGGAAAAATGGTCATTTTTCTCAAAATTTAGGTTAAGTATTCTTAACCCTTAAAATATCTTTTAAATTATTAAAATTAGTAATAAAACTAATTTAGAATCAAATTAGACTCTTAAGCTCATAAATTAAGTGAATTGTTGAAAATTCAATTTAGGGTTTGTAAAATCCTAAGTAAAATTCATTATAACTTAGCTTAGTTAAAATTCCTCCTTAACTCCTTTAAATGGACAAAATCAGCAAATGATGGTAAATTATAATAAATTCCATCAAATCCTAAAATTTCTTAAGTCATTCTATTAGAAGCTTCTTAGGATCTACACTCCACCTTAGAATCTTTTCCTTAAAATTAGAAATAGATGCTATGTTAGATTTTATTTATTTAATAAAGTGGGTTATTCAATGAATGAATCCTTGATTTTATTAGTTTTTAGATTTTCATACTTTAATTTTGATTATTTTATCTTTTAACTTTAGATTAAGAATAAGAGAATCATCCTATTAAGCTTGATTACACTTAATAGGATTTGTTTTAAGATTTAGTTCAATTTTAGACTTAAGAACCTTAGAACTTAGGTTTGACCCTTGGATTATGTGATTAACTTCAATCTCATGGTGTTTAACTCATAATTCATAGTTTTAGTAGATCTTAATCAAATCTTAATTTAGAACATCTCAATTCATCAATTAGGATGTAATGATTTCTTATTTAACTTATAGTCATTATTAATTGAATTAAATTAGAACCTGATCACTTCTAATTGCTTTTAACTTGTAAGGCTGTGCTTCTAAGTTGCACTCAATAGCAGGAATTAGAGATTTTGAACTTGTGTAACTTGGAATAGTTAAAATGATTTAAGTAGATAATAACAGATATCGTCATGTGTAGTAGAGTCCCTTGCTCATTCTTATTTTACTTCTGCTTTCGCATTCCTTGTATTTTGTGCCTTACTCCTTGAACATGCCATACAAGATATTGTTATTGCATGAAATGAAAATATAAAATATTATTATCACATTTGCATTGGGTTCAATTACTTGTTGATCTGGTGTATTTTACCCTAATGGACATGGGTAAGGAGAAATAAGGAGTACTTGAGGAGTGTTGTGCTAAGTTTGGAACTGTATAGTTTTGCAGACATGCTTGACTCCTTAGCTACTTCTGGATATGTCCACAAAAGTAAAGTAAATAACTAAAACATTACTGCATTTGTGATTACTGTCTCTTTAGTTCAGTTTCTATTTTATTATCCCGACCTAACCTCAGATGATGCAAGGAATATTTTGTTGCCTTAGCCTCCGCATTGATGCTAAGAATCCTTTTGTTATCAGCAGGCTAGACTAGCCCTCCTCTAATACGGCAAGGATTACATACTTATTTACTATTTACTATTCACTATTTACAGTTTACCATTTACTGTTGTACTTTACTTAAGCCAGCTTTACTTTACCTGCTTACTTACTTATAGGATGCTACTTTCTATTACTGCTTACTATACATATCACAATTAGATTATTTATTTTTAACCTGCATATGTCAAGTGATCATAAGTATGTTTATGATGAGTCTTTTTCTTTAGAATTTTATTTACTTTACTTATACTTATAAGCCTAACCTTATAACAGCTTTGGAGTTGAGGTATGTTTGTTTACCTCACGTGTTTCTTAGTTATAAATACCATTATTTATAGTATATTCCTTCATTTGTATGCTTGTTGCACCACGCTTTATTTGTTTTATAGTCTAAGTAAAATGGTGATATCATAAAACTCATGAACTTAAAATAGTTTAAAATGTACTTAGATAATATGTCTAAGCAGATTTTTCTTTTCTTTGGCTGGAGCCCTATCATTGTGAAACCGACAATGGTAAATTTTGAGTTATTCGAGGTAGTCGAGCCTTCTGAAGGTCAGATCAGGAGGAGGAGTGTGCTTCTATTGGAGATTCCTTGCTTAGCTTTTCTTTAATTTTTGTGAGGATGAGAGCTTTATCATTTTCATTGAAATTTAATTTAATGTTTGTAATAATTCAGATATTTATGAATGTTCTTTTACTGTACTATTTTATTCTGAGCTGCATGTTTATTTCTTAAGTTGTATTGTGGTGGATTGGATGTAGCATATTTTACTGTCTTTGCTTCCGCACTCTGATGAATTTATATACTTAGTGAATGATTCTATTGCATTATCCAAGGCACATCCTTCTCTTATTAGTGGATTGAGGAATTACACCTTAATCTAATGATAAGTGAGAGATTTTCCAAAGAGACACACCACCCCTTAGCTTAATCTTGTGGATTAAGGGGCGGGGTGCCACAATACCGATGGCTCCTCCTTGTGGATCTGCTCCACCTCATATGCTAACATATAGGATTCATATTCTAGAGCCTCAGCTAAAAAATGAGAATTCTTATGTTATACAATTGTCTAAATTCATTTTAGGATGTTTAAGCTAATTTTAATTTAGGTTCTCATAATTTGTACAATTAATTTCAAAAAGAAGAAATAATGCTAAAATATTAAATGATAAGAATTAAAACAGTAATATTTGACTGTACCTAAAATTAAAAAAATAATGCATACCATATTGATTAAGCCACTATAAAAGAAAGGTTTAGACCATATAGTATAACATAAGTGAAATGAAAAAAAATTGTAATGAAATATGCTCAAAAGACACACAAAACTGATGTACTGATATAAAATGATTGAACAGAGACAGAAAAATAAAAACTGCTAAATATTAGTACAAAAAAATTGAACCAACGAGCTGAAAAATATTGAAGAAAATCAAATAGAACAATTTGAATAATTGTTGTAATTTGTAGTTAAATTGAAATGCAAATGCAATCATTCATTTTATCTTGCTTAATTATGTTCTTACTCTGCGTGCACATATATAAGTAAGTGAAAAGTCAAGAACATCTGCTTAACTATTTGAAAGTGCAGGCTCCTAACAGCCTATATGACTCTTCTTAAGAGTACATATAGTCACCTTATTCATCCATAATACCACTGGTTAGCTATTACGTGTCTATATAGACAGATCCTTACAGAGTGAACCCTCTAATTATTAAATATTTTTTGATTTACTAAAAAATGTTTGATGCACTATGATGGACCCTACCCATCACCGAGTTAGTACTCATACTAATCCAACAACGGGTAGGTGGTTGATCACTTGAGCATGATCTTTCATAAGCTAAGTACAATAACATTCAAAATAAATATTAAGCTAGAAAGTTAAATAAAATCATCCATAACATTCATCCAGAAAGAAAATAAAATACATATATCCCAAACATGAAATAAAATACATCCAGAGCATAATAATTTATATAAACTGAAATAATATGAGAAATAAATGTCCTCTCATTCTACAAAAGTAAGTGAACTAAAATACTGAACTTAAGTGCTACACTGAAGGCTTCTCATTTTGCACATGCATCTTGTAACTCCCCATCTCGTCGCTATACACAATATAATATCATTAGCAGTGGAACAGTCGTTAACTGAAATATAAGGGTATGTTATGCATAATGCTCCGGTTTGAGCAATATTAGTTAACCCGAACCATTAATAACAAGAGGTAATTAAGAGCTAAGGAACTCCACCATTAATCATGTTAAATCTTTCATTAACCTGATTAATCACGTGAGTCTACTAAACTGATGATGACAACACAATATATGTAGTATAATAAAAATAGATAATCGAGTGCAGAAGAAAAAGACATCATTCATACTTTCATTTTTTCAGAATAATAAGTAATGACATTCATCTCAGAAATGAAAATATAAAATATATCTATATGTGATTTCCTTGTTATAGACTTTAAATAAAAATATAGAAAGTAAACTCTCCTCTCATTAAAAAAGAGAAACTCTAAGGATAAAGACTGGCACAGCTACTCAGCAACTCCATGCTTCATGTCCTCTTGAGTCTCCTGCAACTCCACAATATCTGTGTGTGTGTGTGTGTGCGTGTGCGTGCGTGTATGTGTGTGTGTGTGTGTGTGTGTGTGTGTGTGTGTGTGTGTGTTTGCGTGGTGCCCCACCCCTTAACCGTTAATAATCAAGGCTAAGGAGGGGTGTGCCACTTTGGTAAATCCTTCACTTATCATTAGATTAAGGTCTAATTCCTCAATCTACTAATAAGGAAAGGATGTGCCCTGGATAATACAGTGAGATCATTCACTAAGTATATACATTCATCAGAGTGTGGAAGCAAGATAATAAGATATGCTACATCCAATCCACCACAATATAAGTAAGAAGTAAACATGCAGCTCATAATAAGAACATACATAAATATATGAAATATTACAAACATTAAATAAGTCTTAATGAAAATCATAAAGCTCTCATCCTCACAAAAATAAAAGAGAAGCTAAACTAAGGATCTCTAGCGTCAGCACACTCCTCCTCTTGAATCTGATCTTCAGAAGGCTCGACTACCTCGAATAACTCAGAATCTACCATTGTCGGTTTCACAATAATAGGGCCCCAGCCAAGAAAAAGAGAAATCTGGTTAGACATATTATCTAAGTACATTTTAGGCTATCATATTTCATGAATTTTATGATATCACTATTTTACTTAGACTATAAAACAAACAAAGTGTAAGGGTGCAACAAGCATACAAAGAAATCTAGAATCCTATAGGTAAGTAAGAAGGTAATGTAAAGCTGACTAAAGTAAAATGTAATAGTAAATGGTAAACAGTAGATAGTAACTAGTAAATAGTAAAGAGGTATGTATAACTACCATATCAGGAGAGGGCTACTCTAGCTTACTATAATAAGTATATGTATATATTCCTAGCATCATCTGAGGCTAGGTCAAAATAATAGAATAGAAATTGAATTGAAGAGGCAGTAATCACAAATACAGTAAGTATTAGTTATTTACTTTACTTTTGTGGATATATCCAGAAGTAGATGAGGAGTCAAGCACGTCTACAAGACTATTTAGGTTCTAACTTAATACAACGCTCCTCAATGAGTAATGTTAAGTAATCATTATTTATCCTTAACCCTATCCAGTATGGTAAAATGCATAAGATCAACAAGTAACTGTACCCTATGCAAATACTATTCTAATAATTCTAAGTTTTTATTTCATGTATCAATGTTTTTATATGATATGTTCAAGGTAAAGGCACAAAGTACAAGGAATGCAAAAGCAATAATAATTCAATAGTAAGCAAGGGACTCTACTATACATCATGACATCTGTTATTATCTAATTAAACAATTCTAATTATTCCAAGTTACACAAGCTTAAGATCTCCAATTCCTACTATCAAGTGTAACTAAGATCCACAGCTTTATGAGTTAAAAATAACTAGAACTGCTCTAGTTCTAACTTAATTCAATCAATATTACTTACAAGTTAAAAAAGAAATCAACATGTCCTATTTGATGAATTTAGATGTTCTAAACTAAGATCTGATCAAGATCTACTAAAACTAGGATTTATGCATTAAACATAACAAATTGGGTTTAATCATAAAATCTAAATGGTAAGTCTTAAGGACTAATGTTTGAGTATAAATGTAAACTAATAATTAAGGTAAATTCTATTAAGCATAATCAAGCTTAATATAATGATTCTCCTAATCTTAATCTAAAGTTAAAAAATAATATAATTCGAATTAAAGTATGAAAATTTTGAAACTAATAAAACTAAGGTTTTATCCATTGAATAACCCATTTATTCAATGAGTGAAATCTAACTTAGTATTTATTCCTAATCTTAAGGAAAAGATCCTAAGGTGAACTGTAGATCCTAAGAAGCACCTAATAAAGGACTTAGGGGATTTTAAGAATTAAGGAAAATTATTATATTTTATATTTATGTGATGTCCTAATTCACTCAAAGAGGTGCATAATTAAGACTAAATTAGAAGGCATTAATTTTACTTAGGATTTTCAAGACTTGAAATGGGAATTTTTACCAAATTACTTAATTATGAGGCTGAGGCCCTAGCATTGTGAAACTGGCAGTGTCAGATTATGAGCTTTTTATGAAGGTAGCGCCAGGAGAGGAGCCAGATCAGGAGGAGGATTGTCTTGTTAATGAGGATCCTTAGATAGGCTGCTCTTTTATTTTTGTGAGCTTGAGTGTTTATTTGTTTTCAGTAAACTTTAATTTAATGTTGTAATAATACATGTTTCACTTTATATTTTCTTTTATTGCATATTTTATTATGAGTTGGATTATATTTTCTTTGTATTATGGTTAAATGAATGTTAGCTTTTATTTGCTTTTGCACTCTGAAATTCTTGTATTTGCATTTAGTGAGATCTTAGCTCAGCACATGGCATATCCTTCCCTTATTAGTGGATTATGGTGAAGACCTAATATAATGATAAGTGAGGGATCTGTCATGATGACCATCCCATCATAATCATCTTAACATGCATGTTAACACTACCATGATTGGGTGGGGTGCCATACTAACTATTACTTCTAATCAATTAGATTAGGATTCTAATGATTAAGAAGGGCTTAGCATCAAAGAACATGATTTTTGGACTTATGGATTCTAGGTTAGATCCATCTAGCTAAAGTGTAATCTAGCCAAAGTGTTTGCAACCTATTTAAGGCACCATTAATTGACCAAATTGAAAAATGAGGCAAGGTTAAAACAAAACTTACTCATAAGCTAATACATAAAGGTTAGATCCATCTAGCCAAAGTGTAATCTCACACTTTGGATGATTAGTGTGAACTAACCATAGGATTAGTCCACATTAAGGTTTCTACCACCAAAGAGATGTTCATCTTTTGCTAAGGATTATCCTAAGGCAACAAGGTTAAATACCCAATTTGGATACTTAATCACAAAAGAGAGAGAATACGAATGCATCAAGTCATATAGTATGACTTAACACCATTAGGTTCTAAAGGTTAAACTATCTATTCAAATGAAAAGATAAAGCCTTAAGTCACAAAATGTGACTTAATACTTTTAGGTTTCTAAAGTTAATACCTTAATGATTAAAGTCAATGGATCGCTTATGTAAATGGATAAGTTAGTAGAAATTCTGGAAGCCATAAGTCATAAACAATAACTTAATCAAGCAAGACTCTATAGTCAAACTACTTAAATCATTGGATAGGAAATATTCTCATTGTATGATAATGTGATGTTTAAGCTTAAGAAATAACTAGGCTAAAGCTTAAGACACAAGTGTGTCACAGCCAATAAGGAAAACTAAGGCTTGGGTTGGCTAATCCAAAAAATGGGTGGATGTCCAAAGAGTGTAAGAATACTTTGGACACACCTAAAGAGGTTTACTAAGAGGGCAATTGAACACTAAATAAAGGTTAACCCTAGTAAAAGATCCATTCTCCTAAATTAGGGTAGGGTTAGCTACACATGCATTTAACTATTATTATGTAAAATTGACCTAATATTAAGGATTAGGGATGGCTTAGATAATAAGCATCAATGTCTAAACCATTGGGCTTGACTTAACTTAATTACAAGGGCAAAATGGTAATTTTCAAAGCATAATACTAATTTTTATTTAATATGATTTCAAATGAAAAACTTAACCTGAAAACATGTTCTAAAATGAAGAGATTAACAGTAAGAACATGAAATTTGGAGCACTCTAGCTCAATCAACTGAATAATCATCCTAAGGCATCATTAAGAGATCATTAATGAAATTAATTATAGAAAATGAAAACTAAGCATGCAATATTATTTTTTACTCCCTAAAGAACAAAACAAGACTAAGGTCATCAAAATTAATTGTCAAATCATCAAGTTATTACATAATATTGCTCTTTGTGTTCTCTTAATCAAAATAGTATATAAAATTGTTATGTCTGGACAAGTATTTAAGGAAATATGTCAAACCCTAATTTATGACATCTTTCATATGATTTTAACTTTAGGTTGCATTTAATTTATGTGCATTAATCCATTAGACAGCCTCAGGCCCTGTCAGGTCTACCAAGACCTGATGGGATGGCCTAACATCAACCCTTGCGGGTCAAGTAAGGCTCGATGGGTCCTCACTGTCGCACATCTGAGCTACAACACTTTCACCTTGATGTGGAGATGAACAGGAAAGATGAAATCATGAGTTTAGGGTTGCTTAAATCCATATAGTCTCGATGTCTTGATCATCATAGAACTCAAATTAGAGCTCAAGTGATTCACAATGATGAACCCTACTGATTAACCACAGAAACCCTAATTAATTTTGACTCTAACGCAAGAGTTTGTGATGCCCTAATTACAACTTGCGGGAGGAACGATGGAGGACAATTCATCCACAACCTGCCGAGCCTTAATTGATCTTGATCAAGCTCGATTGAGGCTCGACAATGATTCAAAATGGCACTAAATTAGCAATCAAAACTGTATTAAGGAGAATTGCAATGTAACATAGACATTGGTAGGGTGGAGGTGGGAGAATTTGCTGATTCGGTAGATGGGGCTCAAGCCATTATACCCTACTGTATAGAACCAGGCCCAGAGTTGTTTGATTGGGTCTGATGAGACCCAATTGACACTGCCAAACAATTCGAAAATAAATGGAATATCCATTACAACTTATACGTACTAATGTAATCCACTTAGTACTCAGAAATGGAGTACTAGGCATGCTTGATTCTGCTCATTTTTTGAGCTCCAGATGAAGGCCAATTGAGCTCTAAATGCATGTAAGGGCCAATCGGCACACTCCTAAAGCTAATGCAAATGTCGAGAAGGACCACCCGTTAAATGCACGTGCCGAGTACTGTGGTTGTAGGTTGGGCCACCGATACTTGCGAGAGAAGTTGAAGAAGGAGGAGGATTTCGGTAGCCCAAAAAATGTGCTGGTGATGGGGCTAAAGAAGGAGAGGATGTTTGTTAAGGTGATAGGAGAGAGTGGGGGATAGTAGCAGGCCGACAACAGCAACTATTGGAGGTGGGAGCAGGCACCGAGAGAGGATATAATGCTCCCCAATTGTGCAGCGCTCAGGTGATAGGGCTGGCAGGGCGAGGCGGGTTAGCTGCCAGCTGTTGGATTCAGTCTCAAATTCAATAACTAGAACAGTTCGATCAATGAGCACTGCACAATCCAAATTTAAAAACCGCATGATAGCTTAGATCACAATATTTAGCTATCTCGGATTCTGGCAAGCACAGTGGGTTTGCTGGGCAAACGATTGAAATGGTTAGAGATGTTGGGATATATTATTTAAATAATATTTTAAAATTCAAAAATTCTATTTTGACTAAATGGATTCCAAAAAATCCTAAAAGTTGACCCCTAGCTAATTTGAGTTTTAGGAATCCTTAAATGAGATTGCATTTTTGATATGAGGTCAATTTTATTAGTTTATTTTTCTTAAATAATTAGCTAAAATTGACGATTAGTTCGATTGATCTCAAAATTGAACTAAGCCTTCAGGGTTTGATCTTAATGAAGATTAAAGAGTAATGGAAGTATTTTGAGATTGATTAGGCTAGGTTAAGCCAAAGTAACAACCTTGGATTGTTATAGACTCCCCTACTTAAAAATGATGTCGTCTGTGACATCACAGCTAATAAAATCAAGCAGGAAGTTGGGAAAAGAAAACCAAGAATTGAAAACTGGAATTTGAAATTGACATTGAAATTGAAACTGAATTAAAATCAAAATAGAATTTGAAATTAAAATTGAATTAAAATTGAAATCTACATGGGAAAAGGTTGCACCGGATGCAATCCTATTGGTTTTTGGAGCAACAATAGGAGTCAGCTTATAGACTCTTATCGAGGCTGAAGGTTGATTATTGGATTTAGGTCTTCCTTGCAAGTTCTGAGTTGATGTTCTAAGCAAGATAATCTGAACTTATCTGGGAATATGAACATTGGATTGTGAAGGTACTGTTGCCACCACATGAGCTTCTTGGTAGATAGTAGAAGAACTAAACTTTTAGTACTTAGTAGAATGAGAGATTGGCACTCCATCTATGTTTTCTTTTTGTATACACCTGTAAGATTGATGACCTAGCCTTCCACAGGTGTAGCGCACATTTCCCTGATGATAACACTTTCCATAGGGATGTGGCCTTTTACAATTCTGGATTAGAGCGGGTTGAGGTTCAGCATTCATCTGAATGGCTTTAGTGGAACAAGGCTTCTTGAACACTTTAATTAGTTTGGATTCAAACAGAGGTTTCCTTTTTATCTTCATCTAAAGTTGATGATGCTCTTGGATCTAGGCTGCTTCGACTAATTTAGCAAAACTTTTATGAATACGAGATATCAAGTGTCCGTTGAACTCATCATTTTGACCTTTCAAGAACCTATTGCAGCAAGTAGCTTCAGACATTACTTGATCGGGTGTGGAGTAAGATAGCCTACTGAACTCCAGTTTGTATTCAGAAATGATTCTGCTACCTTGGGAGAGAGATAATAATTCATCCTCCAAATTTGTTTGGGCATGTTAGGGAATAAAAACTCATTTAAAGGCTTTGATAAATGATTACCATGGGATATTTAAATAATATTTAAAAATTCAAAAATGCAATTTTGGCTAAATGAATTCCAAAATATCCAAAAAATTTTCCCCTAGCTAATTTGGGTTCTAGGAATTCAAAAATGTGATCAGTTTTGATCTGAGGTAAATTTTATTATTTTATTTTTCTTAATTAAATAATTAGCTAAAATTCACGATTAGTATGATTGATCCCCAAATCAAACTAAAACTCTAGGATTCACCCCTAATGATGATTAGATGCTAGTGGAAGTGTTTTGAGATTGATTAGGCTAGAACAGCCAAGAGTGATGGCGGCTGGAGTTCGATACCACCCTCTTCGTTAATGAGAAAGGCGAAATTCAGATATAAAAATAGAAAGAAACATAGGAGGAAAATGAGAAAGAAATGATACCTTAGTTAATAGGTTGTATGCTAAGTTCTAACTAGTTAGATTAACTTGCAGTAAGGGTATTTGGTACTAATTAGTTAAGAAATCATTAATTAATAACTAACATATTATTACAAATCAGTTATAAAACAACCCATTTTTTGTGTTATGAACTCAACATCTTACAGTGTAATATATTACAAGTTTTTTATATTTGCTAGTCAATCATATGTTGTGTTGCATATATTATTGTAAATACAAACCTGGCAATTTCATATATATGAATATTTTTAAAATTGTCAAAAATATTGCATGATGTTTTGAACATACAAAAAATTTGTTTAGCTGGACATTCCTATCAAATTTAAACCTTTATTATAGTTTTGAGAGGATCTTTGTAAGATTTCACTTCTATCTCTAAAAATAAACTCCTTATCTCATCTTCTTCCTCATACTCTTTAAGACATCCTTGTAGTCTATTACCTTTAAGCTCAATTTTTCCCATCTTCTCACCTACAATAGCCCTTGTTTGTTTAGTGCCACTGATCCAACAGTGGATAGTTAATGAGCCAAAGATTCTATTGAAGTGAAGTAGCACAGGGTGCCTATAGAGGGAATTTTAATTTTGAAAATTCAAACTAATGATCCATAATCATAGATCTAGAAAAAAACTAAAAACATGTCTCTGAAAATAAAAGAAAAATGCATCCAGGATAGTTATAATGTAAATTGATATGAAATAAAAAGAAAGGTCATTCTCATCCTCACTAAATGAAGTAAGTGCAGTAAATTTAAAGTCTATGCCGTTGGCTCCTTCTTGTGGATCTGCTTCACCTCATATGCTAACATATGAGATTCATATATTTGAGCCTCAGCTAAAAAAAGAGAATTCTTATGTTAGACAATTGTCTATATTTATTTTAGGATGCTAAAGCTAATTTTTATTTAGGTTTTCATAACTTGTATAATTATTTTCAAAAAGGAGTAACAATACTAAAATATTAAATGATTAGAATTAAAGTAATAATATATGATTGTACCTATGTAGCGCCCCGCCCTATTGCCGTGCTCAAACTAAGATAACATACTTCAATTCAACGGCAGAGCGGTGCACTACTCGGGAAGGCATAACCCATCTCCTCGAATAGCTGAAACTTAACTACTGAAGGCTGCTGATGCAACCATGAGGAGGGTTAAGAGCTAGTACTTAAGATAGGAGTAAGATACTTATCCTAAGTATTAGGCTAATGCATACATTAGATTATGAGAGTTAAAAAATAGAGGAATCCAATATATGTCTAATAATATTAGCATTTCCAGTATGCTGATCACATCATTATACTATGTATAAGTAATATAAACAAAGTGCGGAAGCTAAGAATACATCCAAAAAGCATTCATCATAGAAACTAAAATAAATATTCATCTTAGAAAAGAAAAGAAAATATATCCAAAAATTATTACAAATGATTTACTAAAATAGTACTGAAATAAAGTCTAAATATGGAACTAAAACAGAAATAAAAAGAAACTGTAAGGCTGAAGGAGGGTCCACTAAGGCTCCTCGAACTCCTCCTGAATCTCCTGAGAGTCCTCCTGGCTTAGCTCAATAAGCTGCTCAAGATCTAGGAAATTGTCGGATCCCAAAAGTACCACGTGTTAAATAATAAGTCTAACACATCAAAACTAAGCTAACAATTATAAACATTTACTTAACATTTAAAATAATGTAAAATAGAGCTGTAGAAAAATTGTAAAAGTAACTGAATAATTGAAAATAAAACTGTGCAAAACTAAAAGTATGGAAAACAGTAAAGCTGACTATATACTAAATACTAAAAATGAATAAGAATACTATATGATATGAAACTGAAGAAATAACATGTAAAAATGTGCTGTATGCCATTGAGGTCATGCAACTGTATATGCCATATATTATATGCTGTTGATATGTAACCAAATTATCAATGAATTGCTATGAGTCATACGGTCCAATGTTTACATACATCATGTTGGCAAATACAGTTTACTGTGACGTCGTTGCATCCTAAATTTCCCTTACTGATGTATGCAACATTCTGTAACCCATAAATCATCATTAATACTCATACATCATGCTTATGTTCATGCTCATGTCACTACACTACACATATTAAAATCTAGAAATCCAAAAAATGCTTTAAAAATTAGATAATGAATCAAATGTCTCTATTATGCACAATCCATCTAATAGGATTCTGACTCCTATTTCTAATTCCATTAATTAGTTCCATTTACTTAGGGTTTTACTTGAAATAATCAGTTGGAAAAGTTGTATACACATGGTCGTATATTTTCAAGAGAGGTGAATTTTGTACTTAGTTTGTTTATAACTGTACTTATCGAGTTGCACCATTATAGGAGGCAAAACCCTATTATAGTTATTCTTTCCCAAACTAAGAATCTATTTCACACTTTTAGGTTTGGAGGATTTACTATAGCAGGCTATATTCGTCAAATCCCTCGGAATAGCCCTCATATTTAGTCCACATTGGAGTGACTCATCTAAACCTGAATATTGCTGAAGTGACTCAACATCATGTATATGCATAATAATAACCAACTAATAATTTGAGTTCAGTCAATTTTATTTAACATCCAAGGATTCATCAAAGCTATGTGTCCTGACTCTATTTGGAAAAATCCTACACAAGGCTCCAAGGATGTGACCAAAAGGTCACTCAATATAGGTTACTACCACATGGGAGAAATCTCATTCTGATGCCTTAGGTGAAGTTTACCACAAGGTTTACGATCAACTTCTAAGGCTAAGGGAAAATCATCTAATTTTCTACCTCAAGGTTTAACAAAAGATCTTTCTACCTCAATGTGTTAACATTTATTAAACTTTTCAGATATTTCATTACACTCCTATAGCAAGATCATCAATATCTCACACCTCTAACATTTGTGCTAAATAATTTAGACTAAGATCATAAGTTTCAATTGTTAAGCTTGGATTGATTTTATCAGATCAGATGGTTAGACCCATCTGTTCACATTCTATACAACAATCATAGGATAAAATCAAGAATATTATTAAAATTAGATCATTTGGTAAATCAATGTAGTTTTACGATTATTCTCATGCTAAGAGTCTTTTAAAAAAGAAAATGAAGATCTTAAGCTTAGATCCAGATATTTAAATCACATAAATTCTTTATTAACCTTAGCACTTCCAATTCAATGATTTAAGATCAATATTAAATTAGATACATTATTGGAATTGTGTTAGCTAAATTATCTTTCAATCAAGTCGATTTATTATGTGATTAAGGGCTCAAGTCTTAATCAAATAGGTTAGGGCATAATCCATATCCTTACTTAATTAAGACTAATAGTTAATTTATAGATCAATGACAAATCAATGTATTATTGGTACATTATTGGTGGCAATCTTAGATCTAGGACAAGTATTAATCACTTGATCAAGATCTTAAGATTCTTAAAATCAAATAGGGATTAATACCATTATAGTCAATTTAGTTAAATCAAGTGTTCAAGGCACACATGAGAAGTTAAATACATTTATACTAAAGCAAAATAATAGAAATTTGCATAAAATAGAAAGTAATTAGTGCTAATCAAACCCTAAATCAATACAAATAGATTAGCACCTAATTAGAAATCCCACCATTATAAATTCATGAAACTTGGCATTTATATTCTACTTATTCATATGAACAATCAGAGATTGAGTTTAGTAAATTTGAGTACTCATAAACCCTAATTTTCACTAATGATGCATTTACATGATTAGTGCATAATTAAGAATACATTAATCAAAAAATGTATCCACCTAGCACATGCATTCTACAAGGCATAAGGAACACAATGGCACCTAAATTATGCAATTTGGCTAAGTATAAATGTTAATCAACCCTAACTAAGATCTGAAGAAATAAGGAAAAGTCAAAAAATCTAACCACTATCGCACAGCGCAGGTCATGGGCTGACTCGGCCCGCACAGTGTTGTCATCCCCACGTACCCTAACCCGACATAGACCGATTAGGGAAACCCTAATTGGTGAATTCTCTATCCATCAGGCAAGCCATGGCCTTGGCTCATGATGAATCCATAAATTATATCTCAAATAAAGGAAAATTTCATTCATTTCTCTTAATTAAATTGCTCCTGTAAACCAATTTTTGTTTATCTTTTCAGCAAAATACCTATCCAATGAATTCCAAGCAATTTGGACAAATTTCCAATTTTCTAAAGCAAAATCACTGCCACGTGCTGCAGCGAGCCATTTTACAAAATTGGGCGACACAGCACGCTGCAGCGGTGCTATTTACAAAACACGGGTGTGATTGCGCATAGCAGCAGGACACTTTGCAAAACATGGGCACGATCTCGCACTGCAGCGGAACACTTTGCAAAATGCGGGCGTGATCACGCGCTGCAGCAGGACACTTTGCAAAATGTGGGCACGATCACGCGTTGCAGCGGGACACTTTGCAAAATGCAGGCGTGATCACGCGCTGCAGCGGGACAGTTTCCAAATGCAGGTGCTACAGTGCGCGGCACCGTGCAAATTTACAAAACTGCTGTCGCGACCACGTGCTCCAGCGCGCTACAGCGAGCTGTTGTGACCTTTTACTTATCAAACCTGATCACCCCAATGCACCGCAGTGGGCCTTTTTGCAAAATAATCCGCGATAGCACGCTGCAGCGGCCAGCTGCAATTTTGTCAAGCAGAAGCATTAAATTGCTGCTAGGATAAGACACCCAACCAGCCTCTTGTCTCCAGCCATCATTTCTCCTACTGCAGCTCTATTTTTAAATGGAGAAAAGGTCTCTTTGATGTGATGAGAAGAATAAAATAATGGAAAATATTGGTCACCTCATCCATTAATTGGAATTTGCCATCATTACTCCAGAATTTTAAAGGCATTTGATGGTTTTGATCATGGGAATGAAGATGCAGCCCCTCATCAATAAATACCACCCTCTTGACTAGAGGAGGGTTCCCAACTTAGCTCACTTAAACTTAAGTAAGAGTGGGGCTGCATAGAAGAGAAGAAGAACTCCCCAAGGGTGGAGGAGCTCAACTTACTAAGGAGAAGGAGGAGAAAGGTAGCACTAGGGACTTAAGAGAAGCACTTCAAGCAAGAAGAAGAAGAGTTTGGAGAACTTCCCAAGGAATGTTCCAAGTATTTTCTAAACTCTTGTTTTGTAATTTTATTTCTTAGTTGATCATGAAAGGGTCCTTATCCATGTATATGTTCTTTTTCATCTCTTTTGTAATGAAGAGCTAAACCTCCCTTGGGGAGGGTTGGGGCAATCCCACGTGTTTTGATAGTTACTATAAAATGTATGGAGTTTTCCTCAAGTATTAATAACAATTGTGAACTTAATGACTTGCTAAAGAAATGTATAAGACTATTGTGGACTTGAATGTGGACCAAGGGAAAAAGACTTTTTAACTCAAGAACTAAGTTGTCTTATGCTCCATAGCTCACCTTGGTTTGATGCTAGATTTATGAGTGCATGAGAGCTTAGAACTATGTGAGAAAGTTCTTACTTAGTGCACCATAGTCTAAGCTTAACTAAAGAGTTGATGCGTGTGATGCTAAGACCCACTAATTGAGCTCCGTTGCTCAACATAATTGAGGGAGGGAATGGAATAGTTGTGTTCTCATGAACGAGGTGACATAATCATTGAGCCCAATGAAATCAATCCCTCATCTCAACTATGTGTGATGCGCTTGATGGTCTTAGTGGAATCAATGCTTATAAGATATTAAAAATTAACAACCCTCATCTCCTTGATCAAGAGATGAGGTAAAATCTACAAACCTAAATTCTTATAAGGATTTTTATGCTGAAATAGAACTGACTGTGTGTTCATTTTGTGCACAAGATTTGAACTTGCAGTTCTTTGAGATAAAACTCAAAGAAAAACAATGTGCACTTGATTAAGATCAAAGAAAATGAAAGATAAACGCTTGAGGAATCATCATATATAAGTTATCTATCATGTCATGTGGGAGAAACCCAACTCTCCTCTTCCTTTTATTTGACTTATTTTATACTAAGTGTTTGTCGTGCTTGTTCTGGAACCAACTTAAACAAAACACCCATAGCTTAAACATTAGTGATAGGAGATACACCTTAGTAACAAAACTTCCATTTCTCTGTGGTTCAATAAATCCCGGAAACTCAAAGTTTCCACTTATTGCTTCAGACCACGTACACTTGCGTGAAAGCGCAGGCATATTCTAGGTCTGTCAAGTTTTTGGCATTGTTATCGGGGAATTGGAAATTGTTTCATAGTAAGGATAATCTATAAGTAACTAGTGATTTTAGTATTTTCCTGCATATACTTTTTACTTTATTTTTTGTAATTATAGGTACTAACAATCTACTTTGCTGCTTTCTTTTCTTATTGCGGAATCTTTGAACTTATTGCTAAATTTGTTCTTGATAGCCTAATTGCTGTTGTGTATGAGTAGAAGAGTTTACACGGATTATCTTTTTGACCCTAAAATTGAGAGAACTTACTTGCAGGCTAGGAGAGAACAAAACATTTTGTTAAGCCAACAAGCCGTTATGGAAAATAATAATGAAAATCTTGGAGAGCTATTATGAGAGCCTAGGGGAAGAGCACTAAGAGATTACGCACTTCTCACTGTTAGGGGAATCCCCCATGCAATTGTAAGGCCTAATATAGAAGCTAATAACTTTGAGATCAAACCTTCCACTCTAAGTATGGTTCAAAATAACTAGTTTGGAGGATTGGCCATTGAAGATCCAAATTCACATATTTCATCTTTCCTTGAACTATGTGACACCTTCAGATTTAACGGTGTCTTTGAAGACGCAGTTAAATTAAGGCTATTTCTGTTTTATTTACGAAATAGAGCCAAGAGTTGGCTCAGCTCTTTTCCAAGCATTTCGATCCGGACATGCGACGATTTGGCTAAGAAATTCTTAGTCAAGTATTTCCCTCTGGCAAAAACTGCCCGGTTGATAATTGAGATAAACAACTATACTCAGTTGGAAGGTGAGACACTCTATGACGGATGGGACCGATTTAAGGAATGCCTAAGGTGTTGCCCACATCATGAGTTTCTCTTGTGGATGCAAGTTCAAACCTCTTACATTGGTTTGAATACTCCTATAAGGACACTCATTGATGCAGCCGGCGGCAGCTCTATTAGTTGTAAAACCCAAGAGGAGGCTTACAATCTCTTGGAAGAAATGACAAACAATGCCTACCAATGGCCTCTCCATAAGAATGATCACCATAATATAAATAAATATAGCTCACTTAAAAATTCACAACAAATCCTTGAGCTCCAAAAGCAAATCTCTTAACTCACTAAAAAGCTAGAATGTGGATATGTAAATTCTTGTCAGGAGGAAGAGGGTGAACTAAGAAATGTCAATGTAATTATGAATCATGGATGGAATAGAGAGATTGGAAAACTCACTCATTGAATTTAGAACCTCCATAACTGAATTCATGAATAAAATTGGCGCCACCTTAAACAGGCACGAACACACTCTTTTAAGGCAAGAAGAGTCAGTAAAAAGAATAGAATAAAAACTAAGAGAAAATATGAAACAATTATAACAACCTTCATTAGTGGGAGTCATTGGTGAGTATGAAGAGGAGTTAGGGAACACAATAACCCTAAGAAGTGGAAAAAATACAAGGCCAGTTATGAGAAAGGAAAATAATGAAAATATAGCAATAACTAGATAGGAAAAGGGGGAGGAAAAAGAAACGATCAGAAAAGAGAGGAATGATGTAAGGGATTTAGAAAAGGAAGAATCTAGAGATCAACTTAGGGAAATTCCTCATATACCATATCCTCGGTGTATGGCTAGAGAGAAACTTGGTGTCCAATACCACAAATTCCTATAAAGTTTTAAAACTCTTCATATAAATATCCCTTTCACTAAAGCTCTTGAACAAATGCCTAGTTATGCTAAGTTTATGAAAGATATCCTCTCCAAGAAAAGAAAAATTGATGAAATGGAAACTGTGGCATTAATAGAATAGTGTAGTGCAATCCTTCAGGGGAAGATTCCCATCAAAAATAAGGATCTGGGAAATTTCACTATCCCTTGCACTATTGGAAGCCAACCTTTCCAAAAAGCCCTTTGTGATCTAGGTGCGTCCATAAATTTGATGCCATTTTACATATTCAAGAAGTTAGAAATGGATCACTTAAAACCCACCTCTGTTCTCCTCCAATTCGCTGATAGATTAGTCAAATCCCCCTTAGGAATTGTGGAAAATGTGTTTGTGAAGGTTGACAAGTTCATCTTCCCTGTAGATTTCATAATCTTAGATATGGAAGATGAAAATCAAGAAATTCCTATTATCTTAGGTAGACCTTTCTTGGCCACCAGAAGAATTTTGATTGATGTAGATAAAAGGGAATTGAGGTTGCAATATGGGGATGAGGAGACTAAATTTCATGTGCATGATTCTATGAGACTCCCATCTAAACCCAATGAGGATTGTTGGAAAATCAAATCAATAAAAAAAGTGTAGTTAATGGGAGATGTGGAAGAAGAGGGATTGTTAGCAAGTGAGGAAGATGAGGATCCCATGAACACAGAAGTGATTGAGGAATTGATTAAGGAGAGGAAAATAATTTAGCCTTCTATAATGTACCCTCTAGAATTAGAATTAAAACCTCTTCCCTCACATTTAAAATACACTTATCTAAGGGAAAAAAAATCTCTTCATGTAATAATCTCCTCGTTGTTAACTCAGTATCAAGAGAGTCTTTTATGTAAGGTCTTAAAAGAACACAAGAGAGCAATTGGTTGGAGTATAACTGACCTGAAGGGGGTTAGTCCAACTCTTTGTATGCACTGAATCATTTTGGAGGATAACTCCAACCCTTCAATTGAGCCCCAATGGCGACTAAACCCCAACATAAAAGAAGTAGTTCACAAGGAACTCTAACCTAAGATCTATTCCTAATCCTAGGAATTTAAAGCTCTTAAGTACTAAGAGTATCTCTCATGACACAAATCCTAACTAATGTTATAAGACCTAAGGAAAGATCTAAGAATGATTAAGGAAATAATGATCACTCACATATTACTTAAGGGTTTTTCTATAGGGCCTAAAATTTGATATTTTAATTAGAGTCTAATTAAGACTTAAACTTACTTTATTTCTATTCCAAAACATTCTATTTACTGTTTATAATAATTGGAATGTGATTTTAGGGCTTTAAAATGTTAAACCCTTATTTTGGGCAAAATAACTATTTTGCCCCTACTTAAGGGTTCAAAAGATCAAAATTTGATCTAGGGTTCCAATTATGAAATTTTCAATTGCAAGGTGTTTCTTACTGTCTAATATAAGACTAGACAGCAACTACACTAAATTTGAGTGATTATTAAGCCATATGAGGTCAAATTAGTAAATTTAACTCATAGGGGTATTTTGGTAATTTGGCTAACTGAAATTTAAATTTTCTTTTATTTTACTAATCCTTACTATCTAAGGTTTCTATAGAACCTAAATTTACTAAATTTTGATAAATATTGGCCAAGTTATGGCCAATACAAGTTTAGGGTTAAAAGGGGTAATTAAGGGATCTTTTAATTAAGGGTTCAAATATCCTAATTTTGTCAATTGGTGTCTAAATTAAGTGAAATCAGTGACTATAAATCACTAATGATCCACTGATTACAATGATGAGTGATAGGCTCAATTTGGACTCCAATTGGCTAAGTTATAACCTAATTAGGGTTAAAAGTGATTAGTGAGTGATTGGTAAAATTAATTACCCAATCATTAATCCAACCCTACGGCTAGGTTCTAATAGACTTTATGAGTTCTCTGAAACTTAAATTACTAAATTTGGATTACTAGATTTACTAATATTCACTAATCAAGTTTTTAAGGTAATTAAGGGTGATTAGCAAATCTAATCGTTGGATCCTAAATATTTTTGTAGATTACTGTAAATTAGGTTTTTTTGATCTATGTTGACATTTGGATCACCTAATTTGGAGTTCAGTTGACCAACTTATGGTCAATTGAAGTTCTAGGGTTAATTAAGCTAATTAGGGTTAGGTCCTAAATGTGATTAGTCTAAAATTAATCCAAACAGCAAAGTGAACACTTCTAGGTTAATCCTTAGGGTCAGTTGATCATTTTAAGACCCATATTGGGTATGTTTGGATCTAAGGGCACAAAGTTATGGCTAAAGGAATATTTGTATCATTTATGCCACATCCAATGAACCCTAAGTGTCACTAAATTAAATATTCATCCAAACTGAGATTTGACAATCCCAATGTGTTCTTCCGATTTTCTGATTCCAACGATATATAATTTTGTTGTGATTGGATTTATGGTTTGAGAATTATGGGGATTTAATTATTTTGATATTTATTTATTTTAATTAATTTAATTTAAATTTATAAACCTAAGTTCTATTCAGCGGCTACTACTTATATGGGTGGGCTCCACAGAGCTGAGTCGGCAGAGGAACAACTTCACATGGGCCCCACGCGTTGGCATCAGTAGTGACGAGGCATCGAGGATTGAGGCCTGGCTCCTTCGTCTCACCGAGCTCCTTCGCATGGGGAGAATTAGGGTTTCGCCTAGCTTAACGCACCGAGCTTCTTAATGCACAAAACTCATGCCAAAATAATGATAAGAAGAAGAACTTTCATCGCAACTAAAAATCTCTATTGTAATGTATGAAATCAATTGGGTAATTTGATGCCCTAATATCCTAAAGTTAAGGAAGGAATCCAGTTATTCAATCGATAGAAGACATCATGAGCTCGATTTACTCTATATAATCATTCATACTAACTACACATTATATTGATGGAATAATTGAGATCATTTAAACAATAGATGATCATTTTAATTGAGAACAAGAATGGGAAGTTTCGGGTACGGAGGTACCTCAAGGAAACGTCGAAGGTTTGCGATAAGCTTCAATTTTTGGTTCCCTGCAGAGTAGGAGGTCGAGCTGAATGATCGTCCAAGTTTAAAGTCTTGATTTCTAGGTGTTTAATGGAAGCTTCTAAGCGACCAGCTCCATGCGTAAGAGCGATCCAGCTGCAAGCAAAGGCACTCACCACGCGCAGGCTCTGCGTGCTTGCGCGGAGAAGAAGGATCGGGGCCGTCCGATCGGATGCCTCGATCGAACGGCGCAGATGCATCTGTTCAAATTAATGGGCTGAGTCCGTTAAACTAATGATAGCAGTTTCAATTAAATAGTGGGTCCCACCTTCTTAAATAACGAATTTATTAATTTAATTAAATCTACTTAAATAAAAATCAAATTTCTTAATTAAATTTGTACTATAAATTAGACTCAGAAAAATTCCAATGATTTACCCTTAACTAATTGAGGGGTGAGAAGTGCAACGACGCACTCGAATTTTTGTTTCGATGAGTATTTAATTATTTGATTTTTCTGAGGTATTTAAATAATATTAAAATATTCGATGGAAAATCAACGACTTTCAAATGCGTCCAAAATTTCACCCCTAGCTAATTTGGGGGTAGTGAATGCAATGATGAAGTCAGATTTTTGATTTGAGATCAAAATAAAAAGTCAAATTCTAGAGTTTTGGAATTTTTTAGAATTTCAGATTTGATTCAATTGATTCCATATTTGACCTAGATCCTAGAGATGAGTTCTAAATAACTTATTTAGTGTACTAGAACCCCAATTAAGATTAAGATTAGTCTTAATTTACTTGAGTAACAACTTCGATTATTACAGCTCACTTTCTACCTATTCGACAAAATGATCCAGTAGATAAATTGGCTAAATTATATATTGAGGAAATAGTGAGATTACATGGCATTCCTAAGACTATCATATATGATCGTGATAGTCAGTTCACTTCAAGGTTTTGCAAAATGATACACGAGGATCTAGGTTCTCAACTATGCTTGAGTACAACTTTTTATCCTCAAATAGATGGGCAAACAGAAAGAGTGAATCAAATTTTAGAAGACCTTCTGCGTTTATGTATTTTAGATTATGGAGGAAGCTGGGATGATCATCTTCCATTAATAGAATTTACCTATAATAATAGTTATCAAGCAAGTATTGGAATGACTCCTTATGAAGCATTATATGGAAGGAAATGTATTACACCTTTATCCTGGAATGAAGTTGGAGAAAATAAATTAATGGGATCAGACTTAATTTTACAAGCTACTGAAAAGATAAAATTTATTCAGCATCGAATGAAGATAGCTCAAGATAGACAAAAGCAATATTATGACTCAAAATATCAACATATTGAATTATTCGTAGGAGATTTTTTTTACCTTAAAGTTAGTCTGTATCGAGGAATTTCAAGATTTGGAGTTACTAGAAAGTTAAGCCCAAGATATATTGGTCCATTTGAAATAATAAAATGAATCGGACAAGTAGCGTATCAACTTAAACTCCCATTACATCTGAGTTTGATGCATGACATTTTTAATATTTCATCTTTGAGAAAGTGCTTGTCAGAACCAACCATGAGAATTGAAGTGGAAGAAATCAATCTTCAACTGAATCTTAGCTTTATAGTTGAACCAGAAGAAATTTTGGATCGAGATATTCAAAAACTTCGAAGTAAAACTATTTATATGGTAAAAGTCTGTTGGAAGAATTGTCGAAAAGAAGAAGCACATGGGAAGAAGAATCTAGTATGAAGAAATCATATCCTCAATTATTTGATTAAACTAATAAAATACTATATTTGAGTTTGAAAATAAAATTTGATGTCGGGGCGACATCCTTATAAGTTGGGGAGATTGTAATATACGTTTATTTCAAATATAATTAATAAAATTTAATTATTAAATAAAGTTTGAATTATATACATTTTACTAATTCATTATAATAATGTTATAAATGAGTTTAGAGAATATTTGATAAATTTTGAAAATTAATTTACGTCACAATTTTTCATGGTTATTTTAATAAGAACTTAAATTAAAATAATTATTTAAAAATATTTAGGTGTCAGAATTGAAAATTTTTGATATTTTTAGATTCAAAATGTCGATATAAGCTAAAGGGGAAAATTTCATAAATTTAAACCTATTTTGAAAGAATAGTCAGTAAAAAAAAATAGTGGATTTTTGGGTCTAGTTGCCGCTTATCCGTTTGTCAAAATTTGACGTTTTTAGTATCATTGGAATCATATCGACGAGACCTTTCATTTGATACCTTAAAATTTAATTTTCGTTAAATTTTGATTTTCTAAATTTGTAAAAATTTAAATTTTCATTTATTTATTTATTTATTTAAATTGAGCTAATTTGTAATTTTTATCTTTTATTAAAATTTATCTTTGCAAATACACTCCTTAGGGATATTCTTATCCTATTTGGAGAGAATTTTATTCCAAATAAAAGCAAAATCTACCTCTTAATATAAACTATCCATTCTTAATTTTATTTATTTATATCTTTTGATTTAAATCCTATCTTATTTAATTCATTTTATTGTATTTATATGGCTAGTTGAGGGAAGATGATTTCATAATTTAAAATTTTCCTAAAGCTATTAAATCCTTCTTATCTCCTCTCATTCTCTTCTTCTTCTTCAAAAAAGAAAAAGATATCTCCTTATCCCCTCTCCCACCATCTCAAAATCTTATTCTTCTCTATCTTCTCAAATTCCTCTTTATCCCCTAAGGTTTCTAAAGAATCAAAGGTGAATAGTTGAAGCTTGCAAAAGACTAAAGTTTCTTCTTTTTCATCTCTTTCAAAGATAATACTCATTAAGGTATATATTTCTATTAATTCAAAATTTTTCTTTTAACTTGATTTTATTAATAAAATCAAGTATGCATACAAAATTTGTTTGAATTGATTTAGATATCTTCATATTAAGTCAAGATCTAATACATGATTATTTTATTTTTTTATAAATTTCTAAAAGTTTTTAATTCTTTCAAATATATCTCATACTTAAGAAGTATATTTATATTAACTTTGCATATCTATATCTTTTAGATACATCATATTTAGAATTTGAAATCTTTTCTAATATATTCTCCTATATATTGGTTGTATGTTATTAGAAGAAACTATTTAATAATTTTGCTTTTATGATAATTTAAATTAATCCCAAAGTATAATAAAATTTCTAAATTTTTACTTAGAAAAATTTTTGGATTTTCTAAAATTTTAAGATTTTCGTAATACTTTGAAACTTTATATCTTTTTAGTTATCAAGAATATAAAACTATAATCTTGCATATAGATTCTCCAATATATTGGGAAAAACTTTACTTAAGACATCCCAGAATTTTGGGCATTTTAAAGTTAACATTTAAGTGCTCAAAGTCCAATAACAATTCTAAAAAGTTTCATATTTAAAAATAGATTTTTCTAAAATTTTTTAGATGTTTAGCTTAATATAATTTTTATTCCGAGTATAGTTAGATGTTTATATTTGGTAAACATAATCTTGGTTATATTGTGAGAAATTTCTCTGTTAATCACTTGAGTTGATTATATCATTAAGAAGGTCATTTAAGTGCTTATAATTTGCTAAAAATAATCATAAATTTGAACTTAGGAAAAATTTCTGGAATTTTAGAAACTTTCCCAATGTTTAAAATGATATAACTTTCAAAATACAGAGAATCCAAATTTGAATTTTTGCATGCATATTCTCTAATATATAAAGAACAATATATGTTTAGACATCAACAGAAAATAAGCACTCTAAAAATACCTTTGGATGATACAAAATCAGCTAAAAATCTAAATTTCTTACTTGGCCAAAATTAGAAAAATTTTATAAAAATAAAATTTTCATTTCAAATGATATATAATTAATTTAAAAACTTTATAATTGTTGTAAGATAAAAAATTTTGATATTATGAATAATTTAAGTAATAAAATTGATTTTTGGAATATTTATAAATATAATTTCTCATAATAATAATATTATGATTTTTTCTTATAATTCATTAAATAAATAATTTAAAGTGAATTAAGATAGTTGATTAACAAATTTAGATGTTGATTTAACAGATTGAAATCAACAAATTTAAGAAAACTATTCTTCAAGTTAGGTACAAAATTATTCTTAAGTTTTATTTCAAGTATCTTAAATTTTGAGCTTATTTCTATTTGAATATTGCTTATTCATTTTATCATGCAAACCGCTTTATTAAATTGCAATATTTTCATATAAAAGTGTGTGACAAAAAGTAAAGAAATTTTCTTTCCAGTGTTTATCTTTCAAGGAAGAAATGAATGTAACCTGTACAGGTAGAGCTTACTAGTAGCTCACGATGAAATAAGAAGGGATCTAGCCCTTATGGAAGTGGGCAGAAGATCTAGAGTAAAGATACACCATTTTACATCTATAAGATGAGGCACTACCGATGGGTAGTGATAAGCTTCCATGGCCAATAGGTTTTACCTGTTGGATGATGAGTCACAGGACTCGGCTTTGTGTCACAATTTACTTTTAATTGAAAAATTTTCACTTGATAAAATTTGCAGCATTTATTTTACTATACGTTAATATAAAAATTTAATTTCCTTGACATTCAATTTGATTTACACCTATTTTAGGATATTAGAAAATAATTCTTAATGGATAATTTTCATACTCCTGCCTGACTAGCTTTACTGATGATTATTTCAGGTTTTGAAAACTAAAGTTTAAGAAGATACTCACTTAGGAAGAGCTTATAAGAAGAAGTGAGATTTGAGTGAATATATTTTATTTTGTTATGTATTGTAATAATAGTTGAACTTATGTAATTTTATAAGATTGGCTCTGTGATGAATAAATAACTTATAATTTTATTATCTTATTCTCTATATTTCAAATAATGAGTTTATTATTTAGAAATTCTCAAACTTGATCACTCGGTCATCACACCCAGATTCCTAATCAGTGATGGGAGAAAACACTTCTGTAATAGGCAGTTGGAGAGTGTCTTAAAGAGCTATGGGGTGAGACATAAGGTGGGTACTCCTTATCACCCTCAAACTAGCGGGCAATTTGAAGTCTCAAACAAGGATCTTAAGCAAATTTTAGAGAAAACTGTGAACCAAAATAGAAAGGATTGGACTTCAAAGCTTTAGGATGCCCTGTGGGCATATAGAACTGCCTTTAAGACCCCTTTAGGAATGTCTCCTTATAAGCTCATTTATGGTAAATCATGTCATCTTTTGGTAGAATCGGAGCACCGTGCCTTTTGGGCAATTAAAAAATTAAACTTTGACTCCTAAAAAGTAGGTGCACAAAGAATGCTGTAATTAAATGAGCTTAACAAATTTAGATTAAATGCCTATGAGAGTGCAAAATAGTATAAAGAGAAAACTAAAAAATGGCATGATAAGCTGATTAAGCTAAAACATTTACAACCTGTAATAAAAGTACTGCTTTTTAACTCAAGATTAAGATTATTTCCAAGAAAATTGAAGTCAAGATGGATAGGACCATTTACTATCACTAAGGTTTTCCCTCATGGAGCGGTTGAAGTTGCTTCCAATGATGGCACTTTTAAGGTAAATGGAAATCATCTGAAGTTATACTTGGAGGAAGGAATTTTACAAGAAAAGGGAGGATGGACCTTCAGGACCTCCCGGATGAAGGTATCACACAAAAGATCTTTCTCATGTCGGGCTGAGACATTAAAACAAGCGCTTATTGGGAGGCAACCCAAGAATAAATAGGTTATATTTGTTCTTTTTTGCTTTATTTATTTTGATTTTTTTATACTCTTCATTTCGTGTGTTTTATTTTGAGAACTTAATTTATGAATTCTCATATTCCCAAAAATCTTTCTAGCATTTAAAAATAATAAATTTTTTTGAGTTTTTCAAGAAATGCAAGTCACAAAAATATCAATAAAGAAATGATGTGAAGTAAAATGGTGCTTAACAAAAAGTGATCAAATATATGGACAGTATTAAAAATTTTAATTAAGGAATGAATTAAGGATAATCTAATCTCCAAAAATTTAAACTAATGCTAAGAACTAAGTGTGGGGAAGGCATTGTACTAAGGACTAGAGATTATGGTGAAGTACTCTAAAAGAGTGTGCTAGGCTCCCGTAGGACTTCATGATCACAAAGATGTAAATTGAGGATGAAGAAAAGTATCTCTCCCTAAGAATGAAAAAAAAAAAATCAAAATAGGGATAATGAAAAATATCTCTCCCAAATGTATGAAATAAAAAGGAAGATGAAAAATATCTCTCCTTTAATCTTATCATCTTGTGATTCATAAGAAGGAGCACATATGACATAAAACTCTTGAGTATTTCACTATCTCTCTAGTCTAAGTTTTCCAAAGAACCTTCCTCATTACCTAGTGATAAGCCTAAAAAAAAAATACTTAGAGATTAACTTATTAACCTTGTTTCATATCCAAAAATTAGAAAATATAATGCCAAATGATTTTGGTCATTTCAGTTAAGCACATACCTTGAATTACTCATCAAAATCTAATTGATGTCTTTTGTGATTTTCATACCTAAAAAATAGAAAAAATATAATTTTGAGCTTACTCGAGGACGAGCAAAAATTTAAGTGTGGGGGTGTGATGAATTCATAAATTATATCTCAAATAAAGAAATTTCATTCATTTCTTTTAATAAAATTGCTCCTGTAAACCAAATTTTATTTATCTTTTCAGGAAAATACCTATCCAACGAATTTCGAGCAATTTGGAAAAATTTCCAATTTTTCTAAAGGAAAACCGCTGCTGTGCACTACAGCGCACCGAGCCATTTTGCAAAATTAGCGCCACAGCGCATTGCAGCGGTGCCATTTGCGAAACACGGGCGTGATCGCGCGCTGCGATGGGACACTTTGCGAAACGCAGGCACGATCCTGCGTTGCAGCAGAATACTTTGCAAAATGTGGGTGCGATTGCTCGTTGCAGCAGGACACTTTGTGAAATGTGGGTGCGATCGCGTGCTGCAGCAGGACAGTTTGCAAATGCTGACGCTACAGCGCACTGCAGCGGGCAAATTTACGAAACTGTTGGCGCTACCGCGCGCTCCAACATGCTACAATGCACTGTAGCGACATTTACTTATCAAACATAATCGCCCCAGCGTGCCGCAGCGGGCCTTTTTGCAAAATTGTCCGCGATAGCGCACTGCAGAGGCCCGCTACAATTTTGTCTGGCAGAAGCATTAAATTGAGGTTGGGATAAGCACCCAACCAGCCTCTTATCTCCAGCCATCATTCCTCCTGCTGCAGTTCCATTTTTAAATGGAAAAAAGGTCTCTTTGATGTGATGAGATGGATAAAACAATGAAAAATATTGGTCACCCTCATCCATCAATTAGAATTTTCCATCATTACTCTAGAATTTTAAAGGCATTTGCTAGTTTTGATCATGGGAATGAAGATGCAGCCCCTCATCTATAAATATTATCTCTCTTGACTAGAGGAGGGTTCCCAACTTGGCTCACTTAAACTTAAGTAAGAGAGGGGCTGCATAGAAGAGAAGAAGAACTCCCCAAGAGTAGAGGAGCTCAACTTGCTAAGGAGAAGGAGGAGAAAGGCAGCACTATGGACCTAAGAGAAACACTTGAAGCAATGAGAAGAAGAGTCTGAAAAACTTCTTAAGGAACGTTCCTAGTATTTTCTAAACTCTTGTTTTATAATTTCTTTTCTTAGTTGATTATGAAAGGGTCTTTATCCATGTATGTGTTCTTTTTCATCTCTTTTGTAATGAAGAGCTAAACCTCTCTTGGGGAGGGTTGGGGTAATCCCACATGTTTTGATAGTTACTATAAAATGTATGGAGTTTTTCTCAAGTATTAATAACAAATGTGAACTTAATGACTTGCTAAAGAAATGTATAAGACTATTGTGAATTTGAAAGTAGACCAAGGGAAAAAGACTTTTTAACTCAAGAACTAAGTTGTCTTATGCTCCATAGCTCACCTTGGTTTGATGCTAGATTTATGAGTGCATGAGAGCTTAGAACTATGTGAGAAAGTTTTAGAGCTTAGTGCACCTTAAGCTAAGCTCAACTAAAGAGTTGATGCGTGTGATGCTAAGACCCACTAATTGAGCTCTGTTGCTTAACATAATTGAGGGAGGGAATGGAATAGTTGTGTGCTCATGAACAAGGTGACATAGTCATTGAGCCCAATGAAATCAATCCCTCATCTCAACTGTGTGTGATGCGCTTGATGCTCTTAGTGGAATGAATGCTTATAAGATTTTAAAAATTAACAACCCTTATCTCCTTGATCAAGAGATGAGGTAAAATCTACAAACCTAAATTCTTATAAGGATTTTTGTGCTGAAATAGAACTGACTGTGTGTTCATTTCATGCAGAAGATTTGAACTTGTAATTATTCGAGATAAAACTTAAAGAAAAACAATGTGCACTTGATTAAGATCAAAGAAAATGAAAGACAAACGCTTGAGGAATCATCATATATAAGTTGTCTATCATGTCATGTGGGAGCAACCTAACTCTCCTCTTCCTTTTATTTGACTTATTTTCTATTAAGTGTTTGTCATGATTATTCTGGAACCAACTTAAATAAAATACCCATAGCTTAAACATTAGTGATAATAGATACAACATAGTAACAAAATATCCAATTCTTTGTGGTTCGATAAATCCCAGAAACTCAAACTTCCCACTTATTACTTTAGACCGCATACACTTGTGTGAAAGCGCAGACATATTCTAGGTATGTCAACTCATTCGCAAATCCATCCTCAAGACAAAATGCACTGATTGAGACCCAAATATCCTTGAGAGTAGGTCTGGTTTGCCCGGATCTTATTCACCTGAGGCTCCAATTATGGAGCTACTGTGGGGAGTCAATTCTCCCCACAAAGACCGTCATTGGCCCTAAGCTCGATCCCTACACCTTCAGGGAGGTGAAACAGATCAAACCCCTAAGGTGGCTGAGTCTGGGGTGGCCTAGATCACTGGGTTCTTACTCAAACTCAGCCCTTTTTACGGGACTTAGCTCGATCGATGAATTTGATTGATCAAGGCTAGCTCAAAGCTCATTTTTAAGTGCAATGGGTTCAATTTACAATAATGATTAATATAAATCAAATGGAGGAAAACCCAAGCCCTATTGGCTTAGAGTTTTCAACTGATATACCTTGGTTTATAGTGCGAGCGGGTTCAACTAGCAAAGAGTGAGTCACTGGCAGCTAAACTTCCAAAATGCATAAGGGATTTTGAACACCAAGATTACGCACTATCAATGGCTTACAAAGCTTTGGATTCTCCTAAAGGAGCTCGACAGATCGATAATGGCAGAAGGGAAGCAGAGAAGAATGCGAACTCAATTGATCAGCAAGCAATTATAGAGGGGATCCTGAGGCTATTTATAGCCTCAAGGAGAAAAGGGGAAGATTAAAGAGGCTTGAGCGGGCCTGGCATTGACCTAGGAGCTCAGGCCATGGTCGAGCTCCAATACCCCTTAATGGAGCTAATTAGGCCACGGGGCCCAATTAGGACGCTAGGCCAAGAATAGAAGGGGCTAATAACTTGCAAAGGTGGATGCGGGAGTGGGGGATAAGCCCTGTGATCGGTAGTACAAGGGAGTGGAGACAAATATCCGTAGTGCGGGGAGCCTCCGCTGCTATCTGATCGATCGATCAGATGGCGGACCAGCTCGGATCGCTCAGATCCTAATGGCCGATTGCGGGAGCGATCTCGGCAGTAGGATCAATTGGGCAGATCCTATGGTAGATCTGTGACACCATGGATTTAAATCTTGACCATCGGACTAACGGGATAGACGGCTAGATATCGCGGGGCTTTGCTGTCGTGCGATCTGGGCTCCATAGTGGATCTCCTGCGGTCTACACAGCAAAATCCCGACAAGTAAATCAGTTTAGGATAAATTTGTAATTATGATTTATTAGGCTCCCTCAATTGCAATTATTACAATTTAATTTAATTGAATTATGGCTCAAATGACTTCCCAAAATACCAAAAATTTCACCCCTAGCTAATTTGGGGGTGAGGAGTTCAAAAATAGAATCAGAATTAAATTATGATATCAAAATATTTATGCTAATATTCGGGGTATCTAAATTGACAAAATATTTGTATAAATCATGAGAGGTCCGATTGACCCCAAATTTTTAGGGTTAGGTTCTAATGATGCAAAGAGTGCGATGGAGCAAAACTTGATGTATGGATAAGCCTAAATTAAGCTGGGTAACAACATAGGGTTGTTACAGACTCCCCCACTTAAGAGCAATGTCATCCTCAACATCATCCTAAGAAGGAAAAGAGAAATACAAATTTAAAAACAAAATTTAGAATTTAAAGGTACTTGAATTTTCAAAGAGACTTGGCCGTTGCCTTTGTATATCAGCCTCTTTCTGCCATGTGAATTTTTTGAGGGACCGGTTCCTCTAATGAACCTTCACCATGGGAATAGAGCGATTTCTTAGCTGCTTCTGGTCAAGAGCTAAGATTTTTATAGTCTCCTCTACATAGGAAAGATCCAACTGAAGTGAAATTGCAGGGAGTTGAATTAGATGAGAAGGATTATGAAGACATTTCCACAAAGAGGAGATGTGGAACACATTATGGACTATAGAGAAATCTTCAAGGAGTTTCAATCTATATGCTGCAGAACCAATATTTTCTAGAATTTCAAACTATTTGATGTAGCGGGGACTGAGCTTCCCGGCCACACCAAAATGATATACACCTTTTATTAGACTGACCTTAAGGTACACAAAATCTCCATTATTGAATTCCACAATATGATGATGAGCATCATGATATTTACTCTGGCAATCTTGAGCTATTTTAATTTGCTACCAGATCAACTGCACCTTCCTATTTGGTTCTTCTACTAAATCTAAACCATACAGCTGAATGTTAGCTATTTCAGACCATGCTAGGGGAGTACTACATTTTGTATCGTATAACGCTTCATATAGGGCCATGCCAATACTTTACTGGAAATTGTTATTATATGCAAATTCTACTAATAGAATATGATCTTTTTAGAACCCTCTGAAATCCAGAATACAGAGGCGAAGAAGATCTTCAAGAACCTGATTAACTCATTATGTTTGACTATATGTTTGAGGGTGAAAAATAGTGCTCATCGCTAGGGTAGTCCCCAAGTCTTGATGCACTGCACTGCTTGTCAAAATTTAGAAGTGAAATGACTATCTCAATCAGATACAATAGACCTCAGAAACCCATGAAGTCTGATGATTTCCTTGATATATAGCTTCACCAATTTCTCTACAGAATCAGTCTAACGCATGGGAATAAAATGTGCTGATTTGGTCAGTCAATCGATAATGACCCAAATATAATAGCACCAGACCTTGATTTAAATAAACCCATCATGAAGTCCAAAGAATTATTAAACAACTTCCATTCAAGAATTTCCATTGGATGGAGAAGTCCTCCGGGCTTCTGATGTTCTACTTTGACTAGATTGCAAGCATGAAACTTTGCTACGAACTCTGCCATGCTTTTCTTCATTCTAGGCCACCAGAATGGCTTTTTCAGATCTTAATACTTCTTAGTACTACTAGGATGTACTTGGTAGCCAAAATTGTGGCCCTCCACTAAAATCTCTTAATGCATGGATTTAGTAAACATCTCACACTTAACTCCATACAAGTAATGTCGATAGATCTTAAGAACAAAAAATACCCCTACAAGTTCAAGATCATGCACGGGATAATTCTTCTCATTAGGTTTAAGCTATCTAGAGGGATAGGCTATTACATGATGATCTTGCTTCAAAACAAAACCAAGTCCTATATTAAAGTCATCAATATAAACTTGAAAATCCTTACTCTCATGAGGTAGTACTAGAACAAAAGCAGAAGTTAGTAATTGCTTTAACTTTTGAAAATATTCTTTATAGACTGTGTTCTAGATGAACATAACTTCCTTTCTAGTTAGCTGATTTAACAACAAAGAGACTTGAAAAAATCCAGGAATAAACCTTTTGTAATAACCAGCGAGTCCCAGGAAACTACGAATCTCTATTATAGATTTAGGTTGGATCCAATGTTGAATAGCTTGAATTTTTTTTTGGTTGACTCTAATGCCTTTAGCATCAACCACGTGACCCAGAAATATTACAGATTTGAGCTAAAATTCGCACTTCAAAAACTTAGCGAACAATTTATACTCTCTTAACAACTCAAAAACGACACGTAGATGCTCATCATGCTCGGCAGCTGACTTAGAATAGATTAGGATGTCATCGATGAAAGTGATGACAAACTTGTCGAGATACAGCTTAAGGATACGCTGCATCATGTCCATGAAAATGGAAGGAGCATTCGTCAGCCCAAATACATGACTAGAAACTTAAAATGCCATCAGGTCCTGAATGCAATTTTAAGAATATCTTTGTCCTTAACTCGAATCTAGTAATAACCTGATCTTAAGTTAATCTTGGAGAAGAGTTTTGCTACGATGAGCTGATCAAACAAATCATAGATTCTAGAGAGAGGATACTGATTCTTTATAGTCACTTTAAGCTTATAATAGTCTATACATATTTGCATTGATCCATCCTTATTCTTGACGAATAGGTCATGAGCTCCCCAAGGTGATATATGATAGACATAAAATGCACGTTTGCATTTGCATGCAAGTGTATGTGGTCTGAAGTAATAAGTGGAAAGTGTTAATTTCTGGGATTTATCCATCCTCAGGGAACGGTGGTTCTGTTACCAAGTTATATTTTCCTTTACTAATATTTAGATGTCAAATTTTGGTTGATTTTTGGTTCCTAGTTTAGAGATACAAATGACCTTAAGTTAAGATACAATTTGATTAAAAAGGAGAGAGTTGAGATTTCATTATAATAGTTGCAAGGGTTGGTGATATAGCTTCATTATTGAATGTATACTTCTATTTTACTTTCTTGGTTAAATTAAGTGAACACCATTGGAATCAGAGTATCCTCCAATTACATTAGGTTCAAGTTTAATGCACAAAGAGAACTTCTTATGGGTTCTTCCTTAGCACATAAACCCTCATGAGATCATGATCCATTAATTAGATTTTGATCCCCTACGTCTAAGTTAACAAAGGATATCTTTTAATTTCAATGGTCTCACAAGCAAGACTTCCATTAATTATTCATCATGCACTTCACACGCAGTTTAGCTAGATGGGAAGATGCATTGGGTCAATGGATTATGTCACTTCATCCATTGAGTTTTCCAACATCCTCTCATCCCTTCTACTTTGCTGAGTAGTAGAGCAAGGTTAATGGAGAAATGGGTTCACAAACATCAATCTCTTGGTAGAGCTTATAAGGAAGGGTGCAAGGGAGCTTGAGAATTTTGTCACATAAGTCTCCGCTCTACTTGCACTACCTTCCTTGCTCTAACCCAATTGATGAGCATTGGAACACAAATTCTCTTAAATAAAATAATTTAGAATTTTTGTTCATTCAAAGCATTCATTCCAACATTTAAATATAAATGATAAAAACATTCATTCATTACATTCAAACAATATTATCATACACCATTTATCCCTTACATATTCTTACAACTACATCTCAACCCTCTCCAAGGGGATTTTAGCTTTCCATTACTAAGTATGAATAAGCATACAAACAAGGAAAAGTGAACCTTGCCATCAGTTCACAATAGAAATAAATCAAGGGAGTTTAGAAAAAAAATACTAGGAATCACCTGGAGATTTTCTGGGGTTCTCTTGGATTCTTTTTGCGCTGTCCTCTTGAAGCTCCACCCTTTTTCCCTTGTTGTCTTCCTTTCCTTCCTATTCTTGGTCACCCTGTTTCCCTTGGAGAGTTCTCATTTTTCCTCTTCCAGCAGCCTCTCCTTATTGGTCTATTAATATCAAAAGTTGGAACCCTTTCAAGGTCTGAGATTGGCCCTTAGGGATGCACTCAGCCTCAAGGCTTTAAATGGTGTGCATCTTCCTCTTCCTTGACTTTAATCTTATCCCTTGTTAATATCAAATGCTGTGGAGCGCTATAGCGAATAAACTTTCGAAGTACTATTCCAATAGTTTAGCTATAGTCTTAATGATAAATAAAATATTTTGCTGTAGCGCGCTGTGGTGCGCTGCGGAGGGACATACTTCGAAAACACGAACATTCACCTATAATTTTGTAAAATGAAAATTTACCCATTGCGGCGTGCTGCAGCGGAGAAAGTTTCAAATACTGTTCAATTCTCATTTATAAGGTTTTAATAATTTTTCGAGAAACGACCCTGTGGCGCGCAGCAGCGGTCAAACTTTCAAAAATAATTCTATTACTCATCTGTATGG
This sequence comes from Gastrodia elata, assembly GCA_016760335.1. NCBI lineage: Eukaryota > Viridiplantae > Streptophyta > Magnoliopsida > Asparagales > Orchidaceae > Gastrodia > Gastrodia elata. The sequence continues at coordinate 45,261,076 of CM028675.1, read as the reverse complement.
TTTTAATTTAACTTCTGCAACATGACGCTGTGATGCACTACAATGATCTTTCTTCCAGGTCTGCAGTTCATCTTCAGGTGAAGAATTTTTAATGTGCCGCCATGGCGCGCTATGGCACACTGTGGCGGTTTTGTCCTAGAATTTGGTAATTCAGCCCATGCAATCTATTTTTTTCATTTTCTTGAAGAAGTATCATTTTCTACCCAAAGTATAAGGATATATATGATGATATGAATGTTTAAGCACTATATTTTTGCTATAAATTCTGAATATATCAACATACTATGAACAAAGCCTTTCTCTAACAATTCTTGCAACTGCTCTCTAAGCTCTTGCAATTCTTTCGGTGCCATTCTATACAGAGCCTTAGATTTAGGTTGAGTTCAATAGAAAACCCTACCTCATACAAAGAAGGTAGTCCATGTAAGTCTTCAGGGAACACATCTAGGAACACTCTAACAATGATAGTCTCTTCAAGACTTCTAACTTTCTATTCCTTGCCGATTAAGGTTACTAGAATTGCACGACAACCTTTACTAATAAGGCGCTTAGCTTCACTTATATTAATTAAGGATGCAATCAAGCCAAGCTTTCCTACAAAAACTTCAGGTTTCCTTCCAATCTTAAGAGAAACTCTTTATCTAAAGCAATCTATGATGGCGTTAAACTTACTTAAACAATCCATACCTAAAATTTTATTTAAGTTTGTAATTGACATAATAATAAATTTGGATTGAAAGAATTGGTTACTGATTGGGATATCTACCAAGTAGAACTCATTAGTGCACATTTCAGCACCAGATGGCATCTGCACTCTCAAGGTATTGCCTAGGCTAAAATGTTGAAGGTTAAGGGAGGAAGCACAACTCATAGATATAAATGAGTGGCTAGCACTCGTGTCGAAGAGTGTGTTACAGAATTGATTCTTAATAATTATAATTCCTAAAGCAGGGAAAATAAACTCTAATTACAACTAAAGAAAATTAAACAAAAAATACTGGAAATAAATAGCATAAGAAATGAAAGACATAATTTAGAAAATTAAACGTAGAATGTACCACTAATAACGCTATTATCTTCTTGAGCAACAGAAAAAGATAGAGCGTAGACTAGTAGTACAGTAGGAGGTTGAGAAATAGACTTGCCTTTGACATTCCTACTACATTGACCTTGCTTAGGAGGAAATAGATGTACACCTTTTGGAGGATGTGCACTTCCACTTGTAGGAGGAGGCATTAAGGCAAGAGCTAGTGCTTGGGAATTAATCGGAATAATATTTTGCACAGAAGATTGGTGATCGATCCGTATTTTATCCACAGTCCAATTTGCTCGATAGTCTCAATGATGATGATTGGTTCTACAGCAAATGTAACATCAACCGCCTATATGGTAACACTTACCATAAGGATGTTACCTGTTACATTTAACACCAGGTCTTCCTTGTTGAAACTGCTTTTTATTTGAATTTTGCCCGGAGGTAATCTGGAAGACACTTGGACCATGGGAACAATTTTGCTTGAATAGTTCAAATTTTTAAGGCTAGGGGTGAGAATGCTTCTTCGAATCCATTTGAGTTTGGTGGCACTCGGCCATGCAGGCACCTTCTAGAAGCTTAGGGAAATCATCATGATGTTGAGACATCAGATGAGTTTTGATGGAATCCTTCTATAGCACCCCACCCCAACACTACGCGCAAAGCAAAGAAAGGTAATCAATTGGTAGTGGAGCGGTGTGCCACTTGGGAATGGATTTTCCTTCTACCTAAATAGCTGAAACAAAACCTATCTGAAGGGCTGCTGACTCAACCCCAAAGGAGGGTTGAGAGCTAATATTTAAGATAAGAGTAGCATCCTTATCCTACGTATTAGATAAATACATATATTGAATTTAGAATACAATATGAAGAATCCAATATATGTATAAAATATCAGCATTTATAGTATGTTGATCACATCACAATACTAAATATAAGTAGTATATAAACAGAGTGCAGAAGCTAAGCATACATCTAAAATATTCATCACAAGACTGAAATAAAACATTCATCTCAGAATAGAAAAAAAAAATACATCCAAAATTTTTACAAACAGTTTACTGAAATATGGGAAATAAGTCTAAGCACTGAACTAAAATAGTAACTAAGCAAAATAGTGAAATTGGAGAAGAGTTAACTAGTGCTCCATGAACTCCACCTGAATCGCTTGAGTATCCACCTGATCTGGCTCCACTAACTGCTCTAGATTTAGCAAATTGCCAGATTCCAAAAGTACCACGTGTTAGACAATAAGTCTAACACATCGAAACTAATCTAAAGAGTTCTAATTATTCACTTAACATTTAAATAATGAAAAACAAAACTGTAGAATACTGTACAGGTAACTAAAAGTATAAAATTGTATAAGACTATACAAAACTGAAGTAAAGTAAAGTAAAGTTGTACTGTAAACTAAATATTGAAAGTAAATATAATAGTAAATGATCATAAATTGAGTTATAACATGTGAAGATATGTTGTATGTCACTGAAGTCATGTATCGGTATATGTCATGATACGATATACAACTGATATGCAACCAAAATATCACTGAATAGGTATGAATCGTATGGTCTAATGTCTACATATATCCAATTGGGAATCCAATACTAGTCATCCTAAAAATTCCCCGATTGATATATGCAGTATTCCATAATCCATAAATCATTACTGATACTCATACTTCATGCCCTTGTTCATGCTCATGACTCTACACTACATGCTTTGAAATTCAAAAATCTAAAAAATAATATAAAATTCAGATAATGAATCAAAGTGTCTCCATTGTGTAGAATCCATCCAAATGGATTCTGACTCCTAGTTCTAATTTCAATAACTAGCTTTGCTTAGAATTTTACTTAAAATCATTAGTTGGAAAGGTTGTATACACATGGTTGTATGTTTCCAAGAAAGGTGAGTTTAACACTTAACTTGTTTAAAAATGCACTTATCGAAGCGCACTTCGATAGGAGGCAGAACTTGATCGCAGTTTATATCTCACGCTAAGTGTTAAATACCCTAATTATAAGCATACTTAGTGTTCCATGCAAGGTGACTTGAGATACTTAGTTTGTTTTAAACTGCACTTATCGAAGCGCACTTCGATAGGAGGTAGAACTTGATCACAGTATATATCTCACGCTAAGTGTTAAATACCCTAATTATAAGCATACTTAGTGTTCCATGCAAGGTGACTTGAGATACTTAGTTTGTTTTAAACTGCAGTTATCGAAGCACAATATGATAAGTGGCTGAACCTGGTCGCATTTTATATCTCAAACAAATGATCTAGTTCACTATTTGTAACACTTTTAGTCTTGGAAGATTTACTCTAACAGAACTGTATTCTTCTAATCCCTTGGGATATCACTTGATTATAAGTCCACATTGGAGTGACTCAATCTATCTTGTATATTGCTGAAGTGACTCAGCACCATGGATATACATAATCATATCCAACTAATAATTTGGGTTCTAGCAATTCTATTTAGCAACTAAGGATTTACCAAAGCTATGAATATTGACTCTAATTGGGTGAATCCTACACAAGGTTCCAAGTGTGTGACCAAGAGGTCACTCAATATAGGTTACTAACACATGGGATAAATCTCATTCTAAGGACTTTAGGTGATCCTACCACAAGGGCTTAAGATCAATCTTCTAAGGCTAAGAAGGATTATCTAAGTTCTTACCTCAAGATGTAACAATAAGTTCTTCCTACCTCAATCTGTTAACATTTTGTAAAGGCTTTTAATTATATAAAAATTCTATTGTAAGATCATCAAAATCTTATACATCTAACATTTAACTTAATAATTTGCACTAAGATCATAAGTTGCATTTGTTAAGTCTGAATTGGTTTGATCAGATCAAATGGCTAGACCCATCTGGTCACATCCTTTACTATAATAATGGGATAAAATAAATAATATTATTGGGATTAAATCATATTGTAAATCATTATAATTTTATAATTATTTTCATGCTAAGGATCTTATATAATAGAAAACTGGAGATCTCAAGCTTAAGTCATATAGTTAATCACATAAATTCTCTTAATAATCTTAGCACTTCTAATGCAATGTATTTAAGTTCAATGTCAAATCAGATGTATTTTTAGAATTATGCAAGTTGAATTATCTTTCAATCAAAGTTACTTTATTAAGGTTATTAAAGCTTAGATCTTAATCAAGACAAATTAGGGTATAACCCCTAGTCTTATCAAAATTAAGACCAATGGTTGATTTGTAGATCAACGACAAATCAATGTACTATTGGTGTATTATTGATGGCAATTTTCAAATTTAGATTAAGTATCATTTACTTAATCAAGGTCTTAAGATTCTTATGTTCAAATATAGTTTAATATCAAATTGAGTAAATAAAGGTGTCCAAATTAGCATTAAATTCTCTAATATACATAAATATTATATTGATTAAAATAATGAGCAATTAAGGCTAATCAAATATTAAATCAAACACAAAAGGGATTAGCACTTGATTACAAATTTAAAGCAATTATGTTCCATGCAATTTGATTATTAAGATCTACTTGGTCATACAAAAAATGAGAAGTTTCTGCCATTCTGAACAATTCTGGTCAGTTCCGGATAGTTCTTGGCGCTGTGGTGCCTTCTGGCCGAATGCCAAATGCTACGGTACATTGCGGCACACTGCAGTGCTTTCAGAAGCTGTGGCGTGCTGTGGAGGATTGCAGCACTATGGTGCATTGTAGCTCTTTCATGCACTGTGGCGTGCTACGACGCTTAAATCCCCGAGGTGCAGACGCTACGGCGTGCTGCGGCGGATTTCAGCACCGCGGTGCGTAGCGGCGGATTTTTGCCCAGCGATGCGCAGTGGCGGATTTCTGCGCCGTGGCGCGCAGCGGCGATTTTAATTTAATTTCATCAAAAAAAAATTTATACTTCATAGAATTATTATATGACTGCAGCACGCTGTATTGCGCTACGGTATGCTACGGTGGACCCAAATTCGAAACTTCGGATGCTGCAGCGCCTGACGACGATTTCACCTGTGCGAAAACTGTGCGGGCCTCCTTTTTCACCCAAATGCTCCCAATTTTGGGCACCACACATGTGGTTCCATATACCAATGGAAATGTATTTTTTAGACCTTTCCATTGATACCAAAATCGATATGAACGGATCATATTATCATTATAAACAATTAAGTTAAAGTCTAAGTATACAGAAATCAAACAACTTTGACTGCATTTTTAAAATGGAGAAAATGGAGCTTTGATCAGGTTCATAGAGTCCAATTGTGACTTGATGATCAACTTAGAATCCATACTATAGCTACTTAAAATGGCATTCACAATATTTTGATAAATCATGAAGAGAGCACAAGGAAGAGTAAGCGAAATGGTACCTTATCTTGCAAGAATGGAGGAAGAAGCTAACTTTGTTTTTTTCTTCAAGAACTTAAGAGGAATGAACTCCTTCTTCTTTAGCAAGCATAGCAAGGAAGAAGGGAGGAAGAGCTTCAGCTGGGCAACAAGCAAAAGAAGGGTGGGGCTGAGCTCCATTTTAAAGGAGAAGAATAGGAGTGGTAGGGCATGGGCTAGGGGAAAAGGGGGAGAGGCCTCAGCCTTGCTTATGCCATGGAGGGGTTGGTATGGGGTGCTGAACCAAGGAGAGGAGGCGGGTCCCATGTGATAGGAGTAAGAAGGAAAATGTATTTAAATGAGTTATTCATTATTCATTTCTAATATTTAATTTATTAATAATTTAGATTTGACAAATGTGCTCCAAAAATTCCCAAAAATTTACTCCTGAACGGTAAAGTTGGATTTCGATTCCGATGATTATTTAATTATGCTCATATTTTGGGTATTTAATTGTATTAAAATATTAGCAAAATTTTGATAACTTCCAAACGCGTCCAACACATCACCCCAAGCTAATTTGGGGTGACAATTGCAATGGCGAAGTTAAATTTTGATTTCGAGGTCAAATTAAATATCTGAATTTTTCTTAATTAAATATTATTAAAATATTCAAAATATTTGATTTAGCTCTAAATCGCACCAAATCTTCAGGGTTTGGTTCTAATGACTAGAAGAACTTAATGGAATGATAATTAAAATGTGATTAAGCTAAAATTAAGCTGGGTAACAACCTTGAGATCGGATAAAAATTTAGTACACCTTGCCACATCAGTGTAGACTAAATTGGGAGCAAAACAAGAAAGGTTGCAGAATTCCATCTCATACTCATGAACAGAATGACTTCCTTGAGTAAGCTACATGAAATCATTCCCGATTATGGTTTGGGAAGACAGAGGAATAAATTCTTCGCAAAAAACTTGTTCGAACTCATCCCATGGAATGTCCTCCAACTAAACACTTAAGAAATAGGTCTTCAATTCACTATCCCACCAATTTTCAGTCTCGCCATTAAATAAATAAGTGGCAAGATGAATGCATTCACTTTTAGAACATTTAATACTGGCCAAGGTTTTCTCTATTTCCTTGAACCAGTCAGCAACTTCGAAGTGAGAAACGGAGCTGTTGAATGTCAAGGGGTTTAGATGAAGAAAGGTGAGGAGAAAGGCATTCACAACTAGGCCAATAATTGGTTGTGGAGCCACAGGAACTTCGGGAGAAATTAAAAAAAAAGCTTGGGGAGGAGTTGGGAACTGTTGAGATGGGGCTGGAGAGGTTGAGAAGGGGTACAGGATGATGCCAGCCTTTCTACATCATGGGTTTGATTTTCAATCATAAAATGCATCATCTCCAAAAAATTCTGTATATGATTGGTATGAGAAGTTGTGGTGAAAGTGGGTTCTTCCACTACAGATTGAACATGGTTGTTTCAATCAGGATTCATTCTAAAGAAAGAAAAGAATAATACAATTCAAAAGTTGAAGAAAATAGGGAAAAGGATTCTCATTAAACTTCCAAGATTTAAGAGATATAATTTAAGAGAGAGAAGATAAGACATAAGTAAGATAAGAGCTATTTACAAGAAGCTAATAATGAAAAAAAGATTAGTGCATAAATAAACTAGCACTACTAGTTACAAAACATTGCATAAAACATAAACTTGAAGTCTTTATAGGTAGGAGCACAATGGAGACATCAACTTCCATGAACTAGCACCTCATGAGCACGACACCACCAATCCATGGCATAGTCGTTGAAGAATTGGTCCAAAATTTGGAAGCGTATGTGATCAATGCAAGCTATGGTTTCAAAAGTCGTAGAGATTTGTGAAAGCCATTATTTAGCCAATTGTGGGATGCAATTGCCTCAAAACACACAATACTTCAAAATTTTGTCCAAAACTTTACCTTCAGCTTGAGATATACCAAAGTACTCAAGACCATAAGCTGAACCAAGCCATTGATCATCCTACGAATAAAGGAAGAACAATTTAGAAAAGGAGCTTAGTTCACTTTTGTTATTTTCCATCTAAAAACTTTATTATAATTTAAGTTAGAAATTTAAATTAATTATTGGATTAGTAATGTGTTTACTATCCTATGATGTCATTTTAAATGTATTTACTATATTGTGTTATTTTCTTTTGGATAAACGGATGTCCTCGTACAGCGACGAGATGACGTGGCTATCGTAACTTAAAGTTCTCAACTTGGCTTTGATACCAACTGTGATGACCCCAATATTGGATAGGAGATTAACCCAAAAAGGCATGTCACCTTTAATCATCTTCTTTATCATTTATGGCTTCAAAAATACAAAAAAAAAAGAAGGGAAAAATCAATAAAAAATAAATTACAATATGTTCAATATTCTTCATCATATTTATCTTCCTTTTCTTCTTGATCTTGTTCTTCTTCATCTTCTTCAGGCCATGGTATGTTTGGAGGAGGCTCAAGTATTGGTGGTCGTGGTAGGACATATTCCCCTGGTCCACCATGCAAATTCTAGTAGGAAAGCATTGTACCAAGAGCAGAGTGTAAGTCTTGGTGGAACTGGTGTTGCTGATAAATAGCGGTATTACAGTACCGTATGTAATCCTCCAAACATTTCCCTATTCATTTTTGTTGCTCCCTCAATTTACATATTTCTTTTTGAATATTTATTTGTTTAGAATTGTTGCCTAGAAATGATAATCCCTCACCTTCCTTCCCTTGTCTTCTTTTCTGCTCCTCTTCCCCTCTTGAAATCGGGAATGTAAGTTACGAAGGGTTAAAGGAATGTAAGGAGGTACCACAGGGTCGCTGGACTTTACCTTGACTCCTTAGTCAAGGCATAATTCAAAAATCATAGATCCAAGAGATAAGGCCATGCAAGGCCTCATTAAGGCATGACATAAATGCTCGAGTATAACCCCGAAGATATGAATATCTTTGGGTCGCTGATTTGCAAAAAAAAGCATTGCCCTAGCTCGGGTTACTTCACTCAGATATCCATATGGCATTATCCTGATGGAGGTTAAGATGTGCCATGCACTACAAGAGTTCGTAAAGAGGGCTCAAGGACTGTTCGCGAGATTCCCCCTCCAGTTGGTTTCGTACTGAGTGAGTGCTCTTGCAATAGCCACATGATTAAAGTCTTCATTTAAGCAAGCCTAGTAGGAGCAATTTTTTACTGCCCTAAGTCCATAAGAGTTCACGATCTGCTCAAGCCTGAAGTTCATAGCCTTCCCTCATACAAAACTTTTCTGCGCCCTTGCATAGATAGCATTGGCAAAAACCTTTTGAACTAGGGTTGGGTATGAGTCGGTCTGCAAGCCGACCAAATTTTTCCATCCCCGATGTGCTACATTAGTGTAGTTGACAGGATAAGGGAGGGTGAACCCCATTTCCGGGATGAGTTTGCGTGTATCACCCCATTCTATCACCGCGAGCAAAAGAGTGGTGAATCATAATTCGGCGGCAGAGCGGTGCGCTACTCGGGGAGAAACAAACAACAACATCTTCCCAAATAGGCTAACAAAAATAGCCACACTGAAGGGCTGCTGACTCTAACCCAAGAGTAGGATCGAGAGTCAATACTTAAAATAAGAGTAAAGTACTTATCTTAAGTATTAGACTAACACATACATTGGATTATCAAAATAAATAAGGAATCCAATATATATTATAAAATATTAGCATTTCTAGTATGCTGATCATATCACAATATTAAGTATAGTAGTAGTATAATATAGTGAGGAAGCTAAGGAAAAACATCCATAATACATTCATCACAGAACAGTAGTAGCATGCATCTTAGAAAAGAAAAATAAAATACATCTAGAATTATTATAAACAGATTTAAATGATGCAAAAGTAGAGTCTATCTAAAGTACTGGAAGCAAAAAATAGTAAAGTAAAAGGTGGAAGATGGATCCACTAAGGCTCCACATACACCTCCTGGATCTCTTGCAAGTCCTCCTACCCTGTCTCAACAAGATGCTCGAGATCTAGCAAATTGCCAGATCCCAAAAGTACCCCATATTAGACAAGAAGTCTAACACATTGCAACTAAACTAAGCAGTACTAAAGTAAATGCAAGTGAGCAGTAAAGTAAAGAAAGCTGTAGAAAAACTGAAAAAGGCACTAAGTAACTGAAATTGTAAAGACTATACAACATGAAATAGGACTAAAATCTGAATGCTAAAAATAAGTGAAAACATCAAATGCTCATAAACCAATGTGTGATGACCCACTTAAGTAGTAATAAGTGAAACTCTTAAACATCGAGGCACCTTTTTAGATAATAGTGGAGTTCCTGATAAGAACTCCAAAGTTAAGCTTGCTCAGGTGGGAGCACTCCCAAGATGGGTGACCTACTGGAAAGTTATCTTCTGAGGGCAAAATCGTGAAGCCTTTCAGGCCAAAGCAGATAATACCTTGGTGTTAAGAGTTTGGGCAATTACAAATGGTATCAGAGCAAACTATAGGGTGTCAGATAGGAGCTAAGTGCCATATAGGGCAAAAAAAAACTTCATGTGAGCAGCCTCTTGAACCCATGATGGTTAAGGTGCTACATGGTTGTGGGTACCTCTTGCGCCTGTAGGGGCCACCTCTAGTCCTATCTACCTAATGGATGGTTCTTGGATCTGTCTGTGGATACTGATGAGGACGTCAGTTACTTAAGTTGGGGAGATTGTGATGACCCACTTAAGTAGTAATAAGTGAAACTCTTAAATATTGAGGCGCCTTTTCAGATAACAGTGGAGTTCCTGATAAGAACTCCAAAGTTAAGCGTGCTCAGGTGGGAGTACTCCCAGGATGGGTGACCTGCTGGCAAGTTATTTTCTGAGGGCAAAACCGTGAGGCCTTTCAGGCCAAAGCAGACAATGCCTTGGTGCTTAAGAGTTTGGGCTGTTACACAATGTAATAATGTCCAATGTTATACTATATGTCACTGGGTTCATGCATCCAAATATGCCACAGCACGGTATATCACAGATATGTAACAGACTATTACTGAAAGGCTATGAGTCATAAGGTCCAATATGTACATATATCCAGTTTGGAATATAGTTTACTGTGATGCTGATGCATAATAAAATTCCCTAATCAATGTATATAATATTCTGTAACCCTTAAGTCATCAAGATACTCATATATCACCACAGAAATCATTCCTCATACTCATGCTCATGCTCATGCCCATGCTTCTATTCTATATGAGTAAATTCTAGGAATCCATAAATGCTTTGAAATACTGATATTGAATTCAAAGTTTCCATTGTGCAGAAACCTGCTAAAAGGATTTTTACTCCTAGCTTCTAAAATGATGATTGGTTAAAGTTTAGAATTTACTTATAAATCATTAAATAGGGAGATGGTATACACATATATATAGCATACTTCAAAGAAGGGTAGTTTTTAACTCTTAATTTTATTAAGCCACCCTAATGAAGCGATCTTTGATAGGAGGCATCACCCGATGGAGACTTGTATCTCAAGCTAAGCTATTAAAATACTCAATTCACAAGCACACTTAGTGTTCTAAAGAGGGTGTCTAGGATCATGTAGTTTGCTTGAAGCACACCATGGAAGCGAACTTCGATAGGAGGCATCACCCGATGATGATTTTTATTCAAATAAGCTAATGATCTACATTCCCTAATCATAAAACTCTTAGGATTGAATGATTTAGTCTAAGTGAGACTATGCCCAACTAAACTCATAGGATAGAACACAGACAAAATCTAAACTAAGATGAATCAACCAATCTTAAATAATACTGGGATAACCCAGTATTATGGATGTACCCTACAATACCACCCAATAATTAAGGTTTAATAATTCTATTTACTCCACAAGGATTTATCAATAATATTAATCCCTATGCTAAATGGGTGAGTCCTACATAAGGCTTCAAGAAATTTGATCAAAAATCACTCAATATAGATTCTACCATAAGGAGAGGTGTAGTTCTAAGTATCTTAGGTGATTCTTACCATGAGAGGGGTTAAGATCAATGTCTAAGGTTAAATGATCATCTAAGATTCTACCTTAATAAATTTGCAAAGGTTCTTCCTACCTCAATGTATCATTAATTAAGGTCTTTTAAAATATTTTAGATACGAACAATAGTGAGATACTTTAGATCTCACACCCTTAATTCTAAGGCTAACCTTCTAGGTGTTTTACTTATTATTTAAGTTTAGAGTGATCAGATCAGATGATTAAGTCATTTGATCACATTCTATTCCAAGATTATGGGATTTAAATCAAGGATATTATTAGAGTTAGATCAGTTTATTAAGTCAATACAATTATATTAATCATCTTATATTGATAGTCTTATTTAGGAGAAAATCAAGGATCAAAAGCTCAGATTCAGATTATTAAATTATATGGCTTTATTATTATCCTTATCATTTCTAGTTCAATAGTTTAAGATTAATACCAAATCAGGTGCATTATTGGAATAATGTCAAATTGCATTTTCTTATAATTAAATCAATTTAATTAAGGTTTAAGAGTTTGGATCTTAATCAAATGTATTAGGGTTTAACCCCTACTCTTGTCTAATTAAGACTCAAGTGTTTATTTATAAATAAAATGTCAAATTGGTGAATTGAAGATGTATTATTGGTGGCAATCTTAGACTTAGATCAAGTCTTAATAGCTTGATCAAAGTCTTAAGACTTCTTAAGCTTAATTAGGATATTTAAGTTCTCAAATATAGGTTTATTCAATTTATATATCATAACTTGGCATACATGATTTAAATACATCTATCTTACTGTTATGAAGCATAATAGTAAAAAAATTCAAAAAAACAAAAAGTAATTAGTGATAATCAAACCCTAAACCAATGCAAAAGGATTAGCACTTAATTACAAATATAACCATTAGAATTTCATACAACTTGGCACATAAGTTCTTTTTTATCATACAAATATTTAGGGACTAAGTTTGCTAAGATCTAATGATTAAAATTTCTAATTTTTATTAATCATGATTTAATAAGATTAGGACATAAATTAAAATACTGAGCTCAGAAAATTTAACTACTTAGCACATGCATTCTATTGATAAAAAAAACTAATGGCACTCTAAACATGCAATTTAGCTAAGTACACATGCTAATCAACCATAATTAAGATTTGACATAATTAGGCAAAAATAGAAAATCTAACTATTATATGTTCAATATTATTTTATATTCTTATTCTTGAGGATTTTCTGATCAATTTGATATATAATATCATTGGATTTGGATCAGTGGATTGAAAGTTATTCAATTAATACATTTTGTATTTTTTAAAAATAATTTTCTATGATTGGATTAATTGGATTATTTTCCTTAAAGAAAATAATTCCAATTAATCGAATATTAAATAAACGGGTTTGGCCCAAATTCAAAAGATGCGGGTCAATTGGGGCCCAAGGACCCGGGATTGTCGGACCGCACGGATCAAGGGTCAGCCCGACCCGTACAAGGGCTTCATCCCCGAGCCTTCATCCCGATGAAAGGACCCGATTAGGGGAACCATAATCGGCCAATTCTGACACATCTTGACCACGGCATGACCAACCAACGGTCGCTACACGTTCACCATGGCCAGGCACGTTGAAAGGGACCCGAAACCCTTTGTGAGGCGGTCTGGGTCGACCAGACCCTACTCACCCGAGAGCTCCTTCAATGGGGCTACTGTGGGGGGGAGAATTCTCCCTTCAGAGGCCATGCTAGACCTAAGGCTCTATCCCTACACCATCAAGGAGGTGAGAAGGATCGAAGCCCCCTGGTCTGAGGGCCTGAGGTGGGCTGGAACACCAGGGTCTTACTCGACCCGAAGCGTCCTTAAGGGACTTAGCCCGAGTCGATCGATCAGGGCTAGCTTAGGTCTTAATTACAATGGCATTAGGTTTCAAATGACAATACGCACATTCACGAATCAAATGGAAGGAAGCCTGAGCCCAATTGGCTCAGACTGAGCAAATGGGGGTACCCAGTTCATCAGGATGGCTTGGGGTGATCGAATGAGGGTTCGGTTGGCCTTAGTTGAGCTTTCAGACACTGCAAAAGATCCTGAACTCCAGGAGAGCCAACTATCACCTATTCGAGAGCTCTTGGAATCGCCTATGCCAGCTCGGATAGACGGTAATGGTGGAACAAAGGCAGAGAGCAATTGAGTTTGATTGGGCAACAAAGGGGTATAGGGAGGATTGCTGAGGCTATTTATAGCCTCAGACGAATTCGGGGAAGCTTCCAGAGGGCTGTCTCGGGCTGCCTGAGAGATCAGGCCATGGCTGAGCTCTCAATTTTTTTAATTGAGCTCGGCCGGGTCGCGAGGACTGACCAGGACCGATATGCCGTTGAGGGAAGATCCCCAATGGCATGCTGTGGTGGAACGGGTAGTGGGGGACAGGGCCTGGATGCCTGGAATTGGCCAGATTCCCTCTATCGGGTGTGGGCAAAAGGAAGATAAAGGTTCATAGTGTCAGGATATTTGGATGCCGTCCGATCGATTGATCAGATGGCGGAACGGCTCGAATCGCTCGAATCCTAACGGCCAATTGCGGGAGTGATCTGGGCCATAGGATTGGTCGGGAAGATCCAATGGAGGATCTGTGATTCCACGGGATCTAATCCTAGTCGTTGGTTCTGTAAGCGCGACGGCTAGTTTTGTGGGACTCCACTGTCGCGTGACTCGGGCTCCGCAGCGGATCACCCGTGGTCCGCACAGCGGATCCCGACCATTTTAACGGGTAGAGCATGTATTTGCAATTTCAATTTATGGGAAGCCCTAAAATGCAATTAAAACAATTTAATTAAATTTGAATTATAGTCTAAATGATCTCCAAATTACACCAAACTTTCACCCCTAGTTAATTTGAGGGTGAGAAATTCAAAAATGCAATCAGATTTTAATTCTGAGATCAAAATATTTTAGTCTAATCTAGAGCATCTAGACTGATCAAAATGTCATTTTTTGACTTAGAGAAGTCCAATGGACTTCAAATTTTTATGATAGGCTTAATTTGATGTTCTAAGAGCAGGGGTATTAAAATTAAGGTTTAATTAAGTTAAATATTAACAGGGTAATAACCTAGGGTTGTTATATTGCGCTTAGATATGATTTGGACGTATCACTGTTCAGCCTCAACCGAGGAGAACTGTTTGCTATTTAAACTGCCTCCAGAGGTTGAGGCTGCGGTACCCTTGCTTGCCATGCTCTTCTTTCGTGAGGCCATTATCAAATCAAAAAATTTGGTTGCTAAGTTAGATTTTGATTTAGGATAATTGTGAAGGAGTCATACCACACTTCTCTTTATTTATACCCAGCCAGATTATTTAAGTTTTCTCCTATTTTTGGTTATCAAATTCACTCTATTGGCTAGTCAAATATTCTTCAATGAATACAATAAATGTGTGATAAAATAAAGTCCTTGGGAAGACAAAGAAGTCATCCCTTGATAGCGTTTGTAAGAATTTAGAGTACAAGGCCCACTATAGCAGTTTGACTGCATTGAAATTTCTTCCCAGTCATTAAATCACCAACCATGCAATCATGCGCGGCAGCACGCTACGGCACGCAGAAGCGCTACTCTCGGGTTGATAATCACTATGGCGCACTGTAGTATCAAAATTTGTTGCGGTGCGCATAACGTCAAAAAGCGCTATACCGCGCTGCAGCGCTAAAATGCGCTATGGCGCACTGTAGCGTCTACTAAACAAGGAATTTAAAATTTTCTCACTTATAATTTCTAGGGTGCAAATTCTCTTTTTTTTTTTGCTAAACTAATTTATTAAGCTTAAGAAACAAAAATAACTAAACAAAAAGCATTGGGTTGCCTCCCAAAAAGCGCTTAGTTTAATGTTGTCAGCTCAACCAATGCAAGCACAATCAATTTGAATCTTCTCGAGAAATTTCTTTCCAAATTTTTGAGGGTCCTAAGTGAGCACAAACCAGATTTTAAAGAGTCATGCTCAAACTTATGCACTCAAAGTCACTTGTTGAGAGTTTTTCTTTAGTTTTGTCTTTCATTTTTCTTTTTCCTCATCGAGTTTTTCTTTTAATTTTTCTTTCCTTAACACTACCCCCCACTTGATGAGGCACATTCAACCTCCTTAGTCTCAATTTCAATAAATTGGTGACTTTTAATTTTAGGTACAGGGTCAGTAGTTTCAGTAAGATCTTTTTCTTCCACCTAGAAATAGTCATCTCTTGTTTGAAAAGAGTAGACTTCTTCCTTCACTCTTATGGTCATCTTCCCCCTTTCAATATCTATAATTGCTCTGGTGCTGACTAAAAAGGGTCTTCCAAAGAATATGGTGAATTTTTCATTCCACCTATCCCACTCACAGATACTAAAATCTGTGGGAATAATAAAACTCCTTAGTCCCACCGAAACATTTCTCACTAATCCAACTAGGGTCTTCACATCTAAATTAGCAAATTCCAGTATCACCGGGGTCTCTTCCATCTCCCTTACCTCTAGTTGGACATAAATGTGCAATGGCATTACATTAACAGAGGCCCTAACATCAAACATGGGATCTAAAAGGACTTCTCCTTCAATTATGCACGGAATGCTGAGTCTTCTCAAGTCCTATTTTTTAGTGGATATTAAGCTTTCTTTTGGGAGGTAATTTCTTGTGTTTTTAAGTTCCTCTCTCTCACATTTCTCGCTCATATTTCTTAGAGAAATTTCTACCACTAACAGCTCTCAGATAAGTTCTCTCAACTTTTGAATTAAAAAAAAAGAGTAGAATAGTTTCATCTTTGCATGCAAAATTAGAACTTAGCTAGGGAATATGCAATTATTGCAATGAAATGAAAAATAAAATATTTAAGAGAAAAGAAATATAACTATATGTACATAAAGAGTGAATTAAAACATATGTTCAGCAAAAATTTAAATCGCTAATTACTTTCGGATTGTCTCTAATACGATAGACAAATCATTCTTGGCAATGGCGCCAAAAACTTGACAGGCTGTAAATACATGTTTGCCCTTACACGCAAGTGCACGTGGTCTGAAGTTATATAGGATGATGAGATCTCAAGATTTATCGTCCTTTGAGAATAGTGTTCTTTTTATTACTAGAGTATACCAGAGTTCACTAATATTTAAATAGGATTATATGATTTAACTCTGGTCCTGAATTGCTCCAGTCAAAAATTCTTGTTTTAAAATACTAATTGATTAAAATTGGGGGAGTTGGGTTTTGGTATGCAATTCAATAAGGTTTTCATGCTAGTAATCTTCTTTTAAACATTATTTCAAGTGAATTGGATATATTTTATTATCAAATAATTAAGAGACTTAATCTTTTCTAGAGTATCCCCTAAATGGCTGAAGTCATATCTAGTGCTTAGATAAGAATAGCTGTTGCGT
Organism: Gastrodia elata; assembly: GCA_016760335.1. Classification (NCBI taxonomy): domain Eukaryota; kingdom Viridiplantae; phylum Streptophyta; class Magnoliopsida; order Asparagales; family Orchidaceae; genus Gastrodia; species Gastrodia elata. The sequence goes on along the minus strand of CM028675.1, from coordinate 45,244,260 downwards.
TCGCTTTCAGCACTTAGATATTCATGAGATCTATTGTTCGGCAAATTGATTTGAGTCTCACATGAACATGATTTCATCAATGGCTTTCATGCATCAATTTTAGGTTTAGCTAAGTATTTCAGGTGCTAGTCTACACTAGGTTATGTCACGACGCCCAATGGCATTTAGCGCTCAAAGTCCTCGCATAAACCTAAGATGAGCTATGGATCTCTATTGATAGTTCTTGGCTCTTATGCATTATTCTCCTAATTTAACCAAGGTCAATATGCTATGAAGCTTGTTTGAGCTTGTCACTTAGCCCTAGGCTTGACATGCATAATTAACCTCGCTTAAATCAAGTGAGATCAATGGAGCTTAGAGAGTAGTACGTTACATTCCATGACTTAATTGATATGCCTTAGTCTAAGGTTATGCACCGAGCATCTTCGCACAGCAAATTTTGTCACATGCATTCATAGCATCGACTGTCTAGTGTGCATCTCCTTATGTCTATGTGATCTTTTAAGTAAAATGGGGTTTCAATGAATTGATGTTGACACATATTTTACAATATGATTTTGTTTTCAAAATTCTTCATTCACATGCGTTCAATAAAATTACTAAATGACATTTATTAAAAAATGATGAGCACACATCATTTCCATCCTTATATTCTTACACACTTAACACCCAACTCTCTCCAATGAGAGTTTAGGTTGCCATTGATTTATAAAAATAAGATAAGCAATAAGAAATGATCAGCCCTTGCATGGCTTGCATAGGAAAAGTAAGGGAGATCAAGGAGGGATACAATACAAGTGAACAACTTTTGAGTTCTCCTTTCTATCTCCACTTGTTTGATCTTCCTCCTTCTCTTGTTTTCTATGCTCCTTCTCTTCACAAGTTGCAGCCCTCCTCTGCCTTGGGAAAGTCTCCCTCTTCTTTTGTTTGTAGTAGTCTCTAAGGCAAAAACCTTAGGCAGTAGAAAATTCTAGAACCCCCTTTTAATCTTGAACTACTTCTTTTATAATCTCTAGATGTCTCTCATCATTAATGTAGTCACCACCCTTTAATCTCTTCACAATTTAAGTGTTGTTGTATACTATTCTTTTATTCTCTTGAAAAAGGAGGAGGTTTTTTGTATTCCAATCAATTTCTACTATAGGAAGGGGAGAAATTATGTCTCATTCTCTTCCCAATGCTAGTTAGAATTCCCATTCCTCAGAAAATTTACAGCGGATGGTATGATGCGCGGTAGTTCCCGAATTTTGGCATTGATGGCACTACAGCGCATGGGTGCGCAACACTTTCAGTCTTTGGGGTGCTACGGCAGGCGACAGTGCCAATCTTTCGGTGATGAAGGCGCTATGGCGCACGTTGGCACCTGACTTTCGGCATTGATGACGCTGCAGTGTGCGGGAGCGCCGGACTTTCGGTCTATAGGGCGTTAGGGCACGCTGTGGAGTGCCGTAGTGTGTCTCTTCCAATTTTTTTGGTTCCCTTGCAAACTTGATTTTTAGCCCTTTTTGTTCTGTAAGGAAGCAAATGCATATCAAACCACACTAAGCCTAAAGAAAAATATTACTTTAAAACTCAAATTTTAACTCTAAATCTTAAATTTATCATAATCCTAATGCGTTGCAACATTCGAGAAGTTCAAAATTAATTGTAAATAATGTGATATCTATTATTGTCTAATTTAGTTATCTACCTAAATGATTGGAGCAAAATAAGCCCCTATTGACTTAGATATTATCAATCTCTAAGTCAATTAAAGTATAAAAATACTTAATAATATGATTTTGAAAATAGCAATTTAATTTAGAATTATTTAGATAACAAAATAATATATATATATATATATATATATATATATATATATATATATATATATATATATTGATACAAGTTTACAATTTAAAGTCCTAGCCTAATTCTAGAACTAATAGCTACTATACCTTCTAATTCCTAAGCTACTTGGTTTAGACTTGTGCTAAGGTTTCAGTAAATATGTATTCCTTATAGCACAAGGATCAAAATGACATTAAGTAGAGTCAAATTGGACATCATTTAGCATAAGAATGGTTTAATTACTCTTTATAACAATTTAAATGTGATTAGCAAAATAAACAGGCAAAACTAAAATTAAATGCCATAATATTGTTCTACATAATTTATTGATTATTTTGGTAAATAAGTTTGCTATATTTGGATCATTAATTAAGAAATTATGCAAATAATTAAATATGCATTACATTTCCTAAGTTTGATAAATTACCTTTGGAATCTAAATTGAATATTCCCTAGCATTAATGGGGGGGTTCTCAGTTCATTGCCTTCAACCGCACAGTGCTGCGGTTCAGGCCGAACCTCAATACTGTTCATCTTCACCCCAACAGTGCTAAAAAAAGGGTCCTAAGGTTTGTCCTAGCTCATCACTCTGGTAATTCTAGACATTCTGTGACCCCTTAAAAGAAAGATGACAATGAGACCTTTCCATTGTACATAAAAGCTATAAATAGCTTGGCCTAAATCTCATAGACCAAAATTTAAAAGCTGGCCCTTTTAGGGGTCACTGTGGAGGGACAATTATTCCACCACTGTGAGCTATTTGATTGGTCGATGGCCCCATCGGGTTCCTTGGGTTGAGGCCAACCCAAGGAGACCCTTAGTGGAGGATGGGACTATTGAAAAGAAGGAGATTGCCATATAGGAAGCTTAAGGCAATGTACAGTAGTGTATAGGCTTAAGACATTTAGGCTCATAAAGCCACACCCAAGCTCAATTGAGCTCGGGGGGACAATATATACAGCTTTGGAGTGCGATTACAAAATATATAATATAGGAATTAAGCATAGAAGATGATGGAGAAGGCGTACCTAGTGTCCATGATGGCGAAGTTTTGTCCAGCTCTAAATGGTGACTCAGCAACTCTCAGCCTTAGCTTCAGGTCTCAAATGATCAAATGGAGGTATAGAAGTCGATTACAAGGCTTAAAGGGAGCCGAGAAGGCTAGGATGGCAGCTCGTGCTACGATCTTGAGCTCGGACTACGGCATGGCCAAGATATCGTACGACAAAGCATAGTGCTCCTGTTAGTACGGTTTGTCTGATGAATCATACAGTTGAGATTTGATCATTGAGCCAATTAGGTTCACAGTGTTATATTGTGGAGACCATTCTGATAATAATGGAGATAATGGAGCTCTGGTGAACTTTCAGGAGGTTCCAAGGAAATACATAACAAATTTAGAAAGTTCAGCTGCAGCAAGGCTGAACCGCACACTGTGGCACACCGTCGGGCACCTTGACACACAACACTCAAGAGGAAGGCATTGTCATGTGCCTCGGTGCCAATCTACTCGAGACTGGGGCACTGCACTGTAGCACATTGCAGCACACTGTCGCATGCCATGTACTGTATTGTGGAGACCATTTAGTTTATAATGGAGATGATAATGGTGCTCAGGTGAGCTTTTAAAAGCAACTGAGGTAATTCAAAACAAGGTGTTGAGTCCTGAAATAGCACATACACTGTAACACATTGCAGTGTGCCTTGGCGGTCCCTCACCTAAGACAAAGGTGTTATCACACGCCTCAGCGGCCTACAGATAGAGGAGCGAGTGCTACCACGCGCCAAAGCAGAAATCGGTGCTGCAGCGCGCCACTGCGAGAGTCATCCCAAGAGGTAGGCGCCATAGTGCACCACAATGGTAGGTAGCCCGAGAGGCGAGTGCTACTGCACGCCACAATGGCCAGCTAACAAGACTAGGGTGCTACAACATGCCCTGGCTCCTGGCTAGCCAAGACCTAGGAGCTACGGTGCACCATAACGCCTAACAGCGTTGTGCTCATGTTCAGGTTACGACCTAAGTAATTTGGTAGGCATTTTGGACCATTTGGGGTCTGAAAATGAGCTAGATACTTAAGGGAACATATGGAGGAGTTTCCTATTCAAGTTTAGAGTGTTGGCATATCAACTTGGAGGCTTTGGCTACCATGAAGAGAAGATCCCAAGGTGAAGCACTAAGGAAGTTGCAGTGCAAGAGAGCTCATGCATATTGGAGAAGATACTCCTGGTGGTGGCTGCTTCCTCTCCTCTTATTCTTAGAGTAAGAGCTTGTGTGTTTCATGTCAAAGGTTAAGCTCTTTATAATTTTGTACCCTTCAAGATTCTTAGTGGATATTTTATGTAGTGTGGCTTCATGGTTTTGCATTCTTAGGTTTTCAACATAATTTTTGTGTTTGGATGTTTGTGTGCTTGAGTTTACTTTGAATGCATGTGTTGTGATCTATTCTTTGTAAGTCTATGATTTTGAATTTGCTTAGTAATCGTCAATGCAACTACGGTTCTCAAACTAGGGTGCTGGTCAAACCACTTTTGTTGTGGAGAGTGTTCTTGGTGATTGAAATTTTCCAACACCATGGTGCCAGTTAATCGAGACCATGTGCTATAGTGCACCTTGGCACCTGCTACTCAAAGTCATGGTGCTACAGCATGTTGTAGCACCTGGCAAATATCTGCTCTGGTTCAAGCATCACCTTATGTAATTTGGGGGGTATTTTAGACTATTTGGGGTCCAAATGTTAGTTGGGAACTAAAGGATACCTTTGGAGGAGTTTCCTATGAGATTGTAAGTGTTGGCAAGGGCAAGCTAAGGTCTTTGCTATTGTTCTTGGTTGCTGCTCTCCTTCTTCATACTAGAGTCAGAGCTGGTGTTCGCTGTAGAAGAAGAAATTGATTGGGAGGTTATGTAAGCGATAAATCTTTCTTCTCTTTTGGAGCTGAAGAACTTTTTAACACTAGAATCCTTTTGTTACATAGTGGAATTTTTGTGTGGTGTGACTCCGTGATTTTTCTCATTTTTGGGTTTTCCATGTAAAATCCTTGTTGTTTGTATGTTTGTTTGTGAATGCATGTCTATGTGCTGTGATCTGTATTTTGTATGCTTGTAATTTTGTTGATTATTTGGTAACGTCAACGAACCCCGATTCTCATGAGCGTAAAATCGCTTCCACTGCAATGTGCTCTCATTTCACAATAAGTGTATCAGAGTGATAAGTTTCTTGTTGTTATAAAATTTGCAATTTGAGTGGGAGCAGCGGCAAATGAAATGAGACACAAGATTGAGAAGTTCAATGGCACTAATTTCACCTTTTGGAAAATGCAAATGGAGAATTTTCTTTATCAAAAGAAGTTGTCACTACCTCTAAGTGGAGCTAATAGAAAACTGGAAACTATATTGAATCAAGAGTGGGAGGTTCTTGATAGAACCGCATTGGGTTTAATTCATCTTTCATTATCTTCTTCTATTACATTTAATATTGTTAATGAGAAAACTATTGTAGATCTCTTGAATGCCTTGACAAGGATGTATGAAAAGCCCTCAACTTCTAATAAACTTTTTTTTGATAGAGACTATTTAAGATGATGATGATGGATGGCTACTCAATGACTGAAAATATGAATGGGCTCAACAATATGACGAGTCAGCTGAGTTCGGTGAGTATCAAGTTTGATGACGAGGACTAAGCTCTATTGTTCCTCTCATTACTGCTAGACAGTTGATATGGGTTAGTTACAACCATGAGTAATTCATCAGAAAATGCATCATTGAAATACAGTGATATTATTGGGCTAGAATTAAATGAAGAGGTGTGGAGGAAATCCCATGGGGAGGTATCTGCTTCAGCATTGAATGTTAAAAGTAGAGGAAGAGGTGTAGACTGTAGACATAATAGAAATAATCTATGTTAAGATAAAGAAAATCAAGACTCGATAGAGAAAAGCCATAATGCAGAAACTGTGGGAAGGTAGGTCACTTCAAGAAGGATTGCCCTACCCTGAAGAAGAAAAGTAGTGAGAGCAGTGTTATGTGCCCCACTATGGATATATTAGCTGAAGAGGATCAGGATGCATTGATCTACACAAGTCCTTTGTGATGGTCTCTTGCGCATTCTTTCGTGCCACTCCTATGAGGGGTGCTTTTAAGAATTACACCAAGGGAGACTTGGGGAAGGTATATCTTGGAGATAAAAAGGTATGCAATATCATAGGTAAAGGTGATGTGTACATTTAACTACCAAGCAATTTAATTTCAGAGCTTAGAGAAGTTAGACATGTGCCATATCTAAAGAGGAACCTAATTTCAATGAGCCTATTAGCCAGGGAAGGCTATAGTACATGCTTTATAGGGGACTCATGGAAGGTCACCAAGGGTGCACTCATTATTACATGGGGAAACATGGACAACACACTTCACCTAATCAATAAAGTATCTAATTCCATTGCAGCTACAGAACCTATAAATGTGGGTCCAAGGCATCAAAGTTTTGGCCATATGAGCGAGAGGGGTTTGAATTCCTTACAATCAAGAGGAAGGCTTCTAGGACTGAAGTCAGTTGACTTAGATTTCTATGAAGACTATGTGTTGGGAAAACAAAAGAAGGTCATATTCTCCAAAGTTGGAAGAGAGCAGAAAGGCAGGAAACTCGAGAAGGTGCATATGAATGTGTGGGGACAGCCTTACTTCCATAGGTGGAGTCACATATTTCATTACCTTCATTGATGACCATACAAAGAAGGTATGGGTCTATTTTTTAAAGAATAAATTTGATGTATTTGATGCATTTTGAAAATGGTTGGCTTTGGTGGAGAATGAGACCGGATTGGAGCTTAAGTGCTTGAGATCTAATAATGGCGGTGAATACTATGATAAAGAGTTCCAGAAATTCTGTGCCTTGAGAGGGATTAAGAGGGAATTTATAGTTCCTAGAACACCACAGTAAAATAATGTTGTAGAGTTGATGAACTGAATGATCATAGAAAGAGCCAGTAGCATGAGGTTGCATGCAGGCCCCCCAAAGAAGTTTTGGGACGATGCTGTCAATACAGTAGTTTACTTGATAAATCTGGGACCTTTTGCATCCCTAAGTGAATGGATTCTCGAGGAGGCCTGGGCAGAAATGAGGTGAAACTGAACCACCCCAAGATATTTACTTGTTCATCCTATGTGCATGCTAATGCAATATCCAAAATTAAGCTTGATGCAAAGGCAATCAACTCTATATTTATTGGATATGGTGTGGGCAAGTTTAGTTATAGATTCTAGGACAATCAAAACCAAAAGGTTATCAGAAGCAGAGAAGTCACTATTAATGAAAGTGATAGGTACAAGGATTGTATTGGAGTCAAGATAGATTCTGAAGTTGCTTTAGATGATGAGTCCATATACATAGAAGTTGATGACAGCATTGAGCCAGATGAACATGCATGAAGATACTCAGGAGGGTGTTGATATTGAACCTTAAATACCCATGTTGTGGAGATCCACAAAAGTCATAAGGCCGCCATAGAGGAATTCTCTTTTCTTATTTTATATCTTGCTAACGGTTGGTGGTGATCCAAAAAGCTTTGAAGAGGTATTTCAAGTTGAAAATTCAGTCAAGTGGGAGGCTTCCATGAATGATGAAATGGCATCACTCATGTCAAATGGGATATGAGAGTTGGAAACTCTGCTAGCTGGGAAGGAAGTTCTTCAAAACAAGTGGGTTTATCGGTTGAAGGAAGAATTATATGGGAGTAAATGATACAAAGTGAGGCTATTTGTAAGAGGTCTCTAGTAGCAGCATGTAGTTGACTATAGAGAGATCTTAGCCTTTGTGAAGATGACAACCATTCGGGTTGCAATAAACATTCGGTAAATGGACGTCAAAACAGTGTTTCTTCACAAAGAGCTGGAGGAGGAGTTCTATATGCAATAGCCAGAGGGGTACAAGGGTCAATAGAAAGGAAAAGTTGAGCTAGTGTGCAAGCTCAAGAAGAGCCTCTATGCCTTAAAACAAGTGCATATGCAATGGTACAAGAGATGCCAAATGGATTACTATTGATATATAAATTAGAATAAGTCCTCCTATATTATTTTGTTGCTATGTGTGGATGATATGTTTATTGTAGGATTAAACATGGAGGAGATAAGAATGCTGAAGGAGCAGATATCTAGGGAGCTTGACATGAAATACTTGGGCTTAGCCAAGCAGATTCTTGGGATAATAATTAATAAAAAGAGAAGTGCAAGAAATATAAAGCCATATTAGAAGAACTATATTGAAAAGGTGCTAAAAAGATTTAATATGAGCAAGGAAAAGTCAGTGGGCACTCTCCTAGCAAGTCACTTCAGTTTATTAAATGATCAGATGCCAAAGTCTGAATAGGAGAAGGAACAAATGCTGAAGGTTTCTTATGCTTCAATAGTTGGGAGCTTGATGTACGAGATTATCTACACAAAATTGAACATTGCACATGTAGTGGAAGTAGTTGGCAGATTCATGGGAAACCCAAGAAAATACCATTGGGATGTGGTCAAGTGGATTATGAGGTATTTGAAAGGTACAGTGGGCATAAGACTTTGCTCTAGTTGGCCTGACATTTCCTTATATGGCTATGTAGATTTAGATCTTGCAAAAAATGTTGATAGTCAGAAGAGCACTACTAAATTTGTGATTATATTGGGAAGTGCAGCAGGGAGCTGGATCTCTTGGCTACAAAACATTGTTACTCTATCTACCATGGAGGCAGAGTACGTTGCCATCACTGAGGCTAGTAAGGAGATGCTTTAGCTAAAGTGTTATGGAAAAATTGGGCATGGAGCAGGAGGGTGTGAAGCTCCAAAGTGAAAGTATGACTATTATTTATCTAGCGAATAATATAGTATTCCATGCTAGGACTAAGCACGTACAACTTCAGTTCCATTTCATCAGGACGTTATTAGAAGGACATGTTAGATTAGAGAAGATTAATACTTCAAAGAAACCCGCTGACATGGTTACAAAAGCAATAATTGTGGAGAAATTGAAGCTATGCGCTGCTTTAATTGGATTTGGTACATGAGAGAGAGAGGCTGTGAGCCACACCACATTTTTTATAGAGGTTGAAGAAGACAATGAAGGATTTAGGCTTGAAGAGAGATAATTCTAAAAGGTCTTCAAATGGGGGATTGATATATTGTGGAGACCAGTTAGGTCATAATAATGCTCTGGTGAACTTTCAAGAGGTTTAGAGGTGATACGGAACAAAGTTGCAAAATTCAGCAGCAGCAAGACGCCTCAACGCTCCATGGTGCGCCATAGTATGCCAAGGCGCCCAACACTCAAAAGGAAGATGCCTGTAGCGCCCTGCCCTGTCACCACGCGCAAAAGAGATAACTTAACTAATTTGGCGGTGGAGCAGTGTGCTACTTGGGAAGGAATTCCACATCTTCCAAATATATGAGAATAAAACACTAAAGGCAGCTGACTCAACCTAAAGAATGGTTGATAGCTAATACTTAAGATAAGAGTACTATCCTTATCCTAAGTATTAAGTTAATACATACATTGGATTATGAGTCTAAGAAAGAGAAGTTCAATATATGTATAGAAACATCAGCATTTCCAATATGTTGATCACATCACAATACTAAGTATAAGTAATATGAAGACAGAGTGTGGAAGCTAAAGCAAATATCTAGAAACATTAATCATAGAAGCTAAATAAGACATTCACCTCAGAAAAGAAAACAAAACACATCTAGAGTTATTACAAATAATTTATTGAAGTATAAAAGAGAGTTTAAATATTGGAAAATAGCTAGGCAAAATAGTAAAGGCTAGAGAAGAGTCCACTAGTGCTCCATGAACTCCTCCTGGATCTCCTGAGTATCCACCGGATCTAGCTCTACTACTTCTTTGGATCTAGAAAATTGTCGGATCCCAAAAGTACCACACGTTAGACAATAAGTCTAGCACATCGAAAGCTATTCGAAATAATTATAATTATCTATCTTAACATTTAAGTTATTTAAATAAAATTGTAGAAAAATTGTAAAATAGTTGAAAATCTAAAAACAGTTTAAAGTAGAAGTAAAGTAAAACTTAGATGTAAATTGAATATGGAGTGTATGTAAAATAGTAAATAATCTGAATTTGAGTAAGTAATGCTGTAAAACTATGTTGTATGCCACTGATATTATGCATCTAAATATGCTACTATAATGTATTTCATTGGTATGCAACCAAAATATCACTGAACTGCCTGGATATACAGTCTACTATCTACATACATCCTGTTAGGAAATACAGTTTACTGTCATGCCCGAACATCTTGAATTTCTTCTATTGATGTATGAAATATTCCATAATCCATACATAATCATTGATACACATACTCATGCTTATGCTTATGCACATGTTTCTAAGACTACATTTCTTAAATCTAAAAATTCAAAAAAACTGCTTTAAAATTGGATTATGAATCTATTGTCTCTATTGTGTAGAATCCATCTAAATGGATTCTGACTCCTAGCTCTAGATTATTAGGAGGTTTTACTTAGTAATTCAGTTAGAATCATCAACTAGAAAAGTTGTATACATATAGTTGGTATGTTTCCAAGAAGGGTAAATTTAACACTTAGTTTGTTTCAAACTGTGCTTATCGATGCGCATGACGATAAGAGGCCAAACCCAATCACAGATTATTCTCTCAAACTGAGCTGTTAAATATCTTAACTACAAGAATATTGAGTGTTCTAAGAAGGGTGACTTGAGATACTTAGTATTTATTAAACTGTGCTTATCAACACTCTTAAGATTGGAAGGTTTACTCTAAGCATGATTGTAATTACCTAATCCCATAATATAAGACCAATACCCTACAATCCTACTTAGAGTGATTCAACAAATCCTGAAATGCAACTGAAGTGACTCAGCACTATAGATATACACTATCATGTCCAACTAATAATCTAGGTTATAATAGCTCTATTTAATAACCAAGAAGTATCAAAACTATGACTCTTTACTCTAATGAAGGGAATTCTACACAAAGTTCCAAGGATGTGACCAAGAGGTCACTCAATACAGATTACTACCACATAAGAGAAACTCAATGTTATATCACATGGGTCTAAGACCAAGCATATATGGCTAAGAAGGAGCATTTAGGTTCTTACCTCAAGTTTTAACAATAAGATCTTCCTACCTCAATGTCATATCAATTGATAAGGCTTAAAAATTATTGTATTAATACCCTAAGGAAAGATCATAAAGATCTTACACTTCTAATAAGAAAGGATAGTTAAGTCTTATATTTTCACTAATTTTATTCTTTTAAGTTTGAATTGATCAGATCATATCTGATCAACATCTATGCTACAATTATGGAATACAATCAAGAATATTATTAGGAGTTGATCATATCACCAATTAATATAATTTTTTGGTCTTTCTCATGCTATGATTCTTATATAAGTGAAAATTAGGATCTTAAGGTACATGTCCAGATACTAAATCCATGAGTTCTTTAATAAGCTAAGCACTTCTAATTCAATGGTTTAAGATCAATATCAAATCAGATGTATTATTGGAATTATGCAAGTTGAATTTGTCTTTCACTCAAACTTAATTGATTAAGGTAATTAAGGTTTAGATCTTAAACAAGACAAGTTAGGGTTTAACTCCTAACTTAACCAAATCAATATTAATTGGTTAATTTAAGGATCAATGACAAGTGAGTGCATTATTGATGCATTATTGGTGTTCACCTCAAGTTTAAGATCAAGCATTGATTAACTTAAATAATTATTAAGGTTCTTACGGTTAAATATTGCTTAATATTAAGTTAATTAAATCAAGATGTCCAAATCAAAGTTAAAATTTTCTAATATTCATAAGCATCACATTGATTAAAATAATGAGCAATTAAGACTAATCAAATCTTAAATCAAACACAAAAGGGATTAGCACTTGATTATAAATGTAAAGCAATTAAATTCTAAACAATTTAGTTATTAAGTACTACTTGCTCATACAAGCAATCTAAGAATCTAGCATTTTTACTTGGCACAAGATATTCTAGTAATTCTATAAGAGATTTAGAACATGCTATTCATGGTAAAATGGTGGATTTCCTATTGAAATTCACCTACACATTCATACAATGATATATTTTGGCCCCATTAGGGTCATAGAGGCACTAAAATGCGAAAAATCACAAATTCGGGCAATTCCAAACAATTATGGGCACTTTAAGACATTTTTGGGCGCTAAGGCATGATGTAGTACCTTCTAGCCGAAAGATAGGCGCTACGACGTACTGCGGCGGATTTCAATGTTGTGGCTCGCTGCAATGCATTCAGGCACTGCGGCATGCTATGGCACCAGAGTACCTGAGAGCTGGATGCTACGGCGCACTGCAGTGCTCTCAAAACAAGAGTTGGGCGCTATAACACGCTATAGTGCTTATTTTATTGTGGCGCAAGCGCTCCGGCGCGCAGCAGCGCTTTCAGGTGAATTTAAGTGCTGTGGCGCATTTAATTTCATTCCATCAAATTTATATGCCGCTTCAGTGTGCTGTGGTGCGCTACGGCGGCCATGGTGAATTTCAACATTAAACTCGAGCGCTACGATGCGCGTAGCGTTTGACGGTGATTTCGTTTGTGTGAAAACTGTGACTGGTCTCCTTTTGCACTCAAATACTTCCAATTTTGGGCACCTCACGTGTGGTGCCATATACCAATGGAAAGGTTTTTTCGAGACTTTTCCTTTGTTACCTAAATCGGCGTGAACAAGTTCTTCTAATGAGCAAAAATGATGCCCTAGCTACAAGTATAAAAAATTTCACAGTTTATTTTTTGACAAAAATTTAATGGAGGAATGAGCTTCAATCAGATTCATTAAGTCTGATTGAGGCTTGACATTCAACTTAGACTTCATACAATAGCTGCTTAAAATACCATTCACAATATTTTGATAAGTCAATGGAGAGAGTAGCTAAGGAAGAGTATAACAAAAGGGTACCTTGGCCTTGGATGAATGGAGGTAGATCTTAGATTCTTGCAGAAGCTTTGAGGAAGGAGCTCCTTCTTCTTCTCCAGCTACCAGTAAGAGGAGGTAGAGGATTGAGGTTTCTAGGGAAGAGCAAGCTCCAGCTTGATAGCAAAGGAAGGAGGGAGGGGGCTGAGCTCCATTTAAAGGAGGAGAAGAGGATGGCTCTCCGTTGAGCTCTCCCATCAAGTATGGAAGAGAAGAGGGAAGGGCAGGCTCCTTTGCGTGCGCCAGGTGAGGGAGGCGCCGAATGCAAGTATGAGGCCAGCCAGGAGAAAAAATGGAGGAAAAAGGAAATAGGAAAATAGAAATACAAAATAAATATTTATTTCTTTCTAATTTTTATTTTATTAAAAAAAATTAGATTTAATAAACTTGTTCTAAAAAATCCCAAAACTTCACCCCTAGCTAATTTGGGGATGAAAAAATCAATGGCAAAGTCGAATTTTGATTCCAACGATTATTCAATTATTCTATTTTTTGGTGCATTTAAATTCATTAAAATATTAGCGAAAATCCCACAACTTCCAAACATGTCCAAGACATCACCCCTAGTTAATTTGGTGGTAACGATCGCAATGGTAAAGTTGGATTTTGATTTCGAGGTCAATTTAAATATCTCAATTTCTAATTAATTAAATATATTAAAATATTCCAATTATTTGATTGAGCTCCAAATCGCTCCAAATTTTTTAGGATTGGCTCTAATGATAAATAAACTCAATGGAATAATAATTAGGCTATGATTATACTAAGATTAGGCTAAGTAATAACCTAGGGCTATTACAATGCTAGTATACTTGAGACTTGGGCACCGTAGCGCGCCTTAGCACCGAGAACTAGAAACCAAAGAGCAGTAGCATGCTCTAGTGCTAGTCAACCCGAGACACGCATTGTAGTGCGTCGTGGTGCACTATGGCATAGCATGGTTCCAATTACCCAAGACCAGTGAGCTATAGCGTGCCGTCGTGCCTACTACCCGATGCTTGGATGCTATGGAGTATTGTATCGCCTAGTGAAAATACGCTCTAGTTTTGGCATCGCACTAACCAATTTGGGGGCTATTTTTGATAATTTGGTATCCAAATGTTAGCTGGGTACTTAAAAAAACTTATAGAGGATTTTCATATATAATTGTAATTGTTGGCAAGGGCAAGTTAAGTACTTTGGTAGTTCCTGTTAAGAACCCTAAAGGGCTGGCTACCGCTCTCCTTCTTTATCTTAGAGTAAGAACTAGAGTTTGTTATAGAGGAAGAACTCGATCAGGAAGCTGTGTAAGCGATAGATTGTTATTTTTTTTATGAAGGTGAAGATTTTTTAACTATGTAATTCTTTTTTTACATAGTGAAATATTTTGTGGTGTGACTCTGTGGTTTTTCCCATCTATGGGTTTTTCATATAAAATTTTTATTGCTTGGATGCTTGTGTGTGGATTCATGAATATGTGATGTGTTATATAATTTGTGTTCTTGTGATTTTGTTGATTGCTTTGTAGCTATCAACGTAACCCTATCCTCGTGAGCACCAAATCATTTTTGCTACTTTGTACTCTCATTACACAACACACAGGCACTGCCTCAACCATTGGATATGGGCTCTACTCTAGTGGCTACGATCAGATCTACCGTGGATCTAATCTAGTTCTTTGGATCTGAATTTGAAAGTCTATGAGATTGTCCAGATCAATGGATCTGGTTGCCTCATGTTATATGCCAAATAGTGAATTTCTGTTGTTTGGAAATTAACAAATTAAATTCATTATTATTTAAATTATGTCTATCCTATTAATTAAAATTGAGCTACCAAATGAGCTCCAAAAAATCTCAAAAATTCACCTATAGTTTATTTGGGGGTGAGAAACTCAAAAGTGAAGTTGGATTTTTGATTGGAGATCAAATTAATTTTCTTATTTTTCTAATTATCAAAATTGATTAAAATCAATAATCAAATCAAATGGCTTTCAAATGGGCTCAAATTTGCAGGGTTTGCTCTTCATGATATGAGAAGACTAATGGTAAAGTTTTTCGCTTAATTTGGCTAGCTAAAATAAGGTAACAATACTAGGATTATTATAGATTTCCCTTCTTAAAAGAGGTGTCGTCCTCAATGATAAACTGATAAAATAATATTACAATTAACTAGAATTGAAATAAGTGGTACTTTAAGAGACATAAATTACAAAATTAGCTAACGCAATCTCATTTCTTTTAATTGTAAAAGTGGGGGTTTTAGTATACCATTGGCAGTGCAGTATGCTCATTGACTGATTTTCCCTTCAGATTATATATTAGAGTGGTAATAAATTCTACCACTAGGGGAGGCATGATTGCTAAAGCTAAAACATGATATCTAATAAGAATTGGATTTCAAACTCATAAGGGATGGTTAATATTCACTATATCCATAGTTCAACAAAATTGATATTCCCAATTCTATTTCCTAGCCTTCCACAAGTATAACATCTATTTCCATCATGGTTTCACTTATCATAAGGATGAGGTCTTAAACACTTTGAAGACTTGCAGTGACTAGGTTCTATTCTACTTGGTTTCTTCAAGATTTTCTAAGGAAGGTAAGGATATCTTCCTTTGACTCTTCCGCACTTGGTGGTGCTATATCAATCTTGCACCCTGCAATATTTTTGCAAAATTATCATGGTTAAGGGATACAAGATGGTCCTTAATTGAGTCCTTTAGTCCTTTGAGGAAATGGCTACATCTAGCTTCTTCAGTTTGTACCACATTAGGAGCAAAACTTGATAATTTCCAAAATTCCATCTCATAAGAGAGAGCGGTCTTGTTTCTTTGAGTCATTTGAATCAACTCATCTTCAATTATAGTCTGGGCAAGGGGTGGAATAAATTCCTCTTTGAATACTTCCTCGAATTTATCCCATGGGATCTTCTTAGCATCAACTCTTGCAAATCATGTCTTCAACTCACTATCCCACCAATATTTTGCTTATTTAGTAAACATATGCATGGTAAGATGGATTACTTAACTCTTGGGGAATTTAAGATTGGCCAAATCTTTCTCAATAACTTTGAGCTTGTTAGCTGCTCCAAGAAGTGAAGTAAGCCCATGGAAGGTTAGGGGATTTAGCCTAAGGAAGTCTTGGATGAAACCATCAACCATTAGAGTAGGTGTGGGGTGAGGGATTACATGGATAATCTGAGGGACATGAGGTTTAAAGGCTCTTTCAGTTGCTTGAGTCTGAGTTTCTTCAAGGATCTTCATCATCTTTACCCAGGTTTTGATTTCTTCAATAACTGATGAACTAGAAGTTGTTGTCTTGTTGACTGATGCAAAATGAGTGTTCGACTCGGGATTCATTCTAAGTCATAAAGGAAACAATTTAGAAGCAGGAAAAAGAAATCTTAGCATTAATACTAAGTTTAGGAACAATCCTTGAAAATACTAGAAGCATATGATAAAGGAAGACTACTACACTATTATCAAGCTTACACATTCATTTATAGAATTTAGTAAAGAAAAGGATTTTAAAGTCTTAAAAGATAGGTGGATGATAAAACTTTTGAATCCCACAAACTCTCTCATAATAAGCACGGCTCTGCCACTCTTCAGCGTAGTCATCAAAAAGTTAATATAAATCCTTGAAATGATTGGGATCTGGAGTCTATGGCATGGAAGGTTTCAGTCACTTGATAAATCCACTCCTTTGCCAATTGAGGAAAACAATCTCCCCTGAACACAGATGACTTGAGAATCATGTTAACCACAGTAATAGCCATGATAATTAGAATATCTGATTAGAAAAAAATTAGGATCCTGGGATAGTATAAAACTAGGTTAAACTAAACACACCGTTAATTATAGTATATTCTTATGATCATAATGCCTAAGTTTGGGAGCAATCTAGATAATAAATATTTCTGAATTAATTTCTAAATATTTAATATTTAGAAAGATTTAGAAAATAAATTACAAGTCCAAATTCAATAATTTTAGTATCATTAGATTAAGAATTTTAGTAAATGGCTATATAAAAGTTTCACCAAAATTGGAGCTTTGAATTGACCATAATTAATTTTTGAAGTTCTAATCTGCAAAAATTAATATAAATTAAAATATAGCTCTAAATAGAGTAACTTTTGTAAGTGTGTACTCATCTCATCAAGATACACCTCCTGGTCAAGTTTAGTTAAGTTACATTACTTCTTAGTAAGTTTCTTCCTCGCTAAGTTATCCTTTATTCAATAGCTTCTTAAGTGAGGTACTAATTCCTTAATTAAAATATCTTTCTTTCCTTTTATAAATAGGACCCAACCCCCCCCCCTCCCTGTTACTCCACATAAACATCTTTTCCTCTTCCTTAACTCAAATTGCCTCCCTTCTTCTCCAACCACCTTTAACAGCCACCTCTCTAGTCTACAGTCTCCTTCCTTGACCTCTGCATCCCCTCCTCGGCAGCAATTTAGCTTCTCTTATTGCTTCCTTCCTTTATAAAAAGGACCTATAAACCTTCAACTATCCACAACCCCTCTTCTCCTCCTTCACTAGACCACCGCCTCTCCCTCCTCCCCACCTCGTCTAGGACTGCCAACCTCCCCTTCCCTCCTATATAAAAAGAACCTTAAGCCTTATCCTTTCCATAAGGCCCTTATCTTCCCTCCACTGAGCCAATCCCCAACAACCTATGCCGACCTCAGTCAGCTATAAAAGATCCCATCTGGACGAGGAAAAAGAAAAAAGATCTTCTTTGAATAAGGAAAAAGAGAAGAGAGCCCCATTAAATAAAGAAAATGAGAAGAGATCCCCTCTAAATGGAGAAAAAGAGAAGAAAACTCTTATGAACGGGAAAATAATAAAAGAAAAGAGAGAAAGAGAGAAAATAAGTAAAAATTTTGAAAGAAAATAAAATAAATAAATTTTAACTATTATTATTTTTACTATTATTATTACTATAATTTTTACAATTTGGAATTATCTTATTTTAATTCAGTCATTTACTTATTATTATTATTATTATTATTATTTCTGCAATTTATATTTCTATCATTTTAACATAGTCAGTTTCTTTTTATTATTTTTATTATTATTATAATTATTATTTTTGCAAATTTTCATTTCTATCATTTTAATTCAATAATTTTATATTTATTATTATTATTATTATTATTATTACTATTATTATTATTATTAATATTACTTTTATTATGAGTATATTTATTATTATGTCTATTTTCATCTATTTATTATGTCAATTTTATTAAATCATCATAATAATTTTATTATTATCGATATTTCCTTATAACATAAACTTTAATACCCGTCTAATATAAAAATTGTGCAATCAGTCCTTTGAAGCACAAAAACCAAAGAGTCATCTAGACAAACTAGCAGAATTATTAACTTAAGTAATTCATAATTGCATGTATGCAAATTTTAAGAAGCTTTACATCAAAATTACTATATTTGAGCCTACATTTCTTTTTGTATAAAATTATAATTATTTCATTAATAAGTGCCAAGTGCTATATAATCTACAAAACTTTATCATGACAGCTTGCGTATGTCTATGGTGAAAGTCTTGAAGGAAGTTTGAAATTGACATGTTAACAAGATTGGCTCACTAGTAACACATGATGAAATAAGGAGGGATTTAGCCCACTAGGAAGGGGCTATAGATCCAGATGAAAGACTCACCTATTCCAAGATTAAAGTACAATTACTGACAGGTAGTTGATACTTTCTTAAAATTACTTATGATTTTGGAAATAATAGGGAGGTGGGTCTCTTAACACCTAGCAGTAATAGAAAAGCATGGTGTTATCTAAGAGTCTGTACGATTAAGAGCATGACACAAAAAGCTAGGGATAAAAATATAAAATTTAATTACTTTTTATTTAATCAAAACTATGCTACTTATTTTGATAATATCTATTATTACAAAGTTGAATAAACTTTCATTTTCATTCGATGCAAGCTTCATTGAATAACATTGTTGTTTATTTTAAACCTCACAGGATGCTAGTTTGTATTTCTTACTGAACTTTTATATACTCCAATTTGAATTGGTAAATTCAGTGGTTTTTAGGAATTGAAAATGAGTAAGAGGAGATACTACACAAGAATAGTAGCCAAGAAGTGAGATGGAGCACAAAATAAAATTTAATATCTTTTATATAAATAATGGAATCCTCTTTAGAATATAAATATGTCATTTTGGCTTTGTAAATACTAACTTTTATTGATTAATTAAAATTATATTTTTCTATTATTTAAATGAAATTTAATGTTTGGAAATTCCTAGCCTTGATCCACAGCCATCACAAGCACGTCCCACTATCAGATGATACTCCAAAGTAAATTCTTCCATACTTGTGTCTGTTTTGATAGTCTACATCCCATAATTGGAAGAACATCTTTGTATAATAATCTAGGTCCGATTCATAATTATCCATCAAATTTAAGGTTCTGATAGTCTCCATCTAATTAAAGTGCACATACATTTAATTAATAAATCGCATATCACATTAGTTATTTATAATATTTAGGTAAGTAGTGCACTAAAAAAAAAAGAAATAGGTACTAAAATATGAAAAAGACTTAAAATTAAGAAAGAAAGAGTAAAAGTACTCATAGAAGGTTGCTCTAGATTGCACAAAATATATAAGAAAGAAACAATATCTAATAACTAAAAACATGTAAGTAATAGTAAAAGTAAGGCAATGTAAGGATAAATGAGAGTAAAGAAAAATATATACATTTCAAGTAAAATGATGTAAAAACTAAAGAATGTAATACTTGAGTAGTAGGAAATACAGAACAGTGAACTAAAGTAAAATTCATTCTTTAAAATTGAGTAAACATAATCATAAGACTATGATAAGCCATTCACAATCAATAAGATTGAGAGAAATGTAATGTTAAGTTATTTATCTTATTTAAGGTTTTGTTTTGCAAGTACATTACATAACAAATGAGGAGTTAAGCACGTCTACTTAACCAAGAGTGGTAGGGTTCTCATAACACACCCACACACCCCCTCTAGGATATGTGTGGTCTCCAGATCACTCAATAGCTTACCCTAGTTTGAAAAGCCACCACATAAAGCCCAATATTTAAAGTTTTAAGGTTTTATTTATGCACAACATTTTAATAAATGTCTAAGGTTTTAATCCCAAAGCATTGCACATTCAAAGAGTTCAAAATTAATTGTAAATCATGTTGTAAACATTATTATCTAATTTAGCAGTCTACCTTAATGATTGAGGCTAATTAAGACACAATTTTACTTAGACATTATCAATCTCTAAGATTTTGAAAATAGTAGTTTAATTAAGTATTATTTAGATGAAAGTTTTTATTTACAATTTAAATTCCTAGCCTAATTATAGAACTACTAGCTACTATACCTTCTAATTCCTAAGCTACTAGGTTTAGACCAGTGCTAGCGTTCTCAACTAGAAAGTTAGCTTGATGATTTACTAAACCTTGAGTCTAAGAAGACTATTTAGGTTTTGTAATGACTCAAATTAGGTAATCCAACCCAATATTAGGTGTTACTATAGTACTTAATACTAGATTAGTAAAACTTAACCCACTATTAAGTACTACGGGGAGTCAAAGGTCTCTAAAGAGGAAAACCAACTGCATAGTAAAAATTAAATATAAACCTTTCCAGCCATTCAGAGAAATATAAAAAAAATAGTACAAAAAAGTATAGTAAAGCATTTAGAGTTATTTAAATTATACAAACATTTATACGTAATGACATTCATCCTCATGGGATGCAACAATAGAAGAAAGATAGCGGAAAGTAAAAGTCTTCAATCAGTAGCTACTGGGTTTGATCTACCTCAGATACAATATCTACTATAAGCTCCTGATCTACCATATTTGGTATTTAATATGGTATGACATGACAGACTGTAAATACATGTCTGCGCTTGCACGCAAGTGTACGTGGTCTAAAGTAATAAGTGGAAAGTGTGACTTTCCGGGAATTTATCGAACCACAGAGAATTGGTTGATTTGGCACTAAAGTATATCTATTCTCACTAATGTTTTGAAGCTATAGTTTATATTGGTTGGTTGGTCTAAAAATTAGCACGAATATTCACTAAGTAAATAACAAGTTGTAAAGAAAGAGGAGAGTTGGGCCCATCCCACATACAATGATATAATACTTGTGTGGAATTGTTTCTCAAGCTTTATCATTTAGTTTAATTGAAATCAAGTGCACATTATTGTCCTTTAGTCTAGCTCAAAGGCTTACAAGTTCAAATCTCGTGCACAAAATGAACTCACATTCGGTTCTAATTTAGCACAAAGCTTCTTGTAAGATTCTTGAGAATTAAAGGTAATTCATTTTCTCCTTATTTAAGGAGAGTATAAATTTTCTTAAATCTTAAGATCTCACAAGCATTTATTTTCCACTACGAGCATCACTTTGCATCTCATATAGTTGAGATGAGAGAATCACATGTTGGGCTCAATGACTATGTCACTTAGTTCATGATCACTCAACACTTCATTTCTCAATCTCAATTATGTGGAGCTAAGGAGCTCAAATAGTGGGTCTTAACATCACTTGCATCAACTACTTGGTTGAGCTTAGATTGAGGTGCATTGAGCTCAAGATCCTTCTCACATGGTTCTAAGTGTCCATGCACTCAAAATCTAGCATCCTACCAAAGGTGAGCTAAGGAGCACAAGACTATTAGATCTTGGATTCTTTAGTTCTTTTCTTATAAACACATCAAGATTAATTTGATAAAAATTTCTTAGTAAGGCATTTAAATCACAATTACATCATGCTTAAGGGAAAACATTCACACAATAATATTACATCATGCAAAATGAGACTTCATCCTAACCCTCCCCAAGGGGAATTTAGCTACTCATCACACAAGAAAATGAGGAAATACATAGCAAAAGACCCTTTCATGGTCACTAAAAAGAAAATACAAGATTGAGTTTAGAAGATACTAGGAACGCTCCGTAGAAGTTCTCCGGGATTCTTCTTCTCCTTCTAATTACCTTCTCCTTAGGATGCTAGTGCTGCCTTCTTCCTCTTCTCCCTTTACAAAAAGCTTGCTTTGTCACCCTTGGGGAGTTCTCTCTTTCTTTGGCTCTCCTCTTTACTTAGGAAATTCTTGCTAAAATTGTGAACCCTCCTCTAGTCAAGAGGAGGGGTATTTATAGAAAGGGGGGGGCTGCATGCTCCTCCTCATAAGCAACCAAATTTCTTCTTTAAAAATACTGAATTCATCATTGCATTACTTTTTAATTTAGGGTGAGGTGACAATAATCCCATTTTTTAAGCCACGCATCACCTCAAAGCCTTACAAAAATGGTTGCTACAGGATATGGTGGCTGGAGATAATATTCAGGATAGAGGTCATGTCTCCAGCCACATTAAATGCTCTGACTGGAGAAAAATTCAACGGGCCGCTGCAGTGCGCTATAGCGCGTTGTAGCGCCCAGTAGCATGCTACTCCATGCCTTGGTTCCAAGCAATTATAGCCAAGTCCTCCGCTGCAGACCGCTGTAGCGTGCGACCGGGCGCTGGAGTAGGCAATTCTGCGAAAAACACTGTTCAATTAGTTCTTTTTCCCGATTGTATAGAAATACTTCCGCGGCCGACCGCTGCAGCGCGCGACCGCGCGTTGTAGCGGGGAATTTCACAAAAAACACTGTTCAATTAGTTGGGCAGCCCGAATTATTTAGCCAAGTCTTCCGCGGCAGACCGCTGCAGCGCGCGACCGCGCGCTGTAGCGTGGAATTCCGCAAAAAACACTATTCAATTAGTTGGGCAGCCCAAATTATTTAGCCAAGTCTTCCACGATACACTGCGGCAGCGCGCGACTGCACGCTGTAGCGGGAAATTCTGCAAAAAATACTATTCAATTAATTGGGGCCTATTTAATAAGGTTTAAATGTTTCCACTATAGCCCGCGGCGGCACGCGACCGCGCGCTGCAGCGCACTGTAGCGGAATAGTTTGTTATATTTTTTATAAAATTGCAGAAATGCCCTAGAGCTCCTTTGGAATCCATTTCCTGAAAAATATATATAAATTTGATTTAGGAACAGCAAAAATATCTTAAATAAATGAATTTTCCCCTTTATTTTAGATGTAATTTATGGATTCATCCTGAGACATCCAAGAAAAGAACAATAAGTGATTAGACTTAACAAGTCTAAGTACATTTTAGGGCAACTAATCTAATTTAAGTTTTAAGTGGAATCAAATAAGCCATTGACAATTGTTTAAGCAAAGCACAAAGTAGTAAAAAGGGAAGCAAAATAACGAGTAAAAAGCGATACAAAGAAAACTAGTGACAAACTGCATTAAATATATAAGTAAGGAAAAGAAAGTACATCTACACTAATAAGTGTATATTAAAAGCAGTAAGAAATATGTACAAATGGATATATGCTAAGTAAAAAAAGAGGAAGAAGTGTAAGCATACATGTAAGTGATAACAACATACTCTACAAGTAAATAAGTAAAAGAACTATAAATATAGGTGAACCTAAAATAAATGCAAATAAGGAGATTCTCAATCTCAAAGATTGAGTATACAGTAAAAGAAGTCATAAAGGATTGAGTAAGCATAGTAAGAAGACTATGACTCACAATCAAGATGATTGTGAGAAATATAAGAATAATTATAAAGGATTGTAAAATATCAAGTTATTTATCTTATAATCTTGTTCTGTGGGCATAGAAACAAGTGAAGAGTCAAGCATGTCTACTTAACCTAGCAAAGGGGCTTTCCCATAACACACACATTCCCTATCTAGGATATGAGAGGTCTCTTTTTGCGCCATTTTTTGCTCTGGCATATTCTGCCATATGAAACCCTAAAGTAAATGTTATAAGTATAATGTATGCACAATGTCTTTATGAATGTATTCAAGGATTTAGTCTCAATGTGCAGCTGCAATCAAGGATGTTCAAAGCTAATTATAAACCATGTGATATCCATTATTAATAGACCTAAATTTCGTGTATGCACTTGCACGAAAGTGTACGTGGTTCGAAGTGATAATTTGGAATGGTAAGTTCTGGATTTATATCGTCCACAAGGAATGGTGGTTTTGTTACTAAGTTTTATCTATGTTTAATAATATTTAGATAATTTGTATTTTGGCTTTGGTGTGGTTCTTAATCTAACAAAGCAAATATTAAATTTAAGATACTATTTAATTTAAGAAGAGAGAGTTGGGGATTCATTATGTGACTCCTAAGGACTCAGTGTTGTAATCATGTCATTACAATTCATAAGCTAATTTTACTATGCCTAATCAATCAAGTGAACATTGCCTTCCTTAGATTGGTCCTCTAATTCCAATAAATTCAAATCTAGTGCATACGGAGATCACCCTAAGGGTTCTACTTCAGCACAAGATTCTTATGAGATCCTAGTTAGTTTAATTTTGAATTCCTATGTTTACATTACCAAAACATTCTTTTAGTTCAATGGATCTCACAAGCTTTGATTCCCACCAGTCAGTGTCGTCTGCTACACATGTAGTTTAGCTAAGGGAAAGGATTCATCAGACCCAATTGATTATGTCACATCATCCATAGGTGTTCGATGATCTCTCCCTCCTTCTACTTTGCTGAGCCACAGAGCATGATTGGAGGGGGCTTGGATCACAAGCTTCAACTTCTCAGATGAGCTGAAGGAGTTGTGCTAATGGGCTTGAGAACATGTCACATAGCTCTCAGCTCTATTGCACTCACTCCTTGCTCTAATCCAATATGTGAGCATTGCAGCACAAGTCTTTTAATGTCTTATACAAAGATTTTCATTACATATGTAGTTTATTAAAGACTTACATTTGATAATTCTTCTAAGTATTCAATAAAAATTTAGCTCAAACTTTATTCATTGTAAATTCAACATACAACACCATACACTTTACTCAGCACATAATCACAACCCAAACCTCTCCAAGGACGGTTTAGCCTTCCATTATAGTTTCAAGATAGCAAGAGATATAAAAGAACATGAACCTTGACCTTGATTCACAAATAAATAAAACAAGATATGGATTAGAAATAGTACTAGGAATAACCCCAAATTTCAAGGGTTCTCTTGGTTCTTTCTCTTTCCTTCTCTTCCATTCTCTAAGTTCCTTTGCTTCTCTTCCCCCTTGAACTTGGAAGGTCATTCTGAAATTTCTTCACTGGAGAGTTCTCCTTTTCTTTCCCCCAACAGCTTATATATTGGATCAAAAAATGTCAAAATTGGGAACCCTTCTTTAGTTTCAAAATGTTGTTTATATAGGGATTCCTTCAGCCTTGTGCTTAAAATATGCCTAACCCTTCCTCTTTCTTGAATTAATGGCAAGACATTTAATATTATTCTTTTATTCCTCTTGGATATAGTAGGATTTTTTGCTTTTGTAGTTTCCAAATGGTTGGAGAAGGCCAATGGTTTGAATATTCGGCTTTCCCTATGCTGCCATTAATGCCTTGACCTGGGAAAAACTACATCAGTCGTTGTGGCGCGCAGCAGCGCACTATGGCGCACTGTAGTGATTGCACCTTATTCCTACTATGCATGGCTCCAAACATACTATTTACTGGGGATTAACCGTAGCATACTATAGTGGCCTCATTCGAAACAGTGTTCCGCTGCAGCGCGCAGTAGCGAGTCTAGTTAATTTAGATTCTCACCACGGTGTACTTAGGAGGTTTGAGTTTCAAATTCACTATTCAATTAATTTTTCCCTTTGATTTATATAGTTTATCTGAAATGATGTTGCGGCCCGCTGAAGCGCACTGGGGTGCACTGCAACAGGTTCCTTCCAAGTTTGAGTTTTATTTTAGCAGAGCCTAGAGTGCTGTGACGCATTGGAGAGATTGATATTTCAAATTTTACTATTCAATTAATTTCCATATAGTTCAAAATAATATTCTGGAATGTCTTCGTGGGCCACTGTGGCGCGCTGCAGTGGTTCTCATTCCATGCTTGCAGATATGTGTCCATGTGAGCCATATTCAGTAGACCGCCATGGCCCACAGTGGCACACTGTGGTTCGCCACAGCAGTTTTCTTCCAAAATTTTTCATTTTGCTCCAGATTGTCTTTTCTCCAGCTTTCTCCTGAATATCATTGATTTTATTTCAAATTATGCTTGTTCATGTGATGATTGTATGTTTTTCTTCCTTTATTTTACTATAAATCTTGGATTTATCACCCCCATACTTAAATTATTGCTCATCCTTGAGTAAGCTCAAAGTGTATTTTTTGATTTTTAAGATTGTGGATTCAATGTTGGATGTCAATGTGAAGTTCTATGTCACTTATTATTGCTTAATTCCAGGTGATTTATAGATATACAACCACTATCATCTTTCAAATTTAGGTTCCAAGCCCATCTCACTTTCACGAGTCTCCAATCTAAAATAATTGAATGACAATTTCTTCATTTAGGGGGAGATAGTTTCCTTAGGAACCCCAAACTCTAGCTGGGCAATAAATGAGTAACAAGAATTTTGTGCAATGTGTGCTCCTTCTTACAAATCACAAAGAACAAATCATATTTCTTAGAAGAGATTTTTTTTTTTATCCCTGATTCTATTTTTGATTTCTCTTTTTAACTCATTGGAGAGATATTTTTCTTCATCCCCGTTCAGTTCTTTTTATGATCATGAAGTCCTATAGAAGCTAAACACACTCAATTGTTCACTCGATTTCTTGCTCATTTCTAGTTTTGGTTCCTTAGGACTCCCCACCCCCACACTTAAAACTTTAGCATGTGTTCAGTTAAAATCTTTGGAGACTGAGAAGTTAGTTAGGTTTTTCACCTTGATAAGGAAGCTTAGTGTGTTGTCATTAAATTTAATTACCCTTGGTTAGGCACAATTGGTGACTTAGGTTTTATATATGACTTGTTATTGAATCCATAAAAAAAAACTTTCAGAAAATTAACTTGCAAACTCAGCAGCATCTTAGGAGGGTTCAAGCAATCCAAGATTTATTAATTGAAAAACAAAACAAAGAAATCATAATATAAAAATTAAAAACTTAAAAAAAAATAGAAAAATAGAAAACAATACAACATATCAATCATTTTTCTCTTGATCTTCTTCTTCCTCTTCGTCAAAATCCCGATAGGTGTAGTCCGCTGGCCATTCTGTGTCTGGGATGGGTTCACCAACAGAGGGCTGTGGCAGCCGAGATCTGTTCGGTCCTCCATGCAATCTCTATTCTTGGAACATCGTTCCTAGAGCATCATGGAATTCCGTCTCTAATTGGCACTACCGAGTGACTTCTGTTTAGAAGAAGCGCATGTCCCACGCCATGGCTACTCCCAAGTCCCTTTGATGAGCATACATCTGCATCATCATCTGATCTACTATGGTTTGCCTGGTGGAAGTTGAAGCTTCTCCTTCCTCCCCCATTATCTTTTTGGCCCGCACCCCCTCATGGGTGCGGGTGCTCAAACTGGTCAGGTCTAGAGGAGCACGGGGATGGATCGCGACATCAGAAGAGAGGATCTTGACTCCTTGATCCTCACACAAACTTGAAATGAGTGACCCGAATGCTAATGCAGTTCAAGGCCCAGTCAGGGCATTCCAGAGTTGCTCCATGATAATATCTCCAGGCTGTTGAAGAGAGCATAGGAGCAACGCCCTATGCTGAGTCACCTCGATGAGATGCCCAAATGGTATTACAAAGCTGGAGATGAACACATGCCAAGCATTGCTAGACTCTGTGAGATGTGCCTGAGGAATGCTGGCAAAGTTCTCTCTCGAGCCCTCATCAGTGTGGGTGATTCACTGGCAACAGCAGCTGGGTCATATTGTGACCTTGTGAGGTTGAGGTAGGCACAATCCTCTACTTCTCTTAATAAATATAAAATTTCAATTTTCCTCCTCCCAAACTCCACTCCCTTGCCCTAGATAGTGATTCTATGCCCTGAAGCATTGATTGTGTTGGCGTAAACCTCCTAAAATATGGCAAGGTAGGTTGCGTTTCAGGGACTCACTAAGTGCTCCCATCCCCTGTTCATGATTTGATCCGAGTTCATAGGGTAGGGGAGTCTGACTCCTCATTCGGGGATTAGTTTATGCTTTGATGTTACCTGGTTGAACCTTTGCTCGGCTTTAACCAAGGTGAATATTTTCTTATTGTAGGGGCCATCAGAAGCTGAGGCCCCTTCTCCTTGGGTTTCCCTCCTTTTTCTTCTTGGAAGACATTTTAAAGAGGAGAGTTGAAGGATTTTGAAAGTAGAAATCTGAATTTTAGTCTTAGACAAGGGTGAAATTCTCTCCTCCTCAACCTAGGCATTTATAGCCAAAGATTTCTGAAAGTTCTTACAAAGGTAATCACATTCAAAGCATGATTAAGGATAGTCAAAAGCTGTTTTAGTATCATGCAATGAATGTGACCATAATTCAGCCTTAAATGTGTGGAAACAATTAGCTTTTGCAACATTATATCTAGGTTTTAAGTTCCAAGGTGCGCTGTAATGCAATTGACTGTTCGGGGAATCTCAAGCAGTTAAAGCAATTTACAGCTGGGCGTTAGTCATCGCGGCGTGCTGTGGCGCGCTATAGCGCATTGGGACTTGGCAACATTCAAGTGTGCATAAAATTTGCCACAGCGCACTGTAGCAGTGAAATCTGCTATGGCGTGCTCTGGCGGCTGAATCCGCTGGGGCGCGCTGTGGCTTAAAATTCCAAGACTGCGCGCTCCAGGGCCTTCGAAAGCAAAAAAATTTCTGACTTTCAAACTGCTTCCAAAATAATTCAACTCAAATTGAGGTTGCTTTATTTCTAATGACTACTCCTAAGTTCTTAAATCAAACAAAATGTAAATTGGGTTGCCTCCCAAGAAGCGCTTAGTTTAATGTCGTCATCCTGACACGTTTAGGATTTCGGGGGCCCTGTACTTTCCGCAGCGATGCTAATACTGATATTAGCATAATCACGGGGAGTACGGTGCTCCAATTGTGGCAAATCCCCAACTTAAGTAAAGTCAGGTAGGACCCAACCTACCTTAAGCCAAGGACTTATCACCTAGAATTATGAACATACATCAATACAAATCAAAGTAGCGGTAGCAAGAAATAGTATAATATAACATCCACATCACAACATAGTATAAGAGAGTGAAAGAAACAATAACTCAGATCAAATGCAGAAAAGTAAATACATCCAGAGTTTAATTATTACAAACTAAATTAAATGAAAGTAAAGATCTCTCAAAACCTCACTATAAGAAAGAAAATCTAACTAAGCAGCAGCGGGAAGGTTCTCCTTCTGCACCAGCTCCTCTCCTATAGCACTGCCTATGAACAGCTCTAGATCTGACATTTGTCAGTAGCACAAATGCCAGCGCCCCAGCCAACAAAAGTAAAAGGTTACAGTTAGACAATTGTCTGAGTACATTTCAAGTTATTTAAGTGAACTAAATAATTAAGATATCACATTTAAAAGTCTTAAACATGCAAGCATTATAAGGTGCTCCAAGCTACAAAGAATGAGGTAGACATAAACTAATCATTTATAGCTAATCAACAAGTATGTAAAAATAACATACAATGCAGCAGCTAAACACGGTGAGGCTAAAAGCGAAGTAATTGTGGCTACCAAAATAAATTTGATCCTAACATGCTTATGATCACATGGATACATGCTGAGTATATAAATAACACAAGTACTAAAATAACATACAATTCTAGCATCCTAAACATACAAATATTTAATAACTAAATAGTAAGAGCATATATACAAGCATATAGATTTAATTTGAAAAGGCCATTGAGACATGTGGCAAAAGTAAGCTAAGTACGTGAATGAGCAAAAAGTAAAGCTACTGAAACCTGTGGCAAAGCAAGCCAAGAACTAAAGTAAGGCCACTTAAGCATGTGGAAAAGCAAAATAAATGCTAAAAACTAAACTGAAGTAGGAGTAAGCCTAAGACATAGTACTGCCATAACAAAAACAGGCCATACGGAACCTCTGAATTGAAAGTTCAACATGTATCCATCCTAGGCATCCGCAGAGCTAGGTCCGAGTTGAAATTATAGAATAAGACATGTATCCATCCCAGACATCTGCAGAGCTAGGTCCGAGTATATTCTATAATAAAACTAAAACTGAAGAGGCAGACTAAGCTAGGACATACTCTACTAATTGAAAGCACTGAAAGAACTGAATGAATGTTATGCTTTTTATATATTAGCTTAGGATGTATCTCCCATATCCTAAATTTACCTATTATGCTCAAAGAACAAGGCTCAATTTTCAATGTGTGTAAAGCAATAAAAGTCAAAGTAAGAAAGAGACTCAATCTATACTTATGTGATTTTTGTTGTTGTCTAATTTATCCAAATCTAACTATTCTGAGAAGATACAAGTTTAGGATCTCCAATATCTAGCTATCGAGTATAATCCCAGATTCATGACCTTAATGTTAGCAATAGAACTTAACATGTTCTAATTCATAATCATATGATGACTATAAAGATTAAAATAGATAAATCAATGACTTACTTGTTATTATTTCCTCTCTTAACCCAAATCTTGATTAAGTAAATCAAGATTAAGGATTCTGGATCCAAACTCCACTTTGGTGTTCAGATCCTGAATCCAAGGGAATATCTTAATAAGGATCTAGGGTTCACACTTAAAACCCAAATTAAAGATAAGAAATCTTATAAGCTGATGGATTTAGAAACTAAGATCTTAATTGAAAGGTCACTCTACTGGTTATAAGATAAAATAATTAATTAAGAACTAAGAATCGAAGATCTATATTCAATCTTTAAGATAATTATATTATTCTATAGATTGAATTAATCCTACACCTACCAGGAAGGTTTCAAAAGGGTTAAACAGTTAATCAAGTAAGGAATTCCAAATGAAGGTAATTCAATCCAACTAGAAGATCCAAAGTCCAAAGTCTAAGATCTAAAATTTCAATCACTTAGATCTAACCTAATAAGTCTATGTTTAGGGTTCTTTAAAGCTTTGGCTTATACTTTCATTGAGACTATAATTCATGAACAAGCTTTGGTAGGATAGCTAGGATTAGAAACGTTATCATTAATATTAATTTAATCTAAGTCTTTTATAAAAGCTCTTAAGAGCTTACTTAAGAATTTTAAAGTTTAACACTAGGATTCATTCAAGAAATGCTACCACTTAGTAATTAAAATTAATACATTACATTACTGATTATTATTACTTTAATTGAGAATTCTAAGGTTTAAGGGTACTTAAACACATTTTGGTCAAAATGACCAAAATACCCCTCTTAAGGCTAAAAATGGGATTTTAAGATTTACTCATCCAAATTGATCCAAGTCTATTTTAATGAGTTCCATATTAGTTAATGAAGTAGATATGCACTTATTTTAGGTTTTAGTAACTTAATTACCCTAATTAGCACTAATCACATTTTAAAGCCAATTAAGGTGATTAAGGAAATTGGGCAAACTAGAATGATCCAAATATATTTAAAGGCTCTACTATACTTAAAGAAGCATTAGGAACTAGATTTACCAAAATTAGAGGTTAATCTAAGACTTAATTTACTATCTCAAATTAAGGTAATTAAGGGGTGATTAGCAAAATTATGGATCTTAAATTACTTTTAATGGTCTACATAGGTTCTAGATGGTTTCATGAGCAATCAAAGACCTTAATCAACCTTTTTAGATAATTAATGGATTTATTATAATTTAAATAAAAACAAAGAAAGATTAGGAATTTATTTAAGATCTAACCATTAGATCTTTCATTTTATTTTATATTTTTATTTCTTGCATTTTTTTGATTAAAATGGTATAATGGATTATACCATTTAGATAAGTATTGATTAAATTATTTCATTAATACATTCTGAATGTTTATTTAAAATGGAATCATAGGGTTTTTAATTAAACTTATTTATCCTTTATTTTTCATAAGGAAAATAATTCCTAAATGAATTATTTACCTGGCCCGGATATCAAGCTGCGTGGGTCAGAGTGGGGCCCGACTGGGCTGGCACTGTCGCACCACGTGGGTCTAGGTTGGCCCAGCTTGATGTGCTAGTAGCATCATCCCCGATACCCCCTTCGCAGACAGCCGCAGGAGGGTATCTTGGACCACAAAAATTGCTGCCGATAGACAACACCATGACCAGCATTCAATTGCCACACCTTTCGGAAGTCAAGTCGCGTCAATTGAACTTATAAGCCCTATCTAGGACAGACTAGAATGCTGGGTGGCTACTCCACTAAAACTTCCAATTTTAGATGATTAGGATTCACTGTGAGGGGATAATTCTCCTTACAGAAGCCACTAAACGAACAGGGCTCAATCCCTACACCATCAATGAGGTGAGACTAGTGGAACCCCCAAGGTTTCATAACCTGGGGTGCAGCTGATCGCTTGGTCCTTACTCAGACTCATCAATAGCTCGGTTGCTAGCTCGATCGATCGATACATTGATCAGAGCTAGCTCAAACTCTGGCGACAATCACAACTGGTTTCCTAAGTGGCTAAGGCTAGTTAGACGACATCTAGAGGCTCAATCCAGAGGTATAATGAAGAACTGAACTTAAGAAATTCAGTGGGAGAAGGTTGTACCTTGAACTGGGGAATGGCTGCGATTGATATGAAGGGAGGAGCTTGGAGTTCTCCAGGCAAATGCAGGGACTACGCAAGGGGGTCTGAACGCCAAACCGCACTCTTAATCAGTGGTTCGCAGCTACGGGATGCCGGGCTTTGCCGAGAGCTCCAAATGCTTTAGCTTTGAGTATCAATGGATTTCAGTGAGCAAAGGGGATCACTGAGATGTGCTGAGGGAATTTATAGGCGAGGGGGAGGTCCAGGGGTGGACACCATAGCTAGAAACCAAGGTTCAGGCTTGGGAAGGGACGGAGCCATGAACCTCCACAGTTGGGGCTAGCAGGGCCTCATGACCTGATGAGCTTTGTCCTACCAGAACAGAGAAGATCTTAACGACCGGGAGGCCATGGCAGAGGGAGTGGCAGACCAAGCCGACGTGTCAATTTCGCTCTAATACTCTCTGTCGGATGTGATCTGGGGAAGACGAAGGCCTACAATGATGGATAGGGGCGCGACCGTCTGATGAATCATCAGTTATAACAGAATGGTCCTGATCATCCGACCAATAACGGTTGAGCGCGAGGATCAAATTGATCATCAGATTAGATCTGATAGATCCAACAAGTGATCATGTTACTTAAGATGGGAAGCCAGATGCCGTCTGATCTCATCTCAAAACTGTGGAACGGTTGAGATGAGACGGGACAGATCGAGAGCACGGGTCATTGGATCATTTACGAGAAATCGACGGTCCAGATGGCTCCTGCGGTTTAGAGGCAATCGACCATTGGAAGGAGGGCAGAAATGCAATTTAATATTGTTTCATACCCTTATGTACAATTGAACCAATTTAAATAAGTTACAAAATATGCCTAAATGACCTCCAAAAATTCCCAAAATTTCACCTTTAGCTAATTTGGGGGTGGGGAATTCAAAAATGAACTCAGATTTTAATTTGGAGATCAATTTAATTTTAAGTATTTTCTAGGGCTTAAAAATAGGCAAAAATATTAAAATTCTCAATTTAGCTCCGATTGATCCCAAACTTCTAGGGTTACATTTAAATGACCCATTAAGTCTAATGGAATCAAAATTAGGACTTGGTTTGCCTTAATTAATCTAATTTTAGCTACGGTAACAACTAGGTATTACAAACTCCCCCAATTAAGAACGATGTTGCCCCCGACATCACTCAAGTGAAGAAAGTACTACTAGAATTGAAAGTTTAAAT
The DNA here is from genome assembly GCA_016760335.1 of Gastrodia elata. NCBI lineage: Eukaryota > Viridiplantae > Streptophyta > Magnoliopsida > Asparagales > Orchidaceae > Gastrodia > Gastrodia elata. Next base: position 45,210,638 of record CM028675.1, on the reverse strand, counting down.
GAAATAGATAGGAAAGAAAAGAATAGTACCTGGTTTTCCAAAGAGCTGGGGATATTTATTGTGCATATCCACTTATTTTTCCCAAGTAGATTCTTCTAAGGATCGATTCTTCCACTGGATCTTGACCATAGAAATTGAACGATTCCTTAGCTGCTTCTGATCATGAGCTAAGACTTTGATTGGTTCTTCAGCATATAAAAGATCATGTTGAATTTCTACTGCTAGAAGTTGAATGAGATGAGATGGGTCTCTGAGACATCTTCTTAAAGACAATACATGGAATACATTGTGGACAACTATAAAGTCATTAGGAAGATTCAACATGTTGGTAGATGATCCTACTTTGGCTAAAACCTCAAAAGGTCCAACTTAGCGGGGACTGAGTTTCCCTACCACACCGAATCTGTTGACACCCTTCATTGGACTGACTTTCAAATAGGCAATATCGCCAACATTAAACTCTAAGAGACGATGATGAGCATCATGATACTTACTCTGGCGAATCATCAGTTACAACAGAATGGTCCTGATCATCCGACCAATAACGGCTGAGCGCAAGGATCAAATCGATCATCGGATTGGATCTGATAGATCCAACAAGTGATCATGTTACTTAAGATGGGAAGCCAGATGCCGTCTGATCTCATCTCAAAATTGTGGAACGGTCGAGATGAGACGGGACAGATCGAGAGCACGGGTCATTGGATCATTTACAAGAATTCGACGGTCTGGATGGCTCCTGCGGTTTAGAGGCAGTCGACCATTGGAGGGAGGGCAGAAATGCAATTTAATATTATTTCAAACCCTTATGTACAATTGAACCAATTTAAATAAGTTACAAAATATGCCTAAATGACCTCCAAAAATTCCCAAAGTTTCACCCTTAATTAATTTGGGGGTGGGGGAATTCAAAAATGAAGTCAGATTTTAATTTAGAGATCAATTTAATTTTAGGTATTTTCTAGGGCTTAAAAATAGGCAAAAATATCAAAATTCTCAATTTAGCTCCGATTGATCCCAAACTTCTAGGGTTACGTTTAAATGACCCATTAAGTCTAATGGAATCAAAATTAGGACTTGGTTTGCCTTAATTAATCTAGTTTTAGCTACGGTAACAACTAGGTATTACAGACTCTCCCAATTAAGAACGATCTTGTCCCCGACATTACTCAAGTGAAGAAAGTACTACTAGAATTGAAAGTTTAAATGAAACAAATAGGAAAGAAAAGAATAGTACCTGGTCTTGCAAAGAGCTGGGGATATTTATTGTGCATATCCACTTATTTTTCCCAAGTAGATTCTTCTAAGGATTGATTCTTCCACTGGATCTTGACCATAGAAATTGAACGATTCCTTAGCTGCTTCTGATCACGAGCTAAGACTTTGATTGGTTCTTCAGCATATGAAAGATCATGTTGAATTTCTACTGCTAGAAGTTAAACGAGATGAGATGGGTCTCTGAGACATCTTCTTAAAGATAATACATGGAATACATTGTGGACAGCTGCAAAGTCATCAGGAAGATTCAACATGTAGGTAGATGATCCTACTTTGGCTAAAACCTCAAAAGGTCCAACTTAGCGGGGACTGAGTTTCCCTACCACACCGAATCTGTAGACACCCTTCATTGGACTGACTTTCAAATAGGCAATATCGCTAACATTAAACTCTAAGAGACGATGATGAGCATCATGATACTTACTCTGACAATCTTGAGCTGAACGAATTCTTTGCTAAATTAATTGGATCTTCTTATTAGTTTATTCAACTAACTCAGACCCAAAAAGTTGAACGCTTCCTATTTCTGACTAAGCTAGCTGACTACTACATTTTCTACCATACAATGCCTCAAAAGGAGCCATTTTAATACTAGCTTGGAAACTATTATTGTAGGCAAACTCCACTAATGAAATATGATCTTCCTAGGAACCGGCAAAATCAAGAACACACAGCCTAAGCAAATCCTCCAGAACTTGATTCACTCTTTCAGTCTGACCATCCGTTTGAGGATGAAAAGCTATACTCATAGCTAGAGTAGTATCCAGATCTTGATGCACAGCTTGCCAAAACATAGAAGTGAATCTGCTATCTCTGCCGGATACGATTGATTTTGGAATCCCATACAGTCTGACAATTTCTTTGATATAGAGCTTTGCTAGTTTCTCCACAGAGTCAGTCTGACGGATAGGAAGAAAGTGCGCTGATTTAGTTAAGCGATCTACTATAACCCAGATCACATCGGCGCCAGAACTTGCGCGAGGCAATCCCACGACAAAATCCATAGATATATCGAACCATTTCCATTCAGTAATTTTCAACGGATGCAGAATACCACCAGGTCTTTGGTGCTCGGCCTTTACCAAATTGCAAGCATGACACTTAGCTACAAAATTGGCTACATCCTTCTTCATACCGGGCCACCAAAATAATTGCTTTAACTCCTGGTATATCTTGGTACTGCCTGGGTGAATGTGATACCCAGAATTATGACCTTCAATCAACACTTCTCGGTGCATGGGTTTAAGAATCCACAAATGAATACCTTGATAAATTATGCCGTTGCGCATTTGCAATTCATGGTGATGACCACCTTCAATATCTGCTTTGAATTTCAGATAATCATCGTCCTTGGTCTGCGAGATAGAGACATCTCTAAGAAAGGTAGGTTCTACATTGATATTTGCTAAGAGTGAGCTTAGCTTATCGCCACTGATTAGAGAAATCTTTAGTTTACGAAATTCTTATTCTAAGGAACTGGAGGCAATCACAAAAGATAAAGTAGCATGATGACTAATCCCAGATTCACGATCTTAAAGTTATGAGCCATGGAAGATTATGGTTGGGTCATAAAAGTGATTAGTCAAATTATATTCCAAACAGAGAAATTAATACTAGTAGGACAATCCTAAGAGTCTCTTGATTAAAATGAGACCCATATTGGATATATTTGGGTGAGTGTGTGCAAAGTTATGATAGTTTGAAGTTTTAGAACACTTAGGGCAAATTTTGGGGTCCTCAATATTGCTATGTTAAATACAGCTCCTAAGAATATTTTGAATGTGCCATAATATTCCTTAATTTTTGCTGATCAAAATGACCTATAATATCACTATATTTGGATATATAGATTTCATGATATTAATGTCTAAAGTTATTAATTTATTTAAATTAATTAACTTAACTTAATTAATTATTTTATTCTGCTAAATAAAATCCATTTAAACGGTGCATAGGCCCCAAGGCTTTAACAGCGAGACATATGGACCCCACCACCAGAGGAACGGTGGAAAGCACGTGGCCCCCACCATATAGCTACGATGGAATTTGAGCATGCCCCATGGCTTTAGCAGGCATCACATGTCATCCCAACGACACGCGGGTTAGGCCCGAGTCGACTCGACCCGACCCATACTTTCACCCTAAATGCAGAAATGCATGCGATGGAACCCTGCATGTCTGCCTAGCGCACGGAAAAGAGACCCAAATCAGCCTTGCCGAAGGCCGGCCCGCCCAGCCACGAGTAGAGCATGACAGGGACTCCTTAATGGTGGTTGAATCTTGACTCGTGGTGGCCTGAACGGCCGAATGAAGGAAACTTAAACTCAGGGTATTCAGACGACGGATGCAGTGAAATTTGCTTAATACTTATCAAATGATTCAATTTGTTGATCAAAATGCACGCAATTATACTCGATCAATGGCCGAGTGGATTTGAAAACAATTAAAATTACTATTTTGAACAATTAAGTTGCAATTGAAGATAGAACAATGAAACAAGGTACAAGTAGTACTTGATGATTTTGACGGAATCATGGCCGGCCTACTTTGACTGGGAGACGCCTGATCTCTTACTTGGGAAAGTGATGATCTGCAGAAGGAAAGTGGAAGAGCCATTTGTCTAAGATGGCAGTTTATGCGGTGGAAGATCCATTTGGCGAGGTTCGTGAGTGCTGTGTGCCAGCACTGCGACACGTGTCAAGCACTCGGCTGAGCAGTGCGAGAAGATGAGCGTAGATCGAACGACTCACATTTGCCATTCATATTAGAACATGTGGGGTGACGGCATAGGGGATTAGGCAATGACGTGCATAAAGGATTAACTGATGCTATTAGTTAAGATTTAATTAATATTATAAATTATTTAATTTTAATTGATTTCTTAAATTAATTTGAATTTATGAATGGTATCAAAAAAAATTTCCAATAAATCACCCCTAGCTAAATGAGTGGTAAGGAATGCAACGATGAAGTCAAATTTTTGATTCAATGAGTATTTAAATATTTGATTTTTGGGGTATTTAAATAATATTAAAATATTTGATAAAAATCCAACGACTTCCAAACGCATCCAAAACATCACCCCTAGCTAATTTGGGGGTAATGAGCATAATGGTGAAGTCAGATTTTTGATTTGAGGTCAATTTAAATAAGCCAATTTCTTGGGTTTCTAGGAATTCCCAAAAATCAGGATTTAATCTATTTGATTCCTAATTTAGATTAAGTCTTAGTGATGAGCTCCTAAAGACTTAATTAGAGTATTAGAATTATAATTAGGACTTAGATTAGTTTTTATTGACTTAAGTAATAACTTGGGTTGTTACAAACTCCCCCACTTTAGACTGATGTCATCCTCGACATCACTCAAGTGAGAAGAAAAGACTATGAAAATGATGAATTGAAATGAAAAGGAGATAAGGAAGTACTTTGATTAAAGATTTTGGGTATTTTTGGCGCATATCCACTTCTTTCTCCCAAGTGGCTTCATTACATGAATGGTTCCTCCACTGAACCTTGATCATTACAATAGAACAATTTCTTAGTTGCTTTTGATCATGAGTTAAAATTTTAACTAGTTCTTCAGCATAAGCAAGATCAGGTTGAATTTTTACTACTGGAAGTTCAACAAGATGGGAAGGATCTCAAAAACATCTTCTTAATGATGAAACATGGAATATATTATGGATATCATCAAAGTCTTCAAGAAGATTCAATTTTAAAGATGATGATCCCACCTTGGCCAAGATCTCATAGGGGCTGACATAGCGGGGACTAAGTTTCCCAACTACGCCAAATTTATAAACACCTTTCATAGGACTTACCTTCAAATTAGCAGAATATCCAATATTAAATTCCAAGAGATGATGGTGAGTATCATGGTAATTACTCTGATTATCTTGAGCAGAGCAAATTCCTTGCTGAATCAGATGAATCTTCTTATTGGTCTCCTCAATTAATTCAGATAACTAAAGCTGAACACTGCTTATTTCTGACCATGCCATAGGAGTACTGCATCTTCTACCATACAAGGCCTCATAGAGAGCCATTTTAATACTGGCCTAATAACTATTATTATATGCAAACTCCACCAATGGTATATGATCTTCTCAAAAATTGGTAAAGTCAAGAATACAGAGCCTAAGAAAATCTTCAAGCACTTGATTTATTCTTTTAGTTTGGCCATCTATTTGAGGATGAAATGTTGTACTCAAGGCCAAAGTAGTTCCTAGATCCTGATGTACTGCTTGCCAAAACTTTGAGGTAAATCTGCTATCTCTGTATGATACGATCGACTTAGGAATACCATGAAGTCTTACAATTTCTTTAATGCAGAGCTTTGCAAGCTTCTCGATAGAATCAGACTGTCGAATGGGAATGAAGTGCGTAGATTTAGTTAATCGATCTACTATCACCCAAATTGCATCAGCACCAGATCTAGCTCGAGGTAATCCCATAACAAAATCCATTGATACATCAAACCATTTCCACTTAGGGATTTATAGAGGATGATAAAAACCACTGGGTCTTTGATGCTCAGCCTTTACTAGGATGTAAACATGGCACTTAGCCACAAAGTTAGCTATGCTCTTCTTCATACCGGGCCACCAAAATGACTGCTTTAAGTGTTGATACATTTTGGAACTTCCTGGGTGAACTTGATACCCAGAGCCATGGCCTTCTAATAACACTTTTTGCTACATGGATTTTGGAATCCATAAATGATTCTCTTGATAAATAGCACCTTTATGAAAATGGAGATCTGTATGGCAACCACTTTATATTGCTTGCTTGAAATTTATATACTCTTCATCTTTAGTTTGAGTTATAGAAACATCCTTATGAAAAGTGGGTTCCACATTACTCATAGAGATCATCTCACTTAACATATCTCTATGAACTGGTTTAATATCTAATTTACAAAATTCTTCCTCAAAAGAGTTAGTGATGATCATGGCTGAAAGCATAGCTTGACAACTAAGGGCATCTACTACAATATTGGCTTTACTAGAATGATACTAGATATCCAGATCATAATCTAATTAACTCAAGCCGTCTTCTTTGCACTACAATTTAATTCTCTCTGAGTAAATATATATTTTAGACTTTATTGATCTGTAAAGATAGAACACTGAATTCCTTACATATAATGGCGCCAAATCTTTAAGGCAAATACTATTGTCGCTAATTCTAGATCATGGACTACATAATTTCTTTCATATGGTTTCAGTTTACTAAATGCATATGGTATAACCTTTCCTTTTTGCATAAGGACACATCCCAAGCCAATTCCTGAGGTATCTGTATAAACTTGATAGTTTATTTCTTCTTTGGGAAGGACTAGCACAGGAGCAGAAGATAGGGCATCCTTTAGGGTTTGAAAGGCTTTCTCACATTCTTGTGACCAAATAAATGGTACTACTTTTTGAGTTAGCTTTGTGAGTGGAGAAGCGATATGGGAAGAAGTTTTAACAAACTTTCGGTAATATCTAGCCAGTTCCAAAAAGCTACGAATTTTTGTAATTGATTTAGGTTGAGCCCAATATTGAATAGAACTGATCTTATATTGATCTATTTGAATTCTTTAGGCATCTACTACATGCCCCAAGAAATATACTAAGTTCAACTAGAATTTACATTTTGAGAATTTTGCATATAGTTCATGCTCTCGGAGTGTTTCTAGTACTACTCTCAAATGATCCTCATGATCTTCTGGGGTTTTAGAATAGATGAGGATATCATCAATTAGAACAATAACAAATTTATTTAAGGCTTTAGGACTCACTGCATTAAGTCCATAAACATGGATGGTGCATTAGTAAGGCCAAAAGACATTACAAGGAACTCATAATGTCCATATCGTGTACAAAATGCTGTCTTTTCTATATCTGAGTCTTTCACTCTTAACTAGTGGTATCCAGATCTTAAGTCAATCCTTAAAAATACAACTGCACCAGCTAATTGATCCAAAAGGTTGTCAATTCGAGGAAGGGGATATTTGTTTTTAATAGTTACTTTATTCAATTCTTGATAGTCTATGCACATTCTCATAAACCCATCCTTCATTTTTACAAACAAGGCAGGAGCTCCCCATGGGGATATACTAGGTTTTATAAATCCTTTATTCAATAGTTCTTGGAGTTAATCATTTAGTTCTTGTAACTCCTTAGGAGCCATTCTATATGGAGCTTTTGACAATGGTTGTGTACCAGGAACTAAATTAATTGTAAATTCTATTTCTCTTGCTAGTGGTAGTTCAGGCAAATATTTTGGGAATACATCTGCAAATTCTCTAACCACTTTTAGATTTGAAATAGGAACCTCTTCTATGTTGTCACCCATCATTGTCACCAAGAAGGACATGCATCCTTTATTCACCAATAACTTTGCCTTGATTGTGTTGATTAAAGAACTCTTAGTATTGAACCTTCTTATGAAGGTTTTTGAGGCATTGGGTGTTTATAAGATGATCTTTTTCTTTTGACAATTTATAGTAGCATTGTGCATACTAAGCCAGTTTATGCCTAGTATGATGTCAAAATTTGTGATGGGCAAAATAATTAACTTAGCTTGAAAGGTGTTATTATTAATTGGCACTTATAAGTCACAGAACTTAACTATGCTAAGTTGGGCTCCAGATGGAAGTCCAACACTTAAGGTTTTAGTGAGTTTATAAGAAGGTAAATTCAGTCTTTTGACAAAGTTTTTGTAGATGAATGAATGGCTATCCCTAGTATTAAATAATACATAACAAGGCTTTTCTTCTGTGCATATGATGCCTAATTTAACCAATATTTAATGAAAAGCAATTAATAAAAACTATAATGCTATAAGAAAGGAAATAATTAAAGACATGTACCTGATACCACATTGTTATCTTAAGTCGCTTAAACTGGAGTGAGATTATAGACACTGGCCATTCCAGCAGATCTATTATTTGTTGTTTGGACCCTTGCTTAATTTTGAACAGAGGGTCGGGAGGTCGTTGTCTGTACCTTGGAAGAAGTCTGGTTCTTCGCAATTGGAGGTGGCATTAAGGCCATCCTAGGTTCTCTTTTATTCAGGGGAGTGGCTCAGAACACTTGGTTCCAGCGAGAACGATTAATCAAAACTCCATCAACTGTTTTTAAGGCGTTGCATTGTTCATATTGGTGGCCCTGGCGACCATAAGTAAAACATCGATGATCAAAATGATAACACTTCCCATATGGATGGGCCTTCGGCATTCTAGAGTTGGATCAAATTTTTTGGTGGCTTCAATTTGAAAAGCCCTCCCTTAATTAGGATGATGATGTTTAAAACTTTCATGGCAGTTAGACATGTTGAATGCCTATCTCTTGAAATCCTTTGTTGATTGGTGGTGCTCTACCACCCGTGCTGTCTCTACTAGTTTCTCAAAGTTGGTTAATTGAAATGTGACGATGTGATCTTTAATGGATTCACGTAACCCACTTTGAAAATGGTAACATTTATCTTCTTCTATAGGTGCCAAAGTCGGTGTGAAACAAATGAGTCTTCTAAATTCTGCTACATAATCCGCCACAGATTAGCTCCCTTAAGTCAACTTCGGTAGAGAATCACCGATGATGTTCTTCGCTGATGAGGGCACAAAGGTTTCCTTGAATGCTTCCACAAACCAATCCTATTCAATATCTTCTAACTTGTATTCTTCAAAACAAGTCTCTCGAATATTATCCCACCAATGTTCAGCTTCATCTTGAAGCAAGTGTGTAGCTAATTGAACGGTTTGGTAATTAGGATAACTAAGGTTTGTCAAGTTCTTCTTTATCATTCTCAACCAAGCCATCATGTCTATTGGAGATAACATTCCATCAAATGTAGGCAGCCTTAACCTTAAGAAGTAATGTAGTATTCCATCACCAGACTGTCGGTTATAGTTGAATGAGTGGACAATAGTGATGCTGATGATGTGTTGGATTTTACAAACGGTAATGCAGATACTAGCCTCTGAATAGCCAAAGCCTATTGGTTCAATGTATTTACCCTGTTTCTGATGGAAGGGGATTCATCCATATTATTGTCATTGGATGCAGCGATAGGATTAATTGGGGGATCATTAGAAGAAGGGGTGGCATTGATCGGAGTATTTTTGGGGGAAGTGGCATGATTCATTTCTATAAATAAAAATGATCATTCTTAGTCATATGAAAAAGAATTAGAACATTATCAAATTTTTATTACTCTTCAAATATGAAGTTATTACAAGTTGGAAAACATAGAACATATTCATATTATAGTAAAGATCTTAGTCTATATATTTAACAAAAAGTTATACAAAAGCCTTCATAAGTGAGTTCACGGTGCTCTCTTCAAAGTTTCTTTGATAAGTGTTTGTAGGTGTAGATCCACCATTCTTTTGCATAATCTCAAAGGAGACATAAGGCAATTCCATGGTAGTAAGAATATGGTCCACCCTTGCAAGCCATTCTTTAGCTAGAATGGGAAAGTCAAGTCCTCAGTTGGTGCCTTCCTTTAGCATCTTGTTTAGTACTCGCACTCCTTCATCAGATATTCCTTCTATATGCCTTCCACGCATTTGGCCCATTTGGAATTCGTATTTCCAAATAGCCTCAAATTCCCTTAGGTGAACTAGAAATGACATTCTTATGTGTCTTTCATACATATAAATATCATTAAATTTATTTAGTTTGTTGAGTAGTGTATTATTACTTAGATATTTATACTTTAGCATTTCTTATAGTTTTCTTATTTTTTATTATATTTTGAGTTATAATCATAATGATATGGATGTCGTCTCAAGTATCCATTTAGTGATAAAGTGGTAGAAGAGCAATCCATTAGGTAGAGAGGAATGCAAATTCCAATCTCACATCTTATGGAGTTCTCTGATACCAACTATGCTGCCCCAGCCCTGAAATGGTCCTGTTAACTCTTAAGTTACTATGAATACGGTGAGGTGATCACCAAATTACAAGGTACTTACTTATAATTAGATTAGGTACTTATCATAATCCATTATCTTATCATAATCCATTATAATCAAAGACTTTACCATTTCAAAGTATTTTTCACTAAATGAAAGGTACATGAAAACAGAGTGAGGAAGCAAAATAGTAAACATCCATCCATTACATTATAAGAATCCAGACATTCAACTCAGAATAAGCAAAGCAGTAAAAAGTATAGTCTTAACCTATATTATTTCAACATAATTAAATAGTTTAGTATAAATGAAACATAAAGTCATCCAGTTTCATAATGCAGATAAGAAAGCAATAATAAGCTAAGAGTCTTTGGCCACACGATCCTCCTCAAAGGTAGTCCTTGGATAGTTCCACAACTTCAAATAACTCTAAATCTATCATTATCAGTTTCATAATGATAGGGCCCCATACAAAGAATAGGAAAACTTAGTTAGATAAAATGTCTAAGAATAATCTAGGCTGAAATAGTATTATGTTAATTTAGATATCACTACAAACTTAACAACTAAGAAACAATATATGGGAGCAAGAAATCTATAAATAATGTGTTTATAACTTAACAAAAATGGAAGTAAGCACATACCTCCAAGATCTGCTGCAACAAGGCTAGGCATAATATAAAGAATATTTCTAAGAACTCATCCTAAACATGCTTATGATCAAAGAAAACTTATGCTAATTAATGTAACTCAATTAAATCATAATAATACACTTAAAAACAATTCAATCTTCATCTAATATCCTATATAAAATAAGTAAGGTTAATCATTCTAGATATGTGAAAGTAAAACTAGTATCCTAAATGAAATAGTTCTAACATCTTAAATGTGCACATAAAGTAAAACTAGCATCCTACACATGATCAAATATACATGTCTAACATTCTACATATGTGTAAATAAGCAAACTAGCATTCTATAGCTATTCACACTGGTAAATGCAGTAAGACAGTAAATAAGAAAGTGCTTAAATGCATAAAAGTAAACTAAAATAGTAAATATGAAACTGAAACTACTATGGCTATACAAGCCATTAAAACTGAAAGAAAATATACAAAATATCTCACTTATCATATGGGCTATAGTGGAAGACTCAAGCTTAAGAGTAGAATTATACATAAGTATTGCCATAATAGGGAATTGAATGTAAAGTCTAACAGATACCATCCTAGCCGGTCATAGGCCTAGGCTTGGTTAGACTTACAATAGATAGACAGATACCATCTTAGCTAGTAATAGGCCTAGGTTTAGTCTGAACTAAAGCAAAGGCATGAACTAAAAAAGCATACTAATTAGGTTGTACTCTACTTAACCAAAATCATCAAAACCAAAGCACCGATAAAACAAATGCCAATGTTCTTTATGCAAATCAAGTTTGACATTAGATACTCTTCAAATATCCAGACATGTTTACACAAGGTAATAGGCTCAATTTCAAGAAAATCAAAGCATCAATGTTCAAATTGAGCAAGAGACTCTATAAAGACATAAGTGATATTTTTTGTTATCTAAGTATTTGTTCTATCCATTCTAAGTTACACCAGATTAGAATTATTAATTCTTATGTCATTTGTAACTTAGATTCATGGCCTTATAGATTGAAAATAATTAGGACTAGCTAGGTCCTAATTATAAGTAACTCAATGTCGACTACAAATTTAAAAAAATAAATCAATCAACCTATTTTGATAGTTTAAACAACCCAAGCCCATCTTGATTAAGACTAATCAAGATGGAAGAATTAAGAATTGAACTCCAAATGTTGGGGTTTAATTACTTAATCTATAGGTAATCCAAAAGACTATGGCTAAAACCCAATCTCATGGATTAAAGTTAAGGCAAATCCTATTAAGTAAAATCACACTTAAATGGATGGATATCTATTCATAAGTCTAAGCTTGAAAGGTCAAATAAACATTAATAAACTATAAAAATCTATAAACTATCAAAATCAATGCTTCACCTATTGAGTAACCCAATTTACTCAGTAGATGAAATCTGACCTAAGTACTAATACTAACTTCTAAGGAAATCTTAAGGGACTAAGATGAACACTCAAGCTATAGTCCTAACTAAAGTTATAAGAGAGAATGAGGATGGATTAAGAAGGTTCAAAAAGAGACGTGATACTAGATGAATCTCCCATCATACAACTAGCAATTTTACTAGGAATTTTCTTAAGATTGGAATTTAGGATTTTTCATGAAATTTTAATTAAACACTTAATTCATTTAAATTGACCTCTAAATCACTTTATTAACTAAATTTAGTGATTAGTCTATAAAATTAATGCTTAAAGGCACTTAGCCCTAAATTTGGGCAAAAGGACCACTTTGCCCCTACTTAAGGGTATAAAAATCAACTTTTTGATTTAAGGCTCTAAATTAGAAATTTTTAGTGGCAAATAATTACTTACTATCTAACATAATAATAGACAATAAGTACATCAAATTTGGATAAATATTAAGCCTTATGAGATCAAATTAAGGAATTTGACTCATAAGGGAAATTTGGTTAATTGACATAAAATAATCTACATTTTCAATCAGTTTATTAAAGTTTATTATCTAAGGTTTTTATAGAACCTAAAATTTTTGAATTTTGATATGTATTAGCTAAGTTATAGCCAAAACAAGTTTAGGGTTCTAAAGTGAAAATTAAGGTTACTTGAGACGTTACAAACCTAACTTTTCTAATTAAAGTCCAAATTTAGAAAACTCAGCTTCTTCTAAAGAAAGAAGCAAAACTATGCCTCATACGCTCGCTCTTGCTTCTACAAGAGTTTGATCTAGAAATTTGTGATAAAAGGGGTTGTGATAATGTGGTGGCTAACTACCTTTCGAGATTAACCCATCTTAATCATGAAGAAGGAGAGACGATTTGTGAGAAATTCTTTGATGAGCATCTTTTCATCATTGCTTCGAATAGACCTCCTTGCTGATTATGCAAACTATCTTGCTGAAAAAGTAATTCCAAAAGAGTAGAATTCTCAGCAAAGAAATTTTTTTTTTGCTGACATTAAAAACTACTTTTGGTATGATCCTTTCCCTTGCAAATGCAATGCTGATCAACTGATCAACTTATGAAGAGATGTGTGCCATAATCTAAAGTGAATATTATCCTTTATCATTGCCACACTTCCCCTTATGGAGGGCATCATGGGATCGATCACACAATGGCTAAGGTGCTGCAATCTGGGTTTTATTGGCCAAAATTATTTAAGGATACAGCTGAATTTGTCAAAAGCTATGATAAGTGCCAACAAACCAGGAATCAAGGAAAGAGAGATGAGCTATCGCTAAATGGAATTTTTGAGGTTGAGATGTTTGACGTTTGGGGTATTGATTTTATGGGACCATTTCCTACCTCCAAATCAAACACATACATTCATGTAGTAGTTGAGTATGTTTCTACATGGGTGGAGGCAATTGCTTGCTTAAATAATGATGCAAAAATAGTGATTAAATTTTTAAAAGAATATATCTTAGCTAGATTTGGCACACCCAAAATTTTGATCAGTGATGGGGAGAAATATTTTTGCAATAAATAATTAGAGAACCTCTTGAAGGGCTATGGGGTAAGGCATAAGGTTGGAACTGCATATCACCCTCAAACCAGCGGACAAGTTGAAGTGTCAAACCAAGAGTCAAAGCAAATTCTTGAAAAATCGGTTTGCCAAAATAGGAAAAATTGGTCTACAAAATTGCAAGGGGCATTGTGGGCTTATAGACTTCTTTCAAAACCCCTCTAGGAATGTCTCCTTACATGCTCATATATGGGAAATCCTATCACTTGTCATTTGAATTAGAACACCGGGTGTTTTGGATCATTAAGAAGCTGAATTTTGATTTCAAACAAGCTGGAGAAAAGCAAATTTTATAATTGAATGAATTAGATGAATTTTGGCTGAATGCCTATGAGAATGCCAAGCTTTGTAAGGAGAAAACAAAAAAATGGCATGATAAATTAATCAAACCAAAATATTTTCAATGTGGAATGAAAGTACTTTTATTTAATTCAAGATTGAGATTATTTCTAGGTAAGCTGAAGTCTAGGTGGATGGGCCCGTACATAATAGAGAAGGTATATCCCCATGGGGCAGTCGATATCACTTCAAAGGAAGGGGCATTCAAGGTGAATGGACAGTGACTGAAACCATATTTAGAAGAAAATAACTTGCGAAAGAATAGAAGATGGATGTTGCATGACCTTCCAAAGAAAGGAATCACTTAAGAGAATTCAATGTGTCAGGCTGAGATGTAATAAAACAAGCGCTCGGTGGGAGATAGCCCATGCTAAAAGGTTATACTATTTTCTATTTTTCTATATTACTATTTTAGTTTTTTAATTTTTACTATTTTTTCTGTTCTCTTTGTTTTGTTTCTCAATGAATAAAACTTGGATTGCTTAAGCCGTCACGTGATGCTGCTCAATTTACAAGTTAATTTCCTAAAAACATTTCAGCATGGATTTAATAATTAAACCTCAAATGTAAAATTTTAAGTCATTAATGGTGCTGAACCCAAGGTGATCAATTGGCATGACAACCCTATACTTCCAAAAACAAGGAAAAAGTTTGAGTCCAAGGATTCTAAATGAGCATATGCTGTGTTATAACTATGGGGGTTGGAAAACTTAAGGAACCAAATCCAGTAAGTGGCAAAAGCTGAGTGAATGTATGAGTGTGCTAGGCTCCTGTAGGACTTAATGATCACAAATAACTAATACAAGGATGAAGAAAAATGTATCTCCCTGAGCTAAAAAGAGAAATCAAAAACAAAAATAGGGATGAAGAAAAATATCTCTCATAAAGTGAAAATATGAGAAATTAGGATGAAGAGAAATGTCTCTCCTATTATTATTATTATTCTTTGTGATTTATAAGATGGAGCACACATGGAACAAAAATCTCTTATCACTCACAATTGCCTAGCTAGAGTTAGAAATCCTAAGATAATTACCCATCCCCTAAAAAGGAATAAGCATAAACCATTGAGATTAAAAACTCGAAAGGAACAAGAACTTGGAACCTGAATTAGGAAGAAGTAATGGTTGGAATTCTAAAAATCACTCAAGGTTAAGGCAATATTCAATGATATAAGAGCATCACATTCACATCCTAAATTGAATCCACTGCTAAGACAACGAATCAAAAAATTCACTTTGAGCTTACTCGAGGACGAGCAAGAATTTAAGAGTGGGATGTGATAAGTCCAAGATTTATGGCAAAATAAAGGAAGAAAAACATACAAAACATCATTTGAACAAGCATACTTTGAAGTGAATTTAATGAATTTCAGGAGAAAGCTGGACAAAAGAAATCTGTAGCAAAAAAGGTCAATTCTGGAAGAAAATCACTGTGGCGCGCTGCAACGCGCCACATTGGGCCATGGCGGTTACTGAATAGGCTCAACTGGAACATATCTGCATTCCTGGAAGGAAACCGCTGTGGTGTACCCCAGCGGGCCTTGACGTCATTTTTCGGGGAGTAATATTAAAACTTTGAGACAACTAATTGAACAGTGGCTCTCCACTTTAATGAAAAATTAACCGCTGCAGGGCACCTCTAGCGTTCTACAACGTGCCTAGGCACAATGAGCAAATACTAAAGACCTGGAATGAATTAAGCTGTAGTGCGCCCCTGCGCACTACGGCGGGCCACAATGACATTCAAAAATATTATCATAACCCATATGGGAAGTAATTGAACCATAAATTTTTCTGCTTTCATGCAAGTTAAACCGTTGCAGCGTGCCTTCAGCGCACCACAGTGGGTAGCAGCGTCATTAAGGTAAAATGTTTAGATCGAAGCTGACACAGTGCGCTGTAGCGGTATAGTGTTTGGATCGAAGCTACCAAAGCGCGCTACGGTGGATTGTTAAGAGAACAACATACCCAGAACCAGATTTAATAGAACCAGACATGAATGTTGCAGCGCACTGTAGCGCGCTACGACACGCCATAGCGGTCGATGCAGAAACCTCCAGAAGTTATATTAATAACATATAGGGAAGAGCAAAATTTTTTGATCTTTGCACTTCCTTTGCCTTTTTGAAAACTAAATTAATATTTAAATCTGAAGAATTCCAAATAGTTATTTGAATAAAATATGATGGCTTGCATTAAAGGAAGGGAAGATGAAAGTTCACTTAGAATTAAGGCAAAAAGGGCTGAGAGCTTCTCTATTTAAGGGACATTTTTAGGCTATTCAGGGTTCCCAATTTTGGCATTCATTGATCCATATTATAAGCTACTGTGAGAAAAAGAAGGAGAACTCTCCAAGGAAGGAAGTTCAGAACTTTCTTACTAGTTCAAGAGGAAAGGGAAGCAGATGAACTTAGAGAAAAAGAGAGAAGGAAGGAGAAGGAACCAAGAGAACCCCCAAAATTTAGGACCTTTCCTATTACCATTTCTAAAGTATACAAATTATTTTCAAAATAAAAAATTATTATAATTTTGACATTCTCATTTTTTTCTTAGAATACCAAAATTTTTTAATAATTTTTAGAGTTCCTTTCAAAGAAGATGCATTATTCTGCATATTGAATTATTCAACTATATATTTGAAATTAAATTATTTGAATTATTAATTTTAAAAGATAATTATATTATTCAGTGGGCAAATATATCTATACAAAATAAAGTAAATTTATCATTTTAATTTTGAGATAGTGGAAGATTTAATTAACTTATTAATGGAAAAAATACCTTTAGGAATTCATTAAGCCTAAAGGTATGAACTTCAAGGAGATCAAAGAAATGCTTAAGACTAGTACCTAGACTTTTACCTTGAGTATTCCATGTTCTAAGTCCAAATAAAGGTAGTTTAACCACTGACTTGAGTTCAGAAAATATTAAATTATAGTATAATAAAACCTTTACTAGAAATATTCAACCCAAAGCCCTGATTTTGTGATGAATATTTTTCTTGTTGTTTTACTTAAATAACTCAATAAGGTCTTGGAAAATAATTAATACATCTTGTGCTAAGTTAGTTCCTTATTCAGTACCAAATCCCAACAAATACATTTTTGCATGGTCTTTTTATCATAGTGAAAGCAATTCAAATGTGATTATCTCTTACCTCTACTATTACTTCTTTTATTATTCAAAAATTCAAAGTGTCTTAACTTCTCTTTGAAAAGCACTTCTTATTGTGCTCTAGAGGTTCCATATGATTGTTTTCTCATCTCCTCATCTAGAACATTACTCTTCACTAATTCTATGGAAATTTCTCAAGTACAAAATTTGAAAGTGATTTATAAATGTCTCTAAAAAATCAATAGTATACCCATTAATCATAAATCATAACTTCATCTTCAAATTTGATATGTATCCCTACTACCCAATTGATAATCTCCTATAATATATTTATTTGATCAAATATGTACTTTACCTTCATAATATGAGAACTATCCAATATAATATGATACAATTTATTATTATCAATCTTTATAACATATAACTCCATGAATGTTTTTTACAACTTCTTAGCATTCCTCGTTTGCTAATGTGGTTCAATATATTATCATCTACCCATTTCCTAATGTAGATGTAAGCCTAACAGTAAGGTAGTTTTCATTCCTCATTAGGTCTTCATCTTTGGCTTAACATTCCCCAATATATGTATATTGTATTCTTATGTTTAGAGCAAATTATTCATTTTTCATGCTCTAGCACGATAGTTCAAATCATTAAAAGTGTTTATATGACTATGATTACTTTCTCTAACTATACTTTCGGTAAAACCTTGATCTAATACCATTTTAGCATTAAAATTAATTGCCATAATCTCTAGGTTCATCAAATGAATTACCTGCAACAAGAAAAAAACAAAAAACAAATATTTACAAAATATTAATGATTGTTTATTAAGAATTCAACACTACAAAATCATAACCACAAACAAACATAGAAATAAAAACAAAATCTGCATAATGGAAAATTCTTCACAAATCCTTGGTCTAAATCATAAGTAAAATTTCTCACAACAGCAAGTTTGCTTCCTGCTCTTTTAGGCATTGTTCTTCATCTAAAATCAGTCATTTTAAGGATAAGTGCTAAGAGCCGTTGATAAAAAAGAATTTCACTCTTACATAAGTGTGGCGACCCTCACCCTTAACCCTCAATAGGTTTAGATTAAGGGTGGAGTGTCACTCTGGTTAACCCCTCACTTAGCATTGGATTAGGATAAACTCCACAATCCACCTGATTAGAGAAAGGTTAACTCATAATCAATCAAGCAGTCACTATATAAGTAAAAATACAGAGTGCGGAAGCGATAAATAAATGACATCCAAGCATCATAATATATATAAGAAGAGAAATATAACTCAGAAAAGTAGCATAGTGAAATCTGAACACACAGTCATAGGTACCTGTATTATTACATTAATTAAAATTTAACAAAATAATGTTCAAAATCCACTCATCCTCACAAGTAGTAAATGACTAGATATCTTCTGGCCCCAACTGCTGCACCTCCTCTAAGTAAGGCTCCTCCTCGGGTGCAGACTCCTCAAACTGCTCTAAGCCTGACATTGTCGGTTTCACAATGTAGGGCCCCAGCCAAAAAAAGAAAATCTGGTTAAACAATTGTCTAAGTATATTTTAAGCTGAATTTTTAATAAGGTTATATAATATCACCATTTTACCATTTACTTCTAAGCATGATGTGTAAATACAGGAGCAGTAAGCAACACAAGTAAAAAGGCAAACTATAGACTATGCTCTATAGTATAAACAAGGCAAAGAAATGAGGCTGAAGCATGCCTCGCATAACAAGTAATCAAGGAAAGGCATATAAGTGTAAATATAATTGAATAAATGCTGGAAGAAAAATTCTACATCCTAAACATGCTGGTGATCAATAAAAATAACATGCTAATTAAAAATGAATAACTCAGCAGTGATATATACATATAGCAGCAAGATTCTACATCCTAGATATATATAAAGCAGTACAAGGAAATAGCTGACTGAAAAAAAATATACTGAAACAACCACAACTGCATATAAAACTATAATACATCAACTGCCATACAAAAAGGAGCTACACTAGCTCGCCAAAAGAAACTGAAGATCTTAGCACGATACGGCTAGGGCTACTCCTAGCTTGATACGACTAAGCCAACAACAGTCACATATATGGCCCTAACACGATATGACTAGGGCTACTCATAGCTCGATACGGTTAGGTCACCAACTATCATATCGAAATATCCTAGCACAGTACGGCTAGGGCAACTCCTAGCATGATATGGCTAGGGCAACATTCGGTATGATCAAAAGAATACTGAGAGGCAGCTCAATCACATCAAATCATTATCATTTCACTTATTTACTTTAATATTTTCATAAGGAATCTAAGGAGTCTCCATAATTTCCTAACATTTTATTTATGCATCAAATGTCTTATATGATATGTTCAAAGAAAATATAAGGCACAAAATTACAAGGTATGCGTAGCAACAAATAATAAGTAAGCAAGAGACTCGACTAAATATGATGATATTATTTGTTTTCTACTTAACCAGCTAACTATTCCAAGTTACACAAGTTCAGGATCACCATTTTCCTACTATCGAGTGTAACTCGGAAATTCATCCTTATAAGTTAAAAAGGATTGGAACTGATCAGGTTCCAATCTAGTTCAATCAGATAGACGACTATGAATTAAACAAATAAATCATACGTCCTAATTTTGTGAATTTAGACGTTCTAACTAAGATCTGATCAAGATCTTCTACACCTATAGATTATGGATTAAACACTACGAGATTTTAGGTTTAATCACATAATCCAAACTGGATAAGACCTAAGTTATAGGTTTTATACTATAAATGATCTTCTAGTTAAGGTAGATCCTATTAAGTAATCAAACTTAATAGGATGAATCTCCTATCTTAAATCTAAAGTTAAAAGATAAACTAATCAGAATGGGTTGTAAAACAAAATAATATCTAGAAACTACTAAAACTAAGGTTTCACCCATAGGGTAACCCAATTTACCCAATAAATGAACACTAACCTATGATTTAGTCCTACTCTCAAGAAAGGTCCTTAAGGTGGGATGCTTAAGACTTAGGAAAAAAAATTATTGGAATTCAATTTAATGACTTGTTTTATTTACTTACATGGTACTAATATGATTACATTATTAAACCTAGTATTCTAAGATTTTAATTAAGGGCTAAAGTTGCGCATTTCCAATTTTAAGGTAAAATAACTATTTTGCCCCTACTTTATGGGTCAATCAACTTTTGATTTAGGGGTTCAAACTGAGTTTTATCTTCTCCAACTAATTCCTTACTGTCTAACTTGAAGATAGACAGTAAGTACGTCCAATTTGGACGAGAAACGGCCGAGTTATGGCTAAAATAAGGCTAGGGGTATTTTGGTCATTTCCCTAAATTTTAGGGTTCAAATCCTAAATATTATTTCTGTGAAAATGATGACATTGAAATTCTAAACTAGGTAGCTTCTTGAATTTTTGGATTTGGAGTTAAATTGACCAAGTTATGGCCATTTGAAGTCCAAGGGCATTTTGGTCATTTTTCACTACAGTCAACTCTAAATTCTAGAGTTGACTTTTTGTCCTGATGTCCAAATTGGAAAACTAATACTACCACGGTCATGGGGCCGCTCTCCTGAGCATTTTAAGACCCATATTGACTATGTTTCGATAATCAGGTAAAAAGTTATGGGGTCTTAAAGAGGCTCTAAAATGCTATCTCGTTATGCGTACCCCGAAACGAAAATTTACATTACGCCATTTGATCCTAAATATTTTTCTGAGTATTTTAAGAACCATATTGGCTATGTTTGGATCATCCTACAAAAAGTTATTAAACTTTTAAGATTTACTATTCAAAAATACAATTTGAATTAATTTACTATTCATTTATTCAAATTGAATGATTTTACTGTTTATTCTTAAAGTTTTTATTTAATTAATCACTGTTTAATTATTATTTAATTAATTAATTAATTTTACTGTAGTAAAGTAATTAGTGCTAATTACTGTTTAATTAATCTTAATTAATCTCTAATTATATTTATTTATTGAGAATTACTATTCATTCATAAAATTTTTATTTAATTAATCACTATTTAATTATTAATTAATTAATTAAATAATTTTACTGTAGTAAAGTAATTAATGCTAATTACTATTTAATTAATATTAATTAATCTCTAATTATATTTAATTATTTAAATTTACTGTTCATTCATAAAGTTTTTATTTAATTAATCACTATTTAATTATTAATTAATTAATTAAATAATTTTACTGTTCAAAAGTAATTAATTATCCTAATTACTGTTTAAGATTTAATTAACAGTTAATTAATCCTTAATTAATCTTTAATTATAATTATTTAATTAAAATTACTGTTTAAAAGTAATTAGTACTAACCCTAACTTAATTAACCACTAACAGTAATTAATTAGGGCTAAACAGTAATTAATTAACACTAACATTAATTTAATTAATTTCTAATTAACTGACAGTGGGCCCCACTGACACGTGGCACCTTCAGAGGTTGCCACGTGGCACTGTGGGTCCCACGGGCTGCTGACTCAGCCCGGCAGACGTTGCGGTGGGCCCACCTGACACGTGGCGGGCCCGTAGGCTGCCACGTGGCCGGGTGGGCCCCACCCGCGCTGACGCGGACCTGACCCGGACGGGTCGGGCTCGGGTCGGCCCGGCCCGACCCGAAGGCGTGACCCTTCACCTTCCGGGTGTTCGGCGGACCGAACCCAGTCCACTTCGGGAACCTGGTGCGCCCGATCGGGTGGGTTTTAGCCCGATCGGAACGGTGGATGTGAAGAGGACATGTTGATCTACCTATCCTACAATTTTTGCAACGATCGAACGGTAAACGAGGGAGATCGGGGTACCTGAAGTTCGGATCAGCGAAGGATTCGGCGGAAAAAAAAAGGCTGACTTCAGGGCTTGATTCCGGCTCGATCCGCGCTCCGATCGGTGAAAACTCGGAGCCTAGGGGTAGGCCGAGGTATTATAGACCGGATGGCGACCTCGCCGAGGCCTGGATGCGGCCGGATTGGCCAGAAATGGCGACGGGCCGCCGCGTGTCACGCGGGCAGAGCCGTCGAGGAAGACGACTCCGCAGCCGTTGGATCTGGGCCGATCCAACGGCTGAGATGGCGCCGTCCAGATTGACGGCGCCGTCAGCTACAGTGACGGGTCCGTTAAGTACTTAACGGCACGCCGTTAGCTACAGTAAAAAAATTTTTTTTTTTTTTTTTTTTTTTTTTTTGAAAAAATTTCAGAAAATTTTGAACATGTTTTTCCTAGCTAATTTGGCGTCAAGGAATTCAATGGCGCAGTCGGATTTTCGATCTGACGAGTATTTTGACACCTCGATTTCCGTGATATTTTTATTATTATAATATTCGTCGAAATTTCGACGACTTCCGATTGACACGAAAACTTCACCCCAAGCTAATTTGGGGTCAAGGAATTCAATGGCGTAGTCGGATGATTTATTGACGCTTTTTAACAAAGAGATAGCTGATGGTAATTTCATTCCTTATAAAAAGAGACTTTTTCTTGCTCCCATATGTTCTTTACAGATGATATACTATGTCTTGGAAAGGCCACATAAGGAAACATTGCTTTTTTATTTAAAGTTCTAGATAAATTCAAAGCTTCTTTTGGTTTGGCCATCAATATAGATAAATCAGGTTTTATTAGCTCAAAAGGGATTCATAATCCCAATCAAATCATGAGGAATTTGATGTTGGGTCAGTTTCATATGCCTTTTTTCTATATAGGTCTATCAATCTCCATAAACAATCTCATAGTGGTGAATTTCACTCCCCTCTTAAGAAAAATTAAGGGTTGGCTTTTAGGTTGGAGTAAGAAATTCTTTTCTATTGCAAGTCTCTTCAATTACTTAATTCTTCTGTTTGGAATTTACTCACATAATAGCTCAAAGGTGCTCATATTCTGAGTGTAATTATTGATAAGGTTAACTCTCACTTTCTTTATGATACTGGAGAGGATAAAAGGAAACTTCACCTTATTAGTTGGAATTAAACTGTCACATTGAAACAATATGGTGGATTAAGAATATTCATGTTTCCTTGCTTTAAAAATCTTGCAAGCTTTCTAATTTTATTTACTTGTGCTCACACTCATTTGAATCTTTGGTGGCAAAATACAAATACTGCTTGAGATCCATGAGGTAAAAAAATTGCTTATTCAAAAAATTTTGCTGGGCTCGGGCACTTAACAGTAACCTTTCGACACCATACTCACTAGCATAGGCAAAGCTAATGATTTTAGGGAATTCTAATATTGTTAGTTGGTATAATTTGATTTGGCACAAAAAGTACAAACTGAAATATATTATCTTTTTTTGGAGGTGTATTCAATCTGGTCTTGCAACTACAGATAAACTCAAGAATTTTGGTGTTAAGTGTGGCATAATTTATTTGATTTGTTATGAATCCCGAACATTTATATAACACTTATATTATGATTATAATTACTCTTTTGAGCTGTTGAAATTGATAGGGATTGCGCCCTGGTTCATCTTCCCGCTAACTCTTCTCCAACTACTGGAATCAATAGCAATGGGAAATTTGAGAAATAAGAAATGGCATCTCACCCTTATTTCAATTAATGTTTATTACATATGGCAAGAATAAAATGCAAGAACCTTCAAATTTCATCAATCGTGCATAGCGTCTATCAAAAAAAAAATCTTGTCTACTTATAGTATGCTGAGAACTAATAAAGACTTGGCAATTATAAGAATGATGAAATGACGCTCACCACTTGGCATGGAAAGCAAACTGCTCTTAATTCTTAGCTTTCAGATAATACGCATATCAGATTCGACACTTGAAGCCACCAAGTGTTCAATGCCATCCTGAATCATGCAGGATTCCTGAGCATGGAGCTACTTAAGATTTTTTTGTCTCTAACTTGTTTCGAGTTAATTAATGTTCTTTGAGGATTATTTGTTTCTTTATGAGAGCGTTATGGATATTCCACTAATATAACTTTTATTCTAAACTTTGTATAATTTTAGTTTTAAAATATAAATTGAGTGAAATCTCTTTACAATTTCAAAAAAATCATTCTTTACAATATTTTTCTTGTAAAAATTCTTTACAATATTCATTTTGAATAATTGAGATATATTTAAAGTATTATTAGGTAGCCCTTTCACTCTCTATCCCACGTGCAATTATTATTCCCCCTCCACCCTCCCCTCTTTAATTCTTCTAAAATATATATATATATTTTTTAATGTAATTATTGATCTTTAATAAATTTTTAATCTTAATTTTTACTAGTGAATTGCAATTATTATTAGTTAAATATTAATTTTAAGTTTTGAGTTTCCTAAATTTTGAGTTTCCTAAATTTCGAGGACTTTGCTACACTTATACCACCATAAATACATTAAAATGAAATTATGTGATAATTTTATAAGTAAATATATTATTAGTGCAATTCACTTTTTACTTGATCGAATACGTAATAAAAAAATAGAAATTTTTTTTTAATGGGTGGTGATTGTGGTTGTGTATGATGATGTGAGTGTGTAGCATTTTTCAAATTTAAATTAGAATAAGAGTTTTCTCTTCCTTTTTATTTTAAAAGTAAAATATCTCAAAAATTAAAATGCACATAAGATACAATTGTAGGATTAGGAAAAACATATATATTATTTTTTAATAGCAATATAAAATTAGATTGGTGGTTTGTTTGTAATAATAAAGTATTGTGATTGAGTGTATGATTATTATTATTCAATTATGTTGAATGGGCTATTGGATTATTATTATTATTATGCCAAAATTTTATGTCGCTCAATCTCTAATACCAACCACCTCCTAATCTTGGATTAATGAAAATCAGGAATTAGGACCATCTTCTGAGGATATTATATGGGAATTTGGCATATTAATATATTCATCGTAGAAATCCAGTCATTCAAAAATCAGAATATGATGAATGAGGTATGTTTGTCTGATTAAGATATTTGGGTTCTCATATCATTATTTCTATGCATGCCTCATCGTAGGCTAGGTATAGCTTCTTATTCCTCAAAATATCGGACTTGCCTCGTCCTGCATATATCTGTAGAGACCTTTACACACATGAGTTGAACTCGTTTCTTTTGTTTTCATCATTTTCTTTCTTATAAAATTTAAATGACATATTATGAATAATAGAAAAACATCAATTAATATAAATAAAGTTCTAAATGAAGCCATAAAATAAAAATTGGCATATAAATATATCTATTGATATCCTAGTATGTAAATTTAAGTTTGTGGTTTAGTGCATGCATATCACGAACACGAGGTCAAAGCAGGGTCGCCAGCGGGAGCTTGACGCCAGCGAAAGAGGCGGTGGTGGCTAGGGGAAGATGCGTCAATGGACGCTGGAGGAGGAGGAAGATAGGTTATGAGGATTTAGATACGTGTTTGTATGGGTATTTATAGAGGGAATAGGAGAATGAAGATCGGCGAGAGACCAACTGGCCACAATGGGTCCCTCCAGTGTCTGCATGACCTGATGAGGGGAGCAGGGGGATGGCTTTGCTTGCGAGGATAAGGAAACCTCGTTGCGCGACTCGTCGAAAAGGAGGAGAGTCGAAAATTTAGAAAAAGTAAGAAAAGAAAATAAATTTTTAAATAAAAATTCACTGAAATTCATTTTATCTTTGCAACTTCTAAGCATTCCTCTCTTGCTAATGTGATTAAATATATAATCATCTACCTTCTGCCTAATATAGCTACAAACCTAATAGTAAGGTAGCTCCCATTCCTCGTTGGATCTTCTTCTTGGGCTCAACATTCCTGAATATAGGTAGACAGTAATCCTTTGTGTGGAGCATATCATCCATTTTTTCATGTTCACACATGATAGTTCGAATCATTGAACATGTTTATACGATTAGGATTACTTTCTATAATTCTTGGCAGAGCCTCGATTTGATACAATTTTGGCATTAAAAACCAAAATCATAAAAGCTTTCAATTGCTTTCGACTTAAAAAAGAAAAATATTACTTAACTCTCAAATATCTCCCAAAAAGTATGGATGATTAGAATTTAAGATTTAAAAATATATTTTTATGGGCCTTACAAGCAAAAATAGATTTAATAAAAAAATTTTATTTCACTTAACTCCTTAAATCCTAGTCATCAATATATTTTGAGAAATATTTAGGAGCCATATAACAATACTCTTCAAAAAAAAAAATAAATATTACAAAAAATTTGCATTAAATAGTTTTCACCAACAAACAAAAAAAAGTAATGAAAAAATCTGAGCATTTAAAAATAATTAAGAAAAAGGTTAGATTAGACTAAGCATATCAAGACACTATGTGACACATGCATTGTAATCAACACAAAACTCTAAAAAAAGTCATTCTTTATAATATTAATTTTGAATAGGAAACTGTTATAATACTCATAAATATATTCTCATCAATATCTCATTATTATTAATGTACTTAAAATTAATGATTAATTCATAATAAATAAGATTCTCTTTAAAAAAAAATATTAAAATATTTATTGAATATTAAAATATTTTTCTTTGAATAATTGAAAGAATTTTATAGTGTTATTAAATTGTAATCTCTTAAGCTTCTAAATATAGTTCAAAATGAGTGAACGCATATATTTTATATATTTCCTTAAAATAAAAGGATATATTTTATGTCAAACGTAACCTCAGCCATTCACACACTCTATCCCACGTGCAATTATTAGTCCCCGTCCACGCTGCCACTAAATAAATTAATTAGAAATGACATATTGACCAAACCGTGTTGGGCAACCACCACCTAAAAGTATATGTTGTCAAATTTGATGTGAAGAATAATTTTGGTATATGGCAATATGAGATGACAGACGCACTATGCGTCATAAATTTGGAGGATGTTCTTGATGACGAGGAAAAATCGGAAGAAATTTCAAAGATGGATTGGATCAAGATGAACCACAGTGCATGTGGCTTGATCCGGAATTGCTTGACTCAAAAGATCAAATATGCAGTTATGATGGAGACGTCAGCATGGAAGTTGTGGAAATTCCTAGAAGCTAAGTATCTGACGAAGAACGTGGAGAATCGAATCCACATAAAAAGGCGGCTATACAGATTTCTAATGAGAAGAAGAATTTCTATAGATGAACACCTAAATGAGCTCACAAAATTGTTGGCTGATTTGCTGAATCTGGATGAGATAGTGGAGGATGAAGATAATGCCATGTTATTGTTGAACTTATTGCTAGATGAGCATGAGCACTTTACCATGAATTTGATCCATGGGAAGGAAGTTCTGAAGTATGAGGAGGTGACGACAGCCCTAGTGAATCATGAGTTCAGAAGAAGGGATAAAGGGTCCACCAAATCAGATATGGCAGAGGCTCTTATACTCCAAAGAGGGAGACTAGAGAGAAAGAAGCAATGGCCAAAGAAAACTGCAGAATTCCAGAAAAGAGAGAAATCCAGAGGCCAAAGCATTGGGCGCAATTAGTGCGCATTCAGTTTGGAAACAAGACATTGGAATAACTACCTAAAGTTGAAAGACAAGCAGCGGGCTAGTGGAGAGTTTAGACTCAGATGTGCCTATTATTACTATTTTTATGGGCCTAGTAGCTGACAACTCCAATTGGATTATAGATACTGGCACGACATATCACAGATGCTCCCAAAAGGGCAGGTTTTGTTTGCATAGAGAAACAGACAGCGGTGCCGTCACAATGGCGAATAATGTCACATATAGAATTATAGGAGTTGGAAGTGCTGATTAGGACACATACAGGAAAAGTTCAAGAATTGAAAGAAGTTAGATATATACCAGAGATGATGAAGAACCTACTGTCTATTGGAGTCTTAGAAGTCAAGAACTTTAAGGGGGTGATTGAGGCAGGGGTCCTAAAGATCAGTATGGGTGCTATGACTTATCTAAGAGGAGTGAGATAAGAGAACCTCTACTACCTACAAGGAAGTACAATGACATATATAGTAGCTATGGTTAAAAACTATAAAGATGTCATGATATTGTGACATATGAGGCTAGCACATGCAGTGGAACCTTCATTGAGGGCATCGGAAAGGGATGAACTCATTAAGGGTATAAATTCTTGCAAACTATAATTTTGTGAGTATTGTATATTTGGCATGAAAATACGAAAGCCCTTTGGTGTTGTCCTCCACAACACCAAAGATATATTATAATATATACACACAGATTGTTGAGGACCAATGAAGACTGCATCATTCGATGGTTTAAGGTATTTTATTTCTTTTATAGAGTATTACTCCAAATTTGTATTGGTGTACACTTTGAAGAGCAAAGCAAATGTACTGGAGGTTTTCATAAACTGGAAGAAGATGGTGGAGAATCAAACCGGCAAGAGAATCAAGATGATCTGATTAGGCAATGATGAAGAGTTTACATCTGATTCTTTTGTAAGGGAATGTTAAGATTTAGGGATTGAATGCCATTTTATAGTAAGAGAAACACCGCAATAGAACGGGATAGCAGAGTGAATGAACCATACCTTGGTGGAAAAGGTGCAGTGTATGTTGTCCTTTCTTGGGTTATAGAGAGTCTATTGGGTGGAGGCCCTAGACTATGCATGCCACTTGGTGAACCATTTTCCATCTGCATCGCTAGACAAGGAGACTCCAATTAAGTTGTGGTCTGGATGCCCTGCTACAGATTATGATCAAGTGAAGATCTTTGGTATCCCAGCTTTTTTCATGTAAAGAAGGATAAACTTGAACCATGGGCTAGGAAAGCAATTTTCATAGGCTTTTGGCATGGAGTGAAGGGCTACACACTGTATGATCCAGTTGATAAGAGGATTATGGTGAGTAGAGATGTTACCTTTGATGAAGAGTTTTTCTTGAGATTGAGAAGTTCTCATCAAGTGAAGGATAATACAGAACTTCACATCACATTAATGATATTGATACAAATGAAGACCACATTGGTGGTGATGAAGAATAAACTAACATTAATGGTGAGGCTCTAGTTTATGAGTCAATTGATAGAGACAAACCCATAAGGAATGCACCTCAACAACTAGCCTGGCTCAGAGACTATGTCACATATGCATTATTTGTATTGGAGGATGAGGTCCCCTCCTATTACAAAGAAGCAGTGATGGGCTCAGAAGGAAATTTATGGAAGCAGACTATGGATGAAGAGAAGGAGTCTCTTCATAAAAATAAAGCATGGAGGTTAGAGAAACTCCCTTAAGGAAGAAAGGCTATTGGGTGCAAGTGGGTGTACTCAAGGAAAGAAGGATCCTCAAAAGCTAATGTGTGCTACAAAGCAAGGTTAGTGGCCAAGGGCTTTACTCAGAAAGAAGGGATTATCTATGATGAAGTTTTATCCCCAGCAAGCACTCATCGATGCACGTGCTCTTAACTTTGGTGGCACAATTTGATTTGCTACTTGGGAAGCTTGATATAAAAGCAATGTTCTTGCATGGAGAACTTGAGGAGGAGATCTTTATGGCGCAGCCCCTGGGTATAGTGAGCCAGGAAAAGAAGACTTTGTATGCAAATTGGACAAGTCTCTTTATGGGCTAAAGCAATCACCAAGACAAGTCTCTCGCTGATACGCATATATGCGTGTTAGCATCTTTTTGGTTAATGTTTGGCCAGTTGATGTGGAAGCCTCACCTACTTCCCCCCCTCCTCTTCTTAACTCACACCCCCTCTTGGGTGTGACCACCCACGTTCATTAATTCTAGAGGGGCTCGAGGTGGTATCGCCACATCAGTCAAGAGGAGTTTTACCCCTTGGGCTTCACAGATTCCTGATATTAGTGACTCAAAAGCATTAGCAGCATATGTCCCGATCAAGGCGTTCCAGAGCTGCTCTTTTATGACGCTGGAGATGAGGATATCTTTTTCCCTTTGTAGTGCACAAAGGAGCAGCGCCCGTGACCGGGTTACCTCACTGAGATGCCCTGATGGCATCACAAAATTAGAGACAAACATGTGCCAAGCATTTCTCGATTTCGTGATGAGTGATCAAGGAATGTTAGCAAGGTTCCCTCTCCAACCACAATCGGAGCGGGCAATCTCACTTGCTATTTCTGCTGGGTCGTATTGTGAGCTCAGCAGGTCAAAATATATACAGCTCTCCACCTCACCCAAGATGTAAGAACCTTCGATGGCCTTGAGCCCAAACTTTACAGTTTTACCTCTCACAAAGAGTTTGTCCCCCACCGCATTGATTGCGTTAGCATACACCTTCTACACTAACGAGAGGTATGTGGAGTTTGTGGGACTCACAAAATGGGTCCATCCTCAGTTCAAGATTTGGTTCGGGTGTACATGGTAAGGGAGCCCAAATTCCTACTCGAGAGTCAGCTTCCTTTTGATAACTACTTGATTGAAGCGTTGTTCTGCTTCAATCGAAGAAAACCATTTTTTGTTGAATGCTCCACCAGCCGTGCAGGTAAAAGCTCCCTTGCTAGCAATAGTTTTCTTTCCTAACGACATAATTCTCTTGATGATATTAAGGGTGCATTTAGAGAATTCGATGTTTTAAGAACAGTTGAGGGGATCTAGAGCTGAAGAATTCAGGTTGTAATGGAGTGCACCTTTAGCCCATCCCTTCTAGGCCTTTTTATAGAGGGTTTATGGAAAAATCTGGAAAGGTTGGTTAGGCACACTTTTGGCACACTAAGACTTGGTCAAAGATGATTCAATGCATACCATAAGTGTGACTTGATTTCTGCTCAAAGAAGATGAAAATTTTCAGCTTTTCCCAGCACATTTTGCCGCTTGGGAGTTCCAAGGCGCGCTGTAGCATTATTGAATTCTTTGGGAATACAAGGCAGTCAATTCTACTTCAGCTGGGTTTTTTCACCGTAGCGTGCTGTGGCACGCTATGGCGCTCTTGAAACAAGGGTGCTAAGCCATCCGCTGCGCACTGCATCAATGGAATTTGCTGCAGCGCACTATAGTAATGAAATCCACTACAACGCGCTGTAGCGGATAAATCCGCTATGGGGCACTGTGGTGGTTTTCAAGCATAAAATTTCCAAACGTTAAGATCGACTTCTAGAGAAAATAAAAAATTGGGTTGTGATTAAATTTATTCTACTCCTAAAATAGAATTAAAGTAAAAACTAAGATGGGTTGCCTCCCAACAAGCACTTTGTTTAATGTTGTTGGCATGACACATTCATGGTCAACTTGGATTTTCATCCCAAGGAGGTTTTCTAGCCCAAATTTTTAAATGAGATGAGTGAGCCCCAATCGAGATTGGGCTCAAACTCATTCGTTCGCTGCTCGAGTTGTCTTCTACCTCTCCTTCCTTGTTCATAATGGGGGCTCCATTTCTCTTCTTTTTACCCCTCTTAGTTTTCCTCTTCTTCTTTCCCTCTTTTAAGTAATTGGTAGAATCTACAACACTTTTTATCTCATACTCCCCTCCAACTCCTTGTTTACTTTCTCCCATTTTTCCCTTATAATTATTTCCTTAAATAATGAGGGCATTAGATCAACCACTTTCTCTAGATCCTTGATTCTAACAGTCATGAGTCCCCTTTCAATATCTATGACAGCCTGGGAGCTAGCTAAGGATGGCCTCCCAAATATTACAGTGGAGTTTTGACTCCAGCTGTCCCATTCGCAAACTACAAAATCTATGGGGATCACAAAGCTTCCTATTCTGACCGGGACATCCTTAATAATTTCCAAAGGGGTTTGTGATGCAAAATTTGCAAATTCCATAATTATTGGTGTCTCCACCATTCCCCTTATTCCTAGTTTGATGTAAATGTGCCATGGTATAACATTCACCGAAGCCCCTATACCACGCAAGGGATCTAAAAGGACTTCGCCTTTGATTATGCATAGAATATTCAATCTTCCAGGATCACCTTTTTTGTTGCTACTATCTCCCTCTTATCATTCAGCTTGGGAATCCTTATTGGCACCTTCTTCTCCTCATTATTATGTTCAATGCAATTTATCTTTTTAGTGTCTACATTTATAATGCTCACTGTTTCTCTAGGATTTAATTCAATTGAGCTAGGGAGCATACCTTGCTGTCTAGTAGACAGCTGTTTAGAAATTTGTCCTAACTAAACTTGAATGTTTCTTAATGACACCTCAATTCCTTGAATGGAGGTTTTATGGCGATTCATTGTCAATTCAGTCTTTTTGAAAAACTACATCATCTCATTTTTAAATGCCTAAAAGGATTCTTCTAAACTGCCATCTTGTTTATTATTCTGATTTTGCCTATACAAATCGTTTCCATTGTGCATTGGCTGGTTTTGTTGTGAGGCATTGGTGTTTCCTTGAGTACTCCCCTCACTCCAGGAAATGTTGGGATGATTTCTCCATCCCAGATTGTAAGAGTTAGAGTAGGGGTTGTTGTGAGAGTTATTATTCATGTTGTTATTCCTCATAAAATTGACTTGTTTCGTTTGTGAAAGGGCAAATGGATTATTTAAATTACAGTATTCACTGTGGTGACCCCCCTCACATAACTCATAACTAGCTTCATGAACAATACAAATGTTCATTATCTCAATTTTATTAGTTAGAATTTTATTTCCTTTGCAAGGAGGCTAATTGGTTAGATTCGTTTAGATTGTTCACCTCCTTTTTGGTAGAGTTTAGCCGCTCAGTTCACCAATGGTATGTATTGTTAGCCTTTTCCTCGAGGAGATCAAAGGCCTCCTTTAGGGTTTTACTACTTAGTGATCCTCCTGCGGTTGCGTCTATGAGTGTCCTTATGGGTGCATTTAATCCATCGTAAAATATCTGCACCTGCATCCACAAAGGGAACCCATGATGCGGGCAACATCTTAAGCAGTCCTTAAAACATTCCTAGCCGTCATACATGTTCTCACCATGCTACTGAGAGAAGTTTGAAATTTCATTTCTCAGCCTGGCGGTCTTTGTAGGTGGAAAATACTTGGTGACGAATTTCCTTGCCAAGTCATACCAAGTCCTTATAGACTCACTGGGTAGAGAACTGAGCTAAGCCTTAGCTCAGTCTCTCAGTGAGAATGGGAATAATCTTAATCTTAAGGCATCATCGGATACCCCGTTAAATCGGAAGGTGTCACATATTTCCAGAATAGTTGAAAATATGTGCATTTGGGTCATCTGATGCCATCCCACTAAATTGGTTGTTTTGATCATGTTTAAAGTGGATAGTTTTATCTCAAAATTATCAGCTTGTATAGGAGGTCTAACAATAGCATTTTGAACTCTTTCTACCATGGGAAGTGCGTATTCTCTAAGCAATCTCCTCCTAGAATTTACCATAGGTTCTGCTGGGTTCATATCTAAATTTGCCATTTGTGCATTTTGTTGGTTTAAAAAGACTTTCTCTCTCCTAGCTCTCAAATAAATTATCTCTATTTTGGGATCGCAAAATAATTCAGTAAGATTCTTCCTACTCATACAGTTTAGGGGTAACTAGCTAGAACAAGTTCAGCAATTAATATTACAGCACAAAATATAACACAGAATTCAATAAGATAGTATGCAAAAGAATTCAACACAAGTTTTTTTCTTAGAAAAATTTTCAAAATTTTCTCAAAGCAAGCTAATAAAGAAATTAACTACAACTATATAAGAATACACACAAGTTAATTAATTCTAAATAACTAGTTACTAGAAAATTATACTTGATACAAAACGAAAACCACTCCCCTGCAATGGAGCCAAAAACTTGACAAACGGAATACACATCTGCGTTTGCACGCAAGTATACGTGGTTTGAAGTAATACGTGAAAAGTTTAGTTTCCGGGATTTATCGAACCTCAGTGAACGGTTGTTTTGTTACCGAGTTGTATTTTCTTTTACTAATGCTATGATTGCAATTTTGGTTGATTTTTGTTGGTTCCCAATTAGCAATACATAAGACTTGAGTAAAGATATGATTTGATTAAAAAGGAGAGAGTTGAGATTTCATTGTAATATATGTAAGGGTTGGTTGTATAACTTCATTGTTTGAATGTAGATGTTCAATTTAATTGCTTTGTTAAACCAAGTGAATGCCATTGGAGTTGAAGTATCCTTCAATTACATTGGGTTCAAGTTTAGTGCACAAAGAGAACTCCTATTGGATTCTTTCTTAGCACATAAACTCTTATGAGACATGATTTGATTAGTTAGATTTTGATTCCCTATGTCTAGGTTACCAAAAATATCTCTTAATTATAATGATCTCACAAGCAAGATTCCATTATAGTGCGTCATACGCTTCACATGCATTTTAACTAAATGGGAAGATGCATTTGGGTCAATTGATTTTGTCACATAATCCATGAAATTACCAATGTCCCCTCATCCGTTCGACCTTGCTGAGTGGCAGAGCAAGGTAATGGAGAGCTTAGTTCTCAAGCCTTAATCTTATGGAGAGCTATTAAGGGAGGGTGCAAGTGAGCTTTGAGAATTATATCACGTAATTTTTAGCTCGACTCGCACTACCTTCTTTGCTCTTACCCAATTAATGAGAATTGGAACACAAGCTCTTTTAATTAAAATAAATAAGAGTTCAGTTCATCCAAGCATTCATTCAATATTGAAATTTAAACAACATAAACAGTTTTTTATTATATTTAAATAATATCATAATACAACTAATATTTCCCTTCCATAATTGTACAACTACATCCCAACCCTCTCCAAGAGGTTTTTTAGCCTACCATTACTAAGCAAGAAAGATCATACATGCAAAGAAAAGTGAACATTGCCATCAGTTCATAGCAAGAAATTAATCAAGGGAGTTTAGGAGAAATACAAGAAATTACCCGGAGAAATTCTGGGGTTCACTTTACTTTTCCTACGTTGTCCTCTTGAAGCTCCACCCTTCGTTCTTTGCTGCCTTTTTTTCCTTCCTGTTCTTGGTCCTCTCTTCCCCTTGGAGAGTTCTCATTCTTTCTCTTCCTGTAGCTTTTCTTTTTGGTCTTTTGATTAGCAAAGGTTGGAACCCATTCAAGGTCTGAGATTGGCCCTTAAATAGGGATGCGCTCAGCCTTAAAGTTTTTAGTGTGTGACATTTCCTCTTCCTTGATTTAATTCCAATCCCTTCTAATATTTTTATATGTTTAACTATTGGGATTTAGCAGGATTTAATATATCAGTTTTTAAGAGGCTGGGGGAGGCCAATGGTCATATTTTTGTGGCCTTCCCCATGCCTCTTAATTGATAGTTTCTGGAAAATTATGGGCCGGTTGCTATGACACGCTGCAGTGCGCAGTGGAAGCGATGTTTTATTTAATGTTCAGCTGCGGCGTGCTATGGCAGCGATGTTTCAATCACTGTTCCGCTGCGGTGTGTTGTGGAAGCAGTGCTCTAAATGCTTTTCCTGCATATAAGTTAGTATCTTTTTCGTTCGGTCGCTGCAGCGTAAGCTGAAGCGCGCTGCAGCGCGCTATAGCGGACGACTCGTAATTTTCACAATTCAATTAGTTTAACTATAGTTTTATAAAATAAAAATTCACCCGCTGCAGCGCGCTGCAGCGGACAACTTGCAGGATCACTGTTAAATTACTTGTTTATAAAGTTTAAATA
This sequence comes from Gastrodia elata, assembly GCA_016760335.1. NCBI lineage: Eukaryota > Viridiplantae > Streptophyta > Magnoliopsida > Asparagales > Orchidaceae > Gastrodia > Gastrodia elata. Next base: position 45,174,823 of record CM028675.1, on the reverse strand, counting down.
ACCATTAAAAAAAGATGCTGCAGCGCGCTGAGGCGCACCGTGGTGCGCTGTGGCATGCAATTTGCAATTTTACTATTCAATTACTTGTTTATAAGGTTTCATTAATTAACAAGAAATGACGCTGTAGTGCGCTGGGGCGCGCCGTGGCGCGCTGCGGTGTGCAACTTGCGCTTTTTTTACTAATAAATTACTCGTTTATAAGGTTTTAATTTATTCTTATCAATATGACGTTGTGGCGTGCTATGGTGAGCCATGACGCGCTACAGCAGTCATGCTCCAGGTCTGCAGTTGTACTTCCAAGTCAGGCAATTTTAAGGGGACGCCATGGCGCGCTGCAGCGCGCCAGAGCGCGCTGCGACGATTTTTGTCTAGAATTTGGTAAATCAGTCTTCGCAATTTGTTTTCTTCATTTTCCTGAAAAGACATGAATTTTTATTAAAGTATAGGGAAATATATAGTGATATGACTATTTAAACACTAGATTTTTGCTTCAAATTTCGACTACATCATACCCTCACACTTAAATTCTTGCTCGTCCTCGAGTAAGCTCAATAAATGTGAAATTCTAAATTTGTCCTTGTTTAAGGATTCAATGCATTACACTCATGTATCATTAATACAGATGTTAAGCATACTCTAGTCCAAATTACTTCATGTCTCCAAGTTCTACTACCCCTCTAATCGAGTTCATGTGTCTACACTTCCATTGGTTTTAATTCAAATGTCATGCTTAATGTTTAAATATGGCGAGGTGATCATGAAATTCATAACCTTAATGATGCAATTGGTGAGTCTTTTGAGTGTTGTGCTATGTGTGCTCCTTTTTAAGATTCATAAGGATATTTTAACATATTATGAGAGATATTTTTCTTCATCTTAAATATTCACTTGTTTAGTTTGGAAAAGATATATTTTATTATCCCTTTATATATTGATTTCACTTTTTTGTTTTTCAAATTCTTTTTTAAAAGGGAGAGCCATTTTTCTTTATCACTTAATGTAGTCCTTGTGATCACTAAGTCCTACAGGAGCCTAGCACTTTAAATTATTACTCATCTATTGCCACTTTGATTTAATTTTCAAATTTTTCACCCTCACACTTTAACTTGAATACATTTCATTTTAAGTACTAGAAATCGAGCTTAGTAGATTCATGAGCTAAATAAGGGGTATGTCACTTAAATTTATTTTCATCTTTATTTCAAACATGCTTGCATCTTAATTCTAAACTATAGGTGTTTTTTTTTTTTTTTTTTTTTTACATTGAATCTAAAATTTATCCACATTCAAAAGTTTCACTTTAAAGTTAAATTTTAGCAAAAATATAGAGTGTGCGAAATACGGAACTTATTTTATTGATTAAAATCAAACTACAAAATAGAAAATAGAAAAAATGAAAACACAAAAACAAGAAACATCACAACCTTATCTATCTTCAGTCCTCATCTTCTACTCCCTCGTAGCGATATGATAGTCCGCCGAAAAATCATCTTCTGGAAATGGTGCTCTTGCAGGAGGGCGCGGCAAACTTGACCCATCCGTTCCTCCACGTAAGCTCCACTTTTGGAACATTGTTCCGAGAGCTTCGTGGAATTCCATTTGGAATTCACGCTGCCGGGCCACTTATCCATTCATCAAGCGCATGTCGCATGCCAAGGAGACGCCCAGATATCACTGATGCGCATATATGCATGTCAGCATCTTTTCGGTCGATGTTTGGCCAGATGATGTGGAAGCCTCGCCTTCTTCCCCCCTCCTCTTCTTAGCTCGCGCCTCTCCTGGGTGCGACCGCCCACGTTCATTAATTCTAGAGGGGCTCGAGGTGGTATCGCCACATCAGTCGGGAAGAGTTTCACCCCTTGGGCTTCGCAGATTCCTGATATTAGCGACCCAAAAGCAATAGTAGCACATGTCCCGGTCAAGACGTTCTAGAGCTGCTTCTTTATAACAAGCTGGAGATAAGGATATCGCCTTCCCTTTGTAGTGCACAAAGGAGCAGCGCCCGTGACCGGGTTACCTCTCTGAGATGCCCCAATGGCATCACAAAACTGGAGACAAACACGTGCCAAGCATTACTCGATTCCGTGAGGAGTGATCGTGGAATGTTGGCAAGGTTCCCTCTCCAACCACAATCGGAGCAGGTAATCTCACTTGCTATTTCTGTTGGGTCGTATTGTGAGCTCAGCAGGTCAAAATATATACAGCTCTCCACCTTACCCAAGATGTAAAAACCTTCGATGTCCTTGAGCCCAAACTCCACAGTTTTACCTCTCACAAAGATTTTGTCCCCCATCGTATTGATTGCATTGGCGTACCCCTCTTACACTAAAGAGAGGTATGTGGAGTTTGTCCCCTACTGCATTGATTGCGGCGCACTGTGGCAGCGACGTTTCAATCACTGTTTCACTGCGGTGTGCTATTGCAGCAGTGCTCCAAACGCTTTTCCTATATGTAAGTTAGTATCTTTTTCATTCGGTCGCAGCAGCGTAAGCTGATGCGTGCTACGGCGCACTATAGTAGATGACTTGCGATTTTCACTATTCAATTAGTTTAACTATAGTTTTATAAAATAAAAATTCATCCACTGCAGCACACTACAGCGGACGACTTGCAGGATCACTGTTAAATTACTTGTTTATAAAGTTCAAATAATCATAAAAAAATGACGCTGTAGTGCGCTGAGGCGTGCCGTGGCGCGCTGCGACATGCAAGTTGCGATTTCACTGTTCAATTACTTGTTTATAAGGTTTCATTAATTAATGAGAAATGACGCTGGAGCGCGCTGCGGTGCGCCGTGGCGCTTGCGGCATGCAACTTGCATTTTTTTTACTATTCAATTACTCGTTTATAAGGTTTTAATTTATCTTTATCAATATGACGTTGTGGCGCACTGCAGCGGTCGTGCTCCAGGTTTGCAGTTGTACATTCAGGTCAGGCGATTTTAAAGGGATGCCATGGCGCGCTGCGGTAGTTTTTGACCAGAATTTGGTAAATCAACCTTTGCAATTTGTTTTCTTCACTTTCCTATAAAGATATCAATTTCTACTCAAAGTATAGGAAAATATATAGTGATATGACTGTTTAAATACTAGATTTTTGCTACAAATTCTGAGTACCTCAATACCAAGTTGTATTTTCTTTCACTAATGTTTAGATGACAACTTTGGTTGATTTTCTTAGTTCCTAATTAGCGATACAAAAGACTTTAAGTAAGGATACGATATTATTAAAAAGAAGAGAGTTAAGATTTCATTGCAATATTTATGAGGGTTGGTTATATAACTTCATTGTTTGAATGTATTTAATTTCCTTGCTTTATTAAATCAAGTGAACACTATTAGAATTGGAGTACCCTCCAGTTACATTGGGTTCAAGTTCAGTGCACAAAGAGAACTCTTTTTGGGTTCTCCCTTAGAACATAAACTCTCATGAGATAATAATTAATTAATTACACTTTGATTCCATACGTCTAGGTTACCAAAAAATATCTTTTAATTATGATGGTCTCACAAGCAAAACTTCCATTAACCATGCATCATGTACTTCACACATAGTTTAGCTAGATGGGAGGATGCATTGGGTCAAAGGAATATGTCACATCATCCATTGAAGTTCCCAATGTCATCTCATCCTTTCAACTTTGCTGAGCATCAGAGCAAGACTAATGGAGAACTTGATTCTCAAGCGTCAATCTATTAGGAGAGCTATTAAGGGAGGGTGCAAGTGAGCTTTGAGAATTTTGTCACATAATTCTCATCTCTACTTGCACTACCTTCCTTGCTCTTACCCAATTGATGAGCATTAGAACACAAGTTCTTTTAAAAATAATTTAGATTTTAGTTCATCCAAGCATTCATTTCAATATTAAATTTAACGACAAAAATATTCTTTCATTACATTCAAATAATGTCATCATACACCAATTATTCCCTTACATATTTTTACAACTACATCTCAACCCTCTCCAAGAGGTTTTTAGCCTTCCATTACTAAGTAAAAAAGAGCATACATACAAAGAAAAGTGAACGTCACCATCAGTTCACAATAAGAAATAAATCAAGGGAGTTTAGGAAAAATACAAGGAATCACCCGGTGGTTTTCTGAGGTTCTCTTTACTTTTCCTGTGCTATCCTCTTGAAGCTACACCCTTCATTCTTTGTTGTCTTTCCTTTCTTCCAATTCTTGGTCCTCATTTCCCCTTAGAGAGTTCTCCTTTTTTCTCTTCCTGCAGCCTCTCTTTTTGGTCTTTGAATAACAAAAGTTCGAACCACGTTAAGGTCTTAAATTGGCCCTTAAATAAGGATGCACTCAGCCTTAGTGTGTTAATTATGTGACTTTTCCTCTTTTTTGGCTTTAAATACAATTCCTTTTAATGTTTCCTTCATTTATTATGTTGGGAATTAGTAGTAATAAAGCTCTTCAAGTTTTTAAGATGCTAGGGAAGGCCAAAGGTTGTATTTTGTGGCATTCCCTATGCTGCAATTATTGCTATTCTTGAAATTTTTGGATCGTCCGGTGTGACGCACTGCGGCGTGCTGTGGCACGCGGTGGTAGTAGTGTTCCAAACACTGTTTCGTAGTAATACACTGCAGCAACTATATTCCAAATCCTGTTCCGCTGTAGCGCGCTATTCTTTCATGCAAGTTAGTATCCTTTTTGTTCAGTCGATGCAGCGTCCGCTATAGCTGCGTTATAGTGGATACAATTTCTGGTTCACTATTGAATTAGTTCTTCTATAGTTTTATAAAATGAAAATTTACCCTCTGTGGTGTGCTACAACGGACAAAATTTTGGGTTCACTGTTCAATTAGTTCATCTATAGTGTTATAAAATAAAAATTTACCTGCTGTGGCGCGCTGCGGTGGAAAAAGTTTTGTGATACTGTTCAATTACTCATTTATAAAGTTTTAATAATTCCTCGAAAAATAACGCTGTGATGCGCTGCGATGCGCCGCAGCATGCAAACTTGCGTATTACTGTTCAATTACTCATTTATAAAATTATAATAAATCCTCGAGAAATGATGTGTGGCACGCTTCGGCGCACCGTGGTGCGCTGTATTGTGCAAAATTGCGTATTACTGTTCAATTACTCATTTGTAAAGTCTTAATTTATCTTTAGCGACATGGCCCTGTGGCGTGCTGTGGTGCGCTGCAGTGGCCTTTCTTCATGCCTGCAATTCTGCTTCTAGGTAAGGAGTTTTTAATGGACCGCCATGGCGCACAGCAGCGCGCCATGGCATGTTGCGGCGATTTTGTCCCAGAATTTGGTAATTCCGCCCATGCAATCTGTTTTCTTCAATCACCTGTAAAAGCATTATTTTCTACTCAAAGTGTATGGATATATATGGTGATATGAATGTTTAAGCACTATATTTTGCTATAAATTATGAGTATATCACACCCCCACACTTAAATTCTTGCTCGTCCTCGAGTAATCTCAAAAATACAATTTTATGAATTTGGTTTCTTTTGTTTTGTCTAAGGATTCAATGTGCTAAGCTAATGTATAATGAATTTAGTTACAAGCATGCTTTAGTCAAGATTACTTCATGTTTTCAAGTTTCTACCACCCCTCCAATAAAATTCTTATTTCTGCACTTCATTTGATTTCAAATTAAAATGTCATGCTTAATATTTTAATATAGGAGGTGATCCTAAAATTCTAACCTTAATGATGCAATTGGTGAGCCTTTGAGTATTGTGCCATATTTGCCCCTTCTTATGATTCACAATGACCATTTTATATTTTAGGAGAGATATTTTTTTTATCCTAAATATTAACTTTATTTTAGCTTGGGAGAGATATTTATCATCATCCCTTTATATATTTATTTTTCCTTGCAAATTCCTTTTAAAAGGGAGAGCTATTTTTCTTCATCCCTTTATATAGTTCCTGGTGGTCATTAAGTCCTATAGGAGCCTAGCACCTCAAATTTTCACTCACCGCATGCCACCTTAGTATTTGTTCTCAGATTTTACCCCCACACTTAAACTAAAGCATATTTCATTTTAAGTCCTGGAAACTAAGCTTAGTAGACTCATGAACTGAATAAGGGGTGTATAACTTAAGTTCAGTTTCATCTTTATCTCAAACATACTTGCATCTTAAATCCACACCATAAATTTTTAACAATGAATCTAGACTTTGATCCATTTAGAAAATTCTTCTTCAAGTTTAATTTTTGCAAAATTGAGGGTGCGATATATACGAAATCAATTTTATTTAATCATAATAAGAAAATACAAAACAGAAAAATTGAAAACATAGAGCAGAAACAGCACAACCTTATTAATGGGGGTTGCCTCCTATTGAGTGCTTATTTTTACATCTCAGCCTGACGCCAATTTAGCTTATCTACATGACTCCTTCCCTTGGGAGATCGTGCAATAACCATCTCTCTTTCTCTTGCAAATCAAATCCATCTAAGGTTTTAGATGGTGCCCATTTACCTTTATTGTCCCAGCCAATGAAGTGATATCCACATGTCTGTGGGGATATATTTTTTTAATTATAAATGAGCCCGTCCATCCTGATTCAAACTTTCCTGGAAAGAGCCTTAACCTGGAATTAAATAACAATACCTTCATTCCTAGTTTTAGGTGTTTTGGTCTTATTAGCTTATCATGCCATTTCTTAGTTCTCTCCTTGTACAGCTTGGCACTCTCATATGCTCCCAACCTGGATTCATCATGTTCGAGCAATTGTAGAACTCTTTTCTCACCTGCTAGTTTGAAGTCAAAATTCCGCTTTTGGACTGCCCAAAAGGCCGACATTCCAACTCTACCGGTAAATGACAAAATTTCCCATAAACCAACTTGTAAGGGGATGTTCATAAAGGTGTTTTAAATGTTGTTCTATATACCCAAAGTGCATTATTTAATTTCATGGACCAGTCCTTCCTATTTTTGTTAACCGTTTTCTCTAGGATTTGCTTTAATTCACAGTATGACACTTCTACTTGGCCGCTAGTTTGAGGGTGGTAGGTTGTTCCTACCTTATGTTTCACCCCATACCCCTTCAAGAGAGTTTCTATGTATTTATTGCAGAAATGTCTTCCACCGTCACTTATTAGGACACCGGGTGTACCAAACCTAGAGAGGACATGATCTTTCAAAAATTTGATCACAATTTTAGCATCATTGTTTGCACAAGCTATAGCTTCAACTCATTTGGACAAATATTCCACCCCCACTAATATGTAATTACTTAAATTAGAGGTGGGAAATGGGCCCATAAAGTCAATCCCCCAAACATCAAATAGTTCAACTTCAAAGTTTTTATTTATAGGTAACTCATCCCTTTTTCCTAAAGTTCCCATCCTCAGACATTGATCACAGCTCTTTACAAAATCAGTAGCATCCTTGAATAATTTTGGCCAATAAAATCCAAAATGACGCACCTTTGCCGTTGTCTGATCAATACCATGATGCCCTCCTCCATAAGGGGATGTGTGGTAATGATATAAGATGTTATTTGTTTCAGGTTCAGGCACACATCTCTTTAGGATTTGATTGGCACAGCATTTGTATAGGAAGGGATCATACCAAAAGTAATTCTTAATATCAGCAAAAAAAAATTTTCTTTGTTGATAGTTAAATTTTTTTGGGACTATCCTTCCTGCAGGATAGTTGGCAAAATCAGCAAACCAAGGAGGATTTCTTGCTGCAATTGTATAGAGCTGTTCATCCAGAAAAGTTTCACAAATTTCTTCACCTTCCTTACGTTTTAAATGAGTCAATCTAGAGAGGTGATAAGCCACCACATTATCGCACCCCTTTTTGTCATGGATTTCCAAGTCAAATTCTTATAGAAGTAAAACCCAATGTATGAGTCATGGATTTGCTTCTTTCTTCTGTAGAAGATATTTGATCGCAGCATGATCCGAGCACACAATTATTTTTATTCCAATAAGATACGCCCTGAATTTGTTGAACGCAAAAACAATCGCCAAAAGTTCTTTTTTAGTGGTGGCGTAATTTCTTTGGGCTTCATCCATTAACTTACTTGCGTAATAAATGGAATAGAAAATTTTTTCCCTACGCTATCCTAGAACTGCTCCCACCACAAGATCACTAGAATCACACATGATTTCGCAGGGGTAATCCCAACTAGGAGTAGAAATTATAGGAGCTGAAATGATAGCTGATTTTATTGCGTTGAATTCCTTTGTGCAGTCTTCACCAAATTTAAAGTCAACATCCTTTCCTAGAAGCCAGCACAAAGGTAAACTGATTTTAGAGAAATCTTTTATGAACCTACTATAAAACCCAGCGTGCCCAAGAAAACTCTTAACTCCCTTTACATTGGAGGGTGGAGGTAATTTCTCAATAACCTCAAATTTAGCCTTGTCTACCTCAATTCCTTTTATTGATATAAGGTGTCCCAAGAAAATACCCTCCTCCACCATGAAGTGGCACTTTTCCCAATTCAGAATAAGATTAGTTTCCTCACATTTCTTTAGGACCTTACCCAAGTTTGTTAAACCGTCTTCAAGGGATTTTCTCACTACAGAAAAATCATCCACAAAGATCTCAAGGAAATCTCCTATTATTTCAGAAAAATGGCCATCATACACCTTTGAAAAGTTGCAGGTGCATTACATAGACCAAAGGGCATTCTCCTGAAGGAAAATATTCCATAGGGGCATGTGAAGGTTGATTTTTACTGGTCTTCCAGGGCTATCAAAATCTGATTGTACCCCGAGTAACCATCCAAAAAATAGAAGTAATGGTTTTCGCCAGCCTATCTAACATCTGATCAATGAATGGGAGAGGATAGTGATCTTTCCTAGTTTCCTTATTTAATCTTCTTTAGTCTATGCATACTCGCCACCTCGTAACCTTCCTGATAGGAATTAATTCATTATTTTCATTGAAACTCATGGTTATCCGCTTTTCTTAGGCACCACATGAATAGGACTTACCCAAGGGCTGTTCAAAATTGGGAAAATGATCCCAGCATCTAAAAGCTTAATAATCTCCTTATGCACCACCTCTTTTATATTTGGGTTTAATCTTTATTGAGGTTCTACGGAAGGTTTGGAGTTGTCTTCCAGCAGGATGCAGTGCATGCATAAGGTAAGACTAATACCCTTCAAATCAGCAATGCTCCATCTTATTGCTTTCTTATGCTCACTTAAGAACATACACAATTTAGTCTCTTAAGTTTGGCCAAAAATTATGATCAGTAGTAAAGTTCCCTCACCAAGATAAACATATTTTAAGTGTTCGGGCAAAGGTTTCAAGTCCAATTCAGGGGGTTCATCTACAGACAGTTGCAATCTCTTTCTTTCCTGAATCAACTCATCAATTTTGTTTTCCTCCTCATCAATTCTAGCTCCTTCTTCCTCTATATCTCCAGAAATTAACACCTCTTCCAATACATTTACTTCCCAACACTCCTCATCTAGCTTAATGGGTGCCTCATCAAGTCCTTTATGTTAAAACTCACCTCCTCTCCCTCACAACGAAGACTCAATTCACCCTTATCAACATCTATCATGGCTTTTCCAGTAGCAAGGAATGTTCTCCCCAGAATTATAGGAATCTCCTGATTTTCATCTTCCATTTCCAACACAATAAAATCGGCGGGGGAGATAAATTTATCAACCCTCACTAGAACAATTTCCAGGGTTCCCATGGGAGTTCTTATGAATCTATCTGCTAGTTGGAGGAGGACTGAGGTAGGTTTTAAAAAATTAATTCCCTATTTTTTAAATATGTAAAATGGCATTAAATTTATTGAAGCACCCAAATCACATAAAACATTTTTAAAAGAATGATTTCCTATTGTGTAAGGAATGGTAAAACTCCCTGGATCTTTTCTTCTTAGGGGAATTTTCTGTTGGAGAATGGCACTGCATTCCTCAGTCAAGGCTACCATTTCCTTTTCATTTATTTTTCTTTTCTTTGATAGAATACCCTTCAAGAACTTAGCATAATTGGGCATTTGTTCCAATGCTTCAGCGAAGGGAATGTTTATAGGAAGAATTTTAAAAGTTTTAAAGGATTTTTGGAACCAGTTGTCTAGCTTCGCCCTTGCCATTCCTTGAAGATGTGAGGAGTGTGATCAGAAGGTTTAGTCATTTCTGTGTTAGTTTCCTCATTCATCTCTTTCTATTTGTCCTTATTGATTTCTTTTTCCTCAATTGATCCCTCTCCCAAAACTTGAGAAGTGTCTTCAGAATTTTTTATTACCAAAGGTTCTGTAATTTTTCCACTTCTCAAAGTTATGGAATTTCTTGATTCATTCCCATAGTCCCCTATGGCTCCTACCAAGAAGGGTTGATTTAGTTGCTTCAAAATTTCTTTTTTTTTCAACTCAATTCCTTGGACAACTTTTTCTTGATACAAAGTGTGTTTTCGTGTCAATTTAATGTTGCATCTGTTCTATTCATATAATTAGTTGTGTCAGTTCTAAATTCTCTTAGAGAATGCTCAAAGCTTCTTCCCTCATTAGCTTGTTGGGCTCTATAATTTTTAACAGCATTCACTCCCTCAGTTTCTCTCTTATGATCAAAAACCTGTGGCATTCCTTCTAGTCTTTAGGTTAGCATGTTAATTTAATTTCTTAATTCAGCAATTTGATTTGATTCGTTCATGTTATTCACCTCCACTTTGTTTGAATTTAGCCACTTAATTGGCCATTGGTATGTGTTGTTAGCCATTTCCTCGAGGAGATCAATAGCCTCCTCAAGGGTTTTACTACTTGACGATCCTCCTACGGCTACATCAATAAGGGTCCTTGTGGGTACATTTAATCTATTGTAAAAAATCTGCACTTGCATCCACAAAGGGAACCCATGATGCGGGCAACACCTTAAGCTGTCCTTAAAGTGTTCCCAGCCATCATACAAGTTCTCACCATGCTGCTGAGAGAAGTTTGAAATTTCATTTCTCAACCTGACGGTCTTGGCGGGTGGGAAATACTTGGCTAGGAATTTCCTTGCCAAGTTATTCCAAGTCCTTATAGACTCACCGAGTAGGGAACTGAGCCAAACTTTAGCTCAATCTCTCAGCGAGAATGGGAATAATCTCAATCTCAAGACGTCATCGAATACCCCGTTGAATCGGAAGGTGTCTCATATTTCCATAAAATTTGAAATATGTGCATTCGGGTCATCCAATGCCATCCCACTAAATTGATTATTTTGAATCATGTTTAAAGTAGAAGGGTTTAATTTCAAAATTATTTGCTTATATAAGAGGTATGACAATGGCATTTGGAACTCCTTCTACTGTGGGAAGTGCATAATCTCTAAGTAATCTTCTACTGGCATTTACCATAGGTTCTGTTGGGTTTATATCTAAGTCTTCCATTGGTGCATTTTGTTGGTTTAAAATGATTTGCTCTCTTCTAGCTCTCAAATATGTTATACCAATTTTGGGATCGTAAAAGAATTCAGTAAGATTTCTCCTACTCATGCAGTTAAGGGTTCGCTAGCTAGAATAAGTTTCAATAATCAATATTCAGCAATAAATATTAACCACAAATGACAGTAGAAATTTCTAGAAGATAATATGCAATAACATTCAGCACCAGTTCTTTTTATAAAATTTTCAAATTGTTCTCAAAGTAAGCAAATAAAGAAATTAATTACAGCTATGTAAAAAAAAATATGCACAAATAAATTAGTTCTAAATCACTAGTTACTAGAAAATTGTACTTGATGCAAAATGAAAACTATTCCCCGGCAACGGCGCTGAAAACTAGACAGACATAAATACACGTCTGCGTTTACACGCAAGTGTACGTGGTCTGAAGTAATAAGTGAAAAGTTTAATTTCCAAGATTCATCGAACCTCAGTTAACGGGTGTTCTGATACCAAGCTGTATTTTCTTTTAGTAATTTTTAGATGACAAATTTGGTTGATTATGTTGGTTCCTAATTAGCAATACAAAAGACCTTAAGTAAAGATACAATATGATTAAAAAGAAGGGAGTTGACGTTTTATTGCAATATTTGCGAGGGTTTGTTATATAACTTCATTGTTTGAATGTATACGTTCAATTTATTTGCTTTATTAAATCAAGTGAACACCACTGGAATTGGAGTACACTCCAATTACATCAGGTTCAAGTTTAGTGCACAAAGAGAACTCCTATTGGGTTCTCCCTTAGCACATAAACTCTCATGAGATATTGATTAATTAATTAGATTTTGATTTCCTATGTCTAGGTTACCAAAAGATATCTTTTAATTATGATGGTCTCATAAGCAAGACTTCCATTAACCTTGTATCATGCGCTTCGCATGCGGTTTAGCTAGATGGGATGATGCCTTGGGTCAATGGGCTATGTCACATCATCTATTGAAGTTCCCAATATCCTCTCATCCCTTCTACTTTGCTGAGCAGCACAGCAAGGTTAATGGAGAACTTGGTTCTCAAGTGTCAATCTATTAGGAGAGCTATTAAGGGAGGGTGCAAGTGAGCTTTGAGAATTTTGTCACATAATTCTCAGCTCTACTTGCACTACCTTCCTTGCTATTACTCAATCGATGAGCATTGGAACACAAGTTCTTTTAAAAATAATTTTGATTTCAGTTCACCCAAGCATTCATTTCAATATTAAATTTAATAATAAAAATATTCTTTCATTACATTCAAATAATGTCATCATACACCAATTATCCCTTACATATTCTTACAACTACATCTCAACCCTCTCCAAGGGATTTTTAGCCTTCCATTACTAAGCAAGAAATAGCAGACATACAAAGAAAAGTGAATGTCATCATCAGTTCATGACAAGAAATAAATCAAGGGAGTTTAGGAAAAATGCAAGGAATCACCCGGAGGTTTTCTGGGGTTCTCTTTACTTTTCTTGTGATGTCCTCTTTAAGCTCCACCCTTCATTCTTTGCTGTCTTCCCTTTCTTTCTGTTCTTGGTCCTCTTTTCCCCTTATAGAGTTCTCCTTCTTTCTCTTCCTGCAGCCTCTTTTTTTGGTCTCCGAGTAACAAAAGTTGGAACCGCGTTAAGGTCTGAGATTGGCCCTTAAATAAGGATGCACTCATCCTTAGAGTGTTAATTATGTGACTTTTCCTCTTCCTTGGCTATAAATCCAATCCTTTTTAAGGTTCCCTGCATTTATTATATTGGGATTCAACAGTAATAAAGCTCTTCAGATTTTCAAGATGCAGGGGAAGGCCAAAGGTTGCATTTTGTGGCCTTCTCTATGCTACAATGATTGTTGTTCTATAAATTTCTAGATAGTCTGTTGTGGCACGCTGCGGCATGCTGTGTCGTGCTGTGACACGCTGTAGCAGCAGTGTTCCAAACACTGTTCCCCTACGGTGCGCTGTGGAAACCGCATTCCAAATCTTGTTCTGCTGCAGCGTGCTGTAGCAATAGTGCTCCAAACTTAGGACTTAATGCTGGGGGCTGAGCTCTATTTAAATTGGACCCTTAGGACAAGCATTAAGCCTAGAAGCTTCAACTTAAGCAAATTTGGATCCTTAGGTACATCAAATTTGGACCCTTATAGGTTAAAATTGTTAAATTGGACCCAGCAATTTAATGATTTAAGGATGGCAGTGCTCTACACCTAGGAGCTTTAGCTTGAGCTTAAGCCTAGGAGCTCCTAGGTTTGGAGCACTGCCATCCTTAAACCCAGTGAGTTAAGGATTAAGATCTATTATGCTAAGGATGCCATCCTTAAACCCATCCTAGGCTTGGAGCTCCTAGGTTTAAGGGTTTAAGGATGCCATCATTGGTTTGGAGCACTACCATCCTTAACCTAAGATCAAGATCTACTAAGCTAAGGATTATGAATTAAACACCACAAATTGGAGTTAATCATATAATCCCAAGGTAAAGCTTAAGACCAAAGTTCAAGTTTAAATGTGAACTAATGATTAAGGCAAACCCTATCAAGTAAAATCAAAGCTTAATAGGATGAATCTCATAGTCTTAATATAGAATTAAGAGATAAAATAATCATAATTAAAGGTTGAAAATCTAGAGACTAATAAAACCAAGATTCCATTCATGAATAACCCACTTTATTCGATGAATGAAATTTTACATAGTATCTATTCCTAATCTTAAGGAAAAGATCCTAAAGTGAAGTGTAGATTCCTAATTAGCTCTTAATGAAATGACTTTAGATATTTTAGTATGTGATGGAAGTTCTTATAATTTACTTTCATTTGCTGATTTTGTTCTTTTAAAGGAGTTAAGGATGACTTTTTACTAAGTTGAGGTATAATGGATTTTACTTAGAAACTTTACAAACCTTAAATTAAATTTTTCAACAATTCACTTAATTTATGAGTTTAAGAGTCTAATTTGATTTTAAATCAGTTTAATTACTGATTTTAATGATATAAATGATATTTTAGAGGTAAAGGGCACTTAACCTAAATTTTGGGCAAAATGACCATTTTGCCACTACTTAGAAGTCTAAGATGCTATTTTTTGACTAAGGGATCTAAATTAGATTTTATTAATGCCAAATAATTTCTTACTATATAATATGAGGATAGACAGTAGGTACATCAAATTTGGACAAGCATTACGTCCTAAGGGTCCAATTTAATGATTCTAACCTATAAGGGCATTTTGGTTGGATGGTAGTGCTCCAAACCTAGGTTTAAACATATAAGGGTGGAGCTTAAACCTAGGAGCAGTGCTCCAAACCTAGGAGCATTGCCATCCTTAACTTGCTTAAGCCTAGGATGGCAGTGCTCCAAACCTAGGTTTGGAGCTCCTAAGTTTAAGCTGAAGCTGAAGCTCCTAGGTTAACGATTTAATTATTTTAACCTAAGCTGAAGTCCTAAGGTACATCAAATTTGGACAAGCATTAAGCTGAAGCTCCTTTAAATAATGCAATGGCGAAATTAAGTTTCTATTCCAATGAGTATTTACTTTTCCCATTTTTCGGGGGTATTTTAAATATATTAAAATAATTGACTAAATTCTTACATCTTCCGATTGCTTCCAAAACATCAGCCCTAGCTAATTTGGGGGTGATGAGCGCAATGGCGAAGTTGGATTTTTGATTTGAGGTCAAATTAAATAGGTCAATTTCTAAGGTTCCTGAATTTCCCTAAAATCAAGATTTGATCCATTTAACTCCTAATTTAGACTAGGTGGTGAACTCACAATGACTTCATTAGAGTATTTTAATCACCATCAGGATTTAGTTTAGTCTTAATTGGCTAGGATAACAACTTGGGTTAATATAGATGCCCCCACTTAAAAATGATGTCGTCCTTGACATCACTTAAGTAGGAAGAATAAACATGAATGAGTTTAATAAAGCAGAAACAAGAGAGATGAGAAAGTGCCTGGGTTCTTCATTTGGACTCCCAAGACTTAATATTTAAGGTTGGACCTTCATAATCTAACCTTATAGTTAAGGTCTATAGAAAGCTATCCAAACTAAGTGGTAACCATCATTTTGATGGGGATAGCGACAAAGAAAGGAAAGCCATCATTTAACCAGGTTGAATGTTACCTTCAGGGATTAAGGATTAAATACTAAGTCACAATGCATGACTTAACACTATGGGATATGACTATTACTTGCAAGTGATGTCACATACTAAGCACGGATAGGCTATGGATCAATGGTTCATAAGGTTTCACACTTAAGTGACATTCATCACTTAAGAGCTTATGCAAAATAGCTAAGTTATTATAAGACTTAACCAAGATTACGGGATACTAATGACTCTATTTTAATGAATTAAAATCCAACGATTGGTCATCAAAGAACTAGAGCTCTTTGACTACTTACCCTAATAGGATCTAGGATTAGAGATTGGATAAACGACCCCTATTAGATTAAGTCTAATAATAAAGCCATGGGATTTACTATTAAATCCCACCTAGAGAATAAGATCAAGCTGAACTGATCACTTGAATTAGCCCAACTGGGTTTTGAATTAGTAAGAGATGTCCATCTCTTACTAAGGGTTTATTAAGGCAAAGGATCAATATCCAATTAGGAGAAAAAGCCTGAAGGTTTAAGGAGAACTTAGGATATTAAGTCACACATGATGACTTAACACTAAGGTTAAAAAGGTTTCAAAAAGGCTCTTAACACAAGTCATAAACTATGACTTGGTTAAGGAACTCACTTATCCATCAGGATAAGTGCTAGGTAGCTTAATAAGGACTTAGGCAACACTATAAGTCATAATCTATGACTTAGGTCAGAGGCTCTAGAACTAAATACCAGGATCTAAGTCACCATATGTGGTTTAGACCATTAAGGACTTAAAGGTTAAACTTTACCTAGTCTGAAGAAGAGCTCATTCCAAGGGAATGAACAACAATTGCTTGAGTCACATCATGACTTAGGCATATATTTAAGGGTTGAACTTAAGCTACTTGGGAAGGAGAATCTATTTTTCTATGGGAATAAGATCTTCCATAACTCCACTACCAGAATTAAGTGACACTTATCACATAAGGAAGATTATACTAAGGAAAAGAGAATTACCAGCCCATTGAGATGGAAAAAGGGAGATACAAGGCTATCTCATTAAGTCACCACAAGTGACTCAACTGAGAAGGGTTCCAAGGGATCACTAAGAATTTCTAATCCAAGTATCATAATTCAAGTGCTTGATGACTTAAAGGGAGGTTAAATTTTTAAACAACATAGGTTCATTGACTTAGAAAGAATTATATAGCTAAAAAATAGCTAACACCCCATCATTAGAACAAGTCTAATGAGGCATATTTTACTATAATCTATTGTTGTGAGTTTACAAATATAAGTTAGAATAATCTAACTATGATGTCTCCCCACATTAGGAAGGACTAGGGCAAACTTACCATAGGGCTAATTCATTCTAAGGTTTATATCATTAATAAGGTGCTCATCCTTGTTTGGAGAATAATATTAAGATAGAGAGGGTGATCATCCAACTTGGATAATTAACCTAAAGGGAGAGGAAGGCTTAATGCATCAAGTCACAAATTGTAACTCAATATTGAAGGGTTGGAAAGATTCACAAATGAATCAAGATGATGTGTTCCTCATCCAAATTAGGATGATATACTAGGATACAAATCATAAGGCTACTACCAAGTCATAAACCATGATTTAATCAGCTAAGGTTTTATGGTGACTGATGAATCCATAATTTATATCCAAAATAAAAGAAAAATCTCATTCATTTCCATATTCAAAATAACCTCTTTGATCAAATTCTGCCTATTTTTCAAAATAAAATGCAAGCTCAGCAAATTTTGGACAATTCTGGAATATTTCTGCAAATTCTAGAATAAATCTGCGGCAGCGCATCGAACTACTGCCATGCAGAAAACTCTTAACAAGGACATTACTGAATTATAGAGCGTTATTGCTACGGCGTGCCCTAGTGCACTGCAGTGGCTGAATTTGCGCAACTCAATCGTTACAGCGCGCTACAGTGGGAGAGTTTGTGAAACTCAATCACTACAGCGCACTACAGCGGGAGAGTTTGTGAAAATTAATTGCTCCAGCGCACTACAACGGGCGAGTTTATGAAACTCAATTGCTACAGTGCACCACAACGAGAAAGTTTGCCAAGCTCAACTGCTCAGCGGGCGAGTTTTTGAAACTCAATCGCTACAGTGGGCCACAACGGGAGAGTTTACAAAACTCAACCGCTGCAGCACGCTACAGCAGGAGAGTTTACAAAACTCAATTCGGGAGAGTTTGTGAAACTCAATCACTACAGCGCGCTGTAGCGGCGCGCTAAAATTTTGCTAGCTCAGTACATTTATTGTGGCTGGGACAAGACCCCCAACCTGCTCCTTGTCTCCCAACCATCATTTCTTCAGTAGTAGAATAGTTTTTAAAAGGGAAAAATGAATTTTTGAAGTGATGTGGTGATTAAAGAATGAAAAAGAGATTGTCTTATCATACCCCAAGTGGGATAAGCACTCATTGCTGTAGATTTTTGGAGGGAAGATGCAGAATTTGAAGGGCAAGGAAGAGGATTGACCCCTCTATAAATGCAGATCTTCTTCACTTAAGAAGGGTTCCCAATTTTCATCCAACAAGTTCAATTTTTAGGGGGCTGCATAGAGGAAGAAGGAGGCCACTCCAAGGGAAGTGGAAAGATCCATTGCTAGAGGAGAAAGAACCGGAGGCTGCACTAGGGAGCTAAAGGAGAGAAAAAGAGGAAGAAGAGGAGAAATCCGAAGAACCCCATTAAGGAATGTTCCTAGTAAACTATAATCTTGCTTTTACTTTTTTTAGTAGATCATGAAAGGGTCTTCATCCTTGTATAATTTTCTTCTATTCTCTGCTGTAATGGAAGGCTAAATTCTCTTGAGGAGGATTGTTCCAATCAGATCCGACCATTAGGATTTGGAAGATCTGAGCCATAGCACCTTTTTCCCCGATCAATTGAACGACATTCGAAGGTCCTGGCACTGTGGACCTTCGTCCCCGCTCGCTCGCGCATCCGACCGAAGATCCTCCCCATACTGCCAGCTACTTAGCCTATCCCTCACTGACGCATCCTGCTCAGCAAGATGTTGAGGATCCTCTCATTAAGGATAGGTTCCCCAATCGGGCCTCGTGGCCCGGTCGAGCTCAAATTAGAAATTCGAGAGCTCGGCCATGGCCAGACCTCTTGGGTCCCTCCAGCCTAATGCCTCCCCTCTAGAACCTTCCCCATTTCCTACTGAGGCTATAAATAGCCTCAACATTCTTCCCCTGATCTCTTTATTGTCTAATTGAGCTCAAATCATACTCTGCCTCTTTTGCCATTATCGTCTGCTCGAGCTTCCTTAGGCAAATTCAGGAGCTCTCGAACTGCTGATAGCAGGCTCTCTTGATGTTTAGGACCCTTTGCATCTTATGGATGCTTAGCTAGAGCCAGCCCTATCCTCTATCAGCCGTTTTGAGCCCAGCCATAAAACTAGGTATCCCCACTTGCTCAGTCTGAGCCAATTGGGCTCAGACTCCCCTCTATTTGATTCATAATCACACATATTGTCGAAACGAACCTAATGATATTGAACTGGTACCTTGAGCTAGCCCCGATCAATCGATTTGATTGATCGGGATAAGTCTGTAAGGAAGTATTGGGACCGAGCAAGGTCCCGACATTCGAGCCCACATCAGGCCCTCAGACCAGGGGGCTTCAATCCGTCTCACTTCCCTGATGGTGTAGGGATCAGCCCTAAGTCTAGCATGGCCTTTGTGAGGAGAATTGTCTCTCCACATTAGCTCCATTGAGGTAGCTGTTGGGTGAGTAAGGTTTGGCCGATCCAAACTGCCTCACAGAGGCTTTCTAGTGCCCAGCAATGCGCCTGGCTTTGGTGAACGTGTAGCGACCGTCGGTTAGTCGTCCCGTGGCTTAAGGGCGTGGGAATTAGCTGAGTATGGTTCCCCTAATCGGGTCCTTCCATCGGGACGGGGGATCAGGGGCGAAGCTCCTGTGTGGGTCGGGCCAACCCATGACCCGCGTAGTGCGACAGTGCCGGGCCATCGGGTCAAGCCGACCTGCGCGTTTTGTAAACATGTCAAAATCCATTTTAAATTAAATAAAGCATATTTTGGAATTATTTTCCTTAAGAAAATAGGGTAGATTAATTGGAAAAATGCAAATTAAATTAATGTGATAACTTTCAATCCACTAATCCAAATCCTATAATATTATATATCAAATTAATCAGAAAAATTATTAGGAATCTGAATATAAAATAATATTTAACTTTTAATGGTTAGATATTCTGTTTTAGCCTAATTATTGTTGATCTTTATTAGGGTTGAATAGCATGTATACTTACCCAAATTGCATGATTAGGGTGCTATTAATTTTCTTTTAGTCTGTAGAATGCATGTACTAAGTAGTTTAATTTTTTGATTTATGTATGTTAAATTATGCCCTAATCATGTAAAAGCATGATTAGTGAAAATTAGGGTTTTTAACCTTTGGATCTTAGTAAACTTAGTCTCTGATTAATTGTATGATTAAATAAAACTTATGTGCCAAGTTGTATGAAATTCTAATGGTTAGATTTATAATTAGGTGCTAATCCTATTGAATTAGTATAGGGTTTGATTAGCACCAATTACTTTCTATTTTTAAAATTTTTCTATTATTATGCTCCATAATAGTGAGGTAGATGTATTTAAACCATGCATGCAAATTTATGATGCATAAATCCAACAAACCTAAAATTGAGAACTTAAATATCTTAATTAACCTTAAAAAGTCTTTAGACTTGATCAAGTGATAAGACTTGATCTAAGTTTGGGATTGCCACCAATAATACATCATTAATCCACTGATTTGACACTTGACTTATAAATAAACACTTGATCTTAATTGGATAAGAGTAGGGGTTAAGCCCTAATCTACTTGATTAAGATCCAAACCCTTAATTAATTGACTTGATAATGCAATTGACATCATTCCAATAATGCATCCGATTTAGTATTGATCTTAAATTATTAAATTAGAAATGATAAGGATAATAATAAATCCATATGATTGAATAATCTGAATCTAAGCTTTGGATCCTTGATTTTCTCCTTTATAAGACTATTAGCATAAAATGATTAATATAATAGTAATGATTTAATAATTTATCTAACTCTAATAATATCCTTGATTTATTCCCATGATCGTAGAATAGAATGTGATCAGATGACCTAATCATCTGATCTGATCACTCTAACCTTAAATAATAAGTAAAACCTAGAAGGT
This sequence comes from Gastrodia elata, assembly GCA_016760335.1. Taxonomy (NCBI): domain Eukaryota; kingdom Viridiplantae; phylum Streptophyta; class Magnoliopsida; order Asparagales; family Orchidaceae; genus Gastrodia; species Gastrodia elata. The sequence continues at coordinate 45,154,154 of CM028675.1, read as the reverse complement.
TAACACTAGAATTAAGAGTGTGGGATTTCAAGTATCTCACATAAACTCGCATATGTAATATTTTAAAAGACCTTAATTGATGATATGTTGAGATAGGAAGAACCTTTGCAAGCTTATTGAGATAGAATCTTAGATGATCCTTTTTTACTTTAGAAGTTGATCTTAATACATTGTGTTAGAACTTACCTAAAACACTTAGACCGAAATCTCTTCCTTGTGGTAGAATCTATAATGAGTGATCTTTTGATCACCTTCTTGGAGGTTTGTGTAGGACATACCCATTTAGCCTACATATTGATAGCCTTGATAAATCCTTGTTAAATAAATAGAATTACTGGACCCTGATTGTTGGATGGTATAGTAGGGTATACCCATAGTACTGAGTTATTCCAGTATTATTCAGGATTGGTTGATTCATCTTAGTATATATTACGTCTATGTTCTATCCTGCGAGTTTAGCCTGACATAGTCTCACTTAAACTAAATCATTCAATCCTAAGAGTGTAATGATTAGGGAATTTAGATTATTAGCTTGTTTGAATAAAAATTAGCATCGGGTGATGCCTCCTATCGAAGATCGCTTCCATAGGTGTGCTTCAAGCAAACTACGTGATCCTAGACACCCTCTTTAGAACATTAAGTGTGCTTGTGATGTGAGTAATTTAATAGCTTAGCTTGAGATACAAATTGCCATCAGGTGATGCCTCCTATCGAAGATTGCTTCGTTAGGGTGACTTAATCAAGCTAAGAGTTAGAAACTACCCTTCTTGGAAGCCTGCTATATATGTGTATTCAATCTCCCCATCTAATGATTAATAATTAAATTCTCAACTTTAACAAATTTTTGTTCTAGAAGCTAGGAGTCAGAATCCCTTTAGCAGGATTCTGCACAATAGAGACTTTGAATTTAGTATTAGTATTTCAAAGAATTTATGGATTTCTGGATTTAACTCATGTAGTATAGAAGCATGAAAATGAGCATGAGCATGAGCATGATGAAGGATTTTAGTGGTGATGTATGAGTATTAGTGTGGGGTCCCCCATACTAATAGTAAAGAGTACGGTACTCCATCTGTGGCAAATCCCCAACTTATGTAAAGTCGGGTGAAACCCAACCTGCCTTAAGCTAAGGACTTGTCACTTGATACAACTATAAACATACATCAATATATATCAAAGTAGCGAAAGCAGGGAATAAAATGTAACATCCACAGGCATAACATAGTATATAAAAATATGGAAACTGTAGTAGTAACTCAGAACAAGTGCAGAAAGTAAAATACAACCAGAATATAATTATTACAAACTGAATTTAAAAGAAAATATAAAGGTCTCTCAATCTCACTGAAATAAAAATGCAAAATCTATCTAAACTACAACAGAACAATCCTCCTCCTGAATTGGCTCCTCTCCTGCAGCACTGCCCACGAACAAGTCTGAATCTGACATTTGTCGGTATCACAAATGCCAGGGCCCCAGCCAACAAAATAAAAAGGTTACAATTAGATAATTGTCTAAGTACATTTTAGGCTATTAAATGAACTAATTAATTAAAGATATTATATTTGATTAATCTAACATACAAGAAATAATGGGGTGCAACAAGCTATATAAGAAACGGGGTAACTATAAACTATCCATTTCTAGCAATCAACAAGTATGTGAAATAACATACAAAACATAAAAGTAAGCAAGGTGAAGCTAAAATTAAAAGTAACTGCAACTACTGTAATAAATCTGATCCTAACATGATTATGATCACATTAAAATATGCTGAATATAAAAGAACACAAGTACTGAATATAACAAGAAATTCTAGCATTCTAAACATGCCAATATATATAGCTAATCCATAAGAGTATACATACAACATGCAGATTGATATGAAATGGAAAGTCCATGGAGACATGTGGAAAAAAGCAAAACAATTAATGTACTGTAAAGCCATTGAGACATGTTGCAAAGCAAGCAAGTACAGTAACAAAGATCACTAAAACAAGTGGCACAACAAGCAAAACTAGACTAGAGTAGCAGTAAGCCTAAGACATAGTACTGCCATACCAGACAATAGGCCATACAGGGCCTCTGAACTGAGAGTTCAACTATAACCATCCTAGATATCCAATACGCTAAGCCTGAGTTAAACTCATAAAATAAGTCTATAACCATCCTAGACATCCAATACACTAGGCTTGAGACTATTCTATAATAATACAAGAACTGAAGAGGCAGACTAAGCTAGGACATACTCTACTAACTAAAAGCACTGTAATAACTAGATGAATGATATGCTTTATGAACACTAACTTAAGATATATCATCCATATCCTAAGTTCTCCTATTATGCTTAAGAAATATGGCTCAATATTCAAAGTATGCAAGGCAAATCTAGTCAAAGTAAGCAAGAGACTCAACCTAGACTTATGTGATATATATTGTTGTCTAATTTGTCCAATCTAACTATTCTGAGAAGATACATGTTTAGTATCTCCAATATCTAGCTATCGAGTAAAATCTCAGATTTACGATCTTAAAGTTAATATTAGAACTTAACAAGTTTTAATTCAAAATCATATGACAACTATAAGGTTTAAGCAAATAAAATAAGACCTAATTATTAATATTTTTTGCTCTTACCCAAATCTTGATTAAGTAAATCAAGATTTAAGGATTTTGGACTTAAACCTCACCTTGGTGTTCAAATCCTAAATCCAAGGTGATGTCCTAATAAGGATCTAGGGTTCATACTTAATACCCAAGTTATAGATAAAGAATCCTATAAGCTGAAAGATCCAAAAGCTAAGAACTTAGTGAAAAGCTACTCTACTGATTATAAGATAAAATAATCAATTAAGAACTTGAGAATCTAAGGTCTATATCCAATCTCTTAGGATAATTTCATTATCCTATAGATTGAATCAAGTCTATACCCACATGGAAGGCTTCAAAAGATTCAGATAATAATTCATTTAAGGAATTTCAATTGGAGATAGTTTAATTCAAGTAGAAGACCTAAAGCCTAAGATCTAAGATTTAAGATCTAAGGTTCGATCACTTTAGACTTAAATTAGGTTTTCAGTTAGACTTTCTAAATGTGTTTCTTTTAGAATTTAAGCTCATGAACTAATTTAATTGCACTTATTGAATTGAGATTTAACATCTAAAATTATTAGATTCAATTATTATGGTAAAGTGACTCTTTTATGACCATTTAAGATTTAAGTATCTTAATTAAGGCTAAATGAAGATTTCTTAACTTACTGTCCATATTATTAACATCATTAGTCTAAGAGTTCAGTAGAACATTAATAATCTAACTAAGGGTAACTTACTGAATTTTCCAATGTTTAAGGGGCACTTAAGCATAGTTTGGTCAAAATGACCAAAATACCCTTCTTAAGGCTAAAAATGGGATTTTATGGTTTAAATTATCTAAATTGATTCTAATCTATTTTAATGAGTTCCAAAATGGTTAATAAAGTGGAAAATATCTTTATCTTAGGTCTTGGCAATCTAATCATTCTAATTAGCACTAATCACCTTTTTAGGCCAATTAAAGTGATTAAGAAAGTTAGGGCATTCTAAAGCAATCCAATCTTATACATAGGTCCTACTACACTTAAGGTAGCATTAGGAACTACACTTATCAAAATTAGAGGCTTAATTAGGGTTTCATTCACTAATCCCTAATTAGGGTAATTAAGGAGTGATTAAGAAAATTAAATATCCCAAATTGGTTTTTAGGGTCTACAATTGTTCTCTAGGGTCATATGAGTAATCAGAGTCCTTATTTTCCATTATTGGGCATTTATTTAATTTAATAAGATTTAATTAAGAATGGAAGAGGATTGGGCAATTATTTTTAATCCAACCATTGGATCTGTGATTTTATTTTATATTTAGATTCCTTGTATTTTTCTGATTCAAATGGTATATTGGATCATACCATTTGGATTAGTATAACTAAAGTTATTCAAATAATTTATTCTGTATTTTTATTTAAATTAAAACTATAGGAATGCATTTATTAATTAATTAGCCATAGAAAATACCATCATATACTTCACTAATAGCCACGGCCCAAAATCAAAAGATGCGGGTCACGGGTTGGCCCAACCCGTGACTTCGTCTCCTTCATCCCGACTGACCCATCCCAGCTGAGCTTCAGCGCTGAAATTCCAGGCACCCAAGCAACGGCGGCGACTCAACTTGATCCTTACACGTTTCTGGAGTCGAGACGCCTCGATCCCACCATTAATCCCTATCTGGGACGCACTGGATTGCCTGATGTCACTCAGTGAATTCAGTCTTACTTGAAGGTTTTAGGGTTTACTGTTAGTAGTAAATTATCCTCACAGAGATGACCACTTGGCCAGAGCTCGATCTCTACACCATCCTAGTGGTGAGGCGGATCGAAGCCCTCTAGCCATGAGCTTCAAGATGATCTGGATTGGTGGCTCCTTACTCGAGCTAGGCTATGAGCTCGCGGCACACCAGATGAATGATCGATCATTGTAAGCTAATCCAGACCTTAGGAGCAATCGCATTAGGTTTTCCTAAGTGGCTAAGACAATATAAGCGACATCTAGAGGCTTAACCAAAAGCCTAAATAGAAACTGAGCTCTCTGAGTTCAGTGGGAAAAATCTGTACCTGAAGTTGAGGTTGCAGGCATGATCGAGGAAAATGAGGAGAGCTGAAGCTTCCCAATTTGCAGACGAGTGCTCACAGGGGGTCTGAACACTAGACGGGCCCTCTATGAGCGGTTCACAGCTCCAGCAAGCATCGGGAATCACCGAGGGAGATGGGAGCTACGGGGGAATTTGGCTGAGCAATCAAGGATTCACAGTGAGCAAAGGGACTCACTGTGAGATCCTGGGAGTATTTATAGGTCTAGGGAAGTATGGGGGTGGCTTCCAAAGCATGGGCTTGGAGAAGAGGCTCGGGCCGAGGGGAAGCCTTGGGTGCAAAGGCCGGGGGAAATTTGGGTAGAGCATGACCAGCAGTAGGTCGCGCCGAGGGCAGAAGGGGGAATTCGGGGTCTTCCTGTACTGCCACGAGGTAGGGAGGATTTGGCTATCGGGGGGACTAGCATGCGTGGGAAGATCTGGAGGTGGACGATGATCCACAGTGATGGGGATTTCTGAGCTGTCGGATGGATCGATCGTTGGCTCTGAATGGCGTTGATGGAGTACTTAAGCAAAATAGATGGAGGCCGTCGGATGCGAACCACGTATCCGATGCTTAGGATTAGATCGCCCCATGGAGGAGATCTCGTCGTTCGATAGTTTGCGCTAAGATGCGTGTTGCGCATCCGTTCTCATGTGCCGCTGTCGGGACCCCGCAGCGGATTTGTCGTGGTCCCGACAGCAAATCCTAGCCTTAATTTTTAATTAATTAATTAAATTAATTATTATAAATCTTTTTATTAATTACATTAATTTCTATTAAATTTATAAATCCAATTTAGGCTTAGATGAGCTCCGAAAATTCCCAAAAATTCACCCTTAGCTAATTAAGGTATGAGAAATTCAAAAATGAAGTTGTATTTTAATTTGGAGATCATTTTAATTTAGGTATTTTTTAGGGCTCAAAAATAGCCAAAAATACCAAAATTCTTGATTTAGCACCAATTGATTCTAAATTTCTTGGGTTAGGCTAAATGACCCATTGAGTCTATTGGAATCAAAATCAAAGCTTAGTTTAGCTTAATTAATCTAGATCTAGCTAGGGTAATAACTAGGGTTATTATAATCAGTGATTACTTATGGGTTACGAAATGTTGCATAATTGACTTAGGAATTTCAGGATGCATCGGCATCACAATAAATTTTATTCCCAGCTGAATATATGTATACATTGGACTATATGACTCATAGATAGTTCTGTTACATATCTGTGGAATATCGTATTGTGACATATTTGGAGGCATGATCATAGTGACATATAGTGCATCATTGAATATTTTTAAATTGGTTTCTGAGCATTTGATATTTTCTCTTACTTTTAGTATTTAGATCTCAGTTCAATTTTACTTTGTTCAGTCTTTACAGTTTCAGTTACTCGGTGCCTTTACCATTATTTTCCACAGTTTTATTTACTTTACTACCTGCGTGTATTTTAGTTCAGTACTACTTAGTTTAGTTGCGATGTGTTAGACTTCTTGTCTAACACGGGGTACTTTTGGGATCCGGCAATTTGCTTGATCCCGAGCAGCTTGTTGAGGTAGGGCATGAAGATTTGCAGAAGATCTAGGAGGAGTATGTCAAGCCTTAGTGGATCCGCCTTCCACCTTTCTACTTTATCATTTTTGTTTTCATTGCTTTAGATTAACTTTACTTTGCATCATTTTGAATCAGTTTGTAATAACTCTGGATATATTTTACTTTTCTTTTCTAAGATGAATGTTGACTACGACTCTATGATGAATGTATTCTGGATGTCTTGCTTTAGCTTCTGCACTCTGTTATTCTACTATTATACTTAGTATTATGAAGTGATCAATATACTACAAATGCTGATATATTAATGATGTATATTGAATATATGTTTACTTGTTTATATCTAATATATGCATTATTCTAATACCCAAGATAAGTATTCTACTCTTATCTTAAGTATTAACTCTCAATCCTACTCTTGGGTTTGAGTCAGTAGCCTTCAGTGTGGTTTTGTTTCTACCTCTAATCAGGAAGATGGGTTATGCCTTCCCGAGTGGCGCACCGCTCCGCCGCCGATCCGATTATACTTATTTATTGCGTGCGACGACGGGGCGGGCGCTACATTTGCACTTGATGGATTTAGAGGATAACTCTAATGATTACAATGTGCACTTGATTAATTAGCTTAATTAAGAAAAAAAAATGAGATGTGCTTGAGAAGTAATACAACTTGAGGCCTCCATCATTTCACATGGAATAGGCCCAACTCTCCTCTATGCTTTAATTAGTTTCTTAGATCTAAATTATTACTTAAACAATGGAACCAAATCAAACTAAATTTGTATCGTTTAAATATTATTGAAATTAGATATACCTTAGTAACAAAACACCCCATTCCATGAGAACAATAAATCTTGGAAATCACCTTCCAAATTATTACTTCAGACGACATACACTTGCGTGCGAGCGCAGACGTGTATTTCACAGTCTGTCAAGTTTTTGGCGCCGTTGCCGGGGAATTATAATTGTTTCGTATTAAAATGAATCAATTAGTAAATAGTAATTTAAGCAAACCTCTTGCATATAAATTTAATTTTTGTTTTTGTAATTAGTTGTGTGAACCATTTACTTTTCTTTCACTTATTCACATTTACTGAATTATTGAATGCTATTGATATTTTTATTCTTCTTGATAGCTTAATTTTTATCTTGTATGAGTAGAAGAATTTGCATTGAATATCTTTTTATCCAAAAATTGAAAGAACCTATTTACAAGATAGAAGAGAACAAAGTATTCTAAGGAATCAACAAGCTATTATGGGAAACTTTAATGAAAATCTTGGAGAGACTTTAAGAGAACCAAGGGGACGAGCACTTAGATACTATGTACTGCCCACTGTTAGGGGAATCCCCCATGCTATTGTTATGCCCAATATCGAAGCAAATAATTTTGAAATCAAACCTTCCACGTTAAGTATGGTTCAAAATAACCAGTTTGGTGGATTAGCCACAGAAGATCCTAACTCACATATTTCAACATACCTTGAAATTTGTTATACCTTCAAGTTTAACGGCATCTATGAAGATGCAGTTAAACTGAGGCTTTTTCTTTTTTCCTTGAAAGATAGAGCCAAAAGTTGGCTTAGTTCTCTCCTGAGCGACTCGATCCGTACTTGGGATGATCTTGCTAAGAAATTCTTAGCCAAATATTTCCCTCCGGTGAAAACTGCTCGCTTGAGAATTGAGTTAACTAACTTTAGCCAGATGGAAGGGGAGACACTGTACAATGGGTGGTATCATTTTAAGGAGTGCCTAAGGCGATGCCCTCATCATGGGTTTTCTTTATGGATGCAAATTCAAACCTTTTATAATGGTTTGAACGCTCCAACAAGAACTCTCATTGATGCGGCTGCCAGAGGGTCAATTAGTAGCAAAACCCAAGAAGAGGCCTATGACCTCTTAGAAGAAATGGCAAACAATGCCTATCAATGGCCTCTCTAGAGGAATGATCACATGGCTAAAAATGAATGTAACTCTCTTGAATATTCACAACAAATTCTTGAGATCCATAATCAAATCTCTCAACTACATAAAAAGTTAGAATGTGGGCACTTAAAATCTTCTCAGGAGGGAGATTATGAGTAAGGAATATCAATGTAATCATGAATCATGGCAGAAATAGAGAAAGAGTGGAGAACTTATTTATTGAATTTAGAGCATCCACAACTGGATTCATGAATAAAACTGACGCCACGCTAAATAGGCATGCACATACTCTTTTAAGGCAAGAGAAGTCAGTAAAAAGAATTGAACAAAAACTAAAAAAAATCATAAGACAGATAGATAAACTAGCTTTAGTAGGAGTCATCGGAGAGTATGAAAATAATTCGGGGAACTCTATAACCCTAAGAAGTAGAAAAATGATATGGCTTGTTGTGAGTGAGGAGAATAATAAAAACATAACAACACCTATAGAGGGATAGGGGGAGGAAGATATTTTGATCTGAAATGAGAGGAATGATGTAAAGGATTTGAAGAAGATTCAACCTAGTGACCAACTTAAAATGACCCCTAACATCCCATACCCTTAGCGAATGGCTAAGGAGAAACATAATGTCTAATTCCATAAATTCTTAGAATCTTTTAAAACTATTCACATAAACATCCCTTTTGCAGAAGCTTTAGAGCAAATGCCGAGTTATGCAAAGTTTATGAAATATATCCTATCAAAGAAAAGAAGGATTGATGAAATGAAGATTGTAGCATTAACAGAAGAATGTAGTGCAATCTTTCAGAGGAAGATTCCCATTAAGAAGAAGGATCCTAGTAGCTTCACTATCCCTTGCACTATTGGAGGCCAATCTTTCCAAAAAGCCCTTTATGATCTAGGTGCATCCATAAATCTGATGCCCTTTTACATATTCAAGAAGTTAGAAATTGATCATTTGAAACCCACCTCTGTTCTCCTCCAATTCACTGATAGATATGTAAGAACCCCCTTAGGAATCATTGAAAATGTGCTTGTCAAGGTCGATAAATTTATCTTCCCAACTGATTTCATATTCTTAGATATGAAAGATGAAAACTAAGAAATCCCCATCATCTTAGGTAGACCATTCTTAGCTACCGGAAGAACATTGACTGAGGTGGATAAAGGGTAATTGAGATTATTATATGGCGATGAGGAGGTGAAATTTCATGTAAATGATTCTATGAGGCACCCATCTAAGCCCAATGAGAATTGTTGGAGGATCAATTTAATTGAAAAAGCTTGGTTAATGGGAGATGTAGAAAAAGAGGGGATGCTAGCAAATGAGGAGGATGAGGATCTCACTAGATAGGGAGTAATCGAGGAATTGATTAAGGAGAGAAAAATAATTTAGCCTTCAATAGTTTGCCCTCCAGAATTAGAATTAAAACATCTTCCCTCGCACTTAAAGTACACTTATCTAGGGGAGGAGGCATCTCTTCCTGTAATAATTTCTGCCTTGTTAACTCAGCATTAAGAGAGTCCTTTATGTAAGGTTTTAAAAGAGCACAATAGAGCAATTGGATGGAGTATAGCTGATCTGAAAGGGGTTAGCCCAACTCTTTGTATGCGCCATATCCTTTTGGAGGATAACTCTACTCTATCGATTGAACCTCAATGGCGCTTAAACCCTAACATAGAAAAAGTAGTTCACAAGGAAATTATTAAACTCTTAGATGCTGTAATCATTTTCCCCATCCCTGATAGTCCTTGTGTGTGCTCTATTCACGTGGTTCCAAAAAAAAGTGGGATGACAATTGTGCTTAACGACAACAATAAATTGATCCCCACTAGAACGGTGACCAGATGGAGAGTGTGCAAATGCTTGATAGGTTGGCAGGTAATCCTTATTTATATTTTCTTGATGGATATTCAGGATATAATAAAATCTTGATTTCACCTAAAGACCAAGAAAAAACAACCTTCACCTACTCCTTTGGGACATTTGCCTTTAGAAGAATGCCCTTTTAGATTGTGTAATACCCTGGCTACTTTCCAATGATGTATGATGGCTATTTTTTCTGATATGATAGGGGAATTTTTAGAAATCTTTATGGATGATTTTCTTATTATCGGAAGCTCTTTTGATCATTGTTTAATCAATCTGGGAAAGGTTCTAAAAATATATGAAGAATCAAATTTAATATTAAATTGGAAAAATGTTATTTTTTGGTGGAGGAAGGTATTGTCCTTGTTCATTTGATCTTTAGTAGAGGAATAGAAGTTGATAAGGCTAAGGTTGAGGTAATTGAAAAACTCCCGCCTCCTATCAATGTGAAAGGAATTAGAAGTTTCCTTGGGCACGTAGGTTTTTACAAAATATTTATCAACAATTTCTCCAACATAAGTTTGTCGCTGTGTAGATTACTAAGGAAGGATGACGAATTCAAATTTGTTGAAAATTGTTTAAGAGGTTTTAACACCATTAAAGCTGCCCTGATCTCTGCTCCGATAATTTCTACTCCAAATTGGGATTCCCCATTTGAGATTATGTGTGATGCGAGTGACCTTGCAGTTGGTGCTATCCTTGGGCAGCGAATGGAATGGACCTTCTATTCAATTTACTATGCTAGTAAACTTCTTGATGAGGCCCAAAGAAACTACGCTACCATGGAGAAAGAACTCATAGCTGTCATCTTTGCTTTCACTAAATTCAGGTCATATCTCATTGGGTCTAAAACTATTATTTACACTAATCATGCAGCTATTAAGTATCTCATTCAAAAGAAAGAAGCAAAACCTCACTTAATACGTTGGGTGCTACTCTTGCAAGAATTAGATCTAGAAATCCGGGATAAGAAGGGGAGTGAGAATGTGCTAGCTGACCATCAATCTAAATTGACCTACCTTGATACTGATAATTTGACAGAAATTAGTGAATTGTTCCCCGATGAGAAACTGTACACTCTTTCTTCTTCAAAACCTCCTTGGTTTGCTGACGTTGCCAATTATCTTGCATGAGGAGTTATACCAAAAGACCTGAACTTTCAATAAAGGAAAAGTTCTTTGTTGACATAAAAAAATACTTTTGGTAAGATCCCTTCCTCTATAAATGTTGTAATGATCAACTCCGAAGGAGATGTGTGCCTGATTCAGAAATCCAGGATATTCTCTACCATTGCAACACATCCCCTTATTGAGGGCACCATGGAATTGATCGAACAGTGGCTAAGGTTCTCTTTTGGCCTCATCTATTCAAAAATGCTGTGAATTTTGTGAAAAGTTGTGACAAATACCAAAGAATCAGAAACCTTAGCAAAAGGGATGAGCTCCCTTTGAATGGTATCTTTAAAGTGAAGTTATTTGAAGTTTGGGGTATTGATTTCATGGGCCCATTTCCCTTATCTCAAACTAATTTATATATTCTGGTTACTGTTGAATATGTTTCAAAATGGGTAGAGGCGCTTGCATGTGTGAACAATGATGCTAAAATCATTGTTAAATTTTTCAAGGAGCATGTGCTTGCGAGATTTGGCATGCCAAGATATCTAATAAGTGGTGGGGGAAAGCATTTCTGTAATCGACATCTTGAGAGTTTTCTTAGAAGCTATGGAGTAAAACATAAGGTGGGAACTGCTTATCACCCTCAAACTACTGGGCAAGTTGAAGTCTCAAACAGGGAACTAAAGCAGATCTTGGAAAAGATAGTGAACCAAAATAGAAAAGGTTGAACTTCAAAACTCCAAGATGCCCTTTGGGCATGTAGAACTACTTTCAAAACTCCCTTAGGAATGCGCCCTACAGGCTCGTGTATGGTAAATCTTGCCATTTTCCCGTGGAGTTGGAGCATCGTGCATTTTAGGCAATAAAGAAATTAAACTTCGATTTCCACCAGGCAGGAGCAAGGAGAATGCTGCAATTGAACGAACTTGACGAATTCATATTGAATGCTTTATGAAAGTGCTAAAATATATAAAGAAAAGATGAAAAAATAGCATGATAAATTAATTAAACCAAAAAATTTTCAACCTGGAATGATGGTACTTCTTTTTAGTTCAATATTGAGACTATTTTTAGGTAAATTAAAGTCAAGGTGGATGGGACCATTTACAGTAACAAAGGTCTATCCTCATAGATCCAGAGATGTCTCTTCATGTGAAGGAACCTTCAAGGTAAACAGAAATTGATTGAAGCCTTACTTGGAAGAGAGTAACATGTAGGAAAATGGGGGATGGACATTATAAGACCTTCCTATGGAAGGAATCACGTAGATGATTTTACTCATGTTAAGCCGAGACGTTAAAACAGGCGCTTGGTGGGAGGCAACCCACAACTATATTTGGCTATATTTTTTATTATTTGCATTTCTAGTTTTTGTACTTTTCTTTTATGTGTTTTTATTTTTTCTTAAGGAAATAAATTATGGATTATCATAGTTCCAAATTCTTTTTAAGATTGCAAACGATATATTTTTTCTGAATTCTTCAAGATATTGAAAGTTGCAAGAATATCAGTGAAGAAATTGATTATTAACCAAACTTGCATAACAAAAAATGACTAAACTCCTTGATACCATTAAATCATCTAAACAAGGGAATAATTTCAGGTTGAATCTAGTTTTCAAAAATTTAAATCAATGCTAAGGATTAAGTGTGGGGGAAGGCTTAAAAATCAAAACTAGTGATGAATATTGAGTGAGCAAAAGAGTGTGCTAGGCTCCTGCAGGACTTTATATTCACAAAGATTTGGAAGTGGGATGAAGAAAAATATCAATCCCTAAAGGATGAAAAAGAAAGCAAAAACAGGGATGAAGAAAAATATCTCTCTCAAAGAAAAAAAAAATTGAAATAGAATGATAAAAAATATCTTTCTAAAATTTTTTAAATATCTTTGTGATTCATAAGAAGGAGCACATATGGCACAGAACTCTTGATTACTCACTACCATCATAGTTTAGTAATTCCAAGGAACCTCCCCTGTTACCTAGCACTAAGCGTTTCAAACTTAAAATTGGAGACTAGTTTATCAACCTTGGTTCATAACCAATGTTAAAAAAATTTAAATGATGCCAAATATTCTTGTTCTTTCAGTTAAGCATGAACTTTGAATTGTAATCAAACTCACATTGATATTACTTATAGACTCTCATACCTTAAAAATAGAAAAAAGTCATTTTTTGAGCTTACTCGAGGACGAACAAGAATCTATGTGTGGTAGTGCGATGAATCTATAATTTATATCATAAATAGAAGAAAATTCTCATTCATTTCCTTATTCAAAACAACCTCCTTGATTAAATTATGCCTATTTTTCAGGAAAAAATGCAAGCTTAGCAATTTCTTGACATTTCTAGAATGTTTCTGCAAATTCTGGAAAAAAAATACTGTGGTGCACTGAAGCGCGCTGCAGTGCGCCACAGTACGCTGCAGCTACTAACATGCAGAAAACTCTTAACAAGCACATCACTAAATTCTAGAGCGTTATCGCTACGGCGCGCCACATCGCGCCCTAGCGCGCTGCAGCGGCTGAATTTGCGCAACTCAATCGCTCTAGCACGCCACAGCGGGAGAGTTTGCGAAACTCAATCACTACAATGCGCTGCAGCGAGATAGTTTTCGAAACTCAGTTGCTACAATGCACTGCACCGGGCGAGTTTATGAAACTCAATTGCTACACTGCGCCATAGAGGGAGAGTTTGCAAAACTCATCGCTATAGCGTGATACAGTGGGAGAGTTTATGAAACTCAATTGCTACAACGCACTGCAGCGGGCTAGTTTATGAAACTCAATCGCTACAGTGCACCATAGCGGGAGAGTTTGCAAAACTCAATCGCTACAGTGATCTGCAGCGGGAGAATTTATGAAACTCAATTTGGGAGAGTGTGCAAAACTCGATAACTACAGCGCGCTGTAGCAGTGAGGCGAAATTTTTGCCAGCTCAGTGCATTTATTGCGGCTGGGACAAGACCCCCAACCTGCTCCTTATCTCCCAGCCATCATTTCTTCTACAGTAGAATAGTTTTTAAAAGGGAAAAATGAATTTTTGAAGTGATGTGGAGATTAATGAATGAAAAAGAGATTGTATTATCATGCCTCAAGTGGGATAGGCACTCATTGCAGCAGAGTTTTGGATGGAAGATGCAGAATTTGAAGGGTAAGGAAGAGGATTGACCCGTCTATAAATGCAGCTCTTCTTCATTTAAGAAGGGTTCCCAATTTTCATCCAACAAGTTCAGTTTTTAGGGGGCTGCATAGAGGAAGAAGGATACCTCTCCATGGGAAGTGGAAAGAACCATTGCTAGAGGAAAAAGAATCGGAGGCTGCACTAGGGAGCTAAAGGAGAGGAGAAAAGGAAGAAGAAGAGAAATATGGAGAACCCCATTAAGGGCTGTTCTTAGTAAACTCTAATATTGCTTTTACTTTTCTTTTAGTGGAGCATGAAAGGATCTTCATTCTTGTATGTTTTTCTTTTTTTCTCCACTGTAATGGAAGGCTAAACTCCCTTGGGGAGAGTTGGGCTAAGCCCATTGTAAGTTGTAAGGGACTCAATGAATGATGTAGAACTTCCTCAAGCATTGATCTAAAGAAAATCTGTTTTTGAATGACTCAATAAAATCATCTTAAGAACAAGTTGTGTAACAAATGAAAATCTTATATTATACAAAAGTAACTAAAAATACTAATAAATAAAATGAAAGTCTTGTGCTCCATGGCTCATTTCTTAGTTAAGAGCAAGGTATGTGGAAAGAGGCGCTTAGAACTAAGTGAGAAGTTCTTGAGCCTTCTTGCACCATATTTTACGCTTAGCCAAGGAGTCGAAGTGTGTGAGCTATGACCCATAAATTAGATCTTCGTTGCTCAGCATACGTGAAATGAGGGAGATGATTCTTTGAGAGCTCATGAATAACGTGACATAGTTCATGGAGCCCAAATGAAATCACTTCGTTATCTGAACTGCGCATGACACGTGGGATGCTCATTAGTGAAATTAATGCTCTTGAGATCGGCTAATAAAAACAATAAATTTTGGCAACCTATATGTAGGAAAACTAAAGTGCTCTTCTTGTGATCTCATGGGAATCTTTGTGCAGAAATTGAACCTTAGTATGTTCATTTCTCACACAAAATTTTCACTTAAAGGATTTAGAGGATAACTCCAAGGAATACAATGTGCATGATGAATCCAAAATTTATATCCTAATTTAAGGAAATTTTCATTCATTTCTCATATTAAAACTGCTTACTTAATCCAATTTTGCTTATCTTTTTAGGAAAAATGCCTATCCAACATATTCTGAGCAAGGTGGACAATTTTCCAGAATTTCTAAAGAAAAACTGCTGCCACGCGTTGCAGCAAGCCAATTTGCAAAATCAGGCGCCATAGCGCGCTGTAGTGGAGCATTTTGCGAAGCTCTATCGCCACAGCGCACTGCAGCGGTCTAGCTTGCGAATCGCCGGCGCCACAGCGCGCCTCAGTAGAGTGCTTTGCGATATGCTGCGCCGCAACGCGCTGTAGCAGAGCCTTTTGCGAAATTGCTTGCGCTGTACCGGGCTGCAGCGCACTACAGTGCGCTGTAGCGGCCCTTCATTATATGAACCAAAATGCCCCAGCGCGCCAAAGCGGCCCACTTTGCAAAAATTTTCGGCTATAGTACGCTGCAGCGCGCTATAGCGCGCTGCAGCGGCCTGCCGAATTTTTGTCAGGCAGAAGCATTAAATGTGTCTGGGACAAGACCCCCAACAAACTCCTTATCTCTAGCCATCATTCTTTCTGCAGCTGGTCATTTTTAAATGGGAAAATTGTCATGTGAAGATTAAATAATGAAAAAGCAATGGTCACCTCATCCATCAAGTGGAATTGGCCATCATTGCTCCAGAAGTTTTTTAAGGGCAAATATAGATTTTGAAATGTGAGGATAAAGAAGCAACCCACCTCTATAAATACCACATCTCTTAACTTAAGAGAGGTTCCTAACTGAGCTCACTACAACCTAAGTAAGGAGAGGGCTGCATAGAGGAGAAGGAGAACTCTCCAAGGGTGGAAGAGCTCATCTTGCTAAGGAGAAGGAGAAGAAATGCATCACTAGGGACCTAAGAGAAGAAACTTCAAGCAAGAACAAGAGGAGTCCGGAGAACTTCCCAAAGGAACGTTCCTAGTATATTCTAAAATCTTGCTTTGTGTTTTTCTTAGTTGATCATGAAAGGGTCTTTATCCATGTATGTATTCTTTTTCATCTCTTTTGTAATGGAGAGCTAAACCCCCCTTGGGGAGGGTTGGGACAATCCCACATGTATTGATAATTACTATAATTATATGAAGTTTTCCTCAAGTTTTAATCATGAACTCAATGCCTTGTTAAAGAAATTAAAGGACTATTGTGGACTTGAATGTGGACCAAAAGACAAAGGACTAATTGAACTCAAGGACTATTTTGTCTTGTGCTCCATAGCTCACCTTAGTTTTGATGCTAGATTTATGAGTGCATGAGAGCTTAAGACTATGTGAGAAAGTTCTTGAGCTTAGTGCACCTTAATCTATGCTCAACTAATAAGTTGAAGTGTGATGCTAAGACCCACTAATTGAGCTCTGTTGCTCAACATACTTGAGAGAGGGAATGGATTCATCGAGTTGCTCATGAACAAGGTGACATAGTCATTGAGCCCAATGAAATCACTCCCTCATCTAAACTATGCTTGAGGTGTGTGAAGCTCTTAATGGAATTAATGCTTATAAGATCTTAAACTTTATAACCCTCATCTCCATAATCAAGAAATGAGATAAAAACTACCAATCTAAAATCTTATAAGGGTCTTTGTGCTGAAATAGAACCGAATGTGTGTTTATTTCATGCACGAGACTTGAACTTGTTAATCTTTGAATTAAAACTCTAAGAAGAACAATGTGCACTTGATTAAAGAACTAAGTAAAGAAAAAATGAACGCTTGAGGAGTCATCATATATAAGTTATCTACCATATCATGTGGGAGAAACCCAACTCTCCTCTTCTTTTTATCAGAATTATTTTCTACTAAGAGTTGTCGTGCTTGTTCAGGAACCAACACCAATTAATACACATATAGCTTAAACCATCATAGATATACCTTAGTAATAAAACTTCCAATTCTCTGTGGTTCGATAAATCTCAAAAATTTAAACTTTCCACTTATTACTTCAGACCACGTACACTTGCGTGAAAGCGCAGATGTATTTAGGTCTGTCAAGTTCTTGGCACTGTTGCTGGGGAATTGAAACTTGTTTTTTATTAAGTAGAATATATCAGTAATTAGTGATTTAAGCAATTTCTTGCATATACGCTTAATTTTTTATTTTTGTAATAATAGGTACTAACCATTTACTTTTATATTGTTTTTTATTATTATTGAATCTTTGAACATTATTGCTAAATTTGTTCTTGATAGCTTAATTGGTGTTGTGTGTGAATAGAAGAGTTTGCTCGGATTATCTTTTTGACCTGAAATTGAGAGAACCTACTTGTTGGCTAGAAGAGAGCAAAACATTTTGCTAGGCCAACAAGCCATTTTGGAAAATTATAATGAAAATTGTGAAGAGCTATTAGGAGAACCTAGGGGAATAGTACTGTAAGACTATGCACTATCCACTATTAGGGGAATTTCCCATGCCATTGTAAGGCCTATTATAGAAGCTAATAACTTTGAGATCAAACCTTCCACTCTGAGTATGGTTCAAAATAGCCAATTTGGAGGATTGGCCACTGAAGACCCTAATTCACACATTTCAACTATCCTTGAAATTTGTGACACCTTCAAATTTAATAGCATCTATAAAGACACTGTTAAATTAAGGCTTCTCCCATTCTCTTTAAGAGATAGAGCCAAAAGTTGGCTGAGCTCTCTCCCAAGCAATTTAATCTAGACTTGGGATGATTTGGCTAAGAAATCCTTAGCCAAGTATTTCCCTCCAGCAAAAACTACTCGGCTAAGAATTGAGATAACCTACTTCACTCAGTTGGAAGGTGAGACACTGTATGATGGGTGGGATCGATTTAAGGAGTACTTAAGGTAATGCTCACATCATGGGTTTCCATTGTCGATGCAAGTTCAAACCTTTTATAATGGTTTGAATGCTCCTACAAGGACTCTCATCGATGCAGTTGCCAGAGGCTCTATTAGTAGCAAAACCTAAGAAGAGGCTTACGACCTCTTAGAAGAAATGGCAAACAATGCTTACCAATGGCCTCTCTAGAGGAATGATCACCATAATAAAAATAAATGTAACTCACTTGGAAATTCACAACAAATCCTTGAGCTCCAAAACCAGATCTCTCAACTCACTAAAAAGCTAGAATGTGGGTATGTTAATTCTTGTCAGGAGGAAAATGGTGAGTTAAGAAATGTCAATGTAATCATGAATCATGGAAGGAATAGAGAGAGATTGGAAAGCTCGCTTCTCAAATTTAGAACCTCCACAACCGAATTCTTGAATAAAATTGACGCCACCTTAAACAGGCATGAACACACTCTTTTAAGGCAAGAGGAGTCAGTAAAAAGAGTAGAACAAAAGCTAAAAGAAATCATGAAAATAGTTAGGGCAACCTTCATTAGTAGGAGTTATTGGTGAGTATGAAAGGGAGTCGGGGAACGCAATAACCCTAAGAAGTGGAAAAATTACAAGGCCGGTTGTGAGAGAGGAGAATCGTAAAGATATAGAAACAGCTAGAGAGGAAAAGGGGGAGGAAGAAGAAATGATCAAAAAAGAGAGGAATGGTGTAAGGGATTTAGAAAAGGAAGAACCTGGAGATCAACTTAAGGAAATCCCTTATATACCATATCCTCGGTGAATGGCTAGGGAGAAACTTGATGTCCAATACCACAAATTTCTAGAAACATTTAAATCTCTTCATATAAATATCCCTTTCGCAGAAGCTCTAGAACATGCTAAATTTATGAAAGATATCCTCTCCAAGAAAAGGAAGATTGATGAAAAGGAGACTATGTGTGGCACCCCACCTCTTAATCTATAAGATTAAGCTAAGGGGTGGTGGGTCACTCTGGCTAACCCTTCACTTATCATTGGATTGGATGAAATCCACAATACACTTAATAAGGGAAGGAGTAAGCACAGAATCAATATCATCAGTCACTATCTACTAAAAACATACAGAGTACGAAAGCAATTTACAAATTAGAAACATCCAAGCATCACAGTATATATAGCAGAGAATAACTCATAATAAAAGTATAGTAATCCAAACACATAGTCAAGGGTGCCTGTATTATTACATCAATTTAAAGTTTAAGTAATTCAAAGTGAAAATACTCTCATCCTCACTTAAAATAAAATTATGCAGCTTCTTTTAAGGGCTCCTCCTCTGAAGGGGATCTGCCATTGTCGGTTTCACAATGTAGGGCCCCAGCCAAGAAAAGAAAAATCTTGTGTTAGACAATTATCTAAGTACATTTTAAGCTGATACATTTTATTTGTTTTGTAATATCACCATTTTACATTCTCTAAGCAACAACTGTATCAAAAATAGGGAGCAGCTAGCAATATAATAAGAAAGGGAAAAGCTATAAATAATCATTTTTAACTTAAGCAAAAATGGAGGCTAAGACATATCTCACATGCAAACTAAATAAGGCAAGGCATATATAAATAACTAAACAAGTGCTGAAAGAAAATACTACATCCTAAACATGCTGGTGATCAAAGAAAATATGCAAATTAAATAACATAACTCAGCAATGATACATATAATAGCAGCAAAGTTCTAACATCCTAAAATATATATATAAGTAGGACAAAGGAATAACTGACTGAATAAAAATACTAAAAGGTAATCAAAACATCAAATTGCATATGTATAAACATCTGTGTACTAACTGCCATACAGAAAAAGAGCTAATATAGCCCATTGAATATCAAAAGGATCCTAGTGTCAACAAAGAGACTAGACGCAAAACTATATAACCCTAGTGTCATGCAAGGAGACTAGCAGATATATAGGGTTTTCTCTTAGTTGCATCAAGGAGACTAGGCAAAGAAAACACAATAAATCTTCTCTTAGTATCAACAAGGAGACTAAGCAAAGAAGATATAAACTAAGTCTTCTCCTAGTGTCACCAAGGAGACTAGGCAAAGAAGACATAACTGAGAGGCAGCTCTAACACATACAATTATTATCTTCAATCAATCACTTTAATATTTTCACAAGGAATCTAAGGAATCTCCATATTTCCCTAACATTTTATTTATGCATCAAAAATCTTATATGATATGCTCAAGGAAATATGGCACAAAAATCAAGGAATGCGTAGCAATAATTATCAAATAGAAGAAAGGGACTCTACTAAATATGGTGATATCTTTATTTTCTACTTAACCATTATAACTATTCAAAGTTACACAAGTTCAGGATCACCATTTTTCTACTATCGAGTGTAACTTAGAAATTTGTCCTTATAAGTAAAAAAAAAGGATTAGAATCGATCAAGTTCTAATCTAGTTCAATCAAATGTGGACTATAGTTTAAATCAATAAATCATACGACTTAATTTTTGGTGAATTTAGACATTCTATCTAAGATCTGATCAAGATCTTCTAAACCTATAGATTATGGATTAAACAACATGAGATTGGACTTAGTCACATAATCCAAAGGATAAGACATAAGATCTAGGTTTTATTCTAAAAGTGATATACTAATTAAGGCGAATCCTATTAAGTAATCAAACTTAAAAGGATGAATCTTCTATCCTAAAACTAAGTTAAAAGATAAAATAATCAGAATAAGTTGTACAATTCTAAAAACTAATAAAACCAAGGTTTCATTCATTGAATAACCCATTTACCCAATGAATGAAATCTAACCTAGGATCTAGTCATAGTCTCAAGAGTAGTCCTTAAGTGATATGTAATATCCTAAGAAAAAGGACTTAGAGAAATTTTTAGGGATTTTGATGAATTGACCTAAATATTAATTTTTACTCACTTAAATGATTATAATGTAGTTATAATATTGATTTTTAGTGAATTAGAAGGCTAATTAGAGGTTAAGGATGTTTAACTTAAATTTTGGGCAAAATAACTCTACTTAAGGGTCTAAAAGTTAACCTTTGATTTAAGGCTCTAAATTAGGATTTCTTACTTATCAAATGATTCCTTACTATCTAACATGGAGAAAGACAGTAAGTATACTAAATTTGGATAAGAAATGAGTTATATAGGTCCAAACTAAAGTTTTTGACCTAAGGAGTATTTTGGTAAGTTGTACTTAATGAAATCTAAATTTTTATATAGTTTACTATTGATTGATGTTCAAGGACTCCATAGAGTCTAAGAACATTAAATTCTGAGATCTAATAAATTATTTATAGTCATTTGAATTCCTAAGGGTAGATTTGGTAATTTTTCTAAGTTAAGAGGGTCAAAGAGTCATAACTCTTTCCTTTGGTGTCCAAATTTAGCAAACTCAGTGGCTATAGTTTTTTTATATTACATTGAATATTTTGACTAGTGGTAAGCCCAAATTGGACTTCAATTGACCAAGTTATGACCTAATTATGGTTAGGGGTATTTTGGTCATTTATGATTTTTCTAGAGTTTAAAACCTAAATATTTTTTTATATTATTGTAGGCACTAAAATTCTAAGCTATCTAGCACTTTCAATTTTGAATTTGGAGTTCGGTTTACAAAGTTATGATTGCTTTAATTTTTTGGCCGCTGTAGCGCTCTAGAGCGGCCAAAAACTTCATTTTTAAGCGCCAGGGTGCGCTACAGCGGTCCCTATTTGAAACGGGGGCGTTGGAGCGTGCTGCAGTGCGCTGGAGTGCCTTGTAGCGGGCAAAAATACCGTTTTCAGCGCTATGGCGCGCTATAGCAGACCCGGATTTAAGACTTGTGGCACTGCAGCGCGCTGTAGTGGATTTTGCGCTGCAGCGTCAGACGGTGATTTTGCTTGAGCGTAAATAGCAATGGGTCAACTTTCGGGTTCAATTACTCTCAACATAGAGCACTTCACGTGCGGTGCCATATACCGTTGGAAAGCTCTTTCTGAGACCTTTCCATTGGTATCCAAATCAGCCCTAAAAGATTAAGTTAACAATATAAACAGTGGGGTTAAACGACTGGGTATGCATAATGGAGGAGAAACAGGTTTGCTTTATCTTCCTAAAATTACAACCTTAATAAGTTCTAATGAAGTCCATACCTTAAATACAGATTTTTAAAGATGCAAACTAAGCATAAGAGGGAAGTGGAGTAGCCATTGAATACATTCAATGGGGGAAAGGAAGTTCCTTAGTGTTGACAATGGCAGATTTCCTAGGAGAGGCTTGAGAGCTTGAGAGGTCCTTTCTTCTTCTCCTTCAGCTACTAGCAAGAAGAGGAATGGGATAAGGCTTTCTCCAACAACATGTACAGCAAGAATATGAAGTAGAGAGAGAGCTTCAGCTAAGCAAAGGACGAAGAAGAGGAGCTGAAGTTGCATTTTAAGGAGGATTAGGGGGAATAAGGCTCCATTAAGAGCCTTCCCATCAGCATGGATGTGAAGATGATGGCGGAATTTTCACTTGAGTGTATGGGATGGGAGGAAGATGCTAGGAAGGGAGGGGGAGACAGCAACTTTAAAGAGGAGAAAAGAGGAAAATAAAATATTTTGATTGATTTAAGAAATAAATTCGGGATTTTATTAATGTATTCCGAAAAAAATCTAAAAGATTCACCCCAAACTAATTTGGGGGTGAGGAACAAAATGACGAAATCGGATTTTGATTTCGACAATGATTTAGTTTTCTTATTTTTTTTTCTAATTACTTTAAAAAAAATTAAAATATTCGAGAAAATTAAACGTTCTCTGAAAAATCCCAAAGTTTCACCCTTGGCTAATTTGAAGGTGAGGATCGCAATGGTGAAGTTGGATTTTAATTCCAACGAGTATTTAATTTTCCTATTTTTCAGGGTATTTAAATATATTAAAATATTCGTCAAAATTTTGACGACTTCTGATTGTCTTGAAAACATCATCCCTAGCTAATTTTGGGGCAATGAGCACAATGGCGAAGTCTGATTTTTTATCTGAGGTCGATTTAGATAGGTCAATTTCAGGGTTTTTTGGATTTTCAAAAAATCAGAATTTGATCCATTTGACTCCTACTTTGGTCTAGATCTTAGTGGATAACTCCTAATAACTTGATTAACACTTAGGATCAAGATTAGGATGGAGATTAGTCTTAATTGACAAGGGTAACAACTTGGGTTGTTACATTGTGGCATTAACAGCAGAGTGTAGTGCAATCCTCCAGAGGAAGATTCCCATCAAAAAGAAGGATTCGGGGAGTTTCACTATCCCTTGCACCGTTGGAAGCCAATCTTTGCAAACAGCCCTTTGTCATATAGGTGCATCCATAAATTTGATTCCATTTTATATATCCAAGAAGTTAGAAATTGATCACTTAAAACCCACCTCTGTTCTCCTCCAAGTTGCCAATAGATCTGTTAAATCCCCCTTAGGAATTGTGGAAAATGTGCTTGTGAAAGTTGACAAGTTTATCTTCCCTACCGATTTCATAATCTTGGTATGGAAGATGAAAATCAAGAAATTCTCATTATCCTAGGTAGACCTTTCTTGGCCACCAGAGGAACTTTGATTGATGTAGATAAAGGGGAATTGAGGTTGCGATATGGGGATGAGGAGATTAAATTTCATGTGAATGATTCTATGAGACACCCATCTAAGCCCAATGAGGATTGTTGGAAAATCAATTTATTAGAAGAAGCTTGGTTAATGGGAGAAGTGGAAGAAGAAGGAATGTTAACAAAGGAGGAAGATGAGGACCCCACTTACGAGGAAGTGATTGAGGAATTGATTAAGGAGCGGAAAATAATTTAGCCTCCTATAATTTGCCATCCGGAACTAGAAAACCCTCTGCCCTCTCATTTAAAATACACTTATCTAGGGGAAAATGAATCTCTTCCAGTGATAATCTCCTCCTTGTTAACTAAGCATCAAGAAAGTATATTATGCAAGGTCTTAAAAGAGCACAAGAGAGCAATTGGTTGGAGTATAGCTTATCTAAAGGGGGATAGTCCAACTCTTTGTATGCACCGAATTCTTTTGGAGGATAACTCCATCCCATCAAATGAGCCTCAGTGGTGATTAAACGCCAACATAAAAGAAGTAGTTCACAAAGAAATCGTTAACTCCTAGATGCTGGAATCATTTTCCCCATTTCTGATAGTCCTTGGGTAAGCCCTATACATGTGGTTTCCAAAAAGAGTGGGATATCAGTTGTTCTCAATGACAATAATAAATTGATTCACACTAGAATGGTGACCGGATAGATAGTGTGCATTGATTATAGGAGATTAAACAAAGTCACTTGTAAGGACCACTATCCCCTTCCTTTTATTGACCAAATGCTTGATAGATTGGCCGAGAATCCCTATTTCTACTTTCTTGATGGGTATTCAGGATATAATCAAATCCTTGTTTCACTAGAGGATCAGAGAAAATAACTTTTACTTGCCCCTTTGGGACATTTGCCTTTAGAAGAATGCCCTTCGGATTATGCAATGCCCTAGCCACTTTTCAACACTGTATGATGGCTATTTTTTCTAACATGATAGGGGAATTTTTGGAAATCTTTATGGATGACTTTTTTATTGTGGGGAGCTCTTTTAATCATTGCTTAATCTATCTAGGAAAGGTTTTAAGAAGATGTGAAGAATCAAATTTAATCTTAAATTGGGAAAATTATCATTTCATGGTGGAAGAAGGTATTGTCCTTGGTCATTTAATTTCTAGGAGAGGGATAGAAATAGTAGATAAGGCCAAGGTTGAGGTAATTGAAAAAATTCCCCCTCCCATCAATGTAAAAGGAATTAGAAACTTCCTTGGGCATGCAAGTTTTTATAGAAGATTTATCAAGGACTTCTCAAACATAACTTTGCTGCTCTGTAGATTACTAGGGAAGGATGTCGAGTTCAATTTTGATGAAAATTGTTTAAAAGGTTTTAATGCATTAAAAACTGCTTTAATCTCTGCTTCAATAATTTCTACTCCAATTTGGGATACACCTTTTGAAATTATGTGTGATGCGAGTGACCTTGCAGTTGGTGCTGTCCTTGGGCAGTGAAAGGAGCGAACCTTCTATTCAATCTATTATGCTAGTAATCTCCTTGACGATGCTCAAAGAAATTATGCTACGACGGAAAAGGAACTCCTAGCTATCATCTTTGCTTTCACTAAATTTAGGTCATATCTCGTTGGGTCTAAGACTATTATTTACACGGATCATGCAGCTATTAAGTATCTCCTTCAAAAGAAAGAAGCAAAACCTCGCTTGATTCGTTGGGTGTTGCTCTTGCAAGAGTTTGATCTAGAAATTCGGAATATGAAAGGGAGTGAAAATGTGCTTGCAGATCATTTATCTAGATTGACCCACCTCGATAAAGATAAGTTTACCAAAATTAGTGAATCATTCCTCGATGAGAAGCTTTATGCTATTGCTTCAAGTCATTCTCCTTGGTTTGCTGACTTTGCAAATTATCTTGCAGGAGGAGTCATACCAAAAGACATGAGCTACCAACAAAGAAAAAAAATTCTTCACTAACATGAAAAATTACTTTTGGTATGATTCCTTTTTGTACAAATATTGCAATGATCAACTCTTAAGAAGATGTGTTCCTGACTCTAACATTAGAAATATTCTCTATCATTGTCACTCATCTCCGTATGGAGGGCACCATGGGATTGAGCGAACAACTGCAAAGGTGCTTCAATCCGGATTCTTTTAGCCCCACTTCTTCAAAAATGTTGCTGACTTTGTCAAAAGTTGTGATAAGTGCCAAAGAACCAAAAACTTAAGCAAAAGGGATGAGCTCCCTTTGAATGGAATTTTTGAAGTGGAGTTATTCGATGTGTGGGGAATTGACTTCATGGGACCATTTCCCTTATCCCATACCGATATGTATATTCTTGTGGACGTGGAATATGTGTCCAAATGGGTTGAGGCGTTAGCATATGTGAACAATGATACTAAAACTGTTATTAAATTTTTCAAAAAACATGTGCTAGCTAGATTTGGGACACCCAGATTCCTTATTAGTGATGGGGGAAAACATTTCTGCAATAGGCAGTTTGAGAATGTCTTAAAAGCTATAGGGTGAGACATAAGGTGGGTACTCCCTACCACCCTCAAACTAGCAGGCAAGTTGAAGTCTCAAATAGGGAGCTGAAGCAAATTTAGAGAAAGCTGTGAACCAAAATAGAAAGGATTGGACCTCAAAGTTTCAAGATGTCCTGTGGGCATATAGAACTGCCCTTAAAACCTCTTTAGGATTGTCTCCTTTTAAGCTCATTTATGGTAAATCATGTCATCTTCCGATAGAATTGGAGCACCGTGCCTTTTGGGCAGTAAAAAAATTAAACTTTGACTCCCAAAAAGTAGGCACACAAAGAATGCTACAATTAAATGAGCTTGACGAATACAGACTAAACACCTATGAGAGTGCAAAATTATATAAAGAGAAAACTAAAAAATAGCATGATAAGCTGATCAAGCCACAACATTTTTAACCTGGAATGAAAGTACTACTTTTTAACTCAAGATTAAGGTTATTTCCAGGAAAATTGAAGTCAAGATGGACAGGACCATTTACTGTCACTAAGGTTTTCCCTCATGGAGCAGTGGAAGTAACTTCAAATGATGGCACTTTTAAAGTAAATGGGAATCATCTTAAGCTATACTTGGAGGAAGGTATCTTACAAGAAAAGGGAGGGTGGACCCTTCATGTGGGGCCCCTGTACTGACAATAGGAAGTACAGTGCTCCAACTGTGGAAAATCCTCATCTTAAGTAAAATCGGTGAAAACCCAACTTGCCTTAAGCCAAGAAACTGTCACTAGAATAATATAACATTTATCAATATACATACAGATATCAAAGTAGCAGAAGTAATAGAAAAATAACAACATCCACAAGCATAACATCGTAGAAAGGAAAGAAGACTATATAGTAACTCATCACAATGCAGTAATGAAATACATCAAGAACTAATTATTACAAACTGAATTTTTAAGAGAATGAAAATATCTCTCAATCTCACTGAAATAAAATGCAAGATCTAACTAAGCGGCAGCAGCACGATCCTCCTTCTGAACAAAACAAAAAGGTTACAGTTAGACAATTGTCTAAGTACTTTAGGCTATTTTATGAACTGATTAATTTAAGGATATCACATTCAAACTATCTAAACAGCAAGCAACAATGGGTGCGACAAGCTATGAAAGAAACATGAAACTATAAACTATCCATTTATAGCCAACAACTAGTATGAAAAGTGGCATACAATACCCAATAACCAAGGTGATACTAAAATTAAAAGAAATAGTTACTATGATACAATTCTGAACCTAACATGCTTATGATCGTATTAGCACATGCTGAGTATATAAAGGGCACAAATACTGAAATAAACATATATTTTTAGCATCCTAAACATGCCAATATACATAAGTAAGCTATAAGAGTATACATACAACATGCTAATTATTACAAAACAAAAGAAAAAGGGCCACTGAGACATGTGCAAAAGCTGAGCAATCTATGAAATGTAAAGCCAGTGAGATATGTGGCAAAAGCAAGGCAAGTACTGAAAGTAAGGCCACTGAAGCATGTGGCAAAGTAAAACAGAAAAACAATACTGAACCATCCAGCTATAGTAGCAATAAACCTAAGATATAGTACTGTCATACCATCCAATAGGGTATCTAGGGCCCCCAATACTGAAATATCAATCAATACCCAGCCAATAGGCCATCCCAATCCTCTAGGCCTGGGTCAGTTTTACACAATACTATTACTGAAGAGGCAGACTATACTAGGACATATTTTACCAACTACAAGCAAGGCAAGAACTGAATGATATACAATTCAATTACTAACTTAGGATGTATCATCCATATCCTAAGTTCTCATATTATGCTCAAGGAATAAGGCTCAATATCCAAGATATACCAAGAAAATCTAGTCAAAGTAAGCAAGAGACTCAATCTAGACTTATGTGATATCTGTTGTTATCTAATTACCCAATCTAGCTACTTTGAGAAGGTACAAGCTTAGGATCTCCAATATCCAACTATCGAGCAGAATCTCAAATTTACGTCCTTATAGTTAATATTAGAACTTAACAAGTTCTAATCCAAAATCATGTGATGACTATAAGGTGTAAGTAAACAAATCCATGACCTATTCTGTTAATATTTTACTCTCTTACCCAAATCTTGATTAAGTAAATCAAGATTCAAGGGTTTTGGATTTAAACTCCACTTTGGTGTTCAAATCGTAAACCTAAGGTCAAGTCCTACTAAGGATCTAGGGTTCACACTTAATACCCATGCTGAAGGTGAAGAGTCAAATAAGCTAAAAGATTCAAGAACTAAGATCTTAGTGAAGGGTTATTCTATTGATTATAAGATAAAATAATCAATTAAGAACTTGAGAATCTGAGATCTAGATTCAATGTTTAAGATAATCTCATTATCTTATAGATTGAATAATCCTATACCCACATGGAAGGTTTTAAAGGATTAAATAATCAATCATTTAAGAAAATTCCAAAGGAGATAGTTCAATTCAAGTAGAAGATCTAAAGTCCAAGGTCTAAGATCTAAGATCTAATTATTTGATCACTTTAGACTAAAGTTAGGTTTTAACTTAGACTTTACCAATTGCATTTCTTTTGGCATTTAAGATCATAATTTAACTAAATTAAACTTATTAATGTGATTCTGTAATAATTAAATTTATTACATTTAAACATTAAGCTCAAGTGACTTTTTTTAGGGTCACTTGAGATCTAAGTGTCTTACTTAGGGCTTAATTTAATATTTTCTAAATTAATGACCATACCAGTATTGTTACTAGCCTAAGAGTTTAGAGAACATCAATAATTCAAATGAGGTTGAGTTACTGAATTTCCCTAGATTTAAGGAGCATTTAAGCACATTTTGGTTAAAATGACCAAAATGCCCCTCTTAAGGCTACAGTTGAGATTTTAGGATTTAGTTACCCAAATTGGATCTAATCTATTTTAATGTGTTTCATATTGTTCACTAAAGTGGGAAACACCCTTATCTTAGGTTTTGACAACCTAATTAAGCTAATTAACACTAATCACATTTTTATGCCAATTAGAGGGATTAGTGAATTTAGGGCATTCTAGGGCAATCCAACCTTACACTCAGGTTATAATAGGCTTAAGATGGCATTAGGAACTAATCTACCCAAATTCAAAGACTAATTTAGGGTTTAATTCACTAATCCTTAATTAAGGTGATTAACGAGTGATTAAGGAAATTAAATGTCCAAAATTGATTTGAAGGGTCTACAATTGTTCCCTAGGGTCACAGGAGTAATCAGAGCCCTTAAAAAACTAATTTAAACATTTATTAAATTTGTTATAATTTAATTACAAACAGAAAATGATTAATCAATTATTTTAAATCTAACCATTGGATCTGTGATTTTATTTTATATTCATATTTCTTGTATTTTTCTGATTCAAATAGTATATTGGATCATATCATTTGGATCTGTATAACTAAAGTTATTCAAATAATTTATTCTGCATTTTTATTTAAAATAAAAATATAAGAATCTAATTATGAATTAATTTCCTTAAGGATTTTAATTCCAAAAATTCTAATATTATTTTGTTAGCCCAATTTCAAAACGCACGGGTCACGGGTCAGCCCGACCCGTGACTTCATCTTCCTTCTCTAGACGGGTCTGATCCTAGCCGATCTTCAGCGCTGCAATTCTCTGCACTTATGTGACGACAGCAGCCCCTTTCAATCTCCACACGTTCTTGGTGTTGAGATGTATCGATTGGGCTACAAAACCCCATCAGGGATGCACCAGATTGCTGGAGTGCTACTCGACCGAGAGGCACTAAGGAAAGGGACTTAGGGTTCCCTGTGAGCAAGAATTCTCCTCACATGAGCCACCAAATTGATGGGGTTCGATCCCTACACCATCAGAGAGGTGAGGTGAGTCAAACCCCCAAGATTTCATAGCTTGGGGTGCAGCCAAACGTTGGATCCTTACTCGGACTCAGCCTCGGCTCAGCTGCTAGCTCGATCGATCGATACGATCGATCCGAGTTAGCTCAAACCCTGGCGATAATCATTACAAGTTCCCTAAGTGGCTATGGCTAGTTAGGCGACATCTAGAGGCTCAATGCAGGGACAGCACAAGGAATTGAATCAAAGGAATTCAATGGGAGAAGGCTGCACCTGAAATCGGGTTGCAGGTCCGGTCCGAGAGGAATTGGAGATAGCTGGAGCTTCCAGAGACTCGGCACGAACTAGCAGGGGGTCTAAACTCCAAACACGCACCCTCTATTAGTAGTTCACAGCTTCAGAAATTCCAGAACTCACCGGGAATGAGTCGAGAGAGAAGGGAGCTTCAGGTTAGATCTTAGCTGAGAATTAGGGGTTCACAGTGAGCAAAGGGACTCACTGTGAGCTCCAGGGGGTATTTATAAGTCTAAGGGAGCTCTGGGGGTGGTTTCCAAGGATTGGCAATGGGAGGAGGCTGGGGCCGAAGAGAAGGCTCGGGCCAACGGCTATGGGCATTTTGGGGAGAAGACGACCGACACGACGGATGCGCCAAGGGCAGGAGGCGAATTTCGGGGTCTTCCCGTACTGCCACGAGGGCTGGGAGGTTTCTGGCTGCCGGGGGGGGACCAGATGCGGACGTGGTGAGACGAGGGAGACGATCCACATTGCTCGAGTTCGTGTCCGTCGTCTGATCGCTAAGTCGTTGGTCCTAGACGGTCCTGATGCGCTACTTAACCGATTCACCACGGATAAGAGGTCAGCCGTTGGATTAGATTGGGTGATCTAACGGTTGATCGAGAGTACTTACGGTGGATGGCTATATGCCGTCGGATCAGAATCTCGAAACCGTGGAACGGTCGAGATGAGACGGATCCGATCGAAGGCGCGGGCCGTTGGATTAAATCCGCAGATTGGACGGCCCGGATGGCCCTCGCGGTTTGGAAACCGGACGATCGTTGGAAGAGGATAAATTTGCAACTAAGAATTGTTTAAAACCCTAATTTACAATTGAACCAAATTAAATTAAATCCAAAATATGCCTTAATGACCTCCAAAAACTCCCAAAATTTCACCCTTAGCTAATTTGGGGGTGGGGAATTCAAAAATGAACTCAGATTTTGATTTGAAGATCAATTTAGTTTAGGTATTTTCAGGGCTCAAAAATAGCCAAAAATACCAAAATTCTCAATTCAGTTCCGATTGATTTCAAACTTCTAAGGTTAAATTTAAATGACCCATCAAATGGAATCAAAATCAAGGCTTAGTTTAGCTTAATTAAACTAGATTTAGCTAGAGTAACAGCTAGAGTTGTTACACTTCAGGACCTTTTAGATGAAGGCATCACATAATTGATCCTACTCGTGTCAGGCTGAGATATTAAAATAAGCACTTATTGGGAGACAACCCAAGAATAAATAGATTGTATTTTTTCTATTTTATTTGCATCATTTATTTTTGTACTCTCAAGACTTTGCTTTGTCCGGAGTACCTTGAGGCTCATCCGCTATGCGGCATCCTTTACGTTCCCGTTCGGAAGGCGAAGGAGCGGATGGGAGCGTCACGTGACCTGAGTTCTGAGCTAGGCCACCGGAGGATTAGGCCTATCTAAAAAAAGAGAGAGAGTCGACTGGTAAACTCAATAGGCGTCCGACTTCCACTTCTACTCTGACTTCCTGGGAACTGGAACTTAATTTAGATTAACATTAAAGATTAAAGACTTGGAAAATTGCTTGAAGCTTTTCTATTACAGTTTAGGCTACCGGACCTTGACTTTCAACAAAGCCCTTTACTAACATATCATAGATAGAATAGAATCTAAGCGTAGGAAATCTCGTAGTAAGCTAAGCGGAAGCGTATCAATCTGAGAAGCCGTATCGTAATCAGAAATCGAATAGACGAGAAGGAGGTCAGTCAGAGATGACACCATTCTCTAGTCAGCATCAGTAGAGCCCCCCCTTAGGCCGCGCAGCGGTTAGAATTTGTTTTTGTGTGTTTTATTTTGAGGAATTTAAATTATGGATTATCATATTCCCAAATCTCTTTAGAATTTGAAAATGATAAATTTTTTTGACTTTTTCAAGAAATGAAAGTCACAAAAATATCAATAACGAAAATGATATGAAATAAATGGGATGCTTGACAAAAAATGATCAAATGCATTGATTACATTAAACCTTTTAACTTAGGAATGAATTAAGGTTAATATAATCTCCAAAAATTTAAATCAGTGCTAAGGACTAAGTGTGGGGGAAAGCATTGGATTAAAAAACTAGTGATTATGGTAAGTAATCTAAAAGAGTATGCTAGGCTCCCGTAGGATATCATGATCACAAATATTTAAATTGGGGATGAAAAAAAATATCTCTCTCTAAGAATGAAAAGAGAAAAATATAAAATATGGATGATAAAAAATATCTCTCTCAAATGAAAGAAATAAAAAAGGATGATGAAAAATATCTCTCATTTAATCTAATCATCTTTGTGATTCATAAGAAGGAGCACATATGGCACAAAACTCTTGATTATTCACTATCTCTCTAGTCTAGTACTCCAAGGAACCTCCCCCATTACCTAGTAACAAGCATAAATACAAATACTTGGAGATTAATTTATTAACCTTCCAAAATTAGAATATTTAATGCCAAATGATTTTGGTCATTTCAATAAAGCACATGCCTTGAATCGCTCATCAAAATCTAATTGATATCTTTTGTTAACTTTCATACCTAAGAAATAGAAAAATACCATTTTAAGCTTACTCGAGGATGAGCAAGAATTTAAGTGCGGGGTGTGATGAATCCATAATTTATATCTTAATTTAAGAAAAATTTCATTCATTTCTCATATTAAAACTGCTTCCTTAATCCAATTTTACTTATCTTTTCAGAAAAAATGCCTATCCAATGTATTCTCAGCAATGTGGACAATTTTCAAAATTTTCTAAAGAAAAACTGCTGTTGCGCACTGCACAGCGCTGCAGCGAGCCAATTTGCAAAATTCGGCACTGTAGCACGCTACAACGGAGCACTTTGCGAAGCGCTGGAGCCACAGTGCGCTGTAGCTGTCTAGCCTGTGAATCGTTGGCGCCACAGTGCACTGTAGCGGAGCACTTTGCGAAGCGCCGGCGCCACAGCGCGCTGCAGTGAGCCAATTTGCGAAATCGGGTGCCATAGCACGCTGCAGCGGAGCACTTTGAGAAGAGCTGGTGCCACAGCACACTGTAGCGATCCAGCTTATGAATAGCTGGCACCACAGCATGCTCCAGCGGAGCACTTTGCGATACGCTGGTGCCATACAGCACTGCAGCGGAGCTTTTTGCAAAATCGCTTGCGCTGTAGCGCCCTGCATGCAGGGCGCTACAGCGCCTACAGCGGCCCTTCATTGTATGAACCAAAATTCCTCAGCGCACCACAGCGGCCCACTTTGCGAAAATTTTTTGCTATAACGCGTTGCAGCGGCCTGCCAAGTTTTTGTCTGGCAGGAGCACTAAATGCGGCTGGGACAAGACCCCCAACTAGCTCCTTGTCTCTAGCCATCATTCTTTCTGCAGCAGGTCATTTTTTAAATGGGAAAATTGTCATGTGAAGATTAAACAATGAAAAATAAATGGTCACCTCATCCATCAAGTGGAATTGGCCATCATTGCTCCAATTTTTTTTTAAAGGAAACAACAGATTTTGGAATGTGAGGATGAAGAAGCAGCCCACCTCTATAAATACCACATCTCTTAACTTAAGAGAGGTTCCCAACTTAGCTCACTATAACCTAAGTATAGAGAGGGCTGCATAGAGGAGAAGGAGAACTCTCCAAGGGTGGAAGAGCTCATCTTGCTAAGGAGAAGGAGACGAAAGGTAGCACTAGGGACCTAAGAGAAGCAACTTCAAGCCAGAAGAAGAGGAGTCCGGAGAACTTCCCAAAGGAACGTTCCTAGTATATTCTAAACTCTTTCTTTGTGTTTTTCTTAGTTGATCATGAAAAGGTCTTTCTCCATGTATATATTCTTTTTCATATATTTTGTAATGAAGAGCTAAACCTCCCTTGTGGAGGGTTGGGGCAATCCCACATGTGTTTATAGATACTATAATTGTATGAAGTTTTCCTCAAGTTTTAATCATGAACTCAATGCCTGGTTAAAGAAATTAAAGGACTATTGTGGACTTGAATGTGGACCAAAGGAGAAAGGACTAATTGAACTCAAGGACTATTTTGGCTTGTGCTCCATAGCTTACCTTAATTTTGATGCTAGATTTATGAGTGTATGAGAGCTTAGAACTATGTGAGAAAGTTCTTGAGCTTAGTGCACCTTAAGCTATGCTTAACTAATGAGTAAAAGCATGTGATGCTAAGACCCACTAATTGAGCTCCGTTGCTCAACATACTTGATAGAGGGAATGGATTCATCAAGTGCTCATGAACAAGGTGACATAGTCATTGAGCCCAATAAAATTGCTCCCTCATCTAAACTATGCTTGAGGCACGTGAAGCTTTTAGTGGAATCAATGCTTATAAGATCTTAAACTTTATAACCCTCATCTCCATGATCAAGAAATGAGATAAAAACTACAAATCTAAAATCTTATAAGGGTTTTTGTGCTGAAATAAAACTGATTATGTGTTCATTTCATGCATGAGACTTGAACTTATTAATCTTTGAATTAAAACTATAAGAAGAATAATGTGCACTTAATTAAAGAACCAAGTAAAGAAAAAAATGAATGCTTGAGGAATCATCATATATAAGTTATCTATCATATAATGTGGGAGAAACCCAAATCTCCTCTTTTTTTTATCAAAAGTATTTTCTACTAAGAGTTGTCGTGCTTGTTCTGGAACCAACACAAATCAATACACAAATAGCTTAAACATTAGTGATTCTAGATATACCTTAGTAACAAAATATCCAATTCTTTGTGGTTTGATAAATCCCGAAAATTCAAACTTTCCACTTATTATTTCATACCATGTACACTTGCGTGAAAGCACAGACGTATTTTAGGTTTGTCAGTGCACTTGATTAATTAGCTTAGTAAGAAAAAGGAATGAGTTGTGCTTGAGAAGTAATATAACTTGAGGCCCCCATCATTTAACATGGAATAATTCCAACTCTTCTCTCTACTTTAATTAGTTTCTTAGATCTAAATTATTGCCTGGACAACAAAACCAAATCAAACTAAATTTGTACCGTTTAAACATTATTGAAATTAGATATACCTTAGTAACAAAACACCCCATTCCCTGAGAATGATAAATCTCGGAACTCACCTTCCAAATTATTACTTCAGACCACGTACACTTGCGTGCGAGCACAGACATGCATTTCACAGTCTGTCAGTGACGATTTTCCACTTTAGATCTAGAAACACTCATCTTAACAGAATGAGATGCTGGAAATCTAAGGGAATGTTAAGCTAGCATTTTTGGTCACAATTGTGACCTACCTAATAATAAGCTTAGGGATTTAATGATTCAGTCAACTTAAGGAGTGAGAAGTTGCTTATCCAATTGGATAAGCCACTATACAGCAGAGGAACTATCATTAAAATTTACAAAAGTGTGACTTAGAAGCTAAGGTTTGATTGAATAAGCTAGAAGTATTTGTTAACTCAATAATATGGCATCTTAACACATGATTAAATTTACGAGCAAGATCAAAGGGTGACTATGAATAAGAATTACTAATTGAGATTGCACGAAGAAATGATAAAATTTAAATGCTAGAAATAATTATGTGATCGAATATGAGTACCTGGAATAATATTGTTCCCTCTGGCCACACTTAGTGGTGTGAGGGTGTAGGCTCTTGTAGGCCCAGCAGGCTTGCTGCTGCAAATCCATCTTCAAGGAGATCAAGTAGAAATGGGTCAAGGCGCGAGTCACTTTCTTCTTTTGACTCGAAGTCATAGCTTGAGGGTGTTTGGAACGGTTAATGCGAGTACCATCCACAGTTTCATCATATGTGTAATGTTGGAAGTACTGATCCTACCGGCCACAAGTATAGCAGCATCCTTTGCCATGATAACACTTCCCATTAAGATGGGGCTTTGTACAGACATTGTAAGGCTCATTATGTTGGGTTGCAGCCTTAATCTGGTAGACCCTTGCTTTCTTAAGGTTGTTGTCACGGAAGGAAGTTGACTCAACACTTCTCTTGGGTTCTTCTTTAGCTTGATCCTGTTCGACCACCTTTGTCATTTCAAGGAGCTCCGTGAAGTTTGTCAGATGGAGAGGCACAACTTGGCTTTTGATAGAAGCTTGCATACTACTTTGGAACCAATAGCAGCGATCCGATTCTACGGGAACCAAGTTGGTGGTCAACCTCACAAGGCATCGGAACTCAGCTTCGTATGCTGATACAGAATGGTTCCCTTGCTATAACTGTAAGACCATATCTCCTAATTTGTGCTGTGCTGACAAAGGAATGTATTCGACTCTAAATTCCTTGACGAACTCATCCCATGTGATATCATCGAGGCTGATATCTGTGAACTGGGTACTCATGGTGTTGTCCCACCAGTATTTGACTTCACCTTTAAGTAGGTGGGTGACAAGCCTTACCACTTATGTGTCCAGGCATTTTAAGCTTGTTAAGTTCTTCTCTACCTATTTTAACCAACTGAATATGTCTAATGCTGATAGAATTTTGTCAAAGGTAGGAGTCCTCAAACGAAGGATGTTATGTATAGAGAGCCTTTAGTGTTCAGGAGCAGCAAAAGCGCCGCAGCATACTGTGGCACACCGCAGTGCACCCTGGCAGTTCTCTTTCGAAGCTGAGGTGCTAACGCACCCCTCAGCAGTCAGCATTTGAGAAGCAGGCACTGTAGAGTCGAAATTAGCGCAGCAGCGCACCGCAGTGAAAACCGGTGCCATAGCGTGCCCTAGTGGATCCATTCCAAGGTCTAGGTATTAAACCCGGGACACAGACGCTACCGCACACTATAGCGCACTGTAGTGCGCCACAGTGAATGATTATTTGAAAGTCAGATGCTACGGTGCACCATAGTGTTGACAGAGTTCTGCTTCATTCTAGGTTTCGTTTTAAGCAAATCTAGTGGTATTTTAGACATTTTAGGGTCTAAAATAGAGCTAACTACTTAAGCCTAAGTGTTGGAAGAAAACCTAAGTGTTGGAACATCATTTTGAAGGAAAAAGCCTACTGTGAGGAGAAGAACTCTACGCGAAACCCTAGAGAGCTTTAGTTCAAGCCAAAGCTTGCAAGTTGGAGGAGTGACTCCAAGTGATAGCAGCTTCTTCCTCTCTCCATTCTGGAGTATGTGCTAAAGCATATGTGTTGTGGTGAATAGCTCTTGTAACTCTATAACCTTCAAGTTATTCTAGTAGATTTCTTTATAGTGTGGCTTCGTAGGTTTTCCCATTCTTGGGTTTTCCAAGTATATCTTGATGTTTGGAAATTTTTTGCATGTTGTGTGCTTTTATCTTTTATGAGCTTGAGATTTCTAAGTTTGCTTGGCAATCATTAACGCAACCCCAATCCTCAAATCCAATTTGAACTGTGTGCTTTCTTGTAAAAATGCTTCCGCAAGCAAAGAGAGAGTGCAAGAATCTTCAGAGGCAGATTTGATTTTATGCGCATCATCATCATTTCTGCATCAACAAGTGGTATCAGAGAGTGTGTTCTTAGCTTGTTGATTTAAGACGGGATTGCCTATTTTGAGTGGGAGTAATGGCCGAAGAAATGAGACACAAGATTGAGAAGTTCAGCAGAACAAACTTTGCATTCTGTAAAGTGTAGATGGAGGATCTGCTCTACCAGAAGAAGTTGTATCTACCATTGAAAGGAGCGAACAAGAAACCTACAGTTATGACTAATAAAGAGTGGGAGGTTCTTGATAGAACTGCTTTGGGTTTGATTCACTTATCACTATCTTCTTTTACTACTTTTAATATTACTAATAAGAAAGCTACTGTAGATCTCATGAATGCCCTAATGAGAATGTATGAGAAGCCCTTGGCTTCGAATACAGTTTTGTTAATGAAGAGACTGTTTAATATGATGATGATGGATGGGTACTCAGTGGCTGAATACCTCAATGGGTTCAATATTGTGATGAGCCAGTTGAGTTCAGTGGCCATCAGTTTTGATAATGAGGTCCGAGCTCTGTTGTTCCTCTATACATTGCCAGACAGTTGGAATGGGCTGGTTACAACAATTTGCAAGTCATCAGGGAATGCATCATTAAAGTTTGACAACATCATTGGGCTAGTGCTGAATGAGAAGGTGCAGAAGAAATCTCATGAAGAGGCATCTACCTCAGTACTATGTTAAAAGTAGAGGGAGACATGCTGAGAGGAGACATACTATAAATAGGTTGTTGTTTTGGTGAGGTAAATCAAGACTTGGAAAAGCAAAGCTAGATTACTGGAGCTGTGGGAAGGCAGGTCACTTCAAGAAGGACTGCTCTACCCTGAAGAAGTCAAGTGGTGGTGGTAAAATGATGAACCCTACTATGAATATTTCAGTTAAGGAGGATCAGGATACTTTGATCCTCTCACTTGTCAACACAGAGTCCTGGGTTGTGGACTCGGGAGCATCATTTTATGCCACTTCACCGAGGAGTTCCATCAAGAGTTACACCAAGGGTGACTTGGGGAAAGTGTATCTTAGAGATGATAAAGCATGCAACATCATTGGTGGAGGTGATGTGGATGTAAAATTACCAAGCAACATAGTTTGGAAGCTGAAGGATGTCATACATGTGCCATGTCTAAGAAGGAACTTGATCTCAGTAAGTCAATTAGCTAGAGAGGGCTATAACACATGCTTCATGGGAGACTCATCGAAGGTCACTAAGGGTGCACTCATTATTGCATGGGATAGTATGGAAGGTACACTTTACTTGATCAATAAAGTGTCTGACTCTATTACAGCTGCAGAGGAGATAGATGCAGATCTATGGCACCGAAGGCTTAGCCATATGAGTGCGAGGGGGCTGAAATTCCTACAATCAAAAGGAAAGCTCCAAGGGCTGAAGTTAGCTGACTTAGATTTCTAAGAGGGTTGTGTGCTAGGAAAATTGAAGAAAGTTTATTTCTCCCAAGTTGGAAGGGAGTTGAAAGGCAAAAAAATGGAGTTGGTGCATACAGATGTTTGGGGGCCAGCTCCAACATATTCCATAGGTGGAGCAACATATTTCGTCACCTTCATTGATAGTCATACAAGAAAGGTATGGGTTTACTTTCTAAAGCACAAATTTGATGGAGAATCTCAGCACATAGAGATTGATGACAGCATTGAGCTAGATGTTGAAGAACATGGAGTAGCTCAAAAGGGTTTCAATGTTGAACCACAAATACCCATGTTATGATGATCTACAGAAGTATCTAGACCGCCACAGAGGTACTCTCCTTCTTTGCTCTATTTGTTGCTAATGAATAGTAGTGAACCAGAAATCTTAGAAGAGGCACTTCAAGTTGAAGTTTCAAGCAAGTGGGAGGCTTCCATGAATAATGAAATGGAATAACTCAAGTCAGGTGGGATATAGGAGTTGGCACCCTTACTAGAAGCAAAAAAAGCCCACAATAACAAGTGGGTTTACCGGGTGAAGTAAGAGATGAAAGGCTACGCTCTAGTCCGGTTCAAGGCCACCCGGTAATGCTTAAGAATGAGAGCAAATGCTAGAAGGTGAGACTTGTAGTAAAGGATTTCCAACAAAGGCATAGGGTCTACTATAGTGAGATCTTCACCCCAATTGTGAAGATGACAACTATCAGGGTTGTACTGAACTTAGTTACAGTTGAATATTTGCATATAGAGCAAATAGATGTAAAAACTGCATTCCTTCATAGAGAACTGGAAGAAGAGTTATACATGCAATAGCCTAAAGAGTACAAAGCTCAAGAAAAGGAAAGTATGAGCTAGTGTGCAAGCTCAAGAAGAGCTTCTATGGATTGAAGCAGGTGCTCAGGCAGTGGTACAAAAGGCTTGAAAGGTTCATATCAGAATCAGGCTACAAAAGTTGTCATGCAGAAATTGATGTTACATAAAGTAGTGTAAGTCCTCCTATATTATCCTATTGTTGTATGTAGATGATATGTTGATCACAGGATCATACATAGAGGAGATAAAGATGCTGAAAGAGCTGATGTCAAGGTAGTTTGACATGG
This sequence comes from Gastrodia elata, assembly GCA_016760335.1. Lineage (NCBI taxonomy): Eukaryota > Viridiplantae > Streptophyta > Magnoliopsida > Asparagales > Orchidaceae > Gastrodia > Gastrodia elata. Next base: position 45,113,801 of record CM028675.1, on the reverse strand, counting down.
ACTTGGGGTCGGCCAAGAAGATTCTTGGAATGAGAATCAATAGGGAGAGAAGTGTAGGAATCTTGAAGCAATAGCATAAGGATTATGTTGAAAATGTGCTGAAAAGATTCAACATGAATTAATCCAAGCTAGTGGGCACTCCCCTAGCAAATTATTTCTGCCTATCGAAAGTACAAATGCTAAATTCTGAAGAGGAGAAGGAACATATGATGAAGGTTTTTTATGCTTCAACAGTTGGGAGCTTGATGTACGCAATGATCTGTAAGAGACCGGATATTTCCCATGCAGCGGGAGTGGTCAGCAAGTTCATGGGGAACTCAGGAAAGCGCCATTGGGATGCGGTCAAGTAGATCCTAAGGTATCTGAAAGGTACAATGGGCAAATCTTTATGCTTTTGAAGATCTGATATTATTTTATAGGGATATGTAGAGTCAGATCATGCAAGAGATGTTGATAGTAGGAGAAACACTATAGGCTATGTGTATACCTTGGTAAGTGTAGCGGTGAGCTGGATCTCCAGGCTACAAAACATCATCTCGCTATCTACCACAGAGGTGGAATACATTGCCATTATAGAGGCAAGTAAGGAGATGATGATTTGGTTAAAGGGGTTCTTGGAATAACTGGGAAAGAAGTAGAAGGATGTGAGGCTCTACAGTGATAGTATGAGAATTATTCATCTGGTAAAGAATGTTATTTTTCATGCTAGGACAAAGCACATTCAACTCTATTACCATTTCATCCGGACACTATTAGAAGAAGGACAGCTTGGATTAGAGAGGATCCATACTTTTGATAATCCAACTAATATGCTTATCAAACTGAAGCTATGTGTAGCTTCAATTGGCCTTAGAATGTGAAGAGAAAGTGGGTGAGCCACACCATGTTTATTGACAGACACAGAAGAAGACAGCGAAGGGTCAATGGTGAAAGAAAGGGAAGATTTTACTAAAGGTCTCAAAGTGGGAGATTGTTATGTATGGAGAGCCTTTAGTGTACAAGAGCAGCAAAAGTGGCATGGTGCACCGTTGAGCACCGCAGCGCACTGTGGCGTGCTGCAGCGCGCCCAGGAAGTTCTTTTTCAAAATGGAGGCACTATCGCGCACCTCAGTGGTCAGCATTCGAATAGCAGGCATTGCAGCGTGCGACAACAGAAATTATCACTGCGGCATGCCGCAGTATAAATCGACGCTATAGCGCACCCTAGCAGATCCATTCCAAGGCATGGGTACTAAACCCGAGACACATGCACTAGCATGAGCCATAGTGCGCCATAGCGTGCCACAATGAATAATTATTCAAAAGTTGGGAACTATGGTACACCGTAGTGCCTGACAAAATTGAGCTGACTACTTAAGCCTATGTGTTGGAAGAAAACCTAAGTGTTGGCACATTTGGTTAAAGGCAAGAGACTGTTGTAAGGAGAAAAACCCAAAGCTAAACCCTAGGGAGTGGAAGTCCAAGCCAAGGTTTGCAAGTTGGAGGAGTGACTCCAAGTGATAGATGCTTCATCCTCTCTCCATTCTAGAGTAAGAGTTGAAGCGTATGTGATGTGGTGAATAGCTCTTGTAACTCTGTAACCTTTAAGTTATTCTAGTGGATTTCTTTATGGTGTGGCTATGTGGGTTTTCCCATTCTTGGGTTTTCCACGTATATCTTGGTGTTTGAATTTTTGAGTTTGCTTGGTAACCATCAACACAACCCTGATCCTCGAATCCATTTTTAAGTGTGCACTTTATTGTGAAAATGCTTCCGCAAGCGAAGAGAGTGTGCAGGAATCTTCAGAGGTGGCTTTGATTTTGTGCACATCATTATCATTTGTACAACAATAAAGGAAGCTATGTAGAAGACCATCCGTGGGCTAAACATGATGTTGGACGGAGTAATATGGTGCAGAGGCAACTGCTGACTAAGAGAGGTTCTGGTTTACGAGTGCAGTCAACAACCTTTTCATTCTCTCAGCTTGCTTGGCTTGAGAGTCTACCATAGTATATATCGCTTCTAGCAGTGTGCGGGCCTCTATCGAGGAGTTCTCAGGAGTAGTAGGGAAAGAGGACTGTACAGGATTCATAGTGTATCTGAATTTAAAAGTGACATGATGTCAAGGTTTAGCATTTAAATTTCTTTTGTCTTTTACATTTTAGGAATGTTCAATTTAAGTTAGTAGATACTTACTACCTTGAGTTCATCTTTACTTAAGTTTTATTATTATGGAAGCATTTTTTATTTCGTGCATTTTATTATGAGCGTATGACTATGATATTATGAATGTAATTCAAGTATCTATTTAGTGACTGAATAGTAGAAGAACAATCCATTAGGTAGAGAGAAATGCAAATTCTAATCTGACACCTTATGGAGTTCTCCGATACCAACTTGGGAATTAAGGGGCTGGGCACCACACATATAGATTTCATAGATATTAAGTTCACTAAAGTCATAGCTTAATAGAGTTACTTATCCACTCATCAATATTTAGGGTAATTATTGAGTGATTAGTGAAACCAAATCTTAGAAAAAAATTTCTAGCCACATAATTAAGTTCTCCTTTGTCTAAAAAAGATCTAGAGACCTTAATCATGCATTTTGACTAAGAAATGAGATTACTAATCACTAATCAAGTTTTTAGGGTAATTAGGCTATATTAGAAATTTAAATTACAAAAACTACAATTTTATTACTATTTATTGTTCATTGTATTTTTATGATCAAAATGGTAGATTGGATCATTAAAATCAGATTTAAATTGACCGATTTAAGAAATTAATTTAAATGGAATTATTTCATTAAATGAATCATAGGGTATTTTATTTTCAAAGGATTTTACTAAAGGAAAAATAATCCATTAAATCGAATTATTTAATAACCAGTTTCCAAAACCATGCAGGTCAGGGTCTGTCCCGGCCCACTACTGCTCTTCTTCTCCTACTGAAAATCCTAACATCGGCTTGCTAGGGATAGGCTCAAACGTCAATTTCAGCATACTCCAACCAACTGATGACCTGGCTTCAAACCCAAACACTCATGGAAACATGATACACTGATTGCATGACAAATCCCCTTGGAGGAGTGCTTGGATCACCGAAATCTTGCCAGCCCTAAGTTGGTTCTCAAGGGTACATTGTGGGGAGCCAATTCTTCCCATATAAGACATAAATTGGCTAGTTCTCAATCTTGACATGTTAAGCATGTCAAGACGGAGAGAAGCCCTCTGCTAGCTAGGTCTGGGGATAACCAGATTGTTGAATCCCTAATTGGGCCTAGCAATGTTAAGTACTATGGCAGACCCGAGCAGTCGACGGACAATTAACTACACCTGAGCAAATTTTTTTGTATCAATCGATTGTAATTGATGGATTCAAGCACTCATAAGGTGTGTCCACTACTAATGAGGGTCAAATTTTCTCTTGCTGATCTATAACCTGATTCTGACAATGCAAAGCACTATATGGATTGTTGTCAACCTTGGTAGTGTCCTAACCACTATAACCAATACTAGAGTGCTGCCACAACATTAAAATAGTTAAACCAAGAAAAATTGAAAGGTCATTTAGCTGACAGAGCTCAACATAGAGAGAGGGAGGTACCTTGCTGGAGTTTGCTTGTTGACAGGGCTAATTAGAGACTAGGAACTGCACATTGAGCATAGAACTAACTGTGGAGATTTTGGAAGTATTTAGAGCCCTGAATGAGGGCTGGTGGACAAGCCATGGTTTGAGCTCAGGCCAGAGGCTTAGCTCCTCAATTTATAGTTAGGGACTAGCCGGGCCTCTTTGCTAATTGGGAGATGCTTAACATATACTAGAAAATGGGCAACAATCATCTAATGTGGTACGGGAGTGAGAGACATCCTCTGACATTTATTAGTGCGAGAGGGAATGCATTGTTAGAGACGATTGAGCGAAGGAGACAATCCACTATAGAGGGAGCCACGCCAGCCGTTTGATGTGATATGTGGAATGCACTACAATTTAGATGTGCTAAATCCTTATGGATAATCATGGAATGGTTCGAAGTCATTGGATCGCAACTGCGATCCGATGGTTGTGGGGCGATCCGAGCGAGGGCGAACAAGGTCAGTTAGATCTAGGGCCGGGAAACAGGTTTGACTGCTGAGATCTGCTCCATCTTTTCAAACCCACCAACTGTCGTATTTAAATGGTTTAAAAAAATTAATTTAATTTAACTAATTAACCTAAATGAAATGAAATTTAATTTAGGTCCTAATGGCCTACAAAAATCCCTAATAATTCACCCTTAGCTAATTTGTGGGTCAAAAATTCAAAAATGTAATCATTATTAATTTGTATATCAATTTAATTTAGCTAATTTTTTGAATCCTAAAATTAGCAAAATAGCCAATTAACCCAATTGGGCTCTAATTGACCCTAAATTTTTAGGGTTAGATTCTAATGATTGGATGAGTCTATATTAATGATATGTTTTGCCTAGAATAACTAGGGTATGATTGTTACATGATATGTAATAACCCTAGATTGTTACTCTATTAATTCTCAATTTAATTAGACATTAATTTTTATCCCATTACATTTAGAATATCAAGTAAAGCTTATACTAAAAATTTGAAGTCAATTAGACTTCACTAAAGTCCAAGTTAACATTTTGATTAGTCTAGATGCCCTAAATAAAACCTTAAAATATTTGATCTCAAAATAAAATCTAATTGCATTTTTGAATTCCTCACCCCTAAATTAGCTAGGAGCCAAAGTTTGGTAAAATTTGAAGATTATTTAAGCTATAATTCAATTTAATATAAATTGGTCTAATTGCATTCTAGGGTTTCCAATATTTTTACTATGCAAATCTACCCTCAACTAAATTACTCGTTGGGATTTGCTGTGCGGACCGCGGGCGATCCGCTGTGGAGCCCGGATAGCGCGACAGTGGAGTCCCATCCCATCCTGTCATTCCTTCCGTGGATCCTACGGCTGGGATCTATGATCCACGGAGCTGCAGATCTGCCATTGGATCTACCCAACCGATCCTATGGATTGGATCGCTTCTGCGATTGGCCATTAGGATCTGAGCGATCTGAGCCATTTTGCCATCTGATCGGTCAATCAGACAACATCAAAAGGTCCCGCTACTATGGACCTTTGTCTTCCTCTCGCTCGCGCCTGACATGAGATCTTCCCCGTACTGCTAGCTATCGGTCCTGTCTCCCAGTCCAGCGTCTACCTCAGTAGGTCGTTAGGAAGCCTCCTGAAATAGTTTGGAGACCCAATCAAGCCTCGTGGCCCGACTGAGCTCAAATTAGAAATTTGAGAGCTCGGCAATGGTCCAAGCTCTTAGACCTCCCCAGCCCAAGCTAACCCTCTGGAAGCTTCTTTGATCTCGGTTAATGCTATAAATAGCCTCATTATTCCTCCCTCTACCCCTTTACTGCTCAATTAAAATCAATTGCATTTCTTTGTCGCGTCACCATTATCATCTTCTTGAGCTTCTCCAAACTGATCCAGAGCCTTGCGAACTGCTGATAGTAGGCTCTCCTAATGTTCAAGATCCTTTGTGCATTCTAGAAGCTCAGCTACCAACAGATCTCCCTTTGTGTCATCTGCAAGCTCACTCGTCAAACCAGGTACCCCATTTTGCTCGGTTAGAGTCAATGTGGCTCAGACTCCTCTCCTTTTGATTCATTTAAATGTGTATTGTCAATTTGAACTTAAAACGATCATAATTATGTATTGAGCTATCATTGGTCAATCTAATCGATTGATCAGGCTAAGTCCTGAATGAGGGGCCCGGTCCAAGTCAGGACCCAGCAATCCATCCCATCTCAGACCCTCAGACAAGGGGGCTTAGATCCATCTCACCTCCCTAAAGGTGTCGGATTGAGCCCTGAGTCATTTATGGCCTCTGTGGGGAGAACTATCTCCCCAGAGTAGCTATGTAGTGAGAGCTCTCGGGTGAGTAAGGTCCAGCTGATCTAGACCACCTCACTTGGGGCTTCGGGTCTCTGCGTGTGCGCCTGGCCATGGTGAAGGTTTAGCGACCTTCAGTTGGTCATGCCATGGTTTGGATGCCCAAGAATAGGATGATTAGGGTTTTCCTAATCGGGCAACATCGGGATGAGGGGTTGGGGACAAAGCACTGCGCGGGTCGGGCCAACCCGTGACCCGTACAGTGCGACAGTCCCGAGTCTCTCAGGCCCCGACCAACCCGCACGGTTTGGTTATCGAGCTAGACCTATTTTAATAAATATGATTAATTGAATTTATTTTCCTTAAGGAAAATAATTTAATTAATCCAATCATAGGAAATTTAATTGGAAAATGTAGATTAAATTAATGTAATAACTTTTGATCCACTGGTTTAAACTCTATGATATTATATACCAAATTGACCAGAAAATCATAAGGAATCAGAATATAAATTAATATTGCACTTTTAATGGTTGGATTTTCTAGATTTTCCTAATTATTGCAAAACTTAATTATAATTGATTAACTTGTATATTTAGCCAAATTGCATGATTTAGGAGCCATTGTGTTTCTTTTACCTTGTAAAATGCATGTGCTAGGTGGTTTAATTTTCAAATTTATGTACTCTTAACTATGCCATACTCTTGTAAATGCATGATTAGTGAAATTTAGGATTTCTGATTATCCAAATTTAGGAAACTCAGTCTCTAATTGTTCACATGAATAAATAAAATGTAAATGCTAAGTTTCATGAATTTCTAGGGGTTAAATTTATAATTAGGTGCTAATCTATTTGTTTTGAATTAAGGTTTGATTAATACTAATTACTTTTTGTTTTCTAAAAATTTCAACTATTATATTTTTGTAATAGTAGTGTGAATGTAAAGAACCTATCATGTGAATCTTAAACATTTAATTTAACCTATTTGATTAAAGTAGCATAATTCCTTAAATTAATCTTAAGAAATCTTAAGATCTTTGTCAAGTGAATTGTACTTGGTTGAAATCAAAGATTTTCACTAATAATATACCAATAATATACTGATTTGATATTTGACCTATAAATCAATAATTTGTCTTAATTGGGTAAGGATAGGGGTTAAATCCTAACCTGCTTGTTTAAGATCTGAATCCTTAATCACTTAATCAAATGACTTGATTGTAAGATAATTCAATTGACATTATTCCAATAATGCATCTAATTTAGTATTGATCTTAAATCATTGAATTAGAAGTGCTAAGATTAATAATGAAGTTCTATGATTGAATCATCTGAATTTAAGCTTTAGATCTTTGATTTTCTCTTATATAAGACTATTTGTATAAGATGGTTAATGAAACTGTACTGAGTTATGAAACAACCTAACTTTAATAATACCTTTGATTTTATCCCATGATTGTAGAATAGGATGTGATCAGATGAATTTAATCATCTGAATTGATCACTTTTATCCAAGTTAATAAGTAAATCATGAATTTTTAACTTAAGCTGTAGAAGAGTGAGATCATAAGGATCTTTCATTAGGAGTGCTTTAAAATGTTTAAATGCCTAAAAGAATGTTACACCTTAAGGTAGGAAAGACTTATTATGACATATTTAGGTAGGAACATAGATGATCCTCCCTAACCTTAGAAACTGATCTTAAACCTTATGGTAGAATGCACCTAAGATATTAGATTGAGATTCTCTCATGTGGTAGGTAACCCATGTTGAGTGACCTCTTGGTCACATCCTTGGAGCCTTCTGTAGGAGTCACCCAATTAGAGTAAGGATTGATAGTGTTGAATAAATCCTTGGTGATTAAATAAATTTGACTGGACCTAGATTATTAGTTGATTATAGCAGTGTATATTTATAGTGTTGGATCACTCTAGCAATATTCAGAAATTATTGTGTCACTTTAAGTAAGATTTATCTTTGTGCTATCCTGCGGGCTTAGGCAAATACAATCTATCTTAGAGTAAATCAATCAATCTTAAGAGTGTTATAATTAGGGACATAAATCCTTAGTTCGAGATATAAACTGTGACCAGGTTCTGACTCCTATCTTAGTGCACTTCGATAAGTGCAGTTTTAAACAAACTAAGTAATTTAAGTTACCCTTTTAGGACACTAGGTATGTCTATAATTAGAGCATTTAACAGCTTAATTTGAGATATAAACTGCAACCGGGTTCTGCCACCTATCTTAGTACGCTTCGATAAGTGCAGCTTTAAACTAACTAAGTGTTAAATCCACCATTCTTGGAAATATACCCAATATGTATATATAATCCTTGCAACTGTGATTTTATGTATAAGCTTAAGTAAAACTAATTATTGAAATTAGAATGTATGAGTTAGAATCCTTTTAGCAGGATTCTGCACAATGGAGACATTTGAGTCATACACTGATTTCAAGTATTTTTGGATTTTTCTTTTGATTTAACTCATTTAGTATAGAGACATGAGCATGAGCATTAGTGTGAGCATGAGTATTAGTGTGATGCATGAGTATTAGTGTGATGTATGAGTATCAATATGATACATGAGTATTAGTGATGAATTATGAGTTAAGAAATGTTGCATAAATCAGCAAGGGAAATTCAGGATGTTGAGACATCGGGTAAAATTTCCCAATATGATGTATGTAGACATTAGATTGTACGTGTAGCAACTCAAGTTATTACTTAGGTCAATTAGGACTAAACCAAGTTCTAATAGTGATTATAATACTTTAATTAAGTCATTAGGAGTTTACAGCAGTGACCTTGTCTAAATCAGGAGTCAAATATATCAAATCCTAATTTTTGGGAATTCTGAAAACCCTGAATATAGACCTAATTAATTTGACCTCAAATCAAAAATCTGACTTTACCATTATGCTCATCACCCCAAAATTAGATAGGGGTGATATTTTGGAAGCATTTGGAAGTCATTAAGTTTTTGGCAAATATTTTGATATTATTTAAATACCCCGAAAAATAGAATAATTAAAAACTCGTCAAATCAAAAATTTGACTTTGCCGTTGCATTCCTCACCTCTCAATTAGCTTGGGGTTAATTATTGGAAATTTTTGGAATACATTTAAATGGTTAATTTTAATTAATTAAATCAGATTAAATTAATTTAATATTAATATATTTAATTTAAGTAAATAGCACCATTCCCTCTAAGTGAAGTCGTTCGCCTTCTCAACTGCAATCTGATGGTCGAATCCAGCCATTCGATCGATTCGATCGGATCAATTTGATCGGACAGTCTTCGCATCCTCCCCGTCGTTCGCCCGACATGCGTATCGAGCGTGGCGTCCTTTTACGCGTGTAGTGGTTTCGCCAGCCAAGTGGCCGCCTGCACCGCTATAGAGGGACGATCTCAATTACTTAAGACCTTCAGATTAGTTCCTTGTTTGCAATTTTTGCAAATTCAGTTTTGTCCAAAATCAAGGAAGGTGGGATCTCTGTCACAAATCTGAGCGTGCCTCAACGGTCGAAAGATCAAGTACCTCAAACTCCAAATATTACTCTATCAATTATTGATCTATTGTGAGTAGCTATTTCCATTTAAGATTATTAATCTATCAAACTTGATAGGGTCTGATTGCCTCTTGTCGAGCTAGATCATGGTAGGATCCTCAGTAGGGCTTGATGGTTCTGTCGGGTCTTCGTTGTCGCATACTTAGGGCATCACTTTGCTCTTTCGTAGGGATCCTCTAGACTAAAGATTAGGAGCTCAATTGGTATCCCTAATCAAACTTTTGTTATTTATGTGATGCCCCAATATTGAGAATCACAAAACTCAACATTGATAGATCACCACAATATCTAATACTAGATTAGAAGGAAGCTAATCCAAGTCAATAGATGCTGTGTTTGGCCAAGGATTTAGAAGAGGGTCTTAAGTTAAGATGGAAAGGATTTTTATGTATAACAAAACATTTTATGTGAATTACTTATGAGAATGTGAAATTTAAAAGCATATGATATGAACACTTGAAAATTTTAGATGTGTAAATTCTAAGGGCTTAACATATGAGATATGAGTGTACAATATGAAATATTAGTCTAAGTCAAATAAATCTTAAAAATTTTGGCATAACTTCAACGATATTTGATTAAAAATACACTTGAAAATTTAGGCATGCAAGTCTTCCATTAAAATGGAAGATTAAATTGAAAGAAAGCAACATAAAACTAACATGAAATCAATCCATTATATAGGATTGTTTAGTTCCAATTCTAATATAAAGCCAATCCATTATATGGGATTTTCTTATTTACAATTCTAATATAAAGTCAATCCGTTACATGAGATTGCTTATTTCCAAGTCTAGTATAAAGTCAATCCGTTACATGGGATTGCTTATTTCCAATTCTATTAGGTCGAAGTGAAAGAAATGATATGTAACTGTTATCTATCTTAAAGTATGCACAATTCACATAACTTAATACATACAAGAGGATGAGGAGTAATTCTCAACTTAAACACTTAACTACTTTCCAATTCTATATACAATTAAGCATACAACTAATTTCCAATTTAACATACAAGTGGATATGCAACTAAACTCTATTTTTATATGCAAGGTAAATATGTAAGATAATTATGCAACTAATGATTTATTTAGCATCCATATATATACATCCATTCGTCACGTCCCATGTATTTAAGTGTAAATTAAACTCCAACACAGGCAAAGTAAATGTAAAGTAAATGACTTAATTATTACAAACCAACAGTAATTTAATGAAAAGTAAGGAAAATAATAGCTCACTTGCAAAATTAATAAGGTATATTTTATAATATTTAAAGCGGAAGCTGCTAGCTTATGCACTTGGTCTAGCTCCACTAGCCTCCAAATGCACTTGATCTATCATATTTTGGCATTTAAATGTGACAGGGCAAAGCTAAGAAATAAGAAGTATGGTTAGACTAAACAATCTTAGTACAACTTAAGATTAGGCTAAGCGATTTATTATTCAATTGGATATCACTACTAGTTACAACCTAAGCATAAGCAGGGGTGCCAATAAGGTAAGCCTAAAAGTGTTGAAAAATGAAAGTAAATGAAAAAGGTATAGTGAGTTAGAATACTCACATAATTATACATCCTAGCTTGCAATTAAAACAAGGGTAAAAGCATCCTAAATAAGCTAGAAAGGAACTAAAGTGCATATGAAAGTAAATAAAGTAAATCATGTATATGTTCAAATGAACTTATGCTAAGTAAGGAAAAGAGATAGTGAAGCATTTAAATGTAATTTTAGCAACATTCACTATAATCTAAGTAAACCATAAGCAAGTAAGGCACAATACTAAAATAAGGAAAATGCATAGTTTAAAAATTGAGGGAAGATCTTAGACTATTAGTCTAAGATTCACATAGTCTAGAACTATGGAAAGTAACATAGCTAAAAGCTATGATGAGTATTAACAATCTATAAGATTAAAGAGGATCTTATATTTTAAATGATTAAAGTTGTTTTAGGAAAGTTCTCATTCTGCGGGAAAATACATAATGAAGCGAGGAGCTAAACACATCTGTTTAACAAGTAAATGAAAGTAGGGTCAAAATAAGTAACACTCACATTCACCCTCTAAGAATATGAGGTATCCTTACTACTCCTTATTAGCTTGCTTTTGGCTTATCCAATAATATAAACCCTTATAATTTTTAATGTGTAAGTTTTATTCATGCACAATGTCTTATATGAATGATTCAAATGAATAAAGCTCAAAGCTAAGCAAGCATTCAAGGAAAATTCAATAATTGTGACTATGTGATATCTACGGTTAACTAATTTTAATGATCTACTTAATGATTGGAGCTAATTGAGCTCCCAATTGACTTTGAGATATTGATCTCAAGTTAATTGTAAATCATAGTAGTGGTTGGGGTTTTGAAAATAATCATTCCAATTCATTTATTATGATATGACAAAAATAGTTTATAAGTATAATTGATACAAATAGAAACTAATTCTATTCTAGTCCTAAACTGTAAGATTCAATTATGATAATTAAATCAAGGCTTAGGTGACTAGTAGGGAAAGACTGAGATTATGAAATCATCAAACTTAAGGAAATGAAAGTTAAGGTTCAATTAACTAAGGGTCTCTAGCTATGTTGTAGTTTGAAGGTTCTATCCAAATCAAATACTAAACTAGCTAGGTTAATGTAAAATGAAAGGCTTAATGTAAATAAAAGAAGGGATTAAGAACTATGAATTCTATGTTTTCTAATAATTAAAGTTTAAAGTAAATCATTAGAATTCCTAAACTACCCTAAATGAATTCGGGTTCCTATTACAAGCTCTTAAAGAATTCAAGTGAAGACTTTAAATATTAGGATGAATAAACTAGTCTCTAGTCTAGTCACTAAAGGTTAGTACAAGTTGATTCAATAATCTATAATTACAAAAGCATAAAGGCTAACTACTCTTAATGGATATAACAAATAGATCTAGGGATCAATTGCAATTAATGTTTAAATCAATCTTAGGGTTTCTACCTTAGGGTTGAAAGGTGATTCAAGCAATTTGCAATTGATTAACATATCTAGAATAATGAGAACTAAGCTCAACCTAAGTAATATAAATTAACATTGGGAATAATAAATATGACATGTTAGCTATCTTAGAGTTTTATAATACCTAAAACATGCAGTCTAAGAAATTAGAATTTATCATAATAACACTTAATTAAGAGTCAACAACTTAAAATCACTAATTATTGTCCAATGGAATTATTATGCATATAATTGAAATCCTTATATCATAAGGAGAAGAATGACACTAAGTATGTCAAAATTGGTTAATATTGGAACATTAGGATTTTTGTGACTCCTAATTAGAGTTAAAAAGTGATTAAAAAATAAGAGTTCAAATGTTAAATTTGATTTCATATTATTATTTCTGTGAGAAATGGACTATTTGATCATTTAATTTGGACTTTATATAATCAAATTAAGTCACATGAAGTGATGAAATAAATTTAAAATTAATTAATTAATCTTAAATATTAACTAATTAAAAATATTTATCAAAGCCAAAATTAAATTACATTATATTAATCTCCATATTTTTGTGATCAAAATGGTATATAAGTTCATATATTTTGGGTGTACATTTTTAGAGTTATTAATGAAATAAGAATGGTATTTAATTAATATAATTAAATCATTATTAATTGAAATTATTATATGTCGACACTAAAAATTAGGGTGCAGAAAACAAAATGGCGCGGTCTTCAAGATGGTGTAGAAAGTAATGACGGCACTGACAAATTGCCAGAAGCGAGCTCCGCATGCGACGGCGGAGCTTTCGATAGGTCGACACGTGCCCTTGCACTGAAGATGGGGCAAACCGGGCGGGATGCTCAATTCCTGCACAGTTCATATGCGCAAACCGCACAGTGTCACGGTTTAATTAAACTGCACACTGTGCATCTCCTTCATCCGACAGGTTCGAACATTCGCAGAATTAGGGTTAGTTCTAGATTCGTCATTAGGCGTTCTCTTGAGGCGTACGACCCATCAATCTGAAGCTAATAAATAGCTCTATTCTATGGATCAAAAACCCCCATGCCTCAAACCTTCTATGGCTTACAGATTTACAAAGAGGAGGCATGTTAATTGGCTAGACAGAGGAGGTTTATTCAAACTCATTCAAGTTTGATTTAATCACAACATCTAAAATTTTAAACTATAATCGTGACATCTAAGATACGATCAAATAATAATCCAGTAAAGGGAGATATTAGGATGATTAATGAGGTACCTTACACTTTAAAAAATGCGGCTTAGAGTTCAGCAAGAGGAGGTAGCTCGACTTCTTCGGCAGGAGCTTAGGATGGCGTCGACAGCTAGCGAAGTGAGAAAAGAAAGGAAATGCAATGAGCCAACATTAGGAGAAGCTTGAAGGCACTGAGAGGAGTATGGTTGTATGCGAAGGCAGGCCATGACCAGCTAAGGGATAGGAAGATGTATAGGGAACGGATCTGGGCCATCGGATGCCGATTCAGATCCGACGACCAAATCAAACGGTTAAAGATCTGACCGTTGATCAGCCTAGGAGAAATACAACGGCTCAGATATGCGGAAGTAGTTGTCCCATGCATCGCCCCAAACAGCGGATCTTTGCGGAATTGAAAAAGCCGTTGGATAATAAAATAATTATATAATTATTAATTTATATTAATTACTTTATTTAATTTAATTAAATAAACACAGCTTAATCCTCAAAATAAAATAACTAGATGCACTCCGAAAAACTCCAAAAATTCACCCTTACCTAATTGAGGTATGGGGAACTCAAAAAATTCAATCGAATTCTTGATCAGAGGTCAATTTAATTATCTTAATTTTATGAGCTTTTAAATATTATTAAAATATATGGGGAAAATTTGACGACTTCCAAACACTTCCAAAGTACCACCCCTAACTAATTTGGGTATGGTGAGTCCAATGGTAGACTCCATTTTTTATTCTGAGGTTTAAATAAAATATACATTCTCAAAATTATCAGAAAACTAAGAAATGTTGAAAATTACCAAACGATCTCCAAATTATATGAAAATTGAAATGGAAGCTCCTAATACTATTATAAGACTAAGGGAAAAAGACTAGAGTCAATTAGGTCACTAATTCACAGGTAAAAACACTAGGGTTGTTACTGTTTCAATGTGTCTCGCATCCAGAGGCGGCTCAAGCATCGCACTATCTGAAACCCTAGGGCGTCCATGATGCGGTCGGTTGATGCGAGGATGAGATTTGTTCTGGGTCAAGTCAGGTCTGATCCGACCCGCTCTTTTGCAATAGGTCGTTGACGTATCTGTGGGCCCGTGATTTCGCGGTCGTCATCAGTGGTGGGGTTCACTCATCCGCTCAATTGACTGCTGCGGGACCCGCAGCCCATTCTTTCAGCCTCTACCTCGATGACATATGGACTGCAGGGCCCGCCACTATCGGCACTATCGGATTCTCATGGGTCCCACGATTTAATTGAATTAAATGGAATTATTTAAATCTTAAATAGTAGTATGAGAATGATTATTTTAATTAATCAAATTAAATCTTTAATAAATCATAACTTATAATCCATAATTCCAAATTCAATAAAAAATGTCATTTTACTGAGTAAAATTAGAGGAATAATGTGGAATTGCTAAATTTCTAATTGGATAAGTATTTATCCTAGTGATATTAAATATCCTTAATTAAGCCCTAATTAACCCTAATCTTTCATGACTCATAAGAGCTCCAAATTAGGTCTTCCAATACACCATTTTGATCAGGAAGATCTAATAGACAGTAATATGTAAAAATATTTAAGTTTAGATGGTTATATTTCTTAATCAACACTAATTACCCCAAAACTTGATTAGTGAATAATATCATAATTACTGATCTAAATTGAGTGATTCAAGTTTCTGATAGCTCATAGAGTAGATTAGAACCTAGTGATGTAATTAGTTTTGTGATTTTGTGATGAATTTGACTAATCACTCACTAATAACCCTTAACCCTAATTGGGTTATAACTTGACCAAATATGAATTCCAAATGGGTTAAGTACATAGAAGACATTTAGAAGGAGTATCTGATAAAGGAGTGCTAGTACTAAGCAAGATGTTGAAGAAAGGCACCTACCAAGGACTTGACTTTCCCATTCTAGCCAAAGAGTGGCTTGCAAAGGTGGACCATATTCTTAGTACCATGGAATGGCCGGATAACTTTAAAGTAGATATAGTATTATGTCTCCTTTGAGATTATGTAAGGGAATGGTGGATTGACACCTATAAACATTTATCAAAGATGCTTTGAAGAGAGCACCGTGAACTCACTTACGAAGACTTTCCTGTAGCTTTTTTTGTCAAATATATAGGCTAAGATCTTTACTATAATATGAATCTGTTCTATGTTTTCCAACTTGTAATAACTTCATCTTTGAAGAGAATGAAAATATGATTATGTTCTAATTCTTTTTCATATGACTAAGAATGATCATTTTTATTTATAGAAATGAATCATGCCACTTCCCCCAATAATACTTCGATCAATGCCGACCCTTCTTCTAATGACCCCCCAATTAACACTATCACTGCATCAAACAATAAGAATATGGATAAGTTAGCTTCCATTAGGAGCATGGTAAATACATTGAACCAAAAAGCTCTGGCTATTCTGAGGCTAGTATCTACATTACCGTTCGTAAACGTCAGCACATCGTCAGCATCACCTGTTGTCCACTGATTCAGCTCTAAGCATCTTTCTGGTGATTGATTACTGCATAACTTATTAAGGTTAAGACCGCCTACATTTGATGGGAATTTATCTCTGATAGAAACGATGGCTTGGTTGAGAATGATAGAGAAGACGAGTCTTAGTTGTCCTAATTACCAAACAGTTCAATTAGCTACACACTTGCTTCAAGATGAAGCTGAACATTGGTGGGATAACATTTGAGAAACTCATTTTGAAGAATACGAGTTAGAAGATATTGAATGGGAATGGTTTGTGGAAGCCTTCAAGGAAATTTTTGTGCCCCCATCTGTGAAGAACTTTATTGGTGATTCTCTACTAAGGTTGACTCAAGGAATCGATCTATGGCGGATTATATAGCAGAGTTTAGAAGACTCGTTCATTTCACACCGAATGTAGCACCCACAGAAGAAGATAAATGTTACCATTTTCAAAGTGGCTTACATGAATCCATTAAAGATCATGTCATTCCATTTCAATTAACCAACTTTGAGAAACAAGTTGAGACAGCAGGGGTGGTAGAACACCACCAATAGACAAAGGATATCAAGAGAAAGGCATTCACCATGTCCAACCGTTATGAAAGTTTCAAACATCATCATCCTAATCAAGGGAGGGCTTATCAAATTGAAGCCACCAAAAAATTTAATTCAACTCCATATGGGAAATGCTATCATTTTGATCATCGATGTCTTACTTGTGGTCACTAGGGCCAATGATATGAACAATGCAACACCACAAAAACAATTGATGGAGTCGTCATTAATCGTTCTTGTTGGGACCAAGTGTTCTGAGCCACTTCCCTGAATAAAAGAGAACCAAGGATGGCCCTAATGCCACCTCCAATTGGAGAGAACCACACCCTTCCAAGGTATAGATAACTACTTCCTGACCCTCTATTCAGAATCAAGCAAGGGTCCAAACAGCAAATTATAGGACTGCAGGAATGGCCAGAGTCTATAATCTCACTCAAGTTGAAGCGACTGAGGAAACAATGTTGTCCCAAGTACACATCTTTAGATATTTCCTTACTTATAGCATTATAATATTTATTAAATGCTTTTCATTTTAATTGGTTAAATTAGGCACCATATGTATAGAAGAAAAGCCCTGTAATGTATTGTTCGATACTGGGGCTAGCCAATCGTTTATCTCTGAGAACTTTGTCAAAAGACTGAATTTACTTTCCTATAAACTTGCCAAAACCTTAAATGTTGGAATTCTAGATCAACTTAGTGCAGTTAAGTTCTATGATATACAAGTGCCAATTAATAATTACACCTTTCAAGTTAAGTTGATCATTTTACCCATTGCAAATTTTGATATCATACTAGGCATGAATTGGCTTAGTATGCACAATGCTATTATAATTTGTCAAGAGAAAAAAAAAATCTTACAATCACCCAATGCCACCGAAACCTTCATAGGAAGGCTCAGTACTAAGAGTTGCTTAATTAATGCAATCAAGGTAGAAAAGTAGTGAATAAAGGCTGCATGTCCTTCTTGGTAACAATGATGGGTAATAGTAAAGAAGACGTTCCTATTTTAGATATAAAAGTTGTTAGAGATTTTGCAGATATATTCCTGAAGTACTTGCCTGGACTACAACCAGCAAGAGAAATAGAATTTGCAATTAATTTAATTCTTGGTACACAATCATTGTAAAAAGCCCCATATAGAATGGCTCCAAAGTGGTTACAAGAACTAAATGATCAGCTGCAAGAACTGTTGAATAAAGGATTTATAAAACCTAGTATGTCCCCATAGGGAGCTCCTATCTTATTTGTAAAGAAAAAGGATGGGTCTATGAAACTGTGCATAGACTATAAGGAATTAAATAAGGTAACTATTAAAAACAAGTATCCTCTTCCTCAAATTGATGACCTTTTCGATCAATTAGATGGTACAGTTATATTTTCAAAAATTGACTTAAGATCTAGATACCATCAGTTGATAGTAAGGGACTCAGATGTTGAAAGGTCAGCATTCTGTACAAGATATGGACATTATGAATTCCTCATGATGTCCTTTGGCCTTACTAATGCACCATCCATGTTTATGGATTTAATGCAGCGAGTCCAAAAGCCTTACTTAGATAAATTTGTTATTATTTTTATTGATGATATCCTCATTTATTCTAAAACCCCAGAAGACCATGAAGATTATTTGAGAATAGTACTAGAAACACTTCGAGAGCATGAACTATATGCAAAATTCTCAAAATATAAATTCTGGATTAACTCAGCATCTTTCTTGGGGCATGTAGTAGATGCCCAAGGAATTCGAGTAGATCAACATAAAAGCAGTGCCATTCAAGATTGGGCTCAACCTAAATCTGTTACAAAAATCCATAGCTTCTTGAGATTGGTTGGATATTATCAAAAGTTTATTAAAAGTTTCTCCTAGATCATTTCTCCCCTACAAAGCTAACTCAAAAAGCAATATAATTTATTTGGTCACCAGAATGTGAGAAAGCCTTTCAAACCCTAAAGGATGCTCTATTTTATGCTCATGTGCTAGTCCTTCCCAAAGAAGGAATAAACTATCAAGTTTATACAGATGCCTCTGGAATTGGCTTGGGATGTGTTCTTATGCAAGAAGGAAAGGTTATAGCATGTGCATCTTGTCAATTAAAACCACACGAAAGAAATTATGCAGTCCATGATCTGGAACTAGCGGCAGTCATCTCTGCTTTAAAATTTTGGTGCCATTATCTGTATGGAATTCAGTGCTCTATCTTTACAGATCATCAAAGTCTAAAATACATATTTACTCAGAGAGAATTAAATTGTACGCAAAGAAGATGGCTTTACTTAATTAGTGATTATGATCTGGATATCCAGTATCATCCTGATAAAGGCAATGTTGTAGCAGACGCCCTTAGTCGTTATGCTATGCTTTCAGCCATGATTGCCACTGGCTCTTTAGAGGAAGAACTTAACAAATTAGAAATTAAACCCGTTTGTGGAGATATGTTAAGTGAGATGATCTCAATGAGTAATGTGGAACCCACTTTCTGCAGAGATGTATCAATTTCCCTGACTAAAGATGAAGAATATATAAATTTCAAGCAAGCAATAGAAAGTGGCTGCCTTGCAGGTCTTCATTTTTATAGAAGTGCTATCTATAAAGAGGATCATTTATGGATTCCAAAATCCATGCAGTAAGAACTACTAATATAAGGCCATGGCTCTGGGTATCAAGTTCACTCAAGAAGCTCCAAAATGTATCAAGACCTAAAGTAATCATTTTGGTGGCCTGGTATGAAGAAGAGCAGAGTTGAGTTTGTAGATAAGTGCCATGTCTATAGCTTAATAAAGGCCAAATATCAAAAACCCAGTGGTTTTCTTCATCCTCTAGAAATCGTTGAGTAGAAATGGTTTGATATATCAATGGATTTAGTAATGGGATTTCCTCAAGCCAGGTCTGGTGCTGATGTAATTTGGGTGATAGTAGACCGGTTAACCAAATCCACACACTTCATTCCCATCCGACAAACTGATTATGTCGAGAAGCTTGCAAAGATATACATTAAAGAAAATGTCAGACTTCATGGTATTCCTAAGTCGATCGTATCAGACAGAGATAACAGATTTACCACAAAATTTTGGCAAGCATTTCATCCTCAAATAGATGGCCAAACTGAAAGAGTAAATCAAGTGCTTGAAGATTTGTTTAGCCTTTGTATTCTTGACTTTGCCAGTTCCTGGGATGATTATATACCATTGATGGAATTTGCATATAATAATAGTTATCAGGCCAATATTAAAATGGCTCCTTATGAGGCTTTGTAAGGCAAATGGTGTAGTACTCCTTTGGCATGGTTAGAAATAGGTAGTGTTCAGCTGTATGGATCTGAATTAGTTGAGGAGACCAATAAGAAGATTTGTCTGATTCAACAAAGAATTTTCTCTTCTCAAGATCGTCAGAGCAAATACCATGATGCTCATCATCGCCATTAAGAATTTAATGTTGGAGATTTTGATTATTTGAAGGTAAGTCCCATGAAGGGTGTTTATAGATTTGGCATAGCTAGGAAACTTAGCCCCCGCTATTTTGGACCCTATGAGATCCTGGCCAAGGTGGGATCATCAGCATACAAATTGAATCTTCCTGTTGACTTTGCCGCTATCCATAATGTTTTCCATGTTTCATCATTATGAAGATGGTTTCATTATCCTTCCCATCTTGTTCAACTTCTAGTAGTAGAAATTTAACCTGATCATACTTATGCTGAAGAATCAGTTATAATTTTAGCTTATGATCAAAAGAGATAAAGAAATTGTTCTATCCCAATGATCAAGGTTCAGTGGAGGAACCGTTTATGTAATGAAGCCACTTGGGAAAAAGAGTGGATATGCACCAAACCTAAGTACCCAAACATCTTTAATTAAGGTGCTTCCTTAACTTCTTATCATTTAATTCCATATCTTTTATCCTGCTTTATTCTTTCCACTTGAGTTATGTTGAGGACGGCATCATTTTTTAGTGGGGGAGTCTGTAACAACCTAGGTTGTTACTTTGGTCACTTAGGACTAAACTAAGTCCTGATTATGATTCTAATACTTTAATTAAGTTATTAGGAGTTCACAATAAGGACTTAGTCCAAATTATAAGTCAAATAAATCAAATCCTAATTTTTGGGAATTCCATAAACTTTGGAAATTGACTTATTTAATTTGACCTCAACTCAAAAATCTGACTTCACCATTGGGCTCATCACCTCCAAATTATTTGGGGGATATTTTGGAAGCATTTGGAAGTCATTGAATTTTTGGTGAATATTTTGATATTATTTAAATACCCCAAAAAATAGAATAATTAAATACTTGTCAAATCAAAAATCCAATTTCTTCATTGTGTTCCTCACCTCTCAATTAGCTTGGGGTGAATTATTAAAAAATTTTGGAATACACTTAAATGGTTATTTTTAATTAGTTAAATTAGATTAATTTAATTTAATATTAATATATTTAATTTAAGTAAACGACATCATTCCCACTAAGTGACGCTTGTTGTGTTGTGGAAACTTCATTGTCCAAAAAAAACAACACAGGCATTGCAGCCCGCCACAGTACGCCACAGTGAAACCAAGCTCGAAGTTGAGGCATTCTGGAGTGCCTCAGTAGTCAGCAAATCGAGAAGCAGGTGTTGCAGTTTGCCACAGTAGAATCAAATGCGGGCACTATAGCGCGCTGCAGCACACCGTAGCGCACTTTAGTAGATGAAAAACTAAAAGTCGACTGCTACAGTGTACCACAGCGCGTCGTAGTGTGCTATAGCGGTCGACGGAGTTCTGCTTCATTCAGGTCTCGATCTGAAGAAATATGAGGAGTATTTTGGAGTTTTTGTGTCTAAAATGAAGCTAGCTACTTATGTCAAAGTAGTGGAGGAAAACCTAATGCTTTTGCTATTAGTTTTAAGGCTTTTGGTGGCATGAAGGAGAATAACCCTAAGCTAAGCCCTTGGGAGCTGCTGAGCAAGAAAAGGCTTGCAATTTGGAGGGGAAACTCTAGGAGTTAGCTGCTTCTTCATTTTTTATCCATTCTAAGAATAGAGCTATGACTGTGTATGCTTAAGTGATATTGCACTTATAACTTTATAAACCTAAAAGTTTTTCATAGTGGATTTTCTCGTTGGTGTGGCTCCATAGTTTTTCCCAATCTTGGGTTTTTCACGTATATGCTTGGTTTGGATGATTTGACTGTGATGTGCTTACTTGTTGTGATTTTGTAATTTCTAAGCTAGCTCAATAATTGTCAATGCATCTTGATCCTCAGTCTTTGGACTTTGGTTTCTTATTTGCATTACAAATGCTATTCACATTAGGTATCTTGTGTATCACTAGTGTTCACAACAACTGGTATTAGAGAGTTAGGTTCTTTGCCTTATTGCTAAGGAAGGTTTGCTTATTTGAGTGGGAGCTATGGCTGAAGAAAAGAGACACAAGATTGAGAAGTTTAGTAGGATAAACTTTGCATTTTGGAAAATGCAAATGGAGGATTTGCTCTACCAGAAAAAGTTATATCTTCCATTGAAAGGAGCCGACAAGAAACCTGGAACTATGACTGATGAAGAATGGGAGGTTCTTTATAGAACCTTATTGAGTTGGATACACTTATCATTGTCTTCTTCTGTTAATTTTAATAATGTTAATGAGAAAACTATTGTAGATCTCATGAATGCTCTAATGAGGATGTATGAGAAGCCTTCTCCTTCAAATAAGGTTTTCTTAATGAAGAGACTGTTTAATATAAAGATGACGGATGGGTATTCAGTGACTGAACATCTCAATGGGTTCAACACTATGACGAGCCAGTTGAGCTTGGTTGACATGAATTTTAATGATGAGGTCCGAGCCCTGTTGTTCTTCTCTTCATTGTCAGACAGTTGGGATGGGCTAGTTACAGTCATCAGCAATTCATCAGGGAATGCGTCATTGAAGTTTGATGTCATCATTGGGCTAGTGCTAAATGAGAAGGTTGCAGAAGAGATTTCATGGAGAAGCATCAACCTCGACACTAAATGCTGAGAGCAGAGGAATACATGCTAAAAGAAGACATACCATGAATAGGTCTATGTCCTAGTAAGGTAAATCAAGACCCAAAAAAGCAAATTCAGATTGCTAGAATTATGGGAAGGTAGGTCACTTCAAGAAGGACTGCCCTACTCTGAAGAAGCCAAGTGGTGGTGGTAAGATGTTGAACCCCACTGTAAATATTTCAGCTGAGGAGGATCAAGATGATTTAATTCTCTCACTTTTTAATACAGAGTCCTGGGCTGTGGACTCAGGCGCCTCTTTTCATGCCACTCCGTCGAGGAGTGCCTTCAAGAACTACACCAAGGGTGACTTGGGGAAAGTATATCTTGAAGATGATAAGGAATGTGATATTATTGGCAGAGGTGATGTGGATGTGAAGCTACCAAGTGGCATTGTTTGGAAGCTTAAGAATGTTAGACATGTGCCATGTTTAAGAAGATACTTGATCTTAATGAGCCAATTAGCCAGAGAAGGCTACAACACTTGTTTCACAGGAGACTCATGGAAGGTTGACAGACAGAAATACACATCTGCATTTGCACGCAAGTGTACGTGGTCTGAAGTAATAAGTGGAAAGTTTAGTTTCTGGGATTTATCGATTCTCAAGGAATAATTTTTTTGATACCAAGTTGTATTTTCTTTCACTAATGTCTAGATGACAAATTCGGTTGATTTTTGTTGGTTCCTAATTAGCAATACACAAAACTTGAATAAAGATACGATTTGATTAAAAAGGAGAGAGTTGAGATTTCATTGTAATATATGCAAGGGTTGGTTATATGACTTCAGTATATGAATGTATACGTTCAATTTATTTGCCTAATTAAATCAAGTGAACACCATTTGGAATTGAAGTGTACTCCAATTACATTGGGTTAAAGTTTAGTGCACAAAGAGAACTCCTTTTGGGTTCCTCCTTAGTGCATAAACTGTTATAAGATATGATTCAATTTGTTAGATTTTGATTCCCTATATCTAGGTTACCAAAAACATCTTTTAATTATAATGATCTCACAAGCAATATTCCATTTACCGTGCGTCATGTGCTTCACATGTAGTTTAGCTAGATGGGAGGATGCATTGGGTCAATGGATTATGTTACATCATCCATTGAAGTTCCCAATGTCCTCTCATCCCTTATTCTTTGTTGAGTAGTGGAGCAAGGTTAATGGAGAACATGGTTCTCAAGCGTCAATCTTTTAGGAGAGCTACTAAGGGAGGGTGCAAGTGAGCTTTGAGAATTCTGTCACATAATTCTCAGCTCTACTCGCACTACCTTCCTTGCTCTTACTCAATTGATGAGCATTGGAACACAAGCTCTTTAAATTAAAATAAATAAAAATTCAGTCCATCCAAGCATTTAATCAATATTAAAATTAACAATATAACAAACAACTTTTCATTACAATTAAACAATATCATCATACACCAATTTTTCCCTTACATAATTCTACAACTACATCTCAACCCTCTCTAAGGGGTTTTTAGCCTTCCATTACTAAGCAAGAACGAACATACATGCAAAGAAATGTGAACATCGCCATCAGTTCACAGCAAGAAATTAATCAAGGGAGTTTAGAAGAAATACAAGGAATCACTCGAAGGTTTTCTGGGGTTCTCTTTACATTTCCTGCACTATCCTCTTGAAGCTCCACCCTTCATTCTATGTTGTCTTTTCTTCCTTCCTGCCTTTCTCTTGGTCTTTTGAGTAGCAAATGTTATAACCCTTTCAAGGTCTGAGATTGGCCCTTAAATAGGGATGCACTCAGCCTCAAATCCTTTAATGTGTGACCCTTCCTCTTCCTCAATTTAATTCTAATCCATTTTAATATTTTCATCTGTTTAAACCTGTTGGGATTCAACAAGGATTTTAATTTATCAAATTTTCATGAGGCTAGGGGAGGCCATAGGTCACATGTTGTGGCCTTCCCCATGCTTCTGAATTGTTGTTTCTGGAAATTCTAGGTTGTCCGCTGCTGCGCGCTATGGCAACCGCGTTTCAAATCATGTTCTGCTGTGGTGCGTTGTAGCAGCAATGCTCCAAATGCTTTTCCTACATACAAGCTAGTCTTTTTTTGTTCGACCACTGCAGCGTCCGCTGTGGCGCACTGCGGTGCACGACAGTGGATAAATTTGCGGGATCACTGTTCAATTTGCTTAACTATAGTCTTATAAAATGAAAATTTACACGCCGTGATGCGCTACAGCGGATAAATTTTGTAGGATCACTATTCAATTTATTCAAATATAGTTCTACAAAATGAAAATTTACCCGCTGTGGTGCGCTGCGGTGCGCTACCGCGGATAAATTTTGCAGGATCACTATTCAATTAGTTTAACAATAGTTCTATAAAATGAAAATTTACCCGCTGTGGCGCGCTGCGGCACGCGACAACAGATAAATTTTGCAGGATTTTGTTCAATTACTTGCTTATATGGTTTAATTAATTCCCGAGAAATGATGCTGGGGCATGCTGCGGCGCACCGTGGCGCACGACAGCGGTCTTGCTCCAGGTTTGCAGTTCTGCTTTCAGGTAAGGTGTTTTTAAGGGGAGATGATCCTGAAATTCTACCTTAATAATGCAATTGGTGTGTCTTTGAGTGTGGTGCCATGTGTGCCCCTTCTTATGATTCACAAATATATTTTAACATTTTAGGAGAGATATTTCTTCATTCTAAATATTCTTTTGCTTAGCTTGGGATAAATAATTTTCATCATCTCTTTATATATTGATTTTTCTTTTCTTTTTCAAATTCTGTTTTAAACGGGAGAGCCATTTTTCTTCATCTCTTAATATAGTCCTTGTGATCATGAAGTCCTACAGGAGCCTAGCACTTCAAATTATCACTCACCTCTTTCCATCTTGGTTTAATTTTCAGATTCCCCCCCCCCCCCCTCCACACTTAAACTTAAGCACATTTCATTTTAAGTCCTGGAAACCAAGCTTAGTAGACTCATGAACTCATTAAGGGGTGTGTCACTTGAATTCATTTTCATCTTTATCTTTTACATGCATGCATCTTATTTCTATACCATAATTTTTCTGATATTGAATCCAAAACATGATCACATTCAGAAAATCCACCTTCAAGTTCAATTTTAGCAAAAATGTTGGGTGTGCGAAATACATATTTTATTTTATTGACTGAAAATCAAAACTACAAAATAGAAAATAGAAAAATTAAAACACAAATAGGAAACAACACAACCTTATAAATTCTCAGTCCTCACCTTCCTCTCCCTCGTAGCAATATGAATAATCCGCCGGCCATTCATCTTTCGAAAATGGTGCTCTTGCTGGAGGGCGCGGCAACCTTGACCAATCCGGTCCTCCATGCAAGCTCCACTCTTGGAACATTGTTCCAAGAGCTTTGTGGAATTCTATTTGGAATTCACGCTACCTGTCGACTTCTCCCTTGATGAAGCGCATGCCACGTGCCAAGGTGTAACAACCCAAACTCTTAAGCACCAAGGTATTGTCCATTTTGGCCTGAAAGGCCTTACAGTTTTGCACTCAGAAGATAACTTCCCAGTAGATCACCCATCTTGGGAGTGCTCCCACATGAGCATGCTTAACTTTGGAGTTTTTATCAGGAACTCCACCGTTATCTGAAAAGGCACCTCGATATTTAAGGGTTTCACTTATTACTACATAAGTGGGTCTTTATAATCTCCCCAACCTAAGTAACTGATGTCTTCATCAGTATCCACACATAGATCCAAGAACCATCCATTGGGTAGATAGGACTAGATGTGACCCCTACAGGCTCAAGATGTACCCACAACCATATAGCACCTTAACTATCGTAGGTTCAAGAGGCTACTCACATAAAGTGGTAATTTATCTTGCATGGCACTTACTCCTATCTAACACCCTATGGTCTACTCTGATACCATTTATAACAGCTCAAACTCTTAAATACTAAGGTATTATCCATTTTGGCCTAAAAGGCCTTACGGTTTTGCCTTCAAAAGATAATTTCTCAATAGGTCACCCATCCTGGGAGTGCTCCCACATGAGCACGCTTAACTTTGGAGTTCTTATCAGGAACTCCACCATTATCTAAAAAGGCACCTCGATGTTTAAGAGTTTCACTTATTGCTATATAAGTGGGTCTTTACACAAGGGGACGCCCAGATCTCGCTAATGCGCATACATGCGTGTCAGCATCCTGTCAGTTGATGTTTGGCTAGCTGATGTGGAAGCCTCGCCTTCTTCTCCCCTCCTTTTCTTAGCTCTCGCCCCCTCTTGGGTGCGAGCGCTCAAGTTTGTCAATTCTAGAGGGGCGCGATGTGGTATCGCCACATCGGTTGGGAGGAGTTTCAGCCCTTGGGCTACGCAGATTCCTGAAATTAGAGACCCAAAAGCAATAGCAGCACATGGCCCGGTCAAGACATTCCAGAATAGCTCCTTTATAATGCTGGAGATGAGGATATCCCCTTCCCTTTGTAGTGCACAAAGGAGCAACACCCGTGACCGGGTTACCTCACTAAGATACCCAGATAGCATCACAAAACTGGAGACGAACACATGCCAAGCATTGCTCAATTTCGTGATGAGTGATTGAGGAATGTTGGCTAGGTTCCCTCTCCAACTAGAATAGGAGCGGGTAATCTCCCTTGCTATTTTTGCTGGGTCATATTGTGAGCTCCGTAAGTCAAAATATATACAGCTCTCCACCTCATGCAATATATAAAAACCTTCGATGGCCTTGAGCCAAAACTCCACAGCTTTACCCCTCAAAAATATTTTGTCCCCACCACATTGATTGCATTAGCATACACTTCCTGCACTATCGAGAGGTATGTGGAGTTTGTGGGACTCACAAAGTGGGTCCATCCTCGGTTCAAAACTTAGTCTGGGTTTACGGGGTAAGGGAGCCTGAATCCACGCTCAGGAATTAGTTTTCATTTGATAACTACTTAATTGAAGCATTATTATGCTTCAATTATAGAAAACTATTTTTGTTGAACACTCCACCAGCTTTGGAGGTAGAAGCTCCCTTGCTAGCAATAATTTTCTTTCCCAAAGACATGATTCTCAAGATGATACTAAGGGTAGATTGAGAGAATTTAATTTTTAAGAACAATTGAAGGGTTCTAGAGCTAAAGAATTTAGGTTTTTAATGGAGTGCACCTTCAGCCCACCCCTCTTGGCCCGTTTATAAAGAGTTGATAGAAAAAATTGGAAGGGTTAATTAAGCACACTTATGGAACACTAAGACTTGGTCAAAGATGGATTCAATGCATGCCATAAGTGTGACTGATTTCTGCTCAAAGAAGATGAAAATTTTCAGCTTTTCCCAGTACATTAAGCAGTTTGGGAGTTCTAAGGCGCGTTGTAGCGTCATTGGCTGCTTTGGAAATCCAAGGCAGTAAATTTTGCTTCACCTGGGCTTTTTCCACCGCAGCGCGCTGTGGCGCACTGCGGCTCGCAATAGCGCTCTTGAAATAATCGTGCTAAGTGAGTCCACTGCAGCGCGCTGTGGCAACGAAATCCGTAGTAGCACGTTGTAGCAACAAAATCCGCTAGGGTGCTCTGTAGCGAATAAATCCGCTGTGACGAAATCCGCAGTTTTCAAGCAGAAAATTTTAAAAAATTTAAGATCGACTTCTAGTGAAAATAATTTTTGGTTGTGATTAAATTTATTCTACTCTTAAAACAGAATTAAGGTAAAAATAGAAAACTAAGTTGGTTTGCCTCCAAGCAAGCGCTTAGTTTAAGGTCGTCAGCATGACCAAAAGGAGTTTATATCCTTTGAAAATTTCTTTCTCTATTCTCATTAACGCCTTAGGATGAGTACGAGTTAGTTTAATAATTGAATCGTTATGAATGATAGCTCTACTATATTTTTCCTTCCAATCTCAGCTTGTGTCTTCTAACTTATAATATTTCTTCTCTTTATTCTTCTTTTTACTCTTACTATTTCTTGCCTTATGTTTATCATCAAATTCATCAAATTCATTATTTTCAATTTCATTTTGTAAAAAGGTAAAAAATTCAATTTTCTTAGGATTAAAATCAAAGCATTTCTCAACAAATTCAAATTGCACACAATAATCATCAATATTGCTAAGAGGTTTGTTGAGGTTTGAGATATCAGAGATAATAATTTCCTTACTTTCACTACCCTAAGATTCACTTAGTTTATTGGTCCTCCTATTATTTTCAATAGGTTCATCTTGGCTGCTTTCACATGGTGGGTCACCTATTGCTGAGCATAAAGTTGAAAGCAATTGAGGTGTATATGGGACAAAAATTTTGGATTGCTCTTGGTCAAATTTTTAAGTTTGGAACTCTTGTTACATTTTCAAATTGTCCAATTCAAGTTGATACTCCACCTCTCTCTCTTACTTTTACTATTTGTTTGACTTAAAGTTTCTTCCCTACAAATCAACACTTCTTCAGCTTGTTCCTTTATTTTCTTAGTTATAACAACTTCTTGGATGGGGTTAGCTATTTGTTGCAATATAAATTCTAACATAACCTCAATTGATTCAAATAGATGCTTTTGATCTTCTAGCTTAATTTTGTTCCTAACCATGGTTAGTTTAGTTTCATGCAAATTATTGATCTTATTGCTACTATAATCATCCACCGATTCTTCTAAGTAAGATTGCTCACACATCCAATTTATGTTATTAATGTTCATATCAGAGTGAGTTTCATAGTGTTGCAAATCATTATCATACTTAATGTCATTGATCGGTTTTGTTTTTGAAGGTGCAAATGGATTATTTGTATTATAATTAGAACTTAAATGTGTTTCCCCGCACCACATACAATAATTTTGATTATTGTAGTACATGTCCATGATATTCTAGTTCCCCATTTAGCCAATCAAAATTATCCTAAGCTATAAGCAATTACAGTAGTATAGCAGACAAGATCTCACAGAATTCAGTAAGGTAAATACACAAACAGTAAGGACAGTTCAAGAATTAAGATCATACATAAATAGCTACTAGATAAAAAATTCAATAATGATAATAAGCAATGAACAATAACTTTCAGTATCTAATCTTTTTTTTTTTTTTAAATTAAAATTTTTCACAAAGTAAGCAAATAAAGAAATTAACTACAGCTATTTAAGAAAATATGCACAAGTTAATTAGTTCTAAATAACTAGTTACTAGAGAATTATACTTGATACAAAACCAAAACCGCTCCCTATCAATGATGCCAAAATATTGATATAAAGAAATACACATCTGCGTTTGCATGCAAGTGTACGTGGTCTGAAGTAATAAGTTGAAATTTAGTTTCCAGGATTTATCGAACCTCAGGGAAGAATTGCTTTCATACCAAGTTGTATTTTCATTCACTAATGTCTAGATGACAAATTTGGTTGATATTTGTTGGTTCCTAATTAGTAATACACAAGACTTGAGTAAATATTCGATTTAATTAAAAAGGAGAGAGTTGAGATTTTTTTGTAATATATACAAGGATTTGTTATATGACTTCATTATTTGAATGTATACATTCAATTTATTTTCTTAATTAAATCAAGTGAACACCATTTGGAAATAAAGTCCTCCAATTACATTGGGTTCAAGTTTAGTGCACAAAGTGAACTCCTTTTGATTCCTCCTTAGCACATAAACTCTTATGAGATATGATTCAATTTGTTAGATTTTGATTCCCTACATCAGGTTACCAAGAACATCCTTTAATTATAATGATCTCATAAGCAAGATTCCATTTACTGCGCGTCATGCGCATCACATGCAGTTTAGCTAGATGGGAGGATTCATTGGGTCAATGGATTATGTCGCATCATCCATTGAAGTTCCCAATATTCATTCATTCCTTCTACTTTGTTGAGCAGCAGAGTAAGGTTACTAGAGAACCTAGTTCTCAAGCATTAATCTTTTAGGAGAGCTACTAAGGGAGGGTGCAAGTGAGCTTTGAGAATTCTGTTACATAATTCTTAGCTCTACTCGCACTACCTTCCTTGCTCTTACTCAATTGATGAGCATTGGAACACAAGCTCTTTTAATTAAAATAAATGAGAATTTAGTTCATCCAAGCATTCATTAAATATTAAAATTAACAATACAGCAAATAGTTTTTTATTACAATTAAACAATATCATCATACACCAATTTTTCTCTAACATAATTCTACAACTACATCTCAACCCTCTCCAAGGGGTTTTTAGCCTTCCATTACTAAGAAAGAATGAACATACATGCAAAGAAAAGTGAACATCGCCATCAATTCATGGCAAGAAATTAATCAAGGGTGTTTAGGAGAAATACAAGTAATCACCTGGAGGTTTTCTGGGATTCTCTTTACTTTTCCTGCGATGTCCTCTTGAAACTCCACCCTTTGTTCTGTGCTATCTTTTCTTCCTTCCTGTTCTTGGTCCTCTCTTCCTCTTGGAGAGTTCTCATTCTTTCTCTTCCTGTAGCCTTTCTCTTGGTCTTTTGAGTATCATGGGTTGGAACCTTTTCAAGGTCTGAGATTGGCCCATAAATAGGAATGCACTCAGCCTCAAAGCCTTTAATGTGTGACCCTTTCTTTTCCTTGACTTAATTCCAATCCTTTTTAATGTTTTCATCTATTTAAACATGTTGGGTTTCAGAAGTGTTTTTAATTTATCAATTTTTAAGAGGATGGGGGAGGCCATAAGTCACATTTTGTGGCATTCCCCATGCTTCTTAATTGCTGTTTCAGGAAATTCTAGGCCGTCCGCGGCGGTGCGCTGTAGCATGCTGTGGCGCGCTGCGGCGCACTGCGACAGCAGCATTTCAAATACTGTTATGCTACGGCACACTGCAGCAACCACGTTTCACATCCTATTATGCTGCGGCACACTGTAGCAACAGTGCTCCAAATGCTTTTCCTGTGTATAAGTTAGCTTTTTTCCGTTCGACCGCTGCAGCGTCCGCTGTGGAGCACTGCGGCATGCTACAGCGGATTAATTTGTGGGATCACTGTTCAATTAGTTTAACTATAGTCTTATAAAATGAAAATTTACCCACCGTGGTGCGCTACAGTAGATAGATTTTGTAGGATCACTGTTTAATTAGTTCAAATATAGCTCTATAAAATGAAAATTTACTCACTATGGCGCGCTGCGGTGCGCTACAACGGATAAATTTTGCTGGATCACTGTTCAATTAGTTCAACTATAATTCTATAAAATGAAAATTTACCCGCAGTGGCACGCTGCGGTGCACTACATCGAAAAAATTTTGCAGGATACTATTCAATTACTTGTTTATATAGTCTTAATTAATTCCCGAGAAATGACGATGGGGCGCGTTGCGGTGCGTCATGGAGCGCGGCAGTGGTCTTGCTCCAGGTCTGCAGTTCTACTTCCAGGTAAGGTGTTTTTAATGGGCCACCATGGCACGCTGTGGCGGTTTTTGTCCAGAATTTGGTGAATCAGCCCATATAATCTGTTTTCCTTATTTACCTGAGAAAGCATAATTTTCTACTCAAAGTATAGGGAAATATATGGTGATATGAATGTTTAAACACTATATTTTTTCTACAAATTCCAGCTATATCAAAGGTCACCAATGGTGCACTCATTATTGCACAGGATAGTATGAAATGTACACTTTACTTGATCAATAAAGTATCTGATACTATTACAACTGCAAAAGAGATAGTTGCAGATCTATGGCACTGAAGGCTTGGCCATATGAGTGAGAGAGGGCTGAAATCTCTACAGTCAAAGGGAAACTCAAAGAGCTGAAGTCAGTTGACTTGGATTTCTGTGAAGATTGCGTGCTAGGTAAATTGTAGAAAGTTTCTTTCTCCAAAGCTAAAAGGGAGCTCAAAAGCAAGAAACTGGAGTTAGTGCATACAGGTGTGTGGGGACCAGCTCTTACATCTTCCATAGGTGGAGCAACATATTTTGTCACCTTTATTGATGATCATACAAGAAAGGTATGGTTTTACTTTCTAAAGTACAAATCTAATGTGTTTGATGTGTTTGGAAGGTGGCTATCTTTGATGGAGAATGAGACCAGGTTAAAGCTGAAATGCTTAAGGTTTGACAATGGCAGCAAGTACTGTGATAAGGAGTTAGAGGAGTTCTATGCCTTGAGAGGAATCAAGAGTGAGTTTACAGTCCCTAGAGTACTATAATAAAATGGTGTTACAGAATGGTTGAACCATACAATCACAGAGAGAGCTAGGAGCATGAGATTGCATGCAGGCCTCTCATGGCAGTTCTAGGCTGATGCCGTCAACATGGTTGTATACTTAATCAATAGGGGACCTTCCATACGCTTGAATGAAGGGACCCCCGAGGAAGCTTGTAGTAGAAAGGAGGTGAAGTTGAACCACCTCAAGATATTTGACTGCTCATCCTATGCGCACATTGATGCACGATCCAGGAGCAAACTTGATGCAAAGGCGATCAGGTGCACATTTATTGGATATGGTGCAGGTGAATTCAAATATATATGTTGGGACAATCAGAAATAAAAAATTATCAGAAGCAGGGTTGTCACTTTTAATGAAAGTGAGATGTGCAAGGATTGTATGGGAGTCAAGACTAACTCCAAGGATGCTTCAGATGGAGAACCCCGACACATAAAGATTGATGACAGTGCTGAGATAGATGTTGGAGAAGCTCGTCAGATTGTCAATGTTGAACCACAAATACCCATGTTAAGAAGATCTATAAGAGTATCTAGACCGCCACAGAAGTACTCTCATTCTTTGTTCTATTTGTTACTAACTGATAGTGGTGAACCAGAAAGCTTAGAAGAGGCACTTCAAGTTGAAGATTCAAGCAAATGGGAGACTGCCATGAATGATGAAATGGCATCACTCATGTCAAATGGGACATGGGAGTTGGCACCCTATCCAGATGGGAAGAAAGCTCTTCAAAACAAGTGGGTTTACCGGATGAAGGAAGAGATGAATGGAAGTAAGCGCAATAAGGCGAGACTTGTAGTAAAGTATTTTTAGCAAAAGCATGGGGTCGACTATAGTGAATTCTTTGCCCCAGTTATGAAGATGACAACTATCAGGGTTGTGCTGAATTTAGTTGCAGTTGAAGATTTGCATCTAGAGCAAATGGATGTTAAAACTGCATTCCTTCACGGAGAATTGGGAGAAGAGCTTTATATGTAACAACCTGAGGGGTGCAAGGCTCAAGAAAATGAAAAGTCTGATCTAGTATGCAAGCTTAAGAAGAGTTTCTATGGCTTGAAGCAGGCACCAAGGCAGTGGTACAGAAGGTTTGACAAGTTCATGTTAGAATCAGGGTACAAAAGATGCCAGGCAGATCACTGCTATTGCATAAAGGAGTGTAAGTCCTCTTATATCTTTCTATTACTGTATGTAGATGATATGTTGAATGCAGGATTAAACATGGAGGAGATAAAGATACTGAAAAAGCAGATGTCAAGGGAATATGACATGAAGGACTTGGGGCCGGCCAAGCAAATCCTTGGGATGAGAATCCATAAGGAAAGAAGTGCTGGAATTCTGAAGCTGTTGCAGAACGATTATGTTGAAAAGGTGCTGAAATGATTCAACATGAATGAAGCAAAGCTAATGGGAACTCCCCTATCAAGTCACTTCAGCTTATCAAAGGAACATATGCCAAAATCTGCAGAGGAGAAGGAACATATGATGAAGGTTCCTTATGCTTCAGTAGTTAGGAGCTTGATGTACGTGATGATCTGTAAGATACCGGACATTGCCCATGGAGTGGTTTGCAAAATCATGGGAAACCCAGGAAAGCACCATTGGGATGCGATCAAGTAGATCCTAAGGTATCTGAAAGGTACAACAGACAAAGCTCTATGCCTTAGAAGATCTGATATCATTTTGCAGGGATAAGTAGACTCAGATTTTGCAAAAGATATTGATAGTAGGAGAAATACTATAAGCTATGTCTATACATTGGGAAGTGCAGTGGTAAGCTGGATCACCAAGCTACACAACATTGTCCCGCTATCTACAATAGGAGCAGAGTATGTTGCCATCACGGAGGCAAGCAAGTAGATGATTTGGTTGAAGGGTTCCATAGCTGAATTAGGCAAGGAGAACAAGGATGTGAGGTTCTACAATGACAGTATGAGTGCCATTCACCTAGCTAAGAATGTCATCTTTAATGCCAGGACAAAACACATTCAACTCCATTACCATTTCATCCGAATGCTACTAGAAGAGGGACAATTTGGATTGGAGAAGTTCCATACTTCTAAGAATCCAGCCGACATGCTTACTAAAGCAGTAACAATGGTGAATCTGAAACTATGTGCAGCTTCAGTTGGCCTTAGTACGTGAAGCGAGAGCGGTGGTGATCCACACCATAATCCTTTACAGACATAGAAAAAATTAGTGAAGGTTCAATGGAGGAAGCTGGGGAAGGTTGCCTAGAAGTCTTCAATTGGGAGATTGTTGTGTTGGAGAGACTTCATTGTCCAAAAAAAATAGCACAGGTGTTGTTGCGTGCCACAAAGAACCAAAGTGGAACCAAGCCCGAAGCTGAGGAGCTACAGCTGTGAGGCGCCCGTATTGACAATAGGAAGTATAGTGCTCCAAGTGTGGCAAATCCCCAGCTTTAGTAAAATCAGGTGAAAACCCAACTTGCCTTAAGCCAAGTACTTGTCACCAGATTACTATAAACATTTATTGATATACCTACAAATATCAAAGTGGTAGAAGTAATAGGTGTGTAGTAACATCGACAAGCACAACATAGTAGAGAAAAAGGAAAATAATATAGTAACTCATCACAATGCAGAAATGAAATATATCCATAATTAATTATTACAAACTGAATTTAAAAGAAAATGCAAAGGTCTCTCAATCTCACTGAAAAGAAACACAGAATCTATTTAAATTGCAACAGCAAGGTCCTCCTCCTGAACGGGCTCCTCTCCTGCAGCACTGCCCATGAACAAGTCTGAATCTGACATTTGTCAGTATCACAAATGCCAGGGTCTCAGCCAACAAAACAAAAAGGTTATAGTTAGATAATTGTCTATGTACATTTTAGGTTATTTTAATAAAGTGAGTATTTAAAGATATCACATTTAAATTTACTAAGCATGCAAGTTAATTATGGGTGCGATAAGCTATGAAGAAATGGGGGTAACTATAAACTATCCATTTATAGCAACCAACTAGTAGATAAAATAGCATGCAGCGCAAAATAAATAAGGTGAGGCTAAAAGCTAAAAGTAACAGCAACTATAATACAATTATGAACCTAACATGCTTATGATCATATTAAAATATGTTGATTATAAAAGAATACATGTACTAAATATATCATGAAACTCTAACATCCTAAATATGCCAATATACATAAGTAAGCCATTGAAAAATACATACAACATGCTAATTAATACCAAAGAAAAGAAAAGGGCCACTGAGACATGTGGCAAAAGCAGAGCAAGCTATGTAACGTAAAGCCACTGAGATGTGTGGCAAAAGTAAGCAAGTACTGTAAGTAAGGCTACTGAAGTATGTGGCAAAGCAAAAACAAGACTGAAAACTGAACTATAGTAGCAATAAGCCTAAGACTTAGTACTGCCATGCCAGCCAATAGGCCATACAGGGCCTCCAAGATCAATCAATACCCAGCCTAGACATCCAAATCTGCAAGGCCTGGGTCCATCCTATACAATACTAATATTGAAGAGGCATACTAAGTTAGGACATATTCTACTAACTAAAAGCACTGCAAGTACCAGATGAATGATATGCTTTACAAACACTAACTTAGGATGTATCATCCATATCCTAAGTTCTCCTATTATGCTCAAGAGATAAGGCTAAATATCCAAGGTATGCCAAGCAAATCTAGTCAAAGTAAGCAAGAGGCTCAATCTAGACTTATGTGATATCTGTTGTTGTCTATTTATCCAATCTAGCTACTCTGAGAGGGTACAAGTTTAGGATCTCCAATATCTAGCTATCGAGTAGAATCTCAGATTTACATCCTTAAAGTTAACATTAGAACTTAACAAGTTCCAATCCAAAATCATGTGACTACTATAGGGTTTAAGTAAATAAATCAAGAACTTAATTTGTTAATATTTTACTCTCTTACCCAAATCTTGGTTAAGTAAATTAAGATTTAAGGATTTTGGACTTAAACCCCAATTTGGTGTTCAAATCCTAAATCCAAGGTGGTGTCCTGACTAGGGTCTAGGGTTCACACTCAGCACTCACATTAAAGGTAAAGAATCCTATAAGCTGAAAGATCCAAGAACTATGAACTTAGTGAAGGGTTATTCTACTGATTATAAGATAAAATAATCAATTAACAACTTGAGAATCTAAGATCTATATTCAATCCTAAAGATAATTTCATTATCTTATAGATTAAATAATCCTATACCCACATGGAAGGTTTTAAAGGATTAAACAATGAATCATTTAAAGAAGTTCAATTGGAGGTAGTTTAATTCAAGTAGAAGATCTAAAGTCTAAGATCTGATTGTGTGATCACTTTAGACTTAAGCTAGGTTTTTAACGTAGACTTTACTAATTTTGCTTTTCTTTTGGCATTTAAGTTCATAACTAACTAAATTGAACTTCATAACGTGAGATTTAACCATTGAATTTATTAGATCCAAGTATTAAGGCCAAGTGACTTCTTTAGGATCACTTAAGTTTTAAGTGTCTTAATTAGGGCAATTTGAAGATTTCTTAAATTTTTATCCATATTAATAACATTATTAGCTTAAGAGTTCAGAGAACATTAATAATCTAACTAAGAATAATTTACTAAATTTCCCAAAGTTTAAGGGGGTACTTAAACACATTTTGGCTAAAATGACCAAAATACCCCTCCTTAAGGTTAAAATTGGGATTTTAGGGTTTAGTTCTCCAATTTAAATATAATCTATTCTAATGTGTTTCATATTGATTAATGAAGTGGGAAACACACTTATCCTAGGTTTTGATAACTTAATTAAGCTAGTTAGCACTAATCACTCTTTTAAGCCCATTAGGGTGATTAGTAAATTTAGGCATTCTTAGGGCAATCCAACCTTACCCAGAGGTTCCACTATGCTTAGGATAGCATTAAGAACTACTATTGCCAAAATCAGAGCTTTAATTAGGGTTTTATTCATTAATCCCTAATTTGGGTGATTAAGGAGTGATTAAGAAAATTTAATATCCAAAATTGGTTTTAAGGGTCTGAATTTGTTCTTTAGGGTTTACTGAGCAATCAGAGCCCTTAATCAATTAGTTTGGTCATTAATTGGATATATTAGAATTTAATCAAAAATAGAAAAGGCTTAAGCAATTATTTTAAATCTAACCATTGTATCTGTGATTTTATTTTATATTCAGATTCCTTGTATTTTTTTGATTCAAATGGTATATTGGATCATACCATTTGGATCAGTATAGCTAGAGTTATTAAGTTAATTTATTCTGTATTTTTATTTAAATTAAAACTATAGGATTCGATTTGTTAAATTAACAACCATAGAAAATGTCGTTTTATAATTCATTAATAGCCGCGGCCCAAAATCAAAAGGCGCAGGTCACGGGTTGGCCCGACCCGAACTTCATCTCCTTCCTCTCGATGATACCCGACGCTAGGTGACCTTCCTTTGCCAAACTCACTGTGCTTCGGCCACGCCACGCCTAGTTCTCGATGGATACACCTTCAAGAGACTCAGATGCATCTATCAAGGCAAGAATCCCCATCTGGGCCCTTTTGGATCAGTGGGGTGCTACTCGATCGAGACACCTTCTTCACGGGCGCTTAAGGTTCACTGTGAGGAGATAATTCTCCTCACAGAGGCCATCGATAGGCTAGGGTCCGATACCTACACCTTCAAGGAGGGAAGGTGAGTCGAACCCCTAAGGTTTCATAACCTGGGGTGCAGCCGATCGCTGGGTCCTTACTCGGACTCAGCCATGGCTTGGCCACTAGCTCAATCGATTGATACGATTGATTCGAGCTAGCTTAGCCCCAGGCAACAATTACTACGAGTTTCTTAAGTGGCTAAGGTACTCTAGACGGCATCCAGAGGCTCATTCAGAGACCGAATGGAGAATTGAATCAACAAAATTCAATGGCGGAAGGCTGTACCTGAAGTCAGGTTGCAGGCTCGGCTGAGGGGACTTAGGTGCAGCTGGAGTTTCTTAAGGATCGCCACGAGCTAGCAGGGGGGCTGAATGCCAGACACACATCCTCTATCAGCGGTAATAGCTCCAGAAATTACCGGGAATGCGCCGAGAGAGAAGGGAGCTCCAGGAGAATTAAGTTGGGGAAATGAGGGTTCACAGTGAGCAAAGGGACTCACTGTGAATTTCTGGGGGTATTTAAAGGTGGGAGGAGGCCCTAGGGTTGGTTCCAGAGTTCGGGCAATGGGAGGAGGCTCAGGTCAAAGAGAAAGGCTCAGGCCAACGGCTATGGGCATTTTGGGGAGAAGACGACAGGCACGATGGACGCGCCGAGGGCAGGAGGGGAATTTCGGGGTCTTCCCGTACTGCCACGAGGGCTGGGAGGTTTCTGGCTGTCAGGGGGGACCAGACGCAGACGGGGCGAGACAAGGGAGACGATCCACAGTGCTCGGGTTCGTGTCCACTGTCTGATCTCTAAGTCGTTGGTCCCGAACGGTCCTAATGCGCTACTTAACCGATGTGCCGTGGGTAAGAGGTCAGCCATTGAATCAGATCGGATGATCTAACGGTTGATCGAGGGTACTTACGGCGGATAGCTAGATGCCGTCGGATTAGGATCTCGAAACCGCGGAACGGTCGAAATGAGATGGATCCGATCAAAGGCGCGGGCCATTGGATTAAATCCGCAGAATGGACGGCCTGGATGGCACCCGCAGTTTGGGAACCGGCCGACCGTTGGAAGAGGGTAAATTTGCAATTAAGAATTGTTTAATACCAAAATTTTCAATTGAACTAAATTAAATTAAATCTAAAATATGCCTAAATGACCTCCAAAAATTCCCAAAATTTCACCCTTAGCTAATTTGTGGGTGAGGAATTCAAAAATGAAGTCAGATTTTGATTTGGAGATCAAATTAATTTAGGTATTTTTTAGGGTTTAAAAATAGCCAAAAATACTAAATTTTCCATGTTAGCTCCGATTGATTCCAAACTTCTAGGATTATATTTAAATGACCCATTGAGTCTAATGGAATCAAAATTAAGGCTTGGTGTGGCTTAATGTTTCCACATTTAGCTATGATAACAACTAGGGTTGTTACAATAATGCACCCCAGTGGTAAGCAAATCGAGAAGTGGGTGCTGCAGAATGTAACAGCAGAATCAAATGCGGGTGTTGCAGAATGCAACAGCAGAATCAAATCCGGGTTCTACAATGTGCCACAGCGCGCTATAGCGGATGCAAAATTGAAAGTTGACTGCTGTAGCATGCCGCAGTGCACCGTAGCATGCTATAGCGGTCGATAAAGTTATGATTTGTTCAGGTCTCGATCTAAAGAAATCTAAGGGGTATTTCAAATTTTTTGGGTCTGAAATAGAGCTAGCTACTTAAGCCAAAGTAGTGGAGGAAAACCTAAGACTTTTACAATCAATTTGGAGGCTTTTGGTGGCTTGAAGGAGAAGAACCCTAAGCAAAACCCTAGGGAGCTGCTGAGCAAGAAAAGGATTGTTGTTTGGAGGGAAAACTCTATGAGGTAGCTGCTTCATCCTATTTTCTCCATTCTAAGAGTAGAGCTTCATCTATGTATGCTGAGTTGATATAGCTCTTGTAACTCTATAAACCATAAAGTTTTTCAAAGTGTATTTTCTCTTTAGTGTGTCTGACTTGACCTGCTCTTTTGCGATGGGTCGCTGGTGTGCTTGTGAGCCCGTGAGTTCACGGTCGGCATCAGTGGTGGGGTCCACTCTTTCGCTCAATTGACTGTTGTGGGACCTGTAGCCCATTCTTTTAGCCTCTACCTCGATGACACATGGACTGCAAGGCCCGCCACTATTTGCACTATCAGATTCCCATGGGTCCCGTGGTTTAATTGAATTAAATGGAATTATTTAAATCATAAATAGTGATATGAGAATGATCAATATAATTAATTAAATCCAATATTTAATAAATTATAACTTATAATCCATAAGCCAAATTCAACAAAAATATGTCATTTTACTCAGTAAAATTAGAGGAATAATGTGGAACTATTAAATCTCTAATTGGATATATATTTAATCTAGGGATATTTAAGACCCTTAGTTAAGCCTTAATTAACCCTAATCTTCCATAACTCTTAACTTTGCACACACTCACCCTAACATAGCTAATATATGTCTTAAAGAAATCAGGAGAACCTTTAGATTTCTTTGATAGTTTCAATTTCTCTATTTGGGTTATTTGTTGCTTAATTACTTTTAGGACCTTAACTATAATTACCTTAATTAACCTTAGAACTTCAATTGACCATAACTTGATTAATTGAACTCTAAATTATGTCTTCCAATATACCATTTTGATCACGAAGATCTAATAAACAGTAATATATAAAAAGATTTAAGTTTTCATTTTTAGATTCCTTAATAAACACTATCACCCCAAGACTTGATTAGTGAATAATAGTGATTGAAATTGAGTGATTCAAGATTTTGATAGCTCATAGAGTATATTAGAACCTAGTGGTGTGATTGGTTTTATGATTCTGTGATGAATTTCACTAATCACTCACTAATCACCCTTAACCCTAATTGGGTCATAACTTGACCAAATGAAGTCCAAATTAGGTCTACTCCCAGTTAAATTACTTAGTGTGTTATAGGGAAGCTATAGCTACTGAGTTTACTGAATTTGAACTTTAAATGAAAAAGTTAAGTTTTTGACCCCTTTTAAGAAACCCTAATTTGCATATTCAAACTCTTAACTTGTTTTGGCTATAACTTAGCTAATACATATTAGAATCTAGTAATTTTAGAAATTATGAAACCCTTATATAATAAGCTTTAATAAACTGACAAAAAATTTAAATTTCACTAGGATAAATTACCATTTTTCCCTTATGAGTCAATTTTCTTAAATTGAGCTCATAAGGCATAATAATTATCCAAATTTAGTGTACTTATTATCTATCCTCATGTTAGATAGTAAGTAATCATTTTCCACTTAAAATTTCCAATTAACAGCCCTAAATCAAAAAGTAGATTTTTAGACCTTTAAGTAGGGGCAAAACGATCATTTTGCCCAAATTTAGGGTTAAGTGCTTCTAAGCCTTAAATTCATAACCTAATCATTAATTTCAGTAAGTAAAATGTTTTAGAAATTAATTTAAATGATTTAAGACTTTAATCAAATTCCATACAAGATCCTAATTTTCCATCTTTAATAAAATTTAAAATAATAATAATAATAATAGATGTATGATGTGAGATTCATCTCATATCATGCTATTCTTAAACCTTCTATTTCATTTCCTAAACCCTTTAACATTAGTTAGGATTTGTGTCTGAGTGTTAATCTTAGTGCTTAAAAGCTCTTTCCTTAGAAATTAGAAATATATCTTAGGTTAGAGTTCATCTATTGAGTAAAT
Source organism: Gastrodia elata (assembly GCA_016760335.1). NCBI lineage: Eukaryota > Viridiplantae > Streptophyta > Magnoliopsida > Asparagales > Orchidaceae > Gastrodia > Gastrodia elata. Next base: position 45,071,593 of record CM028675.1, on the reverse strand, counting down.
TAGGTTACTCAATAGGCGAAGCCTAGATTTTGATAGTTTATAGATTTTCATAGTTTACTAATGATTATTTAATCTTTTAACTTTAGATTTAAGAATAGAGATCCTTCTTATTGAGTTTGACTTCACTCAATAGTATTTGCCTTAACCATAATACATGAGATTGGGTGATGAAAACCTAGTTTTTTAGGATTACCTTTGGATCAAGCAATTAAACTCCAATATTTAGAGTTTAATTCTTAATCCTTTCATATTAATTTGGCTAATCAAGATGTATTGGGTTATTTAAATTATCAAAATAGGATAATTAGTTATTTACTTAAATTACATAGTCGACACTGATTCATTTATAATTAGGTCATAGCGAGTCCTAATTATTTTGAATCTATTCGGCCATAAATCTAAGTTATATATAGCATAAGAATTGATAATTCTGATCTTGTGTAACTTAGAATAGATAGAATGAATAATTAAACAATAATAGATATCACTTGTATCTTAGTAGAGTCTCTTGCCCACTTTGAACATTGATGCTTTGCTTTCCTTGAAATTAAGCTTATTACCTTGAGCATATGTGTTGGGATATTTAAAGAATATCTCTTCTCAAACTTGATTTACATAAACATCATTGGCATTTGTGTTTATCTGTACTTTGATTTTGATGATTTTGGTTAAGTACAATGTAGCCTAATTAGTATGTTTTTTTAGTTCCATTCCTTTGCTTTAGTATAGACCAAACCTAGGCCTATAAATTAGCTAAGATGGTATTTGTATGTCTATTGCAAGTCTAACCAAGTCTAGGCCTATGATCGGCTATGATGTTATCTGTTATACTTTATATTCAATTTCCTGTTATGGCAATACTAAATTAGGTGCACTTTTACTCTTAAGCTTGATACTTCTGCTTTAGCCCATATGCTAGTTGAGATATTATGCAAATTTTCAGTTTGAATGGCTTGTTTAGCCATAGCAGTTTTCAATTGTATACTTATTATTCCATGTCATTCTACTATATGTTGGCATTTTCCTTAATAGTTATTTTATAAGTGTTTCAGCTTATTTATATATCATTTTTCTTAGTTTAATGATAATCTTATTCATTATAGGATGTTAGACATATATACTTGATCACATATAGGATGTTAGTTTTACTTTATGCGCATGTTTAGGATGTTAGACATGTATACTTGATCACATATAGGATGTTAGTCTTACTTTATGTGCATGTTTAGGATGTTCATATTATTTAATTTAGAATGCTAGTTTTACTTTCGTTATACATATCTTGAATATAAGGCTTACTCATTTTATATAGGATGCTAAATGTAATTTGAATTGTTTTAATCATATTTTATGATTTAATTGGGTTACATTAATTAGCATAAGTTTCCTTTGATCATAAGCATGTTTAGGATGAGTTTTCCTTTCAGTTATTAGAATTATTCTTTATATTATGCCTAACCTTATTGTAGCAGATCTTAGAGGTATGTGCTTACTTCCACTTGTGTTAAGTTATAAGCCTTTCATTTATAGCTTCCTGCTCCTTTCATATGCTTTCTTTCTCTTATAAATTGTTGCTTAGTTATTAAGTTTATGGGGATATCTAAATTAACATAATAATGTATCAGCCTAAAATATACTTAGACATTTTGTCTAACTAAGATTTTCTTATCTTTGGCTGGGGCCCTATCATTATAAAACCAATAATGATAGATTCAGAGTTGCTTGAAGCTGTGGAGCCATCTGGGGACTTTCTTTTGGAGGAGGATCGTATTGTTGAAGACTCTTAGCTTATTAGTTCTTTTGTTCCTGCAGTGTGAAGCTGAGTGTCTTTATATGTTTAATTATTGCTAAACTATTTAATTATGTTGTAATAATACTGGTTAAACCTTACCTTTTTGCTTCTTTACTTATTTTGAGTTGAATGTCTGGATTCTTATATTGTAATGGATGCATGTTTATTATCTTGCTTCTGTACTCTGTTTTCATGTACCTTTTATTTATTAAAAAAACCAAAAATATACTTTGAATGGCAAAGTCTTTAATTATAATGAATTAGAATGAGTGCCTAATCTAATTATAATGAATTTGGTGATCACTTCACCATCATAATGTTAACTTAATAGTTAACAGGACCACGCAGGGTTGGGGACCATAGTACGACTCATACTAGTTCAGTAATAGTTTAGTTGATATCAGTAATATACTGTGTTGTGGCATATTTAAATGCAAGATTCCAGCAGCATATATTACAGTTTAGATATTTTTATATCAGTTTCAGAGCATACAGTGTTTTTATTCATTTTCAACTTTTAGTGTACTGTCAACTTGTGTTATTTAGTTTTATGCAGTTTTAGCTATCCAGCTATCTTTTCAATTTTTTTTGAAGTCTGTTTAATTTACTATTTTGTTACACCTATTTTGGAACTATTTAGTTTAGCTCGATGTGTTAGACTTCTTTTCTAATACTGGGTACTTTTGGGATCCAGCAATTTGCTAGATCCAGAGCAATTTATTGAGCCAGGTTAGGAGGACTCTCAGGAGATCCAAGATGAGTATGTGGAGCCTCAGTTGACCCTCCTTTAGCCTTGTCACTTTTTTGCTTTTATTTCAATTCATTAGTTTGACTTTACTTCTATATTATTCAGTAAATAGTTTGGAATAATTCTAGATGCACTTTTACTTTCTTTTCTGAGATGAATGTCTTGGATATATGCTTAGCTTCTGCACTCTATTTATATATTACTTATACTTAGTATTATGATGTGATCAGCACACTGAAAATATTGATATCATATATATATATATATATATATATATATATATATATATATATATATATATACTTTTTTTCTTATGTGTGGCCGGTGGGATTTGAACCCTTGACCTAGGATAACAAATAACAAATCCTGGGCCTCAACCATTGGGCTACAATACTATTCACCTATATATATATATATATATATATATATATATATATATATATATATATTGGATTCCTCATGTTGTATATTAAATCCAATATATATATTTGTCTATTAGTTTGGATAAGAATACTATTATTTTAAGTATTAGTTCTTGACCCTCCTTTGGGGCTGAGTCAGCGGCCATTCAGATGTATTGTAGTTCTAGCTATTTGGGGAGATGGGATATTCCTTCCCGAGTGGCGCACCGCTTCGCCGCATTTTGTTTATGTTATCTCTTTTTGTGCACGGCGATGGGGCGGGGCTCTACAGTTGGTATTAGAGAAGTATCATAAAGTGTCTGAAAAGGAGCTTTTTCCTATCTATTTTATGATCTATTTTCTGTATCAGGTCAAGATCACAAGTTACTAAGTATAGGAAAAGCAATATCCAAAAGTTCATCAAGTTATCTCAAAAATGAAATTTTGAGTACATATGGAATAAGGACATCCTAGGAATTGAACGCACATAAGAACATCAATAAAATAGTGAACTGTTAAATATAAATTGGACATCCAAGGATCCAAACAAACTTCAAAGATGAAGATAAGATATGAATCAAGTACTTATAAGTTGAGTTACTTTTAGGAATGGAATATATGAAGCCAGCATTCTGGTTCTACTTTGGGAGATTTGAAGACTACTGGTTGGTTGATCTTTGAGATGGCCAGATCTATGGTAGGATCATTGATGGAGTATCAGCTCAAGGAGTAGAAGTTTTGGACAAGATCCTTACCCATTCATCCTTTGGAGGTACTAGTCTCCCAGCATGTGCTATAGAGTGGTTGGATTGTGCAACCACTACCCTACCAAAGACGGCCTGTCCCAATGAGCACCATCTTTAGATTGTGGAGATCTTACTTAGGGTATTAGCGAGTCATTGGTGGTTTTGAGTTTATAGGAAGTTAGCTCAGAGGAATCATGTATTTACTTATGATGATTTCTGTGCTACCTTTTGGGTAGAATACTGCAACTATAGGCCCTTGAGTTTTTCCTTTCATGAGAAATTTATGCATTTTGTGGATCTATGTAACTTATCTTTTGAGAAAGTAATGAATTAAATGATAATAAAATTTTATTATTCGCTGAATTTATACTTGCACTTACAGCCATGATTCCCGGATCTCTTTTTGCTCCCACACCGATTAAGAATACGGTCTCATCTTCGGGTGTACCCGATGAAATGAATCCTAAAGCAACTCTAATGAAGGTGCTAATCGACAGTAATGCACAATAGGCACAAGGGACTCATGCCCTTATACTAAGCGTTCACCAGCAATCTCTTCTTCAAGTAGGAGTTCCATCTTTCTCTCACTTCTCAGGAGACGGGTTTCTTCATACTTTCCTGTGATTAAGAACACCTACCTTCAGCGGGGCTCTTAACTTCATGGACACTTTTACTTGGTTGAAAACATCTGAGAAGAATTTGGCTAGTATAAAATGTCCAAATTTAGAAGCTATTCGCTTAGTCACCCACCTGTTTCAGTAGAAAGCAGAATACTGGTAGGAAATAAGCAGAACAATAAGTTTGCCAATTATGAGATAGAAGATATCCCAAGGCATATGTTCCTAAATGTGTTTTGTGAAGCATTCATACTCACATCAGCTTAATACGTTTTAGAGGATGAGCTTCTCCACCTTACGCAAGAGAATAGGTATGTGTTCGACTACGAACGAGAGTTCAGAATGCTAGCACGATTTGTTCCAAACTTGGTTAGAATGGAAGCAGCTAGATGCATCCTCTTCTTGAAAGGTTTGAGGGACTCTATAAAAGCTCGTTTGTTGTACCATCAAATAGAGAACTTCATAGAGTTGATGAGGTGGCTCGCCTCCAAGAACGATTTCAAGGACAAATGGATCATAAGCGTAAGGCTGCATTTGAGCAACCAAGAAGAGAACATTTCAGTCATCGTAATGTGGCTAAATTCTTCAATCTGGAAGCGGAACAGTCCCAGCCTAAAACTCCCGAGTGCAAATGTGCTCATCGATACGATAACTACTATCACTTTGGCAATGTATGCTTCACCTGCGGCCAAGATGGTCACCGCTACTACTAGTGTGACTCTAAAACAACTATTGACGGTGTTCTCATCGATCACTCTCATCACAATAAAGTGTTCAGTATGCAACTGTTGAATTGTCTAGCTCTAGTCTTAGCAGCAATGCAAGCTCCAGTACCTGCAGCCAATAAGAACACATCTACTCTTGTGCCAAAGCTGGCCTATAATTGCCAAGGTCAACGGCCTCAGGGCAAGCAACCATCAGCTCCTGTGAGAGTTAAAATGCTAACTCCCACCTCATCTCCTAAAGATAATGAAATCGTTTCAAGTATGTCTTAAATTCTATTTTCAGTTCTTAGTATGTCAGTATTCAGTCTTTTGTATTTTAAATATTTGAATATCAATTCTCATTATAACTGTTGTAATCATAAGCACCTTAACGATAAATGATAAATCTTGCAATATTCATTTAAATATGAGAGCGAGTCATTCCTTCGTATCGAAAAGTTGGGTTAAACTCTTAAACTGCCAACCTATCGATTAGTAAATTCATTGAGCATCGGGTTACCTTCCGGAGCCCGTATGCAATCCCAGCAATTTTATAATGTTGATATTCCTATTGGAGAACAAAAATATGGGGTTTAATTAATCTTATTGCCAATTGCAAATTTTGATATAATTTTAAGTATGGACTAGCTAAGCAAACATGGTGCGTCCATAAATTCCAAAAGAAGAAAAGTCACTTTTGGTAGTGGGAGTTAGTTGCAATCCTTTATAGGTAGATTCAGTACTCAAGCAACGTTGATTAATGCGATGAAAGCAAAAAGATTAGTTATGAAAGGCTGCGATGTGTATCTCATAATGATGTTAGGAGAAAAGAAAAAAGTCGTGTCTATTTTGGTGAATCGAATTATTTGTGAATTTCTCGACGTCTTTCTTGAGTACCTACCTGGTCTTCCTCCAGTTAGAGAAGTAGAGTTTGCAATTGAGTTAATCCTTGGAACCCAGCTACTATCAAAGGTTCCATACCATATGGCGCCCAAGGAATTGCAAGAGCTGAACAAGCAACTTCAAGAGTTGTTGGAGAAGAGTCTTATCCGCCCAAGTTCATTTCCTTGGGGAGCGCCAGTCTTATTCATGAAAAAGAAGGATTGTTCGATGCGGATGTGCATCGATTATTGAGAACTGAATAAATTAACAATCAAGAATAAGTATCCTTTGTCATGTATCGATAATCTATTTGATCAACTATATGGAGCTAAAGTTTTCTCAAAAATTGACTTGCGATCAAGTTACCACCAGCTGCGAGTTAAAGATTCTGATGTTGAGAAAACTGCATTTAGAACCACTATGGACACTATGAATTTTTGATAATGCCTTTAGGTTTAACAAATGTGTGGTCCATTTTTATAGATTTAATGCAGCGCGTATTGAAAGCATATTTAGATAAATTCATCATCATCTTCATCGATGATATCCTGATTTATTCAAGAAGCAAAGCTAAACATGAAAATCATCTGTGATTAGTATTAGAAGAGCTTTGAAGTCATAAATTATTTGTTAAGTATTCAAAGTGCGAATTATGGCTGGATTTAGTGCTTTCTTGGGCCACATCATAGATGCACAAGGAATCAAGGTTGATCAGAATAAAGTAAGCGCAGTTCAGGATTGGTCACAGCTAAAGTCTGTGACTGATATCAAAAGTTTTCTGGGTTTATCTAGTTACTACATGAAATTGTTAAGGGCTTCTCACAAATTGCGTCTCCTCTCACAAAGTTGACGCAGAAAGCAGTACCTTTTATCTGGAGTCTAAAGTGTGAGAAGGCATTTCAATCGCTAAAAGATGCTCTTTCTTCTACACCAATTCTGGTCTTACCAAAAGAAGGTTTCAACTATCAAGTCTATATCGATGCGTCTAGGATATGCTTGGGATGTGTATTCATGCAGGAAGGAAAAGTCATCACATATGCATCTTGTCAACTAAAACTATATAAAAAGAATTATCATGTCCATAACCTCGAATTATCCGCTATAGTTTTTGCCTTAAAAATTTGGCATCATTAACTGTATGGTGTCTAGTGTTTTATATTTACGAATAATATAGTCAGAATTTGTAGTAAAAATCTAGTGTTTAAACAGTCATATCACTATATATTTCCCTATACTTTGACTAGAAATTGATGTCTTTTTAGGAAAATGAAGAAAACAAATTACAATGGCTGATTTACCAAATTCTGAACAAAAAATGCCGCAACGCGGTGCGCTGCAGCGCGCCATGGCGTCCCCTTAAAATCGTCTGACTTGGAAGTACAATTGCAGACCTGGAGCACGATCATTGTAGCGCGCCATGGCTCACCATAGCGCGCCACAACGTCATATTGATAAGGATAAATTAAAAACCTTATAAACGAGTATTGACTAGTAAAAATTGCAAGTGGCACGTCGCAATGTGCCACAGCGTCATTTCTCGTTAATTATTGAAACCTTATAAACGAGTAATTGAATAGTAAAATCACAAGTTGCACGCCGCAGCACGCTGCGGTGCGCCACAACGTGCTATAGCATCATTTATTGTTGAATATTAAACCTTATAAAAATAAGTAATTTAATAGTGATCTTGCAAGATGCCCACTGTAGCACGTCGCAGCGGGTAAACTTTCATTTTATAAAACTATAGTTAAAACTAATTGAACAGTGATCCTACAAGTTGTTTGCTGTAGCGCGCCGCAGCGGGTCAATTTTCATTTTATAAAACTATAGTTAAAACTAATTGAACAGTGATCCCGCAACTTGTCCGTTGTTGTGCGCCTCAGCATACGTTGCAATGACCAAACAAAGAGTTACTAACTATTGTGCAAGAAATAGGTTTGGAGCACTGCTGCCACAACGCGTCGCAATAGAAAAGGATTCGAAACGCAGCTACCACAGTGCGCCGTAGCAGAATAGTAATTGAAACATTGTTGCCACAGCATGCTCTTGCGGATGGCCCAGAATTTTCCAAAAAATAGCAATTCAGAGGCATGGGGAAGGCTACAAAAATGTGACCTTTGGTCTCCCCCAGCCTCTTGAATGCTAATATATTGAATACTTATTGAATCCCAATAGTTTAAACAGATAAACATATCAAAAGGGATTGGAAATTAAATCATGGAAGAGGAAATGTCACACATTAAAAGCTTTGAGGCTGAGTGTACCCCTATTTAAGGGCCAATCTCAGACATTGAGGGGGTTCTAACTTTTTCCACTCAAGACCTTAAGGAAAAGGCTGCAGGAAGAGATGAAGGAGAACTCTCCAAGGGGAAGAGAGGACCAAGAACAGGGAGGAAGAAAAGACAGCAAGGAACGAAGTGTGGAGCTTCAAGAGGACAGCGCAGGAAAGTAAACAGAACCCCAAGATTTCTTAGGGTGATTCCTTGTACTCTCCTAAACTCCCTTGATTAATTTATTGCCCTGAACTGATGGAGACATTCACTTTTCCATGCATGTATGTTCTTTCTTGCTTAGTAATGGTAGGCTAAAAACCCCTTGGAGATGGTTGAGATGTAGATGTAGAAATATGTAAGGGAAATATTAGTTGTATGATGAAATTATTTGAATTTAATAAGAAACTATTTGTGTGTTAATTTTTATTATTGAATAAATTCTTGGATGAACTGAATGCTCAGTTATTTTAAATCAAAAGAGCTTGTGTTCCAATGCTCATAAATTGGGTAAGAGTAAGGAAAGAAGTGCGAGCCGAGCTGAGATTTATGTGACAGAATTCTTAAGGCTCACTTGCACCCACCCTTAATAGCTCTCCAAAAGATTGAAGCTTAAGAACTAAGCTCCCCATTTACCTTGCTCTACTACTCAGCAAAGTTGAAGAGATGAAAGGACATTGGAAACTTCATGGATTATGTGACAAAATCCATTGACCCAATGCATCCTCTCATACAGCTAAACTACGTGTGAAGTGCATGATGCATGATAAATAGAGAAGATTACTTAGAGAATACGCACTTCCCATAGTAGAAGGAGTTCAAAATGCTATTATTAGACCTCCTATACAAGCAAATAATTTTGAGATAAAACCATCCACTTTAAATATGATCCAAAACAACCAATTTATTGGGATGGCATCGGATGACCCGAATGCACATATTTTGACTTTTCAAGAAATATGTGACACCTTTCGATTTAACGGGGTATCCAATGATGCCTTGAGATTGAGATTATTCCCATTCTTGCTAAGAGACCGAGCTAAGGCTTGGCTCAGTTCTCTACCCAGTGAGTCTATAAGGACTTGGGATGACTTGGCAAGGAAATTCCTAGCCAAGTATTTTCTACCTGCAAAGACTGCCAGGTGAAGAAATAAAATCTCAAACTTCTCTTAGCAGCATAGTGAGAACTTGTATGATGGTTGGGAACATTTTAAGGACTGCTGAAGACATTTCCCGCATCATGGGTTTCCTTTGTGGATGCAGTTGTAGATGTTTTATAATGGATTAGACTCAACCACCAGGACACTCATAGATGCAGTCGCAAAAGGATCACTAAGTAGTAAAACCCTAGAGGAGGCCTTTGATCTCCTCAAGGAAATGGCTAACAATGTATACCAATGGCCAACTGAGCAGCCACATTTCAATAAGCTAGAGGTAGATAACGTGAATAAATTAAATCATATTATTAAATTAAGAAACAAAATTGACATGTTAACCCAAAGACTAGAGATAAAACAACATATTTCAGATGATGAGAGAGAAACTGAGTGAGTGAATGCTGTTCAAAGCCATAGAACCCTACACACTAAGGAGGGAAGAAGCTTAGAGCCTTCCCTAAAAGAGTTTAAAATGGACATAACTAATTTTATGAACATAACTGATGCAACATTAAATTGACATGAACACACACTCTTAAATCAAGAAAAAGCTGTCCAAAGAATTGAGTTAAAAATAAAAGAGATCATGACACAACTAAATCAACACTTCTTGGTGGGAGCCATAGGGGACAATAGGAATGAATCAGGAAATTCCATAACTTTGAGAAGTGAAAAAATTATAGAACCTTTAGTACTTAAAAAATCTAAAAATACTTCTCAAGATTTGGGAGAGAAACTAATTGAGGAGAAAGAAATCACTAAGGACAAGGCTAAAGGGTTGAATCAGGAAGCTAATACATAGAAAACTAAATCTCCTGACCACACTCCTCACATTCCCTATCCTCAAAGAATGGCAAGGGAGAGAAGCTAGACAACCAGTTCCAAAAATTCCTTGAAACTTTCAAAACTCTTTATATAAATATTCCCTTTGCTGAAGCATTGGAACAGATGCCAGTTACGCTAAATTCATGAAGGATATACTATCGAGGAAAAGAAAAATAAATGAAAAGGAAACTGTGGCATTAACTGAGGAATGTAGTGCCATTCTCCAGCAGAAAATCCCTCTTAAAAGAAAAGACCCAGGAAGTTTTACCATTCTGTGCATAATAGGAAATCATTTTTTTTAAAGGGCGTTATGTGATTTGGGTGCCTCAATAAATTTAATGTCATTTTACATATTTAAAAAACTGAGAATTGATTCTTTAAAACCTACCTCAGTCCTTCTCCAACTAGCCGATAGATCCGAAAATGCTCCAATGGGAATCTTAGAAAATATTCTAGTAAAAGTTGATAAATTTATCTTCCCTGCTGATTTTATTCTTTTGGAAATGGAAGATGAAAATTATGATTAATGTTGATAAGGGAGAATTGAGTCTTCATTATGAGGGGGAGGAGGTGAGCTTTAACATAAGAGATTCAATGAGGCATCCATTTATGCCAAATGAGGAATGTTGGGAAGTAAATACAGTAGAAGAGGTGCTAATTTCTAGAGAAATAGAGGAATTAGATCTAGAGGAAGAAGAAGATGCCGGAATTGAAGAGTAAGAAAATAACATTGATGAGTTAGTTCAGGAAAGGAAAATAATGTAACTGTCTATAGATGAACCACCTGAATTGGACTTAAAACCCTTGCCCAAACACTTAAAATATGTTTATCTAGGGGAGAGAACATCTCTATCAGTAATAATTTCTGCTTTGTTAAGCCCAACCCAAAAAACTAAATTGTGTGCATTGTTAAGGGAGCATAAGAGGGCAATAGGATGGAACATTACCGATTTGAAGGGTATTAGTCCTACCTTATGCATGCACGGTATACTACTAGAGACAATTCCAAACCCTCCATAGAGCCTCAATAAAGACTAAACCTGAATATAAGAGAGGTGGTGCATAAGGAGATCATTAAACTTTTGGACGCTGGTATCATTTTCCCAATTTTGGATAGCCCCTAGGTAAGTCCTATTCATGTGGTCCCTAAGAAAAGTGGGATAACTGTGACCTTGGGTGAAAACAATGAACTAATTCCTATAAGGAAGGTCACGAGGTGGAGAGTATGCATAGACTATGGGAGATTAAATAAGGCAACTATAAAAGATCATTATCCTCTCCCATTTATTGATCAAATGTTAGATAGGCTCGTTAGGAACCCTTACTTTTGTTTTTTGGATGGTTATTCAGGGTACAATCAGATTTTGATAGCCCCGAAAGACCAATAAAAAATAACTTTCACATGCCCCTATGGAACATATGCTTTTAGGAGGATGCCCTTTGGTCTATGTAATGCACCTGCAACTTTTCAGAGGTGCATGATGGCCATTTTTTCTGAAATGATAGGGGATTTCCTAGAGATTTGTATGGATAATTTTTTTATTATTGGAGAGTCCTTTGAAGATTATTTAACAAACTTGGGTAAGGTCCTAAGAAAATGTAAGGAAACTAATCTTATTCTCAATTGGGAAAAGTGTCACTTCAAGGTGGAGGAAGGGATTGTCTTGGGTCACCTTATATCAATAAAAGGAATTGAGGTAGATAAGGCGAAAGTTGAAGTTATTGAAAAATTTCCCCCACCCTTTAATGTAAAGGGAGTTAGGAGTTTTCTTGGGCACGTAGGGTTTTATAGAAGGTTCATAAAAGATTTCTCTAAAATCAGTTTACCTTTACGCCGACTTTTAGGAAAGGATGTTGAATTCAAATTTGATGAAAACTGCATAAGGGGATTAATTGCCATATAATCTACTCTCATTTCAGCTCCTATAATTTCCACTCCTAGCTAGGATCACCCCTTTGAAGTCATGTGTGATGCTCGTGATCTTGCGGTGGGAGCAGTTTTAGGACAATGAAAGGAAAAAACTTTCTATTCCATTTTTATGTGAGTAAGTTAATGGATGAAGCCCAAAGAAATTACGCCACCACCGAGAAAGAACTTTTAGAGATAGTTTTTGCATTCAACAAATTCAGGGCATATCTTATTGGTTCAAGAACAATCGTTTACACGGATCATGCTGCAATCAAGTATCTTCTTCAAAAGAAAGAAGCAAAGCCACGACTCATATATTGGGTTTTGTTGCTACAAGAATTTGACTTGGAAATCTGTAATAAAAAGGGTGATAATGTGGTAGCTGATCACCTCTCTAGATTGACTCATGTAAGATATGAAGAAGGCGAAGAAATTTGTGAAACTTTTCCTGATGAACAGCTCTACCTAATTCCAGCAAGCAATCCTCCTTGGTTTGCTGATTTTGCCAATTATCTTGCAGGAACGGTGATCCCAAAAGAATTTAACTATTGGAAAAGAAAAAAATTCTTTGCTGATGTTAAGAATTACTTTTGGTATGATCCCTTCCTATACAAATGATGTCCTGATCAAATCCTAAGAAGATGTGTGCCTAAAACTGAGACACTTAATATTTTATATCATTGCCACACATCCCCTTATGGAGGGCATCACGGTATTGATCGAATAGAGGCAAAGGTGCTGCAATCTGGGTTTTATTGGCCCAAATTATTCAAGGATGCTGCTAATTATGTAAAGAGCTGTGATAAATATCAGAGGATGGGAAATTTAGGAAAATGGGATGAGTTACCTCTCAATGAAATATTTGAAGTTGAACTTTTTGATATTTGGGGGATTGACTTTATGGGTCCATTCCCCACCTCCAATTCAAGTAACTACATATTAATGGGAGTAGAATACGTCTCCAAATGGGTTGAAGCTGTAGCTTGTGCAAATAATGATGCCAAAGCTGTGATCAAATTCTTGAAAAATTAGGTACTCTCTAGGTTTGGTACACCCCGTGTCCTGATAAGTGATGGTGGAACACATTTCTATAATAAACAATTAGAAACTCTTTGAAGGAATATGGGGTGAATCATAAGGTAGGTACAGCATACCATCCTCAAACCAGTGGCTAAGTGAAAGTGTCAAATCGTGAGTTAAAGCTAATCCTTGAGAAAACCGTTAACAAAAATAAGAAGGATTGGTCCATGAAATTAAATGATGCACTTTGGGCATATAGAACCGCATTCAAAACACCTTTAGGAATGTCCTCATATAAGTTAGTTTATGGGAAATATTGTCATTTGCTGGTAGAGTTAGAACTTCAAGCTTTTTGGGCAGTTAAAAGGCTGAATTTTGATTTTAAACTAGTAGGAGAGAAAAGGGTTCTGCAATTCCATGAACTAGATGAATTCAGGTTTGGAGCATATGAGAGTGCTAAGCTATACAAGGAGAGAACTAGGAAATGGCATGATAAGCTAATAAGACCAAAACACCTATAACCAGGAATGAAGGTATTGTTATTCAACTCTAGGTTGAGGCTCTTTCCAAGGAAGCTGAAATCAAGATGGACGAGCCCATTTATAATCACAAAAATATACCCCCACGGAAGTGTGGATATCACTTCATCGGCTGGGACAATTAAGGTAAATGGGAACCGCTAAAACCTTACTTAGATGGATCTGAATTGAAAGAGAAAGAGAGCTTGTTATTGTATTAAGGGATTAAAAAAAATGGATCTCCCTTTTTAAAAAAAGAATTTGAAAATGAAAAGAGTGAAATTAATATATAAAGGGATGATGAAAAATATCTCTCCCAAGCCAAACAAGTGAACATTTAGGATGAAGAAAAATATCTCTCATAACATATTAATATATCCTTGTGAATCATAAGATGGAGCACACATGGCACAACACTCAAAAGACTTACCAATTGCATCATTAAGGTTATGAATTTCCGAATCACCTCCCCATATTTAAACATTAAGCATGATATTTTGAATTGAAATCAAGAAAGGCAGACGCATGAACTCGATTAGAGGGGTAGTAGAACTTGGAGACATGAAGTAATTTGGATTAGAGCATGCTTGACATCTAAATTCATGATACATGAGTGTAACGCATTGAATCCTTAGACAAGGACAAATTAAAAATTTCACATTTATTGAGCTTACTCGAGGATGAGCAAGAATTTAAGTGTGGGGGTGTGATATAGTCAGAATTTGTAGCAAAAATCTAGTCTTTAAATAGTCATATCACTATATGTTTCCCTATACTTTGAGTAGAAATTGATGTCTTTTCAAGAAAATGAAGAAAATAAATTGCAAGGGCTGATTTATCAAATTCTGGACAAAAATTACCGCAGCGTGCTCCAGCACGCAGCAGTGCGCCATGGCGTCCCCTTAAAATTGCCTGACATAGAAGTACAACTACAGACCTGGATCACGACCGCTATAGTGCGCCATGGCTCGCCATAGCGCACCAGTGTTAGATTGATAAGGATAAATTAAAACCTTATAAACGAGTAATTGAATAGTAAAAAACGCAAGTGGCACGCCGCCGCGCGCCACGGCGCGCCGCAGCCCGCCACAGCATTATTTCACGTTAATTATTGAAACCTTATAAACGAGTAATTGAACAGTAAAATCGCAAGTAGCACGCCGCAGCGTGCCACGGCGATCGATCGCGTGCTACAGCGTCATTCCTCATTGAATATTAAACCTTATACAAATAAGTAATTGAATACTGATCTTGCAAGATGCCCGCTGTAGCGCACCGCAGCGGGTGAATTTTCATTTTATAAAACTTTAGTTAAAACTAATTGAACAGTGATCTTGCAAGTTTTTCGCTGTAGCGTGACAAAGCGGGTAAATTTTCATTTTATAAAACTATAGTTAAAACTAATTGAACAGTGATCCTGCAAATTGTCCACTGTAGCACGTCGCAGTGCACCTCAGCGTACGCTGTAGTGACCGAACAAAAAATTACTAACTATTGTGCAGGAAATACATTTGGAGCTTTGCGGCCGCGGCACGCCGCAACGAAAAAGGAATAAAAACGCAATTTCCATAGTGCGCCGTAGTGGAACAGTAATTGGAACGTCATTGCCATAGTGCGTCGCAGCACGCCACAGCGCACCCTAACGCGCCGCTGCGTACCACAGCGCGCTACTACAGATGGCCTAGAATTTTTCAGAAAATAGCAATTAAGAGGCTTGGGGAAGGCCACAAAAATGTGACCTTTGGTCTCCCCCAGCCTCTTAAGAACTGATATATTGAATCCCTAATGAATCCCAACAATTTAAACAGATAAAAATATCAAAAGGGATTGGAAATTAAAACAAGGAAGAGGAAAGGTCACACATTAAAAGCTTTGAGGCTGATTGCACCTCTATTTAAGGGCCAATCTCAGACCTTGAGGGGGTTCCAACTTTTGCCACTCAAGACGTAAAGGAAAAGGTAGCAGGAAGAGAAGAAGGAGAACTCTCCAAGTGGAAGAGAGGACCAAGAATAGGGATGAAGAAAAGATAGCAATGAACGAAGGGTGGAGCATCAAGAGGACAATGCAGGAAAGTAAAGAGAATCCCAGAATTTCTCTGGGTAATTCCTTGTATTCTCCTAAACTCCCTTGATTAATTTCTTGTCGTGAACTGATGGCGACGTTCACTTTTTCTTGCATGTATGTTCTTTCTTGCTTAGTAATGGTAGGCTAAAAACCCCTTGGAGAGGGTTGAGATGTAGTTGTAGAAATATGTAAGAGAAATATTAGTTGTATGATGCCTTTATTTGAATGTAATGAGAAATTATTTGTGTGTTAATTTTTATTATTGAATGAATGCTTGGATAAACTGAATGCTTAGTTATTTTAAATCAAAAGAGGTTGTGTTCCAATGCTCATCAATTAGGTAAGAGTAAGGAAAGAAGTGCGAGTCGAGATGAGAATTACGTGACAGAATTCTCAAGGCTCACTTGCACCCACCCTTAATAGCTCTCCAAAAGATTGAAACTTGAGAACTAAGCTCCTCATTTACCTTGCTCTACTGCTCAACAAAGTTGAAGGGATGAAAGGACATTGGGAACTTCATGGATTATGTGACAAAATCCATTAACCCAATGCATTCTCTCATCTAGCGAAACTGCGTTTGAAGCGCATGCGCATGATAAATTGAATCTTGCTTGTGAGATAATTATAATTAAAAGATGTTTTTGATAACTTAGATGCAGGAGATCAAAAATCTAACTAATTAATCAATATCTCATAAGAGTTTATGTGCAGTGATGAACCCAAAAGGAGTTCTCTTTGTGCACTAAACTTGAACCCAATATAATTAGAGGATACTTCATTTCCAATAGTGTTCACTTGATTAAACAAAGCAATTACATTGCACATCTATATTTGAACAATGAAGTCATATAACTAACCCTTACATATATTACAATAAAATATCTACTCTCTCCTTTTTAATCCAATAGTATCTTAACTTAAGTCTCGTGTATTGCTAATTAGGAACCACCAAAAATCAACCAAAATTGTTTTCTAAATATTAGTGAAAGAAAATACAACTCAGTATTAAAACAACTGTTCCCTGAGGTTTAATAAATCTTGGAAACTAAACTTTCCACTTATTACCTTAGACCACGTACACTTGCGTGCAAACGCAGATGCGTATTTCCATCTGTCAATGGACCATCATAATTTAAAGTACCTCTTCACTCAGCGTGAGCTCAATTATGGTCAGCAAAGAAGGCTCAAGCTAATAAGAGATTATGATTTGAGTATCCAATATCACCTCGGAAAAGCCAATGTTGTGGATTATGCGCTCAGTCGTCATGCCACACTTTCATCCATAATAGCATCAAGTTCTTTAGAAGAAGAATTTAGAAAGCTCAATATCAAGCCAGTATGTGGTGCCTTGTTAAGTGAGCTAATATCCATGAGTGCCATTGAACCAACATTTCATCGCGAAGTCTCCATCTCCCAAACAAAGAATGAAGAGTATCTACAATTTAAAATGGAATCAAAAGTGGTCGCCGATTCAACCTGTAGCTACGAGGAAATGTAATTTACCAAGAAGATCATCTATGGATTCCTGAATCCATACACTAGAGATTTTGGTGGAAGGCCATAATTCTGGTTATCAAGTGCATCATGGAAGTACTAAGATGTACCAAGATTTGAAGAAATCATTCTGGTGGCCTGGAATGAAGAAAAGCATAGCCAAATTGGTTGCAAAGTGTCATGCATGCATTCTAGTTAAAGCAGAACATCAGAAGCCTAAAGGACTTCTCCATCCTCTGGCAATTCCTGAATGGAAGTAGTTTGATATTTCTATAGTTTTTGTTTTGGGTTTGCCAAAATCTAGATCTGGTTCCATTTCAAATTGGGTCATTGTCGATCAACTGACTAAATCAGCACATTTTATTCCTATACATCAAATCAATTCCATAGAGAAATTGGTGAAGATGTATATCAAGAAAATCATTAGATTCCATGGAATTCCAAGGTCTATCTTATCTGATGAAGATAGATGTTTCACTTCTAAATTCTGGCAAGTAGTGCATCAAGACTTGGGAACTACCCTAGCCATGAGCATCGCTTTCCACCCTTAGACAGACGGTCATACTAAAAGAGTCATCTAAATCATAGAAGATCTTCTTCATCTCTGTATTTTAGATTTCGGAGGTTTCTAGGAAGATCATATTATGTTGGTGGGATTTTCAAATAATAACAGTTCCCAGGCAAGTTTCTGCATGGCTCCGTATGAAACCTTGTATGATAGAAGATGTAGTACTCCCTTAGTATGGTCTGAAATTGACAGCATTCAGTTATATGGCTCAGAATTAGTTGAAGAAACTTTTTGGACCCTTAAGTAGAGGTAAAATGGTCATTTTATCAAAATTTAGGTTAAGTATTCTTAACCCTTAAAATATTTTTTAAATCATTAAAAATAGTAATAAAATTGATTTAGGATCAATTTAAGTCTTAAACTCATAAATTATGTGAATTGTTGAAAATTTAATTTAAAGTTTATAAAACTCATAAGTAAAATTCATTATATCTCAACTTAGTTAAAACTCCTCTATAAATCAGCAAATGATGGTAAATTATAATAAATTCCATCAACTCTTAAGATCCCTTAAGTCCTTTATGAGGAGCTTATTAGGATTTACACTTCACCTTAGGATCTTTTCCTTAAGTTAGGAATATATGCTAGGATAGATTTCATTTATTGAATAAAGTGGGTTATTCAATGAATAGATCCTTGGTTTTATTAGTTTCTAGATTTTTATACTTTAAATTTTGATTATTTAATCTTTCAACTTTAGATTAGGAGAATCATTCTATTAAGCTTGAATGTGCTTAATTGAATTTGCCTTGATTATTAGTTCACATTTAGACTTAAACCATAACCCTTAAGACTTATCCTTTGGATTATGTGCTTGAACCCAAATTTGTGATTCATAATCCATAAATTTAGTAGAACTTGATTAGTTCATAGTCAGAACATCTAAATTCATCAATTAGGATGTGATGATTCTCTTCTTAACTTATAGTCAATTCTAATTGAGCTAAATTAGGACGTAACTAGTCCTAATTGCTTTTAACTTATAAGGTCATGCTTCTAAGTTACACTCGATAGTAGGAATTGGAGATCTTGAACTTGTGTAACTTAAAATAGTTAAAATTGTTTAATAGATAAGAACTGATGTCACCATGTGTAGTAGAGTCCCTTGCTCACTATTATTTTACTTGTTGCTTTCACATTACTTGTATTTTGTACCTTATTCCTTGAATATGTCATACAAGATAATGTTGTTGCATGGAATGAAAACATAGAATATGCAGGATAACATTTGCATTAGGTTCAGTTACTTGTTGATCTGGTGCATTTTACCCTACTGGACAGGGGTAAGGAGAAATAAAGAGTACTTGGCATTACTCATTGAGGAGTGTTGTGCTAAGTTTGGAACCCGTATAGTCTTGTAGATGAGCTTGACTCCTCAGCTACTTCTGGATGTGTCCACAGAAGTAAAGTAAATAATTAAAATATTTCTGCATGTGTATATTACTGCCTCTCCAGTTCAGTTTCTATTATGTTATTCCGGCCTAGCCTCAAATGATGCTAACAATATTTTGTCGCCTTAGCCTCCACGTTGATGCTAAGAATTCTTTTGATATTAGTAGGCTAGATTAGCCCTCTTCTGATATGGTAGTACTTACATACCTGTTTATTATTTACTGTTACACTTTACTTTAGCTAGCCTTACTTTACCTACTTACTTACTTATAGGATGCTACTTTTTGCTATTGCTTACTATACATATCATAGTTAGATTATTTATTTTTAATCTACATATGTCTTGTGATCATAAGCATATTTAGGATGAGTCTTTTCCTTCAGTATTTTCTTTACTTTACTTATGCTTATATGCCCAACCTTATTACAACTTTGGTGCTGAGGTATGTTCTTATACCTTACATGTTGCTTAATTATAAATGCCTTTATATATAGCTTATTCCTTCGTTTGTATGCTTGTTGCACCCTTACACTTTTCTTATTTTTATAGTCTAAGTAAAATAGTGATATCATAAAATTCATAAAATATTAATAGCCTAAAATATGCTTAGATAATTATTTAACCAGATTTTTATTTTCTTTGGCTCGGGCCCTATCATTGTGAAACCGATAATGGTAGATTCCGAGTTATTCAAGGTAGTTGAGCCTTCTGAAGGTCAAATTCAGGAGGAGGAGTGTGCTGCCGCTGGAGATCCTTAGCTTAGCTTCTCTTTTAGTTTTGTAAGAATGAGAGTTTTATCATTTTCATTAAGAATTATTTAATGTTTGTGATAATTCAGATATTTATGTATGTTCTTTTACTATACTATTTTATTCTGAGCTGCATGTTTACTTTTTACTTGTATTGTGGTAGATTGGATGTAGCATTCTTTACCATCTTTACTACCACACTCTGATGAATGTATGTACTTAGTAAGTGATTCCACTGTATTATTCAAGGCACATCCTTCCCTTATTAGTGGATTGAGAATTACACCTTAATCTAATGATAAGCAAGGGATTTGCTAAAAGTGGTACACCACTCCTTGGCCTTGATTGTTAGCAGTTAAGGGGTGGGGTGCCACACCATACGGCTCATAATAGTTCAGTGATAGTTCAGTTGATATTAGTAATATACCGTGTTGTGGCATATTCGAATGCATGATTCTAGTGGCATATAGTACAGTTTAGATGTTTTTATATCAGTTTCAGAGCATACTCAGTTTTTATTCATTTTCAGCTTTCAGTGTACAACAACTTGCATAATTCAGTTTTATGCAGTTTGAGCTATCCAGCTATCTTTTCAATTTTTCTACAGCTTGTTTACTTTATTATTTAATTGCACCTATTTTAAAACTATTGAGCTTAGCTCAATGTGTTAGACATCTTGTCTAACACGTGGTACTTTTGGGATCTAGCAATTTGCTAGATCTAGAGTAGTTGGTTGAGCCAGGTCAGGAGGACTCTCAGGAGATCCAGGAGGGGTATGTGAAATAATGAATCCATAATTTATATCATAATAAAAGAAAATCTCATACAAATCCTTATTAGAAACATCCCACCTTGATCAAATTCTGCTTATTTTAGGTAAAATGTGAGCTCAATAATTTCTGGGAGAAATCTGGAGTATTTCTGCAATTTCTAGGAGCAAACCGCTGCAGTGCGCCACAGCACGCTTTGGCTACTGGCAAGCAGAAAGCACTAACCTAAGGGGATTTTTGAATTCTGGAGAGATTCCGCTACCGCGCGCCCTAGCGCGCTACAGTGGATATGTTTTGAAACTTGAACCGCTACAGCGTGCCGCGGTATGTAAGTTTTTAAACTTGAACCGCTACAATGTGTCGTAGTGGGTATGTTTTCGAACTTGAACCGCTACAGCGGGTAAGTTTTTGAACTTGAACCACTACATCGCACCATAGCGGGTAAGTTTTCGAACTTGAACCGCTACAGCGCGCCACAACAGGTAAGTTTTCTAACTTGAACTGCTATTGCACACCGTAGCAAGAAATTTTGAACTTGAATGGCTACAACGCGCTGTAGCCGGTAAGTTTTCAAACTTGACCTGCTACAGCGCACTACAGTAGGTAAATGTTTCAACTTGAACTGCTACATTACGCCGTAGCGGGTAAGTTTTCGAACTTGAACCGCTACAGCACGCCACAGCGCGCTACCGTGAATCGAGTTTGAAAGACAAAAAATGCTACAGCGTGCTACCATGGATGGAGTTACGAACTTAAGCCACTACAGCGCGCCATAGCGCACTGCAGCGCGCTACAGCAGGCGCCGAATTTTTGTCTTCTCAAGACAATAATTGCGGCTGAGACAAAATGCCCAGCCTACTCTTATCTCTCAGCTGCTATGTCTTCTGCAGTAGAATAAGTTTTAAGAGAAAAAGAAAGTCTTTGAAAGGATTATGAGATTTTAAAATGGAAATGGAGATGTCATTTCATGCCTCAAGTGGGCTAAGCACTCATGACAGTAGAAATATGGAGGGAAAGAGGTAGAATTTGAATGCAAGAGAGGAGATTGACTCTTCTATAAATGCAGCTTCTTGTTACAAGAGAAGGGTTCCCAATTTTCACTCAAAAATTCTAGCTTTTTTAGAAGGTTGCATAGAAGAGGAAGGAGATCTCTCCAAGGGAAGTTGAATAGACTATTGCTAGAGGAGAATGAAGTCAAGCTGCACTTGGGAACTAAGGGAATGGAAGAGAGGAAGAAGAGGAGAGTTCCAAAGAACTCCATTGGGGGCTGTTCCTAGTGAACACTAATTCTTTCTTTCGATTTCTTTTTAGTGGATCATGAAAGGGTCTTCATCCTTGTATATTTTTTTTCTTATCTCAGCTGTAATGGAAGGCTAGACCCCCTTGGGGAGGGTTGGGCTGAATCCATTGTCATATATAATGGACTTAATGAATGTTAGAGAACTTCTTCAAGCATTGAAATAAAATTTGTGTTGAATGACTTAATGAGATCACTAACAAATAATGTTGTGGACTAAATGAAAAATATGCTAAGTAATTATAACTATAAATATTAACACCTAAATTAATGTCTTGTGCTCCATAGCCTATTTCTTAGTTTAGAGCTGAACATGCATGCATTGGTGCTTAAAACTATGTGAGAAGCTCTGGAGCCTGATTGCACCACGCTCTAATCTCAACAAAGAAGTTGAAGCGTGTGAGCTAAGACCCACTAACAGAGCTCCATTGCTCAACATACGTGAAAGGAGGAAGAGGATTTATTAAGAGCTCATGGGTGATGTGACATAGTCCATGGAGCCCAACGAAACCACTTCTTTATCTGAACTGCGCATGATGCGCGTGATGCTCGTTAATGGAATCAATGCTCATGAGATTGCCTAACTAAAATTAGTATTTTGGCAACCTAAATGTAGGAAAACTGAGATGCCCTAATTGCAATCTCATGAGGATCTTTGTGCTGACATCGAACCCTAGTGTGGGGCCCGTACTCTTCACAGCCAAGCTAATACTGATATTAGAATAAACACGGGGAGTATGGTACTCCAACTATGGCAAATCTCCAACTCAAGTAGAGTTAGGTAAGACCCAACTCACCTTAAGCCAAGGAATTGTCACCTAGAATTGTAAACATACAACAATATATCAAAGTGGAAGCAAGTAACAGTATAGTATAACATTCACATCACAGCATAGTATAAAAGAGTAAAAGAAATAATAACTCAACTTAAGTGCAGAAAGTAAATACATCCAAAATTTAATTTTTACAAACTGAATTAAAAGAAAGAAAAGATTTCTCAAACTCACTGCAGAAAAAGGAAAAGAAAATCTAACTAATTGGCAGTAGGAAGATCCTCCTCCTGCACTGGCTCCTCTTCTGGAGAACCACCAACAAACAGCTCCAAATCTGACATTTGTCAGTATCACAAATGCCAGGGACCCAGCCAACAAAAGAAAAATATTACAGTTAGACAAATTGTCTAAGTACATTTTAAGTTATTTAAGTGTAATGAATATTTAAAGATATCACATTTAATTAGCTTAAACATGCAAGCAATATAGGGTGCATCAAGCTATAAGGAGAAGGATAGCTATAACTATTCATTTATAATTGAGCAACAAGTATGCATAAGAATATGAAACTAAGCAAGGTGAGGCTAAAGAGCAAAAATAACTACAAGTACTGAAATAAATTGATCCTAACATGCTTATGATCACATGAAGACATGCTAATTTTATAAAAGTAAACTATGCTAAAAAGTGCTGATATGAATGTATGAAACTAGCATCCTAAACATGCCAATATCTAATACTACTCAATAGAAACATATATACAAGCATACAGATTTAATATATAAAAGGCCACTGAAGCATGTGGCAAAAACAAGCTAAGAACATGAATGAGCTAACAAATAGAGCCACTGAAGCGTGTGGCAAAGCAATTGAAAACACAGAAATGTAAGGCCACTGAAGCATGTAGCAAAGTAAAACAAAGCACTGAAACTAAACTGAAGTAAGAGTAAGCTTAAGACATAGTACTGCCATAATAGAAATAGGCCATACAGGGCCTCTGAACAGAAAGTTCAACATGTGTTCATCCTAGGCATTATCAGAGCTAGGTTCAGGTTGAACTTTATAGAATGAGACATGTATCCATCCTAGCTAAACACTGGGCTAGGTTCGAGTCTATTCTATAATAAAATTTGAACCAAGGAGGCAGACTAAGCTAGGACATACCCTACTAGACTGAATGTACTAAAAGAAATGAATGAATTTTATGCTTTACAAATACTAACTTAGGATATATCTTCCATATCCTAAATTCACCTATTATGCTCAAGGAACAGTGCTCAATATTCAAGGTATGTAGAGCAATTAAAGTCAAAGTAAGCAAGAGACTCAACTAGACTTATGTGATATCTGTTATTATCTAAATTATCCAAAACTAACTATTCTGAGAAGATATAAGTTTAGGATCTCCAATATCCAACTATCGAGTGTCATCTCAGATTCCCAAACTTAATGTTAACATTAAGGCTTAATAAGTATTAATTCATAATCAAATGACAACTATGAAGGTTGAAGTAAATGAATCAATGACCTAATTATTTTTATTATACTCACTTAACCCAAATCTTGATTTAGAAATTCAAGATTTAAGGATTCTGGATCCAAACCTCACATTGGGGTTCAAATCCTAAATCTAAGGTTTAAATCTACTAGGTTCTATGGTTCAGACTCAACCATAATTTAAAGATAAGGAATTTTATAAGTTGTAGGATTAGTGGCTAAGATCTTAATGAAAGGTTATTCTAATATTATAAGATAAAATAATTAATTAAGGACTAGGAATCTTGGATCTATATACAATCTTTAAGATAATTACATTATTTTATAGATTGTATCAATCCTACACCCACAAGAAAGTTTCAAAAGGATTAAATAATTAATCACTTAAGAAATTCAAAAGAAGATGATTCAATTCAATTAGATGATCTAAAGTCTAAGATCTAAGATCTAAGGGTTGATTACTTTAGATCTAAGTTAAAAATCAGACTTAGGATTTTACAAGAATATTTACTTAAAACTTATAACTTATGAGTCAACTTAATAAAGAAATTAAACTAAAGATTTAGTATTAAAGCTATTTAGGTTTGCTCTTTTAAGGAAGGATGGTTTTAAGAATACTTAGAGGTCTTAAAATCTTGAATATAACTTTTAAGATTTTTTTACTTAACTCAATATTATTAACATGAGATTTTAGAAAAATGTTAATTAATTAATTAGAGAAACTTCACTAGAATTTCTAGGCTTAAGGGGTGCTTAAACTTATTTTGGCCAAAATGACCAAAATACCCCTCTTAAGGCTAAAATTGGAAAATTAGGGTTTTATCAATTAAATTGATTCAAGTCTATTTTAATGAACTTCATATTGATTAGTGAAGTGGATAAAACACTTAACTTAATATTTGATAGCATTAATAGCTTAATAATCACTAATCATATTTTAAGGCCAATTAAGGTGATTAAGAGGATTAAGGCTTACTTGGATGATCCAAATACATTTATAGGCTTTACAATTCTTAATAAAGCATTATGAACTAGATTCATTAAAATCAGAGACTAACCTAAAGCTTAATTTACTAATCTCATTTTAGGGTAATTAAGGAGTGATTAACAAATTAAAGATCTTAAATTACTTTTAATATTATATATAGGTTCTCTATAGTCTCATGAGCAATCAAAGACCTTAATTAATATTTTTGGATATTAAATAAATTTATTATGATTTAAATAAAAATAGAGAAATATATGGCAATTATTTTGAATATAACCATTAGATCCTTTTTATTATTTTATATTATTATTCCTTGATTTTTCTGATTAAAATGGTATATTGGATCATATCATTTGGATAAGTATAGCCAAAGTTATATAAATAATTTATTCTGTATTTTTATTTAAATCAAATCATAGGTTTTGATTTACTGAATTAATTTCCTTAAGGAAATTAATTTAGTAAATCGTTATTTTCGCTGTCGACCCAAAAGCAAGACATGCGGGTCGCAGTCTGACCCGACCTGGCACTGTGTGTCTTCCACGCAATGATACCCGATAGAGGGGAGAATTAGGGTTAGCTTCCGTCCATCAATTCACCGTGCACAGACCACGCCACGTCTGAATTTCGATGGCTACACCTTCAGGAGTATGAGGCGCATTGATTGAGATAAGAACCCCATCTGTGATGCGCCGGATCATCGGGGTGCCACTCGACCAAGACGTCTTCTATGGCGCATATGAGGAAAGTGAATTCTCCTTACAGCGTCAACGACACGAGCTAAGGTCTAACTCTACATGTTCGGGGTTCAATGAGGAAACCTTGGGACTACTTGCTTGGTCCAGAGGGTGAGTGCATTACTGAAGTGCTACTCGCAACATTTCACAGACGCGGACCGCAACTGAGTAGATCGATTTCAATCGTATTGATCGACTTGATCAAGCTTAAGGCCTGCTACAGGTCAACAAATATTGGTCGAGGGGTTCGAATCAGCCATATAAGGTGCTAAAAACCTAATAAGGGCCATAGCTATATGACTCAGAGGCCGGCCGTCCGTACACCATCAAATGATTTTCCATCCATCTGGTCCACTGCCAGTCGTCACCAAAACAGTCGCCGCTCTTAGGGATGATTAGATGAGGTCCTATGACAGCATCTAAGCCTCAATTGAAAGTGAGTCGAGCTAAAACTAGCTCGACAGAGGAATGGGTTAACGGCTGTACTTGAGGACTGAAGATTGCAAAGGCAATAGAGACGAGTTGAACAACTCAGAATACTTTACATGATCGCAGTAGCTTAGTAAGGGAGCCTGAACTCTAGACCTCACCCTCTATCAGCAGTATGTAGTAGGTTCAGTCGCTGGGGAGCTCAAACTGCAAGAGGACGTAGACAAGGAAGGAGAAGGTAGAGAGCCTTTCCATAGAGAGCAAATGGATTCTCTGTGGAAGTCATGGGATATATACAGCCCGAGCAGCAGAATGGGAGCTTCGAGCTAACCACCCATGGCCTACCCAAGGAGAATTAGGCATCGGGCCATGACCCGTGAGGGGTAGACCCGGGACTTCATTCCCCTAGCCATTGCGATTTGGGAGGGAGTGGGAGACAGGATCTCCCATGTACTGCCACGGTAGTAGGAGTGGGCGAGCTGTCGGTGCCTCACATGGGAATCGGGGATGAAGCTGAACAGCGACTGGTGGGGGCGTAGCTGTTCGATGGATCGTTAGTTGGGACGGAGCGGTTCAAATACTTGGACCAGTAACGACCGATCGAGAAGGCAGATCGTCTGTTGGATTGGATTGAAGTTATCCAACGATCGATCTACGCTACTTAAGACGGAGCGCGGTATGCCGTCGGATTAGGATGCCAGACAAGCGGCTAGGATTTGATCATGGCGCGGGGTAAATCCAGTCGTTGGATGGTACGCACTATGATGGGTGCTAACGCATCAATTGGCGCAATTTTATGCGCTGCTGTCGGGACCCCGCAGCGGATCCGTCCCGACAGCGAATCCCGAATATATATATATATATATATATATATATATATATATATATTTAATTTAATTAGCATTAATTCAATTAATAATTATCTTAAATTCTAGCTGATTTTTAAATCCACTTTAGGATCAAATGAGCTCCAAAAATTCCCAAAAATTAAGTCTTAGCTAAATATAACATGAGGAATTCAAAAGTGAAGTCAAATTTTAATTTGGAGTTCAATTTAATTTAGGTATTTTTTTAGGGCTCAAAAATAATCAAAAATATCAAAATTCTCAATTTAGCTTCGATTGATTTCAAATTTTTAGGGTTAGGTTTAAATGAACCATTGAGTCTAATAGAATCAAAATTAGAACTTAGTTTGGCCTAATTAATCTTAATTTAGCTATGGTAATAACTAGGGTTGTTACAAACTCCCCTACTTAAGAACAATATCGTCCTCGACATCACTCAAGTGAAGACAGTACTACAATAATTACAAATTTAAATGAAACAGATATGAAAGAAAAGAATAGTACCTGTACTTTCAAAGAGATGTGGATATTTATTGCGCATATCCACTACTTTTTCCCAAGTAGATTCTTCTAACGATCGATTCTTCCATTGAACTTTGACCATTATAATTGAATAATTTCTCAGCTGCTTCTCATCACGAGCTAAGACTTTGATTGGTTCTTCGGCATAAGAAAGATCAGGCTGGATTTCTATTGCCAGAAGCTGAACAAGATAAGAAGGGTTTTTGAGACATCTTCTTAATGATGACACATGGAACACATTGTGAACAGCTGCAAAGTCATCAGGAAGATTCAATCTGTAGGCAGATGATCCTAGTTTGGCCA
This sequence comes from Gastrodia elata, assembly GCA_016760335.1. Taxonomy (NCBI): domain Eukaryota; kingdom Viridiplantae; phylum Streptophyta; class Magnoliopsida; order Asparagales; family Orchidaceae; genus Gastrodia; species Gastrodia elata. The sequence continues at coordinate 45,043,575 of CM028675.1, read as the reverse complement.
AAATCTCAAAAGGTCCAACATAATGGGGACTAAGTTTTCCTGCTACACCAAATCTGTAGACACCCTTCATTGGATTGAATTTCAAATAGGTAGAATCTCCAACATTTAATTCTAAGAGACGATGATGAGCATCATGTTACTTGCTCTGGCGATCTTGAGCTGAACGAATTCTCTGCTGAATTGAGTGAATCTTCTTGTTAGTTTCTTCAACTAACTCAGAACCAAAAAGTTGAACGCTTCATGTTTCTGACCAAGCTAGTGCAGTACTGCATTTTCTATAATACAAGGCCTCATAGAGGGCCATTTTAATGTTGGCCTGATAATTGTTATTGTTGGCAAACTGCACTAACAAATATGATCTTCCCATGAATCAGCAAAATCAAGAACACAAAGATTAAGCAATCCTCCAGAACTTGATTCACTCTTTCAATTTGACCATCCATTTGATGATGAAAAGCTTTACTCATAGCTAGAGTAGTACCCAGATCTTGACGCATAGCCTGCCAAAACTTAGGAGTAAATCTATTATCTCTGTCGGATACGATTGATTTCAGAATACCGTGCAGCCTGACAATTTTTTGGATATCAAGCTTTGCTAGCTTTTCCATAGAATCAGTCTGGCGAATAGGAAGAAAGTGCACTGATTTAGTTAAATGGTCTACTATAACCCAGATTGCATCGGCACCAGATTTTGCGCTAGGCAATCCCATGATAAAATCCATAGATATATCAAACAATTTCTATTCAGGAATTTCTAATGGATGCAGAAGACCACTCAGTCTTTGGTGCTCAACTTTACCAAATTGTAGGCATGACACTTAGCCATAAAATTGGCTACATCCTTCGTCATACCGGGCCACCAAAATGATTGCATTAGATCCTAGTACATCTTAGTACTGCTTGGGTGAATATGATACCCAGAACTGTGGCCTTCAATCAAAACTTCATGATGCATAGATTTAGAAATCCATAAACAATTTCATTAATAAATTATGCCATTATGCATTTGCAACTCATGACGATGACCACCTTCAATATCTGCTTTGCATTTTAGATAATCATCATCCTTAGTTTGCGAGATATAGAAATCTCTATGAAATGTTAGTTCCACATTGATATTTGCTAGAACAGAACCCAATACATCACCATGGACTGGTGAAATCTCTAACTTACGAAATTCTTTTTCTAAGGAGCTGGAGGCAATCATGAAAGATAAAGTAGCATGACGGCTAAGAGCTTCAGCCACTACATTTGCTTTTCCTGGATGATACTGAATGCTCAGGCCATAATCACTGATAAGCTCTAACCATCTTCTCTGATGGTAGTTCAGTTCTCTTTGAGTGAAGATATATTTTAAGCTTTGATGATCAGTGAAGATTGAACACTGACCATCTAATTAGAGTTGCCAAATTTTTAGAGCAAAAATTATAGCAGCAAATTCAAGATCATGAACTGGATAATTCTTCTCATGGGGTTTTAACTGACAAGAGGCATAAGCGATTACTTTACCCTCTTGCATTAATAGACAAATTAGACCAATTCCAGAGGCATCGATGTACAGTTGATAGCTCAGACCTTCCTTGGGCAAAACAAGTACTAGAGCGGTAGAGAGTGTGTCCTTCATGGTTTGAAATGCTTCCTTGCATTCAGGACTCCAAATGAATGGAATGGCTTTCTGAGTTAACTTAGTCAAAGGCAAGGCGATCTGTGAAAAGCCATTAGCGAACTTCCTGTAATATCCAGCTAATCCTAAGAAACTTCTGATATCAGTGACAAACTTAGGCTGAACCCAGTCCTGAATAGTGCTTACTTTGTTTTGACCTACACGAATAACCTAGGCATCGACTACAAGTCCCAGGAATACAATGGACTTAAGAAAAAATTTGCATTTGGATAACTTGGCATACAGTTGATGTTTACGTGGAGATTCTAATACTGACCTAAGATAATCTTCATGATCCTTTAAGGTTCGAGAATAGATGAGAATATCCTAAATAAAGATGATTACAAATTTGTCTAAATATGGCTTAAGAACTCGCTGCATCAAATCCATAAAGATTGATAATGCATTGGTGAGTCCGAAAGACATCACTAAGAATTCAAAATGACCATAGCGAGTATGGAAAGTGGTTTTTCCTACATCATCTTCTTTTACTCGCAATTGATGATATCCAGACCTAAAGTTAATCTTAGAGAATATGACAGCTCCAAACAATTGGTCGAACAAATCATCAATTCTAGGCAATGGGTATTTATTCTTTATAGTGACTTTATTTAGTTCATGATAGTCTATGCACATTCGCATAGATCCATCCTTCTTCTTTACAAATAGAATGGGCGCTCCCCAAGGAGACATACTTGGCCTAATAAAGCCTTTATTCAAGAGCTCTTGTAACTATTAATTGAGTTCTTGAAGTTCTTTAGGCACCATTCTGTACGGTGCTTTAGATATAGGCTAGGTACAAGGAATTAATTCAATAGAGAACTCTACTTCTCTGCGAGGAGGTACACCAGGAAAATTTTCTGGGAATACATCGGTGAATTCCTTAACTACTTTGCAATCAGAGAAAAGCATTACAACCCTTACTGATCAATTATTCAGCTTTAATAGCATTGATTAAGGATAGTTGTATACTGACCTTTCCTATAAAAGTTTCAGACTTGCCCTGGGAATGAAGAGTGACTTTCTTCTTAAGGCAGTTTATCACGGCATCATTATCACTAAGCTAGTTTATCCCAAAGATAATATTAAAGTTTTCTAATGGCAGGATGATTAATTTGGAATCAAACTCCTGACCATTTAATGGAATTTTGACATTATAGAACTTATGAGCACTGAGTTGGGCTCCAGATGGAAGTCCAACACTTAATGATTTTGCCAAATTGTATGGGTGTGGCTTAAGGATGTTGGCAAAACATTCAGAAATAAACAAGTGACTAGCACCAGTGTCAAATAACACATTGCATGGCTGGTCATTAAAATATAGTGTGCCTAATTTATTCATACAAATCGTATTAACAAATTGTAATAATTAAGATACAGAAATGCAATTTAAAAGGAGAAGTTCAGAAATGTGTACTTGAAACCACATTATTGTCTTCTGTGGATTCTAGAGGTGTTAAAGCATACACTCACGCAGGACCAGCAGGATAGTTGATTACCTGCTTCCTGGGATTATTCTGGGACTTAGGAGCTAAGGGCTGCTCTAAAGCAACTTCAGATGCAGGGGCTGGCATTATTGCCAAACTTGGTCCTCTCCTATTCAGCGGAGTTGCTCTGAATACTTGGTTCTTTTGATACTGCTTAATCTGAACTCCATCAACTATCTCTATGTAGGTGCAATGATAAAACAGATGTCCTGGATGCCCATAAGTGTATCACTTATGACCAAAGTGGTAACACTTGCCATAGGGATGAGGCATATTACAGCCTTGAATTGGTTCAACAGTGGGTGCATCTTCGATTTGGTAGACCTTTGCAGAGTGAGGTCTATGCCTTTTGAAGGCTTCATGTTTGTGGGGAGTTGATTGCATCTTTCGCTTGAGATCTTTTTCTGAGTGATGATGCTCAAGCACCTTAGCTATCTCCACTAGTTCGAAGAAGCTAGTCAGATGAAGTGGCACAATCAGATCTTTTAGTGAATCTCGTAGTCCACTGAGAAAGCGATGGCACTTAGCTGATTCAGAGTGGGTAATCTCTGGACCAAAATGAATCAACCTACGGAATTCTCTTTCGTAGTCAGTGACAGAACAACTTCCCTGAGTTAATCTCAGAATCATGTCTGCTATGATATTTTGTGCAGACGGGGGGATTGAGTTCAGCCTTGAATGCTTCTTCGAATTCATCCCAAGGGATGCCTTCTAGTTCATAATCAACAAATTTTGTATTCCATATATCATCCCACAAGTATTCTGCTTTTGCATGAAACAAATGTGTCATGAGACGGATGGCTTCTGAATTTGGGATCTTCATACTAATTAGATTCTTCTCAACTGCTTTCAGCTGGTCAGTTATATCCATTGGTGATAAGTTTCCACCGAAGGTGGAAGGCCTTAGTATTAAAAAGTTATGGAGAAGACTATCCATAGAGTGATGGGAAGGAAAAGGATGTTGCAAAATGGGAACAGCAGGAGCAGTAGCAACAGCTAGTACTGGACGATCGAACATCATCTTTTGCATTGCTAGTGCTTGTTGAGCCTGATTCTCCAATAAGATTGCCACCATTGCTCACAGATGAGCTACTTTATTGGAAGAACTGCTTGAAGCGATAGTATTCTTGACAGGGGTAGCAACCGGAGGTGATCCAAAATTCAATCTAGATTGACGAATACAAATCTAGATTTCAGGATTATTCTAAGGAAGACAACAATTAAATTTCTAATAAATGCCAAAAATTCTCATTACTCCTGAAATGAGGGATTACATAAGATTTAGAAAAAACCAAAAAATCATAACACTACTAAAATCATTTAATCAAGAGATGACAATTGTCCTAACTAACACTCAGACATCTTTAATGTACTCAGCTCTAAATGCAACACAAAAATCCTCGAAGGTCATTGCCTGATGCTTTTTCTTGCATTTCTGTTTGAGCTTCTTGATGGTATTTTACCACCGGATTCCCACATAGTCTATCATCTGATCTGTTACTATGTCAACCCAAAGGGGCTCTGAAAACTCTATGTGCCTCAGCACTGACTCTACACGGCTCAACCACTCCTGTGCGTAGATAAGAAAGTCAAGCCCTCGCTATGCCACTTGATGTAGAAGTTTGTCCAAGACTAGGGTTCCTTTTGTTGAAACTCCTTTAATCTGCCATTTGCTCTCTTGTCTCCATTTGAAACTATAACTCCAAGCCAACTCGAAGGCATGCAAATAATAGTTCAAGTCAGACTCCTCATGATCCATTTGATCCTAATAGTAGAATGTACTGGTTTTTGTTAATTATAGATAAATAAATTTTTAGGATATGAGTATTTTCATTCTAAATTTTTCAAAGAGTTATTGATAGTACTATGTTATGGATATTATATTTTGATGTTTGTACTTCAGAAGAATGGTCCATTAGGTAGAAAGGAATCATAGATCCTGTTCTGACACCCAATGCTGTTATCTGATACCAACTGTGGGGCCCCGTACCCTTTGCGGCCATGCTAATACTGATATTAGCATAAGTACGGGGAGTACGGTGCTCCAACTATGGCAAATCCCCAACTCAAGTAGAGTCGGGTAAGACCCAACTCGCCTTAAGCCAATGACTTGTCACCTAAAACTATAAACATACATTAATATATCAAAGTAGTGGAAGCAAGAAACAGTGTAGTATAACATTCACATTACATCATAATATAAAAGAGTAAAAGAAACAGTAACTCAACTTAAGTGCAGAAAGTGAATACATCCAGAATTTAATTATTACAGACTAAATTAAAAGAAAGAAAAGATCTCTCAAACTCACTACAAAATAAGGAAAAGAAAATCTAACTAATTGGCAGTAGGAAGATCCTCCTCCTGCAATGGCTCCTCTTCTCCAGAACCACCAACAAATAGCTCCAAATCTAACATTTGTTAGTATCACAAATACCAGTGCCCCATCCAATAAAAGAAAAAGGTTACAGTTAGAAAAATTAGCTAAGTATATTTTAATCTATTTAAGTGTACTGAATATTTAAAAATATCACATTTAATTATTTTAAATATGCAAGCAATATAAGGTGCATCAAGCTACAAGGAGAAGGATAACTATAACTATTCATTTATAACTGAGCAACAAGTATGCATAAAAACCTGAAATTAAGAAACAGATCCTAACATGCTTATGATCACATGAAGACATGCTGGCTTTATAAAAGTAAACTATACTAAAAAGTGCTGAAATGAACATATGAAACTAGCATCCTAAACATGCCAATATATAATACTACTCAATTGAAACATATATACAAGCATGCAGATTTAATATATAAAAGGCCACTGAAGCATGTGGCAAAAATAAGCTAAGTACATGAATGAGCTAACATGTAGAGCCACTGAAGCAAGTGGCAAAGCAACTAAAAACACAGAAACATAAGGCCACTGAAGCATGTGGCAAAAACAAGCTAAGTACATGAATGAGCTAAACATGTAGAGCCACTGAAGCGTGTGGCAAAGCAACTGAAAACACAGAAACGTAAGGCCACTGAAGCATGTGGCAAAGCAAAATAAAGTATTGAAACTGAACTGAAGTAAAAGTAAGCTTAAGACATAGTACTTCCATAATAGAAACAAGCCATACAGGGCCTCTGAATAGAAAGTTCAACTTGTGTCCATCCAATGCATCATCATAGCTAGGTCCCAACTAAACTTTATAGAATGAGATATATATCCATCTCAGTCAAACACTGGGCTAGGTCCAAGTCTATTCTATAACTAGATTAGAACTGAGGAGGCAGACTAAGCTAGGATATACCCTACTGGACTAAATGTATTGAAAGAAATGAGTGAATGTTATGCTTTATAAATACTAACTTAGGATGTATCTTCCATATCCTAAGCTCACCTATTACACTCAAGGAACAAGGCTCCATATTCAAGGTGTACAGAGAAATTAAAGTCAAAGTAAGCAAGAGACTCAACTAGACTTATGTGATATCTATTATTATCTAAATTATCCAAATCTAACTATTCTGAGAAGATACAAATTTAGGATCTCCATTATCCAGTTATCGAGTATAATCTCAGATTTCTGACCTTAATTATAACATTAGAACTTAACAAGTTTTGATTCATAATCAAATGATGACTATGAAGGTTGAAGTAAATGAATCAATGACTTAATTATTGTTATTATACTCACTTAACCCAAATCTTGATTTAGTAATTCAAGATTTAAGGATTCTGGATCCAAGCCTCACATAGGGGTTCAAATCCTAAATCTAAGGTTTAAATATACTAAGGTTCTATGGTTCACACTTAACCATACATTAAGGATAAGGAATCTTATAAGTTTAAGGATTAAAGGCTAAGATCATAATGAAAGGTTATTCTAATATTACAAGATAAAATAATTATTTAAGAACTAAGAATCTAGGATCTATATTCAATCTTTAGGATAACTACATTATTCTATAGATTGAATCAATCCTACACCCATAAGGAAGTTGTAAGAGTATTAAACAATTAATCACTTAAGGAATTCCAAAGAAGATGATTTAATTCAATTAGATAGTCTAGAGTCTAAGATCTAAGATCTAAGATCTAAGGGTTGATCACTTTAGATCTAAGCTTAAAATTAGACTTAAGATTTTACAAGAATATTTACTTAAGACTTGTAGCTTATGAGTCAACTTAATAAAGTAATCAAACTAAAGATTTAGTATTAAAGCTATTTATGTTTGCTCTTTTAAGGAAGGATGGTTTTAAGAATACTTAAGGGTCTTAAGATCATAAATATAACTCTTAAGATTTCTTTACTTAACTCAATATTATTAACAAGAGATTTTAGGAAAATGTTAATGAATTAATTGGAGACACTTCACTGGAATTTCAAGGCTTAACGGGTGCTTAAACCTATTTTGGCCAAAATAATCAAAATACCCCTCTTAAGGCTAAAATTGGAAAATTAGGGTTTGATCAATTAAATTAATTCAAGTCTATTTTAATGAACTTCATATTGATTAGAGAGGTGGATAAAACACTTAACTTGTGATTTGATGGCATTAATAGCTTAATTATCACTAATCATATTTTAAGGCCAATTAAGGTGATTAAGAGGATTAAGGCTTACTAGGATGATCCAAATACATTTATAGGCTCTACTATTCTTAATAAAGCATTAGGAATTAGATTCATCAAAATCAAAGACTAACCCAAGGCTTAATTCACTAATCTCATTTTAGGGTAATTAAGGAGTGATTAACAAAATTAAAGATCTTAAATTACTTTTAAAGGTCTACATAGGTTCTCTATGGTCTCATGAGCAATCAGAGATCTTAATTAATATTTTTGGATATTAAATTAATTTATTATGATTTAAATAAAAACTAAGAAAGATTAGGCAATTATTTTGAATATAATCATTAGATCCTTGATTTTATTTTATATTATTATTCCTTGCATTTTTCTGTTTAAAATATTTGGATAAGTATAGCCAAAGTTATTTAAATACTTTATTCTGCATTTTTATTTAAATCAAATCATAGGTTTTGATTTACTAAATTAATTTACTTAAGGAAATTAATTTAGCAAATCCTTATTTTTGTTGTCGGCCCGGAAGCAAAACACCCAGAACGGGGTCTGACCAGGCCCAGCATTGTGTGTCTTCCACGCGGGGATACCTGGCGGAGGGGAGAATTGAGGTTAGCTTTCGTCGATCAATTCACCATGCACAGACCATGCCACGCTTGGATTTCGATGGATACACCTTCAGGAGTATGAGGCACATCGATTGAAATCCTTGGATATTTCTAGCCCGAGCGGCAGAATGGGAGCTTTGGGCTAACCTCCCATGGCCGACCTAGGATGAATTAGGCATCGGGCCATGACCCGCGAGGGGTAGACCTGGGACTTCATTCCCCTAGCCATTGTGATTTGGGAGGGAGTGAGAGACAGGATCTCCCCCGTACTACCACGGCAGCAGGAGTGGGTGAGCTGTCGGGGCCTCACAAGGGAATCAGGGATGAAGCTGAACAGTGACTGGTGGGGGCGTAGCCGTTCGATAGATCATCAGTTGGGACACAACAGTTTAGATCCTTCAACCAATATTGGCCGATCGGGAAGGCAGATCATCCATTGGATTGGATTAAAGTGATCCAATGATTGATCTGCGCTACTTAAGATGGAGTGCGGTATGCTGTTGATTAGGATGACAGATGAGTGACAATGATTAGATCACAGCGCGGGGTAAATCTAGCCATTGGATGGTTCGCGCTATGATATGTGCTAACACATCAATTGGTGCAATTTTATTCGCCGCTATCGGGACCCCGCAGTGGATCCGCCATGGTCCCGACAGCGAATCCCGAATATATATATATATAATTAGTAATAATTCAATTAATAATTATCTTAAATTCTAATTAATTTTTAAATCCACTTTAGGATCAAATAAGCTCCAAAAATTCTCAAAAATTCACCCTTAACTAATTAAGGCATGAGGAATTCAAAAAGGAAGTCAGAATTTAATTTGGAGATCATTTTAATTTAGGTATTTTTTTAGGGCTCAAAAATAAGCAAAAATACCAAAATTCTCAATTTAGCTTTGATTGATTTCAAACTTCTAGGGTTAGGTTTAAATGACCCATTGAGTCTAATGGAATCAAAATTAGAACTTGGTTTGGCTTAATTAATTTGAATTTAGCTATAGTAACAACTAAGTTTGTTACACCTAGTGTGTTCATTTTATGCACAAGATTTGAACTTGTAAGAATTAGAGGAAAACTCTAAGGAATGCAATGTGCACTTGATTATTTGGCATGACCATACAAAAATGAGAAGTACTTGAGAAGTAATTCAATATGAGTCCCTATCTATTCACATGGAGGAATACCATCTCTCCTCTCTAAATCAAACTGTTTCTTAAATTAGAATTATTGCTTATTAATGGAACCAATTCAAAATTGAAATCATACCATTTAAACATTATTGAATATAAATATAACTTAGTAACAAAACACATTGTTCCCTGAGGATGACAAATCTCAGAACTGACCTTCCAAATTATTACTTCAGACCACGTACATATGTGTGCAAGTGCAGATGTGTATTCTATAATCTATCACCTTAGTGGACCCTCCTTCAGCCTTATCACTTTCACGGAAGCTTCGGGCGCTGACAGCACACACATGGCGGGCCCCACGACCCAAAACAAAGGGACACATGGACCCGCACCCCTCCTCGCGAGTCGGGCTCGACCGAACCTAATCCACGGGCACCTTCCCCTTCGCAACGGGCCCCGACACACATGGCTAGGGTTTTAAGTTTGGGGGGCTTCCCGATGCCGACAGCCTTCAACCCGCATGGAAGATGACGGGGGTTAACGAGACCTAACCAATACTAGTCGAATGATCGGCGTGGATGGCTTGGTTCAGGCGTAGGATAGAAACCTAGTCGAGCTAGGCGTAGACGTGACTATCTTAACGGTATGTACTGTGGTGCAAACCCTAAATTAAGTCAATCAAAACCATTTTCAATTGATCATACTCGACCATGACTTAGTCTAGAGTGTGGAATAAGTATACAGATTGCAATATTATAATTTTGTAAGAGAAATTAGAAGGATTGGCGGTACCTGTGATGTGCGGTCGAGACGAAATTTGGGTTCGAAGCGATTGCTCCGAGCTCTTATTCACACCTGAGGGATTATGCGTTAAGTGCACGGGGGTTCTGAGCTTGTAGGTCCTGAATCAAGGCTCAGCAGAGGCCTCAAGAGAGGGCCTGTCACATGTTGAAGGCGGGTGCGCCATGCGCACTCCTAGGGCTTGCGATTAGGGACGGTGATGCGGGAGCCGTCTGATCTTAGATGAGACGGCTTGGATAGACTGTTTGATCTGACGGAGAATGCCAACGGCGTTGAGGTTTACCAGCGCGTAGTTTTTTTAAATAATAATTAACTTAATTATTTAATTAATTTAATAATTTATTTTCTCACTTCATTAATTAATTTCAAATATTTAAATGACTTCCAAAAATTCTCAAATATTCACCTTTAGCAAATTGAGGGGTGAGGAACACAACGGCGAGATCGGATTTTGGTTTCAATGAGTATTTTATTTTCTCAATTTTTGGGGTTTTTTAATACTATTAAAATATTCGACGACTTCTGATTGCCACCAAAATATCATCCCTACCTATTTTTGGGGCAATGAGCGCAATGCGAAGTCTGATTTTTGATCTCAGGTCAATTTAGATGGGTCAAATTCTAGGGTTTTTGGATTTTTCCAAAATTAGGATTTGATCCATTTTACTCCTAATTTGAACTAGGCCTTGGTGGATGATTCTTATGACTTTAATTAGCACTTAAGATCAAGATTAAGACTTAGGTTAGTCCTAATTAACTTGGGTAATAATTTGGGTTATTACAGTTAGTCCTAATTGACTTGGGTAACAACTTGGGTTGTTACACCCCGCCCCGTCGCTGCGCGCAAAAATAGATAACATAATCAATCGACAGCAGAGCGGTGCGCCACTCGGGAAGGAATATCTCATCTCCCCAAATAGCTGGAAATACAACACATCTGAAGGGTTACTAACTCAACCCCAAAAGAGGGTCGAGAACTAATACTTAAGATAAGAGTAGTATCCTTATCCTAAGTATTAGACAAATACATACATTAGATTTAATATACAACATGAGGAATCCAATATGTATATAAGATAATAACATTTCTAGTATGCTGATCACATCACAATACTAAGTATAAGTAACCTATAAACAGAGTGCGGAAGCTAAGCATACATCTAGAACATTCATCACAGAACTGAAGTAAGCATTCATCTCAGAAAAGAAAAGTAAAAGTGCACCCAATATTATTATAATCTGCTTATGGAATAATACAAAATTAAAGTCTAACTAATAAACTGAAATAAAAATAGCAACCCTATTAGCGACCGTTGTCCAATGTCGCGCTGACGCATGTATGCCCCCGTCAGTTTGGCTGAATATGTGGGGCCCATTGCTGCAACCAATAAGTGAGCGTTGTGTGGCATCCATGCACCCCACCACCACTTTTAATTTATTTAATTAATCTGTTATATATTTAAATACTCAGTTTAATTTATGTTAATACAGAAAGCATTTAATTTACTTAATGTTAATTACAGAAACTTTAGAGGTCCATAACTTTTAAGCCATAAGTTCAAACATAGCAAATATATATCTCATTTTGCTTAGAAAAATGAGAGGAATAATATGGTGGTATTAATTTTTCCTTAGGACACCTAAATAACATAGCGACATTTTAGGATATCCTCTCACTTGCATCAAAACTTCTAACCTTCATAACTTTGTACCTAGTGACCCAGACCTAGCCAATATGGGTCTTAAAGTAATTAGGAGAACATCAGGAATACTTTGATAGTATTAATTTTACCATTTGATCATTAGGCTGCCTAATCACTTTTAGGACCAATCCTAATGACCGCTAAAACCTTAGATTTTGATTTAGCCATATCTTAGTCAATTAAGCTCCAAAATAGAAAATTCAAAGAGCTAGCTAGCTTAGAATTTTAGTGCCAATAGTAAATTGAAATAATATTTAGGTTTTGAATAATAAAAACCCTAAGTTTACCAAAACACCCCTAACCTTAGTTAAGTCATAACTTGGCCAATTGAGATCCAAATTGGGTCTACTCCCAATTTAATTACTCAGTATGATATAAGAAATCTATAGCTACTGAGTTTGCTGGATTTGGATAGCAAATATAAAGGTTAGGTTTTTGACCTCTCTAAGCCTTAGAAAATTCCATAATTGCCCTTAGAATTGAAATTGCCATAACTAATCTAATTGGCCTCATAATTTAGTGTTCTTAGACTCTATCGAATCCCTGAACAGCAACTAATAATAAATTGTACAAATATTTAAATTTTATTATGTGCAAATTACTGAATTGCCCCTTACGTCAAAAACCCTAGTTTGAACTTATATGACCCATTTGTTATCCGAAATGAGTGTACTTACTGTCTATCTTCATGTAAGACAGTAAGGAATCATTTGGTAGTAAGAAATTTCAATTTGAAGCCTTAAATCAAAAATTAGCTTTTTGGATCCTTAAGTAGAGCAAAATAGTCATTTTGCACAAAATTTAGGTTAAGTGTCTTTAACCCTTAAAATATCAATTAAATCATTAAAATTAGAAATAAAACAAATTTATACTCAATTTAAATCATAAAATTTATAATTTGATCACTTGGCTAAAAATCCCCCATAAAGGCTTAAAAATATCTAAGGAAAATGTTCCTTACTTAGCTAAAATGCACCCTTAACCTTCCTTAATTAAATACAAATAGCAAGAGTAAATAAACTCAATCAGCTCTTAGAATTTCTCTAAGTCTTATCATTAGGAATCCTCACTTAACCTTAGGATATGTTCAGAGTTGATCAGAACAAGGTCGGCACCATCCAAGAATGGGTGCAACCTAAATCAGTGACAGAAATTAGAAGCTTCTTAGGTTTGGCTAGTTATTATAGAAGATTCGTGAAAAGCTTTTCTCAAATAGCCTCTCCACTCACCGAATTCACCCAGAAGGTTATACCATCCGAATGGTCGCCAGCTTGAAGCATTCCAACCATTAAAAGATGCGCTTACCTTCGCCCCCGTTATAGTTCTTTCTAAAGAAGGAGTGAACTACCAAGTCTACACCGATGCCTCTGGCATAGGCTTGGGAGCTGTGTTAATACAAGAAGAAAAGTGTAACAACCTTAGGTTGTTACCATACAAAATATAGATTTTCTTAATCAATTTCTAGTATAACTGCCTTTAGAACATTAATTTAAGCCTATTCAGGAGATTTGAAGTCCATTGGACTTCTCTAGGTCAAATCTGCAATTTGATCAATCTAGATGCCTTAATCTAGACCCAAAATAATTTGACATCAAAATTAAAATTTGATTGCATTTTTGGATTCCTCACCTCCAAATTAGCTAAGGGTGAAATTTTGAGGTAATTTGGAATTCATTTGGTCCATAAATCAATTTAAAGTAAATTGGCTCAATTGCACATAAAGGTTCCTATTAAATCATAATTGCAAATTACCTTTATACCTAAATAAATGGCCAGGATCCGCTGTGCAGACTGCGGGCGATCCGCTGCGGAGCCCGGGTCATGCGACAGCGGCATCCCGTGAAATCCGGCCGTTCCGCCTTTTAATCTACGGCCAGGATTCGATCCCGCTGGGCCGCCGATCTGTCGTTGGATCTGTCCCGGGGATCCTACGGCCAGGATCGCTCCCGCGATCGGCCGTTAGGATCTGAGCGATCCCAGCAGTAGCGCCTTTTAATCAATCGATCAGATGGCATCCGCGGGGTCTGGCATTGTGGATCATCGTCTCCGCTAGATTCCCTCGCCCGACAGGAATTTTCCCGTACTGCCAGCTGGCCATCCGGTCTGCCACTCCCCTCTCCAGCTCAGCAAACTGTTGCCGAGCTTCCCCAAATGGTTAAGGGGCCCCAATCGGACCTCGTGGCCCGGCCGAGCTCGAATTGGAAATTTGAAAGCTCGGCCATGGCCCAAACACTCCGACCCGACTCAGCCCAATTCAAGGCTCTGGAAGGTTCACAGCTCTTCCCTGAGGCTATAAATAGCCTCAGCTCTCCTCCATTTGATCCTTGCTGATCAATTGGAGTCGAGCTTCCCTCTCCGCCATTGTCGATTGCTGAAGCTTCCTCCATGCGTTCCCAAGCTCATGTACCGCTGATAGGAGAGTCTCCTGGAGTTCAGGAACTCTCAGAGAGATCTAGGGCAGCTCGGCGAGCCAGGAGGAGGCCTCTTCCCCTTCCGCAAGCTTTCAAACACATCCAGGTATCCCAGTTGCAGGTTCTAAGCTAATAAGGCTCAGACCTTATTCCATTTGACGCGATTTTGTACTTATTGTCGATTCAAACTCATCTATATCGTAATTAGGGTCTAGGTTAGCCCCGATCGATCAAATCGATCGACCGGGTTCAGTTTCTTCTGGATCGCCTCGGTCGAGTAAGGACCCAGCGATCCAGGCCACCCCAGACTAGAGGACTTCAATCCGCCTCACCTCCCTGATGGTGTAGGGATCGAGCCTGGGGTCTGGCATAGCCTCTGTGGGGAGAATTATCTCCCCATAGTCACTCAAATGGCAAAATCCTTGGGTGAGTTCTGGCTGATCCAGACCGCCTCACAAGGGGCTTCGAGTCCCAATCGACGCGTCTGACATCGGTGATGGAGCAATGATCGATTGTTGGCCGAGCCGTGGTTCGGAAGCGCCGGAATTTTGGGAATTAGGGTTTCTTATTCGGCCCTACCCGTCGGGACGGAGGAATGGGGACGATGGCACTGTGCAGGCCGGGTCGACCCACGACCCGCGCGATGCGACAGTGCCGGGTCTCCCGGGCCCCAGTCGACCCGCGCGTTTTCGTATACGGGCCGAGCCGTTTTATTTAAATATAATTAATGGAATTATTTTCCTTAAGGAAAATAATTCAATTAATCAAATCATAGGATTTTGATTAAATAAAAATACAGAATGTATTATTTAAATAACTTCTGATCCACTAGTCCAAATCCTATGATATTATATATGAAAATGATTAGAAAAATCTCAGGAACCTAAATATAAAATAAAATCATGTATCTGATGGTTAGATCCTTAATTATTGCCTAATTACAATGGATCTTAATTAGGGCAGATTAGTAAATTTACTTATCCAAATTGAATGTTTAGGGTGCCATTAGTTAACTTATGATGAATATAATGCATGTGCTAAGTAGAATATTTTTTTGAATTCTGTACTCTTAATTATGCCCTAATTTTGTTAGAACATGATTAGGAAATTTTAGGGTTTACACTTACTAGATCTTAGCAAACTTAGTCTCTGATTACTTGTATAGTTAATTAGAACTTATATGCCAAAAATCATGAAATTTGGAGTCAGAATCCTTCTAGCAGGATTCTGCACAGTGGAGACTTGGGAATTCAATACTGTTTCTTACAATATTTTGCATGGATTTTGGGATTTCTCAGTCATTAACATGGTGGCATGAGCATAAGCATAAACATGAGTTGAGCTCATTCCTTCTGTTGTGACACATGGGTATCAGTGATACAGTATGAGATACGGAATGTCATATACACAGACTGGGGAATTTCAGGGTGCATCTGCATCACCTTATTGACTTCCTAACTATTATGCTTATATTAGACCGTACTACTCATAAACCTTAAGTGATAGTTCTGTGATATACCGTGGTATAGCATACTTGTGAGCATTATTTCAATGGCATATAGTGCAGCTTATAGCATCCTTCTCAGCATTTGACATTCCTTTCACATTGGTTCATGAGTATCAGATATTTTCATTTACTTTCAATATTTAGTTTTGATGCAGTTTTACTTTTCTTAGTTCTTACAGTTCAGTTATTTGATATCCTTACAGCTTTTCCTGCATTTTTACTTTATGTTCTTGCATATTTGTTATGTTTAGTTTAGCTTGTATAGCTAGCTTCGATGTGTTAGACTTCTTGTCTAACACGAGGTACTTTTGGGATCCGGCAATTTGCTAGATCCCGAACAGTTGTTGGAGGCAGGTCAGGAGGACGTCCCAGAGACTTAGGAGGAGAAATTGGAGCTATAGGGGATTGAGCACCTACTCTTACTTTCTAGTTCTTTCCAGTATTCTAGCTAGACTCTTCATATTTCTGCATTTTAATGGTTTGTAATAAACTCTGGTTGTATTTTTACTTTCTTTTCTGAGATGGACATTTACTATTGCTTGAGATGAATGTACTCTGGATGTTTTGCTTTTAGCTTCCGTACTCTGTTATACTGCTATACATAGTATTGTGATATGATCGACGTACTGGAAACGCTGATATATTTTATAACGTACATGGGTTCTTTCTCGCCCCCTTGAACCTTATGTACGTACCAGTCTAATACCTAAGATAAGTATTTCATTCTTATCTTAGATATTGACTCTCGAACCTACTTTTAAGGTTCAAGTCAGTGGCCTCCATTATGGCTCCGTCTCTTTAGCCTATTCGGGAAGATGGGTTTTACTTGTATGGTCCACCGTTCCCGAGTAGCGCACCATTCTGCCGCCGAACCATGAATTATACTTGTCTTTTGCACACGGCGACGGGACAGGGCGTTACAGTTGGTATCAAAGAAGTATTATAATGTGTCAGATAAGGAGCTTGTTCCTATCTACTTTATAACATGTTCTGTGCGATATGACAAGATTCCAATTACTATATGTAGTGCAAAGCAATCATCCAAAAGGTTCATTAAGTTGTCTCAGAAATAGAAAGGGAGATTATGTCTACAATACTGACACCCTAGGAATTAAACACACGTAAAAAGATTAATTACAATGACATCTTAGGATTCGAACAAATTTTGAAAGAAATAAATGAAAGAAATCTTTGGATTCGAACATCATTTCTTGTTATCTTGTTTATATATTTTGATGTATCCATGTATCTTCTCTTATGAGAAAGAACTTAAAAATGAATGAAATTTTCTAAAATTTACATTGTAACTGTAGCTATGAATCTTGGTTCCCCCTCTGCACCCACTCCTATTAAAAAGACAATCCCATCATCAAGTGGACCTGAGGAGTCAAGTCTTATGGCCAATTTAATAAAAGCTTTAATTGACAGCAACACGCAACAGGCACAGGAGACACGATCTCTCATCCTCTCAGTCAAATAACAATCCTCTGGATCTTCTTCTTATGATTCAGGGGACGGAGTCTTACACAACTTCCTTCATTTCCGTACTCCCACATTCAACATGTCATTAAACCCCATGGATACAGTAACCTGGATAAAGTTGGTGGAGAAGAATCTGGCCTTAATTAAATGTCCTAATTCTGAGGCAATCCGTCTAGTGACCTACCTGTTCCAAGAAGAAGCGGAATACTGGTGGGAAAATGAACGAAATGATAGATTCACGGACTTCGAGGTGGAGGACTTTCCATGGGATATGTTCATGGAAGCATTTCGTGAAGCTTTCATTCTGGCCTCAGCACAAGCAATTCTAGAAGATGAACTTCTTCACCTCACACAAGGAAATAAGTTGGTATCCGAGTACGAACAAGAATTTAGAAGATTGTTAAGGTTCGTTCCAGATCCAGTGAGAATGGAAGCATCTAAGTGTCACCGCTTCATGAAAGGTCTGAGAGATTCTATTAGAGCCCACCTAGTCTCACGGTAGTTCAAAACTCTAATAGAATTAATTGATGCTGCCCGTCTGCAAGAAGGATTTCAGGGTCAGCTGGACCGGAAAAGAAAAGCCATGATCACGCGCCCACGAGACGAGCGCTTTGGCCATCACAAACTGCCAGAGTATACAATATGAAACTACACAATCTCAGCCTCAGAATCCTGAATGTAAGAGGAAGCATCTGTACGGGAAGTGCTACCACTTCGGTGGTATATATTTCACTTGTGACCGTAAGGGCCATCGCTACTATGAGTGCAGGGAGAAAAATACCATCGATGGTGTGCCCATCGACCACTTCCGTCATAAGCAAACCTTTCATGCTCAACTTGTGAACCTGCGGGAGCCCGCTCCTGCCATAATGTCGGCTCTTACAACGAACTCAAGGGAAACTGTACCTGCACAAAGGTCAACATACAACCGCCAAGATTCAGGGACCCAGAACAAGCAACCCTTGGCACCTACCCGAGTATACATGTTAACTCCAGCTTCTGCTCCTGAAAATAATGACGTGGTATCAGGTACGCCTTAAATAAATTCTCTTGCTGTACTAACAATTGTCCCTTACTATTCTAGTATTTCAATTCTTGAATAATTATCCTTACGCAAATTATCACAACTATAGGCACATTAACAATAAACAACACAACTTGTAATGATTTATTCGATACGGAAGCAAGTCATTCTTTTGTATCGGAAGAATGGGCTAAAACACTTAAACTACAGACACATCAACTAGCCAGTTCATTAAGTATTGGGCTACCTTATGGAGCTCGTATGCAGTCTCAACAATTCTTCAATCTAGATATTCCTATTGAGGATCAAAACTTCGGAGCTAAGCTAATTCTACTGCCAATTACCAACTTTGACATAATCCTAGGTATGAATTGGTTAAGTCAACATGGTGCATCCATAAACTGCCAAAAGAAGAAAATAACCTTGAGTAGCGGAAGAAACTCCAAATCATTCGTGGGAAAATTTAGTACCCAATCATCGTTAATCAACGCCATGGTGGCAGAAAAACTAGTCAAGAAGGGGTGCAGTGCGTACCTTGTAACAATGTTGGGAGAAAAGAAAGATGTCATACCTCTTTCCAAGAACCGTGTAGTTTGTGAATTTCCTGATGTTTTCCCTGAAGACCTGCCTGGTCTTCCTCCGAATAGAGAAGTAGAGTTCACCATAGAAGTAATTCTTGGAACCCAACCACTGTCAAAAGTTCCGTATCACATGGCGCCTAGAGAACTCCAAGAATTGAACAACCAACTTCAAGAATTATTAGAGAAGGGTCTCATCCGTCCAAGTTCATCCCCTTGGGGAGCACTGGTGCTGTTCGTTAAGAATAAAGATGGATCGATGAGGATGTGCAATTATTATAGGGAATTAAACAAAGTAACTATCAAGAACAAATACCTTTGCCACGTATCGATGATTTGTTTGATCAGTTATCTGGAGCAAAGGTCTTCTCCAAGACAGACTTGCGATCTGGGTATCATCAATTGCGAGTCAAGGAGTCTGATATTGAGAAAACAACATTTCAAACTTGATATGGACATTATGAATTCTTAGTGATGTCTTTTGGATTAAGGAATGCACCACCCATATTTATGGACTTAATGCAGTGTGTGCTGAAAGCACATGTGGATAAATTCGTCATTGTCTTCATCGATGACATACTGATCTATTCCAAGAATAAGACCGATCATGAAAAACACCTTCGTATAGTACTTGAAGAGCTCAGGAACCACGAACTCTATGCTAAATATTTTAAGTGCGAATTCTGGCTTGATTCTATCGCCTTTTTGGGTCACGTCATCGACTCTCAAGGGATCAGAGTGGATCAAAACAAAGTAAGCGCAGTCCGAGATTGGTCACAACCAAAATCCGTGATGGATATCAGAAGCTTCTTAGGATTGGCAGGCTATTATAGAAAATTCGTCAACGGATTCTCATAAATTGCATCTCCTCTTACCAAGCTGACTCAAAAAGCAGTACCGTTTGTCTGGAGTCTAGAATGTGAAAAAGCATTTCAAACATTGAAAGATGCTCTTTTTTTTGCCCAGTTCTCGCCCTACCCAAGGAAGGATTGAATTACCAAGTTTATACCAACGCATCTGGTATAGGTTTGGGGTGTGTATTGATGCAGGAAGGGAGAGTTATAGCCTACGCATCTCGGTAGTCGAAACCACATGAAAAGAACTATCCTGTTCATGATCTTGAACTAGCATCAATAGTCTTCGCTCTAAAGATTTGGCGTCATTATCTGTATGGCATCCAGTGTTCCATATTCACCGACCATCAGAGCTTGAAATATATTTTCACCCAACGCGAGTTGAATTGTCGACAGCGAAGATGGCTTGAGTTAATAAGCGACTACGACTTAAGCATTCAGTGTCACCCGGGAAAAGCGAATTTCGTAGCAGATGCACTCAGCCGTCATGCTACGCTATCTTCTATAATTTGCACAAGTGCATTGGAGGAAGAATTCCGAAAATTTGAAATCAGGCTAGTGTGTGGAGATATGCTACGTACACTAATATCCATGAGCTCGATTGAACCTACCTTCCATCATGATGTCTTCATCTCTCAAACCAAGGATGAGGATTATTTGAAGTTCAAAGTCGATATCGAAAGTGGACGTCGCTTCGACCTTCGGCTTCGTGGTAACGTAATTTACCAAGGTGATCGATCATCTATGGATTCTCAAATCCATGCATCAAGAGATTCTGGTCGAAGGCCATAATTCTGGTTACCAAGTGCATCCAGGTAGTACCAAGATGTATCAGGATCTAAAGAAATCATTCTGGTGGCCTGGAATGAAAAAGAATGTGGCATAATTTGTGGCAAAATGTCACGCTTGCTGTTTAGTCAAAGCCGAGCATCAGAAGCCTGGAGGACTTCTTCACCTTCTAGCAATTAATGAGTGGAAGTGGTTCGACATCTCTATGGATTTTGTTATGGGTTTGCCTAAAGTACGAACAGGCGCGGATTCGATTTGGGTCATTGTCGTTCGATTGACCAAGTTAGCTCACTTCATCCCTATGCGTCAAACGGATTCTGTGGAAAAACTGGCAAAGTTATATATTAAGGAAATTGTCCGACTCCATGGGATTCCGAGATCCATTGTGTCTGATTGAGATAGCCGTTTCACTTCTAAATTTTGGCAAGTAGCTCATCAAGACTTTGGAACTACTCTAGCTATGAGTACCGCCTTTCATCCTCAGACAGATGCACAAACAGAAAGAGTCAACCAGGTTATGGAAGATCTCCTTCATCTCTGTAGTCAGGACTTTGGAGGTTTTTGGGAGGACCACCTTCCTCTGATAGAATTTGCATACAATAATAGTTTTCAAGCAAGTATCGGTATGGCCCCATATGAAGCCCTGTACAGCAAGAAATGTAGCACGCCTTTAGCATGGTCTGAAACTGGCAGTGTTCAACTTTATGGGTCAGAGCTAGTTTAAGAAACAAATCACAAGATTCAACTAATCCAGCAAAGAATCAAAGCAACTCAGGACCGACAGAGTAAATATCACGATACTCATCATCGTGCTTTGGACCTTGAGGTGGGAAATTATGTGTACCTTAAAGTAAGTCCAATGAAGGGCGTTTATTGTTATGGTGTAGCTGGAAAGTTAAGTCCTCGCTACGTCGGGGCATTCGAAATACTAGAAAAGATTGGTTCTGCAGCATATCAACTAAAGCTTCCTGAAGATTTCTCTGCAGTTCATAATGCATTCCACATCTCCTCACTGCGGAGATGTCTCCGTGATCCATCTCACTTAATTCAACTTCCAGTCGTATCACTACAACCAGATCTTTCTTATGCAGAAGAGCCGATTAAGATCCTAGCTCATGATCAAAAGCAACTAAGGAATCGCTCAATCCCAATAGTAAAAGTTCAATGGAAAAATTGCTCTTTAGAAGAATTTACTTGGGAGAAGGAGGAAGATATGAGAAAGAGATATCCTAGTCTCTTTGAAACTCCAGGTATTCTTTAGTCTTAAAAGTCTTATTTATGTGCTTCATTTTTCTCTTGTTCGGAGATGATGTCGAGGACGACATCGTTCTTAAGCAGGGAGTCTGTAACAACCCTAGGTTGTTACCATGCAAAATATAGATTTTCTTAATCAATTTCTAGTATAACTGCCTTTAGAACATTAATTTAAGCCTATTCAGGAGATTTGAAGTCCATTGGACTTGTCTAGGTCAAATCTACAATTTGATCAATCTAGATGCCTTAATCTAGACCCAAAATAATTTGACATCAGAATTAAAATCTGATTGCATTTTTGGATTCCTCAACCCCAAATTAGCTAAGGGTGAAATTTTGAGGCAATTTGGAATTCATTTGGTCCATAAATCAATTTAAATTAAATTGGCTCAATTGCACATAAGGGTTCCTATTAAATCATAATTGCAAATATACCTTTATACCTAAATTAACGGCCGGGATCCGCTGTGCGGACCGCGGGCGATCCGCTGCGGAGCCCGGGTCACGCGACAACGGCATCCCGTGAAATCTGGCTGTTCTGCCTTTTAATCTACGGCCAGGATTCGATCCAGCGGGACAGCCGATCTGTCGTTGGATCTGTCCCGTGGATCCTATTACCAGGATCACTCCCGCGATCGGCCGTTAGGATCAGAGCAATCCCAGCCGTAGCGCCTTTTGATCAATCGATCAGACGGCATCTGCGGGGTCTGGCACTGTGGATCATCGTCTCCGCCAGATTCCCTCGCCCGATAGGAATTTTCCCGTACTGCCAGCTGGCCATCCGGTCTGCCACTCCCCTCTCCAGCTGAGCAAACCATTGCAGAGCTTCCCCTAATAGTTAAGGGACCCCAATCGGGCCCCGCGGCCCAGCCGAGCTCGAATTGAAAATACGAAAGCTCGGCCATGGCCCGAACCCTCCGACCCGACTCAGCCCAATTCAAGGCTCTGGAAGGTTCACAGCTCTTCCCAGAGGCTATAAATAGCCTCAGCTCTCCTCCATTTGATCGTTGCTGATCAATTAGAGTCGAGCTTCCTTCTCCGCCATTGCCAATTGCTGAAGCTTTTTCGAGGCGTTCCCAAGATCGTGTACCGCTGATAGGAGAGTCTCCTGAAGTTCAAGAACTCTCAGAGAGATCTAGGGCAGCTCGGCGAGCCAGGAGGAGACCTCTTCCCCTTCCGCGAGCTTCCGGACACATCCAGGTATCCTAGTTGCAGGTTCTGAGCTAATAAGGCTCAGACCTTATTCCATTTGATGCGATTTTGTACTTATTGTCGATTTGAACTTAGCTATATCGTAATTATGGTCTAGGTTAGCCCCGATCCATCGAATCGATCGATCGGGTTCAGTTTCTTCTGGATCGCCTCGGTCGAGTAAGGACCCAGCGATACAGGCCCCCCTAGACCCCCAGACCAGAGGGCTTTGATCCGCCTCACCTCCATGATGGTGTAGGGATCGAGCCCGGGGTCTGGCATAGCCTCTGTGGGGAGAATTATCTCCCCATGGTAACTCAAATGGCAAAATCCTCGGGTGAGTAAAGTCTGGCTGATCCAGACTGCCTCACAAGGGGCTTCGAGTCCCAACCGACGCGTCTGACTTCGGCGATGGAGTAATGATCGATTGCTGGCCGAGCCGTGGTCCGGAAGCGCCGGAATTTTGGGAATTAGGGTTTCTTATTCGGCCCTACCCGTCGGGACGGAGGAATGGGGACGACGGCACTGAGCGGGCCGGGTCGACCCACGACCCGCGCGGTGCGACAGTGCCGGGTCTCCCGGGCCCCGATCGACCAGCGCGTTTTCGAATACTGGCCGAGCCGTTTTATTTAAATAGAATTAATGGAATTATTTTCCTTCAATTAATCAAATCATAGGATTTTGATTAAATAAAAATACATAATGTATTATTTAAATAACTTCTGATCCACTAGTCCAAATCCTATGATATCATATATGAAAATGATCAGAACAATCTCAGGAATGTAAATATAAAATAAAATTATGCATCTGATGGTTATATCCTTAATTATTTCCTAATTACAGTGGATCTTAATTAGGGTAGATTAGTAAATTTACTTATCCAAATTACATGTTTAAGGCGCCATTAGTTTACCTATGATAAATAGAATGCATGTTCTAAGTAGAATATTTTTCTGAATTCTGTACTCTTAATTATGCCCTAATTTTGTTAGAACATGATTAGTGAATTTTAGGGTTTATACTTACTGGATCTTAGCAAACTTAGTCTCTGATTACTTGTATGGTTAATTAGAACTTGTATGCCAAAAATCATGTAATTTAAATGGTAGGATTTTTACTTATGTGCTAATCCTTTTGATTGGAATTAGGGTTTGATTAACACTAAGTAACCTCTATTTATTAAACTTTGATTGCTATTCTGACTATTAACAGTAAGCTAAGTAAGAGATCAATCATCCTTTATAACCTTATTAAATACACTTGAATAAATCTAAAGATTTAGAATCTTAAATATCTTAATTAACTTAAGAAATTTTAATATTTGGATCAAGCTTTTAAGACTTGATCTAGGTCTGAGATTGTCACCAATAATGCATAATTAATCTACTAATTTGACATTGATCTTTAAATCCACACTTGATTTTGCTTAAGATATGAGAAGGAGTCAAACCCTAATCTACTTAAGAAAAATCTAAAACCATAAGAACCCTAACTTAATTATAATGATTACAAGACTTTGAATTGAACATTTTCCAATAATACATCTGATTCATTATTGATTCTAAACATTGAATTAGACAAATTAGGGTTAATGATAATCCTATGTGACTTCTTGATCTGAATCAAACCTTAAGATCCCTGATTTTCTCTTAAGGTAAGATGACTAGCATATGAAGATTAATAAAATCATATTGATTAACTAAGCAATCTAAGTCTTATAAATATTCCTGATTTAGATCCCATGATCTTAGATTGAGAGTGATCAGATGACTTAATCATCTGATCTAACCATCCTAAACTTAAACATGAATCAGAACCTAATAACTTAATATTAATATTTAGAGGAGAGAACCTTAAAGTTTCTCTTCATAAGATCGTTTTGAATTATTTAAAGGACCTAAATTCATATATCATGAGGTAGGAGGCCTTGTATGAATCCTTGAGGTAGAAGTATAGAAGATCCCATCACCTTAGAGATTGATCTATTCTCCTTGTGGTAGTAATCACTTAAGATATTCGAAGAGATACATCTCCTTGTGGTAGAATCCATATTGAGTGATCTTGGATCACATTCACTTGATAAAACATTGTATAGGACTTACTTATTACTTCAGAACTTGTAGTTTTGATAAATCCTTGCTCTATTAAATAGACTTGATTGAACCTTGATTATTGTGTAGTGTAGCATATTATACCCATATTACTGGTCCCCAGTAATATTCTGGATTGGTTGAGTCATTCTAAGTAAGATTTATCTTTGTTGCTATCCTGCAGGCTTAAGCAGATATAACCTCGCTTAGAGTAAACCAATCAATCCTAAGAGTGTATTAAATGGGTATCCCTTCCTTAGTTTAATTGAAAGACAAATTGCCATCGAGCAATGCCTCCTAGCGAAGATCGTTTCAATAGGTTTGGCTCAAATAAACTAAGTAACGAGATTCACCTTCCTTAAGAGCTAGGTATGACTGTGAGTTTAGTGACTTAATGCTTAGTTTGGGATACAAAATCATCATCGAATGGTGCCTCCTAATGAAGATCGCTTCATTAGGGTGGCGTAATCAAACTAAATGTTGTGAGTTCTATCCTTGCATCACATTCAATATGTGTATACAATCACCCCACCTAGTGATCCTTAAGTAATTAAGCAACTTTAACCAAATATCGATCTAGAAATTTGGAGTCAGAATCCTTCTAACAGGATTCTGCACAGTGGAGACTTGGGAATTCAATACTGTTTCTTACAATATTCTTCATGGATTTTGGGATTTCTCATTTATTAACATGGTGGCATGAGCATAAGCATAAACATGAGTTGAGCTCATTCCTTCTGTTGTGACACATGGGTATCAGTGATATAGTATGAGATACGGAATATTATATACACAGACTAGGGATTTCAGGGTGCATCTGCATCACCTTATTGACTTCCTAACCATTGTGCTTATATTAGACCGTAATACTCATAAACCTTCAGTGATAGTTCTATGATATACCGTGGTATAGCATACTTGTGAGCATTGTTTCAGTGGCATATAGTGCAACTTATAGCATTCTTCTCAGCATTTGACATTCCTTTCATATTGGTTCATGAGCATCGGATATTTTCATTTACTTTCAGTATTTAGTTTTGATGCAGTTTTACTTTGCTTAGTTCTTACAGTTCAGTTATTTGATGTCCTTACAATTTATCCTGTATTTTTACTTTATGTTCTTGCATATTTGTTATGTTTAGTTTAGCTTGTATAGCTAGCTTCGATGTGTTAGACTTCTTATCTAACATGGGGTACTTTTGGGATCCAGCAATTTGCTAGATCCCGAGCAGTTGTTGGAGGCAGGTCAGGAGGACGTCCCAGAGACTCAGGAGGAGCAATTGGAGCTATAGGGGATTGAGCACCTACTCTTACTTTCTAGTTCTTTCCAGTATTCTAGCTAGACTCTTCATATTTTTGCATTTTAATGGTTTGTAATAAACTCTGGATGTATTTTTACTTTCTTTTCTGAGATGGACATTTACTATTGCTTGAGATGAATGTACTCTGGATGTTTTGCTTTTAGCTTCCGCACTCTGTTATACTGCTATACATAGTATTGTGATGTGATCGGTGTACTGGAAATGCTGATATATTTTATAACGTACATGGGTTCTTTCTTGCCCCCTTGAACCTTATGTATGTACCAGTCTAATACCTAAGATAAGTATTTCATTCTTATCTTAGATATTGACTCTCGAACCTACTCTTAAGGTTCGAGTCAGTGGCCTCCAGTACGGCTCCATCTCTTTAGGCTATTCAGGAAGATGGGTTTTACTTGTATGGTCCACCGTTCCCGAGTAGCGCACCGTTCCGCCACCGAACCATGAATCATACTTATCTTTTGCACACGGCGACTGGACGGGGCATTACAGAAAGGTTATCGGCTATGCTTCCCATCAACTGAAGACCCACGAAAGGAACTATGCTGACCATGACCTTAAATTAGTTGTTATAGTGTTCGCTCTAAAGATTTGGCTACACTACCTCTATGGAATTTAATGCTCAATCTTCACTGATCGCCAAAGTCTCAAATATATATTAACCCAGAGAGAATTGAATTGTAGATAGAGAAGGTGGTTGGAATTTATCAGTGCCTATGACATTGACATTCAATATCATCCTAGAAAGGGAAATTTTGTGGCTAATGCTCTAAGCTGTCATGCTACCCATAATGCCCTTGTCTTTGAAAGACCATTAGAAGAAGAGTTTCGTAAAATGAATATTAAATCAATGCACAGTGACCTATTGAATGAAATGATCTCAATGAGTAATGTGGAGCCCACTTTCCATAGAGATGTATCCATTTGCCATACTAAAGATGAAGAGTATATGAACTTTAAACAAGTAATCGAAAGTGGTCGCCGTACTGATCTTTATTTTTGTAAGGGTGCTATCTATAAAGGGGATTATTTATGGATTCCTAAGTCCATGCATCGTGAAGTGCTATTCAAAGGCCACAATTCAGGATATCAAGTGCACCTAGGAAGTTCTAAAATATATCAGGATCTGAAGCTATCATTCTGGCCAAGAGTATAGGAAATTTTGTTGCTAAATTCCACGTGTGTTGTCTAGTCAAAGTAGAACATCAGAAACCAGGTGGTTTGCTGCACCCATTGGAAATTCCAAAATGGAAGTGGTCAAATATATCTATGAACTTTATCATGGGATTACCTTGTGCAAGGCCTGGTACCGATGCAGTTTGGGTCATCGTCGATCATCTCACTAAATCGGCACATTTCATTCCAATCCATCAAACTGACTCCATTGAGAAATTGTCAAGGCTGTATATCAAAGAGATAGTCAGGTTGCATTGAATTACCAAAACCATCGTATCTGATAGAGACAGTCATTTCATTTCCAAATTTTGGCAGGCTGTGCATCAGTATTTAGGTACCACATTAGCAATGAGCACAGCTTTTCACCCGCAAACAGATGATCAAATAGAAAGAGTTAATTAGGTTCTGGAAGATCTACTCCATCTCTGCATGTTAAATTTCTCAGGTTCTTGGGAATATCACATCCCTTTAGTTGAATTTGCTTATAATAACAGCTTCTAGGTGAGCATCAAGATGGCTCCATATGAAGCCCTATATGGTAGGAAGTGTTCTACTCCAATAGCATGGTCAGAAATAGAAGATGTGCTATTGTATGGCTCTAAGATAGTAGAAGAAACGAACAAGAGAGTAAGACTCAACCAGCAGAGAGTTAAGACAGCTCAAGATAGGCAGAGCAAATATCACGGAGCCCGCCGTCATCCTCTAGAGTTCCAAGAGGGAGATCTAGTATACCTAAAAGTCAGTCCTATGAAGGGCATCTACCATTTTAGAGTTGCTAGAAAACTCAGCCTGAGGTATGTTGGACCATTTAAGATCTTAAAGCGAATTGGGTCAGTAGCATAGAAGTTGAGTTGCCTAAAGATTTTGCTACTATGCACAATATATTCCACGTATCTTCTCTCAGAAAATGTCTAAGAGAGCCCCACCACCTAATATCTATTCCTCCAAATTGAGATCCAACCAAATTTATCATTCATTGAAGAGCCTATAAGAGTTATAGGGAAAGACCAAAAGAAGCTCAGAAATCATTCCATCCCAATGTTAAAATACAATGGAAGAATCGCCTGTCTGCAGAAGCCACTTGGGAGAAAGAATCAGATATGCGATCCAAATACCCTAGACTATTTCAAATTCCAAGTATCTTTCTAAGTTCCTTAATCTTTCAATTCAATTCATTTTTCTTTTATCCTATCTTTTTTTTCCACTCGAGTGATGTCGAGGAGGATATTCTTCTTAAGTAGGGGAGCTTATAAGAACCCAAGTTATTACTTAAGTCGATCAATACTAACCCAAGTCCTAATTTTGATCTTAAGTGCTAATTTAAGTCATTAGGAATCATCCACCAAGTCCTAGTCCAAATCAGAAGTCAAATGGATCAAATCCTGATTTTGGGAAATTCTAGAAACCCTATAATTTGGCCCATCTAATTTGTCCTTAGATCAAAAATTGGACTTCGTCATTGTGCTAATTGCCCCCAAATTAGTTATGGGTGATGTTTTGGTGGCAATCAGACGTCGTTGAAGATTAGTCGAATATTTTAATAATATTTAAATACCCCGAAAATTGAGAAAATAAAATACTCATTGAAACCAAAATCTGATCTCACCGTTGTATTCCTCACCCCTCAATTAACTAGGAATGAATATTTGGGAATTTTTGGAAGTCATTTAAATATTTGAAATTAATTAATGAAGTGAGAAAGTAAATTATTAAATTAATTAAATAATTAAGTTAATTATTATTTAATAAAACTGTGCACCGATAAACCTCAATGCCGTTGGCCTAAATCGCACTCATCATTAGCCTTCTCCGTCTAATCAAATGGTCTATCCGGGCTGTCTAATCTAAGATCAGACGGCTTGCGCACCACTGTCCCTAACCGCAAGCCCTAGGTGTGCACGTGGTGCACCCGCCTTCGCCACATGACAGGCCCTCCCTCGAGGTATTCGTCGGGCTTTGATTCAGCCCCTGCAAGATCAGAACCCCTGTGCACTTCATGCGTAATCCTTCAGGTGCGGATAGGAACTCGGAACAATCCCTTTGAACCCAAATCCTGCCTCGATCGCACATCACAAGTACCGCCGATCCTCCAAATTTCCCTTATGAAATTGCAATGTTGCAATCTGTATGCATATTTCGCACCCTAGATTAAGTCATGGTCGAGTCCGATTGATCAAAAATGGTTTTGATTGACTCAATTTAGGGTTTTCACCATAGTACTTACCGTTACGATAGTCGCGTCCACGCCTAGCTCGACTAGGGTTCTGTCCTACGCCTGAGCCAGGCCATCCCCCGCCGATGATTTAACTAGTGCTGGTTAGGTCTCGTCAATCTCCATCATCTTCTATGCAGGCCAAAGGCTGCCGGCATTGGGAAGCACCCCAAACTAGGAAACCTAGCCATGTGTGTCGAGGCCCATTGCAAAGCTGAAGGTGCCCGTGGATCTGGTAAAGTCAAGCCCGGCCCACGAGAAGGGGTGCGGATCGGCATGTACCTTCGTTTTGGATCATGGGACCCGGCATGGGTGTGCTATCAGCCGCCAAAGCTGCCGTGTGGCAACCCTGTCAGCGTGTGTGAGTGTGGGGCCCGCGGTCAGCTCCGTTGACGCTGAGTGGTCTCCGCTGTCGACCCAAGCCCAATTTCGCACTGACATGTGCATGCCTCCATCTGTTCGGCTGAATCTGTGGTGCTCACTATTGTCCAGCAACCAATAAGTGAGCGTCATATGGCATCCATGGGTCCCGCCGCTGCTTTAAATTTGTTTAATTAATATGTTATATATTTAAATACTCAGTTTAATTTATGTTAATATAGAAAGCACTTAATTTACTTAATGTTAATTACAAAAACTTTAGAGATCCATAACTCTTAAACCATAAGTCCAAATATAGCAAATACATATCTCATTTTGCTCAGAAAAATAAGAGGAATAATATGGTGGTATTAATTTTTCCTTATGACACATAAATAACATAGTGACATTTTAGGATATCCTCTCACTTGCACCAAAACTTCTAACCCTCATAACTTTGTACTTAGCGACCCAAACCTAGCCAATATGGGTCTTAAAGTAATCAAGAGAATATCAGAAACACTTTGATAGTATTAATTTTACCATTTGATCATTAAGATGCCTAATCACTTTTAGGACCTATCCTAATGACCTCTAAAACCCTAGATTTTGATTTAGCCATATCTTAGTCAATTAAGCTCCAAAATAAAAAATTCAAAATGCTAGCTAGCTTATAATTTCACTGCTAATAGTAAATTGAAATAATATTTAGGTTTTAAGCCCTAGAAACCTTAAGATCACCAAAATACCCCTAACTCTAGTTAAGTCATAACTTGGTCAATTGTGGTTCAAATTCGATCTACTCCTAATTAAAGTACTCAATGTGATATAGGAAAGCTATAGCCACTGAATTTGTTGAATTTGGATAGCAAATGTAAAAGTTAGGTTTTTGACCTCTCTTAGCCTTAGAAAATTCTATAATTGCCCTTAAAATTGAAATGACCATAACTAATCCAATAGGCCTCAGAATTTAGTATTTTTGGACTATGGAATCCCTGAATAGAAACCAACAATAAACTGCACAAATACTTAAATTTCATTAGGTACAAATTATTGAATTGCCCCTTAGGTCAAAAACTTTAGTTTGGACCTATTTGACTCATTTCTTATCCAAAATGAGTGTACTTACTGTTTATATTCATATTAGATAGTAAGGAATCATTTGGTAATATGAAATTCCAATTTGGAGCCTTAAATCAAAAAGTAGCTTTTTGGATCCTTAAGTAGGGCAAAATGGTCATTTTGCATAAAATTTAGGTCAAGTGTCTTTAACCCCTAGAATATCAATTAGACATTAAAATTAGAAATAAAATGGATTTAGACTCAATTTAAATCCTAAATTTCATAATTTGATCACATAGCTAAAATCCTCCATAAAGGCTTAAAAATATCTAAGGAAAATGTTCCTTACTTAGCTAAGATGCACGCTTAACATTCCCTATTTAAATATAAACACTAAGAGTAAATAAACTCAATCAGCTCTTAAAATTTCTCTAAGACTTATCATTAAGAATCCTCACTTCACCTTAGGATCTGTTCCTTAGAATTAAGGATATATATCAGGTTAGATTTCATTCATTGAATGATGGGGTTATTCAATGAATGAATCATTAGTTTTATAGTTTTCTAGATTTTCATAATTTCAGTTTGATTATTTTATCTTTCAATCTTAGGTTAAGAATAGGAGAATAATCCTATTAAGCTTGATTTTGCTTAATAGGATTTGCCTCAACCAATAGTTCACTTTAGAGTTTGAAAACCCTAGATCCTTAAACCTTACCTTGGGATTATGTATTCAAACTCTAATTCATGGTGCTTAACTCATAATCACTAGTTTAGTAGATCTTGATCATATCCTAGTATAGAATGTTTAAATTCATTAATTAAGTTGTAATGATTTATTATTTAACTTATGGGCAATTTTGATTGAACTAAATTAGAGCCTCATCCGTTCTAATTACTTTTTGACTTATAAGACCATACTTGTAAGTTACACTCTATAGTAGGAATTGGAGATCCTGAACTTGTTTAACTTAGAATAGTTAGAATGGTTAATTAGATAATAACAGTGTCACCATGTGTTAAAGAGTCCCTTGCTTACTACTTGATTATTTGTGCTATGCATTCCTTGAACTTTGTGCTTATTTTCTTGAACATGTCATGTAAGAGAACTTTGTGCATAAAATAAAAACATAGAATAATTAGGATAATAGTTGCCTTAGGTTCAGTTATTTTCTGGTAGGTTTTAGTGCACATTTACCCTAATGGATAGGCGTAAGGAGTAATAAGGATGCTTAACATTACTCATTGAGGAGTCTGTGTTAAGCTTAGAACCTGTATAGTCTTGCAGACATGCTTGACTCCTCAGCTTCTTCTGGATGTGTCCACAGAAGCAAAAGTAAAATAACTAAAATGCTCTGCATTTGTATTTACCGCCTCTTCAGTCATGATGTTCTATTCTATTTCCACTAGCTTAGAAAGGCTTTGGAAATTTCTGTCTGGGCCCGATTGGCCAATATTTTGATATGGCAGTTGTGCATACCTATTTTCTATTTCAGTTTGCTGCTTACTATTTTAATGATGCAAGTTATTTTAGTCAGGCTTACTTTACTTACCTGCTCACTTGTACATGTTTATAGGATGCTAGATTTTGTTGCTTACTATATGTACCACTTTCAGATTTGCTATTTTAAATCAGCATATGTCATATGATCATCAGCATATTTAGGATTAGACTTTTTTTTCTGTACTTTTACTCATTGTATTATATATGTATGCCTATCCTTGCTTAGTTTGTTTTGAGGTATGCCTTTTTACCTCAAATCTTGTTTAGTTATAAATATTGTATTTATAACTTATCATGTTCCTTATATGCCTACTGCTCCTATGCTAATTAGTTCACTTTTGTTTGTTTAAGTATAAATGGTGACATTAATAATATGTGAAAAATATTCAGCCTAAAATGTACTTAGATAATTATTTAAAAAGATTTTTCTTTTGTTGACTGGGGCCCTGGTATTGTGAAATTGATAATGTCAGATTCTGATAGGTTTGAGGAGCTGGTGCTGAAGAGGAGGAGCCTTATATTGAAGATGAGCATCAGTCGAGAGAACCAGAAGCTGCTTAGTTTCATTTTCTGCAAACTGTGAGGATGAGAGATTTTATTTTAGTCTATTAAACTATTTAATTAATGATGTAATAATACAGGTACCTTTGACTATATTTTTCCCTCACTGTACTCTATATTCTGAGCTATATGTTGCACTTTTCCTATTTATTATGATAAACTGGATGTATATTTGTTTTACTTTACTTTCGCACTCTAATTTTGTATTCGCTTAGTGACTAAGTATATACATATATGTAGTGGCTCATCCCTACCTTACTAGTGGATTAGGGTTTACCCCTAATCCAATCTTAAGTGGAGGATTTGCCAGAGTGACACTCCACTCCTTAGTCCAGTGATTGTGGATTAAGGGGCGGGGCGCCACACGGGGCGCTACACGATACCTCACCAAAAAGCTAAGCATATGATCCCATTCGAACCCTTGAGCTTTTTCCTTGCGTCTAGAATCACTTATGGGAACTAGGTGATACCATTGGAGTTGTTGGACCTTTGCTTTTTCTAGTGACCTGAGGAACCAGGTTCCCCTCTACCTCCTCTATTATCCTCTACAATTGCTTTATTAAGGATTTGCTTATCTATTTTAATGATTGCGCTATCATTAAATACACTTAATATAGCTCGAGTGTGCCCCATTGATGGTTAATCGAGCCTATACAAGGCTGTATATTGCTTAGGCCGAATAGCCATATGGAAGTCCACCCTCACCCATGTCACGGCTAGGAGTTCACTGGACCAATCCTGACCCAATGAACGTGTTGGGATCTTTCCGAAGCCTTGGGGTGTTCTGTGGAGGAAGAATTCTCATTCCATATTGAACCTTAGCCATGACTGTTGGCCAAGAAGACTTAGGGCGTTGGGAACAATGCCTGATAAGGGTTCTTATGTCATTGTCAAGGTCACCTCATAAGGAGTGCTTTTCCACTTAGCACATTCCATGGGATGGCATGAATGAGAAGTATTTAGGGTTTGAATCGCAAACCCTAATCCCCCCCCACCCCTTTCGGATAGGGATGTACAGTGCCGCTCCGCATGTCATTGTGCGGTCTGACCTATCAACCCGTGGTAGACCAGCTCACCCAAATCGATGAGGCCATTTGATTAAATAAGAAATATTAGACAAACTATTCCATATTAATTGAAATTGAAATCATATAAATAATTTAATACAAATTAAATTATTTAAATAACTTCTTAAATACACCTTCAAATATATTAAAATTATATGCCAAAATAATTATAAAAATAAGTAAAATGATATTAGGACATTAAATTTTATGTTTTACAATTAATTTTACTAATGGCATTCTTAATCTCTATTAAAGCTGATTAGTGTCTAATCAAGCATATAATGCTCCAAATTGACCCTACTACCTATCATTTTAATCCTTGTACTATAAGGAGTGCATATTCACTTATTACATTCCATTTAGATATCAATTGGAGAACTTGATTTTATATTCATATTTTAATAAAAAATTAGAATTTTTCCTATTTAGCTTCCTTAAACCTTGGAAAGACACAAGAATGATTTATATCTTGCCTTGACTAATTTATAGAAAATGTTATAAAGAAGAAAAGCACTTAGTTCAATCAGAACTTGCCAACCCTAGTTTGATCAAGTATGAATCCTATTCATTAGGTGAAGGAAAGAGAAGACGTTGTCACTTTGATTGGATGGAGCTCTGCAAGCTTAATCACATTTATTTGTGCCCATTCTTTCTCAGTTGTCACTTTGCTTCTTGTTAGATCGGCAATGCTCTTCGTTGTTGCATAAACCATATTTAAGAGTATCCAGTTCTACTGCTAGGTCGATGGATTGCATGATCTTACTGAGACTGATTTTATGCCTTTTGAACTTATAAATATCATTAATTTTGTCATATTCTATTTTGTTGTTTGCTGACTTATAACAGAACAGCTTTCGTTGGCTATTTGTTGACTTCACCGTCTATGTCCTCCTATGACCGGACTTCGTTGCGCATTCCATCCTTGTCAGCCCTCTCCAGCCACTAGCTGGCTGTTCAACGGGCGGGGGGACCCGGTTAGATTAAGGAGGCTGGTCGATTGCTGAGATTGCTTAGACCAGAGGGTTTTGATGCCCGTACGCTAGGGGTCACTTGCCTGCGTCCAAGTGCCCAGGAATGTGGCTGCCGGCGCCTTTTCAAACCAGTGCAGAAAGATAGTTTTCCAACAAAACATCGATGCAAGTGGAATAGCAACAATATAAAAGCTTTAACATTATGTTCTAATACTAAATCTTAACCGATTTAAGTCATAATTATGTTGTCTTTATGTTCTAAACATCATTAGGATCAAAATCATAAAATTTGGGATCCTATGGATCAAAGTATATTATTTGAATATTTTAATCAAATTAAATATCGTGAAAATTAGTTAAATTAATTTATCCTCTAATCAAAAATTTGATTGCATTTTAAATTTTTCACACTCATATTAATTATGGGTGAATTGTTTGAAATTTTGGTAAATTATTTTGGCATAATTTGGTATTTAATTTAATAAGAGTTATAAGTTAATTAAATCAACTTATATTATTTAAATCCAACTGTTATTATAGGCAAGCTCCACTAACGGAATATGATCTTCCCAGAAACTGGTAAAATCAAGAACACAAAGTCTAAGCAAATCTTCCATAACTTGATTCACTCTTTCAGTCTGACCATCCATTTGAGGATGAAAAGCTGCACTTATAGTTAGAGTAGTACCCAGATCTTGATGCACAGCCTGCCAAAACTTAGAAGTAAATCTGTTATCTTTGTCGGATACGATCGATTTTGGAATACCATGCAATCTGACAATTTCGTTGATATATCGAACACTGAACTCTATATAAATAGTGACGCCAAATTTTTAGAGCAAAGATTACAGCGGCAAGTTCAAGATTATGTATCGAATAATTCTTCTCATGGGGTTTTAACTGATGAGAGGTGTAAGCAATTATCTTACCCTCTTGCAATAACACGCAACCTAGTTCAACAACAGAGGCATTGGTGTATACCTAGTAGTTCAAGCCTTCCTTGGGCAGAACAAGTATTGGAGCGGTAAAGAGTGCGTTCTTCAAGATTTGAAATGCTTCCTCGCATTCAGGGCTCTAAATAAATGGAACGGCTTTCTGGGTTAACTTAGTTAAAGGCAAAGCGATCTGGGAAAATCCCTGAACAAATATCCTATAATATCCAACTAGTCCCAAGAAACTTCTAATATTTGTGACTATCTTAGGTTGAACTCAGTCCTGAATTGCGCTTACTTTATTTTGATCTGCATGAATACCCTGGGCATCGACTACATGTCCCAAGAATGACACTCTCATTATTTTGATTCCTCTCTTTCTCTCTATAGTTGTGAGCCACTCTCATTACAATTATAATTAGTTATTTACATTATGAGCAAACCTCATTCACTTTCCCCCTTATCTTCTTCTCCCAAGCAACTAGTGATTGTAATAACTAACCAACGACTTCAACAGTTGACCATTGCCTCTAGACGTTATCCAATGATCGTCAAATGATTGCCGGAGCTCAAGAAGCTTGTTGGGACAGTTATCAAATATAATTGAAGAACCTTTACCTTTGGTGACTATGTGAAGCACAAATCAAGGTACCCCTAATTTTATCCTTTCTATTAAACCATTTACTATCAATTTGTGGTGACCCGCACCCTTAATCTGCCAAAGGATTAGGTTAGGGTGGAGTGTCACTCTGGCTAACCCCTCACTTACTATTGGATTAGGATAAACTCCATAATCCACCTGATTAGGGAAGGATTAACACAGAATCAATCTAATAGTCACTATATAAGTAAGCGTACAGAGTGTGGAAGCAATAAATGACATCCAAGCAACACAATATAACATAAGTGCAAAATATAACTCAGAATATAAGCATATAAGTCCAAATGCATAGTCAAGGGTACCTGTATTATTATAACATTTAAAGTTAAAATAAAAAAAGGAAATGCAAATGCACTCATCCTCACAAATAAATCTAAGGACAAGATATGCTCTGGTCCGAGCTGCTGCTCCTCCTCTAGGTATTGCTCCTCCTTCGGTGCTGGATCCTCTATCTGCTCTACGCCTGCCATTATCGGTTTCACAATGTAGGGCCCCAGCCAAAAAAAGAAAATCTGGTTAGATAATTTGTCTAAGTACATTTTAGGCTGATACATTTTTATACGTTTTATAATATCACCACTTTACATAATTTTCCTAAGCAATAATATATAAAGAAGCGACTGGCAATACAATAAGAAAGGGGAAAAGCTATAAATAATATTTATAACTTAAACCAAAGGAGGCTAAGACATGCCTCAAAAAGTGAGGTAAACAAGATAAGGCATATAATACAAGTAACTAAACATGCGCTGAAAGAAAAATGTTACATTCTAATACATGCTGGTGATCAAATGAAATATGCAAATTACAATAATAAATCTCAGCAGTGATACATATAAATAGCAACAAAATCTAACATCCTACTGTATATAAGCTGTACAAGGAAGTAGCTGACTGAATAAGCAATGCTAAACCATAGCCAAATACTAAAACTGCACATCAAACTCTGTATACTGACTATCATATCAGAAGCTTTGGCCAAACTGGCCCACATATATATGCATCTCAATCTGTAAACATACTGAACATACTGCATGACTGAAGAGGCAGACAATACTTATGCAACATATTTTAGTTATTTTACTTTTATTTTTATGGACAACTGTTAGAAACAACTGAGGAGTTAAGCACTTCTGCAAGACTATACGGGTCCCAAGCCTAACACACTCTTCTCAATGAGAATGTTAGGCATCCTGATCTCACCTTACCCCTGTCCATCGGGGCAAATGTGCACCATAATCACCACAAACTGGACCCAAAGGCAGCTGTTATCCTATAATTCTAAGTTCTCATTTTCATGCACAAAGTTATCTTATATGAAATGTCCAAGGAAGTAAGCTCAAATATACAAGGAATGTGTAGCTCAAAGTATCAAATAAGCAAGAGACTCTACTAATATGGTGATATCATTTATTTTCTATTATTCATTCTAGCTATTCTAAGTTACACAAGTTCAGGATCACCATCTTCCTACTTATCAAGTGTAACTTAAAAATTCATCCTTACAAGTTTTAATATATCAGGATTAGTTAGGTCCTAATATACCAAATCAAAGTCGACTATAAAAGTTGAGTAACAAATCATTACGACCTAATTAATAATTTTAGACGTTCTAACTTAAAATTGCTAAACTATAGATTATGGATTAAACACCATGAGATTGGGCTTAAGCACATAATCCAAAAAGGATAAAACTTAAGATTTAAATTTTATTCTAAAAGTGATCTAATAATTTAGGCCAACTCTATTAAGTAATCAAACTTAATAGGATGAATCTCCTATCTTAGATCTAAAGTTAAAAATATAAAATAATCAAAATAAGTTGAAAATTCTAGAAACTAATAAAACCAAGGATTCATTCATTGAAAAACCCCATTTTTCAATAAATTAAATCAACCCTATGATCTAGTCCTAGTCTCAGGAAAGGTCCTTAAGGTGTAGGGTTAAAGACTTAGGAAAATTCTAAAATCTAACCTAACTGTTGATTTTACATACTTAAATGTCACTAATAGGGTTATAATGTTAGTTTTAGTATTTAAAAAAAAACTAATTAAGGGTTAAGGGTGTCTATCCTAAATTTTTGGCAGAATGACCATTTTGCCCCTACTTAAGGATCCAAAAAGTCAACTTTTGATTTAAGTGTGCAAAATAAGGTTTCTCTTTTCCATATGATTTCTTACTGTCTAACTTAAAGATAGACAGTAAGTATGTCTAATTTGGATGAGAAAACGGGTCCTATAGGTTCAAACTAAGGTTTATGACTTAAGAGCATTTAAGTAATTTTCACTCTACTAAAAGCTAATCTTTTATGCAGTTTATTGTAGGTTACTATTCAATGATTCCATAGAGTCTAAGAACACTGCATTCTGAGGTCAATTGACTAAGTTATGGATGCTTTAAGTTTAAAGGGCAATTGGTAAATTTCGAGTCGGTCAACGGGTGATAAAAACCGAACTTTTCCGTTTGAAGACTAATTTTAGCAAACTAAGTTTTTATAGCTTCTCTATAATGTACTGAGTATGTTGGTAGGGAGTAGACCCAATTTAGACCTCAAATGGTCAAGTTATGACCTAACTAAGGTTAGGGGTATTTTGGTTATTTTCTAAATTTCTAGGGTTCAGATCCTAAATATTATTTCAGTTTATTGGTGATATTGAAATTCTAAACTAGTTATCATCTTGAATTTCTAAATTTGGAGTTGAACTGACCAAGTTATGGTCATTTGAATTATAAGGGCATTTTGGTCATTTTTCACTAAAGTCAACTCTGAGTTCTATGGTTGACTTTTTATCCTGATGTCTAAATGGGGAAACTAATACTACTGCGATGATGGGGCCGATCTCCTGAGCATTTTAAGACCCATATTGACTATGTTCTGATAACTAGGTCAAAAACTACGAGGTCCTAAAGATGTCATAAAATGCTACCTCGTTATGCGTATCCTGAAATCAATTTTTACATTACGTCATTTGATTCTAATTATTTTTATGAATATTTTGAGACCTATATTGGCTATATTTGGATTATCCTACAAAAAGTTATTAAACTTTTAAGATTTACTATTCAAAAATATAATTTGTATTATTTTACTATTCATTTATTCAAATTATATTAAATTACTGTTCATCTCTAAAGTTATATATTTTCTGTAATTATTAATCCCTTAATTATTCTGTAATTAATTAATAATTAATCTGTGATTAATTGATATTAATTATGAATTAATTAATAATTAATCTATTTATTTTTAAATATTCTAATTATATTAATATTAATTATTGATTAATTAACTGTTTAATATTAATATCAATTGTTTCAGATTAAGATTATTTATTTTACTATTTAATAATTATTATGATAATCTTAATTAAACTCTAATTATTTAACTATAATATAATACTAATTAATTAATAGTTAACCTAATAATTCATAATTAATTAGTTAATTAATTAATGTTAGCTTTTTGTTATCAATTAATTAATACTAATCTTATCTGTTAATCTAAATTAATTACTAATAAACCTAAATTAACATTAATTAAATATAATTAAAATAATATTAATATTATTAATTATTTTATGCAACAATTATGGCGCGGGTCCCACAGGAGGCCTTGTGGCGGCTTCCTATAGAATGCGGACTGCGGGCGGGCTCCACATGACACGTGGCCACCTCTCGTTCGACGCGGGCCGCGAGCGGGGCCCACTTGTTGTCGCAGGCGGGGCCCACAGCAACGCGTGGGCGGCCTGCTCAGAACACGCGCGGGCCGTACCCGACCCGACCCGACCCGGCCCATTGGCGCTTCGGATTCCATCGGCGCGCCCAACGACATGTGGCGACCCGAACCTTTACATGGGTCACCCTAGGCCCGACCCGCTCGGAATTAGGCTGGCTCCATCCTCGACAGATCGGCATACCCGAGGCTAGGGCGGCGAAAATTGGGGGCCTCCGGTGGCTGTCAAGGCTCGACCCGCCCAGCTTTGGAAAGAGGACGTCGGCGGCTTCCCATTGGCGACTGGTTCGAGACCGGAGGACGACGAATACGCCCAGAATACCTAACCCTAGACGATGACTCACGGGATGCCGACACCTAACGGTAACCGCTGTATACGATCGATCGAATTGGCTCGATCAAGCCAATGGATCTTCGATCGGATTGCACATAACGCAATCGATACTACGAAATAGGTATACGAGCAGTAAGAATTGAGATTGGAATTGAATCGGGGTTTAGGGAAGTACCTGAAGCTTCGACGGCTGCAAGTAACGGGTGGGGCGATCGACTCCTAGGGTTTGTCCCTCAGCACAGATCCGGATTCTAAGGATCCTAATGGCAGTTCGAGCAATATTATAACGCAGAGGGCGACTTCCGCGAGGTTCTCAGTCGTGGCTAGTGGCCAGTAGAGGCAGCGAGCGACGGCCCGTCTTCGCACGCCACGCGTAGCCTGCGAGGAGGGAGAAGGCGCGGAGCCGTCTGATCTCGGATCAGACGGCTCGGATCGCGAAAATTAAATTTTGAAATATATAAATATTAATAAATTCTGATTAATTAATTTATTTAAAACCTGATTTTAAATTAATAAATTCTAATTAATTTTAAATTTCCAATAATTCTCAATTATCCACCCCCAGCTAATTGAGTGGTGAGAAACGCAACGGCGAGGTCGGATTTTCGATCCGATGAGAATTTTGATACCTCGATTTTCGGGGTATTTAACATTATTAAAATATTCATCGAATTTTTGACGAATTCTGATTGACACGAAAACTTCACCCCTAGCTAATTTGGGGTCAAAGATAAATACCGTTTTTCGATTGGAGGTCAAAATAAATAAGTCAATTTCCG
The DNA here is from genome assembly GCA_016760335.1 of Gastrodia elata. Lineage (NCBI taxonomy): Eukaryota > Viridiplantae > Streptophyta > Magnoliopsida > Asparagales > Orchidaceae > Gastrodia > Gastrodia elata. The sequence continues at coordinate 45,001,738 of CM028675.1, read as the reverse complement.
AGGTTCCTGAAATTCCCAAAATAAGGTTTTGATCTGTTTGACCTCTGGTTTGGACTGGATCTTGGAGGTTGACTCCAAATGACCTAATTAGCACTTATGATTAGTCTTTAGGCAAAGATTAGTCCTAATTGATCAAGGTAACAACTTTGGTTATTACACAATTGACTCTCATAATTTATTACAATAATAGTCATGGTGATTGTTGAATTTAATTAAACTTGAGTCAGACCAATTGAGGCTCGATAACCTCGGGCATGTACAATAATGTACAGTGTCTGTGCTCAAGCAGAGCCCCAGCGTACCAGACCTTAAGATGCAATGATACATAAAATATTGATTATGGCTTTTATGTTCTAATGGTAACCCTCGTCATATGGAATGTTTTATCATATAACTAATAAAATTTGGTTGATGGAAGCTCAAGAATTTGGTGTTTGCACAAAACCTAAAACTCGAGTATCGATTCTCATGAACTGTCAGGGAAGCACAATGTTGGGTGAGTCAACCCATGACCTACGTGGCACTGTGCAACAGATATTCCCAGAATATCTACTGACCCATCGACTCCATGGCCCAACCAGCCCAATATTCCATAGCTTTTATTTAAAAAGAAATATTCTGAAGAACAATCTCTTTTTTAACAGATCAGAACTTTAGCAAATTTTTTAATTCTAGACAATTACTTAAATTAAATGTGAAATATAAATTCGAATACATTAATATTATATATCAAAATAATAAGAAAAATGTGTAGAACATTAACATGATATATAATTTTACTTTTAATAATTATTTTCATTAATGAATTTTCTAATTACCATTAAGAGTTATTAATGCACCTTTCAGCCTTGAGAACTTTAATTTCAACAAATTATATATCATTAAATTCCTTATTATTTGCAGAATCACAATTTACCATAATTATATTATCTTGACACCAATTTAGAAATATTAATTTTCAAGCTTTAAAAATTAGTATCAAATTACTTAATAACAATTGCCTCAATTTGGCATCCTATAACCATTAAATAGTCTATGACCTAATTTGTACCTTAATAGGATAATATTAAACCATTTGAATAATAAATTGGTAGGATTTTACCCAATTTAAGAATTCAAAACAAGTAACTCCAAAGAGACCCACTGTAGAATGATCATTCCTTAAGCATTGGTAGTGCGATTAAGATGCAAAATTATAGTTGAATAGGATATAATTGATAACAAACACAGCCTATTAGTAATCCTTTTAGACAAAAAATTTAAGGATTTAAAGTTAGTAAAAAGTAGAACTTAGTAATTAATAGTAAAGATTGGAGATAAGTATGAATTTAGGAACCTTAGATAATACTAATAATTAGACTTAATACTAGAATATTAAGTTAATCTCTAGGTTAGCACACTATTTTAACACTTGGATGATTATATATTTAAATTTATATTTTGAAACCATGTATATATACTATCTATTATGTGATTAAGACATTCAATTAATGTCTTGACTCAATTGGTAGTTTGCTTAGACTCAATCATTAAGGTTAGATAACTCTAAAAGAAATAATAAATGATAACACACAATTTACAATTAAATATTGGAATTCCTTGATTGCTGGAATTAATTAACCCTAAATTCCTTGAAAATTTCATTCAAATATTTGTGCATAAATAAAATATAAAATAATAGGGATCAGGGATTTCACTCTGGATAGATCAATCAGTACAAACATTTTGAGCAAAGGAAAGATATGGACGGATCAAAAGAACAGATATCATAGAGGAGAGTGTGTAGTTATATAAGAGACCCCATTATAAAAAGTTGGGCAGATGAGCCTAACTCCTTATTTGTTCTGTACGTGCCCACAAAATATATAAAAGTAAGACAATTTTAATAATATTTACATCAAATTTCACACGCAATCTTATTGATTATGTAATACCTTTTACATTACACAGCCTAGAAGACTGTGCTTTGCAGTTTATTTAGTCTTATAGACTAAATCTATTTTACTTACTCTTACTTCTGAATTTTATAATTTAGCTCATACATTATAGTTTACAGCAGTTACATTTTTTATATTATTTTAGAGTTACTTAGCATTCATTTAATTGAACATATTTACTTTCATACTTTTTTTACATGCACACATATATACATACCTACTTTTACTTAACAAGTTTTTGCAAGATTTTAGTAGCCATTTCTAGTGCTTATGCTTATTGTAAAGACCAAAGTAATTATTATGTTGTTTAGAACTAAACTTAGCTCAATTAAGCCAAAATTGGAATCTCTAGCTAGTTCAATATTAGGCTAAATAAAATATATCATTTCAAAAAGTATAATTTTGTGATCGTAATGCCCAAGTTTGGAAGCAATCTAGATAATGGATACTCATTAATTAATTTTTGAATTTATAATTTCAAAAAATAAAAAAATAAAATGGATATTCAAATCCAATAAAAAATAGTGTCACTAGATATAAAATAATAAAAGAAAAGTAATTTTAAAGTTTCATCAAAATTGGAGCATTGTATTGCCCATAATTAATTTTTAAAGTTGTTATCTTCAAAAATCAATATAAAATAAAATATTATTTCAAATTGAAAAATTTTGGGTCAAGGATGTCTGTCTCATCATGACACACCTCCTAGTCAAGTTTCGTCAAATTTGAAATGAAAAAGCACAAATAATTTAAATTGCATTTTTTATTTGAATTTTCCTTAATATCTTTCAATCTTTCCTCTCTCACATGCATGCCCTAAGGCATGCAGCTAAAGGGCCAAGCCTTCCTAGAGTGCCACACGCCCCTTGCCCAATTGCCCCAGGCCAACACATTGGCTAGAAGGCCCACACCAGGCAGCTTAGTCAAGCCACCCCCTTACCCTTCCTTTCACTATAAATACTACCCCAAACCCTCCTCTCAACATGCACCTTCTCCCTCCTCATTTCTAGCCAACCACCACCAACTCCTTTTATCCTCGCCGGCCCCCAGATAGCTACCCCAAGCTCTGGCCCTTCCTCTCCAGTCAGTCGCTGCCGTACAATGAGGCCCTTCAATTGGGAAAGAAGAAGAAGAAAAGAAGAAACAAAAAGGGGGTGATGAAAATGTTCTTAATAATAAAAAAAATAAAATAATAATAATAATAATAATAATAATACTATTTCCTAATTGAATGACGGCTAACTTCTAACTAATTAGTAATTTCTAACTACTATTTTTTGTTTATTATTGCAATTATTATTATTATTATTATTATTATTATTATTATTATTATTATTATTACTAACAATATTTTTCTTATTGATTTGTTATATTCTTTTCATTTTTTATTGATTTTATTTCTATTGGTGTTTTTTTATTTCTATCAATATCAATTTTTTGCTATAATAATAATAATAATAATGAAAATAGTGTTGTTTTGATTATCATTATTATTACTGTTAATAAAAAAATTAATATTGATATTATTATTATTGTTATTATTCAAGTTTTTTTTTTGTTATTTCTTATTATTGTCAATTTATTTATGTTGTAATTATCATCACATCTTTATTATTATTATTATCATCTTTATTATTATTATTGATAATATTAATAATAATAAGATTTGATTTCAAATTATTAGTAATAAAAATAATAATAATAATTATTATTATTATTATAATAACATTAATATTATTATAATTATTATCATCTATTATTGATGATATTTCCTTTTTAATTCTTAACAATAATAATAATAATAATGATGATATTATTATTATTATAATTATATTTATTATTATTATTATATTATTTTTCTTATGATAATAAAAAATAATATTTCTCTCTCCTGATTAATAAATATTAATAAAATAATAATTATTATTATTATTATCATTATTATTATTATTAACACTATTATTATTATTATCATCTTTATTATTACTAATAATAATAATAATCATATTACATTCTCATAGTAATAAATTTTTATTATCATAAACTTAATTATTATTGATAATGAAAATAATAAATGATTATCATCTTTTTTATTATTCTGATTATTATTATTGATAATAATAATAATATTCCATTTTAATTATTAATAAATTCTCTTTACTATTATTTTTAATATTATTATTCTTATAGAGTTAAGCTATTAATAATAGAGAGAGAGAGAGAAAAAGGATAAGAAGAATAATAAAAATACTAATAATATTATTAATTAAATAAATAATAAATGCATAGTTCATTATCAAGTAAACTAACTTAAAGAGCATAATCAAGTACATGATATAACTTTTGCCTTTAATTCTTACTACTGTTTCTTAGCAATGCACTTAAGCTTATTCCCATTTGTTATGGTATTTTAAAATGTCATGAACAAAATGATTCATGAAATGTAACAATACCTGTGATGCATGGGTTCCATTTTTTATTTGTGGATTACATTGTAGTCTTTACAAACAACTATTAGAATGACAGCTCAGCTGATGTCTAGGGCCATAAGAAGTATATACTGATAAGCCTACGATAGGGCATGTATAGATGGAAGTTGATATTTTTATAAATATAGTGAACCTTCCTATGCCTCAAGGTCAGCATTTGCCCAGCTAAATTTTTCAATGCAAGAGATATTTGACAATTACTTTATATATATATTGTGTGATATATTTAAATTTTATTGTAAGCTAATAAAATATTTTATAGGTATAAATTTATTTTAAATATTATTGTAGATTTCATCTTTTTGAAAAAAAATTGTAAAGCTTGATATCATTTGGTACTTATAGTATCTTTAATTTTGGGGATTCAAGTCCCATTATTTTTGTTATACATAAAATGCTAGATCATGAGTTAGTTGAAGTGCAAGAAGAATATATTTGAGAAGCTTTTTATAAGATTAAGAAGTACACCCCTCTGCTAGCATTTTATTTTAATATTTTTGTTAAAGATTTGTACTTTTAAATGAACATCTTATATTACAAATATATGAGCTTTATTTTGTAAATATTGAATTAATATGAATGGATGTATGTTGGAATTTGATATGAAATTGAATGATAGTACTCTTCCGAATCATTTAACTTAAATGCTCAATAGGGTCCTTTGGCAGCGAGAGATCAATGCTGGTTTAGTTCATGTTAATCATGGTGGCAAGTTCCCACTCTTATTCTTTTCAAATTCCATATTTTAGCATTTTGTTTATTTATAGCATTTTCTCTTTACTGTGTTTTTGCATCGCTTATATTTAATTGTAAATAACAAAGTGTGATATCTCCTAATAATACAATTCACAAAATCCTAAAATGTAGTTATTCTTAATAAGTCTGACTATATTTTATTTTTCTTAGTTGTGTCCTATCACATTAAGAATCAAATAGGTAGATCATGAGCTTGGAGGAGATCAAGAGTGCCATAAATAGAGCAAGTGGAACAATATCAATTCTGAAAATTTCTTTAGCATTTTTTTTCACAAGAGTATGAGTGTCATTACGTAAAGACTATTTGTATAACTTAAACTTCTATATATTTTAATTTATTTTTTGTGATGAATGTTTTCCATTTTTTCTAGATGAATAATAATGAATAAGATATGTAATACATTTTCTTGAAAATATGTATATTTATACGTTTATTTTTCCATCTCTTAGATTCTTAGCCTAAGTAATATTAATATTGGGTTATTTTTTAATAATTCAGTATTAAGTATTATAACACATAATGTTGGATTATCTTGCTTAATATATTATCATTATATTACAAGATAACATGAAACAATTGTTTCGTGTTCACGGCCGTATAGCCGAAATCTTGTGAAAATGGTTTTGATCGTTAAGTTGTTGGAAAAGATATTATAAATTTTAATAATTAATTATAATTAATAATGATTAATATAATTTTTATGAATCAATATATTTTTTGATAAAATGAGCTCCAAAAAATTCTCAAATTTTCATCATTAACTAATTTTGGTGTGAGGGATTCAAAAATGTAATCAATTTTTTTATTGGAAATTAAAATAGCTTTCTTATTTTTCTTATTACTTAAATAGAATAAAATAATCATTCTATGCTATTGACTTCCAATTTGACCCAAAACTTTGAGATTTGATCTTAATGTTAATTGGAGTCTAATGGTGGTGCTCTTAGCTTAATTTAGGATAATTAAACTAGCTAATAACTTATGGTTGTTACTGTTAACTTCAACAGCGGTGACATAATCTGACAAAAGCTCTTGACAAATTTGCAATAATAGCCAGCTAATCTATGAAAGCTTCGGCTATCAGTTAATTTTTTTGTTGCACTTACTCTTGCACTGTGCCGACTTCCTTTAGGTCAACTTTGATTCCTTAGGCATTGCTACATAACCTAAAAATGCTATAAGATCAGACCAAAACTCACACTTTAGGATTTAAAATACAAGTGATGTTCTCTCAGAACTTCTAAAACTACATTCGGGTGGCTTTCAAGCTCTGCTTCTTTCTTAAAGTATATGAGAATATCTTCCATGAACATAATAATGAATTTATCTAAGAATGTTCTCTATACTCTTTGCATCAAATCCATGAAAATTTATGGTGTTCAATTAGTCTGGTGAATTCCACTAGCTTTGGAAAACACTTGTGTTGGAGAGACCACATGATCCTTGATTCAATCTTTCAAAACTTTCTGGAATTGCTTGCAATTTGCAATTTCAGTTCATACTAAGTTAGGTGTTATGACGACCCCAATATCGGGTAGGAGATTAAACCCAATATTGATACGTGACTACAACATCTAATATTGGATTAGAAGGAAGCTAGCCCAAATCATTAGATGATGTGTTGGCCAAGGATTAAGAAGAGAGTCTTAAGTTAAAATGGGAAGGTGGAATAGGAAAATGCATGAGATACATATGATTTGATAAATATGATGAATGTGAATTCAAATGCATGATAATTAAAATGATAATTGTATGTATATGTGCGAAAGAAAGTAATCACGTATTGATAAAAGTAATTGAAATCAAAATATGTGAATAAAGGAAAAGAGTAACATGAATCAATGATAGGTTACAAGCGTACATGTAAATTACATGTAGGATTAGTAATTGCAATTAAGTAACAACAATATGAATTTATCATGATTACAATTACACATATACAAGTAACAATTGCAAGTAGTAGAAAATTAAACATTCTCATATAGCATTATGAGTTTACATGTATGAGATGTATGAACAATTATGCTACATGTAGGAATGAATGCAATTAATTACATGAAGTAATTGGTTTTATGAACATAATAAAATGCATGAGCAATTATGCAACAATAAAGATGAATGCAATATGCAACAATTAGTTCAATGAGCATGACATATTTGTACAATCCATTCACATATAATTCTAAATTTCCGTTTAAGTATCCATTTTTCCAAACCCAGCATTTAAGTATAAGTTCTAGTTTCCAACACATAATAAGTTAGGACAAGCAATTAACTTAAAATATTACATGCCAATATTAAACAATAAAAAAGTAAAGAAAGTAAGTCTCTCTCTCACATTTAAATGAAAGCAAGTAAAACTAATTTATGCGAAAGCAAAATATAATCTTTTAGCTTAAGCACTTGGTCCAGCTCCACAAGCCTCCAAATGCACCAGATATATTATATTTTAGCAATTAAATATGATAGGGCAAAGCCAAGAAAAAGAAAAGTATAGTTACACTAAACAGTCTAAGCACAATTTAAGATTAGGCTAAATATTTTAGTATTCATTTGGATATCACAACTAGTTACAATTTAAGTATAAGCAGCAATGCAAAATACAAGCATATGAATATGGAAGGAAAATAAATAATTATAAAGAAAGATAATTGAAGTAAGGGAATGAGTAAGAATACTCACAAGTATAGCCATTATAGCCTACATATAATGTAAGGGTAAAAGCATCCTAAATAGGCTAAAAAACTACTAATGTGCATATGAAAATAAATAAAAGAAGCATGTAATATTCAACAAACTTATGCTAAGTAAGAGAAAGAAAATAGTGATGCATTTAAATGGAATATAACAACATTCACTGCAATTTAAATGAACTATAAACAAGTTAAGTATAATACTAATAAACAAAGAAAGTGCAAAGCATAGTAAATGGAGAAAATCTCATATTATCAATCTAATAAACTCATAGTCTAGAACTATGAAAAGTAATATAGCTTGAAAACTATAATGAGATCTTACAATCAATAAGATTGTAAGAGAACTCATATGTTATTAAATTAAAGTTACTTTATGAAAATATTCATTCTGTACTTACAGTATGAAGCGAGGAATTAAGCACGTCTGCCTAACCGGTAAAGGAAAGCGGGGTTTTAAATACAACAAACACTCATATTAATCCTCTAAGAATATGAGGTCTCCTTATTTCTTTTAATTAGCATGCCCTTGGCTACCATCAATAATCAATCTCTAAATTTTAATGTAAAAGTTTTATTTATGCACAATATCTTATATGAATAATTCAAATGAATAAGGCTAAAGCTAAGCAAACATTCAAGAAAAAATTCAATAATTGCAAACTATGTGATATCCAAAGTTATCTAATTTTAATGATCTCCTTAATAATTTGAGCTAATTGTGCTCCAATTAACTTTGAGATATTGATCTTAAGTAAATTATAAATAATATAAGTAATTGGAGTTTTAGAAAATAGTAATTTTATTTCATTCTATGAGATGACAAAATTATTTATAAGTATAATAATACTAAAAGAAACTAGTTCTATTCTTATCATAAACTATAAGATTGAAATATGTTGACTAAATCAAGGCTTAGGAAACTAGTCAGGAAAGGTAAGTTTAAGTAAGCACTACAATTAAAGAAATTAAGAGTTATGGTTGTAATAACCCAAGTTGTTACCTTAGTTAATTAAAACTAATCTTAGTCTTAAATATAATCATAAGTGCTAATTAGGTCAATTGGAGTCCATCTCTAAGACCTAGTCCAAATCAAGAGTCAAATAGATCGAATCCTGATTTCTGGAAAATCCAGAAACCCTAGAATTGACTTATCTAAATTAACCTCCGATCAAAAAATGGATCTCGCCATTATGCTAATTGCCCCCAAATTAGCGATGGGTGAAATTTTCGTGTCAATTGGAAGTCGTCGAAATTTCGACGAATATTTAATATTTAAATACCCCGCAAATCGAGGAAATAAAACACTCGTCGGATCAAAAATCCGACCTCACTGTTGCGTTCCTCACCCCTCAATTAGCTAAAGGTGAATATTTGAATTTTTTATGGAATCAATTTAAAATTTAAATTTAATTAGGAAATTAAATTATTAAATATTAAATAAATATGAATTTAATAATCACTGACAACGTCGTCCGCTTAACAGTGCATGCCGTCAGATCCGAGCGACGTCGTCGCCCCTCTGTCTGATTCGATCGGACGAACTGGGGCCATTTGATCAAGATCGATCGAACGGCTCACATCCGCTGTCCTCGTCTTCTCCACCGAGCTTCCACGCGGCGCGTCGCCGCTCTCCTCGCCCAGCCGGCGCCCGCCTAGCCTCGCAGGCTCCGCCCCGAGGCCCAGCCTCATCATTTTGGGCTCGAGCTAGAGATCTGGGGCTGTCGATCGAGCCTTCACCGAGTCTTCGTCCACTACCGGATCTCCCACATCTCATTTCCATTCCCTTCGGTGGTTGTCTCAATGTTGATTGCATATGGCAGATCGACAATCGAGCGGTTTTGATCGGAGCTAGCCCGACCGGATCGATGGGATTTGGGTTCAAATCCACAGTACAAACCGTTAAATAAAAATCCCGTCGAGACCTAAAAATTAAGGTTCGCCCTAGCCGCCGCCTCCGGCCACCTCCGGCATGGATCCGCCCACCGACGTGTAGGCCTCGACGAGGGCTTCAGTCGGCCGAGCGGGCCGAGGCGGTCCGGCGCCGGTAAGGCCGGAAAAAGCCGTGCCCTAGGCGCCGGCCCTCGGGGTACCTCCGCGTAGAAGACGGAGTCTGGGTCGGTCGGGTCAACCCGAGCCCGACCCAAAAGTGCCCGGGTCTGCGTAAGCCCCGGTGGGGCCCGCAGCGCCACGTGGCACCCTCATGGCATGCCACGTGTCACGTGGGGCCCACTGCCCGAAGACTGCGACTCTTCGGCTTCGACTATGGGGCCCGCATAGCCACGTGGCAACCTCCGTGCGTGCCAGGTGTCATGTGGGGCCCACCATCCAGCCCCGCGGCTCTTCGACATCACCTGTGGGGCCCACCGCGCCAAGTGGCACCCTCCGGGCACGGCGCGTGGCGCCGTGGGCCCACACGCAGTACAGCGCCTAATCAGGCGCTGCCTCGTGTCACTGGCAGGGCCCACTGCCTGACCGAGCTTCAGTTGTGCGACCCGCCACGGCACCCGTGGCCAATCACAGAGTGCCACGTGGCAGCCGTGAGGCCCACTGTCAACTTAGATAGTTCTTTAATCTAATTAATTACTATTAATTAGTAAGTAATTACAGTTAGCTGTTACTTAATTGTAATTAGTGTTAATGTCCTTTAAACAGTAAACTTATATAATTAATTAACTATAATTAGTAATTAGGAGATAATTAGTATTATTTTAATATTAATTAAATATTAACAGTAATTAGAATAATTAATTAATATTAAATAGTAAAGCTATAATTAATTATTCATAATTAATTATTAGCAGATAATTAAGATTAATTAAATAGTAATTAATTTAATTATAATTCAACAGTAACAATAATAATATTATATATATATATTTAGGATTAATTAAAATAATGGATTAATTAATAATTAATTAATAATTAGATATTAATTAATTACAGATTAATTAAGAGATTAATAATTACAGAAAATATGTAACCTTAGAGATGAACAGTAAATTAATACAAATTTAATAAATGAATAGTAAAATAATACAAATTATATTTTTGAATAGTAAAACTTAAAAGTTTAATAACTTTTCGTAGGATGATCCAAATATAGCCAATATAAGTTTCAAAATACTTAGAAAAATAAAAGAAATCAAATAGTGTAATATAAAAATTAATTTTGGGGTACGCATAATGATGTAGTATTTTATGACCTCTTTTGGACCCCATAACTTTTGACCTAGTTGACCAAACATAGTTAATATAGGTCTTAAAATACTCAGGAGATTGGCTCATCACTGTAGTAGTATTAGTTTTCCCATTTGAATATCAGAACAAAAAGTCAACTCTAGAATTCTTAGTTTACTTTAGGGAAAATTAACTAAAATACCCCTATAATTCAAATGGCCTTAACTTAGTCAAATCAACTCCAAATTCAAAAATTCAAGATGTTAACTAATTTAGAATTTTAATGTCATTAATAAACTAAAATAATAATTAGGATCTGAACCCTAGAAATTTAGAAAATGACCAAAATACCCCTGGCCTCATTTTGGTCATAACTTGACTGTTTGGAGTCCAAATTGGATGTACTTACCGTCTATCTTCAAGTTAGACAGTAAGGAATCATTTCGAATCAAGAAACTTCAATTTGGACTCTCAAATCAAAAGTTGACTTTCAGACCCTTAAGTAAAGGCAAAATAGTCATTTTGCCCTAAGATTGGACTAAGTACCCTTAACCTCTAATTAACTTTTCAAGACTCTAAAACCAATGTTATAATTATATTAGTGACATTTAAAGTAAGTGAAATCAACTCTTAAGTCAGATTCTAAAATTTTCCTAAGTCTTTAACACTACACCTTACGGACCCTTCATAAGACTAGGACTATATCATAGGTTTGATTTCATTCATTGAAAAATGGGGTTTTTTTAATGAATGAATCATTAGTTTTGTTAGTTTCTAGACATTTTTTTTATTTTACAACTTGTTTTAATTATTTTGTCTTTTAACTTTAGTTTTAGGATAGGAGATTCATCCTATTAAGTCAGATTACTTAATAGAATTTGCCTTAATTATTAGATTACTATTAGAATAAAACCTAGAACTTAAGTCTTATCCTTTGGGATTATGTGATTAAGCCCAATTCTCATGGTATTTAATCCATAATCTATAGTTTAGAAGATCTTGATCAAATCTTATATAGGATGTCTAAATTCACAAAACTAGGATGTATGATTTATTAATTTAACTCATAGTTATCATTTGATTGAATTAAATTAGAACCTGATCAATTCTAATTCTTTTAACTTATAAGAATTAATTTCTAAGTTACACTCGATAGTAGGAAAATGGTGATCCTGAACTTGTGTAACCTGGAATAGTTAGAATGGTTAATTAGAAAATAAATGATATCACCATATTTAGTAGAGTCCCTTGCTTACTTTGATGATTATTGTTACGCATTCCTTGTATTTTTGTGCCTTAACTCCTTGAGCATATTATATAAGATCTTTGATGCATAAATAAAATATTAGGAAAATATGGAGACTCTTTAGATTCTTTGTGAAAATATTAAAGTGATTGATTAAAGATAATAATTGTATATGTTAGAGCTGCCTCTCAGTTATGTCTTCTGATTGCCTAGTCTCCTTATTGACACTAGGGGAAGACTTTATTTATATCTTTTATTTGCTTCATTGTGTGCTGATTGCATAGTCTCCTTGTGGACACTAGGGATACACAGTTTTGTACCTTAGTTGTGATGGTGCTAGGATCTTTTATATTTGGTGAGCTAGATTAGCTCTTTTCTGTATGACAATTAGTACACAGATATTTACATATATGTTTAGTTTCGATGTTTTGTTTACTTTTCAGTATTTTTATTCAATCAGCTATTTTCTTTGTACTGCTTATATATTTTAGGATGTTAGAATTTTGCTGCTATTTATATGTATCATTACTGAGTTCAGTCATTTTAATTTGCATATTTTTTTTTATCACCAGTATATTTAGTATGTAGTATTTTCTTCCAGTACTTGTTTAGTTATTTATATTCATATGCCTTACCTTGTTTAGCTTGCATTTGAGGCATGTCTTAGCCTCTCTTTTTGTTTAAGTTATAAATAATTGTTTATAACTTTTTCCTTCTTTATTGTATTGCTAGTTGCTCCCTTATTTGATATAATTGTTGCTTAGAGAATGTAAATGGTGATATTATAAAACACATATAAAACTTATCAACTTAAAACGTACTTAGACAATTGTCTAACACAAGATTTTTCTTTTTTTGGCTGGGGCCCTACATTGTGAAACCGATAATGGCAGATCCTCTTCAGTTAGATGATCAGGAGCTAGGTGTGGAGCCATATCCAGAGGAGGAGCCTTTGGAAGAAGCAGCTATTTAGCTTTCTTTTATAAGTGAGAATGAGCACATTTTTACTTTCATTACTTAAACTTCAAATTGATGTAATAATATAGGTACTCTTGACTATGTGTTTGGATTACTATGCCTTTTATTTTGAGTTGCATTTCATTATATTTATACTGTGATGCTCGGATGTTTCTTATTATAAATTGCTTCCGCACTCTGTATAAATTATTTTTAAGTGAATGAATGTCCAATTTTATGCTTACTCCTTCCCTTATTAGGTGGATTGTGGATTTCATCCTAATCTAATAATAAGTGAAGGGTTAGCTAGAGTGACACACCACCCCTTAGCTTAATCTTGTGGATTAAGGGGTGGGGCGCCATAATGATCCTATTCACTAAGCTCATATAATTAGGTTAAATTGAAGGATCTTTTTTAACAATGAACTACTAATCTAGCTAGGTTATTATAAAATGAAAGGTTTAAGAAAATAGGAAAGAAGGATTTGTAAACTAAAAACTCTATGTTTCCTATAAGTTAAAGGTTAAGGAAATCAATAGAATTCCTAAATTATTCTAATGAATTTAGGACTCCTATTACAAATCTTTAAAGGACTTAAGTTAGGACTTAAGAACTAAGGTGAAGTGAACTAAGCTCTAATCTAGTTACTTAAGGCTAGTCCTAATTGATTCATAATCTTCAACTATATAAGCATTAAGGTTAACTACACTTAATGGATGCAATAAATAGCTCTAAAGATCATCTACAAATCAAGTTATAAATCAATCCTATAGCTTCTATCTTAAGGTTGAAAGGTGAATCAAGCAATCTGCTTATCAGTCAAGCATCTAAATTATGAGAACTAAGCTCAATCACATGCCAATGAAATTAACATGGGAAGAATAAATGTGACATGTTTATTATCCTAAGGTTTTAAATACCTAAAACATGCAATTTATGGAAACATTAAATTATGAAAACTACTCTAAATTAGGAGCCAAAAACCTAAAATTGCCAATTGTTATCCAAATGAAATATTACATGCAAATATGGAATCCTTATAGTATAAGGAGAAAAATGACTCTAAGTAGGTCAAATTTGGACAACATTTAGTTTCTAGGATCTAGGAGGACTCCTAATTAGGGTTAAAATATCATTTTGAGATCTAGGATTTTAAACCTACATTTGATATCATATTAATATTTCTCACATTTTGTGAGTAAAATAGACTATTTGATCATTTAATTTGGACATTAAATGATCAAATTAAGTCACATAAAATGTTGAAATTTAATTACCATTAATTAATCTAAATAAATGATTAAATTAAATATTCACTAAAATAGAAATAAATGGCATTTTAATAATTTACACATTTTTGTGATCAAATAATATATAATTTTGTATTATTTGAAGGTGTATTTTTAAAGTTATGATAAAAATGAAATATGTAATTATTAACCATTAATTAAATTACATTAATTACTAACATATGATTACACAGGAATTTTATGCAGCATGGATAATAATGGCGCTGAAAATGGGAACACACCAATCGAAAAGACGACGGTCAGTGGAACAAAATTTAGTGCTGCACAGAACCCACGCTTTACATTGAATTCGGAGCGACACGTGTCATCTGCAGATTTGTGCACCGAATTTAAATAGATGGTGCGGTCCAGAAGCGCGGACCGGCATGGTCCAGGCAGATAGCGTGGATTGAAAACGGTCTAAGACCAGCCGCTTCTTCGCCGTATTCAGCTCGAGGAAAAAAAAATTAGGGCAAGCTGGTTCACTACATCCCGTGGTCTCTAGATGTAGTCCGCACACCAGTGAGAAGATCTGGTCGAGGCTGTACATCCAGGTCAGAAATCGAGTTCATACGCTCGGTACAGATGGAACCGAATGATGCCCTAGAATTGACCAATCGGACCTCCATTAACCCTAAATACAAGTAGTCGCATCCGAACTCAATTGAATACAAGAACACTTGATTGAGCTCATGCGAGGTGTCGAATACCTTTAGGGTTAAAGATGAGCAATCACATAAAGAGTAATTAAAGGGAGTAGTACCTGGAGGGAAAGAAAGCGTCAGCTAAAACTTAGGGTTTTCTTGTGCAAATTCATTGAGTATAGGTAGGGTCTTCCCGGCTCCCAGCTCACGCAAAAGAAGACGATAGAGCAAAAATGGGAGAAATTAGAAATGGAATATGGGTTAACGGGGCTCGCCAGTCTAGCTGGAACATCCGGATGGTCCTCACCTAACAATCGGCGATCATGCCTGAAACGGTCATGAAGATGTACAGGGCAAGCATCTGAACCGTTGGATTAACCAAACGATCCAACGGTCAGATTAGAATAGAATCAAATTGTCGTTCGATCCTAACCCAAAACCATCAGATGGTGCATAAACACGCGGAATGCTTCTTGCTGATCAGTATACACCATGGGATTTCCGCAGTTTAGAATTTGCCATTATAAAGTATTTAAATATATATATATATATATTAACTTAATTTATTTTATTTATTTAAATTAATTAATTTAATTCATTTATTACACAAAATAAAATAATAATACGAACTCCAAAAAATATCAAAAATTCACCCTTGCCTAATTGAGGGGTGAGGAACTCAAGAATGTAATTGGATTTTTGATTGGAGATCAATTTAATTATCTTAATTTTCAGAGTATTTAAATATTACTAAAATATTCAGGGGAAATTCGACGACTTTCAAACACTTCCAAAATACCACCCCTAGCTAATTTGGGTGTGGCGAGTCCAATGGCGAACTCTGTTTTTGATTCTAAGGTTTAAATAAATTTGGCATTCTCATAATTATCAGAAAACCAGAAAATGTTGTAAATTGCCAAATGATCTCCAAATTGCACAAAAATTGAAATGGAGGCTCTTAACACTATTATAAGACTAAAAAAAGAAAATTAGCATTAATTAGGTCACTAATTGATGGGTAACAATACTAAGATTGTTACAGGTGTAAGATACAATAATCTTCAGAACTCCAACTTGTATTAAGACACCAATCGATTAACTTGCTTCAACTACAAAAGTGCATCTTCAAGGATTATCTAAGCAATTGGAGGAATGAATTTTTTCTTGAATGCTTCCATATAAGATCATAGGGATGACTTTTATGCCTAGTTCTGTGAACCTAGTAGTGCTTTCATCTTACCATGAATACTTAACTTCATTGTAGAGCAGGTGGGGAGGTCAACCAAATCACTTCATAACTTGGATATGTGACACTTGCTAAATTATTTTCTACCAATTTCAGCCAGTTGGTTGTCTCCATGAGCAATACAAATTCACTAAATATTGGGGTATTGAGTCACTGAAAACTATGCAGTATTCCATTAGTTGAAGAATGTGACACAATAGGTGCTATCAAATGGACTACTAGGGTTAGTTGATGAACAGAGCTATCTTCCATGCTTATTGGGTTTAGTATTAAATCAAAGTTCTTACTAAGCCCACTAATGTAGTAAGCTCATTAGATATGCTACTGGATGACATATTGGTTTTGATTAGAATATAACATCACAATATTCAAAGTTAATAGAAACATAAAGGTTTTATTCATATATAATTTGAATACAATCATATAGGTGATGATCAACATATAAGAGTATAAGCACTAGTACTAATGAAGATGAAAGTAAAAAAAAAAAAGGGTACAATTATTTGCCATATTTGGCAAAAGAAAGCAATGTAAAAATTTGAGAAAGTAAATGAACGATGCATCCTTCTACTATTTGGGGCATCTTCTAGTATGCATATTCCCACCATCGCTCAGCACTGCCTTCAAAGAGCTGGTCTATTGCTTGTAAGAGGATGTTGTTCAGACATCCTATGGCACAAAGGCATCCATCACTCAATAAAGAAATTCCTTCACCAATACAAGGAAGTGATTTCCTTTGAATGCTAGGGATCACAGCATCCTATTGAGAACGCATGCTCCTGCTAGTGAATCACCAAGGTAGATTCTTCCATACTTTATCCTGTCCTGATGGTCACTCTACAATATTGTTCGAACAAACTGGTGTAGTATTATAAGTCTGCAATGTTGTTTGCCAACTATTTTAATATATTTGAATTTGTAGGTTATTAATGTCTTTATCTTAAATATGTCATTTTAAGTGTATTATTATGACAAATTTTATATTAAACTGGTATTAAAAATTAATAACATACTCATCTTCAAATCATTAGGCTCCTAACATAAGCACGTATCACTTCTCATTATCATTCAACTAGTAGATGGCTGCTTCGCATGTGTGATAGTAGTACTATCTAAGTAAATTTAAAATATACTCTGACATATAGAACATCACTACAAAATAATCATTAGTTTTTCAAGAAATTTGTAATAAAGACAAATTAATAAATGTTCACCTTCTTATAATTCTACATGCATACTAAAAGTACCATCTGTTGATTGAAGAAATTTTTTGGAAGTGCGCCACAACACGCCATCGCGTTTTACTGCGGCCTAGCACCCGAGAGGCAGGCGCTATAGCACGTCCTAATGGTTAGCCCCTGAAAGATGGGCACTACAGTGTGTTATAGCGCCCGCGGCCCAATCATTCTAGCTTTAAGCAGCCTATACAAATATTCTTGACCCATTTTTAGGGTTAAGTGGCTATAATCTGAAAATATCGTTAGTCTCCATTGATTTTTTGTGGCGGATGCTCCATTGCAAGGAAGAAAAATGGCTCTAAGAGTTTGTGTAAGGGCATGTAAACCCTAAACCTTTGTAGTATCCTCTGAATAGTATAATTGCTTTTATTCTCCTCCCTGTGAACGTAGGCGTTAGTGCCAAACCATATAAATCTTTGTCTTGTAACTGTGATTGTGCTTGCATGTATGTTTTCATACTTTATTTTGGTTTTGCTCATCATTTACAAACTTTTTTGTTGTGTATTGTGAAACTCTATATCCGGTCAAGAGATCTCAATAAGGGTTTTCAATCCCAACACCATAATAATCATGATTTCATGTTTACAAACCCAATAAAGAGAAAGAAATTCTCACATCAATGATTTAATGGTTTATAGATTAACATGATTCATATGCTAACATGAGGGACTTTAGAGAAGGGATGAACTTAGGCGCACCAACTTTATAGATTAACATGATTCATATGCATTATCATTTTCACTTCTACATGATAATTCATTTGCATTTTTGGATATTAATAACTCCACGTTGTTTCATTTTTTGAGAAGGATCAAATTAGTTTCTCCTATAATTTCTTAAAGCTAACTTGTGTTATTCAATTAGAGAGAGAGAGAAAGAAAGATTTTAGAGTTGGATGCAAGAGTGGTTAAGCTTTGAGGCCATGCCTCATTTTCTTTATTGAATAGAAGCTAAATCTTCTAAAAGGTATCCCAAGGAAATGAACTACTATAATAATTTTAATTTTTTCTTCCTTATTTTGGAAATGGTTGTAAAAGTGCATGTATTTATTCTTATTTGAGTTAATTGAATAAGCCATTGGCTTAGGTTCATATTAGAAACTAATGTTGAAGGCCAGTGAAACTCTAGTATAGAAGGTTAGCACTAGAGACTAGTGTCAAACTAGGGTTGTGCTAAGGCTAAGAGACAATATTGAATGGTCGGGGCAATTCTGGAGGTAACGATCAAAAAGCAGACAACAGATGTCGGTAACAAGCATCTAACATCGATAGTGATGAGTCAATCAACAACCATTCTTGATCATAAGGACTTTGTTGATATGTATTTGTTCTTCATCTCAAATAATTGTTAACTTCTTATATACTCTAAGCCTTGGAATTCTCTATCATCGCCACACAAAAATGATGATTTCATCTATTAAATTATTGAATGGCATATATTATGATCATTTTGCCGTAACCCTAAATACTCTCTTAAATGATTTTCATTATATATAATTAATATCATTTACAATTTTCTAATGTTTATCAAATATTGTACTCTACTCTTAAATAGATTAAGTCAATTAAGTTCAAAAAGTTTATTATTTGCGCTAATTATGGCACGTTTCTAGTCAAAATATTACATTTAAGAAATAAGAAATGCATGCAAATATTAGTATATATCAAAATATATAAATAAATAAATATATATTTTTGTGGGATTAATATGCAAAAATAAAAAATAAAAAATTTCTATTGGTCATGAATATTTTTTCAAAAAAAAAAAATAATATAAATAAATAAATAAAAATAAATGATACCTACTCAGTTTATTAATTAATTTATCGTTAATTAAGTAAAATATTAATCATTAACATTATAGAAAGGAAAATAATTAATATTATTTTAATATTGGGTTGACCGGGCCAGCCGGTCTACCACGCCTAGCAATCCCATTCACAAAATTGCAATATGATCACAAGATTCTTGAATTGATTTACAAGTTTTCGATTAATTAAATGTATAAAATAGGTCCTTGAGAGGCTCCTCCGCCACCGTAATCTCGTCGGCTGCACCTCCTGTGTCCTCGTATGCAAGTTTCCCTTCCTCTTCCTTTTGGCCGGTAGAGGAAGGGAAGTTCTGCTGGAAGATGGCCAGAGTAGATGCTTGCTATGAAAGAATGTTATAAATACAGTTGGTTGCTAATGGTATTACTGAAGCAAAATCCACAAAATATAAACCAATAAAAACAAGATATAAACCACGGTATAAAATAATCACAACACAAGTCACTAAATCATCCAAAGATAAAGATTTATGTGGAAAACTCAAGAACGAAAAATATCACGGAACCACACTACCTACAAAAGTTCGCTATGCATGACAATAATATTACAAAGTTACAGAGAGCATCACCGTTATAAGAACAAGAAGAATCTGCAGCTTCCAAAGCCTCTTGATCAATTTCTTCACCTCCTAAAAAATTCTACTCTTCTAGGGTTGGAGAAAAACAGGAAGCAACCCTAGCCTCCAATGGATTTAGGATTCACATAGGAAACATCTCTTACATGCTTCCTTAAATACTCACTCCCCAAATAGGCACCAAATGACCCAAAATACCTCTAAAATCACACTTAGGAAATCGCAAAACCCACCGGCAGGATTTCCACATGCGCTAGGGCACGCCTAGGCGTCTCAGGCTTGGTCTGGTCTGCTCCACAGGCGCCTGGGCGCATCGGGGCGCCTTTGCCTATGACTAGCAAGCGCCGAGCAACCTAGGCTTCTGCTTCTAGGCTTTGGGGTGCGCCAGAGCGTCTGATCGTCTGGTCTAGGGACTGCAGGGCACGCTGCGGTGTGTTGGAGGGCCCGATTTTCTCCTGACCTATCCTAGAACACCTCGGGACATCCCGGAAACCCACCGGAGCTTCAGTGGCACCTCCAGGAATGATCAAAATAGTCTCCACATCCCAAAAATCTCCCACTTGGAGACCAATTAGGACCTTTCAAACTTCAACCTTAGATCTTTTTCAACTATTTCTTCCATCCTTGCATAAGGGCGTGGTGTGGCTCACCCAGCCCTTTTATCATGTACTAAGGCTAGCTAAGGCAGAACATAGTTTCAGTTTCTTTATTATTATAGTCTTTATGAACATATTAGCTAGATTCTTTGATGTCTGATTCTTCTCCAATGTCAACTAACCGTTTTCCAATTGTGTCCAGATAAAATGGCATCTCAATTTGATATTCTTTATCCTTGCATGAAATACAACATTTTTAGCTAGATGGATGGCACTCATACTGCTACTATGCAATTTAGAATCCTCTTGCTCTCTTTCCATTTATGCTAAAAAGCTCTTCAACCATATCATCTCCTTACTTGCATCAATTATGGCGACATGCTCTATCTCAATAGTAAATAAGGCTATTATAGTTTGTAGCATGGAGACCCAAATCACCGCAACACTACCAAATATAAAAATGTATCCCGTAGTACTCCTCATATTATCATTATCTCCATATAAATCAGATTCTGCATATTTGTGTAGCTTTATGTTAGATTCCCTAAAGAAAAGTGTTATGTCCATTGTACCCCTGAGATATCTAAGTATTTACTTAACAACCCCCAATGGTGCTTCCCCAAGTTACTCTTGAATCTGCTGACCACTTCTATAGAATGTGCTACATTTGGTCTCATGTAGATCATTACATACATCAAGCTTAAGGAACTCTTTCCATTTATTTCTTCTCTGCTTAGCATCCGATACTTTGAAAGATTGAAGTGCTTGCAATGGGAGTGCAAATTGGCTTTCCTTCATACATGTTGAATATTCTTAGCACCTCATCAACATATTTTGCTTAAGATAACTTCAGTATTCCTGCACTTCTCTCACTACTAAATCTCATCCCGATTATCTACTTTACCAGCCTCAAGTCTTTCATGTCAAACTCTTGACAATAACTTCTTCAATCTCCTAATTTCCTCTATATTAGATCCTATAATTAGCATGTCATGTACATACAATAGTAGAATAATATAGGAGATATCAAATTTTTTAATATAAATAGTAATGATCTGCCTGGTTTCTCGTGTATCCCATGTCTGACATAAGCTTATCAAATCTTTTGTACCACTGTTTTGGGGATTTCTTTAAGTTGTATATTCTTTTCTTAAGCTAGTAGAGATTCTCTGCTTTCTCTTTTTTTACAAACCTCTACAGTTGCACCAATTCCATCTTCAAATCACCATAAAGAAAAATAGTTCTTACGCTCAACTACTCCAAATGCAGATTCTCCACTGCCATAATTTTTAGCACTATAATAGTATTCATCTTCATTACTAGAGCAACAATCTCGCTTTAGTCCACCGTGTGCTTTTGCTAAATTACCTTCACGACAAGTCTTGCCTTGTAGCGCTTGCTTTCATTATGTTCTTCATTCAACATGTAAACCCATTGGTTATGAAGACCTTCTTCCAAGTTGGTTGAGAAGCGAATCCCCACATCTTATTTTACATGAGCGATTCATCTCATCATCCATAGCTAGCTCTTACTTGCTTAAATCCACTTACAGTGCCTCTTTTTAACACTCTGGCTCATCACCATTCATTTGAAATAGATAAAACACTAAAGGAGAACCTCTCTAGTGGTTTAATGATTCTGGTAGATCCTCTCAATTTAGTAGCAGGTGTTTGAGGAACTATTTTTCCTCCATCATCATGAGGGTTTTGTTGTACCCCCTCATTATTATCTTCCACTTCACTTTGATGCATCATATGAATCTCCTACTGCATTCTTCTAAACTCCATTCTTATCCTTGTACATCTCATTTTCATTGAATGTGATTTCCTTGCTTCTAATGATTACCTAATTCTGATAATCCCATAATCTGTATCCAAATTCTTCGACTCTATAACATATAATTGTGCACTTGATTACTTATGAATCAAGCTTGATGGGAACTTGCATCAAAGTGTACATATGATGAAAAGCCACTACCTTTAGGTGATTTAATTCACCTCTTTCCCACTCCATGCATCCTTGAGTATTCTTTCATTTAAAGGAAATGATGGCCCATGTTTTATTATATAAGTTATCGTGATGATTGTCTCTTATAACGGCCCAAAATCTTAAGCACCAATGTATTGTGCGCTTTGCCTTGAAAGGCCTCACGGTTTTTCCCTTAGAAGCTCACTTCCCTACAAGTCAACCATCCTGGGGGTGCTCCCATATGAAAAGGTGCCTCGATGTTTAAGAGTTTCACTTATTATTACTTAAGTGGGTATTTACAATCTCCCCAGCTTAAGTAACTAATGTCCTCATCAGTAACCACACATAGATCCAAGAACCATCCATTAGGTAGATAGGACTAGAGGTGACTTCTACAAGCTCAAGAGGTACCCACAACCATGTAGCACCTTAACCATCATGAGTTCATGAAGCTGCTCACATGAAGTGGTAATTTACCCTATATAGCACTTAGCTCCTATCTGACACCCTATGACCTACTCTTATATCATTTGTAATAACCCAAATTATTAAGCACCAAGGTATTGTCCATTTTTGTCTAAAAGGCCTCTTGGTTTTTCCCTCATAAGATGACTTCCCAGTAGATCGTCAATCCTGGGAGTGCTCCTACATGAGCACACTTAACTTTAGAGTTCTTATCAAGAGCTCCACCGTTATCTAAAAAGGCGCCGATGTTTAAGAGTTTCATTTATTACTACTTAAGTGGGTCTTTACACCTCTCTGCCCAAAACTATTTTGGAAATTCTACAAGTACCCTCATGCCCTTATCATGTTCTGTAATGCTTTCATTCATATGCACTGCAACACTATTTTGTTGAGTTATCAAAATAGTAAACTCCCATCTGATCCCATTCAAAACATAGAGATCCTTGAACTCCTTATCATAGTACTCTCCGGTGTTGTCTGATCTGAGGCATTTGAGCTTCAAATCTATTTCATTATCTACCAAGGCTAACCATTTTATAGATATAATAAACACATCATACTTTTGCTTTAAGATATAAGCAAATACCTTCCTTATATGATCGTCTGTGAATGTGGCAAAATAAGTGGCTCTTCTAAATAAAGAGATAGGTGCGAGTCCCCATATATATGTATGAATTACTCCAGCTTTTAAGATTTTAGATATCTTCTACTTCTTGAGAAATTGACTTTCTTCTGCTTGCCATAAACACAATCTTTACAAAACTCCAAGTCAATAGATTTCAGCCCTAGAATCTTTCTTCAAGATAACACCAAATTCATCCCTTTCTCGCTCATGTGATCAATCATTTGGTGCCATAGAAGTGAATCTACATGTCCTGCTGCTATAATAGAGTCTGACACCTTATTGATCAGGTAAACTGTAACAACCCAAATCATACTAAGATAATTATGATCAAAATCTGGATAAATTAAGTCAAAATCAAGATCTTGAGCTAGATAAAAATTAGGCCCAACCAAATGTATTGTTAGAAACATTATATTTCTGTGATTGTAATGCTCAGGTTTGGGAGCAAATCTGGATAACAAATATCTTTAATTAATTTTTAAAATTTTAAATAGAGAAAATTAGAAAAATTAAGTATAAGTTGAAATCCCAAAATTTTAGTGCCACTAGGTTCAGAATAATAAAATAAGGCTACACAAAATATTTTCTCAAAATTAGAGCACCGGATTGCCCGTAATTTATTTTTAAAATTTTACCTTCAAAAACTAATCCAAATTGAATGATTTTTGTTGAGCATGTTTGTCTCATCAAGACGAACCTCCCGATCAAGTTTTTCAAATTTGGAAATTATACGGTAAGAAGATACAATTAATTTAAATTAAATTTTTTTAAAATAAACTATATTAGCTTTCTCTCTCCTCTCACCCCACATGTGCAATCTTTCACTTGTGTGCCCTAAGGGCACCCAACAAATAGGAAAGGGATCAGAGTAATGATTAAGAGGGAAAACCTCTCAAATCCACTCCCAAATCCTCCTCCTCCTAGCTCGACCAACTGTTACCCCTTCCTTTTCCTCTTGGCCTCACCGATCCTCTAGCCAGCTGACGACCTCCGGCCCTCACATCCTCTACCAGCGGCGCCGCCTCTCAAAGAACCTCCTTTGAACGGGGAAGAAGAAGAAAATGAGAGAGGGTGTAGAACTTTAAGAAAAAAATAATAATAATAATAATAATAATAATTAATTAGAACTTTTTTAACTGCTAATTTTTTTTCTGCTACTAACATTTCAATTTCTACTACTAACAATTTTATTTTTGATCTTTATTTTAATTATTCCTTATATTTTTATTTTACTATATATATTATATTGATAATAATAATAATAACAACATAATTTTGTTGTTGTTATTATTATTATTTTCATTTTATTAATGTTATTTTTTATTTTATTATTATAATAATAATTCATTATCATCATCATTTTATTTTATCTTCATAATAATAATAATAGTAATAACCACAATATTATTATTATCAAAACCATTATTATTATTATTATTATTATTATTATTATCATACTAATAAAAATATCATCACTATCATATTATATCCTCTTTAATAATAATAATAATAATAATAATAATAATAATAGTAATAAGAATAATAACACAATAATATTATTATTATTATTATCTACCTTTTTATTATTATCATTTTCTTATTTATAATAATATTATTAGCATCTCTCTTATTAATAATGTTAATAATAATCATAATAATACTTCTTTATTATTATTAACCTTAATATTTCTTTATATTCATTAATAATAATAAAAATATTAAAAATTATAAAATAATAATAATCCTATTATTATTATTATTATTCTCATTCTCATGTATTATTTATACTACTATGAGATTTAATTTTATTGATAATGAAAATAAAAAATAATGATAATAATAATAATACTTTCCTATAAAAATTAAAATAATATTTTCCTTACTTATTAATAATAATAAATTGATTATAGTAATAATAACATTCTTATAATCATCCTTATTATTATTAATAAAAATCATAATAATGAATTATCAATAATGACAAAACTATCATCATCTTTATTACTGTTCTTATTATTATTGATAATAATAATAATTAATTCTTTCTTTATTCTTTTATCAGTTTTATAATAAAAGAGAGAATGAGAATGAGAAAACAAAAAAAGAAGCATTATCATAATTACTAAATAACTAAATAATTTATAAATATAAGATTTATCATCACTTTTCTAACAAGAATTTTATACACATAGATTAATGAGATAAATACACAAAAATAATATCATATATATTATGAAATACATTTATAAATGCTGATTTAATTACATGCTTTTTACTCTACTTTGACCCCTAAATATTTTATGCCCAAGAATGAATTGATTTAAGTATACTATCTTTATTTGATATACTATCAAAAATTGATAACATATTTGAATGAATAAAATTGGGATTTAATGAGGTTATTTACAATATATACATAATATAATTTTATAATTTAGAACAGGACAACTTCTCTATCTTCCTATTTAGGAATATATAAGAATACTATGACTATGCATATGATGAGACTATTGATAAATCTAAGATTTATAGTAAATTAAGTTAATAAAACAAACACTTTTCTGTTAGAAATGTATAGTTAGATGTGTTTTCGCTACTTTTTCAAGATAAAAATTGAGCAAAGTAAAATCTAGCATAAATATAAAATTCAGTAAGAGAACCGCCTCAGCGCGCCTTGGCGTGCCACAGCGCGCCACCGCAGTCACAAAACCGAGAGCTCGGCGCTACCACGTGCCATAGCGGACACAAGACCGAGAGCTCGGCGTTATCGCGCGCCAAAGCGAGCACAAGACAGTGAGCTTGGCACTACAACGTGCCACAGCGATCACAAAACAGAGACCTTGGCGCTACCGCGCGCTGCAGCGGCCACAAGACAAAAATTAACTTACCAAAAATTCAAAAGCAAAATCGTTGTAGCGCGCTATAATGTGTCGTAGCGCCCGCCGTAAAACTGCTCTGGAATAGGCATCCAAATCAACATTGGGGAGAGGAATATACTTAATATTTCCACTTTTCACAATAATAATTAATGGCAAATCAATTAAACATCCTCATTTTCAATGGAATAAATAAATAAATCTTAATTGCAATTCAATTCTCAAGAAAAGGGAAATGTTGGCTGCACAAATACTGAGAAAGTTTTCAAAGATTATAAAAGCCAAGGAGAAAGGCTAAAGTGGGGTTCCCCATTTTGACATTCAAGCCTTTAAATATATGAAGGTGCAAAAAGCTAAAAGAAAGGAGAAGCCCCGCCCATGGCAAGAATAGACGATCACCAAAAGAGGGAGGAATCGAGCGCAGAAAACAGAAAAAGAAAGAGATCAATGATTGAGAGAAGATTCGGTGAATGCAACAACAGTTCCTAGTATTGTATCTCTATCACTTTTCCTAATTCTTTTCTGCAAAGAACCATGCAAGGGTTCAATGTCCTGAATCTCTTTTTCTGTGTTTCTTTTGTAATTGAAGCCTAAACCCTCATTGGGGAGAGATGGGCCTAAACATGTAACGATTTGAAGGATTTAAAACTGTTTGTACTCAATCTGTCAATGAATAAACTAGTTTAGTCATTTCTTGATTATTGATAAGAAAATTTTCTTGGATGAATGATGTGTCATGAATGTATCAATTTAAGTTAATGCTTTTAAACTAGGAAATTATAAAGCTAGTTTATCCTTTCTAAGACTATGGATATGCACATAGAGCGTCCTCGCCACGAATATTTGTCACAATATTCATTGAGCGAGGACAATTAATGCAAATCCTTAGGGTTTGAAATGATAAACAAAGCGATAGAAAATTAAATAATCTTAGAGCTCCATCGCGCACCATTAGCCTATGCTTTTGATCATAGTATCATTGTTTCTCTAACTAATCTGAGAAGTTGATGCGTGAGAGCCGAGAGCCACCAAATATGCTCAATAGCTCATTCTAGTTAATGGGGGAAGATGAAGTGTTGAGTACTTGCGGGTGATGTCACATAACCCGCTTAGCCCAACGACTCTCTCCCTTAGCTAAACTACAACCGATGCATGTGATGATATTTGGTGGAATCAGGTTTGCGTGATCACACAATTAAAACTCTAGATTTGAAAACTTATACATAAGTATCATATTTAACTAAATCGATCACGTGAGGGTCTATGTGCCGTGATTGAACATTCTTAAGTTCATCTTTATGCACTAAACATAACTTAGTCCGAATTAGGGGGCACTTTAAAGAAGATTAATATTGCTTAATTATAACTAAAATATTTGAGTAATCTAACATTCAAAATTGGCAAAAAAGAGTACTTAGATGAAACTATTCAAGAAATTGCATGTTAAACCAAACTCTCCCTTCATTCTCAACTTGTAGTTTCAAATCAACAAAACTCTGAGTGCTAAACTGAAAACAAAAATGCAAACTAAACAAATGATCAAACATCAGTGAAAACAAATAAACATTTTGTAACAAAACAGTCCATTCTCAGTGGACGATAATTCTCGGGACTTCAATCCCTTATTACTTTAGACCATATGCACTTGCGTGTGAGCGCAAACGTGTATTCTCAGTCAGTCATGTTTTTGGCATCCTTGCCGGGGAATGGTGACTTATTTTGTATTAAAGATAGTTTGTTAGTTATTAGTGATTTAAATGATTTTATTTTACTGGATATATTTTCTTACTTCTATAATTTACTTTTCTATAATTGTTATTTTCTTATATGGAGCACTCAAATATCATGGTCATGCACAACAATAATCAAAATTGGTGTAAGTGGTGCGAGGGAACACATTCAAGTTCTGATTATAATAAAAATAACCCTTTTACACCTATGAGAACAAAACCAATTAATGACATTAAGAGTGATCACAATTTGCAACATTATTACACTCGCTCTAATAAGAACATTAATACCACAAATTGGACGAATGAGCAATTATACTTAGAAGAATAGGTGAAAGATTTTAGTGGGATTGTGAACAACAACAATATGCACAAAATTAAACCCACCTTGATTAGGCATGAGTTTAATATGGAAGATCAAGAGCATCTATGTAAGTCAATTGAGGTTAAGTTAGAATTTATATTGCAATAATTAGCTAACCCTGTCTAAGAAGTTCTAATTTTTAGGAAAGAAACTTTAACTCGAATAAATAATGATAGAGAAAGAGTTAGAGTATCAACTCAAGGTAGACCATTTGGAAATGCAATAAGAAGTGTCAAAATGTAAAGAAGAAGCTCTAACTCAAACAAATAATAAAAATGAGAAATAGTTGGAGTATCAATTTAAATTAGATAAATTGGAAATGTAACAAGATTTTCAAATAAAAAAAGTTAATTAAATGCAATCCAAAATTTATGTCTCTTATACACCTCATGTGCATGTACCTCAATATTTAACAATAGGAGGCACTTTATTTGAGGATGAGCAAGACAAATTGATTCAAAATAATGAAGTTGTCAAAACCATTTGTAGCATCTTAAACATAAATAAACCCCTTAGCAAACTTGATGATTATTTTGTGTAATTTAAATTTGTAGAGAAATGCTTTGATTGTATTACTAAGAAAATTGAATTTTTTTCCTTTTTAAAAAATGAAATTAAAAATGATGTTAATGATGAATTTGATGAGTTTGATGACAAACCTAAGGTGAGACATGAAAAGAATAAAATGAAGAATTACTGCAAGTTAGAGGACATGAGTTGGGCATGGAAGGAAAAAGATAGTGTAGCTGACATTCATAATGATTACATTTTTAAGCAAGCTCGTGCACATCCTAAAGACTTAATAAAAAATTGGAAAGAAATTTTAAAATGATATCAACTCTTTTTGGTCGGGCTGAGAACATTAAACTAAAAATTGGTTGGGAAGCAACCCAGCAAATAAATTTAAGTTCTTATTATTTCAGATTCTATGTAGTAGCCGTGTGCTTCAATGATGGAGCAGGAGGAATCTCAAGCATGATTGCAGTAACGACAGTTTGCCATTATTTCTATCAGCTTGTTTCATTCCTTACTACTCTTAGAAAATTATTTTTAATCCAGAAACTAGTTTTGTTGTTTTATTTTTCTTTTTGTTGTTTTACTTGTAGTTTTATTTTTATTTAATAAATCTTAGTGCATTACATTCCCTCCAATTTTGTGCTAATTGAATATTATTATCTCAATATTTTTTTTGAAGTTTTAATGGGTTAAATTCAATGGATAATGGAACATGTGAAAGATTCCAATATTTTAATTTACTTAACGAAACATGATCAATCAAAATGAAGCAGCTTTAAAATTTTTCATGCTAAATTGATTTACTCTCAAATTATTATAGTCTCCACAAATCAAAAATGCATGATACTACAAATCTAAGTGTGGGTTGGGGTTAAGGAACTTTATTTAGAGAAGTAAGAAACCATGAAACAAAAAATATGCTAGGCTTCTGTAGGATTTACTGAACGTAATGAATAATATATGGGGATGAAGAAAAAAATCTCTCCCTTGAACTGAATGCAAAAATAAAATTTAAGGATGAAGAAAAATATCTCCCCCAAAGTAAAAAAAAACTGAGAAAAATAAGATAATAAAAAATATCTCTACTGAAAAATTCATTGCTGCTTATAAGAAGCACAAATGGCTTTGTCTTAGTTAAGCAATCCTAGAAACTCCCCCCATAAGTTACGAGTCAAGCATCATACATTTTTAAGAAAGAAATTAAAACAGTAAAAAGAGAGGAAATTATTGGCATGGCACTTGTTAGAATTTGATTTTCTCTGATCACATTATTAAGTAAAATATTAAATGACTAAAAATACTTCACACATATCCTGTTGAATTACGCAATCTAAGGAAATCAGAAAAATCATTTTTTGTTCTTGCTCGAGAATGAGCAAAAATTTTAAGTGTCGGGGTGTGATAAATCTAAGATTTATAGTAAAATAAGTTAATAAAAATAAATATTTTTCTGTTAGAAATGTATACTTTGATATGGTTATGTTGCTTTTTCAAGATAAAGTTGAGCAAAGTAAAATATGGCCTAAATATAAAATTCTGAAAGAGAACCGCCTCAGCGCGCCCAGGCATGCCACGATGCACCGCAGCTGTCACAAGACCAAGATCTCCGCGCTATCGTGCGCTGCAACAGACACAAAACCGAGAGCTTGGTGCTACCGTGTGCTGCAGTGAACACAAGATCGAAAGCTCGACGCTGTCACGGGCCAAAGTGGGTACAAGACAGAGAGCTCGGTGTTACAGCACAACACAGCAGTCACATGACCGAGAGCTTAGCTCTATTGCGCACTGCAGCAGGCAAAAAATCAAGAGATCGGCGCTGTAGCTCACTGCAGCGGACGCAAGACAGAAATTCACTTAGCTAATATTCAAAAGCAAAACTGCTGCAACGTGCCGTAGCACCCGCCATAAAATTGCTCTAGAATAGGCATCCAAATTAGCATTGGGGAGAGGAATATACTTAACCTTTCCCCTTCCCACAGTAGGAATTAATGGCAAATCAATTAAACTTCCTCATTTTTAATGGAGTAAATGAATAAATCTTAATTGTAATTTAATTCTCAAGAAGAGGGAAATGTAGGCTGCACTAATGCTGAGAAGGTTTACAAAGATTATAAAAGCCAAGGAGAAAGGCTAAAGAGTGGCTCCCCATTTTGACATTCAAGCCTCTAAATATTTAAAGGTGCAAAAAGTTGAAAGAAAGGAGAAGCCTTGCTCAAGGAAGGAATGACTATCACCACAGGAGGGAGGAATCAAGCACTAGAAATAGAAAAGAGAAAGAAATTAGCAATTGAGAAAAGATCTGGTGAATGCGACAACAGTTCCTAGTACTATATCTCTATCACTTTTCTTAATTTCTTTTATGCAAAGAACCATGCAAGGGTTCAATGTCTTGAATCTTTTTTTCTGTATTTCTTTTGTAATTGAAGCCTAAACTCTCCTTAGGGAGAGTTGGGCCTAAACATGTAATGATTTGAACAAATTAAAAGTGTTTAAACTCAATTTAATAATGATAAATTTCTTTAGTCATTTCTTGATTATTAATATAAAAAATTGCATGGATGAATGATGTGTCATGAATGTATCTATTTAAGTTAATACTTTTAAACTAGGAAATTATTAAGCTAGTTTATCCTTTCTAAGACTAAGGATATGCACATAGAGCATCCTCGCCAAGGATATCTATGACAATATTTGTTGAGCAAAGATGATCAATGCAAATCCTTTCTTTGCTGTTGGTGAGTTGAGAGGACTATGTTTTATTTGAATATTTAATTCTAGTTTGTAATAATTTGCTCTAGATGTATTTTTCATTTTTTTTTTCTGAGATGAATGTTTACTTAGATTTTGTGATGATTAATATGGATGAATATTAAAGCTTCTATACTTAATTTCATATAATCTTATACTCAGTATTATGATGTGATCTTTTTATTATTAACTCTTACTTCTTATTCCTTGGTCATTCTTAAATATGATGCCAATGCATTGGGGTAAGCTTATTAATACTCGGGATTAAAATAATACTTATCTTAATGATTGACCATCAATGAAGTACTTAGAAATAACTCATTTGGTCCCAGTTAATTTAGCATAAGTGATGAGTTGATGATGGGTCAGGATGAGTTACCTCGAGTTAATGCCTCGGGTTATCCATTGGCAGTTAGCCCAGGGCATTACATTAGGAAACCACATATATCCTAAAAAAGATATGTGTGTGTTATGAGAAACATCACTTCCTAAGGTTGGGCAGATGAGCCTAATACCTTGCTTATTCTGTAATGTGCCTGTAGAATATCCTTTTAAACAAGGTAAATGTTTTAATATTACCTATCACACAATCTTATTGATTGTGTATGACTTTTACTTTATGTAGTCGTATAACTGTACTTTATAGTTTATTCAGTCTTTGATACTGAAACTTGCTTAACTTTTAATTCAATACTTTACTTTTTATCCTTATTTACAATTTTACTACATTGTATTCTTTATACAGTTTACAATTATATTTCCTTAAACTATTTTTATACTTACTCAACATTTATCCTGTTAGACATATACATTTTACATTTATTTTTATGGGCACACAAGTATATATATATATACTATATATATATATATATATACCTACTTCTTTTATTTAACGTATTTTATGCAGCCACGAACAACTTCACCTATATGTATATTACTTCTTTTATTTATTATTTTTAGTCATTTTCTTAATTTAAGTACCTTGTACACCACCTTAAGCAATTGTAGATTCTAAATTTGATCTCCTTTAATTTTAAATTAATTTAATAACCCTAAAATGTACTTAGACTCTATATGTCTAACTTTTTTTTTCTTATTGGTTGTGCCATATCGTATTAAATATCAAATACGGTAAGCCAGGAGCTTGGTTGTGATCCTGACAACATTCTAGACCAACCTTAAAGACTCTTCCTTTTAGTCTTTTTACTTTTTATTCACCTATGAGGATGAGTATTATTACATCTTTTAAAGCAGTTTGTATAATTTTATAACTCTAGATATTTTTACCTTCTTTTTTTATGAACATTTTCTTTTCTTATTCTGGATGATTTGAATGACAGATATGCATGTATTTATTATACTTTTATTGCATTTACTTTCCCTATCTCATAAGATTCTTAGTCATGTAGTACTTAATCATAGGTTAGTTCCTACTAATTTAGTATTAAGTAATATAAAAACCCTTGGGGCTGGATTAGATTATACTTAATCTAGCATTAGGGTCTTACACATCCATAGGAAGCTGAGGTCGAGGTAGTAGTTGGATTGCTTCCTTAGAATGTGGGCTTGCTACTCGGTGCTTGAACGCCAAGCTAAACCCAATGAATCTATGGGGAGGTTTGTTACAGTTACTTAACATCGGTTGGCCTTAAGAGGAAAGGGCAAAGGTGTGCAGAGTGAATTGGGGGCAATTGAGGGATCTAAGAGGTTTCATGTAGTGTAAAGGATCCTTCAGCTAAATTTGGTCGGGCCATGGCTCCTGGCTTGAATCCGAAGGTTTGACCTTCGATGGCTAGATAAGTGAGCTCTGAGCCTCTCGTCTCTTGGAGAAGTTCCCCTCCACTTAGGGAACATGAGAGTAATGTCTAGAGATCATGGTGGACGAACCTAATAATGGGTGTGCGGGGGATTCTTCCAGCTGGGTGCAGGCAACTTTGGTATGACGGTGAACAGCACTGGGTCCTTTAGGTGTTGTCTAATCCCCAATCCGGAATGAGCTACGGCTATGATCCTCTAGATCATATTGGTTGATTGAGGATTAAATTGTGGCTGTTAGATCCACGGTGCAATTTGACTGTCCATGATTAAACACAACAGGCGACCTCGAGGCGGCACATTCAGAGCCATTTAATCCTTTACCAGAACACGGAACAGCCAAGATCCTATGGATCCATAATGTTCGGTGTGCTGAATGGGATCCATGCGGTTTCAAATTAAATGTTTAAAATAAATTTGAAAAATGATTTTATTAATTAAATTTCTATAGTTTAAATTTAAATAAAAATATAAATTATATTTTTTTCATTTTTCAAACTAATATAAGTTCAAAAAATTATGAAATTTATACTTCTAGCTTATTTTAATGTAAGGAACTCAAATATGCTCTCAGATTTAGAGTTTGAGGTTAAATTAATTTGCTAGATTCTAGGGTATTTTAATTCATTAAAATAATCAAGAAAATTATTCTTAATCATTTTATCTTCAAATTTTCATGTTTAGATCCTAATAATGTTTAGAACATAATTGTGACAACTTTATGGTCTACATAATCCTATATTAGATTAAGTAATAATCTAGGGCTGTTACAAAGCCATTTTGTCCATAACTTCCCAATCCTCATCTGTCATAGTTGCAAGTTTCTTCTCAGCTCATTTGAGTGGTACATACAACTTCTTCTGATAAAACAAATCTTTCATTTGCATTTTCCAGACAACAAATTTTGAGCCATTAAACTTCTCTATATTGTGTCTAATTTCGTCGTCTATTGCCCCCGCTCAAACAACAAACTCTAGAATCACGATCTGATACCACTTGTTATGAAAGGATGCAATAAACACAACAAGTTTTTTGTTAAGTTATCGAAGAAAATCTATATAATATAAACCAACATAAGCAAGATATAAACCATATACCGAAATAATCATAGCACAAACGATAAAATCATCTAAAGACAGATTTATATGGAACCCATGAATGAAAAAAATCACGGAGCTATACCACCAAAGAGAATTTACTATGAAAGATATTAAGATTACAGAGTTAGAGAAATCATAACTATCACAAAAATAAAAAGGATATAATGCTTTCATAGTCTCTTAATAAAATTAAAAATTTGCTCTCACTATTGGGGTAGGAGATAAGCAAGCAACAGCCACAACATCCAATGGATTTGTGATTCACTTAGGAAGCATCCCTGCATGTTTCATTAAATACTCACGCCCCAAATAGGCACCAAAAATCCAAAATAACTTTAAAATTATTTAGGGAACCGCCAAAACCCGTGATAAAGTTTCCTCAGGCACCAGAGCAAGCCTGAGTGCCCCAAGCTTAATCTGGCTTGCTCCATGGGCGCCTGAGCGTCATTGCCTCTGTCTGGCAGGCACGTGGGCGCATGGGCCTTGATCTTCAGGTGTTGGGGCGCCTAGCCCTTGGGTCTAGGGACTGCAGGGCGTGCTGAAGTGCACGAATTGCTACTTAGTTGTCCCGGAACACTTTGAGACCTCCCGAAAACTCACCGAAACTTCATTGGCACATCCATGGATGATCAAAATGGTCTCCACATCTCAATAATGCTTGCCTCACCGGAGGCAGAGTTTGACGAAGTCATAATAGTAGATACTACAAATTTCGCTGGCACGATTGACTAAAGAGTAAGGAGATGTGATACATTAGTGCAAAATTGGAGTCAAAACTCAATCAATAGTGAAAAATGTTAGTTTTTGCTAAAGAAATCTTGAAATTCTAGCAAAGCTGAAATCCGAACACTGTTGATGTCCGTCGTCGCTCACTACCGATGAAATACAACTTTGGGTTCAGCCAGAGATAAAAAAGGGGAAACGCCAACAGAGGTATGGAGAGGATGAAGATGATGAGCAAAAAGATCCTAAGGACTTAATTGATACATTTTAGTTAGCTTAAAGACTTATTTGAAATGAAGTCGTGAAAGTGCACCAATATAATTCTTATATAACAAATTCTAAGCTGCATTTATAGGCCACAAAATGTGCTGCTTTTTAACCAATTTTTTTACCAAAATCCCATATGAGCCTTCTTTAATTTTCTTAATAAAAATTGTTGGCTTTTGCCTTAGTTAAAACAATTTTATGGAATAAATAAATAAAATATAAAGATTAATTTTAAGAAAAGATATTATATCCACTTAAGATAATCTTAATAATTAATAAATAAAGAGTTAGAAGGGATAAAAATTTAGAATACTAATTATTCCAATTCCAAGTTCATAGTATTTAATAATGCACATTTTTATGAGAAATATTATTTAGATTTATTAATATAGTACACATAAAAGTCTATTCAATAAGATTTGAATATATTTCAATATAAAATTTAAAAATAATATTTATATTATTTTAATGTAAATAAATAAAATACTAATGAAATAATTTTAAATTCTATTGGATGAATTTTCTTAGGGTACCACATCAACAAATCTAAATAGTATTTCTCCTTATTATAAGGATTTTGAACAGATCTATCATTTATTTTATAATTTGAATAGTTAAATTTAAAATAATAATAAGAAAAATTTAATATAATAATTAATTAGATATTTTCAATTTATTTTCTTATATATTTGGATTAATAAATATCAGAAATATTTATTTCCTTGTGTATCCTCTAAATGTTTAATTTTAGATTTTGTGTTTTAAAAAGAGTCTATCAATGCACAATTGTAATGAAAATTATATTTTATTTAACATTTAATTTTATGAAATTAAGTAATTAAGTAATAGTTGTTATGATAGTAGCCAAACATGATACAAACTAAACCTAAGACTTGTGGTTCAGGTTAGGGATGGCTTCGAGTTGAGTTCGAGTCGGGTCAGTCATACTTGAACTCAGCTTGAAACTTATTTGAGCTCGAGCCAAGTTCGAGTCGTGTTCTAGTTGAGTTCGTGTTGAGTACGAGTCATTTCGAGTCAATTTAAATAGGGCTCGAGTCAAAATGTATGATTCCAACTCGACTAAAATATTTTCGAGTCGAATTCGAGTTGAGTTAAAATATCTTGAGTTCAAATCAAGTAAAAATAAAATTTTGAATTTCAACTTTCAAGTCAAATTACTAGCCCTAACTCAAATTAAACCTATTTTTATCGTTTGGCTTTGGTTTACTAAGGTAGTGAGTCTCTTTCTTTCATTTTCTACTTTAATTTTATTTGAGTATTTTATTGAATTTTATTTATAATAAATTATAATTATAATTATAACCTCGTTAGCGTGTAACAAAAGCGGAACAGGATTGGGCTCCAACGCATTAGGCTTTGAAGCCTATAAAGAGGGAGGAAAGCAAGCCAACAAAACCCCAAATTCAAAGCCGCCCCAAAGGCAATGGGTAACAAGAGCAAGACTTCCTCCTCGACCTTGGCACCGGCGCCGGACCAACAGGCTCAGCCGGAGATCGGAAAGCCCCGAGAAGCGAAGGGGAGGGATGCCGAAGAAGACATAGACGCGAGTGCGGAGGAGTTCATCAAATCCTTCAAGGAGAACCTCTTGCTTCAGCGCCTTCAGTCAATTGAGAATTACAAGCAGATGCTGGCAAGGGGAGTCTGATCATATATCCCCTGAATCCTGCTGCAGTTCCTTTTTTTTTGTTTTTGTTTATCATTTTTTCATTTTTCTTTCTTTGACTGGATTTCTAGTATCAAAATTTGTTATGTCTTGTTGCCGACAACTATTTTTCGAATTTTATCGATGAGTTGGGTGGGAGGCTGAAGTGGTATATAATTAGAGCTTCTGTATTTTCTTTGTGTTTATGCGCAATAAAATTGTCTTTTCATTTTAATAAATTTCACCATTCAGCAATAGAGATTGAATGTTATAAAAAGCTGATGCTTTTAAGATAATAACTATGTTATGAAAGCTTTGAATATGAAAGGAGAAAAGAAGAATGATTCTGATTACTCTTTGACTTGTTTTCTCCTTTGCTCCATTCTGTATTCCTTCCCTTTTTTCTCTTTTAACTTCCGTCTATGTCTTCCTGCCCTTGGTCATGTTCATTCATTATACAAACTAATCCACATCCAATCATTCATTCATTCCTGCCATTGTTGCTTTCCATAAATTTTATCAGCAAAAGATGCTTAGCCTTTTAACATCCTTTAAGATCTAATTCCTGCCATTCTCCATCGTTGCTTGTCTTGAACATGTCGTTACCAAACACAAGTCATGGGTTATAAAAAATAGTTTCAGCTCAGTAGCCACCACAACACATCTCTCAACTTAAGAACCTAACCCATACTGCTTTATAAAAAAATGACAGCAAGAATTCCATTCTAGTGATGTAAATAGCCAAGGATTCCTCTCAGTCTTCATTCGATCCTACCCAATCCTAGAAACTTTCATGGTCATTGGGCTATTTTAAGGCAGTGGCAGCAGGCGATTTTAAACGATATGCTAACTTTGCAACTGCACGAAACAGTGTAATTGATTGCCATCACCATAACAACTTCAATGTTTATCCACCAACTTGAAGATCAACTCCTAACAGTATTCATAATTTTATAGTCTTTTTCACTCGATCAAATTTTGATGCACTTAATGCGTTCTATCATTTTATAAACTGGTTGAAAAACCATTTTGCCTTCCAATTATTTGATTCCTTGTGCAAATATCGAAATCTACAGTTATCCTTAACTCATTTAAAGTACTCCATTAATTCTTAGCACCATGCATTCCAAATTAAAATTGGAAAGGTCAAGCTTCATTTAAAGTACTCCAACAATTCTTAGCTCCATGCAGTCCCAATTCTTAGCTTGCACGCCTCTTCCAAACCCATCAACTAATTCAATTCTGGGTGCGTGCATTTTTAACAGCCTTCATGCTATATTAAATAGTTCAAGACTAACATTGTGACTATAATTATCCATATCAAAAATTTGAAGCTTTGGTGATCATGCTCAATAAGCCACACACATAGCAGTCTCTAGCCCTTGATTAACACACGTTAAAGTTTGCTATATTAAATCAATTAATCTAAATATATGAAGCAAAGATAATAAGCATATAAATTTAGAGCCATGACAGAGGCTCATGATCAAGATCTTCCAAAAAGAGTGCACAAATTAGAAAAACCTAGAGTAAAGGGGAGATCTTTATCAATTTTTTCAAACGGAAGGGGATGAGTAGAAGCTTTGAGCTTTCCAAAATCAAGTCTCCTAGCGTTTGTCAAAGTTGAAAGCAATTTCTTTGTTTGCGGAGAGCAAACTCATATGAGCTTTCCAATCCAAATAACTTGGGAAGTTTTCTAGGTGTTTTAATAATAAAATAATTCTTATTTTCCATCGATATGCCTATTTGCATGAAGAATGGAGCTATAGTTGTACTTGTATTGCAAAGCACTTGACTTATACTACCCATACTCGCACCATGAGTTCTAAACATATTCCAAAAGTCACTATGAATAATGTTGGATTCACTTTGACTTCAAAGTGTTTGCTAGGCTCCATTATAGGAGGTTTCAGCATAAATTTATGCATAATTAAGTCTCTTAATTATTAGCAAAGTCTCCTTGCCAAGTAAACCATAACTACTTGAACGAGTCGGCCACCTTGGACCTTATTGACTTGGATAGAGACTAAACTTGTGAGGCCCCAATGCTGGGTTAGTGAGAGATAATTCAACAGTAGACTCTTTAAACCACATGATCTTATTGAGCAACTTAAATGAAATAATGCAAAAAAAAGAGAAATTTTATAGACCAACTTTTAAGCATTTCATCCATTCATATTAATTCAACATTACAAAATAAAATTCACCGTTTGTTCTATACTATACATGATGTTAATTTAATAATACTTGGCATCAACAAAAATAAAAGATGAAAAATGCGATAAATGAATGAAGTAGCATCTTAAGGCTCTAATGGCTTCTCAAGGATTACCTTACTGTTCATCCACTAACTCTTGTTCTAGCATCGTAAATACAATAATAGGATTTATAATTTAGTAATTAGAGAATATATTGAGTACCCAAAATATATTAAATGTTATGCCGTTTCAATTTATCAATGTAGTATGTGAATGTAAGGACATAAATAATATTGCGTGCTATATGATTATCATAAAAAAAATGATTTCAATTCATGAAAAAAAAAAACTTGCCTTTTACATCACTCGAATCAGTTCAACATAATACTCGTATAAGCTTGTGTTAATGTTTTTATGATGTAGAGTAAACTTTAGTAATTTTGTTGGGCAAATTCAAAACTATGAGACAGTGTAACGACTCGAAAACCGGGGTTGAGAGATTTCAAGTAATAATTCAATAATAAACATTCATCACAAAAATTATTAAATAAAATAATATCTATACATCAGAGCCAGAAATTTAAATTGAAAACAAATTATCTTAACTTAAATAAATAAAATATAATATAAAATTAAAATAATGAGTCTCTGTCTCATTTTTTATAATAGAATTATTTCTAGCTCTTGAAATCAAGTTAGTTTCTGCTTATAATTCTCACAACATATATTAATTATCAATACT
The DNA here is from genome assembly GCA_016760335.1 of Gastrodia elata. NCBI lineage: Eukaryota > Viridiplantae > Streptophyta > Magnoliopsida > Asparagales > Orchidaceae > Gastrodia > Gastrodia elata. Next base: position 44,961,263 of record CM028675.1, on the reverse strand, counting down.
GCCAATCAAGCAAGAATATGTAGAGCATCTAAAAATATTAATTTATAGCATCCTATATAGAAATCAATACAAGAAAATATGAAGGAAATATCATCATTATAATTTGAGGATTATACTAATTTCAACAATAAGTAACTTGTAATGCATAAATAGTTCAAATAATTTCAAAGTAAATATATAAAATCATATGAATAGAAATAATATAGCATAAATTACTATGTGATATAAATAAATTATTTTTAGCCTAAAACCCAAAAGCTTCACTAAGAGACCCAGATATAGTATCAAAATTATTCTAAGATGGTATGCAATTACCCGTCGGTAATTGTTCACATAAATATTATTTTGGTGAGTCTTTCCTATAGATATTTTGCTCCTTCATAGTGGACTAGATCCCTCTTTATTTATTCATGGGTTACTAGAAAATCCTACCTATACAAGTTCAATTTTGTTCTACCTTCAAAGACTCTCACCGCATATATTTGTCACAAACATTTATGGAAAGTAAAAATGCAATTTAACTTAATATAATGCTGGGGTACATGCAATGATTGTATACATTCAAATGAAACAAGTAAAAATAATACAATTAGATTAACCTTACGTATCTGATTCATTTATTTACTCTTCAAAATTTTTCTTATATAAAACTATTAAAAATTAATTCTTTTACAATAATCTACTATTTAAAAATATAGAAAATGATAATATAAATGTTTTGGGTCAATATTATAAAGTTTGGTTAAAAATCTTTAAATTGGTTAGGTGATGTGATTAGGGATTTTAGTGAACTTTAGAAACTTAAATGAAGATCCAAATGATAATTTCATCTACTAAAGTCTAAATAAAAGTTGTTTCTAATTAATATGAGATTAAACATGCTAAATTTTAGCAACTAGCTCAAATTATTTTAAAACTTATGAATGTACAAAGTTTAGGATAAATATTTGTAATAATCCAGGTTATTATCATAGTTAATTAGGACTAATCCTAGTCTTAAATATAATTATAAGTGCTAATTAGGTCAATTGGAGTCATCCTCTAAGGCCTAGTCCAAATCAGGAGTCAAATGGATCGAATCCTAATTTCTAGAAAATCCAAAAACCCTAAAATTTGACTTATCTAAATTGATCTCGGATTGGAAAACGGACACTGCCATTGCGTTCATTGACCCCAAATTAGCTTGGGGTGAAGTTTTCGTGTCAATCGGAACTCGCCGAAATTTCGACGAATATTTTAATAATAATTTAAATACCCCGAAAATCGAGGAATCAAAATACTCGTTGGATCAAAAATCCGACCCCGTCGTTGCGTTCCTCACCCCTTAATTAGCTAGGAAAAATATGTTCAAAATTTTTGAAAAAAAATATATTTAATTAATTACTTAACGGCGCCGTTAACTATTTAACCCCTGCCGTCAACTGTAGCTGACGGCGCCGTCTCATCAGACGGCACCCTCGCAGCCGTTGGATCTGATCCAGATCTAATGGCTACGGATCCGTCGTCCTCGACGGCTCCGTCCCGAGCGCCACGTGGCGCGCCCGCCGCCCTCCGCGCCCAACCGGCGCCTTCCCCGGCCTCGGCGGGGTCGCCTGAGGTCTTATAAGACCTCACGCCAGTTAGGGGCTCCGGGTTTGCGAAACCCGAGCCCCGAAGCATTCGAACCCGAGCCGACCCCCGTCCAGCATTCGCGAGCTGTCGATCCAGGTACCCCCCGATCTCCCTCAATGCTTATTCAATAATTGCAATTTAAGTTCGAAATGCTATTCCATACGCCCGATTGTCGATCCATCGGCTCCGCTCTAGGCTAGCTCAACCGGATCGATCGGATTCACCGACCGATCCACCGTAGAAACCGTTAGGATCCCGTAACCCGCAACCCTAGGACACAGGGTTGAGTTTTGTCGGCGATCCCGGCCACCTCCGACGAGGGTCCGCCCACCGACGTGTAGGCCTCGTCGAGGACTACCGTCGGCCGTGCGGGCCGAGGTGGTCCGGTGCCGGGAAGGCTGGCAAAAGCCATGCCCTAGCCCAACCCTCGGGACGTCTCCGCGAAGGAGACGAAGTCCGGGCCGGGCTGGGTTGACTCGAGCCCGACCCGGTCGCATCCTGGTCCGCATAAGCCAGGTGGGGCCGCAGCGCCACGTGGCAGCCTCCAGGCTTGCCACGTGTCACGTGGAACCCACCAACCGTGCCGCGTCTCTTCGGCTTCGGCCATAGGGCCCACTGCGCCACGTGGCAGCCAGCCGGCACGCCACGTGTTACGTGGGGCCCCCAGCCCGAGCCCCGCGGCATTTCGACTCCCCTGTGGGGCCCACAATGCCACGTGGCCGCCTCTGGGCCCACCACGTGTCAAGTAGGACCCACTTCCCGGTCACCCGCGACGTTTCGGCTCCCCTGTGCCCCCGTGGGGCCCACAGTGTCACGTGGCAGCCTCTGGCAGTGCCACGTGTCAGGTGGGACCCACTGCCCAGTCAGCTAGTTAATTAGTTTAATTAATTACTGTTAGCCTAATTAATTACACTTAGTAGTTAATTAAATTATGATTAGTGTTAATGACTTTTGAATAGTAATTATATAATTATTTAACTGTAATTAATAATTAAGAGATTAATTAGGATTATTGTAATATTAATTAAACTTTAAACAATAATTAGAATAATTAATGATTATTAAATAGTAAATTATAATTAATTATTCTTAATTAGATATTAATAGATGATTAAGGTTAATTAAATTATAATTAGTGCTAATGACTTTTCAACAGTAAAATAATAATATTATGTAATTTAGTTAATTAATTAAATGGATTAATTATTATTAATTAATAATTAAGCTTAATTAATCATAGATTAATTAAAGGTTAATAAATTTAGAAATTATATATATAAATTTTATGAATTAACAGTAAAATCATTTAATTTGAATAAATGAACAATAAATTAATACAAATTGCATTTTTGAATAGTAAAACTTAAAGGTTTAATAACTTTTTGTAGGATGATCCAAATATAACCAATATAGGTCTCAAAATACTCATAAACATAAATATAATAAAATGATGTAGTGTAAAAATTAAGTTTGAGGTACGCATAACGAGGTAACATTTTAGGACCTCTTTAGAACCTCATAACTTTTTACCCAATTATCAGAACATAGTCAATATGGGTCTTAAAATGCTCAGCAGAGCGACCCCATCACTGTAGTAGTATTAGTTTTCTCATTTGGACATCAAGAAAAAAAGTCAACCCTAGAATTCTCAGTGAAAAAATGACCAAAATGCCCCTAGATATCAAATAGTCATAGCTTAGTCAAATCAACTCCAAATTTAAAAATTTAAGATGCTAACTAGTTCAAAATTTCAATGTCATCAATAAACTAAAATAATATTTAGGATCTGAACCCTAAAAATTTGGAAAATGACCAAAATACCCTTGGCCTCATTTTGGTCATAATTTGACCGTTTAGAGTCCAATTTGGACGTGCTTACTGTCTATCTTCAAGTTAGGCAGTAAGGAATCAGTTGGAACTAAGAGAATTAAACTCCAACCTATAAGTCAAAAGTTGACTTTTTGACCCTTAGAGTAGGGACAAAATGGTCATTTTGCCCTAAGATTGGACAAAGTACCCCTAACCTTTAGTTAACATTCCAAAACATTAAAACTAATGTTATAATCATGTTAGTGACATTTAAGTGAGTGAAATCAACTCTTAGATCAGATTCCAGGATTCTTCAAGTCTTAAACACTACACATTAAGGACCTTTCCTGAAACTAGGACTAGATCATAGGTTAGAGTTCATTCATTAGGTAAATAAGTTACTCAATGGGTGAAACCTTAGTTTTATTAGTTTCTAGACTTTTCTTTTATTTTATAACTTGTTCTGATTATTTTATCTTTTAACTTTAGATTTAAGATAGGAGATTCATCTTATTAAGCTTGATTACTTAATAAGATTGGCCTTAATTAGTAGATCACTTATAGAATAAAACTTAGAACTTAGGTCTTATCCTTTTTGGATTATGTGATTAAACCTAAATCTTGTAGTGTTTAATCCATAATCTATAGATTCAGAAGATCTTGATCAGATCTTAGTTAGGATGTCTAAATTCACAAAACTAGGACGTATGATTTATTGATTTAACTCGTAGTCGTCTATGTGATTGAACTATATTAGAACCTGATCAGTTCTAATTCATTTTAACTGGTAAGGACAAATTTCTAAGTTACACTCGATAGTAAGAAAATGGTGATCCTAAACTTGTGTAACTTGGAATAGTTAGAATGGTTAAGTAGAAAACAAATGATATCACCATGTTTAGTAGAGTCCCTTACTTCTATTTGATATTTTGTTGCTATGCATTCTTTGTATTTTTGTGCCATATTTTCTTGAGCATATCATATAAGATTTTTGATGCATAAATAAAATGTTAGGAAAATATGGAGACTCCTTAGATTCCTTATAAAAATATTAAAGTGATTAATGAGAAGATAATAATTGGATGTGTTTGAGCTGCCTCTCAGTATTGCCTTCTGTTTGCCTAGTCAACTTATGTCACTAAGGGAAGGACTTTATTTTGTTGTGTGCTGTTTGCCTAGTGTCCTTATTGACACTAGGGGTGCACCATTGGTGCCTTAGCCGTACTAGTGCTAAGATCCTTCGATTATACTGTTGGTGCCTTAGCCATACTGGTGCTAAGATCCTTCAGCCTTTTCTGGTGGGCTAGATTAGCTCTTTTCTGTATGACAGATTGTACACAAATGTTTATATGCAGTTTGATGTTTTGGTTAACTTTCAACACTTTTATTCAGTCCGCTATTTCTTTGTACTGCTTTTATATATTAGGATGTTAGAATCTTGCTGCTATTTATATGTATTACTGCTGAGTTATTTTATCTTAATTGGTATGTTTCTTTTGATCACCAGCATGTTTAGGATATAGTATTCCTTTCACAGTACTTGTTTGATTATTTACATTTATGCTTTACCTTGTTTAGCTTACACTTGAGGCATGTCTTAGCCTCTCTTTTTGCTTAAGTTATAAATGATGGTTTATAGCTTTTTCTCCCTTTTGTATTGCTTGCTGCTCCCTTACACATTGTTGCTTAGAAGTCATAGAATGGTGATATTATATAACACATATAAAACTTATCAGCTTAAAATGTACTTAGATAATTGTCTAACCAGATTTTTCTTTTTTTGGCTGGGGCCCTATATTGTGAAACCGACAATGACAGATCCTCTTTAGTTGAACGATCAGGATCTTAGTGTGGAGCCATATCCGAAGGAGGAGCCTATGGAAGAAGCAGCTGTTTAGCCCTTCTATTCTTAAGTGAGGATGAGTACCCTTTTATCTTTATTATTTGAACTTAAATTGATGTAATAATACAGGTACTGATGACTGCGTATTTGGATTTTATACTTATGTTCTGAGATACCTTTCTTTATACTCTTGTTGTGATGCTTGGATGTTTTATATTGAAAATCGCTTCCGCACTTTGTATGTTTACTTAGATAGTTACAGAATATTTGATTCTATGCTTACCCCTTCCCTTATTAGGTGGATTGTGGATTTCATCCTAATCCAATTATAAGTGAAGGGTTAGCTAGAGTGACACACCACCCCTTAACTTAATTCTTGTGGATTAAGGGGTGGGGCACCACAATATTGACTATTTCTGAAATTTTCTAAGAAACTGTGACATTATTTTCTAAGCTTTGGACCTAAATATAAAGACATAAATGACAAAACTAATAAGAATTATGACATAACAGAGCATAACCACGCCAAACATCAGCAAAATTCAATGGTTAGATTTGAAGTTATGACATCAATAACATAGCAAGAGAATTTCTAGAATCTGTAAACACTATTTTTATGAATTTCAATGGGTGTTTGCTAAAGCTTGAGAGCTTAAATGACGATTTAATAGTCCAAATGAAGTATAAAGATCTTTTGTGAAACTATTCAAAAAATATAGGAGAGGAATCGAGCAAAGTTACAACACTCAGATTTTAATTGTTGAAAAGTTACATCTCTCTAAAGTTGACAAAAAAAAAATAGAAATTTTTGGAAAAATATTTAAATAAAAATAAAATTTCTCCCCTAAATTTGGAGTGATTTTTGAACATTTTAGAGGAAAAATTAAGGTGTAATATCCTCTAGTGATTTGTTAAAATTATCTTGGCGAATGTGTGTGCAAAATTACAATAACTAATTTTGAGTAAAACAAGAATCATAATAACATTAAGTATGGAAAAAAATTATAAAATATTTAAATAAGTTTATGAATTATTTCTTAGAATTTTTTGAATCTACACATACGAATTATACAACTTATAATATTCTTATGGATGTGCCTAAGACTTACAAATATTGCAATAATCATTTATTTGATCATTATATATATTCAAATATGAAAGATATTTGGTAAATGAGTGAAAGAATGAGAGAAACAAAGAGGAGAGATTGTCTAGAAGCATAGGATTTTTTGATGAAGCTTGAGAGATAGTGCAACATAAATCTCCTTCTTTATGTGATTTAGAGCTTCCAAGATCTTCTCATCGTTGTGAGATTTGCTTATGAATGAAGTGCAACAACCCAAGGTTGATACTAAGCCAATTTGGCCTAAACTTGATTGAATAAAGATAAAAATCAAGATCTTGATTTAAATTGAGTAAAAATTAAATAAAAATATCCTTAGATAAAGTATAATAAAAGGATCCTACTGCGAAAAATTAAGCGCAATTGGAATCCCAAATCGTCCTAAATTAATTTGTGAAGTTTTAACTTCATAATTAATAATGAATAAAACATAGATCAAAATTTAGAAATTTTTATAGTTTCAAGTCAAGCATTAAATGAGAATGCTATGTTTCAAGTTTTGCTAATTTTCGAGCTTTGGATTGATCTTAGTGAAATTAAAAAGTTTTTGTCTTAAAAATTAATATAAAATAAAATACTCATCTAAATTCAATTATTTTTAAATGAATGCATTCGTCTCGTCCAGACGCTCAATTCGATACTAAGTTTGTAATTATTGGAGTTCAATAGGCCATTAATCAAAGCTTGGAAGTCTTAAGTTGTTTATAGCCGCTTGATCTAGATCAAATGGCTATTAGTAACTTAGGTGCTTTATATAAATCCCCGCGCTAAACTAAAAACATAATTTATGTATCTTCCTCATTTTCCTCTCAGCCCGTGACACCCCACTCCTTAAGTCCATACTCATTAGACTAAGGAGCGGTGTTCCACTCTAGCAAATCCCCCACTTATCATTCGATTAGGTAAGATCCACAATCCACTACTACGGGAAGGATGTGCACAGAATAAATAAGAGAATTAGTCAATAAGTCTAACATATATACAGAGTGTGGAAGTGAAAAAGAAGTAAACATTACATCCATTCACCATACATCAGACATGAAATAAAATGAAATAGCTCAGAAAATAATAATGTGCAGAAAGTAAACACAGTCACAATACATGTATTATTACAACATTTTTAGTAAAGTTTATGAAATGAAATAAATAACTCCCATCCATACGATGGCATAAAAAGGGAACTAAGTATCTTCTGGTCCAAGCTGCTGCGCCTCCTCTAAGTAAGGCTCTTCCTCAGGCACAGGATCCTCAAACTGCTCAATATCTGACATTGTCAGTTTCACAATGCCAGGGCCCCAGTCAATAAAAGAAAAATCTTATTAGATAAAATGTCTAAGTATATTTTAGGCAAATAATTTATTAAGCATTTGTTAATATCACAATTTTACTCTAAACTAAATGAAATATCTGTCTAGCATGGAGCAAGTAAGCATACAAGGGGATGAGGACAAGTTATAAATGTAATATTTATAACTAAGCAAGAATTGAGGCAAAACGCACACCTCAAGAAAACTAAATAAAGTAGGGCATACATATGTAATATAGTAAGTGCAAATACTGAAAAAAAAAAATCTAAACCTAAACATGTTGATGATCATTGATATATGCTAAATTAAAACATTAATCTGAAAATGGTACATATAATAAGTAGTAAAGTCTAGCACCCTATACATGTATATATACAAGTGAATAGGTAAAACATTATATCTACAGCTGACTGAAATAACATGCATCAATATCATAATAAACAGTAAGCTGAAAAACTGCAAAGAAAAAATGTATAACTGCCATATCAGAAAGAATTGGCCAATCCGGCCCAATATATATATATATCCCCATAGCCTTTATGGGCTAGGGCAATCATATCACAATATAACAATGTATAACTGAAGAGGCAGATAATACTATACAAATATCTTTTAGTTACTTTACTTTTGTTTCTATGAACAATTTCAAAAACAATTGAGGAGTCAAGCACATCTGCAAGACTAAATGGGTCCCAAGCCTAACTCACTCTCCTCAATGAGTGGTGTTAAGCATTCTAATCTCACCTTACCCCTATCCATTAGAGTAAATATGCACCACAATCCACCATAAACTGAACCCAAATGCAAATGTTCTCCTAATATTCTAAGTTTTTACTTTCATGCAACAAAATTTTTCTTATATGATATGCCCAAGGGAAACAAGCACAAAATTTCAAGGAATGCGTAGCACAAAGTCAAATAGTAAGCAAGGGACTCTACTAAATATGGTAATATAATTTGTTTTCTACTTTAACCATTCCAACTACTCTAAGTTACACAAGTTCAGGATCTCCAATTCCTACTATCGAGTGTAACTTAGAAGTATGACCTAATGAGTTTTAAGGGATTAGAACTGATCAGGTTCTAATATAATTCAATCAAGTATGACTATGAGTTAAAAAACAAATCACAATGTCCTAATTAGATGGAGTTAGACGTTCTACCTAAGATCTGATCAAGATTTACTAAACTATAGATTATAGATTAAACACCATAAGATTGGACTTAATCACATAATTCAATAAGGCTAAGACATAAGATATAGGTTAAATCTAAATATGAACTAATGGTTGAGGCAAATCCTATCAAGCAAATCAGACTTAATAGGATAAATTTTATATCCTAAATCTATTATTGAAAGATAAAATAATCTAAATGAGTTGTAAAATCTAGAAACTAATAAAACTAAGCATTCATTCATTGAATAACCCTATTAATTGATGAATGAAATCTATCCTATGATTTAGCCTTAATTTTAGGAATAATCTTATTGTGAGGTGTTGAATTTCATAAGGAAAAGACTTGGAGAAATTTTAGGGATTTAAGAAATTTGACATAATAGCTGATTTTACTCACTTAGAGGATTCTAATATAGTTTTAATACTTGTTTTATATATAGCGCCCCACCCCTTAATCCGCGAGATTAAGCTAAGGGGTGGTGTGTCACCCTGGCTAAACCTTCTCTTATTATTGGATTAGGATGAAATCTACAATCTACCCAATAAGGGAAGGAGTAAGCACAGACTCAAATATCAGTCACTATCTAATAAAAATATACAGAGTACAGAAGCAATTTTAAAATGAGAAACATCCAAGCATCACAGTATAGATAGTAAGAAATATAACTCAAAATAAAAGCATAGTAATCCGAACACACAGTCAAGGGTACCTGTATTATTACATCAATTTAAAGTTTAAGTAATGAAAGTAAAAATACTCTCATCCTCACTTATAGTAAATATATACAGCTTCTTTTAAGGGCTACTCTCTTGGATAAGGCTCCACTTCTAGCTCATGATCATCTAACTGAAGATAATCTGCCATTATCGATTTCACAATATAGGGACCCAGCCAAAAAGAGAAAAAACTTGTGTTAGACAATTGTCTAAGTACATTTTAAGCTGATGAATTCTTATGTGTTTTATAATATCACCATTTTTCATTTCTAAGCAACAATTACCTCAAAAATGAGAGCAATAGCAATACAATAAAAAAGGAAAAAGTTATCAATATCATTTATAACTTTAAGCAAAAATGAGGCTAAGACATGCCTCAGATATAAGCTAAACAAGGTAGGGCATATATAAATAACTAATAATTGCTGAAAGAAAATACTACATCCTAAACATGTTGGTGATAAAAAAAAAATGCAAATTAAATAACATAACTCAGCAATGATACATATAATAGCAACAAAATTCTAACATCCTAATATATATATATATATATATATATATATATATATATATATATATATATAAGCAGAACAAAGAAATAGCTGACTGAATAAAGATGCTGAAAAGTAAACAAAACATCAAACTGCATATATATAAACATCTGTGTACTAATTGACATCCCAAAAAAAGCCAATCTAGCCTACTAAATATCAAAAGAATCCTAGTGTCAACAAGGAGACTAGGTGCAAAATTATATACCCCTAGTGTCATCAAGGAGACTATGCAAGATATATAGGGTTTTCTCCTAGTGTCATCAAGGAGCCTAGGCAAGAAAATACAACAAATCTTCTCTTAGTGTGAACAAGGAGACTAAGCAAAGAAGATATAAGTGAGGTCTTCTCCTAGTGTTAATAAGGAGACTAGGCAAAGAAGACATAACTGAGAGACATCTCTAACACATATAATTATTATCTTTACTCAATCACTTTAATATTTTCACAAGGAATCTAAGGAGTCTCCATAATTTCCTAAAGTTTTATTCATGCATCAAAATCTTATATGATTATGCTCAAGGAAATATAGCACAAATATATAATGAATGCGTAGCAACAATCATTAACAGTAAGCAAGGGACTCTACTAATATGGTAATATCATTTATTTTTTAATTAACCATTCTAACTACACTAAGTTACACAAGTTCAGGATCTCCATTTTCCTACTATCGAGTGTAACTTAGAAGCTCATCCTTATAATTTAAAAGGATTAGAACTGATCAGGATCTAATCTAATTCAATCAAATGATGACTATGAGTTGAATCAATAAATCATATGTCTTAATTTTGGGAATTTAGTTATTATATCTAAGATTTGATCAAGATCTTTTAAGCTATAGATTATGGATTAAACACCACGAGATTGGGCTTAATCACATAATCCAAAAGAATGACCTAAGTTCTAAGTTTTATTCTAAAAGTGATCTACTAATTAAGGCAAATCCGATGAAGTAATCAAACTTAATAGGATGAATCTCCTATCCTAACACTAAGTTAAAAGACAAAATAATCAGAATAAGTTGTAAAATTCTAGAAACTAATAAAACCAAGGGTTTATTCATTGAATAACCTCGTTATTTAATGAATGAAATCTAACCTAGGATCTAGCTTTAATCTTAGGAATATCCCTAATGTGAGGTGTTGAATTACCTAAGGAAAATACTTGGAGGAATTTTAAGGGATTTTAACAAATTTGACATGATAGCTGATTTTACTCACTTAGATGATTCTAATGTAGGTATAATACTTGTTTTACTGACTCAGAAGATAATCTAGGAGTTAAAGGTACTTAAACTAAATTTTGGGCAAAATGACTTTTTTGCCCCTACTTAAGGGTCTAAGAAGTCAACTTTTGATTAAAGGCTCCAAATTGGGATTTCTTACTGTCAAATGATTTCTTACTGTCTAACATGAAGATAGACAATAAGTATACCAAATTTGGATAAGAAATAGGTTCTATAGGTCCAAACTAAGGTTTTTGACCTAAGGGGTATTTTGGTAAGTTGCACTTAATGAAATCTAAAATTTTACATAGTTTACTGTTGGTTGTTGTTCAAGGACTCCATAGAGTCTAAGAACACAAAATTCTGAGGTCTAATGAATTATTTATAACCAATTGAATTTTTAAAGGAAAATTTGGTAATTTTCTATATTAAGAGGAATCAAGAAGCTTAACTCTTTCATTTAGTGTCCAAATTTAGCAAACTTAGTGGCTATAGCTTCCCTATATCATACTGAGTGTTTTAACTAGTGGTAAACCCAAATTGGACCTCAATTGGCTAAGTTATGACCTAATTATGATTAAGGGTATTTTGGTCATTTTTAATTTTATAGTGTTTAAAACCTAAATATTATTTTATATTATTGTAGGCACTGAATTCTATGCGATCTATCTGATGACCCACTTAAGTAGTAATAAGTGAAACCCTTAAACATCGAGGTGCCTTTTCAGATAACGGTGGAGTTCCTGATAAGAACTCCAAAGTTAAGCGTACTCAGGTGGGAGCACTCCCAGGATGGGTGACCTGTTGGGAAGTTATCTTCTGAGGGCAAAACCGTGAGGCCTTTCTGGCCAAAGCGCACAATACCTTGGTGCTTAAGAGTTTGGACTGTTACAAATGGTATCAAAGCAAATCATAAGGTGTCAGATAGGAGCTATAAGTGCCATACAGGGCAAAGTATCACTTCATATGAGCAGGCTCTTGAACCCGTGATGGTTAAGGTGCTACATGGTTGTGGGTACCTCTTGCGCCTGTAGGGGTTACCTCTAGTTTTATCTACCCAATGGATGGTTCTTGGATCTATGTGTGGATACTGACGAGGACGTCAGTTACTTAAGTTGGGGAGATTCTAATGACCCACTTAAGTAGTAATAAGTGAAACTCTTAAACATCAAGGTGCTTTTTTAGATAACGGTGGAGTTCCTGATAAGAACTCCAAAGTTAAGCGTGCTCAGGTAGGAGCACTCCCAGGATGGGTGACATGCTGGGAAGTTATCTTCTGAGAGCAAAACTGTGAGTCCTTTCTGGCCAAAGCGGACAATACCTTGGTGCTTAAGAGTTTGGGCTGTTACAATCTAACACTTTAAATATTTGAATTTGGAGTCTGGATAACCAAAATATGGTCAATTTAGTTTTTTAGCCGCTGTAGCGCATTGTAACGGCCAAAAATTGCATTTTTAAGTGCTGCAGCGCGCTATAGTGGTCCCTACTTGAAACTTGGGCGCTGGAGTGAGCAAAAATGTAACTTTAGGAGCTATGGTGCCCTATAGCAGACCCAAATTCATTACTTGGGGTGCTGCAGTGCACTGTAGGGCGCTGTAGTGGATATTGCACTGCAGCGCGCTATAGCGGACACAAATTCGCAACTCTGGTGATTTTGCCTAGCGAAAACTGCGATGAGTCAAATTTCGGGCTCGATTACTCTCAATTAGAGCATTTCACGTGCGGTACCATATACCGTTGGAAAGCTCTTTCCAAGACCTTTCCATTGGTACCCAAATCAGTACCAAAAAACTAAGTTATCAATTTAAACAGTGAGGTTAAATGACTGGGTATGCAGAATGGAGAAAAAATAAGATAGCTTTATCTTCCTAAAATCGCAACCTTAAAGAGCTCTAATGAAGTCCATAGCTTAAATACAGATTTCTAAGGATGCATATTAAGCATAAGAGTGAAATGGAGTAGCCATTAAATACATTCAATGGGGGAAAGGAAGTACCTTGGTGTTGACAATGGCAGATTTTCTAGGAGAGGCTAGAGAGCTTGTGAGGTCCTTTCTTCTTCTTCTTCAACTGTTAGCAAGATGAGGAAAGGGCTAAGGGTTATTCCAGCAGTAAGTACAGCAAGGAAGGGAGGAATGAGTTCAGCTAGGCAATAGTGAGGGGGTGGAGAGTTGAGAGCCACAAGCTCTCTTAAAGGGGGAGAGGATAGCCAATGGATGGGATAGGGGAGGGGTTGGTAGGATATAGAGGGACATCTAGGCTGAGCCCAGCAAGGGGCTGAAGGGAAGGGGAGCTCAGCCAAATTTGGGTGGCTGTGAGTCCCACCCAGCCAATGAAGAGGCAAGAAGACAAAGATTAGAATTTAAGAAAATAAATTTAATAAATATCAAAAATCATATTTTAAATATGTTCTCCCAAAAATCTCAAAAATTTACCCCAAACTAATTTGGGGGTGAGGAACGAAATGACGAAATCCAATTTTGATTTCGACGACGATTTATTTTTCTTATTTTCTAATTAATTTAAATATATTAAAATATTTGAGAAAATTAAACGTTCTCCAAAAAATCCAAAAATTTCACCCTTGGCTAATTTGAGGGTGAGGATCGCAACAGTAAAGTTGGATTTTAATTCTGACGAGTATTTAATTTTCCTATTTTTCGGGGTATTTAAATATTATTAAAATATTCGTCAAAATTTCGACGTCTTCCGATTGACTTGAAAACGTCACCCCTAGCTAATTTTGGGGCAATAAGCGTAATGACGAAGTCCAATTTTTGATATGAGGTTGATTTAGATAGGTCAATTTCAGGGTTTCTGGATTTTCTAAAAATCAGGACTTGATTTATTTGACTCTTGATTTGGACTAAGTCTTAGTGGATGACTCCTAATAACTTGATTAACACTTAGGATCAAGATTAGGATGGAGATTAGTCTTAATTGACAAGGGTAACAACATTGGGTTGTTACAGACTCCCCTACTTAAGAACGATGTCGTCCTTGACATCACTCAAGTGGAAAAATAAGAAGGCAAAAATGAACTATGACTGGAATTTGTAAGCTTATAATGCTAAGAAAGAATACCTGGATTCTCGAAGACTCTAGGATATTTAGCTTGCATATCAGATTCCTTCTTCCACTAAACTTTGATCATATTAGTAGCACGAATCCTAAGTTGCTTGTGATCACGGGCCAGAATTTGAATTGGCTCCTCGACATATGACAGATCGGGCTGGATTTGAATTTCTGGGAATTGCATGATATGAGATGGATGTTTGAGGCACCTTCTCAGAGATGATACGTGAAATACGTTATGAACTGTGGCAAAGTTATATGGAAGGTTTAGTCTGTAGGCGGAAGAACCTACTCTGGCTGCTATCTCAAACGGACCGACATAACGAGGACTAAGTTTTCCAGCTATGCCGAATCTGAAGACTCCTTTCATTGAACTGACTTTTAGGTATGCGAAGTCTCCAATTTTAAACTCCAGAGGACGATGATGAAGGTCGTGGTATTTACTCTGGTGGTCTTGGGCTGCACGAATTCACTGTTGAATCAATTGGACTTTCTTGTTTGTCTCTTCTACTAATTCAAATCCATACAGCTGCACACTGCCTGTTTCTGATCATGCCAATGGAGTACTACACTTTCTTCCATACAAGGCTTCATATGGAGCCATCTTTATACTAGTTTGAAGACTATTATTGTAAGCGAACTCCACTAATGGGAGGTGATCTTCCCAAGATCCAGGAAAATCAACTATACACAATCTAAGTAGGTCTTCAAGAACTTGATTCACTCGTTCTGTCTGATCATCCATCTATGGATGAAAGGCTGTACTCATTGCTAGAGTTGTGCCTAGATCTTGATGCACAACTTGCCAGAATTTAGAGGTGAACCGACTGTCTCTATCAGATACGATTGTCTTAGGGATCCCATGAAGCCTGATTATCTCCTTAATGTAGAGTTTTGCAAGTTTCTCAATTGAATTTGTTTGTCAGATAGAAATAAAATGGGTAGATTTGGTTAACCGGTCAACTATGACCCAAATAGCATCTGCTCCTGATCTTGCACGAGGCAATCCCATAACAAAGTCCATCGATATATCTAGCCATTTCCATTCAGGAATTTCAAGCGGGTGAAGCATACCATGAGGTCTCTGATGCTCTGCCTTGACTAAACTGCAAGCATGGCACTTCGAGACGAACTCAGCCACACTTTTATTCATCCCTGGCCACCAGAAGGATTGCTTCAGTTCTTGGTACATCTTTGAACTTCCTGAATGAACTTGATATCCAGAGTTATGGACTTCAACTAACACCTCCTGATGCATAGACATAGGGATCCATAAACAATCTCCTTGATAGATAATACCTTTATGGAATCGAAGATCAGTACGGCGGCCACTTTTAATGGCTTGCTTGAAGCCCAAGTACTCTTCATCCTTGGTTTGGGATACAGACACATCTCTGTGAAAGGTGGGTTCCACATTGATGTTTGCCAACGCTGAGCTAAGTTTGTCTCCACAGGCCAATTTGATGCTCATCTTGCGAAATTCTTCTACTAACGAGCTTTTTGATATAATGACATTTAGGGTGGCCTGACGACTCAGGGCGTCGGCTACGATGTTGGCCTTTCCAGGGTGATACTCTATGTCCAAATCGTAGTCATTGATCAATTCTTGTGATGAACCACTTAAGTAGTAATAAGTGAAACTCTTAAACATTGAGGTGCCTTTTTAGATAATGGTGGAGTTCCTTATAAGAACTCTAAAGTTAAATATACTCATGTGGGAGCACTCTCAGGATGGGTGACCTGTTGGGAAGTTATCTTCTGTGGGCAAAACTATGAGGTTTTTTAGGCCAAAGTAGATAATATCTTGGTACTTAAGTGTTTGGGCTATTATAAATGGTCTCAGAGCAAACCATAGGGTGTCAGATAGGAGCTAAGTGCCATACAGGGTAAAGTACCACTTTATGTGAGCAGCCTCTTGAAACCATAATGGTTAAGGTGCTACATGGTTGTGGGTACCTCTTGCGCCTATAGGGGTCACCTCTAGTCCTATCTACCCAATGGATAGTTTTTGGATCTGTGTGTGGATATTGACAAGGATGTCAGTTACTTAAGTTGGGGAGATTGTGATGACCCACTTAAGTAGTAATAAGTGAAACTCTTAAATATCGAGGCACCTTTTCAGATAATGGTGGAGTTCCTGATAAGAACTCCAAAGTTAAGCATGCTTATGTAGGAGCACTCCCAGGATGGGTGACTTGCTGGGAAATTATCTTCTGTGGGCAAAATCGTGAGGTCTTTCAGGCCAAAGCTGACAATACCTTGGTGCTTAAGTGTTTGGGATGTTACAATTCCAGCCATCTTCTTTGCCTATAGTTCAGCTCTCTCTGGGTGAATATGTTTTTTAGACTTTGATGATCTGTGAAAATTGAGCATTGAACCCCACACAGATAGTGATGCCAAATCTTCAAAGTGAACACTACAGCAGCTAACTCCAGATCTTATACGACATAGTTTCTTTCATGGATCTTCAGTTGACCGAAAGCATATGCTATGACATTCCCTTCCTGCATCAGTACAACACCTAAGCCTATACCAGAGGTGTCAGTATAGACTTGGTAGTTTACTCCTTCCTTAGGCAGGACTAGGATAGGGGCAGAGGTAAGCGCATTCTTTAGTGCCTGGAACACGGCTTCACAAGATGGCGACCATTCGAAGGGTAGCCTTCTGGGTAAGTTTGGTGAGTGGAGAGGCTATCTGGGAGAAGCCCTTCACAAACCTTTTGTAGTATCTGGCCAAACCCAAGAAACTCCTGATCTCTGTCACTGTCTTGGGTTGTACCCATTCTTGGATCGCGCTGACCTTGTTTTGATCTACTCTGATCCCTTGAGCATCTACAATATGGCCTAAGAAGGCGACTGATTCCAGCCAAAACTCACACTTTGAGTATTTGGCGTACAGCTGGTGGCTCCTTAGCTCTTTTAATATGGTTCGGAGATGTCCTTCGTGTTCTTTCTTCATCTTAGAGTATAGCAAGATATCATCTATAAACACGATGACAAATTTGTCCAGGTACGATTTTAAGATACGTTGCATTAAGTTCATAAAGATGGATGGTGCATTTCTCAGTCCAAATAACATCACTAAGAATTCATAGTGACCATATCTAGTTCGGAAAGCAGTCTTTGTAATATCTGAGTCTTTCACATGCAGCTGGTGGTATCCTGATCGCAGATTGATCTTTGAAAACACTTTCGCCTCGGCCAATTTATCAAATAAGTTGTCAATGTGGGGTAGTGGATATTTGTTCTTAATGGTCACCTTATTCAACTCTCTGTAGTCAATACACATTCTCATTAACCTATCCATCTTTTTCATGAACAGAACTAGAGCTCCCCATGGGGATGAACTGGCTTGATAAGACCTTTTTCCAGTAATGTGGCACCCCGCTCCCTAAGCCCACAATCATTAAGCTAAGAAGCGGAGGGTCACTTGTGCAAATCCCTCTCTTATCATTAGATTAGGTAGATCCACAATCCACTAATAAGAGAAGGACGTGCACAGAACATCTGAGGATCAGTCACTAAAATCTGACATACAAACAGAGTGCGGAAGCTAAATAAAGTAAATAGTACATCCATTCATCATGCATCACATAAGAAATAGTAATAAGATAGCTCAGAAAATAATAAAGTGCATAAAGTAAATCATAGTCATAGTACCTGTATTATTACAACATTTAAATAGTTTAAAAGGCTGAAAGATAAATCACTCATCCTCACAAACGGCTAAATGGAACTAAGCAATATCTGGCTCTCCTGGCTGAAGCTCCTCCTCTAAGTCAGGTACCTCTGCTTCAACACATAGCTCCTCAAACCTATCTAAATCTGACATTATCAATTTCATAATGCCAGGGCCCCAGCCAATAAAAGAAAATCTTATTAGACAATTGTCTAAGTATATTTTAAGCTGAATATTTTACATGAGTTATTAATGTCACCATTTTTATACTTAAGCACAACAAAAGTAAACTAAAAGCAATGGAGCAGTAAGCATACAAAGAATAGGATAAGTTATAAATACAACATTTATAACTAAACAACAAATGAGGCAAAGGCACACCTCAACAACTAAGTAAGAAAAGAGCATATACATATATATATATACTGCAGTAAGTAAAAGAATTGAAAGTAAAGTCTAATTCTAAACATACTGATGATCATATGACATATGTTGATTAAAGGCAAAAATTTGAACATGGTACATATAGTAAGCAATAAAGTCTAGCATCCTATAAATACGTACAAATGAGCAGGTAAGAAAGGAAACATAACTGACTGAAATATGCATCAAAATACAGTACACAGTAAGCTAAAACTTAAATAGGTATGTAAAGACTGCCATATCAGAAAGGTGGTCATCGGGCTGGTGAAATCCCCAAAGCTTTTCTGGGCTTGGGTAGACAGAAATTCTCATAGCCTTTCTGGGCTAGGGCAGATAGAATCCAGCAGCAGAACCAAGGAGGCAGTAAATATAAATGCAGAATCTTTTAGTTAATTTACTTTGTTTCTGTGGACACGTCCAAAAACAGCTGAGGAGTCAAGTACATCTGCAATACTATATGGGTTCCAAGCTTAACACACACTTCTGAATGAGTAATGTTAAACATCCTTATTACTCCTTACTACTGTCCATTAGGGTAAATGTGCACCAGAATCTACTAAATATACTAAACCCAAAGGCAACTATCATCCTAATTATTCTAAGTTTTCATTTCATGCACAAAGTTCTCCTATATGATATGAACAAAGAATTTAAGCACAAAATACAAGGAATGCGTAGCAACAAAAATTAATCAAGTAAGCAAGGGACTCTTCTATACATGGTGACACTGTTGTTGTCTAATTAAACCATTCTAACTATTCTAAGTTACACAAGTTCAGGATCTTTAATTCCTACTATCGAGTGTAACTTAGAAGTACGGTCTTATAAGTTAAAAGGACTAGAACTGATCAGGTTCTAATCTAATTCAATAAAGTACGACTACAAGTTGAATCAATAAATAATAACATCCTAATTTGATGAATTCAGACATTCTATCTAAGATCTGATCAAGATCTATTAAATTATAGATTAGGGATTAAACACCACGAGATTGGGCTTAATCACATAATCCAAAAAGGTTAAGACATAAGATCTAGGTTTTAGTCTAAAAGTGATCTATTGATTAAGGTAGACCCTATTAAGCAAATCACACCTAATAGGATGAATCTCTTTATCCTACATCTAGGGTTAAAAGATAAAGTAATCAAAATAAGTTGTAAAATTTTTAAAAACTAATAAAACCAAGGATTTATTCATTGCATAACCCACTTATCTAATAAATGAAATCTAATATATGAGTTAGTCATAGTCTTAGGAGTAGTCCTAAAATGAGGTGAAAGATCCTAAGGAAAATACTTAGAGAATTTTTGGGGAATTTTGATGTTGACCTAATAGTTGATTTTTCTTACTTAGACATCTCTAATATGGTTATAATACTGATTTGAGTATTTTAAAACACTAATTAGAGGTTAAGGGCACATAACCTAAATTTTGGGCAAAATTGCCATTTTGCCCCTACTTAAGAGTCCAAAAAATCAACATTTGAATTAAGAGTCCAAATTGAAGTTTATTTATACTAAATGGTTTGTTACAATCTAACTAGAAGATAGACAGTAAGTATGCTTAATTTGGATAAGAAACGGGTCATATAGGTCCAAACTAAGGTTTTTGACCTAAGGGGAATTTTAGTAAATTATACTTAATGAAATCTAAATTTTTATGCAGTTTACTGTTGGTTGCTATTCAAGAATTCCATAAAGTCTAAGAACACTAAATTCTGAGGTCTAATGAGTTAGTTATAGTCATTTGAATTTTTAAGGGTAAATAGGTAATTTTTTTAAGTTAAGAGGGGCCAAAAAGTTAACTCTTCCATTTGGTGTCCAAATTCAGCAAACTTAGTGGATGTAGCTTCCCATAGCATACTAAGTACTTTAACTGGGAGTAGACCCAAATTGGACTTCAATTGGTCAAGTTATGACCTAACTAAGGTTAGGGGTATTTTGGTCATTTCTTCTAATTTTCTAGGGTTCAAAACTTAAATATTATTTTGGATTATTATTGGCACTAAAATTATAAGTTATCTAGAAATTTGCATAATCATTTAAGGTACAAGGTAGGTTGTGAGCACTTATTAAAAATGATAAGGTTTTCAAACTAAATTTTCATATAGAAATTTATGCAATATTCAATTTTAACTAAAATATGTTCAAATTTGGTATAATTCAGCCCCACTAGGGTCCTAGGGATCTTAAAATACAAAAATAGTGAAGTTTTGGCCATTTCAGCCAAAAGTGGGCAATTTTTCAGAAAATTCTGGGAATCTTGCAAGTTCAGACATTGCAGCGCGCGGTAGCGCTTTTCGCGCGACAGCGCGCTGTAGTGCTTTTCGCGCTGGGGTGCGCTGTGACTACTGCGGTGCACCATGCAATGGTTCATTTTGCAAAATTACTGTTCCCTCAATTTATTTTGACATTTCCTAAAGTTTTCAATAAAATTATTTTCGCTGCAGTCCATTGCAGCGCGCTATGATGCGCTGTAGCGGTCCATTTTGCGAAATACTGTTTTAATTAATTAATTTAATAGATTTAATTTAATTTTTTTGAAATGCCGCTGCAGCCCGCTGCAGTGCACTGTGGCGTGCTGTAGCGGCCTATTTTGCAAAATCAAGCGCTGCAGCGCCAGACGGCAATTTCGTTAGGACGAAACCTGGAGGGCCTACTTTCAAGCTCAATTACTCTCAATCCAAAGTATTTCATGAGCAGTGCCATATATTGATGGAAAGGTCTTTCTGATACCTTTCCATTAATACCAAAATCAACACAAATGAAGTATCCTAACTTTACAAAAAATATTGATAAAGAACAGGATATATAGAATGCAAGAAAAACAGAGCATTAAATTTAATCTCTTGGAGAGCTGTAATGGCTTGCATACTTAAACATGGATGTCTAGAGATGTATTCAAGCATTGTAGATATATGAAGAAGACAAGAGAGAGAGAGAGAGAGGTAAAGGGGTACCTTTAGCCTTGCGAAAGGAGGAAGAGGGTATTCTATTTTCTCCAAGAACTTGGAACTCCTTCTTCTTCAGCTCAACTTAGCAATGGAGGGGGGGGGGGGGGGGTTGAGGGGCTCTAGAAGGACAGCAAGGGAAGAGGGAAGGGATGTGCTTATCCTTTAAAGGAGAAGAGGAGGATGGGAGGAGGGCTAGGGTCTATAGGGAGCCATTATGAGCCTAGGAGAGGGCTCATCATGGTTGAGCATGGGGGCACCGACTATGGAGAGGCGGTTGACAGGAAGTAATAAAATTTTGCAAGAAATTGCAAATGAGGGGTTGAATAATTACCTATTTATTTTCCTTAATTATTTAAAAATTCTAATTTTTGAAACTTGCTCCGAAAATTCCCAAAAATTCACCCCTAGCTAATTTGGGGTGAGGAATCCAACGGCAAAGTCAGAATTTGATTCCGATAATTATTTAATTATGCTAATTTTTGGGGGTATTTAATTATATTAAAATATTCGCAAAAATTCCATGACTTTTAAACGCGTCCAAAACGTCACCACTAACTAATTTGGGGGTGACGATCGCAACGGTGAAGTCAGATTTTGATTTTGAGGTCAAAATAAATACCTCCATTTCCTAATTAATTAAATATTAAAATAATCCAAATTATTGGATTTAGCTCTAAACTACTTCAAACCTTCAGGGTTTGGTTCTAATGACTGGACAAAATTAATAGATTGGTAATTAAGACATGATTAGGCTTAAATTAAGCTAGGTAGCAACCTTGGGTTGTTACAAGTAACTCCTGTAGTTGCTTATTTAGTTCCTGCAACTCCTTCGGTACCATTCTGTAGGGTGCCTTTAAGATAGGTTGAGTACCCAGGACCACATCAATTGCAAACTCTACTTCCCGTATAGGCGGAAGACCGGGTAGATCTTCGGGAAAGACATTAGTGAATTCGCAAACCACTGGATTATGGGATATGGGAACTTCTTCTTTTTTTCCCCATAGTATCGTTACTAGGAAGGCGCTATAACCTTTGCTTATTAGTTTCTTGGCTTGAATAGCATTGACTGGGGAAGCTCTTGTACTAAAGCTCCCTACAAATGACTTAGCTTGTTTACCATTGCCCAGGGTGATTTTCTTCTTTTGGCAGTTGATGGTGGCGTCATGCTGACTTAGCCAATTCATGCCTAAAATTACATCGAAATTGGCTATTGGCAGTACTACCAACTTGGATTCAAATTTTATTTCTCCAAAGGGGACTTGTAGCTTGCAGAATTGATTGGCTTACACTAAGGTAACCCTATGCTTAGAGGTTTTGCTAGGCGGTGCACTGTCAAATTTAGAAACTTCATCTAGTTCTCAGAGATGAAGGAGTGGCTTGCTCCAGTGTCGAATAGAATATTGCAGGGCTTACTATTTATATAAATAGTACCTAATTATGGATGCAGTGATTTACTAGTTACTATTAAGCAAGTATTAATAAATACTAGATTGGTTCAGAAGCGTGTACCTGACATCACATGGTTATCTTCCATGGCCTCAGTAGGTGTGAGAGCGTATACACGGGCCTGACCAGCAGGCCTGTTATTGTAAGGTTGTTTGAACGGTGGCCTGGAGGTGCTAGGACGAGAGGTAGGAAGTGCCTTATATTGAGGAGCAGGAGGTGGCAAGGTTAGTCGTGCTGTAGTAGTGGCAGGAGCTCATTGGTAAAGATCGAATGCTGGTTGGCCCTGTACGCACTTGATTGGCGTGCCATCAAACATATCGGTCATATGGCATTGGGTATAGCCATGTCATGGTCTGCCACAGGTAAAGCAGACTTATTGACCATGGAAGCACCGATCATATGGATGTGGCTTTGTATAGCCATTGAAGGGATCAACAGCAGGGGTTTCTGCTTCAATTTGATAAACTCTAGTCCTCTTTGGATTCTCCTGATGGTGCACTGCAAAGTTGGCCAGTCTCTTAGTTTCTTGTTGCTGGCGCCTCTCTATCATTTTGGCAGTTTCCAGTAGCTCTTGGTAGTCGGTCATGCAGAATGGCACAACTTGGGCTTGTATGGAGGGTCGAAGACCACTTTGGAAATGGTGACACCTATCCGATTCAGTGGGTACTAGGCTCGTGGAGAATCTGGCAAGCCACTTGAATTCTGCATCGTACGCAGCCACCATACGATTCCATTACTGCAGTTTGAGGAATTCCTCTGCCATGTTGCGGCGCTCAGACAGTAGAATGTATTCAGTGTGAAAAACCTCCTCGAACTCTTCATAAGTGATTTCTCCAAACGGATGTCAGCAAAGTGTATGGTACGGATGTGGCTCCACCAGTGCTCGGCTGCGCCGTAGAGTAGGTGTGTGACTAGTCGGATCACTTCCGTATCTGGGCACTTGATACTTGTCAAGTTCTTATCTACCATCCTTAGCCAATCCTTCGTGTCTACGACCGACAGACTCCCGTTGAATGTGGGGGGTCTCAGATTGAGGAAGTTGTGTAGCAGTCCGTCTGTGGACTGTATGTAGTGCTGGTGGGAGTATTGTAGCATCGGGGCAACTTCCGCCGCTGTACGATTTTGAGCGATCTGGGACACCAAGAGTTGTTCCATTCGCTCAGCTTGCTTTGCCTGGGCCTTTGCAGACTTCCTAGCCTATTTTTGGCTCTCCTTTGCTTGCTACTGGTGGGATTCCACGATCATCTTCACTACCTCCAGTAAGGCACTCACCTCGTTGGATGAGGAGTTGGAGGGAGCAGGTGAGGGGCTCTATCCTGGATTCATGATTAGTTTGCTAGAATTTGAATTAAAAATATAATACGTTCAGCATTTCAGAAAATGGGAGATCATAACAGCTCATCTCTTTTTATTAATTAAAAGATGAATGCTACATCATTGGAAGCAGTAGTTAAAGCATAAGGAAGGAAAGACCGCTACTAAGGAAAATACAGAATCCATCCTATGTATTTTCTTGTGAAAGCTCGGGAAAAGTCTGTGTATGTTATCTCTCAGCGGCGGCGGGCAAATCTACGTTCGAACACCCATACTTCGCAAGCCCACCACTCCTCCGTGTAGTCTTGGAGGAGAATGTCGACGATGCCGAGTCAGACGCGATCCAGGCATTCCAGCTCGTCGAACACTTTGGTCACCCTTCGTACCCATTCCTTTGCTAGGATGGGGAAGTCCAGTCCCCGGTACACCGCGTCTTCCAGCATCTTCTCCAATACACTGGCTCCTGCTAGGGAGACCCCTTGGACTTCTCTCCCATATATATTTGCCAAGTATACATCGAACTTCCACCTGTCTTTAAAGTGGGCGAAAAGGTCGTATCCTGTCATGCTCGCACAATAGTATTCCTAGATATCCAGATTAAGTGATGTTAAAATAATTGCTTAATTCAAAAATTAAGTTACAAAGATGCATAAGGTAGTACAGATAGCATATGAATAAAAGCTAAGATATCTATCTGATGTATCGAGCAGTAAAGGTGCGGCAAAAGTCTTCATAGGTGACATCTATTTGCATTCCTTCATGTCGACGAGTAAGTGCTCGGAGGGTGATGCTCCACCAATCTTTGGCTCCATCCTGTAGGAGGCGTGTCATAATAGGGATTCTAACATTATCTGGGAAATTTATAGTCTCAAACATGTAATCTGTCCTTTTTAGCCATTCTTGGGTTACATCGGGGAGATCATATCCCCTGAATACGCTTTGCTGGAGTTGTTGGTCCATCATCCACTCTTCGAGATCCGACACTCCTTCTAGGTACCTCTCATGCCGCTGGCAAAATTGGACGATGAATTCCCAACTATCTTCAAATTGTTGGTGATGCCGCCTAAGCATCATCCTGGTGTATCTAAGTACATTTACTGAAGTAGTTAGGTTGGGCAGTTAAATATTAGGATTTTACTCGATATAGTTGCTTATATATTTTTATTATTAGACTTCTTATTCTGAGTTTGATATTACGGTGTCTTGGATGTGACTCCAATGTTTTCTGATATAGTGACTGAACTGGCAGAAGAGTCTTCCATTAGGTAGATATGAATACAAATTCTAATCTAACACCTTATAGAGTTCTCTGATACCAACTGTGGTGCCCCACCCCTTAATCCACAAGATTAAGCTAAGGGGTGGTGTGTCACTCTAGCTAACCCTTCTCTTATTATTGGATTAGGATGAAATCTACAATCCACCCAATAAGGGAAGGAGTAAGCATAGACTCAAACATCAACCACTATCTAATAAAAACATACAGAGTGCGGAAGCGATTTAAAAATAAGAAACATCCAAGCATCACAGTATAAATAATAAGAAATATAACTCAGAATAAAAGCATAGTAATCCGAACACACAATCAAGGGTACCTGTATTACTACATCAATTTAAAGTTTAAATAATGAAAGTAAAAAATACTCTCATCCTCACTTATAGTAAATATATGCAGCTTCTTCTAAGGGCTCCTCTCCTGGATAAGGCTCCACTCCTAGCTCCTGATCGTCTAACTGAAGAGAATCTGCTATTGTTGGTTTCACAATGTAGGGCCCCAGCCAAAGAGAGAAAAATCTTGTGTTAGACAATTGTCTAAGTACATTTTAAGCTGATGAATTCTTATAAGTTTTACAATATCACCATTTTTCATTTATAAGCAATAATTACCTCAAAAATGGGAGCAACTAGCAATACAATAAGAAAGGAAAAAGCTATAAACAACATTTATAACTTAAGTAAAAAGGAGACTAAGGCATGCCTCAAATATAAGCTAAACAAGGCAGGGCATATATAAATAACTAACAATTACTGAAAGAAAATACTACATCATAAATATACTGGTGATCAAAAGAAATATGCAAATTAAATAACATAACTCAGCAATGATATATATAATAGCAGCAAAATTCTAACATCCTAAAAAATATATATATATATATAAGCAGAACAAAGGAATAGCTGACTAAATAAAAATGCTGAAAAGTAAACAAAATATCAAACTGCATATATATAAACATCTGTGTACTAAATACCATACAGAAAAGAGCTAATCTAGCCCACTGAATATGAAAAGGATCCTAGTATCAACAAGGAGACTAAGTGCAAAACTATATACCCCCAGTGTCATCAAGGAGACTAGGCAAGATATTTAGGGTTTTCTCTTAGTGTCATCAAGGACCTAGGCAAGAAAACACAATAAATCTTCTCTTAGTGTCAACAAGGAGAATAAGCAAAGAAGATATAACCAAGGTCTTCTCCTAGTGTCAATAAGGAGACCATGCAAAGAAGACATAATTAAGAGGCAGCTTTAACATATACAATTATTATCTTTACTCAATCACTTTAATATTTTCACAAGGAATCTAATGAGTCTCCATAATTTCCTAAAGTTTTATTCATACATCAAAATCTTATATGATATGCTCATGTAAATATGACACAAATAGACAAAGAATGCATAGCAACAATCATCAATAGTAAGCAAGGGACTCTACTATTATGGTGATATCATTTGATTTTTAATTAACCATTCTAACTACTCTAAGCTACACAAGTTTAGGATCTCTATTTTCCTACTATCGAATGTAACTTAGAAGCTCATCCTTATAAGTTAAAAGGATTAGAACTGATCAGGTTCTAATCTAATTCAATCAAATGATGACTATGAGTTGAATCAATAAATCACACGTCCTAATTTTGTGAATTTAGACATTCTATCTAAGATCTGATCAAAATCTTTTAAGCTATAGATTATAGATTAAATACTACGAGAATGGGCTTAATCACATAATCCAAAAGGAAAACACCTAAGTTTTAAGTTTTATTCTAAAAGTGATCTACTAATTAAGGCAAATCCGATTAAGTAATCAAACTTAATGGGATGAATCTCCTATCCTAAAACTAAGTTAAAAGACAAAATAATCATAATAAGTTGTAAAATTTTAGAAACTAATAAAACTAAGGTTTCATTCATTGAATAACCCCGTTATTTAGTGAATGGAATCTAACCTAGGATCTAGCCTTAATCTTAGGAATAACCCTAATGTGAGGTGTTGAATTACCTAAGGAAAATACGTAAAGGAATTTTAGGGATTTTAATAAATTTGACATGATAACTGATTTTACTCAGAAGATTTTAATGTAGGTATAATACTTGTTTTACTAACTTAGAAGATAATCTAGGAGTTAAAAGTACTTAACCTAAATTTTGGGCAAAATAACTATTGCCCCTACTTAAGGGTCTAAAAAGTCAACTTTTGATTTAAGGCTCCAAATTAGGATTTCTTACTGTCAAATGATTCCTTACTGTCTAACATGGAGATAGACAGTAAGTATACCAATTTTAAATAAGAAATGGGTTCTATAGGTTCAAACTAAAGTTTTTGACCTATGGGGTATTTTGGTAAGTTGTACTTAATAAAATCTAAATTTTTACACAGTTTACTGTTGGTTGTTGTTCAAGGACTCCATAGAGTCTAATAACACTAAATTTTGAGGTCTAATAAATTAATTATAGCCAATTAAATTTATAAGGGAAAATTTGATAATTTTCTAAGTTAAGAGGGGTCAAGAAGCTTAACTCTTTCATTTGGTGTCTAAATTCAGGAAACCTAGTGGCTATAGCTTACCTATATCACACTGATTATTTTGACTGGTGGTAGACCTAAATTGGACCTCAATTGGCCAAGTTATGGCCAAGTTATGACCTAATTATGATTAGGGGTATTTTGGTCATTTCCTATTTTTTCTAGAGTTTAAAGCCTAAATATTATTTTATATTAGTGTAGGCACTGAATTCTAAGCTATCTAGCACTTTAAAGTTTTGAATTTAGAGTCCGAATGACCAAGATATGGTCAATAAAGTTTTCTGGCCACTATGGCGCGCTGTAGCAGCCAAAAATTGCATTTTTAAGTGTTGCAGTGTGCTATAGCGGTCCCTACTCGAAACTTGGGCGCCGGAGCGCGCTGTAGCGGGTAAAAATGCAACTTTAGGCGCTATGGCATGCTATAGCAGACCTAAATTCAAAACTTGGGGCGCTGCAGCGCGCTGTAGCGAATTTTGCGCTGCAACGGACCCAAATTCGCAACTCTGGGCGCTGCAGCGTGCAGGAGCGTCAGGCGGTGATTTCGTCTAGCGAAAACAACAATGGGCCAACTTTCAGGCTCAATTACTCTCAACCTAAAGCACTTCACGTGCGGTGCCATATACCGTTGGAAATCGCTTTCCGAGACCTTTCCATTAGTACCAAAATCAGTACCAAAAGATTAAGTTATCAATATAAACAGTGAGGTTAAATGACTGGGTATGCAGAATGGAGGAAAAATAGGATAGCTTTATCTTCCTAAAATCGCAACCTTAATGAGCTCTAATGAAGTTCATAGCTTAAATACAGATTTCTAAGGATGCAGACTAAGCATAAGAGTGAAATGGAGTAGCCATTGAATACATTCAATAGGGGAAAGGAAGTACCTTGGTGTTGACAATAGCAAATTTCCTAGGAGAGGCTTGAGAGCTTGAAAGGTCCTTTCTTCTTCTTCTTCAACTGCTAACAAGATGAGGAAGGGGCTAAGGGTTATTCCAGCAGTAGGTACAGTAAGGAAGGGAAAAAGGGAAGGGAGGAATGAGTTTAGCTAGGCAATAGTGAGGGGTGGAGAGTTGAGAGCCAAAGGCTCTCTTAAAGGGGGAGAGGACAGCCAATGGATGGGATAGGGGAGGGGATGGCAGCAGATAGGGGGACAACTAGGCTGAGCACAGCAGGAGGCTGAAGGAAAAGGGGGCTTAGCCAAGTTTGGGTGGCTGTGGGTCCCACCCAGCCAATGAAGAGGGTAGAAGACAAAGATTAGAGTTTGAGAAAATAAATTTAATAAATCTCAAAAATCATATTTTGTAAATGTTCTCTAAAAAATCTCAAAAATTCAGCCCAAACTAATTTGGGGGTGAGGAACAAAATGACGAAATCGGATTTTGATTTCGATGACAATTTATTTTTCTTATTTTCTAATTAATTTAAATATATTAAAATATTCGAGAAAATTAAACGTTCTCCGAAAAATCCCAAAATCTTACTCTTGGTTAATTTGAGGGTGAGGATCGCAACGGTGAAGTCTGATTTTAATTTTGATGAGTATTTAATTTTCTTATTTTTTGGGGTATTTAAATATTATTAAAATATTCGTCGAAATTTCGATGTCTTTCGAATGACTTGAAAACGTTACCCCTAGCTAATTTTGGGGTAATGAGCGTAATGGCGAAGTTCAATTTTTGATCTAAGGTCAATTTAGATAGGTCAATTTTCAGGGTTTTTGGATTTTCCAAAAATCAGAACTTGATCCATTTGACTCCTGATTTAGACTAACTCTTAGTAGATGACTCCTAATGACTTGATTAACACTTAGGATCAAGATTAGGATGGAAATTAGTCTTAATTGATAAGGATAATAACATTGAATTATTACATTTATTGACTTAGAAGATAACCTAGGAGTTAAAGATACTTAACCTAAATTTTGGGCAAAATAACTATTTTGCCCTACTTAAGAGTTCAAAAGCTACTTTTTGATTTAGGGCTATTTCTTATTGTCAAATGATTCCTTACTGTCTAACATGAAGATAGACAGTAAGTACACCAAATTTGGATGAGAAATGGGTCCTATAATTCCAAACTAAAGTTTTTGACTTAAGGGGCATTTTAGTAATTGCACTTAATGAAATCTAAATTTTTATATAGTTTAATGTTGGTTGTTGTTCAAGGATTCCATAGAGTCCAAGAACACTAAATTTTGAGGTCTAATGAATTAGTTATAGCCATTCGAATTTTTAAGGGTAAATTGGTAATTTTCTAAGTTAAGAGGGGTCAAAAAGCTAACTCTTTCATTTGGTGTCAAAATTTAGCAAACTTAGTGGCTATAGCTTCCCTATATCACACTAAGTACTTTAACTAGGAGTAGACCCAAATTGGACTTAATTGGTCAAGTTATGACTTAATTATGGTTAGGGGTATTTTGGTCATTTATGATTTTTCTAGGGTTCAAAACCTAAATATTATTTTAGATTATTGTAGGCACTAAAATTCTAAGCTATCTAGCACTTTAAAATTCTGAATTTGGAGTTCAAATGACCAAGTTTTGAATATTTTAATTTTCTTAACGCTGTAGCGCACCGTAGCGCGCTGTAGCAGACCCAAATTGCAATTTTAAGTCCTATGGTATGCTATAGCGGACCCTACACAAAACTGGGGTGCTGCATTGCGCTATAGCGGCCCAAAATTACAACTTAGGCGCTATGGCGCCTATAGCGGACCCTACTTGAAATTGGGGCGCTGCAGCGCGCTAGAGCGGCCCAAAATTGCAACTTAGGCGCTATGGCGCGCTGTAGCAGACCCAAATTCACAACTTGGGCGCTGCAGCGCCAGACGGTGGTTTTGCCTGTGCAAAAATAGCAATGGGTCAACTTTCGAGCTCAATTACTCTCAATCTAAAGCACTTCACGTGCGGTGCCATATACCATTGGAAAGCTCTTTCCGAGACCTTTCCATTGATATCCAAATTAGCACCAAAAGATTAAGTTATCAATGAAAATAGTGGGGACATAGAAACAAGTATGCAAAAATAAAGAAAACCAGGACAACTTCATCTTCCTAAAATCACAACCTAATGAGCTCTAATGAACTCCATACCTTAAATATATGTTTCTTAGGATGCAAACTAAGTGTAAGAGTGAAATGAAGTAGCCATTGAATACATTCAATGGGGGAAAGGAAGTACCTTGGTCTTACAAATGGGGGTTCCTTCTATGGATCCTTGGAAACTTGAGAGTTTGAGGGCTCGAGAACTTCTCTTTAATCAGCTAGCACAGTAGGAATGGGAAGAGGGGAATGGACTTCAGCTGGGCAAATGAGGGGGAAGAGTTAAGAGCCAAAGGCTCTCTTAATGGGGGGGGGGGGAAGAGGGCTGCCAATGGATGGGATGGATGGAGTTGACCCAACCCACTTGGTGAGATAGGGGAGGGGCTGACAGGAGATAGGGGGGAAAAACTAGGCTGAGCACTGTAGGGCACTGAAGGGAAAGGGGGCTCAGCCATGTTTGGGTAGCTGTGGGTCCCACCCAGCCAATGAAGAAGGAAGAAGACAAATAATGGAGTTTAAGAAATTAATTTAATTAATCTCAAAAATTGTATTTTAAAAATGTTCTCCGAAAAATCCCAAAAATTCACCACAAGCTAATTTAGGGGTGAGGAATGAAATGACAAAATCAGATTTTGATTTTGATGATGATTTATTTTTCTTATTTTCTAATTAATTTAAATATATTAAAATATTCAAGAAAATTCGACGACTTCAGAAAAAACCCAGAATTTCACCTTGGCTAATTTGAGGTTGAGGATCGCAACGGCGAAGTCGGAT
Organism: Gastrodia elata; assembly: GCA_016760335.1. NCBI lineage: Eukaryota > Viridiplantae > Streptophyta > Magnoliopsida > Asparagales > Orchidaceae > Gastrodia > Gastrodia elata. The sequence goes on along the minus strand of CM028675.1, from coordinate 44,929,386 downwards.
TATAATTCTGACGAGTATTTGATTTTTCAATTTTCAGGGTATTAAATATTATTAAAATATTCGTCGAAATTTAGACGACTTCCGATTGACTTGAAAACATCACCCCTAGCTAATTTGAGGGCAATGAGCGCAATGGAGAAGTCCAATTTTTGATCTGAGGTCAATTTAGATAAGTCAATTTTTAGGATTTTTGGATTTTTTAGAAATCAAGATTTGATCTGTTTGACTCCTGATTTGGACTAGGTCTTAGAATTTGAATTCTAATGACTTGATTAACACTTAAGATCAAGATTAGGACTTAGATTAATCCTAATCGACTATGGTAACAACTTGGGTTGTTACACAGCCTTCCTAATGCTAAACTAGTCGAGCGCTTTCCTTCTGATCCCTCCATCCTCGCGGCTGAGCTTCCCTTTGCTCACATAGCACGTTGAGCTCCTAGCTTCTTCTTCTTCCCCATCTCTTAGATGAGCACTTTAACCTTCTCTACCATGAAGCAGCAACTCTCATCTTCATATTTACTGAGAATCGATTCCTCCATCTTCTAATTAGTGCAGGTACTCACCGATCCTTGGTGAGCTCATCCATCCTCTATTCCTCGGGTTAGCATCCCTCCTTCCTCTCGGCTAGGTGCTGAGGGCAACTTCTCTTTTGACTAGACATCTAGCTAATCGCCTCTTCAACTAATCCTTCTTTCGGGCTTTGGAGGTACAAATCCATATTTAAGATTGTATTGGTTGTGATTATATGTTTTAAGTTCTTAATTTCTTTTTGATGCTTGAATATAAGCCTAAATACATTGGATCTAAGTTTGTTTTTCTCTTGTAATTAATATCAAATGCATGCATGTATTGATATCAAATAGATATCATAAAATAGTTTTTTTTTTTTTATTATCAACAATATTGAGTAAGACATCCTGCATATATTTTGTCCAATTCGTGATCGGTTTAAGTTAAGCTATACATCACGCATGATATTGTTCATTTAAGTTTGAATTAACTTTAGTTATGCGATTGATTAAATTTCTGTAGAATGTAGAATACTTAGCTAATGTTTGAGTATAATTTCTTTGATTACTCATAGAATCAATATTTAATACTTTGTTTAGGTTGCTAGCAGCTATCCTTAGAGATCCATAATCATGCAATCTTCCTTGTAGTGGTTAATCAATTCTGTACCAATGGCTTATGTGGATATTTTACTTGCATGTCTTCTAAAATAATTAATCAAATGGCTTATGCTGGTTAAATTATCATCATTAAATTTACGTATGAATCATAACTTTCATAGTTGAAAATGGGAAGAATTTAAGTTATGCTCATGTTGTGTCGATTAATCATTAGGACGAAGCAACTGTTTTATCATTTGCTGTGAGATCTAAAATTAGCATCTTAATCAAATTTCTATGAAGTAATTTTGATTATCTTTAATAATGGCATAATTATGTTCACGAGTTTATCCTAAGGGATCATATTTTTATTCTCCCATCCATCAGCTAAAGATTGATTGTGATCAAAATATTATATTCCTTCTTGTAAAGTCCTCTTTAGCATGTTGCAGCTTAGCATTCTATCTTTAGCATTAGAGAATGAGTTGGCTAGAATCCATGTTCATGTAGGAATAAGTAATGTTATTAAAGAAAGTATCATTTAAATGTATTTTTCCCAAACATTGCAAGTGTTGTGATTGTCATTCTATCCCAATCAATCAATAAGCTTCAAATTCAAATCACTTTTAAGGTACATTAAGTACTTATAACTTTATTGAATTATATATTTCTTTAATTATGCAATTTAATTTTGCTCTATGCGTACATTACTTGCATAGATCTTAGAATCATTAGTTATTGATTGCTGTTTAAAAATCATGGCATTAGGACATAAGAACTCTTTGCTATTATAGGATAATAATTACTAAGCAATGAATTACCACTAAGTAGTATTGTCACCTTATTTGGAAATCACAAAATATAAAATCATGAATTAAAACTTAGAGTTTAGTGAGTAATGTTATTAATTACTCTTGCATTTAGGCTGACATTATTTAATCATTTTTAAGACCAATAGATGTCCAACTAGGATGTTTGAGGAGTTGATTTACTCCTTAAACAATAGTCATTTTATATAATTAGAAAGGTTTCATTTAGAATCTAATTCTCAAAGTTATCTATTAGACCCTTAAAATACTATTATTTTAAGGGAATAAAATTAATTGTGTAGAATCTAGTCAAACCCATTGATTTCTCATATGATACTTAATCAATAAAAGTTAGAATTTTGATATTTCATTGAGTCTAATTGGTCTCAATAAAACTCCCTTTAGCTCAAAACTTAATTATCATGTGAAAGTAAATAAATTAAACTTTAGATGCTAAAATTCTAAGTTAAGGGACTTAAACTCCATATTGGACCTTAATTTCTTAACTTCTAATCTTGATACTTATATCAAGATTGGTTGCAAAAATTGAAAAATGCAAATTTGGATAATTGATTTATTTATTAACTTTTGTAGATGACACTGTTTGATTGGTTTAAATTAGAACTTTATTTGTTCTAATTGTTTAATTTTTATAGGACCGTAGCTCTGAGAATGTACTCGATAGTAGGAGTTGGTGATCCTAAACTTGTATAATTTTAGATTAGTTAAAATGATTAAATTAGAAAATAAGTGATATCATAGATGTTTGTGTAGTACTATTTACACCTTATTTTGTATGCTTTGCTTCCTTGTTTTGAACCTTTACTATTTTGGCACATCAAGTGAAACATATGATATTTGATGAATATTTTATGTTAGATTTGATATTATATAAGTCATGAACATAAATATATTAGATAAGTCATATGAATCAGTAAATTAGATAAGAATTCAATGGAGTATGTCCTAACTAGTCTGTCTTTATAGTTGATATTGAGATTCAGTACAGTTCAGTTCCCAAGCATTAGTGTAGAGAATATATATGAGATTATGATATGATATTTTTTTTAATGAACCTATTGATCTAGACATTAGTGTTCTAGTTGCTTCAAAAGATTATTTGGTGGCTAGTTGAGCAACCATTTTTCTCTTATGGGAGGATTAATAAGGTATATGTTCATTTTGAACATACTATTTTTCATTATATACTCTCAATTTAGTATTTTTTAGTATTTATAGTCGTATATTTTTGTATTTACAGTATTTCCAATATTTATATAATTTCAGCAATTTTTGGTTTATATGCAAGCATATTAAGATGATAGATTTATTTCTGTTATGTTTATATTGTATTTTATTCATAAAACCAGCATACGTAGTTTGATCGTATTTTTTTAGAATCTTACTTGCTCTTAGTAATTTAAGTAAAATACTTAACCTCTCCTTGTAGCATTGGGTTGAGGCATGTCATTTTATTTCATATTTTATTTAAGTTATAAATATATGATTTATAACTTTCATCATTTCATTTGATGCTTTGTAGCTCCTAATTGCTTAGAAATGTTTGTGATTTCTTAAATTTAATTAAAATTATATCTATGCTTAGACTTATTAAAATTGTATCTCTTAGTTGCAATCTGAATTACATGTGAAGAAGAAAGTATTCAAACTTTTTGTTCAATCCTGAAATTGATAGAACATACTTAAGAGCAATAAGCGAACAACAAATAATAAATCAAATTCAACTAGAAATGGAAAATTTAGGTGGACATCCACGGGAAGTGCTACAAAATAATAGAGGTAGGGCCCTTTGGAGATTACGCCCTGTCAACTTGTAGGGGCATTTCTCATGCTATTATTAGACATACTGTAAAAGCTAATAACTTTGAAATTAAACCCTCAACATTACAAATGGTTTAAAATAATCAATTTAGAAAGTTAGCTACAGAAGATCATAATTCGCATATTTCCAACTTTTTGGAAATATTCGACACATTCTGATTTAATGGTGTCTCTGACGATGCCATTAGATTAAGACTTCCCCTTCTCATTGATAGATAGAGCTAAGAATTGGCCCAGCTCTCTATTTGATGATTCAATATGCACATGGGATGACTTGGCTAGGAAATTCTTAGCCAAGTATATCCCACCTATGTATACCGCCAAGCAGAGAAATGAGATCTTTAATTTCTCTCAACATAATTGGGAAAGTCTATAAAATGGTTGGGAGCACTTTAAAGAATTCCTAAGGCGCTATCCTCATCATGGGTTTCAGTTGTGGATGCAAGTATGAATGTTCTACAATGGACTCAATGCACTACAAGGACACTTATTTGATGCAACTTCATGTGGATCCTTAAATAGCAAAACTCAAGAAGAGGCTTTTGACCTCCTTAAGGAAATGACTAATAATGCTTATCAATGGCCGACTGAGAAGCTCAATTGTAATAGGAAAGAAGTCAGTAATGTGAATGAACTTACCAAAATGTCTGCACTTCAAAGGAAAATTGATTTGTTAAACCAAATATTAAAAACATGAGTGTCAATGCAGTTTAGGAATTCAACTGTAAACTGTGTGGAGGGCCTCACAATAGTGAGTGTTGCAATTTAAATAATCCATTTGCACCATCCACACGGAACAAGTGAATTTTTTGAGAAGTTATAATAACAATAGCAATTATTCCCAAAACAACCTATACTTTAACACTTATAATCAAGGGTGGAGGAATCACCCCAATTTTTCTTAGAGTAATGGGAACTCTCAAGGGAACTATAGTAATGAAAATCAATCGCAAAATAGGCAAGCAAGAAATTTCAACAATAATTATCAGGTCAATCTACAAAGAGCCCAAGAATTTGGACTAGAAGGAGCCCTTAATTCTTTCAAGGCTGAAACCATACAATTCATGAAAAGAACAAAATTAACCATAAACTGGCATGATACTTCAATCTAAGGGTTTGAGGTGTCCCTAAGAAACATAGAAGTCTAGTTATGACAAACTTCCTAACAACTGTCTACTCGTCTGCAAGGAATGCTTCCTAGCTTAACGGAAGTGAATCCAAGGGAGATTGTGAGTGTTATTAATTTTAATAAATTAAAAATGGACTGCCTAGGAGATAACTCCTCAGAAGAAACTAAGGAATAGAAAACTAGTACAACAAATACTGGGCACTTAGAAGATAGCATAATAGCCATCAAAGGATTGGACCCCGGAAGAGTGAACATTCTGTGTGTCATTGGAGGAAATGTCCTTTGTGTGATCTTAGAGCTTCCGTCAATGTCATGCTCTTGTATATATATCCTACCTTGAGGTAAGGAGAATGGAAAAAAACCCCAACCATTCTTGAATTTTCCAACTTAGACTTGATTACACTAATCGAAATAGTCAGAAATATCTCAGTGGGGCAAGGAAGCTTCTTAATTTCTACAGATTTTATCGTATAAGAGTGGGACAGATATAATGAAAATTTTACTGTCATCTTTGGGAGACCCTTCCTTGCGAGAAGTAGAGCCATTATAGATATGGAAAGGGGGGCAATGATTGTAAGGATAAACGATGTGCCAGAAGAAATAGATTTAATTGCTACCATGTATAAACAAAAAAATATCAAGGCTAAGTGGCAATAGAAAAATATAAGTAAAACTCTCGACCCCACACCTGAGACTCTTTGTGATAAATTAAGTGATGCTTATTCTAAAAGGACAGACTGTACATCAGCTGGAGGTGGTAGTGCGAAGGAGAAAAAGCTTAAAAAGAAAATGCGTCGGGGAAAAAGAAAAAATAAAATAATAACTGCCAATACCTTTCCAACAATTAATTTTGAGTGTTTGAGTTTGAGCACAACAGCTAAAAAACCTGTTAGTGCTCACTCAGAACCTCCTTAAATATGGAAAGAAATTTCTCCAGGAGATGCAATTTGAAAAAAAAAAATTCTTAAATATGTTGGGCTTAGGACGTTAAATCAAGCGCTTTTTGGGAAGCAACCCAATCCCTCTTGAGTAATTATTTTTGCTATTTTTAGTTAGAATTTTTTTTAGGTAAAAATAAACTGGCATCTTGGTTCGAAGAAATAGACAAGTTATAAATTTGTGATAAATTAAGTGATGCTTATTCTAAAAGGACAGACTGTACATCAACTGGAGGTGGTAGTGCGAAGGAGAAAAAGCTTAAAAAGAAAATGCGTCGGGGAAAAAGAAAAAATAAAATAATAACTGCCAATACCTTTCCAACAATTAATTTTGAGTGTTTGAGTTTGAGCACAACAGCTAAAATACCTGTTAGTGCTCACTCAGAACCTCCTTAAATATGGAAAGAAATTTCTCCAGGAGATGCAATTTGAAAAAAAAAAATTCTTAAATATGTTGGGCTTAGGACGTTAAATCAAGCGCTTTTTGGGAAGCAACCCAATCCCTCTTGAGTAATTATTTTTGCTATTTTTAGTTAGAATTTTTTTTAGGTAAAAATAAAACTGGCATCTTGGTTCGAAGAAATAGACAAGTTATAAATTTGATTTCATTAAAATTTTTTCCAGCAAGCACTACAGTGCACCACAGCGCATCTCACCACTGTAGTGTGCCTGGTGCTGTAGTGCGCTACAACAGAATTCGTGATTGAGGCATGCTGCAGCGGAATTTGAAGCTACAGTGTGTTGTAGTGTCCCTGATTTCAAATATGAAACGCTATCGTGCGCCGCAAATCCATACACCTGGAGCTATTATTGACTGAGAGGGAATTCCCAAGCAGTCAAAATTGCTACAGCTTGCCTTCAGAGCTGGAACCTGAAAAAGTGCTGAAAAGAATCTTTATTTTTATCTTTCCAAGGAATAATATCAACTCACATTTATGGCATGCCTTAATGGTCATTTTACCAGAAATTAGTGTGGAAATTAGCTTTTGTGAGAAATGCTACAGAACCCTAGTGTATAAATTGAGAGGGGAGGAGTGGTCCATTAAACTCAAATTCCTTAGGTATTTCCTACCTCTAAATCCCTAAGATCCAAATCCTTCTTTCTTAAATGGCCTCCCAAAAGAAAAGCATTGCTAACAAGGGTGTTGTTGCCTCAACTTCGAGAGGCAGCTTCAACATCAAATGGTTCTCCTTCGTTGAGGCAGAGCAAAGGTTCATCCAAATCACCTTAAATTGAAAAGCTCATCCCAGAAAGGGGGTTTACCCTCCCTTATCATGTGATCCATAATGATGTGGCACATCGGGGATGGGATTTCTTGGCTAGCTTGCAGATAAGTTTTCACCAATGCAATCAAAGCAAAGAAGAGAAAATGTTCATACGAGGGAAGGCGATAAGTTTCGGGCTCGCCTTCAGAGCTGGAACCTAAAAAAGTGCTAAAAAGAATCTTTATTTTTATCTTTCCAAGGACTGATATCAACTCACATTTATGGCATGCCTTAATGGTCATTTGACTAGCAATTAGTGTGGAAATTAGCTTTTATGAGAAATGCTACAGAATCCTAGTGTATAAATTGAGAGGGGAGGAGTGGTCCATTACACTCAAATTCCTTAGATATTTCCTGCCTCTAAATCCCTAAGATCCAAATCCTTCTTTCTTAAATGGCCTCCCAAAAGAAAAGCATTGCTAACAAGGGTGTTGTTGCCTCAACTTCGAGAGGCAGCTTCATCATCAAACGGTTCTCCTTCGTTGAGGCAGAGCAAAGGTTTGTCTAAATCACCTCAAATTGAAAGCTCATCCCAGAAAGGGGGTTCATTCTCCCTTATCACGTGATCCATGCTGATGTGGCACATCGGGGATGGGATTGCCTGGTCAACTTGTAGACAAGTTTTCACCAATGCAATCAAAGCAAAGGAGAGAAAATGTTCATATGAGGGAAGGCGATAAGTTTCGGCCTCGAGCAGTTCAAGCAATTTTATGGACTTAGGGTGGTAGAAAACTACACCTACCAAGCCTACCTTAATGCTAAATTTGAACCATCAGTTATAGAAAGAGCCCTCACCTCTTATGACACTAATTGGAGAAGAAACCCTGCCAACATTCCACGAGCCCTCCTTAAGGACTCGTGCAATGTGTGGCATATTAAATGAAGAGGAAACCTTGCCAACATTCAATGAGCCCTTCATCCTTATGGCCAAGCGCCCCTTTCCTCACGTAGCAAGTCGAGCTCCGACCTTCTTCTTCTTCCCATCCTCTCGGCTGAACCCTTTTACCTTCTCAGCCGATAAGTTGCAACCCTCCTCTCCATCCCTGCTGAGAACTGATTCCTACATCTTCCAATCGGTGCAAGTACTCGCCGATCCTTGGTGAGCTCTTCCATCCTCTATTCCTTGGGTGAGTAGCCCTCCTTCCTCTCGGCTAGGTACCGAGGGAAACATTTCTCTCAACTAGGTGCTGAGCAAATTGCTTCTTCAACTGATCCTTCTTATGACTTTGGAGGTACAAATCTTTATTTAAGATTGTATTAGTTGTGACTCAATGTCTTAAGTACTTAATTTAATTTTAATGCTTGTATATAAACTTAAATGCATTGGATCTGATTTTATTTTTCTTTTATATTTAATATCAAATGCATGCTTGTGTTGATATCAAAAAGGTATCATAAAAATAGTTTTTTTTTTTTTGTTTTTAGCAGCAATATTAAGTAAAATATTCTGCATGTATTTTGTCCAATTCGTGATCAATTTAAGTTAGGCTATGCATCACTCATAATATTATTCATTCAAGCTTGAATTAACTTTAATTATGTGATTGATTAATTTTCATTAAAGAAATCCTTACCTAATGTTTGAGTATAATTTCTTTGATTGCTCATAGAATCAATATTTAATACTTTGTTTAGGTTGTTAGCTTCTATCCATGTAGATCCATATGCATGCATCCTCCCTTGTAGTGGTTAATCAATTATGTATCAGTGGCTTATGTGGATATTATACTTGCATGTCTTCAAAAATATTTAATCAAATGGCTTATGCTGGTTAAATTATTATCTTTAAATTTATGTATGAATCATAGCTTTCATTAGTGAAAATGGGAAGAATTTAAGCTATGCTCATGTTATGTCGATTAATCATTAGGACGAAGCAGCTCTTGTATCATTTGCTGTGAGATCTAAAATTAGCATCTCAATCAAATATTTATGAAGTAATATTGATTATCTTTAATAATGGCATAATGATGTTCTTGAGTTTATCCTAAGTGATCATGTTTTTATTCTTCCATCCATCTATTTGAGATTGATTGTGATCAAAATATTGTATTCCATCTTGTAAATCCTTCTTTTGCATGTTGTAGTTTAGATTTGCATGTTGTAGTTTAGAATTTTATCGTTAGTATTGAAGAATGAATTGGCTAGAATCCATGTTCATGTAGGAGTATGCAAAGTTATTAAATAAAGCATCATTTAAATATATTTTGCCCAAATGTTGCAGATGCTGTGATTGACATCCTATCCCAATCAATCAATAGGCTTCAAGTTCAAATCACTTTAAAGGTACGTTAAGTACTTAGTGCATTATTGTGTTCTATTTTTCTTTAATTATGCAATTTCCTTGAGCTCTATTTATAGTGTGTACATCACTTGCATATATCTTGGCATCGTTAGTTATTGATTATTATTTGAAATTCATGGTATTAGGACGTAGGAACTCTTTGCTAATGTAGGATAATAGTTACTACTTAGTGAATTTCCATTAAGCAGTATTATCACCTTATTTGAAAATCACAAAATATGGAATCATGAATTAAAACATAGAGTTTTGTGAGTAATGTTATTAATTACTCTTGCATTTAGGTTGACATTGTTTAATCATTTTTAGGACTGATAGATTTCCAATTTGGATGTTTGAGGAGTTGCTTTACTCCTTAAACAATAGTCATATTATAGAATTAGAAAGGTTTCATTTAGAATTTAATTCTCGAAGTTATCTTCTGGACACTTAAAATGTTATTATTTTAAGGGAATAAGGTTAATTGTGTAGAATCTAGTCAAACCCACTAATTTCTCCCATGATACTTAATCATTAAAAGTTAGAATTTAGTTATTTTATTGAGTCTAATTGGACTCAATGGAACTCCCTTTAGCTCAAAACTTAATTATCATGTGAAAGTAAATAAATTTGACTTTAGATGCTAAAATCCTAAGTTAAGGGACGTAAACCCTATATTGGAGTTTAATCTCTTAACTTTTAATCTTGATACGTTTTAATATTGATACGTTATATCAAGATTGGTTGAAGAAATTGAAATATATATATTAGGATGATTAATTTATTTATTAACTTTTGTATGCGACATTGTTTATTTGATTCGAATTAGAACTTGATTAGTTATATTTGTTTAATCTTTATAGGACTGTAGCTCTGAGATTGTATTCCATAGTAGGATATTGGAGATCCTGAACTTGTATAATCTTAGATCAGTTAAAATAATTATATTAGAAAAAAGTGATATCACATATATTTGTGTAGAACTATTTTCACCTTATTTTGTATGCTTTGTTCCTTATTTTGAACCTTTACTATTTTAGAACTTCAAGTGAAACATAGGATATTTGATGAATATTCTATATTAGTTTTGAAATTGAATAAGTCATGAACATAAAAGAATTGGATAAGTCAGATGGATTAGTAGATTAGATAACAATTCAATGGAATGTGCCCTAATTAGTCTACCTTTATAGTTGATATTGAGATTTTAGGGCAATTCAGTTCCCAGGCATTAGTGTTCAAGAGGATATATATGAGATTATGATATGATATTTTCTTCAATGGTCCTGTTGAACTCGACATTAGTGTTCTATATGCTCTAGAAGATTATTTGGTGGCTAGTTGAGCCAGCATTGTTTTTTTATGGCAGGACTAATTCGCGTATGTCCATTTTGAAGATAATATTTTTCATTATATACTCTCAGTTGAGCAGTTTTCAGTATTTTGTAGTATTATTTTTTGTGTTTACAACATTTCCAACATTTATATAATTTATGCAGTTTCTGGTTTTATATGCAAGCATGTTAGGATGCTAGATTTATTATTGTCCTGTTTATATTGCATTTCATTTATAAAATTTGCATAAGTATTTTGATGATATTTGTTTAGGATCTTACTTGCTCTTAGTAGTTTATATAAAATGCTTAACAATTCCTTGTAGTATTGGGTTGAGACATGCCTTTTTACCTCATATTTTGATTAAGCTATAAATATATGATTTATAACTTTTATCCTTTCATTTGATGCCTTGTAGCTCCTAATTGCTTAGGATGATTTGTGATATCTTAAATTTATTTAAAATTGTATCCGTACTTAGACTTATCAAAGTCTAGCCAGATTTTCTTCTTTTCGGCTGTTCCCTGTCGTATATGTACACATGGCAGATCAGGAGTATAGGTCAGATCCTGTGCTTGCAGATTAAGCTTGATAGAAGGTTAAAATTAAGGTGCGGTTTGCAAAAGGAAATATGTGTTATATTTATTTTACCATATTTAATTAAAATGTAATAAATGAATTTTCTTATTTATTATGTATTTCTGGTATTATATGTGAATGCGTAAATGTCAAATTTGTATGGAGGCCTTTCATTATTTACTGCACTGCTATTTTATATATGTTTCTAATAGGATATTGTTCATTATATGATTAGTATCTTGAATATTTTGTTTAGTATTTATGATATTAATGGTGACCACCACTTAAGCTTAATTGGTTAAGATGCGACCGTCAAATGAAGTCCTTAATGTTTGGAGAGGTAGAGAAGAGGAAGGGAAAGGGATTTGACAAATGCTTCTAAATAGAGGTATGAAAAAATGATGTCAGGATTTTAGGTTTCAAATTAGGGTTAGAAGGTCAATGATGTATGCTTAGATTAATCTTGCTCAACATATGTGTATGCTTAGATTAATCTTGCTCAAGCGTATTCATATTTCCATTATTGCATTCATATAAACACCTACATGTGTATATATTCTGATGAGTATTATTTTATGTAGTTCACTCTCATGCTCAAATTACTTTATATGTATGTGCATTCACTTACATATGTGTATCCAAATTACTCACATATGTGTTTATTAATTTTATCTTACTTACATTTATATAAGTTATTTATACTATATATATATATATATATATATATTATTATTATTATTATTATTATTATTATTATTATTTCTATTTTTTTAGAACCTAGAATGTTATTGAATAACTATAGACTTACATATTGCATCAAAATATCCTAGAAACTAAAAACCAAAAGTTAACCCTCAGAATGGATTAGATTCAAGGTATAACTTAAAAGGTCCAATCCAGACTCAACCAAAAATAAAGAAAAGCACAAAAAGCATACCCAAAAAAGATAAAGAATGGTGTATAAGATATAATAAGCAAAAAATATGTAAGAAGAAGATCACATAATGCACGAAATATAGAATAGCAGTTGGTAGGATCACCATCTTGACTGGAGAAATTGAAAAAATAAGCACGAAGCATAGGACCCAGCCTCATAGAATCTCAAGAAGGTCTGTAGCACCACAGCTCATCAACTGAAAATGCAGGAGAAGCAGTAATCATAAAGTTGCAAACTGCAAGGGCAGGGAACCAACAAACCCATAAAATGAGACTACAAATAAGTCCAGCAATCAAACCGGCAAAAGTGCAATTCTGCATAAGAAACCGCACAAACAAACCACCAAACCTAAAATGAAAACACCACAACTGCAGTTTAAATAAGCAACCCGTAGAGAGATAACTAAGCTCAACAAAAAGCAAACCAGTTGTAATAGCCCAATTATTTATTAAAGAAACTATGACCAAATTACTAGCTTGATTAGGACAAATTTATGATCTTAGGCAAGTTCAAAATCAAGCAAAACCAAATATACCATTGCAAAGAGCATATTCACTGGAGTCAAGCTTCCCTCCACCATTGCCGACCTTCCTGAGCTCCCCGGGCATCCCAAGCGTGCGTACCACTGATAAAAGGTGTCTCCTGGTGTTCAGCAACCCTTAGCATGTCTAAGGAAGCCAGCTAGGACCTGCATTGCTCTCTGTCAGCCAATCCAAGCTGCCCCGTCGAACCAGGTACCATCGTTTGTAAGCTTTGAGCCAATAAGGCTCGGGCTTTCCTCCTTTTGATTCATATGATTGTGTATTGTATATTCAAACTCAATGTGATCATGTCTGTGCCCTAAGCCAGCTTCGATTGATCGAGCTAAGTCCCGTAAAAGAGCTGGGTCTGAGTAAGGACCCATCGATCTAGCTCACCTCAGACCCTCAGGCCAGGGGGCTTCGATCCGCCTCACCTCCCTAAAGGTGTAAGGATCGAGCCTTGGGTCAATCATGGCCTCTGTGGCAAAATTTCCTCCCCACAGTAGCTCCCTTGCAAGAACGCTTGGGTGAGTAAGGTCTGGGCAAACAAAACCACCTCACAAAGGGCTTCGAGTCTCCATCAACGCGTCTCACTACTGTGAACGTGTAGTGACCGTTGGTTGGTCGTGTCGTGGCTTAAAGGTGTGGAATTTAGCAGTTTAGGGTTTCCTTAATCAGGCTAAGGGGGCGGGTGAAGGACCGGGGACGACGACACTGTGTGGGTCGGGTCAGCCTGTGACTCGCACTGTGCGACAATGCCGAGTTCCCTGGACCCCGGCCAACCCGCGCGGTTTCGATAATGGTCCGAGCCCATTTTAATTAAATCTGATTATTTGGATTTATTTTCCTTAAGGAAAATAATTCAATTAGTCAAATCATAGGGAAATTAAATTTGAAAAAAATGCAAATTAAATTAATATGATAACTTTTGATCCACTGATCCAAACCCTATAATATTATACCAAATTAATCAAAAAATCATAAGAAATCTGAATATAAAATAATATTACACTTTTATTGGTTGGATTTTTTGGATTAGCTTAATTATTTTAGAACTTAATTAGAATTGATTAGCATGTATACTTAGCCAAATTGAATGATTTAAGTGTCATTGTGTTCCTTATGCCTTGTAAAATGTATGTGCTATATGGTTTAATTTTTTGATTTATGAGTTCTTAATTATGCCCTAATCTTGTAATTTAATTATTAGTAAAAATTAGGGTTTCTGATTATCCAAACTTAGTAAATTTAGTCTCTGATTGCTCATATGAATAGATAGCACATAATTGCCAAGTTTCATTAAATTCCAATGGTCAGATTTGTAATTAGGTGCTAATCCATTTATTTTGAATTAAAGTTTGATTAGCACTAATTACCTTCTATTTTCTGCAAATTTATATTATTTAGCTTTCATAACAGTACTATGATTGTAAAAGGCTTATCATGTGAACTTTAAACATTTAATTTAGCCAATTTGATTAAAGTAGCATAATTCCTTAATTAATCTTAAGAAATCTTAAGATCTTGATCAAATGAATTATACTTGGTTGAAATCTAAGATTGCCACCAATAATACACTGATTTAACATTTGATCTATAAATCAATAATTGGTAATAATTAAATCAGGATAGGGGTTAAACCCTGACCTATTTGATTAAGATCTGAATCCTAAATCACTTAATCAAATAACTTGATTATAAAATAATTCAATTAATAGTATTCTAATAATGCATCTTATTTGATATTGATCTTTAATCATTGAATTAGAAGTGCTAAGATTAATAATGAAGTTTAGTAATTGAATCATCTGAATCTAAGCTTTAGATCTTTGATTTTTTCTTATATAAAACTATTAGCATAAGATGGTTAATCAAATTATAATGATTTATAAAATGACATAACTTTAATAATATCTTTGATTTCATCTTATAATATTAGAATAGGATATGGTCAGATGGATCTAATCATCTAATTTGATCACTTTTATCCAAGTTAATAAGTAAATCTTGAATCTTTAGCTTAAGTTGTAGAAGAGTGAGATCTTATGGATCTTTCTTTAGGAGTGCTTTAAAATGTTTAAAAGCCTAAAAGATTATTACACATTGAGGAAGGAAAGAATTATTGTGACATATTGAGGTAGGAATTTAAATGATTTTCCCTAACCTTAGAAGTTGATCTTAAACCTTGTGATAGAATACACCTAAGATATTAGATTGAGATTCTTCCATGTGGTAGTAACCCATGTTGAGTGACCTCTTGGTCACATCCTTAAAATCTTGTGTAGGACTCCCCTAATTAGAGTAAGGATTGATAGTATTGGATAAAATCTTGGTGATTAAATAGAATTGGCTGGGTTTGGTTTATTAATTAATTATGATAATGCATACCCATGGTACTGAATCACTTTAGTAATATTCAGGTTTGGATGAGTCACTCCAATGTGGACTTCTGACCAAGTGCTTCCTATGGGTTAAGCCGAATACAATTCTGCTAGCATAAATTGTTCAAACTTAAAAGAGTGAGCTAGATTTTTAGTTTGGGTGAATAATAATTACGTAAGGGTTCTGCCTCCTATCTTGTGTGCGCCTCGATAAGTGCAGTTATAAGCAAACTAAGTGCTAAATTCATCTTCTTAAGAACAAACAACTATGTGTATACATCCATTCCAATTGATGACTCCAAGCAAAGCTCCCTAAATAAGAAGAACTAACTAGTGAAAGTAGAACCTAGGAGTCAGAATCCTTTTAGCAGGATTCTACACAATGAAGACAATTGAGTCATAATATGTTTTAAGTATTTTTGAATTTCATTTTAATTTAACTAATATAGTATAGAGGCATGAGCATGAGCATAAGTGAGATGCATGAGTATCAATGTGATGCATGAATATCAGTGATGACATATGAGTATCAGTGATGAATTATAAGTTACAAAATATTGTATACATCAGCAGGGGAAATTCAGGATGTTGAGACATCGCGATAAAGTTTCCCAATATGATATATGTAGACATTGGACCGTATAGCTCATAATAGTTCAGTAATAGTTCAGTTGATATCAGTGACATACTGTGTTATGGCATATTCAGATGCATGATTCCAGTAGCATATTGCATAGTTTGGATGCTTTTATATCAATTTTAGAGCATACGCTATTTTTATTCATTTTCAGCTTTCAGTGTACAATCAGCTTGTATTATTCTGTTTTATGTAGTTTTAGCTATTCAGTTATTCTTACAGTTTTTCTACAGTTTGTTTACTTTACTTTTACATTTTTCATATTTTATAATTATTTAGTTTAGTATCGATATGTTAGACTTCTTGTTTAATACAAGGTACTTTTGGTATCTGACAATTTGCTAGATCCTGAGCAGTTTGTTATGCTATGATAGGAGGACTCGCAGGAAATCCAGGAGGAGTTCGTGGAGCCTTAGTGGACCCTCCTTCAGCCTTGTCTTCTTTTTTCTGCTTTTATTTTCAGTACATTAGTTTGACATTATTTCTATATCATTTAATAAATAGTTTCTAATAATTTTGGATGCACTTTTATTTTTATTTTTTGAGATGAATATTTACTATGATTCTGTGATGAATGTATATTGGATGTTTTGCTTTAGCTTCCACACTATATTTTTATACTACCTATACTTAGTATTGTGATGTGATCAGCATACTGAAAATGCTGATATTTGTGAACATATATTAGTTTACTTACTTACCTTTCAATCCAATGTATGTATTAGTCTAATACTTAGGATAAGTATCTTATTCTTATCTTAAGTATTAGCTCTCGACCCTTCTCTTGGGTTGAGTTAACAGCCTTCAATGTGGCTAGTTTCTTTAGCCCACCTATTCGGGGAGAGGGGTTATGCCTTCCCGAATAGCGCACCACTCCACCGCCAAATTTAGTTTTTTTTTTGCATGCGGCGATTGGGTGAAGTGCTACAATTATTTCCTGGACAGATTGAGGGATGTATTATACACAAAAAAATTTTCACTAAGTATTTTAAACTAATATCTTCTATATTTGAATTTACAAATTTTGTAACCATGGTGAATTTCCACCAATTCTCAGCTTCATTTTTTAATAGATAAACAAACAACCTTATTGCATCCTCAACTGGGCATTTTATAATTACTAATTTCATTTCAACCAATCTTCAGCTTCCACAGGTGGGACTGAGATAGGCTTGTAGAATATTATTAATAGAGAAGTTATGATTTGTGGTAGGTTGTATTGAAGGTGTTGAAGTATCATTGACTACTTGGTATCGAAGTAATATTGTTACTAACTCAAGTAACAACAATTTTATTTTTAGTAGGCACATTAAAGTTAAGAATATTGATAGGAGTTTCTTGAAAATTTATTTATGTACAAAAGAAAGGTTTAGATAAATAAATATGGTGAGAAAAATAAAATATTATTATTTAAAGCGAGTGAAGGTAACGTAACCATATTTAAATACTAAAAAATGCAGAAGTAGTTTGTTTATTTAATTTTCCCTGTGGTATGAAATTATACTTTTGCTACTTTATTTAAAATATCTGAGTGATTAATTTCTCGTAATATCTTATTGGCTTAGTGCAATCATTCGTACTTCCTAAAATTCTTAATGAGGTTAGAAAATAACTTATGATAATAAGCCTTGTTATTCTCCCAATTTACTTTCTATCAACATTGAGAATAAGGCAAGCATAAATATTTCATTTTTTTATCTTATCTACAACTCATATATATATATATATATATATATATATATATATATATATATATATATATATATATGTATGTATGTATGTATTGATGTATCAGTGGATGTCCCAATTATTCCGGACGGGAATAAATTACCAGGACTTAGAAAACAGCATATTTTGAATGTTACTTTATTCAATATTGTTAAGGCAGTCGGGAAACCTTTGCAACTAGATAGGAATACAACTACTTTTAGGAATTGTGCTGCTCCTGCATTCTTCTTGAAATGGAGATCTCCGAACAAATACTTGAAAAACTTGGCCAGGTCTACAAGTAAATGTTACTTTCAAAAAATTTCTTATGAAAACCCACCTATGTACAGCACTTTGTGCTCTAAAATGGGCCACGATGGTGAGGATTGCACTTATCATCTTCCTAATAATTTGAATCCTACCTCTTTTGCCCCTGCTACTCATGTTGTGGTTAACAATATTGAGGTTAATGCTATTAACTCAGTTTCTAATTATACAACACTATAAAATATTCCTTGTGCTGCTATAACTGATAAAGATTCTCCTAAAATTGCAGCTTTTAATATCAATAATGCTGGCTCCAAAAATACTTTGGTCAATGTTGTAATTGTTGCTAGTTCGGTTGCTAATGTTTCAAGAACTGAAAATAGGATTAATGTGCCAGATCTTGTTGGCGCTAATCCTATTACTACTGAAAATGAGTCTCTTATTTCCTATTTTGTGAACCCTATTGATAATGGGGGATTATATAGCTAGCTCTATTAATACTAATTGTTATTCTGAAATCGAAGATGCTATTATTGTTTCTGAATTCTTTATTGTTTTGCCTGAGAATGTGGCTACCAATAGTTTTATGGCCATAATTGATGAATCTGAAATCATAATCTTACTGAAGGTTTTGCTAATAAGTGTATGGAAAACTCTAGTTATGTTGTTTATACTATTTATGATGTTTTGTTTGAAAAGATGGTTGAATTCCCTAGTATATCAAATTTTAATGAGGTTGCTGTTGATGTTACTAACACTAATGTTATTACTGCTTTTGCTTCCTATGATTTAAGTGTTGCTAACACTCATAATAATGTTATTGTGATCTCTGAACTTATTGTTGAAAGTATTAATATTCTTTGAACTATTATATCGAAACCAAATGATGTTGAATCTAATATTATGATCAATAATAGTTCTAAAATCTAGTACTGATTTTGCTATTGTTAATATTGATACTGATATGATTAATTCCAATATTATTGTATGCTCATTCAGTGATTGGCTCTTTTGCTCTCTCTTTCTTATTAAGGCATATCTTCCCTTAACATTTGATTAGGAAGGTTATTCCTTAATTTAAATGCTAAATGAGGGTTTGCCCATTGATGACTACCTCTTAATCTCAAATGATTAAGGGGTGATCGCCACAGTTGGTATCAGAGAACTCTATAAGGTGTTAGATTAGAATTTGTATTCCTATCTACCAAATGGATAGTTCTTCTGACTTTCAATCACTAAATGAATACTAGAATAACATTTATATTATCAATACCCAAAATAGTGAGCATAAAATACTAAGATACTTAAGATAAAATAATTAATTGCAAAACTTATATATTAGAAACTTAAGAAATATAAATTGCTCAATCAAATTTATTGAACATGATTAAACATATAAGATATATAAAGCTTGAGGAATGTCGACTTGGGACTATATCAGAAGATTTGAAGCCAGATGGGAACTTGACTTCTAGTGTGGACAACATTATGGAAGATATATTGAAGAAGTGTCAAAACCAGGAGTACAAATATTGGAACATATGCTTCGCCATGCCATGTTTAGAGGATTTGATCTTCCTCCTTTAGCCAAAGAATGGCTAAAGCGTGTGAAAAGCACACTTGAAGCTATAGATTGTCCTGATAACATTAGAGTTGAATTAGCAACAATGTTACTTCAAGATCAAGCAGAAGATTGGTGGGATGCCACTCTTCTAGAACTCACACGTATATGAAGGAGAGAACGTCGAGAAGTCACTTTTTAGGACTTCTGTCTTACTTTTTCAGCCGAATATATTAAATAATGTTCTAATAAGCTTGATATACTTTCTTCTCATTGTACGAGTCATCTTGAAATAAGTAATAAAATAAACTCATTTCTTTTGAACTCTCTTAAAATGCTATAATTTTTAAAGACAGGTACAAAATGAATCCCAGACAGTCATCCTCAACCCCTGTTGCATCTAGCAGTAATTCTGACGAATTCAAGGCACTTTTAGATGCAGTAAAAACATTAGTAGCGACCAATGCCCAGCAATCTAAAAGAATAAAGAGAATGATCATGATGCAGCATAATGCATCCCCAACATCTGTAAATCTTGTACCTTACTATCCTTCCCAACAGTATCAGCAGCCTACAGACGGTCTTTTACATAGCTTTATGAGATTGAGAAGCCCTACCTTTAATAGAAATATGTCAGCCATGGACACAACCAACTAGCTCAAAATAGTGGAAAAGAATTTAACAAGTATTAACTATCCAGATGCTGAATCAGTCAGATTAGTCACTCACATATTTCAAGAAGAAGCTGAATACTGGTGGGATAATCTCCATTGTACACTTCTTGCTAATTACTACATTGAGGAGATCCCTTGGGATAAATTTGTAGAAGCATTCAGAGCAAAATATATACCCCCTTCAATTCAGAATAACTTGGGTGATATGTTTTCTAGACTAAGGAAAGGGAACAACACACTCTCTGAATATGAATCTGAATTTCGACGACTAGCTTGATTTTCACCAGATATGGTGCAAACGGAAGGTGCTCGTTGCCACAGATTTCCGAGTGGACTTCAGTACTCAATAAAGGATCATGTGGTGCCACTAAGACTGTCCAATTTTACTGAATTGATTGAGATAGCTCATGTGATAGACCAACATCAATCTTAGATAGACTCTAAAAGGACATTCAGTTCATCCGCGTACAGGGATAATAATCTCAAAAAGACTAGATTTTCTTTAGGGAAAGTTTACCAAATTGAAGCAGATCCTACACCCTCAGACCCATATTATGGGTGTACAAGGCCTCATCCCTTCGGAAAGTGCTGTCATAATAAGAAATATTGTTATACATGTGGAAGGAAGGGGCATTTCTATCAACAATGCAACTGTAATGTGACAATCGACGGTGCACGTATTGACCGTCCCAAGAGAAATCAAGTTTTTAATCCTACTCCGGTCAATCGTAGAAGTCCACCACTTACTATTATGCCTTCTTAGCAGCCTACAATACCAGCTCAAAGAAAGGTTGGAAATGTTACAACTGAACCTAGTATCTCCAAGCCCCTCAATGACAAGTTTTTAATAAGAAGCCTTTTGGACCTGCTAGGGTTTACACCCTTACTCCAGTAAAGGTTACTGAAGATAACAATGTTATATCAAGTACATATATTTAATTTTGAATTCTTATTCCAAGCATTAGTAAATTGAATTAATCATAGCTAAGCATTCTTAATTTAGGAACAATTTGTGTTAATGACTATCCATGCAAAATATTATTTGATATTGGAGCAAGTCATTCATTTATATCTGAAAGCTTTGCTAAAAGTCTGAAGTTGCCATATTATAAGATGGCTAGAACATTAAATATTGGGCTTCCTTCTGGAGCCCAAATTCACACAACTCAGTTCTATATACTCGAAGTACCCTTGAATAAGAAGACATTCGAGGCCAAGTTAATCATTCTACTTATAGCAAATTTTAATATCATATTAGGAATGAATTGGATTAGTGCACATAATGCTATGATTAATTGTCAACAAAAGAAGATTACTTTGTCATCACAAAATGCTACTGAAGCCTTCATAGGGAGGTTTAGTACCCAATGTTCATTGATTAATGCTATCCAAGCAAAAAAGTTGATAACTAAAAGTTATGCTGCATTCTTAGTCACCATGATTGGTAAAAGTAAAGAAGATATCCCACTTTTAGAAATTAGAGTTATTAAAGAATTTCTCGATGTATTTCCAAAAGATCTGCCTGGGTTACCTCCACCAAGAGAAGTAGAGTTTGCAATAAATCTAATTCCTAATACACAGCTAGTTTCTAAAGCACCTTATAGATTGACTCCTAAAGAACTATAAGAGCTTAGTGAGCAATTACAAGAACTCCTAAATAAAGGCTTCATTAAACCTAGCATGTCTCCTTGGGGAGCGCCAATCTTATTTATCAAGAAAACAACATTTTGTACACGGTACAGACACTATGAGTTTCTTGTGATGTCTTTTGGACTCACAAATTGTAGCACCCCGCCCCGTCACCGCACACAAAAGGGATAATTAAAATCAATCTCCGCGGCGGAGCGACGCGCCACTCGGGGAGGGATATCCGTCTCCCTAAAATAGCAGAAATCAATCCCACCTGAAGGGCTGTTGACTCAACCTCTAGGAGGGTTGAGAGCTAATACTCAAGATAAGAGTAGTATCCTTATCCTAAGTATTAGGTTAATATATACATTGGATTTAAAACACATGAGGAATCTAATATATGTAATAGATATCAGCATTTTAGTATACTGATCACATCATAATACTAAGTATAAGTAGTATATAACAGTGTGCGGAAGCTTAAAGCAAAGATCTAAAGACATTCATCATAGAAGTTGTATGAAACATTCATCTCAGAAAAGAAAAGAAATAATATCCAGAATTATTACAAATAGTTTAATGAAATACAAACATAAAAGTTAAGTACTGAACTGAAATAAACTAAGCAAAAAAGTAAGGCTGAAGGAGAGTCCACTAGTGCTCCACTGGCCCTTCCTGAATCTTCTGGGTGTCCTCCTGACATGGCTCAATATACTGCTCAAGATCTCGCTAATTGTCGGATCCCAAAAGTACCCCGTGATAGACAATAAGTCTAATACATCAAAATTAATCTAATAGCTCTAGTTATTCATTTAACATTTACAAAATATAAATAAAACTGCATAATAATTGTAAAGTAACTGAAGGTATAGAACTGTATAAAATTGTATAAAACTGAAGTAAAGTAAAGTAAAGCTGTACTGGAAATTGAATATTGAAAATAAACAAAGTCAGTAATGGATCTGAAACTGAATGATAGCATGTAACACTATGTTGTATGCCACTGAAATTGTGCATCTGAATATGCCACAATATTGTATGCTACTGATATGCAACTAAAATATCACTGAACTCCTAGGAGTCGTATGGTCCAATGTATACATATATCCAGTTGGGAACTGCAATGCTGATGCATCATGAAATTCCCCAGTCAATGTATGCAACATTCCGTAACCCATAAATCATTACTAATACTCATACATCATTACTGATACTCAACATTATGCTTATACTCATGCTCATGCTTCTAAGCTACATGAGATAAATTCAGAAATCTAGAAAATGCTTTGAAATCTGATAATGAATTCAAGGTCTCCATTGTACAAAATCCTGCTAAAAGGATTCTAACTCCTAGATTCTAGTCTCGATAATTGGTTAAAGTTGAGAATTTACTTAAAAATCATTAGATGGGATGATTGTATACACATATTTAGTATGCTTGCAAAAAAGGTGATCCTTAACACTTAGTTTGGTTAAGCCACCCTAACGAAGCGATCTTCGATGGGAGGCATCACCCGATGGCGATTTGTATCTCAATCTAAGTCGTTAAGATGCCCAACTCACAATCATACTTAGTGTCTTAAAGAAGGTGACTCAAATTACTTAGTTTGTTTAAGCCACACCTATTGAAGCGATCTTCGCTAGGAGGCATCACCTAATGGCAATTTGTATTTTAATCATACTAAGGAATGAGTCCCCGTTTTTAACACTCTTATGATTGATTGATTTACTCTAAGAGAGATTATATCTGCCTATGCCCGTAGGATAGCACAAGGATAAATCTTACTTAGAGTGACTCAATAATTCTTGAATACTACTGAAATAATCCAGTACTATGGGTATACCCTACTATACCCAACTAATAATTTGGGTTCACAAGATTCTATTTAATCAATAAGGATTCATCAAAGTTATTAATCCTTACTCTAAATGGGTGATTCCTACACAAGGCTCCAAGGATGTGATCAAAAGATCACTCAATGATGATTTCTACAGCAAAGGAGAAGTTCTATTCTAACTGCTTTAGGTGATTCCTACCACAAGGTATCAAGTTCAACTTATAGGATTATGAAGGATCATATAAGTTCCTACCTCAATAAGTTACAAAAGTTCTTCCAACCTCAATGTATCCATAATTAATGTCGTTATATATTTCAAGAATGATCCTATAGCACAACCCTTGAGATCTCACTTTTCTACTTCTTAAGTTAACATTCAAGGTTTACTTATTAGACTTGGATTAAAGTGATTAGATCATATGAATAAAATCCATCTAATTATACTCTATTCTACAATCATGGGATGAAGTCAAAGATATTATTAGAATTAGATCATTTTATAAATCATTACAATTTTATTATCCAACTTATGTTAATAGTCTTATGTAAGAGAAAATCAAAGATCTAAAGTTTAGATTCAGATGATTCAATCACAAATATTTAATATCAACTTTAGCACTTCAAATTCAATAATTTAAGATCAATACTAAATTAGATGCATTATTGGAATAATGTAAATTGAATTATCTTACAATCAAGTTAATTGATTTAGTGATTAAGGCTTAGATCTTAATCAAGATAAGTTAGAATTTAAGCCCTAGCCTTACCAACATTAAGACCAATGGTTAATTTAAAAATCAATGACAAATCAATGTATTATTGGTGTGTTATTGATATTAAATTTTAGATTTATATTAAGTATCATTTACTTAATCAAATTCTTAAAATTCTTATGTTCAAATATAATTAATGTCAATTTAAGCACATTTAGGTGTCCAAATAAATGTTAAGGTTCTCTAACATGCATCCTAAAATCAAGAAAGCATAGGAATGTAAAGATGACATAATATAGGAGATAATTTAGGCTAATTAAATTCTAAATCAAAACAAAAGGGTTAGTACTTGATTACAATTCTAAAAGACTTAAGTTTCATACCATTTAGTTGTTGAGGTATACTTGGTTAATATAAGCAATCAAGGATCCTATTCCTTAACATTTTGCACAAGATTTTTTTTAAATACATATTAAAAAGGGAAAATTTTCAAATTTAATTTTCACATAGAATTTTATGCGATGCTCAAATTTTCGAATTATGATAAATTTCAATCCCACTAGGGTCCTAGGGACCTTAAAATGCAAAAATAATGAAGTTTTGGCCATTTCATCCATTTATGGGCGCTACGACACGCTAAGTTTGGATTCAACGTTATGATGTGCTGCAGCGCTTTTAGGCGATGCGACACGCTACTGCGGGTTTCAGCACTTGATTTTTCTCAAAATGCGGT
Organism: Gastrodia elata; assembly: GCA_016760335.1. Lineage (NCBI taxonomy): Eukaryota > Viridiplantae > Streptophyta > Magnoliopsida > Asparagales > Orchidaceae > Gastrodia > Gastrodia elata. The sequence continues at coordinate 44,904,498 of CM028675.1, read as the reverse complement.
CACTACGGTGCGCTGTGGCGCGCATAGCGCGCTGTGGCGGATTTACATTATTTTATCAAGAAAATATATTCTTACACATCGCAAGATTATTAAGACACTGCGGTGCACTGTAGTGCACTACGGCGTGCTATGGCAAATCAGTTTCTGCAAGTCGGGCGCTGCAGCGCCAGACGGTAATTTTACTTGTGCGAAACCCGTAAAGGGCCTTGTTTCAGGCTCAAATACTCTCTATCCAGAGCATTTCATAAGTGGTGCCATATATTAATCAAAAGGTCTCTCTGATACCTTTCCATTGACACCAAAATTAGCACGAAACAAATCATCCTAACTATACAAACAATGGTGATGAAGGCTGGGGTTTGCAGAATGGATGAAAAACATAGTAGTTTTCTGTCAAGGAAATGTGATGCCTTAATGGCTTCCATACATGCTTATAGATTTCTAAAGATACAATCAATAATAATAGAAACATGACGGAGGCAAGGAAGAGGAGCAGATGGGTACCTTAGCTTTAAAAGAGTAAGAAGGAACCTCTATTTTCTTCAAGACTTGGAGAGGAGCTTCTTCTTCAAGGTGCAGCAATGGTGGAAGGAGGGAGAGCTTGGGAGCTTTATCTTGACAGCAAAATGAAGAGGAAGGGCTAAGCTTTCTTCTTAAAGGAGAAGGAAGAAGAGGGAGGTGATAGGGCATGGGAAGAAGAAAATGGAGAAGAGGAGAAGGGAAATGGCCTAAGAGAAGAAAATGGAGAGGTGAGGGATGGCCTTAGCTGTTTGTGCCACAATAGGGAGGGGGAGGCGCCAAAAATGTAGCCAGCTAGGAGAAAGGAAAATAGGAAATAGGAAAAAAATGAGAATAAATAATTATTTATTTTGTAATTATTTAAAAATTTGGATTTTAGAAACGCGCTTCAAAAATCGCAAAAATTCACCCCTAGCTAATTTGGGGGTGAGAAATTTGACGGCAAAGTTAGATTTTGATTCTGTCGATTATTTAATTATGCTAATTTTTGGGATATTTAATTATATTAAAATTCACAAAAATCCAATGATTTCCAAACACGTCCAAAACATGACCCCTAGCTAATTTGGGGGTGACGATCGCAATGGCAAAGTCGGATTTTGATTTCAAGGTCAAATTAAATACTTCAATTTTCTAATTAATTAAATATTTAAATAATCCAAAATATTTGATTGAGTTCCGATTTGCTCTAAATTTTTAGAGATTGGTTCTAACGACTAGATAAAATTAATGGAATTATAATTAAGATATGATTAGACTAAAATTAAGCTGGATAAAAACCTTGGGTTGTTACACAAATGCACCATCAATTTTTATGAACTTGATGAGCAAGTCCTAAAACCATACTTGGATAAATTTGTTATAGTATTTATTGATGATATTCTCATATATTCCAAGACCCTGAGCAATCATGAGAACCATTTAAGAATAATATTAGAAACTTTACGTAATTATGAACTCTATGTAAAATTCTCTAAGTGCAAATTTTGGCTAAGTTCCGTAGCTTTCTTGGGCCATGTAGTGGATGCTCAAGGAATCCGAGTAGATCGATAGAAAATTAGCGCGATCCAAGATTGGGTACAACCCAAAATAGTAATAGACATAAGAAGCTTTTTGGGCTTAGAAGGATATTATAGAAAATTTGTTAAATGCTTCTCTCAAATTGCTTCTCCATTGACAAAACTCACTCAAAAAGTTGTCCCAATTATTCGGAGTTCTGAATGTGAGAATACGTGTAACAACCCTAGGTTATTACCCTGCTATATGTATAGCTTAATCAATCTTTAATTTCAATACCATTGCTTATATAACATAAAATCAAGCCTATCCTGAAAATTTGAAGTCCATTGGACTAGGTGAAAGTTTGGTGCAATTTGGAAATCATTTAGGCCATAATTCACATTTAGTTAAAATGGATTAATTGCATAAAAGGGTTCCTAATTTTTCTAAATTGCAAATATACCTTTTAAACTAAATTAACAGCCAGGATCCGCTGTGCAGACCGCAGGCGATCTGCTGCGAAGCCCAGGTCGCGTGCTAGTGGAGTCCCGCAAATCTAACAAAAATGCTTATCTAATGGACGGCTAGAATTAGATCCAGCAGAACCGTGGATCTGCCGTTGGATGCGTCCCGTGAAGCCTACGGCGCAAATTCAATTGGATTTGACCGTTAGGATCTGGGGGATCAGGACCGTCACGTCTTTCTGATTAATCAATCAGATGGCTCCGGACCCTTCCGCGATTGTGGAGCTTCATCTCCACTCGCTTGTGCACCTGACCGAGATCCTCCCCATACTACCAGCTGCCCTTCTTGTCTCCCACTCGTGCCTCCAGCTCAGCAAGCCATTGGAGATCCTCCCATTATGGCGAGGTGCCCCAATCGGGCATCGTGGCCCGGTCGAGCTCGAATTGGAAATTTGAGAGCTCAGCCAAGGCCCAACCTCTCTGGTCCTCCCCAACCTGAGCCAACCCTCTGGAACCTTCCCCATTCCATGCTGAAGCTATAAGTAGCCTCAGCACCCCTCCTTGATGTCTTTTGCTGCTTAATTGGGTCCAGTTTCTCCTCTACCCCCAAGTTACCATTACTGTTCAGCCGAGCTCTCCTAGGTGTTTGCGACATGCGTACCACTGATAGAAGAGTCTCTTGGCATTTAGGAACTCTTAGAGAAATCTCAGGAAGCTCGGCAAGCTTGGCATTGACCCCTGCGACGTCTACAAGTTCCCCATCAAAACTAGGTACCCCCATTTGCTCAGTCTAAGCCAATTGAGCTCAGACCCTCTTCCTTTCAATTTGTAATTACATGTATTGTTGGAACGAACCCAAAGCTATCAAAATTAAGCCCTAAGCTAGTCCCGATCGATCAAATCGATCGATCAGTCTAAGTCCTTAAGAAATGCCACGGGTCGAGTTAGCCCCGGCATTCCAGCCCACCTCATGCCTCAGACCAGGGGGATTCAATCTGTCTCACCTCCCTGATGGTGTAGGGATCAAACCCTGGGTCTGGCGTGTCCTCTGTGGGAAGAATTGTCTCCCCACAGTAACTCTGAGGCGAAGCCTCTCGGGTGAGTAAGGTCTGGGCTACCCTGACCACCTAACAAGGGGCTAAGGGGTTCAATCAAAGCGTCTTGTCCTACTGATGGTGTGAGGATCAATTAGGGGTCACGACATGGCTGAAGTGCTCAGAATTTTGCCGCAGAAGCCAACCCTAATTCCCTGGTTATCGAGGAAGGAGGGTTGGGGACAATGGTACTATGCGGGCAGGGTCAGCTCATGACCCGTGCTGCGTGACAGTGCCGGGTTCCTCGGGCCCCAGTCGACCCGCACGGTTCAGCTAATGGGTCGAGCCCGTTTAGTTAAAATCTGATTAATTGGATTTATTTTCCTTAAGAAAAATAGTCCAATTAATCCAATCATAGGAAATTATTTAAATAAAAATATAGAATGTATTAATTGAATAACTTTTAATCCACTGGTCCAAACCCTATGATATTATATATCAAATTAATTAGAAACTCCTCAGGAATAAGAATATAAAATAATATTGAACATCCAATGGTTAGATTTTCCATTTTTGCTTAATTATTATAGATCTTGATTAGGGCTATTTAGCAATTATACTTAACAAAATTGTATGTTTAAGGTGTTATTAGCTTCTTTATGATTTGTAGAATAAATATGCTAAGTAGTTTATTTTTTTTATTTATGCATTTCAACTTATGCCCTAATTTTGTTATATCATGATTAGTGAAAATTAGATTTTGTAACCATTGGATCTTAGCAAACTTAGTCTCTGATTAATTATATAATAAAATAGAACTTATGAGCCAAATTGTATGAAAGTCTGATGGTTGGATTTGTAGTATGTGCTAATCCTTTTAGATTGATTTAGGGTTTGGGTATCACAAATTACTTTTTGTTTTTATGAAGTTATCTATTACTATGCTTCATGACAATAAGTTAGATGTATTGAAGCCATGTATACAAATTTATAATGTATAAAATTGAGTAAACCTAATTTAAAGAGCTTAAACACCTTATTTAATCTTAAGAAGTCTTAAGATTTTGATCAAGCTATTAAGACTTGATCTAAGTCTAAGATTACCACCAATAATACATACCTAATTCACTGATTTGACATTTGATCTATAAATGAACCCTTGATCTTAATTAGACATGAGTATGGGTTAAACCCTAACATGCTTAAATAAGACCCAAACTCTTGAACCTTAATTAAATGGACATGATTATAAGATAATGTAATTGACATTATTCCAATAATGCATCTAATTTGATATTGATCTTAAACATTTGGATTCGACATGTAAGTGATAATAATAAATTTATGTGATTGCTTAATCTGAATCTAAACTTTAGATCCTTAATTTTCTTATAAATAAGAGTATTAGTATAAGAAGATTAATAGAATCATATTGGTTGAACAAGTGTTCTAACTCTAATAACATACTTGATTCAAATCCCATAATCTTAGAATAAGTTCTGATCAGATGACTTAATCATCTGATCTGATCACTTAAAATCTAAATGATGGGCAAAACCTAGAATGTTAGTATTAGAGTTAAGAGTGTGAGATCTTAAGTATCTCAACATAAGATCATCACTAGAATATTTTAATGACCTAAATTAATTATACATTGAGGTATGTGAATTTTGTATAACTCATTGAGGAAGAAGCTTAAATGATCCCTCAACCTTAGAAGTTGATCTTAGCCCCTCATGGTAGGAATCACTTAAGATATTAGAATTATACATTTCCTTGTGGTAGAATCTATATTGAGTGATCCTTGATCACATTTTTTTCTTGAAGCCTTGTATAGGACTTGCCTATTTAGTATATGAATTAATAGTCTCAATAAATCCTTGCTGATTAAATAGAGTTGTATGAACCTAGATGGTATAGTATAGTATACCCATTGTACTTGATTCCTTCAGTAGTATTCAGGATTAATTGATTCATTCTAATGTAGACTTATGACCAGGTGCTATCCTGAAGGATCAGACGAATACAGTCTTATTAGAGTAAATCTCCCAAGACTAAGAGTGTATTAAATGGGGACTCATTCCTTAGTTTGATTGAAATACAAATCGTCAATGGGCGATGCCTCCTATCGAAAACTGCTTCAATAGGTGTGGCTCAAACAAACTAAGTAATTAGAATCACCTTTCTTATAAACGTGTTAAATATGTGTATACAATCATCCCATCTAATAATTTTTAAGTAAATCTTCAACTATAACCAATTATTGTTCTAGAAACTAGGAGTCAGAATCCTTTTAGCAGGATTTTGCACAATGGAGACCTTGAATTCATCATCGGTATTTAAAGCCTTATGAATTTCTAGATTTTCCTCATATAGAATAGAAGCATGGGAATAAACATGAGTATGAGCATGATGAATAATTCAGTGGTGACGTATGAGTATCAGGATGAATTATGGGTTACAGAATGTTACATACCTTGACTGGGGAATTTCAAGATGCATTGGTATCTCCGTACTGTCTTCCCAATTGAGTTTATGTACACATTGGACTGTACAACTCATAGCCTTTTAGTGATAGTTCTGTTACATATCTGTGGTATACCATGTTGTGGCATATTTGAGTGCATTTTTTTAGTGACATATAGTACAAGATTGGACAATTTTCATATTGATCTCTGAGCATTTGATATTTTTGTTTACTTAAGTATTTAGTTTTTGATGCAGTTTTACTTTGCTTAGTCTTTACAGTTCAGCTACATGGTGCCTTTACTATTCTTTTTTATAGTCATGCTTACTTTACTGTCTATTATATTTACTTTAGAACTGCTTAGTTAGTTGCAATGTGTTAGACTTCTTGTCTAACATGAGGTACTTTTGGGATCCATAAATTTGCTAAATCCTGAGCAGCTTGTTGAGACAGGGCAGGAGGACTCACAGGAGATCCAAAAGGAGTACGTGGAGCTTTTGTGGATCCGTCTTCCACCTTTTCACCTTACTGTTTCTGCTTTAATACTTCATATAGACTTTCCTTTTACATCATTTAAAATTAATTTATAATAATTTTGGATGTATTTTACTTTTCTTTTATGAGACAAATATTTACTACTGCTCTGTGATGAATATATTATGGATGTTTTGCTTTAGCTTTCGCACTCTATTATACTACTATACTTAGTATTGTGATGTGATCAGCATACTGGAAATGTTGATATATTGATAACATATATCGGATTCATATTTATTTCTTTAAATCCAATGTACGTGTTAGTCTAATACTTAAGATAAGTACTCTACTCTTATCTTAAGTATTGACTCTCGATCCTACTCTTGGGTTCGAGTCAGTATCCTTCAGTTTGGCTAGTTTCAGTAAGCCTATTCAAGAATACGTTGTTGATTGTTCAACCCGAGTAGCGCGTCATTCTGCCACTGATCTGTTGTACTGTTGCGCGCAGTGATGGGGCGGGGCGCTGCATTATGTTTCAAACTTTAAAAGATGCACTTCCTACTGCACCAGTGTTAGTGCTACCAAAAGAAGACTTGAACTATTAAGTGTATATTGATGCTTCAGGAATTGGATTAGGATGTATTTTAATGAAATAATGAAAAGTTATTGCATATGCTTCACGTCAGTTGAGGCCACATGAGAGAAATAACCTTGTACATGATCTGGAACTTGCTGTAGTAATTTTTAGATTAAAAATATGACATCATTATTTGTACGAAGTTCAATGCTCCATTTTCACTTATCACCAGAGTTTAAAGTACATCTTCACTCAACGTGAATTAAATTATCACCAAAGAATATGGCTTGAACTGATTTGTGACTATGATTTAGACATTCAGTACCACCCTGGTAGAGCAAATGTGGTGGCACATGCCCTCAGTCGCTATGCAACATTATCAGCAATATTTGCTACAAGTTCATTAACAGAAGAACTCCAAAAGATGGAAATTGTTCCTATTCATGGTGATGTGATGAGCTCAATATTAACTAACATCAATATAGAGCCCACATTTCATAGGAATGTTTCTATCTCTCAAACTAAAGATGATGAGTACTTAAAGTTCAAGATGGATATTGAAGGTGGTCGTCGTCATGATCTGCAATTACTTAGAACAGTAATTTATCAAGATAATTGCTTATGGATTCCCAAGTCAATGCATCAAGAGTTTCTTATTGAAGGTCATAATTCTGGTTATCAAGTCCACCCTGAGAGCACTAAAATGTATCAAGATTTGAAGAAATCATTTTGGTGGCCCGGTATGAAAAAGAGCGTAGCAGAATTTGTGAAAAAATGTCATGCTTGTAACCTTGTTAAAGCAGAACATCAATGACCTGGAGGACTTCTTAATCCATTATCTATCCCAGAATAGAAATGGACTGATATTTCTATGGATTTTATTATGGGCTTACCCAAGACTAGAACTGGTGTTGATTCTATTTGAGTCATAGTTGATCGATTGACCAAAATGGCCCATTTTATTCCAATGAGACAAACAGATTCTGTGGAGAAATTGGCTAAGATATATATTAGAGAAATTATTAGGCTCCATGGTATTCCAAGATCAATTATTTCGGATTGTGATAGTAGATTCACTTCCAAGTTCTGGATTGCAGTACATCAAAACTTGGGCACTACATTGGCCATGAATACAACATTTCATCCACAAATGGACGGACAAACAGAATGAGTTAATCAAATTCTTAAAGATATTTTGCGCCTATGCATTTTGGATTTTGGTGGTTCCTGGGAAGACCACATTCCCTTTGTAGAGTTTGCCTACAATAATAGCCATCAAGCAAGCATAGGTATGGCACCCTATGAAGCACTATATGGAAGAAAATGTAGCACTCCGCTTGCTTGGCTGAAATTGGTAGTGTACAACTTTTTGGATCTAATTTAGCTATTAAAACAAACTAAAAGGTGCAATTAATTCAATAGAGAATTAAAGTAGCACAAGATCGTCAAAGCAAATATCATGATGCTGATCATTATCCTTTAAATTTCAATACTGGAGACTTTACTTATCTTAAAGTCAGTCCTATGAAAGGAATATTTTGATTTGGTGTAGCTGGGAAGCTTAGCCCTTGCTACATTGGTCCATTCGAAGTCTTAGAAAGGATAGGCTCTGCTGCCTATAAATTAAAGCTTCCTACAAACTTTTTTACTGTTCATAATGTATTTTATATCTCATCATTATGAAAATGTCTTCGACATCCTTTGCATTAAGTTCAACTTCTAGCCATATCTATCTAGCCAGATTTATCTAATGTTGAAGAACCAATCAAAATCTTAGCTCACGATCAGAGGCAGCTAAGAAATCAATCTATTCCAATATATAAGGTTCAATGGAAGAACCGTATGCGAGAAGAATCCACTTGGGAGAAAGAAGTGGATATGTGGCAAAAATATCCCAATCTTTTTAATTCAGGTACTTTCTTAACTTCTTTTCATTTCAACTTGTCATTTTCGCTAAATCTTATTCTTCTCACTTGAGTGATATCGAGGACGACATCGATCTTAAGTGGGGGAGTCTATAATAACCTAAGTTCTTACTTTGGTCAATTAGGACTAATTCAAGTCCTAATTATGGTTCTAGTGCCCAAATTAATCATTTAGAACTCACCTCTAAGATCCAGTCCAAATCAGGAATCAAATGGATCAAATCCTGATTTCTAGAATTTTTAAAAACCCTAAAAACTGACCTAATTAACTTGACCTCAAATTGAAAATCTGACTTCACCATTGCGTTCACCACCCCCAAATTAGCTATGGGTGAAAGTTTGGAGGCATTTGGAAGTTATTAGATTTTCAACGAATATTTTAATATTATTTGAATACCCCGGAGAAATCAAATAATTAAATGCTCGTAGAATCGGGAAACCAATTGCGCCATTGTAATCTTCACCCTTTATTTCGCGAAGAATAATTTATTGGGATTTTTTTAGCATATTTAAATGGTTAATTTTAATTAATAAAAATCAATATAAATGATTTAATATTATTATTTAAGTAGTTATTGGCGCTGTCTAAAGCGAATGGACGTCGTTCCATTTTGCCACTCGTGCCATCTGATGTGACGGATCATTTTGATCCGTCTGATCGAAAGATCAGACGGCTCTGAGATCATCCTCCTCAACGATCTCCGCGTGTCGGGGGTTTTGACACGCGTCGCCCTAAATTTGCACCACATTTAGCACCGCTTTGAGGCTCCATTAAATCCCTAATCAAGCTCCTATAACAGCCCTAGTTGTTAGCATAGCTAAGTTTAGATTAATTAAGCTAAACTAAGACTTAATTTTGATTCCATTAGATTGAATGGGTCATTTAAACCTAACCATAGGAGTTTGAAATCAATCGGAGATAAATTAAGAATTTTAATATTTTTGGCTATTTTTAAACCCTGAAAAATACCTAAATTAAATTAATCTTCAAATTAAAATCTAATTTTATTTTTGAATTTCTCACACCTCAATTAGCTAAGGATAAATTTTTGGGAATTTTTGAAGCTCATTTAAGCCTAAATTGGATTTAGAATTAATTAGAGTTTATTATATTAATTAATTGATTTGATATTATTTAAATTAAATTATTTAATTAAAATGAAATATCAGCAGGATTTGCTGTCGGGACCGCAGCAGATCTGCTGCAGGGTGCCGACAGTGACTCAGCTATGCTAGCCACTGGATGCTTTAGCACGCATCCTGGCGCTCATAATCCAAAGGCTCATATCATCTGCACCGTGATCTAATCCTACCCACTTGATCCAACGCGCGAGATTTAATATGTGTTTCTGTTAATTGAAAGCCGCATCAGGCCGTCCATCATCAACAGTTTCGCAATCAGATGGCTGCTAGGATCTCCTCCCTGTTCAACTTCGTCCCCGTGAGATCCCGGCCCGACAGAGCAAATTTGCTATACCTGCCACATAAGCCTTATTTGCAACTCCTGTGCCAGGTCACCTATGCCGTTAGGGATTCCCATTTCTGGCCGAGCCCCAGGGCAACCATGAGGCTGGGGGTAACCCCTAAAAGGGGTGAGCTGTCGAGACAGCTTAGGCCGAACCAGTGCCATGGCTCTTGACCTTGGTAGCCACCTTAGACCTTCTCCATTCCTTTAAATACCCCCATCAATCCCTCAGTGAGCTCATTTGCTCACTGTGATCCTCTGATTTCTTGACAAAGGGTATGGAGTTCTCTGTGAATCCTGATGCCTTGTAATTGCAAACTGCTGATTGAGGGTGCGGTCTGGCATTCAGACCCCCATGCAATACTTCTACAACTACCTAGAAGCTTTAGAACTGCTTCCTGCATCCCGGTCGTGGCCATTCTCGAACTCCAAATACAGCCTCTGATCCCATTCCTCTATCAAGCTAGTTTTAGTTCGACTCACACTCAATTGACCATAGATGCTGTGATAATACCTCATCTTAGCTCCCTAGTAAGCGTTTAAGTCCTCTAGTAGAGACTGGCAGTAGACCAGACGGCATAATCCCATCTGAGTGTGCACTGGCAGCCGATCCTTAAGACATTGGAATGTTGCCGTTTTCCCGATGCTTCGACTCCTATCTTGCACCTCTAAAGCCTCCTGAAGTGATTGCAAACTAATTGCAATCATTGGGCTCGATCTGATCAATCGATACAACTAGGATCGATGGACTCAGAGCGAGACTACGTCCATGAAATGCCACGAGTAGCACCCCATTAATTCCTTAACGCCCGGGACTAAATTAGATTCCCAATTGATGCCCCTTTGATCCCTGAACATATAGGTATAGAGCTCAGCTTGTATCGTCGGCTCTGTGAGGAGAATCAATCCTCACAGGTGCCCTTAAGAGGATGTCTCGGCCGAGTAGCACCCCGACGATCTGGCGCACCCCATATGGGGATTTTGGGTTCAGTCGACATGTCTCACACTCCTGAAGGTGTAGCCATCAAGTTCCAGGTGAGACGTGGTCTATGCATGGTGAATTGATCGAAGGAAGCTAACTATAATCCTCCCCTCTATCGGATATATAACAACACTAAGTTGTTACTCTAGCTAGATCTGGATTAATTGAACTAAACCCCAAGCCTTGATTTTGATTCCATTGAATTCAATGGGTCATTTAAACATAACCCTAGAAGTTTGGGATCATTTGGAGCTAAAATGAAAAATTTGGTATTTTTGGCTATTTTTAAGCCCTGAAAAATATCTAAGTTATTTTGATCTCCAAATTAAAATCTGATTTCATTTTTGAATTCCTCATACCCTAATTAGCTAAGGGTGAAATTTTGGGAATTTTTTGAGCTCATTTGGTCCTAATTTAGATTTGGATAATTTAAGAATAATTATATATTATTTTATTAATTTTATTTATTTTTAAAATTAATTTTTATTTAAAATAAAACTAGGGATTTGCTGTCGGGACCGCGGCAGATCCGCTGCGGGGTCCCGACAGCGGCGCACGCATTTCGGCCACTCGATGCGTTAGCACGCATCCTAGCGCAAGCCATCAAACGGTTGGATCTCCTCTGTGTTAAGATTAAATCGTAGGCGTTGAATCCATCGTGCGTATCCAATGGCTACCATCCTATCCCGTTAAGTACCGCATCAGAGCCATTCGAGACCAACGGTCGCTCCATCAGACGGCGGAGACAAACCCGAGCACTGTGGATCGTCTCCCTCGCCTCGCCCGTCTGCGTCTAGTCCCCTCCGACAGCCAGGATCCTCCCTGTCGCATGGCAGTACGGGAAAACCACCGAATTTCCTCTCCTACCCTCGGCGCGTGCGTCTAGCCGGCTGCCTTCTCCACAAATTGCCCATAGCCATTGGCCCGAGCCATTCCCTTTGGCTCGAGCCTCCTGCCATTGCTAAGCTCTGGAAACCACCCCTAGAGCTCCCTCAGGCCTATAAATACCCCCAGTGATTCACAGTGAGTCCCTTTGCTCACTGTGAACCCTCAATTTCCCCAATTGAAGTCTCTGGAGCTTCCATCTTCCTCGACGAATCCTGGCATTCCCGAAGCTTGAACTGTTGATAGAGGGCTCGTCAGGTGTTCAGACCCCCTGTGAAGCTTCATCTGATGTCCAGGAAACTTCAGCGCACTTTAATTCCCCTCGGCTAACCCTGCAGCCCGACTTGAGGTACAGCCTTTCCCCCATTAAAATTCCTTTAGCTCCATTTCATTTCTGTCCTCTGGATGAGCCCTGGATGTCGCCTAGTGAACCGTAGCCACCTAGGAAACCTAGTGTGATTGTCGCATGGGGCTAAGCTAGCTCAAGTCGATCATATCGATCGACTGAGCTAGCAGTCGAGCCAATGGCTGAGTCCGAGTAAGGCCCAGTGATTGGCTGCGCCTCAGGTTAAGATAGGTTGGGGGTTCGATGCATCTCAACTCCCTGAACGTGTAGGGATCGAACCCCGGTCGAATCAAGGCCTATGTGAGGAGAAATGCCCCTCACAGTCGGCCTGAGATGCCCGTATCGAAGGCGTCTCAGTCGAGTAGCACCCCGTAGATCTAGAGGGATCCAGATGGGGGTTCTTGGTCCAATCGACGCGTCTTGACTCAGGGAACATGTAGGGATCAAGCCGAGCCGCCGTCTTCGTCTGTGCGCTGAGAATTTCAGTGCCGAAGTTCGGCTGACTCGGGACCCGTCAAGAGGAAGGAGACGAAGTCGCGGGTTCTGGGCCGGGCTGACCCTTGACCCGCGCGGTTCTGCTTTTGGGCCACGCCTAATTAATATTCATTGGATGACATTTTTAATGATTGCGAATTAAATTAATTAAACCCTATATTTTTAATTTAAATAAACAATTATATTAAATTTATTTAATAACTTTGGCTATACTGATCCAAATTGTATGATCCAATATACCATTTGAATCAGAAAAATACAAAGAATCTAAATATAAAATAAAATCTCAAATCCAATGGTTAGATTAAAATTTATTTGTCAAACTCTTTGCTATCATTAATTAAATCATATAAAATTATTTAAGTATCCAATTTATGAGATTAAGGGCTCTGATTGCTCCTTGTACCCTAAGGAATAATATTAAACCCTTAAATTTAATTTTGGATAAATATTTTTCTTAATCACTCCTTAATCACCTTAAATAAGTATTAGTGAAATTAACCCTTATTAAGCCTCTAATTTAGATGAGGGTTGTTCCTAATGTCATATTAGGTCTATATTAACCTAAGTATAAGGTTGGATTGCCCTAAGAATGCCTATGTTCACTAATCACCCTAATTAGCTTAAATAAGTGATTAGTGCTAATTATAATTAATTAGGTCATCAAAATCTAATATAAGTGTGTTTCTCACTTCACTAATCAATATGAAACTCATTAAAATAGATTTGATCTGACTTGGATAACTAAACCCTAAAATCCTAATTTTTACCCTTAAAAGGGGCATTTTGGTCATTTTGACCAAAATGTGTTTAAATGCTCCTTAAAGCTTGGAAATTTTAGTAAACTATCCTAAGGTAGATTAGAAATGTTCTCTGAACTCTTAGAGTAATAGTAATGTTAATGTGATCATCAATTCAAGAAATCTCCACTTAATCCCTAATTAAGACACTTAGATCTTAAGTGATCTTATAAGAGTCATTTGGCATTAATCCTTGAGTCTAATAATTGAGATGATTAAATATCACCATAATAAGTTTAGTGAAGTTAAACTAAGAGCTAAAACTTAAAAGAAATATAATTGGTAAAGTCTAAGTTAATATCTAGCTTAAAGTCTAAAGTGTTCAAACCTCGGGCCCTTAGATCTTAAGTAGCCCTAAAAAGATCAATATGAGTTTGATGTTTAATCTAATACTTAAAATTGTCAATTTCAACCTTAATAAGCTCCATATAGTTTAACTATGAACTTAGATCTTAAAAGAATCACAAATGAAAGCTCTTAAGATAAAACTCTAATTTAGAGATCTAGAGTGATCAAATCTCAGATCTTTAGATCTTAGATCTTAGACTTAGATCTTCAATTTGAAATTGAACCATCTCCAATTGAAATTCTTTAATGATTGATTGTTTAATCCTTTGAAACCTTCCATGTGGGTATAGGATGATTCAATCTAAGAGATAATGAAATTATCTTAAAGATTGAATATAGATCTTAGATTCTCAAGTTCTTAATTGATTATTTTATCATATAACAGTAGAATAACCTTTCAATAAGTTCTTATTTCCTGGATCCTTCAGCTTATAGGATTCTATACCTTAGATTTGGGTTGTAAATCTGAACCCTAGATCCTAGTTAGAACATTACCTTGGATTTAGGATTTGAACTCAACATAGGGTTTAAGTTCTAAATCCTTAAATCTTGATCAACTTAATCAAGATTTGGGTAAGAGAGTAAAATATAAATTAAATAGGTCATTTATTTACTTACTTAAACCATATAGTCATCATATGATTTTGGATTAGAACTTGTTAAGTTCTAATATTAACTTTAAGGACGTAAATCTGAGATTCGGAGATCCTAAACTTGTACCTTCTCAGAGTAGTTAGATTTGGTATTTAGATAACATCAGATATCACATAGTCTAGATTGAGTCTCTTGCTTACTTTGACTAGATTGCTTTGCATACCTTGGATATTGAACTTTATTCCTTGAGCATAATAGGAAAACTTAGGATATGGATGATACATCCTAAGTTAGCATTTGAATTGCATATCATTTAGTTTTGCCTTAATTGCAGTTGGTAGAATATGTTCTAGCTTAGTCTACCTCTTCAATAGTAGTATTGTATAGACTGGACTCAGACCTAGCACATTTGGATGGCTAGGCTGGGGATTGATTGATTGATATTGGAGGCCCTGTATGGCTTATTGGCTGGTATGGCATTACTATGTCTTAGGCTTATTGCTAATTTAGTTGGATTGTATTCTTTTCTGATTTTCTTTGCCACATACTTCAATGGCCTTATTTTTAGTATTTGCTCACTTTGCCACATGTCTCAGTGGCTTCATATTTCATAGCTTGCTTTGCTTTTGCCACAGGTCTCAGTGGCTTTTATGTTCTTTTCCTGTTCTTAACTAGCATGTTGTATGTATACGCATATGGCTTGTTTATATATATTGGCATATTTAGGATGCTAGAATTGCATATTTTTAGTACTTGTGTTTCTTTTATATACTCAGCATAGGTTAACATGATCATAAGCATGTCAGGTTTAGAATCGTATTATAGTTGTTTTTCTTTTAGCTTTTAGCCTCACCTTAATTATTTTGCATTGTATGCTGACTATGAATGGATAGTTTATAGTTACTTGTTTCTTTCATAGCTTGTTGCACCCTTTACTGCTTGCATGTGTAGTTAAATTAAAATGTGATATCTTTAAATGTTCAGTTCATTAAAATAGCCTAAAATGTACTTAGATAATTGTCTAACTGTAACCTTTTTATTTGTTGGCTGGGGCCCTAGCATTTGTGATACCGACAAATGTCAGATTCAGACGTGTTCGTGGGCACTGTCGCAGAAGAGGAGCAAATTCAGGAGGAGGATCGTGCTACTGCTATTTAGTTAGATTATTGCATTTTATTTCAATGAGATTGAGAGATATTTTCATTCACTTAAAAATTTAATTTGTAATAATTAATTCTGGATGTGTTTCATTTCTGCATTATGATGAGTTACTGTATTGCACTCTCTTTTCCTACTATGTATGCTTGTAGATGTTACTCTTTTATTCATTGCTTCTGCCACTATGATATTTGCATACTGATGATGTTATAGCACTTGGTGACAAGTTCTTGGCTTGGGGCAGGTTGGGTTTACCTAACTTTACTTGAGTCAGGAATTTGCCACGGTTAGAGCACCGTACTTCCTTGTTGTTAGTACGGGGCCCCACAGGATATCCCCAGTGAGAAGATGAATAGTATCGGGTCAAGCCGGACCCTGACCCATGCCTTTTTGTTTTGGGCCGCACCTTATTTAAATGAATATATGGATTTAAATTCCTTAAGTTAACGATTGGATAAATAAGTAACATATGATTCCAATTAAAATAAAAATTTATAATAAATTAATGAAATAACTTTAGTTATACTTATCCAAATGATATGATCCAATATACTATTTTAATCAAAAAATATAAGGAACAATAATATAAAATAAAATCAATGATCCAATGGTTAGATTTTAAATAATTGTCTAATCCTTTTCTATTTTTAATTATATTATAATGAACTAATTTAATATCCAAAAATGTTAATTAAGGTCTTTGATTGCTCATGAGACCATAAAGAACCTATGTAAGCCTTTAAATGTAATTTAAGACCTTTAATTTTGTTAATCATTCTTTAATTACCCTAATTTAGGATTAGTGAATTAAGCCTTAAATTAACCTCTGATTTGATAAATCTAGTTCCTAATTGCTTCATTAAGTATAATAGGGCCTTTAAATATGTTTGGATCCTTCCAGTATGCCCTAAATTCCTTAATCACTTTAATTGGCCTCTTAATGTGATTAAGGCTAATTAAACTAATTAAGTTATCAAACCCTAAGATAAGTGTTTATTCCACTTCATTAATTAATTTGAGCCTCATTAAAATAGACTTGGGTCAATTTAGATGTTTAAATCTTAAAATCCCATTTTTAGCCTTAAGAGGGATATTTTGGTCATTTTGACCAAAAGGTGCTTAAGTACCCTAAAACCTTAGAACTCTCAATTAAAGTGACTATAAATAGAAATGAAGTGTATTAACATCAATTGCTAAGTTATATCATCTCTTGAATGAATCTTAGTATTTAAATCTTAAATCCTTAAGTAAGTTTTTAAGATCTTAAGTGATCTTAAGATTCCTTCATAAAAGACCTAGCTTAATCAATATAAATGTTAAAGTTTCTAATCCTAGTTATCTTACCAAAGCTTATTTATGAATTATAGTCTCAATGAAAGTATAAGAAAAAGCTTTAAAGAACCCTAAACTTAGACTTATTAGCTTAGATCTATGTGATCAGAACTTCAGATCTTAGATCTCAGAACTTAGACTTTAGACTTTAGATCTTCTAATTGGATTGAATTACCTTCATTTGGAATTCCTTACTTGATTAACTATTTAATCCTTTTGAAACCATCCTTGTGGGTATAGGATTAATTCAACCTATAGAATAATATAATTATCCTAACGATTGAATATAGATCTTATTAGATTCTTAGTTCTTAATTGATTATTTTATCTTATAACTAGTAGAGTGATCTTTCAATTAAGATCTTAGTTTCTGAATCTTTCAGCTTATAAGATTTCTTATCTTTAATTTGGCTTTTAAGTGTGAACCCTAGTTCCTTATTAGGATAGTACCTTAGATTTAGGATTTGAACACCAAAGTGGAGTTTTGATCCAGAATCCTTAATCTCGATTTACTTAATCAAGATTTGGGTTAAGTGAGAATCATAATAATAATCAGGTCATTGATTCATTTACTTTAATCTTTATAGTTGTCATATGATTATGAATTAGATCTTGTTAAGCTCTATTATTAATATTAAGGTCATGAATCTGGGATTATATTCGATAGCTAGATATTGGAGATCCTAAACTTTTATCTTCTCAGAATAGTTAGTTGGATAAATTAGACAACAACAGATATCACATAAGTTTAGATTAAGTCTCTTGCTTACTTTGACTTTAATTGCTTTGCACACCTTGAATATTGAGCCTCATTCTTTGAGCATAATAGGTAAACTTAGGATATGGAAGATACATCTTAAGTTAGTATTTTAAAAGCATAGCATTCATTCAGTTCTTTTAATGCTTTCAGTTAGTAGAGTATGTCCTAGCTTAGTCTGCCTCTTCAGTTCTAGTTTTGTTATTGAATAGACTCGAGCATAGCTCTGCGGATGTCTAGGATGGATATATGTCATATTTTATAAGTTCAACTCAGACCTAGCTCTGCGGATGCCTAGGATGGATACATGTTGAACTTTCAGTTCAGAGGTCCTATATGGCCTGTTTCTGTTATGGCAGTACTATGTCTTAGGCTTACTTCTACTTTAGTTCAGTTTTTAGTATTTGTTTTTCTTTACCACATGCTTTAGTGGACTTTCTTTTAGTGCTTGACTTGCTTTGCCATATGTCTTAGTGGCTTTACTTTTGCTCATTCATGTACTTAGTTTACCTTTGTCACATACCTCAGTGGCCTTTTTTATATTAATCTACATGCTTGTATAAATACTCTTATTTTTTAGTATTAAATATTGGCATGTTTAGTATGCTAGAATTGTATGTTATTTCAGCACTTATGTTCTTTATATACTCAGTATGTATCTATGTGATCATAAGCATGTTAGGATCAGATTTATTTTAGTGGTTACAGTTATTTTTGCTTTTAGCCTCACCTTGTTTAATTGTTGCTTTGTATATTACTTTTACATACTTGTTGGTTAGCTATAAATTATTAGTTTATAGCTATCTCCTTCTTTGTAGCCTGTAGCACCTTATAATGCTTGCATGTTTAAAACCTTTCAATGTGATATCTTAAATATTCAGTTCACTTAAAGAGCCTAAAATGTAGTTAAATAATTGTCTAACTGTAACATTTTTCTTTTGTTGGCTGGGGCCCTAGCATTTATGATACCGAGTAATGTCAGATTTGGAGCTGTTCATAGGCAGTACTGCAGGAGAGGAGCCGGTGCAAGAGAAGGATCTTCCTACTATTATTTAGTTATATTTACTTTCTTGTAGTGAGGTTTTGAGAGATCTTTACTTTTATTTTAATTTAGTTTATAATAATTAAACTCTTGATGTATTTACTTTTCTATATTTAATCTAAGTTACCATTTCTTTTACTCTCTTATACTATATTGTGATGTGATTGTTATATTATACTGTTTCTTGCTTCTACCACTTTGAATTATATTAATGTATTTTTACTAATTTCAAGTGATAAGTTCTTGGCTTAAGGCAGGTTGGGTCCTACCTGACTTTACTTAAGTTGGGGTTTTGCCATAGCTGGAGCACCGTACTCCTCGCAATTATGCTAATATCAGTATTAGCGTCGCCGCGGGAAAGTACGGGGCCCCACTGTTGGTATCAGAGAACACCATAAGGTGTCAGAATGGGATCTGTGATTCCTTTCTACCTAATGGACCATTCTTTTAAAGTGCAAACATCAAGATATAACATCTATAACATAGTACTATCAGTAACTCTCTGAAAAATGTAGAATGAAAATACTCATATCCTAAATATCTAGTCATCTATATCTAATAAAAACTCATACATTCTACTATTATGATCAAATGGATCATGAAGAGTCTAACTTGGACTATTATCTACATGCCTTCGAGTTGTCTTGGAGTTATACTTTCAAATAGAGACAAGTGAGCAAATGGAAAATCAAAGGAGTTTCAGCAAAAGGAACCCTAGTCTTGGACAAACTTCTACATCAAATGGCGTACTGAGGGCTTGACTTTACTATCTATACACATGAGTGGTTGAATCGAGTAGAGTCAGTCCTGAGGCACATAGAGTGTCTAGAGTCCCTTTGGATTGACATAGTGACAGATCTAATGCTAGACTATGCGGGAGTCTGGTGGTACGATACTATTAAGAAGCTTGAATGGAATTGTAAACGAAAGTGTCAGAAAGTGACCTTTGAAGATTTTTGTGTTGCATTTAGGACTAAGTACATTAAGGAAATTTGAGTGCTAGTTAGAGTAATTGTCATTTCTTGATTTTAGTAATGTTGTGATTTTTTTAGCATTTTCTAAATCTTATGTAATCCATCATTTCATAAGGAATGAGAATTTTTGACATCTATTAGAAATTTTAATTTCTATCTCCCTTAGAATGATTCTAAAATCTAGATTTATACTGTTTAATTAGAATGAATTTTGGATCACCTCCTGCTGCTACTCCAATCAAGAATGATATCACTTCAAGTAGTTCTTCTGATGAAGTAGCTTATCTGCGAGCAATGGTGGCAACCTTTTTAGAGAATTAGGCTCAATAAGCACTGGTAATGCAAAAGATAATGTCCAATCATCCAGTACCAGCTATTGCTACTACTCCTACTATCCCAGTTCCACAATATACTTTTCCTTCACATCACTCTTTGGATAGTCTTCTCCATAACTTCTTAAGACTAAGGCCTTCCACCTTCGATGGAAACTTATCACCAATGGATACAGCCGACTGGCTGAAAGCAGTAAAGAAGAATCTTATTAGTCTGAAGATCCCAAACTCAGAAGCCGTCCATCTCACTACACACCTATTTCATGCTGAAGCAGAATACTGGTGGGAGGAGGTCTGGAATACAAATTTTGTTGACTATGAATTGGAAAACATCCCTTGGGATGAATTTGTAAAGGCATTCAAAACTGAATTCATTCCCCCATTTGCACAGAACATCATTGCAGACATGATTCTAAGATTAACTCAAGAAAGTCGCTCTGTCGCTGACTATGAAAGGGAATTTCGAAGGTTAATTCACTTTGCTCCAGAAATTACCCACTCTGAATCGGCTAAGTGCCATCGCTTTCTCAGTGGACTCTGAGATTCACTGAAAGATCAGATTGTTCCACTTCATCTGACTAGCTTCTTTGAACTGGTAGAGACAGCTAAGGTGATTGAGCATCATCATACGGAAAAAGATCTCAAGCGAAAGGCATAATCAACTCATAACCAGCATGAAGCCTTCAAGAGGCACAGACCTATCTCTACAAAGGTTTATCAACTTGAAGCTGCACCCCCTGCTGAACCAATTCAAGGATGTAATAGGTCTCACCCATATGGCAAGTGTTACCACTTTGGCCATAAATGCTACAATTATGGGCGACGAGGCCACAGGTTCTATCACTGTACACATACAGAAATAGTGGATGGAGTTTCGATGAAGCCATCTCAAAAGAACCAAGTGCTTACAACAACTCCGGTGAACATGAGAGAACCAAATTTGGCAATAATGTCAGCACCTGCACCTGAAGTTGCTCCAGATCAGCCCTCAGCTCCTAAATCCCAGAATAATCCTTAGAGGTAGGTAAAAAACTGTCCTACTGGTCCTGCGCGAGTTTATGCTTTAATGCCTCTAGAAGCCGTGGAAGATAATAATGTGGTTTCAGGTACACATTTCTGAACTTCTTCTTTGTTAATTGCATTCATGTATGAATAAATTAGGTACACTTTATTTTAATGACCAGCCCTGCAATGTGTTATTTGACACCGGTGCTAGTCATTCATTTATTTTTGAACATTTTGCTAATGTACTTAAACCACACTCATACAACTTAGCAAAATCGTTGAGTGTTGGACTTCCATCTGGAGCACAACTAAGTGCTCATAAGTTTTGTAACATCAAAATTCCATTAAATGGCCAGGAGTTTCACTCCGAATTAATTTTCTTGCCATTAGCAAACTTTGATATCATCCTTGGGATGAACTGGTGCAGTGACAATAATGCCGTGATAAACTGCCTAAAAAAGAATGTTACTCTCCATTCCCAAGGCAAGTCTGAAACTGTTATAGGAAAAACCCGTACATAGTTATCATTGATCAATGCTATTAAAGATGAACAATTGATCAATAAGGGTTGTGATGCTTTTCTAGTCACTATGATGGGTGAAGCAAAAGAAAGTATCCCTCTCTCTGATTGTAAAGTAGTTAAGGAATTTGTCGACGTATTTTCAGAAGATATGTCAGGTGTACCTCCTTCCAGAGAAGTCGAGTTCTCTACTGAATTAGCTCCGGGTACCCAACCTATATCTAAAGCTCCGTACATAATGGCGCCTAAGGAACTTTAAGAACTCAATGAACAGTTGCAAGAGCTCTTGAATAAAGGTTTTATTAGGCCAAGTAAGTCCCTTTGGGGAGCACCCATTCTATTTGTAAAGAAGAAGGATGGATCTATGCGAATTTGCATAGATTATCGTGAACTAAATAAAGTCACCATAAAGAATAAATACCCATTGCCTAGAATTGATGATTTATTCAACCAGATATCTGGAGCTATCATATTCTCTAAGATTGACTTAAATTTTGGATATCATCAATTGCGAGTAAAGGAAGATGATGTAGGAAAGACTGCTTTCTGTACTCTCTATGGTCATTTTGAATTCTTAGTGATGTCTCTTAGACTCACCAATGCACCATCAATCTTTATGAATTTGATGCAGCGAGTTCTGAAGCCATATTCAGATAAATTTGTAATCATCTTTATCGTCGATATTCTCATTTATTCTCGAACCTTAAATGATTATGAAGGACATCTAAGGGTAGAATTGGAAACTTTGCGTGAACATCGGCTGTATGCCAAGTTCTCCAAGTGTGAGTTTTGGCTTAAGTTCATTACATTCTTGGGACATGTAGTCGATGCTCAGGTATTCGTGTCGATCAAAATAAAGTAAGTGCTATTTAGGACTAGATTCAACCTAAGACAGTCACTGATATTAGAAGTTTCTTGGTACTAGCTGGGTATTACAGGAAGTTTGTTAAGGGCTTTTCCCAGATCTCTTCGCCTTTGACTAAATTAACTCAAAAAGCCATTTCGTTCATTTGGAGTCCTGAATGAGAAGAGCACTTCAAACCCTGAAGGATGCACTTCCACACTAAGTATGTTTCTAAACAACCAATTTGGGGGATTAGCCACTGAAAATCCTAACTCACACATTTCAACCTTCCTTGAAATCTATGACACCTTCAGATTTAACGGTGTTTCTGAAGATGCAGTTAAATTAAGGCTCTTTCCATTCTCATTAAGAGATAGAGCCAAAAGTTGGCTCAGCTCTCTCCTAAGCGACTCGATCTGGACTTGGGATGATTTGGCTAAGAAATTCTTAGCTAAATATTTCCTTCCGGTGAAACCTGCTCAGCTGAGAATTGAGATAACTAACTTCACTCAATTAGAAGGTGAGACTATTTATGATGGATGGGATCATCTTAAGGAGTGCTTAAGGCGATGCCCACATTATGGGTTTCCTTTATGGAGGCAAGTTCAAACCTCTTACTATGGTTTGAATGCTCCAACAAGGACTCTCATCGATACGGCCGCCGGAGGCTCGATTAGCAGTAAAACCCAAGAAGAGGCCTATAACCTCTTAGATGAAATGGCAAACAATGCATACTAATGGCCTTCTAAAAGGCTTAAAAAGCAATCTATGAAAATAAATGAATCAAATCAAATAAAGGCTCTACAATAAGAATTCCACACCTTAAATGAGAAAATTGAGAAAATGAACATTAACACAGTTCTAGAATTATAATGTGAGTTATACGGGGGGAGGCAATAGCAAAAACTGCAACTTGAATAACCCCTTTGTGCAATCGAACATGAAACAAGTTTACGATTTAAGAAACAATAACACAATGAACAACCCCTACTCCAACACTTACAATCCATGGTGGAAAAGCCACCCTAATTTCTCGTGGAGTAATAGCAATAGTCTTATTAAGATCTTAAGACCATATGTGTCCTTAAAACTCTCTTTCTTAAGAGTTAAGCCTAATTATCCTTAGGTGTTAGACCCCTAGTCTAATAGCTCGACTAAGCTGATCAATAAGCATGAATCCTAAGAGAAATATTCTTGTAAAACTCTTAAGTCTAGTTTTAGCTTAAGATCTAAAGTGATCAAATCTTAAATCTTAGATCTTAGACTTTAGATCATTCAATTGAATAGAACTACCTTCATTTGGAATTCCTTACTTAATTAATTGTTTAATCCTTTTAAAACCTTCCTTATAACAGGAATCAATACAGGGGGAGTTCATCGAATAAACAGAGCGTTAATAATGGAAACAATTATAACCATCACCCTTCAAATTTGGAAGGAGCCTTCAACTCCTTTAAGGCTGAAACAATTACATTCATACGCCGCACTGAAGCCACAATCACCCGCCATGATGCCTCCATCCAAGGAATAGAAGCATCCTGACAGACTGTAAATACACGTCTGCATTTGCACGCAAGTGTACGTGGTCTTAAGTAATAAGTGGAAAGTGTTAGTTTCTGGGATTTATCAAACCACAGAGAATTGGTTGTTTTGTTACTAAAGTTTATCTATTATCACTAATTTTTAAGCTATGATATAATTGGTTGAGTTGGTCCTAGATTAAGCACAATAATCACTAAGTGGAAAATAAGTCAGATAAAGGAAGAGGAGAGTTGAGTTTATCCCACATGTCATGATAAGTCATTAATGCATGATGATTCTTCAAGCTTTGTCCCTTATTTACTTAAAATTAAATCAAGTGCACTTTGTTCTCCCTTGAGTTTTATCTCAAGGTTTCATAAGTTCAATTCTTATGCATAATATGAACACACAATCGGTTTTATTTTGGCTCAAAAATTCTTATAAGATTTTAGGTTTTGAGTTTTTATCTTATCACTTGTTCAAGGAGATGTAGATTGTTCAATTTTTAAGATCTTATAAGCATTGATTCCACCAGGAGCGTCACTCGCATCACACATAATTGAGATGAGGGAATAATATGTTGGGCTCTATGACTATGTCACCTCATTCATGAGCATGCAACTAATTCTTTCCAACCCTCAATTATGTTGAGCTAAGGAGCTCACTTAGTGGGTCTTAGCATCACACGCATTAACACTATAGTTGAGCTTAGATTAAGGTGCACTAAGCTCAAGAACTTTCTCATATAGTTCTAAGCGTTTATGCACTCATAAATCTAGCATCTAACCAAATGTAAGCTATGGAGCACAAGACACTTTAGGTCTTGAGTTCATAAGTTCATTTTCCTTTAATTCACAATCAAAACTAAATTGATAAAAAGTGTTTCTTGAGCAAGGCATTGAGTTCATACATTTTATTGATGCTTGAGGAAAACTTCATACAATAAAAATGTGGCTATCTAACACATGGGATTACCCCAACCCTCCCCAAGGGAGATTTAGCTACTCATTACAAAAGAAATGAAAAAGGATACATACATGGATAAAGACCCTTTCATGATCAACTGAGAAAATAAATTACAAAAGTAAAGTTTAGAAGATACTAGGAACGCTCCTTGGAAGTTCTCCGAATTCTTCTTCTCCTTCTTGAAGTTCTTCTTCTTAGGTTGCTAGTGCTGCCTTTCTTCTTCTTCTCTGTAACAAAAATGGCTCTTCCACCCTTGGGAAGTTCCTCTATTCCATTATGCACCCTTCTTCTTTACTTAGTAGTTGTTGAGCAAAATTGGGAACCCTCCTCTTGTTAAGAGGAGTGATATTTATAGGAGAGGGGCTGCATTCTTCCACTAAAGATCCAAACCAGCCATTCCAAAAGAAAATTCTGAGCAATGATGGCAAAAATTTCCATTGATGGTGAGGTGACCAATATCTTCATTTATTTAGCCAATACATCACCTCAAGATCTTCTTTTCCATTTAAAATCATAGCCTGCTGCAGAGGGAATGATGACTGGGACAAAATGCTGGTTGGGGGTCTTGTCCAAGCCGCAATAAATGCTTTTGTCTGGCAAAAATGCGGCGGGCCGCTGCAGCGCAGCGCGCTACGGTGTGCAATGGTGCGAGTAAAAATCTGCTAAGTCTCCCACTGCTGCACGCTACCATGTCCTCTTTTCACAAAATGACCCGCTGCAGCGCACTGCCGCACTAGCATTTTGCAAATCGTACCGCTGCAACGCGCAGTAGCAGGAGCATTTGGCAAAATGCTCTACTGCAGCGTGCGGTAGCGGTTCAATTTGTAAATCGCCCCGCTGCAGCACGCTACCGCGCCTACGTTTTGCAAATGGACCCGCTGTAGCGCGCTGCCGTGCCCGGGGTTCGCAAATGGACCCGCTGCAGCGCGCTACCGCACCCGCGGTTCGCAAATGGACCCGCTGCAGCGCACTATCGCGCCTGCATTTTGCAAATGGACCCGCTGCAGCGCGCTACCGCGTGATTTCGCAAAATGACTCGCTGCAGCTCGTCGTAGCGCGCTGCAGCGCGCGGCAGCAGTTTCCTTTGAAAAAAATGGAATTTTTGCATAAATGTCTCAAAACTCCTTTGGATAAGTCAGGTTCCTGAAAAGATAGATAAAATTTGATTTAGGAGCAGTTTAAAGATCATAAATGAATGAAATTTTCTTTTATTTTAGATATAATTTATGGATTCATCACATCCCTTAGAAACATTGAGACCCAACTAGGGCAGATCTCCAAGCAGCTGACCATTCGGCAAAAGCAAGGAGCTCTACCCAGTTCCACTAAAGTAAATCTGAGGGAATTAGTGAGTGTGATTCATTCTGAAGGGGGGTTTGGGGGAGAAACAACTGAGAATTTTAATAGTGTAAAAGAAGAGCTATAGGCTAGGGAGGGGGTGAAAGGAGCAAAAAATGAGAAGCTCACAGTTTCAAAATGTCATGATCCCAAAAGGTTGAGTATTTCTTGCATAATAAGAAATGAAGTACTTTTAGATCCCTTGTGTGATCTTGGTGCTTCAGTCAACATTATGCCCTACCATATTTATGAACATCTGAAGGTAGGAGGAATAGAGTACACCTCCATAATTTTGGAATTTGCAAATCTTGAATCTCTAACTCCTAAGAATTATGAAGGATGTTGCTATAGGATTGGGGAGTTTCATTGTCCCAACTGACTTTGTCGTGTGTGAATGGGACAAATGGAACAAAAATTCCACTATTATATTTGGGCGACCTTTTCTTATGAGCACCAAGGCAATTATAGACGTCAGCCGTGGGGTGATGAGTGTTAAAATTAATGGGAGATTGGAGCTGATTAATCTTAAACCCACCTTGTTTAAACAAAGAGAAATGGAGGAAAAGGTGAGAAGAAAAGTGAGAGAAGAAAAATATAAGATCGATCATGTCTTTGAAAATCTTACTCTAGGAGAGAAAATTTCAGAAGATAGCTCCAACTTCTCCTCAGAGAAAGGGAGTAAGGAAGGAGTGAGAAAAAGAAAAATAAGAAGGGGAAAAAGGAAAAAATAGATCCCCATTGAGTTAGATGATCCCATGAGGAACAGTAGAGAGGACAAGGGTTTGAGCACACTTGAGGGTTGTACTCACATGACTGCCTTAAGGTTGTGGAAGGAAAAACACCTCGAACCCAATACCTGATCGTTATCGAGTTTAGCTAGAGACGTTGAACTAAGCGCTACTTGGGAGGCAACTCAATATATATATATATATATATATATATATATATATATATATATATATATATATATATATATATATATATATATATATATTGCGCTACCGCGCGCTACAGCGCGCCATAGCGCACTACAGCGAATGAGTTCATAAACTCAGTCACTCAAGCAGTTAAGTTAACTCAAACTGCTACAGCGATAGAAAATTTATAAACTCATTCGCTATAGCGTGCTGCAGCGGTAGAGTTTCAGAAGCTCGCTCGCTACAGCACGCTGCAGTGGTCTATTCCAATTGTAGCAGTTTTTGACTGCCTCAAATCCAATGCAGTCAAAAAGGTAATATCTTAGGGTTTCCCATGCAGTCAAAAAGGTGTGTATTAAAAAAGCTGCCCTCCCCTTCACTTGGATTGTCACATTTACGGCATGGGGAAGACCCCTTGGCCATGATTCTCTTGCCTTTGATTGCTTAGGCTATTTAACGAGAGGTAAGGGGGGGATGATCCTTTACACCTATTGAATTATCTTGTTCTAACATTTCTACTCTCCTTTCAATTCTCCATTATGTCTCCTGGAAAGACGTCCATTCCAAAGAGGGAGACTGAGGCATCCTCATCTAGGGGAACCTTCAACAAGAAGATGTTCTCTTCCGCTGAAGCCGAGCACCGTTTCTTTTCCACTACCTCTCAGCGGAAGCTAATCCACAAGAAGAGCTTTGGGGGATACTTGCCCATCCTGGTTGAGCAAGTCGACCCTAGGGGATGGAGGGAGATGGTAACAAAAAAATCTCCCACCTACCCAACCATTGTCCAGGAGGTGTATGCCAATGCAATATATGAGGCAATAGACGGTCTTAGAGGTAAGGGAGTCACCTTTGGGATTGCTCAAATTGAGCAATTTTATGGGTTAGGGGAGGTAAGTGCTTGCTCTTACCTAGAACTCTTAGAGTCTAACTATGATCCCTATGATCTTATTATGGAACTTATCCATGAAAACACAGATTGGGAGGGAGGCCTAGCCAACATTCCACGTTCTAAATTGACGTACACGAGTAGTGCATGGCTGATTTTTATTTCCAGCTATATCATGCCTTTGGGTCACTTAACTGAAGTGACCCATGCCAGAGTACTCCTCATGTGCTCATTGGTCAGGCCAGGAGAGATCTGTATCTCGAGTATCATTTTTGAGCAGCTCTAAAAGGCTCTCAAGGGACCCTGTGCTGCATTGGCCTTCGGATCTTTGATCTCAGGGATATGCGAGGCCCAAGGAGTAATATTCCTCTCCTTTAACTCCGTCATTCCCCCTAGAGCCATTCTTGCTCGTTCAAATCTGAATGCTCTCTCTAGTGAGCGGAAGCCACCCAAGAAGTGGAGGGGTGAGCAAGGAGAAACGTATGCTCCGTCTGGCCATTCTCTCACTGATAAGCTGTTGCTATGAATTCACAAGCAACAAGCTGATCTTGGCACGACCTTGGCTACCGACATGCGGTTCTTCAAAAAAGAACTCACCCAGCAGCACAAATTCCAGTCTGAATTCCATGAAGCTCTCGGACTAATGTTTGAGGAATGGAGCTTACAAGGAGGACCGGATGCCTCCGTACTGCCGCGACCAACTGTCGGTGCCCCCAGCCTGGACATTCATTACCCATGCGACTTTGCCTACGATATGGGAGAAGAAAATGAGGATGAAACCCAAGAATAAATAGGTTGTAATTTTTCTATTTATTTGCATTATTTGTTTTTGCACTTTTCTTTTTTGTGTGTTTTATTTTATTTTGAGGAATTAAATTATGGATTATCATAGTCCCAAAATCTTTCTATAAGTTGCAAATGGCAAATTTTTCTGAATTGTTCAAGAATAAAAGTCATAAAAATATCAATAAAAAAATGATATGAAATCAAAGAGTGCTTAACAAAAAGTGATTAAATGCATTGATAGCATTAAATCTTTTAACAAAGGAATAATTTATGGTTAATATAATCTCCAAAATTTAAATCAATGCTAAGGACTAAGTGTGGGGGAAGGCATTGGACTAAAAACTAGTGATTAATGTGAGTAATCTAAAAGATTGTGCTAGGCTCCTGTAGGACTTCATGATCATAAAAATTTGAAATGGGAATGAAGAAAAGTATCTCTCTCTAAGAATGAAAGAAGAAACATAAAAATAGGAATGATGAAAAATATCTCTCCCAAAAGAAAAAAATAAAAAAGGATGATAAAAAATATCTCTCCTTAAATCTAAGCATCTTTGTGATTCATAAGAAGGAGCATATATAGCACAAAACTCTTGATTACTCGCTACCTCTCTAGTTTAGTTATTCCAAGGAACCTCCCCCATTACTAGCACCAAGCATAAATACTTATACTTGGAGCTTAGCCTATTAATCTTGGTTCATATCCAAGATTAGAAAATTTAATTAATGTCAAATGATCTTGTCATTTCAGTTAAGCACGAGCTTTGAATTATAAATCAAAATCTCATTGATATTTCTTATTGACTATCATACCTAAGAAATAGAAAAAATACATTTTTAAGATTACTCGAGGACGAGCAAGAATTTAAGTGTGGGGGTGTGATAAATCTATAATTTATATCCTAAATAAAGGAAAGTTTCATTCATTTTTATATTAAAGCTGCTTCTTTAATCTAATTTTGCCTATCTTTTCAGGAAATATGCCTATCCAACAAACTTTTGAACAATTTTGGACAATTTCCTAAGGATTTATGATAAAAATCCGCTACCACGCGCTGCAGCAGTCCAACCTGCAACGCGCTGGCGCTATAGCGCGCTGCAACGGGCCATTTGTGAAACACTGGCGCTATAGCGCGCTGCAGCGGGCCATTTGCGAAACGCTGGTGCTATAGCGCGCTACAGCCGAGCAATTTGCAAATGTGCTAGCGCTATAGCACGCTGCAGCGGGCCATTTGCGAAATGCTGGCGCTATAGTGCGCTGCAGCGGAGCAATTCGCAAATGCGTTAGCGCTATAGGGCGGTGCAGCGGACCATTTGCGAAATACTGGTACTACAGTGCGCCGCAGCGGAGCAATTTGCAAATGCGTTGGCACTATAGTGCGCTGCAGCAGACCATTTGTGAAATGCTGGCACTATAGCGCGCTGTAGTGGAGCAATTTGCAAAAGTGCTGGCACTAGAGCACGCTGCAGCGGACCATTTACGAAAAGCTGGCGCTATAGCACACTGCAGCGGACCATTTGTGAAATGCTGGCGCTACAACGCATTGTAACGGTTCATCAAAATACAATCCAGAATGTCGTAGCGCGCCGCAGCAGAACATTCATCCACTATAGAAAGAGAAAGGCAGCACTACGAACCTAGGAGAAGAAAGCACAAGTAAAAAGAGGAGAAGTCCGGAGAACTTCATCAAAGGAACGTTCATAATATTTTCAAAACTCTTGTCCGGTGTTTTTCTTAGTTGATCATGAAAGGGTCTTTATCCATGTATGTGTTATTTTTCATCTCTTTTGTAATGGAGAGATAAGCCTCTCTTAGGGAGGGTTGGGGCAATCCCACATGTAATGAAAGATACTATGATGTATGAAATTTTCCTCAAGCTTTAATAAAATTTGTGAACTCAATAACTTGTTAAAGAAATATAAAGGACTATTGTGGACTTGAATGTGGACCAAATGATAAGAGATTAAATGAATTCAAGGACTAAAAAGTCTTGTGCTCCATAGCTCATTCTTAGTTTTGATGCTGGATTCATGAGTGCATGAGAGCTTAGAACTATGTGAGAAAGTTCTTGAGCTTAGTGCACCTTGATCTATGCTCAACTAAAAAGTTGAAGCGTGTGATGCTAAGATCCACAAATAAAGCTTCGTTGCTCAGCATACTTGAGGGAGGGAATGGATTCATTGAGTACTCATGAATGAGGTGACAGTCATTGAGCCCAGTGAAATCACTCCCTCATCCAAACTATGCATGATGCACGTGATGCTCTTAGTGAAATCAATGCTTGTAAAATCTTAACTGAAGAACCCTCATCTCTATGAGACAACTAATAATCTAAAATCTTATAAGGATCTTTGTGCTGAAATAGAACCGACTGTGTGTTCATTTCAAGTATGCGATTTGAACTTGTAAATCTTGGAATTAAACTCTAAGGAGGACAATGTGCACTTGATTAAAAAGAAAAAAAAAAAGTAAAATGCTTGAGGAATCATCATGTAATTCATGTGGGAGAGACCCAACTCTCCTCTCCTTTTATTATTGTATTCTTCTACTAAGTATTGTTGAGCTCGTTTAGGAACCAAATTCAATAATACAAATATAGCTTAAACATTAGTGATCATAGATATACCTTAGTAACAAAACATCCAATTCCCTGAGGTTCGATAAATTTCGGAAACTAAACTTTCCACATATTACTTCTGACCACATACACCTGCGTGCAAGTGACACGTATTTTAGGTCTGTCAGCAAGTATCATGATGCTCATCATCATCTCCTAGAATTCAATGTTAGAGATTTTGCTTATTCAAAAGTTAGTCCAATGAAGGGCATTTACAGATTCAGTGTAGCAAGGAAACTCAGTCCCTGTTATGTTGGACCTTTTGAGATTTTGGCCAAAATAAGATCATCTGCCTACAGGTTAAATCTTCCTGATGACTTTGCAGCTATCCACAATGTATTCTATGTATCATCATTAAGGAGATGTCTCCGAGACCCATCTCATCTCATTCAACTTCCAGAAGTAGAAATCCAACCTGATCTTTCTTATGCCGAAGAACCAATCAAAGTCTTAGCTCATGATCAAAAGCAGCTAAGAAATCAATCAATTCCTATGGTCAAGATCCAGTGGAAGAATCAATCTTTAGAAGAATCTACTTGGGAGAAAGAAGTGGATATGCGCAATAAATATCCATAGCTTTTTGCAGGACCAAGTATTGTTCTTTTCTTTCTCATCTGTTTTATTTAAATATTTCAATCCCTGTAGTACTTTCTTCACTAAGTGATATTGGGGATAACATCATTTTTAAGTGAGGGAGTCTGTAACAATCCTAACTATTATCATAGCTAAGTTCAAATTAATTAAGCCTAACCAAGACCTTATTTTGATTCCATTAAACTCAATGTGTCATTTAAACCTAATCATAGAAGTATGAAACTAATCAGAGATAAATTAAGAATTTTTGTATTTTTGGCTATTTTTAAGCCCTAAGAAATACCTAAATTAAACTAATCTCCAAATTAAAATCTAATTTTATTTTTAACTTCCTCACACCTCAATTAGCTAAGGTGAATTTATAGGAATTCTTGGAGCTCATTTAAGCCTAAATTGGATTTAAAATTAATTAGAGTTTATTATATTAATTAATTGATTTTATATTATTTAAATTAAATTATTTAATTAAAATAAAACATCAGAAAGATTTGCTGTCGGGACCGTGACAGATCCGCTGCGGGGTCCTGATAGCGACTCAGCTATGCTAGCCACTGGATGCTCTAGCATGCATCCTGGCACTCATAATCCAACGGCTCGTATCATCTGCACTGCGATCTAATCCTACCCACTCGATCGGCATCTCTCATCCAACGTGTGGGATTTAATCCGCATTTTTGTTAATTGAAAGTCGCATCAGGCCGTCCATCATCAATGGCTTCACAATCAGACGGCTGCTGGGATATCCTCCCTGTTCACCTTCGTCCCCGTGAGATCCCAGCTCGACAAAGGAAATTCGCCCGTACCTGCCACATAAACTTTGTCTGCCACTCCCTCGCCATGTCACATCAGCCATTAGGGATTCCCATTTCTAGCCGAGCCCACTGGCGACCCTAATCATGGGAGTAACCCCTTTAAGGGGTGGGCTGTCGAGATAGCTCGGGCCAAACCAATGCCATGGCTCCTGACCTCCGTAGCCACCCTAGACCCTTACCAGTCCTTTAAATTCCCCCATCGATCCCTCAGTGAGCTTTTTTGCTCACTGTGATCCTCTAATTTCTCGGTAAAGGGTCTGGAGTTATCAGTGAATCTCGACGCCCCATAATTGCGAATCGCTAATTGAGGGTGTGGTCTGGCGTTCAGACCCCCTTGCAATACTTCTGCAATTTCTTGGAAGCTTCAGAGCTCCTCCCTGCATCCCGATTGCGACCATTCTCAAACTCCAGGTACAGCCTCTAATCCCATTCTTCTATCGAGCTGGTTTCAGCTTGACTCGCACTTAATTGACCCTAAATGCTGCGATAGGACCTCATCTGAGCTCCTTAGTAAGTGTCTAAGTCCTTTGGTAGGGACTGGCAATGGACCAGACAGCATAATTCTGTCTGAGTGTGCACTGGAAGCTGAACCTTAAGATGTTGGAATGTCGCCATTTTCCCGAGGCTTCGAGTCCTATCTTGCACCTCTAAAGCTGACAGGCTGTAAATACACGTCTGCGTTTGCACGCAAGTGTACGTGGTCTGAAGTAAAAAGTGGAAAGTGTTAGTTTCCAGGATTTATCGAACCATAGAGAATTGGTTGGTTTATTATTAAGGTTTATCTATTATCACTAATGTTTAAGCAATGATGTAATTGGTATGAATTGGTTCTAAACTAAGCACAATAATCACTAAGTAGAAATTAAGTCAGATAAAAGGAAGAGGAGAGTTAGGTTCATCCCATATGTCATGATAAGTTACTTATGCATGATGATTCCCCAAGCGTAGTCTTTCATTTACTTTAAATTAAATCAAGTGCACATTGTTGCTCCTTGAGTTTTATCTCAAGGTTTCACAAGTTCAAATCTTGTACATGAAATGAACACACAGTCAGTTTTATTTTGGAACAAAGATTCTTATAAGATTTTAGGTTTGTAATTTTCATCTCATCTCTTGATCAAGGAGATGAGGATTATGAAATTTTTAAGATCTTATAAGCATTGATTCCACTAGGAGCATCACTCGCATTGCACATAGTTGAAGTGAGGGAATAATATGTTGGGCTCAATGACTATGTCACCTTGTTCATGAGCACACAACTATATCATTCCCTCCCTCAATTATGTTGAGCTAAGGAGCTCACTTAGTGGGTCTTAGTATCACACGCATCAACACTTTAGTTGAGCTTAAATTAAGGTACATTAAGCTCAAGAACTTTTCTCACATAGTTCTAAGCTCTCATGCACTCATAGATCCAGCATCTAACCAAAGGTGAGCTATGGAGCACAAGACACTTTAGTTCTTGAGTTCATTAGTTCATTTTCCTTTAATTCATAATCAAGACTAAAGTAATACTAAGCATTTATTGAGCAAGGCATTAAGTTCATACATTTTATTAATACTTGAGAAAAGCTTCATACAATTAAAATGTAACTATCAAACACATGGGATTACCCCAACCCTCCCCAAGAGAGATTCAGCTATCCATTACAAAAGAGATGAAAAAGAACACATACATGGATAAAGACCCTTTCATGATCAAATAAGAAAAGAAATTACAAAAGAAGAGTTTAGAAGAGACTAGGAATGTTCCTTAGAAGTTCTCCGAATCCTTCTTCTCCTTCTTGAAGTTCCTCTCTTAGGTCGCTAGTGCTGCCTTCCTTCTTCTTCTCCTTGGTAAATTGGCTCTGCACCATTGGGGAGTTCCTCTCTTCCACTATACAACCCTTCTCCTTACTTAAGTGATTTGAGCAAAAATTGGAACCCTCCTCTAGTCAAGAGGAGTGATATATATAGGAGAGGGGCTGCATTCATCCCACTTAAGATCCAAACCAGCATTTCCATTTGAAAATTCTGAGCAATGATGGCAAAAATCCCAATTGATGGTGAGGTGACCAATATCTTCATTTGTTTAGCCAATACATCACCTCATAACCCTCCTATTCATTTAAAAATGTAGCAAATGCAGAGGGAATGATTGCTGGGGACAAGATTCATGTTGGGGGTCTTGTCCCAGCCGCAATAAATGATCCTGCCAGAGAAATTGCGGTGGGCCGCTCGCTGCAGCGCACTGCGGCGTGCAATGGCGCAAACAATTTTAGCTAAGTGTCCCGCTGTCATGCGCTACCGCATCTATTTTTTGCAAAGTGTCCCGCTGTCGCGCGCTACCGCATCTATTTTTTGCAAAGGGTCCCGCTACAGCGAGCTGTAGCGCTAGCATTTTGCAAATCAGAAAAATATAAGGAACAATAATATAAAATAAAATCAAAGATTCAATGGTTAGATTTTAAATAATTGTCTAATCCTTTTTTGTTTTTAATTAAATTATAATAAACTCATTTAATATTCAAAAATATTGATTAAGGTCTCTGATTGCTCATGAGACCACAAAGAACCTATGTAGGCCCTCTAAAGTAAATTAAGACCTTTAATTTTGTTAAT
The DNA here is from genome assembly GCA_016760335.1 of Gastrodia elata. Taxonomy (NCBI): domain Eukaryota; kingdom Viridiplantae; phylum Streptophyta; class Magnoliopsida; order Asparagales; family Orchidaceae; genus Gastrodia; species Gastrodia elata. The sequence continues at coordinate 44,869,121 of CM028675.1, read as the reverse complement.
CACTCTTTAATTACCCTAATTTAGGATTAGTTAATTAAGCTTTAGATTAACCTTTGATTTGGTAAATCTAGTTCCTAATACTTCATTAAGTATAGTAGAGCCTTTAAATATGTTTGAATCCTTCTAATATGCCCTAAATTTCTTAATCACCTTAATTAGCCTCTTAATGTGATTAAGGCTAATTAAACTAATTAGGTTATCAAACCCTAAGATAAGCATTTATTCCACTTTATTAATTAATATGAAGCTCATTAAAATAGACTGGGATTAATTTAGACGCTTAAATCTTAAAATCTCATTTTTAGCCTCAAGAGGGGTATTTTGGTCATTTTGAATAAAAGGTGCTTAAGTACCCTAAAACCTTAGAACTCTCAATTAAAGTGACTATAAATATAAATGAAGTGTATTAACATCAATTGTTAAGTTATATCATCTCTTGAATGAATCTTAGTGTTTAAATCTTAAATCCTTAAGTAAGCTCTTAAGATCTTAAGTGATATTAAGACTCCTTCATAAAAGACCTAGATTAATCAATATAAATGTTAAAGTTCCTAATCCTAGTTATCTTACCAAAGCTTGTTTATGAATTATAGTCTCAATGAAAGTTTAAGCAAAAGCTTTAAAGAACCCTAAACTTAGACTTATTAGTTTAAATCTAAGTAATCAGAACTTCAGATCTTAGATTTCAGATCTTAGACTTTAGACTTTAGATCTTCTAATTGGATTGAATTACCTTCATTTGGAATTCCTTACTTGATTAACTATTTAATACTTTTGAAACCTTCCTTGTGGGTGTAGGATTAATTCAATCTATAGAATAATGTAATTATCCTAAGGATTGAATATAAATCTTAGATTATTTTTTCTTAATTGATTATTTTATCTTATAACCAGTAGAATGACCTTTTAATTAAGATTTTAGTTTCTGAATCTTTCAGCTTATAAGATTCCTTATCTTTAATTTGGATTTTAAGTGTGAACCCTAGTTCCTTATTATGATACTACCTTGGATTCAGGATTTGAACACCAAAGTAGAGTTTAGATCCAGAATCCTTAATCAATTTACTTAATCAAGATTTAGGTTAAGTGAGAATCATAATAATAATTAGGTCATTTTACTTTAATCTTTGCAGTCATCATATGATTATGAATTAGAACTTTTTATGTTCTATTGTTAATATTAAGGTCGTGAATCTGGGATTATACTCGATAGCTGGATATTAGAGATCCTAAACTCGTATCTTCTCAGAATACTTAGTTGGATAAATTAGACAATAACAGATATCACATAAGTCTAGATTGAGTCTCTTGCTTACATTGACTTCGATTGCTTTGCACACCTTGAATATAGAGCCTCGTTCTTTGAGCATAATAGGTAAACTTAGGATATGGAAGATACATCCTAAGTTAGTATTTAAAAAGCATAGCATTCATTTAGTTCTTTCGGTGCTTTCAGTTAGTAGAGTAAGTCCTAGCTTAGTCTGCCTCTTCAATTCTAGTTTTGTTATAGAATAGACTCAGACCTAGCTCTGTGGATGTCTAGGATGGATACATGTCTTATATTATAAGTTTAACTTGGACCTAGCTCTATGGATGCCTAGGATGAATATATATTGAACTTTTAGTTCATAGGTCCTGTATGGCCTATTTCTATTATGGTAGTACTATATCTTAGGCTTACTTCTATTTCAGTTCCATTTTCAGTATTTGTTTTGCTTTGCCACATGCTTCAGTGGCCTTTCTTTAAGCGCTTGACTTACTTTGCCACATGTCTTAGTAGCTTTACTTTTGCTCATTCATGTACTTAGTTTACCTTTGCCACATGCCTCAGTGGCCTTTTTCCTATTAATCTGCATGCTTGTATAAATACTCATATCGTTTAATATTAAATATTGGCATGTTTAGGATGCGAGAATTGTATGTTATTTTAGCACTTGTATTATTTATATACTCAGCATGTATCCATATGATCATAAGCACATTAGGATCAGATTTATTTCAGTGGTTGTAGTTATTTTTGCTTTTAGCCTCACCTTGTTTAATTGTTGCTTTGTATGTTACTTTTACATACTTATTGATTAGTTATAAATGATTAGTTTATAGCTATCCTATTCTTTGTAACTTGTAGCATCTTATAATGCTTGCATGTTTAAAAGTTTTAAATGCAATATCTTAAATATTCAGTTCACTTAAATAACCTATAATGTACTTAGACAATTGTCTAACTATAGCCTTTTTCTTTTGTTGGCTGGGGCCATGGCATTTGTGATACCGACAAATATTAGATTTGCAACTGTTTGTAGGCAGTACTGTAGGAGAAGAGCCGATGCAGGAGGAGGATCTTCCTATTGCTATTTAGTTAGATTTACTTTCTTGCAGTGAACTTTTGAGAGATCTTTACTTCATTTAAATTCAGTTTGTAATAATTAAACTCTGGATATATTTACTTTTCTGTATTTAATCTGAGTTACTATTTCTTTTACTCTATTATACTACATTGTGATTTGAATGTTATATTATACTATTTCTTGTATCCGCCACTTTAATTTGTATTGATGTATGTTTACCAGTTCCAGGTGACAAGTCCTTGTCCTAAGGCAGGTTGGGTCCTACCTGACTTTACTTAAGTTGGGGATTTGCTATAGTTGGAGCACCGTACTCCCCACAATTATGCTAATATTAGTATTAGCGTCCCCGCGGGAAAGTACGGGTCTCCACAAATCCCCTCGTTCAGTTTCACCCTTCAAGACCCTGTGGTAGACCGAGACTTCCCGATCGAGCCCTAGTATTCTTCTGCCATCTGCATTAAGGTACCTCCTACTCCTCTTATACTTCCTTTAAGTAATTCCTTGTCAATTATAGCATCTAAGTATTTGGGTGCGATTGATTGAATCCTCAATCGATCGCACCGGTTAAACCCTAATCGCGCAAAACTGAATGGGAGGGAAGGCGAACTGTCTCCCGATTTCAGGTTGAGGTGGGTCGGGGCCGACCCGCCATTCGCATTTTGGGTCGGTCCATAGTAAGTGGGGTCCACGCAGCACAGACGGCACCCTCACGGATCGACACGCGTCGATCCGCTGTCTGCAGCAGATGCGGGTCCCGCTCCGTTCCCTCATCGCGTCCTAGACTGCTGCGTGGCTTTGGGACTCACCTGCATAGTCAGATGCCTATTTCATCAATCTCCTGTGGGACCTGTAGCAAGGATTAAATCAGATGGAATTTATTTTATTAAATTAGTAAGAATTAATATAATTCAAATCAAATTAATTAAATTATTCCTAAAACTTTAGGCAATCATATCTTATAAAATACAAATCCAAATAATACAAATAAATATGCTATTTTAATCAGCAAAAATCAAGAAACTTATTCGTGCCATTTAATTTTCAATAGGATCAATATTTTGTGTAGTGACATTTAGGGTTTTTTCATAATTGCAAAATTAACCTAATTATTCAAACTATCATAACTTTGTATATATTCATCCAAACATACCCAATATGGGTCATAAAGTGATTAGTAAAACCTCTAGAATAACCTAGTAGTGTTAAATTCTCTGTTTAGATTAATATTTGTTTAATCAATTTTAGGACCTAATCCTAATTACCCTAATTAACCCTAGATCTTCAATTGATCATAACTTAGTCAATTGAGCTCCAAATTAGGCCTTCCAATATACCATTTTGATCAGGAAGACTTATATAATAGTAAACTACTAAAACATTTTAGATATAATGGTTAAATCTCTTAATTAACTCTAATCACCCTAAAACTTAATTAATGAATATTAGCAAAATTAATGATCCACACTGAGTAATTTTAGTTTTTAATTATTCCTAGAGGAGAATAGAACTTAGTGGTGTAATTGGATTAGTGATTCTCTGATTAATTTCACTAATCACTCACTAATCACCCTAAACCCTAATTATTAACCCTAAAACTTGTATTGGCTATAGCTTAGTCAATACTCCTCAAAATTTAATGATTTTTGGTTCTATAGAAACCTTAGACAATAATCTTTAATAAATAGATAGAAAATTTAGGTTTTGTTAAGACAAATTATTAATATGCCCATATAAGTCAAATTCCTTAATTTAACTTTATAAGGCTTAATACTTATCCAAAATGGACGTAATTATTGTCAAGCTTATATTAGATAGTAAGTAATCATTCTCTTTCAATAAATTCCAGATTATAGCTCTAATTCATAAAGTTGAATTTTATACCCTTAAGTAGGGGCAAAATGGTCATTCTGCCTAAATTTAGGTTTAAGTATTCTTAATCCATAAATTTATAAGTAAACCCTTAAAATCAGTATTATGACTGATTTAGAATCATTTATGATGATTAATCTCATCATTTTTCCATTTTAAGAAAATATCCGAAAGATGCTTTAAATTTCTCTAAGTCCTAATTTAGGCCTCATACGGTGAATTTAGCTCACCATATATCTACCTTAAGTTAAATATATCATAATAATAGTTAATTAATATCAAATTAAGGCTTAGTTTTTCTCTTTATTCTTTCCTCCAACCTTTAGGATCCTATTTCCTTAAAATCTAGCTTAGAAATTTATGTTATATTTCATCTATTAATAAATGGGTACTTAATAGATGAAGACCTTGGTTTTATAGTTTTTTAGAATTTCATCCTTTATTCTTGATTATTTTGTATTTAAACTTTAGATTTAAGATTAGAAATCCATCTTATTAAGCTTAATTTTGCTTAATAAGATAGCCTTAATTATAGTTCGTGAGATTTTGGGTTTAACTTTATACATTTAGGAATAGAACCTATTGGATTAAGAAGTTAAATTCTAATACTTGAATTTTAATATCTTAATCTCCAACATTGATTTATATTAATCAAGATTGGCTTGGGATTCATAAAAATTATCAATTATGACGTTTGATTTATTATTTAACTCAAATAAGTGTCATGTGATTTTTATATGTTAGAACTTGATTAACTCTAACTTTTTTTAACTTATAAGCCGATTTTCTGAATTTATACTCGATAGCTGGATGTTGGAGATCCTAAACTTATAAAAATTCAGATAGATAGAACAATTTAATTAGAAAGCAAAGTGATATTACAAAATTTGTTTAGTACTATTTAATACCTTAAATTTGAATGCTTTGCTTCCTTATTTTGGACTTTATACTTTGATACATTATGGAACATAGTACATTTCTATATTAATTTGATTCATTCATAAAGCATATTTATAATTGTAAGAAAGAGCTTAAAATAATGATTTATATGTAACTTATAGTGGAATATATCTTACTTAGTCTGCCTGAACAGTGTGACTTTACTTTTGCTCTAGGATGTTTCTCCTAGATGCTCAAATGATACTTTGCTTTTGCTCTAGGATGTTTCTCCTAGATGCTCAGCAGATACTTTAAGACATTACTTTTATCTGGGATGTTTCTCCTAGATTTTTAGATGGAATTAAGTTGTACTTTATTCAGATAGAATTAACTATTGGATCTAGGATGTTTCTCCTAGATTTTTCAGATGGAATTTAGTGTATTTTTATTCAAATGGAATTAAGTGATATTGGATCTAGGATATTTCTCCTAGATATTTTTAGCTGAATTCTTTTAACATGAATTTACTTTTTGGTTGGACTAAGTAAGAATATGTCCATATAAGTTCGACTGTTGTACTTCACATTTTCAGCATACTTCTTTAATTATAGCATTTTCAGTATATTTCTTTTTATACAACACTTTGATTATATTCAACAATTTTCTTAGCACTTACAGTATTTCATATAAATTAAATTATTTCAGCAGCTTGTTTTCATTTGATGGCATGTAAGGATGTTAGAACTTTACTTTCAGCTCAGTACTTTCATTTTATATTTAGAGCCAGCATGTATTGAATTGATCATATTACTTAGGAATTTCTTGTATTTAGTAGATATCGTATTTGTTGCTTAATCCTTTTATGTAGCTTGAGTTGAGGTATGTGCTTACCTCACATCTTATTTGAGTTATGATTAAGTTAATTATAACTTTACCATTTTTCTTTGATGCTTTACTGCTCCTACTTTGCTTAGATGATTGTGATATCATGAAAATTATAAAATGCTTAACCTAAAATGCACTTAGACTTATTGGCTGACCAAATTTTTTTTTTTCTATTGGTTGAGGCCCTATCATTGTGAGATACCGACAATGGCAGACTCCGAATTGTTTGAGGAAGGACCTTCTGAAGATTTGGTTTAGGAGGAGGAGCGTGTAGAAGAAAACTCTTAGGTCTATTCTTTTATTTTGTGAGGATTGAGTGGCCTTACTTTACTGCTTTAACTTTTAAGTCATTTTGTAATAATACATGTTTAAACTACTTTTCTTTTTATGCTTATGTATTCTAAGTTATATAGTTCTTATCTGGATTGTATGGATGTTATTTCTTATCTTACTTCTGCACTTTGATATATTATAGTATGCTCATTCAGTGATTAGCTCTTGCTCTTCCATATTAGGGCATATCTTCCCTTAACATTAGATTAGGAAGGTTATTTCTTAAATCTAAATGCTAAGTGAGGGTTTGCCCATAATTGGAATTTCAAATCGGTTGGCAACATCTTTAAAAACCTTACCCGTCAGGAAAATCTTACGCTACTCTTGAAATTTTGTTTGAGATTAGCCCCTCCTCCGATAATAGGACTGCTCTTTCTAAAGCTAAAGCTTCCTTTATCCAATCTCATAATGATATTGAAACCTTTTGGAAGCAAAAATGCAGTATTATTGTCATAATTGGGCCAACAAGCGACAACATCTTAACAAATTATTGTCGTCACTAACCCTGCGGTCTTACTACTCAAATGATGAAGAAACTCAGCATTATCGTATAGATTATTTTAGTAAACTTTATACTCGTGATCCTGAAATTTCTTCATCTTTCTCTCTGACTTCTCCTCCTTGGTGTATCTTGATGGAGTAAAATGTTGCCCTTAATATTATTCCTACTTATGATAAAATTTTGGAAGTTATCATATCTCTAGAGCATAACACTTGCCCTAGTCCTATAAGCTTCTTTGGTGCATTTCTAATTTCCTTCTAGGACATCATAAGAGTTTATTTATGTAATGGCATTAAAGAATTTATCTATAATATTCCTTTACCCAATTTTCTCTCCCACACCTCAATTTCTCTTATTCCCAAAGACAAGTCTAGTAATTAGTGGTCTAAATTTAGACCTATAAGTTTGTGCACATCCATTAATAAAATCATTTCTAAAATCATGGCCAACATACCTCAAATTATTCTTCCCAAACTGATAGAACCTAATCAATTAAGTTTTGTTCCCGGTAAACACATTCATGAAAATATCTTAGTTGTTCAAGAGCTTTTCCACAATCTTAATAAAAAAGGCCATAATCTCATTCTAAAACTTGATTTGGAAAAAGCTCTTGATAAAATTAATTGGAGCTTTCTTTGTAGAGTTTTTTTGTCATATGGGTTTGATAATTCCTTCAATCATAAATTTAAAAATTCTATAGACAACATTGGTTCTCTATTTTTATTAATGGTGCTCCTTGTAGTTTTTTCAAACTTATAGGGGGCTTTATCAAGGTGATCCTCTTTCACCAAACCTTTTCTTTGCACTATTGGTCTTTCAATATAAACCTCAAATTTTCTCAAGATCCTAGTTTATATTTTAATCTAGGTGAGAAATGTATGATTTCACATTTGAGCTATGTTGATGATCTTATTATCTTTTCAAATGGTGACAAGAGATCATAAACCAAACTTAAGAATCTCCTCAATACTCTTGAAAAAGATTCTAGATTAAATATGAATAAATCAAACTTCTATATTGATAAGAAAGACCCTTATAAATTGGCCAATAGGATAGCTTCTTTTGTGTGTTTTAAAAAAAAGCAAACTTCCTTTCAAATATTTTGGAATTTCAATTTGTAGAGGTCATAAATCCCATGCTATCTTCAAAGACCTGCTTCACTCATCTATAGAAAACTTAGGGGATGAGACCAAAAATTCCTATCCCAAGGTGGTTGCTTAACCCTTATAAAATATGTTCTCAACATTCCTATGTTTTGGCTTGAATCTACTTCTCCTATCCAAGGTGTGTTGAAAAAAATTAACACTTTATTTAACAATTTGGTCCCGTAATAATGACTATAAACTGATTTGAACTTCTTGGGATAAGATCTCCTTCTCTTTAAAGAAGGTGGGCTTGGCATTAGAAATCTTTTTGATATTCACAAGGCTTTCTCTCTTAAATTATGGTAGAAATACAAAACTTTCAATTCTCTATGGATGTTTATACTTATGACCAAGTACTATGCTACCAACCACTCCTCTAATGCTAACTGCAAAATCACTGATTCCTCAACTTAAAAGTGTTTGCTTGACAATATAAGCCTTATTGATGATATCATTGTCTAGGACAAGATTGACTTTACTAATTCTTTCTAGTTCGATAATTGGAGTGACATTGGGAACCTCTATAGTAACACTAGTGTTGTTACCTTTTGTTGGCTAGTCTAATTGGCATGAAACCTCCCCATTAGTCTCAAAAAATCATTTGGAGCAATCTCTGAAAATTTAAGCCAAATTTAAGATCATTTGATATTGGCAAATATTTTAATCAATTTAATAATTAGAAAAATAAGAAAATTAAATTGAATTTTGATCAAAAATTCAATTGAATTTTTGAGTTTCTCACCCCCAAATTAGGTAAGGATAAATATTTGGAAATATGTTGAGTTCCTTTAATTAATAAAATTTGATTAATTTAAATTGTATAAATTTACTATTCATTTAATTAATTAAATGAATTAATTAACGGCTAATTCATCATTTAAATTGGAGGGTGATCTGCGCCATTCAATTCAAACCGTCATTTCAATCGGACGACTATGAGGCTATCCACAGAGCGCCCCGGATCAAGATGTTGGACCACATCACAGATCCAATGGCCAGAACATGACAGAGCACTGTGATCTATTGTGTTCCTCCATGCGGCCACGACCGCGATTGTGACACAGAGCCATCCCAAAGCCCATTCTTGATACCTCTCCTATATTCATAAGCCAGTTATCGACACCCCATTCTCTTCCTCTCCGTGAACCCAAGCATTTGGAAACCTAAGGAAGAGCTCTCGACCCTTTGATGCGAAGAATCGGCCTAGCGAATGACGGATTCTATGTATGCCTTTCTGGTTCTCCTTCTTGCATAATTTCATTCTCTTTAGTTTTGTTTTGCAATTTCTCTCCATCCCCTACTATGTATCAAACCCAATGGGACTCAAGTGAGCACAATTGGGGCTTGATACACTTGAGCATGTACAATAGCGTCTGAGTGTGTCTGATAGCTTTCTAGCTCTCCATCCTACCTGTGTTGTCGATTAAGAGTTCCTCAGGTCATCCTTGACCCAAGGAACAAAATGGCACTTGGATTTCAACAAATGGTATACTATGGAAGGAGAAATAGCCCTCCACAGTAAACCCTGGGCCATTGGTTAAAACCCTAACACTCAAACGATAGAGGCATTACCAATTAGGGCTTTAGGGTGCATTGAATATGTCTCATCACTAGATTCATTTTGAAATGTAATATGTGTTCTGAAATGATCTGTGCATGGGGAATTTCCAAAGCCTAGATGCCTCCCTCTCAGCCCCCTTGTAGGGGCAGGAATGTACAATTTCGTAGTTCAGCCGGAACCGCGATACTACGCGATCCAGAGCCTGCCAGACCGCGGCTCGACCGGTCCACTCCAGCCTAAACCGCAATGCTGGAATCAGAGAAATATTCCCAATGAGATTCTAAATTTAATTAAATTGAAACTATAGTCTAGATTTAATGTAAATTAAATTAATTAGATAACTCTTAAAGTATTTATCCAAATATATTGAAATTAAAACCAAATGATCTCAAAAATGAGTAAAACAATAATATGACATTAAATTTTAGGTTTGGCAATTTATTTTACTAATGGCTTTCTAGTGATTGATGCCTAATTAAGCCTAAAATGCTCCAAATTGATCCTGTTACCTGTCATTGTAATCCTTATGGTATAAGTAATTCATATTCATTGATTTTATTCCATTTAGACATCAAATGGAGAATTTAATTTTTGGGACTTATATTATATATATATATGTAGATAATCCAAATTTAGGATTTTTCCCATTTAGCCACCTTAAACCCTAGGATAACTTAGATTGGTCTGGATTATGTCATGACTTAGTTATAGAGAAGAATATTACTAAGAAAACACTTAGATTAACCTTGTAATTTCCTAACCCTAGCTTGCTTAAGTTTGAACCTAAACCTCTAGGAGAGAGAAAGTGTTATGGAGAAAATGATTTGATTTAGGTATAGCATCTAATTTATAATAAATATAGGCTAATAAGTAGGAGTTAGAACTACTAGTGCCCCATATCCAAGTTTAAATAGTCATATGTGTAGTTTAGAAGAACCTTATAGGTTTAGATGAACTTAAGATAGAATATTCTCCTCCTTTAGATCACTAGTAATAAGAAATCTAACACTATGAAGTTAAAATGAACAAATATTAGTTAGCGTGATTCATCAATTAAGATCCTACTTATATTAACCATTTTGTGAACCTTCTTGGATATAACCCAAAATGGTAAGGGGTAGGAGCCCAATTAGCTTTATTTTAATTGTCCTTCCTTCTTAAATCCCTTAGTAAGCAATTGTGTTAATTATATGAACTTGAACCCTAAAAACTTTTGAGGTAAGAATTGAATTAAAACCTTTAATAGTTTACTTAGGATAGATCCTACATCCTCATATTTAAATAGTAGTTAGTAGAAGACTTAGAATATTGTAGCCTCCAGTTGTATGAGAGGTTTTATAAATAGAATTTTTTAATATTTCATTTTAATTAAAATAATAATACTCTTAAATTATTATTTTCAAATCATATATATATATATATATATATTATTCAATTGACTTAGATATTAGTTAATTTATAAGCTAATTGGAGCTTAATTAGCCCAAATCATTAAGGTACATAATTAAAAATAGATAACAATGAATATCACAAAATTTACAACTAATTTTGTTAGTCCTTGAATGTTGCATCGCATTGAGACTAAATCCTTAAACATTCATTCAGACATTGTGCATAAATAAAACATTAAAGTATTATACATAGGAGATTCATGTGGTGAATTAGCCTGTACAGACATATTTGAGCTAGGATGAGCTATGGAGAGATTAAGAGACCACACATAACTTAGAGGGAGAGTGTGTATTTTGGGAGACCTCACTGCATATGGTTGAGGAGACGTACCCAACTTCTTGCTTGTTTTGTAATGTGCCTACATAACTAACTTTTAAACAAGAAAAATAATTTAATTATGCATAAAATACAATCTAATTGATTGTGTGTGACTTTATACAATCTTATGATTGTACTTTTTAGTTCATTCAATCCTTAGGACTAATATTATTTTCCTTATTTTTTTAGTACTTTTCTTTTCAGCTTACAATTGTCCTGTAGTGTATGCCTTTCTTAGCTTTACAGCTACATTTTTCTTATATTGCTATTATATTTCATCAGCATATCTCCCATTGAACATAAATATTTTATGTACATTTCTATGTGAACACTAGTATACATATATATTTGTACATGTTTCTTTTATTTAACTTATTTTATGCATGCTTGAGCAAATTCTTCTGTATATATATTTACTCATTTTCTTACTAGTTCTTAATTATTTCCTTATTTTTAGTACATTTCCTTTTTACTGCATTGTGCATTGCTTTAAAGAAATTATAAATTACAAATTTGATATCATTTAATTAAAAATTAAGTTAGCAATCCTAAAATGTACTTAGACTTTACAAATCTAACCACTTTTTCTATTATTGGTTGTGTCATATTGTAGTAAAAATCAAATATGATAAATCAAAAGTTTGGAGTGGAGCTGGAACCAGAGGCAGATCTTGATCCATTAAAGTAGCATTGAAAACTTTAGTTTTATCTTGAATTACCTATGAGAATGAGTGATTTTTACATTTAATTCAGTCTGTATAACTTACCTAATGTTGGATGATTTCTTTTTATTATCTTTTCTATGATGGATTCTTTCTTTACATATATCCGGATGGTTAGAATGCTAGATATTTTATTTGTTATGCATTTACTTTTCTCGCCTCATAGATTCTTGGCCATAGATAGTATTTAATAGTGGGTTAGCATACATGTAAAACTTAACTAACATTTATTACTCTAGACTTTTCTATCAACATTTGGACAGCAACTATCATAATGAACTCACTTTGGAAGATCCTACTTTTGAGTATTTCTAGCTAGAGTGGACGTGCTCAACAAGATTCTGAAGTCCCCAGTCCTTAGAGGAGATAATTTCCTCCAATTAGCTAAGGAGTGGCTCTACTAGGTATCAAAAGTGTTCCATGCCATAGAGTGTCCAAATCAAATTCATTTCTCAGTCTTGGATCAACTCTTTGAGTGAACTGCTGAAGACTGGTGGACCCATGCATGCTATGAAATAATTAGAAAGTGTATGAAGTTTTATCATTCATCCATTTTATAGGATTTTGTGGTCATTTTCTTTATGAAATTTTGTAAGTAAATATATCTTATAGTTATTAAAAAGTAGCTTTCCTTACTCCATCTAATGTACTAAGCTCTCAAAGCTTTTATTTAAAAGTAGCTATTAAGGAAATGTTTCTCTTAGTTTCCTCTAAATTTCCTTTTATTGTATTGTCAGAATGAATCCAAAACCTAATACTCCCTCAACCCCTATCAAGAAGATGGTAGCTTTTAATAATTATTCTACATCAAAGGAAATTAAGACCATGGTAGAATTAGTAAGGATCTTAGTGGAAATGCATACTCGATTGGCAAAGAGGGCTCTTAACCCTCCTAATCCTCAAGTGATCCAATTTAATCCTCAAGTGGCATCCACTTCTTCGGCCGATGGATTCTTGCATGCCTTTATTCGCCTTAATCCTCCAACCTTTAATGGATCTGCTACTCCCATTGAAGCAGCCAATTGGCTTAAGGTTATTGAAAAGGATTTGTCTAGTATCAAATGCCTAGTGAGTGAAGTGATTCGTTTAACCACCCATATGTTTGTAGAAGAAGCAGAATACTAACGGGAAAACAAGTTAAATTCTCATTTTGTTGTAAGGGATGTGGAAGGAATATCCATGGAAGAATTCAAAGAAATTCTTAGAGAGGAATTTATTCCCTTGTCTACCTAAACAATAATTGAGAATGAGTTAATTCAATTAACTTAAGGAGCTAGGACTATTTTGCATATGAAATGGAATTCATGAAGTTAACGTGGTTTGCTCCCGGCTCGGTAAGGACTGAAGCTGCAACATGCAGTCAATTTCTAAAGAGATTGAAAGATTTAATCAATAATCACCTAGTATCCTAGCACCATGATAATTTTGCCAAGCTACTAGAAAGAGCCAGATTGGTAGAGCATCAACTCTTAAAAAAGAGCAACAAAAATGATTCATGCCTCCCCTGGTGAAATCTGAAGCATTTAAAAGGAATAGGTTGCATCAGCCCAGAGTCTATCATATGGCCTAGCAGTAGCTGCAAGTAAGAAAACCATCGAGGTGTCAAAGCACCCGTATGAGAACTGTTATCATTAGGGAAACAAGTGATATACTTGTGGAAGGACATGACATCGATATTGGGAATGTCGTGCTAGATGGACTGTGGATATGATAAGGATTACTCATCCCCCAATTGTTCATAATCATGTGCCCGTTAAAGCACAAGCTCCAGCTCTAGCCATTATGCCTCCTCCCGTAGCAACTCCAACCCAAAATCAAGCAAGAGCACCACTGCCTACTTCCAAGACTCCTCAAGCTGCTACAAAAATTAATTAAAAGGAAAAGTAGTGAATTAGCATGCTACCCTACTGAGAGTTTTTGCGTTAACTCCAGTTGCTGCTTCTAAATACAATGACGTGGCATTGGGTATGTCCTTAATTTTATTGCAATTCCTTTTTGATAAAATTGCATTTTAATTTTTTACCATGCATATTAAAATGCTCAAAATATTTGTCATGGACACACTCTATATTAACTCCCAACCTTGTGACACATCATTTAATATGGGTGCTAGTCACTCATTTAAATCAGAAAAATATGTGCAAGGTTTAAATCTTCCTAAATTTAGACCAAGTAAGACTCTACATGTTCTAATGCCATTAAGAGTTGAATTAAGTGCAAATAAATTTTACCTATTAAATATTCCTATCAATAACCAAACTTTCAAAGCCAAACTCATAGTTATGCCCATAACTATTTTGATACAATTTTAAGTTTTAATTGGTTAAGTATAACACAATAATATATTGCAATAAGAAGAAGGTCATTGTTCTGAAAGGAAATAAATTTGAAATTTATGTTGGTAGATTTGGTATAACTGCCTCTATGATTAATGTCATGGAAGCTAGAAGACTGCTAAAAAGAACTGTGAAGCACATTCAATAACTCTTTTGGGAGAAGCTAAAGAAGATAAAGTCAGGGAAAAAGTGGAAGTAGTAAGAGAGTTTAAAGATGTTTTCCCTAAAGAATTGCTTGGGTTACCCAAATAAGAGAAGTGAAGTTCTCAATCGAGCTAGTCCCTTGGACGCAACCCAAATCTAAAGTGCCATATATAATGGCCCATAAAGAACTACAAGAGCTTAGGAAGCAATTGCAATATATTTTAGATAAGGGATTTATAAGAGCCAGTATGACCCCTCTAGGGAACCCCAATTTTATTTGTAAAGAAGGATGATTACTTGTGGATGTACATAGATTACTACGAACTAAGTAAAGTAATCGTCAAAAATAAATATTTGTTGCTAAAAATTGATGATCATTTTGATCAGCTAGCTGGAGCTAAAATATTCTCCAAAATAGATCTGAGATCAGTGTATTATCAATTAAAGACTAAAGATGAGGACATTCCTAAAATTTCATTTAGGATCATATATGGACATTTTGAGTTCTTAGTCATATCCTTTGGATTGACTAATGCACCATCCTTGTTTATGGACTTGATGCAAAGGATCCTGAAACCTTATTTAGATAAATTATCAATATATTTATCGATGACATTTTTATTTATTCAAGAATAAGGTCAATCATAAAAAGCATCTCATAGCAGTTTTGGAATTGCTAAGAGTTAATAATCTTTTCACAAAGTATTCTAAGTGCGAGTTTTGGTTAAACTCAGTAGCCATTTTAGGGCATGCTGTTGATGCTAAAGGAATAAAAGTTGATCAAAAGAAAATCAATGTTGTTCAAGAGTGGGTCCAACCCAAGTCAGTTGCTGAAATCAAAAGTTTTCTAAGATTAATCGGTTATTATAGAAGAATTGTGCAAGTATTTCTTGGATAGCTGCTCCTCTAACTCGCTTGACCCGCAAGGAAGTTTTGTTTATTTGAAGTCAAGAATGCGAAGAAGTCTCTTAGAAATTAAAGCAAGTACTGACTTTTGCATCTATTTTAGTGTTTCCATGAGAAGGAAAAGATTTCAAGGTGTATACAAACGCATCTAAGTTAGGATTAGGTTGTGTCCTAATGCAAGAAAAAAAAAGTTATGTCCTTTTCCTCAAGACAGCTGAAACCTAATGAAAGAAACTAACCTATCCATTATTTAAAATTGACAGCAATTATTTTTGCCTTAAAATTTTGGAGACACTATCTATATGGAGTCAATTGTGAGAAATTTACTGATCACCAAAGCCTTAAATATATTTTCACTTAAAAAGAGTTGAATTATAGACAGAAAAAGCGGTTAGAGTTTTTCTGTGATTATGACTTATAAACCCAATATCATCCCAAGAAGGCAAATGTTGTTGCGGATGTGTTAAATAGAATGAATATCTTATCTTTCTTAATCATTAATAAAGCCTTAGCAAAAAAAATTGAGGCGAATGTGTTAAACATAAAGACTATCTTATCTTTCTTAATTATTAATAAAGCCTTAGCAAAAGAATTCGATAAGATGAGAACCGAGCTAATCAAAATAGTTGATTTAATGGCTTTATTGGTTGAAAGTGAATCTGAATCAACCCCGATGAGTAGAATTTTGGCATCCTAGAAGAAAGATGTGGACTATGCTACATTTAAGGCTGAAATAGAGCCTAGGAAAAGATTTGATTGGCAATTAAAATGCGAGGAATTAATCTTCCAAGGAGAAATGTTATGGGTTCCTAAGGAACTTCAATTATGAATTTTAGCAAAAGCACACAATTCTAGCTATACAATTCATCCTGGAAACAACAAAATGTATCAAGATTTCAAGAAGATGTTCTAGTGGCCATGAATGAAGAGAGATATAGAAGACTTTGTGTCTAAGTATCATTCATGCTACATAGTGAAAGCTGAGCATCAGAGGCCATGTGTAGTGTTAAAACTTTAGAGATTCCAGTGTGGAAGTGGACAGATATTTCATTGAATTTCATTATGTGTTTGCCAAAAAAATAAATCAAGTGTTGGTACAGTCTAGGTCATTATTGATATGTTAACAAATTACGCCATCATATACATATTCGTTAGACATATTCAGTTGTGAAATTGGCTAGATTGTATTTATTAATTTGCATGATACACTTAAAACTATAGTTTCGAATTAAGACAGTAGATTTACTTCCTATTTATAGCTTGTTATTTAGCATGATTTAGGAATAAATTAAGCAATTAGTACAGCCTTCCATCCCCAAACAGATGGGTAAGCTGAGCTGGTAAATCAAGTTCTGGAAGATTTGTTATGCTTGTGTGTATTAGATTTTGGAGGAACTTGGGAAGAGCATATGGCTTTAGTTGAGTTTTCTTACTATAATAGTTATCAAGCCAGCATTGGTATGGCCCTATTTGAAGCACTTAATGGTAGAAGGTGTAATACACCATTGTCTTGGATTGAAGCAGGAGATGCTCAACTATATGGTTCTGACCTAGTTAAAGAGACTAATAAAAAGGTTCAGCTAATCAAGAAGAATATGTTGGCAACCTAGGATATACAAAAGAAATATCATAGTGCCCGCCATTAACTGTTATAATTTCAGGTGGGTGAAAGATTTACCTCAAAGTTAGTTTGATGCGAAGGATGCAAAGATTTTGGAGTTTCAGGAAAATTAAGTCCTAGATTTGTTGAACCATTTGAAATATTAGCCAAAGTGGAGATGTCAGCATATTGGCTTGATCTGTCAAAAGATTTTGCTTCAATGCATAACGCCTTCCACATATTTTCCCTAAGGAGACGTATGCTAGATCTTAATCAGCTAATTCAGATTACTGGCATATAATTGCAACCCAGCCTAACCTCTGTCATTAAACTAGTCAAAATTTTGAAAAAAGATCTTAAGCAGTTTATAAGCTGCAGTATTCCAATGGTAAAGGTTTAGTGGCATAATCATTCAATTGCGAAAGCCATGCGGGAAATAGAGGAAGAAATATAAAAGAAATATCTTGAACTCTTTTGTTAAACAATAATTTTATAATTTAATAATTTCTTAATCTCAAATTTTGTTCATTAAAATAGTTAAATCGTTAGGGTGCCAATGACAACACCTCTTTTAAAAAGGGATGTCTGTAACAACCCTAGTGTTATTACCTTTTATTAGCTAGTCTAATTAGCCTTAAACCTCCCATTTAGTCTCCAAACATCATTTGGAGCAATCCCTAAAGTTTCGAGCTAATTTGGAGGTCATTTGATTTTGAGGAATAATTTAATCAATTTAAATAATTAGAAAATAAGAAAATTAAATTAACCTCCGATCAAAAATTTGATTACTTTTTTGAGTTACACACCCTGATAAGTTCAAGATTTATAAAAAAACAAAATAAGAAATACAAACATTTTCATTATATAATAGTGTACTTTGATGGGTTTTTCACTATTTTCAAACAAAATGACAAGCTGAGAAAAATCTAGAATAAAACTAAAATTCTGGAAGAAAACTCCTATAGCGCGCCCAAGCATGCTACAGCGCGCTAAGGAGAATCGAACTCGAAACCTCACTGCTACCGCGCACCACAGCGGTAATTATAAAACCCAGACTCAGCAAATGAAGATTTAATAGAACCATTGTCGCGTGCCTAAGTGCGCCACAGTGCGCCAAGGCGGATCGAACTCGAAACCTCACTGCTACCGCGCACCACTATGGAGTAAAAATATAATGAAGATTAATTGATCCTCTACCGCACACTGCAATGGATCTAACCCGAGACGTCGCCACTACCACACACAATAGCAGGATTGGACTTAGCATAACTCTTAATATGTCAGCTATCGCGCGCTGTAGCGGGTTCAGTTCGAAAGTTCAGCGCTACCACACGCTACAGCGAAACAAAAGGATCGAATACAGATAAACAAAATGAAATTTAATACATCCGCTGCAGCGTGCCCAAGGGCACCACATCGCGCCAAGGAGGATTAAGTTCAAAAAGTTAGGCGCTACAATGCACCACAGTGTCCGCCAAATTTCCAGTCAGGATTAAGCATTAAATTCGACATATGGAAGGCCACAAATTCAAACCTTTTGTCAACCCTAGCTGTTTTAAATGCCAACTCTTATATTCCTTGCATTTTTCAAGACAAAAAAACTGAACAATTTATGAGAAAGTATTTAAGGCAAGGGGGTTGAAGGGGTGACAGCTTTGATTTCCAAGAGAGGCTGAGAGATGCTCTATATAAGGTAGCCAGAAAGATTAAGAGAGGGCTCTTGAAACCACATGAAAATAACTATCCTGTTCAAGATCTTGAACTAGCATCAGTAGTCTTCGCTCTAAAGATTTGGCGTCATTATCTGTATGGCGTCCAGTGTTCCATATTCACCGATCATCAGAGCTTGAAATATATTTTCACCCAGCGCGAGTTGAATTGTCGACAGCGAAGATGGCTCAAGTTAATAAGGACTACAACTTAAGCATTCAGTATCACCCAGGAAAAGCGAACATCGTAGCAGATGCACTCAACCGTCATGCGGCACTATCTTCTATAATTTGCACTAGTGCATTGGAGGAAGAATTTTGAAAATTGGAAATCAGGCCAATGCATGGGAATATGTTAAGCCCACGAATATCTATGAGCCTAGTTGAACCAACCTTCCATCATGATGTCTTCATCTCTCAAACCAAGGATGAGGATTATTTGAAGTTCAAAGTCGATATCGAGAGTGGACGTCGCTTCGATCTACAGCTTCGTGTTAACATAATTTACCAAGGTGATCGTCTATGGATTCCCAAATCCATGCATCAAGAGATTCTGGTCGAAGGCCATAATTCTGGCTACAAAGTACATCCAGGTAGTACTAAAATGTATAAAGATCTGAAGAAGTCATTCTGGTGGCCCGGTATGAAAAAGAGTGTGGCAGAATTTGTGGCAAATTGTCACGCTTGCAGTCTAGTCAAAGCAGAGCATCAAAAGCCTGGAGGACTCCTTCATCCTCTAGCAATTCCTGAATGGAAATGGTTCGACATTTTTATGGATTTTGTTATGGGTTTACCTAAAGTAAGATCCGGTGCGGATTCGATTTGGGTCATTGTTGATCGATTGACCAAGTCAGCTCATTTCATCCCTATGCATCAAACTGATTCTGTGGAAAAATTGGCCAAGCTATATATCAAGGAAATTATCAGGCTCTATGGGATTCCGAGATCCATTGTATCTGATCAAGATAGTCATTTCACTTCAAAATTTTGGCAAGCAGTACATCAAGACTTGGAGAAATCGCTCGTTAGAAGAATCTACTTCGGAGAAAGAGGCAGATATGAGAAAGAAGTATCATAATCTCTTTGAAACTCCAGGTACTCTTTAATGCTAAAATCTCATTCATGTTCTTCATTCTTCTCGTAATTGTCTTCTCATAAGATGATGTCGAGAACGATATCGTTCTTAAGTAGGGGAGTCTGTAACAACCCTAGGCTGTTACCATACAAAATAAATGTTGATTGATTCAATTTTTAGCATCATTGCCCTTAGAACATTAATTTAAGCCTATTTGGAAAATTTGAAGTCCATTGGACTTCTCTAAGTCAAAAATTGCAATTTGATCGGTCTAGATGCCCTAGCCTAGACACAAAATATTTTGATCTCAGAATTAAAATCTGATTGCATTTTTGAATTCCTCACCCCCGAATTAGCTATGGGTGAAATTTTGGTGCAATTTAGAATTCATTTGGACCATAATTCAATTTAAATTAAAATGGTTCAATTGCATAAAAGGGTTCCAAACAATTTAATTTTGCAAAAATATCCATTTAACTAAATTAACAGCCGGTCTCTGCTATGCAGACCGAGGGCGATCTGCTGCGGAGCCCGGGGCACATTACAGAGGGATCCCGCGCATCTGACCGTTTCGCCTTTTTATCTAACGGTCAGGATTTAAATCTTCAGAAGCGCTGATCCATCGTTAGATCAGCCCTAATGATCCTAGGGCGCAGATTTAATCCGGTTCGGCCGTTAGGATCCAGAGGATCATGACCGTCGCGTCTTCTCGATCGATGGATCAGACGGTCCACAGCGCACTCGCACTGTGCATCTTCGTCTCCGCCAAGACGCGCCCGACAGGGAAGATTCCCTGTACTGCCAGTGGCTCCAGAAGCTTCCCTAAGCTCCGCCAAGGTTATAAATAGCCCCAGCTCCGCTTCAATTGAGGCTTGCTGATCAATTGTAGCCTCCAAAATTCGTCGCCATTGTCGAGCTTCCGAAGCTTCACCCAGGCGCTCCCGAGCTCGCGTAACGCTGATAGAGGGTTACTCCTGGAGTTTAGGACCCCTAAGAGCTTCCAGAGTCTCTGCAGCAGCGAACCACAATCCGTCTTCTAGTCCCAGCTTCGTCCCGCCAAACCAGGTATCCCAGTTGCAGGTTCTGAGCTAATAAGGCTCAGACCTTATTCCATTTGATGCGAATTTGTACCTATTGTCGTTTCAAACTCAGTCGTATCGTATTTAGGGCCTAAGCTAACCCCGATCGATCGAATCAATCGATCGGGCTAGTTTCCTTCTGGATTGCCTCGGTCGAGTAAGGACCCGGTGATCCAGGCCACCTCAGACCCCCAGACCAGAGGGCTTCGATCCGCCTCACCTCCCTGATGGTGTAGGGATCGAGCCCGGGGTCTGGCATGGCCTCTGTGGGGAGAATTATCTCCCCATAGTAACTCAAATGGCGAAATCCTCGGGTGAGTAAGGTCTGGTTGATCCAGACCACCTCACAAGGGGATTCGGGTCCCAATCGATGCGTCTGGTCATGGTAATGGAGTAGCAATCGAGTGTTGGCCGAGCCATGGTCTGGACGTGCTGAAATTTAAGGAATTAGGGTTCTCTAATTCGGTCTACCCATCGAGATGGAAGGGATGGGGACGATGGCACTGTGCGGGCCGGGTCGACCCACGACCCACGCGGTGCAACAGTGCCGGGTCTCCCAAGCCTTGGTCGACCCGCACGTTTTCAATTTCGGGACGAGCCGTTTAATTAAATCGAATTAATGGAATTATTTTCCTTAAGGAAAATAATTCGATTAATCAAATCATAGGATTTTGATTAAATAAAAATACATAATGTATTATTCAAATAACATTTAATCCACTTATCAAAATTTTATAATATCATATATGAAAATGTTCAGAAAAATCTCAGAAACTTAAATATAAAATAAAATCATATATCTGATGGTTAGATCTTTCATTATTGCCTAATTACGGTGAATCTTAATTAGGGTAGATTAGCAAATTTACTTATCCAAATTGCATGTTTAGGGTGCCATTAGTTTACTGATGTTAATTAGATTGTATGTGCCAAGTATAACATTTTTCTGAGTTCTATAATTATAGTTATGCCCTAATCTTGTCAAATCATAATTAGTGAATTTTAGGGTTTATATACATTGGATCTTAGGCAAACTCAGTCTCTAATTATTTGTATGATTAATTAGGACTTACATGCCAAATTTTATGTAATTTGAATGGTTGTATTTTTATTTATGTGCTAATCCTTTTTGCTTGAAATTAGGGTTTGGTTAGCACTAAGTAACCACTATTTATTTGACTTTAATTATTATTTTGACTTATAACAGTAAACTAAATGAAATAAAATCACCTTTTATAAACCTATTAAGCATACTTGAATAAATCCAAAATTATAGAATCTTAATTATCTTAATTAACTTAAGAAATCTTAAGATTTGGATCAAACTTTTAAGACTTGATCTAGATCTAGGATTGCCACCAATAATACATAATTAATCCACTGATTTGACATTGATCTTTAAATACACACTTGATTTGACTTAAGGTTTGAGAAGGAGTCAAACCCTAATCCACTTAAGGAAAGTCTAAAACCATAAAAACCCTAACTTAATTATATTGATTACAAGACTTTAAATTGAACACTTTCCAATAATGCATTTGATTTGCTATTGATTCTAAACATTTGAATTAGACAAAGTAAGGTTAATAATAACCCTTTGTAATTTCATAATCTGAATCGAACCTTAGGATCCTCGATTTTCTCTTAACTAATAAACCTGCATAATAAGATCATTAATACTAGGTTGATTTAACAAGTGATCAAATCCTTAATAATATGTTTGATTTACATCCCATAATTTTAGTCTAAGTATGATCAGATAATTCCATCATCTGATCTAATCACCCTAAGATCTAAGTATGAACCAGAACCTAATAGTCTAATATCAGCACCTAAAGGAGAGATCTTGATATTCTCTTCAAAAGATCATCTTGAATTAATTAAGAGACCTAAATGCAAGTATCATGAGGTAGGAGGCCTTGTGTGAGCCCTTGAGGTAGAAGCATAGAAGATCCTATCACCTTAGATGTTGATCTATTTCTCCTTGTGGTAGTAATCATTTAAAGACCTTAGAAGAGATGCATCTCATTATGGTAGAACCTATATTATGTGATCCTTGATCACCTTTACTTGATAAAACCTTATATAGATCTTACCTATTAGATTAAAGAATTTTAATTTTAATAAATCCTTGTTCTATTAAATAGACTTGATTGAACCTAGATTATTGGGTAGTGTAGTATAGTATACCCATATTACTGGTCCCCAGTAATTATTCTGGATTGGTTGAGTCACTCTAAGTAAGATTTATCTTTGTTGCTATCCTGCGGGCTTAGGTAGATATAACCTCGCTTTAAGTAAATCAATCAATCCTAAGAGTGTATTAAACGGGTGCCCATTCCTTAGTTTATTTGAAGGACAGTTGCCATCGGCAATGCCTCCTAGCAAAGATCGCTGCAATAGGTATGGCTTAAATAAAACTAAGAAAAGGGGAATAACCTTCCTTAAGACACTAAGTAAGATTGTGAGTTTAGTGACTAAATGCTTTGTTTGAGATACAAAATCATCATCGGATGGTGCCTCCTAATGAAGATCGCTTTATTAGGGTGGCGTAATCAAACTAAATGTTGTGTCCTATCTTTGCAGCATATTTAATATGTGTATCAAATCACCCCGCCTAGTGATCTTTAAGTAAATAAGCAACTTTAACTAAATATCGATCTAGAGATTTGGAGTCAGAATCCTCTTAGCAGGATTCTGCACAGTGGAGACTTAGGATTCATTTTTGTGTCTTACTATATTCTTCATGGATTTCGGGATTTTTCATTCATACCATATAATGGCATAAGCATAAGCATAAACATGAGTTGAACTCATTCCTTCTGTTGTGACACATAGATATCAGTGATACAGTATGAGATACGGAATATTATATACACAGACTGGGGAATTTCAGGGTGCATCTATATCACCATACTGACTTCCTAATTATTGTGCTTACATTGGATCGTACGACTCATAAACCTTCAGTGATAGTTCTGTGATATACCGTAATATAGCATATTTGTGAGCATTGCTTCAGTAGCATATAGTGCAGCCTATAGCATCCTTCTTAGCATCTGACATTTTCATGTATTTTCAGTACTTGGTTTTGATGCAATTTTTCTTTGCTTAGTTCCTACAGTTCAGTTATTTGATGCTTTTACTTTATGTCCTTGCATATTTGTTATGCTAGATTAGCTTGTATAGCTAGCTTTGATGTGTTAGACTTCTTGTCTAACACGGGGTACTTTTGGGATCCGGCAATTTGCTAGATCCCGAGCAGTTGTTGGAGGCAGGTCAAGAAGACGTCCCAGAGACTCAGGAGGAGCACTTGGAGCTATAGGGGATTGAGCACCTACTTTTACTTTTTAGTTCTTTCCAGTATTCTAGTTAGACTCTTTATATTCTTGTATTTAAATGGTTTATAATAAACTCTGGATGTACTTTTACTTTTCTTTTCTGAGATGGATATTTACTACTGCTTGAGACGAATGTATTCTGGATGTTTTGCTTTTATTCTGCACTCTGTTATACTACTATACATAGTATTGTGATGTGATTGGCGTACTGGAAACATTGATATATTTTGTAACGTATATGGGCTCTTCTCCACTCCCTTGCACCTTATGTACGTACTAAGTCTAATACCTAAGATAAGTATTCCATTTTTATCTTAGATATTGGCTATCGAGCCCACTTTTAGGGCTCGAGTCAACAGCCTTCAGTATGGCTCTGTCTCCTTACCTATTCGGGACGATGGGTTTTACCTGTATGGCCCACCGTATCCCGAGTAGCGCACCGTTTCGTTGCCAATCTATGAATTATACTCGTATTATTGCGCGCGGCGACTGGACAGGGCGCTTTAGTTGGTATCAGAGAAGTATTATAAAGTGTCAGATAAGGAGCTTGTTCCTATCTACTTTATAATCTGTTCTCTGTGTTAAGACAAGATCACAATTACTAAGTGTAGTGCAAAGCAAACATCCAAAAGATTCATTATGCTGTCTCAGAAATAGAAAGGGAGATTATGTCTACAATACTGACCCCCTAGGAATTAAACGCACGTAAAAAGATAACTTAAAATGACATCTTAGGATTTGAACAAATTTTGAAAGAATAATGAATAAAATGTTTATGGGTTAAACTATTTTAGGGAATGGAATACTCGCCGTCAACATTTCTGTTCTACCTTAGGAGATTTGATGATTATCGGATAGACGACCTTCGAGATGGTCAGATCTACGGGAGGACGGTGGATGGGGTATCATCCCGAGGAGTCGTAGTACTGGACAAGATCCTGGTTCATTCATCGTTCAAAGGCACCAGTCTTTCGATGCTTGTCAAAGAGTGGCTGGATCGTGTTACCACGGCACTTCGAGAGACAGCCTGTCCAGAGAAGTACCTCCTGGAGATTGTAGAGATCCTACTGGGGGGATCAGCGAGTCGTTGGTGGTATTGGGTCGATAGGAGATTAGCTCGGAAAGGTCACGTAGTCACATATGATGACTTTTGTGCTGCCTTCTGGGTAGAGTATTGTAACTAGACCCTAGGAATATCCTTATGTCATTTCTCGTTATTTCATTTACATATTTTGATGTATCCATGTATCTTCTCTTATGAGAAAGAACTTGAAAATGAATGAAATTTTCTAAAATTTGCATTATAATTGCAGCTATGAATCTTGATTCCCCCTTTGCTCCCACTCCTATTAAGAAGACGATCCCATCGTCAAACGGATCTGAAGAATCAAGTCTTATGGCCAATCTAATAAAGGCCTTAATTGATAGTAACGTGCAACAAGCGTAGGAGACACGATCTCTCATCCTCTCCGTCAAACAACAATCCTCCGGACCTTCTTCTTACAACTCAGGTGACGGAGTTCTACACAATTTCCTTCATTTTCGCACTCCCACATTCAACGGGGCATTGAACCCCATGGATACTGTAACATGGATAAAGTTAGTGGAGAAGAATCTGGCCTTGATTAAATGCCCTAATTCTGAGGCAATTCATCTGGTGACCTATCTGTTCCAAGAAGAAGCGGAATATTGGTGGGAAAATGAACGGAATAATAGATTTGCAGACTTTGAGATAGAGGACATACCATGGGATATGTTCATGGAAGCATTTCACGAAGCTTTCATTCCAGCCTCAGCACAAGCAATTCTAGAAGATGAACTTCTTCACCTCACGCAAGGGAGTAGGTCAGTATCTGATTCGAACAAGAATTCAGGAGACTGTCAAGGTTCGTTCCAGATCTAGTAAGATCGGAAGCATCCAAGTGTCACCACTTCATGAAAGGTCTGAGAGATTCTATTAGAGCACACCTAGTTCGTGATAGTTCAAAACCCTAATAGAGTTAATCAAGGCTGCCCGTCTACAAGAAGGATTCCAGAGTCAGCTGGACCAGAAGAGAAAAGCCATAGTCACGCACCCATGAGACGAGCGCTTTGGCCATCGCAAAATAGCCAGAGTGTACAACATGGAAACTACACAACCTCAGCCTCAGAATTCTGAATGTAAGAAGAAGAATCCATATGGGAAGTGCTACCACTTCGATGGGGTATGTTTCACTTGTGGCCGTAAGGGCCACCGCTACTATGAGTGTAGGGAGAAAAAGACCATCGATGGTGTGTCCATCGACCACTCCCGCCATAAGCAAATCTTTCGTGCTCAACTCGTGAACCAGTGGGAGCCCGCTCCTGCCATAATGCCGGCTCCTACGACGAACTCAAGGGCAAGTGTACCGATGCAAAGGTCATCATACAACCGCCAAGATTCAGGAACCCAGAACAAGCAACCCTCGGCACCTGCCCAAGTGTATATGTTAACTCCAGCTTCTGCTCCTGAAAATAATGACGTGGTATCAGGTACGCCTTAAATCAATTCTCTTTTCTTGCTGTATTAAAATATTTGTCCCTTACTATTCCCATATTTCAATGAACTATCCTTACACAAATTATCACAACTATAGGCACATTAACCATAAACGACACAACTTGTAATGTTTTATTCGATATGGGAGCAAGTCATTCTTTCATATCGGAAGAGTGGGCTAAAACACTTAAACTACAGACGAATCAACTAGCCAGTTCATTAAGTATTGGGCTATCTTCTGGAGCTCGTATGCAGTCTCAACAATTCTGTAGTCTAGATATTCCTATTAAGGGTCAAAACTTCAGAGCTAAGCTAATTCTACTGCCAATTACCAACTTCGACATAATCCTAGGTATGAATTGGTTAAGCCAACATGGTGCGTCTATTAACTGTCAAAAGAAGAAAATAACTTTGGGCAGCGGAAGAAACTCCAAATCTTTCATGGGAAAACTTAGCACCCAATCATCGTTAATCAACGCCATGGTGGCAGAGAGACTAGTAAAGAAGGGATGCAATGTGTACCTTGTAACAATGCTGGGAGAAAAGAAAGAAGTCATACCTCTTTTCGAGAATCGTGTAGTTTGTGAATTTCCTGATGTTTTCCCTGAAGAGCTGCTTGCTCTTCCTCCGAATAGAGAAGTAGAGTTCACCATAGAAGTAATTCCCGGAACTCAGCCACTGTCAAAAGTTCCGTACCGCATGGCGCCAAAAGAACTCCAAGAGTTGAACAACCAACTACATGAATTATTAGAGAAGGGCCTCATCCGTCCAAGTTCATCTCCATGGGGAGCGCCGGTGCTGTTCGTTAAGAAGAAAGATGGATCGATGAGAATGTGCATCGATTATAGGGAGTTAAACAAAGTAACTATTAAAAACAAATACCCTTTACCGCGTATCGACGATTTATTTGATCAATTATCGGGAGCAAAGGTCTTCTCCAAGATAGACTTGCGATCTGGGTATCATCAATTGCGAGTTAAGGATTCTGATATTGAGAAGACAGTGTTTCAAACTCGTTATGGACATTACGAATTCTTGGTGATGTCTTTTGGATTGACAAATGCACCATCCATTTTTATGGACTTAATGCAGCGTGTGTTGAAAGTATATCTGGATAAATTCGTCAATGTCTTCATCGATGACATACTGATTTATTCCAAGAATAAGACTGATCATGAGAAATATCTTCGCATAGTACTTGAAGAACTCAAGAACCACGAACTCTATGCTAAGTTTTTTAAGTGTAAATTCTGGCTTGATTCTATCGCCTTTTTGGGTCACATCATCGACTCTCAAGGAATCAGAGTGGATCAAAACAAAGTAAGCGCAGTCCGAGATTGGTCACAACCTAAATCCGTGACAGATATCAGAAGCTTCTTAGGACTGGCAGGCTATTATAGAAAATTCGTCAAAGGTTTTTCACAAATTGCGTCTCCTCTCACCAAACTGAATCAAAAAGTAGTACCTTTCATTTGGAGTCCAGAATGTGAGAAAGCATTTCAAACATTAAAAGATGCTCTTTCCTCTGCCCCAGTTCTCGCCTTACCCAAGGAAGGATTGAATTACTAGGTCTATACTGACGCATCCGGTATAAGTTTGGGATGTGTTTTGATGCAAGAAGGAAGATTTATAGCCTACGCGTCTCGACAATTGAAACCACATGAAAAGAACTATCATGTTCACGATCTTGAACTAACATCAGTAGTCTTCGCTCTAAAGATTTGGCGTCATTATCTGTATGGCATCCAGTGTTCCATATTCACCGATCATCAGAGCTTGAAATATATTTTCACCCAGTGCGAGTTGAATTGTCGACAGCAAAGATGGCTCGAGTTAATAAGCGACTACGACTTAAGCATTCAGTTTCACCCAGGAAAAGCGAACGTCGTAGCAGATGCACTCAGCCGTCATGCGGCACTATCTTCTATAATTTCCACTAGTGCATTGGAGGAAGAATTCTAAAAATTGGAAATCAGGCCAGTGAGTGGAGATATGTTAAGCACACTAATATCTATGAGCCCAGTTGAACCTACCTTCCATCATGATGTCTTCATCTCTCAAACCAAGGATGAGGATTATTTGAAGTTCAAAGTCGATATCGAGAGTGGACGTCGCTTCGATCTACAGCTTCATGGTAACGTAATTTACCAAGGTGATCATCTATTGATTCCCAAATCCAAGCATCAAGAGATTCTGGTCGAAGGCCATAATTCTGGCTACCAAGTACATCCAGGTAGTACTAAAATGTACCAAGATCTGAAGAAGTCATTCTCGTGGCCCGGTATGAAAAAGAGTGTGGCAAAATTTGTGGCAAATTGTCACGCTTGCAGTCTAGTCAAAGCAGAGCATCAAAAGCCTGGAGGACTCCTTCACCCTCTAGCAATTCCTGAATGGAAATGGTTCGACATTTCTATGGATTTTGTTATGGGTTTACCTAAAGTAAGATCCGGTGCGGATTCGATTTGGGTCATTGTTGATCGATTGACCAAGTCAGCTCATTTCATCCCTATGCATCAAACTGATTCTGTGGAAAAATTGGCCTAGCTTTATATCAAGGAAATTATCAGGCTCCATGGGATTCCGAGATCCATTGTACCTGATCAAGATAGTCATTTCACTTCAAAATTTTAGCAAGCAGTACATCAAGACTTGGGGACTACTCTAGCTATAAGTACCACCTTTCATCCTCAGACAGATGGACAAACTGAAAGAGTCAACCAAGTTATGGAAGATCTCCTTCGTCTCTGTATTCTGGACTTTGGAGGTTTTTGGGAGGATCACCTTCCCCTTGTAGAATTTGCATACAATAATAGTTATCAAGCAAGTATCAGTATGGCACCATATGAAGCTTTGTATAGCAGAAAATGCAGTACGCCATTAGCATGGTCTGAAACTGGCAGTGTTCAGCTTTATGGGTCAGAATTGGTTGAAGAAACAAATCGTAAAATTCAGCTAATCCAGTAAAGAATCAAAGCTGCTCAGGATCGGCAGAGTAAATATCACGACGCTCATCATCATGCTCTACATCTTGATGTGGGAAGGTATTTGTATCTAAAGGTCAGCCCAATGAAAGGTGTTTATTGTTTTGGTGTAGCCGGAAAGTTAAGTCCTCGCTACGTCGGACCTTTTGAGATACTTGAAAAGATTGGTTCTACAGCATATCGACTAAAGCTTTCTGAAGATTTCTCTGCAGTTCATAACGTATTCCACATCTCCTCTCTACGGAAATGTCTCCGTGATCCATCTCACTTAATTCAACTTTCAGCCATATCGCTTCAACCAGATCTCTCTTATGCAGAAGTGCCGATTAATATCTTAGCTCAGGATCAAAAGCAGCTCAGGAATTGCTCCATTCCGATGGTAAAAGTTCAATGGAGAAATCACTCGTTAGAAGAATCTACTTGGGAGAAAGAGGCGGATATGAGAAAGAAGTATCCTAATCTCTTTGAAACTCCAGGTACTCTTTAATGCTAAAATCTCATTCACGTTCTTCATTCATCTCATAATTGTCTTCTCATAAGATGATGTCGAGGACGACATCATTCTTAAGTAGGGGAGTCTGTAACAACCCTAGGTTGTAACCATGAAAAATAAATGTTGATTGATTCAATTTTTATTATCATTGCCTTTAGAGCATCAATTTAAGCCTATCTAGAAAATTTGAAGTCCATTGGACTTCTCTAAGTCAAAAATTCCAATTTGATCGGTCTAGATGCCCTAGCCTAGACCCAAAATATTTTGATCTCAGAATTAAAATCTGATTGCATTTTTGAATTCCTCACCCCCAAATTAGCTAAGAGTGAAATTTTGGTGCAATTTGGAATTCATTTGGACCATAATTCAATTTAAATTAAAATGGTTCAATTGCATAAAAGGGTTCCAAACAATTTAATTTTGCAAAAATATCCATTTAACTAAATTAACAGCCGAAATCCGTTGTGCGGACCGCAGGCGATTCGCTGCGGAGCCCGGGGCATGCGACAACGGGATCCCGCGCATCTGACTGTTCCGCCTTTTTATCTAACGGTCGGGATTGAAATCTTCAGAAGCGCTGATCCGTCGTTAGATCAACCCTAATGATCCTACGGCGCAGATTTAATCTGGTTCGGTCGTTAGGATCCAGAGGATCATGACCGTCGCGTCTTCCCGATCGATGCATCAGACGGTCCACAACGCACCTGCACTGTGCATCTTCGTCTCCGCCAAGAAGCGCCCGATAGGGAAGATTCCCCGTACTGCTAGTGGCCTCCCCTATCCCCCACGCGCCTCCAGCTCAGCAAACCGTTGCTGGTCTTCCCCTAAACACCATGAGACCCCAATTGGGCCTTGTGGCCCGGCCGAGCTTGAAATGGAATTTCGAGAGCTCGGCCATGGCCCTCCCTCTCGGGCCTCCCTAGCCCGAGCCAGTGGCTCCAGAAGCTTCCCTAAGCTCCGCCAAGGCTATAAATAGCCCCAGCTCCGCTTCAATTGAGGCTTGCTGATCAATTGTAGCCTCCGAAATTTGTCGCCATTGCCGAGCTTCCGAAGCTTCACCCAGGCACTCTTGAGCTCGCGTACCACTGATAGAGGGTTACTCCTAGAGTTCAGGACCCCTAAGAGCTTCCAGAGTCTCTGCGGCAGCGAATCACCATCCGTCTTCCAGTCCCAGCTTTGTCCCGCAAAACCAGGTATCCCAGTTGCAGGTTCTGAGCCAATAAGGCTCAGACCTTATTCCATTTGATGCGAATTTGTACCTATTGTCGTTTCGAACCCAGCCGTATCGTATTTAGGGCATAAGCTAGCCCGGATCGATAGAATCGATCGATCGGGCTAGTTTCCTTCTGGATCGCCTCGATCGAGTAAGGACCCGGCGATCCAGGCCACCCCAGACCCCCATACCAGAGGGCTTCGATCCGCTTCACCTCCCTGATGGTGTAGGGATCGAGCCCGGGGTCTGGCATGGCCTCTGTGGGGAGAATTATCTCCCCACAGTAACTCAAATGGCGGAATCCTCGGGTGAGTAAGGTCTGGTTGATCCAGACCACCTCACAAGGGGCTTTGGGTCCCAATAGATGCGTCTGGTCACGGTAATGGAGTAGCAATCGAGTGTTGGCCAAGCCGTGGCCTGGACGCGCCGGAATTTCGGGAATTAGGGTTCCCTAATTCGGTCTACCCGTCGAGATGGAAGGGATGGGGACGATGGCACTGTGCTGGCCGGGTCGACCAACGACCCGCGCGGTGCTACAGTGCCAGGTCTCCCGGGCCCCGGTCGACCCGCGCATTTTTGATTTTGGGCCGAGCCAATTAATTAAATCGAATTAATGGAATTATTTTCCTTAAGGAAAATAATTCGATTAATCAAATCATATGATTTTGATTAAATAAAAATACAGAATGTATTATTCAAATAACGTTTAATCCACTGGTCAAAATTTTATGATATTATATATGAAAATGTTCAGAAAAATCTCAGGAATTTAAATATAAAATAAAATCATATATTTGATGGTTAGATCTTTAATTATTGCCTAATTACAGTAAATCTTAATTAGTGTAGATTAGCAAATTTACTTATCCAAATTGCATGTTTAGGGTGCCATTAGTTTACTGATGTTAATTAGATTGCATGTGCCAAGTATAACATTTTTCTGAGTTCTGTAATTATAGTTATGCCCTAATCTTGTCAAATTATAATTAGTAAATTTTAGGGTTTATATACATTGGATCTTAGCAAACTCAATCTCTAATTACTTGTATGATTAATTTGGACTTGCATGCCAAATTTCATGTAATTTGAATAGTTAGATTTTTATTTATGTGCTAATCCTTTTTGCTTGAAATTAGGGTTTGGTTAGCACTAAGTAACCACTATTTATTTGACTTTAATTATTATTTTGACTTATAACAGTAAACTAAATGAAATAAAATCACCTTTTATAAACCTATTAAGCATACTTGAATAAATCCAAAATTATAGAATCTTAATTATCTTAATTAACTTAAGAAATCTTAAGATTTGGATCAAGCTTTTAAGACTTGATCTAGATCTAGGATTGCCACCAATAATACATAATTAATCCACTGATTTGACATTGATCTTTAAATACACACTTGATTTGACTTAAGGTTTGAGAAGGAGTCAAACCCTAATCCACTTAAGGAAAGTCTAAAACCATAAAAACTCTAACTTAATTATATTGATTACAAGACTTTGAATTG
Source organism: Gastrodia elata (assembly GCA_016760335.1). Classification (NCBI taxonomy): domain Eukaryota; kingdom Viridiplantae; phylum Streptophyta; class Magnoliopsida; order Asparagales; family Orchidaceae; genus Gastrodia; species Gastrodia elata. The sequence goes on along the minus strand of CM028675.1, from coordinate 44,836,201 downwards.
AACACTTTACAATAATGCATTTGATTTGCTATTGATTCTAAACATTTGAATTAGACAAAGTAAGGTTAATAATAACCCTTTGTGATTTCATAATCTGAATCGAACATTAAGATCCCCAATTTTCTCTTAAGTAATAAACCTGCATAATAAGATCGTTAATACTAGGTTAATTTAACAAGTGATCAAATCCTTAATAATATGTTTGATTTACATCCCATAATCTTAGTCTAAGTATGATCAGATAAATCCATCATCTGATCTAATCACCCTAAGATCTAATTATGAACCAGAACCTAATAGTCTAATATCAGCACCTAAAGGAGGGATCTTGATATTCTCTTCAAAAGATCATCTTGAATTAATTAAGAGACCTAAATTCAAGTATCATGAGGTAGGAGGCCTTGTGTGAGCCCTTGAGGTAGAAGCATAGAAGATCTTATCACCTTAGATGTTGATCTATTTCTCCTTGTGGTAATAATCATTTAAAGACCTTAGAATAATACATCTCATTGTGTTAGAACCTATATTATGTGATCCTTGATCACCTTCACTTGATAAAACCTTGTATAGGTCTTACCTATTAGAATAAAGAATTGTAGTTTTGATAAATCCTTGATCTATTAAATAGACTTGATTGAACCTTGATTATTGGGTAGTGTAGTATAGTATACCAATATTACTGGTCCCAGTAATTATTCTGGATTGGTTGAGTCACTCTAAGTAAGATTTATCTTTGTTGCTATCCTGCGGGCTTAGGCGGATATAACCTCGCTTTAAGTAAATCAATCAATCCTAAGAGTGTATTAAACTGGTGCCCATTCCTTAGTTTTATTGAAGGACAGTTGCCATCGACAATGCCTCCTTGCGAAGATCCCTTCAATAGATATGGCTTAAATAAAACTAAGAGAAGGGGAATCACCTTCCTTAAGACGCTAAGTATGATTGTGAGTTTAGTGACTAAATGCTTAGTTTGAGATACAAAATCATCATCGGATAGTGCCTCCTAATGAAGATCGCTTCATTAGGGTGGCGTAATCAAACTAAATGTTGTGTCCTATCTTTACAGCATATTTAATATGTGTATGCAATCACCCCCGCCTAGTGATCTTTAAGTAAATAAGCAACTTTAACTAAATATCGATCTAGAGATTTGGAGTCAGAATCTTTTTAGCAGGATTCTGCACAGTGGAGACTTAGGATTCATTTTTGTGTCTTACTATATTCTTCATGGATTTCGAGATTTTTCATTCATACCATATAATGGCATAAGCATAAGCATAAACATGAGTTGAACTCATTCCTTCTGTTGTGACACATGGATATCAGTGATACTGTATAAGATACGGAATGTTATATACACAGACTAGGGAATTTTAGGGTGCATCTTTGTCACCATACTGACTTCCTAACTATTGTGCTTACATTGGATCGTACAACTCATAAACCTTCAGTGATAGTTCTGTGATATACCGTGATATAGCATATCTGTGAATATTGCTTCAGTAGCATATAGTGCAGCTTATAGCATCCTTCTCAGCATTTGACATTTTCATGTATTTTCAGTACTTGGTTTTGATGTAGTTTTTCTTTGCTTGGTTCCTATAGTTCAGTTATTTGATGCTTTTACTTTATGTCCTTGCATATTTGTTATGTTAGATTAGCTTGTATAGCTAGCTTCGATGTGTTAGACTTCTTGTCTAACACGGGGTACTTTTGGGATCCGACAATTTGCTAAATCCCGAGCAGTTGTTGGAGGCAGGTCAAGAAGTTGTCCCAGAGACTCAGGAGGAGCACTTGGAGCTGTAGGGGATTGAGCACCTACTTTTACTTTATAGTTCTTTCCAGTATTCTAGTTAGACTCTTTATATTCCTGCATTTAAATGGTTTGTAATAAACTTTGGATGTACTTTTACTTTTCTTTTCTGAGATGGATATTTACTACTGCTTGAGACGAATGTATTCTGGATGTTTTGCTTTTAGCTTCCGCACTCTGTTATACTACTATACATAGTATTGTGATGTGATCGGCGTACTAGAAATGCTGATATATTTTGTAACGTACATGGACTCTTCTCCACTCCCTTGCACCTTATGTACGTACTAAGTCTAATACCTAAGATAAGTATTACATTCTTATCTTAGATATTGGCTCTCGAGCCCACTTTTAGGGCTCGAGTCAGCGGCCTTCAGTATGGCTCTGTCTCTTTAGCCTATTCGGGATGATGGGTTTTACCTGTATGGCCCACCGTATCCTGAGTAGCGCACCATTCTGTCGCCAATCTATGAATTATACTTGTATTATTGCGCGCAGTGACGGGACGGTGCGCTACAGTAGAAGAGTTAGATGTAGACATAGATGAGGAATTTGAGGACCTTCAGGGAGAAGATGAGGTTGAGGAATTATTCAAAGAAAAGAAGAAAATGCAATCATCAATTGATGTGCCTCCGGAATTAGAATTAAAACTTTTACCAACTCACTTGAAGTACATTTATTTACGGAAGGAACCTCGCTACCCATGATAATTTCGGCTTTACTAAACAAAAATCAAGAAAATCAATTATGCAAAGTTTTGAGAAATCATAAAAGAGCAATTGGAGGAGCATAGCTAGTTTGAAAAGAATTAGTCCAACCTTGTGTATGCATTGAATCCTCTTATAAGATAATTCAAAACCCTCCATTGAACCCCAAAAATGTTTGGATTCAAACATTAAGGAGGTGATCCATAAAGAAATTATAAAGTCGCTAGATGCTGGAATCATATTCCCTATTTCGGACAGCCCTTGGGTAAGCCCAATTCATATTGTACCCAAAAAGAGTGGGATGACTGTGGTATTAAATGATAATAATGAATTGATCCTACTAGAAAGGCAACCGGGTGGAGAGTCTGCATATATTACAGGAAATTGAATAAGGCCTCCAGGAAGGACCATTCATTGACCAAATGCTAGATGGGGTGGCAGGAAACCCTTTTTTTATTTTTTGGATAGTTATTCTAGGTATAATTAGATTTTGATAACCCTGGAAGACCAAGATAAACTCACTTTTACCTACCCCTATAGGACTTTTGCCTTTAGAAGAATACTTTTTGGATTATGTAATGCTCCAGCTACTTTCCAACATTGTATGATGGCAATCTTCTCGGATATGATAGGAGATTTCTTAGAGATATTCATGGATGACTTTTCTGTAGTTGGTAAATCCTTTGACCACTATCTTAAAATTTTGAGTAAAGTGTTGAGGAAATGTGAAGATTATAATCTAATCTTAAACTAGGAAAAATATCCTTTTATGGTCGAAGAAGATATTGTCCTTGGGCATTTGATCTCTAAAAATGGAATTGAAGTCAACAAGGCAAAAATTGAAATAATTGAAAGACTTCATCCGCCTATCAATGTAAAAAGAATAAGAAGCTTCCTTGGGCATGTTGGATTATATAGGAGGTTCATTAAGGATTTTTTAAAGATAAGCTTACCCTTATGCCAACTTCTAAGAAAAGATGTTGAGTTCAATTTTGACGATGATTTTTAAAAAGCTTTCAACACTATAAAAACTGCTTTGATCTCTGCTCCCAAAATTTCTGCTCCAAATTGAGATCTCCCTTTTGAGATTATGTGTGATGCCAGTGACCTTGCAGTAAGGGCAGTCCTTGGCCAATGAAAAGAGAAAACCTTTTACTTAATTTATTATGCTAGCAAATTCATGGATGATGCCCAAAGAAATTATTCTATAACTAAAAAGAAATTATTAGCTATAGTTTTGCATTTAATAAATTCTGGTCATATCTTATCGAGTCAAAAACCATTGTTTATACTGACCATGCAGCCATAAAGTATCTCCTTCAAAAGAAAAAAGCAAAGTCACGCCTCATACGTTGGGTATTGCTTCTGCATGAATTTTACCTTGAAATCCATGACAAAAAGGGGAGTGACAATGTAGTGACTTACCATCTTTCTAGATTGACTCACTTTACTCATGATGAAGGAGATAATATTAGTAAAACATTCTCCGATGAAAAACTTTGTACTATACTCTCAACAAACCCCCCTTGGTTTGCTGATTATGCAAATTATCTTGCGGGAAGAGTTATACCAAAAGATCTAAGCTTTCAACAAAGAAAAAAAATTTTGCCGACATTAAAAACTACTTTTGGTATGATCCCTTTCTTTATAAATATTGCACCGATCAACCTATAAGGAGATGTGTTCCTGAATATGAAGTCAACAACATCCTTTACCATTGCCACACATCTTCTTATGGAGGGCATCACGGGATTGATCGCACTGCTGCTAAAGTGCTTCAATCTAGGTTCTTTTGGCTAAATTTATTTAAGAATAATGTTGAATATGTCAAAAGTTGTGATAAATGCTAGTGAACTGAGAATTTGAATAAAAAAGATGAACTCCCTTTAAATGGGATTTTTGAAGTAGAGCTATTTGATGTTTGAGGAATTGACTTCATGAGCCCATTTCCAATATCCCAAAGAAACAGTTATATTCTAGTAGATGTAGAGTATGTCTCAAAATGGGTGGAGGCTATTGCTTGTGTTAATAATGATGCTAAAACTATAACTAAATTTCTTAAGGAGCGTGTATTGGCAAGATTTGGCACCCCTAGAGTTCTAATAAGTGATGGTGGAAAGCATTTTTGTAACAAACACCTTGAACATTTACTTAAGATCTATGGGGTGAAACATAAGATGGGGACAGCTTACCACCCTCAAACTAGCAGCCAAGTAGAGGTTTCAAATAGGGAGCTGAAGCAAATTCTTGAGAAAACCATTAGCCAAAATCGAAATGATTGGACATCCAAACTTTAAGATACCCTATGGGCATATATAACTGCTCTTAAAACTCCCTTGGGAATATCCCCATACAAACTCATGTATAAAAAATTCTGTCATTTACTTGTGGAGCTGGAACACCGTGCATTTTTGGCTATTAAGAAACTGAATTTTAACTTTAAACAAGCGGGAGAATGGTGAATTCTGCAATTGAGGGAACTTGATGAAATTAGGCTTGACGCTTATGAAAATGCCAAAATCTATAAAGAAAAAATCAAAAAACAGCATGATAAATTGATAAAGCCAAAGCACATTCAACTTGGAATGAAGGTTCTCCTATTTAATTCAAAGTTGAGATTGTTTCTAGGAAAGCTAAGGCAAGGTGGAAAGGTCCCTTCCCTATATAAAAGATTTATCCCCATGCAGCGATAGAGATAACTTCGAAAGAAGGCACATTTAAGGTAATGGGCAGCATTTAAAATCTTACTTAAAAGAAGGAAACCTACAGGAAAAAATAGGATGGACATTACAAGACCTTCCTGTGGAAGGAATCATGTAAGCTAAACTACAAGCATCAAGCTGAGACATTAAAACAAGCGCTTGGTGGGAGGCAAACCATGCTAACAAGGTTGTAATAGTTATGATTCTTTCTTCGATTTTGTATTTTCTTTTGTTTTCCTTTTTATATCAATTTATGTATCTTTTGATTTTTATTTTAAATGAATCTTGGAAACTGTCTCCCCCCATAATCTACTATGAAAAATTGGATTGCAACATAAACTTTTTTGAAAATTTAAAATGCTATGGACTCAATGAGAAACAAAGTGTGAAAAATTTTGTCACAATAATCTGCTTAAACAACATGTGATCGAACTTAAATGACAGCCCTAACACCTTCTAAACTAAGTATTCTTCCTAAGATACATCAAGTCTCTAAAAATTTAAAAAAAATGATGTTGAGAATCTAAGTGTGGGGGTGGAGAGTCTAAGGAATTTGAAAAAGGAATAGTAAGAAAAGGGTGAACCTAAGAGTGTGCTAGACTTCTGTAGAACTTCATGATCACAATGAACTGAGATAGGGATGATGAAAAATACCTTGCCCTTAAGCTGAACAAGAAAAGAAAAATAAAAATCATGGATGAAGAAAAATATATCTCCCAATTAAATTGAGAAAAATAGGAGGAAGAAAAATATCTCTCCTAAATTTTGAATTGTTCATTGTGATTTATACGAAGGAGCACATATGGCACACAAATCTAATTCACTCATTCAAGCTTACCTTATTTGAGAATTCCTAAAAAATTTTCCCCCTAATTAAGAAACATTATCACAAATTAAAAAATTTTGGGGATTAGAAAAGTAATTGAGGAGTTGAGCATGAGTTTGGAATGCATTAGATGTTAATTTATAGAGAACACACAAATTAAGTAATTTATGAACTGACAAAATTTAACAACCCAAGTTGTTACCCAAGTCATTTATGACTAATCCAGGACCTGATCTCAGTCTTAGTACTCTAATTAGGTCATTAGGAGTTCACCACCAAGACCTAGTTCAAATCAAGAATCGAATATATCAAATCCTAATTTTGGGAAAATCCAGAAATCCTAGAAATTGACCTATCTAAATTGACCTCAAATCAAAAATTGAACTTTGCCATTATGCTCATTGCCCCCAAATTAGTTATGGGTGATGTTTTGGTGGCAATCAGAAGTCGTCAAAATTTCATCGAATATATTAAATAACCCGAAAATTGGGAATTTAAAATACTCGTCAAATCAAAAATTGGACCTCGTTGTTGCGTTTCTCACCCCTCAATTAGCTAAGGGTGAATATTTAGAATTTTGTTTTGTTTTTTCTTCTAAAATTCAATTTATTTATTTAAATTAATTGATTAAAATAAATAGTATTAATATATTTAATATCAAATGGCGCTGTCAAGCCCCTAATGTCGCCTCCGCCTTTACCATTTGATCAAATGGTGAGGCACGGCCGTTTGATCAGCCGATCGAATGGCTACCGATCTGTCTTCCTTAGATCTTTTACGAGTCATCCGTGTGGCACTCATTAAGTGACTACTGCTGCGGTCGCCCATCCACGGCTCGAGAGGACTTCGGCGAATCCGTCCTCGCCTGCATATCTCACACTCGTGACCTAGGTGCCGAACCCCTGCGCGTGCGTCCATCGTCTTGCTGTTCGAACATCAGTCATCCGCAGAGCCATCCGTCTAAGGTACTCTCCCAAACCTCTGATTTATTTCCAACTTCGCTTATTATTGCTCGTATGATGATTTCACTATCTGGATTAGGCAAGGATCGAACCTGATCGATCGATCGAATCGATCATCAAATTTTCAAAGTAACCAACAGAATAAACCGTTATACTGTGTGTGTCGAACCCTAGAACTAAGGGTTAACCCTCGCCGCCTGTCTTCGCCACCACCAGTAATGTCTCGCACGTCGTTCGAAAGGCCCCTCCAAGACAATTCCAACGCCATGCGGGCCGGCCTTCGACACCACCGGGAAGACCTCCAAAAGCCCCGCCCTAGCTCCCTCCTCTTTATGCCCCTTCAGGGAAGATGACCCGGCGTGAGTCGGATCGGGCCAGTCCCAACCCGCGAGGGAGGTCCGCGGGCCGCGTACGTGTCGCTTGCGGGCTCAATGGGCTGCCTTTGTCAGCAGTGTGGGGCCCTCTATCCCTCAGCAGCTGCAATCATGGCCCCACCCACCTCCAGCGCCCTCTGCGGCTCTGCCGCGTGGCAGGGTGAACCCTGTTGCCCCTCTCAAACCCAATGAGGTGGCACCACGCGTCCGCGATGGGTCCCACCGCCATGATTACCTGCAAAATAATAATAATGATAATATATATATATATATGTATGTATGTATATATATATATATACTTTTTTGTATTAGGTTAAATTAAGTTAACTAAATTAATAAATAATAATTAGATCAATTAATCTTCTCTATTAATTAAAATTAAAACCATAATAATTTAATATATATATATATATATATATGTATGTATGTATGTATGTATATAAATCAGGAATCTTAAATTATAATAATAAAATATGTAAATAAATTAGTAAAATAAATATACATATAGATATAAATATAATTAATTAAATTCAAAATAATAAGTATATATAAATGAATTAATTTATTTCAGTAAATTAAATTAGTTAAATTTAATTGTTATTTATAATAGTAGGATTTGTCTGATTTAATTAATTAATTAATAACTAATTAGTTGATTAATTATTATTAATTAGGTAATTAAATTATTTAAATAACAGTAAGTTAAATAAATTAATATAATTTAGAAAAATATTTAATTACATTGAATGAATCATTTAAATTAAAATTAAATAATTTAAATAAAATTTGAAAGCCTCATAACTTTAAAAATAATGATCCAAACATATCAAATAAAAGTCTTATTTTACTCAGAAAAATAAAAGAAATCAAATGGCGCTAATCAGAAATTTGATCCGGGGTATATTTAACCTAGTGGCATTTTAGGTCATAAAAAACCCCCACAACTTTTAACATAGTTATCTAAACGTAGATAATATGAGTTTTAAAATACTCAGAAGAACATCCTCATCATTATAATAGTATTAGCTTTTCCATTTGGGGCTTAGTTTGAAAAATACAATTTATGACCCTCACCCAAAAATAACCAAATTATCATTGGTCTTCAATTGACCATAACTTGGTAAACTCAACTCTAAATCTAGAATTTCTAAGTGCTAATTAGCTTTGAATTTTAATGCCAATAATAATCTAAGATAATATTTAGGTTCGAAACCCTAGAAAATTAGAAATGAACAAAATACTTATAACCCTAGTTAGGCCATAACTTGGCCAATTAAAGTCCAAATTCGGTCTACTTCTTGTTAAAGTACTCAGTGTATTATAGGGATGTTGTAGACACTAAGTTTTCTAAATTTGGACCGCAAACAGAAAAGTTCAGTTTTAGCCCCCCTTTGACCCTTAAAAATTATCGAATTGCTACTGAAAATTAGAACCTCCATAACTTAATCATTTAACTTCAGAATTTAGTGTTCTTGAACTTCATGAACTCCTTGAACAGCAACCAACAGTAAACTATATAAAAAGTTAGATTTTATTTAGTGTAATTTACTAAAATGCTCCTTAAGTTAAAAACCCTAGTTTGGATCTGTATAACCCATTTCATATCAAAATTTGGTGTACTTACTATCTATCTTTATGTTAGACAATAAGAAATTATTTGGAAAAGACAAATTCCAATTTAGAGCCTTAATTCAAAAAACAGCTTTTTGGACCCTTAAGTATGGGCAAAATGACCATTTTGCCTAAATTTTAAGTTAAGTGTTATTAAGCCCTAATTATCCTTCCAAATTAATAAAATCAACATTAAAACTAAGCTAGAAGCCTTTAAGTGAATAAAAGCAGCTTTCCAATAAAATTGGTTAAATTTCCTAAATTTCTCCAAGTCTCTCCTTAGGATCTTTCATTTTACATTAAGAACATTCCTAAGAGTAGGGCTAGATTATAGGATAGATTTCATTCATTGAATAACAGGGTTATTTAATGAATGAATCTTTGGTTTTATTAATTTCTAGATTTTACAGTTGAATTTTGATTATTTTGTCTTTCAACCTTAGATTCAGGATAGGAGAATCATCCTATTAAGTTTGATTTTGCTTAATAGGATTTGCCTTAATTAATAGATCATATTTAGATTGAAACCTAAATCTTAAGTCTTACCTTTGTGATTATGTGATTAAGCCCAATCTCATTATATTTAATCCATAATATTTAGCTTATTAGTCTAGAATGTCTAAATTCATTAATTAGGTCATACTAATTTATCATTGAACTTATATAGTTGATATTAATAAATCATATTAGGACCTAGCTAGTCCTAATATTTTGTAACCTATAGGGCCGTATTTTTAAGTTATACTTGATAGTAGGAATTGGAGATCCTGAACTTGTGTAACTTAGAATAATTAGAATAGTTTAATTAGACAACAATAAAGTCACCATGTATAGAAGAGTCCCTTGCTTACTACTTAATTTATTTGTGCTACGCATTCCTTGTATTTTGTGCTTAATTCCTTAGACATGTCACATAAGAAAACTTTGTGCATGAAATGAAAACATAGAATAATTAGGATAACAGTTACCTTGGGTTCAGTATATTCTGGTAAGTTCTAGTGCACATTTACCCTAATGAACAGGGGTAAGAAGTAAAAAGGATGCTTAACATTACTCATTGAGGAGTGTGTGTTAAGCTTGGAACTCGTATAGTCTTGCAGGCGTGCTTGACTCCTCAGCTATTTCTGGACGTGTTCACAAAAACAAAAGTAAAATAACTAAAAGATTTTGCATCTGTATTTATTGCCTCTTCAGTTCTACTGTTCTATTCTATCTGCCCTAGCCTAAAAAGGCTATGGGAATTTTTGTCTGCCCTAGCTAGCCCAAAAAGGCTTTGGAAATTTTTTTCTGGGCCCAATTGGCTAATTTTCTCATATGGAAGTTTTACATAGATATTTCAGTTTCAGTTTACTATTTACTATATTATTGATGCATGTTATTTCAGTCAGCTGTATTTCTTTACTTATCTACTCATTTGTACATATTATTAGGATGCTATATTTTGCTGCTTACTAAATGTACCATGTTCAGACTTACTATTTTTAATCAGTATATGTCATATGATCATGAGCATATTTAGGATTAGAATTTTCTTTAAGTACTTTTACTTACTATATTATGTATATATACCTATTTCTTGCTTAGTTTGCTTGAGATGTGCTTTTGCCTCACTTTCTGCTTAGTTATAAATGTTGTATTTATAACCCATGTTGTTTCTTGTATGCTTACTGCTCCTATACTAGATAGTTTATTTATTTGTGTTTAAGTATAAAATAGTGATATTAATAATTCTTGTAAAATATTCAACCTAAAATGTACTTAGATAATTGTCTAATAAGATTTTTCTTTTATTGGCTAGGGCCCTGGCATTGTGAAACCGATAATGTCAGATTCAGATAGGTTTGAGGAGCTATGTGCTAAAGAGGAGGAGCCATTTATAGAAGAAGGGCATCAGCTAGGTGATCCAGAAGTTGCTTAGTTTTTCTTCTGCTTATTGTAAGGATGAGAGACTTTTACTTCAATTTTTTAAAATTATTAATTTAATATTGTAATAATACAGCTACCTTGTGATTATGTTTACTCTTCTGTACTATATTATTTTATGAGCTACTCTTCATGTTTGATGTACAGTGAAATGGATGTATTATTTATTTCATATACTTCTGCACTCTATATTTGTGTCGATTTAGTGACTGATCCCTTGTATTCATTATGTTCACCTCATTCCCTTATTAGTGGATTGTGGATCTTACCTAATCAAATGATAAGTGAGGGATTTGCCAGAGTGGCACACCACCCCTTAAGTCTAATCTTGTGGTCAGAGGGTGGGGTGCCACAATTGGTATCAGAGAATTCCATAAGATGTCAGATTGAAATTTGCATTTCACTCTACCTAATGGATTGTTCTTCTGCCAATCAATCACTAACTAAATACTAGAGTTACATCCAAGGCACCATAAACATGAGCTCAGGATAATAAAAGTATATAAATGAAGATGCATGCACAAGTAAGATAAAATACTCAACCTAACAAAAACAAATTACTTAATCTGGATACCTAGGGACATTACAATTCGATCATGTCAGTATACGACTTTTACACCCAATTTGAAGAAAGGTGGGAGTTTGATGCATACCTGGCAAAATGATACGGGAGAGAAGTCCAAGGAATCTTCCCAGCAGGATCTAGCATGTTGGAAAAGATGCTGGAGGATGCCGTCTACCATGGGTTAGACTTCCCCATCTTTAGCCAGGGAATGGTTACGATGGGTAACCAAAATGTTTTATGATCTGGGATACCCGGATTGTATTTGACTCGACATTATTGATATCCTCCTCCAAGACTACGCGGAGGAGTGGTGGGCCCACAAAGTATGGGTGTTCGAGCATGGATCTACTCACCTCTGTCGGAAGATAACTTACGATGACTTCTCCTATGCCTTCATCGAAGAATACATATGATAGACTCTATGTTTTCCATTTGCTGTCTTTCACTATCTTATGTTTTATCTACTGCCTTTCGATGATGTACTCTCATTTTCACTATGATTAATAAAAGAAATGAAGTGTTGCAATCTCCTATTTTCTAGTTTTCTGAAAATGTTTCGTCTTTAACTCAGAATCGCACAAAAAAAAAATCATCAATCCTAGATAGACCTCTTCTCCCACCACCTCTGGCAGTTCCTCCAGTGAGGTGAACGCCTTGCTGGACGCAGTCAAGATCATGGTAGATTCCCACAATAAATAGGCCAAGAGAGTAGCCAAAGTTCAAGCTCGACAGGCAAAGCGCATGGAGTGACTACTTACAGCACGAACGAGTCATAGCCACTCAAACACTGAAACAACCATAGCCCCTCACTACTCCTTCCAGCATCATGTTCAGTCTGATGATGGACTGCTGCATAGCTTTCTATGCCTCAGACCTCCCAACTTTGATGGAAGTCTCTCCGCCATCGACACAGTGAATTAGATAAAAATGGTGGAGAAGAACCTCGCTAACATCAAGTGCCCGGATTCTGAAGTAATCCGTCTGACAACTCATCTCCCTTAAGATGAGGAGGAGTATTGGTGGGATAATATCTGTCATACACTATTTGAGGGCTTAGAGCTGGAAGACATATCGTGGGATGAATTCATAGAGGCATTCCAGACCCAGTACATCCTCACCTCTGCCAAGCATACAATGGCAGATCAATTTTTCAAGCTGCAACATAGAGGCCATTCAGTTTCCGCATATGAGTCTGAATTCTAGCGACTATCAAGGTTCACTTCTAACCTCATCCCTACAAAATTTGATCGATGCCATCACTTTCAGAGAGGACTACGTGTAACAACCCGGTGTTGTTATCAGGCCGTTTAGGCCTAAACCTAATCAAATTAAGAGAAAATATAAGATCCTGATTTAAGTCAAATAAAAATTAAATAAAAATATTCTCAAATAAAGCATATTGAGGGGATCCACTTGCGAAAATTTGATCATAATTGGGGTCCCAAATCATCCTAAATAAATTTGGGAAGTTTAAACTTCCAGAGTTGATAATAGATAAAATAAAAGCCAGATTTCAGAAATTTTTGTAGATTTGAGTTAAGCGTTATATGTGGGTGTTATGTTTTAAGTTTCGAAAATTTTCAAGCTTCGGATTAATCTTAGCGAATTTTTAAAGTTTTTCACTTAAAAATTAATATAAAATAAAATACTCATCCAAATTTAACAATTTTTGTATGCTTGCGTTCATCTCATCGAGACGATCGTTTTGGTACCAAGTTCGTAATTTTTGGAGTTCGATCAGTTACTGATCAAAAATTCAGAAGTTTTAAGCAATTTTGACCGTTTGATCGCAATCCGATATCCCTAAATAACTTAAGCTGCTTATAAAATACTCTCTTTTAACCTAATATTTCTAAACCACTAACCTAAATCCTCATAGTCAAAATTCCCTTGCCTCCCAATCGACTTTCTTTTTCTTCCATCCGACGCATTGAGGAGCTCTCTTCCTCCTCTCCATGACTGAACTCTCTTCTTCCTTCAGCCGAATGCTCCCCATCTCTCCCATGCAACCGTTCAAGCCCCGTCTCCTTTGCCAAATCGAGTGTGAATCGAATCTTCCCTCCCCCTCATGCGTGCGCATGAGGTAGCAGCCCAATATGCATTAGATGGTCGCCGATCCATCCCTCTCTTCTCTCAGTAGCTGGCATCTCCATCTCTCGGCAGAAGGCCGAGAGGCTGCGCCTCTCTACTCTCGGCAAAAGGCTGAGAGGCTCCTATTGCCGCTGCAGTTTTATCAGCGCATCTTCCTCAATCAAAGTCCATTAAGGTACTGGATTTTTTATACTTACTCGAATCTTAAGCTTAAGTTCATTAACATTACTGATTTGGTTACCATTGTACTGTTCGTACACAATAACTCTACCACCCGCTTTATTTTGAATAATGAGATGCACTGATGTGCTCATCAAGCTTATGTTGTAGGAAAGGCCAATGTCACAAGCATATGTACATGGTTGATTATGCTCATTAAAAACATTATCATGTGGACCATGCAAATGTAGGCATATATATATTTACAAATCAATCTAAGTCTATGTAACACAATACCATTATAATGAGCTGATTCAGGTTATCCAACTGCTGCTTGATATAGATAAATTTCTTATATGGCGGCTCAGCAAGTCAGTTTCGTCCAAGTCTGGGCGAGAAAAGCTTCGATATTAAGTAAATATGGATTTATTCAATGGCGTTGAGTTCAATATATATATATATATATATATATATATATATATATATATATATATATATATATTTTTTTTTTTTTTTTTTTTTTTTTTTTTTTTTTTTGACGATAATGAAGGCCTTAATCCAAGTCTGGGCGAGAAAAGCTTCGATATTAAGTAAATATGGATTTATTCAATGGCGTTGAGTTCAATATATATATATATACACATATATATATATATATATATATATATATATATATATATATATATATATATATATATATATATTTGATGATAATGAAGGCCTTAACATTATGATATACCCTTCATTTGCAATTAAACAAAAATAAATTCCATTTATTTGAGACATAATTATCTATCAAACTCATTTGTTTTTTTTTGTTATAGCAATGGCAATGAACCATCTGCTTATTGCTTTCATTAAATCATCATTTTATATCTCAAATTTTATCTTGATAATTTATTTTCAAATTTTTGTATTCAATTATATTAAAATAAAATTATTTTCAACAAAGATATTTTTTTGAGATTTTTATTCCACTTAAGTTATGTTGTTTGCTCATTAGAATGGATCAACTCTCATATTAATTAGATTGAGATCTAATATTAATGTTTTATTATTCATGAAGTAATACTCCTTGTTGTGATTTAATGATTCTCTTGAGTTTATTCTTAGGAATCACATCTTGTAATTCTACCTTTCTTGAGAAATTAATTGTTATTAATTATTACATTCCATCTTGTAGATTCCATCTCTAGGCTATTGTAGCTTAATCTTCTATCATATGTACCGGAGGAAGAATTAGATGAAATCCATGTTTGTTTAGGAGTAAACAAAAGTATCAAAGAGTCTGATATAGATGTTTCTCGCACAATTATTTCAGGTGTTGTGATTGTCGTCTCACTCCAACCAATCGACGATCTTCAAGTTCGAATCACCTTAAAGGTACGTTGCGTACTTAGAACTTTGTTGAGTTCTGTATTCATTTAATTATATTATTTTCTTGAGCTCTATATATAGTGCGTACACCACTTACATAGATCTTAGCATCATTAGTGATTTGATTGTTATTTGAAAACCATAACATCAAGGTATAGGAACTTTTGCTAACTAAGTAGTAATCATTACCTTAGTGAAAATTGTAAATTATGCAGACCTAAATTAGAACCTAGAGTCAAAACTAAAACACTTCCTTAAGATCTTCACTTCACCTTAAGATCTTTTGCTTAAGATTAGGAATAGGCACTAGGTTAGATTTCATTCATTGAATAAGTGATTTATTCAATGAATGGAACATTGGTTATATTAGTTTCTAGATTTTCATAATTTTATTTTGATTATTTTATTTTTCAACTTTAGATTAAGAATAGGAGATTTATTTTATTAAGCTTGATATCTACTTAATAGAATATGCCTTAATCATCAGTTCACATGTAGATTGAACCATAGATCTTAAGCTTACCTTTTGATTATATGATTGTACCCAAATTCATGGTGTTTAATTTATAATCCCTAGCTTAGTAGATCTTGATCTGATCTTAGCTTAGAACGTCTCAATTCATCAACTTATGATGTGATGATTATTTATTTAACTTATAGTCAATTTTGATTAACTTAAATTGGAACCTGATCAGTTCTGATTGTTTTTAACTCATAAGGCTGTGTTTCTAAGTTGTATAACTTGGAATAGTTAGAAGGGTTTAATTGATAACAAATAATGTCACCTTGTGTAGTTGAGTCTCTTGCTCACTTGAATTGATTGCACTGCACACCTTGAATATTGAGCCTCGTTCTTTGAGCATAATAGGAGAACTTAGGATATGAATGATACATCCTAAGCTAGTGTTTGAAAAGCATAGCATTCATCTAATTCTTTCAGTGATTTCAGTAGTAGAGTATGTCCTAGTATAGTCTGCCTCTTCAGTTTTAGTATTGTTATAGAATAGACTCGGACCTAGCTCGATGGATGTCTAGGATGGATACATGTCTTATACTATAAAGTTTAACTCGGACCTAGCTCTTCGGATGTCTAGGATGGACACATGTTGAACTTTCAGTTCAAAGGCCCTGTATGGCCTATTTCTGGTATGGCAGCACTATATTATATGCTTACTACTACTTTAGTTCAGTTGTTAGTATTGGTCTTATTTTGCCACATGCTTTAGTGGCCTTTCTTTTAGTGCTTGCTTTACTTTGCCACATATCTTAGTGGCTTTACTTTAGCTCTTTTTTGTGCTTAGTTGCTTTGCCACATGTCTTAGTGGCCTTTTGTTTATTTAAATCTGCATGTTTGTATATATATGCTCCATTGAATACTTATAAATAAATGCATGTTAGGATACTAAAATTATATATTTATTTTAGCACTTGTGTTCTTTATATACTCAGCATGTATCCATGTGATCATAAGCATGTTAGGACCAGATTTATTTTAGTAGTTGCAGTTACTTTTGCTTTTAGCCTCACCATGTTTAATTGTTGTTTTGTATGTTAAGTCATATTGTTGATTAGTTATAAATGCTTTATTTGTGTATCACGGATATATTTTTAGTTTAATGTCTGTGGTACTAATGACGACCACCTCTTAAACTTAGTTAATTAAGGGGCGACCGCCACACTATGGCTCTAAGCGCAACTATGAAATGATCATAGTTTAAAAGACTAAAAGATAAATCACTCATCCTCATAAGCGGCTAAAAGGAACTCAGCAATATCCGGCTCTCCTGGCTGAAGCTCCTACTCTAAGTAAGGCACCTTTGCTTCAGCACCTAGCTCCTCAAACCTATTTGAATCTGACATTATCGGTTTCATAATGCCAGGGCCCCAGCCAATAAAAGAAAAATCTTGTTATGCAATTATCTAAGTACATTTTAGGCTAAATATTTTACAGGTTTTATTAATGTCACCATTTTTTATACTTAAACACAACAAAAAGTAACTAAGTAGTAGAAGCAATAAGCATAATAAGGAATAGGGACAGTTATAAATATAACATTTATAACTAAACAACAAATGAGGCAAAAGCACACCTTAACAACTAAATAAGGAATGGGCATGTACATATATAGTACAGTAAGTAAAAATACTGAAAGTAAAATTTAATCCTAAATATGCTGATGATCATATGACATATGCAAATTAAATGATAGAAATCTAAATATAGTACGTATAGTAAGCAGTAAAGTCTAGCATCCTATAAATATGTACAACTGAGCAAGTAAGTAAGGAAAAATAGCTAACTAAAATATACATTAGAACACAGTACACAATAAGCTGAAAACTAAAACAGGTATGTAAAGACTACCATATCAGAAAGTTGGCCATCGGACCAGTGAAATCCCCAAAGCCTTTATGAGGGCTTGGGCAAACAAAAACCCCCATAGCCTTTTTGGGCTAGGGCAGACAGAATCCAGCAGCAAACTAAGGAGGCAGTAAATACAAATATAGAATCTTTTAATTATTATACTTTATTTCTGTGGACAAGTCCAAAAATAGCTGAGGAGTCAAGCACGTCTGCAAGACTATATAGGTTCCAAACTTAACACACACTCCTCAATGAGTAATGTTAAGCATCCTTATTACTCCTTACCCCTGTACATTATGATAAATGTGCACTCGAATCTACTAAATATACTGAACCCAAAGGCAACTGTTATCCTAATTACTCTAAGTTTTCATTTCATGCACAAAGTTCTCTTATATGATATGTCCAAGGGATTAAGCACAAAATACAAGGAATGCGTAGCAAAAAATAATTCAAGTAAGCAAGGGACTTCTTCTATACATGGTGACACTGTTGTTATCTAATTTAACCATTCTAACTATTCTAAATTACACAAATTTAAGATCTCTAATTCCTACTATCGAGTGTAACTTAGAAGTGTGGCCTTATAAGTTAAAAGGATTAGAACTGATCAGGTTCTAATCTAATTCAATCAAATACGACTATAAGTTCAATCAATGAATCATACGTCCTAGTTTAATGAGTTTAGATATTATATCTAAGATCTGATCAAGATCTACTAAACTACAGATTATGGATTAAACATCACGAGATTGAGCTTAATCACATAATATAAAGGGATAAGATATAAGATTTAGGTTTCAATTTAAAAGTGAACTAATGATTGAGGTAAACCATATTAAGTAAATCAATCTTAATAAGATGAATCTCCTATCCTAAATCTAATATTGAAAGACAAAATAATTCAGATAAGTTGTAATAGTTTAGAAACTAATAAAAATGAGGATTCATTCATTGGATAACCCACTTATCCCATAAATAAAATCTAACTTATGAGCTAGTCCTAGTCTCAAAAATAGTCCTAATGTGAGGTGAAAAGATTCTAAGAAAAGACTTAAATAAATTTTTGGGGAATTTTAATGAGTTGACCTAATAGTTGATTTTTCTTACTTAGATGACTCTAATATAGTTCTAATACTGATCTTAGTAATTTAGAATATAATTTAGAGGTAATGACGCTTAACATAAATTTTGGGTAAAATGACCATTTTGCCCCTAACTAAAGGTCCAAGAAGTTAACTTTTGATTTAAGGATCCAAATTAAAGTTTCCTAGTACCAAATGGTTCCTTACTGTCTAACTTGAAGATAGACAGTAATTATGCTTAATTTGAACGAGAAACAGGTCCTATTGGTCCAAACTAAGGTTTTTGACCTAAGGGGTATTTTAGTAATTTACACTTAATAAAATCTATATTTTTATATAATTTACTGTTGGTTGCTGTTCAAGGATTCTATAGAGTTCAAGAACACTAAATTCTGAGGTCTAATAAATTAGTTATAGTCATTTGAATTTCTAAGGGTAAATTGATAATTTTCTAAGTTAAGAGGGGCTAAAAAGCTAACTCTTCCATTTGGTGTCCAAATTCAACAAACTCAGTGGCTATAGCTTCCTTATAGTGCACTAAGTACTTTAATTGGAAGTAGTCCCAAATTGGACTTCAAATAGTCAAGTTATGACCTAACTAAGGTTAAGGGTATTTTGGTCATTTCTTCTAATTTTCTAGGGTTCAAAACCTAAATATTATTTTAGATTATTGTTATCTAGCAATTTGCACAATTCATTTTAGGTACAAGGTAGGTTGTGAGCACTTATTAAAAATGACAAGGTTTTCAAACTTAATTTCCATATAGAAATTTATGCAATGTTTAATTTTAACTAAATACACACTCCTCCCCAAAGCCTTTCTGGGCTTGGGCAAATAGAAACCCCCATAGCCTTTCTAGGCTAGGGCAGACATAATCCAATGGTAGAACTGAGGAGGTAATAAATACAAATGCAGAATCTTTTAGTTATTTTACTTTGTCTCTGTGGACACGTCCAGAAACATCTAAGGAGTCAAACACGTCTACAAGAGTTTATGGGTTCCAAGCTTAATACACACTCCTCAATGAGTAATATTAAGCATCCTTGTTACTCCTTACCCCTATCCATTAGGGTAAATGTGCATCCAAATCTACTAATATACTGAACCCAAATGTAACTGTTATCCTAATTATTCTAAGTTTTTATTTCATGCACAAAGTTCTCTTATATGATATGTTCAAGGGATTAAGCACAAAAGCAAAGGAAGCATAGCAACAAAATAAATTAAATAAGTAAGGGATGCGTAGCAACAAAATAAATCAAATAAGCAAGGGACTCTTCTATACATGGTGACACTGTTGTTATCTAATTTAACCATTCTAACTATTCTAAGTTACACAAATTCAGGATCTCCAATTCCTACTATCGAGTGTAACTTAAAAGTATGGCCTTATAAGTTAAAAGAATTAGAACTAATCAGGTTCTAATCTAATTCAATCAAACATGACTACAAATTCAATCAATGAATCATATGTCCTAGTTTAATGAGTTTAGACATTCTATCTAAGATCTAATCAAGATCTACTAAACTATAGATTATGGATTAAACACCACGAGATTGGGCTTAATCACATAATCCAAAAAGGTTAAGACATAAGATCTAGGTTTCAATCTAAATGCGATCTATTGATTAAGGTAGACCTTATTAAACAAATCAAACTTAATAGGATGAATCTCCTTATCCTAAATCTAGGGTTAAAAGACAAATAATCAAAATAAGTTGTACAAATTTCTAGAAACTATTAAAACTAAAGATTCATTCATTGAATAACCCACTTATCTAATGAATAAAATCTAATATATGAGCTATTTCTAGTCATAGGAGTAGTCCTAATATGAGGTGAAAGATCTTACAAAAAACTTAGAGAATTTTGGGGAATTTTACTAAGTTGACCTAATGGCTGATTTTTTTTCTTACTTAAATGATTCTAATATAGTTCTAATATTAGTTTGAGTGATTTAAAATATAGATTAGAGGTTAAGGGCACTTAACCTAAATTTTGGGCAAAATAACCATTTTGCCCCAACTTAAGGGCCTAAAAAGCTACTTTTTGATTTATAGCTCCAAATTAAAGTTTCTTGGTACCAAATGATTCTTTATTATCTAACATGAAGATAGATAGTAAGTATGCTTAATTGGACAAGAAACAGGTCCTATAGGTCCAAACTAAGGTTTTTGACCTATGGGGTATTTTAGTAAATTGCACTTAATGAAATCTAAATTCTTATATAATTTATTATTTATTGCTATTCAAGGATTCCATAGAGTCTAAGAACACTAAATTCTGAGGTCTAATGAATTAATTATAGCCATTTGAATTTCTAAGGGTAATTTGGTAATTTTCTAAGTTAAGAGGGGTCAAAAAGCTAACTCTTTCAATTGGTGCCCAATTTCAGTAAACTCAGTGGCTATAGCTTCCCTATATTACACTGAGTACTTTAACTAGGAGTAGACCTAAATTGGACTTCAATTGGTCAAGTTAAGACCTAATTATGATTATGGGTATTTTGGTCATTTTCAAAATTTCTAAGATTCAAAACCTAAATATTATTTTAAATTATTGTTGGCACTGAAATTCTAAGCTATCTAGCAATTTGCACAATACATTTTAGGTACAAAGTAAGTTTTGAGCACTTATTAAAAAAAATGATAAGGTTTTCAAACTTAATTTTTATATAAAAATTTATGCAATGTTCAATTTTAACTAAAATAGGTTCACATTTGATATAATTCAGTCCCACTATGGTCCTAGAGACTTTAAAATATCCAAACAGTGAAGTTTTGGCTATTTCAGCCAAAACTGAACAATTTTTACAAATTCTGGCAGTTTTGCAAGTTTAGACGCTGCAGCGCTTTTCGCGCTGGGGCGCGCGGCAACCCGCTGCGGCGCGCCATCGCCGCAGTAGTTCAATTTGCAAAAATACTGTGCTATTAATTCATTTTGATATTTCCTAAAGTTTTTCAAAAAATAATATTTTCGCTGCAGCCCGCTGTAGCGGCGGTCCATTTTGCGAATTTTACTATTTAATTAATTTAATAATGGCTTTTATTTAATTTTTCTGAAATGCCGCTGCAGCGGCCTATTTTGCAAAATCAGGCACTGCAGCGCCAGACGACGATTTCGCCAGGATGAACCCTGGAAGGCCTATTTTTGAGCTCAAATACTCTCAATTCAGAGCATTCCATGAGCTGTGTTATATATCGATGAAAAGGTCTTTTCGATACCTTTCCATCGACACCAAAATCGGTACAAACTGAGCATCCTAGTTATATGAAAAATGTGGATAAATGATAGGGATAGCAGAATAAATGAAAACAGAGCAATGTCCTTTCAGTAAATGTGATATTTTTAAGAGCCTTAATGGCTTCCATACATGTTTATAGACTTTTAGAGATACATTCAAGCATTGTGTGTTGGATAATTCTTGTCACTAGCTTCATTTTGACATATAATACGCATCCTGGAACGACCCATGCATGGAGAATTTCCAAACCCTATATGTCTCCCTCCTTCAGGGCAGGATTTACAATGCCGTGGTTCAGCCCGAACCGCGCACTGTGCGATTCAAAGCTTGTTGAACCGCGACTTGACCGGTCCACTCTAGGACGAACCACACCATTGGAATTAGAGGAATATTCCTAATGAGATTCTAAATTTAATTAAATTAAAATTATAATTTAGATTTAATACAAATTAAATTAATTAAATAACTATTAAAATATTTATCCAAACATATTAAAATTATACACCAAAATAATCACAAAATTGAGTAGAAACATAATATGATGTTAAATTTTAGATTTGGCTATTAATTCTATTAACAACTTTCTTTACCACCATTAAGGGTGATTAGTGCCTAATTAAGCCTAAAGTGCTCCAAATTGATCATACTACATATCATTGTAATTCTTATGCTATAGAGAATTCATATTCACTAATTTTATTTTATTTGGACATTAAATAAAGAATTTTATTTTCAGGACTTAAATATATTAATATTTTAATCTATATTTGGGATTTCACCCATTTAACCTCCTTAAACCCTAGGATAATTTAAATTTGTCTGGAATATGTCATGACTAAATTATAGAGAAAAATATTAGTAAGAAAATACTTAGATTAACTTTGTAAGTTCCTAACCCTAGCTTACTTAAGTTTGAACCTAAACCTCTAGGAGAGAGAAAGTGTTATGGAGAAAATAATTTGATTTAGGTATACAATCTGATTTATAATAGATATAAGCTAATAAGTAGGAGTTAGAATAACTAGTACCTTATATCCAAGTTTTATTAATATCTAGCCTAGAAGAACCTTGAAGGTTTAGATGAAGTTAAGATATAATTTTGTCCTCCTTTAGATCATTAGTAATAAGAAATCTAACATCAAGGAGTTATAATGAACAAATATTAGTGAGAGTGATTCATCAATTGGATCATACTTAGATTAACCTTTTTGTGAACCTTCTTAATTAGACCCCAAAATGGTAAGGGGTAAGAGCTCAATTAGCTTTAGTTAAATTGACCTTTTTTCTTAAATCCCTTAGTAAGCAATTATGTTAATTATATGAACTTGAACCATATAAATCTTTGAGGTAAGAAGTGAATTAAAACCATTATTAGTCTACTAAAGATAGATCCTACATCCTAATATTGAAATAGTAGTATAACAACCTAAGCTCTTAAGCACCAAGGTATTGTCCACTTTGGCTTGAAAGGCCTCACAGTCTTACCCTTAGAATATAACTTCCCTGCAGGTTACCCATCTTGGGAGTGCTCCCATATGAGCACACTTAACTTTGGAGTTCTTATCAGGAACTCCATCGTTATCTGAAAAGGCGACTCGATATTTAAGAGTTTTACTTATTACTACTTAAGTGGATCTTTATAGTCTCCACAACTTAAGTAACCTATGTCCTCATCAATATTCACACACAGATTCAAGAACTATCCATTGGGTAGATAGGATTAGAGGTGACCACTATAGGCTCAAGAGGTACCCATTACCACATAGCACCTTAACCATCAAGGGTTCAAGAGGTTGCTTATATGAAGTGATACTTTGCCCTGTATGTCACTTAGCTTCTATCTGACACCCTATAACCTGCTCTGATACTATTTGTATTAACTCAAACTCTTAAGCACTAAGGTATTATCTGCTTTGGCTTGAAAGGCCTCACAGTTTGGCCCTCAGAAGAAAACTTCCCAGCATATCACACATCCTGGGAGTGCTATCACATGAGCACACTTAACTTTGGAATTATTATCAGGAACTCCATCGTTATCTAAAAAGGCTCCTTAATATTTAAGAATTTTACTTATTGCTACTTAAGTGGGCCTTTACAATCTCCCTAACTCAAGTAACTAACGTCCTCATCAGTATCCACACAGATCCAAAAACTATCCATTTGGCAGATAGAACTAGAGGTGACCCCTACAGGCTCAAGAGGTACCCATAACCATATAGCACTTTAATTATCATGGGTTCAAGAGGCTACTCACATGTAGTGGTAGTTTACCTTGTATGATACTTAGCTCCTATCTAACATCCTATGGACTGCTTTGATACCATTTGTAACAGCCCAAATTGTTAAGCACAAAGAAATTATCCACTTTTACTTGAAATACCTCACGGTTTTTCCCTTGAAAGATAACTTCCCAGCAGGTCACCCATCCTAGGAGTGCTCCCACATGAGCACACTTAACTTTGGAGTTATTATCAGGAACTCCACCATTATCTAAAAATGTGTCTCGATATTTAAGAGTTTCACTTATTACTACTTAAGTGGGTCTTTACAAGCAGTTAGTTGAAGACTTAGATGATTGTTGCCTCTAATTGTAAGATAGATTTTATAAATATAATTTCTTAATATTTCATTTTATTATTAAAATAATAATATTATTAAATCATTATTTTCAAATCGTATATATATATATATATATATATGTGTGTGTATATATATATATATATATATATATGTGTATATTATTCAATTGACTTAGACATTAGTTAATATTTGTGCTAATTGGGAGTTTGATTAACCCCAATCATTAAGATTGAATATTAAAAGTAAATAATATCGGATATCACATAATTTATAATTAATTTTATTAATCTTTGACTGTTGCATTGTATTGAGACAAAATCCTTGAATATGTTATGTATGGAGAGCTTTTAATGTCCAGGAGCAGCAAAAGCGCCGCAATGCACCTTGACACGCCTAGGAGGTTCTCTTTCAAAACTAAGGCATTGTCGCATGCCTTAGCGATCAGCATTCGAGAAGCAGACGCTGCAGCGCACCACAGCACACCCCAGCGAAAACTGGCACCATAGCGGGCCCCAGCGAATCTATTTTAAGGCTCATGTACCAAACCCGAGACACAGGCGCTACCGCGCACCATAGCGCGTTGTAGCACGCCGCAGCGCACCGCAGCAAATGATTATTCAAAAGTCAAGCTCTACGGCGCACCGTAGTGCCTAACGGACTTCTACTTCGTTTCAAGTTTTGTTTTAAGCAAATATGAGGGCATTTTGGACATTTTAGGGTCCAAAATTGAGCTGACTATTTAAGCACAAGTGTTGGAAGAAAACCTAAATGTTTTCACATACAAGCAAAAGGCTGCTGTGATGAAAAGAACCCTAAGTTAAATCCTAGGGAGCTATAGTCCAAGCCAAGGCTTGCAAGTTGGAGGAGTGACTCCAAGTGATAGTTGCTTCTTCCTCTCTCCATTCGAGAGTAAGAGCTGAAGCATATATGCAGAGGTGAACAGCTCTTGTAACTCTATGTAACAACTCAAGTTGTTACCTTAGTCAATTATGACTAATCTTAGTTTTAAATTCAATCCTAAGTGTTAATTGAATCATTAGGAGTTAACCTCTAAGACCTTGTTCAAATCAGGAGTCAAATGGATCGAATCCTGATTTCTAGAAAATCCATAAATCCTAAAATTAACCTATCTAAAGTGACTTCGGATTAAAAAATGGACTTCGTCATTGTGCTCATTGCCCCCAAATTAGCTAGGGGTGATATTTTCATGTCCATCGGAAGTCGTCAAAATTTCGATAAAAAATTTTGATAATATTTAAATGCCCAGAAAAATGGAAAAATAAAATACTCGTCGGATAGAAAATCTGACCTCGCCATTGCGTTCCTCACCCCTCGATTAGCTAGGAGTGAATATTCGAAAATTTTGGACGCTAAATAATTAAATAGATTTGAATATAAGAATTATAATCTAATTAATTAAATTATTATTTAATTATTCAAATTAACGGCACCGTCAGATCCTAATCCACGCCATCCACTATGCGCAACGGTGTCACTCCGTCCCATCTGATCGGGCGAACCGATCCGAACCGTCTGATCGAGTCGGATCAGATGGTCCTGGATCATCGTCCTTGACCCTTTCGCCCGACCTTCCACGCGGCAATCGGCCGCTACCGCTGCCCCACCGCGGCCTTCCGGGCCTCGCAAGGTCCGCCCGAGGCTCATTAAGGATCCACCTCGGCCTCATGACGCTACCTTGCGCGCGACCGAAGCCTCTGGACCTATCCCGAACCCTATCGCTCGCAGACCGTCGATCCAGGTACCTTCAAACTCCTATCTTCTTAGTGTGAATTGCTTCTTGTTTGACTCCAATGGTTATTCCACATTGTTGATTATCGATCGAGCGAGTCCGATCATCGGAAGGCTCGATCGATTGCGCCAATTTCATGAGCGATCTATAGTGGTTACCGTTAGTCTCTCCATTCGCCGAACCCAAGGGGCTAGGGTTCGGCCTAGCGCTCGACTCCGTCCACCCCACCTGATGATCTGGCCGCCGGTGTGTAGCCCTCACCTCGGCCGAGCCAACCACGTGCGGGTCGGCCACCGCCATCGCCGAGGAGGCTGCCTAAGGTCATGCCCTAGGTGCGTCGACTCGGGGATGAAGAAACCCTTCTGGTCGGGCCGGGTCCCCCCGAGCCCATCCTAATCGCGTCCGAAGCGTGGGGCCCACTCCGTGACGCCTTTGCGCTGACGGGTGCAGAACGTGGGGCCCGCCCGTGATTCTGCGTCCACTAGTCCTCTGCCGCGTGTGCTGGCGGGCCCGGGCTGTCAAGTCGACCGGGATCTGTGGGTCCCACCGCAGTGACCCGCGGCCAACCGGATGCCACCACCTGTCTTCGTGGGTCCCGCCGCCTTAAAGTTTCTGCAGAAATTTTAAATAAAATATATATATATATATGTTATGTTAAGGTAATGTTTATAGCTATATTATAACAGATAATTAGATATATATATACATATATAATATATATTGAAAACAGATTGATTAATTAGGCTAATTAAGTCTAATTAGGTTTTCGACTGAAATTTAGGTTAAGAAAAAATAATAAATTAGTATTAAGTTTATATTAATTCTAATTAAAATTAATTAAATTGATATTAATTGATTAGTTAAGTAGATTAATTAAATAATCCTATTAAAAACAGAAAACTTTAGAAATTATAATCTATAAAGATAATTAATTAATGATTAATCAATAGTAACTATCTTTAATTAATTAAAATTCAGATTAATTAAATAACAGTAAAATTAAATAAATAATTAATAGTAATCTTAATCTTTGATATTTAAATATATCAATATACTTGATTAAATTACACAACAAATTTATTAATAATTAATTAATTAATTGCAGATTATGAATAATTAATTTATTAATTAATGATACAATAATTTCATTTTAAAACACATATATAAATAGTACATTAATATAAATTCAATAAATAAATAGTAATTTCATTTACTTAAATTAATTAATTCAAAATTTTTAAAAGTTTAATAACTTTTATACAATCCAAACATAGTTAATATAGGTCTCATTTTATTCAGAAAAATAAATGGAATCAAATGGCATAATGCAAAAATTAGTTTCGGAGTACGTATAACGTAGTGATATTTTATGACCTATTTAAACTCTCATAACTTTTAACCTGGTCATCCAAATATAGTCAATATGGGTCTTAAAATACTCAAAAGAACTGCCCCATCACTATAATAGTATTAGTTTTTTTATTTGGATATCAGGATAAAAAGTCAACCCTGAATCTCACGATTAACTTTAGGGAAAATTGACCAAAATGCCCTTAAAATTCAATTGACCATAACTTGGTCAATTCAACTCCAAATTCAGAAATTCAAAGTGCTAACTAGCTTAAAATTTCAATATCATCAATAAATTGAAATAAAATTTAGGATCTAAGCCTTAGAAAATTAGAGAATGACCAAAATACCCCTAATATTAGTTAGGTCATAACTTGACCATTTGAGGTCTAAATTGGGTTTACTTCCTATCAACATACTTAGTATATTATAGGAAAGCTAAAGAAACTAAGTTTGCTAAAATTGGACTTCAAACAAAAAATTTCAATTTTTGTCACCCGTTGACCGACCCAAAATTACCAAATTGCCCTTATAAATTAAAACGTCCATAACTTAGTCATCCGACCTCATAATGCAGTGTTCTTAGACTCTATGAAATCCTTGAATAGTAACCAATAGTAAACTGCATAAAAATTTAGGTGTTAGTAGAGTGAAAATTACTGAAATGCCCTTAGGTCAAAAATCTTAATTTGGACCTATATGATCAGTTTCTTATCCAAATTATGCATACTAACTATCTATTTTCAAGTTAGACAATAAGAAACCATTGAACAATAAGAAACTTTAATTTGGACACTTAAATCAAAAGTTAACTTTTAGACCCTTAAGTAAGGGCAAAATAGTTATTTAACCCAAAATTTAGGTTAAATATTCTTAACCCTTTAATTAGCCTTTTTAATCACTAAAACTAATATTAGAACTATATTAAAGTCAATTAAGTGAGTAAAATCAAATATTAGGTCAATCTGTCAAATTTCCTAAAAATCTTTCTAGGTCATTTACTTAGGATATTACACATTACATTATGACCATTCTTGAGACTAGCACTTGATCATAGGTTAGAGTTCATTCATTAGGTAAATGGGTTATCCAATAAGTGAAACTTTGGTTTTATTAATTTCTAGAAAAAATTTTTCTTTTACAACTTATTCTGATTATTTTGCCTTTTAACCCTAGATTTAGGCTAGGAGATTCATCTTATTAAATATGATTTGCTCAATAGGATTTGCCTTAACTAGTAGATCACTTTTAGAATAAAACCTAGGTCTCAAGTCTTATCCTTTGGATTATGTGATTAAGCTCAATCTCGTGGTGTTTAATCCATAATCTATAGCTTAGAAGATCTTGATCAGATCTTAGATAGAACGTCTAAATTCACAAAAATTAAGACGTATAATTTATTGATTTAACTCATAGTTGTAATTTGATTAAATTAGATTAGAACCTGATCAGTTCTAATCCTTTTAACTTATAAGAACGCGCTTCTAAGTTACACTCGATAATAGAAATTGGAGATCCTGAACTTGTGTAACTTGGAATAGTTAGAATGGTTAAATTAGAAAACAAATGATATCACCATGTTTAGTAGAGTCCCTTGTTTACTATTTGATTTTTGTGCTATGCATTTCTTATATATTTGTGCCATATTTTCTTGAGCATATCATATAAGACTTTGATGCATGAATAAAAATTTTAGGAAAATATGGAGACTCCTTAGATTTCTTATGAAAATATTAATATAAATGATTAAAGATAATAATTACATGTGTTAGAGCTGCTCTTAGTTATGTCTTCTACCTAGTCTCCTTGTTGATGCTAGGAGAAGATTATGTTTATTTATTTTCTGCTTAGTGTCCTTGATGATGCTAAGAGAAGATTTGTTATATATTTTCTGTCTATGCCTCCTTATATGATGCTAGGAGAAAACACTATATCCTGCCTAGTCTCCTTGATGACGCTAGGAGTATATAGTCCTTATATCCTGCCTAGTCTCCTTGATGACGCTAGGAGTATATAGTTTTGCGCCTTAACCTCCTTGTTGATGCTAAGATCCTTTTGATATTTAGTGGGCTATATTATCTCTTTTCTGTATGGCAGTTAGTACACGAATATTCATATATATAGTTTTGATATTTTGTATACATTTCAGTATTTTTATTCAGTTAGCTATTTACTTGTTTAGCTTATCTATATTTTATGATGTTAAATTTATTACTGATATATATATATATATATATATATATATATATATATGTATCACTGTTGAGTTTACTTATTTAACTTGCATAATTCTTATAATTACCAATATGTTTATGATGTAGTATTTATTTCTTTAGCACTTATTCAATTACTTATACTTATATGCCCTGCCTTGTTTAGCTTACATTTGTGGCATATCTTAGCCTCCTTTTTGCTTAAATTATAAATGTTGTTTATAGCTTTTTCCTCTACCTTATTATGTCAGTTGCTCTCCCATTTCATATAATTGTTGCTTAGAAATCATTAAATGGTAATATTACAAAAATACATAAAATATATCAGCTTAAAATGTACTTAGACAATTGTCTAACATAAGATTTTCTCTTTTTTTAGTTGGGGCCCTATATTGTTAAACGGACAATGATAAATCCATATCAGGTAGAAGATCAGGTGCCAGAGGAGGTGCCTTATCTAGAGGAGGAGCCTTTAGAAGGAGCTGCTTAGTTTTCTTATAAGTGAGGATGAGAGTATTTATTTGCTTTAATTACTTAAACTTTAATATGATGTAATAATACAGGTACTCATGACTTGTGTTTTGGGTTACTATGCTATTTGTTCTGAGTTATATTTCATGCTATTCATATTGTGATGCTTAGATGTCTTTTATTTAAATCACTTTTGCACTCTGTATGAATCTCTTATAAAGTGATTGAATATTTGATTCTGTGCTTACTCCCTCCCTTATTAGGTGGATTATGGATTTCATCCTAATCCAATAATAAGTGAAGGATTAGTCAAAGTGACACTCCACCCCTTAGCTTAATCTCGTGGATTAAGGGGTGGGGCGACATACTCTGTAACCTTCAAGTTATTCTAGTGGATTTCTTTGTAGTATGGTTCCGTGGTTTTTCCCATTCTTGACTTTTTCACGTATATCTTGGTATTTGGATATTTTGTGCACGTTGTGTGCTTTTCTCTTTTATGTGCTTGTAATTTCTGAGTTTGCTTGGTAACCGTCAACGCAACCCTGATCCTCGAATTCATTTTGAAGTGTTCACTTTCTTGTGAAAACACTTCTGCAAGTGAAGAGAGTGTGTAGGAATCTTCAAGAGGCAGATTTGATTTTGTGCGCATCATCATCATTTCTATATCAACAGAACATTCATTCATACTTTGTGCATAGATATAACATTAAAAAATTGTACATAGAGGTTTCATGTGGTGGATTAGTCTGTACATACATATTTGATGCAAGACTTCTATGGAGATACTAGGAGACCACACATATCATAAAGGAAGGGTGTGTGTTTTGGGAGACCCCGCTACATATAGTTAAGCAGACATTCCCAACTCCTCTGTTTTTCTGTAATGTGCCCGCAGAACAAACCTTTAAATAAAAAAAATAATTCAATGATGCATATAACATAATCCCATCGATTGTGTGTGACTTTATACTGTCTATGCTCACATGCAATTACACGTGGTTCAAAGTAATAAAAGAAGGTGAGTTCCCAAGATTTGTCATCCTCAGAGAATGGTATATGCTTGTTACTAAGCACTTCCTCCTTTAAATAATATTTAAATGATCAAATATTTGGTTTTTTAAGTTCTAATGTTTACTCTAAATTATTTTAAGTTGTTTGGTGATTGATTGGATCAAAGTGGGAAGAGTTAAATTCCAACATGTGATTTATCATAGATCAGTGCATAAGACTCATCAGTTAATGTTTTCATTATTTTCCTCTTTACATTTATTAAGGAGTTATATGTCAAAATTAACTTATTCGCAAGCTAGCCCTATTTAGCACTATCATGAACACTCAAGAGTTCCAATTAAGCACACAAACAACCTTGTGATCATTCTTATTGATTAAAGTTTTATTTTTACATCTAAATGATAAATTTTACATTCTTATATTGTGATCACAAAGTTTTAACTGATTCATGACTCATATGCATCTATTTCTAACTTAGCTAAGGAAACGAGCAATGAAGCTCTATGAGTTTATGTCACATCACTCATGGCACACATGAGTCGAGTTTTCTTGCATAAGTCACAAATGAGCAGTAGGGCTCAGTGAATGGATCTCGGCTCACAAGCATCTAATTCTAGACTTAATAAAAAAACAAGAAATAACATAAATGAACTTATGTTACATCATCTACTGCTTTACATGTTGATTTCTTTGTGTCTAAAATTGAGACACTAAGCTCAGAGATTATTTTAAATTATTCCTTGTGGCTCGAATGCATCTAACCTCTCATTTCAAGCATGTGCATGTGCAGTCAATCTCAGCAAACTTATATCACTTTGTTTGCGGCTTAATGATCGTGATGCTCTTGATTTAAATGAGAAGTGGTCATTTGTCTCAGCAAAGGTTTTAGAAAATAAAGTTTAATCCTCTTAATGATTCCATATTAAGACAATACATTCATATTTCCTTCACAACATAAGATAAAACATATAGCTTAATAACTCATAATTTTTCATTATAACGAAGGTCTCTTACATGCACATTTTCTATTACATTTCACAATTTTCAACCTAACCCTCTCCAAAAGGAGGTTTAGGTTAATATTACAAAATAGAAAAATAAGAAGATACAGATGTTCCATAATATACTCATGATGCTCTTACAATTTTAAAGAATAAAGAACAATGAGAACATAAATACAATACAAGAAGTGCTTTCCCCAATATTCACTTTATCTTCTCTGCATCTGCTCTTGATTCTCTTTCCTTGGATCTGTGCCTCTTCTCCTTCTTTCAGATGTCACCTCTCTACTTCGGAACTCCTTGGAATGTTATGTGGTGGCTAGGGTTCCTTTCCTTTTGAGGGGATTCAAAAGATCCTAATTGTTCTCTAAGATTCTCTTAAATAGTCATAATCTTTTTAGCCCACATGATTAAATTCTGGCTTTAAATGTCTCCTCCTAATCATTCTTAAAGCTTGGAATCTTTGAATGCATATGCTCTGAATATTCCTTTATTCCTCCTTGAAAGTTGAAAGATTCCCTCATTTTTTTCTCATTTAATATTGAGAGTTGTAAGGGTTAATTAAATTAAACCCCTTGAACTCCCAACTATTCAGCTTTTCTGTGTAGTTTTGACGGCGGGCATCACGACATGCTGTAGCACTTAGCTTGTGGTGGTTGCACGTTGTGGCACGCTGTGGTGCGCCTCCTCAAGTAAATGCCTTGAATAATTATTCTCTTGATCCCCACTGCAGTGCGCTATAGTGTTGCGCTTTCGGTGGTTTGGTGGTGCAGCGCGCTCTGACGTCTGCTATCTTAATTAATTTACTAGTCGTCCACAGCAATGCGCTATGGAGTTGTGCCCTTAATGCTTTGCATTTGTCTGAAGCTGCAGCGTGCTATCGTGTTACTATCACGAGGCGTTTGTTTTATGACTTTTTCACAGCTCAAGATCAATTTTCCTTATAATTAACTATATTTTCCTTTTTCTCTGCAAAATTGATATTGAGTTGAAAAATTATAAAACAAACCAAAATTGATTGAAATAACAAACAATTATGTTAAAAATAAATAAATTGGGAAAATATATATAATTGAGGCTCATGAGACCTTTACACTTAAATTCTTGTTTATTTTTGAGTAACTGATTAATAGATTCTATGATGAATTCAAATAAATGAGTGAGTATTTCATTTTTTTCTGCAAATCTAATTTAATTTTCAAGAGAAATTTAGTGGAATCAAATGTTGAATCAATGTGATTAATGCTAGATAAAAATGTGACCAAGTGTTTTCCTATTTTTCAATGGGAGAGACATTGGCTGTTAATTTTGTGATTACTATTAAACATAATTTGGGAGAACTTTTGCTATTATTAAGTGAGTTTGCTTAGTGATTATTGCATAAAATTTTTAATGTTATATGTGCTTCTTCTTATGAAATAATAACACATTTTTTATAGGGAAAGATATTTTTCTTCATCCCTTTTTATTTCATATATTCTTAAATATGATAGACATTTTTCTTCATCTCATTATATTCACTTAAGTTTTTTTTTTTCATGTCAAATTCAACAAATGCTATATTCATGAAGTCCTACAGATGCTAACGCATTCCATATTAATCACCATTTTTTTCTCTCTTCACACTCATTATTCCCCCACACTTAATTCATTACATCTTTTAATTAAACTTGAATGTATTAAGGTCAATTTGTTAGGTTAATTTTATCAAACCTTAATTTCTTATTTTAATTTATGACTAGTCATTTTTATAAGCTCCAAATAATTGATCAACAAAATCACAATTAGTTTTGTATAAAATTAAAAAAACTTGAATTTATCATCATTAGAATTTCCCAATTATTCTTAAATCATAATTTATGGACTTACAAGCTAACTATAATAATGATAAACAAAAAACAAAAAACAAAAAAAAAATGAAATAAGAAACAAAATAAAAATACCACCTAGTTATTCACTTTCTTCATCATCTTCTTCTTCTTCATATACAGGCCAAGGAATTGTTGGAGGTGGTATCAACGGTGGTGGGGCATGAAAAAATGGTTTCACCTGGACCCTCATGTATGCGCTAGTTTGTAAAAATGTTCCCAAACGTGTTGTTGAACTTGTGGGTGTACCGCAATGATTGTACAACGTGGTCTCGCAATAATTCAGACTCGAATCAATGCATTTTCCTACCTATTTATTGTGTTATTCTTCTTCCTCATATACAGGCCAAGGAATAGTTGGAGATGGTATTAGCCGGTGGCAGGGCACTAAAAGATGTTTCACCTAGACCATCATGTACGTGTCAATTTGCAAAAATGTTCCCAAGCGTGTTGTTGAACTCTTAGGTGTACCTACAATGATTGTACAAAATGGCCTTGCAATAATTTAGCCTCTGATCAATGCATTTTCCTACCTGCTTAATGTGTTCTTCCAACCTCTCCATGCGTTTAATCAGATTTTAGATGCCTACCTGCTGCATTTCCACAGTTGGCAGTTTCTACTCGTATCTTTCTCTTTTCTTTTCTCAAATTTTTCTTCGGTGATATCACAATTTATAATATTTATGTTAGACATAAAAATATATAGTACCATTTTAGAATATCACAATTTATAATTAAATAAAATAGTATGCAACGAAAGGAAACATAAGAAAAAATAATTTGCAATGAAATATAAAAGATGTGAAATAAATATGCATCACCAAAAGTCATCTCTATAAATAAATCACTAATATATATATATATATATATATATATATATATATATATATATATATATATATATATATATATATATATATATATATATATATGTATGTATATATTCAATATATGTGCCGTTGTATCAAAATCAAATAGTATGATATAATCTATATAGTGATTTCAATTATCATTCATAGGCACAAAAAGAATTATTAACCAAATTTGACTAGTGTCATCTAAATGACACAATCTAAAGTAGTGGAAATACACATAATAATAAATATGGGACACACTCCGTAGAGTGTAATCACACAACAAAAGTATTACCAAATTTGATTAATGTTCACAAAATGACATTTTCTCAAATAGTCGAAATGTCATTAATGACAAATATGAGCACACACATATGAGCACACACTCTGTGAAGTGTAGTCATATAAAAGAAGTATTAAGTAAATCTGACTAGTGTCAATTAAATGATACTTTCGCAAATAGTGAAAATATTGCTAATGAACATAACTATCTTAAAACATTTATCAAATTTTGATCAATGACATCGTCATAACCATACCAAAGTGTTCAAATAATATTAATATGAGATTCAGTTCAAAGTGAAGTAAAAGGTGCAATAATAAAATGTTTAAAAGTAACAAGTAATATCCATGCACTTTTCTTTATTACAATTCTTTTATGCTTTACTTAAAAGTGCTTCAATCATCATTTTCCAATGCAACTTTCTTAACAAAATGAATGTTTTTATTCAATAATAAAAATACCAAATGATATTTATTATTTCTACATATTTTGAAAAGTATTTGATGTATCTTTCTATAAAAGTTAAAGTTGTCTTATAATGTTAGATTCCCATAGCTTTAAAACAGTTATTTCTAAACATCCTGGAAGACATTCAAATTGTGATTGTACTCTCCTGGTAATTTCCTTTAACTAAAGCCATACCTCTTTCTCTATTTTGAATGATTTATCTTAGTGTCAAAAAGTAAATGATGAATGCATAAGATCACATATCTACTTAAATCCCCCTTTTAATAAGGCACAAGTCCATTCTTGGGAAGACCCCAAAACTTTTTGTCCCTCATTTTCAAAATAGTATAATTTAACATATACTTAGTACCCAAAGTAGAAGTTGGTGAACTAATAGCTAACAAATTTCATCATACTTAATCATAAATTCAAAGCACACCAAATGATCTACCGTAAAAATGGCGACAAAAGAAAGAAACTCCCAATTGGAAGAGCCTAACAAATTAGAGAAATAAAAATAGATGAAAATGAGATTCATCATCAGATCTGTAGAAGACTCATAAAATATTATCATAATAAACATCCCTTAAGCTGATTATATCATCAATCTTAAATTTATTTCTTATAGAATTTCATAACTAATAAGAAAAATAAAGTTAAGACCATTATACCAGATTAAATTTGATCAACAAACTAGAAGTGCTAGTTACCCTAAATATCATAAGCTTTTCTGAAAATATACTCTAGACATCCATAAAAAAATGGAATCAAATCCTCATTGTGTGGGAAAAAGGTAATATATTGAATAAGCATAATAGCCGCAAATTGTAAGCTTTTCCAAAACAAAGAAGCATGTCGAGTGTTTGAGATGGCAGCGGAAAGAAAGAGTATAAAATTGTTTGATTTCCACCATTCTATTAATATATAATTATTGTACAAAATATATCAATAGAGGGAAGGCTTACAACTCATTAGAAGAACTTATGAGCAATAGGGTTAATGCCACCTTTTTCACTTGAGGTCACTATTGTGTTTCAATCTAAAATATATATTTTTTCAATTGTGTGCCATTGTTAAGAAACCAAGAGCATATCATATTAATCACATTAATGGTAGCTTTGCGAAAGGTACAAAATTAGTGGAGAATGGACCAGGGTTTGTCTCTAACGGGTATTTGCAATTCTAGAGATGCTATCTTCTCACTTTTAGAACACTTCTTTGTAAGGGGAAACCCTATGATGTAGAACAGACAACTCACATGAGGAGGTTCATAATTTGGGCATTTATACGGAGGAGCATAAAGGAAAATTAAAAAGGGTGTTGGATCAGATTGTGTTGTGTTTTGGATCATGTTATTTTGACCATGTTAGTAGTGTCATATGCTTTTATATTTTATTATTTTTGTGGTATATGTCGATTATTTCTCGTTATTAATGTCTTTTTTATTTCTATTATAATTAATTTCTTTAGTAGATATGAATGGGCACCTTGAAATATGATGGGATGCTTACTTCTACATATATGAGATGTATGTCTTTTCAAATGATAGTGATGGGTATTTTGCATTGAGGTAAAATGATAGTAAAATAAAAAATTTTTGGATAAATTGAGATTGCCCACATTTGATATAAGTAAAACCGGTGAAAAACTTTTACATTACAATTTAATTTTGTGCTAATATATATAGAAACAGGGAAATCCAGTTACCCCCCGAATCGGGCGTAACTGACGATTACACGTAAGAGCGAAGCAGTTTAGCAAGGAGAGGCATTTCGAACAAAGTTCGAACAAATCGAGCGGCTTCTCCAGTGTCCAGTAAATGTACCTGGATTCAACGTCTTCTCCGACGAAGTTCGAACAAACCGAGCGGTTCGGTCGATATAGCGGTTCGTTCGTCCGAGCAGTTCGGTCGATCTAGCGGTTCGTTCGTCCGAGCGGTTCGGTTGTCTGAGCGATTTGTTCGATCGAATCGTTCTCATTCTTTTCTTACCACATAAACTTTAAAAAAAATTTATGGGATAATTTGCACCACAATTTACTCACAAATTAGTTCATGCCAAACAAAAAATATTTAATTTCTTGTAAAATTATCAAATAACAGTAAATCAATCTGATTCATTGTAAACATATTTCATTGTAAACAAATAACTTTACACTCAATTTCTCAAATTACTGCCCTTGAAGTACTTGAATGAAAAATCATTTTCTTCCTCCTTTGTGAGAATGGTGGGAGAGCATGATTGAAGTGGTGTTCATAATCACTTCAATAGTATGCGCGTGCATAGCGATAAGGTCACCGGGGTGTGTATAATCCTGATAATCTATCTTATATTAATGCGGATAGCCATAACTCTCATTCGGCGTGCATAATCGAAGGTCTTGAAAGTATGTCAAATATCTCGAGCTGTGAATAATCTTGAGATATTATTATTTTTGTCTTCGTTCGTTTTTTCTACCATCCTATAAAAAAATCCCACAAGAATAATAAAAAAGTTATTTTGAAAGATTCTTATCATCACAGTTAACTTCAGCCAATTTTCATGTCAATTTAACATCATTTGGGCAACCAAAAACTTTTCTTAAACCCTCCATATCAGATCTACAATCCTACTATATCATCACTTGTCATCAGCATCCTTAGATCGGGTGATAGAGTTGAGTAAGTTTAAATATTTGAACATTATAGGAGTAATATTTAAAAATTAAATTTTTATAAGAGTACATAATAGATATTTTTGTGGTAAAAATCTCAAACTTTTATAGGACCTGATTTAATATGCATGTATTAGTGTGTGATCGTACATAAAAGTAGTAGGCAGCCCTAAGTAAAATCTCTGAATTGAGGAAATATGATGACTTCTGGGATGAGCCGGGCCCAAGAATCTGAGCTTGCCGGCCGTATCCACCGCTGCAGGCTACGCTGGTGTGTGGTAGAGCTGTTCTAGGGCTTAATTAAGGGTTTTACCAAGTTACCTCTCCGATCGAGAATAGAGCCATGAACGGGACCATGAAGATCGATCTCGACAAACTTCCAATCAAACGCCTTGAAGCGATAGATGAGGCCGGCAACGAGCAATTCCCACCGTGTGAATCAAGCCTTCTCCTATTGCGATTCCCTTCCGCTCTTAAAAGCCCTTTTTTTGCTTATATATTTTCATTTCCTGGCTTTTTCCACGCAGAGACATCGGCTATGAGGAAAAGAGGCTTAACATGGTTCGTCGTATCGATTTCTCTTCGGTGGTGGAGAAAGACGCGAAAAAACAGAAATCCTCCAAGGAGGCGGCGGGGCCGCATGCATGGCCGTGGCAGAGCTTGGTGGAAAATCTGCAGTTTGCTCAACAAGAACTGTCCATTATTCTTGATTTGATCAACACCGTTAGTTTTCTGTTCTCCTATTCACTGAATCTGATCCTATAGCTATGCGTTTTCTAGTGGTTGAATTGCATATGATGATCGTTGTCTGCTTTTAAGGGCTTTGTCGGGGGTTAGGGTAGTCCCTTTTATATATTCTTTTGATTGATATATGATGTTGAATCTGCTTACTTTTACGTTTAATTCTTGTTTTTTCTATTTCCTTCTGAGGGATATTACTTTTTCACACTCTAAAATATTGTTTTTTAGGCGAAATTTTGGTGTCATATGTGAAGTAACGGGTAGAAAAATAGTGACTTTTGATTATGTTGCAATACAGTAACTATATTGGACCCGTACTATTCGTTAGATGCAATTATTCATAATTACTTTGAAGTAGCACAAATCATGTTTGGATGAGTAAGAAATAGATGAACTAAGCAGTATATAGTGTGCAAATAGATGAACTGAGCAGTATTTAGTGTGAAATAGATGAACTGAGCAGTATTTAGTGCAAGTTAGTATGAGGTCAATGTTAGTGTGAGTTAATCTCATAATGGGATGGCACCTTAGTTTCTCTTTTCCAAATGCATATTTAGGGATTACGCTCAATGCTGTCTCTGGGATTTTCTTAAATTTAGGGATTTATGATATAAATTTGGCATGGTTCTCATTGTGTCAGCTTCAGTTTCAATAGATTTAACAATTTTAATGGTTTTGTTTTCAGTTTTTTTCTTTTTCATTCACATTGTTATTAGAATTTTCAAACATAATGCTCAAGCTATGATACAAATGGATTTTGTTTGTGCCTAAAAAACAGGCAGCATTTGCATGAAACATCCCTGCCACCGGGTTTAGAAAATGGCCGGGCTGATTCGGCTTACTGTGTGCATTCTTTTCTTATATTTTTATAAGAGGTTGTTTTTGCCACTTGAACTCATGGTGACATGATGACAGCTTTTTTTATCATTGCACCAAGGTTTTCCTTGTGTTGTTCCTCCTATCTAGGATTATAGTTAAACTTTGATGACTTCTCTAAGTTGTTTTTATTTAAAATCTGTGAGTTTTTAAATTTTCATTTAAAACTCCCTGTACTGGCTGAAACCAAATATTTTAACTGAATCTTGATTAATTTCTATATTGATCTGAAATTTAAACCCATGTTTTGTTTTTCTATATTGGTGCACCACCCATGGCATTATAATTGCATAGAAAATGTCTTTATCTCTTATTTTTATACCTCTTGACGTTTTGTACTAATATCTAGGTACTATAAATATCCTGCACCATGGTTTTTATTCTTATATAAGATTAAAGTTTTTTTCCTTAAAATTTTAAATCCTCACACTTAAATTAAAATCCTTGGCATTTACTTTCTAATGATTTGGTTGCATTCTATTCTGAATGCTATTGAATTGTTTGTCACAAATGTTATAGATTCAGATGTTGCCTACAACATATTGCTGTTCCACATAATTGTATTAAATGGTTTTTGGCAGCGCTCATTTCTTTTTGTTTTAAGGTATTTTTTTAGGTTGAAGCAAATGATGCTGTTACAGTGGCTGGTATGCAGAGGCCAAAGCAATTGCCACATGAATCATTGTCTGATATTGCGGTATCTGCAGCAACAAAGCTACAACGCCTTCGTGTAATATTTCTCACTTATATTTACTTATTTTCATTTTTTGTGTTGAGGGTTTTTATAATTTTTTTGATTGCTTGCTTACTGTTTATTAATAATTGCTAACCAACAGTTGTCTAAGCAGGTTGTTAGGTTTTAAATTTATAGCATTACTGATACTTCAATTTTTTTTGTAAAGCAGACAAATTTGAATGAAGAATTTATATTACAGCTTCACAACTTCAGAAATATGTTTTTTTTGTAGTTTCTATTATGCCAATGCCAATTAGGGCCGACACTTTTGCTCGAAACTCGAAACTCACTCGATTTTTTCTTTGACTTGAAATTGAATCGAAAGGTTTGAGTCTAGTCACGAGTCAGGTGTCATATTTGAAATTTTTTCTAGCTGATTTTGAGTATGGGTCAACTTGCATGATTTATGATTCGAGTCGGTCAAAAAATGTGATAAATAAATTTAGTATACATTTATAACACAATTGCAATCTTAAAGCAAATGGTTTGATGTGTGATCTTCTAGTGAGAGGTTATGGGTTTAAATCTCCTGTCCTTTATAATGTTTTAGCATACTATTTTTTGACCAAGCTCAAAAATAGTGATAAATATATATAGTATGCACCCTATACTAAATCACACGCTTGGCTAGGTTGGCTTGTGTCGTGATTTTCAAAAGAAAGACTTAGGTTCAAAACTTCTGTTCTTTATATTTGGTTAAATTTTTTTTTTCGAGCTGACCCAAATTCAATTTCGAGTTTGCTTGTAATTGAGTTATTTTGAGTTGAGCCGGCTTAACTCAATACAAAAGTTTGAGTCAAGCTAAACTTGAAATTTTGAGTTCAATTAAACTTGGCTCAAAGTTAACTGCAATGTTGATATTTATCCACCAAAATAATTTTTTTATTCTTTTCGAAGGTTCAAATGACCAGTGTTTTTTTATTTCTTTTTCTTCTAAAATAAAAAAATCTTGCGAATAAGACTATTAGCTAGATTTGATTGCTTTATAAAGAATTTTGATATTATGTTTGTCATTAAGAGAAGAAACAGAGAGCTAATTGAAAGAGGGAAGCATCTCTCCCTACAGTAGTCCCCTTACTTTTTACTTGGCAAGATCTATTTATTTAAAGACAAACTTAGATCATAAACAATTTAAGATGAAGCATTAGTTGATAGCAGACTATACCCTAGGTGATTAATTAAGCTAACCTGAACTGAAGATATTCATCTTTTTCATCTCTGTAGTATGGTTTTCTTAAACTTCCAATGGTTCTTGAAATCCTCACAACTGTGCTTCCCCATTCTGATTTTCTTACTTTCATATATGAGCGCTGGTCCCACGTTGACATTTTTTCAACGAACACATTTCTTCTTTAAACTACTAAGCAACAGAACAAATTTTACTATCAGACTTGGTTATATCTTGAATGGTTTGATGGGCAGCATCTCGGGAGGTATTTTAAACAGTCGTCTAAAGCTTTGGAGCAGCAGGTG
Source organism: Gastrodia elata (assembly GCA_016760335.1). Taxonomy (NCBI): domain Eukaryota; kingdom Viridiplantae; phylum Streptophyta; class Magnoliopsida; order Asparagales; family Orchidaceae; genus Gastrodia; species Gastrodia elata. The sequence goes on along the minus strand of CM028675.1, from coordinate 44,794,089 downwards.
ACAAGAGAAGCAAGATTTTATGGTTCATTAATAAGGTAATTTAGCTTACAATCTTCAATTATAGTTTACTATATAACAACTTGTTTTAACCTTTTCTATAATGAGTCAATAGATTGCAACAGAACTGGAAAGTTAAAAGGCAGCGTATGGGACTATCTGGTCCTGGCAGTGAGAGTTTCACAATCGATCTTCTCGATAACTCGAAGGCAGATTTGATATTGTCAACTCGTTCATCAAATTTATCTACAGTTCGTATTGATCATGATGCTGCAGGAATTCTGAATGTACAGCCGCCTTCAAAATTCTGCCGCTCTTTATCCGTTGAATTTATAGGATTCCAGTCAAGGCACAAACAAAAGAACTTTGGTAAAAGGATAATGCTTGAGTCTGGAAGAGGTTCTCAAGAAGACAAGATAGAGGCCTTGACAGATGAAGACATCGATGAACATGCAAAAAGTTCTCATCTAATTCTACGTGAAATACATTGGTCAATCTTTCAAGAACAGGTAAATTTCTTTCAAATTTTTTGTAAGTTGATTTTTGAATATTTTTAAATTTGTAAATGTTTTGTTTCAGGTTTTTAATTTAATAAATCACGAGAGCTATACCCCTTCACCTGGAGTTAATGTGACAGCAATGCAAGAAGATTGCTTAAATTTATCAGTAGGTCAGGACACTTCAGTGTCCTTGTGTCTCTTACCATTTATTGAAGAAGGATCTGTTGAAAATAATGATTTAATTAATCAGGATCATGACTGGGTAAATACCGGTTCTGGCACTGATTCATTGGCTTTATTAACAGTGAATGAGAAAAGTGATTATTTCTTAAGGAATTATCTCAATTTTCCGAATCCAGTCAGTTTAGAAATTTACTTGCAGTGCCTTTTTCATGAAAATGTTTTTTTAAAATCCAAAGATCGACGCACTGGTCAGACCACAGGTGATGGGTGCAATTTGTTAGGTCATTTTTGTATGACTATCGCCCACAGAATTTTTTCCCGGAAAGTTATGTCTTTGCTCGAAGGTCTGGTATGTTTTTTTTCTTCATAAACTTCTTGCATTTTATCTGGATTGAGGAGCTGAACTGTTTTCTTAGTGAAACTTAGGTTGGGGGAGTTTCATATCTCCATTTGTTGTCTCATCCTACTTGGCATTCTCGGATCTCTTCCTGGTCTCTTTCTTTGAAGGTTCCTCAGTCAATTCTCCATTCAAGAAGGTGTAGTCTATTAGATAGTCATGATTTGAAGGGTGGGATTAAGTCTCAGTTTAATACCAAGATTGTGGTGAATGATGACCTGATTACTGTGAGTGGAGAAGGAACTCCTGGAATTGCTGGTTCATCAAGAGGAGATTTCACAGATTGTTGCTCAATAAATAATTACGGATGTGATTTGGTTGATCTTCCTATGGTTATTTTGCAGCAGGTATGCTTAAGGTTTTTTTTTTTCAATTTTATAAAATCTTGCAGTTTGATAGTTTTATCAATACTCTGTTCCTAGATTATCATGATTGCATTTCAGTCTTGAAATCTTAACCATACTTCAGGGACTTATTAAAATATATTACTTGTTAAAGTATATTTATAGTAGGATTTTAATTGATTATATTATGTTTAAATTTTATGATAACTAAGGCTGCTGTTTAATGTGTCTGCTTTAAATTAAAAAATAATGAAAAAACGGAAATTGCATTCTTGTCCCTTGGGGAGCTTTTGGATTTTCCATGGTCAATTATGTTATATTTTTATGATAAATAATTGTACGCTTTAATCAATGTGTATCTTTTTTCATATATGTAGTGTTGAGTTCCTAGCTTTTTTTGCATAAATAAAGAAGCACCATAAATGTTTGTCTGGTATTACCTGTTCACTATATACAGCTTCAAATATAGCTTCTTTAACAAATGTAGCAGCATATAGGTGCATGAACTTAATTGTGCTGCATTCTTAAAAATCTTTTTTGGCATTAAGATCTCTTAAATCTCAGCTGAAGGACAAATTTTAATTAGTTCTTCTGCTTGTAAAACATATATTGTAAATGTGTGATATGCAGCTGTTTCCCAACAGATGAACTTTCTAAATTGATCTATCACCGCATGTCTTCTCTCACAGAAAAAAACTCAGATTCCCTTATTCAATTTAAAAATGCCACATCAAATGCTCAAACTAAATCTTGTATCTTTCTTTTTTGTTTTGTCAGGTTGCCAGCCAGGTCATTCATTGGCTTCATGAGGAAGCCTTAATCGTTGGAATGAAAGTGAGCAGGGACTTTCTATGCCTGTACTTTGATTTAGACCATGGGGAAACTCTTGGGCTTGTGGCAAGCGTGGATGCTGAAAATAATCAGGGGTGCATCTCTTGGTGGCTAGTTTTTGATAATGGCTTTATTGAAGAGGGAAAGCTGGCAGCAGTTGACGGCGACTCCAAAAACCGCAGGTTTCTTGGGCACCTGTCTCTCGAAGCCTTGTATTCCACACTCATGGATGTCGTCAGCTTTTGTGGTTCAGGTGGAAGCCACTGATTGCCATTTGGTATGCTCTAAAAGCCGGCTTACATTCTTTCAATGGCTTCATATCTTCTCTGCATTTGTTTTATCGACACCGTCGATGGTTTGTAGACGTATTACTGTGCATTTCAGTGGAAGGTAGATAGAATTTTTAGATTATTTACTGATATAATAGAGGTTTCATGCCTGTCTGTTACCCTTAATACTATGTAAATTAGTTTAATTTTATTAAGTTGTTAAGCTTACATTGGTGAGCATTATTGTTTTTACTTATCTGTTTGTATTATGCTGTATTTTTGTATATGGGTGTCTTATATGGAGAGTGCTTTTTTATAATGCAACTGGCTCTGCATATGACTTCGGTTGGCTCACCTCGTTTGCCCCTTTTTTCTAGTATAGTGCCAATCTTTGAACTTGTTGTTGTGCAAGTTGGCTCGAATCCTACTTTAAACCTCCTTTTGGGTTGGTACAAAAATGTTAAACAGGACATATTCCAAATGAGATTTTAAGCATGGATAGTTTTCTTAAGTTGTGACTGTTTTGTCTCACTAAACTCATATTAAGTAGGATTTGGACAAAACTAGTTAGATTTATATAATTTGTGTAGAGAGACATGAGAGTGATGTAGGTTCCTCTTATGTAATTGTGTGTGTGAGAGAGTGGTGACAAATAGTGATAGCATGACTGCAAAGTCAATATTTTGGGCGGAAATAAGGTTTGATCACTGGTGCATTTAGTTCTACTTTTAGTTCATGGTTTGGTTTATTTTATATTAAAAAGTCGTAGTTGAACCGATGGTTCAGTCGTGACTAAGTGGATCGTATAATTTGATGGTCTCACTGGCCTTAATACTTTTTATCATAAATAAGGAAACTCCATAGTGGGCGACTTTATGCTGTTAAATTTTGTTGGAGTGCTGCTACATTTCTCCCCTAAGATTCTCCCATATTTTTTGTACAAGTCCCATTGAATTTTTACATTGAATTTTTATTTATGATGCATGCTAACATTAATAGATTTCAGGATATCTTTGTGTTTTGCTATGGTGTCACTACTACTATAGCCAAAATTGGCTTGTTATGATATGGCTTTTTTTGTGTGTAATAGAATGTGCATTGTATTTCTTGCTTGTTTATATGAAAAAAGGAATCTGTTGATCCTGAATAGGCAAGAATGATTATATATATATATATATATATATTGGAAGAATTTCACAATTTCAGCTCATTATAGTATATGTTTATATATTTTTTTCTGATGTTTTGGTAGCTTCTTTCTGACATGCTAAATCTTACTCATTATTTATATATTTCACTAGTATTAAAGACGATTCAACGACTGAAAATCATCTTGGTGAACTAAGTGTACCCTATTCTTTGCTTATATGTTGAATATATAAGATGATGTAACCTCAAAAGTATGTGGTGGCTAAACCTAATTTTATTAAATAAAGTGTTTCTATCTAATGATTTACTTAGCTTTAATTCAATTAGTTAGGGTTAGTTAATTAAAATAGTAAGTAGTAGTGTTAGGATTGATTGATTCATTCCATCATGCAGCAATACTTATATTCCAAATTGGGATTATCCAATATCCAAATTAACTCTTAATCATCTCTTAAGATAGTGCTAAGGATTAAATTTGAATGTTGGCTAAAGATCATTGGATGGTATACTTAGTCAAGGATTAATTTTGAATGTTGATATTGATCTTATGCATATGTTCTAACCTAGTAAACTTGTAACCATAAGCTTCCTTAATTTAAATGGCTTAAATTTCTTATTCGTATGTTCATGAACTATTTATTAATGATATATGCTCTTTAAGTAGCTTACTCTTAGGATTTTGATCTTACTATCTTTTCCATGATTTTTGCATGATTTTTGCATGATTTTATCTCTATCTCAACTAAATACAATTTTTTAGGTTGTGAACTTAAGATGTGAGCTAAAGTATTTCTTAAATCACTTCATGATTTATTTTGGTCTAAAGTTTTGTCATAATAATATGATATAAAATTTCACTTTTAATATTAATTTTATTAATGACTTTCTTAATATCCATTAAGAGTGATTAGTACTTTTTTTTGAGTTTAGAGAGTTTCAAATTTAATAAATTACTTGCCATTGGAATCTTTGAACTATGAGGATTAATAATTTTTTGTTTTTACATTAATTTGCATCTAAATAAAAATATCACATTTAGGATTTAGACAAATTATTATTTTAATCAAATTTTGGATTTAACCCAATTAGATCCTCATTAACTTCCTAGACAACTTAAGAATTAATCTATACCATGTTGTGCTATTATTAGAATCATATAAGAGAATGTGGTTAGGAAAATATTTAAGTTTAAGATTTTAGCAGGATCTCTTTAGATCAATTAAGTGTAGAATCCAACCTATTGTAGATCTTAGAAGAAAATAGTGAGTATGCTGCTTAGATTGTAACCTTGAAGGGAGTAGGATCTAGATAATTTAGTACGAGTCTTATCACTCCTTAGGTCTTAGTAAGATGAACTAGTAGGAAGACATGGCTATTTTGTTAGAAGATAGATTAAACATAATGCATTAAGAAACCTTTAAGATAATAAAAGAATTAGTAGATCTAATAGCCTACTTATGTTAAGACCTAACATTTAGTGGAGATAGAGGCTTAGTTAGGGGATTAGATTTTAAAATAAAATCCTAACTTTCAAAATTATGATATTTCATTTTTTTTTCTCATTAAAACAACATTATATTTAAATAATTATTTTCAAAATCATGCATAATAATTATATATATATATATATATATATATATATATATATATATATATATACTTTCAATTGATTAAGATATTCAGTTAATGTCTTAAGTCAATTAGGGGCTTGATTAGTCTTAATCATTAAGGTTAGATAACTAAATAAATAATAATGAATATCACATGATTTATAATTAATATTGAAAACCTTTGACTACAATACATTAAGATTAAATCCTTGAAGGTTCATTCAAATATTGTGCATAAATTAAATATAATATAAAACAAATAAGGTGTTTCACTCAACGTGGATGTGGAGCCCCAACAATTCCGTGGTCATATTAATATTAATATTAAGATTACGGTAGAGTGGCCACTGCATGATAGACCCCCAATTATAGTCTGATTCTGTTTTCTCCATAATTTGTCGATAACTGCAGAATTTGCCACTTATTTCTGTAGTTCATTCATCAAATATGCATACTTAAATAATAGAGTACGGAAGTAAGGTATACAACATCCATATCCATAGTGCATAAGTAAAAGAACATAACTCAACTCGGAGTAAAAGTACAGAAAAGTAAATACATCCAGATCATTAATTATTATAATACTAAATTAAAGTTCAAAAGCAAGGAAACACTCGTCCTTACAAGCAGAAAATAAAGATTATCTAAGCCTTAGCAGTAGCATGAAGGTCCTCTTCTTAACTAAGCTTCTTGCCTAAAGCTATCTCCAAGAACAACTCTGAATCTAACATGTAGGTTCTTACATGTCAGGCCCCAACCAATTGTCTAAGTACGTTTTAGACTAATTTAATGAATTTTACATTTTTTAAATATTTCAATTAAACTAAACAACAACAACAAAAGGAGCAACAAGCTATAAATGAAATGGAAAGCCATAAACAATGCATTTATAACTTATCAAAAGGAAGTATGTAAGAAACATACCTCCAACCAGAAGCTGCAACAATGTTAGACATAAATATATATAGACTGTAAAGCAATTGTAACTACTAAAAGAAAATCCTAACGTGCACATGATAATATGAATATATGCCAATTAAATAGAAAGTAAAACTGAACGATGATACATAATAGTAGGCCAAGTCCAACATTAAATTAAGACTAGCATCCTAACATATGTAAGTAATCGTAAAAGACTGTACAATATAAAAGTGCGCAGAAATAGAAAATAATATGTATAAATTGCCATATCAAAAAAATTGGCTAATAAAGCCACTATAATTGCACTGTAATTGTAAATAAACTGAAAGTAACTGAATTGAATTTTAATTTAATTAGACGTGTGCCTATATTAGCCTTGGTATAATAGAAATTGGCTAAACATAATTACTAAATAGGAAGTCACATGTATTATCTAGACAACTAATGGCTGGATCCGAGCCTGACTATAGAATCAAACATGTATCATCCAAACTCTCTGATGGTTGGATCTAAATTGATTCTATTTTAGCAAATAGAACTGTAGAGGCATACTAACTAGGACACACTCAACTAAACTATTATCCAAGTTACTGAATTCACTGATTATTAATGACAGTGTTTTATGCATTTCAAAACTAACATAGAATACTCATCAAATGTTTCATGTTCAACTAAATATGTCAAAAACACAAGCTCAAGTAACAAGGAGTGCAAAGAAACAAAGTCAAAAGTAAGCAAGACTCTACTAAAATATATGTGATATATGTTGTTATCTAATTTATCTATTCTATATATTCTGAAAAATACAAGTTCAGGATCTCTAATATCTTACTATCAAGTAAAATTTTAGATTCATGGCCTTAAAAGGTTGAACGTTATCATTATTTTCAGTATGCTGATCACATCATAATATTAAATATAAGTAATATATAAACAGAGTGCAGAAGCTAAGCATACATCTAGAACATTCATCACAAAATTGAATAGGAATATTTATCTCAGAACAGAAATGTAAATGTATCCAGAATCATTATAAACTGTTTACTGTAATATTATTGAAATAAAGTCTAACTACTGAACTGAAATAAACACACACAAAAAATGACAACGTTGAAAGAGGGTCCATTAAGGCTCCACGAACTCCTCTTGAATCTCCTGAGAGTCCTCCTGACCCGGCTCAATATGCTGCTCAAAATTTAGTAAATTATTGAATCCCAAAAGTACCATGTGTTAGACAATAAGTCTAACACATCAAAACTAATCTAAATAGTTCTAATTATTTACATTTAACAATAAAGTAAACACAACCACAGAAAGACTGTAAAAGTAATTAAATAACTAAAACTGTATAAACTGAGTAAGGTAAAGCTAGCTGTATACTGAATACTGAAAATAAATAAAAATTGTATCTGATTTAAAATTGAGTAAATAGCATGTAAAACTATAATATATGCTACTAAAATTATGCATCTGAATATGCCATAATACTGTATGCCATTGATATGCAATTGGACTATCACTGAATTGCTATGGATATACAGTATACTATCTACATATATTCTATTAGGAAATACAGTTTACTGTGATGCCTGAACATCCTAAATTTCCCTTATTGATGTATGCAATTTTCCATAATCCCTATATAATCACTGATATATATACCCATGCTTATGCTTATGCTCATGTTTCTACATGTCTTAAAATCCAAAAATTTAGAAAATATTTTAAAATCAGATAATAAATCAAATGTCTCCATTGTGCAGAATCCATCTAAATGGATTATGACTCTTAGGTCTAATTTCCATGATTGGTTTTACTTAGGATCTTACTTAAAATCATCAGTTGGAAATATTGCATACACATGGTTGTATGTTTCCAAGAATGGTGAGTTTAATACTTAGTTTATTTTAAACTGTGCGTATCAACATACACGATGATAAGAGGCAGAACCCGGTCACAGTCTATCCTCTCAAATTGAGCTATTAAATACCCTAACTACAAGCATACTGAGTGTTCTAAGAAGGGTGACTTGAATATTTAGTTTATCTTAAACTACACTTATCAACGCGCACGATAATATGAGGCAGAACCCGGTCGCTGTTTATATCTCAAGCTAAGGATTTCATTTTTCCCTAATCATAATATACTACTAATGTTCTAAGAAGGGTGGCTTGATATAATTAGTTTATCTTAAACTGCACTTATCAATGCACACGACGATAGGAGGCAGTGCCCGGTTGCAGTTTATATCTCAAACTAAGGATCTCCTCTCCCTTAGTTACAAAACTCTTAAGATTGGAAGATTTACTCTAAGTTGGATTGTATTCGTCTAATTCCTCAGGATAACATCTGATGATAAGTCCACACTGGAGTGACTCAGCCAATCTTGAATATTGCTAAAATGACTCAGCACTAATGGACATGCATAATCATATCTAACTAATAATCTGGGTTCTTAGCAATTCTATTTAGCAACTAAGGATTTACCAAAGATATGAATCTTAACTCTAATTCGGTGAATCTTACATAAGGTTCCAAGAGTGTGACCAAAAGGTCACTCAATATAGGTTACTATCACATGGGAGGAATCTCATTCTAAGTACGTTGGTTGATCCTACCACAAGGATCTAAGATCAATCTTCTTAAGTGAAGGAGTATCATCTAGGTTTATACCAATATGTCACAATAAATTCTTCCTACCTCAATGTGTTAATATTTTGTTTAGACTTTCAATTACATTATACCTCTTATTATAAGATCATCAAGATCTTACACATTTAGCATTTATGCAAAATTTATAAGTTTCATTTATTGAACTTGAATTGATCAGATCAGATCAGGTGGTTAGACCCATCTGATCACATCATATATTATAATTATAGGATGAAATTAAGAATATTATCGAGATTAAATCATGTTGTAAATCATTACAATTTTATAATTACTCTCATGCAAAGGATTTTATGTATGAGAAAATTGGAGATCTCAAGCTTAAGTCCAGATAGTCAATCAAATAAACTCTTTTAATAATCTTAGCACTTTATATACAATGCATTTAAGATCAATGTCAAATCAGGTGTATTATTGGAATTATGCAAGTTGAATTATCTTTCAATCAAAGTTACCTTATTAAGGTGATTAAGATTTAGATCTTAATCAATACAAGTTAGGATTTAACCCCCAGCCTCACCAAAATTAAGACCAATAGTTGAGTTATCCCTACCACTATCGCGCCCGAAAGCACCGCCGCATCCAAATCCCCTAGCCTTACCAAAATTAAGACAAGTTCAAATGTCGCTGTTCAATTAATTTATCCCTTGATTTCATATGGTTTTCCTGAAATGACGCTGCAGCCCGCTGTGGCGCGCGACAGTGGTTTCCTTCCAAGCTGCTCTTTTAGCTCCAAAAGGCGCTGCAGTACACTACGGCGGATTTAATTTAATTTCATCAAATTTTTATCCTTCATCAAACTATTATACCGCTGTGGCGCGCTGTACGGCGCACTACAGCTGTGCTGCCCTTGCCCCCTAAGCCCATAATCATTAGGCCAAGGAGCGGAGTGTCACTCGTGCAAATCCCTCACTGAACATTTGATTAGGTAAGATCCATAATCCAATACTAGGGGAAGGATGTGCACACAATATATAATAGGAGGATCAGTCACTAAATCTATATATACATACAAAGTGCGGAATCATATGAGAAGTTAATATTACATCCATTCACCATACATTAAGTAAGAAACAGTAATATAACTCAGGAAATAATAAAGTGCAGAAAGTAAACACAATCACAGAACCTGTATTGGTACAATATTTAAAGTAAAGTCTTTGAAATGAAATAGATAACTCTCATCCTCACTATAAAATAAAAAGGCAGCTAAATATCCTCTAGTCCAAGCTGTTGTACCTCCTCTAAGTAAGGCTCCTCCTCAGGCATAGGATCCTTAAGCTGCTCAAGTTCTGATATTATCAGTTTCACAATGCCAGGGCCCCATCTAATAAAGAAAAATCTTATTAGACAAAATGTCTAAGTATATTTTAGGCAAGTAATTTATTAAGCATTTATTAATATCACCATTTTACTTTATACCAAATAAAATATCTATCTAGCATGGAAGCAAGTAAGCATATAAGGGAAACATGATAAGTTATAAATATAACATTTATAATTAAATGATAGGTGAGGCAAAAGCACACCTCAAGTTAATTAAACATGGTAGAGCATACATATGTAATACAATAAGTAAAAATATTGAAAAGAAAAGTCTAATCTAGACATGCTGATTATCATATGACATATGCTAATTTGAAATATTAATCTGAAAATGGTACATATAATATGAGCAGTAAAGTCTAGCATCCTATACATATATCTATACAAGTGAGCAGTAAAACAATACCACAATAGCTGATTGAAATAATATGCATTAATAACATAATAAATAGTAAGCTGAAAAACTATAAAGGAACGTATAACTGCCATATCAGAAGAATTGACCAATCTGGCCCAATATATATATCTATCCCCATAGCCTTTATGGGCTAGGGCAATCATATCATAATATAACACTGTAAAACTAAAGAGGCAAATAATACTATGCAAATATCTTTTAGTTATTTTACTTTTGTTTCTGTGGATAATTTCAGAAATAACTGAGGAGTCAAGCATGTTTGCAAGACTAAATAGGTCCCAAGCTTAACACACTCTCCTCAATGAATGATGTTAAGCATCCTGATCTCACCTTACCCCTGTCTATTAGAGTAAATGTACACCATAATCCACCATAAAATGAACCCAAATATAAATATTTTCCTAATATTCAAAGTTTTTATTTTCATGCATCAATCTTTTTTTTATATGATATGTCCAAGGAAAATAAGAACAAAAATTCAAGGAATGCGTAGTACAAAGATCAAATAGTGAGCAAGGGACTCTACTAAGTATGGTGATATCAGTTGTTGTCTAATTTAAACATTCTAACTATTCCAAGTTACACAAGTTCAGGATCTCCAATTCCTACTATCGAGTGTAACTTAGAAATACGTCCTTATAAGTTACAAAATATTAGAACTAGCTAGGTCGTAATATGCTTAATCAATGTCGACTATAAGAAATAATCACGACCTAATTTATGAGTTCAGATGTTTAAAACTATTAATTGACCAAAATCTACAGCCAAGAGATTATAGATTTAACACCACGAGATTGGGCTAAATCACACAACCCAAGGGTAAAATCTAAGATGTAGGTTTCAGTCTAAAAATGATCTATTGATTAAGGTAAATTCTATTAAGTAAATCAAACTAATAGGATGAATCTCCTATCATGGGTCTAAGGTTGAAAGACAAAATAATCAAAATAAAATGTAAATTCTAGAAATTAGTAACACTAAGGATTCATTCAATAAAAAACCTCATTTTTTAATGAATGAAATATAACATATAATCTAACCCTAGTCTCGGAAGTAGTCCTAATATGAGGTGAAAAGATCCTAAGCAAAAGACAGAGGAAATTAGGGAATTTTACTATGTTGATTGAATTATTGATTTTGATTACTTAAATGATCCTATTAGAGTTCTAACATTGTGGTTTAACTCATTTAGAAGCTAATTTAAGAGTTAAAGACGTTTAACCTAAATTTTAGGCAAAATGACCATTTTGCCCCTACTTAAGGGTTCAAAAAGCCACCTTTTGAATAAAGGTTCCAAATGGGAATTTCTTGCTTCCAACTAAATCTTTACTGTCTAACTTGAAGATAGACGGTAAGTACGCTCAATTTGGACAAGAAACGGATCATATAAGTCCAAACAAAGATTTTTGGCCTAAGGGGTAATCTTTTAATTTACTCCTGATTGAATCTAAATTTTTGTGCAATTTACTGTTATTCAAGAATTCCATATAGTCCAAAAACACTGCATTCTGAGCTCAAATGACTAAGTTATGGCTATTTCAATTTCTAAGGGCGATTCGATAATTTTTGTCGGTAGCAGTGACAAAAATTGAACTTTTCCATTTGAAGTCCAATTTTAGCAAACTCAGTTTCTATAGCTTCACTATATTTTACTAAGTGTGTTGACAGGGAGTAAATCCAATTTAGTTCTTAAATGGTCAAGTTATGGCTTAACTAAGGTTAGTGATATTTTGGTCATTTTTATTTTTCTAGAATTCATATCATAAATATTATTTCAGTTTATTGATGACATTAAAATTATAAGCTATTTAGCACTTTAAATTTCTAAATTTGGAGTAGAGTTGACCAAGTTATGGTCAATTGGAGCCTAAGAGTATTTTGGTCATTTTCATGGTAAGGTCATAAATGTTACTTTTCAAACTAAGCTCCAAATAGGAAAACTAATATTTCTATAATATTGGGGCTGTTCTTCTGAGTATTTTAAGATCCATATTGACTATATTTGAACAACTATGTTAAAAGTAGTGAGGGTTTGTTTAGGTCATAAAATATCACTACGTTATATGTACCCCGAAATGAATTTTTGAATCACGTCATTTGACTCATTTTATTTTTCTGAGTAAAATAAGATCTATATTGGCTATGTTTGGATTATTGTATAAAAAGTTATTAAACTTTAAAATTTAATTAAATTATTTTAATTAAATTCACTGTTCATTTATTTAAATGAAATAAACTTACTGTTTAATATCTAATTGATTTATTAACTATTTTATCTTATTGTTTTTAATGATTAATTAAAACTTAATTACTTATTGTTATAACTGTTATATAATATTTATTAATTTACTAATCCATTATTTTAGTTTGATTAATTGCTTAATCATTAAGTTAACTATCTACTATTAATTAATCACTTAATTAATTTAAATAGCATATTGTATTAATTAATATTATATTATTAATTACACCAATCCCCTAATTAATTCATGCTTACAGTGATTACATATATATAATTATATATTAATCTTACTAATTAAGTCTAATTAGTCAAAGCTAAACTACCTAAAGTTCTATATCGTCATATTATATCTGCATATAATTATTTAACTAAGTTTACTGATTTTGTTTTTTACAAAGTATTATATATATAAATACCTATTATATAATTGTTTATATAATGTTTACTGATTTATAATATATAATTATATTTTATGTTTTTTTTTTCTGCGCACGTGGCGAGACCCGCGCCAGAACACATAGCAGCTTCAGAGTGGCAGGAATACTGTGGGCGGGCACCACAGGACACGCAGCCACTTCCTACTCGACGCGGGCCGCGGGTGGGGCCCCCTTTCTGGCGCAGGCGGGGCTCGCTGCAACGCGAGAGGGACGCGGGTGCGGCCCTGATCAGGACCCGCGCGTGTCGGGTCCGACCCGACCCGGTCCATAGTCGCTTCGCCTTCCTATCACGGGACCCCGAGGCAGCGACCTAGGGCGGGCCGTCGCCGGCCTTCCTGTCGGCGGCGAGGTTCAGCCCGCACGGCATTATGTAGGCCTCGCCGAGACCTACACGCCTATGGGTGCGCCGACTCAAAAGGGGACCTACAAGTGGTGTACGAGCGAGCCCTAAGTCCTACGGCTTGGTGGAACTGGGGACGAAGGCGATACGGGGAAACTGCGTTCGATCGATTAGGATAATTGACATGTTCTATCACTGCGATTATTGCTAGCATCCTAATTGAACGATAATGAAGCATAGATTGAGGTAATAAGGGGTTGGGGAGGTACGTACCTAGTCGAACGGCTGGGTATCGAACGTCCTTCTGAACTCTCGGAGTTACACATCACTTCTTACAACCGGGAGAGGGAGACCTAAAAGGATCGACGACGGACTGGTCGAGGCTGGTGGGAGCTCCGATTGGACAGGGGTGCGGCGGCCACGCCCCATGGAGACAAGTGGACTGTGTGAGGAAGAGACGCTAGGACCGTCTGATCGAATCGATCGGACGACACTGATTGATCCGCCCAATCAAACGGACAGCGATGACGCCATTGCGAATAATGGACGGCGCGGAAGTGGGTTAGACTGCGCCGTTAAAACTAAATTAATTATAATTTAGTTAATTTAATTAAATTAATTTCCTATTTAAATAAAATAATTAAATTATATTTAGAAAAATTCTAAATATTCACCCTTAGCTAATTAAGGGGTGAGGAATGCAACGGCGAGGTCAGATTTTTGATTCGACGATTATTTTAATTTCCCAATTTCTGAGGTATTTAAATATTATTAAAATATTCGACGAGATTTCGACGACTCCCGATCACCCCTAGCTAACTTGGTGGTAATGAGCGCAATGGCGAAGTTCAATTTTCGATTTGAGATCAAAATAATTATATCAAATTCTAGGGTTTCTAGATTTTCCAAAAATCAGGATTCGATTCATTTGACTCTTGGTTTGGACTGAGTCTTAGAGGTTGAATCATAATGATTTAATTAGCACTTATGATCAAGATTAAGATTGAGATTAGTCATAATTGACTAATATAACAACTTGGGTTATTACAGACTTCCTCACTTAAGAATGATGTCATCCTTGACATCACTTATGTGAAATTTAGAATGAAATATGACCTGAATTTGTAAGCTTGGAATGCTAAGAAAGAATACCTGGGTTCTTAAATAGTCTTGGATATTTGACTCGCATATTGAATTCCTTCTCCCATGTGGCTTCGTTGTAAGAACAATTCTTCCACTAGACTTTGATCATATTGATAGCACGACTCATAAGTTGCTTGCAATCACGGGTCAGAATTCAAATTGGCTCCTCAGCATATGACAGATCAGGTTGGATCTGAATTTCTGGGAACTGCACGAGGTAAGACGGATCTCTGAGGTATTTCCTTAGTGACGACACATGAAATACATTGTGGACTGCTGCGAAGTCATCTGGAAGGTTGAGCTTGTAGGCAGAAGAACCGATTTTGGCTGCTACTTTGAAAGGACCAACATAGCGAGGACTAAGCTTCCCAGTTATGCCGAATCTGGATACTCCTTTCATTGGACTGACTTTTAGGTATGTGAAGTCTCCAATGTTAATCTTCAGAGGATGATGATGAAGGTCGTGGTATTTACTCTAGCAGTCCTGGGCTGCACGAATTCGTTGTTGAATCAACTGGACTTTCTTGTTTATCTCTTCTACTAATTCAGATCAATACAGCTGAACACTGCCTGTTTCTGACCATGCCAACGGAGTACTATACTTCTTGCCTTACAAAGCTTCATATGGAGCCATCTTGATGCTAGCTTGAAAATTATTATTGTAGGCAAACTCCACTAGTGGGAGGTGATCTTCCCAAGATCCAGCAAAGTCAAGTATACACAATCTGAGTAGGTCTTCAAGAACTTAATTTACTCACTCTGTCTGACCATTTGTCTGTGGATGAAAGGTTGTACTCATTGCTAGAGTTATGTTTAGATCCTGATGCACGGCTTGCTAGAACTTGGAGGTAAATCGATTGTCTCTATCAGATACGATTGTCTTGGGATCCCATGGAGCTTGATTATCTCTTTAATGTAGAGTTTTGCAAGTTTCTCAACTGAATCTGTCTGTCGAACTGGAATGAAATGAGCAGACTTAGTCAATCGGTCAACTATGATCCAAATAGCATCGACTCCAGATCTTGCGCGAGGCAAACCCATAACGAAATCCATCGATATATCTAGCCATTTCCATTCAGGAATCTCAGGTGGGTGAAGCAGACCACCGAATCTCTGATGCTCTGCCTTGACTAAATTGCAAGTGTGGCACTTCGTGACAAACTCAGTTACACTTTTCTTCATCCCTGGCCACCAGAAAGATTATTTCAGGTCTTGGTACATCTTTGAATTTCCCGGATGAACTTGGTATCCAAAATTATGACCTTCAACTAGCACTTCCTGATGCATGAACTTAGGGATCCATAAGCAATCTCCTCGATAGATGGCACCACTTTTGATGACTTGTTTGAAATTTAGGTACTTATCATCTTTAGTTTGAGTGATAGATATGCCCCTGTAGAATGTGGGCTCCATATTAATCATTGAGAGTATTGTACTCACTTGGTCACTATGTGTTGATAGGATGTCCAATTTATGGAATTCTTCTTCTATAGGACTCTTGGAGATAAGAGCATTGGGAGTGGCATGACAGCTCAGTGCGTTAGCTATAATATTTTCCTTTCCAGGATGATACTATATATCGAAGTTGTAGTCACTGATTAATTCAGCCACCTTCTCTATTTATAGTTTAGCTCTCGTTGAGTGAATATATATTTCAGACTCTGGTGATCTATTAAGATTGAGCACTGATTCCCATAGATGCAGTGATGCCAGATTTTTAGGGTGAACACTACAGCAGCTAACTCAAGGTCGTGAACTGCGTAGTTCCTTTCATGGGGCTTCAATTGACGAGAAGCATACGTAATGACTCTTCCTTCTTGCATTAATACGATACCTAAGCCTACACCTGAGGCATCAGTATATACTTGATAGTTCACTCCTCCTTTAGGAAGAACTATAATTGGTGCAGATGAAAGTGCATCTTTCAATGCTTGGAAAGCTGCCTCACAAGCCGGTGACCATTCGAATGGTACGGCCTTTTGAGTGAGCTTGGTGAGGGTGAGGCTATCTGGGAGAAATCCTTTACAAATTTCCTGTATCAGCCAGCTAAGCCTAAGAAGCTCCTGATGTTGGTCACTGTTTTGGGCTGAACCCATTCCTGGATAGTGCTGACTTTGTTCTGATCGACTCTAATACCTTGTGCATCTACCACATGCCCCAGAAAAGCTACTGAATCAAGCCAAAACTTACATTTGGAATATTTAGCATAAAGCTTATGGTTACGCAGTTTTTCTAGCACTATTCTTAAGTGCTCTTTGTGCTCTTTTCAGTTCTGGGAGTAGATTAATATGTCGTCAATAAAAACAATTACGAATTTATCAAGATATGGTTTAAGAATGCACTGCATCAGGTTCATGAATATTGAAGGTGCATTTGTCAACCCAAATGGCATCACTAAAAACTCATAGTGTCCATAACGAGTCCTGAAGGTTGTCTTCTCAACATCTGAGTCCTTGATTTGCAGTTGATGATAGCCTGATCGCAGATCAATTTTAGAAAATACATTGGCTCCTGCCAACTAATCGAATAAGTCATCTATGCGCGACAATGGATACTTGTCTTTGATCGTGACTTTATTCAGTTCACGGTAGTCAATATACATACACATAGAACCGTCTTTCTTCTTTACGAATAGTACCAGTGCTCCCCAAGGAGACGAGCTTGGCCTAATGAGACCTTTCTCTAGCAGTTCTTGTAACTATTTGTTCAACTCCTGCAATTCCTTGTACGCTATACGGTAAGGTGCCTTAGAGATGGACTGTGTTCCTGGAGCGGTGTCAATTGCAAATTCCACTTCCAGTATAGGAGGAAGACCGGGTAAGTCTTCTGGGAAAACGTCAGCGAATTTGTAGACGACGGGGTTCTCGGATAAGAAAACACCTTCTTTCTTTTCTCCTAGTATTGTTACTAAGAACCATCACAACCTTTCTGAACCAATCTCTTTGCTTTTATAACATTGATTAGCGAGGCTCGAGTGCTAAGGTTACCAATAAAGGATCTGGCCTTACCACCACTACCCAAGGTGATCTTCTTCTTTGTGCAGTTGATAGTGGCATTATGTTGGCTTAGCCAATTCATGCCCAATATTACATCAAAGTTGGCTATTGGGAGAACTACTAACTTGGCTTCATACTTCTCATTCTCAATTATAATTTGTAACTTGCAGAACTGGCGAGCTAGTAATTGGGTTCTAGAAGGTAACCCAACATTAAGAGGATTGGCTAGGCGATACAAGGTTAGGTTAAGTGATTTTGCCCAGCCATTAGATACAAAGGAATGACTAGCTCTAGTGTCAAATAAAATGTTATAGGATTTGCTATTTATGTAAATTAAACCTAATTGCAGAGGTAATTAATTACTAACTATGTAAATTAAGTAATAATTATAGAGATAAAAGAAGTTCGAGAGCGTGTACCTGATACCACGTGATTATCTTCAGCAGCCTCAATTGGTGTGAGGGTGTATACACGTGCAGGATCGGTAAGCTTGTTGTTATAGGTCTGCTGGGGAGGTGGTTGAGGTGCATTTGGGCGAGGGACATTAGCTGTCTCGCCCCTCACAGTTGGAGTAGAAGGTGGTGCTGGACGAGTTGCCGCAGGCTTCTGAAATAAGTCAAAGGCTTGACGGCGCTTGGAACGGTCAATTTGATCACCATAAATAGTTTCCATAGCCGTACAATGGCAGAATCCGTGGCCTGGCTATTCGCAAGTAAAGCAGACAACTCCCGTGGTAACATTGACCATACGGGTGTGGTTTAGTGCACCCATTGAACGGATTGGCAGGAGGAACTTCAGCCTCGAGCTGGTATATCCTAGCTCATTTGGGGGGATCTGCTGGAATGACGTGGACCCGATAATCCTCTTGGGTCCTTCCCTGCCTGGTCCTGCTCTATCACTTTGGCAGTTTCAAGTAGCTCCGTGAAGTCTGTTATGCAGATAGGGATTACTTGGCTCCTGATGGAGGGTCGCAGGCCACTCTGAAAATAGTAGCAGCGGTCTGGCTCAGTAAAAATCAAGCTAGTGGAAAACCTGGCAAGGCGATGAAACTCTATATGCAGCTATAGACCGATCACTCTATTGTAATTTCAGAAACATGTCTCCCAAGCGATGTTTGGCATATAGAGGGATGAAGCAGGACTGGAAGGCCTCAATAAATTCATCCCATGTGATGTCCTCTAATGGTACCTCGGCAAATTGCATGCTATTGGTGGTGTCACACCAGTACTCGGCCTCATCTTGTAGGAGGTGGGTAGCAAGACAGACCACCTCTAAGTCAAGGCACTTTATGCTTGTCAGGTTCTTCTCCATCATTTTTATCCAGGTGGTTGTGTCGACTGCAAAGAGACTCCCATTGAAGGTGGGGGGTCTCAAGCGGAGGAAACTGTGCAGCAGTTCATCTGTGGATTGAATGTGATGTTGATGGGAGTACTATAATGCTAGTGCAACTTCTGTCGTGGTGCGGTTATGGCTGATTTGAGCTACCAGCAACTGTTCCATCCGTTCGGCTTGCTTAGCTTAAGCATATGGGGTCTTCTTAGCCTGTTTTTACTGAATTTTGTATGTTTCTGGTGGGATTCCACCATTACTTTGACGGCTTCCAGCAAGGCATTCACCTCATTGGATGAGGAGCTGGAAGGAGCAGGAGATGGGCTCTGTCTAGGATTCATTATATTTCACAAAAAATTGAATTAAGAATAATGCACATTTTAGAAATAAGATATCATAATATTCTATTGCTTTTTATTAATCATAGATGAAAGATGAAAAATACATCATTGAAAATAGTAGATAGAATATTAGGTAATAAAAGACAACAACTGGAAAAACACAGAGTCTATCTTATGTATTTTTTAGTGAAAGTCTGGGAAAAGTCAGCGTAGGTCATCTCTCGTCAACGGCGAGCAGATCCACACTCGAATATCCACACTTTGCGAGCCTACCACTCCTCAGCGTAATCTTGGAGGAGGATGTCGATGATGTTGAGTTGAATGCAATCTGGGCATTCCAGATTGTCAAACACTTTGGTCACTATTCGTAACCACTCCTTAGTTAGGATGGGGAAGTCCAGTCCCCGATATATAGCATCTTCTAGCATTCTTTCCAAAACACTGGCTCCTGCTAGGGAGACTCCTTGGACTTCTCTCCCGTATCTTATTGCCAAATAAACATCGAACTTCCACCTATCTTCAAAGTGGGCGAAAAAGTCATATCCTAACATGCTCATATAGTTATATTCCTAGATATCCAGATTAAGCGACGTAAAAATAATAGTTCAATTCTAACTCCAACATTTATTTCAAAATTGAAGGTACAAGATGTAGAATGTGAAATAAGTAGCATGTGAATAAGAGCTGAAATGTCTATCCGATATATCTGGTGGTAAAGGCACGGCGAAAGTCCGCATAGGTGACTTCCCTTCGCAATCCTTCATGACAACGGGTGAGTGCTCGTAGGGTGACGCACCACCAATCCTTGGCTCTATCATGTAGGAGGCGGGATACAATGGAGATCCTAATGTTGTCTGGGCAGTCAATAATTCCAAAAACAAAATCTGCCCGCTTCAGCCACTCCTTGGTTACAACGGGGTGATCGTATCCCCTGAACACACTTTGTTAGATTAATCGATTCAGCATTAGGACTTTGGGGTCAGGCACTCCTTCTATATACCTCTCGTACTGCTGATGAAGTTGGACGATGTATTCCCACCTATATTCAAATTGTTGGTGTCGCCACCTAAGTGTCATACTTGTACGTCTAAAAATTTTCTAGTTACATTAGTTTACCGATATGCTTCTTGTGCATGCATTTCCATTTCCATACTCTTATTATTTTGAGCTTATGATTATGGTGCTTGGATGTAACTCATGTATTTAATTAATGACTGATTGGTAGAAGAATCATCCATTAGGTAGAGTGGAATACACTTTCCAATCTGACGTCTTATGGGATTCTCTGATACCAACTATGGCGCCCTTGCTCCCTAAGCCCACAATCATTAGGCTAAGGAGTGGAGTGACACTCATGCAAATCCCTCACTCAACATTGGATTAGGTAAGATCCATAATCCAGTGCTAGGGGAAGGATGTGCACACAATATATAATAGGAGGATCAATCACTAAATTTATATATACATACAGAGTGCGAAAGCATATGAGAAGTAAATATTACATCTATTCACCATACATCAAGTAAGAAATAGTAATATAGCTCAGGAAATAATAAAATGTAGAAAGTAAACACAGTCATAGAACCTATATTATTACAATATTTAAAGTAAAGTCTATAAAATAAAATAAATAACTGTCATCCTCACTATGAAATAAAAAGGCAGCTAAATATTCTCTGATCCAAGCTACTACACCTCCTCTAAGTAAGGCTCTCCTCAAGCATAGGTTCTTCAAGCTGCTCAAGTTCTGACATTATCGGTTTCACAATACCAGGGCCCCAGCCAATAAAGAAAAATCTGATTAGACAAAATATTTAAGTATATTTTAGGCAAGTAATTTATTAAGCATTTATTAATATCACTATTTTACTCTATACCAAATAAAATATCTATCTAGTATGAGAGCGAGTAAGCATACAAGGGAAACAGGATAAGTTATAAGCATGGTATTTATAACTAAATGGCAGATGAGATAAAAGCACACCTCAAGTGAACTAAATATGGTAGGGCATACATATATAATACAGTAAGTAAAAATATTAAAAAGAAAAGTCTATTCTAAATATGCTGATGATCATATGACATATGCTAATTTAAAACATTAATCTGAAAATGGTATATATAATATGAGTAGTAAAGTTTAGCATATATATATATATATATATATATATATATATATATAACTGAGCAGGTAAAACAATACCACAACAGCTGGCTAAAATGACATGCATCAATAACATAATAAACAGTAAGCTGAAAAACTGTAAATGAACGTATAATTGCCATATCAGAAGAATTGGCTAATCTGGCCCAACATACAAATTTATTCCCATAGCCTTTATGGGCTAGGGTAATTATATCACAATATAACACTGTATAACTGAAGAGGTAGATAATACTATACAAATATCTTTTAGTTATTTTACTTTTATTTTTGTAGATAATTTTAGAAACAATTGAGGAGTCAAGCACATCTGCAAGACTAAATGGGTCCCAAGCTTAACACACTCTCTTTAATGAGTGATGTTAAGCATCCTAATCTCACCTTACCCCTATCCATTAGAATAAATGTGTACCATAATCCACCATAAACTAAATCCAAATGCAAATATTTTCCTAATATTCTAAATTTTATTTTCATGCAATAACATTTTTCTTATATGATATGTCTAAGAAAAACAAGCATAAAATTCAAGGAATGCGTAGCATAAGATCAAATAGTAAGTAATGGACTCTACTAAATATGGTGATATCATTTGTTATCTAATTTAAATGTTTTAACTATTCCAAGTTGCACAAGTTCAGAATCTTCAATTCCTACTATCGAGTGTAACTTAGAAGTACGTCCTTATAGGTTACAAAATATTAGGACTAGCTAGGTCCTAATATGCTTAATCAATGTTGACTATGAAAATATTCACGAACTAATTTATGAGTTTAGACGTTCTAAGCTATTAGCTGGGAATTTCTAAACTAATATACTCAAGGGTTCAAAAAATTACTTTTTGAATTAGGGTTATAAATAGGAATTTCTTACTGCCAACTGATTCTTTACTGTCTAACTTGAATATAGACAGTAAGTACGCTCAATTTGGACAAGAAATGGATCATATAGGTTCAAATAAAGGTTTTTGGCCTAAGGGGCAATCTTGTACTTTACACCTGATGGAATCTAAATTTTTTTGCAGTTTACTGTTATTCAAGGATTCCATAGAGTCTAAGAACACTGCATTCTAAGGTCAAATGATTAAGTTATGACTATTTCAATTTCTAAGTGCGATTCGGTAATTTTTGTTGGTCAACGAGTGACAAAACTAAACTTTTCCATTTGAATTCCAATTTCAGCAAACTCTGTTTTATAGCTTCCATATAATTTACTGAGTGTGTTGACAAGTAGTAAACCCAATTTGGACCTCAAATGGTCAAGTTATGGCTTAATTAAGGTTTGGAGTATTTTGGTCATTTTCTAATTTTCTAGAATTCATATCCTAAATATTATTTCAGTTTATTAATGATATTGAAATTATAAGCTATTTAACACTTTGAATTTCTAAATTTGAAGTTGAATTGATAAAGTTATGGTCAATTGGAGCTTAGGGGCATTTTGGTCATTTTTAGGATAGGGTCTTAAATATTACTTTTCAAACTAATCTCTAAATAGGGAAACTAATACTTCTATAGTATTGGGGCTATTCTCCTGAGTATTTTAAGACCATATTGCATATATTTGAACAACTATGTTAAAAGTTATGAGGGTTTATTTAGGTCTTAAAATATCACTATATTATACGTACCCGAAATGAATTTTTGAATTATATCATTTGATTTCTTTTATTTTTCTGAGTAAAATAAAATATATATTGGCTATATTTAGATCACTGTATAAAAAATTGTTAAACTTTAAAATTTAATTAAATTATTTTAATTAAATTCACTATTCATTTATTCAAATGAAATAAATTTACTGTTTAATATCTAATTGATTTATTAACTATTTTATCTTACTCTTTTTTAATGATTAATTAAAGCTTAATTACTTAATGTTATAACTGATATATAATATTAATTGATTCACTAATCCACTATTTTAATTTGATTAATTGCTTAATCAATAGTTAACTATCTACTATTAATTAATCACATAATTAATTTAAATAGCATATTGTATTAATTAATATTATATTTATAGATACATCAATGCCCTAATTAAGACACGCTTACAGTGATTACATATATATAATTATATATTAATCTTATTAATTAAGTCTAATTAGTCAAAGCTAAACTAACTTAATATATATATATGTATATATATATATCTAAAGTTCTGTATCTGTCATATTATATATGCATATAATTATTTATCTAAGTTTACTGATTTTGTTTTTTACAAAGTATATATAAATACCTATTATATAATTGTTTATATAATGTTTACTGATTTATAATATATAATTATATTTTATGTATTCTTTTTTCTGCGCAGGTGGTGGGACGCGCCAGAACACGTGGCGGCCTCAGAGTGGCAGAAATACTGCGGGCGGCCCCACGGGACACGCGAAATCTTCCTACTCGACGCGGGCCACGGGTGGGGCCCACTTTCTGTCGCAGGCGGGGCCAGCTGCAATGTGAGAGGGATGCGTGGGAGGCCCACTCGGGACCCGCGCGTGTCGGGTCCGACCCGACCTGGCCCACAGTCGCTTTGCCTTCCTCGCACGGGACCTCGAGAGAGTGACCTAGGGCTGGTCGGCTCCGGCCCTCCTGTCGGCGGAGTGGTTCGGCCCGCCCAGCATTGTGTAGGCCTCGTCGAGACCTACACGCCTATGGGTGCGCCAACTCAAAAGGAGACCTACAAGTGGTGTACAAGCGAGCCCTAAGTCCTACAGCTCGGTGAAACTGGGGACGAAGGCGATACGGGGAAATTGCATTCGATCGATTAGGGTAATTGGCATGTTCTATCACTGCGATTATTGCTAGCATCCTAATTGAATGATAATGAAGCATAGATTGAGGTAATAAGGAGTTGGGGAGGTACGTACATAGTCGAACGGCGGGGCATCGAACATCCTTCAGAACTGTCGGAATTGTGCGATGAGATATATGCATCCGCACTCCGCCGCCGTGGAATGGGATACTTCCCATTGCATATTAATGTTAATTGCTAGATCTAATTAAAAAATGCTAGTCTAATTAGAAGTTTGTTTAGGTGTCGAGTCAAAGGAAATCAAGTATTATCATCTAGAAGGGTGCAATAGTAAACATACATTTGTGTCGCTATCAGAACCCACGTCACCAAAATGGCCACGCCAATTGTTTATTAAGAAAAGACTAAGCTGCCATACGGCTGGCCCAAAAAGTGGACCAGCAAAGAAGAGAAATTCCTGTTCTACCCTCCCGCATCGTATATTTCAATTGCAGCATTTTTTTTATTTAAACGATTACTCGATAAAATCAGAGGTAGGAAACCGTTTCGATGTTTTAATGGGTTGGAACAAAATAGTGGTCAGAATTTTTACATTAATCTCACAAATTACCATTTATTCCCGGCTTCTCTCTTTGTCGCTTATAAAATGAGAGGGGGAGCGAGAGAGAGAGAGGGAGACGGGACTTGTGCTGGAATCATCAATTTCTAGGGTTCTCGCTTTGGTTCTTTTGGCCGGCATCGCTTCTGTGGCTCGATGATGGCCTTGGAGGCGGAGCCTAAGAAGCCTATCTCTTCAGAGGAGCTCAGTAAGCACAAATCCCCCTCTGATCTATGGATTTCGATCCAGGGGAAGGTGTACGACATAAGCGATTGGATCAAAGATCATCCCGGCGGTGAGATTCCGCTCCTGGATCTGGCAGGCCAGGATGTCACCGACGCCTTCGTCGCTCACCATCCCGCCTCTGCCTGGAAGCTCTTGGACAAATTCTCCACCGGATATTACCTCTCCGATTACGAAATCTCTCAAGTTTCTATGGATTACCGCCGTCTGGTGGCCGAGTTCTCAAAGCTCGGGCTCTTTGAGAAAAAAGGGCACGGCGTCTTCTTCTCTTTCTGCTTTATGTTGGCCCTCTTTTCTGCCTCCGTCTGGCTGGTGGTGGCGGCCAGCAGCCCTTGGGCCCATCTTGCCGCCGGAGCCATCATGGGCTACCTCTGGATTCAGTCCGGGTGGGTAGGGCATGATTCCGGCCATTACAACGTCATGCTCACCCCAGCTCTGAATCGATTTGCCCAAATCTTTACTGGAAATTGCCTGACCGGAATTAGCATTGCGTGGTGGAAGAGAACCCACAACGCCCATCACGTGGCCTGTAACAGCCTTAATTTTGATCCGGATTTGCAGCACATCCCCGTTTTCGCCGTCTCCTCCAAGTTCTTTGGCTCCCTCACCTCCTGTTTCTACGATAGAACGATGGCCTTTGATTCCGTTGCAAGATTCATGGTCAGTTACCAGCATTTAACCTTCTACCCTGTGATGTGCTTTGGGAGATTCAACCTCTATGCTCAGTCTATATACCTTCTCCTCTCGAACAAGAAGGTGCCCTCTCGTTGGCAGGAGATTATCGGGCTGATGGTGTTCTGGTTCTGGTACCCTTACCTTGTGTCCTTCCTTCCGACTTGGGGGGAACGGGTTATGTTTGTTGTGGCCAGCTTTGTCGTCACAGGCCTTCAGCATGTTCAGTTCTGCCTCAGCCATTTCTCTTCCAGCAATTATGTTGGGCAGCCTCAAGGGAATGACTGGTTCGAGAAGCAGACAATGGGCACCCTTGACATTTCATGCTCTCCTTGGATGGATTGGTTTCATGGCGGATTGCAGTTTCAGGTGGAGCACCATTTGTTCCCTCGCCTTCCTAGATGCCATCTTCGGAGAATTATTCCACTTGTGAAGGCGCTCTGCAAGAAGCACAACCTACAGTATTCCAGCGTCTCTTTCCTAGAAGCAAATAAGAGAACTGTGGCGACTCTCAGGAGCGCAGCGCTGCAAGCTCGCAAGCTCGGTGAGAATTCAGGGGAAGCCAGGAATCTGCTGTGGGAGGCGCTCAATACTCATGGCTGACATCTGCAATTGCTGTTGAGCTCTCATTTGATGTCAGATTGCTGCATTTACTCTTTTTATTTACTAAGCTTTTGTATTATTTTATGAAAATGTTATGTGGGGAGGGTTTTTTGACATGCTGGGATTGTTGGATGTGTCAATCTTCTTCTTGTATTTGCTTAAAGAACAAAAGGTTGCATACCGTTGTTAAATTTTGGCTCAATGCCTTATAAAGTAGCTCCCTTGTAAAACTTTGTTTTTTTTTCTTCCAAATTTAACTTTCAATTAATGTACTACTACTTTATCATACAAAAAAGATGAATTTGATGCAATTGTGTCTCCTATATTAGAATCAATTGGTTCGGAATTGTGCGCATCTATGGTTTCCTGGAGGTCATTGGGCTGACAATAATGAGAATCCGCCTCCTGCTCCAACATGGCCACTGATCAGAGAAACAGGCAGTAGGCATTAGCAATGGGTACTCAAGACAGCAGCTTCAGGGCAAGAGCACACGCTGCCGATGCCCTTGTCCGGGCGCCGAGCCACTATTTCCATCCTCACGGCCCTCATGAACGCACCTCTGGTCCAATCCTCCATCGACCGCTTCCGGCTGCCCATCTTCGCCTACTGCGGACCCCATCCCTTCCGTCGCCGTCTACCTCCGCTCTTCCCTCCTTTCGGACTCTTTGGACTCTCAAAAATATTTATCTTGAATATTATTTTATTGTTATTTATTTATTTATATTAAAATAATATAATTATTATTTTTTAAATTTTTATTGAATGATGTTTAAATCTTAAATTTTTTAAAATATTTCATCAACAACAATATTTTACAATTAAATAACAATAATATCCTTCTTATGACGCTTTCTTCATATCATATCTGATAACGCGTCAAAGATTAACATATTTATTTATTCAAAATAACCAAACATAAATTAAAAAGAATATGAATGAGTCTCCTCTTTCTATTCTTTAATTATTTAATAAAAAATAATATATAAGAATTAAAAACAAATTTTTATGTTTCTGAATTAAATAGCAATAACATATTTAATTATTTTTTTGTTTGGTTAACAAATGACGCTCCAAGACAGTCACCCTCTATGATGACTTCCTAAGTGTCAGCATCTTTGGGTAGGATGGCCTGTCGCAAAATAGTAGCTGTCTGCATCTCAGCCTTGAGAGAAGTCAGGGCTTGTAAACGGGCTCTAGCAACAGCTAACAAGCAGCCTCATGAGTTGCAGACCACAACTCCTCAAAAAGCAGTAGGTTCCCCATATATATAGGAAGTATCAATGTTAGCCTTCAGCCAACGTGTCGGAGGGGTGGGCAAGCTTGAGATTGGAGGTCGGCCGTGGAACCCCATGAATTAAATCTGTCACGCAGACCAACACGATCTATCATCGAGAGAATCAAACCCGCACAAATTAGCGGAGTCGAGTACTGACGACCCTGAGAACGCTATGTCCTACTCTACCAAGCTTGGTAGAGGGAGTAGGCCATTACTTGAGGTTGGTCGATAGACCTCCTATGAGGGATTTTTTTGCTATCGCTTTAATTGATATAAATCTCAAATTTATCAAACCCCCACATTTAAATCCTTGCTCGTCCTCGAATAAGTTAAAATACTTTTTTGAATTTTTCAATTGATGGATTCCATTTGGAATGTCAATGTGCTATACTCAAGTAACATAATCTTGGCTTCATATTATGGTAATATTCGTGTTTCAATACTTTATACCATTCTACCTTTGGTTTT
The DNA here is from genome assembly GCA_016760335.1 of Gastrodia elata. Taxonomy (NCBI): domain Eukaryota; kingdom Viridiplantae; phylum Streptophyta; class Magnoliopsida; order Asparagales; family Orchidaceae; genus Gastrodia; species Gastrodia elata. Next base: position 44,765,861 of record CM028675.1, on the reverse strand, counting down.
AGGCCTTTTTGTTACATTCAATTCAAAACTCTAAAAGTAGTGCCTAAGTCTTCAAGAGGTGATTGGGTAATTACCTTAGGACAAGAGTGACAACCCTAGCTAGCAGAAGTGAGTGACAAGAGTGTTGTGCCATGTATGCTCTTTTTTATGATTCACAAGAAACTTGTAAATATTTAGTATATATATTTTTCTTCATCATAATGTTCTCATTTTCTTTCACTTAGGAGAGATATTTTTTATCATTCATATTTAATTTTATTTTGAAATTTTCAGCTCAAGGGAGAGACATTTTTCTTCATCCCTGATTTGGTTCATTGTGGTCATTAAGTCTTACAAGAGCCTAGTACACTCAATTACTCACTCACACCTTGCTAATTTATGGTTTGATTTCCTTAGGTTTTCCCTTCCCCCACACTTAGATTTCAGCACATGGACAATTCAAGTTATTGGAATTAAACATCACAAGAGCCTTTTTCCTTAGAGGAAGTGAAGGATTGAAATGCTGATCTACCACTTGAATATGTTAAGATTGATAGTGTCCATGAGTTTACACATTTGAATTTGAGATTGAATCTATGAGTTAATTTGATCAAAAATGTATTTGTTCACACATGTAGAGCCAAGAGATAAGGGTGCAGCAGATCCAAAATTTATTTTATTGAATTTTAAATTGCAATTACAGAAAACAAACAGAAAAATTGAAAACAGGAACAGAAAAATCAAAATCAGTAGAACCTTATTGTTTACTCTTCTTCTTCTTTTTCTTCTTCATCTTTTTCTTCTATGTAACAATCATAGTTGTTATTTTAGCTAAATTTAGATTATTTAAGCTAAACCAAGCCTTAATTTTGATTCTATTGGACTCAATGGGTCATTTAAACCTAACCCTAGAAGTTTGGAGTCATTTGGAGCTAAAATAGAAAATCTAGTATTTTTAGCTATTTTTAAGCCCTGAAAAATACCTAAATTAATTTGATCTTCCCAGTTCTGGTAGGATAATGCCGTCGGGGCCTGAGGGCCTGCTTGCCCCAAATTGCTGAGGCTCAGGACTCCACCCCTGCCCGAGCCTGAACCATGGCGTCTAGCCATGGTATTCTTCCCTAAACCTCCCTCGGCCTATAAATAGCCATTCCCTAGTCCAGTGAGTTCGTTTGCTCACTGAAGTCCTCTGGAACTCTTCTCTTCCTCTCGGCTGGCCTCCATTAAAGTTGTTGCCGTTCCAGAAGACTCCCAGGGCTGCAAATTGCTGATAGTGGGTGCGGTTTGGCGTTCAAACCCTCAGGAACCTGCTTAGAGCTCAGCTTCCCCCGCGTGTAACAACCCAGGTTGTTACTTTGCTCAATTAAGACTAATCTAAGTCTTAATTAAGGTTCTAAGTCACTAATTAAGTAATTTAGAACTAATCTCTGAAACCTAGGTCAAATCAAAAGTCAACAAAGTTAAATCTAGAATTCTGAAAAAAAAAAAAAAAAAAATCCCAAACCCTAGAAATTAACTTTTTATTTAGACCTTAAATTGAAAATCCGACTTCGTTATTGCGTTCAGAACACCCAAATTAGCTAGGAATGATATTTTGGATGCATTTGGAAGTCATTAAATTTTCGTCTAATATTTTAATATTATTTAAAAACCCAGAAAATTCAAGTAATTAAGTACTCGTCAAATCAAAAATTTGAGTGCGTCATTACATTCCTCACCTCTCAATTAGCTAGAGGTGAATATTTGATGATTTTTGAAAATCATTCAATTAAGTAAGATCAATTAATAAAAATAATTAGAAAATGAATTATTTAATTCTAATATATATATATATACATATATACTCATTTTCTTTATTATTCCTTTCCTTATCCTAAAAACGCATGCCCTAATTTCATTCGACCGACCCCCCCCCTAGCCGTTCGCCGAAAGCAAGAGACCGCTCCTTCGGCCGACACCTCACCCTCTCGCTCGACACTTCTCACCTTCCTCGTTCGGCACATATCCTCTCCTCATCGCAATCCCCGTCTCTTATTATCTACTAAGGTATCGCAAGCTAAGAGGCGAACACGAGAAGCCAAACCCCTTAGTGCAATTCAAGTCGATCCTCTCGATCGTGAGGCGTGCGGCTCTCCTTCTCTTCTCCTCACGGCCGAACATCCCTCCAATCGCAGCCGCCTCCTTCTATGGACGTCGTCGGCAAGGTACTTCACTTCGCCCAATTCTTATCTCAATGGTTTTAAATGAAAATGTTAAATGATATGTTCTCTATTACTCAAAAGTTTCACAAAATAACATCACTAATTCAAATTTGGCTTTGGGATCAAGTGTGATTGTTTATTTCTTCAATAAATTGTAAATTTAATTCTTGAATACATTAATTAATTCATATATGGGGGGTTGATAAGTAGGCTGAATTCTCCCATTGTTAGAATAATGCTTATTGTTTGTGTTTACATTTTAATGTCAAAAGGCTTTCATCACAATTTAGCAGGGGTATTAAACGCTGCTGAATTAATGCATATAGATCGCTGATATTCTTGTTCTTCAAGATAAAATTAGTTGTGGTTTATATATATATATATCCTTATTCAATCTATTGTTGGATGTTATCTTTAACGATACTTATTAAGCAAAGCTTGAAATATTTAACATTAAAATACTGATTAATACTTAATTCTTAACAAGAATTAATGTAATTGTTATTTCTTCAAATCTTTTGGGTGATTAAAGAATTGTATGTCTAAATGCATGTATTTACAAAATATTAAATTTGTCTGGTATGTGTTGCCAAAAGTGCTCATCTGATTTCTTAAGCTATCATATATACAGAGGCTAGTGGGTGAAGGTATCCGCACTTTGGGTGAGTTGCTTTCCCTTCTTGATAAAGAAAGACCAAAAACTATGGGCCAGCATATTCTTAAAAATAAATCAGATAAACATTCTAATAAAGAAGATATTTATTGTTCATGGGCTTACCCTTCGAGTATTAGCAGCAGTGATGGATGGCAATCTGAAGCAGATGCATTTCTCCAGAGATTTGTAGATCACAAAAAAAAAATTTCATCTATTATCGGGTCATCAAAATCTGAAAACAAATGCCAACCTGGCTGCATCAACTTTCTTGAGGATTGCTACATGCTTAAAAATGTGCTTAATCTAAAGAAGGATGATTTGCAAAAATTCAACCATTGAAAGTGAACATTCTCTGCCAAGAAAATCCATGTATCATAATAACAAGCCACAACTTTGTAGATCAGGAGGTGAAGAAAGTAACATACCTGTAAGGGAGGTTGAAGTGTGCCAAAATGAGCCTAAGAATATGATTAATCTTAATAAACTTGTTGAGCCAAAGCCAATCCATCTGCAGAGAAAAAAAATGGATGATTTGATGTATCTAGTTTGCAATTCTACCGATTTGCAGAATTTGAATTCAAATAGATCTTTCTTGACTAACTTGCAAGAGTTTCGGCAATCAGTGAAACTTAATGACTTTTCTATCGTTGTATTTCAGAGTGGAGTTCATGAGGTTGTAAAATAGAAATAATACAAGCATGCTAAATTAGACACTATGTGTAAAAAATCACATATTGCTGATTTTAGTCAGCATCTCTTTTTATTTGATGTTTGACACAGGAATTTGTTATTAAACTACTTAGTTTAATTTTATGTATTTGAATTTACAGTAGAATTGGAAATGAGCAATCATGTAAAAAGGATTGAATTCTATTTTAGAACTGGAATTAAACTTTATAGTAGAACTGGAAATGAGCAGTCCTATAAAAAGGACTGAACTCTATATTTAGAATTGGAGATTGATTGTGAAAATGGAAAATTTGAACAAAAACAAAGGAGACTCTGCCAAAATTTTTGAAAATTTTAGAACTCTGAAAATTTATAGGAAATATAGATGTTTTCTCATATTTCTAAAAATTTCATATAAATTGTCCTTTTAATGTTATCTGAATTTCACAAATCAATATGTTCTCAATTCTTTGAGTGTGAGATAATGTTTGAGTGATCATTAACTAGTGTCATCCTTTGGTTGTCTTACTATACATCCATACTCATAGCATTTGTGTATTTAATGGCGTGGATCAATAGATTGGGATATGATAACCCGTTGAATGCTTGTTGTATAAAAACTTTCCTCGTTGTAGGGGCGCATTAGATTATTCATATTATGCTTATAAGTTCATCACTGCATTTTTTTTTTATTTGCACACAGTTTTTGTGCAAAGAAGTTCAAATCATGACATTTTTTTTATATATGCAATTCAACTCTCTCTTAAGAAATATCTATGCTTCTATCAAGCCTCGCTTTTTATTTCAATATAACTATACATAAATATTATTGTATTGCCATAATTACAATTTGGATGGCCTATGAGAGGCAACCATTGTAATTATGCGTAAACCTTCCTGTTGCTTTACTATCTCAAAATCTATAGTGATTCAAACTTAAATTTGCTTATGCTAACTACAGATACTCTAATAGAAGTTGTGTCAAAAGCATTAAAATCTTAAAATACAGGATCGATAATGTTAGTTGTGAGTTGAATAAGAAATAGTGTTGTAAAAAAAAAATTAATATCATAGCTTGTATATTCGACTGCAGTTTGTTTTCTTTTGCAAGATAATCAAGTCTAAACTTCAAGATATAAAATCAATCTAATATCATGCCTTCTTAAACTCCTCTAATCTTCTCTTTTTCATCCTCAACCTTCTTAATAATATTAGTTAGGATGTGTGTATTGAGAGATACTCTTAGTAATTAAGAGCCTTAATTCTTAAGATTAAAAATAGATCTTAAGTTAGAATTCATCTATTGAGTAAATTGGGTTACTCAATAGGTGAAACCTTGAGTTTTCTAGTTTATAGATTTTCTTAGTTTATTAAATGATTGTTTGATCTTTAAACTTTAGAACTAAGAATAGAGATCCATCCTAATGAAATTGATTTATCATTAGGATTTGCCTTAACCTAATCTATGAGATTTGGGTTCTAAACTTAGACCCTTAGATTATACCTTTAGGTTAAGTGATTAGACCCCATCATCTGGAGTCTAATTCTTAATCTTTTCATCTTGATTTGGCTAATCAAGATGAGGTTGGGATGAATTAAATTACAAAACTAGGTCGATGATTTATTTATTTTAACCAAATAGTCATCTTTTGATTAAGTTATAATTAGGACTTGGCCAGTCCTAATTATCTTCAACTAGTAGGACTCGTGATTCTAAGTTACAGAATGTGTAAGAATTGATGATTCTGAAACTTATGTAACATAGAGTAGATAGAGCGAATAAAGTAGACAACAACGGATATCACCTGTGTATTAGATAGAGTTTCTTGCACTTTGATTTTGATGCTTCACATTTCTTGATTTTGAGTCTTATACCTTGAACATATATTATGTACTTAAGATATTTGGTAAATATCTTATGTCAATTTTGAATATTTATAAATAGCATTGTGTTTTTGTTTCACAAGTGGTTTGTAAGGTGTAGCTTGATTAGTATACCTCTTCGATCAACTCGTTCGGGGTCGGCTTCTTGTAGGGGGTTTCAGTCCGATAGTCTATGCCATGCCTAGTCCATGGGATAGGATGGATAGACTCTTGCCCTACTGACTATAGAGTCAGGATTTTGATATGGTTATACTAATTCAAGTACACTTACATTCAGTTTCTTTCTTAGCTCATCAGGCTAAGATTTGCTGAGTTCGTGTTCAGTTCAGGTTACTTATACAGTCACTGCAGTTTCAGCTTACAGTTACTGTTTTACTAGCATATTCTGCATTTCAGCACTGTTTTCTTTTTTTGTGAAAAAGATTACCTCGAAGCGACTCGTGTGGGCATTTCACGTATGTGCTATTGCGTTCCTCAAAACCAAAGTTCGGTTCGGACTTGGATCTAATAGAAGAAGGAGTGCTTGGACATAGATGTAATTTGATAATTCCGATTCTTCGACTCTCTTGCAAGCTCAAAGTCTCATAAGCTCAAACCAAGGTCTCTCTAGTCCAAAGCAAGTTTAGTAGGTTTTGACCATAGGTGAGCAGCGTTTTTGCATTTCTGATTTGACTCTCCCCACGTAAACCACATATTGGATTACTCCAGTGCGGCACGAAGCCGCTGACGCTGAGTAGGCTCCTATGCCGCCCTGCTCGGGAAATCTGAGCTTAGACTCAGAGAAGATTCTACGCTCCGGTTAAGAAGCTTTCTGACGGCCATTAAGATCTAGCCTCTCTCGGGCCGGGGTTCAGGGGGCAGCGAAGCAAATCAGGTTAGGTTAGGGGGGTCAAAGCCGAAAGGCGATTTTGAGGTTTTCGTAGAACAGATTGGATCAATTCAATTGAAAAAGAGAATTCTTACCTGAAGGACAAACTAGGTTTTATCGTTTTCTCGAGTCACCCTACCCTCCGTCCGGGTGGGTCAACCTCCGGGCCTGCTTTTAGCGACCTCCTTCTTTGACTTTGACAGGGCTCGGAAAAGTGAAAGATGTCAGTCTATTTCGCCTACAAAAAGCCTGGGACAAGAGAAAAAGGTCGAATTCAAACCAAGTGGAGTAGGCTAGAAGAGTTGAGCTCAAGGAGACCGGTAGGTCGATAGAATGGCTCAAACATCCTTACGGATCCATCGGGCCGATTCCTCCTCTGCTTCGCAGCCTACAGTTTTGAAGAATTGAAAAACTATGGCTCTGAAAGTCAAAAACAAAAGGTAGGGTATTTAGAAGTGGAGCGGAAGATACATTTTGACTAACAAAGAATAACAAAACTCTCGTCTCACTTTCTGAGTTCTTTCCGCTGCGCCCTTTGCTGAAAGGTTACAGGCTAGCTGTAGGCATCCACGGTGGTCTTCCTCTCTCTCCCGATGGTTCACCCGTGGTTACTTTAAAAAACCAGGACCCAAGACCCAAACATAGGCTACCTTTAGCTTTAGGTAGGACAGGTATGAAGTAGGGCAAGCCCGGAGCTCACGAGCATAACCTACCGGTCAGTAGAGAGCTTTGCTATATCAGCTTTCGTACATAGGCGGGCTCCGGCCGCGTACATTCGACTGCGCGATTCGCTTATCAGCTCTTTTTCTCTACGATACGATATTCGACTGGCCCACCCTCCGGGTGGCCTTCGATTCGCTTATCAGCTCTTCAGCTCAAAGAAAAAAAGCCTATTTCATCGGCTCCCATCTATCATATCAAAGGCCACCCGGAGCCGGAGGGTAAAACAAGAGAAAAGAGCCCGCCCCGCCTCTCCTCCGGGTTGGTGCCGGTCCCGAGGCTTCCTGAAAGTTAGTGAGAGATCGGTAGTAGATCAGAAAGGTGCGAAGGCCCAAAGGAAATAGATGCTTCCTGTCCTTTAACAAGTGGAGATTCCTCTCTATAATTCGTAGCAGGCACGTATCGATCAATGAGGATCTTCTTTGTTTTTTCTAAGATCGAAAGGGCAGGGCTAAAGACTACAAAAGGCTGCGAAGCAGACTAAGCTTTCACTCTACTCTTTAGATTAGACTAGACAAAAAGAAAACATGTTCCGAAAAAACTTGGCTAGTGACGAAGGAAGAATGGAATAAAAATCAGATTGGGATCATCCTGTGGGCCTGAGACCTCCTCCCTTTCGGCTATTTATTCAGGGCCCTATAAAATCAAAACCCCCAACCGGAGGTTGCCTTTGTAGCCTTCTCAGGCTCACTACTTCGCACCTTTAGTATCGTCTCACTCTTAGGAGTAGGAGATCTTTCGTCCCGTATCAGATTGATTCGGTCAAATACCTGGAGTGGAGTTCGGGGTAGGATAGGTATCTACATCAAAGTAATGTCTCCTTTATGTTATGTTTGTTTTTATCAACTTTAGCAAAATAATCTTAGACTTCTTATTTCTTTCATTATTAAAAGCTTCCAATTCCAAGAAATTGGATTGACCATTTCACGTTTATGAAGGAAGCACTTCGGCTGGATCTTTTGATTTGCTCACTCGGTCCAGTTCTATTATTTGTATTTGAGATATGTAATAGTGAGTCGTATGCGACGAAGGAGAAAAGTAGGCGAGTCGACCCCGATTCGGATGCTTTTGAAACAGCTGCTGAAGCAGATTCTTCTAAAACAGTTGATTAAGGATAAGGACATTAATATTAACCAGTTTAGTGAGGCATATCCGTATAGCGAGGAATTTGTTCTGGAATCCATTTTCTTTTACGAAGTTGAGCTAAGGCTCTGACTCAAAGAAAGGAATCATGGAATAACCTAGCATTTAATTCTCAACAAATCCTGGCTTCCCTACCGACTAGGATACTTCTTTTGTCCCCGTGATTCGTCGTTCGTTTGCCCGACTGAACTCTCGGGTTTACCGACTCAACACGGAACTTCCCGACTCAATGCGCGCAGCGTAGTCGATTTGAGAAAAAAGAAAAGTTAGGATGATGAGAAGTTGACCGTTGCCAGCAAACTGACTCTCTCACTTTTTCCAACTGCCAAACCGTTTCTAGGAGTATATTCTAGTGAGGCTCCAAGGCTAAAGATCAGGCTCTTGGAGAAGAAAGAGTTCTCTCCACGGAAAAGAATGATCGCGAGACGCGAGCAGATAGATCTCTTAGATCTCCGCAGAGTTCATAATTATGCTCCGGAAGCCTTTCAGTAAGCAGCCAGGTAGCTCGGTAAGTTCTCAATTTTTAGTCTCTGAAATGAAAGTAAACATTAGGAGAAGAAAGTTCTGCCTCAGTACACGAAATTAATATTGAGTCAGCCTAAGGAGACGAAGACTACTTTCAGTTTTTCTGCACATGTTATATATATATGATGCTAGTTTTGCTTACTATTTTCTTATGCTTACTTAGGATGTTAGTTGTTTTCAATTTCATACTATTATGTATGTCACCTAGCATATTCTGTTTGATCATAAGCATGTTTAGGTTGTACCTTTTCTTACAGCTTAGTTTAGTTTATTGCTTACCTGTTTTTGTTGCAGTTGCTTGGAGGAGGTATGTATTACTTCCTATTTGTTTAGTTATAAACCATGATTTATAACTTATTACTATTCTTTTGTATGCTTTTCTGCACCTATTATGCTTAGTTCTATTTATATGGTGATCTCTATTTAATTTAATAAAATTGTTTGCCCTAAAATGTACTTAGACATATTGTCTAACCAGTTTTTCTTTTGTTGGCTGGGGCCCTACCATTATGAAACTGATAATGGTAGGTTCTGAGTTTGTTGGAGTAGCAGATCCAGTAGAGAACTTGCCATTGGAGGAGGAGCCCATTCCTGAAGATCTGTAGCTTTAGTTTTTCTTTCAGTGAGATTGAGAGTTCATTTCAGTTCTTTTAAACTTATTAAATGTTGTAATAATACAGATTTATATTTCTCTTTCAGTACTTTACTTATTCTGTATTGTTGTATTTATACTGTATTGGATGGATGTTTTACCTTTTATTGCTTCCGCACTCTGAGTTCTTGTATGATCATTTAGTGATAAATTCTGGAATGAATGACAAAGTCCTTAGTTAAACTGGATTAGAATGTGTGTCTAATCCAATCTTAAGTGGGGACCTTGTCATTTGGTGACCCCTCCACCGTAATCATGTTAACTTAAGGGTTAACAGGACCACGGCGGGGCAGGGCCGCCACACCGCGTCTCCATCGTGCTAGGCTCGCCATTTCCTCAGGTACAGCCTCTGTCCATTTTCAATCGAGCTGGCTTCAGCTCGTCTCTTCCTTGCTCAAGCTTTAGATGCTGTGTAGGACCTCTCCTTAGATCCTCCGTGGACGTCCGAGTCTGCGAGAGAAGTCTGACAGTAGGACAGACAACGAATTTGCCGTTTGAGTGTACTGCCAGAGGAACCTCCGGCTTGTTCGATATGACGTTCTCGTGCTCAATTAGCCATCTAGTTAGCCTCAAAACCTCTGGGCAATGATTATAATCCGGTATCGATAGGTGGGTTTGACCAGATCGATCGATTCGACTGGAATCGATCGATCCAGTTGCGGCTCTAAATGGCAGAATACAGACCACCTCAAAACCTCCCGTTTCGCCCGATCGCTTCCTCTCAGGTCCCTGAACGTGTAGCGATTTAAATGGCACCAATCCGTGGCCTCTATGAGGAGAATTCACTCCTCACAAGCGCGCCTTCAGAGACACCTCGGCTGAGTAGTCCCCCGGTGATCCAGCACCTCCCAGGTGGGGCTTCTTGGTTTAATCGACGCGTCTGGAGTCAGGGATAGAGTAGCCATCGAGATCGGGGCTTGACGTGACCGGAGCACAGAGAATTTGGCGTTGGAAGCTAGCTTTAGGGTTCGGGCTGCGGGCGCGTGCGAGAGGGAGAAGACGATGGAATTTGGGCCGGGTGGACCCCGACCCGCATGTTTTAAGAGCGGGCCGACAATTAATAAAAGGATTTTTGTAATTAAAATCCTTAAGGAAATTAAATATTAATTGGAAACCTATGATTTTAATTTAAATAAAAATTCAGAATAAATTAACTTAATAACTTTAGCTATACAAATCCAAATGGTATGATCCAATATACCATTTGAATCAGAAAAATACAAGAAATCTAAATATAAAATAAAATCACAGATCCAATAGTTGGATTTAAATTAATTGCTTAAACCTTTTCTGTTTTAAATTAAATCTTATTAAATTCAATAATTATCCAAACCTAGAAATTTAGGGTTCTGATCACTTATATGACCATAGAGAATAATCAGGGACCCTTAAACCTAATTTTGGATATTTAATTTCCTTAATCATGCCTTAATCACCCTAAATGAGGATTAGTAATTTAGACCCTAATTAAGTCTTTGAAATTGTGGAAGTAAGCTCTTAATAATATATTAGATCTATTAGAACCTAGGGGTAAGGTTGGATTGCCCTAAGGATGCCTAAATTTACTAATCACCATAATTGGCCTAATTAAGTAATTAGTGATAAAGCCTAATTAAGTGGTAAAAAATCTGAGATGAGTGAAACTTCTACTTCATAAATCAATATGAAACATAACAAAATAGATTAGATCTAATTTGGATAGCTAAATCCTAAAATCCCAATTTTTGCCTTAAGAGGGGCAATTTGGTTATTTTGACCAAAGTATGTTTAAATGCTCCTTAAACTTGGAAATTTCAGTAAACTACCCTAAGTTAGATTAGAAATATTCTTTGAACTCTTAGACTAATAAATAATGTAATGTGATCATTAATTTAAGGAATCTTCAATTAAGCCATAATTGAGACACTTAGATCTTAAGTGACCATAAAGAAGTCACTTAAGCTTAACCCTTAAATGTAATTATTTCAAAAGTCACTTGGTAAGTTCAAACTAGTTAAATCATAAGCTTAAATGCTAAAAGAAACAATAATGGAACATCCTAAATTAAAATCTAGCTTAAAGTCTAAGGTGATCAAACATCAGATCCTTAGATCTTAAGTAGCCTAAAAGGATCAATTTGAGTTTAATGTTTAATTTAATACTTAAAATTGTCAATTTCAACCTTAATAAGCTCCATATAGTTTAACTATGAACTTAGATTCTAAAATAATCACAAATGGAAGCTCTTATGATAAAACTCTAATTTAGAAATCTAAAGTGATCAAACGTCAGATCCTTAGATCTTCAATTTGAATTAAATCATCTCCAATTGAAATTCTTTAAATGATTGATTGTTTAATATTTTGAAACCTTCCATGTGGGTATAAGATGATTCAATCTATAAGATAATGAAATTATCTTAAAGATTGAATATAGATCTTAGATTCTCAAGTTCTTAATCGATTGTTTTATCTTATAATCAGTAGGATAGCCTTTCACTAAGTTCTTAGTTCCTGAATCTTTCAGCTTATAGGATCATTTACCTTTAATTTGGGTAATAAGTGTGAACCCTAGATCCTAATTAGGATATTACCTTGGATTTAGGATTTGAACTCAACATAGGGTTTAAGTTCTAAATCCTTAAATCTTGATTTACTTAATCAAGATTTGGGTAAGAGAGTAAAATATAAATAAATTAGGTCATTGATTTACTTATTTAAACCATTTAGTCGTCACATGATTTTGGATTTGAACTTGTTAAGTTCAAATATTAACTTTAAGGATGTAAATCTGAGATTCTACTCGATAGCTGGATATTGAGATCCTAAACTTGTACTTACTCAGAGTAGTTAGATTTGGTAATTAGATAATATCAGATATCACATAAGTCTAGATTAAGCTTCTTGCTTACTTTGACTAGATATCTTTGCATACCTTGGATATTGAGCTTTATTCCTTGATCATAATAGGAGAACTTAGGATATGGATGATACATCTTAAGTTAGTATTTGAATTGCATATCACTCAGTTATGGCAGTGTTTGCAGTTGGTAGAATATGTCCTAGCGTAGTCTGCCTCTTCAGTAATATTATTGTGTAGGATTGACCTAGGCCTAGAGGATTGGGATGGCCTATTGGCTAGGTATTGATTTGCTATTTCAGTATTGGAGGCCCTATATGGCCTATTGGCTGGTATAGCAGTACTATGTCTTAGGCTTATTACTATTTTAGTTGGATTGTTCAGTATTGTTTTCTATTTTGCCTTGCCACATGCTTCAGTGGCCTTACTTTTAGTACTTGCTTATTTTGCCACATGTCTCAGTGGCTTTGCATTATATTACTTGCTTTGCTTTTGCCACATGTCTCAGTGGCTTTCCTTTCTTTTTAACCTGCATGTTGTATGTATGCTTTTAGATTACTTATATATATATATATATATATATATATATATATATATATATATATATATATATATATATATATATATATATTGGCATGTTTAGGGTGCTAGACTTGCATGTTTTCAGTACTTGTGTTTCTTCTATAGATTCAGCATATGTTAAAATGATCATAAGCACGTTAGGGTTAGAATTGTATTGTAGTCACTGTTCTTTTAGTTTTTAGCCTCATCTTATTTATTTTGCATTGTATGCTGGCTATAAATGGATAGTTTATAGTTACCCATTTCTTTCATAGCTTGTTGCACCCTTTACTGCATACATGTTTAGTTAATTTAAATGTGATATCTTTAAAATATTCAGTTCATTAAAATAGCCTAAAATGTACTTAGACAATTGTCTAACTGCAATTTTTTTGTTTTATTGGCTGGGGTCCTAGTATTTGTGATACCGACAAATGTCAGATTCAGATGTGTTCATGGGCAGTGTCGTAGAAGAGGAGCTGGTTTAGGAGGAGGATCGTGCGGCTGCTGTTTAGTTAGGTTTTGCCTTTATTTTAGTGAGATTGAGAGACATTTTTATTCTCTTTAAACTTCAGTTTATAATAATTAATTCTGGATGTATTTCATTTCTGCATTGTGATGGGTTAGTATATTGCATTCTATTTTCCTATTATGTATGATTGTGGATGCTACTCTATTATTTATTGCTTCCGCCACTTTGATACTTGTATATTGATGATGTTATAGTACTTGGTGACGAGTCCTTGACTTAAGGCAGGTTGGGTTTACCTAACTTTACTTAAGTTGGGGATTTGCCACAATTGGAGCACCGTACTTCCTTATTGTTAGTACGGGGGCCCCACTTTCTACTTCTTCTAGCTCAACATTTTTATAAGATAGGTCCACCGGCCACACAGTATCGGGGATGGGCTCGCCAATAGGGGGACGCGGCAGATTCGATGCATCCGGTCCTCCCCGTAGACTCCACTCTTGAAACATCGTTCCCATAGCATCATGGAGATCAGACACAAACTTGCACGTCCGTGCTATCTTGGACTTGTAGAATCCATGTCCTTCTCCATTTCCTCCCCTTCATGTTTTTGGTGGGCGTACATCTTAATCAGCATTTTATCCACGAAAGATCGACCGGTGGATGTGGAAGTGTAACAACCCTAGTTGTTATCTCAGCTAAATTTAGATTATTTAAGCTAAACCAAGCCTTAATTTTGATTCCATTGGACTCAATGAGTCATTTAAATCTAACCATAGAAGTTTGGAGTCATTTGGAGCTAAAATGGAAAATTTGGTATTTTTGGCTATTTTTAAGCCCTGAAAAATACCTAAATTAATTTGATCTCAAAATCAAAATCTGATTTTATTTTTGAATTCCTCATACCCTAATTAGCTAAGGGTGAAATTTTGGAAATTTTTGGAGCTCATTTGGTCCTAAATTGAAATTAGAATACTTAAGAATAATTATATATTATTTAATTTGATTTTAAATTATTTAAATTAAATAAATTTTTTATTTTAAATAGCCGGGATATGCTGTCGGGACTGTGGCAGATCCGCTGCGGGTCCCGACAGCGGGGCACCATACCCGCTGAATGGATGACCGAGCACACATCTCAGCGCTCTTAATCCAACGGCTCACATATCACACACCTCGATCGAATCCTACCCGCCTGATCGGCATCTTAGATCCGACGCTCGGGATTTAATCCACGTTCGATTAATTAGAGGCCACATCAGGCCATCAATTCCCAACGGCCTTGGCATCAGATGGTAGGGGTGACCCCTACCACTGTGGATCGTCGTTCTTACGACGATCCTGCTCGACAGCGGGAAATTTCCCGTACCCCGCCACGTCGGTCTTGTTTGCCACCTTCCCGCCACGTCAACTAGACCGTTAGGGTCCTTCCCGTTGTGGCTTAGCCGCAAGGATGGGTAGGGATGGCTGAGCCATATCTAATGGGCAATGGCGAGTGAACCCCCGGGCCAAGACAAGCTCCAAACCAGAGCTCTGGCATCCACTCCCTAGGTCTCCTCCGGCCTATAAATACCTCCCAAGACTTACAGTGAGCTCCTTTGCTCACTGTGATCCCCTCATCTCTCGGCTGAAGCAATTGGAGCTCTCGGCGAACGTGACGACTGGTCCTGCCGCGTCTGTTGATAGAGGGTGTGGTCTGGCGTTCAGACCCCCTTACCGAGCTCCTGCAACCCTCTGGTGTGATCCAGCCTATCTGCATTGTCTTCTATCTCTGAGCTTCTTCAAACCAAGGTACAGCCCTTCCCCTCTTTCTATCGAGCTAGATCAAGCTCGGCTCTTCCTTGCTTAAGCCCTAGATGCTATGTAGGACATCTCCCTAGCTCCTCCGTGGACCTCCGAGTCTGCGGGTGAGGTCTAGCAGTAGGACAGACAACGAATTCGTCGTCTGAGTGTACTACCAGAGGAACCTCCGGCTTGTTCGATATGATGTTCTCGTGCTCAATTAGCCGTCTGGTTAGCATCAAAACCTCCGGGCAATGATTGTAGTCTGGTATCAATAGGTGGGTTTGACCAGGTCGATCGATTCGACTGGAATCGATCGATCCAGTCATGGCTCTAAATGGCAGAATACGCTGAGTAGCCCCCCAGTGATCCAAACCACCTCAGAACCTCCCGTTTCGCCCAATCGCTTCCTCTCAGGTCCCTGAACGTGTAGCGATTGAGACGGCTCCAATCCGTGGCCTCTTTGAGGAGAATTCACTCCTCACAAGTGCGCCTTCAGAGATGCCTCGGCCGAGTAGTCCCCCGGCAATCCAACGCCTCCCAACAGGGGCTTCTTGGTTTAATCGACGCGTCAGGAGTCAGGGATGGAGTAGCCGTCAAGATCGTGGCTTGGCGTGACCGGAGCGCGGAAAATTGGGCGCTAGAAGCTGGCCCTAGGGTTTGGGCTGTGGGCGCGTGCGAGAGGAAGAAGACGATGTAATTTGGGTCGGGCCGACCCCGACCCACGTGTTTTGATTTTGGGCTGACAGATAAATAAAGAACTTCTATATTTAAAATCCTTAAGGAAATTAAATAATAAATAGAAACCTATGGTTTTAATTTAAATAAAAATGCAAATTAAATAATTGAAATAACTTTGGCTATACTAATCCAAATGGTATGATCCAATATGCCATTTGAATCAGAAAAATACAAGGAATCTAAATATAAAATAAAATCACATATCCAATGATTGGATTTAAAATAATTGCTTAAATATTTTCTATTATAAATTAAATTATATTAAATTCAATAACTATCCAAACCTAGAAATTTAGGGCTCTGATCATTTATGTGACCATAGAGAATAATCAGGGACCCTTAAACCTAATTTTGGACCTTTAATTTCCTTAATCATGCCTTAATCACCCTAAATGAGAATTAGTGGTTTAGACCCTAATTGAGTCTCTGAAATTGGGGAAGTAAGCTCTTACTATATTAGATCTATTAGAACCTAAGGGTAAGGTTGGATTGCCCTAAGGAGTGAAATTTCTACTTCATTAATCAATATGAAATACATTAAAATAGATTATATCTAATTTGGATAGCTAAACCCTAAAAACCTAATTTTAGCCTTAAGAGGGGTAATTTAGTCTTTTTGACCAAAGTATGTTTAAATGCTCCTTAAACTTGGAAATTTTAGTAAATTAACCCTAAGTTAGATTAGAAATGTTCCCTGAACTCTTAGATTAATAATAATGTTAATGGGATCATCGATTTAAGAAATCTTTAATTTAACCCTAATTAAGACACTTAGATCTTAAGTGACCCTAAAGAAGTCACTTAAGCTTAGCCCTTAAATTTCATCATTTCAATTATCAAAACACGTTTGATAAGTTCAATTTAGTTAACTTATGAGCTTAAAATTCTAAAAGAAATAATAATGGAAAATTCTAAGTTAAAATCTAGCTTAAAGTCTAAAGTGATCAAATATCAGATCCTTAGATTTTAAGTAACCTAAAAGGATCAATATGAGTTTGATGTTTAATCTAATACTTAAAATTGTCAATTTCAACCTTAATAAGCTCCATTTAGTTTAACCATGAACTTAAATTCTAAAAGAAACACAAATAGAAACTCTTAAGTTAAAACTCTGATTAGAAGTCTAAAGTGATCAAACCTCAGCTCTTTAGATCTTAAGATCTTAGACTTGGGTCTTCAATTTGAAATTGAACCATCTCCAATTGAAATTCTTTAATGATTGATTGTTTAATCTTTTGAAACCTTCCATGTGGGTTTAGGATGATTCAATCTAAAAGATAATAAAATTATCTTAAAGATTGAACATAGATCTTAAATTCTCAAGTTCTTAATCAATTGTTTTATCTTATAATCAGTAGAATAACCTTTCACTAAGTTCTTAGTTCCTGAATCTTTCAGCTTATAGGATTCTTTACCCTTTAATTTGGGTAATAAGTGTGAACCCTAGATCTTAGTTAGAATATTACCTTGGATTTAGGATTTGAACTCAACATAGGGTTTAAGTTCTAAATCCTTAAATCTTGATTTACTTAATCAAGATTTGGGTAAGAAAGTAAAATATTAATAAATTAGGTCATTGATTTACTTACTTAAACTATATAGTCATCACATGATTTTGGATTAGAACCTGTTAAGTTCTAATATTAACTTTAAGGACGTAAATCTGAGATTCTACTCGATAGCTGGATATTGGAGATCCTAAACTTGTGCTCTCTCAGAGTAGTTAGATTTGGAAATTAGATAACACCAGATATCACATAAGTCTAGATTGAGTCTCTTGCTTACTTTGACTAGATTGCTTTACATACCTTGGATATTGAGCCTTATTCCTTGAGCATAATAGAAAAACTTAGGATATGGATGATACATCCTAAGTTAGTACTTGAATTGCATATCATTCAGTTTTGCCTTGTTTGCAGTTGGTAGAATATGTCCTAGCTTAGTCTGCCTCTTCAGTAGTAGTATTTTATAGACTGGACTCAGACCTAGCATATTTGGATGGCTAGGCTGGGGATTGATTGATGGATATTGGAGGCCCTATATGGCCTATTGGCTGGTATGGCAGTACTATATCTTAGGCTTATTACTAATTTAGCTGGATTGTTCAGTATTGTTTGATGTTTTGGTTTGTCACATACTTCAGTAGTTTTATTTTTAGTATTTGCTCGCTTTTCCACATGTCTCAGGGGCTTTACATTTTATAGATTGCTTTGATTTTTGCCACATGTCTCAGTGGCTTTTCTTTTCTTTTCCCGTTCTTAACTAGCATGTTGTATGTATACTCATATGGCTTACTTATATATATTTTAGCATGTTTAGGATGCTAGAATTGCACATTTTTAGTACTTGTGTTCTTTTATATACTCAGGTTAGCATGATCATAAGCATGTTAAGTTCAGAATTGTATTGTAGTTGCTGTTTCTTTTAGCTTTTAGCCTCACCTTATTTATTTTGCATTGTATGCTGGCTATAAATGGATAGTTTATAGTTACCCATTTCTTTCATAGCTTGTTGCACCCTTTACTGCTTGCATGTGTAGTTAAATTAAAATATGATATCTTTAAATGTTTAGTTCATTAAAATAACATAAAATGTACTTAGATAATTGTCTAACTGTAACCTTTTTGTTTTGTTGGTTGAGGCCCTGGCATTTGTGATACCGACAAATGTCAGATTCAGAGGTATTCATGGGCAGTATCACAGAAGAGGAGCAGGTTCAGGAGGAGGATCGTGCTGCTGCTATTTAGTTAGATATTGCATTCTTATTTCAGTGAGATTGAGAGACATTGTCATTCTCTTTAAACTTCAATTTGTAATAATTAATTATGGATGTATTTCATTTCTGCATTGCGATGAGTTACTATATTGCATTCTCTTTTCCTACTATGTATGCTTGTGGATGTTACTATATTATTCATTGCTTCCACCACTTTGATATTTGTATATTGATGATGTTATAGCACTTGGTGACAAGTCCTTGACTTATGGCAGGTTAAGTTTATCTAACTTTACTTAAGTTGGGGATTTGCCACAATTGGAGCACCGTACTTCCTTGTTGTCAGTACGAGGGCCCCACAGGAAGCCTGTCCTTCCTTCCCTCTTCTTTTATTACTCCTCTGCCTTTCTTGATAGCACACATTTAGGTTATGGCAGGTGAGAGGAGTTGTTGGGGGAAAGATCACATTGCTGGATAGGACCTTGATGCCTTGAGCCATGCATAAACTTATAATCAGTGAGATGAAAGCAAGCGCAGCACATGACCCAGTCAGGGCATTCCAGAGCTGCTCAAAAATAACTCTGGAGATATGGATATCTCTAGGTCGCTCATTAGTGCATATGAGCAACGCCCTAGCCCTGGTCACTTCGCTAAGATGCCAAAATGGCATGATCGTGCTAGAAATGAGTACATGCCACGCATTGCATGAGTCCGTGAGCAGGGCTCGTGGAATGTTGGCAAGTGAACCTAGTCATCCAGCATCTTCACGAGTGATTGCGCTCATAATACTTGCTGGACTAATTTCAAAATTGATGAGGGCTTGGTAAGTGCAGTTCCCCACCTCCCTCAGCTCATAAAAATGCTCAATTTCCTCGAGCCCAAACTTCACCATCTTTCCTCGTACAAAAGTGGTATGCTTTTTCGCGTTGAGCATGTTTGCATAAACTTCTTGTACTAAAGAAGGCATCGAGTCGGTTTGTAGGGAGACCAAGTTATGCCACCCCTATCCTGGACACAAATATGATATACCAGGTAGGGGGTTTTGAATCCCCTTTCTGAAATAAGTTTTCGGTGGGAGGTGATTTGGTCGAATCTCTGTTCTGCCTCCGCAGAAGAGAATTTCTTTTTGTTGAAAGGGCCTCAAGAAGTTGAGGCCACTCCTTCCTTATCTACCACTAATTTCCTAGAAGATATATTTCTTTCTTTCTAGAGTACTAGGGGAGGAGGAGAATGCTGAGGTGTTTCAGAAATTCAGAGGGAATGTGCAGGCCTCACTTTCACCATGGGGGTTCTTATATAAGAGTGGGGAGAAAACTTTTGGATGCATTTAAATGAATAGATCGCAATTATGGCACCTTAATTCAAGGTCAAAGATGCTTTTTATTCATGCCATTAGTGTGATTCAATTTCCAATCAAAAAGTTGAAAAAATACAGCTTTTCCAGCACTAAATTTTGAAAATTTAAGTCCCAAGGCGCGTTGTAGTGTCATTGACCACCTTGGGAATCCAAGGCAGTAATTCTGCTCCAGCTGGGCGCCTTGCGCCGCAACGTGCTATAGCGTGCTGTGGCGCCTCGGGACATGAAATATTTTGGCCTGTGCTAGAAAATTGCTGGAGTGCGCTGTAGCGCATTTCCAAGTAGCAATACACACACACACACACACACACACACACACACACACACACATATATATATATATATATATATATATATTTATTTATTTATTTATTTATTTATACAAAAATATTTTGGTTGTTAATAAAATTTGAACTACTCCTAAGTGCAAAAAGCGAATAAAACAGAAATTTGGGTTGCCTCCCAAAAAGTACTTTGTTTAATGTCTTTAGCCAAACACATTTTGGTTTAAGCAGATTCAGAAATAATGTTTGGTTTTCATTTCCAATTTTCAATTTTTTGGCCCTTAGTATTCGTATAACATTTTCTTATCATCGTTGTGTGCTCAGTTGATTTTAATTTTTCTTTCAATTCATTTCTATGAGTGTGAATCCCTTTCTTCTTTTTCCTTCTCCTCCTTATTTTCTTTTTATTAGTTTATTGTTTCTCAAACTCTCCTCCAAATGAAGAGTTGATCCTACTCTCAATTTTCTCTTCATAAAGTTCTAAATCTTTCATATTTAGCATTTTGCATAGTTCCTCCTCCCTCATTTTTTTTTCCAAGCGACTTCTAACATTTTTTTTCTTAAATTTAGTAGCATTTAAGTCAATGGTTGCTGAATTCCCTCCTACCTTAATGTTCATTTTACTATTCACTACATCTATTATTGCGTTCGTGTTGGCTAAGAAAGGACGTCCAAATATAAGCGTAGAATTCTCATTCCAAGTGTCCCATTTGCAAATTATAAAATCTGCTAGGACAACAAATCATCCTAGTCATACTGGCACATCTCTCACAATCCCAAGGAGTGTCAAGGAATCCAAATTTGTGAATTCTAAAATTGTGGTAGTTGCCTCTAAACCTCCTGACAAATGTAAAATACATATCTGCGCTTGAACGCAAGTGTACGTGGTCTGAAGTAATAAGTGGAAGTTAATTTTGAGATTTATCATACTCTAAGGACAATGGTTTTGATACTAAGTTATATCTTCTTTCAATAATATTTTGAAGATTTAGTTTGGTTTTGATTTGGTTCTTAAATTATCAATGCAAATGACTTTAAGATAAGATATAATTTGTTCAAAAAGAGAGAGTTGTGGTTTCATTATAGTACTTGTAAGGACTTAGTATTGTTGCTTCTTTGTTTAAATGTATAAATTGATTTATTTATTCCTAATTAAATCATGTGATCACATTTAAAATTGGAGCAATCCTTCAATTATAATAGGTTCAGATTTTAGTGTAACAAATAGAACTCTTCTTAAGGTTCTACCTCGACGCTTAAACCTTTATGAGATTATGATTTGATTTACCTTTGATTTCCTACGTCTAGGTTACCAAATATCTTTTTTTTTTTATCTCACAGACATGATTTCCATCAATAATGCATCATGGGCTTATACACATGATTTAGCTAGATGAGAGGATGCATTGGATCCAATGGACTATGTCACATCATCCATTGGGTTCCCAACATCCTCTCATCCCTTCTTTTGCTGAGCCGCAGAGCATAAGTTGATGGGAACTTGGTTCACTAGCATCAAATCTCTTGGCAGAGCTCTTAAGAAAAGGTGCAAGGGAGCATTGAGAACTTATCACATAGATCTCAGCTATACTTGCACTACCTTCCCTTGCTCTTATCCAATTAATGAGCTCAGAACTCAAGTTATTTAATTAATAATTCATTTTAGTTTTAGTTTTAGCAAATTATATTGACAAGAGTTCATATAGGCATTCCATCACAATAAGAAATATATTAGAAATCATTTTCATTCATTCAAACATTTCTATTATAACACCATATTATCTTTACATCTTCCTACAACTATATCCCAGCCCTCTTCAAGAGGGTTTAACTTTCCATTACAGGTTGAATATGAGCATACATGCCAAAATAAGTAAACTTTTTTGGCATCAGTTTACAACAAAAATAATCAAAAGGAAGTTTAGAAAAAATACTAGGAAGCACCCAGAGATTTTCTAGAGTTCTCTTGAATTTCCTCCTACACTTATGCTTGACTTCTCCTCCTTCTCCCTTATTGTCTACTTCTCTTCACTCTTCATGGATCACTATTGGCCTCTTGGAGAGTTCTCCTCCTTTTCCTTTCTGCACCATTTCTTTTAGTCCTTAGAATATCAGAAATAGGGGACTTATTCAGCCCCAACCATTAATAACATATGACTCTTCATATTCTCCTACTCTAATGCAAACCTTTTAATTTATCCTGCCAAGTCTCCTTGAATTTCCCAGTTTTAATGTTTGTTTTGGTTTCAAGAGGCAGGGGAAAATCAAAGATCTTATTTTGTGACCTTTCCCATGCTGCATTTAATGATGATTATGGAATTTTCTGTATCGGGCGCTGCGGCGCGCTGTAGCAATTTTGATTCAAACACTGTTCTATCGTGGCACGCTGCAGTAGCTGAAGTTCAAATACTGTTTTGCTGTATATTTTGATAATTTTCTTGATGTTGCTGCCCATTCGCTGTAGCGCACCGACGGTTGATCTTTCGAAAAGGAAGAATAGTAACTGTTCCAATAAATCACATATGGTTTGCATAAATAATCAGAAATTCTACCATGGCACGCTGTGGCAGTAAAACTTTTGTGAACGCGGAATAGTTACTGTTCAATTAGTTCATATAAAGTTTGTATAAACAATCAAAAATTCTGCCGTGGCGCGCTGTGGCATGGCGGTAAAACTTTCGTGAACGCAGAATAGTGACTATTTATTTAGTTCACATAAAGTTCTTAATGATTAATTAGATTTGCCACCATGGTGCACTGCAGCGGGCTGCAGCGGTTTGGTCCAAGGTCGGTATAAGTCCTTATGGGGGGAATAGCGCGTTGCGGCGTGCTTGGAGCGCGCGGCAGCAGGTTATTTTTTGAGAAAACGCATTGGCACTGTTCAATTATTCCGCATAAGGTTCTAATTTTTTTCCCAGGAAATGATGCTGCGGCCCGCTGTGGTGCACTGCGGTGATCATCCTTCTAGTTCTTTAGATATCCTTCCATGTGAAGAAATTTTGATGGACCGCCATGGCGCGTTGTGGCGTGCAACGACACGCTGCAGCGATTTTCACCCAGAATTCAGTGATTCACCTCATGCTTCCCATTTTCTTTATTTTTTCTGCAAAAGTGTAAGTTCCACTCAAAGTATATGGATATATATGATGATTTGAAAGTTTTACTTTTTGCTATAAATTTCGGATATATCACACCCCCACATTTAAATTCTTGTTCATCCTCAAGTAAGCTCAAAAGTAATTTTCTGAATTTTCTAGTCAATGGATTCAATATGGGATGTCAATGTACAATATTTTAGTCACTAAGTGTTACTCTAGGTTAAGGTGATTTCAGATTTCCAACTATTACTATCCTCCTCAATCAAGGTCTAAATTATACTTACCATCTAGTTCAAATCTCAAATGTTCTTGCTTATGTATTCATTATGGAGGTAATTACCTTAAGAATTTCAAACCTTAACTAAGCATTTGGTGAGTGATAAGAGTATTGTGCCATGTGTGCCCCTTCTCATGATCACAAGGAATATTATTATATTTTTAGGAGAGACATTTTTCTTCATCCTAAGTTCTCAATGTTTAAACATGGGAGATATATTTTTCATCATCCCTATTTTTCCTTTTTTGAATTCAGCTTAAGGGAGATACATTTTTTTTCATCCCTTAATTTAGTTCCTTGTGGTCATTAAGTCCTATAGGAGCCTAGCACGGTCATTTATTCACTCATACTTTGCCATCTTGGTTTTAATTCCTTAAGTTTCCTCACCCCCACACTTAAACCTTAACACATATCCATTTCAGCTTATTGGAAACAAAATCTCACTAGAGCCTTGAACTTGATCAAGAGGTGCAGGATTTGAAATATGGATTTATCACCTTAATTTTAAGCATATTAGTGTCTTTATTACTGCACATTTGAGTTCAATATTGAATCTAGAAAATAATTATGTTCAAAAATTTTAACTTTTAAATACAATCATAGCAATGATAAGAGTGCCAACGATTTAAAATTTACTTTATTGAATTAAAAACAAAATAAAATAACAAAAATAAAAACAAAAATAGAAAAATGTAAAACAAAAGAATACAACCTTATTAGAATGGGTTGCCTCCCACCAATCGATTGTTTTTACATCTCAGCTCGACACTAATGGAGCCTACTAAGTGATACATTCCATAGGGAAGTCTTGCAATGTCCATTCTTCTTTCTCCTGCAAGTCAAGTTCATCTAGATAAAGCTTTAGACGCTGCCCATTTACCTTTAGTGTCCCCTCAGATGAAGTGATATCAACACTCCCATGAGGATATACTTTCTTTATTGTGCATGGGCTTGTCCATCTTGACTTCATTTTTCCTAGAAATAACTTCAATCTGGAGTTAAATAGCAACACTTTCATTCCAAGTTCAAAGTGCTTTGGTTTTATTAGTTTATCAGGCCATTTATTTATTTACTCCTTGTACAGCTTGGCACTTTCATAAGCATTCAACATAATTTCATCTAATTCATTTAGTTGTAGAATTCTTTTTTCTCTAGCTTGCTTACAATCAAAATTTAGCTTCTTTATTGCCCAAAAGGCCTAGTGTTCCAGCTCAACTAGCAAGTGACATGACTTCCCATACACTAGCTTATAGGGAGACATTTCTAAAGGAGTTCTGAAAGCTGTCCTATATGCCCAAAGTGCATTGTTCAGTTTCATTGACTAGTCTCTTCTATTTTTACTAACCATTTTCTCAAGAATTTTCTTTATATCACGATTGGATACTTTTACCTTACTGCTGGTTTGAAGGTGGTAAGTTGTGGCACCCCGCTCCCCAAGCTCACAATGATTAGGCTAGGGAGCGGAGTGTCACTCGTGCAAATCCCTCACTAAACATTGGATTAGGTAGGATTCATAATCCACTGCTAAGGGAAGGATATGCACAGTATAAATAATAGAATCAGTCACTACATCTAATATACATACATAGTGCGGAAGCATATGAAAAATAAAGGCTACATCAATTCACCATACATCATACATGAATTAAAATAAGATAGCTCAGAAGATAATAAAGTGCAAAAAGTAAATTACAGTCACAGAACCTGTATTATTACATCATTTTAATTAAGTTAATAACATGCAAAAAATATAAACATCACTCGTCCTCACAGCAAAGAAAATATAGCTAAATATCCTTTGGTATAAGCTGCTGCACCTACTTTATGTAAGGCTCCTCCTCAGGTACAAGATCCTCAAACTGCTCAAGTTCTGACATTGTCGGTTTCACAATGCCAAGGCCCCAGCCAATAAAGAAAACTCTTATTAGACAAAATGTCTAAGTATATTTTAGGCAAGCAAATTTTATTAAGTATTTATTAATTTCATCATTTTACTCTAAACAAAGTTAATATTTATCTAGCATGGGAGCAAGTAAGTATACAAGGGAATGTGAATAAGTTATAAATGCAATTTTTATAACTAAGCAAGGATTGAGGCAAAAGTACACCTCAAGTGAACTAAATATGGTAGGGCATACATATGTAATACAGTAAGTAAAAATACTAAAAAGAAAAGTCTAATCTAGACATGCTGATGATCATATGACATATGCTAATTTGAAACATAGATATGAAAATAGTACATATAATATGAGCAATAAAGTTAAGCATCCTATACATATATCTATACAAGTGAGAAGGTAAAATAATACCACAATAGTTGACTAAAATAATATGCATCAATAACATAATAAATAGTAAGCTGAAAAACTATAAAGGAACGTATAACTGTCATATCAAAAGAATTGGCCAATCTGGCCCAATATATATATATCCATCCCCGTAACCTTTATGGGCTAGGGCAAACATATCACTATATAATACTATATAACTGAAGAGGCAGATAACATTATGCAAACATCTTTTAGTTATTTTCCTTTAATTTCTGTGGACAATTTCAGAAATACCTGATGAGTTAAGCACGTCTACAAGACTGAACGGGTCCCAAACTTAACACACTCTCCTCAATGAGTGATGTTAAGCATCTTGATCTCACCTCACTCCTGTTCATTAGAGTAAATGTGCACCATAATCCATTATAAATTGAACCTAAATATAAATATTTTCCTAATATTCTCAGTTTTCATTTTCATGTAACAACGTTTTTCTTATATGATATGTTTAAAGAAAATAAGCACAAAATTCAAGGAATGTGTAGCATAAGATTAAATAGCAAGTAAGGGACTTTACTGAATATAGTGATATCATTTATGATCTAATTTAAATGTTCTAACTATTCTAAGTTACACAAGTTCAGGATCTCCAATTCTTACTATCAAGTGTAACTTAGAAGTACGTTCTTATAGGTTACAAAATATTATGACTAGTTAGGTCCTAATATGCTTAATCAATGTCGACTATGAAAAATATTTGTGAACTAATTTATGAGTTTAGACGTTATAAACTATTAGCTGCTAAAACAACCACTATTGATTATGGATTTTAACACCCCGAGACTAGGCTAAATCTTATAATCCCAAAGGTAATACTTAAGATTAAGGCTTCAATCTAAAAGTGTTCTATTGATTAAGGTAAATCCTACTGGGCAAATCAAACTTAATAGGGTAAATCTCCTATCCTAAATCTAGGATTAAAAGATAAAATAATTAAAATAAGTTGTAAAATTTAGAATTAATAAAACTAAGGATTAATCCATTAAAAAAACCATATTTTTTAATGAATGAAATTTAGCCTACTATCCAGCCCTAATCTTAGGAATGAACCAAATGTGAAGTGTACAATTCTAAAGGAAAGGACTTAAAGATATTTTTAGGAATTTTAACTAATTTGACCTAATAGCTAATTTTACTCTCTTAAATAATTCTAATCTAGTTCTAATACTGGTTTTAGTGGTTTAAAAGATAATTTAGAGGTTAAGGGCGCTTAACCTAAATTTTGGGCAAAAATGATCATTTGCCCTTACATAAGGGTTCAAAAAACTACTTTTTGAATTGGGGTTATAAATGGGAATTTCTTGCTGCCAAATGATTCCTCATTATCTAACTTGAAGATAGACAGTAAGTACTTTCAATTTGCACAAGAAATGGATCTTATAGGTCCAAACTAAAGTTTTATCTTATAATTTACACCTAATGAAATGTAAATTTTTATGCAGTTTACTGTTGGTTACTATTCAAGGATTCCATAGAGTTTAAGAATACTGCATTTTGAGGTCAAATGACTAAGTTATAACTAATTCAATTTCTAAGGGCAATTCGGTAATTTTGTCGATCAACGGGTGACAAAAATCGAACTTTTCCATTTGAAGTCCAATTTCAACAAACTCAGTTTCTATAGCTTTCCTATAATATACTGAGTGTGTTGACAGGGAGTAAACCCAATTTGGACTTTAAATGGTCAAGTTATGACCCGACTAAGGTTAGGAGTATTTTGGTCATTTTTTAATTTTTTAAGATTTAGATCTTAAATATTATTTTGTTTATTGATGACATTAAAATTCTAAGCTAATTAGCACTTTGAATTTCTAAATTTGGAGTTGAATTGACTAAGTTATGGTTAATTGAATTCTAAAGGCATTTTGATCATTTTTAGGGTATGTCCTAAATGTTACTTTTCAAACTAGACTCCAAATGGGGACAATAATACTTTTATAATATTGGGGCTGTTCTCTTGAATATTTTAAGACCCATATTGTCTATATTTGGACAACTAGATTAAAAGTTGTGAGGGTCTAATTAGGTCCTAAAATATCACTACGTTATACATATCCCAAAACTAATTTTTGAAACCTATTTTGACTATTTTTGGATCATCCTACAAAAAATTATTAAGCTTTTAAAATTTTGAATTAAATACTTTATTTAAATGAATAAAGTTATTATTTATTTATTTAATATGCTTTATTTAACTATTCATACCTATAATTAAAATGAATTTACTGTATTTATTAATTTATCAATTAATTATTATTAATCTATTATTATTTATTGATTAATCTATAATTAATTACTTGATTAATTAATTATCTATTAATTCTTACATATATTTAAATAGTACTTCACTATTTTTAATAATATTATTTATATCAATTACTTAAATAATATCTTAATTTACTGTTTTAAAAAAAATTATATTAGTCTTACTAAATAATTATGCTAATTAACTTATTAAGCTAAATTAATTCTATTAAGCTACATTTTAATTGGTCAACATTAATATCTATATATATATATATATCTATATATATATATTTTAAATTATATTTATACATTAACCTAATATTTTAATCTATTTAACTTACCTGTTGTTAAATCTAATTTATTATTTAATTAATTTAGCTAATTTAACTAACTAATGATTAATTGCCTAATTTAGCATAAATAGCTAACACTAATTATTAGCTGAATTAGTTATTAATTTAATTTACTGTCTTCAGTTAAAACTTAAATTAAATAGCTAATTAAATATCTTAATTAACTAAAAAAATTAAACTAACTAATTAATTAACTATTAATAATACTTAGCGTATACATCAGTGATTATGTATATGGAAATACCTTAAAGTTCTGCATATGAGTTCACACACACATATATACATATATATATACATATATATATATATATATATATATATATATATATATATATATATATATATACACATAATTATATATAATTATGACTCATTTAAGGCTTTTGCAGGAAAGAGGACGGCGGCGGGATCCAGAGACGCCACGTGGCGGCCTCGGGTTCGCGGGGTAGAGCCGTTTGGGGGCCATAGGATGCGTCATCCGCTGGGTGGTCGCGGAACACGCTAGTGGGTCCCACCGTACTGTGGGTCTGACGACGTAGACCCGTGCCCGCTAGAAGTGCGACACGTGGGTCAGAAATGTCAGGTCGTGCCTGGCCCGACCCGGCCCAAGCCGCCTCTGCTTCGCGTGCAGGACCCGAGGGGGACCGGATTAGGGCTCAAAAAATGACCGTCGAAATGCCGTAGCCGGGAGCAGGACCGCACTGCGCCGGGGAGGACACATCGAGATCTATCCAAGGGAGGCCGGATCTCCGCCGGAGAGGTCCTAAAGTGCCGGCTAGAGCGAACCCTTGTTTTACGGTAATAGGACGAGTCTAACCCTATGTTCTACTGTGGATGCCGTTACAAATTTGCTCGATCGAACTCATTTGAGTTCCATCGGAGCCGCTAAATCAACAATCAAACTAGTGAAATAAGGTTTCGAACATTTAATGCATTGATTGAATGGAAAGCAATAGGAGGTTGGAGCACCTGCAATGGACGGTACGCGCTTTAGGGTTCGGCAGAGGGTAAGCTCAGCTTCAGAGACGCCCCGATTGCATGGAGACCGGTCGTGCGAGGCAATCCAGGCTTTGAGAGCGTGGTGACGGACTCACCGAGGGCTACCCGAGCAACGAATGGCGACCGTGGCGGAGCCCTCACCCGCTGCGACACACGGCGAGTTCCCTCAGGACAAGATGTGGCGACCGTTCGATCGATCGATCGAACGGTTGAGACCCGCTGTTCGATCGAACGATAGGGGAAAAATGGCGTGCGAAGATCCAACGGTAGTGGATGGCGCCGTCAATTTTAAGTTTTTATAATTAAATAATTTAAATAATTTAAATATTCAAATCCTAATATTAATATTTAATAAATCAATTTCCAAAAATTCCCAAATACTCACCCTTAGCTAATTGAGGTGTGAGGAATGCAACGGCGATGTCGGATTTTTGATTTGATGAGTATTTTAAATTTCTCAATTTTTGGGGTTAAATATTTTTAAAATATTCATCAAAATTTCAACGACTTCTTATTGACATGAAAACTTTACCTCTAGCTAATTTGGGGGCAATGAGCGCAATGGCGAAGTCTAGTCCTCGATCTGAGATCAATTTAGACATGCCAAATTTTAGGATTTCTGGATTTTCTAAAAATTAGGATTCGATTTATTTGACTCCTGATTTAAACTGGGCCTTGGAGAATGACTCTTGATGACTTGATTAACACTTAGGATTAAGATTAGGATTGAGATTAGTTCTAATTGTCTAAGGTAATAACTTGGGTTGTTACATAAGTCGTGCCTATGTAACAACCCAGGTTATTACTTAAGTTACTTAAGACTAAATTAAGTCTTAATTGTAGTTCTAAGTACATTAATTAAAACATTTAGAACATACCTCTAAGATCTAGGTCAAATTTGGGATCAAATGAATCAAAACCCGATTTCTGGAAAAATCCTGAAATTCTAGAAATTGACTTTTTATTTTGACATCAAATCAAAAATCTGACATCGCTATTGCGTTCACCACCCCCAAATTAGCTAGGGGTGAAGTGTTGGAGGCATTTGGAAGACGTTGGATTTTCGTTGAATATTTTAATATTATTTAAATACTCCAAAAAATGAGATAATTAAATACTCGTTGAATCAAAAATTCGATTGCGCCGTTGTATTCCTCACCCCTCAATTAGCTAGGGGTGATTTATTGGAAATTTTTAGAATACATTAATGCGATTAAAATTAATTAAATAAATGAATTTAAATTAATTAAATAATAGTATTTTTAAATATATCAAACGGCGTCGTCCACTTGATATAACGCCATCCATCTTTAGCGTTAGCCTGGACGGAAAATCCTAATCGTCCGATCGAAAGATCGGACGGTCTCAACTTTGTCTCCCTCGCGCGCCTGCGAGGAGACAGCGCATGGCACGCTCCGCACCACGCAGCGCACCACCGCTTAATGAAACCTTATCCACTGCTTAGGGTAGGATTTTAAGCTTCCCAACCACTTCTTTGGAACATCATTGGTTCTCTACGACCTTCTGGAGCGTCTCCTAATATCACAGATAAACTAGAATTGCACGATGGTAGAAGCCGCCCCAGCACCCCAGAATTCCCATCAGCAGTATGTCCAATCTGCCGACACATTGTTACACAACTTCCTCCGGCTGAGACCACCCATGTTCAACAGGAGTTTGTCGACCGTGGACACGGTGGACTGGCTGAGCATGGTTGAGAAAAACTTGACGAGCATCAAGTTTCCAGAGACTGAGGTGATCCGACTGGTCACCCATCTGCTGTACGGCAAGGCAGAACACGGGTGGCATCACCTTCGTACCACCCACTTCACAGATATTCGCTTGGAAGAGAACTCGTATGAAGAATTTGAAGAAGTGTTTCGGGCAGAGTACATTCCCGTATCTGAGCGCCGTAACATGGCGGAAGAATTTCTCAAGCTGCAACAAGGGAACCGTACAGTGGCAGCATATGATGAAGAGTTTAGGAGACTCGCCAAGTTCTCCTCAAGCTTAGTGCCCACGGAAGAGGATAGATGTCACCATTTCCAAAGCGGTCTTCGACCCTCTATACAGGCCCAGGTCGTGCCTTTCCGTCTGACCAACTACCGAGAACTGCTGGAGACCGCCAAGGTTACAGAAAGGCACCAATAGCGAGAGGCTAAAAGGCTCATTGACTCTGCAGTGCAATGCCAAGAAAACCCAAAGAGGGCCAGGGTTTACCAGATCGAGGCGGAAGCCCCTACTGCTGATCCTTACAACAGTTGTACCCGGCCACATCCCTACGGCCAGTGCTTCCATGGACAACTGGTGTGCTTCACCTGTGGCAGACCAGGGCATGGCTATACCCAATGCCATATAACTGATATGACTGATGGCACGCTAATCAAGCATGTGCAGGGCCAACCCACATTTGATCTTTACCAGCGAGCTCTTCCATGGTCACGGCACGTCCAGCCCTGCCACCTCCTGCTCCTCGACGCGAGGCACTTCCTGCTTCTTGTCCTAGCACCTCTAGGCCACCAACCAAACAGCCCTACTACAACATGCATGCTAGCCAGGCGCGCGTGTATGCTGTTACACCGACTGAGGCCATGGAAGATAACCATGTGGTATCAGGTACACGCTTCTGAACCAATCTAGCATTTTACTCATACTTGCTTAATAGTAACTAGTAAATAATGCATCCATAATTAGGTACTATATATATAAATAGTAAGCCCTGCAACATTCTGTTTGACACCGGAGCAAGCCACTCTTTCGTCTCTGAAAGCTGGATGAAATCCCTCAATTTACCAATACACCGCTTATCAAAATCTCTAAGCGTAGGATTACCATCTGGAGCCCAGCTGCAGGCCAACCAATTTTGCAAGCCACAAGTTCCCTTCGGCAGAGCAAAAATTGAAGCCAAACTGATAGTACTTCCGATAGCCAATTTTGACATTATTTTGAGCATGAATTGGCTAAGTCAGCACGATGCCACCATTAACTGCCAAAAGTAAAAGATCACCTTAGGCAGTGGTAAACAAGCGAAGACATTTGTATGGAACTTTAGCACCAGAGCCTCACTAGTTAATGTTGTCCAAGCTAAGAAATTTATAAGCAAAAATTATAGTGCCTTCCTAGTAACTATACTAGTGGAAAAGAAGGAAGAGGTTCCCATATCCTAGAATCCAGTAGTCTGTGAATTCGCCAACATCTTCCCCGAAGACCTACCCAGTCTCCCACCTATTCGGGAAGTCAAATTCGCCATCGACGTTGTTCCAAAAACTCAGCCTATCTCGAAGGCGCCCTATAGAATGGCACCCAAGGAGTTGCAAGAGTTAAATAAACAACTGCAGGAGCTGCTGGAGAAGGGTCTTATTAGGCCAAGTTCATCTCCATGGGGAGCTCCAGTTCTGTTTGTAAAAAAGAAGGACGGGTCAATGAGGATGTGCATTGACTATAGGGAGCTGAATAAGGTGACCATCAAGAACAAGTATCCACTACCCCTCATTAATGACCTATTTGATCAATTGGCCAGGGCAAAGGTGTTTTCAAAGATTGACATGCGATCATGCTACCACCAGCTGCAGGTGAAAGACTCTGATATTTCAAAAACTGCCTTTCGAACTATATACGGTCATTACGAATTCCTAGTGATGTCTTTTGGATTAACAAATGCACCCTCTATCTTTATGGACTTGATGCAATGTATCTTGAAACTGTACCTGGACAAATTCTTCATTGTGTTCATAAATGATATACTGATATACTCTAAGTTCAAGAAAGAACACGAAGGACACCTCCGGACGTATTGAAAGAACTAAGAAGCCACCAGCTGTACGCCAAGTGCTCAAAGTGTGAATTATGGTTAGAATATGTCGCCTTCTTAGGCCATGTTGTAGATGCTCACAGAATCAGAGTGGATCAAAATAAGATTTATGCAATTCAAGAATGGGCTCAGCCTAAAATAGTGACTGAGGTCAGAAGCTTTTTAGGATTGGCAGGTTATTACAAAAAATTTGTGAAGGGATTTTCCCAAATCACCTCTCCTATTACCAAGCTCACTCAGAAAGTAGTACCGTTTGAATGGTCGCCTGCATGTGAGAAGGCATTTCAAGCACTTAAGGATGCACTTACTTCTGCCCCTGTATTAGTCCTCCCAAGAGAAGGAGTGAATTATCAATTGTATACAGATGCCTCGAACATAGGCCTAGGGGCTGTATTAATGCAGGAATGTAAGGTTATCGCTTACGCCTCACGACAACTAAAGGTCCATGAGAAGAATTATGCAGTCCACGACCTCGAGCTGGCCGCAGTAGTGTTTGCTCTAAAGATTTGGCAACACTATCTCTACGGAGTTCAATGCTCAATTTTCACCGATCACCAAAATCTGAAATACATATTCACCCAGCAGGAACTAAACTGTAGACAGAGACGGTGGCCGGAGCTGATCAGCGATTATGACCTAGACATTCAATACCATTCCGGGAAAGCCAACGTCGTAGCCGATGCTCTAAGTCGTCAGGCCTCACTAAATGCCATAATATCGGAAGGCCCGTTAATAGAAGAATTTTGCAAGATGTATATCAAGCCTATTAGCGGGGACGGGATCAGCTTAACACTGGCAAACATCAATGTGGGCCCACCTTTCACAGGGATGTATCTGTGTCACAAACCAAGGACGATGAATTTTTGGGCTTCAAGCAAGCCATTGAAAGTGACCGCCGCACTGATCTTTGATTTCAGAAGGGTGCCATCTACCTAGGAGATCATTTATGGATCCCTAAATCTATGCAATGCGAAGTACTAGTTGAGGGCCACAACTCAGGATATCAGGTGCACCCAGGGAGTATGAAAATGTATCAGGACCTGAAGTTATCATTCTGGTGGCCAGGGATGAAAAAGAGCGTAGCAGACTTTGTGGCTAAGTGCCACGCATGTTTCCTAGTGAAGGCAGAACACCAAAAACCAGGCGGTCTGCTACACCCACTAGAAATTCCAAAGTGGAAATTGTCAGACATATCGATGGATTTCATTTTGGGATTGCCTTGTGCAAGATCTAGGGCAGATACAATTTGGGTCATAATTGATCGATTGACCATGTCTACGCACTTCATTCTGGTCTGACAAACTGACTCAGTTGAGAGACTTGCCAAAATCTATATCAAGGAAATAGTTCGGCTTCATGGTATCCCCAAAACTATTGTATCAGATAGAGATAGCTGATTCACATCAAAATTCTGGCAGGCCGTCCATCAAGACCTAGGCACCATGCTAGCCATAAGCACAGCCGTCCATCCTCAAATAGACGGTCAAACAGAGAGAGTAAATCAAGATTTAGAAGACTTACTCCGCCTCTGCATTTTAGACTTTGCAGGATCTTGGGAAGATCACCTTCCCTTGGTAGAATTCGCATATAACAACAGCTTCCAGGCTAGTATCAAGATGGCTCCGTATGAAGCACTATATGGTAGGAAGTGTTCCACGCCAATGGCTTGGGCAGAAATGGGAGATGTTCAGCTGTTTGGCTCCGAGTTAGTAGAGGAGACAAACAAGAAGATAAAGCTCATCCAGCAACGGATCAGCCCAAGATAGGCAGAACAAGTACCATAACCTCCATCGTCACCCCTTAGAGTTTCAGGAAGGAGACTCTGTATACCTAAAAGTCAGTCCCATGAAGAGAGTCTATCGTTTCGGGGTTACCGGCAAGCTCAGCCCAAGGTATGTTGGGCCGTTCAAAATCTTGAAGAGGATTGGGTCAGCCGCCTACCAACTAGAATTGCCAATCGATTTTGCCGTAGTGCACAGCGTATTTCACATATCAACCCTAAGGAAGTGTCTCCAAGACCCGTCTCACCTCGTGCAATTCCTAGAAATCCAGATCCAGCCCGATCTGTCATATACTGAGGAACCGATTCGAATCTTAGCGTATGCTCGCAAGCAACTCAGAAATCATGCCATCAACATGATCAAAGTCCAGTGGAAGAATCGTTCACGCAACGAAGCCACTTGGGAAAAGGAATCTGACATGCAATCCAAATATCCTAAACTCTTTGAGAATCTAGGTAATTCAATTTGTTAGCATCCTAAACCTTTTACTTCAATTCAATCATACTTAGTTCTGCTTTTAGTTCCACTAGAGTGATGTCGAGGACGACATTGTTCTTGAGTGGGGGAGTTTGTAATAACCCAGGTTGTTACCTTAGTCAATTATGACTAATTTGAGTTTTAAGACTAATCATGAGTGCTAATTAGGTCAATTGCAGTCAACCTCTAAGACCTAGTCCAAATCAAGAGTCAATTGGATCGAGTCCTGATTTCTAGAAAATTTAGAAAACCCTAAAATTTGACCTATTTAAATTAACCTCATATTGGAAAACGGACATCACCATTGTATTCATTGACCCCAAATTAGCTAGGGGTGAAGTTTTCATGTCAATTGGAAGTCGTCGAATTTTTGATGAATATTTTAATAATATTTAAATACCCCGCAAATCGAGAATTAAAAAAAACTCGTTGGATCAAAAATATGACATCACCGTTGCGTTCTTCACCTCTCAAATAGCTAGAAGAAACATGTTCAAAATTTTGAAATTTTTAGAAAAAAAAAATATTATTATGATTATTTTATTATTACTTAACGGCACCGTTAACTACTTATGTGACGCCGTCAACTGTAGCTGACGGCGCCGTCTAAACAGACGGCGCCGTCGCAGCCGTTGGAACAGATCCAGATCTAACGGCTATGGTCCGTCTCCCTCGTCTTCTTTGTCCCCGCTCGCCACGCGGCGTGCCAGCCGCGCGACTGGCCAACCGGCGGCCTTCCCTGCCTCGCAAGCTCTGTCCCCGCGTCGTTAAACCTCCCTCCACTCTCCAGGCATGGGGGATGCTCAACTCGAAGCACTCAATGAACGCGTGCCTCGACCCCGATCCACCTCAGCCGTACGTAAGGTACTACTAGATCTCCCTCACCTCACGATCGATGTGGATGATTGATGATTGCAAGTTTATTTCATACCCTAGATTGACGATCGATCGACTCGATCGAGTTGGATCGAGTCCGATCGATCATAATTTGATCGTGTTATACAGTACTTACCGTTAAACTCGCTCACCCGTAACCCTAGACCTAGGGTTAGGCTTTGTCGGTGACTTCGGCCACCTCTGGTGAAGGCCCACCCTCCGACGTGTAGGCCTCGACGAGGGCTACTGTCGGCCGTGCAGGCAGAGGTGGTACGGTGCTGGGAAGGCCGGAAAAAGCTGTGCCCTAGCCCGGCGCCCTCAGGACGCCTCCGCAAAGGATACAAAGTCCGGGTCAGGACGGGTCGACCCGATCACGTCCGGGTCCGCGTAAGCCCAGGTGGGTCCCACTGCGCCACATGGCCGCCTCCAAGCATGCCACGTGTCCCATGGGGCCCACACGCAGAGCCCCATGACCCTTTGGCTTCGGCTGTGGGGCCCACTGCACCACGTGGCAGCCTCCGGGCACACCACGTGTCCCGTGGGGCCCACACGCAGAGCCCCGCGAACCCTCGGCTTCGGCTGTGGGGCCCACTGCTCCACATGGCAGCCTCCGGGCACGCCACGTGTCACGTGGGGCCCACACGCAAAGCCCTGCGACCCTTCGGCTCCCCCTGTAGGGCCTACAGTGCCATGGGGCATCTTCAGGGCGCGGCACGTGGCCGCCGTGGGCCCACACGCAGAGCAGCGCCTAATTAGGCGCTGCCACGTGTCACTGGTGGGGCCCACTGCCCGACCGAGCGGTGGCCGTGGGACCCGCCACGGTGCCCGTGGCCAATCACAGGCCGCCACGTGGCAACCGTGGGGCCCACTATCATCTCAGACAGATAATTAGGTAAATTAATTATGTTAGTCATTACAGTTAGTAGTTAATTAATTATAATTAGAGTTAATAACTTTTCAATAGTAATCTTATAATTAATTAACTGTAATTAATAATTAAAGGATAATTAAACTTATTTTAATAATAATTAATTATTAACAGTAATTAGAATAATTAATTAATATTAAACAATAAATCTATAATAATTATTTCTAATTAAATGTTAGCAGGTAATTAAGATTAATTAAGCCTGTAATTAGCCTAATTACTTTTTAACAGTAAAATAATAATATTATATATTTAGATTTATTAAATAATAGATTAATTAATACTTAATTAATAATTAGATCTTAATTAATTACAGATTAATTAATAATTAATAATTACAAAAATTGTATATATAACTCTATAAATAAATAGTAAATTAATTCAATTTGAATAAATGAACAATAAAATAATATAAATTGTATTTTTGAATAGTAAAACTTAAAAGTTTTATAATTTTCTATAGGATGATCCAAATATAGTCAATATAAGTCTCAAAATATTCAGAAAAATAAAAAGAATCAAATGACATAATATAAAAATTAATTTTGGAGTACGCATAACGATATAGTATATTAAAACCTCTTTAGAACCCCATAACTTTTGACCTAGTTGACTAAATATAGTCAATATGAGTCTTAAAATACACAGGAGAGCGGCCCCATCACGGTGATAGTATTAGTTTTCTTATTTAGATATCAGGACAAAAAAAGTCAACTCTAAAATTCCCAATTGACTTTAGGGAAAATTGACCAAAATGCCCCTAGAATTTAAATGACCATAATTTGGTCAAATCAACTCCAAATTCAAAAATTCAAGATGCTAACTAGTTCAGAATTTTAATGTCATCAATAAACTAAAATAATATTTAGGATCTGAACCCTAGACATTTAGAAAATAATTAAAATACCCCTGGCCTCATTTTCGGTCATAACTTAACCGTGTGGAGTCCAAATTGGGCGTACTTACTGTCCATCTTCAAGTTAAACAGTAAGGAATCATTTAGGACCAATAAATTCCAAGTTGGAACTCTAGATCAAGAGTTGACTTTTATGCTCTTAAATAGGGGCAAAATGATTATTTTGCCCAAAAGTTAAGTTAAGTACCGTTAAACCTTAAATAATCTTTTAATTCACTAAAACCAACATTAAAACTATATTGGAATTAGTTAAGTGAATAAAACCAATAATTAGGTCCATTCGTTAAATACTTGAAAATCATTCTAAGTCTCTTCTTAGGATCTTTACACAACACCTTAAGGATCCTTCCTGATGCTAGGACTAGATCATAAGTTATAGTTCATTCATTGGGTAAATGAGTTACCCAATGGGTGAATCCTTGGTTTTATTAATTTCTAGACTTTTCTTTTATTTTATAACTTATTTTGATTATTTTATCTTTTAACTTTAGATTTAAGATAGGAGATTCATCCTATTAAGTTTGATTTGCTTAATAGGATTTGCCTTAATTATTAGCTCACTATTATAATGAAACTTAGAACTTAGGTCTTATCCTTTTTGGATAATGTGATTAAACCTAAATCTCGTATTGTTTAATCCATAATCTATAGGTTTAGAAGATCTTGATCAGATCTTAGTTAGAACATCTAAATTTACAAAACTAGGACGTTTGATTCATTAATATAACTCATAGTCATCATTTGATTGAATTAGATTAAAACATGATTAGTTCTAATCCTTTTTAACTTATAAGGATGAGTTTCTAAGTTACACTCGATAGTAGGAAAATGGTGATCCTGAACTTGTGTAACTTAAAATAGTTAGAATGGTTAAGTAGAAAACAAATAATATCACCATGTTTAGTAGAGTCCCTTGCTTCTATTGGATGATTGTTGCTTTACATTCCTTGTATTTTTGTGCCTTAACTCCTTGAGCATATCATATAAGATCTTTGACGCATAAATAAAACATTAGGAAAATATGGAGACTCCTTAGATTCCTTATGAAAATATTAAAGTGATTAATTAAAGATAATAATTGTTGTGTTTGAACTGCCTCTCAATATTATCTTCTGATTGCCTAGTCTTCTTGTTGACACTAGCGGAAGACCTTATTTATATATTCTGTTGTTTTATTGTGTGCTGATTGCCTAGTCTCGTATGACACTAAGGGTACACCATTGGTGCCTTAGCCGTACTGGTGCTAAGATCCTTCGATATTCGGTAGGCTAGATTAGCTCTTTTCTGTATGGCAGTTGATACACGGACATTTATATATATGCAGTCGTGATGTTTGTTTACTTTTCAGCATTTTTATTCCGTCAGCTATTTCTTTGTTCTGCTTATATACATATTTTAGGATATTAGAATTTTGCTGCTATTATATGTATCACTGTTGAGTTATATTATTTTTAATTTGCATATATGTCTTGATCACCAGCATGTTTAGGATGTAGTATTTTCTTCCAGTACTTATTTAGATATTTATATGCCTTACCTTATTTAGCTTGTATTTGAGGCATATCTTAGCCTCTCTTTTATTTAAGTTATAAATGATTGTTTATAGCTTTTCCTTCCTTGTTGGCATTGCTAGTTGCTCCTATATTTGAATTGTTATTACTTAGAAATGGTAAAATGGTGATATTACAAAACACATAAAAACTTATCAGCTTAAAATGTACTTAGAAAATATCAAGTTTAGAGCAGGCTGAGGTTGCAGTACCTGAGGAGGAGCCTTACTTAGAGGAGGAGCAGCAGCTTGGATCTGAGGATATCTAGTTGTTTATTTTTACCTGTGAGGATGAGCATGCTTTCTCTTCTATTTATTTAAACTTTAATGTTGTAATAATACAGGTACATGTGACTGCGTATTGGGATTATTATATGCTTATATTCTGAGTTGTATTTCATTACATTTATAATGTGATGCTTGGATGTTTACTATTATAAATCGCTTCTGCACTCTGTATGAATTCTTATTAAGTGACTGAATGTTTGATTCTATGCTTATTCCTTCCCTTATTAGATGAATTGTGGATTTCATCCTAATCCAATAGTAAGTGAAGGGTTAGCTAGAGTGACACACCACCCCTTAGCTTTATCTTGAGAATTAAGGGGTGGGGCGCCACACAACTAAAAAAAGAGAAAATCTAACTTAGACAATAAATCTAAGTACATTTTAGGCTCACTAAAATTCATTCAGTTAAGTTACATAGATTTTGTTCTTAAGTAGTAAATACATAATAAAGTTAACTCAAACAAAAAGTAACTACAGCAAGTACTAAAGTACAGAAAGCAAGTAACTGTACCAATACCATAATGCAACATCTAACTATAAACAATCTAAACTACATTTGCAACTAAACTGAACCAAATTGAACTGCAATGTGCTCCAAAAGCACTCAACTGAATTGTACTATGCAGTATATAAGCATAATTAATGTGCCCAATGCACCCAAAATCACATGAGCCCAACTCTCCTGATTATCATATATACATATACACATACATACACATTCTTATATTTATACCCAACTTGCTTGAAACAAGTGAGCCCAATGCTACGAAATAAGCTAGCCCAATGCTCCCAAAAAGAAATGAGTGCAATGCTCCCAAATAAGATATGTATGTATATGTGTCATGCATGTCTGATTTGTGCTCAACGCACTCAACACCTTTGAGCTCAACTCTCCTAGCATCTATGAGCTCAATGCTCCCAAATTCAACATATTGTGCACACTTGGCACCTGGTCAAGCATGGCATACATATACATGATATGCCACCCTAAACTATATGAATCTCCTGACAAAGTTACTGAGTGTGTGAACTAAATGTTGTATGCACTGAAATGCATAAATCATTTAAAACTATATATGTTCAACTTGAATCTAAATAACCATTCCTATTACTAAGACATCAATAAGTCTTAGTCTAACCATCAAGCTAGCAGATCTGATAAACTACATAATTATCTCATTAATCCAACTAACTGATTCATCTTAACTATTTTGATCTCAATCATGCAATCTCAATAATTCACAAATTCATCTCAATGAATTGACTAAATAATCTTAATATCTTAAGCTTGTATTTGAACTTAATTATTATGAAAAGCAAACCTAAACTAAGTCCTTATTAATCTACTCTTAGAACTAATTAAGGTTCTAACTAATGATTTAGACTTAAGGTCTAATCCACAAATTAGGATTCTAAACTAAGCAAAGAGGAAAGGTTAAGGAATACCAAAAGATTTAAGAATTCCAAATATTGAATCCAAAATAGCTAAACTTAAGGTTTAAGGCTAAGCCTTCACAAATCTACTTAAAATGCTAAGGTTAGAGAAATTTAACCACAAGTCTAAGCTTACTTGGAAGCTAACCAAACTAAGTGATTATCATCTTAATAAGGAATGTAACTAAGGAAATAATGCTAACATTCAACTAAGTTGAATGTAACCTTAAGGGTTAAGGGTTAACTCCTAAGTCATAATATATGACTTAGCACCTAAGGATAAAGCTACTACTTAGCATATGACATCACATACTAAGCCTAGTATAAACTAAAGATCAAAGATCCTAAAGGTTCTATACTTAAGTAATGTTCATCACTTAAGATGGCTTAGGCCAACTATTTAAGTCACTATAAGACTTAACCATGGTTAAAGGATAACTAACCATTCTAATTCAATTAATTAGAATCCAAAAAGGCTTAGCATCAAAGAATAAGGATTCTTTGATTACTTATGCTATTAAGATTTTAACTTAGCTACTAGCTAAAGCATTAACATTAGACCAAGTCTAATAATGAAGCCAAGAGATTGGACACTAAGCTCTACTCATAAAATTACACTTAAAAGTTATATCCATTTAAATGAGTGCAATCTCACTCTAAAGAGGGATTAGAATGAACTAATAATATAATTAATCCACTCTAAGGTTTCTACCACTAAAAAGATGTTCATCTCTTGCTAAGGGATTTTCCTAAGGCAAAAGACTTGATTAAGGCAAAGGACTCATTCATCCATAAGGATAAGTGCAAGGAAGCTTAATGGAGACTAAGGCCACAACCATCCACTCTAAGGTTTCTACCACTAAAGAGATGTTCATCTCTTGCTAAGGGATTTTCTTAAGGCAAAAGACTTGATTAAGGCAAAGGACTCACTCATCCATAAGGATAAGTGCAAGGAAGCTTAATGGAGATTAAGGCCACAACCATAAGTCATAATCTATGACTCATGCCAAGGTTCCAAAACTAAAGGTATTAACATATAAGTCACAAGATATGACTTAGATCACTAAGTATCTAAAGGTTGAACTTAATCTAAACAAGGAGATGACCATATGCAAGGGCAGAATGGTCATTTTCTAAAGACAAAACCTAATTTGATCTAGGTGGTATCAAATCATGGATCTAAACTTGCTAACTGATTTTGTACATCCTAATGAAAGCACAATCATCACGATCTCCAAAATTGGAGGTCTATAACTCCTAATATAAGCTAATCACTCTAAAAGTGATTTGGATGCAATTAACAAAACATAAAGTAAATCTCAGAAATTCATCTAACCATAATATTTTATATTACCAAATAAATACATAGAAACTAAGTTTGCAAGATTCTGATGTCAAATCACAAAGTTATTGACTAATCTAGGTTTAACCTAAACATGCATAGTTCCAAAAATATACCCACAAAAATATAAATATTATTGCATAATTATAATCTACACATATTTTTATAAATTTGATATATAAACATGCTAGGTTTGGATAAGTATTGAAGAAGCTATGCTAAACCCTTAATTAATTACATTATTCCTAAGGTTGGAACCAGAGGAATCATTTATGGCATTTTAGTAAATTAAATTAATTATTTTAGCCGCTCGGGTCCTGTTGGATCTACCGTGACCCTATGGGCTGGCCCAGTAGTGCACCACACAAGTCACGCAAGACCTGATGGGCTTGCACTGAGGCGCATAGCACAAGCCTGGGCCGACCCGACCTGTGTGACAGCGCCATCGTCCCCAAACAAACGGGACTCACAAGACGGGGCTTTAGGGTTTCAAATAAAACTCTAAATTCTTGAGCAATATGGCATATCAGAAGATGATCAATAGCTCAAATTGCTCCTACAGTTGAGCTCTACATGCTAGAAATAAAAGCCCTAAACGGCATTGACCTAATCGCTGAAATCCAACTCACCAATTTTAGATATTAAGGTTTACTGTAGAGGGAGAGTACTCCCTCCATAGTCCACCATTTGGACAGAGATTAATCTTGGCATGTTCAGCATGCTAAGACCGATCCAGAGAGGGGTCATACACTTTGTGAGATAACTTGGTTAGCCGGGTGCTTTGTGGGGGCTCGGATACTGCGCCCCATTGCACAGGCCTGAACCCGAAGCCTCTCAATTGGGTTCGATTGAGCCTGACCAATGCTATAATGAATTGCAATCAAATGGGATGGCAATTAGCCATCCTAATTCCATTAGCCACGGGTTCAGTGCTCAGGAAGAGGAATACCTGAAGAGAGCTTTGCCGAGCCTTTGTTGTAGACGCGGGATGGAGCAGATGAGCTCAAACATTGGTCACATGCACTGACTACACTCCCAGAACTTCTGGGAGTGCTACTAGTAATGATGGATCAGCAAGGATGAAGACAGGGTTGCCGAATTCTTAGAGAAGACGAAGCCAAAGGGTGAGAAGGAAGGGTTCACGAATGCTTCAGCAGAGGAGAAATAAGTTAAAGAATGATCTTAAGAAGGTGAGGAGAGGTTTGTTAGGGTGCAA
Organism: Gastrodia elata; assembly: GCA_016760335.1. Classification (NCBI taxonomy): domain Eukaryota; kingdom Viridiplantae; phylum Streptophyta; class Magnoliopsida; order Asparagales; family Orchidaceae; genus Gastrodia; species Gastrodia elata. Next base: position 44,721,892 of record CM028675.1, on the reverse strand, counting down.
GAGGGAGAGGGGGGACAAGCTGGCCAACAAGGTAGGCTGGCAAAAATGGAGTGGAGCAGACAGGCGGGCGGGGACCATTGCACGTGCCTCTGCTTTGCGAGAGAGGGATGGGGAGGATAGAGCACAGTGCCCTATCGATCTGGGTTGTTGGATCAGATTTGGTAGCCCAAATTAAATCCATATACTAAGTAAATGACGGGGTTGTGATGACCCACTTAAGTAGTAATAAGTGAAACTCTTAAATATCGAGGTGACTTTTTAGATAACAGTGGAGTTCCTGATAAGAACTCCAAAGTTAAGTGTGCTCAGGTGGGAGCACTCCCAGGATGGGTGATCTGCTGGAAAGTTATCTTCTGTGGGCAAAACTGTGAGATCTTTCAGGCCAAAGCGAAAATTACCTTAGTGTTAAGAGTTTGGGCTATTACAAATGGTATCAGAGCAAACCATAGGGTGTCAGATAGGAGCTAAGTGTCATATAGGGCAAAGTACCACTTCATGTGAGCAGCCTCTTGAACCCATGATGGTTAAGGTGCTACATGGTTGTGGGTACCTCTTGTGCCTGTAGGGGTCACCTCTAGTCCTATCTACCCAATGGATGGTTCTTGGATCTGTGTGTGGATACTGACGAGGACATCAGTTACTTAAGTTGGGGAGATTGTGATGACCCACTTAAGTAGTAATAAGTGAAACTCTTAAACATCAAGACGCCTTTTCAGATAACAGTAGAATTCCTGATAAGAACTTCAAAGTTAAGCTTGCTCAGGTGGGAGCACTCCCATGATGGGTGACCTGCTGGAAAGTTATCTTCTGAGGGTAAAACCGTGAGACCTTTCAGGCTAAAGCGGACAATACCTTGGTGCTTAAGAGTTTGGGTTGTTACAGGGGTAATCATAGCTGTTGGATCTGACTTCTGATTCAACAACTAGATCTGATCAAGACACGGAGCTGTCTGATCAAATACTGAGAACCGCGGGACGGCTCAAATTGCACCAACTGGTTGTCCCATGCTTTACACGTTGCAACAGTTCCGTGCAATCTGATAGTTAATACTATTTTAGTCGTTGGAATATTTAAATAAATATTAAATTAATATTTTTAATATTTGAATTTTCTATTTTAACAATTTGAGTCCCAAAAAATACCAAAATTTTACCCCTAGCTAATATGGGTGCTATGAATTCAAAAATACGATCAGATTTTTGATTCGAGTCCTAAATAATTATTTTAATTATTGGAATATTTAAATATATTAAAATATTCATCAAAATATCAATGACTTTCAAATATTCCCAAAATTGCACCACTAGCTATTTGGGGGTGGGGAATTCATTGGCGAAGTCCGATTTTTATTTGGAGATCAAAATAATTTTTCATAATTATTTAATTTGACTAAATTTGGTTTTGGTCTGATTGACTTTCAAGTCGAACCAAAAAAATAAAGACTTATAGTTAGATAAATTGTCAAAGTATATTTTAGGCTGATTAAATAAATCACATATTAAGATATCACATTTTTACTAATTATGCAAGCATTTTAAAAGGAGCAATAGGCAGAAAAGAACATAATAATTATAAATAAAGCATTTATGCTACATAAAATGAAGTATGTAAATTAACATACCTCAACCAGAAGCTGTAACAAGGTTGACAGTAAATATATAAATGATTGATAAGGTACTAAGAGTATACTCATTCAAACATGCATATGATCATATGAATATGTGCTAATTTTCATAAAAAATTTGTACTGAAGCATAAAAGAATAGAAATAAAACTAGCATCATAGCATGGGCAAGAACTCAGTAAAATTGACTGAAGGTACTGAATAGTAAAAGCATGTATAAAATAGTATAGTGAAGCTAAAAACATATGGCTAAATAATCCACTAAATCGAAAAGTAGCAATGTGCCTGAATCAGTACTGCCAAAATATAAATAGGCTAAAACAGGGCCACTACACAGAAAGTCCCACATATATCATCCAACCCTTATCATGGATGGATCCGAGTTAGACTATAATACCAGACATGTATCATCTAACCTCTATTATGGGTGGTTTTGAGTCGATTCTATCTCAAAAGAATTGAACTGAAGAGGTAGACTAACTATAACACACTCAACTAAACTGAGCACCTAATAATTGAATAAATTGATTGTACTGATATGATGTTTATGTATTCAAAATTGACATAGGATACATATCAAGTATCCCCTGTTCAACTATTATGTCCAAGGTACAAATCTCAAAATATAAAGTATGCATAGCTACCATTATTAATGTAAGCAAGAGACTCAACTAAACATATGTAACATATGTTGTTGTCTAATTTAATTCGTTCTATCTAATCTAAGATAATACAAGCTTAGGATCTCCAATATCTATCTATCTAGACAATCTTAGAATTATGACTTTAAAGTTAATATTAGACCTTAACAAGTTCTAATTCATAATCAGAAGTTTAACTACAAAGTTTAAGTAATTAATCAATAACTTAATTATTATATTCTTACTAACTCAAACTCAATCTTGATTATGCCTAATAGACTATAAATACATGTCTTTGCTCACACGCAAGTGTACATGGTCTGAAGTAATAAATGGAAAGAGTTACTTTCTGGGATTTATTGAACCACAGAGAATTGGTTGTTTCGTTACTAAGGTATATCTATTCTCACTAATGTTTAAGCTATGATTTAATTGATGAGTTGGTCCTAGACTTAGCACAGTAACTACTAAATGAAGATAAGTTAGATAAAAGAGAGAGGAGAGTTAGGGTTATTCCACATGTGATAATACATTACCAATATACTTTTGATTTCTCAAGCTTTGTCTTTCATTTATATTTTGTTTATCAAGTGCACATTGATCACCTTGAGATTCTATCTCAAAGTCTCACAAGTTCAAATCTTGTGCACAAAATGAACACACATTTGGTTCTAATTTGGCACAAAGATTCTTATAAGATTTTAGGTTTTAGATTTTCATCTTATCTCTTGATCAAGGAGATTATGATTATTTATGTTTTAAGATCTAATAAGCATTGATTCTACTATGAGCATCACTTGCATCCCACATAGTTGAGATTATGGATTAATATATTGGGCTCAATGACTATGTCACTTAGTTCATGAGCACTCAACTATTTCTTCCTTTACCTTAATTATGTTGAGATAAAGAGCTCATTTAGTGGGTCTTAGCATCACATGCATCAACACTTTGATTGAGCTTAGATTAAGGTGCATTTAGCTCAAGAACTTTGTCACATAGTTATAAGCTCTCATGCCCTCATAATCTTAGCATCCAACCTAAGATGAGCTATGGAGCACAAGACAATTTAGTTCTTGAAATTATTAGTTCATTTCCTTTTATCCACATTCAAGACCAAATAATAAAAAGCATATTTCATTAAGTCCTTTACAATTTAATTTTGCTTGAGGAAAACTTCATACATTAATAATAGCACATACACATGAGAATTTCCTAACCCTCCCTAAGAGAGATTTAGCTACTTATTACAAAGGAAGTGAAGAAAAACACATACATGGATAAAGACCCTTTCATAATCAACTTAGAAAAAAAAATACAAGAGTAAGGTTTAGAAGATACTAGGAACGTTTCTTGGAAGCTCTCCAGATTTCTTCTTCTCCTTCTTCAAGCTCCTCCCTTAAGTCGCTAGTGCTACCTTTCTTCTTCTCCTCCTTAGCTAGAGCTTGCCTTGCCACCCTTGGGGAGTTCCTCACTTCTCCTTATGCACTCCTCCTCTTTACTTAGTGTCTTGAGTAAAATTATGAACCCTCCTCTAGTCAAGAGAAGGTGTATTTATAGGAGAGGAGCTGCATACTCCTTCATCCTCTCCAAAACCAGCAATTTGATAAAAAAATTTGAAGTAATGATGGCAAATCCCAAATTAAAGATGAAGTGACCAATAACCTTCTTTGTTTATCCTTCTCATCAAATCAAGAGGTCATCTTCCATTAAAAATCAGAGCTGCTACAGGGAATGATGGCAGGGGACAAGGTGCAAGTTGGGGGTCTTGTCCCAGCCACAATAAATGCATCTGACTAGCAAAACTGGTGGCGGCCGCTGCAGCGCACTGTAGCACGTTAAAAAGTAAAACTGCCGCTGCAGTGCATGGTTGCGCTCGCGTTTTCACAAATGAGTCCGCTACAGCGCGCGGCCATGCTCGCGGTTTACAAATGAATCCGCTACAGTGCGCGGTCGTGCTTGTAGTTCACAAATAAGTCCGCTGCAATGCGCGGTCGTGCCCGCGGATCACAAAAGACCCGCTGCAGTGCGCAATAGCGTCTGAGTCTTGAAAATTTATTCGCTGCAGCGTGCGGTCGCGCACGCGGATCGCCAAAGACCTGCTGCAGCGCGTGGTCATGCCAAAATCCTACATAATGACCTGCTGCAGTGTGCGATCGCGCCCGAGCGTATCAAATTTACCTGCTGCAGTGCTCGGTCACACGCTACAGTGCGCGGCAACAGTTTTTCTTGAAGAATTTTGAAAAATAATTTTATGTCTTCAATTCCTTTGGGTAGGCCATTTTCCCGAAAAAGATAGATAAAATTTTAATTTATGAGCAGTTTAAAGGTCAGAAATGAATGGGTTTTCCTTTATTTTAGATATAATTTATGGATTCATCAATGCCAGTTAAGATTAAGAATTCTGAGTTTTAAACTCCAAATTGGGGTTCAAATTTGAATCCAAGGTACTAATCTTTTTGGGATATAAGGGTCCACACCCACACTTCCTTCTAAAAGTAAAGATTCTCAGAAGTTGAAAGATTAAAGAAACTATAATCGTATAGAAATGCTAAATCTATTATTATAAGATAAAATAATCAGATCATAACTTTTTGAATCTAAGATCTATATTTAATCTATAGAATGATCTCATTATTCTATAGGTTCAATCAACCTAAACTCACAAAAATGATTTCAAAAGATTCAACAATAAAATATTTGACTAATGAAATGATAATAATTCAAATGAATTTCTATGAATAATTACTGAGGATTTAAGATCTCAAATTTAGGTTTAATCACTTATGACTCAACTAAGAGTTAAGCTTAGGGTTTTCATTAAGATAATTATTGAGGAATCATTATTATGATTAGCTTATATGAGTTAACTAATACTAATTTTATAAGGTTCAACTTCAATAAGCAAGGCTAAATGGAGGGTATAAGATTATCATAAAATCTTTAAATGGTTAAGTAAGATCAAGAGGATTTAAGCTTAAAATAATCAGAATAAAATAACCAAATCCAAAAGCTCAAAGGATGATCTTAAAACATTACATTACTGATTCAAAAATTTTTAATGATGTTTCTAATGTATAAGGGCTATTAAACAAATCCTTTGGTCAAAATGACCAAAATATTCTTTTTATAGCTAAAATTGAGATTTTAAGATTTAAGCATCCAAATTTATTCTAATCAGTTTTAATAGGCTTAATATTATCTAATAAGAAGAATAAGACTATAAAATTTAATTTTAGATCTAAGGATAATTTAATTAGCACTAATCAATTTTCAATGTTATGAAAAGTGATTAAGGAGATTAGGGCTTAAAATATGATCTTAAGTTCATAGATGGGTCCAAGTAAACCTAAGAAGACATCAGGCACTATGTTTATCAAAATCAAAAGTTAAAATAGGCCATTAGACACTAATAAAAATTTAGGATACTTAAAAGATGATTAGCAAATTTAGAATTCTTAAAAAAAAAATTAAAGCATACATGGTTCTTCTCTATCTTATGAGCAATTAGAGACCTTAAACATAAAATTTGGCCATTAAATGAATTTGTTATTTATTAATTAAGATTAGAGAAAGATTATGCTAAATTAGAAAATCAAACTAGTTGATATAATATTTTATTGTAGATTAATGTTCCTCATATTTTTTGGATCAAAATGGTATATTGGATCATACCATTTGGACAAGTATACGTTAAGCTATACAATTAATTTAAATGGAATTAAATGGATAAATTAAATTATAGGATTAAATTTTCTGAATTAATTTCCATTTGGAAATTAATTCCAAAAAATCCTATATTAGATTCGGCCCGAAATCGAAAACATGCGGGTCCGGGGAAGCCCGACCAGTCACTGTTCGTCTTTCGCGCCTTAAGAATACTCCAACTAAAGGCACCTAGGTAAGCTTCCACCATTAAATTCTCCACCATCGAGCCACATTGAGCCTTGATTTTGACTACCACACCTTTAGCAATGCTAGAAGTATTGACTACAATAGGAAGCCTCTCTATGATGTGCTGGATTGACGGGTCCTTATTCAACCTAATCGGCCTCTAAGGCACTCTATGAGAAGTGAATTCTTCTCACAGAGGAAATGCTGCGGCCTAGGCTTTAGCCTATATGATCAAGAGCTGATGGCAGAGAGATTGGGTGAGTAGATAAGCTTGGAGACTGGCTGGAACGATGGGGGACTACTCGCAGCAAGGCATTTATGCCAGCCAAGCTTGATCGATTGATTCGAGTTGAAATGCTAGATAAAATCGAACCTGATGATTACTACTCTTTAGCAATCACCCATTGAGGATATCAAGCATTGATTGGGACTTAAATGCCCAAGAATTCTCAGTAATTCCCAGCGATTCCATGGTCGACTGATAGTGCACACTCTGATAGTAACTTCATTGTCTGGTCCCCTGCCAGTCTGTTCCAACACCTCAGCTACCTACAAACTGACTAAGATGAGGTCCTAGCACAACACCTAAGATGGCTTGAGTAGCAAGGGAAGGACAGTGAGCTTAATTGGCTCGCTGGGAAGAGGAGAGTACCTGGAACTAGAAGTCACAGACCGAGGGAGCAAGCTTGGAGCTTGGAATGGTCGCATAGCTCCAGAAGATCTCAGCAATTACTTAGGGAGGTTCGAGCATCAAACACACACCCTCAATCAGGATACGCAGTAGCTGGCACGCCGAGAGAGGTGGGAATGCCGAGAGAAGGGAAAGGACGAATTGAAGGTTCACATTGAGTAAAAGAGCTCATTGTGAATCTAGAGGGGTATTTATAGGACTCAAAGAGGTGCAGGGCTGGGTTCCATGGCTGGGGACCAAGGCTTAGGCTCAGGCCGAGGGGCTTGCTCAACTTACCCCAATTGGAGGGATTCGGCCCTCACGACCTGCCAAAGGGGCTTGGCATCTATTACACTACTTAAGCTACTAGATTCCTATAACTTAAATTACTTGAAGTTTCAGCTATAAAACTTTATAGCTACTAAGCTCAATGTCACATTACACTTAAGGTATAATGTTCTCTAAACTTACACTATCCAAGCACTTAAGTTAGCACTTGCTCTTTAATTTTTCTAACTTATTAGCATCTTAAGGTTATAAACGTATAAAGGTTGCATAATCTATTCACTTAAGTTAAATACTATCTTCTAAGTTTATCATGATAACATCTTATAGATTTTATGCTTAAGAAAGTTCACTCATCTAATTACTTATATTGATTTAGTCTTAGATATGATACTAGCAGAAAAATTCTAGTATAATCTTAAACTTAAGGGTTTTATAAGACTACAAGTTAAATGTGGTAAGACTTAAGGTCCCAAACCTTAGTATTACAGTCACTAAAATTCAAAGTTAATGTGGCAACCCCGTACCCTCCGTGGTCATGCAAATATTGAGATTAACAAGATTACAGTGAATATGACCTCCAACTATGAAAAACCTCCTAACTATAGTCGAGTCAGGTATAAACCCAAGCCACCTAAATTAAGAGACCTATCACTTGAGATTGAAATCATCAAAACATCAAAGTAGCGAAAGCAAAAAGTAAAGTAACATAACAACCACATCACAGCATAGTAGGGAAATTAAACCAGTAACTCAACTCAATATATATAAGTGCAAAAAAGTAAATACATCCAAAAAATAAGAAGTTATTACAGACTTAAGTTTATAAAAGAAGAACACTCATTCTCACAACTAAAAGTAAAATAGCTAGCTAAACCACCGGAAGCTCCTCCTTCTGGCCAAGCTCCTCTTTAGCAGGAACCTTAATGAAAAGCTCTGAATCTGACATTGCTGGTATCACATTGTCAGGGCCCTAGCCAATAAAAGAAAAACTTATAGTTAGACAAATTGTCTAAGCATATCTTAGGCTAAATTAAATGAATTGAACATTTTATGATATCGCATCTTACACTAAGCATAATTAAGTAAGGTGCAACAAGCTACAAGAATAGGAAAAGCTATAAATTATCATTTATAACTACACAAAGCAAGTATGTATATGAACATACCTTAAAAGAAGTTGTAACAAGATTAGGTTATAAAATTTTAAATGACTACAAATTACTGAAAGTAAGTTCATTTTAACATGCTTATGATCACAATAATATATATTGGTTATATAAAAGAAATATGTATTGAAACATGTAGAACCGAATATAAGACTAGCATCCTAAAACATACAAGTACTAAATAACAACTGAACTGGAACAAATGAACTAAAATAAATATAAAAGAGTGCAGAATCAATAAAATAAAAGCCACCAAATCATGTGGCAAAAGTAAGCCAAAGCACTATAGATGAACTGAAGAGTAGAAGTATGCCTAAACTAGTATTTCCATAATAGAAATGCAACAAGACCACTGAACAGAAAGTTAAACATGTATCCCCCCTAGGCATCATCAGAGTTAGGTCCAAGTTGAACTTATAGAATCAGACATGTATCCCCCTAGCCAAGCACAGAGCTAGGTTTGAGTCTATTCTATAACAGAACTGAAGTGAGGAGACAGACTAAGTTAGGACACGCTCTATTGAACTGAGAATTGAATGAAGTGAATAAAGTAAAACCATGTTATGTGTTCAAAACTAACATATGATACTTACCAAATATCTTATGTTCAACTATTATGCCCAAGGGATAAGGCTCAAAACACAAGGTGTGCGAAGCAACAATAGTCAAATTAAGCAAGATACTCAACTAGACAAATGTGATATTTATTTTTGTCTAATTTAATTCGTTCTAACTATTCTGATAAGATACAAGTTTAGGACCTCCAATATCTAGGTATCTTATAAATTCTAGATCTATAACCTTATAGTTAACACTAGAACTTAACAAGTTCTAATCAGAATGATGACTATAAAGGTTTAAATAAATAAATCAATAACTTAATTGATGTAATTTAACAACTCAAACCCAAATCTTGATCTTTGCTAATCAAGATTAAGGATCCTGGACTTAAACTCTAATTTTAGGTTTAAATCCTGAACCCAAGGTACTAATCTTCTGAAGATCTAAGGTTCACACCCACCCTTAATCTAAAGGTAAGGAATCTTAGAAGCTAAAAGATTAATAAACAAGAATCCTAAGGAAAGGTTACTTCTATTATTATAATACAAAAATAACCATATAACAACATAATAATCTAAGATATATATTCAATCTACAAAATAATCACATTATTCTATAAGTTGAATCAACCGATGCCCACAAGAAGCCTTCAAGTGGATTAAATCAAAAAGCAACTTCAATGATGGGATTCAAATGGATCACTAAGGATCTAAGATCTAAGTCTAAGATTTGATCACTTAAGATTTTGACTGGAATTTGAACTTAGGATTTCCTAAGACATTTTCTTAAGGTTAACTGACTGATGTTAATAAGGCATTTAAGGATAGTCTCATAAGGGTTAAATTCCATTACTTAAGATTCAGTAAAAGATTTGAGATCACTTCAAGATCTTAGAACTTTACTTAGGAACAACTTAAGAGGATTAAGCTTAAGCCACTTAAATTTATCAATTAGATCTAAATGTTAAAAGAATTATGCTAATACATTTCATTACTGATTATAAGCACATTAATGAAGTTTCTAGGTTTTAAGGGTTCTTAAGCAGTATTTTGGTCAAACTGACCAAAATACTCTTCTAAAGGCTAAAATTAGGATTTTATGATTTAAGCATTCAAATTGATTCAAATCAATCCTAATGAGTTTATTATTAGCCACAAAAAGATATGATGCTCTAGACTTAAAATTTGAACTTAAGATTAACCTAATTAGCACTAATCACTTTTTAAGTCTAATAAAGGTGATTAAGGAATTAGGGTTCCATATAATGATCCAACCACATTAGAGACTTTTAATATACTCAAGAAGATAATAGGAATTTAGTTCACCAAAATCAGAGGTTTAAACAACCCATAATTCACTAATTAAGATTTATGGTGATTAAGAGGTGATTAGCATATTTTGATATTCTTAAATTATTTTTAAAGGAATAATTAAGTTTTCCACTATCTTATGAATAATTAGAGACCTTAATCATAATTTTTGGATATTAAATAAATTAATTATGCATTAATTAGGTTTAGAGAAATATTAGGCTAAATTGGAAAATCTAACCATTGGATCTTGAATTTTATTTCATATTATTATTCCTTGCATTTTTCTAATTAAAATGACATATTGGATCATACCATTTGGAAAAAGATTGATTAAGTTATTACATTAATTTAATTTGAATGATTTTCCATAAATCAGACCTTAGTTTAATTAATTGAGTGGATTTATAAATAATTTTCAGAAGGAAAATAAATCCTAATTCAAAATATTAACCAGACCCGAAATCAGAAAAGCACAGGTCTCACCGGGACCTGGCTGGGCTGGCACTATTGCACCACGCGGGCCTACGCTGGCCTGGCCCAAACCGACAGTGTCGTCGTCCCTGATACCCTTCACTCAAACTTGCGCAAGAGTAGACCTTCGATCGCAAAATTCTCCGCCGATACTTTATGATATGGTCAGCAATTGATTGCCACACCAGACGATTGAACCTAAAAGCCCTAATTGAGATGGAGTAGAATGCTAGATGGTTACCCCATGGATTCGGCCTTAATTACAATAACTAGGGTTTACTGTGGGGAGCAAATTCTCCTTATAGGAACCACCAATAGGCCAGAGCTCGATCCCTACACCATCCTAGTAGTGAGGTGGACCAAAGCCTTATATCTACAAGGATTGAAATGGTCGGGATCATCGAGACCTTACTCAAGCTCGACTGCGAACTCTCAGCTCAATCCGAATAATCAAGATGATCAAATTGAGCTAGCCTAGTGTAATAACCCTAGTGGTTATCCTAGTTAAATTTAAAGTAGTTAAGCTAAACCAAGCTTTAATTTTGATTTCATTAGACTCAATGGGTAATTTAAACTTAACCCTAGAAATTTGAACTCAATCAAAGCTCATTTAAATATTTTAGTATTTTTGCCTATTTTTTTGGATCCTGAAAATTAGTTAAATTAATTTGATTTCCAAATTAAAATCTGAATTTATTTTTGAATTTCTCATACCCTAATTAGCCAAGGGTAAATTTTTGGAAAATTTTGAAGCTCATTTAATCCTAATTTGGATTTAAAATTAAATAAAAATTATTATTTAATTAATGAAATTAGTTATACTAATTAAATTAAATATATATATTTTTTTAATCTGTATTTGTTGTCGGGATCGCAGCAGATCTGCTGCGGGGTCCCGACAGCAGCGCAGCCGTTCCTTCCATTAGATGCGCTAGCACGCATCTTAGCACGCTCGATCTTACGGCATCTGATAGACCGCGCTTATATCTAATCCTAGTCGATGGATCCACCCCCATGTATCCATCGACTGAGTTTTAATCAACATAAGCAATCATCATGGGAGCATCAAAACCATCCATGACCAACGGCTCCGTGATCAGACAACCAGGAACACCCCATGCACTGTGGACCTTTGACAATATGTAAATTACATGTCTGCGCTTGCACGTAAGTGTACGTGGTTTGAAGTAATAATTTGGAATGTGAATTCCGAGATTTATCATCCTCAGGGAATTGGGTATTTTGTTACGAAGGTATATTTATGTTTAATAATATTTAAACTATGTGTGTTTTGTTAAATTAGTTCCTAAACAAGCACAACAAATCTTAGTAGAAAGTAACTATGATAAAAAGGAGAGGAGAGTTAGGTCTCTCCCACATAAAATGTTAAGTGACTCATGTATGATGATTCCTTAAGTATTAGTCTTTTTTTCTTAATTTTATGTAACTTGATCAAGTGCACATTGTCCTCCTTAGAGTTTAACTTCAAGATTTATAAGTTCAAATCTCGTTCTTAAAATGAACACACGGTCGGTTCTATTTCAGCACAAAGACCCTTATAAGATTTTAGATTATTAGTTTTCTTCTCATTCCTAGTTTCTAGATATGAGAGTTGTTTCTTTATTTAAAATCTTATAAGCATTGATTCCACTAAGAGCATCACGTGCATCATGCACAGTTTAGATAAAGGAGTGATTTCATTTGGGCTCAATGACTATGTCACCTCGTTCATGAGCTCTCAAAGAATCCATTCCTTCCCTTCACATATGCTGAGCAGCAAAGCTCATTTAGTGGGCCTTAGCTCACACGCTTCAACACTTAAGTTGAGCATAGATCAAGGTGCACTACGCTCAAGAACTTTCTCACATATTTTTAAGCTTTTGTGCACTCATGATTCTAGCTCCAAACTAAGGGTGAGCTATGGAGCACAAGACTTTTTAGTCCTTGGTCATTTAGTCCTTTTTCATTTGGTCCACATTCAAGTCCATTCTTTAACAAGTTATTTAATTCACAAATTTTTATTAATGCTTGAGAAAATTTTTCATACATAATAGTCTCTTTCTATTCATGTAGGATTGCCCCAACCCTCTCCAATGGGGAGTTTAGCTCTCCATTACACTAGAGATAAAAAAGAATACATATATAAATAAAGACCCTTTCATGATCAACTAAGAAAAATATAAGATAAGAGTTAAAGAGTACTAAAAACATTCCTTTGATGAAGTTCTCCAGATTTCTCCTCTTTTTTCTCTTAGTTATTTCTCCTAAGTTTGTAGTGCTGCCAATTCTTCCTTCTTCTCCTTAGCAATATGAGTTCTTCCATCCTTGGAGAGTTCTCATTCTCTTCTATACAGCCCTCTCCTTACTTAGGATTTTTCTTGAGCAAAGTTGGGAACCCTTCTTAAGTGAAAAAGAGTTGTATTTATAGAGGGGATGCATTCCTCTTCTTCCCTTTCAAAATCTGCTTTTCCCTCTTCCAAAAATCTACTATAATAATTACAAATCCAACTTTAGTGGTGAAGTGACATCTAGTTTTCCATTCTTTAATCTCCACATCACTTCAAAATGTTATTTTACTATTTAAAAACAATTCTGTTGTAGAAGGAATGATGGCTGGGAGACAAGGAGCAGGTTGGGGGTCTTGTTCAGCCGCAATAAATGCCCCGTTTAGATAGAAATTCGGCGCGCCACTACAGTAGTCAAATTTCATAAAGTGGTTCACGGTGACGCGCTGTGGCATACTGAGCTTTTTCTCTGATGGTCCGTTATAGCGCGCTATAACGTGCTGCAGCAGTCAAAGTTCGTAGAGGCATATGCTGCAGCGCGCTATCACCGACAAGTTCTGAAAGGCTGTCCACTATATTGCGCTATAGCGCTTGAGCCCCGCAAATTTTCTCGCAGTGGTGCACTATAGTGCCTGAGTCCCGCAAGTTCTCCCATTGTGGTGCACTATAGCGCCTGAGTCCCGCAAGTTTTCCCACTGTGGCGCGCTGTCGTGCGCTTCAGCGGGCCGTAGCAGATTTCTTCCAGAAAATTCAAAAACCTTCCAGAATTGTCCAGAAATTGCTGGGCTTGCATTTTTTCTAAGAAATAGGCAAAATTTGATCAAAGAAGTTATTTCAATATGAAAAATGAATGAGAATTTTTTTTATTTAGGATATAATTTATGGATTTATCACACCCCCACACTTAGACTCTCGCTCGTCCTTGAGTTAGCTCAAAAATGAATTTTTTTTTCTAAGGTATGATAGTCAATAAGTAATATCAATGTGAGTTTGATTATAATTCAAAGGTCGTGCTTAACTGAAATGACAAGAACATTTGGCATCATTTAAATTTTTCTAACCTTGGTTATGAACCAAGGTTGATAAGCTAATTTCCAATTTGAAGTTGTTATGCTTAGTGCTAAGTAATGGGGAAGGTTCCTTAGAATTACTGAACTAGGATTATAGTGAGTAATCAAGAGTTGTTTGTGCCATATGTGCTATTTTTTATGAATCACAAAGATATTTAAATTTTAGGAGAGATATTTTTCATCATCCTATATCATTTTTTTCTTGAGAGAGATATTTTCTTCATTTCTATTTTTACTTTCTTTTTTATCATTTAGGGAGAGTTATTTTTTTATCCCATTTCTAAATCTTTGTGAACATGAAGTTCTACAGGAGCCTAGCACACACTTTTGCTCACTCAATACCGTCAATAGTTTTTGATTTTTAAGCCTTCCCCCACACTTAGTCCTTACCATTGACTTAAATTTTTGGAGACTAGATTCAACCTTAAATCATTCCCTTATTTAAATGATTTAATACTGTCAATGCATTTAATCACTTTTTGTTAAGCAAACTTTGGTTGATAATCAATTTCTATATTAACATTCTTGTAACTTCCATAAACCTAAGAAATTCAGAAAAAAATTATCATTTGCAAATCATAAAAAGATTTTGAAAATATGAGAATCCATAATTTATTTCCTTAAATAAAAATAAAAACACACAAAAGAAAAGTACAAAAACTAGCAATGTATATAAGAAAAGATACAACCTTTTTATTCTTAGTCTTCATCATCATCCTCTTCTTCTTCCATGTTGTAGGAGTAGTCGCATGGATAGCGAGTGTCCAGAATGGGGTCACCGACAGGCGGTCATGGCAGTACGGACGCGTTCGGTCCTCCTTGCAAGCTCTAGTCCTCGAACATTAATCCTAGAGCTTCATGGAATTTGAACTAGAATTCACATTGCTGGGCGAGTTCCTTTTCGAAGAACTGCATGTCGGTTGCCATAGCATTTCCTAGATCTATTTGTTGCTTGCAAATCCGTAACAACAACTTATCTGTGAGATTACGGGCAGAAAGAGGTGATGTTTCTCCTTAATCACCCCTCCTTTTCTTAGCTTGCTTTTGCTCACTATAATAGATGTTCATATTTGATCGTGCAAGAGTGTCGCTGGGGGGGATGATGGAGCCAGAGGAGAGGATTTTTACCCCTTGGGCCACGCATATCCTAGAGATCAATGATGCGAAATCTAATGCAGCACAGGGTCCCTGGAAAGCTTTCCAAAGCTACTCAAAAATGATGTTAGAGATACGGATCTCCCCTATCCTAATCAATGAGCACAGGGTTACTTCAGTCAAGTGACCCGACGGCATGATAAAGCTAGAAAAGAAAACCAGTCATGCACTACTCG
The DNA here is from genome assembly GCA_016760335.1 of Gastrodia elata. NCBI lineage: Eukaryota > Viridiplantae > Streptophyta > Magnoliopsida > Asparagales > Orchidaceae > Gastrodia > Gastrodia elata. The sequence goes on along the minus strand of CM028675.1, from coordinate 44,706,578 downwards.
TGTCCATCAATTCGGAACAAGGAGTGTTGGCTAGGCTTCCCTCCCAGTTTGAGCCTTTACGGATGAGCTCCATAACAAAATCAGAGGGATTAAAGCGAGATTCCAAGTGTTCAAAGTAAAAATAAGCATCTATCTCCCCTAACCCATAGAATTGCTCGATTTGAGCAATCCCAAAGGTTACTCCTTTACCCCGAACGAAAATCGTCCATCCGGCGGCATTTATGGCATTATCATATACTTCATGGACAATAGTCGGGTAGGAGGGAGATTTATTAGTCACCATCTCCATCCATCCCCTAGGATCGACTTTCTCATTCGGGACGGGCAAGAAATTCCCAAAACTCATTTCGGGGATTATCTTCTACCAAGAGGTTGTAGAGAAGAAGTAATGCTCAGCTTTAGCAGAGAAGAACCTCTTTTTGTTGAAGGATCCTCCTGAAGATGAAGCCTCCACCTCTCTACGAGGAATTGCCTTCTTGCCAGATGACATGATATAAGAGAGAAGAGGATTTAGAGACTCAGAAAGAATAGGAGAGATTGAAAACTTGAGAGCTGAAAGTGCAATGGAAAATTGCTCATATCATCCCATATAAATAGCCAAAGAATTCAGCTAGACAAATGGCACAAGCATTTGGTCAGAATATTCCTTGCAGCCATCAATGTGACTAGCAATAAATGGAAGGGGTGAGCAACTTTTCCAACCACCTTTTGACTATCTAGGACTTCCAAACAATAGCATTGAGTAGCTGCATTGGATTCCCTATGCAGCTCTGACCAAAACAGCTGGAAGGAGTCGCTACAGCGCGCTGTAGCGATAGTGTTTCTTACAGCTGTTCAGCTGTGCGCCATAGCGCGCTGTAGCAGTCAATGTTTTGAAAAGCTCCCGTAATAGCGTGCTGCAGTGCGCCAAGGCGCGCTGTGGCGCTTAGTTCCTTTTTTTTTTTGTTGCCTCCCAAAAAGTGCTTAGTTTAATGTCTTAGCTAGACTCGCACAAGTATCAAGTAGTGGGATCTAGAGGTTTTTCTTTCCATAACCTTGAGGTACTCAAGTGAGCACAACCCTTTAATGTGGTCGAACCTTCTTCCTCACTGCTCCCTTCCTTGGAACCATCCTTTTGAAACTCGATCCTTTGGGGAGTCTTCTTTTTTCTTTTTCCCCTTATAGTTTTTCTTTTTCTCACACCTTCCTTACTCTTCTTTTTTGACAAAGATTTAGAGCTATTTTTAGAATTCCTCTCTCCCAGACTTAGATTTTCAAAATCATGATCAATCTTCATTCTTTCTTCTTTTCTCCTCACCTCATCCTCCATCATTCTTTGTTTAAAATAGGTGAGTTTTAGATCAATCAGTTCTGATCTCCCTTTAATCTAAATGCTCATCATCCCATGGCAGACATCTATAATAACCTTGGTGCTCATTAGAAAGGGTCGCCCGAATATAATGGTGGAGTTTTTGCTCCATCTGTCTCACTCACACACAACAAAATCAGTCGGAACATTGAAGTTTCCCAATCCTACGGTGATGTCCTTAACTATTCCTAGAGGGGTCAAGGATTCAAGATTTACAAATTCTAAAATCATGGAGGTGTACTCCATTCCTCCTACCTTCAGATGTTCATATATATAATAGGGAATAATATTGACTGAAATACCAAGATCACACAAGGGATCTAAAAGTACTTTATTCCTTATTACACAAGGAATGCACAACCTTCCAGGGTCATCACATTTAGGAGCTGTGAGCTTCTTACACTAGGTTCCTCTCACCCCTTCTCTACCCTCTAACTCTTCTTCAATAACATTAAAATTCTTAGTTTTGTATTTTCCATCCATCCCTTCAGAATGGATCACACTTGCTAACTCCTTAGGATTTACTTCAGTAAAATTGGGTAGAGCACCTTACTACTAGGTGGTCAGCTGCTTGGAGATCTGCCCCAGTTGAACTTCAATGTTTCTTAGGGATGCCTCTATTCCTTGGATGGAGGCATCATGGCGGGTAATAGTAGCTTCAGTGTGGTGCATGAATTAAATTGTTTCTGCCTTAGAGGAGTTAAGGGCTCCTTCCAAATTTGATGGGTGATGATTCAGATTATTTCCATTATTAAAGCCTTGTTGATTTGATGAACTCCTCCCATTATAATTTCCATTACTATTAGTATTACTCCATGAGAAATTTGGGTAGTTTTTTCACCCAGGGTTATAAGTATTGGAGTAGGGGTTATTCATAATATTGTTGTTTCTTAAATAATTAACTTGTTCTGTGTTCGATTGCATGAAAGGATTATTCAAGTTGCAATTTTCGCTCACATGTCTTTCCCCGCACAACTCACATTGAGTTTCTTGAACAACATTAACATTCATTTTCTCAATTCGTTCATTTAAGGCTTGGATTTCATTTTGCAGTGCCGTTATTTGATTTGATTCATTCATTTTAATTGATTCCTTTTTAAGCCTTTCAGAAGGCCTTTGGTATGCATTGTTTACCATTTCTTCTAAGAGCTCATAAGCCTCTTCTTGGGTCTTGCTGCTAATTGAGCCTCTGGCGGCCGCATCAATAAGAGTCCTTGTTGGAGAGATCAAACCATTGTAAAAGGTTTGAACTTGCATCCATAAAGGAAACCCATGCTGTGGGCATCGCCTTAAGCACTCCTTAAAACAATCCCAACCATCGTACAATGTTTCCCCTTCATACTGGTTAAAGTTAGTTATCTCAATTTTCAAGCGAGTAGTTTTCACCGGAGGAAAATATTTGGCTAAGAATTTCTTAGCAAGATCATCCCAAGTTCGGATCGAGTCGCTCGGAAGAGAGTTGAGCTAACTTTTGGCTCTATCTCTTAACGAAAATAGAAAAGGCTTTACTTTAACTACATCTTCAGAGACACCGTTAAACCTAAAGGTGTCACAAATTTCAAGGAAGGTTGAAATATGTGAGTTAGGATCTTCTGTGGCTAATCCACCGAATTGATTATTCTGAACCATACTTAACATGGAAGGTTTGATTTCAAAGTTGTTTGCTTCAATGTTATGCCTAATAATAGCATGGGGGATTCCCCTAATAGTGGGTAGTGCATAGTCTCTAAGTGCTCTTCCCCTAGGCTCTCCTAAAGGCTCTCTAAGATTTTCATTAAAATTTTCCATAATGACTTGTTGATTTTGCATAATATTTTATTCACTTTTAGCTTATGAGTAAGTTCTTTCAATTTCTGGATCAAAAGATGATTAGTACAAATTATTCTATTCATACAAGATAGAAATTAAGCTATCAAGAATCAAATATAATAATAACATTCAATGATTTAGCAAACTAAAATAAAAGATAGAAATGTAAGTGGTTAGCACCTATAATTACAAAAACAAAAATTAAAATTATATGCAAAAATTATTTATTGAGAAATTCTCCTTAATACGAAATAATTACCAAATCCCCGGCAACGGTGCCAAACTTGACATACTACAAATTACATGTCTGCGCTTGCATGCAAGTGTACGTGGTCTGAAGTAATAATTTGGAATGTGAGTTCCGAGATTTATCATCCTCGAAGAATTGGGTGTTTTGTTACTAAGACATATTTATGTTTAATAATGTTTAAACTATGCGTGTTTTGTTGAATTGGTTCCTAAACAAGCACAACAAATCTTGGTAGAAAGTAACTACGATAAAAAGGAGAGGAGAGTTGGGTTTCTCCCACATGAAATGTTAGGTGACTCATGTATGATGATTCCTCAAGCATTGGTCTTTTTTTCTTAATTTTATGTAACTTAATCAAGTGCACATTATCCTTCTTAGAGTTTAACTCCAAGATTTACAAGTTCAAATCTCGGGCTTGAAATGAACACACAGTCGGTTCTATTTCAGCACAAAGACCTTTATAAGATTTTGGATTATTGGTTTTCCTCTCATTCTTAGTTTCCAGGTATGAGAATTGTTTCTTTATTTAAGATTTTACAAGTATTGATTCCGCTAAGAGCATCATGCATGTCATGCGCAGTTTAGATAAAGGAGTGATTTTATTTGGGCTCAATGACTATGTCACCTCATTTATGAGCTCTCAAAGAATCCATTCTCTCCCTTCACATATGCTGAGCAGCAGAGCTCATTTAGTGGGCCTTAAATCACACGCTTCAACACTTTCGTTGAACATAGATCAAGGTGCACTAAGCTCAAGAACTTTCTCATATAGTTCTAAGCTTTTGTGCACTCATGATTCCAGCTCCAAACTAAGGGTGAGCTACGGAGCACAAGACTTTCTAATCCTTAAAGTCATTTAGTCCTTTAACATTCGGTCCACATTCAAGTCCATAATAGTCCTTTTCATTTCTTTAACAAGTCATTTAATTCACAAATTTTTATTAATGCTTGAGAAAATTTTTTATACATAATAATCTCTTTCAATTCATGTAGGATTGCCCCAACCCTCCCCAATGAGGAGTTTAGCTCTCCATTACACTAGAAACAAAAAAAGAACACATACATGGATAAAGACCCTTTCATGATCAACTAAGAAAAAAAAAACAAGATAAGAGTTAGAGAGTACTAGGAACATTCCTTTGATAAAGTTCTTCAGATTTCTCCTCTTCTTGCTCTTGGTTGTTTCTCCTAGGTCCGTAGTGCTGCCTTTTTTCTTTCTTCTCCTTGGCAATAGGAATTCTTCCACTCTTGGAGAGTTCTCTTTCTCTTCTATGCAGCCCTCTCCTTACTTAGGATTTTTCTTGAGCAAAGTTGGGAACCCTTCTTATGTGAGGAAGAACTATATTTATAGAGGGGTTGCATTCTTCTTCTTCCCTTTCAAAATTTGCTTTTTCCTCTTCCAAAATTCTACTATGATTATTGCAAATCTAACTTGAGGAGTGAAGTGACCTCTACTTTTCCAATTTCTAATCTTCACATCACTAAAAAAGTCATTTTTCCATTTAAAAACAACTCTACTGCAGAAGGAATGATGGCTGGTAGACAAGGAGCAAATTGGGGGTCTAATCTAGCTGCAATAAATGCCCTGTTCAGATAGAAATTCTACGTGCTGTTGTGGCGTGCTACAACAGTCGAATTTGGTAAAGTGGTCCGCGGCGACGCGCTGTGGCGTTCTGGGCTTTTTATTTGATGGTCCGCTATAGCGCGCTGGAACATGCTAGAGTAGTCAAAGTTCGTGGAGGCATACGGTGCAGCATGCTGTCACGGACAGGCTCTGAAAGGCTATTCGCTATAGCGCGCTGCATCGGTCAAAGTTTGTGGAGGCATACACTGTAGCGTGCTATCACGGACAGGTTCCGAAAGGCCATCCACTACAGTGCTTGAGCCCCACAACTCTCCTGCTATGGCGCACTATAATGCCTGAGTCCCGCAAGTTCTCCCGCTGTGGCGCACTATAGTGCCTGAGTCCCGCAAGTTCTCCCGCTGTGGTGCGCTTCAGTGAGCCACAGTGGATTTCTTTCAGAAATTTTGAAAACCTTCCAGAATTGTCCAGAAATTGATAAGCTTGCATTTTTCCTGAAAAATAGGCAGAATTTGATCAAGGAAGTTATTTCAATATGAAAAATGAATGAGATTTTTCCTTTATTTAGGATATAAATTATGAATTTATCAACCTTCATTTACCCCCCGATCACTCGCACGCCTGGTCCCCCCTAATAGCACGACCTCCTCAGCCCCGAGGTAGTACAGGAATTGCTCCAAACTTTCTCTTCTACCCTTGAGTGCGACTACTTACTGGTAGTGGTCTCCCTGAATTTCTACCATTGGCAATACCTTCCCCCCTCGACCCAAGCCTATACCATGGCTCTCAGCCCTGGTATCCACTCCCAGAGCTTAACAGCAGTAATAAATACTTATGAGGCATCACAGTGAGTCCCTTTGCTCATTGTGATCCCTCAATTGTCTAATCGAATTCCTTGGAGCTCTCGGCACTCTCGGCTGCTGCTACTTTAGTGAACCGCTGATAGAGGGTGCGTGTCTAGTGTTCAAACCCCCTGCATAGTTACTGCAATCCTCTAGAAGCTCCAGCTTCCCTTAGATCATCCTGTCATGCCTGCAGCTCCATTCCAGATACAGCTTCTTCCCAACTGAGCTATGTGAGCTCAGTCTTTCAATCCAAGCATTAAGTTAGCTCTGTAATATTATGGATGCTCTTCTTTAGACTTTAGAATGATTGGATCAGTTGCAACTGACCTAGTTTAATCCTAATAGTGAGGATTCACTATCTAGATGGAACTTAGTCTAGACAAAGTGCCAACACCTCTCTGGATGTCCTGGGTTCCAATTCCTTCTAATTTCAGTTGTTGATCGATCATGCGAGTTAACCAGACCCATTGTGATTGTTCCAAGTGTCTGGGCTAGCTTAGTGTGATCGTTCTGATCGTCTGGGTTCCACCGAGGGTTTGCAGTCAAGCGCAAGCAAGGACTCAGTGATCCAAGGCACTCTAATCCTCATGGCCATAGGGTTTCAATCTGCCTCACCACCAGGATAGTGTAGGGATTGAGCTCTGGCCAATTAGTTGCCTCTACAAGAAGAATTAACTCATCACAGTAAACCCTAATTATTGTCTTAGGTCTGAACCACTCGAGTAGCCATCTGGCAATCCAGGACCTCCAAGTGAGGGCTTTTAGGTTCAACCGGTACGCCTCGACTCACTGATGGTATATCGATTGAGTCCTAGCTGTGAGGTGGCATGGCGGCCGAGAATTTTGCGATTCAAGTCCTCCCTAATCAGTCTGTCATGAATGGAGAGTGGGGACAATGACACTGGTGCATCAGGCCAGGCCAGTTCAGACCCACACAATGCGACAGTGTCGACCCAGTCGGGCCCTGATCCGACCCACGTGTTTTTGAATTTGGGCCGAGCTAATTAAATAATTTATAAATTAAATTCCTTCTAATAAATAACTGATAAATGGAATTAATTAAATATTTTATGGTTTGATTAATAAAAAACATTCAAAATAAATTAATAAAATATTTTTGGCTATACTTATCTAAATAGTATAATCCAATATACCATTTAATCAAAAAAATATAAGGAATAATAATATGAAATAAAAATTCAATATTCAATGGTTATATTTTATAAAATTGCCAAATCGTTCTCCAAGCTTAATTCATAATTAATTCAATTAATGTCCAAAAATTGTGATTAAGGTCTCTAATTGCATATGAGACTATGGAGAATTTAATTAAGCCATTAGAAATAAATTAAAAGATTTAAAAATTGTTAATCACCTCTTAAGTATCATAATCCTAGATTAGTAAAATTAAGCATTAATTAACCCTCTAATTTTGGTGAACTAAGTTCCTAATACTTTCTTAAGAGTATTGGAACTCTCCTATGTGCTTAGATTGTCTTAATGAACCTTAATTATCTTAATCCCCTTAATTAGCCTTAAAAGGAGATTAGTGTCATTTAATCTAAATCATGAGCTAAATATTGAGTTAAGTGTTTCAATCATCTCATTAACCAATATTGAGTCCATTAAAACTGATTTGAATCAATTCGAATGCTTAAATCTTAAATTTCCAATTTTAGTCTTAAAAGGGTATTTTGGTCATTTTGACCAAAAAATTGTTTAAGCATCCTTAAACCCTAAAAACATCAGTAAAGTGTTTCTAATCAATAATGAAATATATTAGTATCATTTCCTTAACTCGTGAGCCTAATTAATCTAATTGAGTTAAGTTTAAATTTCCTTTTTCATAAGTGATCAAACTTTAGATCTTAGATCTTAAACTCTTAATCATTTTGATTTAAATTACGCCATATCATCTGGGAAATTCTTAATTGATTTATTGTTTTAATTCCCTTGAAACCTCCTTTGTGGGTGTAGGTTTGATTCAATCTTTAGAATAATGTGAATATTCTAAAGATTGGATGTAGATCTTAGATTCATATGTTTTGGATTGATTATTTTGTCTTATGATATTAGAATAACCTTTCATAAGATCTTAGCTTCTAAATCTTTCAGCTCATAAGGTTCTTTATCTTGAGACTAAGGATTGGGTGTGAACCTTAGATCTTTGATGGAGTAGCACCTTGGATTCAAGATTTAAACCCAAATATGGAGTTTAAGCTCAGAATCCCTATTCTTGATTAATATAATCAAGATTTGGGTTGAGTGCTTTAAATACATCAAATTAAGTTGTTAAATTAATTATTTTAGTTCCTTATAGTCATCACTTGATTTTTGGATTAGAACTTGTTACATTCTAATGTTAACATTAAGGTCGTTAATCTGGGATTATACTCGATAGCTGGATATTAGAGATCCTAAACTTATATTTTTTCTCAAAATAGTTAGACTAAATTAAATTAGACAACAACAAATATCACAAGTCTAGTTGAGTCTCATACTTACTTTGACTATTGTTGCTCTGCACACCTTGTATATTGAGCCTTCTTCCTTGGACATAATAAGTGAACTCAAGATATTGGTGATGTATCCTAAGTTTGTATTTGAAAAGCATAAACATTCATTATTTGGTTTATTTAGTATATTCAGTTCAGAAGAGTGTGTCCTAGCTTAATCTGCCTCTTCAGTTCCAGTTTTGTTATAGAATAGACTCAGGCCTAGCTATGTGCTTGGCTAGGATGGATACTTGTCTTATTCTATAAGTTCAACTCTGACCTAGCTCTGATGATGTCTAGGATGGCTCATGTTGAACCTTTTGTTCAGAGGCCCAATATGGCATATTGCTATTATGGCAGTACTAGGTTTTGGCATGCTTTTACTACAGTTCAATTTTAGTACTTTGGTTTGCTTTACCACATGCTTTAGTGGCTTTACTTTTATTTTATTTCAACGCTTTGGCTTGCCTTACCACATGCTTCAGTGGCTTTTACTTTTTAGCTCTGCATACTTGTATATTTATTCCATTTTAATATTTATTAAGTATTGGCATGTTTAGGATGCTAGTTTTGTATACTCAGTTTAGCACGTTTCAGTATAGTTTTCCTTTATGTAACCAACATGTATTTCATATGATCATAAGCATGTTAGGATAAGTTTTACTTTCAGTTCTTTGCAGTCAATTATATGTTATAGCCTTACCTTGTTCAGCTTCATGAATTGTATGTCATTTTGCATACTTTGTTGCTTAGTTAAAAATGTTATTTTAATAATTATGTTCCTTGTAGCTTGTTGCACTTTAAACTACTTGTATGCTTAAAATAATAATGTGATATCTTTAAATGTTCAGTTCACTTAATCTGCCTAAAATGTACTTAGTCAATTTGTCTAACTGTAACATTTTTCTTTTGTTGGCTGGGGCCCTGGCATTTGTGATATCGATAAATGTCAAATTCAGAGTTGTTCGTTGGTGGTTCTGCTGGAGAGGAGCTTGGATAGGAGGAGGATCTTCCTATTCCTACTTAGTTAGATTTCGTTGTCTGGTGTGAGGATAAGAGCTCTTTTTTTTCATTTTAATTTTTAGTCTGTAATAATTCTTAAAACTGGATGTATTTACTTTCTGCAATTTGAGCTGAGTTACTATTACATTTACCTTTATATACTATGATATGATGTGGATGTTATATTATACTATTTTCTACTTTTGCTACTTTGATATGTTGATGTATGTTCTCAGTCTCAAGTGATAAGTCTTCTGCTTTAGGTGGATTATATTATACTTGACTCTACTTAAGTTGGGGATTTGCCACAGTTGGAATATCGCACTCCTCATGATTATGTTAATATCAGTATTAGCATAGCGGTGGAAGGGTACGGGGCACCACACCCAGACCCTAGGGATAATCGTATTGGGTCTGGTTAGCTTACATGATCAAAATTTAAAGGAATTGAGAGAAATTGGACTCAATACTCTAGAGAGGTATCGGCTTTTTGTGTGGACTGAGTTCTATCTCGATAGTGAATCCTCACCGTTATGATTGAACTAGGCCAATTCCAATTGACCCCAAACATCCTAAGAACTAGTGAAAGATATCCAGAACATCACAGAGCTACTCTAATGCATGGATTAAGAGAACTGATCTCACACAGCTCAATAGGTAGAAGCTATACCAAGAATAGAGAGTCTAAGAGCTGTGGATGGTCAAGGAAGCTCCACACAAACTTAGCAAGTACTTAGGGAGGTCTGAACACCAGACAGACACCCTCTACCAGTGATTTGCACATCCAAGGCAACTCGACAACAAGCTCCACCAATGGCAATTGACAGGAATGAGGAAGAGAAATTACAGGGATTCAAGTGAGCAAAGGTGATCACAAGGTTAGGAGAAGGTCATTTATATGCAGAGGAGTGGTTAGGGATTGATGCCATGGCTGAAGCTCAAGGTTCCGTCTCAGGCCTAGAGGCTTATTCAGCATGCCCTAATTGGAATGGCTCAACCATCACAAATTGCCTCAAGGGTTCGGGCACTAATGAAGAAGATTTTAATGTCCTATGGAATAAGGTAAAGGAGTGGCAGACAGAGCTGACGTGGATGGAGCGAGTGGATCTTTCCTGTTGGGCCAGCGATCGTGCAGAGACGAAGATCAACAGGGTTGACTCATCTGCAGTAGTCTGATTGAGAGACCGTTAAAGATGGAGGGCCTGATGCGGTTCTAGAATAATCAGAGCCACGGGCAAAGCAGTAGCCTTCAAATATGCACGGTTGATCCGACGCCTAGGATTAGATCATGACACAATAGATCCCGTTGTTGGATGGGATTCATTAAGATGTGTACTAGCGTATCCATTTGACAGATAGGCTGCCCCACTATCGGGACCCCGCAACGGATCTGCCGTGGTCCCGACAGCAAATCCCACAGCTAATTAAAGTTAATTATTTATTTTAATTAATAATTTAAATCTTTTAATAATTAAATATTAATTCTTATAAATTTTAAATCCAATTTAGGACCAAATGAGCTCTAAAAATTCCCAAAAATTTACCCTTAGCTAATTTGGGTATAAGGAATTTAGAAACAAAATTAGATTTTAATTTGGAGAACAAATTAATTTAGCTAATTTTCAGGATCCAAAAATAGGCAAAAATGGCTAGATTGATCAAATTAGCTCTGAGTGACCCCAAACTCTGAGGATTAGGTTTAGATGACACATTGAGTCTAATGAAATCAAAATCAAAGCTTGGTTAAGCTTAATTTAACTTTGATTACCTAGAGTAACAAATAGGGTTGTTACAATTAATCTCATTGCTATGCACTTAAAGGATTTCTTACTTTATAATACTTAAGGCAATATCTAGATTTAACTTTATCACTTAGTCATTCAAAATGGTCCTATTCTCATCTTATGTAATTCTAAGATTTCAATTCTAATTGATATGGACACTAAATCCTTGATCTTATTATAATGATTAACACTTAAGGGATTCCAAGTACAACTCTTACTTAGCTGATCAAAGCCCTAAGGTTCAAATCCTCTTTATTATATAAGATCACTTCTAGTATTGATTTAGTCATTTAGTCTTTCTAAGATATCACAAGCATCTTTCTTAAGAGAAATGACACTAAGAAGTTCACTCCAAACCACTTAGATTAATCTCTAAGTTCTATACTTGGCATGTTAAGATTATGCATATAAAGCTAATTTTAATTAAGAAGATTTAAATTTATTAATTAAAAATTTATTATCATTTTACGGCTAACGGCTCCATCGCTTATCCCACCCGCGTCGTCTATCGGTTCCATCATTGCCATTTGATCGGACGGCACTGTATCTGCGTCATGTGATCAAATCCGGTGCCCATATCAAATGGTCCTCGCTCCTTCATCCCCGGCGCTGCACATGCAACGCACGTGTCGTTTGAATGCTCCCCCATGAGCGCTCTAGCTAAGCACGTGAAACTCCCCTCCACTGTATATCACTTCTGAGGCCCTAAGATATACCCTACCTCACTTCTAAGGCTTTTGATTGTTCAAGTTCAATCATTGTGTGGTCGAATTCTTCCCTGTCGCAAAGAAAGATCGGTGAACTCCTGAAGCAAGGTACCTCCATTTCCAACCCTCCTCATTTCAATTATTGTTCAATTTATTCTTAATGTTTATTCTTCATGATTGTAAGGACTTTCGGTGGTTGATTGTACCCAATCTAGATAGAATCAGTTGCCGATTTGGCAATCGATCTATGTTGACTATAGTGAATTCACAGGGTTCCCACCTTCGCAAACATAGGGCATCACCTTATTGTCTATTAGAGGATATCTAGGCTAGAGTTTTTGGGCTTAGATGGAAGGCTAATCGAGAGCTTCCATTAGAGGTGTGATTCGAGCCTGGAGAAATCTTGTGCGACGTGCTGGAAGAAACCCTAAGACCCCCCTCCCTATCACTCATCGGGAAGATGAAAGCTTAGGATCAAGCCGGTTAACCCTGGCCCAACTCACGTACTATTTATGGCCCACTCACATTATCTGCCATGCCGTGGGGCCCACTCGCATCGCCTCTGCGGGTCCCACCAAATTTCTCTACCGCTGAAAGCCCGTGGGCCCCACCTGCTCTTTGCCATCATCCTTGTTGGTCCCATGTGCAATCTTAGAATTATAAAATTATTTATGTTAAACTATTTTTAATTTAATTTATTTATTCAAATGCAAAATCTTTAATCATTCAAAACTTTTAATTCAATAATACAAACACATTAATGCTATATCTCATTTTGATTAGAAAATTATAAGGAATATCATGGTGGTGTCCAATCTACTGTTGGATGTGTGTTTTTGCTAATGACACTTTTAGGCTCTCTTAATCACCCCATTTAACCCTAGATTTTTATTAGGCCATAACTTACCATTTTAGCTCCAATTGTTGTGATCCAATATACTATTTTGATTAGGAGAATGTGTAGAATAATAAATAATAATAAAATTTAGGTTTTGATAATTAGGTTGCCTATTTAGCTTTAATATCTCCAAATCTTGATTATTAAAGATTTGCTTCAATAATACCCAAATTTATGATTTTAAATTATTATTAGCTCCTAGTGTAGTGTAGAACACAATGGTGAAGTTAATTTTGCAATCTTGCAATTAATTTCACTAATCACCCTAAACTCTAATTTGGGCCTAACTTAATCAAATGGAGTCCAAATTGAGTGAACTCAGTTTCATTGTGATTAGTGTGCTACAAAAAAACTAATCACTAACTTTACTCAATTTGGACCCCAAATAGAAAAGTTAAGTTTTGAACCCTTAGACCCAAATCTTGTTTTGATCATAACTTAGTCAAATGACATCATAATTTAGTAATTTTAAATTCAATGGAATCCTTAAGCAGTGAACAATATAAGTATAGCAAAATTTTTAGTTTTTCCTAAGTAATTTAATTAGACAACTCTTAATAAGCTTAAACCTAATATTAAGCTCATTAGCCTTAATCCATGGCTAATTTGGGTGTTCTTATAGTCTATTTTCATACTAGACAATAAGAAACTATTTGACACTAATAAAATCTAATTTGGAGCCCTAATTATAAAAGTTGCCTTTTGACCCTTAAGTAGGGGTATTTTAGTCAATTTGCCCAAAATTGGTTTTAAGAATTCTTAAGCCTTAGAAACCTGAAATATCCAGTGAAATTAGTAAATTAAGTGATTAAAAATCAAATTTAGATCAATAGGATTCATTTTAAGTAAAACCCTATATTTTCCTTAATATATCCTAGTAAAATTTTAAGTCTCATAAATATGAATTTTAATCCTCTTTATTCCTAGTTTTTGATAAATAAATTCAATATTAAACCTTATGGTTTATTATTAAATCTTTTCCTTGGATATTTCTTAATAAGTCCTTAAGTATCGTTTCTTTTTAGGAATCTTCTCCTTAATTTTTAGTTATAAATTTAGGTTAGATTTCATTCCTTGGGTAAATAGGTTACTCAATAGAATGAAACATTGGTTTTGCATGTTTTTAGATTTCATATTTTAATTTTGATTATTTTATCTTTTAATTATAAGCATAAATTTAGAAATTCGTCCTATTAAATTCTAATTATGTTTAATAGGATTACCTTAATCTTTAGTTCGTGAGAATTTGGGTTTAGCCTTAGAACTTTAGATGTTAGCACCTTAAATTTTATAATTTTAAACCCCGTGTTTGAAGTTTTTTTCTAAAATTCCTAAATCTTGATTATTTTAATCAAGACTAGTTTGGGATAAATAAAAATATACAATTATGATGAATGATTATTTATTTAACTTTGTAGGCGACACTTCTGATTTGAATTAGAACTAGCTAGGTTCTAATGTTTAAACTTTATGAGATCATGAATCTGAGTTTATACTAGATAATAATATATTGGAGATCCTGAGCTCATATAAACTTAAAATAGTTAGAATGGATAAATTAGATAACAATATATATAACTTGTGTTTTAGTAGATTCTCTTGTTTACTATTGAACTTTATTGCTTTGTATTCCTTATGTTTGAGCTTTTTTACCTTGAGCATATCATGCAAGATAGATTTGGTGCATGAAATGAAAACATACAAAACTATGATAACATTTGCATTGGGTTTATTTTCTGGACGGGTGATTGTGTATACACATTACTGCCAATGAACAGGCGATAAAAAGAAATAATGATATTTGACATGTACTCATTGGGGAGAGTTGTGTCTATTTTAGGAACACATCTATATCTTACAGACGTGCTTGACTCCTCAGCTACTTCTGGACGTATCCACAAAAATAAAGTAAAATAACTAAAATTTACTGCGCATGTATTTCTGCCTCTTTAGTTCCATACAGTTCAGTTCAATGGTTGGTTTAGCCTATTTTTTGATATGGCAGTTTTATATATTTTTTTTTTCTTTCTATTTACTTTTCTCGCAGTTCAGCTTTTGTACAGTACTTACTTACTTATATGTATATTAGGATGCTAGTTATTGATTCAGTTTATATATATGTATCATAATCCAGTTTACTTTTTATTATTCTGCATAATTTTATATTATCATAAACATATTTAGATAAGTTTTCTTTTTAGTATTTACAATTTATTACACACACACACACATATATATATATATATATATATATATATATATATATATATATATATATATATATATATTTAGTGTGTATTTGCAACAACCAAGCTATTCTCCAGCTTTTGTCTTTTTTGAATGAGTTTCAGGTGGTTTTCTCGACCATTTTGAAAGGGTGGAAAGGTCTAAGCCGCACGGATGTCTGGTGGTGTTCTTCCCCTTAGCCTTTTTGGTATAGATTCTTTTGGGGCCCCGGGTGACGTTCTTGTCTGGCCTTTTCTGGAGGCTAGATTTACAACTAAAAGGTCTCTCAGGAATGTCTCCTCTGGGGACTCCTTCTGCGCTCATCTGATTGTCATGTTCAGGTCCGAGTGTTGTGGCTCTGGGTTTCTAGAACCCTGAGATGCCTGCTGATGTATATTGTTGCCTTGCTGAGTCTGCCATGATTGATTGGCGCCCTGTCCTGTTCTGTCAGACTGCGATATCTTGAAAGATACTTTCTTCTGTCCGTCGTTTCAGCTTCTGCCTCTTCGGCTATTTAATGTCTTCCCTAGCGGCTCATCTGTTTGGAGGGCACGATGATGAGTTGGATTCGCTTCAAAATGCAAATTTCGGTTGTCCTATCTCCTGATACAGGTAAGCTGCTATTTTATCTTTTCCTTTGTAAAATTTTCTTGGGGGTCCTCTTGGTTTGTTTGTGGGAGAAGCTCGCCCAGTTTTGTGAAGCCGTGGCTGCGGCCCGGCTTGACCCTCTGCTCTTCGATCTGCCGTGCTCTTTCTAGCTCTGCTCTGTCATGTCGGTCCTTCTTTTCCTTCTTTTGGAAACGCTTCCGGGTGGATGCTTCCCTATTCTCTCTATTGTCAAATCACTCTGGTTCATCGCTTGGATTCTCTCGGTGATAATTTTTGCAGACATGTAACGAGAAGGTTATGGCTGCTCGGGCGCACTCTTTGGTGCCGAGCCTACTTTTTCTTTTTTGTTCTTCGCTGATAACTGTCCGAGCCCGGTAGTGTGCCTGGAAGTGGTCGATGGTTTTTCCGTCAGCTCGTCTTTTCTGGGTTCCGGTATCTCGATGTAAATTGGCCCAGTTCATTTTGTAATATTTATTTTAATGAAATGAAAGATCAAGCTGAGATGGTATTTTGCAAATATATATATATATATATATATATATATATATATATATATTATTATTACCTAACTTTGTTGCAGCTTTTGGGTTGAGGTATGTTCTTTTACCTCACTTTTGTTTAAGTTAAAAATGTATTATTTATAGATTTTCCAGTTCTTTTGCAGCTTGTTGCCCCTTTTTACTTTCTTTAGTTGTTAAAGTCTAAGGTGATATCTTAAAAGAATATGAAATTCATAAATCAGCCTAAAATGTACTTAGACAATTATCTAACTAGATTATTTTCTCTCTCTTTTTTGCCTGAGGTCTTGGCATTGTGAAACTGACAATATCAGATACTAAGCTATTTGAGGTTTTAGCTTCAAGAGAGGAGCAGGATCAAGATGAGGGCCTTCCCATTATTGTAGATCCCTAGATAATTTTTGCTTTATCTTGTTGTGAGGATGAGTGACAGTTTATTCTTTTAAGTTTAACTTTAAATTTTAATATTGTAATAATACATGTATTTAGATCATATGTTCTTTTATTGAACTTTTTATTCTGAGTTGGTTATATTTTTCTTTATGTATTATGGTTAAATGGATGTAAATTTCTTACTTCCGCACTTTAAATTTATTGTCTAGCTCATTAGTGAAGTTTCATTTTAGTTATGAATCCCTTAGTTATCCAACAAGATTAGGGTGAAAAACTAATCTAAGTTTAAATGAAAGATCTGTCAAGACGATCACTCCATCGCAATCATGTTAACATGAGTGTTAACAAGACCATGGCGGGGCGAGGCACCACATTATCTAAGTTGGATTGGAAGCTTAACTTAATACAAACTTCCTAATCTCATCAAGTTATAGGTCTTAGACATTTGGCTAGGATCCTTAGCTAAGAAGTTATCATGAAGGATTTCTAACTATAAGTTCATTAAGGAATCTTAGGGTTAGAAGATCCAAATCAATCAATCAGATAAGTTGGCTAACTACAGTCTAATACATTCTTATAGGTAAGGTGCTTAAGTGAAGGCATTCAAATTCATAACTATTAAGTTCATGTCAAGGCACTAGGAATCCTAGGGTTTAGTTAAGTGCTTAAGTCACTAAAGTGACTCAATGTCACTAAGTACATAATGGGTTGATTAGAGTCAATCCTATACTTAGGAAATATGAGGAACAGGCCTAAATTCAATTTAGCCATGAAGATCCTTACTAATGGTTCTCACAATTATAAAGAACTAACTAGTCCAATCCACTATACAGTTTAGGACTACTACAATCCTTAAGTACTAAATCAAGCATTGGGACCACATAAGGTAAATTCATTTCCATGATGAGGCACTAGATTAGCTTACCAACACTAAACTAGGAGTAGGTTATTATATGTATTTTCCTACTCAAAATACCAATTGATGTTGCAATATGACTTAAGATATATTTTCTAAAGTGTCCTAGCTTTTAGGAGGCTTAAACATGCAAAATCCCAAAATTTGGAATATAATATTATTTTATTTAAGAGTCAAAAACTCATAATTTCTATTTGATGTTCAAATCATGTAAATATGATGGTTATAAATTCCTTATGCATAACAAGTAAAATGACACCAAGTAAGGTCAAATCAGATATCAAATGGGTAATCAGGATTTTATTGACTCCTAATGACACTTAAAATATCATTAGTAAAATTAAATAGAAATTTGATATCATACTATTGTCCTACATATTTTTATGATCAAAATGGACTATTGGATTGTTGAATTTGGACAATAATTGGCTAATATACTGCGCTTGTAAAATTAGGTTAATTAAATAAATAATTAATTACATAAAATATTGATTAATGAAAATAATTATCATATTAAAAATCTAGTATCATATTAATGTTCTACATATTTTTTTGAGTAAAATGACATAATTTAAGTATATTTGGATTTGTATATTTAAAGATATCAAATAAATAAAATTAAAATTAAATAATTCCTAAATAATTAAAATAAAAACCCTAACTCTAAACCCCTGCTATCGGCGCCTTCTGCCTACAGCTTTGTGAACGATAAGGCACTGTTTGTCATTGCAGTTGTTCATTTGATTGAGCTCGATCAGGATTGATCGAGCTCAATTGAACCCTATCTAATGATTCAATGCCAATTAAAATGAGTAAGCAAATTTATGGAAGGTTAATTGCATGCTTGAAGAGGAGGAATTGGGATATACCTCAACGATTTTGTTGAATATGATTAGGGCTCGAGTGAGGTCCTCCACATCATGACTTCCCCTATGTCGAACCAAGCGACAAAAAGGCAAGTGCCCGAGCAAGGAAGAACGTAGAAACTCTAAATGGAGCAGTGAGAGAAATGACCACGGGTACGACCACTGCCAGCTCTCGATCGGGAGAGACGTACAAGAGGGGTGATCCATCATTGGATTGATTGCGATGCAGCTGGATGGCTAGATCAAGCTCTTCCACATGCAGCCATTAGATTCACACAAGACGCTCGATCGGACGGTCAAAATTAGGCGCGTCTTAGGGTCAGCGGAAAAATGGATTAATAAAAATATAATTAAAATATAAAAATATTTAATAATTAATATTGATTTAATTAATCATTAAATAACCAAACAAGTTCCAAGAAAATCTCAAAAATTCACCCTTAGCTATGTTGAGGGTGATGAACTCAAAAATGCAGTCAAATTTTCGATTGGAGATAAATTTAATTATCTTAATTTTTCCAGCACTTAAAATATATTAAAAAATTAAGGGAAATTTTGACAACTTTCAAAACTCTCAAAATATCATCCTTAACTAATTTGGGGGTGATGAGTTTAATGGCAAACTCCAATTTTGATTTGGAGGTTAAATTAAATTGGGTAATTTCCAAGATAATCAAATTGCCTCAAAATGTGCGTTAAAAATAAATGATCTCCAAATCACACTAAATATTAGGTGCATGCTCCTAATATTATTATGAGTCTACTAACTATATTCTTAACACAATTTGGATGTCAAAAACCAAGTAACAACCATTGGGTTATTATAATACGGGTCTGGCTCAAAAGTAGAACCTTTCCCGTCAAGGAAATGGGGACTAGGATTAAGGCATCTCGATGCTCATGCTACTAGCCACCTTAGGGTGCAGTCTACATGCCAATTTGAAGTCCTTACAACGACCATCTTTCTAGGACCAAAATCCCCATGTCTGGCTGCCTATATCACCCTAATTAACTAACCCTAAGTATAGGTCTTTTTGACGAGCAACACTAATATTAGGCACTATTCAAGACAAAAAAGGATCAAGCGTGATCAAGTTCGATCAGACTCGATCGATCAACCCTATAATGATTAAAATAGTAATGTGAATTTATTGGATGAAGATTGTAGTGCTAAAATTAGGGAAATGGAGGTACCTTCACCGATAGTCCTGATTCTAGGGTTTGCAGGTTAAGGTTGCCTCCGACGCTCAAGCTCCCATTAGACTTCCCAACCGCTACCTTTAAGGAATTTTGTGAGAAGGGAGGTGCTGGTGATAGCTTAAGGGCCACTGAGACGCTCAAGAGGGGACCGCAGGTACGTCGTTGTGCCCTCTGCGCGTGAACATGGCCAGCTACAGAGGTGCAAGTGGAAGACTCATGACCATCTGATTAAGACATTAAGCGTCATCGCATAATGGACGACACTGATCTGATCTCGTTGTTCGATCGAACGACTGGTTAGGCGCCGTTAGAGCTTTAATTTGATTTAATTAATTTAAATTTTAAATAATTTAAACTTTTTTAATTAATCAAAATTAGTCAGCCAAATGGGCTCTTAAAAATCTCAAAAATTTACCCCTAGTTAAATCTAAAGCGAGGAACTCAAAAATAAAGTCAAAATTTTTATCAAATATCAATTTAATTTTCTTAATTTTATGATCACTTAAAATATATTAAAATGTTTGGGAAATTTGACAACTTCTAAAAATTCTCAGAATATCACCTTTAGCTAATTTGGGTGTGATAAGTTTAATGCGAACTCTGATTGGGGTTAGATTGAACTCAGGCACTATACTTTACTATATAAGCTCGAGTTCAATTGAGCTAACCTGTAACAGCCCAAACTCTTAAGCACCAAGGAATTATCCGCTTTGGCCAGAAAGGCCTCACGATTTTGCCCTCAAAAGATAACTTCCCAGTATGTCACCCATCCTAGGAGTGCTCCCACCTGAGCACGCTTAACTTTGGAGTTCTTATCAGGAACTCTACCGTTATCTGAAAAGGTGCCTCGATGTTTAAGAGTTTCACTTATTACTACTTAAGTGGGTCATCACAATCTCCCCAACTTAAGTAACTGACGTCCTCGTCAGTATCCACACATAGATCCAAGAACCATCCATTGGGTAGATAGGACTAGAGGTGACCCCTATAGGCGCAAGAGGTACCCACAACCATATAGCACCTTAACCATCATGGGTTCAAGAGGCTGCTCACATGAAGTGGTACTTCTGCCCTGTATGACACTTAACTCCTATCTGACACCCTATGGTTTGCTCTGATACTATTTGTAACAGCCCAAACTCTTAAGCACCAAGGTATTGTTCGCTTTGGCCAGAAAGGCCTCACGGTTTTGCCCTCAGAAGATAACTTCCCAGTAGGTCACCCATCCTAGGAGTGCTCTCACCTGAGTATGCTTAACTTTGGAGTTCTTATCAAGAACTCCACCGTTATCTGAAAAGGCGCCTCGATGTTTAAGAGTTTCACTTATTACTACTTAAGTGGGTCATCACATAACCATACCATATTAAAGCCCTAAACGACACCCAAATCGAATATACGCAGTCTATAATAGCTAAACAAAATGCAACCACACCAAAATGGAAAGAGATTGTGGGGTAAATTAGGGTTTGGGTTCATGGTTTAGAGTTTAGGGAAAAGTTCCCTGTCGTGTTCTAGTCGTTGGATCACGGCTCGATCCAACGGCCAGACCGCTTGACCTGAGCAAAGGGGATCGCGACCATTCAATAGACGTGTGGAAAAGGATCAGACGGTTGGAAACGGATGGCGCTTAGGATCTAGCGGTGGGCCGCACCATTAGGTTAAATTTAATTTAGATAGTTAATTTAATAATTATATCTTTTTATATAATTAAAATTAAGCTACTAAATAAGCTACAAAAATTCTAAAAATTCACCCCTAACTAATTTGGAAGTGAGGAACTTAAGAATAAAGTCAGATTTTTAATTAGTGGTCCATTT
This sequence comes from Gastrodia elata, assembly GCA_016760335.1. Classification (NCBI taxonomy): domain Eukaryota; kingdom Viridiplantae; phylum Streptophyta; class Magnoliopsida; order Asparagales; family Orchidaceae; genus Gastrodia; species Gastrodia elata. Next base: position 44,685,313 of record CM028675.1, on the reverse strand, counting down.
AATATTCTTAATTTTCAGGTTGATTAAATTATTTAAAATAAATATTAAAATTAAACAATCTCCAAATTTCACCAAATTTTAGGAGTTGTCTCCTAATATTACTAGAAGTCTAATGACAAAGTTTTTAAATTATTAAGACTACCCAAAATTAGGTAATAACACTAAGATTGTTACATAGCTGCCCGCACACGTGGCTTACTTTGGCAGTGGCAGCTACCACTCCCGTCGCTTTAGACCCCCTCAACCTCATTTATTCTTCCATTCGATTCCTTATCTTTAATTATATTGTTTGATACAAGAATAGAGAGCTTAGAGCCGCAACCTTGTGACCTGGAGCTCACCGAAGGTTCCTTATCACGGAAGTTAGGTATGTACTTCTTGCCTCTCTCATTACTTCAATTTTGCTCTAGCACTTTCATTATTGCATTACTAGACTCCAAGTATCATTCCCTGAGCTCGATTGAGCTCGAGCAAGCCTGATCATGCTGGGGAGACACGATCATGTATAGTGATGTACAGTGCTCAGTCTCCCAAATTAGAGGTCAGGGTTCCTCGCTGATCCAGCTAACGTTATTAGGCTCCATAGGTCGGCCTAGACCCATGGATGCTAATGAACCTCGAATTCCGTAGGTTAGGGAACTATGGAAATTGGCCTCCACAGTAAACTCTAACCCTAAATCTTTCCTCATCTGATTAACGGAAATAGGAACTATAAGAATTTGAGCTTTATTGGGCATTGGAGAAGTCTAATTTTCAATTTCATTTTGGTATATTATATGTCTTTTAGAATGATCGGTGCACGGGGAATTTGTGAACTTTAACACCTTCCCTTAACCACCCAATAAGAAGATGACCAGTGCTGTGTGGGTCGGCTTCAACCCACATGGCATTATCATTATATCGTGCACGCATGCTAACCAGCGTGTGCCCAAGCAGACTCGCGTGTGTGCAGAGAGTGTCGAGTGTGCACAAGGATTAACAGATATTAATGGATTTAATTAAACATTTAATTCAATTTAAATTTTTTGCATAACTTCTTAATCACTCATCCAAATATAATAAAATTATATACCAAAATTATTAGAAAAATATATAGAACATTAACATAGAATTTAATTTTAGCTTTGACTAATAATTTATTAATCACCTTTTAATTATCATTAAGGGTAATTAAATCCTAATTAAGCCAAATGATGTCCAATTGGATTATTCTTATGGTCATTCAAATCCTTATACTATAATGAATCAATATATACTAAAATTAACTCATTTGTGCATCAATTAGAGATTATGTGTTTTTGGCACTTTATTTGATTAATATTAAATTCATATGATTATGAATTTACCCTTTATTAACTTCCTAAATATTAGGATAACAAGCCATGACCTAGGATGTAATTTGACTGAACCTTTGGGCATACCTTTGGTAGAGAAAACACTTGGTTTAGTCTTGTATTGACTTAATTTTAAGTAAACCTAAAAATAAACTTTAACCTTAAAAAAGAAAATGAGAAACTCTAAGATTTGGATTTAGAAATTGATTATGGTAATTAATCTATTTTATTAGGTAGAAATAAAATGGTATGTATCTTAAGAATAAAATTCATTAGATCCAATTATAAAAGCTTAGAAATGTTAATTTGAACATAGTCCAACTTTTCATTCTTTAGAAATAGGAATGACTAATCTATGCTAGTTTTAAAGTTGAATTGCTAGAGGTTCATTAGAAATCAAACAAAATAGTTAACCTTAAGGAATTTCACTTAAAAAGATTAGAACTTAAAGGTTGATATTAATAAGACCTCCACTATATAACCATTTTTAGTAAATTGTAAGTAGGTAGAAAACATGTTTAAGTAGTGATAAAATTAAGGAAGTCTAAACCATATTCACTCTATTAGACTCAAGGTTTAGTAAATCCTTTAAAGGAACCTCTTAGTTAAAAACTATATTACTATAATAGCTTAGGAATCAAAAGGTATAGTAGCATGTAGATCTAAAAGTAAGATAGGACTGTAAATTATAACTTGGATCTATATATAAGCTTAAATTATTTTGTCACTTAAATAAAACTTAATTAAACTACTATTTTTAAACTACATTTATATATATTATTATTCATTTCTTTTGTACTTTCTTACATAAGAAAATCATGATGCTTTTGGTTATCTTTTCTATTTTACTTATGATTTACTTGTAATGGTAATATAACCCCCCCGCCCCCTACTGAACTCATTAACTGATCACTAACAGACTTGGTTTACATAGGAAGCTGAGACTCCTCAGTGAGCTAGAGACTCGCTTTCATTTAGAAAGAGGCGGGCACTTGAATCTTCCCAAGTAGCTCAGTTCTGACTTCTATGATATGTGACTATTCGTGCTACGACCCAAAAACAAATGATTGTCCCGATGGAAGCCCGCTTATCGAGTCCACGGAGGCCACCCTCCGGGTAGGTTCTGTAGAGCCGGAAGGCGTGGTTACCCATTTTCTAAAAAGCCTCCCCCCCTTTCGGGGAGGCTAGATCTAGGTATTAGACATTCCTTATTTAAGATTGAGTTCAAATTATGTAATATGCGAGCAAATATTTGTGATGAGCTCATTGTTTACTTTTATTTTATAATTATAAAATAGTCACTAAAATCAACAGAGTGCATTCACAAGTACTACACCTTAGACTGATCTTCAGATCAAGGTGTATGTGCATGTGAAATATGAAAGCCAAAAGGCACTAAATTCTAAATCAGAACAATAGTTCAGATCAAGAATTTATGAGCACTTGACATAAGAGTGCACTAAAACTTAGAACATAACAAAGTTCTTGTTCAATGTTTCAAGTGCACTAAGCATATAAGTCATACAAAATCATGATCATAGCAAAGTCAAGATCATGGATTTGAGTGCCTTTCATTTCGTGTTTTCCTTGTTTAATTCCACAAGCGGTTTAATACTTAGATGTAAGATAAGACCAAATAAATGATTACTGAAGTGGGGAGATCTACACACTTTCCTGAAAATATAGAGATGTCTATGTGTAAGTGAGAACAAAGATAAAAATTCTGTGCCACTTGCAATAGACAGGAAATATCGATTAAACTTAAAGAAGCCATCATTGAAACATTAAGGTTCATAGTCAAGAGGTCCCATATGAGTTCGACTAAAGACGATCTTATGGTTTAGTGATGAGTGACTAATTTCCGTGAGAGATCACTAATGGGTTTAACTATCTATAGCATTTAGAAATATAAATTAACATTCTCATATTTTTAACATTTAAAGAACTCAATAATTCCTAAGAAGGTTGAAACATAATCAACTAGTCTAACTATTCATAATCTTTTAATCAAAATTTCATCATGGTAATCTAGATTTATTATCTTATATGCGTAGATTAGTTTAGTTTAAAAAACCATCAAATTGATTGTCTGAGCATTAGAAGAAAGAAAACTAATCAGTGACATTCTGTTAATCTTTGAGAACAATAAATTCTAGGACTCACAATCATATATTACTCCAGACTATCAAAGACCATACTATTTTGTGGTCTGTCACGATAAGATTTTCGAAAGCCACACTATGCATTATGTGTGCGTGAATAGTGTCATAAATATAATTTTTGGGAATTTTTAATTTTATTTTAGCGTTTCTCTCTAGTTTTATATCTAAATATTATGAATTTTCATCCTTAGTTAATTTTGGAGTGGGAAATTTAAAAGTACTATTATTTTTGTGATCTAAGATCAATTTATTTTTTTATTTATTTAATTAATAAAACTTTAAAAAATATTGAAAATATTTTCTCTTGGCATTCATTTACCAAATTCATCGGAGAATGATTTAAATTGACTTTGATTGATTGGTCGTTACAGACTTTTATCTTAATGATTCATACAAATTCAATCTATTTGGTCTCGATTGTTTTATCGAGTAGAGTTTTGACAATTTTCTATCTGTTCACTACGGAAGTCTATGCATTGCTATCGATTTCCTTCCCTGCACTCGCGGACTATTTTCCTCCTGTTTTTAGTGCAGTGACTCGTCTTTAGCCTAGACGTACCTACATCTTCTCTTGCTCGTCTTCTAACTCCTGAAAATTCTTGAACTCTTTCGTACTTGCGCTGCAATGGCCTCGCAGACGTTATTGGTGGAGTATGCAAAATCCGGCCGATCGTCTTGCAAAATCTGCAGCAAAAATATAGCAGCTAGTTCCCTTAGACTGGGCTTTTCCACGAAGGGCCCTAGAGGATTTGATACGGTGAAGTGGCATCATCTGAACTGCTACCCGATCAGCTCGCACCCGCTTGGTGCACCGGACGAAATCAAGGGTTTCTCTTCTCTGAAGGTTCGCATGACCCGGTGTGGCTTGTACATTATGTCTGTTTCGATTATGTTTTTGTTTTTTTCTCTGACAAAAAACTTTTGTTGACATGCCTAGGACTCTGATCAGAAGTGTCTGAGGAAACTGGCAACCGAACCGTCTTCCACTCTGTCCATGAAAGGGGTTAGTGTTCTATTTGTTTTTTTATACAACTGATCGGTTTTGTGCTTGTTTAACTGTGGAATAGTTTGTGTTTAATCCTTCTAAATAGCAATACCACCATAGCTGCACTACGAGAAACCTTAAGGGCTTGTTCGATTGCAGAATTAGTACATGATTTACGTGAGGAATTCATTGAATTTTCCAAATGGCATATGTAGATACATGGAATTTAGCAAAAATCCAGTTTCTTCCTCAGGACCTTAAATCCCACAAATGTGAAAGAAAAGGCTGTCATTCAATTCCTAAAAATCCCCAATTTTGTACTATATAGTATTTTTCAAATTAGAAAAAAAAAAACCAGAGGAGAGAAGGAGATGTTGCATGAGGGAAATATCACAAAGTTCTTCACGAAAAAAAGGTACTTAGCCCGAAGAAAAGAAGAAGGATTGGACAGTTCTCCAAGAAAAAATTGAGCCGCAGGAGTAAAAGAGGGAGCACAGTAAACGGGAAATGACAATTCTTAAAGGAAAATAATGCAATCAAATAATATTTTGGGATTTAACAATAGCATGCTAAACAATTTTCAAGATATAGAGGATTTACTAATCCTAGATTATATGTCTTAGCATAATGCTGTTATGTTGTACACCCCTACCGCTAAATACATTGTTTTTGTTTATTGTAATTAGAATTTTTATTGTCACACTTATTTCCGCAGGACAGTAAAGAGCTAAAGATTATTTGATGATGGAATAGCATGTCTATTAAGATATTGAAAGCCCATAATTTCTAAATAAGGGATGTTATTTTTATGATTTACCTTTAAAGAAGGCTTAACTTCCAGTGAGCAATAGGAGATAAAAAACTTTGGGCTAAAACCAAGTCCATTGGGGAAGTCGAAGCAAGGCTGTATCTCCTCACAATCCTAGATTATTAGAAAGATAAACATAATTTTTATACATCATTTTTGAGGTGGAGTGAGCCATGCTGTAGTATTTAGCATTTCATCATTAGGTTTAGTTACAATTATTTGAATAGTATTCATGGGAGGGTCAATCAGCTTGCATTCTCAAATATCTATTTCTTCAAACAAGTTTATAATTTAAAGGACTATTTGGTTTGTTGAAATTGAATTTAAGACAATTATATTATAGAGTAACTCAATTTTAAGTAATTATTGTTACATTGTAACTCAATTTGTAATGTTTAGACTACGATCAAATATTTCTCAATATTAATGTTGGTATGGTGTACTTTGTTTCAATATAATTTATTTTTATATACATATAAACCCCAAATCTATATATGAGCGGGCCTATAGAGCGGCTATTGAATGGGAGGGTCGATAGAGGCTGAAAAATGAATAAGAGGGCCGAAGAAGATTGGTCAAAGGCTATAATGGTTCGCTTGTGGTCCCAATGGCCATCAAGATTGGTATGTGACAGAGAAAGGACAGGAGACTGAGATTTGTATGGGAAAATTGAGAAAGGCTATTCGTTGGCCGATGAGGTTTTTTCGGTTGTTAGCGAGTCCAGGGAAGATGGGGCCAGCGAGGAAAGAGACGAAGCCGTTGCAGGTAGAGACGGGCTCAACCCTCAACCCTAAGCCCACGAATGCGGAGATGAGTTTGAAAGGGGGACGAGAGGAGTAAAGAAATATGCGTGAGATATAGGAAGAGAACATTTCATTCAGAGTTCACATTAACAAAGAAGTGGCTCTCGGTATAGAAGGGTTAGGAAGCCACGTGCGGTTACGATCAGACGTAAACAAAAAATACAAAGGGAAATTTAGTAAAATCATATAATTTTAGTACATCCCCGCAAGGTCATTATTGGTTGGTGGATGAGCTTGTCTGCAATCTCCTTGAACTTTGTGATTGGTAGAGGCTTTGTGAGGATGTCGGCTCATTGTTGTTCACTTGAAAAATGACAGACGTTGAGGCTGTTGGAATGAACCAGATCACGGACGAAGTGATAGTCCACTTCCACGCGCTTCATGCGTGTATGTAAGATTGTATTGGTGGCAAGGTAGGTGGAGTTAAGATTGTCACAATAGATAGTGGGAGTGACTCCAAGAGGGAAGTCGAGATCTTGCAGGAGAGATGAGATCTAAAGTACAGCGACATTGGCGATGGACTTCTATTCGGCTTCGATATTGGATTTAGCCATAGTTAACTGTTTCTTGGAGGACCATGATATAAGGCTGTTTTTGAAAATACATAATTTCCAGAAGTGGATTTGCGATCCAAAGAGTGGCCGGCCCAATCAGCATCACAGAAGGCCAAGATGGTAAACGTAGGTAGATGTTTGAGCGATAGATCACATGATTCTATACTCTGTAGGCAGTGAAAGATGCGCTTGACTTTGGACCAATCCGAGTTGGTTAAATGTGCCGTGTCATTTGAGAATGGAGAGCTGTTAGGAAGGTCATAGCTGCTCTGATCTGTGATAGGTGTTGGAACTGGTTTGGAGGTTTGCATGTTTGCGTTAATGAGCAGATCGATGATGTAGTGTTGCTGAGATAGGAACCTGAGATTGCTGAGGGTTACACATTGATGTTCAGAAACTGATGGATATTTCCCAAATCCTTGAGAGCAAATTGTCGCTAAAAAGGTGTCAAGTTTGTTAAGCATAGTGGGATCATTTCTCATGATGAGGACGTCATCCACATACACTAAAAATAAGAGGTGGATATATTTCTGTTGGAAGACAAAAATGGAGGTATCATTGATGATGTTCGTGAATCCAAATGAGACCAAAGCTGTGGAGAGTTTTTGATGCCACGAGCCAGGGAACTGTTTTAGACCATAGAGGACCTTATGTAATTTGCACACAAACTGCGACTGAGTAGAGGAAATGAAGCTGGGTGGTTGCTCCATGTAAATGTCTTCATGAAGACCCCCATTTTAAAAGGCATTATAGAAATCGAGTTGTAGAATATTCCAATTGAAGGTGAGAGAGTTAATGTGAGCATAATCCTGATTGTGATCGGTTTGACAGTCGGACTAAATGTTTTATAGTAATCAATGCATTCTTTTTGGGATTAAATGGATTGTGTATTATGTGAGCTAAGCTAGCTTGATAAAACTGTTCGTTTGGCTTTTTGATTTTTAATTAATTTTGGTTAATTTTAAGATATAAAAGTTAAATAAGTTGAATGAGTTAATAAACTAGATAAACTAAGCCAATTTTCTAGGCTGTTTGGGTGTATCTAAGCTAAATTTAGATTGACCTGAAACAAATAAGAGATGCAAAAAGTTATCGGAGTTACAAAATATATTCTAATGATAATGTGGAATATACACATTTTTTTCAAGATATCAAAGATTGGGAGCCATCAATAAGGATAACATGGGAAGAGATGTCATAGTTAGTGGTGAAATTATCATTTGTTAACTACCATAATAAGAAACGCCTTTATTTAAATTGAAGTATTCCAAAATGAGTAATTGCAGTCAATTCTGAGAAAATTGCAAGCTAGACTGAAATGTCAATTGGGATGGTTGTAGAAAGCTGTCATAATCCTTTTAGGAATTAGTAATTAACGCTTAAAAAAAACCTCCAAGACCTCCATTTGAGGTGATACCTTAAAAACCAAAGGCTGTGCGTACAATTACTTCTTTAAGCATCTTTAACATTGTTCATGATCCATATTAACAATCGTTGTTATTTTGTTTTTTTGTTTGTTTGTTGTGCTATATTTTCTTTCTTACGTAATGCATGTTCTTCAGTTGTCGATTTGTGTCATTTGTGCATTATTTGCATTTATAGTTGTATAGGAAATATATAGTAAGGGCAGAACCTGTTAAGAGAGAAGTTCGCTCTCTTAGCATTGTAGGTTTACTTAATTTAGCTACGTGCTACCTTAATTCATTTGCATCCTTCAGTAATGGCATATCATAGTTCTAGCTATTCCTTGAATGCCTATCCCTTTGATGCGGATATATTAAAATTGTGGCTTTAAGAGATTACAGAGAAGTTAATCCATTAATTATACAATTTGAATAATTAAACAAAACCTTGTGTAAGCTTATCAAATGTTATATTAACTGGAGAAGCACGGCTAGGAGCTGTAAACAGGACCAAATGCTATGAATTAGTTTCTGATATCTAAAGGAAGGTAAACTAGATTATTCATCATGCTTATTATTTTTTGGTGGTTCAAGCTTTGTAACATTTTGCAGCGACTTATTAACTACGATTTTCTACTATTACTTCTTAAGTAGCAAAAAATTTATTAAAGATTGATTTTCTTAATACTGCAACAAGCACAATGCTGCCATCTTATTCCGCCTTCACTATAAATGCTCTTGGTGTAGCAAAAGTTTTTTGTCTTGCAGCTTCACTGCATGATGCTATATTTTAAGAGGTAAATGTTTTAGCATGATGGTCAGGCGCTATTCTATCATTGTGCATTGTATTGAGAATCTCTGAATGTCTTCGTATATGCAACCTTACATTTAGGTTTGGTCCTTTCCTTTTTTTTTTTTTTTGTTCCGATGCTTAATGTTCTTTCATTGTCGGGCGTGTATCTATTTAGTTTTAAAATTTTTTTCCGTGCTAGCTGATGCTACTGAACCGTTAAAATAGGATGGCTACACATTACTATCTGCAGTATTCTAAATAGTTTTCAACTTAATTTTCGTCTGTTATGTGACAATCTTTATGTTGCATTTACTTTATAGGATAACAGCAAGGGGATTGGAGAATCAGATGAGTTGGAAGTGAAGAAAAGAAAGGTTGATATAATTTTGCAAGCTTGCAATTACTTGGAACCATTTTTTTATCACCATTATCACTCATCAAATTTCTTCTCATAATTTCTGGAATTGATTATTTGAGGAAGATTTTGTAGTCGCTGATAGCTTCTCAAAATTTGGAAATGTGCTGTATTTAATTATGCAATATCATTTTATATATTTTCATTTTGATAAATACATTCAATATGCTACATTTGAAAGCATTCACCAGTAGTTCATAATTTGAATTAAGGGACAGATGTATCCCAAGATTATGGATACACAATATGACAGACTATGGCTATGGCTGGAAATTTCAGTGGAGTAACATTTTTTTTTTCTTTCATTAGCTTTAGATAACAAATATTTCAGGGGTGTGACATGGTTTTTTCTTCTATTTACTCTAGATATTAAAAAATGGAAATTATTATTTGAGGAAAAGTTTGAAATTGAAGATATATTTAAAAAGCTAGTTTAATTTGGTTTAATTTGTTTGAAACTGTGTATTAAAGTCTATAGCACTATCCAAGAGGGGTAAATTGGATTTTGATTTTTGAATTTAAAAACATTATATTTAATTTGAGATTTAATAATAAATTTAAATAATAGAAAGATAAAAATGCAAGAGAAATAAAATGTACACATCACAACACAAAATAAAAGAAAAAAAATCTAAACAAATGATTTCATAATAATTATAGTGGTTCAAGATTTCTTGTCACTGCCTCTACTCTTTGGAGATCTTCTTTCCTTGGAAATCCACTCAACAAAAAAGCACTCCACTGGCGGAAAAGCCTTTCTTTTTTCGTAAAAACTTGCCCGTGGAGCTGCGGGACAACCTCTCATCCCCATAATTTTTGCCTGACGGAGATGCCTTAGACAAGTTTTCTAGTACAATCCCACTTAGAGTTGGGATGGAAAAATAATTTGAAATGCAAAAATAAAAAATTAAACTTACAAAACAATTACTAGGATATATCCAGAGAGCTTATTATCTTTGAGATTACAATCGAGAGAACTTTCTTAAGAGGCATTAATTTTTGAAACAATCCTTAAATGTCGCTTTGAAATTCTAAGAAGGTTAGAAGCAATTAGAGGAGTTTTAGTGTTTTGGGACGTGGCCAGGGGGGTCCTTATTTATAATGAAAAATTTAAGATACGTCTGAGCGCATAGCAGATGCATTTGGGCGCTATGGGTGCATGGCTGAGATTTGTGACCCCACAGTTTTTTTTTCCGGGTCGTGCCTGGGTCGGCAACATATTTAGTTAAATTATTCGCCTGGGCACATACTTTGTGCCCATGGGCGCACAAATTATGCATCTGTCGCGTGGCCAGATTTCTTAAGACCATTATTTGTTATCTTAGTTTAATCTCAATGCTTAGTAGATTTAAATATTTTATAATAGTATTTCTAAGCTACAAAGAATGCAAAAATGCAAAAAATAGAATAAAGTCTTCTATGAAGCTGTTGCTAGGTAGCATGATTCTTTTACTGCATTATCTAATTTACAGTAGAAATTTTAGGGCTTCTAAGCAAACTTCTAAATCTGGGTTTGCTAAAATGTGAAAATCACTAACTTAATAAAAACATATTAGTATTTAAAAGTTATTCCATAGTGTTTTTTATTATAAAAAAGAAATATTCATTTGATTGCCTACATTATGTAGAAAAATTATTTCTTTTTTCCCATTTAATCAATAAACTTAACATGCCAATACATTTGAAAGCACTTCTGCTCATAGTTTGTGTTGCAAGCCGGCTTAGTAAATGAAATATGTTATGCTAGAGCAAAAGTCTACATATCTAAACATCAAATTTATCTTCTTAAAAGTTATCTTATCTTCATTTGTAGTTATAAACAAGCGACTAAACTAAAACTCATTTGTTAATTCTTCATAATTAAAGTTCATTAGTTATATATCATAAAAGTTGATTTGAATACTATTGCAATCAAAATTTGTTATTTATTTGATGCTTATAATTTTTGAAAATCAATTACTCTAGCAGATTAGTCCATTTGATACTTGGTTGGAATAAAATCAACAATTATGGAGTATGAGTCGTGCTTCTAATTCCATTGGTATATAGTCTCTTCCAAAAATATAGGTTAGGAAAAAATTGTATGCGAACTAAAAGTGATGATATATGTAATGCCCCTTGGTCGTTTCTAAAAGAAGATGTTAACCTCCCTTAACCTTCCTCTGAATCATGTGTTGTGTTAAATACCTGCCAAATTTTGTTTTGTGTTAATTTCCCTTCAATTTCAGTTTTACATTAATTGTCCTGGCTAATTTTCGATTTATTTCAATTTCCCACAAATTTTCGTTTTTCGCTGTAAACGACTTATGTATTTCATCATCTCTTAGCTGAAAATGACTTAAGATAGACACTTGGACTAAAATCACTTTTAGCTTAAATCTGAAAATTGATGATATAGGTTGAGGATCATTAAAAAAAAAGAAGAAACGGTTCAAGCACCTAACAAATTTTTAGAATTATTGTTACTTCCTTACTTTTTTTTTCTCGTTTAAGATATTAACTCAGATAGAAACATCCATTTAAAGCCAATTTCCTGTTCCCAAAGAAAGCAAAACAACTCACTTGCTCCGTCGCAAAATAGGAATGGATACCATATGGGTAATTGTTGATAGACATACAAAAACAACACACTTTATCCCAATAAAATAGACTGACCCTATGGAGACGCTTGCCAAAAAATATACCAGAGAAATCATTTGTTTGCATTGAGTTCCAAAGGCAAGCACATCTGATAGTGACAAAAGATTCACCTCCCTATTCTAGAAAGATGATTTGGGCACCTCACTTGCCATGAGTACTGCGTTTCACCCAAGACTGACGGCAAGCTGATAGAGTTAATCAAGTGCTGGAAGAGCTTTTGAGGTTATGTATACTAGACTTTTGGGGAAGCTGAGAGAAGCATCTACCTTTAGTTGAATTTGCCTATAATAATAGCCACCAAGTTAGTATTGGAATGGCTCCTTATGAGGCATTATATGGAAGGAAATGCATTGCACCATTGTCATGATTAGAAGTAGGAGATTCACAAATTTATGGGTTAAATCTAATGGCAGAAGTGAATCAAAAGGTAAAACTCATCCAACAAAGAATTTTGACTGCTCAAGATCGACAACAAACCGCATTTTTGAAGTTCTGGAAGCAGCAAAACGGCTGAACATAAACCAATAATTAACCATAAAAGGAGCAGCTATAGAAACGATCAGAAGCAACAAGTGCAAACATCCAGGTAATAGAACCAACCTAAAAAAATGCAAAAAAGTTCCCAGATCTAAAACAAAACCCAGCAGCATTATATGATTTACAAAGGATAAATAAAATAATCAAGAGATAAAGGGCTTAGAGTTTAGGATTTAGAAAATCATAAAAGCATCACAAAGGGGTAAAATAAATTATCTAAAGTACGGGAGATTGAAATTGTCATCAAAACAAAGGGCTTTTAATTCTTTCAAATTTCCAAAATCAGTAAAATATGCACACCTTCATTCATTCTACCTTTGTTACCCAACTAATCAGCTGGTTTGTTCCCCTCTCTCCAAATGTGAGATATAAAGCAAAAGTTAAAAGAATTCAGCAGCTGCACAATCTCTTTTAGTAAATTGAATAAGTTCCAGTCCCCTTAGCCTTTGTTTTGATTAGGTTGATAAGAATGAGACAATCAAGCTCAACCCAAATGTTAACAATACCTAAATTAATGCAATGATGTAGACCAAACACTAAAGCTTTTATTTTAGAAATGATAGAATTTTCAGCATTGAAATTAAAATGGAAAGCAGATTTCATAATATCCATAAAATCTCTTACAATACCTCCACCACCCAGCTTTAGTATTACCAACAACAAAGCTTCCATCAACATTAAGCTTTAGAATATTTTCTGGAGGCTTTTTCCAAAACACAATTTTATTGAAAGGGTCTTTAAAAGATTTAGGAACAACAAATAAATATCTTCCATATTTGACACCTTTAAAGTCTTTATCATTTATAAGCCTAGTTTTAACAACCATAGAAATATAATTTGAAAGCATCCAAATAATTTTCTTAGCATTAAAAGTAATATTTCTATACTTAGCATTATTCCTTTCAATCCAAATGAATCACACACAAAGAAGAGGAATAAAAAATCTGCTGTGACCTTTCTTTAAATTAGGGCCCGACATTCTCCATTGAAAAAGAAAATTCCTTATGGAAATAGAAGCAATATTAGCAGGAAAATTTTTAAAGATTTTGAAAATAAAATCCCAAATGACTTGAACCTTTGGACAAGATAAAAATAAATGGTTAAGGCCTTCCTCATGCTGTTTGCACAAATTACAATAGAAGCAAATTGGGAACTCTTTTTTCTTTAGATTACTATCATTAGATAAGATATTCTTACAAAGTCTCAAACCAAAAAAGGATATAGTAGGTTTTAAACATTTATGCCAAAGAGCTTTACCAAATAAGAAATAATTTTTTTTGTTTCTAATAAGATGCCACACATCTTTAAAAGTAAAATAGGGACTAGAGGAACCTTTCCAAAGCATAGTATCCATATCATTATTATCAAACTTTAAAGCAATAATTTCAGCTACAATTTCATTTGGCAAAATCATTTTCAAATTAGTTTCATCCCATTGGTTTGAGTTCAAAAAGGACATGACTGTAGCTGAAGAAAAATTTAATTCAGGATGCTGAATGGAAAATTGTTTGTCACCAAACCAAACATCATACCAAAAGGAAACATTTTCTTTCCCAATACCCCAAGCAATATGATCTTCCACAAAATTTCTAGATTTAAGCATATTTTTCCAAAGATTAGAATCAGTGTTTTTCAAAGTAATATTTAGAGGATGAACATTAAAACAATATTTTCTTTTCATAAAAATAGATCACAGACTTTTTTGCTCCCTAAATATCCACCAAAATTTAGCATTAGAAATCAAAATGATATCTTGAAGACTCTTAAAGCCAAGATCACCTTCCTCATAAGGATAGCAAACCTCTTTCCATTTAAGCCAATGAATTTTGTTTTTCTTTTTCATTGTTCCCCATAAAAATTTATTAAAAAGAGATTCTATTTTTTTTAAAACAGTCTTTGGGGGGTTAAGCATTTGTAAAACATAAATAGGGATGGAAGAAAGAACACTTTTAATAAGTGTTATTCTACTTCCAGAGGTTAAGATTTTATTCATCCAACCAGCCAGCTTATTTCTTAAACAGGTTAAAATGGGGTCAAAGTAAGCAATTTTATTAATGCCTCTAAAGATAGCAACCCCTAAATAATTGAGGGGCATATCTTCTTTGAGAAACCACTCATATTTGAAATGAGATTATATCTTCCTACCGAGATGTTCTTAGAGCCAATCATGCTACATTTTGTTTTATTAATACAAAGGCCCGAGACTTCCTTAAAATGATTAAGTAAATTAAGAAATTTTCTCAACCCAAACTTGTTAGCATTCATAAAAATAAGTAAGTCATCAGCAAAAGCAAGGTGAGTAATCTGTATATCCGTTTTATTGTTATAATACATAAAAGGATATTTGCTGAAAAGAGCATTTAGGCTTCTAGAAAAGTACTCAGTAGCAATAACAAAAAGAATAGGAGATAAAGGATCACCTTGTCTAATACCTTTATGGGATTTAAAATAACTTGCATTTTCTCCATTAACAATAATAGAAAACCAACAATTACATATACTTTTATAAATTCGGTCCACAAAATTATTGGAAAAACCTAAACACTTTAGGACCTTAAGAATAAAACCCCATTGGATAGAATCATAGGCTTTTGAAATATCCAATTTAGCAATTAAGTTTCCTCCTTTTAATTTCTTATTAATATCTTACATAAGTTCTTTAGCCAGCAAAACATTAGCAGTTATGAACCTTCCTTTAATAAAGTCACTTTGGTTAGGACTGAGAATTCTAGGAAGAATTCCAGCTAACCTGTTAACAATGGTCATTGAAATTATTTTATTGAAAACATTACATAAGCTAATAGGCCTAAAATCACTCCAAGTGCTAGGCGTATTAATTTTAGGAATAAGAACAATAGCAGTAGTAGTAAAATATCTAGGAAGATAAAAGCCTTTGAAGAAATCGACAATGGCATTACACAAATCTTTATTTATAATAGGCCAACAATTTTTATAAAAATAAGCAGTGAAACCATCCACCCGTGGAGCTTTATCATCATCAATTTCAAAAACGGCTTTTTTGATTTCAATAATAGTCGGAATAGAGGTAAGGAGATTATTCTCTTCATCTGAGATAACTTTGGTGAATAAACTTTCATTAAATTCATTAATATTAAAGCAACTATAATAAAAAATATTTTTAAAAAATTCAGTGGCCGACTGCTTAATCTCTTCTTGATCATGAATCCAAGCATCCTCTTTCTTTATTTTACTAATCCAGTTATTTCTTCTTTTTTGATTAATGATTTTATGAAAAAATTTTGTATTTCTTTCTCCATAAATTAATCTATTTAAGCCCATTTTTTATTGCCAATATTTATTTTCCATTTCATAAGAATGGCAAAGATCAGCATTTAATTTTGTCCAATGGACTATCAGTTTCAGCATCTGAACTTTGGAAAACTTCTTCAGCTTTATTAACTTCAATTTCAAGCAAATTAATTTTTTCATGGATATTACCAAAAACATCCTTGTTCTATTGTATTAACATGCTTTTAATAGTTTTCAGTTTTTTCCAAAACTTAATTAAGTTATTACCCTCATTAATTGAATTCCAACAATTAGCCACAATTGAATTAAAATTCTTATGCATACACCACATATTTTGAAATTTAAAATGATTTGATTTAATTTGATTTATTTTGTTGATTTCAACAAGAAGACGGGCATGATCAAAGGTACCCCTAGGCAAATGGGAAGTTTTAGAACAAGAAAAAAAGTCTATCCAATTGTTAGAGATTAAAACTCTATCTAACCTTTCCAAACCCTACCATTTGTCCAAGTGAACTTGGGACCACTATAACCAACATCAATTAAGCCACTAACAAAGATAAAATTATTAAACTCATCCATAACCCCTCGGTTAGGAGGATTAGGTCCTTTTTTTTCTAAGTTATTACAAACAATATTAAAATCACCACCAACTATCCAAGGATCATTATTATTTTGGGAGAAAAAATGCAGATTATTCCAAAGAATCCTTCTATTAATTTTTGAGCAACTAGCATAAACAAAAGAACAAAAAGTATTGAAAGAATGATACCTAATATGTAAAGTAAGGAATTGGTTATCATCACTAATGACATCACAATGAATGCCCTCTTTAGTAAAACATCAAATTTTCCCTGAACAATTATAAAAGAAATTTTGGAAACCAAGCCTTCTCACAAAAAAATAACTTTTGTTAGCATCAAGAAAAGGTTCCATAATAATTAAAATATCAATTCTTTTGTTAATAACCAGTCTATGGAACCTATTGCAAGCAATGGGATTTGCAATCCCTCTAATATTCCAAATAAGGATCTTAATCATTGGGAGGATGATATTAGGTGCTGAGCTTTTGATCTTATTATTCTTCCTTGATTTTTCTTTAAATGTTTTCCTTTCTTTTTATAACTGACCAAAGTGAAACCTTTCTCTTCACAATTTTGCAGGTT
Source organism: Gastrodia elata (assembly GCA_016760335.1). Classification (NCBI taxonomy): domain Eukaryota; kingdom Viridiplantae; phylum Streptophyta; class Magnoliopsida; order Asparagales; family Orchidaceae; genus Gastrodia; species Gastrodia elata. The sequence continues at coordinate 44,668,443 of CM028675.1, read as the reverse complement.
GTCTAAAGATTTTTTTCTTATAAAATTAGAGTTGTTGTTCAAAAAGACATCATCATCTACTCCATTAGGAAGCATTTGATCAGTTATCATCAGAATGAGCCAACAATGTTTTATCTAATCCAATAGAATTAGATAAATCATCATAATTCCTATTTTTCAAACATAATAAACCTTTTTGAAATAAACAAGCATTAGTTTTATCCCTCAAAGTGTTGAAAGAATTTACCAATGATTGGTTCAAGTCCTCATTATTTGCAATGGTGTTTTCATTAATAGCATTAGTATTGGAAGTATTATCTTCTACAATCATATTTTCATTTTCATTTTCTTGTGGAGATAAAATCTCAATGTTTCCTTAATTAGTTGTTATATTGTTCTCATTTTCATTTCTAATAATTTCATTGTTTGAAACTATTGGCCTTTGATTCTGTCTTGATCTCCTTTGATCTCCTTCAGCATCAAAAGCCAACTTCAAATCAGGGTGAGCTTTGAAACAATTATCAATATGGTGTCCAATGAATTGGCAATGTGTACAGAATTTTGGCATATTTTCAAAAACTACTTGCAAATAGCCCCTCTCATCATTACCAATCCATATGTTTTTTTAATAGGTTTTAATTAAATCTAGTTCAATTAAAATTCTAGCGGTAGATGGCCTAGATAAGTTAGCAGCAGCAATATCTATTTTAAGGGGCTTCTCATAATAAGAGGCCAAAGAATAAAGAATGGAATGATTTATAAATTGAGATCTTATATTTGGGAAATTGATCCAAACTGGCACAATAGAGGGTTCAATTTTAGAGTCAAAGAAAGGAGTCCATTTAAGCATTTTTAAAGTAAATCCTTTAACAAAATAAATTCTTCTAGAAAAAATCTTAGCATAATCATCTTCATGAGAGAATTTAATTAAAATATGTCTATAATCCATTAAGCCCATAGTAAAACTTCCAAGAAGGTCAAGATCACTAAAAAATTTTCTAATATCTGCCATTGCAGGTTTACCCAATGGAAATTTTTCAATTAAAGCATAATCAAAAGGTTTAGATAGTACCGTTATTTCTTCCTCCGATAACCATAATGTTGGCCTACCTCTGTGTGTTGTAACTGACTTCAGGATTACATTCGGGTCAGAAGAGTTTCCATTCAATGCTTCCACGAAGGATCTCGGTCGACTGGGCGGCACATTCGAGTTCCTGCTATGCAGGTTTGGAAGATTGGAGACAGTCGGAGGAATGGCAGGAACACCCTCAGATTGGGGTTTATAGCTTTCCATATCACCAAACCATCAAGAAGGAGAAGAAAGAAAAGGGGAAAAATTATGTCTGACGAAACCCTAGATTTTGTCAAGCTAGGAAAAATAAGGAAAAGAGGGATAACACCCTAAAGAGCAAAGAATAGGGTTCAGAAACTTAAGGAATAAGATGAGAGCAAGATCAAACCACCAGCAAAAGTCCCAAAAAAGTAAAATTTTACGGGAAAAAAATCTTACGGAATTTTTATTTCTTTTCAAGAACAGCTAGAACAAATAAAAAACAACCAACCAAATCACACTAGAAGTGTAGATTGAAGCTAGATGAAGAAAAGCAAGAAAAAGTCAAAGAGATTGATGGAGAAATGAGAGAGAAATCGCAAAAAAATGCTCACTTAGGGCTTCCGCCTCCAAAATCGCCCGAGGGTCGCACGATAGTAGAGAGACGGAAGAGAGAGAAGATCGCGAATGGAATGATTTCTATTTTTAGCTTAATTTAATGCATTGTCATAATTTTATTTAATTATTTATAATGATTTATTAAGATAGTAGAAAAAATTAACTCAAGATTAGAGCTATTTATTTCAAACTAAGTGTTTATGTTGACCTAAAATAAGTTGTAAAATAAAACTATTTAGGACTTATTAAATTAAACTGAGTGAGAATCAAGTATATGGTAATTATACTAATTTGATTAAATTAATTGTCAAAAATAAAGTTATTAGTTCTTAGTAAGAATTTGTGGATATTACAATGTGAGTCCCTTATTCGCATGTCTTTAATATTTAATCTACTTATTTACGTTCTACTTTAACCTTGCATGAACAGCAGAATCATTCGATGTGCTTTAACTTGTTTTTTTTTTCTTGCTCTTTTTTTTGTATATTAATCTTCTGGTTAATTCTTCGTTTAATTAAAATAAACTATCTTATTAAACTAATATCTTTATAATTGTATTTAATCACGCTCTCAGCTATTTGCAGCTGAAAATAGTAAAAACCTGGAGATGAAATTTTCTCTTTCTGATGTTAAGAATATGTACAAGGTGATAATTTATGCTTCATTTTACCTGACGTACTACCGTTCATAAGCGATTAACTATGAGCTCCTTTCTTTCTTCAATGCAGGAAGCTACCCTTCCACCAAACTGGAAGGCCTTCAATACTCTTATATTTAATGAGCGGGTATGACTATAATTCTTGTGTAATATTTTTCTTATATGCAAATGGCTTTTTATATTTATTGGATGTTATATGTTAGTGCTCTAATTGCATATCAAGAACTGGCTTTCAGTTACTTTATTAACCTGTTCCTTAGAAAAGGAATCAAATTTTGGGAAGTTTATAGTATTAATTATGAATATAGAATGTGATGTAGGACATAGTAGGATCTTGGGTTCACTAATTTAAATATAGGGTGAGAAGTACAAAATATACACATAGAGCAGGATTCACAATTTTCCAGCCTGTAATTTAAAAACTTTAAAGTTTTTATATTTAACATTTAAATGGAAACAATACACAAAGTCAGAAAATTACTCATTTGAAGCAAAATTAGTTGATGCAGAATAAAATATCACACATACCTAATTCTAAATGATAATATGAATGGAATCAAAGTCTAAAAATTGGCAACAACTTTGAGAACATTCATAAATTTTAAAAAAAATCCCACCACAATAAAGGAAGCAAGTGCATTTCAATCTTGGCAATATTCTAATCATGCATACAAACTTGCACTAAAAGTTTGGTTGAAAGCGCAAGGATTAACATTAGAATTTGAAGTCCCTGTTGTTAACAGTGCTTAGAAAGAAAAAAAACTTGTCTCACGGTAGTTTTTTTCAAGAATTGAAAGTGCTTATGAATTCACATCCAATAACACACACATTAATGAGAGAAGAACAAGAATTTTATTCAGCCATTCAATTTAAATTTCATGGCTCTAGCTTACTTAGAACTTAAAAAATCCAAAATCAGTTACCTCTTAGAATCCTTTAAGAGTTATCATGCAAGGTTTAATTTTAAGTCACTTGGATTCCAACAACAACAAGCTTCCAAGAAAAACAATATATCCAGACAAAAATAGCTATAAATCGTTAGCTATAGTGTTGGGTTGTAGGATAAAAAATACATATTCCTACATTAGTGTTAAACATTGATGAGGCTTTACTTATGAGAAATCCTGCGATTGATACAATGTCATAGTTGAGTGAATATTTGCTGGACTGACTAGCTGCATGCAAGCACACAGGTCCTTATAGTAAATATAGCTGAGAGTAGGAGTGTTACAATGAGGATTGAGTGATAAATTTGCTAATTGCTAGTTTTCAATTTCATATTTTTATTCAAAGTAACAAATTTTAATTTTAAGTGAGGCTAATAAATTTATAAATGAAATAACCTTTAGGAAATCGAGAGATTATTATTTGGAATTATAGTGAATCAATCTTCATTTATTTTAATGGTTAGATGAATTGGAGCAAATTTTGAACATTTCAAAATACCATGAAAAGCTAAAGTACATATAATTTGAGTGTTTTATTTGAATGTTTATGCTTTTTAGCTAATTGCATATTTTTTCATTTGCAATAATTAAAAAGGATATGAAATATGTTAAACTTAATGTAATAATAAAGCTTTTAGTGATATTTAATAATATTTAAATTTTTTCTTAAAATTTTTAAATATTCAATTATAAAAAAATTATAACATTTAAAATTGTTTGAAGTTATTAAAAATAAAATTCTTATAACTCCTTGATTTATTTTTAATAAAACAAATATACTTAAACATGAAATGTGTGACTGCCCATATTTAATAAAAATTTTGCTGTTTAAATTTTACTTAATTAACTTCATGATTTTAAGAAAAATCTAAGAAATATGTATTGTTTTGTGGAGCCTCGAATACAGCCCAAGTTAGTGTAACATGTTTGGGTACACCTGAACTTATAGCTTGAAGTGCGTCAATGGGAGCATGAGCTGGATGAGGTGAAGTCTCAAGTGCAATGGAATGATCTTGGAATGTACCACGAGACAATCGTGAGGCTTGGAGTGGCTTCGGGTTAGCTATTGATCAACTAGGCGCAAGCTGGACGCGAATCATATCAACTTTAGCTTGAAAATGCTTAGGGGAATGGTCTGGGCTAAGAAGCTGACTCTTGGGTGTGCCCAAATGATGGGGCAGTACTCAGTAGCAAAGGATTTGAAGGCAGTTGGTGCTTCAGCGCTCTTTTCAAAGTAGCGAGCAAACATCGATCTAGGGAAGCGATGAAGCCAACGTTTGAAAGCAACGACGACATAACGAATGAGCTGGAACGAAACGAGATAAGGTTGTGCGGATTGTATGCACCATTCACGCCTCTGGTTGTGCACACCTTCAATACCCCGAGATTGTCCACACCTTGAAGCCTTGGTCGATTGTCTACACTGCCAAGAAAATAAGAACTCAAAACACAGTAAACTTAGGAAAATTTTTTAGAATTTTTATTATCATCACAATGCCTTTTTATAAGAGAGTTTAGCTACCTATTTATAGGGAAGAAAAAAAAGGCTAAGAAAAAAAACTCTCTTACGAGACTAGCCTAACCCCAAAAAAGAAATACATAAGAAAATGAAATACTCTCTTACCAAATTGGCTTATCTCTCTAAAGAAAATATATAACTCATATATTTTAATTAATTCCATCTCTTTTACAATTGAAATTAAACTCCAAAGTAGAGCTAATTAAATCCAAAATTCGAAATTAATTGAAAATACAAGAAAAAATATAGTGAATATGACTTCAAACGGGGCCATTTTTTATCTTGAAGGCTATTGTGATGATTCTATCATGCGTGAAGCCTTTTTGTCCTGCATCAATTTCCTCCTCTTCAAGAGAACTCTGCTTTGAAGAGTTAATGTTCAAGCAATCGTCTAGCAAGTTTGAATCCTACTTTTGTAATTCCTTTTTAGTGAACCAAGTATCTTTAGCGGGTGGCTTATTATTCCATTTGATCAAGAATCGATGTTCTCCAAATATTCCTGTTGTAACTTTATCTGTGATAATACACTCGATCTTAAAGATTGATAATTTTCCAAATCTCCTAGCACTTGGGTTAGTTCCTGTACTTTTTGGATAATGCTTATTTTTACAAGGAATTAGGTCATCGATATTAAAAACAGGACTAATATACATATTAGAAGGCAAATCCAAAAGGTTAAGCATTTAGTCCAAGTTTCCTAAGGACCCTAAAAGGTTCGATCGCTCTTGCCTGTAATATCTTGAATTTGGTTGTGGCATACCTCTTCGGGCGAATGCAAGCTAAAACTTGTTATTCTTCTTTTAATTTCCCATTAGTTGTTGTTCTGTTAATTTTGGGAGTGTTTATCATTTGATATTTCAATTTGAGTCCTCACTTCCTTATGTAATTTGTGAATATCTTACACAAAATGTGAATGCTGCATCAGAAAAGGCATGTTGAGAAAGGTCAATCAAATCAGCAAGTTTTTTCTGATTGTAACTATGTACAATCTCAAAAGGAGTGCTCTTAGTGGTTTGGGAGATGGTGTTGTTGCATGTGAAGTCAATTGCGTGAAGGTGCAAATCCCAATTTCCTAAGTTTTCACCAATTAAACATCTTAAAAGATTTCCTAAGCTCCCATTAACAACCTCAATTTTTTTATCAGTTTGGAGTGGAAGGCGGATAGAAATTTTAGTTGGGTTCCTAAGAGTTTTCAAAAAGTTTTTCAAAAATATGATACAAACTTGACATCTCTATCAGATGTTATTGTGTTGGGTAATCCATGAAGTATAACAATTTTCTTAAAGAACAGTTTGGCTATGTGAGACATTGGTTTTGGAACTTGGAATAGAATGGGCCATCTTCGAGAACCGTTCAACTACAACAAAGGTACAGTCATGTTGCCTACTAGTTTGGGGAAGCCATAAGATGAAATCCATCGAATTATCTTTCCAAGATCGACAGGGAATGGGTAGGGTAGTGTATTTCCAGGTTTTGTTGTTTTTCTTTGAAGTTTGCAGGTGTATCATTTGGTTACAAATTTTCATAGATCTCTTTTCTAGGAGGGACAGAAAAATTTATTCTTTACTAAATGATTTGTTTTGTCACGTCCTAAGTGGATAGCAATCTTTTCTGAATGCAATTCTTAAATCAAAATTTTTTTAAATTAGGTGGGGAATACACAACAATGGTCCTCGAAATAAGTATCATTCGATCAAGTGAAATGATGAATGGGTAGGAAGGATTTGTGCATGAGAGTCAGTGTCGATGTGATAGAAGTCAGGATATGTGGAATAATTATCCACAATTCTGTCGAATCCCGAGATTTTAGAGGTCAAGGATGTGATAACTAACATGACTCGAGAAAGGGCATCCACGAGTTTATTCTCAATGCTAGGTTTATATTTCAGAACGAAAGTGAAGTTTTAAATGCTTTCAATCCACTTGGCATGGGGGTGGTTGAGTTTCTTTTGGGAGTTAATGTATTTTAAGGCATGATGGGTCGTGTGGAGAATGAATTCTTGGTGTACGAGATAGTATCACAAGTGTTTGAGGGATTGGACAATGACATAGAATTCTCAATTATATGTGGAGTCTTGTTATTTGACATCATTCAATTTCTCACTAAAGTAGGCAACTGGGTGGCCATCTTGTGAAAGTGCGCCTACTCCTACTCCAGAAGTGTCACAGGCAACCTCAATAAATTTGGAGAAATCATGTAGTTTAAGAACATGGAAGACTATCATAAGTTCTTTGATTTGAGTGAAAGATTTATTAGCGGTGGGAGTCCAAACAAACTTGCCACTTTTTAAAGTTTCAATTATTGGAGTCATTATCGAGCTAAAGTTTCTAATGAACCTATGGTAAAAGGTGGCTAATCCATGGAAGCTCCTAATATCAGTAAAACTCTTAGGGGTTGGCAGTTACAGATTGCTTGCACTTTAGTGGGATCGGGTTTGATTCTGAAAGATAAAATAATGAATCCCAAAAATATCACTTTTGATTGCATAAACAAACATTTTCTCTTATTGATATAAAGTTGTTCCTCTCTTAATTTGCCCATCATGAGTCTAATGAGGGATTAATGAGGGATAAATGACTTTTTTCATCAAGGCTAAAAATCAAAATATCATCGAAATAAACCACCAAGGATTTTTCCAAGAAAGGTTTTTGAATTGTGTTCATTGATTTCATAAATGTGCTAGAGGCATTTGACATGCTAGAAGGCATGACAAGCCATTCATAAAGTCGTTCAGGTGTTTAAAGATAATTTTTCATTAATCCCTTGGTCTAATTCGAATTTAGTGGTATCCACTTCTTAAATCAATCTTTGAAAATAGGCTTGAGCCGGATACCAGGTCCAACATATCATCTAAACAGGGAATGAGAAATTGGTACTTGACAGTGATTTTATTTATGTCTTGACTATCCACACACATTCTCGAAGAGCCATCTTTCTTAAGGGTTAGAAGGGCAGGGACAACACATGGGCTCAAACTTTTCCTAAGGAGGTTCTTTTGGAGAAGTTTATTGGCTTGTCTTTGAAGTTCAGCTTGTTCGGTGGTGTTCGTGCGATAGTGAGATAGATTAGGAAGTTGAGCATTGGGAACTAGATCAATGGCATGTTGGATGTCTCTAAAGGGATGTAGTTGGTCAGACAACTCTTCCAAGATGGTTTCAAGGTGTTCTGTAAGTAGTTTAACAACGACAAGTGGAATGAGGATTTCAGAGGGGTTGGGGGAGATTTCTTTGACATGCAGAAGATCGATGGAAAGCGACGAAGCGAATGTTTGGAAGCAACGGCGACAGAGCGGATGAGCGGGAGTGAAACGAAATAAGGTTGTGCTGGTTGTATGCCCACGCACGCCTCCGGTTGTACACACTTTCGACACCCCGGGATTGTTCACACTTTGAGGCCTTGATCGATTGTCCACACTGCCAAGAAAACAAAAATTCAAAATCTAGAGAACTTGGGAGGAAAATTTCAGAATTTTTATTGTCATCATGAAGAAAAAGGCTAATAAAAGAAACACTCATTAACCAAACTAGCCTATCCCCCAAAAATGAAAATACATAAAAAAAAGGAAATACTCTCTTACCAAAACTAGCTACCTCCCAAAAGAAAATAATAACTCATATTTAAATTAATTTTATACCTTTTTCAATTGAAATTAAACCCAAATAAAGCCAATTAAATTGAAAATTCGAATTTAAATAAAAATACAAGAAAAAAAATTGAAAATGACTTCAAACAGGGCTGTTTTTCTTCTTGCATGCTCTTGTAATGATCTTGTCACGCATGAAGCTTTTTTGTCCTACATCAAGTTTGGGTGAGATCAAGCACCAAGGAGTTGTTCTTGAATCTCAGCAAACCAAAGCTTGGGCGCGTCAAAGCGCTGGAGCCTTTAATTAGATTGGAGCAAGCGAAGCTTGGGCACTTGAGCGTACCTAAGTGCATGCACTTCTTCTTACAACGGAGCTAGGCCGAGATCTTGGTATTCCCAGGTGCCAGCAGCAGAAGGCTAGATAGAGTCTTGGGTGCACCCAAGCACTTTGTGTATTTCAGTACAGACCATTTAGCCTGAGACCCCAACGCTTGTGCGTGCCCAAGCGCCTCGTGACAACTGTAGGAGTCTAGAGCCATTTTGGTGTGCGGGAATGAGAAATTACAAACGTGACATGCCTTGAAGGTGCTTAAGTGACAGGGGCATGAGTGACACATGACAATGTCCAACGATTCCTAGGGTTAGATGGAGGCTTTTGGGGGCTGATTGAAGGGCTATAAATACCTAAGAGATGCTTATGGTTTGTGTGATGCTAGCGGCTAGAGGCTATAAGGGTTTGTGAGTGAGGAAGATGAAGCTGTGAATTAGGTTGAGAAAGACTCTAAGAGCTCATGAAGAGTGACATACTCTTGTATTTTTTTCTTGAATTATCATAGTAAGTTCTTTGTGGCTGGCTCTGTGTTGTTTCCTGGTTTTAGGATTTTTTTACATAAAATTTGTGTTTGGATGCTCTATTTATATTTGTTTTTATTGCCTCTTTATTTTTTATTCCCAAAGGTGATTAAGTCGCTTGGTGTTTATGCTGCAATGTTTCTCGTCTGTGCTTTGACGATGAGAACTTTAAGGGGTGTCAAAAATCCCCAATTATTGATAGCAGAGTGAATCGAGTTTTGTTCTGGTGGGAGTAATAGCGAAGGAGACGGTACATTATGTAGAAGTTCAACAGAAGGAACTTCATGTTCTGGAAAATGCAGATGTGTATCTTTCATTAAAAGACATTGAGAAAAAACCACAAGAAATGCGCGACGAAGATTGATGAATCCTGGACAGAACAGCCTTGAGAATGATTTGACTGTTCCTAATTTCATTTGTGACGTTCAATATTGTGAACAAGAAAATCATTGTGGATCTAATGGCTGCCATAACAAGAATGCATGAAAAGCTCTTGATGTCAAACGGAGTGTTCCTGATGAAAATGTTGTATAATATGAAGATGGAAGACTACGGCTTGATAATAGGGCGTGTAAATGCTTCATCACATGATTTTATTTTCTTGCTTTATTACTTTCATTCATGTTTTTGTTAATTTTTATTCTAATTTTTTAACTATTTTGATTTTTTATTTATGACAGCTATATTTGCAACTGTTGTGATTAACTTATTTTTCTTAGTTATTTTTGGATAAGTTTCACTATAAAGTAGATCTTCATGAAGGCTTTTTACCCTGTTGCTGGGTGTTATTGAGATGTTGAATGTTCTTTTAATATAACATTGGAACTGTCATCACAATGTCTTTTTGGTCCCCTAGGTCTCTGTGCATGAAATATTTGTTCATTCATTGATCCGTGTCTATAGGTTGGTTCTCTTTTAGAGTGGGTTAATGGGTTGCCAAAGCCCATTCGTTAAATTTAGTATCTTAAATCAAGCATATGTTTGGGTTAGCCTACCTTTATAATAAGATTTAATGGACAACCCTTGTAAGCGTATTTAACAACCATCGCTTTTTATAGGAAAAAGAATAATTTATTAAATGGCTACTCTATTATTTGTCACCGCTACTCTTATTTATTCTGTTTTTTTCGGATTGTTTTCTGAAATTGCCAGGTAGAAGGTCTTCATGATACAGAAAAAATTGCTGCATTTGATTTTGATGGTTGCCTTGCTAATACATCTGTTAAAAGGTATGATGCTTCCACATTAGCACAATTGATTTACACCTCTTTTTTAAGGTCATTCTTAAACAACAAATTATTTATTTTGAAGGGTCCGTCAACTGGGCTTTGGGGAAGCCGATCTATTTAAGTTACATATCTACATGTGCTATGAAAACTTCTTTTTTCAGAAACAATCATTTATAGCTTGCATAGTGATTGTGTATTTTGTCTTTGGCTCTCATCTTGTGATGTTTTGTTTATTAAGTTCTTACTTTGCACAAGTACATTTAACAACTTACAAATTTATATTTAATAAAAAACTGGTTTTATTCTTCATTTATATTAATTATTAAACTATTTTATATTCAATTTATATTTATAATATCCAAAATTAAATTAACAATAAATTCGTATATTTATTTTAGTATTATATAAAGTTTATGCAATCCACTCAAATTAAAATGATATTTATTGGAATGAATCTTTCCCATTTCTTGGGACTATTAAAAGCTGTTATAAGTGTTTTCTAAGCTTTTTAAATGTTAAACTATGAATCAATGAGAAAGTTGAATCTAAGGCCATTGAAATAGAACTCAAAGTTACATTGATATTTGCTTTAAATTTGACTCGACGTAGACCGATTTGTGTTAACTTTAAATTTGGCCTGAAGGAATTTAATATGCATGATATATTAAGTTATTGTGCTATATTTTGAAAGATGAATTTTTCTTTCAGGACTAATTAACACCATTTAAATATATAGCTGATAAATTTGTATAGATTTGACATATCTGGATAAATTTTCCATTTATAGTAAGAACTCAAAAAAAATTGAGATAGGTTTTGAAACAGTCTTCTTTATTGGCTTTAGTATAAATTATTTTTTCAATAATTATCAGTGGAAGGCTAGGAGGGTTATTGATGCAGGACAATAAATGTGTTTTTAGAGCTACTCAATACATAATAATAATTATTGAACTTAATTTGTATACTATGTAGTTGTCATATGCTGTAATTTTCTCTTCAAATTTAATTTTAAGCTTTAATTTTGTAAGAATATATTTTTGGCGCTAAATTATTACCCATATTGCCATTGCTGCCCCCATCCTCAAATTTTTATCCATTTTATTATAAAAAAACTCTTCATCTCCACTGCTTCTAAAACCTAAACACATATCACAACTCTCAAACCTATTGTTCATAAATTCTAACAATACGTTGCAAGATTGTTTATATATTGAGCCATATACACTGCATCCTAAGTGAATAGATTATACCGTATCTACGATTCTCAAAAGCTCAACAAAGCCATAAACCTTGAGGATAGAGTTTTTAAGAGTTTAGGAGATTTGATACATGACATAATATGTAATTTATGATATGATATTGAATACACATGATCAGAGTTGCTTCAATAGATGAACTTAATTAATAGATTTTTTAAATTGTCATAGCTTGTAATCTCTAGTCCAAACTTAAAGTCAAAATTTGAAGTTGAAATTAAAATTTTGGAAGGAAATATTTTTGGCAAGCAATGCTATTGTTGTCATAATATGAAATTATAAAATTTTCACTTAAAAATTGAAAATTGAGCTTTAACTTGTAATATTAGGCTAGTTTTATTATTACTATTATTGCTATGATATTCAAATTAGTAATATTCCTTATTATTGCTATGATATTCAAATTAGTATTATTCTATCCCAAAATTTAAATCTAAATTTTGAATTTGAAATTTGAAGAAAAATATTCTTGGAGAGATTTTCTTATTTAAAGAATACTAAAGGAAAAAAATTAAATTCAAATTTTTTTAATAAATTTTTATTGCACTATTAATTAGAAGTGTTATTTATCTCTTTTTAAAATTTCTTCAAAAATTTTGATTTTAAATTTGAATTAAGGATTTATAAATTTTATCATCCAATAGTGACAACAAATATTTTGTTTGAGTGAATGAAAAAGTCTGAGAATTTATTTTTTATTTTCTCATTTTTTGACTCTTTCTTAGGTTCTTTTTTGTCTTCGTCATCCAATTTTCTTCTAAACTCTCTCTTTCCTAACTTGAATATTTTTTTTCTTTTCTTCCTCTACATTTCCCTCTTCCCCTCAGTTGCTCAACAATTAAAAGCATTTAACGATGTTGGAATTCAGTATAGAAACCTTCGGGGGGGGGGGGGCAGGTTCAAGGCTAGTGTTGATTCAGCAGGGATTTGGTTTGGAAGAGATAACGTATGGTTGGATTGAATGGTGGTCAAAGGGTTGTGGCTTTATTGAAGTTGGTCAAGCGGATTTTTGGGACGTGTTTTTGGATTGAGTTTAAGGGAATGACTTGGTCTTGATGCAGAGCATAAAAATTAGTGGGGATGAGTGCTAGGTGACAGCAGTGATTTGGAAGAGAATAGGGATGAAGGAAAAATATGCTGGTTGATGGTATGTCCTTTTAAGATAGACAACGTTACAAGTACCACCAGACATTTGAATTAATTTTGGAAGAGATAACCTATGGTTGGATTGAATGGTGGTCAAAGGGTTGTGGCTTTGTTGAAGTTGGTCAAGCGGATTTTTGGGATGTGTTTTTGGATTGAGTTTAAGGGAATGACTTGGTCTTGATGCAGAGCATAAAAATTAGTGGGGATAAGTGCTAGGTGACAGCAGTGATTTGGAAGAGAATAGGGATGAAGGAAAAATATGCTTGTGAAATTATGCTGGTTGATGGTATGTCCTTTTAAGATAGACAACGTTACAAGTACCACCAGACATTTGAATTAATTTTGGAAAATCTAAATGCAAAAAAAATTGATTGTTACAAACTTTAAATCTCAAGGAACCTTCCTCCTCTTATAGCGGCTTTTGTTTTTGTAGTGGTACACTACAGATCTTGTGAAGTAATCAATATAGATTATTATCATGAAAATGGTGGGAAAATAACTGGAGAACAAAGTTGAAGAAAAAATTCAAAGGAGAACAGACTTGTTACTTAAAGGGAAGAGTAATTACTTTGTTCTTTTATGTGTATTATCAAATTCCACTAACTAAAACTATAAAAGTTTTGATGAGTTTGATTGTTAAAATTAGGTAGTGATGCTGCTGCCTGGATTATCCGCTCCGTTTTCCTGAATTGAATCTCTCAAAGTGCACAAAATTTGACCATCTTTGACATATGATGAACCTTCCAAAGGCTAATTGGGATTCACTTGACCTGATGTGAACTGTGTTGACTCAGTATATTAGGGCTCTAGATTGCTGGTACAAGTCCTCTTACAAAGAGCTCAAGTTCTTAGTCACTAAACTGTGCTGTACTGTATCAACTTTTTTTGTTCATCTACCATTTTATGGAGCTAAGGTAGTTAGCTATTAAGTCAAGTACAGGCTTGTCTAGGTCTCCCTGGTCGTCCAAGTATCCTCGGTAGTATGCTAACCTTATCATTTGAATTGAAACATGTGCTATACATCTTTTGTTATAAAAGTTTTCATGATGAATATGTTTTCATCCTCCAAAGTGGGGTGGTCAAACTGTTGGTAAGGGTGCTTTGTCACTTGCAATAGGCCTTATTAACAAGTTCTATGTTGAATTTGTCTTTTATATTAACAAATATTTATATGTCAAAAGCACAACTAATAGGATGTAAGCAATTAATTCAAGATAATATTCATTTTTCCAAACTTTTCAGCAATTTGAAAGGCCACTGATCTTTGAAAGCATTTGTAATTTTGTGGATGCATAAGATTTTGGAAAAATCATAAGTAAAGCATAATTACTTCTCTTGTCAAGCAATGGCCATCATTGTTGATGTTGGCCGCCATCAGTTATTTTAGCGGATTATCACATATATAAGTGATGATAGATACTATATGCTGGCGATTGTGTATATATTTGCAGTATATAAGTTCTTTCACATGCTGTAATTTACTTAGCTAGGATTACATTGATCTTATTTTTTTTAATTTCTATAAATACGTGAGCACAGGTTGCAAATTATTCCCTAGCAAGCACATTAGAATAATGAGGAGTAACATGTAACATTCTATGGTTCTTTCAGTAAAGCCTTGAAATATTCTTACCTCTATACAAAATTTTAGTATAATTGATGATGTCAATGGGAGAGGAAACAATATGTAGAAGTTTTTCAATAAATTATGTGTAGTTGGATGCCCTTAGTCTTTGGGACTATTTGGCATGGGGAAATATGAGTGTAAAGTAATTTAATTATAGTATATTTAGATTACCATTGTTAGTAGTTTTTCAGGAAACTTAGAATTTTCTGTTTGGAATGAAGTAATTTGTAGAGTGTGGTACTTCGGGTAATTTAGGGGGTAAAATTACCCCCAACTCTTTTTTGTAAAATAATTTAGGTTTAGGAATCGGAATCGATAGGAATTGCTATGACATGAACTCGATAATTGATCAGAGCTGATTATAGGAAGCGATCGAATGAACAATTGCCAAAGAACACGTCAAACGCAGATGTCGAACGGAGATGTGTCAAACTAACCCATAAAAAATCGATCGATTTCTAACAATGAGCCCATTTGCAAAGAAGACGCGTCAAACAAAGGTGAATTCGTCTACGTCGAATGCAGATACGGTTTATAGTCAAACACATTCGTCGAAGGCAGATAAACCCGTATTTTAGGGTTTATAGTCGAGTGCACTAAAACCATTCTCTGCGGTCGGAGACGAAGCTCCGCGTAGGCCTTCGGCTTCGAGATCGCTCCTTCATCTCTTGCATGCGCGAGAGAATGTTCTGCGCCGATTTTGTCGAAGTTCTCTTACGTGTGGAGGCTTTATAACTGGGTAAAATTTTTACTTACTTTATCCTACTTTTTATTTATGTCAAACCCTTATAATTCTAAATTCCATAAAAATATTTTACTTTATACCTATTTTTTAGCATGCCAAACAGCGGCTTTATGAAACAGTAAAGTTCAATTGTTCCTTTAATTTGGCATTGTAGACCTCATTATGTTATTTTGTAAAGAAATGAATGTATAATAATGTGATAGGTAACTATGGTTTACGTAATACTTCAGATAGAGTAATGTTTGAGAGTAAAGACAAAGCTATATCTAAAAACTACAGATTGCGATCTCTTTTACCAATAGAATAGAAGTCAGAGAAGATAAGAGAGATGAAGATGATATAAATATTTCTGGAAAGCTGGCTGGGAACATCAATATCCTTTATTCAATACATGCTAATGGAAGCAATTGCAGTAGAGTCAAAGAAGCAATAACTGGAGAGATAAATATGGAAGCTTGAAGATGTAAAATTAGTATTTAAAACTTGCTTTAAATAGTGCAACTTGTCCATTTACAGTATAGGATTTGAGGATTTTTTAGATATATATAACAGTAGATGGATAGGCAACTTATCCAACATTGATGAGAAGGACAATTGGTTCGCTTAACAATCCTGATATTGTTAAAGAAACTGCATCCATGAACTTGTTCATCATTAAGAACATTTCATTCTGGGATGCTATGATCACCTATATCAATGATAACAGCATTGTCAAAACCATCGAAGTTGTAGTAAGCTCAATCACTTGAAGATGGTGTGAAAGAGTTGTATAAAACTTGTGCACTGTAGAATAAATTATAAATGAGCTTAAATTGACTTGATTAGAGATGGAAATTGGAGAAAAATTGTCTGCAAGGTTCTCATATTGTTTATGTCACGTGGTTGGATTACAATGAAGGGGCAATATTGAAGGAGATTATCCTTTTTTATTTTTTAAAAGGTTGTATTGCTCTTGCATAGAGTTGTCAACTTATTGTAATGAGCAAGTATCAGAGTAGAGAATATATCTAAGAAACATTGTTATAATGAAACTGGGTGGAGCAAAGGAAGCATTACATTCCATTAGTAGTCCTTTGAAACTTAATGATAGAGGGTTGCTGATCATTCAAGAAAAAAAGCATAGTCGGAGCTTACTACTTGGCATTGTTTGATTTATTATTGGTCTGCGGTGGTGGATAATCCAATTGGAGTTTTAATGAGATTTGGAACTTTTGTGGCCATGATAGTTTATGTCATTGAGTTTGATAGAAGCATAAATAGTGGAATGTTTAATGAGTTAGGATACCTTGGTCTAACACCATCTAGAGAAGTTTAGTGTTTGGTCTTGGACCCTTGACAAATAGCATATATGTTTTGCTAAGCATTGAACAAGAAAGTTGTGTTATTAGGAATATCAAAGCGGTTGATGAGTGGCTACGTGTGAGTGAGTGAGCAAGCAGAGAGCTAGAAGATCTTGGTGGGTGAGCGGGTGAGCAGTAGATATGAGTGGAAGTAGAGAGGCCAGTGGGAGCAAACTGACCAATGAATGCAGATGCAGGATGCAGGTGATTAAGAAGGTCAAGCTGGTGTGGGAGGTCAAGATGGTGAAGAATAGTTAATGCTATTTTTTTTTTTTTGAAACTTTAATATTTAATTAAACACTGAGTATAATGCTATTATTAAAAGTTGAAATCGAAGCTGAACTCTTATTATATAGAAACAACAAAATTAACAAATTTAAATGTTTTTTAATGAGACCCGAAAATAAACCTAGTTTGAAATCTTTGCCATATATTAATTAGACTGCAATTTTGCAGAATCGGTGCAGATGCTTGGTCTCTTATGCATTCATCCATTCCAGAGAAGCTGCAAAAGCTCTATAATGGAGGGCATAAACTGGTTATTTAATTTTCTTTCAAGTGGTCTACATTATTGTAAGTGTTCAATCTTTCGTTAAATGTACACGTTTAATATGTTTAGGTTATTCTTTAGGTTATCTTTACCAATGAGTCCAACATTGAGCGCTGGAAAAATAAACGGCAACAAGCTGTTGATTCCAAAATAGGCCGGCTTGACAACTTTATTAAACTTGTAGAAGTTCCAATTCAGGTATTTTAAGAGCATGTTTTTGCCAATCTATTAGTAAAAATTTTATTAGAGAATTTAAATCACCCTTTATATTGAAAAGTAGGTTGTCATCTTTGGATCCTGTTATATGGAACAATCAGATACCATTTAACTTACTTTGTTCAATTATGTTGATCATGATTGTGTGCAATATTATACACTGATTTGTTATTATAATATGGTTTTATAATGTTTTTTAATTTTACATCAGGCTTTTCATAGATTATATAAAGTCATAGAAGCTCACATTATCCCAAGTTTCATTAGTCAAAATCTTTCTCTTGCACTTGATTTTACCATTACATTCTTTTTCTTATTTCATGTAACAAGATTCTTACCTGAGAAGGTGCAACCTTTCTAAGGTTGATCTTTAATCATTGATAAAGATTGCATAATTATATTTGTGTAGGCCTTGAGGTTCAATCCTCATCAAATCTCATCAAGATTCTTTCTCTTGATGTTCCTTTAAAATATTGGAGTATTTAGTTTATAACACCATGATTTGCTATAGTTTATAAATATTGGAGTATTTATAGTTAAATCCTCATCAAGGTTAAAATTTTGTTTTTTTTACATATTACCTTACACTCACTTTCTCTATAAGAGGAGGCACAAAAAGAAAAAAAGAGTGAAGTCATAGTAGACAAAAGGCGTGCTATAGCTTCATTTTTATCTCATAATCAATGTTAATGGCTTTGTATAACTTTATTCTTATATTTTGACCTAGGTTTTGGGAATTTTTGGCAAATTAGGATTTTCTCCAAATTGGAGAAAACTTTGTTAATCATAGGAAAGTTTTCATATAATTATTTTAATCATATAATTAAAGTTTGATGAGATTTAGTTTGAAGATTTGTACTTTTTTATTTTTTGTTATAAAAAATTTTAATTTAAGATTTTTATATAAATTTAATAAATCTTTAAAATCTACCAAATTATTATAGACTTGTCCTCTAGATATTTGTGCAATTAACATTCTCATTCTGTTTTAGAACTTTCTCAAATCTCTCAAATTAAGATTCTTTTCTTTTTTGGATTACACCAAAACTTTATAATTTTATTTTAAAGTTTTCAAAATATGTTTTAATATTTAAAAGTTCTGTTTAATTATATTTAACTATTTCATAATCACTTCAACTTGAGTAATTGATGTCCTTGTTAGTTTCTACTCACAAATTTGAGAATCATCCACCATGTAGCATTGTTTTTAAAGTTACCCTTACAAGCTCTCAAGGTGGCTTATACTATGTAACATTGTCTCATCATGAATTGAAAAGTTGGTCTCATAGTACTACACTTTGCCCTCTTTGACACTTAACTCCAATTTGACACTTAGTGTACTATTTAGATGTTATTTATAACATCTTAAACTCTTAACTATTTAGGTATTGATTGCTTTGACCTTAATAGTATATCATAGTTTTGTCCTTAGATGATAATATCTCAAGTGGTCACTAATCTAGGGAGTGCTCCACTATGAGCATGCTTAATTTCAGAATTCTTCTTAGAAATCTTACCATTATCTCTAAATGTACCTTAATGCTTATGATTTAATGTTTTACTATACTTAAGAGGCTTTTTAGATTCCTTAGGATTTCAGACTTAAAGCCAATTCTTTCATCTCTATTTAATAGTAAAAATTCTTCTTCTAAATCTATACATGTTAAGAGAAAATTATTAAAATAATTCCTTGACTCCTGCAAATTACTTAAAATAATCATTAACTCTTATAAACATTTTTTTGATTCCTTGACTCTTATTTTAGTGATTTCTGTGGTCCTTGTCCTTACATCTCCATAACCCCTCTGTAACCTCCCATGTAAATCTAAAGGTATGCTATTTAGCTATAGTGGACAGATTTTTATATTCGAAACAAATTCATCTACATTGCTATTTCTTTTATAGAAGAATTGACGATTGCAGAAAGACTTAGAGGAATGGAATGCAAGTGGGAGAATTTACGCGATAGCGGAATCGAATGCAAGCAGTCGATCTCTTCTCATACAACATCAATTGCGATTTGTTCGTCGATTACGGTTTCTTCCTCAACGTATATTCATCTCTATGTGGTCGATTCCAGGATGGAGTTGGATTTACAGTTTGCAATTGAATGCAGCGGGCAAATTTCTTTGGCAACAGAATCAAATGCAAGCAGCTGATTTCTTCTCACGCAGCGTTGAATGCAGAGCATTTAATCCTGTTGTATTAAATTTTAATCATAGTATTTTCTGATTGTAACATGCAATCATATTTATAAAACAATCCTGAATAATATATTATTAAGTTGATGAACTTTGAAAATTTTTAGAGAAATCTATTAATGTTGGTGTTAACCTAGTAGTACGCACCACAAAATGTGGTTTTTATTTGATCCTCTGTTAGATATGAGTTTTTGAATCTTTATTAAGACTAGTGAGGGTATAATAAAATTGAAAAATGAAGCATGTGTAAAAGAGGATGACGAAGCTATCATGATTCAACATTGTGACCTATGTATATTTTGGCCTTTATAAATGTTTATCGCTACAAATAGAAATAAGAAAATAACTCATCTCTCCATGGCAATCACCCTAGCTTCTGCCCGCTTTTGCTCCTTTTACGCACACGGAGATTCGCCGCCCATATCCAAAACCTTGGATTTGCTGCCTAGATCTCATTCGTGCATGAACACGCACGGATCATATGATATTATTTTATGAAGCTTTGCATTGTGTATTCACACCGCACCACAACTTGTTTTATGCAGCATTATCTTGACCTAATCTTTTGATCTGCTTAAATCAACAATTTAGTTCTTCCATGAAGAATTTCCACGGATTGGTCTGCTGCTCGAAACTACACGCTCAAAGCCACCCCCATTGTCTACCCGCAACTGCTCCTTAAACCGCTTGGAATGGCATAGCCACTTCCTCCCATCAACTACAGAGAACCATTCCTTTGCCTATAATTGCCGAATGCAAACCTTTCCTGCAGCGCACATCATGAAGAACACTAAAAATAGGCAAATAAAGTCTTAGTAAGAGAGACTAAGGAAGGAAATAGGGATTCTAAGACAAGTATAGAAGCATCAGGCCTAAAGAGCAACTAAAATATGTTGAAATTGTTGGAGAAGACCTCATGTTTCATTCCCTTGGAGGTGATCATGCGAAAACTTTTGAGGACGACGTGTTCTGTTGTCTCTTAGAGCCATTGAGAAGATTAAATTATCTATGTTAATCTTAGATTCAAATCCAACGAATGCTATTTTTTACTTAACTTTAAGTTATGTTGCCAAAATTTTATAAAAATCATTAACAAAACTTGTGCTTAATGGCAGCCATCAGGACATCCACGCCATATGATCAAGAAGTCTACATTAGATAGCTGAAGACTCTTTACTCGTATATACATACTTATGTTACCTCTATATATATGAGCAGACATCTTGTATGTAATAAAAAGAAAACTTCTATTCTTTATTACTCTTCTCATCTCCCTCTCTCAATTTTCCTTACATGGTATCAGAGCAAGATCTCTCCTCCACCCCCTTCTACTCAATCTCCATCAAGAACGCCATCACCACCAGCTTGTCACCTATCTAGCTACCTAGTCTTTAGCCTTCCTTGTCTCGGCCTCTCCAAAGAACGCACTAGCCACAAGAACCCTCCAGCTGCTTGTCTTTTGCTTACAAGAACCTGCAGTTCAGCAATTTCTTTCCCTTTCCTGCCCAAGAACTCTTTGGTCGTCTGATGTAGAGTTCGCTTGATTTGGTCTGCACAACCACGGAGTGGGTGTTGGGTTGGAGTTTCTTAGGCCAAAACTTTGCAGGATATCTTCAATATTGTGTGCTTGGGACATAACTAGATGGTGATATTGATATTGAGAAAATGATGAGCAAATCCCATGTCTTTGAGAGAGAAGCGATCGATAAGGAAGGCTATCAATTGGTGTAGAAGCAAGTTGATGTTGCCCGTGAGCAGGATGTCATCGACATAGAAGGAATACTAAGATGTTGGTGCCGCTGCATTAGATAAACATAGAGGTATCATTCACTGCATTTCGAAAACTGAAGGACTCTAGGGCCGAGGATAACTTGTGGTGCCAAGCTTTGGGGGATTGTCTTAACCCATAGAGAGCACGATGAAGATGACAAACATAGTATGGCTGAAGTAAAACCAGTGGACTGCTCCATGTTGATAGTATCGTGGAGATATCATGGAGCAGCCCACTGGTCAGATGCATGATAAACATTCAAAATGCTAGCAAGCATTTGCTAGCATTTTCCATTGCCATCTAGATAAAACAGTAAAGTACAGAAAGGAAAAAGTTGTTCACATTATTTGCTTTCAATAGAAACTTAAAACTTATAACATTTTGAATTCAAAACATCGTTCTTAATGTTCTCGTCTGTGAGCTCATAAGTTTTCGGCATCATAAGCTCTTTTAATATATGCAATATTGCCTTGTGCCACTATTCTCAAAAATAAAATCCTTACATTTTAATCATTGTAGATATGTAGTGATTAAATATTAGTAAAAAATGAAATAATGATAATGAATAATAATACATTCCCCTGCCATAATAAAATAATAAGAAATGAAATCTAATTTTTAACTTTTACTTTTATTTTATTTTACTTTTTCAAAGTTCATCTTGTGTTTTAGAAGATGAACTTTGTCAGAAGTTTGCGGGTTACATTGGAAAATTGGAATTATTATTAAATGAAAAATATCTTTTGGTTTTTATGTGTTCATTTTATTTCTCAAATTGCTCAATATGATCCTGCGATATGTGAGTACCCGATGTCGGAACAGTTCTCGCTGAACCGATGTCGGGACACCACACTTGATCACCTTAAATCTCACTAAGCTGATGACAAAGCTTCAAGGAACTTAACCAGCCAAATTTATAAGTTCTAGCTGACCTAAGTCGGAAGAGCTAACATAACGAAGATCCGATAAAACTAATTTAACTGTCCTTTACTTAAACACACGATTTCTAGTTGATCCAAACAATCCTTGTTGAGTTGTCACTTAGTAGATACAACTGATCTTAGTTGAAGCAAGCTAAGCTGAAGCAACTTAATATCCAATTGAGCTGATCAATCACCACTAATAAAACACCAAAGCATATGATCTAATATTTATAAAAACTTAAAAACTCAAAACACATGCATTGGGCTATCTTGTTCAAATGACTAGGCCATAAGACCTACTATTTTGAACTTTCCAACAGATGTAAGATGCATTCTGAACCCAAACTTGGGCTTTCCATACATGAAAGCTCCATTTTAAACTTAAGCTCGAGATTTTCAATGGATCTATGCCTCTTACTAAGGCCAAACCCATGATTTTCAATAAATGTAGCACCAATTCTAAACCTAAACTTAGGTTTTCAAAAAGATGTAAACCCAATTCTAGATCCAATGTCAAGCCTTTCAACAGATGTAAGTTCCAACTTGATTAAAATTTAGGCTAGAGCATTGATATCAAACTCATCAATTTAACATATATTTGTTTGAATCAACTCTATAGCTACCAGACCACAAATTCGTGCTAAAACACTAAACATATAAACCTATAACTAAAAGTCTTAGGCTTGTGTCTAGAAGTCTAGTTGATGTTTTAAGCGAACCCTCTTGTTAAGCACACCCCTGAACTCTTGTGTTATGCTCTTTATGTACTAGGCCTTTTCTTTGGATAGTGCAACTGGTATACAAACTTTCAAGGAAAATTGGTATGATCAACCCCTCAGCCAGTCTGAGTCAGTATTGAACCCAAAAGTTTAGTCTTTGACAAATATCACCCAACATATTTGAGATCTTTGAGATGAGGTAATCCGTAGTTGCTAATCAGAATCTTCAAATGTTACAGATAAAATTTTCTTTATTGTTAGCTGATTAGATCATAATTGACTTATGATGATGAAACCATGGAGTTTTGATTAGATCTACTTTCACTTATCTCCCATTTTGATGTTTGCATAAGAATAGTTATACATCTTAATCAAGTGCTTGTGCTTTTGAAGATTATTGATCCTAAATTTAAATAAAACTTTGAATTAGTTTATTTTTGAAATCTGGTCCAAAAGTTGGAGTGATCAATAATATTGTTACTGTACTGAAGGACAGCAAATACTAAGAAGAGTAAAGTATTTGCTCTCTTGTTTGCAAGTACAATGTGGAATTAGAGAATGAATTCCTTGGTTTTGAATATCCTCTCTTATTACTCCAATAGGTATTTATAATTCCTAAATCGTATCTTTAAACAGTTGATTATGTTGATTGATTCAAGTAATTGATTATGTTGATTTATTGTCTCTATATAAATTGTCTTTTTTTGGGATGACGTATTTCTTGATAAGATAATCACTTGTACTAAGTTGGGAACTTGTCTTGGAAGGTCTTACTGAGCTAAATAGAAGTATTTTTGAGTCACATAATGAGTGATATACTAGCCAAATTTATTAATAAGTTGAGAATTTGTATCAAATGTTGTTAAGGTTGCTTGGTTTGAGATAAAAAAGGTTGAATGTAAATTCAGTTTAAAATAAATTTATTTAAAATAATTGTAGTGTATACATTGTTTTGAATATGTGGTGGTTTATAATGTAGTTTAATTTTTGATGTTTGTTAGCGTAATTAAATATAAAAAGAAAAACAATAATGAAAAGGGAAAAAGGCAAAAACAAGCATTTGCAGGCTTTAACCAAGTCCTAGACGACTGGTGAGAGCAAGTGCTGACTGACCAGGGTAGCCCATGGTTTGGCTTGCTGATCCGGGCTCATTGAAGCCCTAGGGTGGGTGGGTAAAGCTGGCAATGGTCAGCTATTGATCACCAGGAAACTTGATCAGGGGCTCATGAAATTCTTACACGGATTGTACTTAAAGCCCCTTAATTTGTAAATTTAACACCTTTGATGAGAAAATCACATGATTTTGTCTTTGATTACGAACATGTGCTTATTTGCTAATCATTTAATAACCATCCAATTACAACGGATAATCATGTTTGATTTTATGCATCACAATCCGCAAGGCCATTGCCACGCTTTAGACGCAAGCATAGTATGCTTTAAAGCACATCTTGACAACACTAGCAACCATTCTTTGAAAGGAAGGCACTCTTTTGGCAATCTTGCAGCCATTGAGCTTTCTAGGCCCGATCAGGATTCAACTTAATAATAGGCTATACATTTTGTGCAAGTTGGAATGCTTCCGTTTGCCCACCTTGAATAGGGCATATGCACCAACGCTAATAGTGGGCATCATTGTTTTGATTCAAAGGGAATCAACCCTGCTCCCTACAACAATTATTATGTTACAAAAAATTGAGACACTAAGGATTATTCGTCAACGGCAGTGACTGCTAAGGTTCATAATTCAATCTTTTTAGCATTTGCTTTAACAAAGTTTTTTTCTATCTTGGAGAATTTCAAAGAAAAACTAGTCACATGGAGAGAATTGAATATGAACGCCAATGACATTTCAGTTTGCCTTAAATAAGCTAGGCAATGATCCTTATGTTTTATTTATTAATTGCTTACAGTTGCAAAAAGATACAAAAACTCACCTCTGGCACTCAACCTATTGATCACACAATTTATGTGCCCTTGTATAGAAATTATATGCTCTGGATCACGTGATTATGACTATTAATATTTGGGTGTTATATATATATATATGTATGCATATATATGTATATAAAAGATTGGATGCCATGCAAAGTATTTTTTTTTTCATTTTTGACATGCATGTTTAATGTTTTTTTTCAAATAAACTTTGAGATGTTTTGGGCATCTCTTACATATGTCCGTCATATTTTGGGCATGTGTTGGTGACTAAGGGTTGACATGACATTGCTATTATTTTTGAAGTGTCCGTGTAACTAATATTTTTCAAAATAAAAGGAAACTTTGACTCTAAACATGGCGACAAATATTACACCTTTTGAGGTAATACCAATAATGCAGTAATTATCGCACCGTTCTTACCCGAGCATCAATGCCATCTTGTGAATCTTTGGCAATATTATTTTTACTTTTGGTCTCAACCTTATTATAGAATTTTTAAAATGTAAATAATTAACTATTCTTTCTATTATATAGGATAATTTTTAAATGTACTAAGAAAGTCTAATTATTATATTATAAGTATTTTTATTAAAAAATTATATAACATACTTCCATCTATTTCTATTTTTAAATCTTTGTCAAAAGCTAATTCTTGTACTACAAAAGGTAAACAAACATATCGATCCGAACTTATTTATCGAATTTTGTATTTTTTGTCAAATATATAAAATCTTTTTTTATTATCATAGTGGATCTTCAAAGAAGATTATTTTTCATCATTTAAAGTATATACTTCAAATTTCCTATATTAAAATTTTGACTCATAAACATAAAGGTAAAGTAAACTTTCTTACAAATTTAGAATTATTAGAAATATTTTTCTTGGAAGAAGAAAAATTTACTTTATAGAAATTGCATAAAGAACATATTGGTATTTGAACATTATCCAAAAAAAATTATCTGATAAATACTTAATAATCTCTTGATATAGAAACTTCCCCAAATAAGAGAAGAAAGAAATCACTGGAAATTTTAGCTTATTATATTCTGAACAAATTTTAGAGGAAATAGTACAATACCGTCTAAAATTACAAGATCTCGTACTATAGAAGATCGTAGTACCAAAGCTGCATCAATCAATCTGCTACCTACCACATGATTTGGCATCCCTTGGATATGACGCATAGGCAGTTCTGAAGCCCAAAACCATATCATAGCAGGACGCACTAGCATTATATAGAAGTTTTCATTTTGGGAAACATAGCGATGCTATTTATGAAACTAGATCATCATTAACATGCTTGTGTAGAGCATGATAATTTTGTGGTTTATACGTTTGTAATATTTATATGTTTGTTAAATTTGTGATCTGAAATTTGAAATTCAAAACTCAAATTTAATTTTCATTACTGGTTTAATTAGAAATGGAAACAATTTTGAAATTTAAAATTTATGGAGGGAGGAATCTGTGGAAGAAATATTAATTGATTGCAACTAAACGAAGGATTTGAAATTACCAAAGCAAAGTGGCTATACAACACTTATATGGCTGCAGGTATTCATAGCTTGTGGAAATGGGAGTAGCAAGATGGAGACATATGATCCTTTCCGCAAGCCGATGATTGGAATGTGGAACATTTTGGTGGAACATTTCAATTCTGGCATAGCCGTTGACCTGGAAAGGTTGTTTCTTTTACATATAGTTTCAAGTTGAATTCTTCTATGTTTTATTGATATACAGTGTTTAACATATACTGTGGATGATTAAATTTATAGATAATTACCTGCAAAGCACCAAATTTTTATTTATTTTTATTCAATCATGCACAATAAACACAGGATTCATGTAGCTAAACCCTGACCCCACCCTAGTGGGATTAAGGCTTGCGATGTTGTTGTATATCCACACTTAAATTTCAATGATATATACAAAAAAAAAAGATATATATATATATGGAGTATTATGCATGCAAAGATCCTTTAAATTTTATCTTTATATTCAATCGTTGGGTGCATTGTATTTTTTATTGTACTGGTTACCTATCCAAGTTGGAGTAGTGCGGCTAGTAATGCAGTGTCTTTGATGCAAGATGTTTTAAAATAATTATTAGGATATTTATAGATAAAATTACTTTGACATTATAACTTCCATTTTTCTTTACCTTTCTTCTTTCTTAAGTACAGTAACTTTACTGACAAAGGAAAAGAAATCAAGAAAAAAAAACATAGAGACAGAGGAGATGAGAGAGACGATGATGCAAAATCACACGAGCTCGCCAGTGATGGGGAAGAAAACCCTTGTTCTTACTAGAATCACATGCAGAAGGCGAACATAAGAACAAAATTGTTTGAAGATTACATTTGTTTTGGTGTTTTCTCAATAATATTAAGGGGTTGGAATTTTGGAGTTTTTTCAATATTATAATAACACAGCAGTGAATCAAATGGCTGCTATGGCGCTGTTATTGAGAAATAACATAGCGTTGCTGCTTAATAACTTCAAACAAAACATGCCCAAAGCTTTAAGTATAATGTTTTCTTTCATTTTTTTATGTAATGATGGTCTAATTATTTCAAATGTGTTGCTTGTTGATTCTATCCGTTGATGAAAGATCTATTTTAACAACGCAAGCTGCATTCTATGCAGGTCCTTTTATGTTGGTGATGCAGCTGGCAGACCAAATGATCATAGTGATGCGGACATCAAATTTGCTCAGGCATGACTTTTGTTGCCGCATAAATTTTTTATTTCTTTCCTGTAGAATCTTTCTTCCCTGAATTCTTCCCAAGTTACAACAGAACAAGTAAAATTTTGGGCATTTACTTTCATCCAAAAACGGCCTTTTCGTCCAAATCAGCTGGAAAACAATTCCCATTCAGCGTAAGGAATAAACTTCTCACTTATGCGCAAGAGAGAAAATTGCCTTGGATCATATGTTGGCCGGGCATCGTTGCCCATCAACGTCGCAAATCAGGCTTTGCCAGGTATAGTACAGCCACACTATATCTTGCTTTGTATCAGGCCTCGATGAACTGTGACAAGGCTCACCGTGCCTTGGCCGGCTATTGCATACTCGCTGATCTTGTCTGCTTTTGCCTGGTTGCACAACCCTAGATCTTGTTGCTGCTGGCTCCAGCTGGCCTCACCAATGTGTGCTTTCATTTTTCTCTTATATTTTCCTTTATTTTGCATCCCAACATGTTGGCCATTCCAGCTCACCTCGTTCATCTCCTCATCAGCATAATAACGAGGGACTTGTAATGGAAAATACCAGACGATCCTGACATTGTTATCTTTGGAACACTATCACAAGAAGCGTGCACACAAATTTATGTGGAAAATCTCAAATCTGAGAGCAGAGCCACACTTTGAAGAATTGACTACGGAAAAATAAGAAGAAGATACAAGAGTTTCACTCTCTCCCTTAGTTTCTTTGGAGCTCTCAGAGCTTTGCCTCTCACTCCCATACATAGCCGAGACTCACTGTAGTCTCTTAGCTCTCCTCAAGCCCTTACCACAAAGCACTGCATAACTCTAAGACATCTCTTAATATTTATAACCTAGCTGAAACAACCCTAAAGCAACCCCCATTGGCTTAATTTAATGCTCCAACGTGACTCTGCAAGTATTCAAACTTCGCCTGATGCCTGGCGTCTGAGTGCGCCCAAGCGCCTAAACCTTAGCTTGATGCTTTCTTCAGCTGGTACATGTGCATGCCCAAATGACCAGGCCTCATTTTGGCATTGTTATTGGCTTGAACCATTGGTGCATGGCCGTACGCTAGCATCTTGACCTTGGCTGTTGATCGTCAACAAGATGCTTGGGCGCACCCAAATGCTCAGGTCTCGATTCCTGCTGGCTCCACAGGCACTAGAGTGCGCCTAAACGCTAGGTCCCAATTCTTCCTTAGCTTCTCTCAGTGCTAGCAGCGTGCCAAAGGGCCCAGTTCAACCCTTAAGTCTGTCTAAGTGCCTAGTCAAGATTCCTCAACACTCCTAGCCTGTTCTCGACCCATTCTACGTCCATCTTGCATCCAGTTGGTTCGTGACTCATCCAAAGCCACTCCCGAGCCTTGCATTAAACCTTGAACACTCTAGGATCACTTCAACGTGCTTGAGGTTTCACTTTCAAGTCCAGTTCTTGGTCGGTTGTATGCTCCTCGTGTGCCCAGGCGTGCCCTGCATAAGCTTACCTCATTGGGCTGCACTCAAGGCTCCACAAACTCAATAATCTCTTACTTGGTAGCTGAGTGCAGGTCACCTTTTACTCCATCTTCTATTCTCCTTGGAAGCATGTACTTCATAGTTCCTCAGTGACATAGTGTGGCTTTACACCACCTCTGTCGCGCCCCAAGGCCCCTACCGAAGCGAACAACTCTAAGTAGTCTATTGTCAGTGCTTTCTGGATGTAATCTGCACTCCCCGTTGCGATGCCTGCTGCTAGTGGGTCTCCTCTTCACCCACTTCTTTTGAAGAGTATTCTTACTTCCAGTAGGTAGTGTGATGACCCCAATATTGGAAGATCACTTAACTCAATATTGATACGTCACCACAATACCTAATACTAGATTAAAAAAAAACTAATTCAAATCATTAAGTATTGTGTTTGGCCAAGGATTTAGAAGAGTGTCTTAAATTAAGATGGGAGGGAAGTTATGAATGGTATTTAGAAGTTTGTAAATAAAGATGCAACAAATGGATTTAAGAATGAAAGAAAAATAGAATTGAACATGCAATTTATGAAAGAAGACATGAGTACATGCAATAGTAATCTAAAACAAACGAATTACTTACATTTAATCCTAAACATGGGATTCTAATTATTTATGAGAAAATTAACATGTGAATTATGGGTTTATATATATATATATATTTTTCCCAATTATTCTAAGTCTAAATTTTCTTAAAAATTTCGGCAGAATCTCTTTTGTAAATGGTTAAGGAAACACCTGCAGAAGTACCTGCAATACTCCCATTCCAATGGGAGTTATAATTTAAAAGAAAAGACATCCTAATCTATCATACATTCAATCTATTTTAACTCCAATTCTAATATAGAGTTCAATCCTTTTTATAGGATTGCTCATTTCCAATTCTAGATAGAGTTCAATCCTTTTTATGGGATTGCTCATTTCCAATTCTAAAAGAAAAAGGGAGAGAAGTACATGTGTAACAATTGTCTACACTATGATTTATTTCATCAAGATATTAAATATTCATAGGAAGATATGCAAATACTTAATTAATACACAAATTTTAAACATTTAATTCCCATTCATCCATTCATTTACTCATCCATTCATTCATCACAAGCATTTAAGTATATTCTAAGCTCAAACAAGTATGGTAAATTAAAGTAAATGATATTATTACAAAACAACAGTAAACTAAATAAGAAAAGAAAATTTACAGCTCACTTGGAATTCTTAATAAGCTATAAATTTATAATATATGATAGGCGGAAGCAATTTTAGTTTTTAGCGCTTGGTCCAGCTCCACTAGCATCCAAGTGCACCTGATTTATCATATTTTGACATTTAAATGTGATAGGGCAAAGCTAAGAAATAGAAAACCTGGTTAGACTAAACAGTCTAAGCACAATTTAAGATTGGCTAAACATATTATTGTTATAATTGGATATCACAGTTCTAGTTACAATGCAAGCACAAGCATATGTGCGATATGGTAAGCATACAAATAAGGAAATAAAAAATAAGTGGGATAGAATTGCTCACTTAATCAAACATCCTAGCCTACAAATAATACAAGGGTAAAGCATCTTAAATAGGCTAGAATGAACTAGTGTGCATATGAAATTAAATGAAATAAAGCATGATATGTTCAAATGAACTTATGCTTAGTAAGGAAAAATAAATAGTGAAGCATTTAAATGGAGTTATACAACATTCACTATAATCTAAATAAACTGTAAACAAGTAAAGTACAGTCCTAAACCATAGAAATGCATAGTAAGGAAATTGAAAGAATAATCTTAGACTTAAATCTAAGATACACATAGCCTAGGACTATGTAAAGTAGTATAGCTAAAAGCTATGGTGAATCTTAACAATCTATAAAATTGAAGATCTCACATGTTTATTAATTGAAGTTATTTTAATCTGTACTCATTCTGTGAGCATATTCAGAATGAGATGAGTAGTTAAATACGTCTGTTTAACATCTAAGGAAAATGGGGTCCATACCTAAAACACTCACATTCTCCCTCTAAGAATGCGATATCTCCTTATTACTCCATTTCAGTCTGCCCTAAACTGGTTCACCATATAGAAGCCCTAATAATTTTATGTGAAAGTTTTATTCATGCACAATATTTTTATGAATGATTCAATGAATAAGGCTCAAAGCTAAGCAAACCAACAAAGGAAATTTAATATTTGCAACTAAGTGATATCCAAAGTTATCTAATTTTAATGATCTACTTAATGATTGGAGCTAATTGAGCTCCTAATTAACTTTGAGATATTGATCTCAAGTTAATTGTAATATAATAGTAATTGGGATTTTGAAAATTAATAGATTCAATTCATTTAATATGATGTGACAAAATAATTTATAAATATAATGATTGTTGTTAGAAACTAGCTCTTAACCTCTTCCTAAACTATAAGATCTAACTTAAAAATTAAATCATGGTTTAAGTTACTAATAGGTAGAGATTAAGATAAAGAATTATCTAACTTAAGAAATTTGAAACTAAAGAAATTCTATTACTATTCATTATGGTTTTCTAGCTAGGTGATATTTTGCATGTTCTAATTAAACATATTAATCTAGCTAAGTTACAAGTAATTGCAAAGTTTAGGATAAGTACTTACTAGACTTAAGAACTATAAGTTCTATGTTTACTATTAATGTATGTTTAAAGAATTCAATAGGCTCCCTAAACTAATCTAAGTAAGTTAAGGATACCTATTACTATATCTTAATTTAATAAAAATAGGTTTTAGGGATTAGGATGAATAAGTTAAGTATTGAATTAATCACTAAAATTAGATCTAGTTGGTTAACAAATCTACAATTACTAATACATTAAGACTATTTATTCTTAATGGTTGCAACTAATAGACTTAGGATCCAACTATAGATCAATTGCAAATCAAATCCTAGGGTTTATAAGACTTATAATAAGCTACCTAGAAATTTAGGTTAATCACAATAACACTAAGTGAGAGTCAAAAACTTATTATCATAATTTGTTGTCCAATTGAAATCTTTTATAAATAAATGAAATCCTTATTTCATAAGGAGAAGATTGATACTAAGTTGGTCAATTTTGAACAACATTGGAAAATTAGGATTTTAATGACTCCTAGTTAGGTTAAAAAGTGATTAAGAAAATTAGGTTTCAAATATTGGATTTTATTTCATATTATTGATCCTCACATTTTTGTGAGTAAAAAAATGGACTATTTGATCTTTTGATTTGGAAATCAATTGATCAAATTAAGTCACTAGAAAGATTAATATAAATTTTAAAATTAATTAATAAATCTTAAATATTGACTCAATAAAGTACTTATCAAAACTGAAATTAAATTTTATATTATTGATCCTCATAATTTTGTGATCAAAATAATATATAAATTTGTATTATTTGGAGTTGTACTTTTAAGGTTATGATTAAAACAAATTATGTAAATATTAAGAAATTGTTTTATTTACACATCCTCCAATAGCACAAATCAAATATTAAATTAGGTTATTATTCAGCATTTAATAACATATAGCATTTATTTATAAATCAGGATTAATTGGAATGAAAAAAAAAATTTCATAAATGACAACTACATAAATTAAATTTTTCTTAATTATTAGCTTAATTATTTCATTAATAAAAATTTAAGTATCTGATTAAGCATGAACAGTCGCATCGCATCCCCTGCCCAGAATAAAAGTCGCATCCACTGCTCAAGGAAAGCGTGTCGTCCCATATAGGAGGCAGGCGAGCGGGTGGAGCGAATGGAGCGGATGGAGCGGATGGCTATTTGGTCGTCTCCTTCGCAGCAGGGCAAAACGCCGACAGAAAAAAGGGTGAAGGCGGATGCCGATAGAAGGGAGTGCCGACAGAAAGGAGGAAAAGAGGTAGTCCTACTCGATCCTGGGGACGGCCCGCACGCCGGCGAATGAAACTCGCCGAAGCTATCTTCCCAGGTCAGAAAAATGGACTTGATGAAGTGAAGATGCCGCTACCCTAACTTTTTCGGAAGGGAAAAATCGATACGTGCGTAAAAAGGAAAGGAGATGAAGACGGAAGTACCTGAAGATCCCGCACAGAACGGCTCGTCGACGGAGGCTTAAGGTACGCAAAGCTCTTTTTTACTCCTTCTCACCCGCACACGTCGATCGCCTCGATAGAAGTCGCAACCCTACGAAGAAGCTCCCGCAAGCACTTCGGACACAGCAGCTCAAGAAATTTTCAGCAAACGCCCAAAAATCCCTTAGGAAAGGAATAGAGGGGGATTATAGCCACGGGGAGGCCAGCTGGAGAACCGGACAGTCCTTCTCTGGCAGCTGCGATCATGCGTGAGGCGTACAGGGAGCGGGATTTGGCCGTTCGTTCGATCAGTTGATCGAACGACCAAATCTCAAATTTTTGGTTTGATTAATGCTAGACCGCCGGATGAGACCCAAGAGGACGAGCGACGGTCGAGATGCTGCCGCACGCCCGATTCGTGCAGTAATTAATTTATTTTAGTAGGAGGCTGTTACAGGTAGCTTCTCCAAGTCCCTTGTTTGACTTGTCATTGGTTACTGCACTTTGCCACCCTTGACCCGCTGCCACTCTCCTTGGGCACTCAATATTTTAGAAGACTTGCCTTAACTCTTGGTGCTTGAGGCGCAACTCACCTCACCTGAGCCTCTTCAATCTTGTTTCGACCACCATACTCCTCATTAAGTATAAACTTGATTTTGTTATGTTGCTTTACAGCATTTTAGAGAGAGGATATTTGGACCCACTCTCTCCCTTGTGCCCGACCAATCGATGCCTTATTGTTGGAGTCAAACTCGTCACATAAAGAGACCCTTCCAGGCTCCCTCGTGCAACCACCAGTGCACCATTGGTCACCTTCCAGTTCTCCTTGAACATGGCTGCATATTTAGACCGTGTTAGTTGGCCAACAAGGATCAAGTTTCTCTTTTGGCTCGGAATTTGCTGGTCCTTCAGCTGCCACTTCGTCCTGTTTGACAGTCTAATGCCCCACATCTTACCATCAATATTGCATGCAGTGCTATCTTCCATGCTTATACACCCCTGCTCATCCGCAATGTGACTTTCGTACACTACCTTTCTTGGGTCGCATGGCAGGATGCTCCCAAATCCATTGCCTAAGATGTTGTCTCGTTCATGGACAAGATCAAAACAACCTTGAGATTCATTGTTGTTGTTATGCCTAGCTGCACCGCCTCACTCTAGGTTTGCGCCTTCGGTCCTCATCAATTTCGTGCAATCCTTCTTGAGATGGCCTCTTTTGATGCAGTTGGTTGACTTGAGCTGCATTGGCTTGACTTGAGTTTGACACCCAGCTCCATCACCTATTCTCAACATAGAAGGCAAATGTCGTCGCTTCTTGACCGGATCTCTTCCTTACCTACCTGTTCAAGATGACCCCAACCATATTGTCAAGCTTCAAAGTTGCAACCACCGATCTTTTGCTCACCATCACCAAGCTCTTTGGCAATGAACACAACAATAGAGCTCTCACCTTTTTGCTGTCGACCTAGCTCAACTAGTTAATAATAGTGTTGAAGTTGTTCAAATACTCCGTTACTGAGCTGTCTTCCATCATCTTCATGTTAAAAAAAATCTCTTCATCAGATATTATTTGATGCCGACCGTACATCATCGTCAAGTTGTTCAATAAATCAACAGTGGTTTTCTCAATCATTTTGTTGATTGCAACAAACGATGTCAGAGAAAGTCGAAGCAATCCTATGGTTGTTTTCTCAAGGATCCTCCATTCTTCATTCCTCATGTTTTTTGACTTCTTCACTATGCTGCATAACAAGTACAACTTTCTTTGGTTCATCGAATCTTTAATCTACATCCTCCAGAATACAATGTCCATCTCGTTGGACTTTTCCATACTGAATATTGTTTCTTATCCATTGCTCCCAATTGAATAAAGGCTGATTTGCTCTGACACTAGTTGTTGGGGATTTCAGCTTCACCCCTTTCACCTCCTCATCAGCACAGCAACAGAGAACTAGATGTGGAAACACCGAAAGTATCTTTGCTTCGTTGTCTTTTTGAAGTAGAGCATGAAAACAATACATTAAAATGGACAAAAATAGGGAGCACGCACACACACAAATTTATGTGTAAAATTCCATATTCAAGATAAATCTACTGAGCTACACTTTGAAGAAGTTATTATAAATAAATTAAGAAGAAGATACAAGAGATTTACTCTCTTTGCTTCTTTGGAGCGGAGCTCGCAGAGCTTTCCCTCTTAGATTCACACACACTCAAGCCTTCTTCACAGCAACCTCATAGCTCTTTTGAATCCTTTATAGCCACCCAACACTGCTTAAATCTTAAGACATCTCTTATGTATTTATAACCCAATAAAAAAAGACGAACGCACTGGAGCAATTTATAGCCCATGCTCCTGTTCAAGCTCCGCTTAGTGCCTAGGCGTGCCTAAACGTTGAGTTGTAGGCTTGACTGGTTACAATAGGGCGCTTGGGCATGAGTTAGCGCCCAAGCCCCTATATGGCGTTCACTTTAGCTAGCTTTTGTGCACACCCATGCCTCTATTTGGCATTGTTCCTGGCTTAATCTACTGACTCCGCAGGCACTCAGGTTGCATCTAGCTCAACAAAAAAGTGTATTCAACCAATCATTTACTTACACATTAGATTGACACATCATCTATATATTTTGATATATACTAGTGTATTAGTGTAGCAATACTCTTCTGCTATTTTTCTCATCTTCCTATAAATGTACTAGATCTTTTTTGTCTGTATTATTAATATGATTGTTATTTGTTGTTCCACTTTCTCGTTTTAGGCAATTGGTTTGAAGTTCTACCTTCCGGAAGAGTTTTTTATTACGAAGTCATAGCAAATTAATTGTAGACTGCAGAAATTGATTATATCAAAATTGTAATTTTGTTTTAGCTGATTTTGCTAAACTTGTGTCATAGTTATTATTATCATTATTTTTACTATTATCTTTGCATCTTATAATATGTAAACATATTAAACTAAAAGATATTAACATGTTTTAGCTGATTTAACTATTTTTCAACATATATTTATAGATATATATATGGATGGTAGATTCTACATCTAACTTGTGTTCAATTGCAAGGGGGCATGTCTAAGGATTTTTGTGTTACTACATTGTTACATCAATGTTAAATACATTGGTTCAATAATTCAAAGTATCCAAGTTGGTTGGATGAAATGAAGGAACCCTTCTAAAAGAAATTTTGTAGAGCAACTATACGATCATCACTGTTATATGTGAATGAATGTTGACAAACAAAGAAGAAATCTATCGATTAATGTTCTATCGATTTGAGGATGCTTAGGTAGATGAGTGGGTGTATTTACAAGGATAGAATGAGAAATTAGTTTGTCTGTAGTTTGATTGGAGAGGCTTCGATTGTGGATAAATCTAGAGAATGCTGCTTTAATTGGTTTGGACAGATTGAGCGTAGACAATGCAATGCTAATGGCATGTTGAAAAGGAAGAGGAGATCATAAAAGACAAGGGAAGAAATCATTAGAAATGATTTTTTTATATTTGGAATGTATGGAGGGGCTTCCATTTGATGAAACAAAAGATTTATGTAATTGACCTCACCTAGAGTGAGAAACATCATAAGAACACATAAAACTAGTGCAAAAATGCAATTCTAAATATGATGCTTAAAATCATCAACCAAATAAATATGGATCATTAATTGGGGATAAATCATGATGCTCATCATCATTATTATTAATTATAAACTATTACATGAAATCATTTTAATAGTATATACTAAAGTTACCTTTTACTACCCCATAAAGAATCGCCCACGAGAAGAAAGCTCCAATCGGTGGCGCACAAGACTTCAGATTATAGTGTAGGGTGGTGATGCAAACATCAATGGAGGCAATGGTGAGCAGCTATTATTAGGAAAATATGTGGTAATGAGGTGCTTAAAAAATTATAGCACAAACAATTGGAGTCTTAGCATGATTCATGAGAAACGTGTGGGTAGAAAATAAAGTTTGGGGTGGTGATTGGTGCTATCTAAAACATGATGGGTGAAGGAGAATCAAGAGAAGTGAATTTGTTGTGTGTGTATGCTACCTAGCCTAGGCTTTGGTTGAGTTTCTAGAAGTTGTCATCATGGTGGTCATTCATCGGTAAGAAATTAATATAATAATATATATTTTAAATTATTAAATTTTATTTAAAAAGAAATAATTTGTTTTATTTTTAAACTACCTCAATCTATACCCAATAGTAGTCATACATATTTGGAATCCATATATGAAAATTTTGAATTTTTATTGATATATAATTATATATATTATTCTAAAGATTGAAAATTTTAAATTAGTAATAAATAAAAAGAAAACCAAATAATTTTGAATTTCACAAAATATCATGTCCTATAAAAGTCTCAAATATATTGGAAAAATGCAGTGATTTGCAACTTATAATAAAAATAAATTTCTTGAAAGATATTTAAATTCCAAAAATATTACCAAAATCTTACAAAGCAATTTTGGAATGCCTATTACACTCTTAACCTAGTTATATTGTTAGTTATTATTTGAAGAATACAATACATTAATTCCATTTAAAGAAACAGACAGCTAAGAATGATATATTTAAGATTTGGTTGAAGATATTTAACATGATTATATTAAGTAGTAACTCATTAAAGGAAATCATTGATTATATAGTTATTTAGGATGATAGAGGCCTGCTTCTTATGTCAATTCATCAAAATGTTAATATTATTTTCAATTATTCTAGGATATGGTGAAGACTATCCATACAACTCTGCTTATTACCTCAAGTTGACACATCGATGCTTACACATTTCTCTAGTTATTATAGGGTTTGGTGAAGACTATCAATAAAACTCTACTCTTAACTTCACTAAGAGAATGAAATGATCACATTCAAATAATGTGATCTTATACACTATCTCCCAAGTCAGCACATCAATGCTACACCATTCCCAATTAATTTTGAGCTTGGTGAGTGATGCCCATGCAAATCTACATATCATCTCTATAAGAGGATAAAATGATTGTATTCAATTGTAATGATGACAAAACACATTAATGCTTATTGGGATTTGGTGAAGTTCAATTTCTCTAAATTAAGCCTAATTCACTCCATTCTTAGATCATGCCTTTTGGGATCTTAAATCAAATAGGTTCTGTCATAGTGTGTATCTTTGATATATGATCTCATGATATATTGAGTAAAGTCCTGACAGGCGAATATCCTCCGTACCTCCAACACCCAGCCCTGTCCCCCACTCGCGCATCCACCTCAGCATGCTGTTGAGATATTCCTTTAATCGGCTAGGCACCCCGATCGGGCCCTGTGACCCGGCAATCCCTATTAGAGAATTGGGTGGTCGGCCTTGACCTGCGCCCTCAGGTTGACCTCCCATCCCAATTGCTTGTGTCTGAGCTTCCCCTGAAGCTATAAATAGCCTCAGGTTTGTTTCAGAGGGCATTTTTCTCTGTGTGATTTCCATCAATGAAGCTCCTTACCTATCTACATCTCTGAGCTATCCCAATTTCCCTTGTGCCACCCAGCCGCATTCTGAGGGTCAATCCTGGTGTTCAGGATCCTGGTACTATTCTATAGCCTAGCCAGCCCTCAGGATCGAACCCAGCAGCGCCAGCCAGCTTCTTCTCATCTTTCCAAGTACCCATTGCTGTGGAAAAGACAATTAGGCTCAATACATTCCTCCTCTTGATTCGTAAATGATCTCTAAGGTTAATCGAATGCAATGCATTAATTGTCAAGCCTCAGATTAGTACCGATAGATCGAATCGAGATGTAATCATGTTAATTCCTAATCTAAATGTAAATGAAGAACTTGTCATTTGGTGACCACTTCACCGTAATCATGTTAAGAGTTAACAGAATCATGGTGGGACTGGGGTGCCACAGTTGGTATCAGAGAACACCATAAGGTGTCAGGTTAGAATTTGTATTCCTCTCTATCTAATGGATTGTTCTTCTACCACATAGTCACTAAATGAATACTTTGAAATAACTTCCATATTATCATAATCAAATCCTCAGAATAAAAGGCATGAAATGGAAAATACTTTCATAATTAGTAAAAGTTAAGGAAAGAATAATTTAGA
The DNA here is from genome assembly GCA_016760335.1 of Gastrodia elata. Lineage (NCBI taxonomy): Eukaryota > Viridiplantae > Streptophyta > Magnoliopsida > Asparagales > Orchidaceae > Gastrodia > Gastrodia elata. The sequence goes on along the minus strand of CM028675.1, from coordinate 44,629,210 downwards.
AAGTGATAAATAGTTTAATAATTTCAAGGAATATTTATAAGATCTCTAGGATCAGAGAAACAGAAAAGTTAAACCTTGACCTTTATACTACGAGATTTGAGTCAATATTCGGAATTCAACAATCAAATAGATCAAAGATATAGAAAATTCATAAATTGTGTGCTAATCGAACCTCTTCAGCACACCATCTCTAGAGGACTAGATCTTCCTCATTTGACTAAATAGTAGCTTAAAAGCGCGTATGATCTATCTTAAATGCAGTTGAGTATCTCGACCACATCCTTGATGTATTAACAACTTCTCTTCTATAAGATGATGTGAAAACCTGATGGAATACTACTTCTTTGGAACTCCCCGAGAATTGTAGAATAAAGCATTGTGGTGTTACATACATTAACTTTAGTCTTTGTCTAGCTACTAGATATATATGATAGAATCTTTATCAATTCAAGTTGTTATGTTATACTTAGTATCTTTTCTGTTGTAATAAATTTACCCTTTGAATAATGAGAACTAAAGAAGTATTGTAGCTCTTCTTCTGAGACTAAAATTAATCATATTAATTTCAGAATGAATCCTACAACTTCCCCCATCAACACTGTTGATACATTGAACAACAATGCTGATGAAGTTACTTCGCTCTGGAATATGGTAAATGCCTTGTTAGAAAACCAGATCCAACAAGCAGTGACCATCCAAAAACTAGTATCTGCTCTTATTACTACGAATATTGGTACCTCTTCTGCATTCTCTACCCCTCATATATTTCATACATCTCATCAGTCTACTAATGAATTATTTAGTAGCTTCTTAAGATTGAGGCTTCTAATATTTAATGGAAAACTTATTCCCCTACAAATATTGAGACTCGGCTTAAGTCAATCAATAAGGATTGAAAGCGCAAGGCTTATCAAAAGGAAGCTAGCACATCAACAGAACCAATCCAAAGGTGCACTAGACCACACCCTTATGGAGAGTGTTATCATTATAATCATCGTTGTTTTATGTGTGGTCATCATGCCACAAGTATATTCATTGCATTGTTATAAAACAATGGATGGAGTTTTAATTGATCATTCTTATTGGAATCAAGTGTTCCGTACCACCCCACTCAAAAGTAAGGAATCAAGGATGACTCTAACATCACCAATGCCTGTGGAAGAGTATCCAGCTGTCAAGGAGCAAGTAGCTGCTCCTAAACCTCAAGTACAAAATCACCTGGGAGCAAAGGAAATTAATAACAATATTGTCTCAGGTGCATATATTCAATCCCATCATTATTGTCAAGTTTAAGTCTTATTATTTTATATAATTTTAATTTGTAAAGATTTAAATATGGTCATTCTTTAATTTGAATCTACTGCTTGTATGACTAATCTAGTGTTCAAGGTGTTTTATCCTTGATTTGGCAATTACCTCTTCCTTAGCTTAGTCAATCAAACCTTAGATTTTTTTGGTGAAGTCATACTTTTGTGATTTATTAAAATATTTCTTCTTCAAAGAAATGGCTTATCCAATTGGGTGAATAACTTCTCATTCCTTAGGTTATATTGATTCAGATCCTTGAATCTATGGTTAGATAAGTCACAATTATGATTTGAAATGTTATCCTTGCTTATCCCTTAGATGCTAAGCACCTCATTTCCTTGGGATGAGTGTTTCCATATCCTTTAAAATGAGTAGTAATAACCATAGAACATCATCTAATTAAGTCTTAATTATGATTATTAATAGTAACCTTATGATTGTATCTCATCCTAATTGATGAGCAGTCCATTGCCTTGATCTATTTTATTGACTCTTAGAATTTTATTATATCAAGTCACTTTATATGACAAGATGCAATAAATTTCCCTCTCCCGTGAGATTAAGTATCCAAGTTGGATAATCACCCTCTTTATCTAAGTATCATCCTTAACTAAGAATGAATAACTGGTTAACAATAGAAGCCTTAGAATGGATTAATCTTATGATTAGTTCGTCCTAGCCCTTTCTAAGTGTGAGGTTACATCATGGTTAAGTTGTTCTAACCTTTATATGCAAGCTCATAAGCATGACTTATTATATAACTTGCCTTATTGATCTTGGTCTGATGATGGTATTTTAACTAGCTTTTAACTATATAACCCTTTCTAAATCAAAGAATTCTTATTCTTTGAAAACTTAACTTTCCTTTAAGTCTCCAAGTGTTTGAATTCTAATTCTGAATTAGAATTTATGGTTAACTTTAAGAAACCCTTTTTAGCTAAGTCACTTGTGGTGACTTAGTAAGTTAACTTTGTATCTCCCTTGTCTATCTTGATTGGATATAAATTCTCATTTCTTTATTATAATTTTCATTAAGTGATGAATGTCACTTAAGTGAATAGCCTATTTGTGGAAAATCTTATTTTCTTTGAATAAGAAAATCTTCTTTCCCAAATAGTTCAACTCTTAAATGTGTGCCTAGGTCATGATATGACTTAAGCATTTATTGATCATTCCCTTGGAATGAGAACTTCTTCAAGCTAGGTTAATTTTAACCTTTAGATTCTTAGGATCTATGTCACATCTTGTGACTTAAATGTTAACAGCTAGTTCTAGAATTTATGGCATAAGTCATAATATATGACTTATGATTGTAGCATTAGTCCCTATTAAGCTTCCTAGTACTTATCCATAGGGATAAGTGAGTTCCCTACCATAACCAAGTCAAAGCTTATGACTTGTGTTAGTAGCCTTTTTGTAACCTCTCAAACCTTTGGTGTTAAGTCATCATGTGTGACTTAATGTCTTAAGTTTTTCCTTAACCTTGAGGTTATGTATCATAAATGGATAGTGATCCTTTTTGCCTTAGTAAAACCATTTAGTAAGAGATGAATTTCTTTTTGTTAGCTCAAACCTAGTGTGGACTAATTCATAAAGTTAGTTCATCCTAATCTTAACCTTTGAGTAGAGCTTAGCAACTAACCCTCTAGCTTCATTATTAGACTTAGTCTAATAATGGTCCTTTAGCTAGCTTATAATCTTAGACTCCAATAGAATCAGTGGTCAAATGTGGCGACCGGGGATCGAAGTTCGAGAGTCTTTAAAGAACAATTCATCTCAATTGAAAATATATACATTTTTATAATTCAAAAAGGACATAATAAAATAAAATAATAATAATCCACAGTCCTTTTATACATAGAGCCAAAACATATATGAAAAGTTATAACAGTTTAAATTTTACAAAATAAATTAAGAAATATCTATATTCTTCTGCTTCTTTTAATTCTTCTTCTTTTTGTTGGCAGATCTTCTAAGCTTTTTAACTATCAAAACCTAAAAAATTCAGTTTACCAGTCAGGTAGGAGTGCGCAAATTATTCTTATAAGAATAAATCTAGCATCCTATAATAGGCATGAATCAAGTATGAAAATGACTGACAAACTGCATATAAAGTAAAGCAATTTCCAAATTCAATTTCTGCCCTGCAAATTAGCTGTGAAAATCAACATATATGAAATAAATTTTATCAAAAGCATTTGTAACAATAAGTCAAGTCCATAGACTCCTGAGCCCAAATGGGTAAACCCATAGGCATAACCTGTAGGAAGCTTATCTCGCCACCTGTCGGTAGCTTACTCAAAATAGGAACTGATGGTGTGTCTTTCCTCTGGATTTGCCTACTTCCTACAAGAGGCTAAATCCCTCCATATAACTCCCAGGGGCTGCTAACTGGCCCAATCTGTACAGATTCCAATGATATGTTCCACCCTCCAAAGACAAACACCACAAAATATATATATACTGTATTTCATTCTTTTTGTTACATGCTATTTGATATAAATCTTTTGCAGATTAAAATACGGTAAGCAGTGCAAATAATACTCAAATGAAAAATGGCTCAAATAAGAATACTGAAATAAGACTTATAAGTAAATTTGCGTACCTGATTTGTTTAGATAAAATCAACCAAATTTAATTTTTTTGATCTGCCAAAATAATGAAATTTATTAATTTAATATTTTTATCATGATTTGTAGTATTATGATGACTATTTTGATTTATTTGAATTATTTTTATTAAGTTATATAATTATTTATGCCTTATAAGGTCAAATTGGGAATTTGACCTTATAAGGGCATTTTAGTTATTTTACCCTTAGTGAAATATAAATTTTCTATTAGTTTATTGTAAATTATGTTCTAAGGTTTTTATAGAATTTGAAATTATTCAATTTTGATATGAATTGGCTAAGTTATAGTTAATCTAATTTCTAGGGTTAATAATTAGGGTTAAATGTGCTTAGTGAGTGATTAGTGAATTAAGTTACAAAATTATTAAACTTAATTATATTTTTAGGTTCTAATTTACTTTATGAGTCATTTAAAATTGAAATTACTTAATTTGGATTATTATAATTGCTAATATTCACTAATCAAATTTTTAGAGTGATTAGGGTTAATTAGGAGATCTAATCGTTGGATCCTAAATATTTTTACAATTTACTGTAAATTAGGATTTTCTGATCTAATTGGATATTTGGATCACTTAATTTGGAGTTAAATTGACTTATTTATGGCTATTTGAAGTTTCTAGGTTTAAAGGTTAATTAGGGTTAGGTCCTAATTGTGATTAGTCTAATTTTAATCCAAATGGCAAAATTAATATTACTAAAATATTCCTTATAATTTTCTCAGTATTTTAAGACCCATATTTGATATGTTTGGGGTAGTGTGTGTAAAGTTATGGATTAATGAAAATTTGTAACAATTTGGAATTATTTAAATATTCTAAAATATCACTATGTTAAATATTAATCCTACTGAAATTTGGATGGCATTAAAATAATCCTTAATTTTTGCTGATAAATTTAATGTATTTGTTTGTATGATTTGGATGAATATTTTAGGAGTTATTTAAGTTTAAAATTTTGTAATTAATTGAATTATATTATTGTAAATTTTAAATATAATTAATTCTGTATTAATTATATTTATAAAATTTTTAAATTGTTATTTATTATTAATATTACCGAGCGCGGACCCCGCTGCTTAAGTGCTGCGGTATCGGGCTCTGCTCGGGTCACGAAAGACCCGAGACGAGCCCGAATTCTTTCGTCCCTTCCAAACCGCAGACGCAAGATTTTAGGGCATCTCCCTAAACGACGGATCTCGGCGCCTCCAGTGACCGATCTTAAGGTGACGCAAGCTCCTGATCCAAGCTTCCTAACAAGCTAATGAGATCGAGACATGCCGCCCTTCCTTGCTCGAATCAGCGATGCCCTAGTATCGGAGGGGTAAGGGACTGAAAGGCCGTTTCGTTCAGGATCAATACGATTTCCTGTTTGATGATTGATTCTAGTTTAATTGAGTTCAATTGCCTAATAGATGCTATTTATTTATGTTTAGCAATATTCTTAGAGTTGTATGGATCAGTGTTTTGACGAGGTGGACTGAAATCAATACTTAGTTGAAATTCGAATTTGTTATGCGTTGATTAACCAAAACTCATACATTGATATTGGTTTATAATGTTGAGTATTATTTATGCAAATACCAACATAATTGATAAACTAATTGGGTTTCTGAATTCGCATTATAGAAAAAAAAAATATTCGATCAATTCATACGGCTTCAATTGAATTAAACCAGTTAATCAATACAATTGCACTTGAACGCATATAATGGAATGATGAATTGGTACTGAAGTGAAGTACCTAAGATTGGTGACTGGTAACAGCTGGAGGAGAACGAACCATTTCGAGTCCTTCTATTTCGATAGATTCAATGAAGAACAAGAATTATCAAATCAGTGATACCTTAAGCTATATTCGAGTCTTAGAAGCGGTGGGTAGGTGCCAGCATCGACAGACAACTTCCGCGCGTCAATGGCTCAGCGTTCGCGCGTGGCGTCGAGCGACACGCGTGATCCACGCGTTCCCCAATTGGGGACGATGCACACCAGCCGTCTGATCAAGACGGCTGGTTTGATAAGACGGCTTGATTTAAACGCCGTCTGAACAAACGGTTCCGCCAATTAATTTTAATGAAATTTTAAGTATCTAAACGGCGTTATGGGTATTTAATTAATTATTATTAAATTATTAATTTTTCTTTAATTATTAATTAATAATTAATTAAATAAATGTATTTGACAATTTTCAATATATCAATCCTAGCTAATTGAGGGCTTCTGAACGCAATGGCGCACTCGGATTTTTGATCCGACGAGTATTTAATTACTCGAATTTTCAGGTATTTAAATAATATTAAAATATTCGTTAAAATTTTAATGACTTCCAAATGCATTCAAAACTTCACCCTAGCTAATTTGGGGGTGGTGAACACAATGGTGAAGTCAGATTTTTATTCTGAGGTCAAAATTATTTAAATATTAATAAACAAGTTTGGAAAATAATTTTTGGTATTTTACATCAAAGAACTCAAATTTTTTGATGCCAAGTCTTCGGTTTCCAAATCATTAAAATAGAATCATTACTATCATTTAATCTTTGTTAAGTTTTATAGTAGCTTAACTAATTTACCTAAACTTTCTTAAGTGGTGATTATCACTTAAGTGAAGAACCTTTAGGATCTATGATCCTTAAATTATCCTGTGCTTAGTGTGTGATGTCACCGGTTAATAGTCCTATCCTATAGTGCTAAAGTCATGTGTCATGACTTAGTATTTAATCCTTAATCCCTTAAAGTTACATTCAACCTGGTTGAATGTTAGCATTTCTTTCCCTTATTGCTATTCTTATTAAGTGATGGTTATCACTTAGTTTGGTTGGTTTTCTTAAAATTAAAACCATGGATAAAATTTCCCAGCCTTAGCTGTAAGATAGGATTATGAAGGTCCAACATTAAACTTTAAGTTTAAGATTGGATTGCAAATGAAGGATCTTTGAGCTTTCAAATACCCTTAAGTCTTAATTCCTTTGGGTAGTTCTATATTATGAATTGATTCTTAAATTCATAGCAGTTATGGGAAGTAATCGCTAATCGAATCTTTAATTCTTAAAGTAGTATCTACAAAGGAATGTATTTCTGAATTCGTGGTGAGGTGCCATGATTTCAATTTAGTTGCTGCAGGACTTCATATGCCTGTAAATTTTCTCCATCTTCTACTAATCCCCAAATGAGAATGGATTAATATTCCCATGAACTTTATCATCCTATCTCCATCTTCTTTAGCATAATTCAACCAAATCTATTATTCATTGAAAGGCCTATCAAAATCATGGGCAATTATTAGAATTAGTTAAGAAGTTGATTAATCAATTGCTCAAAGTTCAGTAGAAGAATCATTCCCCTAAGTAAACAATTTAGGTGAAAGAATTAATTATTTGATATGAGCATCAAAAGCTACTCTGTATTCATTCCATTTTTTGTAATCAATCTTTTCACTTTAGTGATGTCGATGACAGCATCATTTTTAAGTGGGGGGTCTATAACAACCGAGGTTGTTACCCTAGTTAATTAGGATTAAACCAAGTCTTAATTATAATTCTATCACTCTTATTAAGTCATTAGGAACTTACCATAAAGACCTAGTCCAAATCAAGAGTCAAATAGATCAAATCCTGATTTTGAGAATTTCAAGAATTCTAAAATTTGACCTACTTAATTTGACCTCAAATCAAAATTCAGACTTTGCCATTGCACTCATCACCCCCAAATTAGCTGGGGTGATGTTTTGGAAGCCCTTGGAAGTCGTTGGATTTTTAATTAATATTTTAAATACCCCAGAAATTAAGAAAATTAAATACTTGTCGAAACAAAAATTCAATTTTGCCACTGCGTTCCTTACTCTTGAATTAACTAGGGGTAAAATTTTGAGATTTTTCAAAGCTCATTTGAATATTTAATTTTGAATAATTAAATTGTAAATAATAATTAATTAAAATAATAATAATAATAATAATAATAATAATTATTATTATTATTATTCTCTTCCTTCTTCTGCGTGTGATGCGTACGACATGAGGTGGTTTTGCCACCATTTTAGAACCCTAAAAATTACTCATTTTAAATTTTATTTTAACCTCAAGCATAGTTTTCATCATTTAGATCTATCTTAGAGAAGAGAAAAACATCTTCATCTTCTCCCTCTAAGCTCTAAATCGAATCCTAAAGGTACCATCTATTTTTCTTTAAGCCAGAATTAGGGCTTGTAATTTATTAAGTTATCTACAAAATTAGGAGGCGTATTTGGTAATAATAGAAAGGTCTAGATGAGAGATTTCCATTGATATATGGCACACCTCGTGAGGAGATCTGTGTATGGAGAAATTTGATCCTAAAGTTTTAATTTTTTCTTAATATTCGTGTGGTTACAAAAAATATTCAAGAAAAGTCTATTTTTCTTCTTTTCTTAAATTTTTGCTTATTTAATCCATTTCAAATCTTCAAAACCTCATAACTTTGTAATTATATTTCCAAACCATTTTGATTAGAAAAATATAAGGATTAATATTATGCAATTAATTTTCTGTTTGGAGATTAATTTTATTTATTATCATTTAAACCAATTAATCCCCTTAATACTAAAATTTGATAAACTAATAACTTAATCAATTTAGCTTCAAATAATATGATCCAATATATCATTTTGATCAGGAGAATATGAAGAATACTAATATGTAGGAAAATTTTAGTTTCTATAATTATATTTCTTAATTTTACTTAATTACTCTAAAAATGGATTAGTAAAAATTAAGCTCATTAATTATTCAAAATTTGAATTTTAAGTTGTTGATAACTCCTAGTATAATCTAGAACACAGTGGTAAAGTTAATTTTTTAATTTAGTAATTAATTTTACTAATTACCCATGAATCATTCCAAATCTTGATTAGTAAAAATTAGCACATTTAGTGATTCAAATTGGGTGATTTAACTTTTTGATAGTTCCTAGAGTACATTAGAACCTAGTGGTGTTGTTTGTTCTGTGATTTTGTGATTAATTTTACTAATTATTTGCTAATCACCCTTAACTCTAATTAGGCCAAAACTTGACCAAATACGGTTCAAATTGGGTCTACTCCCAATTAAAGTAATCAGTGTGTTATGGGAAAGTTATAGCCACTGAATTTGCTAAATTTTGACTTCAAATAAAAAAGTTAAGTTTTTGACCCCTTTTTATAAAACCCGTATTTACATATTTAAACATATAACTTATTTTGGCTATAACTTGGCCAATACATATCAGAATTTAATAATTTTAGATAATATGAAATACTTAGGTAGTGAACAGTAATAAATTGAATAATATTCTTAGACTTCATTAGGACAAATTACCATTTTGCCCTTATGAGTCAATTTCTTTAAATTGAGCTCTTAAGGCTTTTATTATCCAAATTAGGTGTACTTATTATCTATGTTCATGTTAAACAGTAAGTAATCATTTTTTATTAAAAATTTTTAATTTGAACTCTAAATCAAAATGAAGCTTTTTAGACCCTTAAGTAAGGGCAAACTGGTTTTTTTGCCCAAATTTTGGTTTAAGAATTCTTAAGCTTTAAAATCATAACCTAATCATTAAAATCAATAAATGAAGTGATTTAGGAAATCATTATTGGATTTTGAACAAGGAATCTCTAAGTCCTAAGTTTAGTTCTTTAAGGTGAAATTAGCTCACCTTATGCCTTTCTTAAGCCTTTAAATCTATCCTTTCATCCTTCAATCAAAATTTTGTTAAGATTAGTGCTTGAGTGATCATTCTTAGTTCCTTAAGATCTTCGCCTTTAGGAATTAGGAATAGGACTAACGTTAGATTTCATTCATCGAGTAAATTAGGTTACTAAATGGATCAAACCTTGATTTTATTAGTTTATAGATTTTCATAATTTATTTATGATTATTTAATCTTTTAACCTTAGAGTTAAGAATAGAGATCCATCCTATTATGTTTGAATTTACTTAATAGGATATCTCTTAATCTTTAATCTGTGAGATTGGTTTTTAAGCCTTAGCCTTTAGGTTCACCTTTGGATTAAGAGATTAAACATCAATTTTTGGAGTTTAATTCTTAATCCTTCCATCTCAATTTGTCTTAATCAAGATGGGTTTGGATTGCTTATATCATCAAAATAGGTCGATTGATTTATTGTTTAACTTATATAGTCGGCATTGATTAAATCATATTAGAACCTGATCAGTTCTAATTGTTTTCAACTTATAAGATCGTGAGTCTGAGTTACACTTGATATTAGGAATTGAAGATCCTAAACTTGTGTAACTTGAAATAGTTAGAATTGATAAATTAGATAATAACGGATATCACCTATGTTTAGTATAGTCTCTTACTCAGTTTAAATTTTGATGCTTTGCTTACCGTGTATTTGAGCTTATTCCTTGGTCATATATGGTGAACATAAGATATTTGATGAGTATCTTATGTCAATTTTGAATTTCATGAACATCATTTGGTCGATGCTTTCAATTTCTCAATTTTCAATTTAGTAGAGTGTGACTTGATTAGTATGCCTCTTCAGTTCTTTCTCTTTGGGTTCGGCCTAGCACTGTGGCTGCTAGCTGTCGATAAGTTTATCTGTGCATAGTTGAGCGATGGCTGCCTAGGGTGGTGCGTAATAGACTTTTTGCCCCTTTGGCTTCATTAGCCAGGTCTGATATGGCAGTACTAGTTTTTAAGTGCACTTCTACTAGTTTAGTCTTTCTGCCTTAGCCCAGTAGGCTAAGTGGGATTTTGCATGTTTTCAGTTAGAGTGACCTAATTAGTCTACCTCTTCAGTACTTCTGATTTTCTAGGCCAGGCCTAGCACTCTGGATGTATTACCTGATGTTTTTCCCCCGTAAATCTATCCATGCTTAGCCCTATATGTTTTTCCCCCGTAAATCTATCCTGGCGGTGGCTTGTTTAGCCAGTTTTTGATATGACAGTACTAGTTTTAGGTGCACTTTTACTTGGTGTTTTTGCTTTAGCCCATCAGGCTTAGTGAGTTTGTGCATATTTCAATTTAGTTCTTCTGCCTTACCTCAGCAGGCTAAGTGAGATATTGCACATTTTCAGTTGAGTGACTTGTTTGGCCATAGTATTTTTTTTTTAGCTCTGTATTTACTATTTTCACTTCACTTTTATTGTACTTCATCACTTACTATTTACTTGATTACTAGTTTACTTATAATTTAGGATGCTAGCTCTGCTTATTTATATCTTAGGATGATAGCCTTGCTCACTTGTTTATGTATATAAATCTAGGGTGCTAATCTTGCTTTCAGTTATTTAAATGTATCATAAGCTCTTTTACTTTATATTAATTAGCATGAGTTTACTTTGATCATAAGCATGTTTAGGATGAGTTTTCCTTTCAGTTATTAGTATTTATTCTTTCTTTTATACCTAACTTTGTTGCAGTTATGGTTGGAGGTATGTGTTTAATTCTTCTTTTATTTAAGTTATAAATTTATTGTTTATAGCTTCCCATTCATTTCATATACTTCCTTGCACCTATGTTGTTGCTTAGTTGTTAAGTAATAGTGATATCTTAAAAGAAATTGAATAATATTTAGCCTAAAATGTATTTAGATAATATGTATAACAAGATTTTCTCTTTTTGGCTGTGGCCCTATCATTGTGAAACTGACAATTATAGATTTTGAGTTACTCGAGGTTGTGGAAACTTTTGAAGACCGGATTCAAAAAGTGAATCGTGCCTCTGGGAATACTTAGCTTTTACTTCTCTTGCTTGTGAGGATGAGCATTTATTTCATTTTCTGCTTAACTTTTTTAAATGTTGTAATAATACTGGTTTAAATTATTTTTTCTTTTACTTTATTTATTATGAGTTGTATATTTTCTACTTACGGTATTGTGATGGGATGGATGTTATATTTTTTTTGCTTACGCACTCTAATTATATTTCTTGTATTTATTATTTAGTGAAATACTCTGATGAATGGCAAATTCCTTAATTATATTGGATTAGAAGGAATTCATAATCTAATTATAAGTGAAGAACTTGTCATTTGGTGACCATTTCATCATAATCATATTAACTTAAGAGTTAACAGAACCACGGTGGGGCTGGGGTGCCACAATTAAATATAATTATTAAAATCAATAGAACTATCAGTTAGAGGTGATAATGTATATCCAAAGAAATGATTTAGTTCAGTAGAAAATGAAATTGGTTAATTTGCCCTGAATAGAATCATAGAGTCCTAGTCTTATCTTAGTTAATTAGATAAGTACAACTCAGTTCAGGATAAACATCTTAAATCCAAGAGTGTTATAAGTAAGGGATTGAATACTTAGTTTGAGAGTATAAACTGTAATATGGTCATGTATTTTGATAAGTGCAGTTAAACAAATTAAGTATTTCAAATTACCTTTTGTAATAACCATAGTTGTTACCCTCTAAAAAAGTTAATTTAAGTTAAACTATGCTTTAATTTTTATTTCGTTAGACTCAGTGGGTCATTTAAACTTAACCTTAGAAGTTTAAAATCCATCAGAGCTTATTTGAGCATTTTAGCTATTTTGTTTATTTTTGAATACTAAAAATTAGCTAAATTAATTTGATCTCCAAATTAAAATCTGATTTTATTTTTGAATTCCTCATACCTAATTAGCTAATGGTGAATTTTTGAGAATTTTTGGAGCTCATTAAGTCCTAAATTGAATTTAATGTTTATTATGATTATTATTTAATTAATTAAATGAATTATATTATTTAAATTAAATATATATTACTTTTTATATATATGTAGAATTTGCTATCAGAACTGTGATAGATCTGCTGTGGGGTCCCAACAGCGGTGCATCGATCTTTTTCATTGGATGCGCTAGCACGTATCCTAGCGCGTTAATCCAACGGCAGATTCACCCCACGCTGATATCTAATCCCAGCTGATGGATCGTCCCTTAGCATCCGATGACGGATCTTCAATCCTCGTAAGTAAATATCTCAGGGCACACCAGGATCGTCCTGAACCAACAGTCGATCTATCAGATAGCCTAGAGCACCCCGAGCCCTATTCACCTTTGTCCCCAATCCGCCTACACGCTCAACTGGTCTTCCCCGATAGCTCGACCCTCCGTAGGCCTAGTGGCACTACGAGAGCACCCTGATCTTCTCCTTCTGCCCTCGAGTTCAATGGTTTGTCGGCTATCATCTTCCTGAATTGCCCTCGGTTGTTTCGTCCACCCAATTTCCCTCGGGCCGAGCTTATGCCCTGGCTCCCATCCATGGCAACCATTCCAGAGCCTTCCCATTGCCTAAAAATACCCCTGGGCATCATAGTGAGTCCCTTTGCTCACTGTGAATCCCGGCATCCCAACTGCTGCGTACCGCTGATAGAGGGTGCGTGTCTGGGGTTCAGACCCCTTGTCAGTTGTTGCGAACCTCTGGAAACTTCAGTGATCTTGAATTCCCTCTATCGTGCCTTACTTCACCATTTCCAGGTATAGTTTCCTTCCCAGCTAAGCTAAGTGAGCCCAATTTCTAAATCAATGAAATTAGGATAGTTCTGTGGTGCATGGATACTTTTCTAGAAGCTCTAGGATGCTTGCAAATGATTTGGATTGATCCAGTTCGATCCAGATAGTGCGAATTCATTAATTGGACGGAACTCAAAACTAAGGCAATGTCGACATCCCTTTAGTGTTTCTTGGCTCAATCCCCACTCATTTAATTCCATGATCGATCATGCAAGCTAGTTAGACCCATTATGATTGTCCTGTGAGTTTGGGCTAGCCCGATTTGATCGTCCCAATTGTTTGGGTTCTGCCATGAGTTCGCAGCCGAGCTCGAGTAAGGAACCAACGATCTAGAGCTTCCCAACCATCGTGGCCATAGGGCTTCGATCCACCTCACCATCAAGATGGTGTCGGTATTGACCTCTGGTCAAATGATTTCCTCTGTGAGGAGAATTAACTCCTCCCAGTAAACCCTAGATGCTGTGTTAGGGCTGAATCCATGGAGTAGCCATCTGGCATTCCCGTGCTTCCTTGTTAGGGCTTCTTGGTGCAAAGTTTGGATAGCTTTGTTAATCATGGTTTTGGGTTTGTTGATTCAGTTTACTTCAATCTTATTATTGTATGTCATTTAACTTGCAATCTTGCTGCTTGATTTGATGATTAATAGGTTTGTGGAAAATTAGACTAATTCATATATTTATTAAGAACTCTCTGTATTTTTGGAACTTCTTTTATTTCATCAAAAGTTTACTCTTGAGAATATTTTGGCTATAAATATTATTAATGTATTGCCAATGAACCCCAGTCATTTCTAAAAGATTTGGTGTGCTGGTTTCTCTATCAAAAATGTTACTAATGCTTGTTGGTATCTGATTGTTTGGAAATTTAATAAATATTTTTATTAAATTATTTGCTGATGGATTGTAAGAATAATTTAACATTGACCTTTGAATGATATCTTGACACCTTATAATTGTATATATTTTGACTTTTGAAATCACAATATCCTTCTCTATTTGCTAATGCAATTTTTCTTCCTATCACTATTTTATTTCTTGTCATGGATTTATCTAGAATAAGTTGAATAAGTCTTGCTGTGTATAAAATTTTATGACACTTTTGACATAAATTGTATTTTCATTTTAATTAATGGCAGGAGTCGATGTAATAGTCTTTCATGCTGTAATTGTAAATTGTTTCACTCTAAAAAGAATGTTGCCAAATTTCTCATGGCTATAAATATTTTATGATCTTTGATCTATGCATTAACAAACTTACTGTAAATCATTTTATTCTGGAAAAAGAATGCTATCTAAATTTCCATGCTTGATACCTATTTAGGAGTAGATGTATATTGATCTTCTATATTGATTATTGCAAAATGAGTGATGGCAGAATTTGCATGCTCTAAACATCTTTGCTAAGTCGCTATCAAACCTTCATTTAAATTGTAAAAGATTACTTGAGAGATACTATGAACTGATTTCAAATGGGTTTATTTTAATTCAGTCTTATGTTAAGCCTAACTTAGATTGAACCCTTAATTTCCTTATAATTGAGGAATAGGCAAAATTGTATAATTTAGATATTCATTTTCATAAACATTAAACAAACTTGGCCAGTTTAGTATCAATTTCTGTACACACATATTGTTTTGATTTTCCTGATTAAAATTTGAAAAATTTATTGCTATGTAAGTTGCTTCATTAAATAGAAAATTGAAGTGCAAATATGAATTCTTTTTCTTTAACAACTCTTAATGATTAATTGTCACAGAATTGTATAGTAAGATACTTTCGAGTGGTTGCTTGAATCATGTATTCTAGTCCCTTATAAAATATAGAATATGACTTGCAGAGAATTAAAGTCAACATAAAAAAAATTGATTGATCCTTGTGCTATATGAATGATATATAATCTACATCAATTGAACATTCATTGGAGCTCTTAATTCTATAATTGCTACTTTCTTACAATGCTATGATATGTGTTACATCAAAAAGAATGTAAATATTAGTTGTTTGAATGGTTTCTATATAATTAGAAGCTTAGAGAATATAGTTATACAAATCAATACTTTCAGTAGTTCATTCAGTTATCTTTTCAGCCAAAATTTTGTAATTATTCTCTTTTCATTCTTTTCTTTAGAATTCCGGTTATATTTTTTTTTATGCATAGTAATGACCTCATATTGATTTAAATAATTGTTAAAGTGGGCAAGTATTAAGCATCATTATCATTAAGAAGAAAAACAACGAGGAATTAATTTAGAAAGGTATTCTAAAACATTATTTCGACTATAGATAATGTATTTGATGATAAGAAACCTGAAGTTGGCTAATTATCATAAGAGATTATTACGTAAATAGAGTCTACGTACAAATTAAAATAAATATTTGATTGTCCAATAATATAAAAATTAGTTAATTAGTTGATAACACTAATTATTATTTGCATATATTGTATGTTTAAGAATATACATTTATTGTCCAATGCAATTATTAGTACCATATATACATTTTTTTAATCGGCTTTATACTTATTTACTTGCTGTTTACTTTTGATGACTTCTATTTTATTCATATTGAAGTTATTTAATGGTTTAAATTCTGTATGCTTGAGTTTAAGTTATCATACAACATATGAGGTATTCTCACTTTTGACACATTAAGAGCAAGATATGCTAAGTAATAACTCATATTGTAAGAATTAATATTTTTGTCTTGAGCAATGAATTTATTTAAGCTCCACTAACCGGCTTAATAATATGTGATTAGATTTTTATCGAATTTCATTCATTCAACTTTATGTTATTAGATGCGCTTTCCTTTGAGTGTAAAATCATGAAAATATATATAATTAAACAATGAATACAAGTGGAAGGAGTAAAATGAATTATCAATGATAATAGCTTAGATTAGAAAGTGAAGAGTTTAATGCCATATTACTACTCTACCTTATAAAACTATTTTGGTTACTTATGCTGGTGTTTACACAGCAATGAAACAATGCTAAAGAAGGTAATTTTGATTTCCTTTGGTCATTAAATATTTACTTATGCTTATATATTCAGTTTAAAGGAAGTTCTTATGTAAAAAACTGATGCTATAATTGAATATACATAATATGCAATGAAATTGGGTCAAGCATTTATTCATGCAATCTATCATTTATTTTCTTATGGTTTGCAAGATCTAATTATTTATTTTAATCTTCCATTAATTGCATTAAGAAGATGGTTGTTGATGTTTATTAATGCATTGCTTCAGTTTTATATCAGTCCTTAATGATTTTATACTTTATTGTTGAAAGAAATACTTAATTTGTACCATTATGACGATTGGTGTAAAAAGAAAAGGTGTGTTGATTTGTTTTGACTTGATATAACGCTTTGGCTTCTTATACATAAGAAATTGAAGTTGAGAAAAACAAGCATAAAATGATGATTAGTTTTAGAAGTTCATACAAAAATTGAAAGATTTAGCATACTTTGATAAATTATTCCAACTAACATTTGGTATTATTATGCTTACCAGAATAAATCAAATTTTGTTCATAATGGTTGTTGTTTTTGTTATGCTATAAGTCGACTTCGAATTAATTTATTTTGATTAATCCTGTGTTAAGTTTAGCTCGTTGAAACTCTCGATTCTCTTATTCATGTATCTTCATTAAGTTTACTTGTATTCGAGAAATAGGAAAAATGTGTATTTGAAGAAAAATAAGAATTTCACCGTATGCTGTCCACCCTCGTTAAAGTCATTACTCGTACCTTGTTGCTAAAATCGTTTATGACTCATTATTTTCATGCTGCTATCCTAATTTTTTTTATTTTAGTAAAATTATTCCATTTGTTGATTTACAATACAAATTCAAAACAATAATTGAGAAAGTAGCTATTGTGATTCAATGTGTTGATGAATAAGATAATATATATGAAATTTATTATAACAGCTTCATGTCTCACTCATACTCCTTGCCGCATGAGACAATAACTCGAAGAAGATAGAAAGTTATTGATAGTTTATATGACAAATGATTCACCAAATCAGGGTACTTCTCTACAAGGATATTACAATTAATGGATTTATTCATCGTATCTTGATTTTACCATTACAAACTTAAGATAAAATTTTAATTTTTTTTTTGTTTGTTTTGCAAATTTGATCTTAATTGCTAAATATTTTTTTTACTACTCTATCTATAACAATTTTGCAGTCATTTATTTACCAACTGCACATTATATCATAATAATAGTTAAATGTAGATGTTATTGTTATTCTGGCTTTGTTCAAACTTTAATTCTTAGTTTTATTATTTTTAAGAATCTACTTCAGTTTGCATAAATAAGGAGTGTGTGTGACACCCTGGGCTTTATTCTTTCTATTTGTGTAATTTTTATTGATATCTCAAAGAGCATATGCAATATTGTATATTTTTAAATGTAATACAACATAGAGTATCATAGATGTAAATTATTGATTGGCTGCTTTTACTTCATCTTATTTTTTTTGACATTAATATAAATTGTTATTGGAATCACAAATGATTGTGTTAAGCGGCTCATTCTCTCTACAATCCCATTCATATAATTTATACAAGATTTTTATTATTGTTATTATTGTTAGCTGCATCATATTTAAGAATCAGTATCGCGAAACTGCGAAATGAAAAGTAAATTGCAAAATGAATAATAAACTGCAAAATGAATAATAAATTACAAAATGAATAGTAGAATGTGAAGTGGATAGTGAGCATTGCAAAATGAATAAGTATTGCTGATTTTACAAAATAAATAAGTATTCTTTATAATTGTTCTACAAATAATAATTATTTTGTTGTACAAAAATTAATTGTAAAGTATTATTTCATAAATTAATTATCTTTCGCTTAAAAGATTCTTGAAAAGATGTTAATAAGATTTTTTTAGATCATACAAATCACTACACTTAAAATTTATTAATTAACTTAGGAATATATATATTTCCTAAAGTTAATTTGGGATTTTATTAGTCCCAAAACATTACGATAGATAATTAAAAATAAAAAATAATGGATATCACATGATTTACAATACTTTGATAAATTTTTTGTGCTGCAACGCATTGAACTTAAATCTTGAATCATACATCAAAATTTTGTGCATATAATAAACACTTTAATAAGACATTCCAAAGAGGTTTATATGGAGGATTTAGTATAGCTGTCATTAAATATGGGCAAGCTATTGGTGTATCTGGAGACCATATAATTCCTTTGAGGGGGAATGTGTGTGTTTACAGTTGACCCCACTTTCAGATAAGTTGAGTAGGCATGCTCAACTCCTCACTTGTTCCGCGCCCACAGAATAAAAATATAAAATAAATAAATCATAATTTGCATTTCTCACAATCTTATTGATTGTGAATGATTAAATATAGTCTTATGACTAATGTATATATTTATATATTCAGCCTTTTGAACTGAAACTACTAGCTATTTTATTACATTTCTTTAGAATCATACATGCAATGTAAGGTTTCCTATAAAAATGCAAATTTCATTTCTTGCACTGTTTTTCTTATTTAGCATACAAAATCATTTGAACATATTCATATTTTTTTCAGTTGCAAATATTTCAAATACTATGTTAACCTATTTGTTGCAGAAATTATAAAAATGCTTGAGTAACATAAGAAAATGTTTTTACTTAATCTCCTTCTCATTTTATGCTTATTGCACTACTTTTATTTTAATTATAAATGGCTAATGTGATATTCGCTTAATAATTTATTTAGCCTACTTTTAAAATGTATTTAGACTTTTAAAGTCTAATCACTTTTTCTTTTTTTGGCTGTGCCCTACCAAAACCAAAATACGGTAGATCAGGAGGGTGGATTTAAGGAAGAACTTGTGCAGTAGTTGGATTAAGGAACTTGTTTACTTTTTATTTCATTGAGGATGAGATTTTTATTTTCAAAAACTTGTAAATTAAATATTATGTGATATTTGTACACTATTATTTCATCGTAATTATAATTTCTTATTTTGGATAATGAATGTTTAAATTAGAATGATTAAATTTTCTTTCACTCATAAATCCATATAATATAAGGTAGTACTTAATGTTGGGTTAGGATTCTCTAACTCATTATTAAATACTATCGTAACACTCGTTGTTAGATTTATATATCTAATCTAATAGTGATGTGTTACAGTACTGAATGCAGTCTCGTTAGAGTAAATCCTCCAAGCTTAAGAGTGTGAACTAGAATCTTAATTTGGAATATAATAACTATAACAAGGTTCTACCTCCTATCTTGTGTGTGCCTCGATAAGTACAGTTATAAGTAAACTGAGTATTAAATTCATCCTCTTGGGAACATACAACCATGTGTATACAACTTTTCCAATTGATTATTTCAAGTAAAAACCCTAAACAAGAGAAATATTGAAATTAGAATATAGGAGTTAGAATCATTCTAGCAGAATTCTGCACAATGGAGACATTTGAGTCATAATTTGATTTTAAAATATTTCTGGATTTTCTAGATTTTTAAGTAATGTAGTGTAGAGATATGATCATGGCACAAGCATGGTGTATGAGTATCAGTGATGATTTATGAGTTACGGAATATTGCATACATCAACAATGGAAACTCAGGAAGTTCAGACATCATAGTAAATCGAATTTCCTAACATGATATATGTAGACATTGGACTGTACGGCTCATAACAGTTCAGTGATAGTTTAATTGCATATCAGTGGCATACAGTATTGTGGCATATTCAGATGCATAATTTCAGTGGCATACAACACAATTTTACATGTTATTTATTCAGTTTCAGATCAGATACTATTTTTTTATATTTGTTTCCAGTATTCAGTATACAGTTAGTTTTACTTTACTCACTTTTATACAATTTTAATTATTTAGTTATTTTTATAATCTTTCTACAGCTTGTTTACTTTACAGTTAAATATAAATAATTAGAACTATTTATATTAGTTTCGATGTGTTAGATTTATTGTCTAACACGTGGTACTTTTGAGATCCGACAATTTGCTAGATCTTGAGTAGCATATTGAGCCAGGTTAGGAGGACACTCGGGAGATTCAGGAGGAGTTCATGGAGCCTTAGTGGATCCTCCTTCAGCATTACCATTTTTTTCTGTGTTTATTTTAATTCAGTAGTTATGCTTTATTTTAGTACTATTTTAGTAAACAATTTATAATAATTTTGGATGCATTTACCTTTCTATTCTGAGATAAATGTTCCTATTCAATTCTGTGATAAATGTTCTGGATGTATGTTTAGCTTCCGCATTCTGTTATAAATTACTTATACTTATTATTATGATGTGATCGGTATATTAAAAATGATGAGATTTTATACATATATTGGATTTTTCATGCCGTATTTTAAATCCAATATATGTATTCGTCTAATACTTAGGATAAGGATACTACTCTTATCTTAAGTATTATCTCCCGACCCTCCTTGGGGTTGAGTCAGCAGTCCTTCAGATGAGTTTTGTTTCAGCTATTCGGGAAGATGGGAAATTTATTCCCGAGTGGCGCACCGTTCCACTGCCGATTGTTTTGTATTTACTCTCTTTTGCGCGTGGCGACGGGGCGGGGTGCTACATATCCCCAACATGTGCCAGGGTTTTAGAGAAGATGTTGGAGCACGCCATCTTTCATAGTTTAGACTTCCCCATCCTAGCCAGGGAGTGGTTACGATGAGTAACCAAGATATTCGATGACCTGGGATATTTGGATCATATCCGACTCTGCCTTGTTGATATCCTACTCCAAGACTATGCCGAAGAGTGGTAGGGCCACCAGGAGTGGGTGTTCACACATGGAACCACTCGATTACACCGGTAGATCACCTACGATGACTTCTATCAAGCCTTCTCAAAGGAATATATTAAATATGCCTTATGTTTCATTTACTACCCTTCTCTATCTCATCTATGATGTACCCTCATTTTTATTTTGATTGATAAAAAGATGAAATAGTGTAATCTCCCACTTTCTAGTTTTTCTGAGAATGTCTTATTTTTAATTCAAACTCTTATGAAATAATGAATATTGGACAATCTCCCTCCCCTACTGCATCTGGCATTTCATCCATCGAGATAAACGTTCTACTCAAAACGATGCAGATGATGATTGATTCTCAAGCCAAATAGGCCGAGAGAATGGAAAGGTTGATGATAGCCCAAATGAAATAGAATCGTCCTCGTCCAGGAGATGGAGCCCCAAAAAACTACTACTCCTTCCAACACCATGTTCAGTCCGCGGACAGACTCCTCCATAGTTTTCTCCAATTGAGAACTCCCAGTTTCGATGCGAGCCTATCCATCACTGACACATCAAACTGGTTGAAGATAGTAGAGAAGAATTTAACCAGTATCAACTGCCCCAACGTAGAGGCAATCAGGCTCGTGACCCATCTGCTGCAAAATGAAGCAGAGTACAGGTGGAATCATGTAAGAAGTATCCAATTTGATGACATAGGCCTTGAAGAAATATCCAAGGTTGAATTTGAAAAATTGTTTCGAGTAGAATTTATTCCCTTATTCGCCCGTCGCAGCATGGCGGATGAGTTCCTGAAGTTACAACAGGGAAGCCGTACTGTAACGGCATATGATGCCGAATTCCAACGCCCCGCTAGATTCTCCACAAACTTGGTCCTGACAGAAGAAGACCGTTGTCACATGTTTTAAAGTGGTCTGCATGCCTCTATCAAGGGCCAAGTGGTGCCCTTCCGTATGACCAACTATAGTGAGCTACTAGAGATAGTTAAAGTGGTGGAACAACACCAGTCTGAGGAAGCCAAGAGAAATGTCAGGTCAACTTCATATTGTCCAGATAATCCTAAGATGGCTAGGG
The DNA here is from genome assembly GCA_016760335.1 of Gastrodia elata. NCBI lineage: Eukaryota > Viridiplantae > Streptophyta > Magnoliopsida > Asparagales > Orchidaceae > Gastrodia > Gastrodia elata. The sequence goes on along the minus strand of CM028675.1, from coordinate 44,606,920 downwards.
TTTATCAACTTGAAGCTGAAGCCCCTTCTGCTGATCCTTTCAACGGTCGCACTAAGCCGCATCCATACGGCAAATGTTATCACGGACAGCGTGTCTGCTACACTTGTGGGAGGTCTGGCCATGGTTTCACTCAGTGCCATATGACAGAAACTGTCGACGGTGATCAAATTGATCACACCAAGCATCGGCCCGTGTTTAAACTCTGTCTTAAGAACCCCCCGGCAGCAACAACCTCCCAGCCTTCATCTCAGGTTCAGAAGCGTGAGACAGCCATGGTACCTCGCTCAAACACTCCAAGACTCCACCACGACAGGCATACAATAATCGTCCTGCCGGCACTGCAAGAGTGTACAACCTTACACCTCTTGAGGCTGTAGAGGATAATAATTACATTTCAGGTACACACTTCTAAACCAGCTTATTCTTTCAGAATGACATGCTTAAAGTAATTAGTAATTGTTATATTTGTAACTAAGTTCCATCAATGTGAACAATGTACCTTGTAATATATTGTTTGACACCCGGGCCAACCACTCTTTCATTTTTGAAGCTGGTCAAGGTCTCTTAATCTACCTCTATACCACTTAGCCAAACCTCTAAGAGTAAGGTTACCATCGGGAGCCCATATGCCAGCCCGACAATTCTGTAAAGTACGAATCCCTATTGGTGACAGTGAATTTAAAGCCAAATTAGTATTCCTTCCTATAGCCAGTTTTGATGTGATCCTAGGGATGAATTGGTTGAGCTAGCATGGTGCCACTATTAACTGTCAGAAGAAGAAGATCACATTAGGTTGTGGTACCCAAGATAAGTCATTTGCTGGGAAATTCAATACACATGCATCGTTGATCCATGCCTTAGAAGCAAAAAGATTAGTAAAGAAAGGTTGTGATACATACCTAGTGATAATACTAGGTGAAAAGAAAGAAACTATACCAATAAACGAGAACAGAATTGTCAGTGAGTTTCCTTATGTCTTCCCCGAAGACCTTCCGGGTCTTCCACCGATTAGGGAGGTGCAATTCACGATAGAAGTTATCCCAGGAACTCAACCCATATCCAAGGCTCCCTATCGTATGGCTTTAAAGAAATTACAGGAGCTACACAGTCAACTCCAAGAACTGCTTGAGAAGGGTCTTATTCAACCTAGTTTGTCTCCTTGGGGTGCGCAAGTGCTATTAGTCAAGAAAAAAGATGGTTCGATGCACATGTGCATTGACTATAGAGAGCTCAACAAGGAAACGATTAAGAACAAGTATCTGTTACCAAGGATAGATGATTTGTTTGATCAGTTAGCCGGAACTAAAGTATTTTCAAAGATCGATCTGTGTTCTGGTTATCATTAGTTGCGAGTTAAGGATGAGGACATCAAGAAGACTTCATTCCGAACCCGATACGGACCTTACGAATTACTTGTAATGTCATTGGGCCCACAAATACACCATCAATTTTTCTGGATCTAATGCAGTGTGTGCTCAAACCCTATCTTAACAAGTTCGTCATCATCTTTATTGATGACATTCTTATATATTCCAAAACCAAAAAGGAACATGAAGACTATTTGAAGATAGTACTATAAGAGCTGCGTAGTCACTAATTATACGCCATGTACTCGAAATGTGAGTTTTGGCTTGATTCAGTTGCTTTTCTTGGCCATGTGGTTGATGCTCAAGGAATCAGAGTGAACCAAAATAAGGTCAGTGCTATCCAAGAATGGATCCAACCGAAAACAGTGACAGAAATAGGATGCTTCTTAGGTTTAGCCGGTTAAGTGAATTGATTTTCCCAAATAGCCTCTCCACTAACTAAGTTAACCCAGAAGGCGATTCCATTCGAGTGGTCGCCAGCTTACGAAGAAGCATTCTAAGCATTAATGGATGCACTCTCGTCTGCTCTCGTTCTAGTTCTTCCTAAAGAGGGGATTAACTATCAAGTCTATACCGACGCTTCTGGCATAGGCTTGGGAGCTGTGCTAATGCAGGAAGGGAAAGTCATCGCCTATGCTTCCAGCCAACTAAAAACCCATGAAAGGGAATATGCAGTTCATGACCTTGAGCTAGCAGCTGTAGTGTTCGCTCTAAAGATTTGGTGCCACTTCACCGATCACTAGAGTCTTAAATATATATTCACTCAGAGAGAGTTGAACTGTACGCAAAGAAGGTGGTTAACATAGTTAATTAGCGACTATGACCTCGATGTTCAATACCATCCAGGGAAAACAAATATTGTAGCTGATGCCCTAAGTCGTCATGCTACCCTCAACGCCATTATATCAGAAAGTTCATTGGAGGAAGAATTTCGTAAAATGAATATCAAATTATTGTGTGGCAACTTGCTAAGTGAAATAATCTCTATGAGCAACGTGGAGCCTACTTTTCACCTAGATATTTCTATAACCCAGACCAAAGATGAGGACTACTTAAACTTCAAAGTTGCTATAGAAAGTGGTCATCCTCCCGAGTTGAACTTCAAGAAGGGTGCTATTTACATGGATAATCATCTCTGGATTCCAAAATCTATGCACAAGGAAATCCTAATGGAAGGCCACAAATCTGGATATCAAATTCACCCAAGGAGTTCTAAAATGTATCAGGATCTGAAACAGTCGTGTTGGTGGCCATGAATGAAAAGGAGTGTCGTAGATTTTGTTGTGAAATGCCACATGTGATGTTAAGTCAAAGCAGAACATCAGAAACCAGGTGGTTTGCTGCATCTATTGGAAATTCTAGAATGGATGTGATCGGATATATCTATGGATTTTGAGATGGGTTTGCCTCATGCAAGATTTAGTGCCGATGCAATTTAGGTTATCGTCGACCGTCTCACTAAATCAGTGTATTTCATTCCAATCCATCAAACTGACTCCATTGAGAAGCTAGCAAAACTGTATATCAAAGAGATAGTCAGATTGCACAGTATTCCTAAGACTATCGAATCTGATAAAGACAGTCGTTTTACTTCTAAATTTTAGTAGGCAGTGCATCAAGATTTGAGTACCACTTTAGCAATGAGCACAGCTTTCCACCCATATACAGATGGCCAAACAGAAAGGGTCAATCAGATTTTCGAAGATTTTCTCCACTTATGTATGCTTGATTTCTCTGGTTTATGGGAGGATCACATTCCTTTAGTAGAGTTCACATATAATAATAACTTTTAGTTGAGCATCAAGATGGCACCGTATGAAGCCCTATATGGGAGGAAGTGTTCTACTCCAATAGCATGGTCAGAAACAGGGGATGTGTAGTTGTATGGCTCCGAGTTAGTGGAAGAAATGAATAAGAAACAAGAATCATACAACAAAGGATTAAGACAGCTCAAGATAGGCAAAGCAAGTACCACGATGCCCGTCATCGTCCTCTAGAGTTCAAAGAGGGAGATATAGTGTGTTTAAAAGTCAGTCCTATAATGGGTATCAGCCATTTTGGAATTGCTGAAAAATTCAGTCCTAGACATGTTGGACCGCTTAAGATCTTAAAACGGATTGGGTCAGCAGCATACACGTTAGAGCTGCCTAAAGATTTTGCTGTTGTACATAATATTTTCCACGTATCTTCTCTCCTAAAGTGCCTAAGAGAACCTCACCACCTAGCTCTATTCCTCCAATAAAGATTCAACCGAATTTATCATTCCTAGAAGAATTTGTAAGAATTTTGGGGAGAGACCAAAAGAAGCTAAGCAGTCATTCCATCATAATGGTTAAAAGTGCAATGGAAGCGCTTATCTGTTGAAGCCACTTGGGAGAAGGAATCTAATATGAGAGCCAAGTACTCTATGCTATTTGAGAATCCAGGTATCTTTCTTAGCTCCTTAATCTATCAACTCAATTCATGTTCCTTTATCCTGCATTTATTTCTTTCCACTTGAATGATGTTGAGGACAGCATCGTTCTTAAGTGGGGAGTTTGTAACAACACAAGTTGTTACCCTATACAATTAAGGCTAATTTAAGCCCTAATTATGATTTTAGTGCATTAATTAAATCATTAGGACTTCACCATCAAGACATAGTCCAAATCAAGAGTTAATTGGATCAAATCCTGATTTTGGGAATTCCAGGAACCCTGGAATTTGACATAATTATTTTGATCTCAATTAAAAAATCGGACTTCGTCATTGCGCTCATTGCCCCAAAATTAGTTATGGGTCATATTTTGGTGGCAATCAGAAGTCTTCGAAAATCCATCGAATATTTTAATAAAATTTAATTACCCCGAAAATTAAAAAAATAAAATACTCATCAAAACGAAAAGTCGACCTCGTCGTTGCATTCCTCACCCCTCAATTAGTTAAAGGTGAATATTTGGGATTTTTCTGAAGTCATTGATTAATTAAAAATTATTAATAAAATGAGGAGATTAAATTTAAATTAATTAAATAGTTAATTATTAATTAAATATTAAATAACCGCGGCGTCGTTAGTTTAGGTAACGCCGTTGGCCTTTTCATGCGTTCACCGTCTGCCTTCGATCAGACGGCTCTCCTTCTTCGTCCCGCGATCCGCGCAGGATCCGCCGCGTGGAGCGCGGCTTCCGGATGCCGCCTCGGTTGCCCAACCCAACCCCTCAGCATCCTCGTGGTCTCCGTCCCTGCCTTCCCTAAAGCTCCATCCATGCGTATAGCTCGGAATTTTCGCGCGTCAGGGATCCAAAGCAAGCTTGACAGCCCTAATCTCCCACAACCGTTCGTTACAGGTACTACCCTACATCCATCGATTCTATTCCGATTGCAAACCTTATTGTTCCTATACAAGTATCATAAGCATATTGATAGATCTAACGGTCCGATCGCGCTCACACTCGCCTGATCGAACGGATTTAGCGATCCCTCTTCAGAGGGATCGGTTCTCGCCGTCCCTCGGAAACCATAGGAACCGAAGGGTCAGGGTCCCAGGTCAGGTCGAGCCCGACCTGCGTGACACGGACCCGTGTCCACGTGAAGCGCCCCGTCGACTGTCTATGGGGCCCACCTAGCTTGCGTGGTGGCCTTCTGGGACGCCATGTGGCGTCCCCTTCAGCGGTCACAGGTGTGGGCCCCGATGTCTCCTCTGTCTGAGGTAGTGGGCCCCGTCCGCTATCCCGCGTCCATCCAGGCGATGACGTGTGTCCCGCGGGGCCCGCAGCGTGTCGCTGGCGTCTCCATTGAGCGACGTGTGTCCCGTGGGGCCCCTAGCTTCAGTCGGTGGATCCTACTGCTCTGGCTTAGCGAACCAGAGCGCACCACATGTCATCTGCGGGTTCTGCCGCCATTAATGACATGCAGATTAATTATTATTAAATATATATATATATATACATATCTGCACTTGAGGTATCTTTCTTAGCTCCTTAATCTATCAACTCAATTCATGTTCCTTTATCATGTATTTATTTCTTTCCACTTGAGTGATGTCGAGGACGGCATCGTTCTTAAGTGGGGAGTCTGTAACAATTTAAGTTGTTACCCTAGGCAATTAAGGCTAATTTAAGCCCTAATTATGATCTTAGTGCATTAATTAAATCAGTAGGACTTGACCATCAAGATCTAGTCCAAATCAAGAGTTAATTGGATCAAATCCTGATTTTGGAAATTTCAGAAATCCTAGAATTTGACCTAATTATTTTGATCTCAAATAAAAAATCGGACTTCGTCATTGTGCTCATTGCCCCCAAATTAGTTATGGGTCATATTTTGGTGGCAATCGGAAGTCGTCGAAAATCCGTCGAATATTTTAATAAAATTTAATTACCCCGAAAATTAAAAAAATAAAATACTCATCAAAACGAAAAGCCGACCTCGTCGTTGCATTCCTCACCCCTCAATTAGTTAGAGGTGAATATTTGGTATTTTTCTGAAGTCATTTGATTAATTAAAAATTTATAATAAAATGAGGAGATTAAATAATTAAATTAATTAAATAGTTAATTATTAGTTAAATATTAAATAACCGCGGCATCGTTAGTTTAGGTAACGTCGTTGGCCTTTTCATGCGTGCGTCGTCTACCTCCTCATTTGATCTGACGGCTAATATGGGCCGTGTGATCGAAGATCAGACGGCTCTCCTTCTTCGTCACGTGATCCGCGCAGGATCCGCTGCGTGGCGCGCGGCGTCCGGATGCCGCCTCGGCTGCCCAACCCAGCCCCTCGACATCCTCGCAGTCTCCATCCCTGCCTTCCCTAAAGCCTCATCCGTGCGTATAGCTTGAAATTTTCGCGCGTTAGGGATCCGGAGCAAGCTCGACAGCCCTAATCTGCCGCAATCATTCGTTATAGGTACAAACCCTACCTCCCTCGATTCTATTCCGATTGCAAATCTTATTGTTCCTATACAAGTATCATAAGCATATCGAGATCTAACGGTCCGATCGCGCTCACCCTCACCTGATCGGACGGATTTAGCGATCCCTCTTCGGAGGGATCGGTTCTCGCCGTCTCTCGGAAACCCTAGGAACCGAAGGGTCAGGGTCCCGAGTCGAGTCGAGCCCGACCCACGTGAGACGGACCCGTGTCCATGTGAAGCTCCCCGTCGACTGTCTATGGGGCCTACCTAGCTTGCATGGCGGCCTTCTGGGACGCCATGTGGCGTCCCCTTCAGCGGTCACAGGTGTGGGCCCCGATGTCTCCTCCGTCTAAAGTAGTGCGCCCCGCCCGCTATCCCGCGTCCATCCGGGCGATGCCGCGTGTCCCGCGGGGCTCGCAGCGCGTCGCTCGCGTCTCCATTGCGCGGCGCGTGTCCTGTGGGCCCCCAGCTTCAGTCGGTGGATCCCGCTGCTCTGGCTTAGTGAACCAGAGCGCGCCACATGTCATCTGCGGGTTCTGCCGCCATTAATGACCTGCAGATTAATTATTATTAAAAATAAATAAATACATATATATATATATATAATTACTAATTAGATTAATTATGTTAATTTAGTTAATTAATTATATGCAGTAGTTAAAATAATTAACTTAATTAATTTAGTTTAATTAATTAACTTAATTACTAATTATATAACAATGATATCACCATGTGTAGTAGTCTCTTACTTACTATTAAACTTTTGTTGCTTTCGCATTCCTTGTATTTTGTGTCTCATTGAACATGTCATACAAGTTAACATTGTTGCATGAAATGAAAACATAAAAAATATATGATAACCTTGCATTGGGTTCAGTTATTGGCTGATTTTTGGGTATAATATCCCAATGGGCAGGGGGAATGTGAGATAAAGATTACTTAGCATTACTCATTGAGGAGTACAGTATTAAGTTGGAACCTGAATAGTCTAGCAGACGTGTTTGACTCCTTAACTACTTCTGAAAGTGTCCACAGAAGTAAAGTAAATAACTAAAATTTGAATTGCATGTGTGTATACTGCCTCTCAGTTCAGTTATATAGCCCTAGCCTCCTTATCGACGCTAAAAAATTTTGTCACTTTAGCCTCCTTGTTGACGCTAATAATCATTTTGATATCGGCAGGCTAGATTAGCCCTCTTATGTATGGCAGTCATTATACACTATTTTACTATTTTACTTTTACTGATTTTTTATTTTAGTTATGCTTTATATATATATATATATATATATATATATTATGATGTTATATCTTTTATACAAATTACTGTTAGATTGGTTAATTTAAAATTTGTATAATTCATATGATCATTAGTATGTTTATAGTTAGATTTTCTTTCAATATTTTTACTGTAATTATATATGTATTGCCTAACCTTATTTTAGTTTACTTTTGAGGTATATCTTTTACCTCACTATTGCTTAAGTTATAAATACTGTTATTTATAGCTTTTTCTCCTTTCATTGTATGCATGTTGCTCCTATTTTTAATTTCTTTTGCTTAAAGTTTAGGGAAAAAATGGAGATATTAATAAATGCATGAAAATTAATCAGTCCAAAATGTACTTAGACAATTTTTCTAATAAGATATTTCTTCTTTTTGATTGGGGACCTGGCATTGTGAAACCGACAATGTCAGAATCTGATCAGTTTGGAGACTTGGTGCCTAAGGAGGAGTCTTATCTTGAGGAGGAGCAACAGAATGGAGCCAAAGATATTTAGATCATTTATTTTATTTTGTGAGGATGAGTGGTGTTTTTCTTACTTCATGTAAAAGTAGTGTTGTAATAATATAAGTACTTGTGACTGTGTTTACTTTAATGTACTATTATTTCTGAGCTATTTCATTTTATCTCCCATTTGATTTATAGTAGATTGGATGTACTGTTTATCTTATTTGCTTCCGCACTCTGTACTTGTATTTCCTTTAGTGATTGATATTTCATGTATGCATTCTGAGCTCATCATTCCCTTATTATGTGAATTGTGGATTACACCTAATCAAATGGTAAGTGAGAGATTTACTAGAGTGGCGCACCGCCCTTAGTCTAATGATTGTGGATCTGGGGGCGGGGCGCCACACAGGATTTGTAAATGGGCTCCAGCAGCAGCGAGCAAGTGGCCTCTTGAGTCGCTGACCGCATGTCCACCAAAAGTAGCATGCTCCCAGTCTCTATAGGAAGCATCAATATTTGTTTTCAGCCAACGAGTCAGGGGGAGGGGGCACCATCTTAAGAAGGTGGAAGCCCAGGAATCAGACTTATCATTCGAACGAGCACCAACCATCGCTGTGAAAATCAAACCTGCCCAAACTAGCGGAGTTGGATGACTGGCTGGCTATGAGAACGTATAGTCCTACTCTGCCAAGCCTAGTAGAGAGAGTAGGCTACAACCTAACAGCTGAAACGATTGTGGCGAGACGCAATAGTAGTCGAATACAAAGCAATAAACTGGTTCCAAAAGGTCAAAGTTGCCGGCAACAAGCCCCAATGCACAAAAATCTCTAGTATGGCCCTCGTGTAACTACAGTTCACAAAGTGCTCCATGTCCTCATCAGTATCACAGCCCCAAACACAAGCCATTGATTGTGAGTAATCATCTAAAGAAACAAACCTCCCATGGGTTCCGAGCCATCACTCACATGGCCGCAAACCGCCATCACTTACATGGTCGCCCACCTTCACTCTATAAATCTGGCTAGCCCGGCTCTCCGTTAAAGCATCAACCTGTCATTGCAAACTCTCATCCACTGATAGAGTGTGACATTGGACGATCAACCACCCATACCCCAGTATCCTCCAAACTACATAATCAGAATGTTGAACAGTAAATTCCTCACCCGACGGTGGTAGAGGAACACTATGGCTCTCACCCAAAGGAGATTTTCTCTGTTTACGGAACAGAAAGCGTGGCAGACTACAAGAACAGTCCTCCACAACTTCAAGTATCTGATCCTGAGTCCACCAGCCTAAAGCGGCCGACAGACCTCCCGCACCTCACATAGTGCAGATCACTACCCTCCGCTCTTTCCCAAAAGAACTTGCAGAGAATAGCCTTAATGTTCGAGAGGCAGGAGTCCAGAATCGGGGCAACCAATATTAGATAGCTGGGGATCATGGTGAGCACGATTCTGATCAAGCACAACCTTCCAATACGAGAGAGGTGCCAACTGATCCATGAGCCCATCCTAGCTTGGACATGCTCAATAATTGTTGCAAAATCTGCTCTCCACAGAGGTCGAGCAGTGACCGTGACTCCTAAGTACCGGAATGACGACCCTCTCCGAAAACCCAGCCGAATCGCAATCCTACAATGGTGATAAGCTGGGATCTGTCAGCTAAAGACAACATGTGACTTGTACGAGTTCACATGTTATCCAATTAAGCTACTATAGTTTGCCAACATCTACTGCACCTCTCTCCCTACCGCCTCAGAAGCTGGGGAAAACAGATCAAATCATCTGTGTACATGAGGTGGGAGAAGCTAGGACCGCCCGGATCGAGAGTGATACCAATCAAGCATCTGACCCGCTGTTATCGTCTGACCATGAGGGTAAAGAGATCCGAGCACAGGATGAATAGGTAATGGGAGAGGGGGCATCCCTGCTAAAAACCTCTCCTCCACACTATCCAGGGAAGCCTGTGCTCACCGACCAGGAGCGAGAACTTGGGGGATTCCACGACTGCATGGCCCAGTCCGTCCACATCTGCTGGAAGATAAATCTATTTAGAACCAAGCGTAGGCACGCCTACTCTATCAGATCATAAGCCAGCTCCATATCTTCTTTGATGGCCATGTGACCTGCCATTGAAGTGGAATATGAGAGTCGCGTGAGGATCTCCTAGACGGTGAGGCAATTCTCACTAATGTTTTTCTCAAGAATAAAGGCACTCTGTTCTCAAGAGATTAACGAGGGCAACACCTTCTTAAGGCACATGACCAAGATCTTGGCCACCACTTTATAGACAGTGTTGCACAAATTGATAGAGAAGAACTGCCTCAGAATGGCGACCCCTCCTCCTTCGGAATGAGAACTATTAGATGACACACTAGCGCTGCAACATCCGTCCACCATCAAAAAAATAGTGAACAGCGGTCAATGTGTCAGCTTGGGTAACCCTCCAGTAGCCCGTAAAGAAAGAGGGGTGATACCGTCAATCCCAGGGGAACGGTTGGGGTCGAGGCCCCGTAAGGTTGTCCATATTTCTGCGTCCATGAATGCATCTTGTAGAAAAGCAGCGTCTGCATCGCCAAGGGTACGGTTTGGAATCAGATCATCTAAGAAATCCCTTATAGGACTAGAGGTGCCCCACTTCCCCTGGAAGAAATTGAAAAATATCTTACGAATTCGCTCCGGGTCAGACGATAACTCCTCGGACTACTCCTACAGTGCAAGCATGGTTTTCGGCGTTGTGTCGCAAGCTGCTGAAACACCACTGAGCAGCGATCGCCCTGAGAGAGCCACGCGTCTTGGCCAAATTTAAGCCCAATTATTTTGAGAACCTCTAGTATGGCAGGTTGGGATGTGATTAATATCTAATATTTGAATTCATTCTAAAAATGTTAGATGTATTTTGTATTTAAATTTCCTTAAATACAAAAAATTATTTTTGAGAAAAAATAAAAGAATTTAGACTTCATGTTCAAATTAAATATTCATTAATCAAAACTAATTTATGATCATATTAATCTCTTTTTTAAGTTGGCCAAAGACAAATAAATTAAGCTAGCAATATAAAAGACAATTGTTAATTAATATTGATAGTTTCATATTTCATAATGCTTTCATCGAGCCTCAAGTCATTTTCATATGCAACTTCAAGCATATGACTTCGAGACTTTGTCAATCGAAAGAGTTATGACTCCGCTTCATCCATTATTCTTTGCTTCGCTGACAACAGAGATGTAACTTCTAAAGGATACAAACACTCTCAAACATTGCTTTAATACTGATTGTTGGGAAAAAGTTGATTGAACAAAAAAAGATTAGCAAGTCTAATACCAAAGGTAAGCATTATATGCAAGCTTTAAGCAGATTACTTCGAGAGATTGTTAATCAAAGAATTACCACTCTTTAATTCACTTTTTTACTTCACCTTTGATTGAGGAAAAACTCTATTGTGCCATTAAAAGTTCTCTATATGCATATCCCACTTCATATTTTCATCATTAAACATCGTTCACCAACATTTCCTTGAACTTTATCGATTACTGGGAATAAGATGTAGTTGTCGCTCATTCTTCTACTTGCAAAATCAAAGAACAACAAATAATTGACAAAGAAATGTACAAACATAATAAAGATTTACATAGTGCAAATCAAACTCAATAGTTCTTTTGTTATAGAAAAAAATGGAGAAACAAGATTATAAAAGATAAATACAGAGTTAGCAACAAATTCTACTCCATATCAATGATAGTATTATAATCATGTCCTAGTATTAAAAGGACACCATAAGAAAAATCCCCACAAGAAATTCTATAAGCACTCAATTTAATAGAAGATACTTTCTAAAATTCTGATTCAAGTGTTGTTGCCCTGTCAAAGTGTCGGCGCCGATCATGTTGAAAGAGTTATTGTGTCCATAGAAAGCCATGCCTAAAATTTCGGTCCATATCAAATTCACTAAATATTTTTAGGAGAAAACATGTTTTAAGAGTTTATAGGCTGCTACGAACAACTCCTAAATTGTTGAGCTGTTCAAGAGTAATTTTCATTTTTTTGACTTCAATGTGAATTAAATAGATAGACTAATTAGCTAAACCAAACTACTAGAAATGCTCTCCCAAGTAAGCCATATTATGCGTACCTTAATTTCGATCACTCGAGGTGTGATGCATCTTCCTGAAGATTTTCTTAGACACTGGAACAATATTCACATAGCTTCCTGAAGATTTTCTTCGACACTGGAACACTATTTTCACATAGATAATTGGGGAAGACGACTGCCAATCGACAAAGACGACAGCCAACCTGCTTAATATTATAAATTTTGGGGCAGTAAGACTTTTTTCCTTTCTACAAAGTAGCAGAAAACCTGCTTAAATATAAGAGAACCTGCTTAATATAAGAGGGGGCAACAAATAAGTACCAAAGCTCAAATTTCCTTTTTCTTTATCATCAACAAAGCTGATTCAACCATATGACAAAGCTCGCAATACACATTAGCAGTTTATAAATACAAGCACCTTTAACACCACAAGATAACAACAAATTAAGCAACATTCTAGACACTACTATTCTATATATTTGGCCTAACATATTCCATTATGGAGATGGTGAGATGTGTGAGAAGAAAATTTACAAAGAAGAAAACAAAAATCATTCCTATATGCATTTTACCACATGACTTAGAATATTTACAAAACCTACCATCAAAATCACTATATCATTATAACAAAACCAACATTGCAAGAGATTAACAGAGAAATAGCATCATTTTTTACAAAACCACTTTCTTTTATGAAAAGCATATAATACCATGCATTCATTCATACTAGATTTGATTCATCAGCATCCCCCAATTAGATAGAAAAAAGAGAAATAGAACTAAATTTCAGCCATGAAGAAGTAGAGAAGAACAGCATTAAAGAACACTGGCCTAAATGGTGAAGAACAGCATTAACCATTCATTTGATACCCCCTGCAGCAAAAGCGGATGACAGCCAGAGTGATCGACCATGAAGATGGACAAAACGTAGCCAAGACATTGACGGGCCCAGTGATGGCGGCAGACATCAACGATGTTTAGCTTCCAAAACCAATGGTTTTGAACAAAACAGGGGTGTAGAACATGACCGCAGTGATGTCGGCAATCTGCTGGAAACAGGGAATAAAGACGCCCATTGCAAGCTGAGGGCTTATTCGGCGATAGGAGATGCTGTGCCATGGATGCTTCACCTTTCTCGATTCCTCTCCGACGGCCTTGTGCCGATGAACTCGTCGCTGATTTTGTCTGTGCCTCACATTCGACGGACCGCAGCGCGGGCTTGAACTTTGTGCCAGCGCTCAATTGGGGAATTGGTGATCTCTGGAAAGAAGAGAAAGATGAAGCCCAGCGTGATGATTGGGCCAGGCTGAGGCTCACGCGCCATCCCCGCCCATTTATCATCGTGACCGTGCCATAGTTGGCCACATTTGCGGATAGAATGCCGATTGTGATTATGAGCTGGAAGCCGAAGTTGAGCATTCCCCGGAACTTCGCCGGTGCCATATCGGCCAGATGAAACAGAGCCGACTGAACATTCCTAAATAAGGATTTAGAAAATGCAACTAGTTGTGTAGCATACGTGTAGAGAATATATAGATTGATGGTTGATTTAAGAAATGCAAGTTTGCGAACAAAGGCAAACGAAGGCGTCAAATTTTCGCTCCCAATCGAAGGCAAGCTAAGCTCCGTTGGGGGTAAAAATTTTATTACTAAGGAAAATTCTCAGGGTTTAGATTACTTGCACCTAAAATCTTGTATTCCAAACATCCCCTTGAAGTCAAATCTCAACATTAATCTCGTAAATAGAACAACTTGTCTAGAAAACATCAAACCAACTAAATCCTGATCTCTTCACAAGCCCCTTGTCTCTCATCAATCTCAAAACAGCAATTGAATTCTCCATCTTCCCAGACAAAATATAAATATCAGCAAGCATCAAGTAGTTTGCCGCATTTTCAGGCTCTAGCAAGAATAAATGCCTAGCAGCTACTTCCCCAACTACCAAATTCCCATGCATTCTGCAAGCACTAAGCAAAGTTCCCCAAAGAATAGTACTGATGTCAGCCTCAAATTTCAAATCTTTAAGCAAATAATATAAATCATCTAAAAGCCCCGCCCGGCAAAACATGTCAAACAAGCATGTGAAATGCTCGATGCCCGCATTTAAACCATATCTTACCATGGATGCAAAAAGTTCCCTCCCTTTGTCCACATATCCTACATGGCTACAAGCAGATAAGAGCGCAAGGAAAGTAAACTTATTAGGACTCACTTTTTCACTTCTCATGAGAGAAAAATGTTCAAAAGCCCCATCTGCATTCCCATTCAAAGCATATGCCCTGATTATCAAGCTCCACGATATAACATCCTTCACTTTTATGTCTTTGAAGACATTGTCAACATCCTCAAGGCTTCCAAATTGAGCATACACATCAATTAAGGAATTTGCAATGCTTCTTTCGGATCCAAATCCTGTTTTAACAATCAAAGTATGAGTTGCACCTCTTTCTCTTGATAGAGCATATGTTGAGATTACTGAAAGCAGCATTAAATAGGAAGCTTTGTCAAGATTAACTCCTCTCCTTTGCATTTTGAGTGCAAGCTCAAACACCAGGCAAAAGTCTCCTACCTCAGCACACGCTTTGATCACCGCATTCCATGCAATCACATCTCCTTTAACTCTTTCATCTGTCTCAAGAAACTGCAAAGCAATTCCTGGCTTTTTGCACCTCGCATACATGTATATAAGCGCGGTGGCAAGAGAACCATCGAATGCCAAATCATCGTCATTGCTCAATAAGAACTTCTTTTGAATCCACTCTCCGGCCTCCCAATCACCCAAAGAAGCGCAAGCAAGAAAGGCATTAACCAATATCGGCCGCACGGGTAAGATCGAAGTCTTACAGAGCATCCAATAGAACGTTTTCAGGGCTTCAGAAGGCTTCCCATTCTTCACATACCCACCAATCATAGTGCTCCATGAAATCGAGTCCTTCAAAACCATACTATCAAACAATCTAACTGCAGCCTCCAAACAACCAAATTCAACATACATTTCCAGCAAAGAATTCAAAACCAACACATTTTCTTCAAACCCAGTGATAACCACAACCGCATGAAGAATCTCACCATTCCGAACCCAACCTTCATCATTCCCAAAAGAAGATAGAAGACTCACTAAGCTTCCCTCGGTAGCGCCAATCCCTTCCCCGATCCTCATGATTCTGAATAGCTCTAAGGCCTCAGACAAAAGCCCAGCTTGCGAGTACCCAGATACCATGGCATTCCAGCACACCGGGTCCCTAACGGGCATCTGATCGAACACCTGGCGTGCAGACTCGAGTTCACCTGACCTGGCATACATAACAACCAGAGCTGTGGCAACAAGAAGATCGGATTGAAACCCAAGGCTGCGCGCGCGATCTCCGATCGTGAGACCAAACTTGAACTCCGACAAGCGCGCACAGGCTGTGAGGGCGAGATGGAAAGTGCGCTTGTCGGGATCGCAATCCAGCGAAGATGGCGAAACCATTCGCCTGAAGGTATCGAGGGCAAGGCGTGGAAGCTGGCATCTCAGGTATCCACTGATGAGTGAATTCCAGAGAAGGGGCTTTCGGCGCCTGACCGGAAGGCTGTCGAAGAGAAGTTGGGCAGCGCAGGAGTCGCCAAAGGCGAAGTATTTAGTAATGAGGATGGAGGAGAGAAAGAGATTGCTTTGGAGGCCGCAAGTGATGGCACGCGAATGGAGTGATCGGAAGAGTTTGGAGCAGGAGCGACAGATGGAGATTGCGTCGGCTAGGGTTTCCTTTACATGCTGTGGAGTTGGAAGGACCTGGATTGGAGCCGTGCGGAATGAAGAAGGCATGCAGAGAGAACTTAGTCTAGTCGTTATAATTGGGCATAAAAGGCGAGCCCTATTTTTGGAGACAAATTAATTTCTCATCATGAAAAAACAAAAATCATTATTTTTTACTTGCTTAATTAAGTGTCTTTACTGCTTTAATTACTTATCCCAAAACTGTCCCAATAAAATTTATTTTCTAAGAATGTATAAAAATAACTATTTGCAATTATACCTAACTCAGCTAATAAAATTGTGTCATAAGTTAATTTATTACAATGTAATTTGATTAGAATGCTGATCTAATTACAATTATTTTGGTTAAATATAATTATATAATAATTTAATTGTTTGTTTGGAAACCAATAATTTACATAGTATGTTCACTCCCTCACATGAATAGTAATGAATTAATTGAAATAAATCTAAGCAGCGACTTCCTCCTCATGCACAAACTTCACCTCGTATGCGAGATCCTCCAAACGCTTTTGATCTGATATGTCGATATCACATACCATGGTATAATTAAAAATTATAAATTTGATTAGACCATTGTATAAGTACATTTTAGTCTTTACTAATTTATTTTAGAATATCATAATTTTACAATTTATTTAATAGAGGTGCTAAAATACAAAAGTAATTAAAAAGATTGAAAGTGTAAGAGTAAACAGCATGCACTGTAATGAACTGAGCTGAGCACAATCCTAAAAAAGTTAGCAACTGAATAAGTATACATACACACACACATATATATATATATATATATATATATATATATATATATATATCTATCTATCTGACTAAAACATAGATGCATATTTGAAGTATTGTTCAAATGAAACTTAAAGTGCTTAATTAAAGTAAAATTGTATTGATAGTAAATTGAACTAAAAATACGATGAACATAAATTAATTGAACGTCTCTAAAGGTTGTATCTAAAAAGTGTATCAATCACTATAATGCACCTAAACTAAAAATAAATCAGTCACAACAATGTGATTGAATAGAAAATAAACCAGTTATTATAAGGTGATTGAATTGTACTGAACTTAATAACTACTGAAAGTTGTACAAAATCTAAATGTATATACAACAATGTATTTTAATTATCTTACTTTACTATCTTATTTTGCAGGCACTACAAAAACAAATCAGTAGCCAAGCACGTTCACTTGACCATATGAGATATTTGAATTCTCAAAATAACTACATAATTTCTCTCAAGAATATATGTAGTCTGCTTATCTATTCAGAAAACTTACCATATTTATATTATGTTTGTACAAAATAATCTTCCTTATGTGAATTAATTGAGTACTTAATATTTTTGATTTGCTGATATGTTTTTTATATGTACAAATCTTATGTTATGCAATAAAAAAATTAAGCTCAAAGAATTGAAGCATCATAAAATATCAAATCAATTAATTGTAAATGAGATATCTATTATTGTATAACTTACTATATTATAGGTTCTTACGAATTAATGGATTCTGAGTTTTTAATTTCGATTATACATGTGACAACCTTGATTGTCACCCCATTAGATTATGCTTAATTAAATCTTAAACTGAGTTTCATTATACTCAAAACATCATTAGAAGTCTACAAGTGAAATTTGAAGTCAATATGAGCAAATGTGAATTTTTGGAATATTTTAATATTAAATTAATTTTCAAAAAAATACGAAAAATATTCTGATCTCAAACCTCAAATCTGACTGCATATTTGAATTCGTCATATCAAAATATATTATTGATGCAAATTTCATAATTTTTTGACTTAAAATGGTCAAAATATTCGCAAAATACATTTAAATTCTTATTAAATCAAATTATATGAATTAAAGTAAATTAATTAAGTTATTTAATTTCCAAAATTAATTATAATATGTACACATAAATTCGGTGCAAGCTCCCAAACATGGACAACCATATATCCCTCGGATTTGAACCCAAATTCGATGGCTGAGATTCAACCTGGCCCGTCTTCTCAATACACGCGGCAAGCCGCCATTGAGCACTGTTCCGACAGCTCCGCATGGCTGTTGCGTGCGATATTGCGGTGAAGCTAACGAGGGAAATATCACTTGTTAACTCCCTAGTGGGATGGAAGCAAAATCACCTCAAGAACCTCTAGAGAAACCCTAGAAAACTCAATCGTAGTGAATTTATATGCTTTCCATTTCCCTGCTCCCGCGAGTCGTGGTCCAATCCAAAGTGTGCTTTTGTTTCTTCTTATTCATGCTCAACTAGTCGTGTTTTTTTCTCAGTTGCGCGATTCTTAACTATGAGATCATAGAATAGAGGATGTAAGGTGTAACAACCCAAGGTTATTACTTAGCTTAATTTAAGCCTAATAATATCTTAATTATCATTCTGTTAATTTCATCTAGCTATTAGAATCAATCCCTAAAAACTTGGCACGATTCAGAGCTAAATCCAATATTTGGATTATTTTAATATTTAATTAATTCGAAAATTAAGATATTTATTTTGATCTCAAAATCGAAATCCGACTTCGCCGTTGCGATCGTCAGCCCCTAATTAGCTACGTGTGATATTTTGGACACGTTTGGAAGTCGTCGAATCTTAGCGAATATTTTACTATAATTAAATGCACCTAAAAATAGAATAATTAAATAATCGTCAGAATCGAATTTCGACTTCGCCGTTGAATTTCTCACCCCCAAATTAGCTAGGGGTGAAGCTTTGGGATTTTTCGGAACACGTTTATTTAATCTGAATTTTTAATAAATTAAAAATTATGAATAATAATTAATTATTTCTTAATTTGCATTTTCTCTTGTCTTATCTCTCTTAAATTTCGACTGGCCATCCCCTTCATTCGGCTGACCTCTTACCTTCCTATTGCACATTGAAAGTTGAGGCCATCCATCTCCTCCCACTTCTTAATTGCAATGCTTGATGGCTAAGGCTATCCCCCTTTCCTTACCTCATAACTCTCTAGCTCATGACCTTCACATTTCTTCTTCTTCTTTAAAGAGAAACCTCAGCCCTTCTTATTTTGTTTGCTGCCACGCTAACATCTTTCTCTCTATTTCCCCCATTATTGAGCTTGGTGCTGACGAAGGAGCTTTCCTCCCTCAAAGGTTTTGAGGAAAACAAAGGTTTATTCTTCCTCTCCCAAAGGCTAAGGTACCCTTTTGTTTACTCTCCGTGTACCAATTTGTTCTTCTTCCTTGGTCATTTCATTTCTCTATTATACTTATTCGCATATTTAGACATCCATGATTCTGTATGGAAGTCATTATAGTTCTTCAAAGTAATATACCTCATGTTCTGTTTTTCGTCCATTCTGCATACCCTGCCTTTATCACCATTGTTCATATATCTAGGATAATCCGTTCGTGCCGATTTTAGTGTCAATGGAAAGGCATCGGAAAAACTTTTCCATTAATTTATGTCACCACTCATGGAATACTTTGGATTAATAGTATTTTATCACATAAGTGAAATCACCATCGGGTGCTACAGCGCGCTGTAGCGTTAAGAAAATTCATTTGACCATATCTTAGTCATTTATTCTATAAATCCAAAAATTTAAAGTGCTAGATAGCTTAGAATTTTAGTGCTAACAATAATCTAAAATAATATTTAGGTTCTGAACCCTAAAAAAATTAGAAAATAACCAAAATACTCATAATCTTAATTAGGTCATAACTTTACCAATTGAAGTCCAATTTGAGTCTACTCCCAATTAAAGTACTCAGTATGATATAGGGAAGCTATAGCCACTAAGTTTGCTGAATTTGGACATCAAATAAAAAAGTTAGCTTTTGACCCCTTAGCTTTGAAAATTACCAAATTACTCTTGAAAATTGAAATGGCTATAACTAATTCATTAGACTTCAGAATTTAGTATTCTTTGACTCTATAGAATCCTTGACAGCAACCAATAGTAAATTGCATAAAAATTTAGATTTTATTAGGTGTAATTTACTAAAATGCCACTTACGTCAAAATCCTTAGTTTGGACCCATATAACTCATTTCTTATCTAAATTATATGATTAGGGTTCCATTAGTTTCCTTAAGTATAGTAGAATGAATGTACTAAGTGATTTATTTTTTTGATCTCTATATTTCAATTTATGTCATAATCTTGTTAAACCATGATTAGTGAAAATTAGGGTTTGTAATCATTGGATTTACTTAGTCTTTGATTAATTGTATGATAAGATAAAACTTATGAGCCAAATTATATGAATTTTTGATGGTTAGATTTGTAGTTATGTGCTAATCCTTTTGAACCGATTTAGGGTTTGATTAACACTAATTACTTTCTGGTTTCTGAAATTTTTCTATTAATATGATTCATAATAATAAGGGAAATATATTGAAATTATGTACGCAAATTTAAGAGGTATAAATTAAATAAATCAAAAATGGAGAACTTAATCATCATAATTAACTTAAGAAGTCTTAAGACTTTGATCAAGCTATTAAGACTTGATCTATGTCTAAGATTTCCACCAATAATACATCCCAAATTTACTGATTTGACATTTAATTTATAAATAAATATTTGATCTTAATTGGGCATGAGTAAAGGGTCAAACCCTAATCTAGTTGATTAAGATTCAAGCTCTTAAATCCTTAATTAAATTGACATGATTACAAGATAAAGAAATTGATATTATTCCAATAATGCATCTGATTTGGTATTGATCTTAAATATTTGAATTAGACATGTTAAGATTATTGATAAATCTATGTGATTGATTAATCTGAATCTAAACTTTAGATCCTTGATTTTCTCCTATATAAGACTACTAGTATAAAAAGATAATATAACTAAATTGAGTTAATAATTGATCTGACTCTAATAACATCTTTGATTTAAATCTCATAATCTTAGAATAGGATATGATCAAATGACTTAATCATCTGATCTAACAACTCTAAACCTAACTATTAAATAGAACCTAATATGTTAGCTTTAGAATTAAGGGTATAAGATCTTAAGTATCTCAGCATATGAGGGTCTCTGAAATATTTTAAAGACCTAAATTTAAATATACATTGAGGTAAAGGAATTTTGTATAACTCATTGAGGTAGAAGTTTAGATGATCCCTTAATCCTAGAAGTTGATCTTATCCCCTCGTGATAGGAATCACTTAAGATGTTAGAATGACACTTTTTCTTGTGGTAGAACTCATATTTAGTGATCCTTGATCACCCTCTTCTTGGATCCTTGTATAGAACTTATCTATTTAGCATAAGAATTAATAGTCTTGATAAATCCTTATTGATTAAATAGAATTATTTTAACCCAGGTTATTGGTTGTTGTAGTAGAGTATACCCATAATACTGGATTATTTCAGTAATATTCAGGATTGGTTGATTCACTCCAATATGGACTTATGACCAGGTGTTATCCTGAGGGATTAGATGAATATAGTCCCGTTAGAGTAAATCTTCCAAGACTATGAGTGTTACAATTAGTGAACAAGATCCTTAGTTTGAGACGTAAACTGCGATCGGGTTCTGCCTCCTATCATAGTGCGCTTCGATAAGTGCAGTTTAAGCAAACTAAGTATCTTAAGTCACTTTGTGTAGACCACTAAGTATGCTTGTAATTAGGTCATTTAATGGCTTAGCTTGATATATAAACTGTGACTGGATTCTACCTCCTATCATAGTGCGTTTTGATAAGTGCAGTTTTGAACAAGCTAAGGGTTAAATTCACATCTCTTGGAAACATACAACCATGTGTATACAACCTTTGCAACTAATGATTTTAAGTAAACTCTCAACTTTAACCAATTATCGAACTAGAACCTAGGAGTCAGAATCCTTTTAGTAGGATTCTGCATAATGGAGATATTGAATTCATTATCGGATTTCAAAGCATTTTTTAGATTTTTTTTGGATTTACCTCATGTAGTTTAGAAGTATGAGCATGAGCATAAGCATGATGTGTGAGTATTATAATGATATATGAGTATCAGTGATGAGTTATGAGTTACAGAATGTGTATACATTGATTGGGGAATTTCAGGATGCATCGGCATCACAGTAAGTAGTATTTCCAATTGGATGTATGTATATATTAGACCGTACTACTCATAACAGTTCAGTGATATTTTTATTGTATATCAGTAGCATACAGTTTGTAGCATATTCAAATGCACAATTTTAGTGACAAATAACATAATTTTACAGATCATTATTTAGTTTTCAGATCCATTACTATTTTTGGTCTACCTTTAGTATTCAATTTACAGTTTAGTTTTACTTTACTTTACTTCAATTTGTATAGTTTTATATAATTTTATACTTTCAGCTATCTTTACAGTATTACTATAGATTTAATTACGTTATGTAAATGTTAAATGAATAACTAAAACTTTTTAGATTAGTCTCAATGTGTTATACTTATTGTTTAACACGAGGTACTTTTGGAATCTGACAATTTGCGATCTTAAGCAGTATATTGAGCCAGGTTAGGAGGATACCCAGGAGATTCAGGAGGAGCCAATGTCGCACTAGTGGACTCTTCTTCAGTTTTACCTTTCATTTAGTTCAGTTCAGTACTAACTTTTATGTCTATTTTAGTAAAATATTGTAATAATTATGGATGTATTTTCTTTTCTTTTCTGAGACAAATATTTTCATACAACTTCTGTGATGAATATTTTTGGATGTTTTCTTAGCTTTCGCACTGTATTATATACTACTTATATTTAGTATTGTGATATGATCAGTATACTGGAAATACTAATATCTTATGCATACATTGGATTCCTTAAGTGTTTCAAATCCAATGTATGTATCGGTCTAATACTTAGGATAAGAATACTACTCTTATCTTAAATATTAGCTCTCAACTCTCCTTGAGATTGAGTCAGCAGCCCTTCACAGGAGTTTTATTTCAGCTATTCGGGGAGACGGGATATTCCTCCCCGAGTGGCCCGTCGCTTCGCCGCCGATCTGATTATACCTATCTTTTGCGCGTGATGACGGGGCGGGGCGCTATAGTTGGTATCAGAGAAATATCATAAGGTGTCAGATAAGGAAATATTCCTATCTACTTTATGATCCATTCTCTACAACGGATATGATCCCAATTACTAAGTGTAAGAAAAGCAATATCCATAGTTCATCCTACTTAATTCTCAGAAATGAAACTAAGAATATGTAACAACCCAAGTTATTATCTTAGTCAATTAGTGTGATGCCTCACCCCTTAGCCCACAAGGGTTAAGCCAAGGGTGGAGTGTCACTCTGGTTAACCCCTCACTTATCATTAGATTAGGATAAAATCCTCAATCCACCTGATTAGAGAAGGATTAACATAGAATCAACTAATAACCACTATCTACTAAATCATAGAGTGCGGAAGCAATTTGAAGACTGACATCCAAGCATCACAATATAATGAATATGGAACATAACTTAGAATATATAAAATAATCTAAACACGTAGTCATAGGTGCCTATATTATTACAATATTTAAAGTTTAAACAAATAGAATAAAATACACTCATTCTCACAGGTAAAATCAATAGCTTAATATCCTCAGGTCCAAGCTATTATCCTATTATTCTAAGTTTTCATTTTCATGCACAAAGTTCTCTTATATGAAATGTCCAAAGAAGTAAGCTCAATATATACAAGGAATACGTAGCATAAAGTATCAAAATAAGCAAGGGACTCTACTAATATGTTGATATCATCTGTTTTATAACTATACATTCTAAGTATTCTAAGTTACACAAGTTCAAGATTACCATTTTCTTACTATCAAGTGTAACTCAGAAACTCATCCTTATAAGTTACAAAATATTAGGACTAGCTAGGTCCTAATATACTAAATCAAAGTCGACTATAAGAGTTAAGTAGTAAATTATCACGTCGTAGTTAATGATTTTAGATGTTCTACACTAAGATCAAATCAAAACTACTAAACTATAGATTATGGATTAAACACCATGAGATTGGGCTTAACCATATAATTTAAGAAGGATAAGACCTAAGATCTGGGTTTCATTCTAGAAGTGATCTAATAATTAAGGCCAATTCTATTAAGAAATCAAACTTAATAGGATGAATCTCCTATCTTAGATCTAAGGTTAAAAGATAAAATAATCAAAATAAGTTGAAAAATTCTAGAAACTAATAAAACCAAGGATTCATTCATTAAAAAACCTCAATTTTTAATGATTGAAATCAACCCTATGATCTAGTCCTAGTCTCAGGAAGGGTCCTTAAGGTGTAGTGTTAAAGATTTAGGGAAATTCTGAAATCTGACCTGACAGTTGATTTTACTCACTTAAATGTCATTAATACAAATATAATATTGGTCGTTGAGTCTGGAGAAGTTAATTAAAGGTTAAGGGCACTTAATCTAATCTTGGGGCAAAATGACTATTTTGCCCCTATTTAAGGGTCTGAAAAATTAACTTTTAATTTAAGTGTCTAAGCTGAGGTTTCTCTTTTCCATATGATTCCTTACTATCTAACTTGAGGATAGGCAGTAAGTACGTCCAATTTGGACAAGGAACGGGTTATACAAGTTCAAATTAAAGTTTTTGACCTAAGGGCATTTCAGTAATTTTCATACGACTAAAACCTAAATTTTTATGCAGTTTATTGTTGGTGAATGCTCAAGGATTCCATTGAGTCCGAGAACACTGCATTCTGAGTTCAATTGGCTAAGATATGGGTGTTTTTAAGTGTGAAGGGCAATTTGGTAATTTTGTCGGTCAACAGGTGACAAAAACCGAATTTTTCTGTTTGAAGTCCAATTTTAGTAAACTTAGTTTCTATAGCTTTCCTATAATATACTGAGTGTGTTGATAGAGAGTAGACCAAATTTGGACCTCAAATAGTCAAGTTATGACCTAATTAAGGTTAGGGGTATTTTGGTTATTTTCTAAATGTCTAGAGTTCAAATTCTAAATATTATTGCAGTTTATTGATAACATCGAAATTATAAACTAGTTAGCATCTTGAATTTTTGAATTTGGAGTTGATTTGACCAAGTTATGGTCATTTGAATCCTAGGGGCATTTTAGTCATTTTTCACTAAAGTCAACTCTGAGTTCTAAGGTTGACTTTTTTGTCCTGATGTCCAAATAGGAAAACTAACATTACTACGGTGATGGGGCCACTCTCCTGAGCATTTTAAGACCCATATTAACTATGTTTGATCCACTAGATCAAAAGTTAAGAGGTCTTAAATAAATCATAAAATGCTACTTCGTTATACGTACCCCGAAATTAAATTCTGCATTACGCCATTTGATTCATTTTATTTTTTTGAGTATTTTGAGACCTATATTGGCTATGTTTGATCATCCTACAAAAGGTTATTAAACTTTTATATTATTTGAATTAAATAATTCAAATAAATGTCAATTATCCAAATTGTATTAATTTACTAATCTAAAGTTAGAAATAAGTTTTCTATATTAATCAATTAATTATCTATCTATTATTTAATTATCTTAAATATTTTGATTATATCTTAAAATTTTATTTTATATATATATATATATATATATATATATATACTTTTATGCCCTACAGCTAAATTATATATTTATTTCTGTATTAAATATTAATCTATAAATAATTGATCTTAATTACTAATTAATTAATAATTAATCTATTTATATATTATAACTTGTATAAACTGCTAAAATCAAGATTTCACCCATTGAGTAACCCATTTACCTAATGAATGAACTCTAACCTATGAACTAGTCCTAGTCTCAAAAAAGGTCCTTAAGGTGTAGTGTTAAAGACTTAGAAGAATTCAGGAATCTAACTTAATGGCGATTAAGAAGTTTTCACTCTACTGAAGCCTAAATTTTGATGCAGTTTATTGTAGCTTACTGTTCAGGGATTTCACAGAGTCCAAGAACACTGCATTATGAGATCAATTGACTAAGTTATGGATGTTTCAAGTCCTAAAGTAATTAATTCAATTCGATTATTATTCCAGCTATACTTAATTAAATCGATTATCGATCATGTATATTTAAATACTCTTTTAATTGGTTCAAGTTTCATATTAATTAATTATTATCTAATCAGTTTTAAGTATCATTATCATTATCAATTTGAATTATTATACTTTAATATTTAACTAAACTTAGCACTAATTAATCACAATTAAACTTAATTAATGTATGATTTTTGTTTAAGTACAATATTAAGTAGTTTTAATTACTTCTTCACAATTATATTCTTACTATTACATACATATGTTCATATATATAATTACCTAAATTTATGTGCAAATAAAATTATACTTACTGCTGTATATTATCTATATTTGTGTTAATGCCCCTTTAATCTTTTTGCCTAGTTACTTAATCAAATAATTCCATGTTTAAAGCTACCCATTTATTACTTACTAAATAATAAGGAAGAATTTAATTAGTACTACATCTCTATGCATGTGTATATATATATATGGTATATAGTATATATTTTATTTATTTATTATGACTTCAACATAAGTATGGTTAATACTCTATAGTTGATTTGCAGTTTATATACTTAGCTTTTATGAATATATATGTATGTATTAATGTTTTATATTATATTTTTATTATATCAGCACCTTAATTATTCAGCTATAGCGTCGGCAACCCATATATATATATATATATATATAGGTATATATTTATTGACTAAGTTACTAAAATAAGTATTTACCTAACTGGCTAAAGTTCTGTTTCATGAATATACAAGTGTATATATATATATATATATATATATATATATATATATACATTTATACTTTAAAGTTTCTGATCATACATACGCTCAATTATATATATAACTTTATAATTAATAAGTACGTTAATTAATTATTAATAAATCGGTTAGTTAAATTTAATATTAATTCGTCATTAACTACTTACTATACATTAATTATCCTATATTATATAAGTTTTGTTTTTAATTAAAATTAACTTAGTACTACTTTCTATACACCATATAAGAATACATTTACATAATTATCCTTCTTATATTTAATTATTCGCAATTATAAGATCCTATAACTTTATATACCTATGCATATCTATACATATATTTATACAGTTATGATTTGGATTATACATAGCCATATATATGTATATTTACATATATTGCATATATATATATATATATATATAATACGTTTGTATAGATATATTTAATTACCTAAAATTTTTATTTATTGCTCTGTGTACTAATAAATTCATTCGGCTGTGGCTATGTGTATATTTATATACTTTATATGTATAACTATATATGTAATTCTTATGTTTATAAATCAATTTGTTTTCTGCGGATCACATATCTACCTATATAATTAGATCCGAACTATACTGTAGATTAAATTCAGCTAATTTATTTTAGATAATATCATTAATCTCCTAATTTAGTATGTGATCCTACTTAATTAGATTCATACCCATTCCCTTAGTATAGATTCATCATTTTTTTTTGATTTTTTTTTCTTTTAATTTAGGGCAGGGGTATTTGGGGATGAAGAAGATTAAAGAAATCAAAAAAGAAAAATTAATAAAGAAATTTATATTTGGTAATTAATAAAATTTCCTAATTTCTTTATTTATTAAATGGTTTCCAAAAATTACCAAATATTCACCCCTAGCTAATCGAGGGGTGAGGAACGCAACGACGAAGTCGGATTTTGATTCCGACGAGTATTTAATTTTCTCTTTTTCTGGGTATTTAAATATTATTAAAATATTCGTCAAAATTTTGAGGACTTCCGATTGGCCTGAACCCATCACCCCTAGCTATTTTGGGGTCAATGATCGCAATGGCGAAGTCCGTTTTTTGATCGGAGGTTAAAATAAATAGGTCAATTTCCGAGGTTCATAAATTCCCAAAATAAGGATTTGATCTGTTTGACCTCCGGTTTGGACTGGATCTTGGTGGTTGACTCATAATGACTTAATTAGAATTTATGATTAGTCTTAAGACTCAGATTAATCCTAATTAACTACGATAATAACCTGGGTTGTTACAGACTCCCCCACTTAAAAATGATATCGTCCTCGACATCACTCAAGTGGAAGGAATAAAGCAGTAGGGGTCTTGAATAAAACGGAAACAAGGAAGGAGAAGGTGCTATGGTGTATTATTTAAAGTTCTAGGCCTACGATTTAAGGTTGGACCTTCATAATCTAACCTTACTGATAAGATTAGAGAGGACTAGCTAATCTAAGCAATAACTATCACTAAAGTGAGGATGGTGATAAGGAGATGCAAGTTGACTTTTAATTTGGTTGAATGTGGCTTTTCCAAGGTTACAGATCAAATATTCATTCATATCACAAGTCTCAGTACTATGGGATATGATTATCACTTAGCAGGTGGTACCTCCTATTAAGCATAGAATAATTTAAGGGTCGAGGGTCCTTATGATTCTATACTTAAGTGACGTGCGTTGCTCAAGGGTTTAGGCTAAATCTCTAAGTCATACAAGACTTACTTAGAGTTAAGGAAATTCTAGGATACTATTAGAATCCAAAGGTTTGGCATCGAAGACTAGAGCTTTTTGACTGCTTACTTCAATGAGGTAATGGGTTGGAGACCTAAGAAAATGCTAAATTGGCACTTGGAGTTACAATTATAACTTGCATAATTAATGGATTCTATCATTCAGTTTAATCTAAAGAGTGAGAGATTATTTACCTAGCTGGATAAGTTGCTACTAGACAGAGAAATTATTGCTATGAGTCATGAAAGCATGACTTAGATCTTAATGTTTGACTACCTAAGCTAAGAATAAGTAATTATCCAATGTGACTCCCTAGTATAGTATAAGTAAGATTCGAGGATGACTAAGAATAAGGATTAATAATGAAGTGACTGTAAAACTTAAATGATGAAAATAATTAGGCGATCGAATATGTGTACCTGAAATAACAGAGTTACCTCTGGCCACCTGAATGGGTGCAGGTTCCCGCAAGCCTATCGTTGCATCTCTATTTTTGTGGAGGCCTAGCCAAAATGGGTCGAGGGGTGTTGGCTAGTTTTGTAACAATCCTAAGTTGTTACCATGCAAAATAAAGATTTCTTAATTAATTTTTAGCATAATTGCCCTTAGAACATCAATTTAAGCCTATCTAGAAGATTTGAAGTCAATTGGATTTCTCTAAGTCAAATTTGCAATTTGATCAATCTAGATGTCTTAATCTAGACCCAAAATAATTTGACCTCAGAATTAAAATCTGATTGCATTTTTGGATTCCTCACCCTCAAATTAGCTAAGGGTGAAATTTTGATGCAATTTGGAATTCATTTGATCCATAAATCAATTTAAATTAAATTGGCTCAATTGCAGATAAGGGTTCCTATTAAATCATAATTGCAAATATACCTTATACCTAAATAAACGGTCGGGATCCGCTGTGCGGACCGCAGGCAATCCGCTGCGGAGCTCGGGTCACGCGACAGCGGCATCCCGTGAAATCCAGTGGTTCCGCCTTTTAATATACGGCCAGGATTCAATCCCGCGGGACCGCCGATTTGTCGTTGGATCTATCTCGTGGATCCTACGGCCAGGATCACTCCCGCGATTGGCCGTTAGGATCCGAACGATCCCAGCCGTAGCGCCTTTTGATCAATCAATCAGACGGCATCCGCAGGGTCTGGCACTGTGGATCATCGTCTCCGCCAGATTCCCTCGCCCGACAGGAATTTTCCCGTACTGCCAGCTGGCCATCCGGTCTTCCACTCCCCTCTCCAGCTCAGCAAACAGTTGCGGAGCTTCCCCTAATGGTTAAGGGACCCCAATCGGGCCCCGTGGCCTGGCCGAGCTCGAATTTGAAATTCGAAAGCTCGGCCATGGCCCGAACCCTCCGACCCGCCTCAGCCCAATTGAAGGCTCTGGAAGGTTCACATCTCTTCCCTGAGGCTATAAATTTTATAGCCTCAACTCTCCTCCATTTGATCATTGCTGATAAATTGGAGTCGAGCTTCCTTCTCCGCCATTGCCAATTGCTGAAGCTTCTTCCAGGTGTTCCCAAGCTCGCGTACCGCTGATAGGGGAGTCTCCTGGAGTTCAGGAACTCTCAGAGAGATCTAGGGCAGCTCGGCGAGCCAGGAGGAGGCCTCTTCCCCTTGCGCAAGCTTCCAGACACATCCAGGTATCCCAATTGCAGGTTCTGAGCCAATAAGGCTCAGAACTTATTCCATTTGACGCGGTTTTCTACTTATTTTTGTTTCAAACTCAGCTGTATCATAATTAGGGTCTAGGTTAGCCCCGATCCATCGAATCGATCGATCGGGTTCAGTTTCTTCTGGATCGCCTCGGTCGAGTAAGGACCCAGCGATCCAGGCCACCCCAGACCCCCGGACCAGAGGGCTTCGATCCGCCTCACCTCCCTGATGGTGTAGGGATCGAGTCTGGGGTCTGGTAATGGCCTCTGTGGTGAGAATTGTCTCCCCACAGTAGCTCAATGGCAGAATCTTCGGGTGAGTAAGGTCTGGCTGATCCAGACCGTCTCACAAGAGGATTCAGGTCCCAATCGACGCGTCTGACCACGGTGATGGAGTAGCGATCGAATGTTGGCCGAGCCGTGGCCTGGGCGCGCCAGAATTTTGGGAATTAGGGTTCCCTAATTCGGCCTACCCATCAGAACGAAGGAATGGGGACGACGGCACTGTGCTGGCCGGGTCGACCCACGACCTGCGCGGTGCGACAATGCCGGGTCTCCCGGGCCCCGGTCGACCCGCGCATTTTCGAATACGGGCTGAGCCGTTTTATTTAAATAGAATTAATGGAATTATTTTCCTTAAGGTAAATAATTCAATTAATCAAATCATAGGATTTTGATTAAATAAAAATACAGAATGTATTATTTAAATAACTTCTGATCCACTGGTCCAAACCCTATAATATCATATATGAAAATGATCAGAAAAATCTCAGGAACCTCAATATAAAATAAAATCATGCATCTGATGGTTATATCCTTAATTATTTCCTAATTATAGTGGATCTTAATTAGGGCATATTAGTAAATTTACTTATCCAATTTGCATGTTTAGGGTGCCATTAGTTTACTTATGATAAATAGAATGCATGTGCTAAGTAGAATATTTTTCTGAATTCTGTACTCTTAATTATGCCTTAATTTTGTTAGAACATGATTAGTGAATTTTAGGGTTTATACTTACTGGATCTTAGTAAACTTAGTCTCTGATTACTTGTATGGTTAATTAAAACTTGTGTACCAAAAATCATATAATTTGAATGGTTGGATTTTTACTTATGTGCTAATCTTTTTGATTGGAATTAGGGTTTGATTAGCACTAAGTAACCTCTATTTATTAAACTTTGATTGCTATTTTGACTATTAACAGTAAGCTAAGTAAAAAATGAATTATCCTTTATAACCTTATTAAATACACTTGAATAAATCAAAAGATTTAGAATCTTAAATATCTTAATTAACTTAAGAAATCTTAAGATTTGGATCAAACTTTTAAGACTTGATCTAGATATGAGATTTCCACCAATAATGCATAATTAATCTACTAATTTGACATTGATCTTTAAATCCACACTTGATTTTGCTTAAGATATGAGGAGTCAAACCCTAATCTACTTAAGAAAAATCTAAAACCATAAGAACCCTAACTTAATTATATTGATTACAAAACTTAGAATTGAACATTTTCCAATAATACATCTGATTCATTATTGATTCTAAACATTAAATTAGACAAATTAGGGTTAATGATAATCTTATGTGACTTCTTGATCTGAATCAAACCTTAAGATCCCTGATTTTCTCCTAAAGTAAGATGACTAGCATATGAATATTAATAATATCATATTGATTAACTAAGCGATCTAGTCTTAAAAATATTCTTGATTTAGATCCCATGATCTTAGATTGAGAGTGATCAGATGACCTAATCATCTGATCAAACCATCCTAAACCTAAATATGAATCAGAACCTAATAGCTTAACATTAACATTTAGAGGAGAGAACCTTAAGGTTTCTCTTCATAAGATCATTTTGAATTATTTAAAAGACCTAAATTCATATATCATGAGGTAGGAGGCCTTGTATGAATCCTTGAGGTAAAAGTATAGAAGATCCCATCACCTTAGAGATTGATCTATTCTCCTTGTGGTAGTAATCACTTAAGACATTAGAAGAGATACATCTCCTTGTGGTAGAATCCATATTGAGTGATCTTGGATCACATTCACTTGATGAAACTTTGAATAGGACTTACCTATTACTTCAGGACTTGTAGTTTTGATAAATCCTTGCTCTATTAAATAGACTTGACTGAACCATGATTGTTGGGTAGCGCAGTATAGTATACCCATATTACTGGTCCCCAGTAATATTCAGAATTGGTTGAGTCACTCTAAGTGAGACTTATCTTTGTTGCTATCCTGCGGGCTTAGGCAGATATAACCTCGCTTAGAGTAAATCAATCAATCCTAAAAGTGTATTAATCGGGTACCCATTCCTTAGTTTAATTGAAAGACAAATTGCCATCGGGCCATGCCTCCGAGCGAAGATCGCTTCAATAGGTTTGGCTCAAATAAACTAAGTAACAGGATTCACCTTCCTTAAGACGCTAAGTATGATTGTGAGTTTAGTGACTTAATGCTTAGTTTGAGATACAAAACCATCATCGGATGGTGCCTCCTAATGAAGATCGCTTCATTAGGGTGGCGTAATCAAACTAAATGTTATGAGTTCTATCCTTGCATCATATTCAATATGTGTATACAATCACCCCACATAGTGATCCTTAAGTAACTAATCAACTTTAACCAAATATCGATCTAGAAATTTGGAGTCAGAATCCTTCTAGCAGGATTTTGCACAGTGGAGACTTGGGAATTCTATACTATTTCTTACAATATTCTTCATGAATTTTGGGATTTCTCATTCATTAACATGGTGGCATAAGCATAAGCATAAACATGAGTTGAACTCATTCCTTCTGTTGTAACACATGGGTATCAGTGATACAATATGAGATACGAAATGTTATATACACAGACTGGAAAATTTCAGGGTGCGTCTGCGTCACCATAACTGACTTCCTAACTGTTGTGCTTACATTGGACCGTACTACTCATAAATCTTCAGTGATAGTTCTGTGATATACCGTGGTATAGCATACTTGTGAGCATTGTTTCAGTGGCATATAGTGCAGCTTATAGCATCCTTCTCAGCATTTGACATTCCTTTCACATTGGTTTATGAGCATTGGATATTTTCATGTACTTTCAGTATTTAGTTTTGATGCAGTCTTACTTTGCTTAGTTCTTACAGTTCAGTTATTTGATGTCCTTATAGTTTTTCCTGCATTTTTACTTTACGTTCTTGCATATTTGTTATGTTTAGTTTAGCTTGTATAGCTAGCTTCGATGTGTTAGACTTCTTGTTTAACATGGGGTACTTTTGGGATCCGGTAATTTGCTAGATCCCGAGCAGTTGTTGGCAGCAGGTCAGGAGGACGTCCCAGAGACTCCGGAGGAGCAATTGGAGCTGTAGGGGATTGAGCACATACTCTTACTTTCTAGTTCTTTTCAGTATTTTAGCTAGACTCTTCATATTTCTGCATTTTAATGGTTTATAATAAACTCTGGATGTATTTTTTTTTTCTGAGATGGACATTTACTATTGCTTGAGATGAATGTACTATGGATGTTTTGCTTTTAGCTCCGCACTCTGTTATACTGTTATACATAGTATTATGATGTGATCGGCGTACTGGAAACGCTGATATATTTTATAACGTACATGGGTTCTTTCTCGCCCCCTTGAACCTTATGTACGTACTAGTCTAATACCTAAGATAAGTATTTCATTCTTATCTTAAATATTGCTCTCGAACCTACTCTTAAGGTTCGAGTCAATGGCCTCTAGTATGGTGTTTAGGTTACTTAGCTACTCATTTTCTGAGATGGACATTTACTACTTAAAAGTGTTCCGAGACCTATTTGTTAGTGTAAAGTCTTTATAGGGATTCATAGTTACATCCTACCATCTCAAGTTCTTGATCTTATAAAGGTTTTGATTTGAATTAGTTGGTTACATATTATACTTAGGTTT
This sequence comes from Gastrodia elata, assembly GCA_016760335.1. Lineage (NCBI taxonomy): Eukaryota > Viridiplantae > Streptophyta > Magnoliopsida > Asparagales > Orchidaceae > Gastrodia > Gastrodia elata. Next base: position 44,572,952 of record CM028675.1, on the reverse strand, counting down.
GATCCTATAAGATTTATTTAGGTTACTTAGCTACTCATTTATCTTAAATTCCTACAGATTAAGTTCTGGTACCGTGACAGTATTTTCTATTTCTATACTCTTATTGTTCTGGCTCATGATACTGTGATGTTCTTGGATGTGACTCAAATATTTTCTGATATAATGACTAAATAGGCAGAAGAGTCATCCATTAGGTGGATAAGAATACAAATTCTCATATGACACCTTATGGAATTCTCTGATACCAACTGTGGCGCCCCACCCCTTAATCCACAAGAATTAAGTTAAGGGGTGGCGTGTCACTCTAGCTAACCCTTCACTTATAATTGGATTAGGATGAAATCCACAATCCACCTAATAAGGGAAGGAGTAAGCATAGAATCAACATACAGTCACTATCTAAGTAAACATACAGAGTGCGGAAGCGATTTTCAATATAAATTATCTAAGCATCACAACATAAATATAAAGAAAAGTATATCATAACATAAGTATAAATTCTAAATACGTAGTCACCAGTACCTGTATTATTACATCATTTTAAAGTTTCAAATAATAAAAGTAAAAAGACTCTCATCCTCACTTAGAAATAAAGGCTAAACAGTGACTTCTTCCACGGGCTCCTCCTCTGGGTATGGCTCCACTCCTAACTCTTGCTCATCTAACTGAAGAGGGTCTGCCATTGTCGGTTTCACAATGTAGGGCCCCAGCCAAAAAAAAGAAAAATCTGGTTAGACAATTGTCTAAGTACATTTTAAGCTGATAAGTTTTATGTGTTATGTAATATCACCATTCTACGACTTCTAAGCAATAATGTGTATAAAGGAGTAGCAAGCAGTACAAAAGAAAAGGGAAAGCTATAAACCATCATTTATAACTTAAGCAAAGGAGAGGCTAAGACATGCCTCACATGCAAGCTAAATAAGGTAAGGCATATAAATATACATAAACAAATAAGTGCAGTAAGAAAGATGCTACAACCTAAACATGCTGGTGATCAAAGAAACATGCCAATTAAATAAAAGAACTCAGCAGTGGTACATATAAATAGTAGCAAGATTCTAACAACTAAATATATATATAAAAGCAGTACAAGGAAATAACTGACTGAATAAGAATACTGAAAGTTAACCAAACATCAAACGCATATAAACATACGTGTACAATCTGCCATACAGAAGAGAGCTACTATAGCTCACCAAAAAGGGACTGAAGGGTCTTAGCACCAATACAGCTAGGGCGGTTCCTAGCACGATACGGCTAAGGCAACAACAGTCAAAATTGAAGGTTCTAGCACCAGTACGGCTAGGGCGGTTCCTAGCACGATACGGCTAGGGTACCAACAGTCATAACCAAAGGATCATAGTACCAGTACAACTAGGGAGGTTCCTAGCATGATACGGCTAGGGCAACAATCGGTATGATCGAAAGAAATACTGAAAGGCAGCTCAACACATCAAATTTTTTTATCTTCTCGTTAATTACTTTAATATTTTTATAAGGAATCTAAGGAGTCTCCATATTTTCCTAACAATTTATTTATGCATCAAAAATCTTGTATGATATGCCCAAGAAAATATGGCACAAAAATTAGGGAATGCGTAAGCAACAATCATCAAAGTAAGCAAGGGACTCTACTAAACATGGTGATATCATTTATTTTTTACTTAGCCATTCTAACTATTCCGAGTTACACAAGTTCAGGATCACCGTTTTCCTACTATCGAGTGTAACTTAGAAATTTGTCCTTTATAAGTTAAAATGGATTAGAACTGATCAAGTTCTAATCTAGTTCAATTAGATAGATGACTACAAGTTAAATCAATAAATCATATGTCCTAATTTTTGTGAATTTAGATGTTCTATCTAAGATCTGATCAAGATCTTCTAAACCTATAGATTATGGATTAAACACTATGAGATTTAGGTTTAATCACATAATCCAAATGGAAAAGACCTAAGTTCTAGGTTTTACTCTATAAGTGATCTAATAGCTGAGGCAAATCCTATTAAGTAATCAAGCTTAATAGGATGAATCTCCTACCTTAAATTTAAGGTTAAAAGACAAATAATTAGAATAGGTTGTAAAATAAAAGAAAAATCTAGAAACTACTAAAACCAAGGTTTCACCTATTGAGTAACCCATTTACCTAATGAATGAACTCTAACCTATGAACTAGTCCTAGCCTCAGGAAAGGTCCTTAAGGTGTAGTGTTAAAGACTTAGAAGAATTCAGGAATCTAACTTAATGGTGATTCAGAAGTTTTCACTCTACTGAAGCCTAAATTTTGATGCAGTTTATTGTAGATTACTGTTCAGGGATTCTACAGAGTCCAAGAACACTACATTCTGAGGTCAATTGACTAAGTTATGGATGTTTCAAGTCCTAAAATAATTAATTCAATTCGATTATTATTCCAGCTATATTTAATTAAATCGATTATCGATCATGTATATTTAAATACTCTTTTAATTAGTTTAGGTTTTATATTAATTAATTATTATCTAATCAATTTTAAGTATCATTATCATTATCAATTTGAATTATTATACTTTAATATTTAACTAAACTTAGCACTAATTAATCACAATTAAATTTAATTAATATTTGATTTCTGTTTAAGTACAATATTAAGTAGTTTTAATTACTTCTTCACAATTATATTCTTACTATTACATACATATGTTCATATATATAATTACCTAAATTTGTGTGCAAACAAAATTATACTTACTGCTGTATATTATCATATTTGTGTTAATGCCCCTTTAATATTTTTGCCTAGTTACTTAATCAAATAATTCCATGTTTAAAAGCTACCCATTTGTTACTTACTAAATAATAAGGAAAAATTTAATTAATACTACATCTCTATGCATGTGTATATATATATATATATATATATATATATATATATATATATATATATATATATATATATATATGATATATAGTATATATTTTATTTATTTATTTTGACTTCAACATAAATATGGTTAATACCCTACAGTTGATTTGCAATTTATATACTTAGCTTTTATGAATATATATGTATGTATTAATGTTTTGTATTATATTTATATTATATCAGCACCTTAATTATTCAGCTATAGCGTCGGCAACCCATATATATATATAGGTATATATTTATTGACTAAGTTACTAAAATAAGTATTTACCTAACTCGCTAAAGTTCTGTTTCATGAATATACAAGTATATATATATATATATATATATATATGTATTTATACTTTAAAGTTTGTGATCATATATACACTCAATCATATATATAACTTTATAATTAATAAGTACGTTAATTAATTATTAATAAATCGGTTAGTTAAATTTAATATTAATTCATCATTAACTACTTACTATACATTAATTATCCTATATTATATAAGTTTTGTTTTTAATTAAAATTAACTTAGTACTACTTTCTTTATTATAACATCATGTTCCAATATATATATATATATATATATATATATATATATATATATATATATATACTTAACTAAATCTTAACAAAACTATTAAGATGTTATATATATACACCATATAAGAATACATTTACATAATTATCCTTCTTATATTTAATTATTCGTAATTATAAGATCCTATAACTTTATATACCTATGCATATTTATACATATATTTATACAGTTATGATTTGGATTATACATAGCCATACATATGTATATTTCCATATATTGCATATATATATATATATATATATATATATATATATATATATATATATATTACATTTGTATAGATATATTTAATTACATAAAATTTCTATTTATTGCTTTGCGAATGAATAAATTCATTCGGCTGTGGCTATGTGTATATTTATATACTTTATATGTATAACTATATATGTATAACTATATATGTAATTCTTATGTTTATAAATCAATTTGTTTTCTGCGGATCACATATCTACCTATATAATTAGATCCTAACTATACTGTAGATTAGATCCAGCTAATTTATTTTAGCTAATATCATTAATCTCCTAATTTAGTATGTGTTCCTACTTAATTAGATTCATACCCATTCCCTAAGTATACATTCATCATTTTTTTTTGATTTTTTTTTCTTTTAATTTAGGGCAGACATATTTGAGGACGAAGAAGATTAAAGAAATTGAAAAAAAAAAATTAATAAAGAAATTTATATTTGGAAATTAATAAAATTTCCTAATTTCTTTATTTATTAAATGGTTTCCAAAAATTACCAAATATTCACCCCTAGCTAATCGAGGGGTGAGGAACGCAACAGCGAAGTCGGATTTTGATTCCGACGAGTATTTAATTTTCTAATTTTCCGGGTATTTAAATATTATTAAAATATTCGTCAAAATTTTGACGACTTCCGATTGACCTGAACCCATTACCCCTAGCTATTTTGGGGTCAAAGATCGCAATGGCGAAGTCTATTTTTCGATCGGAGGTCAAAATAAATAGGTCAATTTCCGAGGTTTCTAAATTCCCAAAATAAGGATTTGATCTGTTTGACCTCCAGTTTGGACTGGATCTTGGTGGTTGACTCATAATGACTTAATTAGCATTTATAATTAGTCTTAAGACTCAGATTAGTCCTAATTAACTACGATAACAACTTGGGTTGTTACACGTTCATACTAGCATCATCTCAAGCAATTCTGGAGGATGAGCTCCTCCATCTCACTCAAGATAATAACACAATGTTCGACTATGAACAGAAATTCCATAGATTATCATGATTCATTCTGGACCTAGTTAGAACGGAAGCATCTAGATTCCATCGATTCTTGAAGGGTCTGAGATACTCTATAAAAGCTCACCTAGTGTCCCGCCAAATCAAAACTCTGGTAGAATTAATCGAGGCGGCTCACCTCCAAAAAGGGTTTTAAGGTCAGATGGACTGTAAGCGTAAGGTTGTGTTTGTGCAGCCAAAGAAGGAGCACTTTGGTTACCGCAAGATGGCTAAAGTCTATAATATCAAAGCTGAACAATCCCCACCCCAGAACTTTGAATGTAAGAAATACCATCCGTATGGGAAATGCCACCACTTTGGTGGTGTGTGTTTCGTATGTGGTCGAAAGGGCTACCATTTTTCGAATGCGATGATAAGTCAACAATTGATGGAGTGCTCATCAATCACTTCCTTCATAAGCAAGTATTCCATGCTCAACAAGGGAACAATCAAGAGCCCGCTCCTACTATAATGCCAGCTCTCACTTCAAATGCTAAGGCAGTTGTACCTGCGTAGAAGCCGGCCTATAATCATTAAGGCTAGCGGCCCCAGGGAAAATAACCTACAGCTTCTGCAAGGGTATACATGCTAACACCCGCCTCTGCACCTGAAGACAATGATGTCATTTCAGGTATGTTTTAAATTAAAGTTTTATTCAGTTATTACTATTTCAATATTTTCAAATATTTGAGTAGCAATTCTTATTAAGTTATTTTAATCATAGGCACCATAATGATATAAATCTTGTAATATTCTTTTCGATGCTAGAGCAAGTCATTCCTTCATATCGGAAAGCTGGGTGCAGACCCTTAAGCTACCAACATATTGGCTAGCAAACTCGTTGAGTATCGGGCTACCTTCCAAAGCCCGCATGCAATCCTAGCAATTTTATAGCATAGATATTTCTATCAGTGAACATAAATATGGAGCTAAATTGGTTATGTTACCAATAGCAAACTTTGACATAATCCTAGGCATGAATTGGTTGAGTGAACATAGGGCTTCCATAAATTGCCAAAAGAAGAAAATCACTTTGGGTAGTGGAAGCTAATCAAAAACTTTTATTGGAAAATTTAGCATCCAAGCATTGTTGGGAGAGAAGAAAGAAGTCGTGCCTATTTCTGAAAATTGAATAGTTTGTAAGTTTCCTGATGTTTTTCTTGAAGACCTACCCGGTCTTCCTCCCATTAGAGAAGTGGAATTTGCTATTGAATTAATTCTGGGAACCCAACTATTATCAAAGGTTCCGTATCGTATGGTGCCTAAGGAGTTGCAAGAGTTGAACAAACAACTGGAAAAGCTGCTAAAAAGGTCTTATTCGGCTGAGTTCATCTCCTTGGGGAGCGCCAATTTTATTTATGAAAAAGAAAGATGGATCGATGAGAATGTGCATCGATTATAGAGAATTGAGCAAAGTAACTATCAAGAATAAATACCCGTTACTGCAAATCGATGATCTATTCGATCAATTATCTGGAGCTAAGGTATTTTCCAAGATTGATCTGCGATCTGGTTATCAACAGCTAAGAGTTAAAGATGCGGATATATAAAAGACAGCATTCAGAACCCGCTATGGACATTATGAGTTTTTGGTGATGTCTTTCGGCTTAACTACTGCGCCGTCCATCTTTATAGATTTAATGCAGCGAGTACTAAAAATATATTTAAATAAATTTGTCATAGTCTTCATTGATAATATCCTGATTTATTCAAAAAGTAGTGCTGATCATGAGAAGCACTTAAGATTAGTTCTACAAGAACTTCGAAACCATGAGCTTTATGCAAAATATTTAAAGTGCAAATTTTGGCTTGACTCAGTCGCTTTTCTGGGTCACGTCATAGATGCGCAAGGAATTAAAGTAGATCAAAATAAAGTTAGCACCGTTCTAGATTGGTCATAGCCAAAGTCTGTGACTGATATCCGAAGCTTTTTGGGTCTGGCAGGGTATTATAGAAAATTCATTAAAGGCTTTTCACAGAAAGCTTCTCCTCTTACAAATTTGACTCAGAAGGCAGTGTCATTCGTCTGGAGTTCGGAATGTGAGAATGCTTTTTAATCGTTAAAAGATGCTATTTCTTCTGCCCCAGTTCTTGCCTTACCCAAAGAAGGTTTGAACTACCAAGTCTATACCGATGCTTCAGGGATAGGCTTGGGTTTGTGTGCTAATGCGGGAAGGAATGATTATTGCCTACGCATCTCGTCAGTTAAAATCACATGAAAAGAATTATCTGGTTCATGATCTCGAATTGGCTACCATAGTCTTTGCTTTAAGGATTTGGCATCATTATCTGTATGGCGTTCAATATTCCATATATACATATGATCATAGCTTAAAGTATATTTTCACTCAACGCGAACTCAATTTTCATCAGCAAATATGGCTTGAGTTAATAAGCAATTATGATTTATCAATTCAGTATTATCCGGAGAAAGCGAATGTTGTAGCCGATGCGCTCAGTCGTCATACTACGCTTTCCTCCTTAATAGCTTCAAATTCTTTAGAGGAAGAATTCAGAAGGCTCGATATCAGGCCAACTCATGGTGATATGTTAAATATACTAATATCTATGAGTACCATTGAACCAACATTTCACCGTGATGTCTCCATCTCCCAAATGAAAGATGAGGACTATCTGAAGTTTAAAAGGAAAATCGAAAGTGGTCACCGATTTGACCTGCAGCTGTGAGGTAATAAAATATATCAAGAAGATCGCCTATGGATTCCCAAATCTATGAATCAAGAGATTTTAGTGAAAGGCCACAATTTTGGTAGCCAAGTACATCCTGGTAGTACTAAGATGTATCAAGATCTGAAGAAATCATTTTGGTGGCCTGGAATGAGGAAAATCATGGCTGAATTTGTATCAAAGTGTCATGCCTGTAATCTAGCCAAGGCTGAACATCAGAAGCCCGGGGGACTTCTCCATCCTCTAGCAATCCCTGAATGGAAGTGGTTTGATATTTCAATGAACTTCGTAATGGGTTTACCCAAATCAAGATCTGGTGCTGATTCAATTTGGGTCATTGTTGATCGACTAACCAAATCGGCACATTTCATTCCGATGCATCAAACTGATTCTATGGAGAAATTGGCGAAGCTGTATATCAAGAAAATCATCAGACTTCATGGAATTCTGAGGTCTATTGTATCCGATCGTGATAGTTGATTCACTTTTAAATTCTAGCAAGCCATGCATCAAGATTGAGAACTACCCTAGGTATGAGCACCACTTTTCACCCCCAAATAGATGGTTAAACTGAGCGAGTTAATCGAATTCTTGAAGACCTTCTTCGCCTATGCATTTTAGATTTTGGTGGTTTCTGGGAAGGTCACATTCCCTTAGTTGAATTTGCTTATAACAACAGTTTCCAATCAAGTATTGGCATGGCTCCGTATAAAGCATTGTATGGCAAAAAATGCAGTACGCCCTTTGCGTGGTCTGAAACAGGCAGTGTTCAGCTGTATTGTTCAGATTTAGTCGAAGAAACAAATAATAAAGTGCAATTGATCCAGCAGAGAATTAAATGAGCTCAAGATTGCCATAGTAAATATCACGATGCCCATCATTATTCTTTGGAATATAATGTTGGAGATTTTGCGTATCTCAAAGTAAGCCCAATGAAGGGTGTATTTTGCTTCGGTGTAGCTAGGAAGCTCAGTCCTCGCTACGTCGGACCGTTCGAAGTAATAGAAAAAATCAGTTCGACAGCGTATAGATTAAAACATCTTGAAGATTTCTCTGTAGTTCATAATGTGTTCCACATCTCCTCTCCATGGAGGTGTCTTCGTAATCCTTCACACCTAATCCAACTTCCAGCGGTATCCCTTCAGCCGGATCTTTCCTATATGGAAGAGCCTATCAGAATCTTAGTTTGTGATCAAAGGCACCTAAGAAATCATTCTATCCCTATGGTAAAAGTTCAGTGGAGTAATCGCTCTATCGAAGAATCCACTTGGGAAAAAGAGGATGATATGCAACAGAAATATCCAAGTCTCTTTGAAAGTTCAGGTACCTATAAGATTCAAAAGTTCCATCCTTATTTTTCTATGTTTTATCTTTCCCATCCCAGTAATGATGTCGAGGACGATATCATTTTTAAGTGAGGGAGTCTGTAACAGCCTAAGGTTATTACTCAGCTTAATTTAAGCTTAATAATATCTTAATTATCATTCTATTAATTTTATCTAGCTATAGAATCAATCCCTAAAAATTTGGCACGATTCAAAGCTAAATCCAATATTTGGATTATTTTAATATTTAATTAATTCGAAAATTGAGGTATTTATTTTGACCTCAAAATCAAAATCGGACTTCGCCGTTGCGATCGTCACCCCCAAATTAGCTAGGGGTGATGTTTTCGACGTGTTTGGAAGTCATCGAATTTTCGCAAATATTTTAATATAATTAAATACACCGAAAAATAGAATAATTAAATAATCTTCAGAATCATATTTCAACTTCGTCATTGAATTTCTCACCCCCAAATTAGCTAGGGGTTAAGTTTTGAGATTTTTTGGAACATATTTATTTAATCTTAATTTTTAATAAATTAAAAATTAGGAATAATAATTAATTATTCCTTAATTTATTTTTTCTCTTTTCTTATCTCTACAAAATTTCAGCTGGCCATCCCCCTTCATTCGGCTGATCTCTTACCTCCCTATTGCACATTGAAAGCTGATGTCATCCCTCTCCTCTCCTTTCTTAATTGCAATGCTTGATGGCTAAGGCCATCCCCCTCCCCTTACCTCATAACTCCCTACCTCATGGCCTTCCCCTTCATTCTTCTTTTTTAAAGAGAAACCTCAGCCCTCCTTATTTTGTTTGCTGCCAAGCTAAAAGCTTCCTCTATATTTCCCCCAATGTTGAGCTTGGTGCTGATGAAGGAGCTTCCCTCCCACAAAGATCTTGAGGAAAATAAAGGTTTATTCTTCCTCTCCCAAAGACTAAGGTACCCTTTTGTTTACTCTCCTTGTACCAATTTGTTCTTCTTCCTTGGTCATTTCATTCCTCTATTATGCTTATTCGCATATTTAGACATCCATGATTCTGTATGGAAGTCATTATAGTTCTTCAAAGTAATATACCTCATGCTCTGTTTTTCGTCCATTATGCATACCCCTGCCTTTATCACCATTGTTCATATAGCTAGGATGATCCGTTCGTACTGATTTTGGTGTCAATGGAAAGGTATCAAAAAAACCTTTCCATTCATTTATATCACTGCTCATGGAATACTCTACATTAAGAGTATTTGATCTTGAAATGTGACCCTTCACAGTTTTCGCACAGGCGAATCACAGTCGGGCGCTACAGTGCGTTGTAGCGTCCAGAAAATTCATTTGACCATATCTTAGTCATTTATTCTCTAAATCCAAAAATTTAAAGTGTTAGATAGCTTACAATTTTAGTGCCAACAATAATCTAAGATAATATTTAGGTTCTGAACTCTAAAAAAATTAGAAAATGACCAAAATATCTCTAACCTTAATTTTGTCATAACTTGACCAATTGAAGTCCAATTTGGGTCTACTCTCAATTAAAGTACTTAGTGTGATATATGAAAGATATAGCCACTAAGTTTGCTAAATTTGGACATCAAATGAAAAAGTAAGCTTTTTGACCCCTTAGCTTAGAAAATTACCAAAATACCCTTAGAAATTGAAATGGCTATAACTAATTCATTAGACTTCAGAATTTAGTATTCTTGGACTCTATAGAATCCTTGAATAGTAACCAATAGTAAATTGTATAAAAATTTAGATTTCATTAGGTGTAATTTACTAAAATGCCCCTTAGGTCAAAACCTTAGTTTAGGCCCACTCATTTCTTATCCAAATTGCATGATTAGGGTGCTATTAGTTTTTTTATGTAGAGTTGAAGGAATGTGCAAAGTGATTTATTTTTTCTGATCTTTGTCTTTCAATTTATGTCCTAATCTTGTTAAACCATGATTAGTGAAAATTAGGATTTGTAATCATTAGATTTTAGCAAACTTAGTCTCTGATTAATTATATGATAAGATAAAACTTATGAGCCAAATTATACAAACTTTTGATGGTTATATTTATAGTTATGTGCTAATCATTTTGAATTAATTTAGGGTTTGATTAACACTAATTACTTTCTAGTTTCTGAAATTTTTTTATTAATATGATTCATAACAGTAAGGGAGATGTATTGAAATCATGTACGCAAATTTAGGATGTATAAATTAAAAATGGAGAACTTAATCATCATAATTAAGTCTTTGATCAAGCTATTAAGACTTGATCTAGGTCTAAGATTACCACTAATAATACATCCCAAATTCACTGATTTAACATTTGATTTATAAATAAATATTTGATCTTAATTGGGCATGAGTAAGGGGTCAAACCCTAATCTAATTGATTAAAATCCAAACTCTTAAATCCTTAATTAATTTGACTTGATTACAAGATAAGGAAATTGACATTATTCTAAAAATGCATCTGATTTGGTATTGATTTTAAACATTTGAATTAGACATGTTAAGATTATTGATAAATCTATGTGATTGATTAATTTGAATCTAAACTTTAGATCCTTGATTTTCTCCTAAATAAGACTATTATCATAAAAAGATAATAGAACTAAATTGATTTAATAATTGATCTAACTCTAATAACATCCTTGATTTAAATCTCATAATCTTAGAATAAGATATGATCAGATGACTTAATTATCTGATCTGATCACTCTAAACCTAACTATTAAATGGAACCTAATATGTTAGCTTCAGAATTAATTATATGAGATCTTAAATATCTCAGCATATGATGGCCTCTAAAATATTTAAAAAACCTAAATTTAAATATACATTGAGGTAGGGAAATTTTGTATAACTCATTAAGGTAGAAGCTTAGATGATCCCTTAACCCTAGAAGTTGATCTTATTCCCTCGTGGTAAGAATCACTTAAGATATTAAAATGACACTTCTTCTTATGGTAGAACCCATATTTAGTGATCTTTGATCACCCTCTTCTTGGAGCTTTATATAGGACTTACCTATTTAGCATAAGAATTAATAATCTTAATAAATCCTTATTGATTAAATAAAATTGTTTGAACCCAAGTTATTGGTTGTTGTAGTATAGTGTACCCATAGTACTATATTATTTTAATAATATTCAGGATTAGTTGATTCACTCCAATGTGGACTCATGACCAGGTGCTATCCTGAGGGATTAGATGAATATAGTCCTATTAAAATAAATCTTCTAAGATTAAGAGTGTTACAATTACTGAACAAAATCATTAGTTTGAGATGTAAACTGCAACCATATTCTGCCTCCTATTGTAGTGCGCTTCGATAAATGCAGTTTAAGCAAACTAAGTATCTTAAGTCACTTTGTGTAAACCACTAAGTATGCTTATAATTAGGTCATTTAATAGCTTAGCTTGATATATAAACTGTGGCTGGGTTCTGTCTCCTATCGTAGTGCGCTTCGATAAGTGCAGTTTTGAACAAGCTAAGGTTTAAATCCACCTCTCTTGGAAACATACAACCATGTGTATATAACCTTTCCAACTAATGATTTTAAGTAAACTCTCAACTTTAACCAATTATCGAACTAGAACCTAGGAGTCAGAATCCTTTTAGCAGGATTTTGCACAATGGAGATGTTGAATTCATTATCAGATTTCAAAGCATTTTCTGGATTTTTTTGGATTTATACATATAGTTTAGAAGCATGAGCATGAGCATAATCATGATATGTGAGTATCAGAATGATGTATTAGTATCAATGATGATTTATGAGTTACAGAATATTGCATACATTGATTAGGGAATTTCAGGATGCATCGGTATACATTGAACCATATAGTAAATGACATTTCTAACTGGATGTATGTATACATTGGACCATACTACTCATAGCAGTTCAGTGATATTTTGATTGTATATTAGTAGCATACAGTGTTGTGGCATATTTAGGTGCACAGTTTCAGTAATATACAATATAGTTTTACAGATCATTATCAGTTTTCAGATCCATTACTATTTTTGGTCTACCTTCGGTATTTAGTTTACAGTTCAATTTTACTTTAATTTGCTTTAGTTTGTACAGTTTTATACAGTTTTATACTTTCAGATATCCTTACATTATTACTATATATTTAATTACGTTATGTAAATGTTAAATGAATAACTAGAACTATTTAGATTAGTCTCGATATATTAGACTTATTATCTAACACGAGGTAATTTTAGGATCTGACAATTTGCTAGATTTTGAGCAGTATATTGAGCTAGTTCAGTACTAGCTTTTATGTCTATTTTAGTAAAATGTTGTAATAATTCTGGATGTATTTTTTTTTCTTTTTTGAGATGAATATTTTCATACAGCTTCTGTGATGAATGTTTCTAAATGTTTGCTTAGCTTCCCCACTCTGTTATATACTACTTATACTTAGTATTGTGATGTGATCAGTATACTGGAAATGATGATATCTTATGCATATATTGAATTCCTTATGTATATTTCAAATCTAATATATGTATCAGCCTAATATTTAGGATAAGGATACTACTCTTATCTTAAGTATTAGCTCTCAACCCTCCTTGTGGTTGAGTCAGCAGCCCTTTAGAGGGGTTTTGTTTTAGCTATTCGGGGAGATGGGATATTCCTCCCCAAGCGGTGCACCGCTCCACCGCCGATCTGATTATACCTATCTTTTGCACACGGCGACAGGGCGGGCCGCTGCAGTAGGTGAGTATAATTGTTAAAAGCAATGTATATATACAAACTACTACGTACAAGAAATATCCTAAGAAAATAGGATCACTTCTACATATGTTGGCTTTATAAACAAAATGAATATAATTAGACTGAAATAAAATACTAGCATCTTAACATGCTTTCATATGAAATCAATATCTATTGAATATATAAATATTTGAACTTGTTGGAAAAGTATTACAAATATATATACGTACTACATAAAATACAAAAGAAAATCAAGCTGAACATATAATGAAAATATGCTATCTCATGTGGGCATATGCCTACTTAGACCTGCCATAACAGAAAAAAGGTGGCTTATGTAGCTACTAAAATAATCTTCTAAAGCATCTAAGATCAAATACCATAGATCAATAGGTCCATATCCTATCAATATCCAGGATTAAACACCTGGGAAAAATATCATCATCCAGAATTAAACACCTGGGCACTGAATTGTATCTGAATCTTAATATGAAACAATATTGTAAAGGCAGACTAAGTAGAATAAATTCCATTTTAATTGTTAAGTGTTTTATTGATTCAACATTAATTCATTCATCTGATTATTCATGAATATGACTTTATGAAATTTCTAAAGCTAATATAGAATAATTATCACAAAATAAAGAAGCAAAGCATTCAAGACAATGTGTAAGTAGCACTACACAAAACTCTGTGATATCACTTATTTTCTAATTTAGTTCTGTAATGTGGCGGCTGCCCCTTCTAATCATATGGCTTAAGGAGTGGTCGTCACTAAGCACATCTCATATTTAACATTAGGCTGGAATTTAAGACTCTAATCCAATCTTAAGAAAAGAGGTGCTTTTCTAAATAAGGTAAAGATTAACAATCACTTAATGAGTATCAGAGTGTGGAAGAAAAATATCAACTGAAGTAATCATCCATATTATAAAATAAAGACATCTAGCTCAGAATATATACAATGCAGGAAAGTAAAGCACAATTTTATCCTATATTATTACAAACATTTAAAGTTAAGAGTTGAAATGCAAAGAGTCTCACATCCTCACAATATAAAAGTAAAGTAAAGTAATCTAATAAGTAGACTAAGGTCCCTCAGTAGTCTGGAACTCCTCCTAGATCTGCTCCTCAGTAGGCTCAATCTCCTCAAAAAGCTCAGAATCTACCATTATCGGTTTCATAATGGTATGGCCCCAGCCAACAAAAGAAAAATCTAGTTAGATAAAATATCTAAGTATATTTTAAGGTGATCATTTTTAATGTATTTTAATAATATCACAACTGAAATTAAGCATAGCATAACACTAATGCGATAAGAAAGGAAGAACAAATTATGAGGTAGAAACATACCTCAACTCAGGCTGCAATACAAGGTAAGTAAAGTACAAATGCAAATCTACTAAGTATAAAGAAAAGTCTTATGGAAGATGATCAAACTAACATGCTAGTTATAGTATAAGTAAAAGTACTGTACTGAAAATATAAAGGTTAGCATCCTAACATGCTCTCAAGTAAGTAAAATGGCTGACATACAGAAAGTTCTAAAATGTAAAGGAACTGCAGAAAATGAAAAATATGAAAGAAAGAAAAGTGTGCTGAAATGGTAAAGTAAAGTAAGTCTGAAGTATAAACAAAACATGTAAAGTAATTGTAACGAGACTGAAAAGTAAATGTAAGTAATTTAGATTAAAGTGCTGTACGTGTGAGATACTCTTACTTAGTCTGCCATAAAGTAAAATCCATTTGATAATCTAGGAGAAACATCCCAGATTAAAGTAATGTCCACCAAAGTGGCATCTAGGAGAAACATCCCAGATCCTAAAGTAAAATCCATAAAGTATCTAAAGAGCATATAGGAGAAACATCCCAATGCCAAAGTAAAGTACCATAAGGGAAATTCCCTAGGCAAAAGCTGTCATAAAGTAAAGTCATACTAAATGGCAGGCTAAGTAAAACATAAACTACAAGTATAAATGTTGTTTATTACTGTTTCTTTTAAAATTATGCATATGACATGTGAATGAAATTCACAGTATATTATAAAGTATGTATCAAGTATTTAAGTATGTCCAAAGGTGTAAAAAGGCTTAAATAATATGGAAAGCATAGCAATTCAAATCAAAGAATTAAATATCACTACACAAACTTTGTGATATCACCTGTTTTCTAATTTAAACA
The DNA here is from genome assembly GCA_016760335.1 of Gastrodia elata. Lineage (NCBI taxonomy): Eukaryota > Viridiplantae > Streptophyta > Magnoliopsida > Asparagales > Orchidaceae > Gastrodia > Gastrodia elata. The sequence goes on along the minus strand of CM028675.1, from coordinate 44,557,290 downwards.
TCCTAACTACTCTAAGTTACATAAGATTCAGAATTATAAATTCTTACACTATCTGTAACTTAGAATCACGAACCTACATGTTGAACATAATTAGGATTAGCTACGTCCTAATTATAAGTGAATCAAATGTCGCCTATAAAGTTAAATAAGTAAATAAATCGTCCTAATTTGTTATTTTATAAATCCCAAACTAAATCTTGATTAGCCAAATCAAGATTGAAAGAATTAAGAATCAAACTTCAAAGAATGAAGTTCAATTATTTAATCACAGGGTCATCTTAAGGATTAAGATTTAATCCCATCTCACTGATTAAATATTAAGGCAAATCCTATTAAATTAAGTCAAATTCAATAGGATTGATTTCTAAACTTAATTCTAGGATTAAAAGATCAAATAATCAATTAATAAACTATGGAAAATCTAATAAACTAGTAAAATCAAGGTTTCACCTTAATGAGTAACCCACTTTACTCATTAGATGAATTCTAACCTAAGATCTATTTCTAATTTTAGGAATTAAGTGCTAAGAGTATCACTCAGACACACATCCTAACTAAAGTTATAAGACCTAAAGGATGATTTAAGAAGTTCAAAGGAAAGGAAAGATCTCTATTTTACTTAAGATTTTTGCTTAAGACTAGATTTAGGATTTTCTTTGAATTTCTAATTTGAGACTTGGAATTATCTAAATTAAGGCCTAAATCATTTTAATTACTATATATTATGCTTTAGGAATGAAATCAGGTCTTAAATTCATTAAACCCTAATTTTGGGCAAAAAGACCATTTTACCCCTTACTTAAGGGTCTAAATCTCATCTTTGTGAATTAGGGCTATATTTAGGATTTTAATAAAGTAGAATGATTAATTACTATTTAATATGAGTTTAGACAGTAAGTTCATTAATTTTTGTTAAGTATTAAGCCTTATAAGGTCAAATTAAAAAATTTAATTTATAAAGGCAATTTAATAATTTTACCTTAATGACACCTAAAATTTATGTTAGTTTACAGTAGGTTATGCCCTAAGGTTTATATAGAACTAAGAATTATTGAATTATGATGTGTATTGGCTAAGTTATGGGCAATACAAGCTCTAAGGTTAATTTGGTAATTAAGGATTCTTATTTAAGGGTTAAAATTCCTAACTTCTCCAATTGGTGTCCAAATGAATTAAAATTAGTGGCTATGAATAACAATTGATCCACTGATTTCATTGATTGCTAGTGGGTTCAATTTGGACCTTAATTGGCTTAATTATGGCCTAATTAGGGTTTAGGGTGATTAGTGAGTGATTAGTGAAATTAATCACCCAATCACTAATCCAACCCTAAAGTTAGGTTCTAATAGGTTCTAGGAGCTCTTTAAAATTTGAATTGTCCAATTTGGAGTATTAAATTTGCTAATATTCACTAATTAAGTTTTAGGGTGATTAGGGGTGATTAGCAAATCTAATCGTTGGATCCTAAATATTTTTGTAGATTACTGTAAATTAGGTTTTGCTGATCTAAATTGATCTAAATATTTTTGTGGATTACTGTAAATTAGATAACTTAAATAAAATATTGATCCTACAGCAAAATTATTGGCATCATTAGATTCCTTGTATTTTTCTGATAAATTTGGTATATTCATTTATATGATTTGGAATTTTATTTATTTAGTTATGCATATTTTTAGTTTAAAGATTAATTGATTTAACTTAGATTATTCTGATTTGTATATATATATATATATATTAATTATATATATATATAATTATTTTATTAATTTCTCTACAGGTGGCGGGCCCGGATGCTTAATCAGTGGCAGAAGATGGGCCATGCGGCAGGATCTTACTGGATGAAGAGTCATCTGGTGGGTCCCACTGGCTGCCGTTGCCAGCAGACAGGACGTGACCAGCTGAAGAGATGCGGGCCCCACACTTCCACGCGGCAACTCCAAAGGCTGGACGACGCGCACTGGCGGGCCCTGCACTTTGACACTCGTAAACCTGGGCCTAAACACGGGTCGGGTTGACTCGGCCCGATCCGGCTGGGCTCCTTCTTCTTTCCCCCGAAGCCGACACTACTAGGGCTTCTATTTTGCGGCTCCTCCGGTGACGGTAGGGCTCATCCCGCACGGTGATGTGAAGAGATGATCAAGACCTATCTATTGACATAGGGTTCGACATCTGGTGTGACCTATCTTGCACGAAAACCCTAACCCTAGAAGGACATGCCGGGGGAGTTTACAGCTAACGGTATATATTGTGGACATTTTGCAAAATTTGAAAAATTGAACCATCTATCGTTCAATCAGGTTATGTTAACAATTAATCGGAGGCTTGAAATAGCAATTCGAATATTAAGTTTGATAATTGCATGAATAACTAAGATGATTAGGGTGGTACCTCGACAAACGGTGAAGGAACGATCGAAGCTTTATTGCCAGGTTCCGGGCTTTAGGTTTGAAACCGAGCGAATCAGGAGTCCCAATAGTCTTACACGAGCCCTATTATGGTGGCTAAGAGCGGTGGAGGAGGCCATCTGTTTAAGCCCTTCGACGCATGTCGAGGCCAGCACCCACGCGTCGTGCATTTCGGGGACGACAAGGCACAGCCGTCTGATCCTGCAATCAGACGGCGCAAAAAGCTCGTTAGGATAGACAACGTGGATATAATTTATGGTAACGGCGTCGAGTTAAGTACTGGCACCGGTTAAGATATTTTAAATATAATATTATTTAATTATTTTCAAACCTATTTTATTAATTAAAAATTAACTAATTAAATGTATTCCACAAAATTTCAAATAAATCATCCTTAGCTAAATGAAGGGTGAGGAATGCAATGACGTACTTGGATTTTCATTTCGACGAGTATTTAATTATTTGATTTTTCAGGATATTTAAATAATATTAAAATATTTGACGAAAATCCAACGACTTCCAAATGCCTCCAAAACTTCACTCATATCTAATTTGGGGGTGGTGAATGCAATGGCGAAGTCAGATCTTCGATTTGAGGTCAAAATAAAAGTCAATTTCTAGAGTTTTAGGATTTTCCTAAAATCCAGATTTGGTTCAATTGATTCCAAATTTGGACTGGATATTTAGAGGTGAACTTCTAATGACTTAATTAAGGTATATGGAACCATAATTAAGACTTATATTAGACTTAAGTAACCCTAGTAACAACTTGGGTTGTTACATGTAACAACCCAAGTTATTACCCTTGTTAATTAAGACTAATCTCCATCCTAATCTTGATCATAAGCATTAATCAAGTTATTATGAGTCATCCACTAAGACCTAGTCCAAATCAGGAGTCAAATAGATCAAGTCCTGATTTTTAGGAAATCCAGAAACTTTGGAAATTGACCTATCTAAATTGACCTCAAATCAAAAATTAGACTTCGCCATTACGCTCATTGCCCCCAAATTAGCTATGGGTGATGTTTTCAAGTCAATCGGAAGTCGTCAAAATTTTGACGAATATTTTAATAATATTTAAATACCCTGAAAAATAGGAAAAATTAGATACTCATTGGAATTAAAATTCGACTTCGCCATTGCGTTCCTCACCCCCAAATTAGCTGATGGTGAAAATTTGGGATTTTTCGGAACTCGTTATAAAATTTAACTTTTTAGCATTAATTAATTAAAAAATTAATATACTTAAATAATCCATTGTTGAAACTAGGTAAGTGTACTGAACATAAACCAGCTGAAACAAAACTATAAACTAAAAAAAATCTAAAAATTAAGCTAAGCTATTTGACATTGCATATGCATCTGAATATTCTACGGATTATGCTACAAATATGTACTACTTTTGATGCCATAATGCATCCCAAAATTCCAAGTAACTTAATGCATACTGCATCCTGTAGTTCCTACTCAACATTGATGCATGCTGAATCCCATAGTCTTCAAATAATCTTGATGCATTATGCTTAAGCAGTTTATATTATGCCAAAACTTAATAGAGATAAAAGAGATTAAATCCAGAAACATAACTCACATCCCTTTTTTTAATCTAACTATTTATCTTATTTTTTTAATATGTTTCTTGATCAATATGCCATAAGGTTCATAATTCTATTCAAGAGAGTTTCATACTTAAATTCTTGAACAACTAAAATCTGTAAGTGTACTAAATATACCAATCTACATTACCACAGTCTATGAGCACATATACATGATTAGTATGTCTTAAGTAAGGTGATATTGGACACTTAGGTTACTTCACTGCACTTATCCCCGTGCATATGGATATGAGTCATACATTATTTTATAGTTTATCCTCCCAAACTAACCTATCCAAATCTCTACTTGTGACATACATTGGGATTGAGTTATTTATCTTGAACTGAACTGTACTTATCTAATTATTGAAGATAAGAAAGAAATTCTATAGTTCAATATAGGGGATATCAACCAATCCCATATTTTACTAAATCAATGTCAGTTCTATGGATATGTACTGCAATTTTTATATGTTAATATTAATAATATTATTATTATAATACTAAATTGGCTATTTTAATAAATAAGGAATTCTACGCTTTTGAAACCATTCTCCATGGTAATAGGTTCTAATTAATAAGCTCCAAGGAAGTGATATTTAATATATTCAAATTGGGTTAACTACCATAATTGTATAAGTTTAATCAACATTTCATTAGTTATCACTACCATAAAACATAAGACCAATCTATAAGATTCATATGGTACATCTAGGATCTACCACAAAATGTGACAAGTAAGGTATTCCTATCTTAAGATTTACCTTAACCATGTATGTACTAAAACATTGATTAATCCTTACCTTTAAAATACTTTTAAAATTTTAGACTATTCTATCTAACAAGTGCAAGTTAAAACTAAAATTAAGATAAGTTTTATGTAAGGTTACATATTAATTCATAGTCACAAATTGAAGTTAAGGATAAATCAAAAATGTAACCCATCCCTATGGAACTTCTATGAGTCATATGTCAATTCATAAGTCAAATCATTAAACATGGAATTTGGTTGTTTGATCAATCAATCATCTTTTATTGACTACGGATCATATCATGCAAGTTGTCTTATTTTGGAAAAAATTAATAAGTTTTAAGGATTAAGGTTAGAATACAATCACATTGATTAATATTAAGAATTAAGAAGCTAATATATAAGATTTAAGGTCAAGAATCAAATCACTCTATGCTAATTTAATCATTACCATCAATGAATGAAAAATTACCATTAAAATTAATTTTGGCTAATCAACATGCTTGATATTAGTTAATTGGGGTTTAAAGTTAATTAGAATTAATTAAAAATTAAGCATTGTAATTAGAAATTAATTAGAAAAGTAACTACAGAAAAATGAATCCAACTGCACATTTGAGTTCTAATTAACATAATGAAGAAATAGAGATTATAAGCATGCCATTTGGATAGGTGTACACTCTAATCAAGATTAATTTTAATTAGGGCATAATTAAGAAAAGTATCCATATAAACTAAAATATTTTTTCAATTTATTAATCTACATATTTTTCAGATTAAAATAGTATATAATATCATAGAATTTGGATTAGTATTGATAAAAAAATTGCAAACCCAAAATTACATGCATTAATATAAAGTTTATACCTTATGATTCCATTTAATTCAGCCATATTAATGGATTTAAGGACTCATGATCTATCGGGTTGAGCAGAACCTGACAGGTTGGTCCATTTCAGGTCCGCATGGGCTGACCAGTCTCAATGACCTAACTCTGTTGGACAGCGCAGGTCATGGGTCAGTCTGACCTGCGTAGTGTCTTCTTCATCCAGTCAAGTGAATTGGGCATGATGGGTTGGGAATTTAGGGTTTCATAAAACCCTAAATTCTCAACATATATAGCATCTCAAGTCGTGTTCCTTAGCTCAATCAAATGCTTATGCTTAGCTCTACAAGTACGTACCAAAAGCCCTAATTGTAATGACGTAATTTGTTGTAACCCTAATCGACTCCTTCGACCATTATGGTTTACTATGGAAGAGAAAATCACTCTCCACATTCCACTAATTGAACTAAACAAGATCCTAGCACATTCCTTGGGTCAAGGCCGACCCAAGGAACGCTTCATTGTGACATGATATGGCTTGGTTTCATTGGACCCTATTGAGGCTTGGGCATTATACCCCACTGTACAGGCCCGAGCCAATTGTCCATCGATCAGGCTTAATCTAACATGATCGACAAAGACAATTGACTAGAAGTCGATTGAAATCAATAATCGAGTTTAAAAGGAGTAGAAAGAGCGATCCAACATACGAGGAGGGGTGTGTGTATACCAATCATTGGCTCTGTCCAGATAGCGAGTCCTTGTTGTCTGGACCTAGCCTAGCAGCCCTAGTACCTTTTCATTTATTAGCTAAATCCTAACAGAGGTTCACAACATCAATCGGTAAGAGGTAGGTTGGAGTTAGGATGGAAACTGAGCTCACTCAGCTCATTATGGGTAGAGGGGTACCTGATCAAAAAAGATTGCAAAAACTGGTGCTGACAGGAGCTGACTAGGGTTCAAGAGTTAGATTGAAGTATTCAGAAGGTCGTCAGTACACAATTTGGGGGTCTGAACACCATACCACACCCATTGATTGTCGCAGATTGGAGCTAGAACCACTAATTAGACAGTAGGAGCATTGGAAGTTGTAGAGGGAAATGAGGTGCTACTGAAGATACATAGTGAGTAAAGGGCTCATTGTGAAATTATTGAGGCTATATACAGCATGGGAAGGGCAAATTGGGCCTTGGGCTGTCACCATTGGGAGACTCGAGAGAAGGCAGTGGGCACAATGGATTGAGGGTAGACTCGAAAGATAGGAATCAACAGGCTATTGGAGAGATCAAAGGGGCACGGGGGATAAGGTGGAGCGGTTGTACAACCACTGTGGATAGCTGTTGGTTTTTAGGGGGACCACAGAGGGCGTGAGCTCTTGAAGATGAAGCTCCATAGTGGTGGGAGCAACTGAATATGTTTGATGAATCTAGTGATTAAATGGAACTGCTCATATCTAAACATCCTTAACGATTGACCATGGGCATGACATTAGCCATCAGATCGTGGGTGCGATCTAACGATTGATGGTTGACCTGATTTAAGGAGACTGCAGATCGTCAGAATAAGGACGAAGAGATCAAACCAATACTCTAAATATTGTCCGCCATTTTAAAAAGGGTTCGACCATTGGATAAATAGAAAATAATAATAATTTAATTAATTATCTAATTATAAATAAACCTAATTTAAGGCTAAATAACTTCTAAAAATTTATGCTTAGCTAATTTGAGGGTGAAAATTTCAAAAATGCAATCAGAATTTGATTTAGAGATCAGTTTAATTTAACTAATTTTTAGGGTCCTAAAATTAGCAAAATAGCCAATTAACTCAATTGAGCTTCGATTGACCCAAATTTTTAGGGTTAGGTTCTAATGACTAGGTATAGCCAATGTAATTAGAATTAAAGCTTTCTTAAACATAAATTTGCTAGGATAATAGCCTAGGGTTATTACGCTTAGTCTTAGACAAGATGTTGTAGTACCCTATCTTTGGAGGGCTATATTTTCCTATCTTAGCTTGAGAATAGTTGCAGCGCATGACTTTAGCCTTCAACATTGTCCAATGTCTCGACAATGTTCATCTTATGTCTTAGCCTCTTTTCATTTAAGATGAAGCAGGATGTTGGTGGGACAAAGCTAACTGGAAGATATCGAAGGATTGTCATAAAGAGCGTCGTGTACCCAATTACCATGACTTTTGTGCAACATTTGCTGCAAAGTACTTTGGTGATTATACTTAGGGCCTACAAGCTAGATTATTAATTCCCTTAAACTAATCATGTATTCTTAGTTTCAATTCTATTATTGTATGCCACTTAGTTCATCTAGTATCCCAAAAGAATTTAAATAAAAAATAATGTTTTCCATTTAAATACTTTCTTTATATTAATAAATAAAGGATTATTTCTAAATCCAACAAAAATGAATATGGGCTCTTCTTCCTCTACCCTGGATGCATCAAGCAGTTCTTCTGGAGCGATCAGTACCTTAGTGGAAACTGTTAAAACCCTAGTTGACACTCGCATAAGGTAGACAAAGAGAATTAAGAGGTTACTTGTTGCACAAAGCAATCAAAACCCATCTCCTGCTTCAGTAGCTCCCATGCTTTTCTACCCTCCTCAACCACATTACCAGTTTACTAATGGATTTCAATATAGTTTTATTTGCCTTAGAACTCCCACATTCAGTAGTAATTTATCAGCAATGGACACTGTCAGCTAGCTGAAATTGGTCGAGAATAATCTAACTAGTATATCAAGTATCTCGATTTTGAAGCCATCCAACTCACTATCTACATGCTCTAAGAGGAAGCAGAGTTCTGGTGGGACAACGTGAGGAATACTTGTGGTGCCCCACCCCTTAATCCACAAGATTAAACTAAGGTGTGGTGTGTCACTCTGGCTAACCCTTCGCTTATCCTTGGATTAGGATGAAATCCACAATCCACCTAATAAGGGAAGGAGTAAGAATAGAATCAAATATCAGTCACTATCTAATAAAAACATACAGAGTGCAGTAGTGATTTAAAATGAGAAATATCCAAACATCACAGTATAAATAGTAGAGATTATAACTCAAAATAATCAGCATAGTAATCCAAACACACACTCAAGGGTACCTGTATTATTACATCAATTTAAAGTTTAAGTAATGAGAGTAAAATATGCTCATCCTCACTTATAAATGACTATGCAACTTCTTCAAAAGGCTCCTCCTCTGGATAAGGCTCCACTCCTAGCTCCTGATCATCTAACTGAAGAGGATCTGCCATTGTCAGTTTCATAATGTAGGGCTCCAGCCAAAAAAGAGAAAAATCTTGTTTTAGACAATTGTCTAAGTACATTTTAAGCTAATGAGTTTCATGTGCTTTATAATATCACAATTTTACTTTTCTAAGCCACAATTACATTAAAAATGGGAGCAACTAGCAATACAATAAGAAAGGAAAAAGTTATAAACCTTATTTATAACTATAAGCAAAAAAGAGGTTAAGACAAACCTCAAATATAAGCTAAATAAGGTAGGCATATATAAATAACTAAATAAGTGTTGGAAGAAAATACTACATTCTAAATATGCTGGTGATCAAAAAAAATATGCAAAATAAAGTAACTGAACTCAGCAATGATACATATAAATAGAAGCAAAATTCTAACATCCTAAAATATACATAAGCAAAACAAAAAATAGCTGACTGAATAAAAATATTAAAAAGTAAACCAAACCTCAAAACTATATATATATGAATATATGTGAACTAACTGCCATACAAAAAAGAGCTAATCTAGCCCACTAAATATCAAAAGGATCCTAGTGTCAATAAGGAGAATAGGCGCAAACCTATATACCCCTAGTGTCTTCTACGAGACTAGGCAAGATATATAGGGTTTTCTCCTAGTGTCATCAAGGAGCCTAGGCAAGAAAACACAACAAATCTTCTCTTAGCATCAACAAGGAGACTAAGCAAAAAAAATATAAGCAAGGTCTTCTCTTTGTGTCAACAAGGAGACTAGGCAAATAAGACATAATTGAGAGGCAGCTCTAACACTTACAATTATTATCTTTACTCAATCACATTAATATTTTTACAAAGAATCTAAGGAGTCTCTATATTTTCTTAACATTTAATTTATGCATCAAAAATCTTATACGATATGCTCAAGGAAATATGGCACAAATATCAAGGAATGCGTAAGCAACAAAATATCAAAAGTAAGCAATGGACTCTACTAATATGGTGATATCATTTATTTTCTAATTTATCCTTTCTAACTATTCCAAGTTACACAAGTTCAAGATCACTATTTTCTTACTATCGAGTGTAACTTAGAAATTCATTCTTATAAGTTAAAAGGATTAGAACTGATCAGGTTCTAATCTAATTCAATCAAATGACGACTATAGTTTAAATCAATAAATCATACGTCCTAGTTTTGTGAATTTAGACGTTCTATATAAGATCTGATCAAGATCTTCTAAATTATAGATTATGGATTAAATACCACGAGATTGAGCTTAATCACATAATCCAAAGGATAAGACATGAGATCTAGGTTTCATTCTAATGGTTATCTACTGATTATGGCAAATCCTATTAAGTAATCAAACTTAATAGGATGAATCTCCTATCCTAAAACTAAGTTAAAAGACAAAATAATCAGAATAAATTGTAAAATTCTAAAAACTAATAAAACCAAAGTTTCATTCATTGAATAACCCCATTATTTAATGAATGAAATCTAATGCAGGATCTAGCCTTAATCTTAGGAATAACCCTAATGTGAGGTGTTGAATTACCTAAGGAAATGCTTAGAGGAATTTTAGGGATTTTAACAAATTTGACATAATAGCTGATTTTACTCACTTAAATAATTCTAATATAGTTATAATACTTGGTTTATTGACTTAGAAGATAATCTAGGAGTTAAAGGTGCTTAACCTAAGTTTTGGGCAAAATGACTATTTTGCCCCTACTTAAGGGTCTAAAAAGCTATTTTTTGATTTAGGGCTCCAAATTGAGATTTCTTACTGTCAAATAATTTCTTATTGTCTAACATTAAGATAGACAGTAAGTACACCAAGTTTGGATAAGAAATGGGTCATATAGGTCCAAACTAAAGTTTTTGACCTAAGGGATATTTTAGTGAATTGTACTTAATGAAATCTAAATTTTTATACAGTTTACTATTGGTTGTTGTTTAAGGACTCCATAGAGTCTAAGAACACTAAATTCTGAGGTCTAATGAATTATTTATAGCCATTTAAATTTCTAAGGGAAAATTTGGTATATTCCTAAGTTAAGAGGGGTTAAGAAGCTCTAACTCTTTCATTTGGTATCCAAATTTAGCAAACTCAGTGGCTATAGCTTTCCTATATCACACTGAGTATTTTGACTAGTAGTAGACCTAAATTGGACCTCAATTAGCCAAGTTATAATCTAATTATAATTAGGGGTATTTTAGTCATTTTTTATTTTTCTAGGGTTTAAAACCAAAATAGTTTTTAAGATTATTGTAGGCACTAAAATTTAAAGCTATCTAGCACTTTAAATTTTTAACTTTGGAGTTCGGATGACAAAGTTATGATCAAATTTATTTTTTGGCCGCTGCGGCACGCTGTAGCGTGCTGTAGCAGCAAAAAATTGCATTTTTAAGCGCTAGGGTGCGCTATAGCAGTCCCTATACAAAATGGGGGTGCTGGAGTGGGCTACAGCATGCTGGAGCGCACTGTAGCAGGTAAAAATGCAATTTTCAGCGCTAAGATGCGCTATAGCGGACCCTAATTCGAAACTTGGGGCGTTGCAGCGTGCTGGAGCGCGCTGTAGCGGACCCAAATTCACAACTCTGGGCGCTATAGCGCGCTGTAACGTTAGACGGTGATTTTGCCTGAGCGTAAACAGCGATAGATCAACTTTCGGGCTCGATTACTCTCAACTTAGAGCACTTCACGTGTGGTGCCATATACCATTGGAAAGCTCTTTCCGAGACCTTTCCATTGGTACCCAAATTAGCATCAAAAGATTAAGTTATTAATACAAACAATTGGTTTAAACGACTGAGTGTACAAAAATTCATATTGGCATATTTACATGCTATCCCCCATTATTTACAGATTTTTATTTTTTGAGTTCCTACATCTTCAACATAGCTTTATAGATGCATAACTAAGGTAACATGGATTCTTAAACATACAAATGAGCATGAAAATGAAATGAAATAGCCATTGAATTAACTAATTGAGGGAAATGGGGTACCTTTGTCTTGCAAATGGGGGTTCCTTTTATGGATCCTTGGGAACTTGAGAGTTTGAGAGGCTGGGAACTTGAGAGTTTGAGAGGCTGGGAATTTCTCTTTAATAGCTAGCACCACAATAGTAGGAAGTGGGGGAGAGCTTCAGCTGGGCAAAGGAGGAAGAAGGGGAGCTCAAGCTGTATTTTAAGGAGGATGAGGGGGGAATAAGGCTCCATTAAGAGCCTTCCCATCAGCATGGATGGGAAGAGGATGGCAGCATTTCACTTGAGTGCATGGGATGGGAGGAAGCTGCTAGGAAGGGAGGGGGAGATAGCAGCTTTGAAGAGGAGAAAATAGGGAAATAAAATATTTTGATTAATTTAAGAAATAAATTCTAAAAATAAAGATAAATTCAAATTTTATAAATGTATTCCAAAAAATCTCAAAAATTCACCCCAAGCTAATTTGGGGTGAGGAACGAAATGACAAAATTGGATTTTGATTTCGACAACGATTTATTTTTTCTTATTTTCTAATTAATTTATATATATTAAAATATTCAAGAAAATTAAATGTTCTTCGAAAAATCCTAAAAGTTCACCCTTGGCTAATTTGAGGATGAGGATCGCAACGGTGAAGTCAAATTTTAATTCTGACAAGTATTTAATTTTTCTATTTTTCAGGGTATTTAAATATTCTTAAAATATTCATCAAAATTTCGATGACTTCCGATTGTCTTGAAAACATCACCCCTAGCTAATTTTGGGGTAATGAGTGCAATGGCAAAGTCCGATTTTTGATCTGAGATTGATTTAGATATGTCAATTTTTAGGGTTTCTGGATTTTCCAAAAATCAAAATTTGATCCATTTGACTCCTGCTTTGGACTAGATCTTAGTGGATGACTCTTAATGACTTGATTAACCCTTATAATCAAGATTAGGATGGAGATTAATCTTAATTGACAAGGGTAACAACTTGGGTTATTATAGACTCCCCCACTCAAGAACGATGTCGTCCTCGACATCACTCAAGTCGATAAATAAGAAGGCAGAAATGAAATATGACTGGAATTTGTAAGCTTGCATTGCTAAGAAAGAATATCTGGATTCTCGAAGAGTCTAGGATATTTAGCTTGCATATCGAATTCCTTCTCCCAAGTAGCTTCGTTGCAAGAACGATCCTTCCACTGAACTTTGATCATATTAATAGCACGACTCCTAAGTTGCTTGCAATCACGGGCCAGAATTTGAATTGGCTCCTCAGCATATGACAGATCGGGCTGGATCTGAATTTCTGGGAAATGTACGAGATGAGATGGATCTTTGAGGCACCTTCTTTGAGATGATATGTGAAATACGTTATAAACTGCGGCAAAGTCATTTGGAAGGTTTAGTCTATAGGCGGAAGAACCTACTCTGTCTGCTATCTCAAACGGGGACTAAGTTTTCCAAATATGCCAAATCTGAAGACTCCTTTCATTGGACTAACTTTTAGGTATGCGAAGTCTCCAATTTTAAACTCCAGAGGACGATGATAAAGGTCGTGGTATTTACTCTGGCGATCTTGGGCTGCATGAATTTGCTACTGAATCACTTAAACTTTCTTGTTTGTCTCTTCTACTAATTCAGATCCATATAGTTGCACGTTACCTGTTTCTGACCACACCAGTGGAGTACTACACTTTCTGACATACAAAGCTTCATGTGGAGCCATCTTTGTACTGGTTTGAAAAGTATTGTTGTAAGCAAACTCCACTAGTGGAAGGTGATCTTCCCAGGATCTAGCAAAATCAAGTATACACAATCTAAGTAGGTCTTCAAGAACTTGATTCACTCGTTCTATTTGACCATCTATTTTAGGACGAAAGGCTGTACTCATTGCTAGAGTTGTGCCTAGATCTTGATGCACGGCTTGCCAGAATTTAGAGGTGAACTGACTGTCTCTATCAGATACGATTGTCTTGGGGATTCCATGAAGCCTGATTATCTCCTTAATGTAGAGTTTTACAAGTTTCTCAATTGAATCTATTTGCCGGATAGGAATGAAATGGGCAGATTTGGTTAACAAGTCAACTACGACCCAAATAGCATCTGCTCCTGATCTTGTACGAGGTAATCCCATAACAAAGTCCATCGATATATCTAGCCATTTCCATTCGGGAATTTCAAGCGGGTGAAGCAGACCACCAGGTCTCTGATGATCTGCCTTGACTAAACTATAAGCGTGGCACTTTGCGACGAACTCAGCCACACTTTTCTTCATCCCTGGCCACCAGAAGGATTGCTTCGAGTCTTGGTACATCTTTGAACTCCCCGGATGAACTTGATATCCGGAGTTATGGCCTTCAACTAGCACCTCCTGATGCATAGACATAGGGATCCATAGACGATCTCCTTGATATATAGCACCTTTATGGAATTGAAGATCAGTACGGTGACCACTTTCAATGGCTTGTTTGAAGCCCAAGTACTCTTCGTCCTTGGTTTGGGATACGGACACATCTCTGTGAAAGGTGGGTTCTACATTGATGTTTGCCAACGCTGAGCTAAGTTTGTCTCCACAGGCCGGTTTGATGCTCATTTTGTGAAATTTTTCTACTAATGGGCATTTTAATATAATGGCATTTAGGGTGGCCTGACGACTCAGGGCGTTAGCTACGACGTTGGCCTTTCCAGGGTGATACTGTATGTCCAAATCGTAGTCACTGATAAATTCCAGCCATCTTTTTTGCCTACAGTTCATCTCTCTCTAGGTGAATAAGTATTTTAGACTTTGATGATCTGTGAAAATTGAGCATTGAACCCCATACAGATAGTGACGCAAAATCTTCAAAGCGAACACTACAGCAGCTAATTCTAGATCATGTACGACATAGTTTCTTTCATGGATCTTTAGTTGATGGGAAGCATATGCTATGACATTCCCTTTCTGCATCAATACAACACCTAAGCCTATACCAGAGGTGTCAGTATAGACTTGGTAGTTTACTCCTTCCTTAGGTAGGACTAGGACAGGGGCAGAGGTAAGTGCATCCTTTAGTGCCTGGAACGTGGCTTCACAAGCTGATGACCATTATAAGGGTACCGCCTTTTGGATAAGTTTGGTGAGTGAAGAGGCTATCTGAGAGAAGCCCTTCACAAACCTTCTATAGTATCCTGCCAAACCCAAGAAACTCCTGATCTCTGTCACTGTCTTGGGTTGTACCCATTCTTGGATCGCGTTGACCTTGTTTTGATCTACTCTGATCCCTTGAGCATCTACAATATGGCCTAAGAAGGAGACAGATTCCAGCCAAAACTCGCACTTTGAGTATTTGGCGTACAGCTGGTGGCTCCTTAGCTCTTCTAATACAGTTCAGAGATGTCATTCGTGTTCTTTCTTCATCTTAGAGTATATCAAGATATCATCTATAAACACGATGACAAATTTGTCCAGGTACGGTTTCAAGATACATTGCATTAAGTCCATAAATATGGAAGGTGCATTTTTCAGTCCAAATGACATCACTAAGAATTCATAGTGATCGTATCTAGTCCGAAAAGTAGTCTTTGCAATATCTGAGTCTTTCACTTGCAGCTGGTGGTATCATGATCGCAGATCGATCTTTGAAAACACTTTCACCCCGGCCAATTTATCAAATAAGTCATCAATGCGGGGTAGTGGATATTTGTTCTTAATGGTCACCTTATTCAGCTCTTTGTAGTTAATACACATCCTCATTGACCCATCCTTCTTTTTCACGAATAGAACTGGAGCTCTCCATGGGGATGAACTTGGCCTGATAAGACTTTTCTCTAGTAACTCGTGCAGTTGCTTATTTAGTGTGATGACCCACTTAAGTAGTAATAAGTGAAACTCTTAAACATCGAGGCGCCTTTTCGGATAACGATGGAGTTCCTGATAAGAACTCCAAAGTTAAGCGTGTTCAGGTGGGAGCACTCCCAGGATGGGTGACCTGTTGGGAAGTTATCTTCTGGGGGCAAAACTGTGAGGCCTTTCTGGACAAAGCGGACAATACCTTGGTGTTAAGAGTTTGGGCTGTTACAAATGATATCAGAGCAAACCATAGGGTGTCAGATAGGAGCTAAGTGCCATACAGGGCAAAGTACAACTTCATGTGAGCAGCCTCATGAACCCATGATGGTTAAGGTGCTACATAGTTGTGGGTACCTCTTGCGCCTGTAGGGGTCACCTATAGTCCTATCTACCCAATGGATGGTTCTTGGATCTGTGTGTGGATACTGACAAGGACGTCAGTTACTTAAGTTGGGGAGATTGTGATGACCCACTTAAGTAGTAATAAGTGAAACTCTTAAACATTGAGGCGCCTTTTCGGATAACGGTAGAGTTCCTGATAAGAACTCCAAAGTTAAGCGTGCTCAGGTGGGAGCACTCCTAGGATGGGTGACCTGCTGGAAAGTTATCTTTTGGGGGCAAAACCGTGAGGCCTTTCTGGCCAAAGTGAACAATACCTTGGTGTTAAGAGTTTGGGCTATTACATTTAGTTTCTGCAACTCCTTGGGTGCCATTCTGTAGGGTACCTTTGAGATAGGTTGAGTACCTGGGACCACATCGATTGTGAACTCTACTTCCCGTATAGGCGGAAGACCGGGTAGATTTTCGGGAAAGACATCAGTGAATTTGCAAATGACTGGATTATGGGATATGGGAACTTTTTCTTTCTTTCCCCTAGTATCGTTACTAGGAAGGCGCTACAACCTTTGCTTATTAGTTTCTTGGCTTGAATAGCATTGACTATGGAAGCTCTTATGCTAAAGTTCCCTAAGAACGACTTAGCTTGTTTACCACTGCCCAGTGTGATTTTCTTCTTTTGGCAGTTGAAGGTGGCGTCACGCTGACTTAGCCAATTCATGCCTAAAATAACATTAAAATTGGCTATCAGCAGTACTACCAGCTTGGCTTCAATTTTTGTTTCTCCAAAGGGGACTTGTAGCTTACAGAATTGATTGGCTTGCAATTGAGCTCCGGATGGTAATCCTATGCTTAGAGGTTTTGCTAAGCGATGTACTGATAAATTGAGAAACTTCGTCCAGCTCTCAGAGATGAAGGAGTGCCTTGCTCGAGTGTAGAATAAAATATTACAGGGTTTATTATTTATATAAATGGTACCTAATTATGGATGAAGTAGTCTACAAGTTACTATTAAGCAAGTAATAAGAAATGATAGATTGGTTTAGAAGCGTGTACCTGACACCACATGGTTGTCCTCTGTGGCCTCAGTAGGTGTGGGAGCGTATACACACGCCTGACCAGCAGGCCTATTGTTGTAAGGCTACTTGAGCGGTGGCCTTGAGGTGCTAGGTCGAGAGGTAGGAAGTGCTTCACGTCGAGGAGCAGGGGTGGCAAGGCTGGACGTGCTGCAGCAATGGCAGGGGCTCATTGGTAAAGATCAAATGCTGGTTGGCCCTGCACGTGCTTGATCGGTGCACCATCAAACATATCAGTCATATGGCATTGAGTATAGCCATGTCCTGGTTTGCCACATGTGAAGCAGACACGTTGGTCGTGGAAGCACCGACAGTAAGGATGCAGCTTTGTACAGCCGTTGAAGGGATCAGTAGCAGGGGCTTCTGCCTCAATTTGATAAACTCTAGTTCTCTTTGGATTATCTTGACGGTGCACTACAGAGTCGGCGAGCCTCTTAGATTCTTGCTGTTGATGCTTTTCTATCACATTGGCAGTCTACAGTAGTTCCCGGTAGTCGGTCATGCGGAATGGCACAACTTGGGACTATATGGAGGGTCGGAGACTGCTCTAGAAATGGCGGCACCTGTCCGATTCAGTGGGCACTAGGCTCGTGGAGAATCTGGCCAGCCTCTTGAACTCCGCGTCATACGCAGCCACCATACGATTCCCTTGCTACAGTTTGAGGAATTCCTCTGCCATGTTATGGTGCTCTGACAGTGGAATGTATTCAATACGAAAAACCTCCTTGAACTCTTTGTAGGAGATTTCCTCCAAACGGATGTCAGCAAAGTGTGTGGTACGGATGTGGTGCCACTAGTGCTCGGCTTCACCATAGAGTAGGTGTGTGACCAGTCAGATCACTTCCGTATCCGGGCACTTGATACTTGTCAAGTTCTTCTCTACCATCCATAGCCGATCCTCCGTGTCTGCGACCGACAGACTTCCGCTGAATGTGAGGGGTCTCAAACGGAGGAAGTTGTGTAGCAGTCCGTTTGTGGACTGTATGTAGTGCTGGTGGGAGTATTGCATTGTCAGGGCAGCTTCCGCCGCTGTACGGTTCTGAGCTATCTGGGACACCAAGAGTCGTTCCATTCGCTCAGCTTGCTTTGCCTGGGCCTTTACAGCCTTCCTAGCATGTAGTTGGCTTTCCTTTGCTTGCTGCTGGTGGGATTCCACCATCATCTTCACTGCCTCTAGTAAGGCACTTGCCTCGCTGGACGAGGAGCTAGAGGGAGTAGGTGAGGGGATCTGTCCTGGGTTCATAATTGGTTTGCTAGAATCTGAATAAAACAAATAACATACTTTTAGCATTTCAGAAAATAGGAGATCATAACACCTCATCTCTTTTTATTAATTAAAAGATGAATGATACATCATCAGAAGCAGTAGTTAAAGCATAAGGAAGGAAAGACAGCTATTGGGAAAAATACAGAATCTATCCAATGTATTTTTTGTGAAAGCTTGGAAAAAGTCTGCGTATGTTATCTCTCGGCGGTGGCGGGCAAATCTACGTTCGAACACCCATACTTCGCGAGCCCACCACTCCTCCATGTAGTCTTGGAGGAGGATTTCGACGATGTTGAGTTGGACGCAATCTGGGTATTCCAGCTCATCGAACACTTTGGTCACCCTTCGTAACCATTCCTTAGCTAGGATGGGGAAATCTAGTCCCCGGTACACAGCGTCTTCCAGCATCCTCTCCAGTACACTGGCTCCTGCTGGGGAGATCCCTTGGACTTCTCTCCCATGCCTTTTTGCCAAGTACACATCGAACTTTCACCTGTCTTTAAAGTGGGCAAAAAGGTCGTATCCTGTCATGCTCGCACAGTAGTATTCCTAGATACCCAGATTAAGCGATGTAAAAATAATTACTTAATTCAAAAATTAGGTTACAAAGATGCATAAGGTAGTACAAATAGCTTGTGAATAAAGCTAAGATATCTATTCGATGTATCGGGCGGTAAAGGCGCGGTGAAAGTCTTCATATGTGACTTCTATTCGCATTCCTTCACGTCGACAAGTAAGTGCTCGGAGGGTGAAATCCACCAGTCTTTGGTTCCATCCTGTAGGAGGCGTGTCACAAGAGGAATCCTAACATTGTCTGGATAGTACATAGTCTCAAACACGAAATCTATCCTCCTTAACCATCTCTTGGCTAAAGCAGGGAGATCATATCCTCTGAATACACTTTGTTGGAGTAGTCGGTCCAACATCCGGGCTTCAGGGTATGATACTCCCTCTATGTACTCCTCGTGTAGTTGATGGAATCGGACAATGCTTTCCCACTTTCTTCAAATCGTTGGTGGCGCCACATAAGCATCATCCTGGTGTATCTAAGTATGTCTACTGAAGTAGTTAGGTTGAGTGGTTAAATTTTAAGGTCTTACTATATATAGTTGATTGTGTATTATTATTATTAAACTTCTTATTCTGAGTTTGATATTGTGGTGTCTTGGATGTGACTCCAATATTTTTTGACATAGTGACTGAACTGGTAGAAGAATCTTCCATTAAGTAGATGAGAATATAAATTCTAATCTGACACCTTATGGAATTCTCTAATACCAACTGTGGTGCCCCACCCCTTAATCCACAAGATTAAACTAAGGGGTGGTGTGTCACTCTGGCTAACCATTCACTTATTATTGCATTAGGATGAAATCCACAATCCACATAATAAGGGAAGGAGTAAGCACAAAATCAAATATCAGTCATTATCTAATAAAAACATACAGAGTGCGGAAGTGATTTAAAATGAGAAACATCCAAACATCACAGTATAAATAGTAGAGATTATAACTTAGAATAATCAGCATAGTAATCCAAACACACAGTTAAGGGTACCTGTATTATTACATCAATTTAAAGTTTAAGTAATGAGAGTAAAATACGCTCATCCTCACTTATAAATGACTATGCAACTTCTTATAAAGGCTCCTCCTCTGGATAAGGCTCCACTCTTAGCTTCTAATCATCTAAATGAAGAGGATCTGCCAGTGTCAGTTTCTCAATGTAGGGCACCAGCCAAAAAGAGAAAAATCTTGTGTTAGATAATTGTCTAAGTATATTTTAAGCTGATGAGTTTCATGTGCTTTATAATATCACAATTTTACATTTCTAAGCCACAATTACATTAAAAATGGGAACAACTAGCAATACAATAAGAAAGGAAAAAGCTATAAACATCATTTATAACTTTAAGCAAAAAGGAGGTTAAGATATGCCTCAAATATAAGCTAAATAAGGCAGGCATATATAAATAATTAAATAAGTGCTGAAAAAAAATACTACATTCTAAACATGCTGGTGATCAAAAGAAATATGCAAATTAAAGTAACTGAACTCAACAATGATACATATAAATAGCAGCAAAATTCTAATATCCTAAAATATACATAAGCAAAATAAAGAATAGCTAACTGAATAAAAATACTGAAAAGTAAACCAAATATCAAAACTGCGTATATATGAATATATGTGTACTAACTGCCATACAGAAAAGAGCTAATCTAGCTCACTGAATATCAAAAGGATCCTAGTGTCAACAAGGAGATTAGCACAAAATTATATACCCCTAGTGTCATCAAGGAGACTAGGCAAGATATATAGGGTTTTCTCTTAGTGTCATCAAGGAGCCTAGGTAAGAAAACACAACAAATCTTCTTTTAGTGTCAACAAGGAGACTAAGCAAAGAAGACATAAGCAAGGTCTTCTCTTAATGTCAACAAGGAGACTAGGCAAAGAAGATATAACTGAGAGGCAGCTCTAACACTTATAATTATTATCTTTACTCAATCACTTTAATATTTTCATAAGGAATTTAAGGAGTCTCTATATTTTCCTAACATTTAATTTATGCATCAAAAATCTTATACGATATGCTCAAGGAAATATAGCACAAATATCAAGGAATGCGTAAGCAACAAAATATCAAAAGTAAGCAATGGACTCTACTAATATGGTGATATTATTTGTTTTCTAATTTATCCTTTCTAAATATTCCAAGTTACACAAGTACAGGATCACCATTTTCCTACTATCAAGTGTAACTTAGAAATTCGTCCTTATAAGTTAAAAGAATTAGAACTGAACAGGTTCTAATCTAATTCAATCAAATGACGACTATAGTTTAAATCAATAAATCATACATCCTAATTTTGTGAATTTAGACGTTCTATATAAGATCTGATCAAGATCTTCTAAACTATAAATTATAGATTAAACACTATAAGATTGAGCTTAATCACATAATCTTAAGGATAAGACATAAGATCTAGATATCATTCTAATGGTGATCTATTGATTATGACAAATCCTATTAAGTAATCAAACTTAATAGGATGAATCTCTTATCCTAAAACTAAGTTAAAAGACAAAATAATCAGAATAAATTATAAAATTCTAAAAACTAATAAAACCAAGGTTTCATTCATTGAATAACCCCATTATTTAATGAATGAAATCTAACCTAGGATCTAACCTTAATCTTAGGAATAACCCTAATGTGAGGTGTTAAATTACTTAAGGAAAATGCTTAGAGGAATTTTAGGGATTTTAACAAATTTGACATAATAGCTGATTTTATTCACTTAAATGATTCTAATATAATTATAATACTTATTTTATTGACTTAGAAGATAATCTAGGAGTTAAAGGTGCTTAATCTAAATTTTGGGCAAAATAGTCATTTCTGATTTAGTGCTCCAAATTAAAATTTTTTACTATCAAATGATTCCTTATTGTCTAACATGAAGATAGACAGTAAGTACACCAAGTGTGGCACCCCACCCCTTAATCCACAAGATTAATCTAAGGGGTGGTGTGTCACTCTGGCTAACCCTTCACTTATCATTGGATTAGGATGAAAACCTCAATCCATCTAATAAGGGAAAGAGTAAGCACAAAATCAAAAATATCAGTCACTATCTAATAAAAATATACAGAGTGCAGAAGCGACTAAAAAAAAAGAGACATCCAAGCATCACAGTATATATAGCAAGAAATATAACTCATAATAAAAGTATAGTAATCCAAACACATAGTCAAGGGTACCTGTATTATTACATCAATTTAAAGTTTAAGTAATGGAAGTGAAAATGCGCTCATACTCACTTATAAAAGAAAGATAAACAACTGCTTCTTCTAAAGGCTCCTCCTCTGGATAAGGCTCCACACCTAGCTCCTGATTGTCTAACTGAAGAGGATCTGCCATTGTCAGTTTCACAATGTAGGGCCCCAGCCAAAAAAAGAAAAATCTTGTGTTAGACAATTGTCTAAGCACATTTTAGTCTGATATGTCTTATGTGTTTTGTAATATCACCATTTAACAATTTCTATGCTACAACTATAGCAAACAAAGGAGCAACTGGCAATACAAAAGGAAGGAAAAAGCTATAAATAATCATTTATAACTTAAGCAAAAAGAGAGGCTAAGACATACCTCAAATGCAAGCTAAATAAGGTAAGGCATATGAATATAAATAACTAAACAAGTACTAGAAGAAAATACTATATTCTAAACATGCTGATGATTAAAAGAAATATGCAAATTAAAATAACTGAACTCAGTAATAATACATATAAATAGCAACAAAATTCTAATATCTTAAAATATATAAGCAGTACAAAGGAAATAGCTGACTGAATAAAAATGCTGAAAAGTAAACAAAACATCAAAACTAAATATATATGTAAATATCCGTGTACTAACTGCCATACAGAAAAGAGCTAATCTAGCCCACTAAATATCAAAAGGATCATAGTGTCAACAAGGAGACTAGGTGCAAAATTATATTATTCTAGTGTCATCAAGGAGACTAAACAAGATATATAGGGTTTTCTCCTAATATCATCAAGGTGACTAGGCAAAGAAAATATAACAAATCTTCTCTTAGTGTCAATAAGAAGACAAAGCAAGAAGATATAAACAAGGTCTTCTCCTAGTGTCAATAAGGAGACTAAGCAAAGAAGACATAACTGAGTGGCAGCTCTAACACATATAATTATAATCTTTAATCAATCACCTTAATACTTTCACAAGGAATCTAAGGAGTCTCCATATTTTCCTAACATTTTATTTATGCATCAAAGATCTTTTATGATATGCTCAAGGTGTTAAAGCACAAAAATACAATGAATGTGTAGCAACAATCATCAAATAGAAGCAAGGAACTCAACTAAATATTATGATATCATTTGTTTTCTATTTAACCATTCTAACTATTCCAAGTTACATAAGTTCAGGATCACCATTTTTCTACTATCGAGTGTAACTTAGAAACTCGTCCTTATGAGTTACAAAATATTAAGACTAGCTAGGTCCTAATATGCTCAATCAAAGTCGACTATAAGAGTTAAATAATAAATCATCATGACCTAATTAATGATTTTAGATGCCCTATACTAAGCTCTAATCAAAACCACTAAACTATAAATTATAGATTAAATATCCCAAGATTAGGGTTAATCACATAATCCAAAAAGGATAAGACCTAAGATCTATGTTTCATTTTAAAAGTTATCTACTAGTTAAGGCAAAATCTATTAAGTAATCAAACTTAATAGATTGAATCTCCTACCTTAAATCTAAAATTAGAAGACAAAATAATCAAAATAATTTGTAAAATTCTAGAAACTAATAAAACCAAGGTTTCATCCATTGGGTAACCCATTTACCCAATGAATGAATTCTAACCTATGATCTAGTCCTAGTCTTAAGAATGATCCCTATGCGAGGTGTACAATCCTAAAGAAAAAGACTTAGAGAATATTTTAGGAAGTTTAACTAATTTGATTGAAAAGCTTAATTGAAAGATTATAAGATTTAGTGAAGGCATGATGTGAGATAAATCTCACATCATGAAGCTTAATACTTATTTATTTTACACAAAAAAAGGGTGCAATTCAACTCATAATTCCATTATTATTCAATCTGCTGTTTTTACTATTCAATCCGCTCATTACTATTCAATCTGCTATTTTACTATTCAATTCGCTATTTTTACTATTTAATCCGCTCATTACTATTCAATCCGCTGTTTTACTATTCAATCCGCTGTTTTTACTATTCAATCCGCTCATTACTATTCAATCTGCTCTTTTACTATTCAATCCGCTCATTGCTATTCAATCCGCTATTTTTACTATTCAATCTGCTATTTTTTACTATTCAATCCGCTCATTACTATTCAATCCGCTGTTTTACTATTCAATCCGCTCATTACTATTTAATTCGCTGTTTTACTATTCAATCCGTTGTTTTTACTATTCAATCCGCTGTTTTACTATTCAATCCGCTGTTTTTATTATTCAATCCGCTCATTAAAGTATAAATGGTAATCACCTTAAAGAGATCAAAATATAAGTAATCCAATTTCACAAGTACAGTAAGAGACTCAAGAGTTTATCATATGCTAATTATGCCAGATAAATCTAATTCAGTTTAAGTTTGATCAATTTAATTTTAGACGCAAATTTTTCAAAATAAAATTTACAACATATGGCTATAAAGCTTCAGATATTTGAAATTTATTTGATTATCCAAAGATAAAACTGAATAAGAAGCTAAAATGGAAAAAACATTGATCCAAAAACCAAATCCTCATTTTATAAATCGAACAGATCCAATAAATAAGATTGGCTCAATGCGATTTTCCAGTATAAACAAAATTATGCTCTCCTAATTAGTGAGGTTGAAGGCAAGCAAAGCAATGAAAATTCATTATAAACAAAAGGTTGGCATGCAATACTACATCATAAAAGAGCTTCAACACAAGATCTTTGAGAGTGGTGACAACTTTGTCTCCTCCAGCATTGCTAGAGAGCATGCTCGTTGGCAAAGTCAAAATTGCTTGGAAAAAGATAACGATGAAGGGAATAGGGAGAGCGTTTCATTTCTCGAACAAGAAGACAAGATAAAAAAATTATGGTCTCTAATATTGCAGTTGCTACAGTTCATTATAAATAATGAGATCTGTACCAATTGTTTTTAGAGAACTTAATTCTAGCTCTATGGTCATTTTGTGTGCTTAGCTTTTATATTAGAGATGGAGAAAGTTGGCAAAAACAATTGGATATATGAATTTCTAATCTAGGTATAGAGTACATTTTATACAAATATGAAAGAATTACGTTGTTGCGAAAGTCAAGGATAATAATAATAAAAAATGTGTTTTGACAAGTAATAAATATATGCAAGCCACATGGATTTGCCGTCATTTATATAACTAAGCTCACAAGTTTTCTCATATTTAACTAATTTATCATATAAAAGAGCAAGGATTTCTCACAACATAACAAAAAAAAAAATCACATCAGTGAGAATAGTGCTTGGGAGGCACATAAGACGATCGCCCTCTAGGTCGAAGGGTAGTTTGCGATTAAACAGTGATTGAATGAAGATGGTATGAATAGAAACAATGCTAGTAAATTTAAATGCTGAATCTTACGTATGACTTCAAATGACGGTTTGGGTGAACTCCTCAAATAATTGCTTATAATAATTTTGATGGTTATGGTTCTTTTACATCTTCAAAGTTTCTCATATGAAATTGAATTTCACATAATCAGAAAGATCATTATATCAGCTAAGCTAAACTAAGGCATTAAATGTGAAACAAATAGATTTAAGAATTTTAAGATTTTGGTTCGTATGGGTTGGCCTAAACTCATCTTAAGGTTTGGAGGATCAACTCTTTTTAAGAGCAGCAACAATAAATAAAGACTATCATTGCGGCCGGGAGATCCAATTGAGTTAAATAAGTTAGATAAGCATGGAAAAAGGCAAGTCGACATCCTAAACACATGCCACAAAATCAACATTCTTTGCATACACGCACTTCTACTTTATGCATCAAGATATGATATTAAGTGCTGCATGACATGAAAGATAAAACCACTTGATTTACAATTTTTGATGTTTTATGATGTATCCATGGCCTTCCTTGAGAATATGGCAAATGTATGATTTAAAGGAAATGCTAGTGCGTGCTTGCCTTAGAAAATTTTCTCATGACTTGGGGAAGAAATAAATGGTAATGAAGAGAGACAATGCTGATTCTGAATATAAAGAAACTTCAAAAATGAATATATATTACGCCTCCTTTTTTCTATCTTAGTTGCTAATGTTGTTTTTCATTATAAATAATGAATTGAGACGCTAGTCATGCACATATTTTTATGATTATGCTTAGTCTGTTGGATAATCCAACAAGCATAATCAAGTCAAACCTGCCCTCTCATCAAGCTTAATAATGAAAGTATGTTTCCCGCCTTTGAGATGGTACACTTCATACCTCATTGTTGATTGCAAGAGATGGAAAGAATTGTCATATTTTTCTCCTACAGCATCACCTGCTATTATAGCCATATGTTATAAGGGAAACTTTTTTTTTTTGACGTTAACAGTTAATTTTATTCGAACGTTGCTTTGGATTGTGCATTTGTTCAAAGTAGATGTGCTTTTGGCTTTGGATTGAACTAGTTTTGAGTCAAAGATTATGATTCAATCATAATTTATGCATGTCATGTAGTCATTTATTGTATCATACCTTTATTCTTGTCTATACTAATTTATGAATCTATATATGATTTAGAGTTTTGGATGCATATTTTTATGGCATGTATTAAGAATTTGTCTTACACAAAAAAAAAACACATGTAACCTGCTGCATTCGTTCAAAACTGAGACTTAAAAGCCAAATCCTACAGCTCATTTACACAGCCTGAGCACTATGGAGTAAGACATTAACGAGTGAAATCTATCTGATAGGTAATCGAAAGAAAAATATTTAGGAGATGGAGGTACCTGCTTGCGCGGAATGGAAGATCGGCGACGAAGGGAAGATCGAGCACTTGACAGGTGGAATCGGAGTTGCGGGCAAGGAGGGCTCGACACCTGCATTCGCATGATGGAAGAGACCAAGAGATAGGCGAAAGCCTCTCGGCCTCCTGCCGAGAGGAGAGGAGACTCTGGGTCCCTAGCCGAGAAGTGGAAGAGGTGCAGCCTCTCGGCCTCCTGCCAAGAGGAAAGGAGGGACAGCAGCCGACGACTCCCTGCGCCGAACGACGAATGTAGGAGAGTCGAGGGCTGCGGGGCTCGGCTTTGTAGAGAGCAGGTTGTTACTCAACAGGGAGAGTGAAGTGAGTCAGCTGAGAGGAAAAAGAAATAAGATGGGCGGAGCTTGCGAGGGCGAGCAGCGGAGACTGCGAGAGTGAGGCGACGGGTGGCGGGAGGAGAGGCGCCGGTCGCTCGTGCGCTCGAGAGGGGAGGGAGGGGCCGAATGCATGCGATCGGGAGGGTTTAGGGCAGGAATCGGGAGAAAGTAAAAAAAAAAAAAAAACGGAAAAAGAAGATATATAAAATATATATATATATATATTTGTTTATATTTAATTAATTTAAAACTTAATTTTCCAAATTAAAAATACATAGTTTAATGTTTTCCAAAAATTCTCAGAAAATCACCCCTAGCCAATTGAGGGGTGAGGAACGCAACGGCGAAGTCAAATTTTGATTCCGACGAGTATTTTAATTTCCCAATTTTCGAGGTATTCAAATATTATTAAAATTGTCAAAATTTTGACGACTTACGATTGGCATGAAAACATCACCCCTAGCTAATTCGGGGGCAATAAGCGCAATGGCGAAGTCCATTTTTCGATCTGAGGTCTATTTAGACATGTCAAGTTCTAGATTTTCTGGATTTTTTAGAAATCAGGATTTGATCCATTTGACTCCTAATTGAACTTGGTCTTAGAGGCTAACTCTAGTTGACTTAATTAGCACTTATGATTAGCTTTTAAGACTAAGATTAGTTCTAATTGATAGTGGTAATAGCCTGGGTTGTTACACCAAGTTTGGATAAGAAATGGGTCCTATAGGTCTAAACTAAAGTTTTTGACCAAAGGGATATTTTAGTAAGTTGCATTTAATAAAATCTAAATTTTTATACAGTTTACTATTGGTTGTTGTTCAAAGACTCCATAGAGTCCAAGAACACTAAATTCTGAGATCTAATGAATTATTTATAGCTATTTAAATTTCGAAGGAAAAATTTGGTAATTTCCTAAGTTAAGAGAGTTAAGAAGCTCTAACTCTTTCATTTAATGTCTAAATTTAGCAAACTTAGTGGCTATAGCTTTCCTATATCACACTGAGTATTTTGACTAGTAGTAGTCCCAAATTGGACCTCAATTGGCCAAGTTATGACCTAATTATGATTATGAGTATTTTGGTCATTTCTTGATTTTTCTAAGGCTCAAAACCAAAATATTTTTTAAGATTATTGTAGGCACTAAAATTCTAAGCTATCTAGCACTTTAAATTTTTGAATTTGGAGTATGGATGACAAAGTTATAATCAATTTAATTTTCTGGCCGCTGCGGCGCGCTGTAGCGGCCAAAAATTATATTTTTAAGTGCTAGGTGCACTATAGTGGTCCCTATATGAAATGGGGGTGCTGGAGCGCACTGCAGCATGCTGGAGCGCGCTGTAGCGAGCAAAAATGCAATTTTCGGTGCTAAGACGCGCTATAACGGACCCTAATTCGAAACTTGGAGCGCTGCAGCGCGCTATAGCAAATTTTACACTGTAGCGCACTGTAGCGGACCCAAATTTGCAACTCTTGGCACTACAGCGTGCTGTAGCATCAGACGGTGATTTTGCCTGAGTGTAAACAGCAATTGGTCAACTTTCGGGCTCGATTACACTCAACCTAGAGCACTTCACATGCGGTGCCATATACCGTTGGAAAGCTCTTTCCGAAACCTTTCCATTGGTACCCAAATCAGCACAAAAAAATTAAGTTCTAAATACAAATAGTTAGGTTAAACTACTGGGTGTGCTGAAATTCGTATTAGCAGATTTACATGTCATCCCCTATTATTTACAGATTTTAATTTTTTGAGTTCCTACATCTTCAACATAGCTTTATAAATGCATAAATAAGGTAACACAGATTCTTAAACATATAAATAAGCATAAAAATGAAATAAAATAGCCATTGGATTAACCAATGGAGGGAAATGGGGTACCTTGGTCTTATAAATGGGGGTTCCTTTTATGAATCCTTGGGAACTTGAGAGTTTGAGAGGTTGGGAACTTCTCTTTAACAGCTAGCACCATAAGAGTAGGAAGTGGGAGAGAGCTTCAGCTGGGCAAAGGAGGAAGAAGGGGGAACTCAAGCTATATTTTAAGGAGGATAAGGGGGGAACAAGGCTCCATTAAGAGCCTTCCCATCAGCATGGAAGGGAAGAGGATGGCAGCATTTCACTTGAGTGCATGGGATGGGAGGAAGCTGCTAGGAAGGGAGGGGGAGACAACAGCTTTGAAGAGGAGAAAAGAGGGAAATAAAATATTTTGATTAATTTAAGAAATAAATTCTAACAATAAAGATAAATTCAGATTTTATAAATGTATTCCGAAAAATCTCAAAAATTTACCCCAAACTAATTTGGGGGTGAGGAACAAAATGACGAAATCGGATTTTGATTTCGACAACGATTTATTTTTTCTTATTTTCTAATTAATTTAATATATTAAAATATTCAAGAAAATTAAACATTCTCCGAAAAATTCCAAAATTTCAGCCTTGGCTAATTTGAGGGTGAGGATCGCAACGGTGAAGTCAGATTTTAATTTTGAATAGTATTTAATTTTCCTATTTTTCAGGGTATTTAAATATTATTAAAATATTCGTCAAAATTTCGACGACTTTTGATTGTCTTGAAAATATCACCCCTAGCTAATTTTGGGGCAATGAGCGCAGTGGTGAAGTCTGATTTTTGATCTGATGTTGATTTAGATAGGTCAATTTTCAGGGTTTCTGGATTTTCCAAAAATCAGAATTTGATCCATTTGACTCCTGCTTTGGACTAGATCTTAGTGGATGACTCCTAATGATTTGATTAACTCTTAGGATCAAGATTAGGATAGAGATTAGTCTTAATTGACAAGGGTAACAACTTGGGTTGTTACAATACTTGCTTCACTGATTTTGATATTGAAGACATCCCGTGAGAGGCTTTCATTGAAGCTTTCAAGGAAGAGTTCATCCCTCATTTAGTGTTGAACATCCTAGAAGACACTCTTTTAAAGATGAAACATAGCAAACATACAATATTTGCATATAAAATGGAGTTTGATGACTCACTCATTTTACTCCAAAATTGGTGAGATTTGAGGCAGCTCGCTGCCATCATTTTCAAAGTGGTCTCTGTGATTGAATTAAGGATCACATAGTGACGCTGAGACTCAATATCTTCACTGAACTCATCGAGACTATGAGAGAAGTTGAACACCATCAGTCCTAGGGGAACTTGAAGCAAAGTTTTAATGTTGCATCCTATAGGAATGATGCCTTCAAAAGGCCAAGAACCTTGTCCAGTAAAGTTTATCAGATCGAGGTAGTTGCTACTACCTTAGATCCATTTAAGGGCTGCACAAGGCCTCATCCTTATGGAAAGTGCTACCATAGTGGTCGATGCTACTATACTTATAGCAAGCCAAGCCACCTCTTCTTCCACTGCAATTAGGCAAAAACGAATGACGGTGTGTGCATTGATCACTCCAGGAACAAGCAATTCTTCAACCCCGCTCCCGTGAACCATGGAGATTAAAGGTTGGCAATCATGCCGCTTCCTTAGGAAGAAACTCAGATTCAGAAGAAGAAATATTCTTCTGCACCTTGAACATTTAATGGGAAACCTCTTTAGAAGCAGGCTTTTAACAACAAACCTGCTGGTCCCGCTATAGTATATAATCTAACTATGGTAGAAGCGGTCGAGGATAATAATGTCATGTCAGGTGTACATTACTGATTCCATTCTTATCTTTGTTGCCTAAATTCTACAAGTTTTTATTCATATAATTGGTTAATTATTGAATGCATTACATTAGGAAGCATATGCATAGGTGATAAGCCATGTAAGGTATTATTCAAGAATGGGGTAAGCCATTCTTTCATGTTTGAAAGTTTTGCCAAATCTGTGAACTTACCCTTCTACAAGTTAGCTAAAACCTTAAGTGTTGGACTTCCTTCTCGAGCCCAACCTAGTGTAACTAAATTATGTGATCTTAAGATCCCTTTTAATAACAAAACCTTTCAACCCAAGTTGGTGGTTTTTTCTATATTGAACTTCAATATCATATTAGGCATGAATTGGCTCAGCATACATGATGCCACCATCAACTGCCAAAATAAAAAGATGACCTTGTATTCGCTTGGTACTCTTGAAATATTTGTAAGAAAGTTTACTACTCAAGCCTTGTTTATCAACTCAATTAAAGCCAAAAAATTGATAAGTAAAGGCTGCAATGTCTATCTTGTCACTATGATGGGTAATGCTTTTTGATAATAAAGTTGTTAACAAATTTGCCAACGTTTTCCCGAAGATCTGCCTGGGATACTCCTGTTTGTGAGCTAGAATTTTCTATCGAGCTAATTCCCATAACCTAACATATATCTAAGGTTACATGTAGAATGGCGCCCAAGGAACTATAGAAGTTGAATGAGCAAGTTCAAGAGCTATTAAACAAGGGTTTTATTAGGCCAAGTATGTCTCATTGGGGAGTGCCTGTTCTTTTTGTCAAGAAGAAAGATAGTTCTATGCAGATGTGCATAGATTATCATAAAATTGAATACGGTAACCATCAAGAATAAATATCCACATCATAGGATCAATGATTTGTTTGATCTGCTTGTCGGTGCTGCTATGTTTTAAGAGATTCATTTGAGATCTGGCTATCAATAGTTGCAATAAAATATTCTAATTATTGAAAAAATTGCTTTCCGTAA
The DNA here is from genome assembly GCA_016760335.1 of Gastrodia elata. Lineage (NCBI taxonomy): Eukaryota > Viridiplantae > Streptophyta > Magnoliopsida > Asparagales > Orchidaceae > Gastrodia > Gastrodia elata. The sequence goes on along the minus strand of CM028675.1, from coordinate 44,525,473 downwards.
TCGTTATGGCCATTTTGAATTCTTAGTGATATCATTTGGACTCACTAATGCTTCCTCAATTTTTATGGATTTAATGCAGCATGTGCTTAAACCATATTTAGTTAAGTTTGTTATCGTCTTCATTGATGATAACCTTTTATATTCTAAGAGATAATCAGATCATGAAATTCATCTTATATCTATTCTTATGACCTCAGAACTCATAAGCTGTATGCAAAATATTATAAGTGCGAGTTCTTGTTAAAATATGTTATATTCTTAAGGCATGTTTTGATGCCCAATAAATCATGGCTAAATAGAATAAAGTAAGCGCTACTCAAGAATGGGTACAGTCTAAGTCAGTAATAGATATACATAGCTTCTTGGGATTAGCCAGCAACTATAGAAAGTTTGTCAAGGGATTTTCTCATATCACATATCCATTAACTAGACTAACTCAGAAAGCCATGCCATTCATTTGGGACCCTGTATGTGAAGAAATGTCCCAAAAGCTCAAGGATGCACTCTCATCTACTCCAGTGCTGGTTCTGCCAAAGGAATGATTAGACTATTAAGTTTACATAAATTCATATGGAATTAGTCTGAGTTGTGTATTAATGCAATAAGGAAAGGTTATTACATATGCTTCTAACCAATTAAATCCACATTAGAAGAATTGTCCTGTGCACGAACTTAAGATTGCCGCCATTATTTTTGCTTTGAAGATTTGGAACCATTATTTGTATAGCGTTCAGTGTGCCATTTTCACTAAGCATTATAGCCTAAAATACATCTTCACTAAATGTGATCTAAATTGTCATAAGAAGAGATGTTTCGATTTGATTAGTGATTATGATCTGAATATTCAGTGTCACTCATGAAAGGTGAATGTTATAGCAGATACGCTTAGCCATCATGCTACTCTTTGTGCCATGATCACTGAAAGCCCTTGATAGACCTAAAAATATACATCTACAGTCGCACACAAGTGCATGTGGTCTGAAGTAATAATAGAAAGTAAGTTTCAGATGTTATCGCCCTCAGGGAATGGATGGTTTTGATACTAAGTTATATCGACCTCTAATAATGTTTAGATAAATGAGTTTCTATTTTGATGGCTCCTAATTTAACCATGCAATGATCTTAATTAAAGATACTATTTGATAAGGAAAGAAGAGTTGGGTTTTCATCATACTAGTTGTTAGGGACTGGTATCGTATTCAATTCATGCAATTTATAATGTATCTATTTTCGTGCCAATTTATCAAGTGAATATTATATTCCTTAGATTAGTCTCTGATTCCAACAAGTTTAAATCCAATGCATGAGATAAACACACTAGGGTTCTATCTCAGCACATAAACTCTCATGAGATCACATTTTAAATTATTAAAAACTTCTACATCGGTTACCAAAATAGTCTTTTTTATTTGGTGATCACACAAGCATTGATTTCCACTAACTAGCATCACGTGCTACATGCGCAGTTCAGATAAGGAAGTGGATTTATTAGGCTACATGGACTATATCACATCATCCATTAGCACTCAATGAGTCATCTTCCTCCTTTCACGTCTGCTGAGCCGCGAAGCTCTATTACTGGTTCTTGGCTTACATGCATCAACCTCTTTACTGAGCTCAAGGAATGATGCAATTAGGCTCAAGAGCTTGTCACATGGCTCTAAGTACTAGTGCACACAAACCTAGATTTACACCGATTGGTGAACTATGGAGCACAAGATAATTAAGGTTGCTTAATCAACTTTCCATTTCAATCCTGAGGTGTTTTACACCGAGAATCTTCGCTCAGTGAACATCTGTTCGCGACGAGGATCCTTATGTGCATTCCCTCTAAGCTTGAAGTGTTTAGTTGGATGTGCATTATTTCCATTATAAACATTTCAATAAATCATGAATTTTTAATCATTCCACAGCATGCATTCATAAGGACAAATCTAGATGAACATTTAAAGCATATTTTATTTTATTGCAAGAAAATACATACAACACCATTGTCCCATACATTTCACATGCCTATAGCTTAACCCTCCCCAATGAGGGCTTAGCTCTCCATTACAATAAAAATAAAGGAAGAAACGTACAAGAAACAAAATCTTTTCATGGTTCAATCTAAAAGAAAGTCAAAAGAAAAGTTCAGGAGAATAGTAGGAACTGCTCTTTTGTGGCATTCGCTAGATCTTCCCCTTTGGCCTTTCTATCTTCTTTCCCTTTAGTTCCTTGGTGGTCGTCCTCCTTTTCTTTCCTTGACTGGATCTCTTCTTTCTTCCTTAGTGAGGGCCTCCTTCTCTTCTCTTATAGCAAGCTTAGAATTCTGATCAATGAATGTCAAAGAGAGGAACTCCCTCTCTAAGTATTGCATGGCAGCTTATATATATGAGCCTCCATCCCCTTTTCCATTAATTCTGCTCACCCTTTCCAACTCCAAGTTTAATTAGCTTTCCATTATGATTATTACAATATTCCCTTGAGACACAACAAGACTTTAATTATTTGGAGTTTCCAAACAATTGGGGAAGAAACTAGTTAGAATTTTTGGCACTCCCTATGCTGTCATTAATGCTCATTTTCTGGCAGAAAATACGGTGAGCACTAGAGCGCACTGTAGCATCTCAGTTTCTGCATTTCCCCGCCGTGGCACGCTGTAGCACTTCAATTTTTAATCGGCCCCCCGCTGCAGCGCGCTATGGCGGAATAATTAAATTTCATTTAAATTATTATTCTGCCGCAGCACATTGTAGCAATTGAGTTTCGAATGAAGCTCGTTATAGCGCGTTATGGCAGATTAATTAAAATTCAATTCTTCTGACTAAGTTCCATGAATGCCGCCTTGGCGCGCTGTGGCGATATTGTTTCTGATCTTCATAAACGCTCCAGATTTTGTCATCTGCTCTCTTGTCGCTTTGGGGCGTCGTGGCGCACTGTAGCATGCTACGACGATTTTGTTCCAAAATTTTGTGTTTTTTCCAAACTATTATTTTCTTGTTCTTTTGTCTAAAAATATTGGAAAATTGATCAAAGCAGGTTGTTCTAATATGAAATTGTATGTATTTCTCCTTTATTTTGTTATAATTTTTGGACTTATCAGCCATATTGAAGAAGAATTTCTCAAGCTATGTATCAAACCTGTCAGAGGTGAGATGCTAAATCAATTAATTGAGCTAAGTTGAGCCAATCTTTCTCAAAGACGTCTCCATCTCACAAATGAAAGATGAATATTATATGAAGTTCAAGGCTGGAATTGAAAGTGGCTGCCATGTTGATTTGCAGTTGCAAAATAATGTTGTATATCAGGGAAATTTGCTTTGGATACCAAAATATATACATCAGGAGATCCTTATGGAAGGCCACAATTTTGGGTATATTATTCATCCAGGAAGCGCTAATATGTATCAAGACTTGAAGCAATCATTTTGGTGGCCAGGCATGAAAAGAAGTATTAATGAATTCATGGCAAAGTGTCACTCTTGCAACCAAGTCAAAGCCAAGCATTAGAGACCTAGAGGTCTATTGCATCGCTTGAGTATTCCTGAATGGAAATAGTTCGACATCTCAATGAACTTTGTAATGGGATTGGCTCACACAAGATCGAGTGCTGATGTAATCTGGATCATCATTGATCATCTGACCAAATCTACAAACTTTATTCCAATTCATCAGATTGACTCTGTGGAGAATCTTGCTAAGGTCTATATTAAAGAAATTGTCAGGTTTCACTGCATTCCTAAACCAATCATATTAAATAGAGATAACAAGTTCACTTCTAAGCTTTGGCAAGCAGTGCATTAGGATCTGGGAACCACCCTAGCAATGAGCATAACCTTTTATCCTCAAAATGATGGCTGGATTGAAAGAGTGAATCAAATTCTTGAAGATTTGCTCTGACTCTGTATTTTAGACTTCAATAGAAATTGGGAGGAGCATAAGCCACTAGTCAAACTTTCTTATAACAACAGCTTCTTGTCTAGCATAAATATAGTTATATATGAGGTGTTGTATGGGAGAAAGTGTTGCACTCCATTATCTTAGTCTAAAAATAAAGATATCCAGTTGTATAAATCTAAAATACTAGAAGAAACTAATAAGTGATTAAGACTCATTTAGCAAGGGATTCATACAACTCAAGACATACAGAGAAAATATTATGACTCTCGTCATCATCCTCTTGAGTTCCACAAAGGTAATCTCATATTTATGAAAGTAAGCTTGATAAAAGGAATTTACCATTTTGGTGTACCTGGAAAGCTTAATCCAAGAGTTGATCGTCTGCGTACAAGCTCAAATTGCCCGATGACTTCTCTGCGGTGCACAATGTATTTCATGTTTTGCTGCTCAGGAAGTGCCTAAGGGAACCTCATCATCTTATCTCCATTACTCCAATGAATATCCAACCAGATTTGTCATTCATTAAAGTGTCTATCAGGATTCTTATTAAAGATCATAAGCAGCCTATGAGTCGATCTATCCCAATGGTTAAAATGCAATGGCAAAATTGCAGTACTAAAGATGCCACTTGGGAAAATTAATCTGATATGAGAGCAAACTAACCTATACTATTTGGAAATCCTGGTAATTCCTCAAACTTCTTTTAAATTCCTTGTCATTATTATTCATTCATTCTTATTCTTACTTAAGTGATATCGAGGATGACATCATTCTTAATTATGGGAGTCTATAATAACCTAAGGTTGTTATCCTAATTTACCTGGACTAAATCAAGTAATAATTCTTGTTCTATTAGACTCAAAGTCATTAGAAGCTAACCCTAAAATTTTGGGATCCATTAGATCTCGATTAGATCAATTATATATTTTTGATAATTATTTGGCCTAAAAAATTACTTAATTTAAATCGACCTCCAAATTAAAATCGGAGTTCACCATTGAATTTCTCATCCCCAAATTAGTTAAGAGTGAAATTTTATGAATTTTAAAAGTCATTAAATTTTCATGACTATTTTAATATATTTAATATATTCAAAAAATTAAAATAATTAAATTGATCTTAAATAAAAAATCCAATATTCTTTTTGAGCACCTCACTCCTAAATTATGTAAGGGTGAATTTTTGGAATTTTTTGAGAGTCATTTAATTGCTTAATTATAAATTAAATCAATTGTATTTGATTAATTATTATATAATTAATTTTTAGTGCAAATTTATTGTCTTCACCCTAGTGATCAGACAATGTCGAATTAGCGCCATCTTATCATTCCAACCGTCCAAATCGGACAGCTGGTATTCATCATCCCGCTGCATGCGAGACGAGGCGCTCGCTCACGCAGCGTGGCGTGTTATGTGCGCACACGACAGATGCCTACAGGGTGTAGCAATGCCACTGCTCTAGCAGCCCTCTCGAGCTTCTTTTAATCCCACTTGAAATACTGGCCTCGTTTACACCATCTAAGCATCGAATCGAAGTAGAGAACCCTTTGTCTCGTCGATTGCAGCTCAACGGATTATTGCCGTCACGAACTTAAAGGTACCTCATCTCCCTTGAATTCCTTAATACATTGCAATCATGTATTGAGCCTCAATCGGGCTTAATCGAGCCCGATTGAAGCTCGAATTACATCGTAGTGAACAGTTTCGAACAGTAGCCTCCATATTCAAAATCTTGGGCATCATAATTTTGGAAGGTAGGAGCATAATTAAATGATAATTTTGGTACCAATTAAAAGATCTTAAAGAGAGCTGTAGATCGGTATATAGCATGCCACTTGAGGAGTCCTCTGTAGAGAGAATTTTGATGCCCAAGGTCCATCCCTTCGAGATTCACCGAGTTTACTGTTCAGGCCAAGTCGGGTCGGGCCCGACTTGAGTGACCCGTCCGTAGGCCTGCGTGGGTGCGTTTGGTCTGTCACGCATGTGTGTGGCCACTACCAGCCAGCATATAGAAGGAGCACACACCTGTACTATTCCTTATGAACAATAAACTCTATATATAATAATTTAGTTAATTAATTTGCATTTTTCAAAGCTACACATCTTGTTAACCACAACTCCAAATGTATTGATGTTATATCTCAAAATGATTAGAAAATTTAAAGGAACGTTAATATTCCATTAGGTTTTTTATTTGGTGATTAATTTTATTAATCACCTTTTTAGTCAATTAATTACTTAAACTTCAAAGCCTCATAACTTAATAACGACAAATCCAAACATATTGATGTTATATCTCGAATTGCTTAAAAAATTTCAATGATTAATATTATGCCATTAATTTTTTTGTTTGGTGATTATTATCACTAATCACCTTTTTAATTAATTAAGCACTTAACCCTAAATTTTGATAATATCATAAATTATTCAAATCACATCCTAATGTAATGATCCAATATATTTTAATCAAAAAAATGCAAAGAATGATAATCTACAAAATTATTTAGGTTTATGTCATTAGTTATCTTAATCATGCTTAATAACTTAAAGAATGGATTTCTTAATCATGCTTTGCTTTGATTTAACTAGAATTGGTGCTAAAGTACTAAGCTAACCTTATCTGATTTGTTCAAATTCAAAAGAAGATATGCAAAGCATCAATAGGGTTTTTAGCAATAGAATATTAAAATCTAATGCATATGGGAGTTAGTCAATGAGATATAAAAACATGATTCAAGAACAACATAATTCAAACAAGCTTAGAACCTGAATGAATCCTATAGGAATCAATTAAATCATAGGCATAAATATTAAGGAATTATGGGAGTTGCAAATGAAACTCTATTATTCAAATATTATGCAGTTATTAAGGACCATCCAACAAGACTTTAAGGTATCACAAAATCCTTTTTGATTTGTGAAGGGTTAATCTAAGTATTTAAAATTTGACCCACAATTGAAATTCGGGCTTTTGGTTTACATAGCCACTGAAAGGCTTTAGAATATTTAAGATCTAAATAAAACTTATCTAACATTTCCATGATGTTCTGATGATGCTAGAATCATTGAATTAGAGTAGAGGAGTGGAATTGCACAGATGGGAATTTTGAAATTAGAGTTTCCACTTAAATTCCAAATATGATTTACAATGGAGAATTGTGTAAATTTGAAATAGAATAAAGTACCATGGTAGTAAGAATATTTTGAGATGTTTTCTAAGCCCAACAATCTTCTGCAATGTTTCTATTGTCACTAAGAAGAAAATCCTAAATTCAAGAAATTGTCGAGGACATTACATGAGGGAGAAGCATAGTGCGAGAACGATAGGGTAAGCCAGAATTCAATTAGGGTAAAATAGAGGACTCATTAATCTCCTTTGAATATAATAAGAGATATAATGGATTTAACATAAATAAATAAATAAATAACTTAAGAATTTAATAAATTTAACTCCAAATAAATTTCATGAATATTTTGATGATCTTATATTCAAATTTAATGAATTTCCAATTATAGGATCACAAAAATATGAGGAATCTTATTATATAAAATTTTATTTTATTTGAAAAATAAAAATGCTATTATTTATTAAATGAAGTGCAATTAATCCATACTAAATATTAATCATTTTGAATAATGAAATCTAGATAATTGTTGGAAATGTGTCTTAGGATAAGAGTAATACAGATGTATCCTTTTCAAATAAGGTTGTGAATAAATAGTACAAATAGTTCACTTGATTGAAAAGAGTATTTAAAAAATAATACATGAGACTTAAACCTTAAATGAGTCAAGATAAGCTCAAATTATGTATTAAAGTTATTTTTTTAAGTTAATTTGAAGAGTATATTATTAATTTGGGAGATTTGAGGTCAAAGTCAATGGGGCCTTGATTTAAGTCTAACCTTAGGAGAATATTTAAGTTTAAGTAGATCTAAGTGCAATGCAATGCCCCCTCGCCGCGTGCAGAAGAGTTAATTCAAGGAGTAATAATTGGCGGTGGAACGGTGCATTACTCGGGAAGGAAACTAAACCTCCCTGAATACACTTAATGAGCTGAAAACTAGGAGCTGAGCTACTATAACTCAACCTCAAAGAGGAAAGGACTGAGTACTAATCCTTAAGATAAGTTTAATATCCTTATCTTAGGTATTATATAAGGTACTCATGTACATTGGATTATGAATATAAGTAAGATCTAGGTTATATGAATACTACCATTTCACATATATCTTGATCATATCACAATACTAAGTATAAGTAGTAGTAAATACAGAGTGCAAAAGCTAAAACATACATCCAGAAACATTCATCACTAAAGCAAAGTAAAGCATCCATCTCAAAAAAGAAAATATATCCATAATTATTATAAACTGTTTACTAAATAAAAATATAGAAAATAACCTAAGAACTGAACTATAAGTAACTAGCACAAAAAATAAAGGCTGATAAAGAGTATTTTAATGCTCCTCGAACTCATTCTAGATCTCTTGTGTAGGCTCCTGATCTGGCTCACAAGCTGCTCTAGATCTAGCAAATTATCGAATCCCAAAAGTACCACATATTAGACAATAAGTCTAATACATCAAAAGTTATTCTAACAATTATAGTTATCTATTACTTATCATTTAAATAGTTTAAGTAAGACTGTAGCAAATGCGATAAAGTTGCTGAAAAGTCAAAACAATACAAATTTAAAAGTAAGGAAAAGATGAACATGCAATTTTAATACTGAATGTAAAGAAAATAGCAAGTAAGCTGAAGATGAGTAAATAATGACTCAATACTATGTTGCATGCCACAAAATTGATAATTATGCATACGAATATGTCACAGAATTGTATGCCACTGATATGATAACTTTGTGTCACATGACACTCCAAAGATCCTAGGTGAGCTCATTCTCACCGCTAATGCTGACATGGCTTATGCATTTTTATGATATGACAAGGCTTATATGACTATATCCTTAAAATTAGCAAAATCCAGAAATCAATTCAATATCAAGTGATGATTCCATTTATCTCCAAAGGAAGCGTAGCTTACAATGCGTGTTGTAGGTTGTGAAGACCCAATCAATTGGAGATATACATACCATTCCACTAACATATAAATTGGATGAAAAACTACTAAAGTGGTTGCAGGTTGTGAAGACAATTGAAAAGAAAAATAACATTCTCAGAATGAAGCACTTGGAAGAAAAGGTTGTTATACATGCACTTGCATAAAAAGATTCTTAAAAGTGTATTTGCAATCATAAATATGAAGTATATTATTTGAATCTTATGCTCATAATAATATAAGATAAATAAGCATTTATGCATTCATAATTTGCCTTAATATATTATGTTTCTTTGATAAAAAACTTGAAAAAAGTTTGTAGTTCTTCTTTGGGTGATTATAACAATGGACGTAGAATCAACATATTAAAAGATCGATGCATAATAAAGAAGTTGGATTAAAACATTTTCTTAAATGTTAAGAAAAGTATTTGGACTCCAATCTTTTTTCTTACTTTAAGAAGGGTACTAGCATTTTTTTGATTTAGTTGAATTACTTATATAAATCCAATTTCCTTATTTTTTGTTAAGGTTTTCAAAATTTGAAAGCAACATCTGTCATTATAAAATGCATTATGACCAGCTAAAAGTATTAGAAAAGCTATTATTGAATCAACATTAACACAACTAAAAAGATAAAAATTAGCTAATAGAACATACAGATTGGTTGCTTGAACAACCCAGGCTAGTGATGTTTTTCTCTATTGCCTTCAGCCATGCCAGAGTGTCCATTGGTGATTCAGATCCTTCAAAGGTAGGAGGCCTTAGTCTTAGGAAACTGTGAAGTATCCCATCTGCAGACTGTCGAAAGGCATTGGGAACTTGTGGAGCGGGAGATGCTGAAGAGGTGCTGGCATTAGTGGCGGGTATTATAGATACTAACTTTTGAATAGCTAGAGCCTGCTGATTTTAATTCTCTAGCATTACAGTAACCATATTTCTCAGAGAGGTTATTTCATCAATAGTATTAGAAGCGGCCACGGTATTGTTTGGAGCGTTGCTCACAGATGGTTGAGGGTTGAGTGGAGTATTATTTGGAGAAGTAGCAGGATTCATTTTCCTGAAATCAAGACATGTATACTTAGCTTACTTAAAATGAATCATATGACAAAGATTAAATTCCTTATTTATTCATCATTAAACTTTTATTATAATAGTGAAATATATCATACTTATTACATCATGTATTACATACTATTCCCACCCTATGTACTTAATAAAAAATGCTCTACGAAAGTTTTCATAAGTTACTTCATGATGCTCCTCCTGTGCTTTATGAAATAATTCTCTGTATGACATAATCCACCATTCCTTTGCTTGCATATGCAGAAGACATAGCACCACTTTTAGTTTGATGTGACTAGGCCACTCCATAACACCAAATATATGGTCTACTCTCGCTAGCCTCTCCTTGGCTAATACTGGAAAATCAAGGCCTCTATAGACGCCTTCTTTCAATAATTTATTTATTACTTGTGATCCTTGTTCTGATACTCCTTCAATCGTTCTTCCTTGCTTCTTTCCTAACTTATGTTCATATTTCCAAATAGTCTCGAACTCTTTTAAGTATGTCATGAATGTCATTCCTAGATAATCTTTTATTCCTACAATTATAACATTCTACTTAGATTTGTTGAGCATATATATATACACATAATTTGATATTTATGGTTTATCATCTTTTATAGTTATTTGATAACTTAACTTATTCTGAGTTATACTCATAATGTTATGGATGTTAATTCAAGTATTCATTTAGTGATCAAGTGGCAGAAGAACAGTCCATTAGGTAGAAAGGAAATGCAAATTCCAGTCTAACACCTTATGGAATTCTCTGATACCAACTGTGGCGGCCCTGCCCCGCGGTGGTCCTGTTAACCCTTAAGTTAACATGATTACGGTGGAGGGGTCACCAAATTACAAAAGTCCCCACTTAGAATTGAATTAGACACGTGTTCTAATCCAACTTAAATAAGAACTTTGCCATTCAATCCATAAGAACCATCACTAAATGACTATACATGAACTCAGAGTGCGGAAGCATAAAAAGTATAACATCCATCCATACAGTATAAATATAGCAATACAGAATAAGTAAAGAGCTGAAAAGAAAAGTTAAACCTGTATTATTACAACATTTAATAAGTTTAAGAGAACTGAAAAAGGAAACTCTCGATATCACAAGCAAAAGAAACTAAAGCTACAGATCTTCAGGAATGGGCTCCTCCTCCAATGACAAGCTCTCTACTGGATCTGCTGCTCCAACAAACTCAGAACCTACCATTATCAGTTTCATAATGGTAGGGCCCCAGCCAACAAAAGAAAAATTGGTTAGACAATATGTCTAAGTACATTTTAGGGCAAACAATTTTATTAAGTTAAATAGATATCACCATAAGAACAGAACTGAGCAAAATAGCTGCAGAAAAGCGTACAAAAGAACAGTATAAAGTTATAAACAAACAGTTTATAACTAAAGCAACTAGGAAGTAATACATACCTACTCCAAGCAACTGCAACAAAGATAGGTAAGCAAAAGACTAAACAAAACTGTAAGAAAAGTATAACCTAAACATGCTTATGATCAAATAGAATATGCTAGGTGACATATATAATTTGAACAGTATAAAACTAGAAACAACTAACATCCTAGGTGAGCATAAGAAAATAGTAAGTAAAACTAGCATCCTATATATATATAATACATGCAAGAAAGTTGTAAGTAAAACAGTGCTACAATGTAGAATATATAAGTAAAACAGTAACTGAAAACAGAAACTGCAATGACCATCTAAGTCACTTAAACTGAAAACATACTCAGCAAATCTTAGCCTGATGAGCTAAGAAACTCTGAACTAAACGTCACTGAAAACTCTTAGCCTGTTGAGCTAAGATAGAACTGAATGTAAGTGTACTTGAATTAGTATATCCATATCAGAATCCTGACTCTATAGTCAGTAGGGCGAGAGTCTATCCATCCTATCACTCAGACTAGGCATGGCCAATAGACTGTCGGACATTAAACCCTCGAAAGGTTGCCGACCCCGAATGAGTTGATCGAAGAGGTATACTAATCAAGCTACACCTTATAAACCATTTGTGAAACAAAAACACAATGCTGCTTATAAAAAATCCAAATTAACATAAGATATTTATTAAATATCTTAAGTACATAATACATGTTCAAGGTATAAGGATCAAAATCAAGGAATACGAAGTATCAAAATCAAAGTGCAAGAAACTCTATCTAAAACACAGGTGATATCCATTATTATCTACTTTATTCGTTCTATCTACTCTAAGTGACATAATTTTCAGAATTATCAATTCTTACACATTTTGTAACTTAGAATCACGAATCCTACTAGTTGAAGATAATTAGGACTGGCCATGTCCTAATTATAACTTAATCAAAAGATGACTATTTGGTTTAAGTGAATAAATCATCGACCTAATTTTGTAATTTAATTCATCCCAATCTCATCTTGATTAGCCAAATCAAGATGAAAAGATTAAGAATTAGACTCCAGATAATGAGGTCTAATCACTTAATCTAAAGGTATAATCTAAGGGTCTAAGTTTAGAACCCAAATCTCATAGATTAGGTTAAGGCAAGTCCTAATGATAAATTAATTCATTAGGATAGATCTCTATTCTTAATTATAGAGTTTAAAGATCAAATAATCTTTTAATAAACTAAAAAAATCTATAAACTAGAAAACTCAATGTTTCACCTATTGAATAACCTAATTTACTCAATAGATGAATTCTAACTTAAGATTTATTCATAATCTTAAGAATTTAAGGCTCTTAATTACTAAGAGTATCTCTCAAGACACACATCCTAACTAATGTTATAAGACCTAAGGATAGATCTAAGAATGATTAAAGAATGAGAACACTCACTAAGAACTTAGGAATTTTCTTAAAGAGCAAATTTTGAGATTTTAATCAAAATCTAATTTAGACTTGAATTTGATTAATTTCAATTCTAAATCATTCTATTTACTGATTTTAGTGATTATAAAGACGATTTTAGGGCTTTAAGATGCTAAACCCTAAATTTGGGCAAAATTACCATTTTGCCCCTACTTAAAGGTTCAAAAGATCAAATCTTGATCTAGGGTTTTAAATCTGAAATTTTCTTTTGGGATATGTTTCTTACTATCCAATATAAGATTAGACAATAACTAAATTAATTTTGGGTGATTATTAAGCCATATGAGATCAAATTAGTAAATTTAACTCATAAGGGTAAATTAGTAATTTCACTAAGTGAAAGCTAAATTTTCTTTAAGATTACTGTTGTTTACTATCTAAGCTTTTCATAGAATCTAAATTTGCTAAACTCTGATAAGTATTGGCCAAGTTATGGCCAATACAAGATTTAGGGTTATAAGGGTGATTAAGGAATCCTTAATTATGGGTCAAAACCTAACTTTGTCAATTAGTATCCAAATTGAGTAAAATTAGTGGCTATGGTTAACAAATAGTTCACTGATCACAATGACATGTGGTAGGCTCAATTTGGATCTAATTTGACTAATTTAAGACCTAATTAGGGTTAAGAGTGATTAGTGAGTGATTAGTGAAATTAATCACTCAAACACTAATCAAACCTTACAGCTAGGTTTTAAATGACTCTATGAGTCCTCTGAAACTTAAATCACTCAATTTGGATTATTAGATTTGCTAATATTCACTAATCAATATTTAAGGTAATTAAGGGTGATTAGCAAATCAATCCATTGGATCCTAAATATTTTTTACAGATTACTGTTAATTAGGTTTTCCTGATCTAAATTAATATTTGGATCATTCAATTTAGAGCTCAATTGACCAAATTATGGTCAATTGAAGTTCTAGGGTTAATTAGGGTAATTAGGGTTAGGTCCTAAAAGTGATTAGGCAGATACTAATTCAAATAGTAAGATGAACACTATCAAATTAATCCTTAGGGTTTTCTGAGTATTTTAAGACCCATATTGGGTATGTTTGGATCAATCTACACAAAGTTATGAGCTAAATAAGATTTGTGACATAAATTTGAATTTAATTAAACCCTAAATATCATTTTGCTAAATACAGGTCCAAATGCAAAATTATTAGCATCAATAAATTCTTCATATTTTTTTGATCAATTTGATATATTTATTTGCATAATTTGGATGTGTATTTTAGGAGTTATTAAGGTTTAAAGTTTTAGTATTTAATTAATTAGTTAATAATGTTTATTTAAATTAAATAAATCTGTTGTAATAATGTGTATATATATATATTTAAATTATAATTATCTGTTATATAATTATATATAAAAATGTTTTATTTTATTTCTGCAAGTGGTGGGACCCGCCGGTGACGCCAGATGACAACAGTCATCAGAAATGCCATGTGTCAGTAATCAATAGGCTAGATTACTGTAGAGTGGGCCCCAATGCATCAATGCAAAGGCCACGCATCGCGTGGAGGTGACCAGCCCGATCCCACTCGAACCGGATGGGTTCGCGCAACCTCCGAACCGGTTCAGACTGGACCGGTCTCTGCGAAACCTTCTCCTCCTTCCCCGATGCGCCGATCCTGCTAGGACATAAAATTTCGGACCCTTCCCGGCGACGATGAGGTCTAGCCCGCCTATCAAAAGGCAGTCATAGTAATGACCTATCCAAGGGTGGGTGGATCATCGGCAGGGGTGGACGGCATCACTGACGAGGTCTACCCCTAGCGGCTAGGGTGCGGTGCAAAATAAGTATAACGATTTATACTGTAGATGAATTGCAAAATTTGATCATTCGGAATTGTTAGGGTTCAATTGGACTCGTAATATTTACAATTAACAGCATGAAATAAGTATAGAGATTGAATCGAATGCAACATTATTGATGGATTAAGAGGAAATAGATAGGTACCTTGAATCGAACGACTGGATGAAGATAACTTCAAGAAGACGAGATTTGGTTTCGAAAATGATGAAAAACCGGACTTAGAGTTCAATAGGATCTTAATGCGGCATTAGAAGCGGTGGAAGCTACCTGGCCGGGCGATAGGGCGACGCGCGGCGTGCTCCGAGACACGCGGAAGGTCCTTTGGGGAAGATAACTTTACAGCCGTCTGATCGATTGATCAGACGGCTAAAAATCTTGCCGTCAGGATTGATGGTAGAAGACGGCAAATGAATAGGGATTGGACGGCGGGTTAAGTAAGTTGACGGAAACCGTCAACTTTAATTAATAAATAATAATATTTTAATTTATTTTGAACCTATATTATTAATTAGTTTTAATTTATTAAATGAAGTCATAAAATTTTCAATAAATCACCCCTAGCTAATTGAGGGGTGAGGAACGCAACGGTGCACTTGGATTTTTGATCCGACGAGTATTTATTTATTTGATTATTTGGGGTATTTAAATATTATTAAAATATTCGACGAAAATCCAACGACTTCCAAATGCCTCCAAAACTTCACCCCTAGCGAATTTGGGTGTTCTGAACGCAATGGTGAAGTCAAATTTTCAATTTGAGGTCTAGATAAAAAGTCAATTTTTTTAGGGTTTGGGATTTTCTAGAATTCCAGATTTGACTTTGTTGACTTCTAGTTTGACCTAGGTTTCAGAAGCGAGTTCTAAATTACTTAATTAGTGACTTAGAACCTTAATTAAGACTTATATTAGTCTTAATTGAGCAAAGTAACAACCTGGGTTGTTACAAACTCCCCCACTTAAGAATGATGTCGTCCTCGACATCACTCAAGTGAGAAAAAGAATTTAAGCAGATATAAAGAAACGAATTGAAATAAGATAAAGTTGAAGAATTACCTTGATTAAAAAGGTTTGGGTACTTTTGACGCATATCCACCTCTTTCTCCCAGGTGGCTTCATTACAAGACCGGTTCTTTCACTGAATCTTTATCATTGGAATAGATCGATTCCTTAATTTCTTCAGATCATGATCTAGGATTTTAATTGGTTCCTCAGTGTAAGAAAAATCAGGCTGAATTTTGATAGCAAGATGTTCAATAAGATGAGAAAGATCTCAAAGACACTTTCTTAATGATGAAACGTGGAATACATTATGAACAGCAGCAAAATCTTCTGGTAGCTCTAATTTATAAGCTGCTGAACCAATCTTCTGCAAAATTTTGAAAGGTCCAATGTACCTTGGACTGAGATTTCCTAAAACTCCAAAACGATAGACTCCTTTCATCGGGCTCACTTTTAAGTATACAAAATCTCCTTCTTTGAACTCCAAAGGACGATGACGGTTATTATGATATTTGCTCTGCCTATCTTGAGCTATTCTGATTCTTTGCTGAATGAGTTTGACTTTCTTATTTGTTTCTTCCACTAGCTCAGATCCATATAATTGAGTATCTCCTGTCTCAGACCATGCTAGTGGGGATGAACATTTTCTTCCATATAAGGCTTCATATGGTGCCATCTTAATACTTGACTGAAAACTGTTGTTATATGCAAATTCCACTAAAGGGATATGCTCTTCCCAGGATCCTGAAAAATCCAACATACATAAACGCAAGAGATCTTCTAAGACTTGATTTACTCGCTCTGTTTGGCCATCTATTTGGGGATGAAAAGCTGTACTCATGGCCAGAGTTGTGCCTAAATCTTGATGGACAGCCTGCCAAAATTTAAAAGTAAAACGACTGTCTCTATCGAATACAATTGTTTTAGGAATTCCGTGCAATCTGACTATTTCCTTAATATATAATTTAGCCAATTTCTCCACTGAGTCAGTTTGATGGATTGGAATAAAATGGGCAGATTTTGTAAGGCGATCTACTATAACCCATATTGAATCAGCTCCAGATCTTGAACGAGGCAAACCCATGACAAAATCCATGGATACATCAGTCCATTTCCATTCTGGGATTTCTAGTGGATGCAATAAGCCACCAGGCTTTTGATGCTCTGCTTTATTAAGCAACAAGCGTGGCATTTTGTAACAAATTCTGCAATACTTTTCTTCATTCCTGGCCACCAAAATGACTACTTTAAGTCCTGATACATTTTGGAATTTCTTGGGTGAATTTGATATCCTGAATTGTGACTTTCAATCAAGATCTCTTTATGCATGGATTTAGGAATCCAGAGACGATTATTCATGTAAATAGCACCTTTCTTAAACTGCAATTCTGGATGACGACCACTTTCTATTGCCACTTTAAGGTTTAAATATTCATCATCCTTGCTTTGAGAGATTGAAACATCTCTATGGAATGTGGGTTCTATATTATTCATGGATATCATGGTACTGACTGAATTTCCCTTAGCAAGAGAAATTTTCATTTTATAAAACTCATTCATCAACGGACTTTCTGAAATTAAGTTGTTAAGAACAGTGTGACGACTTAATGCATTAGCTACCACATTAACTTTTCCTGGATGGTACTGGATATCTAAGTCATAATCACTAATTAATTCCAGCCATCCTCTTTGCCTACAGTTCAATTCTCTTTGGGTAAAGATGTACTTCAGACTTTGGTGGTCTGTGAATATAGAGCATTGAACTCCGTACAAATAATGGCGCCAGATTTTTAATGCAAAAACTAATGCTGCCAATTCTAAATCATGTACAGCATAGTTCCTTTCATGGGTTTTAAGCTGGTGGGGTGCATACGCTATAACTTTGCCTTCTTGCATTAATACGCATCCTAACCCAATTCCAGATGCATCTGTATACACTTGATAATTCACTCCTTCCTTTGGAAGAACTAAAACTGGAGCAGAAGTTAATGCATCCTTTATAGACTAAAATACAGTTTCACATTCTTCTGACCAAACAAAGGGAACTGCCTTCTGAGTTAATTTTGTAAGAGGTGCGGCAAGCTGGGAGAAGCCTTCAACAAACTTTATGTAGTATCCGGCTAGACCCAGAAAACTACGAATTTCAGTAACTGTCTTGGGCTGAACCCAATCCTGAATAGCACTAATCTTACTCTGGTCTACTTGGATTCTACGAGCATCAACCACATGTCCAAGAAATGATACAGAATCCAGCCAAAATTCACACATAGAGTAGTTAGCATATAACTCATGCTCTCTAAGCTTCTCCAGAACCAATCTCAAGTGCTTTTCATGATCCTTTACTATCTTGGAGTAAATTAAGATATCATCAATAAATACTATAACAAATTTATCTATATAAGGTTTTAGAACTCTCTGCATTAAGTCCATGAACAGAGATGGGGCATTTGTGAGACCAAATGACATTACAAGAAACTCGAAATGCCCATATCGCGTTCTGAACGCTATCTTCTCTACATCTAAGTCCTTTACCTTCACTTGATGATACCCTGATCTTAAATCAATTTTAGAGAACACTACAGCACCGGCAAGTTGATCGAACAGATCATCGATACGAGGAAGCAGGTATCTATTTTTAATAGTGACTTTATTCAGCTCTCTGTAGTCTATGCACATTCTCATAGACCCATCTTTCTTCTTTACAAATAATACTGGAGCTCCCCACAGGGACATACTTGGTTTAATAAACCCTTTATTTAGTAGTTCTTGTATTGCTCATTCAATTCTTGCAGTTCTTTCGGGGCCATTCTATATGATGCTTTTGATAGAGGTTGTGTACCCGGAACTACATTTATTTCAAATTCTACTTCTCTAGTTGGAGGTAAACCAGGCAGATCTTCAGGGAAAACATCTTCAAAATCTCTAATGACTTTTATTTTAGAGATTGGGGTTACTTCTTTGCTACTACCCATCATCACCATCAGAATACAACTATAACCTTTGCACATCATTTTCTCTGCTTGAATTGCGTTGATTAAGGAGCTACTAGTGCTGAACTTCCCAATAAACGTTGTTGAAGCTCCTGGAGTTTGCAAGATCACCTTCTTCTTTTGACAGTTAATAATAACGTTATGCATACTAAGCTAATTCATGCCTAGTATGATATCGAAATTTACTATAGGTAGCATAATTAACTTAGCTTGGAAGGTATGGTTATTGATTGGTATTTGAACGTCAAAGAATTTGTTTGCACTAAGTTGGGCTCCAGAAGGAAGTCCAACACTTAAGATCTTCACAAGTTTGTAGCAGGATAGTCCTAATCTCTTAGCAAAATTTTCAGAGATAAATGAATGACTAGCCCCAGTATCAAATAATATACTGCAGGGCTTATCCTTAAAGTATAGGGTGCCTAATAGAAATACAAATTTTAGGAAGTTCTAATTCAATAAGAAAAGCAAAAGTTGTGAATTATACCTAAGACTACGTTGTTGTCTTCTGCTGCTTCTACAGGAGTGAGATTGTACACTCTTGCCTTTCCAGCAGGTCTGCTGTCAGATGTTAGAGCTGTTGATTGATTTGGGTTTGAAGGTTTTGCAGCATATTGAACCTTTGTAAGGGTTCGCTCTTGAGCAGGAGGTGGCATAAGAGTCCTCTGAGGCTCTTTGAAATCGATGGGAGTGGCACAGAATACTTTATTCATACGATTCCGTTCAATAGTTACTCCATCAATCGTTTTATTTGATCGATAGTCCCTATACGCATGACCTTGCCTTCCATAAGTAAAACATACTCTGCCAAAATGATAACATTTTCCATAAGGATGTGGCCTATTACAGGCGATAGTTTGGCTTGATGTTTCAGTAGTCTCCATCTGATATACCCTTCCTTGGTTTATTCTTTGTTGCTTGAAGTTCTGAGGGTATTTGTTCATATTGAAAGCCTTTCTTTTCATGTCCTTGACTGATTGATGATGCTCTACAACTTGTGCTGTCTCAATCAACTTCTCGAACTGGGTGTGTTGTAGGGGAATTACATGATCTTTAATGCATTCTCGAAGTCCATTCTCAAATTTGAAACATCTATCTGCTTCAGTAGGAACCAAGTGAGGTGAAAATTGTATGAGCTTTCTAAATTATGAGGTATATTCAGCTACTGTTCGATTTTCTTGGGTTAATTTTAATAATGATTCGCCAATTATGTTCTTAGTGGATGGTGGAATAAATGATTCCTTGAATGCTTGGACAAATCAGCTCCATTCTATTTCATCTAATTCGAATTCCTCAAAACGTGTATTCCTTTCTTGCTCCCACCAATGTTCTGCTTCTCCTTGCAGAAGGTGAGTGGCTAATCTTACAAATTGGTTGCTTGAACAACCCAGGCTTGTGATGTTTTTCTCTATTGTCTTCAGCCATACCAGAGTGTCCATTAGTGATTCAGATCCTTCAAAGGTAGGAGGCCTTAGTCTTAGGAAACTGTGAAGTATCCCATCTGCAGACTGTCGAAAGGCATTGGGAACTTGTGGAGCGGTAGATGCTGAAGAGGTGCTGGCATTAGTGGCGGGTATTACAGATACTAACTTTTGAATATCTAGAGCCTGCTGATTTTGTTTCTCTAGTATTGCAGTAACCATATTTCTCAGAGAGGTTATTTCATCAATAGTATTAGAAGTAGCCACGGTATTGTTTGGAGCGTTGCTCACAGACGGTTGAGGGTTGAGTGGAGTATTATTTGGAGAAGTAGCAGGATTCATTTTCCTGAAATCAAAACATGTATACTTAGCTTACTTAAAATGAATCATATGACAAAGATTAAATTCCTTATTTATTCATCATTAAACTTTTATTATAATAGTGAAATATATCATACTTATTACATCATGTATTACATACTATTCCCACCCTATGTACTTAATGAAAAATGCTCTACGAAAGTCTTCATAAGTTACTTCACGATGCTCCTCCTGTGCTTTATGAAATAATTCTCTGTTTGACATAATCCACCATTCCTTTGCTTGCATACACAGAAGACATAGCACCACTTCTAGTTTGATGTGACTAGGCCACTCCATAACACCAAATATATGGTATACTCTCGCTAGCCTCTCCTTAGCTAATACTGGAAAATCAAGACCTCTATAGACGCCTTCTTTCAATAATTTATTTATTACTTGTGATCCTTGTTCTGATACTCCTTCAATCGTTCTTCCTTGCTTCTTTCCAAACTTATGTTCATATTTCCAAATAGTCTCAAACTCTTTTAAGTATGTCATGAATGTCATTCCTAGATAATCTTTTATTCCTACAATTATAATATTCTACTTAGATTTGTTGAGCATATATATATACACATAATTTGATATTTATGGTTTATCATCTTTTATAGTTATTTGATAACTTAACTTATTCTGAGTTATACTCATAATGTGATGGATGTCAATTCAAGTATTCATTTAGTGATCAAGTGGCAGAAGAACAGTTCATTAGGTAGAAAGGAAATGCAAATTCTAGTCTGACACCTTATGGAATTCTCTGATACCAACTGTGGTGGCCCTGCCCCGTCGTGGTCCTGTTAACCCTTAAGTTAACATGATTATGGTGGAGGGGTCACCAAATGACAAAAGTCCTACTTAGAATTGAATTAGACACTGTTCTAATCCAACTTAAATAAGAACTTTGCCATTCAATCCATAAGAACCATCACTAAATGACTATACATGAACTCAGAGTGCAGAAGCATAAAAAGTATAACATCCATCCATACAGTATAAATATAACAATACAGAATAAGTAAAGAGCTGAAAAGAAAAGTTAAACATGTATTATTATAGCATTTAATAAGTTTAAGAGAACTGAAAAAGGAAACTCTCGATCTCACAAGCAAAAGAAACTAAAGCTACAGATCTTCAGGAACGGGCTCCTCCTCCAATGACAAGCTCTCTACTGGATCTGCTGCTCCAACAAACTCAAAACCTAACATTATCAGTTTCATAATAGTAGGGCCCCAGCCAATAAAAGAAAAACTAGTTAGACAATATGTCTAAGTATATTTTAGGGCAAACAATTTTATTAAGTTAAATAGATATCACCATAAGAACAGAACTGAGCAAAATAGGTGCAGAAAAGCGTACAAAAGAATAGTATAAAGTTATAAACAAACAGTTTATAACTAAAGCAACTAGGAAGTAATACATACCTCCTCCAAGCAACTGCAACAAAGATAGGTAAGCAAAAGACTAAATAAAACTGTAAGAAAAGTATAACCTAAATATGCTTATGATCAAACAGAATATGCTAGGTGACATATATAATTTGAACAGTATAAAACTAAAAACAACTAACATCCTAGGTGAGCATAAGAAAACAGTAAGTAAAACTAGCATCCTATCTAAGGGTCTAAGTTTAGAACCCAAATCTCACAGATTAGGTAAAGGCAAGTCCTAATAATAAATCAATTTATTAGGATAGATCTCTATTATTAATTCTAGAGTTTAAAGATCAAATAATCTTTTAATAAACTAAGAAAATCTATAAACTAAAAAACTTAAGGTTTCACCTATTGAATAACCCAATTTACTCAATAGATGAATTCTAACTTAAGATATATTCCTAATCTTAGGAATTTAAGGCTCTTAATTACTAAGAGTATTTCTCAAGACACACATTCTAACTAATGTTATAAGACCTAAGGATAGATCTAAGAATAATTAAAGAATGAGAACACTCACTAAAGACTTAGGAATTTTCTTAAGGAGCAAATTTTGAGATTTTAATAAAAATCTAATTTAGACTTGAATTTGATTAATTTCAGTTCTAAATCATTCTATTTACTGATTTTAGTGATTATAAAGATGATTTTAGAGCTTTAAGATGCTAAACCCTAAATTTGGGCAAAATTACCATTTTGCCCCTACTTAAGGGTTCAAAAGATCAAATCTTGATTTAGGGTTTTAAATCTGAAATTTTCTTTTGGGATATGTTTCTTACTGTCCAATATAAGATTAGACAGTAACTAAATTAATTTTGGGTGATTATTAAGCCATATGAGATCAAATTAATGAATTTGACTCATAAGGGCAAATTAGTAATTTCACTAAGTGAAAGCTAAATTTTCTTTAAGATTACTGTTGTTTACTATCTAAGCTTTTCATAGAATCTAAATTTGCTAAATTCTGATAAAATAAATAACACTTGTGAAGACCCACTTTAAGTAGTAATAAGTGAAACTCTTAAACATCGAGATGCCTTTTCAGATAACAGTAGAGTTCCTAATAAGAACTTAAAATTAAGCGTGCTCATATGGGAGCACTCCCAGGATGGGTGACCTGCTGGGAAGTTATCTTCTGAGGGCAAAACTGTGAGGCCTTTCAGGCCAAAGCAGATAATACATTGGTACTTAAGAATTTGGGTTATTACAAATAGTATCAGAGCAAACCATAGGGTATCAGATAGGAGCTAAGTGTCATACAGGATAAAGTACCACTTCATGTGAGCAGCCTCTTGAACCTATGATGGTTAAGGTGCTACATGGTTGTGGGTGCCTCTTGAGCATGTAGTGGTCACCTCTAGTCCTATCTACCCAATGGATGGTTCTTGGAATCGTGTATGGATACTGACGAGGACGTCAGTTACTTTAGTTGGGGAGATTGTGAAGACTCACTTAAGTAGTAATAAGTTAAACTCTTAAATATTGAGGTGCCATTTCAGATAATGGTGGAGTTCATAATAAGAACTCCAAAGTTAAGCGTGCTCATGTGAGAGCACTCCCAGGATGTGTGACTTGCTGGGAAGTTATCTTCTGAGGGCAAAATCGTGAGGCATTTCTGGCCAAAGCGAACAATACCTTGGTACTTAAAAGTTTGGACTGTTACAACACTAGAAGCTTGAAAAAGAGACTAGGAGTCATAGAACATCAACTTTTGATATAAGGACATGATCCACAGCCAACCAGGAACACAAAAATTGCAAAAAACAAAGTGTTCTCGAAATAGCACAACTGTGCATCACACACTCTAGTCTTGAACTTTGGATGGAAACAGCGGTTGGTAAAGATAGATGGGTGAGAGTACCCTTGTATTCTTAGGGTTTTAATATTGGATTCAAAGTCTCCTTTAACATCTAATTTGACTTGGATTGATCTCCACGATGTGTATGCATTGGTTCATGTGATTCTTAGCATCGGATTGTGCAAATGGAGAAAGAAATTGTTGGGACATGCAAACAGAGAAGGGAAACTGTAAGTAGATAGAGGGAGTGAGGTGACATGAGAAAAAAGTATTATGAAGAATTCTTATTACTTTTTAATTATATATATCTTTTTATTCTCAAATTTTACAAAAATTGTTCAAATTGCATATTTTGATGAGACGAACCCTCTCCTACAAAAATTATTAAAATTTGACTTGTAATTTTTTTATATTAAATTTTATATAATAAAACTAAAAAAGTTCATTTTGGATAATCCAAAGCTCTAGTTATTAAGAAGATAATTTGAATGCAAGGTCTATTAGATGATTTGGGGGTGCAACAACAACTATTGAGTATATTTTGTAATAATCAAAGTACAATATGCTTGGCTACAACCCTTTTTACCATATGAGGACTAAACATATTGGTGTAGAATATAACTTTGTTAGAGATTTGGTTGAAATAGATGGCATCTTATTGATGACGTTTGACAATAAAGAGAATTCGATCGATATGCTTACCAAGGTTATACCACTATAAAAGTTCATATATTGCAAGCGATTAGTGAACATGGAAGATTAGTGTTGATATTTACCTCTTGGTAGAAGTTAGTAGACAATTAAATAGAAGAAAAATAATTATATTTCATTTAACTCAAATTATATTATAAACTAAATATTATTAATGAATTGCTTAATTAATATATGAGTTTTGCTATATAGCTCGTGTATATTTTCTAAAAAATATAGATAATTAAGTAGAATAAAAAATAATTATTAAATTTACTTTTATTTATAAAACCTATAAAATTATATATTTTAAATTCTAAATTTTAACCATTCTTAATTTTTTAATGATATTTGACAATAATATTTTTCTTAATATATTGAGGCCGTGGCTTATTTCAACTCCACCTTAGCATTATAACCTCACGTGACGCCCAACTACGTGCCAAAACGGTCCAATGCGGACCTCCCATCAAGGGCTCCTCTGCTTTAAATGCCTGCAAACCCTTAAACCGGGATTCCCAAATTCTATAAATACGCCTGCACTAGTTGTACTCCAACAGCCTTCGATGTTGGATCCACACAGCGGGCGATAACTTTCATAAATTGATCTCATTCACGTTCCTGAGATTGAGAGCGAATCGAGGAAACTCTTAAGTTTAATTGAAAGGAGAGTATTGCATTTTTTTATGCATCAGAAGGGGCAAACGAAAAACAGCAGATCAAGAACTTTCTCTAGATCTCGCATCGCCGTTGAGGGATCGTAGCTCCGGCATCGCTGTTTAGAATTGGAGCTTCTTTGAATCTTGACTGAAAACAATGACTGGTGTCAATGGTGGGATGAATCAGAAAAAATATTTATTCTTCGTGATCTCTTTTATGTTCATGATTAGTTGCGTGATCTCAATGCTCGGCCATTTTTATTGCAGGAGCGGAAGAGCGCCGGGTACAGAGGAGCTACTGGATGGAGAACTCTAAGGACCTCACGGTTGAAGCGATGATGCTAGACTCCCGTGCCTCAGATCTTGACAAAGAGGAGAGGCCTGAGGTAATCTCTCTCATTCTCTCTCCTCTCTCAGTCTCCCTGGAACTAATTAACTGCGTTACTGACAAAATCTGTGTATTTAAGTATCTAATATCTAAATTTTGATATTTATAAAGTTAACATGTGATGATACTTCTTTTTTATTTGATATAACAATAAAGATTTAGAGCATAATTTTATAATCTATATGATTTTGACCAATATACAAAACTTTAGACGAAGATTTTGAGTTCCATTATTCTTCATGGACCATAAAACACTGCAAGGTGATTGCTATATATAAATGTATTTCGTACGTATATAGGCCATCTTAGAATTATTTCAGGCCGGTTTTTATTACGATTTTGGTAGTTCTAGCTTAATCAAATGCGTTATTAAACATCATATTCACTTTCTAAGTTAATTATCTTCAGAGCTTGAATTTGTTTCTTGAATCTTCATGACTTGAACTTCTTAAGCACATCTTTGAGTGATAAGTTCTAGTCTATTACATATAGGATCATCTACTCATGGTTGCTAGAAATTGATTAACTTTTAATGAAACTTTTATGAAACCATTTGTTGACACAGCTTAAGATTTATTATATATCTGTAAGATGATGTTTAGTTAATTGGGCACTTGAACTCAACAATTGCCTTATTTGATGGTGAATTAAGGAATTAATAGATAAGTAGCAAACAACAACACCTAGCCTCCCACTAGATGAGGTCGGCTAGTAAATAATAAAATTTAATGCTTCTCACTAGATGCACGTACACACATAATACCCCTTGTGATTTGACTTGCATTATCTATCTTTTAATCTTTATTTGCATTATTAGATCTTTGGAGTTAATTGACAATATCCAAAGAGGGGAGTAAGTTAGGCTTTTAACTTAATGAAATTGAGCTTAAGAAACATTATTAATTTTAGTGAGTTTGAGATGTTTAACTTAAACTTAAGTAAAAATAAATTAAAGCGCAAAATAACAAAATAACAGATTGAGCAAGAATGCGCACATGCAATTTGTAGTAGTTTAGGTTAACCTAAAGATCATGCATTCACTCTTCGAAAGTTCATCACATTTGGAATGTTGATTAGAGACTCTCTTTTGCTTTACCTAAGTAGGCGGAGAAAGATGCAGAATTCTCTCCACATACTTTGATCGTGAAATTGTGGAGTTCACTCCCCACAAAATTGTGCATTGACAGAACTGCCAAGTTCTCTCTTTCATGTACTTTTGTCGCACAGTTGCAAAGTTCGCCCTTCTTTTCAGAGTTGTTGTGAGGCAGAGATTCCTTGAGCTCTCCTTCTAAACTTTGGCACCAAGACACAAATTATCCTCCTTCCTAAAGTTTTGTTGAGGTGGAGCCTCATCGAAAATTGTGCATAATAGAGTTGCCTAAAAGCTCTTGCAAAGTTATAAATAAGATTTAAAAAAATAAAAACATTTATTGCCTTAAGGCGAAGTCTCCAAGATCAAACTCAAACTTCTTAGAGAGAGCTTGAATACTTTATAGTGCCTTTGTACTAGCTTGATTGTTTTTAGAATGTTTAAAGATTTCCTTAGGTGTTATTTCAATAACTATCAAATGATCTCTATTTATGGAAGTTGAGAGGAGTGCGAGACTCGATGTACCTATGCAATGATTCGTGTACCAGCATATTTCTTTTTGGGTCCACTTGGGTGGTCAAAACCCTCCTGTGCGCATTTTGATGTAGAAATGGGCTCCAACCCGCCTGAATATGATCACCCGACCTAAAGTCACAGTATGCCTGGGTGGTTGTGCTTGGGCACGTGGAGAATGCATCTGAGCACGTGTCAGGTTAAGTAAGAAGCAGGCTATAGTTTGCAAGCTTACTAAGTGATGTTTTCTCTTAGACTTTAGTAAGCACAACTTAAGAATATCACCTAATTGTTATTCGATACAAGCACAATAAATTAAACAAAAAAATATTTCTGTCTAGAGCAAATATTTATCTCTCATGAGCTAAATTTTAAGGCTTAGATTTGGTTTTTGAGTCACACTTAGATGAATATCATTAAATTTTTAACAAAAATAAAGTTACACTTTGCACAGATCAAACTAATCTAGGAGATAAAAAAGACTAAAACTTTATAATTAATATGTATAATAAGATGAATCCTAAATGTGACATCACTATTGAAAATATATTTCATAAAAATAAGCATTTTCAAAACAACTTTTCCTATTATTCTAAGCAAAAATACTAATAATTCTTAATACAAGAAAAGGATATGTAGTAATTTACAAAATCATAGGGATCAAATAGTACAAGATCTTGCATGAAGTAAAATACATATTCATTCAGTTAAATTAAATGAGAATTATGAGCCTATTTAATGAGTTTATGCATATTAATCGAACTCATAGAGTTAATGTTTTTTTATGCATGCTTTGCATTTCTTACTCTCAATACAAAGATATTCTTCAAAAGTTTTTTTTAATTTGGATTAAATTAATGGCAATTTAGTTGGTTCAATGATTTAAAGCAACTTAGAGCCATGCAAATATTTGCTTGGAGCTCCAGGTACCACCTACTAATAATTCTGTAATCTACCTTATAGCTAATGGTTGACTATGCCCAATGCTAATAACATTGATTAGTTTTTGCGCCTTTTATGCTAAGATCAAATCTTAGCTCAAATTTGCTAAAATTGAAAGTTCATCTAAAATTGTTTAATTTTAAAAGTAGTCATATAAAGATGTTCTTTGTTGAGACATGTAAGAATGATTTAATAACATATTATTGAAGAAAGTAGTTGTGAAACTAGCAATGGTTGTTCCATATGCTCGTAAGTTTAAACTTTTTGAGTTAAAAATGACTTGACCATTAGTATTTCTAGCCCAGTTTTGCGACCCTTAGTATGTCTTCCCTTATAAGTGGTATTAGAGCTGTTTGAATGTGATCGGGTGATACTTGTAGTTCTCGTGTGTCTTAGTGTGTTTTTTTTATATTTTTGGTCAAATTTAACCTAACTTGAACCTTCTTTCAGTTCCCTTTTCATTAACGTGGCCGTTTTCAACTAATATTTGAGTGTATAAGTTTGAAGTATGAATTGAGTTTTATTTATCATATTTTGCATTTCTGCTTTGGAGAATAAAACTATCTTGGACGGGTGATGGAAGTAGAAATACTGAAAAGAGGCTTGATTATTTGAACGTACAGCTGATGGAAAGTATACTCACAAGACATGTTTATAAGGTTGATTTAAAAAATTAGAATGTAAAATGGTAGATTGAAATTAACATTGATAGCAGTTTGTGAAAGAGATTTGTGTAGTATAGGTTTAGAATCACTTGCAATACTGAGTAGGAACGAATGGATAGTGGGGTTTGTAATGTCAACACCGATCCACTTTTGGTCCACTCTTCTTAACATGCCCGTCTGCAACCATAATATATTTGATTGTATATTAAACTATTTAATTTTTGTTTATTTAGTATTTCATTTGTCACTTGGAGAATAGATTGAGAAACTAACTATACTAGAGGGATAATGGAAATAAAATCTGCCAAAATAAAACTTGTTTATTCTAACGTGGACAAAGAAGGGTGGAAATTATGCTCACAAAATCGACATATACAAATAAAATAAAAGGTTAAACGGGAAAATGGTAGATCAAAGTTAACATGGTTTGCATTTTTGCAATAGAGATATGCAGAATAAATTTAAATTCTCTTTCAAAGTAGGAACAAATGAATATTGGGGGTCAACTCCTAATAGTTGAATAATGCTAATGATAATTGTGGCGGTAGTGATGATTTTATTGTCTGATGAATTACATTATTTACAATAAAGACATTACATTATCTCAAACATTTTATGTAGGTCCTGTCTCTCCTCCCACCATATCAAGGGAAATATGTTCTCGAACTTGGAGCTGGTATTGGCCGTTTTACTGGTGAGCTGGCAAAGCAAGCAGCCATGTTATAGCTCTGGATTTTATAGAAAGCGTGATTAGTAAGGTATTTTACCTTATTTTGGTTTGGGTAAAAATATACAAGTTATAGAAGCTTATTTCAAAGCAATTTGGTTTGATTTCTTTCAGTAGCTTCTGTTTTGGTGGTTTTTCTTTAATCTGTTGCTTTTGCAGAATGAAAGCATCAATGGCCATTTCAAGAACACAAGTTTTATGTGTGCTGATGTAACCTCTCCGGAACTGACCTTTGGAGAAGGATCTGTAGATCTATTATTCTCGAACTGGTTGCTAAT
Source organism: Gastrodia elata (assembly GCA_016760335.1). NCBI lineage: Eukaryota > Viridiplantae > Streptophyta > Magnoliopsida > Asparagales > Orchidaceae > Gastrodia > Gastrodia elata. The sequence goes on along the minus strand of CM028675.1, from coordinate 44,495,816 downwards.
GTATCTTTCAGATAATGAGGTGATCTATGAATAGCTTACTTTGATTTGTGATATGATAACTTTTGTTATTATTAAAACTTGTAATATGATTACTAGCTGAAATGGTAATATTTTTTATTGCTCTCATTTAAAATGTTTGGCGTAGGAAACAATGATCCCTGATTATTTTATTCAATGAAGCAATGGAAGTACATATGCATTTAATCAATGCCGCAATAACATTTAATATTATACTTGGAGATAAGCTATATTATGGGTTTGATTTTTTAGTTATGTTTTAAGGCGGTTGCAATTACCCAAGTAGTTGGATGCGAGCTGTTGTTGGAAAGATGTCTACTTTGAAATTGCTGTAGTTGAAATAGATGATGCCGTTTAGGTATCCGACTGTTAGACAATCATTTAGAAATCAAAAATTCTCTAAAAAATTAAAATTATGATAGAAAATGTACAGATATTTTATGTCAAGGGATTTTATATGATGGTTTCATAATTTTATTTTCTCAAAATTATGGAAGGAATATTATGAAAATTGATTGATGTTTCCAAAATGTAGTTTGGCTTTTTAAAAACATGGAAAAAGTTGTTCCCAAGGTTATTTATGAACAATTTCTACAGTTTTTTGGACAGCAAAATAGCTCAAAACTTCCTCTCAGGACGTCAATCAATTTATTTTTAAATGTAAATTTATAGATTTCAAGGCAACCAAAGAAATTAAGAATTAATATTGAAGAATTTTAAATTTCGTGCACTCAAGTTTTAGGCTTCATTTGTTATGACATGCTTTTCTTCTTTTATCATTCCAAATGTCGATTGAGGTAATATTTTGTCGTCCCTACTTTCTTTTCAAGATTGGCACTCAACATCTCTTTAGCACTTTTTAACAGATCTAAAGGCCCATTAAATCATATCTTGTACTTCATAACATTGTTTGTTCTCTTAAAATTTACCAAGACCCTCTCATCCTCTCTCTTTTGATTGCCCAATACTTTTTCAACCACATAAAATTAGGCCTTTTAAGTGTCGTATTTTTTCTTTGACCATCAAAGAATCAATCAAAAAATAAGACCTTTAAGTGGCTTTGACTACAAATCGACTCTGTGGACAATCAAACAACAACCCCTTCAGCATATAAGATCTTTTCTAATGGTTTCTTGTTCTATTATTTTGGCCTTCTTCCTCTTTTATGGCAAATTTCCTTAACCTTAGGCTCAACCGAAACCATTCCAACTTTGCCTATGAATAACTCATTTCTCAACATATTCTTTTGCAAATACTTGCGTATCCATCTTAGCCTGCACATATATCTCCACCAACATTTTGTTTCATATACATTCTTAGTCTTATAGTTAATCTATACAACTTTCTTATAAGTTTGAGTGGGAATTTTGATCACACTACCCCCTCAAGTGCTCTCCATTATGTCTAACTTACTTGAATCTTGTATATGACAGCACCCTTTTTGTTACTTTTTTTTTGTCTGATTGAATTAAATATTTGAATCTTTCGTTCTCCTTTCATTGATTGAATTATGATTTTTGAATCTTTCGTTCTTCTTGACAGCAGGATTTTAAAATGTAAGATTTTCGGTGCTGTGCCTTTTATCACAATTTTGTGTGCATCATATGATTAAAACTTGCACTCCATATTCCAAATATTCCATTTGGATCTACAAAAATGACAACAACACCAAGCTTTAGACCCACTAAATGAGATCAACTGTTATGAATTTGTGGAAGGAATTTTAGCTTTGTCACAACCAGAGCAAACAAATAAGATAAATCGTAGTAAACTTCACACAAACAATTATAGAAAAGACAATTTTTGTAGGGAAAACTCTAAAAATAAAGAAAAATCATGAAGTCACACCACAGGAAAAAGTTTCATTAAGAAATGAAGAAGGATTAAAACAACCATCATAGACCCGCAACTTTTTTGGATTTCATACTTCAATCCTCTTCTCCTTAGCATAGGTATTTATAATACCAAGCTTAAACTCAACTTAAACTGACTTGTATTTAGGCATGAGTTATGGAATATTCACATATTAGTTTCTGATAAGAACTCCAAAGTTAAGTATGTCAAGTGGGGAGCACTTCTATGATAGATGAGAAAATGAGAAGTTATCTTCTGAGGACAAAATTATGATGTCATTAAGGTCAATACAGACAATATCTTGATGCTTTGAAATTCAAGCTATTACAAATGGTATTCGAGTAGAACTTTGGGTGTTGGATGGGAGCTAAGTGCCATGTAGGGCCACTCAACTAATGTCATTTGAGCAGAAACCCAAGTGCAAATGATTGCCTTTGTTGCTCTATTTTTGCTTGGGTGTGACATTTTGAACTCTTGATGGGATAAGGTGCTATATGTTGGGGGCACATCTTGAGCATGTATAGGTCACCTCTAGTTCTATTTACTTGATGACTGGTTCTTGGATCTATGTGGATACTCATGAGGATGTCAGTTGCTTAAGTTAAGAAATTGTGAAAGGCCCCTAAGTATAGTTATGCAGGACTACTAAATATTGAGGACAAAATTGTGATGCCGTTAAGATCAAAACATACAATATCTTGATGCTTTGAAGTTCAAGCTATTACAAATGGTATTAGAGTAGGACTTTGGGTGTTAGATGGGAGCTAAGTGCCATGTACGGCAAAGTGCCACTTTATTGATGCCATTTGGAGCGGAAACCCAGTGCAAATGATTGCCTTTGTTATTCTGTTTTTGCCTGGGAACGACATCTTGAACTCTTGATGGGATAAGGTACTATATGTTGGGGGCACATCTTGAGCATGTAGGGGTCATCTCTAGTCCTATTTGCTTGATGATTGGTTCTTGGGTCTATGTGGATACTCATGAGGATGTTAGTTGCTTAAGTTAAGAAAGTGTGAAACTCCCCTAAGTATAATTAAGCAGGACTACTAAATATTGAGGCACATTATTTAGGGTATACAATTCATCTAGTGAGTACCAAGATGTATTATCATCTGAAAACGGTGTTCTGGTGGCCTAGAATTAAAAGAGATGTAGGCGAATATGTTGCCAGATGTAATGCCTGCAATATAATGAAAGTGAAACATTAATACTTGACAGATATTACAGTCTTTACAAATCTTAGAATGGAAGTAGACTGACATATCAATGAATTTTGTAGTAAGATTTTCATTCACTATAGTTGGAGCAAACTCTAGATGGATTATAATAGATCGAAAGATCAAAGCTGCTCATTTTCTACCTATCTAACAAATCGATTTTGTCGAGAAATTTGCCAGATTTTACATTCTAGAGATTGTCAAATTACATGACATTCCAAAGATAATACATTTGATAGAGATAGTAGATTCACTTCAAGATTATGGAAAGCAATTTATGCAGATTTAGGAACAACTCTATTTATGGGCACAACTTTTCATCATCGAGTAGAAAGTCAAACAAAAAGGGTTAATCAATTCTTGAAAAGATCTTCTAAAGCTGTGTTTATGGTGTTGGCCTCAATTAGTAGAACTTAAGCTCAGTGTTCTTATTATTGTAATGAGCAAATAATTTTGGGTTTGCCTTTTGTTTTTTTTTTTATGTTGAAGTGGTGCCTCAAAGAGGTAATTGTGTAGCCAAAAGAATTTGAACTCTTGACTTATCAAGGGTTCAAATTAAGGGACCTATCCATTGGGCCATTACACAATTCTCACCTCTTGCCATATAATTTACAAGCCATCCTATTCACTTAGTATAATAATGAGATTTTTATTTGTGCATGTCAACAACAACACCCCAACTTTTAGTCCTACTAAGTGAAGTCTACTACATGAATCATTAGTTTCAATTACTGCATATGATCAAATAGAAGCCCTTCCTAAGTTTTAATAGAGAATATTTTTTTAATGGTTTTCTTCCCATTTCTTTTTTGGTCTTCTTCTTCCACTTTTTAAGATGGGCAAAATTCATAAATTCAACTTCTCTAATAGGGGTATCAAATGGTCTATATGCATAAAACCTTCACACCATCTAAGGAGACGTTCTCTTATCTTATCTATTAGTGGAGCCACTCCAACCTTGCAATGATTGAACTCATTTGCATCTTATTCTTGCGAGTATACAATTCATCTATATCATCCTCATCTTTATAACACTTAATTTATCCGTTTCTTTTTTTGTTGGCCAACCTTCAACCCCTTAAGGTATGGCATTGATCTTCAAATTAAAGGAATTTCAATCACACAACACATAGGATGCACTCATCCATTTCAACCAAACAAGCTTGAGATTAATATATTTGCATATGAAATATAACTTAGTTAATGATTTGAGTCGTCATATGAGCCAACCAAGGCGACTGGGCAGGGAGGTACTGTGATCGAGTTTGTGGCATTTGTTTGCATTATCCATGATCATTGAGTGGAATATGTATATATTGCTCCTTTCAAGAACGTTCTAGGCCAAATTTAGGGCCACCAAAATGGTGATAGTTGCCTAGGATCTTGCTATCAAAATACTGATCTCCTTGGAGTTTTCAGTGTAAGCAGGAAAAATTTTAGGGAAAATTTGAGCTCAAACACGAGTCTTTTGATGCTTTGAGGTTTGCAAGTTTACATGTCAAGCACCTTTCTTGGTTGATGATGAATTTTAAGATTTCAACAGAGATCAGTTCTTTGGATTATAGATGTATTTTTGCATAATCCAATTACTGATGGCTGATGTTTATGCTGGTCTAAGATTTTTATATTTTGTATTATTCTTTGTGCTAATTTGTGTCTGACCTAATTTCATCTGACATTCAGAATTTTTATTTTACAAGTGCTGTGCTACAGTATTCCTGATACTGCTTCTAAGTTTTGTTAGGTTATAAAGCTGGCAGAAAAAATGATTAAATGGTTAAAGGTAGGCGGATATATCTTCTTCAGAGAGTCTTGTTTTCATCAATCTGGGGATTCCAAAAGGAAAGCAAATCCAACGCACTATCGAGAGCCAAGGTTCTATACCAAGGTAATAAACTGCTTTTAATTCATTAGATTCTTTGTCAAAAATGAATATACCTGTAATTACTGTTACAATTTGATTAAATATTTATAGAAATAATTCCTACAATTATTTGCCTAATTTTCTAGTAATGTATTGCAATGCGCCTGCTTTTAATTGCATGCTCTAAATTTCTAGGGAATTCAGAATCGACGTTTGAGCTTCTATACCTATTCTTGCTTTGTTTTCAAAGATTCTGTGGCTTTTTTGAGGTTATTGCACTTCTGCTCTCAGAGTTTAGGACAATAATGCGCTTTTGGCACAGTTGTGCACTGTACCATAATTTTAAAACTAATTTTTGGAGCGAATTCAGGGATTGTGGTCCAATTTTACTCCAAAATAAAAGGAATCTAAACAGACTATTGAAAAATTTGAACCTGTTCCAGTCGTGAACCCATAGAGCCGCAGCACAATCCAGCACACACTATAGAGTTCAGACCTCCTCTGAAGCAAGTTTGATAAACTGCAGCAGCTTGCCCCCCATCAGCAGAAATAGAAATTCATCCAAGGCATAACGCACACGATACAACAACCCAGAAAGAGATCGATAAATAGAACATGCATGCAGACAGTTATTACATAGATCAATAACATTCAGAGATCAGCTATCAGCACATAAATGATTTCAGCGAATAAGAGCACGCATCAGAAGACATAAGCCATCAGCCCGTCTATTAAAAATGGCCACATCCAAGCAGCCAGAACTAGCAAAAAGCAAGGATGCCAGAGAGAAACTATAATTCTAAATTTTAATCGCTGATTTTGTCAAATTTGCTTGCCATTACTGTACTCAAAATAGGCTCAAACTCAGGAGACAAGAAATTGTTACTAAATGGCCTGTTACTTCAGATGCGCGCATTCTTATATTAAATAATTGAATTCAACGCTCTCTATTGTTTTATATTAATTTTTGTTCCAACATTCAATCCATAGTTTACTTGTGGCTATTAACAATTCAATTGCTTAGATTCAACATGATCCGACTCTTTTGATTCAATCTTCAATCAAATTTCAAAGCTTTTTTTTGCAGGTTCTCTCAATGCTTTTGTGCTTATCTCATTATTATCATATGGAAACATTGGAATTGTTCTGCATTTTTTTCATTTTCTTTTATTTTTTTGCTTTTAATTTAGTTAATGATTGTATTTGATAACTGTTACCCTATTATTGTTTATAATGATTATTATTTTAATTATTATTACTGCATAAACAAATGATTATTATTTTAATTATTATTACTGCATAAACAAATTGATTTTTTTTAAAAGTAGGCTTCAAATAAAAAGTAAATATATGGCCGATGAAAATGGTAAGATAACTATTTAAAAGATTAACTCTTGACTATAATATTATCATTCACAATTGAATAATTATTAAAATTTGTTTTTTATATTATAACTGAGTTTTTGAGTTTATTTTTGCACACTCCTTTTGAGAATTTTATTGTTTAAAGTTCTACAGAATACCTTTTTGCCTAGTTTGAAAATCTTATTATTCTTTGCACCTTACACACGATACGCTTCTAATTCAGTGTTAACATTTGTTCACTTCTTATACAGGTCTTCAAGAATGCCAGACATTCGATGACTCTGGAAGTTCCTTTGAAACTATCCTTAACCACTTGCAAGTGCATCGGAGCTTACGTGAGGAATAAAAAAAATCAAAACCAGGTCCTCTCTCTCTTCTTCTTCCAAACCACTTGAGTCAGTCAGACGTTGGTGTGTCTGTAGGAACATTAAAAATTTATCTTTTGACTTGCGTAGTATGATGCTTGTTTGGAATCCCACAGATATGCTGGGTATGGCAGAAGGTGAAGTCAAATGATGATAGGGCTTTTCAGCGTTTTCTTGATAATGTGCAATATAAGAACGCTGGAATACTTCGCTATGAACGGGTCTTTGGAGATGGTTTCATTAGCACTGGAGGGATTGGTATGCGCCTTTAGTGCGACATCATACGTTAAAATTGTTTATCTACTATTATAACACCCGTGCATCTTCTCATTTTCTTATAAGCTCATAGGAAACTTGCTGATCTTTATATTCTTCTATAACTCATTTCTATTGTAAGACACGACAAAGGAATTTGTAGCAAAATTGGATCTGAAGGCTGGGCAGAGAATTCTGGACGTTGGCTGTGGCATAGGCGGAGGTGACTTCTACATGGCCTGAAAACTTCGATGTGGATGTGGTCGGCATTGACCTCCTCCATAAACATTGATTTCCTTCGCTTTGGAGCGGGCCATCGGGCGCAAGTGCTCCGTCGAGTTTGAGGTTTTCTGACTGCACCAAGAAAGCTTATCCGGACTGCACTTTTGATGTGATATACAGCCGTGACACAATTCTTCATATTCACGTATGCTCACAATGCCTGTGTTTGCTCGCCTCCTCTTCTTTTCTCTTCTGATGTTGCTAATGCTGCTGTTAATGCTTATTTCCCTCTTAAGATGATAATGTGAATGCCTGCTTTTCTCTTCTGATGTAGCTAACGCTGCTAATGCTCATCTTCCCTCTTAATAAGATGTTAATGTGGAATTCCAGGATAAGCCAGCTTTATTTACAAGTTTCTTCAAGTGGCTGAAGCCAGGCGGGAAGCTCCTTATCAGTGACTACTGCAAGAGGTCAGAAAATCTCTCGCAGGAGTCATCGACTACATTGAACAGAGAGGATACGACCTGCACGACGTTGGCTTTTACGGCCAGGTTAGTGTTTAGTGCCCAATATTTACTTTCGGTGTCTCAAAAATCACCCTTGATGCCGTTGTCTTCTGCATGGCTTTGGCAGATGCTTCAGGATGCTGGTTTCCAGCACGTCGTTGCTGAAGATAGAACTGATCAGGTAACTTTTTATCTGTCCACTGTTCTCCTTTTTTATTTCTTTATTACCCTCCATTCTTTGTTTTAATTGCTACTGTTAATGTGTTTTTCAGTTTGTGGAAGTTCTGCAGAGGGAACTGGATGCCGTAGAGAAGGACGAGGAGGAATTTATCTGTGATTTTTCCAAGGTTTGAAATCACTATTTTGCAGTCATAGCTCCGGTCTTTGATATGCTTTTTCTTAAGATTTTCTTTAATCTGTGAGTATCTATCAGGAGGACTACGATGAAATTGTGGATGGCTGGAAAGCTAAGCTGATAAGAAGCAAGTCGGGTGAGCAGAGGTGGGGCCTCTTCATAGCCAATAAATAAGATGCGCGTTGGTTTGAGCGGAGATAAACACTTTTGGTAATACAATTAACTTACATTTGAATGCCCGCATGAACTACTGCTGCTATTATGAGATAGAGCCGTATTCATTAATGTTATATTCTTAGTATTTCAGTCCGTAGATTTATTTGGTTGGGGTTTAAGCCTAACTTCAGCTCTTCTTCTGCTCTTTGGCATTGCCCCGCTCTCATAGGCTTCTAAGCTATAATATGCAACGCTTGTGCCCATCATAAAAGGAGGCTAAGTCCCTAAATGCTGGTCCTTGCCCTTCCCCTCCCCATTATTCCGGTCCAAGGCTACCTCGACATGAAATAGGATTTTATATTGAGGAAAGCTTGCGTGTATGTGAATGCATGCACATGTGCGCATTAACAACAATATGAAGTCTTTTTTTCTACCTACAAAAGAGTGGGTCAATGGTTGCCAATGTCATAGTAAGAAATTTTTTTTATGGAGACAAGTAACGGGATGATAAGGTGCAAGGAAAATCAGTAATCATACATGTGTGCTTAAATAAAAGTACAGGAAACTATGTTCAACATGATACATGCTAAGTATTAAAAGAGCAATATAAAGAAATGGAAATATAAATTGAAATACACTATCGAAAATATACGTAAAAGAACTGTAAATATATACAAGTAAGTTGTAATATATGAGTAAGGTGATTTCAGTCTCAAGGATTGAATAACTATAAATACAATCTTAAAAATTGTAAACTGTAAATGTTATTTATTAATTTTGTTTTAGTATGTTATGCGGGCAATCTACAGAACAAAGCGAGGAGTCAGACACGTCTGCTTAGCAAATATGTAAGCAGGGTTTTCTTATAAATATACACATTCCCTCCACCAGGATATGTGGTCTCATTGATCACTCAATAGCTAGTCCTGGTCCAAAAATATCTGTACAACACAATCCTCCACATTGAAACTCTTATGTATAATGTTTAATGTTTAATTTGTGTATAATGTTTGAATGAAGTTTTCAAGGATTTAGTCTCAATGCGATGCAGTATTCAAAGATTTTAAAATAAATTTTAAATCGTATGATATTCATTGTTATCTTCTTTAATTATTGATCTTAATGATTAGGATTAATCAAGCTCCTAACTAACTTAGACATTAATTAAATGTTTCACTCAATTGAAAATAGTGATTTAATTAAGGTATTATTTAGATAACAAAATAATTTATAGATATGCATACAAGATTGCTAAATAAAGTCCTATCATAGTTCTAGAACTACATCTCTCTAAGTTTTCTAATTAACTTTTACTCTACTAGGATGAAATTCTTATCTTACATATGCGAATAGTCTCTTTAATTCACATCTAAGTTAAAGGGTTCCTATAGTTCAAACTACTTAAATTCTTAGCTTACATAGCTCTCTATTCTCTCTAATTAGTAACAAGCTTAAAGTACACAACTTTTAATGTCCATTTATCGTTTTCCTTACCCTACACTTACTAATCTCATAAAGGTTACTAATAGGTCAGTACTAGTATACTTTTAAACTTAATGGCTTTGTGTATCCACTAGTCTAATTTGATAAGACTTAAGGGATGATCTTGCTTAGGCTAAGATTATCTAGATCTAATTCTTCTTAGTTTACTAATCTAAGCAGTAAGATTCTTTCTTCTTCATAAAGTTTTAAGTCTCATTATCACTTAAGCTTAACTCTAGTCTTTGCTTAACCACTAAACATCCTAGATGGAGTCTAGGTCTTACACTTACCATTTGATGGCAACCTACACTACAATAAGATAATTCACTCTTATTCACTTAGATTTTCTACAAGGTTCTAGAGATTTTGGTATAGCTCACCCTAGGTTTAGGTTGTACTCTCAATCCTCTTAAAATAAATCTAAACCATGACACTTAAGTCTTTCCTAGGCCACTCTCACGTCCCTAATGTTCATTCACTACAATCCTAATTCACTTGGCTAGAATAATTCATGGATTCCTCACATGTCCTTCTCTCTATTAAGGGTTAAGGTTTGATTCTAAGTTTACTGTGCTAAGTTAGAGTAGGTTAATCTAGTTATTTTCCTATCCAAACCAATTCCTTAAATTCACTCATGTCCTAATCTAGGTTGATCTATGTTAACCTAGGGTTTAGAGAGGCTAAATGGAAAAAAGTCCTAATTTTAGAATAAAATAATAATTTATTTTAAGTGCCAAAAAATTCATATTTTCTATTTAATGTCCAAATGATATGAAATTAGTGACTTAAATGAGCATAATGACTGTAAGTATGATAAATTGGATTTTAAATGGCTTAATTAAGATTTAATGATATTTAAAGATAATTAGAAAAATGATTAGTTAAATTAGCAGTCAAATTTAAAAATACTATATATAATTGTATTACATATTTTTATGATCATTTTGGTATATAATTATGCTATATTTCAACTTATATTAAAAAGTTATTAAATTTATTTAAATTGAATTAAATTACATAAATGATTAAATTATATTTAGCAAAACCCTTCCATGGCACTTAATCGAACAACTACTGACGTTACAATGTGCGCAAGGACGGTGGCAGTGTGGGCCCGAGGGCAGTGTCGTGTGCGTCGGGGTTGAGCCACCCAACACTGTTCATCATCTCGTCTGGTATTGCAGAGGGAAGCCTTGGGGGTTTCAAAATTTCCCCGTATAGACTGTTCCATGCCATGTAACATATATCAAAATGACACTAACTTAAGATCTACCTAATACATACAGAAAGCCCAACTCTCGTCAACTAGAACGCTGAACCATAATTTTGATTTAAACATCTTCTAGGGTTTATGTGGGAGGCTTGTTACTCCCTCCACAGTCTCCATAGTGCTATTCCTACTCTGGCTAAGGTCCCAACAAGTTCCTCGGTCACGACCGACACAAGGAACCCGATTATATCTACCGAGACCACCGTGGAATCGTTCACAGCCTCGCATAAAGTCTTGGCACTATACGATATTGTACTGCATATGGCCGTCGGACCTCATTAAGCTTACCCGAGCTCAAGTGAGGTTGGAAATCGATAGCCGCCCTTCTAAAATTAAAGAATGAATGAAAATAATGTGAATGGAAAAGAGATGGAAGCAAGGAGGAGTACTATCATCCGCGAGTCCCGCCTCTTTCGCTAGTGAATTTAGCCCACTCATGGACTGCCTCGAGCCTTGGAGTGACTTCCTTCAAATCAGAGGGAAAACTCAAAAATAAAGTCAGATTTTTAAATTTTTTATTAATTAAATGTATTAAAATAATCATAAATTTAAAACAGTCTCTAAATTAAATCAAATGTTTAAGGATTGCTCCATATATCATTGCAGACTAATGCAAGATTTTTAACACTAATTTGGATAGCTAAAACTAGGTAACAACGTTAGGATTATTTCAAAATCATTCTTGAAGTGTCCAGCTTTTCCATAATTCCAAGATTCAGGCTTTCTTTCTAAGTCTTGGCTTTCCTCGCCTTGACTTAGACATATTCTTATTGAATATTTGGTCTACCCTCCTACCTCTAGTTTCAACATTTATGGCTGAACTAGATGCTTCACTATTTGACCTTCTTCGAACATCTTCATTTAATATTAGCCCAACTACATCATCAAATTGTAACTTATCATTTCCCGATGAATTGCTTACAATAGAATTGTCACTACGCGCTGACTTGATATCCATATTACTGAATTCTTCTTCAAGAGGACTCTTAGAGATAAGAGCATTGAGAGTCGCATGACGGCTAAGTGCAACAGCTACGACATTCGCCTTTTCTGGATGGTACTAGATGACCAGGTCGTAGTCACTAATCAGTTCTAACCACCTTCGTTGTCGGCAATTCAACTCACTTTGAGTGAATATATACTCCAAACTCTGATGATCTGTGAAAATCGAGCACTAAATTCCATATAGATAGTGATGCCAAATCTTTAAAGCGAACACTATAGCAGCTAGTTCGAGATCATGAACGGCGTAATTTCTTTCGTGAGTCTTCAGCTGACGGAAAGCATATGCTATGACCCTCCCTTCTTGCATTAGTACGACACCTAAGCCTATACCAGACGCGTCAGTATAAACTTGATAGTTCACTTCCTTAGGAAGAGCTAGAACGGGGCAGAGGTAAGCTCATCTTTTAGTTCTTGGAATGCTGCTTCACAAGCTGGCGACAATTCAAAGGGTACAGCCTTCTGGGTGAATTTGGTGAGTGGAGAGGCTATTTGAGAAAAGCCTTTCACAAACCTTCTGTAATAACTGGCCAAACCCAAGAAGCTTCTGATTTTTGTCACTGACTTGGTTTGTACCCATTCTTGGATTGCACTGACCTTGTTCTGATCGACTTTGATTCCTTGAGCATCTACTATGTGGACTAGGAAGGCGACAGATTCAAGCCAAAATTCGCACTTCGAATACTTGGCATATAGTTGGTGGCTTCTTAGTTCTTCCAATACTGCCCTGAGATGACCTTTGTGTTCCTTTTTCATCTTTGAATATATTAGAATATCATCTATGAACACGACGATAGATTTGTCAAAGTATGGTTTTAAGATGCGCTGTATTATGTCCATAAAGATGGAAGGCACGTTTGTTAATCCAAACGACATCACTAGAAACTCATAGTGGTCATATCTAGTTCTGAAAGCAGTATTCGCTATATCTAAATCTCTTACTTGCAGCTAATGGTACCCTTATCGTAGATTAATTTTTTAGAACACTTTTGCTCCTGCTAATTGATCAAACAAGTCGATAATACGGGGCAATGGGTACTTGTTCTTTAATATTACTTTATTTAGCTCTCTTTAGTCGATACACATTCGCATTGATCCATCTTTCTTCTTGACAAACAGAACTGGCACTCCTCATGGGGACAAACTAGGTCTAATAAGACCCTTCTCCAATAGTTCCTGCAGTTGCTTGTTCAGTTCTTGTAATTCCTTAGGCGCCATTCGATAAGGAGCTTTAGAGATGGGCTGCGTTCTTGGAATAATGTCAAATAGCTACTGTAGGTAATGATGGCTAGAGACAACATTCAGGATAAAGGTCATATCTCCAACCGCATTAAATGCATTGTCTGGGAAAAATTTCGGCGGGCCGCTGTAGCGTGCTGCGGCGTGCTTTAGCATACCCAGGTCCATAGCAATTTAGCCAAGTCCTCCGTTGTAGACCGCTGCAGCGTGCAACCGCGCGTTGTAGCGGGAATTTTCGTAAAAAACACTATTCAATTAGTTCTTTTTCCATATTGTATAGAGATATTTCCGCGGCAGACCGCTGCAGCGCGCGACCGCGCGCTGTAGCGGTAAATTCTGCGAAAAATACTGTTCAATTAGTTGGGCGGCCCGATTTATATAGTCTAGTCCTCCGCGATAAACCGCTGCAGCGCGCGATCGCGCACTGTAGCGGTAAATTCCGCAAAAAATACTATTCAATTAGTTGAGCCCCCATTTAATAATCATAAATATTTCCACGGTAAACCGCTGTCGCGCGCAAACCGCGTGTTGTAGCGGTGAATTCCGCAAAAACACTATTCAATTAGTTGAGCCCCCATTTAATAATCATAAATATTTTCGCGATAAATCGCTGCAGCGCACGACCGCGCGCTGTAGCGGTGAATTCTGTGAAAATACTATTCAATTAATTGAGAGCTTATTTAATATAGTTTAAATGTTTCCGCTGCAGCCCGCTGCGGCACGCGACCGCGCGCTGCAGCGCACTGTAGCGGAATTCTTTATATTTTTAGAAAAATTGCAGAAATGTCCTAGAGCTCTTTTGGATTTCATTTCCTGAAAAAGATAGAAAATTTTGATTTAGGAACAGCAAAGAATATCTTAAATGAATGAATTTTCCCCTTTATTTTAGATATAATTTATGGATTCATCAATAAACTTAATCTAGCATTCAATATGTTATCCCTAAATTGATAAATAATTCTTCCTTAAGCTTAGTTAATCAAACTTTAGATTCTTTGGCATAAGTTATAAGACATGACTTGTAGCTATAGCCTTGGTTCCCTATTAATATTCTTAATACTTATCTATCTAAATAAGTGAGTTCTTTGCCATCTTTATATCAAAAATTTTGACGAACTCGATAAATTTAAGAATAGCCAAAACCGTAGGTTACATCTCATATGTGATGACTAGTTTCTTCTTACCTTGTCGGTTCACTCATCTAACTAGTCACGTAGTTTCTTTTGAGTCCTAAACTTCATTATTGACATGTGGACAAAACCTAAGAGCCGTTTGGCAAGCCTTTTCCAATTCCCCTTCTCCCTTCTACCCCTTTTCCTTTTCCTGAGTGAGGCTAGAGGCGCGTAGCGACCGGGTGACAAACTTCTGACTCTAATTGAACTATTAGCCTTAGGCCGGTCAAGACAGAATTATTGGGACAACTACTACTTATCCTCCGGTGGCCTCGCTATCTCCAAATAAAAGCAAAACCTTAGCTTATATGCTTTAGACTTTGTCGTTTATGTACTTTAGATTAATAGTCGAAGAAACATATAAGTAGTAAAAAATCCTACCTCATAGGACTCTTCTTTTAGGTTTATAAAGTACTAAAGTAGGGGCATTTAAGAAAATTTAACTTCTCCTTAAATAAGGAGAAAGTGAATTAACTTTAAATATCAAGAATCTTACAAGAATCTTTGTGCTAAAGTAGAACCGAATGTGAGTTCATTTTGTGCACAAGATTTGAACTTGTAAGCCTTTGAGCTAGACTAAAGGACAACAATGTGCACCTGATTTCAATTAAACTAAATGATAAAGCTTGAAAAACAAATCTACACAAGTATTATATCATTTCATGTGGGATGGGCCCAACTCTCCTCTTTCTTTAAATATTGACATTTACTTAGTGAATATTCGTGCTAATTTTAGACCAACCAACCAATACATACTATAGCTTATACATTAGTGAGAATATATATACTTTAGTGTCAAATCAACCAATTCTCTGTGGTTCGATAAATTCCCGGAAAATCACATTTTCCACTTATTACTTCAGACCACGTACACTTGCGTGCAAGCACAGACGTGTATTTACAGTCTGTCACTTATATAAGATTCAAATTAAATGATGACCATAATTAAGTCATTACAATTTGAACTTGTATGAAGTAGAAATAAACTTTAAAACTAAAAATGAATGATGAAATTAAATATATGTACCTGAGACTATGTTGTTGTCCTCAGCTACTTTCACAGTAGTAAGATTCTACACCCTGACTTTTCATCCAGGATATTGATTACCTTTTTGAATTTTGAGCTGAGGGCCCCACAGCAGATTGAGCTTTGTCTGCAGTTTGTTTATGAGCAGGAGGTGGCGGCATGAGAGCCATCTGTGGTTCTCTTGAATTTATAGGAGCTGCTCGGAACACTTGACTCTGACTATTTCGATGAATCAACATCCCATCAATTGTTTTGTTTGCCTTGCACTCTCGATATCCATGACCATATCGGCCACAGGTAAAACAGACTCTTCCAAAATGGTAGCACTTACCATATTGATGAGGTCTATTGCATTCTGTAACTTGCTCAGTTGTTGTAGAAGTCTCCATTTGATATACCTTTCCTTGGTTTGGGTGGTGTTGTTTTTAAAACTTTGAGGGCTGTTGTTCATATTAAATGCCTTTCTTTTCATTTCTTTCACTGATTGGTAGTGTTCCACCACCCTTGCTAATTCAATTAACTTCTCAAGTTTAGTGTGCTGAAGTGGAACGATGTGGTCCTTTATGGATTCATGAAGTCCACATTCAAATATGTAGTATTTATTAGCTTTAGTCGGTGCTAGATGGAGCGAGACGAATGAGTCTTTGAAATTCAGTAACATAGTCAGCCACGGATCGGTTCCCTTGAGTAATCTTAATAATGAATCGCCGATAATATTATTGGCTGACGGTGGTACAAATGTCTCTTTGAAGGCCTGAACAAACCAGCTCCATTCTATTTCTTCTAACTCAAATTCTTCAAAGCGTGTTTCTCACAAATGTTCCCACCAATGTTCTGCTTCTCCTTGAAGCAAGTGAGTAGCCAATCAGATAGACTGGTTGCTTGAACACCCTAGACTTGTTATATTCTTTTCTGTGGATTTTAACCATGCCATTATATCTATCGGGGATTCAGATCCATCAAAAGTGGGTGGTCTTAACCTTAAGAAACTGTGTAATATACCATCACTAGATTGTCTATTCTGGTTAAGTTGGACTGATGGGGATGCAGAGGATGTACTAGCATTGATGGGTGGGAGAGCAGAGACCAACCTTTGTATGGCCAATGCTTGCTGATTTAGTGTATTCATAACACTCCTCATAGATACCGATCCTTCTACATTATTATCATTAGGAATCATGACCTCATTAACAGAAGTTCCCACATTATTTGCTGGAACTGTGGTAGGGGGAGGAGTGCCAACTGGCACATTGTTTGGTGAAGTTGCTGGATTCATTTTTCCTAAAATAAAAATAACTATCTTTAGATGAAACATAAAACTTTTATTGGCTTCTTATTTATTCTTCCTTGAACTGAATCTCAAAAGAAGAGCTACTATACTTCTCGGGTTCTTATTATTCAAAGGATAAATTTATTACAATAGAAAAGATCCTAAGTATAACATAGGAGTTTAATTTGATAAAAATCCTATGCGCTTTAAGTCACCATTTAGTCCAACGTGGACGATCTAATCTTCTAGAGATGGTATACTGAAGAGATTCACTTAGCACAAAGTTTTGAATTTCTTATATCTTTTGATCTATTATGATAGTTTGAATTCCTAATAATGACTTGATCTCTCATTCAAAAATTCAAGGTTTAATATTTTTATTTCTATGATCCTAAAGATCTTATAATATTGTTATTAAACTACTTATCACTTTTTAAATTTAGTCCTTACTAAGTTATCACTATGGAAGGGTTTTTCTTACTTCCTACCTCTTATTCTGAGTTGTTATCATAATGATATGGATGTTGTTTTCAAGTATTCATTTAGTGATGAAGTGGCAGAAGAACAATCCATTAGGTAGAGAGGAATACAAATTCCAATCTGACACCTTATGGAATTCTTTGATACCAACTGTGATGGCCCTGCCCTGTCGTGGTCCTATTAACTCTTAAGTTAACATGATTATGGTGGAGGGATCATCTAAATGACAAGGTCCCTACTTATAATTAGATTAGACACACATTCTAATCCATCATAATTAAGGACTTTGCCATTTCTCAAAGATAATATCACTAAAAGAAAATTCAAGAACAGCTGAGTGCGGAAGCATAAAATATAACATCAATTCATCACATGTAAATATAACATCTCAGAACAAGAAAAGCAGTAGAAAGTAAAGTTAACCCTGTATTATTATAACATTTATAGAGTTTTTAAAAGAACAGGAAAGAAACACTCATCCTCACAAATGCAAGAAATAAAACAAAGAATCTTCAGTGGCTTGGACTTCCTCCTGAACTTGATCTTCAACAGGCTCTACAACCTCGAAAAGCTCGGAATCTACCATTGTCAGTTTCATAATGATAGGGCCCCAGCCAAAAACAGAAAAAATCTAGTTATACTATTGTCTAAGTACATTTTAGGGTAATCAATTTATTTTGTTAATTAGATATCACCATAAAAAAGTAAGTACAAAGCATAGTAGGAGCAAGAACGTGTAAGAAAGAATAGGTAAAGCCATAAATAAACAGTTTATAACTTAAACAACTAGGAAGTAAGCACATACCTCCTCCAAGCAACTGTAATAAGGTCAGGTAAGTATAAAAGAAAGGGTAAAGCAAATGACTATAAAGAAAGTATAACCTAAATATGCTTATGATCAATATAGAGTTATGCTAAGTGACATAAAAGTAAAAGAGTGTAAAAACATTATAAAACTGAAAGCCATGCTATAACACAACATGTAAGCTAGCATTATACAAGTGTATAAATAATAAGTAAAACTAGCACCCTACATGAAAACAATACTAGACAATGCAGTAAAACTGTAAGTAAAAGTAGTGCTGAAATGCAGAAAATACAAAGTAAATTTAGAACTAAAAGCTGTATTGGTTATTCAAGCCACTCAAACAGAAAGTACACATAGTCTCACTTAGCCTAATGGGCTAAGCCTGAAGCTCTGAACGGATAAGAGTACTGAAATTAGTATACCATATCAAATCCTGACAATTCAATCAGTTGGATTGGTCTGACCTGACACCGTAGCCAATCCAGAACGGGTGAAATGAAAAAGGTATACTAATCAAGCTAGCATCCGAACGGATAGTATCAACACACTTAGCCTGATAGGTTATAATAGAAAAACCAAGTATAAGTGTACTTAAATTAATATAACCTTATCAAATCCTGACAATTCAGTCAGTTGGATCGATCTGACCCAACAATTTAGCCGATCCAGAACGGGTGAAATGAAGAAGTATATTAATTAAGCTACACCCTACTAAAATATGAGAAAAAGACAAATGCTACTTATGAATTCTCGAAGTTGACATAAGATACTCATCAAATATCCCATGTACACAATAGATGTTCAAGGTATAAAATTTAATTACAAGGTATGCAAAGCATCAAATCAAAGTGAGCAAGAGACTCTATTAGGACACAGGTGATATCCATTTATTATCTAGTTTAATCGTTCTATCTACTCTAAGTTACACAAGTTCAGAATCTCCAGGTCCTACTATCGAGTGTAACTCAGATTCACGACCTTATAAATTGGAAAACAATTAGAACTGGCCAAGTTATAATTGATGAAATCACTGACGACTATAGGCTAAATAAATAAATCCATCGACCTATTTTGATAATTTTAAGAATCCCAAACTCATCTTGATTAGCCAAATCAAGATGAAAGGATTAATAACTAAACTCCAAATGATGGGGGTTTAAATCACTTAATCCAAAGGTTCATCTAAGGATCTAAGGTTTAAAACACATTTCTCACAAATAGATTAAGGTAAATCCTAATGATTAAATCAATCTCATTAGGATAGATCTTTATCCTAAATTCTAAGATTTAAAAATCAAATAATCATTAAATAAATTAAGAAAATCTATAAACTAATAAACTCAAGGTTTCACCTATTGAGTAACCCATTTTACTCAATAGATGAACTCTAACCTAAGATCTATTCCTAATCATACGAATTAAAGCTCTTAATCACTAAGAGTATCACTCAGACACACTTTCCTAACTAGTGTTATAAGACCTATGGGAAGCTCTAAGAGTTAAAGGAAGAAATGAAAGCTTATGATTTTACTTAAGATTTTCTTAAGGACTTAAGAATGAAATTTTGATCAAAATAAAATTAAGGTTTGAACTTACATAAATTATGATCTAAATAATTTTATTCACAATTAAGATGTGATTTTAAGGCTTAAAAATACTAAACCCTAAATTTGGGCAAAATGACCATTTTGCTCTTACTTAAGGGTTTAAAAGATCAAATTTTGATCTAAGGTTCCAAATCTAAAATTTTCTATGGCAAAGTGTTTATTACTGTCTAATATAAGATTAGACAGTAATTATACAAATTTTGGGTAATTATTAAACCTTATGAGATTAAATCAATGAATTTGACTCATAGAGGCATTTTGTTAATTTGGCTAAATGAAATCTAAATTTTCTTTCAGTTTATTATTATTTACTACCTAAGGTTTCTATAAAACCTAAATCTGCTAAATTCTAATAAGTATTAGCCAAGTTATGGCCAATACAAGCTTAAGGGTAGAATGGTAATTAAGGCTTTCTTAACTAAGGGTCGAAAATTCTAACTTTGCCAATTATTGTTCAAATTGAGTAAAATCAGTTGCTGTAAATCACAGATAATCCACTGATTCTAATGACTAGTGGTAGGCTCAATTTGGACTTTAATTGGCTAAGTTATGGCCTAATTAAGGTTTATAGTGATTAGTGAGTGATTAGTGAAATCAATCACCAAATCACTAATCCAACCACACCATTAAGTTTTAATGTACTCTAGAAGTTCTTTGAAACTTAAATTTTTTAATTTGGATCATTATATTTTTTAATATTCACTAATCAAATTTTAGAGTAATTAGGGTTGATTATGAGATCTAACTGTTGGATCCTAAATATTTTTGTAGATTACTGTGAATTAGCTTTTTTTGATCTAAATTAATATTTGGACCACATAATTTGGAGTTTAATTGACCAACTTATGGTCAATTGAAGTTCTAGGTTATTTGACCTAATTAGGGTTAGGTCCTAAATATGATTAGTCTAAATCTAATCCAAACAGCAAAGTTAACACTTCTAAAATATTCCTTAAGGTTTTCTGAGTATTTTAAGACCCATATTGGGTATGTTTGGGTAAGCAATTGCAAAGTTGTGATAGTTTGAAGTTTTGCATCATTTAGGGCTAATTTTGGGATCCTAACTATCATTAAGTGATATACAGCTCCAATTAGAAATTTGACAGTGCCAAAATGTTCCTCATATATTTATGATTCTATTGATATATAATATTATTATTTTTGGATTATTGAATTTAGATTTATGAATATTCTAAGTTTAATTAATTATAATTGAATTACTTAATTTAATTAACTCTGTTTGAATTAATACATATATATATTATTATTATTATTATTATTAGGCGGCAGGACCCACGCTTCGGGTCATAGAAGAGACGGGTCGCAAATACCGACCCGATGGCATTGAGTGGTGGACCCGCGAATGGGCCGAAGAGAGCTCGACCCGAAACCTCCGCTCCTTCGTCTCTCCCGAGCGACGCACTGGAGGGATCTAAGGCTTCATCCCAGACGGAACCTCCACATCTTCTGGAGACGGAAAATTTTGCAGATCCATAGCACTTAATCCACTCTTCTTAATGATATAAGTAACTCAAGACACAACGACTCCTACATTCTACACGTTCGAGCCCTAAATCACGATACTCGACTAAAATCGACGCATCCTCAGCTCAAATTTCAACTTACGATAGCGATTTATCAAATCAATTGCTCGCAGCAATAATAGCATAATGCAATATCATAAAAATAAAGGAATAAAATATAGAGGGAGGTCAATTAGGATTGCAGGTTGAAGAAACATAAATGGGCGATCGATCCAAAGTTGATTAAGTTCAATTTTACCATGACATCTTTCCAGCATTTACTCTGAGGCAGCCATATTAAGAAAGACAGGAGAATCGAAGATAAAGGTACATATGGAAATCAATTTTTTTTATTAATCGAACATCAATTTAAGTTCGATTGTTTCTCAATTAAACTTCAGCTCAATTGCAATAAAAAGAATCAAATTGGAAACGAAGAGATTACATTGGATTTAGTATGTAAGGAAAGTGGTACCTGGGAAGATAGCAGATGATGATGTACGAATAGCAGCCCTTCAAATTTTGGGAAATGCTCGATTATAGATCCCAAATGGGCAATGAAACCTACGGAAGGCCTAAATGAGCCCAGACGCCGAGTCGATAAGCGGTGATCGACGTCTGTCCTTATTACCGGGCGACGTGCGTCGCTAGCGCCACGCGCAAAATGCGCGAGGAAGATGAAGCAGTGCCGTCCATCTGATGATCAGACGGCTTGAAAGATTCGAAAAACCTGACGGCGCAGAAGGGACGGCGTGAGGGATTTTAGACGGTGGAGTCAAATAAGTGACGGCACCAATTTAAATATATATTAAATATTATTATTTAAATAATTTATTTTGATTTCAATAATACAATTTAAATAATTAATCCTATTTAAAAAATTCCAATAAATCATACTTAGCTAATTGAGAGGTGCTGAACGCAACGACGCACTCGGATTTTCATTTCGACGAGTATTTAATTATTTCAATTTTCTGGGGATTTAAATAATATTAAAATATTCGACGAAAATCCAACGACTTCCAAATGCATCCAAAACTTCACCCCTAGCTAATTTGGGGGTAGTGAATGTAATGGCGAAGTCAAATTTTCAATCTGAGGTCTAGATAAAAAGTGAATTTCTAGGGTTTTTGGATTTTCTAAAAATCCTGATTTGATCCAGTTGATCCCTGATTTGACCTAGATCTTAGAGATAGGTTCTAAATGACTTAGTTAGTGTACTAGAATCACAATTAAGACTTATATTAGTCTTAATTGACCTAAGTAACAATCTGGGTTGTTACAGTTGCCAAGCTAGCTTAGAAAATCATATAATTATAACAAGAAGGATGCAACACATAAAAAATAATCCAAACACAAGCATATACGTGAAAAACCCAAGATTGGGAAAAACCACGGAGCTACGCCAACGAGAAAATCTTATACGAAAAAGCTTCAAGGTTTACAGGGTTACAAGAGCTATATCACCTCAGCATACACAGCTGTAGCTCTACTCTTAGAATGGAGAAAAGGAAGAAGCAACTACCTCTTGGAGTTTCCTCTCCAAACAGCAAGCCTTTTCTTTCTCAGCAGCACCCTAGGGTTTAGCCTAGGGGTCTTCTCCTTCAAGCAACCAATAGCCTCCAAACTTATTGCAAACGCCTTTAACCTTTTCTCAGCACTTAGCCTTAAGTACTTAGATCATTTTTGAACTCCAAAATATCCAAAATGCCATCATATTTCTTTAGATCGTGACCTGTAACAAAGCGGTCTCCGTCGGGCACTGCGGCGCGCTGCAGCGCCTGACCTTTCAGAACGCAGCGTGATGTGGCGCCCTTGTGGCACGCTGCGGTGCTCAAACTATCGAAATAGTGGCCTATTAGGTTGAATATGATCCAAAAAATGTTTCACCTGAAATGATGACGCGATGCACTACGGCGCCACGATCCGCTATGAAGCGCTGTAGTGCCTGCATTTTGATTGCTGACCACTGAGGCGCACTACAGCATCTCAACTTTGGATTGGGACTGCCAGGGCGCGTTGTGGCATGTCGTGGCGCACTACAGCGCCCGAGCTCTAGCTGGACATTAAAATCTTCATTACACAACATTCTCCCACTTGGAGACTTCTAGGCAGCTTTCCCTAGCTTCCTCTATTGAACCTTCACTGTCTTCTTCTGTGTCTGTCAAGGATTATGGTGTGGCTCACCACCGCTCTCCCTTCATGTACCAAGGCCAACTGAAGCTACACATAGCTTCAGTTTCTCCAATGTTGCTTCTTTGGTATGCATGTCGGCTTAATTCTTAAAAGCATGAATCTTCTCCAATCTAAGCTGCCCTTCTTCCGACAGTATTCGAATGAAATGGTAACAAAGTTGAATGTGCTTTGTCCTGGCATGAAAAACGGCATTCTTGGCTAAGTGAATGGCGCTCATACTATCACTATAGAGTTTTACATCCCTCAGCTCCTTGCCAAATTCAGTCATGAATCCCTTTAACCAAATCATCTCCTTGCTTGCCTTAGTGTTGGCAACGTACTCTGCTTCCATTGTAGATAGTTATATAATGTTCTGTAGCATGGATATTTAGCTCACCGCTACACTACCTGTAACAACTCAAGTTGTTACCCAATCTGATTATGGCTAATTTAATTCATAATCTCATTCTTAAGTGCTACTGATTAGGGCTAATTTAATTCCTAATCTCACCGCTTTCATTATGTGTTGCCTGCTGTTAGAGGCATCCCTCATGCGATTATTAGTCCGAATATAGAAGCAAATAACTTTGAGATCAAATTCTCAACGCTTAGCATGGTTCAAAATAACTAATTTGGTGGACTAGCCACGGAGGATCCTAATTCACACATTTCAAACTTCCTTGAGATTTGTGATACATTCATATTTAACGGTGCTTTTGAAGATGCTGTTAAACTCTGGCTTTTCCCATTTTCACTTAAAGATAGATCCAAGAGTTGGCTCGGTTCACTTTCAAGAGATTTTATTTGCACTTGGGACAATTTGGCTAGGAAATTCCTAGCCAAATATTTCCTATCTGTAAAAATAGCCTAGTTGAGAATTGAGATAACTAATTTCAACTAATTTGAGAAGAAAACTTTGTATGACAGCTGGGAAATATTTAAAAAGTGCCTAAGGCAATGCCCACATCATGGGTTTTCTGAATGGGTACAACTTCAAACCTTTTATAATGGTTTGAGTGCACCAATGAGAACACTCATTGATGTAGCTTTTGGGAGGGTCACTCAATGGCAAGACCAAGAAAAAGCCTATGATCTCTTAGAAGAGATGGCCATCAATGCCTACTAATGGCCCACTGAGAGAATCAACCCTAACAAAAGGAAAGTTAACCAGATTGCTGAATTAAGATGTCAAATTTCTGAATTAGCCCAAAGACTTGAGCGTATGCAACTGAATTCATTTCATAATAAAGAAACTAAGGGTGTCAATGCTATCCTAAACTCTAGGAATTATCAAGGGAGGATAGAAGAGGACTAGAGCACTCCTTTAAAGAGTTTAGAACTTCCACGATCAATTTCATGAACAAAACTGATTGCAACTTTAAATCGACATGAGCACACTCTTTTGAGGCAATTAGAAACTATTAAAAGAATTGAGCTAAAATTAAAGGAAATAATGAGCCAACTAATAAACTGTTCTAGTTGGAGGAACAAGAGACTATGAGAATGAATCAAAAAATTCTACAACTTTAAGAAGTGGGAAAACTACAAACCTATTGTGTTAAGAAAATCTAAGACTACATTTGAAGCTTTGAGAGAGATTCAATGGAGGAGAAGGAAATTAATAAAGAAAAAGAGAAGAAAGGAGAGAGAAAGCTCAAATGTAGTTAACTAAACAATATGAATACACCCCTCACATTCCTTACTCGTAAAGAATGGCAAGGGAAAAATTAGACATCCAATTCAAAAAAAAATTAGATACATTTAAAACCATTCATATAAACATACCTTTTGCTGAAGCCTAGAACAAATGCCCAGCTATGCCAAATTATGAAGGACATTTTATCAAATAAATGAATATAAGGAAAGAATGGTAGCCTTAACTGAGGAATGTAGTGCTAGTCTTCAGCAGAAAATCCCCATCAAAAGGAAAGATCCAGGAAGTTTCACAATTCCTTGCACTATAGGAAATCACTTTTCAAAAGGCTCTATATGACTTAGGGGCTTCAATAAATTTAATGTCATTCTACATGTTAAAAAATTGGGAATTGATTTCTTAAAACCTACATCAGTCTTCTTCAACTGGAAGATAGATCCGTGAAAACTCCCATGGGAAACTTAAAAATGCCCTAGTCAAGGTTGACAAGTTTATCTTCTCTACTGATTTTATCGATTTGGAAATGGAAGAAGAAAAACTAAAAGATTCCTATATTTTTGGAAAGACCATTCCTTGATACTGGAAAAATTATGATAGATGGTGATAAGGGGGAATTGAGTCTTCGTTGTGAGGGAGAGGAGGTAAGGTTTTAAGATAGCAGATTCGATGAGGCACCTATTAAGCAAAATGAAGAAGGTTGGAAAGTGAATGCGATGGAGGAGGTGCTGATTTCAGGAGATGTTGGGGAATCTGATTTAGAGGAAGGAGAGGGATCTGTATATTATGAGGTAGAGAACAGATTGATGAGTTATTTGAGGAAAGGAATGCAGTTGTCTTTGATGAGCCTCCTGAATTAGAACTTAAACCTTTGCCTAATCACTTAAAGTATGTTTATCTATGGGAGGGAACATCACTACCTGTGATCATTTCTACTTTGTTAAGCCCAACCAGGAAATAAATTGTGTGAGCTGTTGAGAGATCATAAGAGGGCTATTGGATGGAGCATCACTGATTTGAAGAAAGGATTAGCCCCACTGTGTGCATGCACCGCATTTGTTGGAAGATAATTCTAAGCCATCCATAGAACCTCAAAGGAAACTAAACCCAAATATCAAGGAAGTGGTGCATAAGGAAATTATTAAGCTCCTTGATGTTGGGATCAGTGATCTGTGAAGAATGAAGAGAAGAAGACAACAAGAGAAAAGGAGGGAGGAGTCAAACAAAAGTGCATGAAGAAATTCAAGAGAACTCTAAAAAACTTATGGGGCTTCTAGTATTTTTTTCTATTTTTTTTATATTTTGTGTTATAAAACCAGTGTCAAGGTTACTTCTTTTGGCAGTATACTCATATTTATTCTTTAATAGAAAGCTAAATCCTCTTGGAGAGGGTTGGGATATAGTGTAGGAAGATGTAAGGATAATATGGTATTATAATGGAAATATTTTAAAGAAAAATCAAAACTCAGGTTCGATTGAGATACGGACTCCAGACGCCGCACCAGACGAAAAATCAAGGTAGACCAAAATGAAGGAATAGATGAGGCTAAAAACGGGGTCTGGGGTGCTCATAGGCGGTGGGGATAGTCATAAGTCGATCGATGCCGACGTGCATCTGGGCGATTGCCACGCGCTGGTGCTAGTGCTTGAGCGCGGAAGGGGCACAATCGGAACCGCCCATTTAGATGGTCCGATCGAACAGATTCGGTCCGATAAGAAAGGCGGGTTTGACCCGTTAAGGGATCAGACCCGACAAGGAATAGTGGTCCCACCGTCAATAAATAATTATTAATTAAAATTGGGCTATTAAATGTGCTCCGAAAATCCCAAAATTACCTTAGTTATTTGAAGGATGAGGAATGTAATGGCAAAGTCAAATTTGATTCGATGATAATTATTTATTATTTTGGGGTATTTAAAATATTTGACGAAAATCCATGACTTCCAAATGCTTTCAAAACATCACCACTAGCTAATTTGGGGGTAATGAGCGCAGTGGAAATCAGATTTGATTTGAGGTTATTTAGGTAGGTCATTTTCAAATTATCGGGATTTCTAGAATTAGGGTTTGATCCAAATGGCTTTGATTTAGACCAAAACTTCAGGGTGTGCTCCTAATGGCTTAGTAAGAGCATTAGAATCAAGATCAGGACCTGGTTAAGTTCTGATCGACAAGGATAACAACTTTGGGTTGTTACACTCATGGACCAGAATATATATATATATATATATATATATATATATATATATATATATGTGTGTGTGGGTGTGTGCGCGCGCGCGCGCGCGTAAGAGTTGTAGGTAAAATATAATATAATATATAATCTTTATGTTTTCCTCATTCTCAATACTTATAAAAAGTAAATTAGGGGAATGATAAAACCTATCAGCACAAGCTATTTCTAGCAACAGGAAGAAACTTTGAAAAATACGAATGATTTCATTAAATTGAATATGTAATAGATGCAATAAAGTTTCATGAAACATTTACTGAAGAAATAATCATTTTGATACTTCAAGAAAAAATAGCAAAATTATAGTAAAACTACAAAAAATAGAACAAGTAAAACACATTTGTAAATTTTTAAGTGTGTTTCTTAACCAAATATGGTTGACCTACCTTATTATCTTTTAAATTCTAATATTTTATTTTCTCACCATGTTTAGTTATCTAAACCTTTATTATAACATAAATGGATTCTCATAAAACTCTTATCAATGTTCCTTACTCTGATGATCCTATCGAAAATAGAACTGATAAGTTGCATGAGTTAGTAATAATGGTAAAGAAGAAGAGAGAGAGAGTAAAGAGAATTTTTTTTTATTTAATTCTTGATATAAAAATAATAATATATAATAATAATTACTAATTAGCTACTAGCTAACCCTAACTACTAATTTTTAACTACTATTATTATTATTATTTTATTGTGTTGCTATTATTATTATCATTATATTATTTTACTATTATTATTATTATTACTATTATCATTTGTTGTCAATTTTTTGTTCTTTTAATTTTGTCAAATTTATTATTATTTATTTGTCTTTTTCTAATTATCGTTGTCAAATTTCTACTATTAGTACAACACGAATAATGATAATAATAATAATATTATTGTTGTATATTTTTAGCAGGAGGTATCAGATATAAGAGGACGAGGGAGAATAATAAGAATAGATGATAGGAGGAGTATCACGCAAGAAAGTGAGCTTGTAGGTGAGAAAATTTATTTTCATTATCAATTTAGGATTGTGGTACTAGAATTATTATTTTACTAATAATAATAATAGTAATAATAATAATAATAATAATAATAATAATAATGACATTATTATTATTATATAATATTATAATCATAATAATAATAATGGCACTATTGTTTTTATTATTATTATTATCTTATTAGTATTATTAGGTATTATGATGATGATAATAATAGAAAAAATAATAATAATAATAATAATAAATTATTAATAATCATAATATAAAAATGATAATATTAAAATTATTAATTTATCATATATTATTATTATTATTATTATTATTATTGATAATGGTAATAATAATATTTCATTTTTATTATTATCAAATTATTGTAATTATTATTATTATTATCATTATTATTCTTTTAATAATTTTGTTTTATTTATTATCAATCTCTTTACTGTTAACTTTCTTTTTTTATGTTATTATTATTTTGTTACTAAACATAAGAATGATGATGATGAAAAGAGAAAAAAAAAGAAATAATAGAGTGAAAGAAAAAATAAATAAGAAATAATAAGAAAAATGCTTTTTAGACTCGCTTACTTGTCACCTAAAAAAACTCATCCAATAAGGTGTGAGCAGCATTGGGTGCCACATCAACGGGAGATAAACATCTAATAAAATAAATATTTAATAAAAATAAAATATAATGCTGCTCACACCTCATTGGATAGGCTTTTATGGGTGCTAAGTCAGTGTGTGTGAGCAGCATTACTTAAAAAATAAAGAAAGAGAGGAAGAGATAGAGAAGAAAGAAAGAGAATGAGAGGAGAGAAAAAAAAATTAATATCTTAATTATAAACTTTTATTTACTAATATATTTCATTATTTATAATTATCTTAAAAAATTATCATATTAACAAGATTATAAAAATAAATAAATTATAAATGCAAAATTTTATCATCACCATTCTAATAAAAATTATGTATACATAGATTCATGAGAGATCAAAATAAGCACAATTTAAGAAACTTAAAATAAATACCTAAATATCATAAAGTGCATTTATAAGCTAATTTAAGTTACATGTTATTGCTTAAGAGCCTTATGAATTTTATATTTAAGAATAAAATGATTTAAGTATCTATTATTGTTTAATATACTATCAAAGATAGATAATATTCTTAAAATGAATAAAGATAAAGAGATTATTTACAACTACATAATGTAATTCATATTTTTGAACAAGTCAACTTTATTATCAACCTGCTTTTGAAGGTATAACGATATTATGACTAAGCATATGAGAGTATTCTTTAATAGAATTAAACATATATTTTTGTTATAAATATTATGTTAGGATTTCAAAGAGGAGATTGATCAACCCTAAAATAAATAACAGTTGTACTTTTATTTTATTCTCGTTTGCTTAAATAAAAACAGTACACATGTAAGAATATTATAAATAACAATAATGAAATAAAATATTATATTTTATATTTCAAATTTGGATGAATAAATATTTGTGATAGTTTATATTACTATGCCGAATTCTGACTACAATCCTCGATAGACAACCCCAATCCCGAATTAATAATGTGATGTAAATGTGGGAGACATGCCTAACACTCGGTACAGAAGGTTACAAATCTATTGGGCTATTTTGCTAAGTATTGTGAACTTCACTGAGACTGATCTCCACTATCGGATCCTACCCGCAAATCCATTGGATCTGGTTTTAATATATCAGATGGATTCTTAATCATCCAATTTGGGTTCAAAAAAGTGAAGCAATTCCAATCATGTCACACTGTTCCGTGGTCCTTTGATGCTCACAGCGACTTCTTACAGTTCCATTAATTTGATTCTATAAAATCATTTTTTATTAAATTTAATCAATATCATATCATTTCACCTTAAAAAAAAGGTATGAATTGTATTTTGTGAATATTTCATATGTTTTAAGTCCAAAAATTTTAAAATTGTACCTATAATATATTTCGATGCAAAGAATCAATATATGAACTCGAATTCGGGTTTGATCATTTTTCCTAATTTTTTGAGTATTTAATTTTATTAAAATAACCCAAAAAATTATTCTTGATCATTTTACTTCCCAAATCCCAGAATATGCTCATAATGATGTTTAGAGCATATTAATAATAATTTTAGGCTATAATTAAACATAATTAGCCCTAACAACCTTGATTTATTACCATATACCAATAAAAAATTTCTTTTATTGTACATATAATGAATTAGATAATTTAAAAAAGTTTATATAAAAATTAAATTTTGAAGTATCACATATAGATACATGCTTACAAAGTTATAATCTTAGAAGGAATTACATGTATTTATGACCAATTTGATAATTTAAAATTACTTTGTTATTATATTTGCAACTTAGCTAATGTCTTATAACATAAATTGATGATATGCATGCATTTTAATAATGCAAAAGAAATGTTTATAATAATAAAATAATAGTTATTTCTATACAATAATTAAAATTGTTGCATGTGACACTTCAATTGTGCAAAATTCCAACACTTAAATTTTAGAGCTATATCAATGACAATAAGTTAAGCAACACTTTATATAAATTATATATTTTAAATTTACAAAAATGATAATTCAGATGTTAGCCTCACTTACTTTCTCTTAGATTCAATAATTTTAGAATAAGAATAAAATACACTGTTATTCATTTAACTACAATATAAAGAAAAATAATAGAGTAAATTTTAATATACAGTAAATCATGCACATTTTTTCTTCATATTAACCTTATTAAGATGGCATGACAGAAAAGAATCAATTATTTTAATTATAATAAATATTATTTTTTCTCTTCAGTTTCATTCATAAATTACTCTTAAGTTAAATATTCTTGCATGTGCAATTCTAATATGTAGTGCTGTAGGAATGACAATATAGCCTTTAATACATACTTCAAAACTTTTTATCATACAAAGTAGAGCTCAAAACTATCTTTTACTAAATATAGTACACATGCCAACCTCCAAGCATGATTTCTAATATTCAAAGCTAAGAACTCTAAATAATTAAGATACCTAAAATAACATTTTGTTCATATGCTATCTACATACATACTTATAATCAATTAACATTTCTTAGATGTTGCTAGCAATATTATTATATAATAAGCACCTTAATGTTGTTCATTCAAAATTTTAATGCAAATAGCAATGGCATGCAATACAATTTTCTTAATATCAATTAAATACGAAAATTCCAAAATTCAATGGTAGCCTTATTATGAAAAATAAGATCAATATCCTTTAATTCAATAGTACATTGGTAAATAAGTTTTAAAGCAAAATCTTTCTTTTCATTATTAGCATAAGTAATACTAAAATGATGGCTTAGTCTCCATATAAGGTAATCAATATTTCTATAAGATGTGCAGAAGTGCAAAATTTAGCTAGAAGTAGATTTGTTCAAATAGAGTTTTGTTTTATAATTCCAACACCTATAAAAGAAACAAATTGAAATAAAATCAAAGTAATGCTAAGACTACCTTCATTAATAAAGAAATACATGAAAGATCATTTTAACTATATAATTTTAGACCTGTAGTTATTTACCTAAGAAAATTTAACAAAAACTTAGATCTTCAACGCATCCTTTTTTATTAAACTCATATAGTATTTATTAAAATGAAAATGTATTATAAAAATATTTAATAGCAACTAATATTTGATAAGACAATTCTTTTTTTCAATTATTAACTCTAATCTTCATGAAAAATTGCACAACTGTTTGAGAAGATGAACCACATTGCCTCTCACATCATAGACACCTTGGGGCTCTCAGCCTTTATTGATTATGAAGCTGTCAATAACAATTGTAGATGCTATCAAGACGACTCACAAAAGCTTTATAGAAAAATCAAAGAAATATTCCAAGAAGAAACACTTTTTATAGAAAAAGATTAGAAGAATCATAGGTGCTATCACTTTAAAACTAAAAAAAAAAAATTAAATCAAATAGCTTTTATCAACATAGTTTGGCTTATTTTATTTAATCCCCAATCTATTTAGGCTATTTAGGGCAATTTGCTGGCTATTATGATTTATGTAAAGCTCTCTTATATTTTATTTTATTTTTAATAGATGCTTTGAGCTCACTTTCTTATGAAGTAGTTCATAAGAAATCAATTTTCATAAAGTGGTTTCAAAAGTGTGACATAATTGTTTTCTACTATTTAGAACAAAACTTATTATTTTAGCATTAACTCTCTACCTCCAATAATGCATGCTAACTTAACAATCTTTCACTAGCTTATTGGTTACTTGACTCTTGCAATGTTGTAAGATAACTATATTCAAACAACTTTTTTTTTTTGCAGAGTATCTTTCATAACAACAACCACACAATAGCATTTTTAGATGATTGTGGAAGTCATGAACAAAGTTTTGATTTTAACATTAAAATTGAAACAAACAACCCAACAAGTAATGTGAGCTTGAGCCTGCAAAGTTCATCATGTTTATTGCATAATAATTTCTTGAGTTGTATCTAGTGATTAAAAGAAAGCATAGGCATATATCTTATTTTGATGAATTATTTCATTTTTGATATTTGAGTGCAAAATAATTAAAATCTCAAGAATTATGAAATATTTAGTGTTTGGTTTAGAGTAATTTAATTACAGTATAATTTTGAGGAAAATCAATTATACGTCGTAGTCTATTTTTAGCTCCTGAAATCTTAACCATCTAAAATCATTTTTCAGCCTGCTACGGTTTACCTCACTAGCATGGACACATGTTTTCCCTCTTGATCAACGCTGATCTAGTCTTCCCCAGCTGACCAACATCAGTATCAGTTGGCCCTTGTCAACAGAAATCTTCCGTTCAACCTTCGATGGCCATAATCATGTGAACATTCACTCCAATCAAAATTTTATCGCCCATAATGAACCCTGACCGTTTAGATCCACATTCTAGGTTTTTCCTATATTTGATCGTGCTCATGGAACAAGACCCAAAAGAGGATGAACCTTCCCCAAACAAACATTAAAAAGTACTTTTTTTTGGAATATATTGAGAATACATAATCAAAACCTAAGAAGAAATCCAAACAGTCAAATCTATTAGTACTCTCGATTAAGCCTGAGGCTCGCATCCTGCTAAAATTCAAAACCCTAAAAGGGCTCTCTCGCTCTCTACAATCTCCCGATGCCTCTGATCGCAAAAAAAGCCATATAACCGATAGTAGAGTACTCGCACGCGTAGTGGGCGATCCTGCAGTCTCTGGCCCTTCTCGTAAGAAGATTCATAGTCCCATCTTTTGTTCCTTTCTGGTTAACTGCAGTCTTCGGTGTCCGACAACCTGCGGTCTCCAGTGTCCGGCTCTCCTCTCAAGCTCCTCCCTTCGTTTTCTTTGCTCCCTAGCACCAAGCTATCGTGCTTTCAAATTCCTGTTCACGATCGGTCAGTTCCACTTCCTTGCTTCCAAAATACCACACGACCTATAATTTTGTAAAAAATGCGGTATTCCTCTGCTATGTTGGAACTCATGAAACTTGAAAAGCTGAATCTAAAGATCAGCAACAAAGAATGATTTACACTCATATCATATAAATCTTTACAATTTATACATCTTGCACACATGGCCTTATTGTAATCTTATTTTTTATACCAAGTCAAGCGCTTCTTGTAAATCCTGTTTAATCAGTAATCTAGATGGGATGCAATATTTGGATAAGGTATTGGGTGCTAGATGTGTAAAGTTATAATGATTTGGATGTTATGTATGTAAATTTTTTTTTTTCTTTCTTTTGGAAAGATACAAAATTGATAAAAAATATTTGAGAGTAGGCAAGTTTAAACCTTATTTAATTAACAAAGAGCACGCTGGATATTCAGAGGAAAATATGATACCATAAAATTTTATGAATATTATGCTATGACTCTTTAACTTGACCCCTTCAATATTCATCTATGCATGGCAGTAATTATCATATTGAGCCAAGTTTAGTATTGAGAAATAAATACATTGTATTTATATAGTCATAAAGTGAATAAATAAGAAACTAATTTGAGCAATTATTATGTTTGTGCAAAAGTATCTGTAAGTGATAAACATATAATCTATATGAATAATTATAAAGTTAATTGCATAGCATTATTAATTGTCGCATAGCAAATGATGTTCATGTAGCAGATGTCAACTCTTGATACCTGTTTTATGGTTATGAATAACTCTAAAGCACATCCTGATATCAATATTATCTTAGGTTTAATATTCCGTTAATTGAACATGAAAGGCATGTATATTAACATTTACTATGTTAACATTCTATCTAGAATAAATCTTAAATCTTATGTCATTTACTTAAGTTGTATCATTAATTTTGATTAAATTATTCTTTACTAATTTAATTATTATTTGTTGTTTAGAATTTTAGGTGGAAGACTTAAACACTTTTGATATTAATGATTGTCTATAATCTCTTGAGCATGGGGGTTGATAATATTATTTTAGTTTTAATGCATGGGGGGATTGAAAATTTTGGTAACTCAGGATGATGTGAATGACAATATTAATAAAAAAGGATGGTTTCATCTGCATGAATGACAAGAACTATTGTATACTTGTTAAAAAAATCTTGTAGTAGAGTGAGCTTAACATTGGATTTATGGGCAACAATAATACTATTGAATTCCTTTGATTGAACTGCTCAGTTTATTTATGAAAATTGGCATTTGTAGAAAGAATTTTAGTTTTGGGTTTAGCCACCTTCACATGATGAATTTGCATTATTTGAAGTTATATAGTCTTCATAATTGGTTGGGGAATAGAAAATAAGGTTTTCAGCTACATCTTAGATTATGCATATGCTAATAATATATCTGTTGATTTCTTAAAGAGCCATTTGATTTTGTTGAAGTGGGCCATTGTGTAACTATGGATTCTTTTATATTTGATGTTGTGCACATATAATTAATCTAATTATTTTAGAAGGGTTTAAAGAAATAGATGAATCAATTCTGAAGGTTCGTGAGGGTACTAAGTATGCAAAATTTCAATCAAGAAAACAAAAAATTGGAACACTTTAAACAGAGTTTTTTTAATTACAAGAAGGGTTACATTACTTGCAAATGCATCTTCTTAAATCAATTTGGGCAATATGTATAAACATGATATGGGCACTATATGAATCCAACGGCATCTAAAGACCTGCCCAAACTGGGATCAAATTTAATATTTTGAAATAAATTAGCTTTGAATTGAATAGTTGGGAATTAAATTTGTCATGTTTTTTGGGTGTAAATTGGTCAACTTTTGATTAATTTTTCGTTCTTGTATATTGCATAAGTGGCTTTATTTTTAGTTTTGCTTAAAAAATTTAGTTTCTCTTCTATCAGTAGTTAATTAATGCTGTGCTCTCTAGATGTTCAACCAGCTTGCAGATTGACACCAATCTTGTTGCATCTTTTATTCAAGCAGCAATCTTACAGCATTATATCACTCTCTCCAACATCGATTTGCCAAATTATTGTTTACGTTTCATTCTTTTATAGCAATGGAGATTCAAACTTCTGGAAAACCCATTGATACTTTGCTGGAGAAGGTGCTTTGCATGAACATTCTTTCTTCTGATTATTTCAAAGAACTGTATAGGCTAAAGACATACCATGAGGTAATTGATGAGATCTACAACCAAGTTGATCATGTAGAACCATGGATGACTGGAAATTGTAGGGGTCCTTCAACAGCATTTTGTCTCTTATACAAATTCTTTACTATGAAGCTCACTGTCAAGCAAATGCATGGCTTATTGAAGCATCCTGATTCTCCATATATAAGAGCTGTAAGTTCTTTTCTGTAGATGTTTTTGTAATTCTAGCATATGCTACATATCTTTCTTCCAAAATAATAGAGGAATACATAAATGAATAATTGATACATATTTCATTTATTTGGGATGGGCAACTTATTTTGTGTTCAAATAAAGTGTCATTTTGTTGGGTTGGCAACAAGGAGAGTTTCTAGATTAAGGGATTGCAACTAATTGAAATTTACATTGAAATTGTGAGGTGTCTCAAACCAATGCATGATATATTTTGAATTCCTTGTCTAGCTTATAGTTCTGCTAATAATTTTATATTCTTAAAAATTGTCTTGTTTATTAAATCTGTTGTTATGCAGAAATATTTATATTTTCTTGCTGTAATATTTATGTCCGTGCTTCAAAGTTCTCTGAATTTTCAGTTCTAGAAAATATATGGAACTATGCATCCGATCTAAAGTGTTGTGCATAAAAAATCTTCATCAGCAAATTTAGTGGCATGGAAACATTTGTAGAAAGAGAATGTGCATTTATCTGTGACATTTGTATTTTTGTAAGGTTATGCATCTTTTTAGTGATGCTTGTAAGATATGAATTTTAGGAGTTTGGGAGGCAATGCCTGCTTAGCTTTTTTACAGAACGATGTTACGAGTTATTCTCTTGCCTTCATTCTGACAAAGTTAGGATTGCCTAATGTGAAAACTTGCCATAGTATCGGTACACTTCATTAATGGTAGTAGCATAGTTTCATTGCCTGTTATAATTAAGAAGAGTTATTTGTCAAAATGGTCTCCTAACTCTTTAAAATTGTCAAAAATAGTCACTTAACTTCTATAAATCTTAAATTGATTCCTCATCTACTCTTAAAAAGATGCATAATTAGTCCACATTAATTTCAATAATATTACTTTAATTCACAGTGCAAATAAGTGGTCATTTTGAGAAAGAAAAATATGATTGAAAGTCAATAATTATTACCATTTACACATTTCTTACGGTAAATCATATTATCGCACAATCATGAAGCCACTAACTATAGAATCTATAGTAAAAAATGAATTCATTCTTTCATTTATCGACTTCAACTACATTTTTTTTTCTCAAAATACTTTTTATTTGCAAGGCCAGTTAACATTACATTATTGAAATTTAACTGTGAGATGAAATTTGTATTATTTCTAAGAGTTGAAGGACCAATTTAGAATTTATAGAAATCAATGGATTATTTTGAATAATTTAAAAGAGTTAGGGGCTATTCTAGAAAATGACTAATGAATATAATGTATGACTCTTTTTACTAATTATATAGCTTTGGAGACTTTTATTTGGGTTATTTAATTGGTCTATTTAATGATATAATGCAACGAAACTTCATCTTTTTGCATTTCAAGTGTTTTATGACCATTTCTTCTTTTATTTTAGAATGACTATGGTCAAGTCCATTTGTAATTACTGGGTAACAATTTTCCATTTACCAAAGGATGAATTTGTTTCCATGTTAAGTCAGGAAAATGAAGTAAACTTAAAAAAAATTGGTGATAACTTTAGTAGTTTGGCCGCAGAATTTATAAGAAAAGCATTTGTTGGTTTAAAGCGCTGTAAGGCTGTGAACTGTTGAATTGTAATAAAGCTTATAAGAGGAACTCTTGGAATGTGGATGTTTATTCCCTCATTATTTTTTTTGGTTTTATAGGACTTTTTTTATTTTTTCTTCATAGTCGCCAATGTTTCAATTGGTTCAAAATGACATTGGAGGCTATATGTGCGAAGGCTGTATGACATTCAAATTTTAGTTTTGGAGTTTGTCAATATTAACTTGTAAACAAAGGCACATAGTGCTTGCAACTAGATGCTTTGTGATGAACGCATTATATGGTAAAAGCCTTATTTTTTGTGAATTTATCGTTCTATTGTTTCATATATTTCAGTATCAGTGCAACTATTCACTCTTTACTTATAACTGCATATGTAAGCTGATTATTTGTTTTCACTAGTTTCTTTTTAATTAGATGGGATTGTGGTTACTGTAGTTGTTGGGAAACTCTCTATAATACATTATTTATGCAAATTTCTCTCTGATCCGCACCATGATTTTTGCTCCTTGGGCTCTTTCTAAATTTCATGTTATAAATTAAAGTTTTTTTTTTTTTTTTTGAAATGAAATTCACCGATTGCTACTCATTCCATTCAGGATATGTTCCCTTTGGGATCTTTTTCGCCAGTTTGTACGTATGTTTATTGCGTAGCATTAGATACAGATTTCTTTTTTG
Source organism: Gastrodia elata (assembly GCA_016760335.1). Taxonomy (NCBI): domain Eukaryota; kingdom Viridiplantae; phylum Streptophyta; class Magnoliopsida; order Asparagales; family Orchidaceae; genus Gastrodia; species Gastrodia elata. The sequence goes on along the minus strand of CM028675.1, from coordinate 44,457,623 downwards.
CTGGCGGTCAATTTATAACTGTTTGAAGTTAAACTACTCAACACTCAATATTTGCTAAAAAATCAGTTCAAAATCAAAGAGGGAGGAGCTACTCTTTTGGGGGGTTCCCTCAATCTAATAAACAATTCATAGTAGTTACTTATATATATAGTATGGTAAACCCCTCCATGATTTCTTTTAGTGTTCCAGTGCCTATCAAGCTAGGCTTGGGGCTGATGGAAATGCTTAGAATCCGTTTGAATGAGCCTTGAAATTCTTGAGTTCTACACAAAAAATATCAAACCATCTCTTAAAGAGATAACAGGCCCTAATTGTGATTGATCTGCACCATTTGGAAATGGCTTATTAAAGTTTGTTTTTATTTCTTGAAATTGATTGTTACACATCTAATATTGCATATTGAGCATGTATAATTGTTTTAGATTACAAAAAGGCTTGTCATTTGTAGTTAATTAGAGTAACAATGATATCATTACTTCATGCTTCCTACTTCTCTTGACCACTAGGGATGAAGCTGTACATATTTCTTAAAAATTAGAAATGCGGAACAATTTTTTTTGTTACAATTTAATGAAAAAAATGCCAAACACTCACCCAAATTCCAAAGAATCAAAGTTCCTGAAGTTCCCATGACTCTGAAAACATATCTAGTGGGCAAGAATGGGCAACAGGCTAACAAATCATCAATATAATCGTGCATCACATGCCAAACTAATAAGAGGTTTTGGTCAGCACTCATTAATGAAGCAAAATAATAAAAAAATGTAATGGTTGCAAGTGCAGATTTTAGAAAAAGGCATTAGATGCATTGATTGACACTATTGTAATTCAAGTATCAAGTCAAACCAGTTTGCAAACCGCTGTAACCACTAGCAATGATATCCACTACAAAGATCCCACCAAACAAGATACAAAGTTTACCTTTAGCTTAAAGGAGAAAACTGTCCATCGACAAGCCAATTGGTCTGAACATCATTAGAAAGAACAAACCTGCTATACTCTAGAAAGCAAAGCAAACGGGAAAACCAGTATAGTCATGGAAATAACAGCTAGAACACCATGAACTCGGAAGTATGTTGAGGCAAACCTGAAATAGTTTGCTTCTACAAGTAGTAGAACAAGTAAGTGGCTCCCCAAGCCAGAAGACACCAAAATTTCAAATGGATGTTGCAGACCATCAAAGGAGTTTTGTAACTATACATACCAAAATTTTCAATGCTAACAGCATTTTTTTTAAGAAGGAAGACCTCAAGTCTGAGCATTATTTGGGAAAACTAAACATGCTCTGATTTGGGTCAATTTAAGATCTGTTGGTCATATTTTGAGTTGAGTTATGATGTGGAATTTCAAACTTGGCCTAATATTGTGACTAGGGCAGCTCATTCAAAAATTATTTTGCCAAGTTGAAGAAATTTATATTTTTGTTTAATTAGTGGTAAGGCAAAATTGTTTAGCACATGGAAACCTACAATCAGCTTTTATTTCATATTTAATGAAATTTTAGATTTTAAAGCATCCCAAATTAATATCAAATTTGGCAACATCCATTAATATCAAGTTGAGTTGAGCTCGTTTCAAAATATACTTAAATTTGCAGTAGAATTTTAGTCAAGCTAAGCTTGAGTATTTCATATTTTAGCTTAGATTGACTTAAACTATTTCAGAATCATCTAGAAAAAACAAGCCTCCTGAGGACCAAGTTGAATTTCCCACATATTGTAGAAAGGCCACTGCTCCCTTGCTCTCTCAGCATAATTAATCTGACTGGAAATACTCTGAGTGAACGGTACCCTGCTCAGCGGAACTGGCCGGGATGTTGCGGAGCTCGTAGTCAACCTAGCTGTCACCAAGAATCTATTGGAATTGATAGGCAGGAGTCTGGAATTGAGGACATAAACTTCACGCAGCAATGATGGTAGCCAGGCGACCCCCTAAAGGACAAGAAACGACATCTGCAAAGAGCAAACTTTAGAATGAACTCTCTCCATTATACCCCATAAGTTCTCTCCTCGGAAGCTTGCCTGCCACAGCGATCCCCTAGTACCGAAGCTCTGAACTCCTCGCAAACCCAGTGGAGAGGCAATATGGTGCTGTTTGTGAGCTAGAGTCTTCTAGCTAAAGATGATCTGGAACATCTTGTCGTTCATTGATTGACCTATCCAACTCCCATAATCCTGAAGAATCTGTTGAACATCTCACCCGACCCGGTCGTGGGGGGGAATGATATCATGTCATCTGCGTATAGAACATGAGACAAACAGGGCTGTCTTTGTCCAGCGTGATGCCAATTGAGTGCCCAATTTGTTTCTGGCGGTTGACAACAATAGACAACAGCTCCAAACATAGTATGAACAGATATGGGGAAATGTGACAACCTTTTTATAAATCCCTCTTCCCCACAATCCATAGGAGTCTCCTGCTGTTGCGAACCAGGGGGATGTAACGCATTGCAAGGTTCACTTAGACCACCTCTGTGGAAAATAAAACATGGCCAACATTATCTGAAGGCAATCCCACTCTCTCCTGTCACACGCCTACTCCTTGTTTACCTTGATCTCCATATGTGTAGCGTCGAGGTGGAGTTTGTGAATCTTGTCAGTATCTCCCATACAATGAGGCAGCTCTTATAGATATCCCTCCATGGAACAAAAGCGCCATGCTCCCTGGAGATTAGCTTGGGCAACACGCCCTTAAGGCGTTTAACCAAGATCTTGACGTGGAATGGAAGCTTATAGATTGTTGCACAAGCTGATAGGTTTGAATTTCCGTGGAATGGAAGCTCTCTCATCTTTCAGGATGCCTTTACATTTCATGATGTTAGATAGTTTCGGATACCTTTATGGCGGCCGATCCGTTGGGAAATTTTCAATTAGAGAAAACTCGAATAGACGAGTTATCACACAAATTTCCTCTAAAAACAAAGTGTTGATTTACACATGAAAAGACGGAGAAATGAACGAATAGACTGATGGAGGGGATCATTGAATTTCCAAGAGACTCTGACCACTTGTGCAAAACATCAGCCATTCCAAGCCGTCGAAGTAATTCCTAACAGGTGAGGGTAAGCCCTAATGCGGAGGAGGGGGCATTGGATGAGAGATGTATGCCTAAGAACTTATGCCAGCATCCACTTTAAGAGAATTGTGTCGTAGAGATGACCCCTACCACTGACGAAGAATATCTAAATTTTGGATACAGGGAGACATATTGTGGAGAACAACCAAATATGGTGCCAGCTACACTTCTGCAGCTATACAACAAGGAGGTCAAAACAAACCGGATTCTTCTAGAGTTAGCGAGGGGCTTGGCGTCTTAGATCTACTAGGGAAAAGGGCTCCTGGTTAACACAACTAGGAGGGCAGCAAGAGGTGAAATCATGCTGGAATGATGCTGGAGAAAATGAGCTGGAATTGACGATATGCGACCAAGAGCTTGATGACAGGACTGACAGCCTGCACCTTGGAGCTCAACAACTGGACCGACAGCCTACGTCTTAGAAGCTCGGCGGCAGAATTGACAGCCTGTGCCTAAATGCTCTATGATGACCTGGAGATAAAGGGGGCAATGAATTTGAATTCTAGCCATTACGACTAGGGTTCTAGTGGAAATTATGAGGATTCAATGGAATATGTATGAGAGAGGAGACGGTACTATCCTTTTAGGTGATGAAAAATTACTTTTCCTCACACTTATTGCCATTTATTCGCTTTGATGAATATGATGCGAGGTCAAAAATATCTTGTTCAGCTCTAAAAGTTAGTTATCTTTTGCCATTGCATTTCATCTAATTCAACATGCTCATTTACTAAAAACTTTTCAACTAGATCTCATTTATGACTTAATAGGGATCAAACTCAATAACAGGAAGCTATATTTGGTCCTAAATAGTGTGGGATTACATCGAACAATTTAAATAGTTGGACTATTTTGACTAATTTCTATATACACCTGTCGTTGAAATTACTTATATAATCTGAATTTGACTTTAGGAATTATTTTTTCAAATAGTGTGGATTGCATTTTTGCTACTCTAAACATTCTTATTTATGTATCTAGAAATTTTTTCTTATTTTAAGATAGACTTGAAACTCCATTGCTTAAACTTGATTTAGTTGTGCATTTATAGTGACAAAACTTGGCTAACAACGTACTTGAAGAACTGGCAACTGCATACAAAAACAAACTGGAACATTTATGAGATTCATTTCACAAATTATCTTCCATTGTCATTGTAGGTTTTTGGAAGTGGTTGATTTGCGTAAGACATAGTCAAGAGAGGGTTTCTGTTTTGGTCCCATGCACGATGAGGATGTTAATTATTGCATTGTGCTTGTTCTTTTAAGAATAAGAATGGATATCAAGGCTGGATTTAATGTTTTTTCTATATGAGAAATCATCACAATTGTTGAACTCAATATGATATGATATGATAACGTTTGTATTGTTTATAACATGCTTAATTGGAATATTCTGTTTATTGTGGGCAGACAATTTGATTAATTTGAGCTTCCTTTTTTATCAGATGCTTAAATATTTGCTTAAATTGAATTGTTGTAGTATTTGCTTTGAGTTTTCTTGTGCTGAGAAATAAATTTGTGAAGCTTTTAATCTGCACAAATTAGATAGGCTTTTGAATGACAACTTAGAAGTTGCACTATTCGAATCTTGCCAAGTTTGGTGGCTTGAGGTATTAATTATTATTGAAAAATTTCATCCAAAACATTTCACTTTTTTAGCAGCTCTCTTTTATTGTTGATGTTCTATTGACATGACTGCTAGACTTTTTCAGCCTTTTTTTCAGACCATCTAAATAGTTTGAACTGCACATAAATTTTACTTTATATTAATTCGTATTGTTTAAATGGAGAATTGATACCTGGTGGCTATTTTCAGATTGGTTTTCTATATTTGCGATATGTAGCCGATCCAAAGACATTATGGGGATGGTGTGATCCTTACGTAAAAGATGAAGAGGTTTCTGCTTCTATTCTTAGAATTGATACCTTATATAGATTTCTGTTAAAAAGAGTGTTCGCTTTGCTTAATTCTGTTAAAAATACATTTTAGTTGGGACTATAGTGAAGATTGTGCCTTTTTTGTTCATGAAAATTGTGTATGTATCTATATATATTTTAATATATGTAGTTTTTTGAATGCCACACCGAAGCAGATATAAGATTCTTTCTTTTATGCATCAGGAGTTTTCACCTGGGTCTAATGGCCGAATGACGACCATGGGGGTGTATGTGCGCGACCTTCTTCTTGGACAGGTCTATTTTTTCTTTTCTTCGTGCATTATCTTAATACAGGAAAATCATTAATTTATCATGGGTTATATGACTTGTGGAGCATATAGTCAAATTCTACTACTTGATCAGCTGCTTCTTGCCAGTGATCTCTCTCATATGTTTCATTCAAATTATTTGCGAATGTGCAAAATAAATGTGAACAACTCGGATTCCATTTGAGAATGAATGAATGAAGGTTGCTTTTGAAAGACGAGAGAGGGAGAGATGCCAACCTTGTCAACAGTTTAGTATTGAGGTTTGTAATGTTGACCTCGCATGATGTATAGTAGTGTGCCTTCATGAGCGTACTTATGGTTCTTGCTTAAAACTTGGGGCAAGAGTTCTCCATTTTATCGGTCTTTTTTCATTTTTCCCATTGCTCCTTTTCTTCAATTCTATTTTTGCGTGTCTCCGTCATGCCTTCTTCCTCTGCCTGCTTTCTTTTATGAAAATTTGCTCTGCCGTCTCAAAACAGACACACACACATATATATATATATATATATATATATATATATATATATATATATATGTGTGTGTGTATGTATATGCAAGTGATTGGTATATAGAATCAAATGCCTACATAAATAAGTTTATATATTGATATTGAATTCCCTTCCCTTGCATGCCTTTTCTGTGATGCAGTATTATTTTGACACGCTATTTCCACGTGTGCCGGTTCCGGTGCTGCGTCAGATCACCGGCAATTTGGAGAAGCTGAAGCTCCCGACGAAGCATTCCGGTGTGACTGGGGATTCTAACAGGCACGGGTGGGACGACACGGCCCGCCGCCCGCCCTCTGTGAAGGCTGCTCTCTCGGTGTCGTTCGGGCAGCGTGCCCCGCACCGCGCTTCAACACGGGATGCCTCCCCTATCCGCAGGACGTTGACGCCCCCCCCGCGAGAGGAACCGCAGCGAGGAGCCGAGACGGCCATCATCCCCGGCGCTTCACCGCAGCCGCGAAGGACCTGATCGCCACCGCTACGAGAGAGATCGCGAGCGAGATGGTGACTCTTACGGATCAAGATCAAGGCATTCTTCAAGGGATTACGAAAAGAGTGGCCGTGACTCTGATCGCCACGGAGGGTCTCAGGGAAGCAGGAGCAGGAGTCGCAGCTTAGATCGCCGCCGCCATAGCCCGGTCAAAGTGGGAAGCCGGGATAAGGATGCGGCGGCCCACGTCTCCAGCAATCTGGCTAAACTGAAGGATCTGTACGGAGATGCGAGCGATGCAAAGGCAAATGGAGGCGATTATATAAAGTCTGCAAAGGATACTGGTTCCGAAGAAGTTATTCGATTGGGAGGTTCATCCTGGAGGTAGGAAAATTTCGCAATCTATATATTAGAGGGAATGCTATTGTATTAAATGTTTGAATGTGATAATGTATGTGGCGGCTGACTGTTGCCAGCAGTCCGGTGGGTTAGGAGATGGTATAAGGTATATATCCTTCGTACATCAATTTCTCTGTTGCTGGTTCGAATGTTTAAAAAAAAAGAAAATAATTCGATTATTAACTCTTCCTGTGAAATTGGGAGGGAATTCACTTTGGATTACACTTTTCTTATCATTATAATATATATAGATAGATGGATAGTTTCTGCACGTTTTATTCTCATGTTGTATTTTTTATTATAATTAGACAAAAACAGTGCAAATAAGCGTCACCCAAATAATTAATATTTAAAGGTGCTCCACCCAAAGCCCCATCATGACTATAGTATGATTGTTGATTGGGGCATTAAGAAATGGATGATCATAAAGTGAGCTTGTGCATGCTTCTTGACCTTCTATGTTTTGGAAAAGGACTGCCTTGACCCATTTTTGTAGACAACGTAGCACCTGTGCAATACTCCCAAGGAGTGAAGAATTGGAGTTCGTTGGGGAAACTTGAATCCACTGAAATAGCTCCTTTATTTGTCCAAATACATTTATGTAGAGTTTCGCCCAAAATTCTTTGTTGGTTGTGGGGAGGCTTGATTTCTAAATGCCATTTAAAGTATTAGCATTTCATGTTCATTAATAATGTCTAACTCTACATAAGTCGAGCCTTCGATGGGCAAATCAAACTTTTGTTGCATCAATTTTAAGAGGTTAGTCGAAGGTAGAATCATCGTGAACATTCAAAGGTACTATCCATCTCACGAATTTGTTTATTTGAGAATACACTTTTTGTTCCACCTCATAGGAAGAGTAAGCGCAAAAAGTTGCAAACATCTCATAGGGGGAGAGAAAATGATGGGAGCACCAATCATAAGTGAGAGGGAGAGAGAGCGAGAGAGTGTGATATAAAGAAAAAATGGGAGCAGTTGACTCTAGTGATGATGATCAAACAACGAAGAGCTGAAATGTACTCTCAAACTACCATCCATCTAGGGTTAGATGCCTTCCACATTTATCCCGCCAGCTACCTCGATCCAGCCTCAAATGCATCCTCTCAAACTACCCTCATGGAAAGTGTTTTTCCCTTCCTTCTCAAAGCCAATAGAAACCTCCAACATCTCCTATCAACTGACAGAGGAAGGTGCCATCATCTTTACAAAGGAAGACCTCGACACTAACGTGCTGCTCTAGGAATCATGTCTCATCGGAAATGCCTTAGGTAAAAAGCACTCATGCCATGTCCTCTCCTTAGCAATGAGGAAGCTTTGGAAGATGAAAGGTGCTCTCAAACTCCTTTCAATGGAAGGTGGGTTTTACATATTGCATTTCTCATGTTCTGAAGAATTTGAAATGGTGTTAGAGGGTGGCCCTTACTCCATTTTTGGATGCCCACTTTTTGCTCAACATTGGGATCCAGATTTTGTGTTTGGAAAAACCATATTTGACTCTTTACATAAATGGGTCCGACCCCTAATATTCCTTGCATTCTTTGGTCTGAACAAGCCCTCTCAAAACTCGCTAGCAAAATTAGAAGTCCCTTGATGGCAGATTTCCTCACCAAATATTTTGTCCGTATCTTCGTAGAAGTGGCAATCCTTCACTTTTTAGGATTCTTTAGACATAGTGATCAATGGTTCTTCAATGATCAAAAAAGTCGAATACAAATGGAAGCCCGATAAATGTGAATCATGCTCAAATTTTAGTGACTCATGCTCTTGCCCACCCAAGGCCGCTCATAGAGGCAGATCTCGACGGCCAACTATGAGGAGAGAACCCTCCCCATCTACATATACTCCTCCAACTCTCACAACACAACCCCCTCTATCCCCAAAATTTGCAACTTTATCATATATTTTACTCTCTTTTTCACTAGAGCACAAACCGAACCAACTATATTATGAACCAATACTTGGAGAAGAATCCCAGCCTCAACTTCTCTTAACCTTTACATCTCTCCACTTTCTCAAATAGCCAAGCTCTTTTGCCTATAAATTCAATTCCCCTCTGAGGATCAATCGCCATCTGCGAATGATCACCATCATTAGTCAAGTCCCCCCATAAAAAACAAACTCTCGATGACCCTCTTCCATATAAAGAACTTTACTATTCATTTTTGTTTTTGTTCTTTTGATCCTCTTATATTTGTTTCTCCCTTACTTTATCTTTAGTAGTTCTATTATTTCCTGGAACGTGAGAGGGCTGAATGCCTGCTTCTCACATCGTGGATTGAAAAAATTTACTTCACAAAATCAACTTTTTTCTCATTGCCATACTAAAAATAAGAATTAGTTATGTGAGCTTTGTGGATCCCTTCACTAGATCCAAATGGAATTTCCTTGATAATGAAAGCAGCTGTCACAATTTCAATTTGACCCGACCTGTGGGAAGCTTAATTATCTGAGATTCAAATAAAATGAACTTTGTACCTGTAAAAATTAATGATAATCTACGGTTGGATTTAGTTATAGCATAATGTAACCTATTTAATTACTTTTGTCTACTCATAACTAAGCACAAAGAGGGTTGACTTATGGTTCATTTTGTTGAAGCTTAACTCTACTATTGAAGGACCATGGGCTATTTCTGGTGACTTCAACTGTGTGAGATATACTTCTAAAATATATAGCGGCTCTCCTCTTTGGTTGCTCAGATTGAAGATTTCAATTATTTCATTAATGATAATGCTCTAAGAGATATTTCTTCTATCAGATCTCTTTATACTTGGTTTAACCAACAAGTGAATATGCCTATCTTTGCTAAATTGGGCTAGGTAATTATCAATTCCCATTGGTATTCAGCATTTCCTCATGTTTTTGGTAATGTAGAAAATATAGGGGTTTCATATCTCTTTCCATTGGTTCTCTATTGTTCTCCTCATGCAATAAAAAAAGAAGGTTCATCTATTTCAACCACTGGAGCCATCATATTAACTACAGAAATATTATAGTTTGAGCATGGAAAAAATATGTTAAGGGAAGTCTTCTTTCCGTCTTTGCCAGCAAGTTCAAGCTTGCCAAAATTGCTTTGATCTAGAATATTAAAAATGCTTCATCCATTCTTACTAATAGAAAAAAAAATAATATGGAGTTGGAAAGCAATTTCAATCACTCTACTAGTGATTCTATTTATTATAAGCAGATGCTAGCAAGAGAATTGAACCGAATAAGGCAAAGAGCCAAGCAAAACTGACTCTCAAAGGGTGATGATGATGTTGCTTTCTTGTACAAATATATTTAGATTAAAAATGACAGGGCAAATATAAACACTTTGGATGGACACTCTGATCAGAAAAATATTGTAGCCTTTTTATTAGTATTTATTGAGTCTGTTTAATAATAATCTTGTTTTAGACATTACTAGGTGCCTTGCTAGGATTATGCTGTCGGTAAATTCCACGACTTCATGTTTATCTCAATCTTTTTCTTCTGAGATTATTCTTAACACTCTTAAACAGATTGAACTAATGCATCATCGGGCCCTGATGGCTTCACAAATGTTTTTTATGCAAAAATTGAGAAATTGTTGGAACTAAACTTTTCTTAATAATACTATTTTATTTCAAAAGCTAAATTGCTACTGGACATCATCTATACAACTATCACTTTTATTCCCATGTCTCACCATGTTAACTAAATTCAAGACCTTTGACTTGTCTCTTTGTAATATCATACATAATAAGCTCACGACTAAACTCTTAACAACTAGGCTTAAGCCTCATTTTCCAAAATTGTGAACCCCTCTCAAATTGCTTTTATCCAAGGAAGAATCATACTGAAAATAACCTCTTGGTCATAGAAATTTTCCGAAACTTTAATTTTGATAGAGGCAATGTTTGCTATGCTAAGTTGGATATCAAAAAAGCTTTTGATTCCATAAATCATGCTTTCATCTTAGAGAGGCTAAAAAGCAAAGATTTTCCCTAATCTTTAATAAATTGCATAGTTACATGCATTATGAACACAAACTACTCAATTTTTTTTAATGAGGGTTTATATGGTTATTTCAATTCTCTTAATGGCATTCAACAAAGACATCATATTTCGCCATATTTATTCACAATAGCTATGGATGGCTTATCGACCATTATCATTGCTACTGCTTCTAATGGTTCTTATTTATCATATAAGAAAAGTGATTTCTTCTATTCTCATTTATTAATTGCAAATGATTAGCTTTGTTTTGGAATTATTTCATAGGATAACATTTCTTTATTTTTAAGCATAGTTGAGGAGTTCATAATTTGCTCTGCTTGGAAATAAACCTTAAAAAATATGGTATTCTATTATCTAAAGTAGTATTAAATGCTTCCCATCTTAGGGAAATATCCATCTTCAAAAGTCTCTCATAACCATTCACTTATTTGGGGCAGATTTTTGTTTGATGGAGATATGAAAAAAAATAAACTTCACTTTATTAGCTAGAACAAGGCTAAAAATGCATTTATCTTAAAAAAGAAAAGAAAATACATACATAGTTAATATTTAACTAAAATTGAATATAATATAAAGTTCTATTTCTCTTATTGATATAAAATAAAAACAATAGCTGAAGTAGATGCTAAGTAGATGGCTCCTTCTCATGCACCAACTCCTCGAATGTTGGCTTCTCAAATCGCTTCGATTTGACATATCGATTTCACATTTCAGAACCCAGCCAAGAAAAGAAAAATCTTATGTTAAATAATTGTCTAAGCACATTTTAAACTGTTTAATTTAGTTTGCATTTTATATGATATCACAACAGTTATAATTAAGTAAGAGTGGTACAACAGTACTAAATACATAATAGACTAAAAGTAAAAATAGTAAATTGCAACTAAACTAGAACTGATCAAAATCTAAAGTACAGTAAAACATACGATACAAACTGAACAACTGTAGAAAAGGTTAGGCATATGCAATATAACCAGCAAAATTGAAAGAACAATGAAATATGCTCAAATGACCTATGCTAATCTAACTTTGCATAACTTAAGTACCAAGACAAAAAATTATAATAATAATAAAATAATTGAGCAGAAACAAAAAGTAGACATTACTGAAAATAACTATTGAAAAGCTGAAATATTGACTGTAAATCTGAGTAAAATTGTATTGTAGAAGTAGCTTTTGAAAATTGAACTGAAATGAAAAATACATATGAAATTGTTTCTTTTATCTTATTTTAATTCTGTGTTATGGGAATGTACAGAAGCAATTGAGGAGTCAAGTACATCTACTAGACTATCTAAAAGTGCAGGTTCCTGTCAATAGACATGACTCTCCACAGGAGTATAAGCAGTCTTCTTATTCCTCCTATAGTCTGCCCACTGAATATACTATATATGTACAAACTAATCTGCTTAGAGTGAACCCTCTAATCAATTTAAATAAATAGAAAAATAAGATAATTATTTTGACATCTATTTGAAAATATGACTTCATTTTGAGTTCCTCACACCTAAATTAGCTAAGTGTACAGTTTTGGAAATTTTTGGAGCATATTAGGTTAATAATTTTGATTAATACAATTGATATTAATTATTAAAAAATATAATTAGTTATTTATATTTTTTTTATCAATTAAACAAATATTACCGTTACATTTGCGCCGTACAATCTGGCGTAGGGTTAAATCGGACGCCCGAGAAATGATCCGCTATTTCATATCAAACGACCGAGATCGGATCCTGTCCCTCAGACACTCTTGATTAAATCAGGGCCATTCAATGGTTCAGATGGTTGAGATTCTATCCAACTCATCTTCTCAGAGTCCATCGCTCGAAGCCACGTGATGCTCGAAACCAACGTTGTAGCCACCGCTTCACCTCCTCAAAACTTAAGTTAACTCCTCCATGGCAACATTTTGACCTTTTGCCTACATCTAGAGACTTGTATATTACCTCATTATGACAACAACACTCAAAGGTCCTACAGACTGATACACCCAAGGTACCTCATTTTATCATTTAATTTGAACTACAATTCCATCTATTGCATTTTTTTTCTTATCGCATCAGCTTGCGTATTGATTATTGAGCTCAATCAAGCTTGAGTGAGCTCTATTAGTGCTTGATAGATTCAACCTATACAATATGTACAATGTTGGGGTCGAGCAGTGCCCAGAACAACCACTTTATTCCAAACCTTACTCCAGAGTTCTTTGAGTTAGCCTCAACCCCAGGAACCCTTCGGTGCATTGCTCGAGCCGTGGGCTACGTTGTGGAGGGAAAATTTTCCTTCCATAGTAAATCCTAGGCGAATGAAATATTAGAACTAAGGTTTATCAATTTATCCAATGATGTATAGAGCTTTTTATGTCCTCTTATAGAACACATAATTATTTTGATTTGATATATTGCTTGCATCTTAAATTAGATTGTGAACGGAGAAATTCGTAACCCTAATCACGCCCTCTCAGTACCCGTTGAGGGAAGAGGAATAGTGTAAGGTGGGGACACTGCTATCAGGCCAAAGACTGCGCTCGGTTCACCTGAACCTGACCATACCATTTGAGATAAATAGGGAATATTTGACAGAATATTCCCTATTTAATCAAAGCAATAGTATTAAATTAATTTAAATTAAATTAATTAAATACATTATTAAATATAATTCCAAATATATTGAAATTATATTTCAAAATGATTACAAAAATGAATATAATAAAAAAATTACATTAAATTTTAGATTGGACAATTAAATTTTCTAATGATATTCCGAATCATCGTTAAGGGTGTTTAGCATATTTTTGAGCCTAGAGAGCTCCAAACTTTGCAAACTACCAGTCATTGGAATCCTTGTACTACAAGGATTAATAACTTGCTATGTTTGTATAGATTGAACTTATAAATCAAAACATCAAAATTTGGACTTAGAAATATTATTATTATATTTAAATTTAGGTCTTTGACCCAATTAGGTCTTATTTGGATTCCTTTAGTAATTTGAGAGTATCCTTAACCATAGATTTCTAATGCTAGGATGCAGATTGGTAATTGGGTAGAAATTACCTAAACTTATAATTTTAGGAGGGGAAACTCTAGGTTAGACTTATTTGGAACATTCACTTTGAAAAGTTTAGTGAACGTGTTGGGTATTGTGATCTAATAACTTAGAAAAGTATAGGATCAACCCTTAGATAGGATAAAAAGTAGAAGGCTTAGGACTACTTTAGGTTATGGGAGTTAATAATCAAGATTAGATGAATTAATGATATAAGATCTATGTGGAATAGAAATGGAACAATTAGAACATAATTAGAATGACATATTATTAGCATATAAAATAGAACCAAGATTTAAGTGAAGTTAGTGTTAGGTGAGTCTATACTAATGATTCATCCCTCCTTAGATCCTCAATGAATATTGGCATAGAAATATAGTGACTTATCAAAGGAAAGATTAATTTGGGATATTTGACACCACGTAGTAGCTAGGGAGTTAGTGAACCCTATAATCTTCCTTAAATAGGATTTGGTAATTAGTAAAGATATAGGCTCATTTAGAAGGCTTAGGTGGACCTAATGTTTAGATTGTTATATTTAAATTAAGTGTTAGAATAATTCATTTTTTAATATAGTTAGAGTAATATTAGATCAGATTATAAATTTTCAAAATTATATTTTTATGTATATATATTATTCTAATTGACTAATGACGTGTGTTTAATATCTTAAGACAATTGGGCCAATCATTATGGTAGACAATTTAAAACAAATAACAATGGATATCACATGAGTTGTTATTGAATTTGGAATTTTTTTGAAATGTACCAATGCTTTAAAACCTTTAATCCTTTAATTATAACATCAAATTTGTGCATAAACATAAGCAATAAATAATACTTTAAAGGGGTTTCATTCAGGGTAAATTAGTTTGTACAAATACTATTAAGCCAATGCTGGCTATGGAATGATCAGGAGATTACACATATCCTTAAGGGAGAATGCATAGTTATACAAGAGACCCCAGCACATATAGTTGGGTAGACATACCAAACTCATCATTGTTATGCACATGCTCGCAGAACATAACATAATATAATAAACAATATAAGATTAACATTTATTGCTTACAGCTTTATACATATATGTTTTAGTTCACTTTTACTATAATAATATTGTTTAAATTGTCGTTATTGTTCTCAACATGCATTTATTGTTCATACTCACCTCATATTAGTTTATACACTTTATCTACTACTACTGCTTATCCTAATTCTTACAAGAATTCAATGTGTACATTTGTATACTTATTATTTTCCATCATTTATTAGTCATATTACCTCTCTGTACCTCTTTCCTTATAACATTGAGCTCAACTTATTTATTCTTGCAATTAATAAATGTTATATCCACCAACACTTAAACAAATATTACACATTAAAATGCACTTAGACTTATTTAAGTTTAATCACTTTTTCTTTTATTGGTTATGCCCTATCGTATTAAAAACCAAATACGGTAGATTAGGAATTTGGAGTTGATTCAGCAGGTGAGCTAGGAGTAAAGCTAGAGGGTCAGGAGCAGACTTGAAGTTCTTCATTTAAAGTTATTTTATTTTTATGTGAGGATGAGTATTTTTGTTATTTAATTAATGTTGTATGACTTAAACATGTTTGGAACATTTTATTTATTCATCTGATACAAATGTTTTTCTTTTATTTATTTGGATGGTTAAAATGGTAAATGTTATTATTATGTTTATAAATGTGTCTATCTTTTCCATCTTATAGATCCTTTGCCCATATAGTACTTAATAAAGGGTTAAGACTTGCTAATCAAGTATTAAATACTTTAGTAACACTCAGTGATGGATCTGAATACCTAATATACCACCAGGTCATTATAAATTTAGGCTCAAAGCAATGTAGTATCAAAAATGTTTAAAATAATCATTGTAGTTGTGATATCCAGTATTGTCTAATTAACTTGAATTAAATATCCTTAGTGATTGATACTAATTATTGATTAATTATTTAATTATTTACTCTGAAATGCACAAACTCAGTATTTATCTAGCATCTTCTAGTATGTAATTTTAGATTAACTAATCTGCTTTGAAGTTAAGACATGCATGTGTCTTAACCTAAAAATTATTGATATACTTATTAGTTCAATTATTATACATCTAATTTGATATGACATTCTAGTTGTTATATCTAATTAAGTCTACTTGCTAAACTTAAGGATAATTCCTCCTAAAATTAATCTATCCAACATACTGATAATATTCTCCTATGTTCTAACTTAAAGGCTAAATTTCCATTTTGTTTCCTATCTTAATATTTAGATTAAGCTACTTATGATCTAATCACAATTTGATCAAATTTCCTTAACTATTACCTAAACTTGCAATTTATATTTCTAAGTTCTTACACCAATGAAATTTATTAGTTTAATTATTCTAAGCTAATTAGAGTGTCTAATTTTAAATTTAAGATAATTTCTTAATTTTGATTATCATGTTCTTATATTATTACCATAAATTTTCCTTTGCAAATTTAGTATCTTAACTTTCTAATTTTCACACATATTTGTTTTTTACTATTTAAGAAGTTCATTGACACCTTAAACTAATTTTTTTTTTAATTATACATATCTTAATTTTTACTAATTATTCTTAATCACACTTAAGAGGGTTAACAACCTTAAATTATTACTAAGCTTAACTACACTTTAATTTTGATTCCATTATATTCAAATAGTCATTATAAGATAACACTCAAAATTTGGAGTCAATCAGATCTCATTAGGTAAAATTGGCTATTTTGTTAAATTAAGAACCCTAATTAATAGCTAAAATATTTTAATCTTCAATCCATAATCTGATTGTATTTTTGAATTCCTCACCCTCTCAACAGATTTAACCATTCGGGGATCTGGTGTGCAGACCGCAGGTGATCCGCTATGGAGCTCGGGTCCTGCGACAGCGGATCCACCCTGCATCTGGCCGCTGTTCTTGAATGCGCGTGTAACAACCCAGGTTGTTACTTGGCTCAATTAAGACTAATCTAAGTCTTAATTAAGGTTCTAAGTCACTAATTAAGTAATTTAGAACTCATCTCTGAAACCTAGGTCAAACCAGAAGTCAACTGAGTCAAAATCAGAAATTCTAGAAAATTTCAAACCCTAGAAATTGACTTTTTATTTAAACCTCAGATTGAAAATCCAACTTAACCATTGCGTTCAGAACACCCAAATTAGCTAGGGGTGCAATTTTGGAGGCATTTGGAAGTCGTTGAATTTTCGTCAAATATTTTAATAATATTTGATACCTGAAAATTCAAGTAATTAAATACTCGTCAAAACAAAAATCCGAGTGCGCCGTTGAATTCCTCACCCCTCATTTAGCTAGGGGTGATTTATCGAAATTTTTTTAAATGCATTTAAACATGAAATTTTAATTAATAAATTTGTATAAATTAATTAAAAATATTAATAATTAATTCAGCAGCTAACGGCGCCGTTTGTCCATAGTTAACGCCGTCCGCCTCTTTAGTGATTCCTGACGGTCAATCTTGACCGTCTGATCAAAAGATCGGACGGCCTTTGATTCGTCTTCCTCGCGAGTAAGCGAGGAAGCAGCGCGTGGCATGCGCGCGGACGCGCATTCTCCCCTCCGTCTCACAGATGGCATTCGCCGCTGTAAGATAATCTTTAAGACTTTGTAAACATGATCGATAGTTATTTTTGACGAAGGAAGAGGTCGAAGGCGTTCAGGCATCGCATCGTTCCTTTGAACCAGTCGTGCCGTCGGAAGCAGGTACGTGCCGATCTCCTTCTTTCCTCACTCATACATTCGCCCTTTAATTTGTTTACTTATTTCAATACTTAGATTAACAATCCATCGAATCTGATTGAGTAGTATCAATAAGAATCAAACGAATTCAGATTTTTAGGTACAGTGAAAACCGTTACCTAAAAGGCCTCGTGAATATTGACATATAGGGTTAGGGTTTGTATCCACCTCAATCCATCTCAGGTCTTGATAAGACCACCATTAGAAAGATCTAGTCTTCCCTCACCGGTGGCTATGCGGTTTGAAGCCTGGCACCATCGGCAGAGTATCCAATTTTCGTGCCCTAATCGGCGGAAATAGGAGCGCAGTGAAGAAGATGAAGAAGTTTGGGTTCGGGCCGGGTTAGACAGAACTTGACCCGTCTTCGCATGGGTTTTTGTCAGCACCTGCAGGCCCCTTTTAATGGGCGTGGGACCCACACGAATGGCGGAGAGCGTGGTGATGCCATGTGTCGTGTGGTGGGACCCACTTGTTCCTTCCTCTGGCGCAAGGTGGACCCCGCAGATGGCCGGCCTCCAATTATGGCGTGACACGTGTTCCGCCATTAATTTCCCTGACGGCAGCTGTTATTTGGTGGGACCCACGTCAGAGGTTTATTTCAGATAAACTTTCTAAATAAATATAAAATAAATATGAATCAATAATTAAGTTTAATTAAATTAAATTAATTACTCAAACTTTACTCAATAATATTTATACAACCATAAGTCCAAATACAACAAATAAATATACCAAATTGATCAAAAAAATATGAGGAATTTATTGATGCTAATAATTTTGTTGTAGGACCTATATTATAATAATGACATTTAGGGTATTAATTAAGTCCAAATAATGTTACAAAATTTCATTTGCCCATAACTTTGTAACCAATAATCTAAACCTATTAAAAATGGGTCTTAAAATACTCAGAAAACCCTAAGGATCATTTTAGTAGGGTTAACTTTACTGTTTGGATTAGTATTTGATTAATCACTTTTAGAACCTAACCATAATTACATAAACCCTAAACCTAGAACTTCAATTGACCATAACTTGGTCAAGTGAGCTCCAAATTGAATGATCCAAATATTAATTTAGATCAGAAAAACCTAATTAATAGTAATCTGTAAAAATATTTTAGATCCAACGGTTAGATTTGTTAATCACCCCTAATTACTCCAAAACTTGATTAGTGAATTTTAACAAATCTAATAATCCAAATTGAGTAATTTAAGTTTCAGAGGACTCTTAGAGTCATTTAGAATATATCTGTAAGATTAGATTAGTAATTGAGTGATTAATTTCATTAATTACTCATTAATCACTCTAAACCTTAATTAGGTCATAACTTAGTCAAATTAGATTCATATTGAGTCTACTTCATGTCATTATGATCAGTGGACTATTTGTAAACCATAGCCACTGATTTTACTCAATTTAGATACTAATTGACAAAGTTAAGTTTTTAACCCATAATTAAGGATTCCTTAATCACCTTTTAAACCCTAGAACTTGTACTGGCCATAACTTGGCCAATACTTATCAGAATTTAGTAAATTTAGATTCTATGGAAAGCTTAGGTAGTAAAGAATAATAATCTGAAAGAAAATTTAACTTTCATATAGCCAAATTACTAATTTGCCCTTATGAGTCAAATTCACTAATTTGATCTCATATGGTTTAATAATTATCCAAAATTAATTTAGTTGCTGTCTAATCTTACATTAGATAGTAAGAAATACTTTCCAAAAGAAAATTTTAGAATTAAAATCTTAGATCAAAATTTGATCTTTTAAACCCTTAAGTAGGGGCAAAATAGTCATTTTGCCCAAATTTAAGGTTTAGCCTTTAAAAGCCCTAAATTTAGTTTCTAATCACTAAAATCAGTAAATAGAATGATTTAGAAATGAAATTAATCAAATCCAAGTCTAAATTAGATTTTGATTAAAATCTCAAAATTTGCTCCTTAAGGAAAATTTCTTAAGTCTTAAGTGAGTGATTTCTCCTTCTTTAATCATTCTTAGACCTTTCCTTAGGTCTTTATAACATTAGTTAGGATGTGCATCTTGAGAGATACTCTTAGTAATTAAGAGCCTTATTTCCTAAGATTAGAAATAGATCTTAAGTTAGAATTTATCTATTGAGTAAATTGGGTTACTCAATTAGATGAAACCTTGAGTTTACTAGTTTCTAGATTTTCTCACTTTATTAAATGATTATTTGATCTTTAAACTTTAGAACTAAAAATAGAGATCTATCCTAATGAATTTGATTTATCATTAGGATTTGCCTTAACCTAATCCGTGAGTTTTGGGTTCTAAACTTAGACCCTTAGATTATACATTTAGATTAAGTGATTAGACCCCATCATCTAGAGTCTAATTCTTAATCTTTTCATCTTGATTTGGCTAATCAAGATGAGGTTGGGATGAAATAAATTACAAAACTAGGTCGATGATTTAATTCACTTAAAGCAAATAGTCATCTTTTGATTTAGTTATAATTAGGACGTGGCCAGTCCTAATTACCTTCAACTAGTAGGATTCGTAATTCTAAGTTACAGAATGTGTAAGAATTGATGATTCTGAAACTTATGTAACTTAGAGTAGATAGAATGAATAAAGTAAACAATAACGGATATCACCTGTGTTTTAGATAGAGTCTCTTGCTCACCTTGAATTGATACTTTGCATACCTTGTTTTGAGCCCCTTACCTGGTACACATATATTGGACATAGGATATTTGATGAATATCTCATATAAATTTTGAATCGCATACATATCATTCATGATTGATCGATGTTTTCAATTTTTCAGAAAGTTGTGGCCTAACTAGTATGCCTCTCCAATCCTCGAGTCCGGCATAGCACGCTGGTTTGTTAATGTCGGTAAGTCTATCCATGCCTAGTTAAAATAATTCCCAGGATGGCGAGAAATAGATTTTGCGCTCATTAGTCAGGATTGGACATGGTGAGTACTAGTTGAGGGTAATTTTTGTAAGGTGTAGCTTGATTAGTATACCTCTTCGATCAACCCATTCGGGTCGGCAACCTTTCGAGGGTTTAATGTCCGACAGTCTATGGCCATGCCTAGTCCGAGTGATAGGATGGATAGACTCTTGCCATACTGACTTTAGAGTCATGATTATGATATGGTTATACTAATTCAAGTACACTTACATTCAGTTCTCTCTTAGCTCATCAAGCTAAGAGTTTTCAGTGATGTTCAGTTCACAGTTTCTTAGCTCATCAGGCTAAGATTTGCTGAGTATGTTTTCAATTTGAGTGACTTAGATGGTCACTGCAGTTTCCATTTTCAGTTACTATTTTACTTGCATATTCTGTATTTCAGCACTGTTTTACTTACAGTTTTCTTGCACGTGTTTTTATATAGGATGCTAGTTTTACTTACTATTTTCATATGCTCATATAGGTTGATAGTTGTTTCAGTTTTAGACTGTTCAATTTCTGTATGTTACCTAGAATAATCTGTTTGATCATAAGCTTGTTTAGGTTGTACTTTTCTTACAGTTTTGTTTAGTCTTTTACTTACCTATCTTTGTTGCAGTTGCTTGGAGGAGGTATGTATTACTTCCTATTTGCTTAGTTATAAACTGTTTGTTTATAACTTATTACTGTTCTTTTTGTACGCTTTCTGTACCTATTTTGCTCAGTTTTGGTTTATGGTGATATTCAAGTAACTTAATAAATTGTTTGCCCTAAAATGTACTTAGACAATAATCTAACCAGTTTTTCTTTTGTTGGCTGGGGCCCTACCATTATGAAACCGATAATGGTAGGTTCTGAGTTTGTTGGAGTAGCAGATCCAGTGGAGAGCTTGCCATTGGAGGAGGAGCCCGTTCCTGAAGATCTTTAGCTTTAGCTTCTGTTGCTTGTGAGATCGAGAGTTTCCTTTTTCAGTTCTCTTAAATTTATTAAATGTTGTAATAATACAGGTTAATATTCTCTTTCCAGCACTTTACTTATTCTGTATTGTTGTATTTATACTGTATGGATGGATGTTATATTTTTATTGCTTCCGCACTCTGAGTTCATGTATAGTCAATTAGTGATAGTTCTTATGGATTGAATGGCAAAGTTCTTATTTAAGTTATATTAGAACATGTGTCTAATTTAATTCTAAGTAGGGACTTTGTCATTTGGTGACCCCTCCACCGTAATCATATTAACTTAAGGGTTAACAGGACCACGGCGGGGCAGGGCCGCCATAGCGCGCCTGCCTAGATTTAATTTAGCGGAAGAGCCGATCTATTGTTGGATCCACCCCGCGGATCCCATGGACCAGATCACTTCGGATCTGGCCTTTAGGATTTGGAAGATTGGAACTGTTCCGTGATGCTGATCAATCTATCAGGCAGCTGCTGAAGGCTCCACGATTGTGGATCTTCATCCCCATTCGCTCGCACCCTTGACATGCAGGATATCCCGTACGCCAGTGGCCATCCCTGTCCCCCACTCACGTGCCAACCTCAATAGAGCTATTAGGATCTTCCCTCTATTGACAAGATGCCCAGATCATGCCCCGTGGCTCGACAATTCATATTTGAGGAATTGGGAGCTCAATATTGACCTGAGCTTTTGGATCGATCCAGCCCGCCAGCCTCACCAAAGCAATCCCTTAAGGCTATAAATAGCCTCAGGAAGTGTCCAGTGAGACGTTTAATCACTGTATTATATTTAATTCCCAGTTTCCCCAATCTGCATTCTTATATTACTGCAGCTTCCTGGCGATCCCCAGCTCTAGTATTTGGCAATTAAAGGGTGTGCATTCGAAGTTCAAGTCTTTTAGATGCCTCTGGAAGCTCTGCCAATCTCTAGATCCTCCTATGTTAATCAAGTCAAGCCTACAACTATTAAACTAGGTACCTTTATATTATGATGAGTCGAGTAGGATCGAGATTGCTTCCAATTGCGCTGTGATTGCTCAATTAGGTTAATCGAACTCAATGCTTGCATCTCTAAGGCCTGGATTAGCCTTGATTGATCGGTTTAAAACACTCTCTATAAGCTGGGTCTGAGTAAGGACCTAGTGATAGGGTGCATCTTAGAGCCAGTCACCTTGAGGGTTTGATTCGTCTCACCTCCATAAAGGTGTAGGGATCGAGCCTCAGTGAAATCATAGCCTATGTGGGGAGAATTTAATCCCCATAGAAGCTTCAAGGTGGAGTTCTCGGGTGAGTAAGGTTCGGGAGTCTTTGGCCTTCTTATAAGGGGCTTCGAGGTGCAATCGATGCGTCTCAGTCCACTAATCGTGTAGGTATCAAATTGGGGTGGCGCGTGGTCGGGGCACCCAGTAATTTGGCCTTAAACCCTATCCCTAATTCACTTAGCATCGAGGAAGAAGGTTTAGGGAAAAAGCACTGTGCAGGTCGGGTAGAACCATGGTGCAACAATTCCGGGTCATCGGGCCCCGGTCGACCCACGCCTTTTGTTAATAGGCCAAACTTGTTTAATTAATATTTGGATTTAGGAATTATTTACATTAAAGAAACTAATGCAATTAATATAAATGTAATTAAAAAAATGCAAAATGTATTTATTGAGTAACTTTTTAATTACTTCTCTAAACCATATGAAATTATATACCATTTTATTCAGACAAATGTAAGTAATAAGAATATACAAAAATAATTTTGTTCTATGGATATAATACTTATACTTAGCCAAATTTTGTAATTTTGGTTTCATTTGACTCCTTACGACTTGTAATGCATGTGCTAAGTAGAATAATTTTCTGATTTGTATTTTTATGCCCTAATCCTTGATTTGCATAATTAAAGAATATTAGGGTTTGTTATAAGTCAAATTGCATTTTTATAGTCTTTGATTATTTGTGTGATCACTTAGAACTTAATTTCCAAGTTGAATGAAATTTAGGATATTAATTTTATAATAATGTGCTAATCCTCTTATGACTTGTTTAATGATAAATTAGCATTAATTATTCTCTTATTTGGTTAATTAAACTTATATGCACTTCTTATACAGTAGTATTCGCGTTAGAAAATATAAATTTTGTTTTGGACATTTGGATCTATTAAATTGCCTTAATTAATAATTAAGTCTTTATTAACCTAACTAAGTGATTGAAGCTAATTAAGAAAGGAAAACTTATTGATTTGAACATTAATAATTGATAAATAACTTAATAATTATCTCATGAATCAAACTCTACATAAATAATTCTAATTGTGTTAAGTTGGGTTCAATCCTAACTTGATTTGATTGAATCTCAAATTCAGTTAACTTAATTTAAATACCTTGATTTGGACATTCATTAATTGCATGAATTCAACAAACTTACTGATTTGACATTGATCTTAGATTAGTAAACTAGAAGGTTTTAGAAGATATAATAAGTGATGTGATTGATCACATGAACTTAAGCTTTAGATCCCTAATTTTCTCATAAGTAAGATTATTAACATAAACTGATCTCTAAAATAAGACTGATTCGTAAAATAATCAATTCTCAATAACTGTGGTGCCCCACCCCTCAATCCACAGGAGTTAAGTTAAGGGGTGGCGTGTCACTCTAGCTAACCCTTCACTTATAATTGGGTTAGGATGAAATCCACAATCCACCTAAATAAGGGAAGGAGTAAGCATAGAATCAAACATTCAGTCACTATCTAAGTAAACATATATAGTGCGGAAGCGATTTTCAATATATGTAACATCCAAGTATCACAACATGGGTATATATAAAAAAAGTGTATCTCAGAACATAAGTATAACATCCAAATACGTAGTCATCAGTACCTGAATTATTACATCAGTTTAAGTTTCAAATAATAGAAATAAAAATGCACTCATCCTCACTTAAAATAGAGGGCTAAATAACTGGTTCCTCCACAGGCTCCTCCTTCGGATAAGGCTCCACTCCAAGATCTTGATCGTCCAACTAAAGAGGATCTCCATTGTCAGTTTCACAATGTAGGGCCCCAGCCAAAAAAAGAAAAATCTGGTTAGACAATTGTCTAAGTATATTTTAAGCTGATAAGTTTTATATGTGTTATGTAATATCACCATTCTATAACTTCTAGGCAACAAATGTATAAGGGAGCAGCAAGTAATACAAAAAGGAAAGGAAAAGCTAAACCATCATTTATAACTTAAGCAAAAAGGGAGGCTAAGGCATGCCTCAAATGCAAGCTAAACAAGGTAAGGTATATAAATATACATAATCAAACAAGTGCTGTAAGAAAAAATACTACATCCTAAATATGCTGGTGATCAAAAGAAACATGCCAATTAAGATAAAATAACTCAGTAGCGATACATTTAAATAGCAGTAAGATTATAACATCATAATATATATAAAAGCAGTATAAAGAAATAGCTGACTGAATAAAAGTGCTGAAAAGTAACCAAAACATCAAACTGCATATAGACATCCGTGTACAATTTGCCATACAGAAAAGAGCCAATCTAGCCCACCAGAAAAGATGAAGGATTTTAGCACCAGTATGGCTAAGGCACCAACAGTATAATCGAAGGATCTTAGCACCAGTACGACTAAGGCACCAACGGTGTACCCCTAGTGTTAATAAGGAGACTAGGCAAACAACACACAACAAAATAAAGGCCTTCCCCTAGTGTCAAGAAGGAGACTAGGCAATCAGAAGATAATACTGAGAGGCAGCTCAAACACATCCAATTATTATCTTCTCATTAATCACTTTAATATTTTTACAAGAAATCTAAGGAGTCTTCATATTTGTCTAACATTTTATTCATGCATCAAAATCTTATATGACATGCTCAAAAAAATATGGCACAAAAATATAAGGAATGCATAGCAACAAAATATCAAATAGAAGTAAGGGACTCTACTAAAATATGGTGATATCATTTATTTTCTACTTAACCATTCT
The DNA here is from genome assembly GCA_016760335.1 of Gastrodia elata. NCBI lineage: Eukaryota > Viridiplantae > Streptophyta > Magnoliopsida > Asparagales > Orchidaceae > Gastrodia > Gastrodia elata. The sequence continues at coordinate 44,432,296 of CM028675.1, read as the reverse complement.
AACTATTCCCAATTACACAAGTTCAGGATCACCATTTTCCTAGTATCAAGTGTAACATAAAAATTCATCCTTATAAGTTAAAAAGGATTAGGACTGATCAGGTTATAATATAGCTCAATCAGATAGACGACTACGAGTTAAATCAATAAATCATACGTACTAGTTTGGTGAATTTAGACATTCTAATTAAGATCTGATCAAGATCTTCTAACCCTATAGATTATGGATTAAACACTATGAGATTTAGGTTTAATCACATAATCCAAAAAGGATAAGACCTAAGTTTTAGGTTTTATTCTATAAGTGATATACTAGTTAAGGCCAATCCTATTAAATAATTAAACTTAATAGGATGAATCTCCTATCTTAAATCTAAGGTTAAAAGATAAAATAATTAGAATAGGTTGTAAAATAAAAGAAAAGTCTAGAAACTAATAAAACTAAGGTTTCACCCATTGAGTAACCCATTTACCCAATGAATGAACTCTAACCTATGATCTAGTCCTAGTCTCAGGAAAGGTCCTTAAGGTGTAGTGTTAAAGACTTAGGAAATTCCTGGAATCTAACATAATAGTTGATTTCACTCGCTTAAATGTCACAAAGATCTTTATAACATTGGTTTTAGTGTTTTGGAATGCTAACTAAAGGTTAGGGGGTACTTAGTCCAATCTTAGGGTAAAATGACTATTTTGCCCCTACTTTAAGGGTCAAAAAGTCAACTTTTGACTTACAGGTTAGAATTAAATTCTCTTAGTTCCAACTGATTCCTTACTGTCTAACTTGAAGATAGACAGTAAGTACGTCCAAATTGAACTTCAAACAGTCAAATTATGACCAAAATTAGGCTAGGGGTATTTTGATTATTTTCTAAATTTCTAGGGTTCAAATCCTAAATATTATTTTAGTTTATTGATGATATTGAAATTCTAAACTAGTTAATATCTTGAATTTTTAAGTTTGGAGTTAATTTGACTAAGTTATGACTGTTTGAAGTCTAGGGGCATTTTGGTCATTTTCACTAAGAATTCTAGGGTTGACTTTTTGTCTTGATATCCAAATGAGAAAAATAATACTACTACAGTGATGGAGCTGCTCTCCTGAGCATTTTAAGACCCATATTGACTATGTTCTGATAACTGGGTAAAAAGTTATGATATTCTAAAGAGGTCCTTAAATATTACCTCGTTATGCGTACCCCAAAATTAATTTTTACATTACGCCATTTAATTCTATTTATTTTTCTGAGTACTTTGAGACCTATATTGGTTATGTTTGGATCATCCTATAAAAAGTTATTAAACTTTTAAGATTTACTATTCAAAAATACAATTTGTGTTAATTTACTATTCATTTATTCAATTTAAATAATTTTACTATTCATTCCTAAGGTTTATATATATAATTTCTGAATTTATTAACTTTTAATTAATCTGTGATTAATTAAGCTTAATTACTAATTAACAATAATTAATCCATTTAATTAATTAACTAATTTATATAATATTATTATTTTACTATTGAAAAGTTATTAGCACTAATTATTGATTAATTAACTTTAATCACCTGTTAATATCTAATTAAGAATAATTAATTATAGTTTACTATTTAATAATCATTAATTATTCTAATTACTGTTTAAAGTTTAATTAATATTAAAATAATCCTAATTAATATCTTAATTATTAATTATAGTTAATTAACTATAAAATTACTGTTTAAAAGTCATTAACACTAATCTTAATTTAATTAACTACTAACAGTAATTAATTAGGCTAATTGTAATTAATTAATTTTAATTAACAGACAGTGGGCCCCACCACTGTGGCCCCAAGGGAAGCCGAGTAGGCTCGAGTGACTGGGCAGTGGGCCCCACTTGACACGTGGCACTGCCAGAGGCTGCCACGTGGCACTGTGGCCCCACAGGGAGCCGAAACATCGTGGGTGACCGGGCAGCGGGTCCCACTTGACGCGTGGCGGGCCCAGAGGCTGCCATGTGGCACTGTGGGCCCCACAGGGAAGCCGAAGAGCCGCGGGGCTCGGGCTGTGGGCCCCACGTGACACGTGGCACGCTGGATGGCTGCTACGTGGCGTAGTGGGCCCCACAGCCGAAGCCGAAACGCCGCGGGCTCGGTTGGTGGGACTCACTTGACACGTGGCAGGCCCTGAGGGCGCCACGTGGCTCGGTGGGCCCCACCTGGCTTACGCGGACCCGACCGCGGTCGGATCGGGCTCGGGTCGACCCGGCCCCGACCCGGACGTCACCGCCTCGCGGGGCGTCCCGAGGGTGCCGGGCTAGGGCACGACTTTTACCTGCCTTCCCGGCGCCGGACCACCTCGGCCCGCACGGCCGACGGTAGCCCTCGACGAGGCCTACTCGTCGGCGGGTGGACTTTCGCCGGAGGTGGCCGGAGGCGGCGGCTAGGGGCAACCCTAGGTTCTAGGGTTCGGCGGATGCGTACGGGGTTCGGCTCGAGGCTTCAAGCCTCGGTCTGAGTCGACCGGACCTGATCGAGGTCGATCGGGTCTGGTTGATCGTCGATCTACATCCTAACCTGCAATTCTAAAGCAACGCGACGGCGAAAGATGAACGGAGGAGCGAGATCGGGGGCTACTTGGATCGATGGCTCACGGGGGTTCGGCTCGGGCTCGCTGGCTTTGGGCTTGGGTTTTGCAAAACCGGAGCCCAGAGCTGGCCTGAGGTCTTATAAGACCTCAGGCGACCTCGCCGAGGCCGGGGAGGGCGCCGATTGGGAGCGGGAGGCGGCGGGGCGCGCCGCGTGGCGTCGGGCGGAGAGGGCGAAGACGACGGGTCCGCAGTCGTTGGATCTGGACCCGATCCAACGGTTGCGAGGGCGCCATCTAGATAGAAGACGCCGTCGGCTACAGTTGACGGCAAGGTTAAATACTTAACGGCGCCGTTAAGTATTTAATTAAATAATATTTTTTTTTACAAAAATTTCAAATATATTTTTCCCAACTATTTGAGGGGTGAGGAAAGCAATGGTGAGGTCGGATTTTCGATCCGACGAGTATTTTGATTCCTTAATTTCCGGGGCATTTTTATTATTAAAATATTCGTCAAAATTTCGACGACTTCCGATTGACACGAAAATTTCACCCCAAGCTAATTTGGGGTCAATGAACGTAATGGCGGTGTCCGTTTTCCAATCCGAGGTCAATTTAGATAGGTCAAATTTTAGGGTTTCTGGATTTTCTAGAAATCAGGATTCGATCCATTTGATCCCTGATTTTGGGGTAGTCCTTAGAGATTGACTCCAATTGACCTAATTAGCACGCATAATTATATTTAAGACTAGGATTAGTCCTAATTAGCTATGGTAACAACTTGGGTTGTTACAATAACTCATATAAATTAGGGATTAAGCATCCCTAATTTATGGGTCTAAATAATGTGGTTGAAATGGTAGTTTTAAGTTGAACCTTAATAACCTTAGATGATTGATCTTAAAACCTTGCGGTAGAATAACCTAAGGATTCTAGATTGAGATTATTCCTTGTGGAAGTATCCTAAGTTGAGTGGCTTTGCCACATCCTTGGAGCCTTTTTGTAGGACTCACCATAATGGAGTAAGGATTCATTAGCTTATTACTATTTGATCATTAAATATATTTGTTAGAATGAGAATTAGTAGTATTATCTGATGGAGATGATGGTGCATTTCTATAGAAATGATTTATTCAGTATGAGATGGGATTGGTTAATTTACCCTAAATAAAACTATTGAGTAGCAGTCTCATCTTAGGGAATTAGGTAAGTGCAGTTCAGTTTAGGATAAACATTCCAAGTTCAAAGTATGTTATAGTTTGAGAGTTTAACAGCTTAGTTTGAGAGAATAAATTATAAAAATATTATGTCCCTTATCCTTGTGCACATCAATAAGTATAGCTAAACAAACTAAGTATTAAAGTCACCCTTCTTAGGACATGCTAATTATGTATATGTAGTCTCCCCATGTGATGATTTAGAATATAATTAGGAAATGAACAATGAATTTAATAAAATTAAAACATAGGTAAGTAGTCACTTAGGTAAATTCTTAACCATGGAGATAAATGGATTACTTGCTTGGTTTTGATCATTTTCTGGTTTAAACATTTTAAAGAATACAATTATTAAAGCCTTGGCATATCATGAACTACATGTCATGTCACAGCATTAGCAGAGCATTGTGCTCACCTAGGATTTTATTAGTGGAGCATTGTGCTCACCTAGGATCTGTTAGCGGAGCATCTGCTCACCTAGGCTTTTGTGAGATGTCATGTGAGATAAGATTATGCATGTTTGTGGCATACAGTTCTATGGAATATTTATATATATACATATATTCAGTGACATACAATATAGTTTTATCTCAACATTTATTCAATTTTAATTTCTTTACTATTTTTTGTTTTTAGTGCTTAATCTTTCAGCTATTATTTTGTCGTAGTCTTAATTTGTATAATTTTATTCTTTTTAGCTATTTTAATGCTTTACCCATAGTATTATTTGCTTACTCAAATGTTAAACTTTAGATAACTATGAATGTATATAGTAGCTTTAGATGTGTTAGACTTATTATCTAACACATGGTACATTTGAGATTCGATAATTTGCTAGAACCAAAGCAGTTTGTGGAGCAGGCTCAGAAGGCTTCCTAGGAGATCCTGGAGGAGTTTGTGGAGCATTAGCCGGCTCAATCTTCATGTTTATTATCTACATTAGTTTATTTCTGCAGTGAGTGAGAGAAATTTTATTATTATTTTAATTAAAACAAACAATTTGTAATAATTTAATTATATATTTATTTTCTTTTCTTTTCTAGGATGAATGTTCTTACTTAGCTTTTGTGATGAATGCTCTTTTGACCTCACTCGTTGCTCTATTCTAATTAGTGAGCATTGAAGCACAAGTCTTTTAATAAAGATTTATATTTGATGAACATTTAGGTATTTAAATTGAAACATAAGAATAAGTAAACATTAAACTCATATTTTATTCATTGTAACTTCAACATATAACACCGTACTACTTACTCAGCACATAATTTCAGCCCAAGCCTCTCCAAGGAGGGTTTAGCCTTCCATTACAGATTCAATACAGTAAGAGATATAAAAGAGCATGAATTTTGACATCGGTTCACAGATAAAGAAATCAAGATAGGGGTGAGAAATGATACTAGGAACAACCCTAAATTCATGGGGTTCTCTTGGTTCATCTTTTTCCTTCTCTTTCTTTCTCCACGTTCCTCCACTTCTCTTCCGCCTTGAACTTGCAAGGTTGATATGAAATTTTTCCCTAGAGAGTTCTCTCTCTTTCTCCAACAGCAACCTCTTTTAGAGTCTTCAAATATTGAAAAAATTGGGAACCATTGTATGGCCTGAAAATGTTCATTAAATAAGGAAGCTCTCAGCCTTTTTGCATTAATCCTGAGTGACTTTTCATCTCCCATTGCTTTAATGCAAACCATTAATGTTTTGTTCCAATAATCCATTAGAATTCAACAGACTTTTAAAATTAGTTCAGTTTTCAAAAGACTGGGGAAGGCCAACGGTTATAATTTGCAGCCCAATGATGTTATTAATGTTAATTCTAGGCGTTTCTGTGTCGGTCGCTGCGGCAAACGGCGGCGTGCCGCGGTGCGTAGCAGCAATCACATCTGGTTCTGTTAAATCTGGCTCTAGGTATAATGTTCTGCTAAAGATTCGCTTTAGCACGCTATGACATCTTTGATCCAAACACTGTTCCGCTGCAGAGCGCTGTGGTAGTTTCGATCCAAACACTGTTCCGCTGCAGCGCGCTGTAGCGAGTTGATTTAATTCAGATTCTCGCCTTGGCGTGCTGTGGCAGTTTGAGTTTCGAATTTCACTGTTCAATTAGTTCTTATAATGTTTCAATTAATATTATTGAAATGTCTCATTGGCCCATTGTGGTGCGCTGTGGCGGTTTGAGTTTCAAATTTCACCGTTCAATTAGTTCTTATAATGTTTCAATTAATATTATTGAAATGTCATCGTGGCCCACTATGGCTCACTGTGCCGTGCTACAATGGTTATCTTCCAGGCTGTGCAGGTCAGGTTCTAGGTCTCTTCTTTTTACTCATCCGCCTTGACCCGCTGTAGCGCATTGTGGCGCGCTATAGCGGTTTTCATCCAAAAATTGTTATTTTAGCTCCAGCTTGCCTTCTTTCCAATTTTTCCTAAAAATGTAAGAATTATAATCAAAGTATGCAGGTTCATATAGTGTTTTGTATGTTTTTACTCACTTATTTTAGTATAAATATTGGATTCATCAGATAGTATTCCCGACTTTTATGAATTATCTTCAAATAAGCACGTTCCCACCACTCTTCGGCATAGCCATCGAATAGTTGATAGGACTTTGAAATGAATTGGATCTTAATAATCTATCACATGGAAGGCTTCAGATACTTGGTAGAGGCATTCCTTAGTCAACTGAGGTAGACTATCCCCCTGTAATACGAGAGACTTGAGAATATTTTCGAGCATGTCTCCTCCTGCCAGTGAAAATCCAATGTAGAGTCTTCCGAACTTTAGTCTGTTTTTATAGTCTTCATTATAATATTGAAAAAGCATCATAATGTAAAGGTCTATGTCTGATTCTTAAGTTTCCATCTAAAGAGTTATTATTAATTAGATTGAGATAAGTTCCTGATTGATACGATGTTTGTGAACATATGGCATAATCATTAGTGTTCTTTTTTTTTTTTGTTGTTGTATGATTTGGATATACAGATATTCACCTGATATCCTTCTCTCAACTTGGCGCTCGATACCAATTGTAATGCCTTTTTGCTAATTTAGCGATGTCTAACCCAACATTAGGTGTTATCGTAATACTTAACACTGAATTTGTAGGAATCTAGCTCACTATAAAGTACTATGTGGCCAAGAATTTTTTGAGATAAGGAAATACATTAGTTTAAAATAGCTAAACATGTATGACATCCATATCCATTCATCTAAACTAAGCATAGGATGAAGAATGAAAAATACATCTATCATAGAAAAGAAAGTATAAACATCTAGAGTTTAAGTTATTATCGACAATTTATAAATGTTATAAAATGTTCTCCTCCTTACAAATAAAATGAAAGTGCAAGTTTTCAAGTGATACCAAAGATCGGTGCTAGTTCCAACTCCAAGCTCCATGAGATGCTCCTGAGCTACCATATTTGGTATTTAATATGATAGGGCACATATAATAAAATATAAAAAAGTGATTAGACTTATAAAATATAAGTACATTTTATGTTTTCACTAAGTTCTATTTTAGGTTATGCGGATATCACATTAGCCATTCCCATTTGTTTGAGTAAGCGGAGCATTAAGCAATAAAGGCGATGGATGTAAAAGTATGTAAGAACAATAAAGTAAATAAAGAAAGTAGGGTACTCACAAGTAATTTGCTTTAGCCTGTATCAAGTATGTAATGAGAAAATATAGCATATAATGGCCAAACTGTTAGTGTTCATATGAAGCAAAAAAGTAGTGTAAGCATAAAATAAAGTAAGTAAGCAACATATACTACAAGTAAGTAAATAAAAGAATATAATGTAAGAATAATAAGAAGTACTGTACAGTAAAGTAAAGTGAAATGCAGTCTCAAAGATTGAGTAAACATAGTCATAAGACTATAATAAGTCATTTTTAATCAATAAGGTTATGAAAAATGTAATGTCAAATTATTTATCTTGTTAAAGGTTTTGTTATGTGGGCAAAGTTACAGAACAAATGAGGATTTAAGAATTTATGCTTAACTAACTAAAGAGAGGTCTCCCAAAATACACACACACTCCCCCTCTAGGATATGTGTGGTCTCTTTATCATTCAATAGCCTGCACTGGCATAATAGTCCAGCATATGAAACCCATATGTTTAATATTTTAAAGGTTTATTCATGCACAATATCTTAATAAATTTCCAAGGTTGTAATCTCAAAGCATTGCAACATTCAAGGAGCTCAAGTTAATTGTAAGCAATGTGATATTCATTTTTATATAATTTGGTTTTCTATCCTAATGATTGGGGCTAATCAAACCCCCAATTGACTTAAATATTAAAAATATCTAAGTTAATTGAAGTATAATACCAAGTGTAATTGTGATTTTGGAAAATAGCAATTTAATTAAGAATTATTAAAGTGACAAATTAATTTACAAGTATAGAAGCAAGTTGAATAAAATGCTATCCTTCTACTAAATTTCCTATCCTCACAAGTTATTAGATGTAGACTAATACTAGGGTTCTTAGCTAGAAGGTTAAATTGTAAGCTTACTAGCTTCAAGCTCACTAAGGCATCTAAGGTTTAGGGAGATCCTAATTCATCAACAATAGCAATTTTACTAACTATAAACTAATGTAGTTATAATATGTAATGTGTCAAGGGAGGGTTTTCTAACCACTAGCTTCTAAGTTTAATTCAATGCACTAGAACTCTTAGCTATGAGGTTAGGCTTTTAAAATGAGCTAATGTTACTAAGTTACATACTAGTATGGTTAGAGTTAATCCCACTCTTAAGGAATGTAAAGATTTAAACTAAGCTTAATTAACTCATTAAGGGTTCTACCAAGGAAAACTAAACAATCTATTCTCCATCATAGGGTTTAGAATCATGACAATAATCATGTAACAACCCAAGGTTGTTACTAAGGCTAAAACCTAGCCTAATCACTCTTAGATCGCATGTATTAGTCTCTAACCATCATTAGCAGGAACCTTAAAGTGTTGGTTCGATATGGAAATCAATCAGACCAAACCCTAGTCTCCAATTAATTAAATAATTAAGAAAAATAGAATAATTATTTTGAATTCCAAATCAAAATCTGATTTCATCATTGAATTCCCTACCCCAAATTAGGTAGTAGTGAAGTTTTGAGAATTTTTGAAAATCGTTCATGTTTCATCAAATATTTTAATATAATTAATACCCAAATAAATAAAATAGTTATTTAGACCTTGGATTAAAAATCTAATCGCATTTTTGAGTTCCTAGCACTCAAATTAGCTAGGGGTGAAATTTTGAAAATTTTCAGGACCCAAATTATTAAGTTAGGAAATTCAAATTTTCAAATAATTAATTATTAATTATTATTTAATTTTTCCAATGGCCATAACGGATTAACTGCTAACTGCATGAATCTGCTATTTTGTGTTGCACACAGGATAGCTAGATCACGTGATCTAGGCCATCCCGTGGTTTCATGGATTCGATCTCGTGGCTCCGTCGCAATTTTTCTTCTCCATCGTTGGAAGTAAGATCAGATCCAACGGCAAAGGGCAAACCCTTCTTCCGTGAACCCGGCCAATACTGAACCGTGGCTGGTTCACTGTGAACCGTGCGTGCAAACCAACCAGTGGACTGAGTCGACATCTTCTCCCTCATGTGTCTGCACTAGTTCCCGTCTGCGCCTTTGCTCCACTTCACCTCTGCTAGCCTGCCATGTTAGCCGGTTTGTTCCCCACTCCCTCTGGCATCCTAACAACCCTCCCCTCATCCTCTTAATCTCCCCACGAGCTCATTATCTCTCCACTGAAGCTTTTGAGAGATTCTAAATTTCTTTTCCTCCTTCTTCTGCCCGAGAGTGATCGAAGCTCCAGCACTTCTGAACCACCTCCTGGTGATCATCTTGTCATGGCTCCAGCTTCTAGGATTGGTGGTGAAGCTCCAACAACAAAATTTTGAACTCGGCACCCCCTGCATCTGCGTCTTAAGCCTTTGGCATATCGGCAAACCCACATAACCATGTACTCTTCTACTGAGTACCTCTTTGCTTCTCATTGAATTTAGGATGGCTAATTTCCATCCTAGAGAAATAGAAATTCATTCCGTAACTTTGATTGGGTTCAATGAGCCCGATCAAGTGGCTATGGCTTGGGCTCATACAATGAGGCATGGTGCATGAGCCATACTTAGCTTTTGGCAGACCAGGCCACTCTGCACCATGATAGACTCATCACTGGTTCGGCCAAGACGCACCAAGCATGTAGGGATTGACCCCTGTCCAATTAGTGAACTGTGGAGGGAGTATGCCCCCTCCAAAGTAAACCCTAAACTCAAAAATTAGGGAGTAGGGTTTTGTCATTTGAGTTAATGTCATTTAGAGTTTTCAATTCCATCTTGTAGGTCTGCTCCGTGTGATCGCTTTGTGCTATTGTTTGCTCTATGGCATGCCTTATCTCTTGAGATTTTAGGGTTTCTTTTGGAACCCAAAAATCTTGTTTCTGTGTGCCTCGTTCTGTCGAGCACGAAGGCGCGGTCGCATAGGTCGGGCCAGCCCAGGCCCACGCTGTGCTACAGTGTGGACCCGTCGGGTCCCGCATGACCCGTGCAATTCGCTACTGAACCAGCCCATCGGGTCCCGAACGACCTAACAAGACCCGAGCGCATATTTATATGTAATTTAAATTAATTAAATTGCATTATTGCATATACTAAAGTTCAACTTAGGAATAATATAATGGAATTAGGGTTTAGCATAACTTCTTCATTTCTTATCCAGATATGGCATGCTTATATATCAAATTGATCAGAAAAATATGTAGATTCTAATTATGCAAAAATATTTATATCTATGTGGTTCAATTTTTAAAATTTTGCATGTTATGGTCAAATATAGGTTAGTCAATAACTTTGTGATTTGACATTCAAATTTTATAAACTTAGTTTCTATTTGTTCATTAGGTAATAGAGAACATCATGGCTTGTTGAATTTCTGTGATTTGCTTAATATTTTATTAATTGCATCTTAATCATGTTTAAGGTGATTAGCTCATATTCAAAGTTCTAGATCTCCAATTTTAAAAATCTTACTATCTATGCTTTCATTAGGACATGTAGAATCAGTTTGCAAGTGCAGTTTCTTGATTTGATGCCATCTCGATCAAATTAGGCTTTGACCTTGAAAAATGACCATTTTGCCCTTGAATTTGGTCAAGCTTTGGTTTAGGCTTGGTGGCTCCTTTGGCAACACATTTCTTGTGTCCAAGCTGCGGTTACACTCCTTGGACAACAATATTTCATTTAATATCAGTCATTTCAACCCTTAGTAGCTTGGTTGACTAAGTCACATTTGTGACTTAGTGTAATAACCAATTTTTGTAAGCAATCTTATTCATTTTAAATAAGATAATATCATTGTCTTAGTGGTTTAATCTTAACCTTAGGATGTGTGCCCAAGTCATGATATGACTTAGGCATTAGTTGTTTATTCATTGGAATGAGCCCTCCTTTAAGATAGGTTAAGTTTATCCCTTAGATCCTAAGTGATCTAAGTCACATCTTATGACTTAGATGATTAGTTTAGTATAGCTCTTAGATCCCTTGGTTGGCCAAGTCATACATTGTGACTTGTCCTAATATAGTCTAGTTATAGATACATTTTGCATAAGCCATAGATTATGACTCGTGTCAGTAGTCTTATAGTAATCCTTAAGAACCTAAGGGTGTTAAGTTACATTATGTAATTTGATACCTTAGTGTCCCCCTAGTCTTTTAAGGGTAGGTATCCGGATATGATATTTATCCTTCTTTCTTTAAAATAATTATTTAGAAAGATATAAATATCTCTTTGGTTGTAAAATCCTTAGAGTGGATTAACTTTATTGTTAGTTCACTCTAATCCCTCCTTAGTGTGAGATTACACTTAGTTAAATGGATATAACATTTAAGTGTAATTTCATGTGTAGAGCTGAGTAACCAATCCCTTGGCTTCATTATTGGGCATAGTCCAATAATGGTGCTTTAGCTAGCTCTTAAGTTTAGATTCTATTAGTGTAGTAGTCAAATAACTATTGTTCTTTGATGCCAGGCCTATTGGATTCTAATTCAATGAATTAGAATTGTTAGTTTTCCTTTAACCTTGTTTAAGTCTTATAGTGGCTTAATTGGTTAGCTTAAGCCTTCTTCAGTGATGAATGTCACTTAAGTATAGAACATTTAGGATACATGTTCCTTAGTTTATCCCATGCTTAGCATGTGATGTCACATGCTAAGTAGTAGCTTTACCCTATAGTGCTAAGTCATATGTTATGACTTAGGAGTTAACCTTAACCCTTAATGTTACATTCAACTTAGTTGAATGTTAGCATCCTTTCCCTAGTGACCTCCCTTATTAAGTGATAATTATCACTTAGTTTGGTTAGATTCTTAGTAAGCATAGATTTATGGTTAGAATTCTTTAACCTTAGCCTTTAAGATAGAATTTTGATAGTTTAATCTGAAACCTTAAGTTTGATTATTTGAAATTCTACATTTAGAATTGTTGAACCTTCCAGTATCCTTAAGCCTTAACTCTTTGCTTAGATTAGAATCCTAATTTGTGGATTTGTTCTTAAGTCTGAATCAGTAGTTATCCCTTAGAATATTAAGATAGTTTTAAGAGTAGATTAATAAGAACTTAGTTTAATTTTAATTTCTTGATAAATCAGAAATTCTGATACAAGCTTAGGATGTTAAGCTTGTATAATTTAGTCGATTTATTAAGATGAATTAGAAGAATTATTGAGATTGCTTGATTGAATGAATTTCAAATTAGAATTATTTAACTAATCAGTTAATTGGATTAATGAGATTATTGTGTGGTTGATCAGATTTGATAGCCGAGTGTTGGGCTAAGACTTGTTGATGTCATAGTGTCAGGAATGGATATTCAGATTCAGGTTAACTAGATAATAATAGAAGATATTGTTTTCAATGATTTTTTCTTTCAGTTGCATACAACATTAAGTACATACTTCATGATTCAGTCCAGTGATTCATTCATGTTCTAGATGGCATACTCAGCATATGTATGCCATGGTTGATCAGGTGCCAAGTGGGAACAATTCTGTTGAATTTGGGAGTATTGGGCTCATATGTTGTGGGAGCATTGGGATCATATGTTGAGTGCATTGTGCACAAATCAGATATACATTATACATATACATGCATGTATTTCAGGGGCATTGTCTCATTTTCTTACGGGAGCATTGGGCTCATTTGTTTATGGGAGTGTTAGGCTCATTTTTGTTTTTTAAGAACATTGAGCTCATTTGTTTACGAGTGCATTGGGCACATGTATATGAATATGTGTGTGTGTGTATATATATATATATATATATATATGAATGTTGGGCTCATTTGTTTTCAGGTGTGTTGGGCGCATCGGTTCTGTATATGTACTATGGACTACATTTCAATGGAGTGTAGTTGAAGCACAATTCAGTTCAGTTCAGTTCAGTTGTAGGTTCGATTCAGATTGAATATGTTTAGATGATGCATTATGGTATTGGTTCAGGTGCTTGCTTTCAGTGTTTTCAATTCTTGCAGTGGTTACTTTCTGTTTTAGTTAGCTTTACTATTTATTTACTGCTTAAAACTAAAAATTCATGTAACTTAATTGAACACATTTTAGTGAGCGTAAAATATACTTAGACTCGTTGTCTAAGTAAGATTTTCTCTTTTTTGACTGGGGCCCTAGCATTACGAAACCGGCAATGTTATATCTAGGTTGTCTTAAAGATCCTTTGCTCATGGAGCTGCTGGAGACCAAAGAGGACGTGAAGCGCGGTGTTGCTGAGTAGATGTATCAATCTTCATCCTTGAGAGTATTTCCTAATTTTGTGAGATGAGAGTTTACTTTTCATCATTTCATTAAAGTTTGTAATAAGAAAATATCTGGGTGTATTTTTTATCTTATTTTCTGAGATGTATGTTTTTTAATTACTGCTTCTAGATGAATGAATGAATAGTTACTATTTTAGCTTTTGCACTTTATCCATTATGTTATACTATACTACACATATACTATGCTGTGATCATCTGTTTATCAAACTCACATTGTTAATCAGGTTAATGAAACACTTAACTTGATTATTGGTGGAGTTCCTTCCCTAGCTCTAGTCACCTTCTCTGATTAATGATTCGGTTTAACTATTGGTGTTCAACACAGAGAATTAAGTAGAAGTTAACCTTTGCTTCTTTCAGTTAACGCATCGTTCCATCGCTAACAATATTGTGTTGCGCGTAGTGATCGGATGGGGCGTTACAAATCAAGTCCTAAATTCAATGCTAAGAGTTCGCATTAATCTCTCATCTCTATGTTAAGGCACTTTCCTATGTTTGCCAAAATAAACCATCACGTTTTCCCATCTAAGTTTATCTTTACTAAAATTACAATCTAGGGAGTTATCAAGGCTCAATCTAGGCTTAGGTTTGATGTCCTATGGTTTAGGAGACAATAACATGAAAATTTTTAGACATGTAAATCAATTATTAAGTAATTGAAATCTCCAAAATATAAATTCTCTAATTGATGTCCAAATGAGGTAAAATTAACTAATATGAGATCCTTATAGCATAAGGATTAAAATGATAGTAGGTAGAGTCAATTTGAACATCATCTTGCTTAATTAGAATTTAATTACTCCTAATGATGTTTAAAAGGTAATTAGAAAAATTAGTTGTCCAAACTAAAACGAAACATCATATTATTGTTCTACTCATTTTTCTGATTAAAATGATATATAAATTCAAGATGTTTGGATTTGTAAATAAATACTTAATAAATTAATTAAATTTAAATTAAATTAAGATTCCATATTACTGTTCCTAAGGTGCCACCCGCATGCACGGTATACTGGTGCGCGGGCCCACGATCAGCGCACGCACATGAGCCTAATGCGTTCACAAATTCACACATGCGAGTCGAGTCGACTTGGCCAACCTGCCCAGCACTGTTTGTCTTCAAACATGGGCCAAGAAAGAGGGAACTAGGGTTTGATCTAGCTCCTAAATATGGCAATCTTAGATGACATACGACCCCTCCATCGAAAGCCGGTGATACAATCTACAACATATAATAAAAATTCGTAGCTCAATTTGTCTATGCTGGCTCAATTTGGTGAAGACCCCATTTAGGATTAGAATATACTATGGACTCACTTTGGGACACCCATAGTGAACCTTAGGGCTCACGATCATGCCTAATCGATTCTTGAGTTCACCGTCATCCCATTAAAGGCAGTTAGGGATGATGTGAGTGAGAGGAGAGGTAATTGATGAAGCTCGGACACTGTACTCTACTGTACAAATTCGAGTCCATCAAGGCTAACTAGGCCATATCAAGGGTCCAAAAGGGTCCCAAACTGTGCTACAACCTATGCAATCATAGAATGAATTACAAATGTAGTGAAATAGAATGGAGTTAAGAGTTAAAATCAATACTTATGGTTCAACATGTAGCTTCTTTTGCTTGAATTCTTCATCTACAGACAAAGTCAGGACTCCAATGCAGACTCAAATGATCAACAATCAAATGAGGAAGCTGTAATAGGGGTTAAGAAGGCTGGAGGTGAGATGGCCTATGATTCTCTGCATGGCTGTGGCACGGATCCTGCGACTCCTATGCCCATGACCGCGCGCTATGTGGGAGATGAACAGTAACACTAAAGCTCCACATCGCAGCCGTCTGATCAAAATCAATCGGGTGATGGACGGCGCTGACAAAGCCCGCTGTTTGATCAAATGAAGAATCAACACCGCCAGCCCTTAAAAAATGATTTAATTATTTTCAAAAATTTAAATAACAAACAACTATTAAATTAATGAAAATTAGTTAACCAAACGAGCACTGAAAAATCTCAAAAATTCACCTCTAACTAATTTTGGGGCGAGGAACTCAAAAATGAACTCGAACTTTTAATCGGAGATCAATTTAATTTTCTTAAATTTTTAAGTTATTAAGTAGCTCAAAATATTCGTCAAAAAATAAATGATCTCCAAATTGTACCAAATTTCAGGGGTTAACTCCTAATATTATTAGGAGTATAACGATAATTTTTTAAAGCTAATTAGTCTACCAAATAATGGGTAACAACATCAGGGCTGTTACATAATGAGGTAAAAAACTAGATGTCTAAGAGCACCTAAGCACCCCTTTCCAAGAATCGAAGCAAAGTCAACTAGAGAACTAGGCACTTAAGCACACCATACTGAAATTGCATATAGAGCCTTGGACACCCAGGTGCTTTA
Organism: Gastrodia elata; assembly: GCA_016760335.1. Taxonomy (NCBI): domain Eukaryota; kingdom Viridiplantae; phylum Streptophyta; class Magnoliopsida; order Asparagales; family Orchidaceae; genus Gastrodia; species Gastrodia elata. The sequence continues at coordinate 44,416,263 of CM028675.1, read as the reverse complement.
TAACACATAAGGCAGACAAAGCCTTGGGTAGTCAAGCATTCCCAAGTTCACCTCAAGACAGAACTTTGTGTACTCAGGCGTGCCGAAGTGCCTATATAGTAAATATATAAATCGAGCAATGGGAACTTAGGTGCTACCATAATCCTGAAGATTTTAAATATGACAAAGCATTGGAAGCCTAGGCTCACCCAAGGGCCTGTGGCAATTCCAACCCTTAAAGAGGTGTGCCTTGACATCTAAGAGAGAATTTTGTGTAGTTTAAAAAAAAAATTTAGCCACCCTTTGGGAGAGGATATAAATGGGACATAGAAGAGATAGAAATGAAGGAGAAAAATTTTAAGGAGCTTCCAAGGGAGTTAAGGAAGGGACTAGAGAAAGATATAAAATGTTGGGAGAGCAAATCAGTGGTTAAATTTCATTGAGAAATTTTTCAATCTTTATGCTACTATACCTCGTACCATTTATACCATGATTTTTTTGGGTTTTAACTTATCATTTTGTACAGTTCCTTAGAAAATGGCATCCTAAACCCCGTTGGTGTAATTAGGCAAGATTTAAAGGATAGTGATTTTGTGATGATTGTACACCTTCCACTTAAATATAAGGCTAAGTTTTGTAAGGGGATGTTTGGGATGAGACATCTATGCAATAAATCTTAAGTTACATGAATATTTGGTTGAAATTATAAATGATATATTCTAGGTGCACTGAGTAGGGTATAACCAAGGTGTAATTACAATCCAGCTTTAAGTACATTAAGACCTGATGTCACAGGGCATAGTTAAGAGATCGATTAAAGATGATCCTAGGGTTTAGTTAGCATGTGATCCATGAGCATGAGACATCACTAGTAGATCAACAAATCTACTCCCTAGTGTTATATTTTAAAATTATGATAGTAATTATGCTAAAGTTTATGTTCATTGAGAAAAGAAATTATAAACCCATAAAAATACAATGAAATCCTTCCTATTATTTCATTGATAGTATCAACAAAATTCCATAAATAAACCATCAGAACGTTAAAGAATAAGCAAACATTGATAACCCTTGATTTAATCCATAAAGATGATCTCTAAAACCCCCGTTGTTATATTACTTGTGACCAGTATACTTGCATGAGTAAAAAAAACATTACACATAGTGCTTTTTTGGTTGTTCGCACCATTGTCAAGGATTGACAAGTTATCAGTGGATCTTGGAATAGTAATTCAGATATTTTCTTGTAATCATTTTTATTTCTTTTATTATCATATTTATTTTTATTATTTGCAAAATCGGTGCTGTAACAACCCAGGTTGTTACCTTAGTCGATTAGGACTAATCTTAGTCTTAAATATAATTATGCGTGCTAATTAGGACAATTGGAGTCAACCTCTAAGACCTAGTCCAAATCAGGAGTCAAGTGGATCGAATCCTGATTTCTGGAAAATTCTGAAATTCTGAAATTTGACCAATTTAAATTGACCTCCGATCAAAAAACAGACTTCGCCATTGCGCTCATTGACCCCAAATTAGTTTGGGGTGAAGTTTTCGTGTCAATCGGAAGTCGTCAAAATTTCAACAAATATTTTAATAATATTTAAATGCCCCGAAAATCGAGGAATCAAAATAATCGTCGGATCGAAAATCCGATCTCGCCGTTGCGTTCCTCACCCCTCAATTAGCTAGGGGTGAATATTTGAAATTTTTCTTAAAGCCATTTAATTATTTGGATTTAATTTAATATAATTTGGGATTTAAAATAATATTTTAATCCAAATTTATTTAATAATTAATATTATTATTTTCTTACTTTTTTTCGCGGCGCCGTTAAGCACGTAACGCCGTCCGCCCGCTTTTCGCTAGCGCCGTCTGGATTGCTGTCAAAACCAGACGACAATCTCCAGCCGTCTGATCGGGGATCAGACGGTCCCCATGTTGCCTCCCCGATCCGGAACCCTAAGGTTCCACGCGTCGGGCGCTGCCGCCTCGCCGCCCTCGCAGCCAACCCCCGCATCCCTCCCGGCCTCGGCAGGTCCGTCGCCTAGCCCATTAGGGCGCCGTTCCCCCCTCTGGCATCGTCTTGCACAAGATCGAGCTCGGAGTTTGCATCCCCCGTCCGTCCGAGCCGAACGAGCCCTACGCCTCCTCTACCGAACGCCATCGAGGTACCTCCCTACACCTGAAATCTCCCCTTAAGCATTACATTTTTTGGTGATTATTGCGATTCAGTCCCTCCTATGTTCGATCGAGCCTCGGAGCTCGATCGAGTCTCGTCCGCCTGACCCTAAGCCACGACGCGTCCGAGAAGAAGGAGACGGACGGTTGAGATCCGTCCGTCGATTTAGAGCGTGATCCCGTCCGTCGAATCCACGTTGACCCGGATCGTATGATTAGGGGCCCGACCCGTTCACATCGATCCAGCCGTCAGGTCGTGTCCGGGCCGCTCGCATTGACCCAGAAGGCGAAGATGCGCGCCCGTCCCGAGTCGGCTCGAGCCCGGCCCGCCCGAAGGTCAAGACCACGCGCGTGTCAGCCGGTGGACCCACCCTCTGCCCTCGTGCCAATCCTGGCACGACACGTGTCCTGTCTGTCTCCTCCAGCCGCAGCAGGTGGGCCCCGCCGTCTCTGCCACGGCCAATCGCGAGCCACCACTCGTCCAGGACTAGTCAGCCCTCATTATTAACCTGCAAAGAAATAATTAGGATTATGTATATACATATATAATAGAATCTGTTAATTATACCAAAAATAGGTGAACGGGTATACATATATATGTTATTAAATTAGTGTAAACAATATTATAATGCAACATAATTATTAATTAGCTGAATCACATATTATTATGCAATTATATATATATATATATATATATATATATATATATATTTATATATATGCAGGATGATTTAACTAGCTTAAACATTTAACAATCTATTAATTGGTATCAAATATATATATATTTAAGGCAGCAAGATTAAAGTGCATTTTTTTATGACTTAGGGATTATAATTAGGTCAGTTTAATTTATATAAGAATCGGGTGAATCAAATTATTTAGTATAGCTTAGACTTAAAAATATCGAGTATAAGATCAAGTTAACATAAAAACTGTCAATAAGACATAAATTATATTACGTGCAGAACCTTGGGACTTAAATATTTGTAAGTATATATATATATATATATATATATATATATATATATATATATATATATATATATATATATAAAATAAATGCCCATATATAATACTTGAATTATTAGAAGCACATTTTGGCTTATTAACTAGTAGTTGATTAAGGAGTTAAGAATTAAGTGTGGTTGTTAAAACTAGTTAGAATCTCCAAATATAAGCACTTATTACTGTAGAAATAATTAAAATATAATATATATATATATATATATATATAACAAAAAATTAATAAAATTAATTAAAGATATAATTTGTTAATAAAGGACTGTTATTAGATCAAAATGATTTGACATCATTTAAATATTTCAATTAAATTCATCCACTGAATCTATAGATTAAGTTAATATATATATATAGAAACGTACATATAAACTAAATAGGAATCTTAAAATAAATAAATAAATATATAAGCAGAGAGAATAAACACAATTAATAAAATATATAACAATAATGCTTCAAATTCGATAAATAGATAAGTTCTTATTGAATAGATTAAATGGATGCAATTAAACATTGATTTAATGGATTAATAATTACAATATATATATATATATATATATATATATATATATATATTTCTAATTTTGGAAATAAATAATAAAATTATTACGGTGAATTGATTGGGGATAATTCATTTAGAATAATTGGATAATTTAATTAAATATAGTAAACACTCATTTAATTAACTATTATTATTTAGCTAGTTAAACTAATAATAAAGATTATCTAAGTATAATTAACTTAATTAAGTAATCAAGTATACTAAGTAATAATGAGATTTAACTAAAACGATACAATAGTAGGGTGATTAAGATTAATTAAACTAAATCTAATATTTGATAGAGAGTTAATTAAATAATAGGATATAAATATATATATATATATATATATATATATATATATATATATAAATATGTGCAGAACTTAGGATATAATTTATAAGTCAAATATTACACAGTAGAAAATCAAATAAATTAGATTAACTCAAATAATAATTTATCAATAATTACCTAATTTAAATCGAAACAACGATAATGGTAATATTATTAATTAAATAACAAAGTAATTTTTATTTAGTATTAATCAAATATAGAATGGGAGTAATTAATATAATTACCTTAGAAATTGAATCACTCATAACGTAGTCAATTGACCTCAGAATGTAGTGTTCTTGGACTCTATGGAATCCTTGAACAGTAATTTACAATAAACTGCATAAAAACTTAGTTTTCAGTAGAGTGAAAATTACTTAAATGCCCTTAAGACAAAAACCTTAATTTGGATCTGTAGGACCCGTTTCCCGTCCAAATTGAACATACTTACTGTCTATCTTCAAGTTAGACAGTAAGAAATCATATGGAAAAGAGAAACTTCAATTTGGACACTTAAATCTAAAGTTGACTTTTCAGACCTTAAGTAGGGGCAAAATGGTCCTTTTGCCCAAAATTTAGAATAAACACCCTTAACCTTTAATTAGTCCTTTAAAACACTACAATTAACATTATAACCCTATTAGTGACATTTAAGTAAGTAAGATTATCATTTAGGTCAGATTTCAGAATTTTTCCTAAGTCTTTAACACTACACCTTAAGGACCCTTCCTGAGACTAGGACTAGATCATAGGGCTAATTTCATTTCATTGAAAAATGGGGTTTTTCAATGAAAGAATCCTTGGTTTTAGTAGTTTCTAGAATTTTTCAACTTATTTTTGATTATTTTATCTTTTAACCTTAGATCTAAGACAGGAGATTCATCTTATTAAATTTGATTACTTAATAGGGTTGGCCTAAATTATTAGATCACTTTTAGAATGAAACTTAGATCTTAGGTCTTATCCTTTTTGTATTATGTGATTAAGCCCAATCTCGTGGTGTTTAATCCATAATATATAGTTTAGCCGTTTTAAGTTAGAACGTCAAAAATTATTAATTAGGTCGTGATGATTTATTACTTAACCCTTATAGTCGACTTTGATTCAGTATATTATGACCTAGCTAGTCCTGATATTTTGTAACTTATAAGGACGAATTTCTAAGTTACACTCAATAGTAAGAAAATGATGATCTTGAACTTGTGTAACTTGGAATAGTTAGAACAGATAATAGAAAACAGATGATATCAGCATATTAGTAGAGTCTCTTGCTTATTTGATACTTTGTACTACGCATTCCTTGTATATTTGAGCTTACTTCCTTGGACATTTTATATAAGATAACTTTGTACATGAAAATGAAAACTTAGAATAATAGGATAACAGTTGCCTTTGGGTCTGGTTTATGGTGATTATGGTGCACATTTACTTCGATGGACAGGGGTAAGGTGAGATCAGGATGCCTAATATTCTCATTGAGGAGAGTGTGTTAGGCTTGGGACCCGTCTAGTCTTGCAGACGTGCTTGACTCCTCTATTGTTTCTAATAGTTGTCCATATAAACAAAAGTAAAATAACTAAAATATGTTGCATAAGTATTGTCTGCCTCTTTAGTCATGCAATGTGTTAAGTATGTTTGCAGATTAAAATGTATATATATGTGGGCCAGTTTGGCCAAGTCTTCTGATATGGCAGTCAGTATACAGAGTTTGATGTGTAGTTTTAGTATTTGGCTATGTTTTAACATTTCTTATTCAGTCAGCTATTTCTTTGTACAGCTTATATATAATAGGATGTTAGATTTTGTTGCTATTTATATGTATCACTACTGAGATTTATTATTATAATTTACATACTTCATTTGATCAGCAGCATATATTAGGATGTAGTATTTTCTTTCAGCATATGTTTAGTTACTTATATTATATGCCTTATCTTGTTTACCTCACTTTTGAGGCATGTCTTAGCCTCCTTTGTTTAAGTTACAAATATTATTTATAGCTTTTCCTCTTTCTTATTGCATTATCAATTGCTCCTTTATATATTGTTGCATAGGAAAACTATGTAAAGTGGTGATATTATAAAATGTATAAAAAAAAATGTATCAGCCTAAAATGTACTTAGACAAATTGTCTAACTATATTTTCTCTTTTTTAGCTGGGGCCCTACATTGTGAAACCGACAATGGCAGGCGTAGAGCAGGTAGAGGATCCAGTACCTGAGGAAGAGCTTTACCTGGAGGAGGAGCAGCAGCTCAGACCAGAGCATATCTAGTCCTTAGAGTTATTGTGAGAATGAGTGCATTTGCATTTCCTTTTTACTTGAACTTTAAATGTTGTAATAATACGTGTATCTTTGACTGTGCATTTGGGCTTATATGCTTATATTCTGAGTTATATTTTGCACTTATGTTATATTGTGATGCTTGGATATCATTTATTGCTTCCGCACTCTGTACGTTTACTTATATAGTGACTGTTAGATTGATTTAGTGTTAATCCTTCCCTAATCAGGTGGATTGTGAAGTTTATCCTAATCCAATGATAAGTGAGGGGTTAGCCAAAGTGACACTCTACCATTAACCTAATTCTTTGGCGGATTAAGGGTTCGGGGCGCCACAGGTGCGTCGAGAATTGTGTGTCTAGTATTTCAGGACAATTAGGATTTTTTCATGCTTAATGAAGGTAAACAAAGTTTAATCTTTGATCTCGAGATAGAGGAAAATACACTTTATAGATTCAGACATCAATTAAGAACTACATTAGTCAATCAAGTCATGGTTGGTCTGAATTTAGGAGAAATGCCTAGAATAACTAAGAGAGGGTTTTGAGATATTATGCCTTACTCATCGTAGGAGGGATACCCAATGTGTTAGTGAGGCTAGATGCAGAAGCAAACAACTTTGAGATCATGCCATATACACTAAAAATAATATAGAACTCTCAAATTTGTGGATTGAATAGTGAGGTTCCTAATGCCCATATCTCAAACACCTTGGATTTTTGTGGCTCTTTTAAGTATAATTGCATTACTAATGACGTAATCAAACTTAGATTATTATGATTTTCTCTAAGATATCGATCTAAGAGTTGGCTTCCATTTCTTTCTAGTGACTCAATTACTACATGGAATGAGTTAGCCTAGATGTTCTTAGCTAAGTACATTCCTCTAGTAAATACAACTACCTAAGAAATGAATTTTTATATTTCATACAACACGATGGAGAGTTCTTGTATTATAATTGGGAGGGGTTCAAGGAACTCTTGAGGAGATTCCCACATTAAGGATTTTCCTTATGGATACAAGTGCAAATGTATTACAATTAAATAAATGCTAGCATTATGACACTTATAGATGCAACATTTAGATCATTGGTTTTATTAGTTGAGAAAAAGGGCTAGTAAACACAATTGGGAGTGACAAAATTTTATAATTGTAAAGAGAGATCACTTTGCTCAACCAGAAGATAAGTACTATGAGTGTTAATGCAATCCAAGGAATTGGCTGTGACACATCTGTTTCCTCACAACCAGTTGATAAATATTAATGAAGCATGTGTTTTGTTTAAGCTTAGATGAGTAATTCAAAAGGATGTATGTAAATGTGTTTGCAACTTGTATATTATTTATAAGTTAATTGTGAGAAGAATACATGATTAAATTTCACTTTTGCTTGCAAGGCTTTTATGTGATAATGATACTATTATTAAGATAAGAATCTGCTAAGATATACCTACTACATGTCAAAACCCTCAAAGATTTCAACATAGAGTCAATGAGTAGCTACAAATTAAGATATAAATAAAAGATATTAGGTCAAGCAATCTACTAACCCTTTGAGCTTGCCTTATTAATGTGGGCAATAATTATTAAGTTATTTAATTGACCAATGACTATAAATGAATCAATTTTTTAATTGTTAAATTGTAAGAAAGTTAATTAAATGACATAAGATCAACATAATATTAAAATATTATTTGAGATTTAAATTACTAAAGGAAATGCCCATGTGTTAATAGCTTGAGGTTAGCTTATTGAAACACTTGAGATACCCATAAAATGTTTAATAAATATACAACTGAGAATGGCTAGCACACCATCATCATTAATAATGATACTCAATAAGCCTAATAATGACTTTGAATTGCTATGCAAAAGCTACAAGATTACTCAATTATCCATTAGACTGATTAGATTTAAGGTTAACTTAGAGAGGTCAACTAATGATGGAGGCATAAGAGGATAATGCAAAACTTAATATCTCAAGTTGAGTTTAGTCTAGCACCAAGGGAAATATAATGAATGGTGGTACCCATTAAATTCTAAACTTAGAACATTACTCAAGTATAGGTCATTAGCTAGTAAATGACATGGTCACCATTTTTTTTAATTTTTATGGAATAAACTGCCATTACACCCCTTATTTCTAGTTATAAATGCAAATAAAAGTTGCTTAAAAAGCATAAATTTACTTTCTCAATTCTCTCATCTATTTTGTCACATATACATAACTCAATTGCTAGGCTTCTTATTGAACCTCTAACAAAATTGCTCATCCATAGATGAGATTAGCTAAATATGATAGAACATCATAGCTAGGCTCCATGTTAAGGATCAATTTTAATTATTGTAGTATAAATTTTTCAAGAGGTGTTATTTTGAGTGTTGAATGTATACTACAAGGTTGAGACTTAAAAGAAGAAGCCATTATACTTGGTCAATCAAGAAGAAGAAAATAATGATGAAAAATATATAAAACATGATATATGATGCAAGCACAAAAAGTCTTGTAAAACAAATGCATCTATTAATAAAGTAGATGAACTAAAAGTAATACTTGATACATAATGAAGCCATATCATAGGATATTAAAGGGATGAGGCATCTGAAGTTTACCTCAATCCAAAATGATAGAAAATTAGGATAGAACTGTAAAACGTATTCTAGGGGCAATAGAAGAGAAGCACCAAAATGAAAGCAAATACTTTTTTAAGTAGAGTAAAAGATATGTTTTTCATCATACAATGGCACTTTAATGTGATGAATTTTAAAATTACTTTTATAAAATTTTGAGGGGGATTATTTAGTGGGATAAAGGTAGTGTTGGTGGCAGATTACGACAAGGATTACTAGCAACACAAAGTTGAAGAGTATGGTTTTTAGTGTTCAAATGATCATTCAACTTCATAAAAGCATTTAGTGGATTCAATGAAGTTGAAATTAGATGAACCTTTAGGAGAATAAGGTAGTGGTGTCAAAAAAATGTAAGATTTTATTTTGTGTGATTTGGTGGTTTTTCTTAATGTTTATAAACAATGAAGTTAAAGAATGTCAACTTTTATGTATATTTCATTGGAGGTGTGTTTGATGACCAAAATAGAATTGAACTTTGATGAAATAAAATGAAAATAGAAGCTAATAGAGAATACAATATATCAAACATAAAATAATGCAAAAATAAAAAGGCAAATACCAAGATGATCCACTCATTATCCCTTTAAAATTGTACACACCCTAGAGTTCATTGATTATACACACATACAGAATGTTTTGACTATCTGCACTAAACTCAAGAACAAGCAACCATCTTTCTGGAATCAAATTTCATTAACCTTTCAAAAGATAAAACAACTATATAAGGAGACATCTCAAATGGTGTTCTTTCACATCCCACAGACATATGCACATAAATATATTAAAAAGAAAGCGACATAACAAAAACAAAGCAACACTATTAAATGGATAATAACAGGATATCATACAAAAGTATAAAATATAAAACAAGACATAGACATTCGCACATAAATACATAAAAAAGAAAGTGACATAACAAAAGCAAAGCAACACTAATAAATGGATAATAACAGGATATCCCACAAAAGTATAAAACAAGACACAATGCTATTAACATGGGTAAAAATAATAAGACCCAAAACATTACCCAAACAGAGAAAAATGAATTAAACTCTTGCTCAGCCTCCAACTAAATGTTGTACAAATTCGTAGGCCTCCTCTTCATGTGTGCACCTTGTCCTGCATTAAATACGGAGGAGAGTAATGTTGGAAGAAGAAAAAGAAACACAAAAAGACTTATGTAAAAACTTTGGATAATGATGGAGGAATGATGAGGAAAAAATAAGAGAAAATAAAAAAATACATATAGGCTTACCTGAATTATGCAAGCCTCGAAGTCCTTGCCTTTATGCATGCACACAAGAATTGAAGTGGATACACTAACCACCTCTTGAACACTCTCAATAGTAATAATGTCATAAATGGATAAAAATATATCCCTTTCTTCATTTATTTAAATGAATAGTACAAGTTATTTATAGAAGTAGCCCAAAACCTAGGTGGCTAACGCCAGCCACTAGCTAAGAGTTGTGCAAATGTTTGAGTCATTCGGCTAAGAAGATATGCTTTTGAGTCGTTGGCTGCCAAAAAATACAAAAAATAAAAGAATATGAAACACCATAAGTGCACGATTAACAACAAACACATCCCATGAAAATAAAAAATAAAAAATATCTAATGCAACAACACACTTTACTGCAAACATGGGGCAAATAGTACAACCCAAAAACACAAACACAATATGACACAGATCTCGCTCAACCTCTAGCTAAGATTTCTGCAAAAGTTTGAGTCATGGGCCTCATTCTCATGGGAGCTCTCAGTTCTACATCACACCATTCGGCTAAGAAGATAGCTTTTTGGTAAACCAAATGAAGACTTACTCTAAACAACACTATTTTACATAATAAGAAAATTATCTTTGGTTTGTTAGAAAAAACTCACACTAGACACTCATGTAGAAAGAAATTCAAGCTATATTTTTGAGAGAAATTTCCTTGATGAAACATGAAACAAAGAGTAAGGAAATATCATAGCATACATCAAAAGAAAGACCAAACAATCGAATGCTACTGCTGAGTTCGAATGGCAAGCACTTATAATGAATATTTACCTTGATGCTGCCTCAGTGCTCACAAAATGTACATCACGACTCTCTAACAAAATTATAGTCGAGCTAATACTATTCCAATGAAAGGTTCTAAGCCAAGCAAGCACACAAATGGCTATAAAAAAGAATAACAAAGCAATTTGAAAAATGGTCAACAAAACAAACCACGAATGTAGGAGTTCATGAACAAGACTAGCCACTGACAAGCCAAGAATTTACAATTGACTAACAGGCTGCAATTGTGCGATTCATGCTCTCGTCCGATGTGGTTTAATCTCAACCCGGCAACATTAAGACAACGCCGGATATTAAGTTTCTAAGCACATAGTCGGAGCAAAAAATGAGCTTGATTTTGGAACACCATTCAATGTGCTTGATGATCACTGCTGCAGAAAGCTTACAGATTAAGGAAATGTGTTGATGAGATTATAATGTTATTATTTGAGACCAGTTTTTTCTCAATATAAAAACACTTGTTATTTTGGAAAAAGTGCTTTTCTTCTGCTCTTTTTAGGAAACGCAAGCTAAAAAGTGAGCTTTATTGATGCTTCATTGTGACAGAGAAAGGTTCAAATCCAAAAGTGCTGAAATGTAGTGCGCAGCCAATTACACATCTTAACAAACATAAATTAGACCCTTTCATAGCTTTTGGATTAGTGTTTTATATTATTAGTGAATACTATTCTCCTAAACAGACTTATCTTTTTACATGAAAATAATTGAGATGGGTGGGTCAAATCTATATGTGCCACCCATTACATTATTATGATGGGTGGGTCCAATCTATTACATTAAAGCAGTTAGATACAAATATATAAAATACAAGCTTATGCTAAATATGTTATATATAGATTAGATTTTGGTTCACATGCATGCATCATGATGGTATGTAATGTTATTCATAAATAGCTTCAAGTTAATGTTTATTTAGTTCATACAAACATACCTATATATTTATATATATATTCTGATTTTTTATTTATATATAAAAGTGCTTAGCAATAATTTTTTCGAGATTTTCGAATTAGGGGTATTTATTTTCCGGGATTTCATAAAGTAACAAAATTCCCTAATAAAAATTCTTCACTAAATCTGAGTATAATTTGATTATTTGAAGAAAAAGAAGGGTCCCGCTTAGTTGTCACAGCTGACCGCTTCGTCGTCACTTTTGTTGCTTTGCGTAAATGACGCTGCTCCATCGTCGCTAATGCTGCTCCGTCGTCGTCGACACCATTTTAAAAGCCGGCATCTTTGAGCATGATAAATTATCAATATCTAATTTGGAATTATTTAGAATCATCCTAACATTATTGATGCATATGGATGCTATAGTATACATTAATAATTTTACACATAATGATCATTCAATAGTTATAAAAGATTATGAATATTTTATCATATTTATAATTTTACACATAATGTTTTCATTTGTGTTACATATATTTTCACATTCATACATTCAAATAGAGAAAACAAGCTCATAAAATATTAAAATACTAAGCACAATAAAGATCTACTTAAAGTAAAAATAATCAATAATGACTGCAACTATACTAAGCTAACTAAAATATATATGTATACTAGGGGTGTGCCCGTGATTCAACTGAAATGTATAGGTCTATGAGGATCGTACCGGAAGTTGAACTGATATATACAGGTCTACAAGGACCATACTTCAAACTAAATTGAAATGTACGGGCCTACGAGGACCGTACCCAAAACTAAATTGAAATGTGCATGTCTAAAATTGAATGAAAATGTATCAGTCTATGAGGATGGTACCCTAAAGAAACTAAAATAGATGGTTTAAATAGCCAGGGCAGGGACATAGGGGTCAGGCCATTGACTTCGGGCTGGGCCCGAAGGGAGCTCTCACATATACAATTTGGGGTCGAGACTAGGTCAATAAGGCCTAGAGGAGATTCCCTCAATAATAATAAGTCACTAGGAATGTGGTGCAGGTGTGGGGACATTTTGATAAGCTGCTTTGTAATAACTCAAGGTTGTTACCTAGTCTAATCAAGCTTAAGTAGAGCTTAAACTTGCCATTAGTAGATTATAAATATCATTAAAACTAAACCCTGAGAATTTAAGACAAAATAATCAAGGAATATTTATTCTATTATTTTATTAAAACTAAATACTAAGAAATTAGATAAAATATTTTGACTTCAAATCTCAATTCTAAGTGCATATTTGAATTCTTCACATCAAAATATGTTAGAAGCACAAGTTTCATAATTTTTGGATTTGTATTAATTGAAATATTCACAAAATATAATTTGTAATTTTATTTAAATCAAAACTATAGAATTTTAATTAAAATCAATTTCTTATAATTATTATAATGTTAATATTCAAAACTACTGAAATCCCATGTTGCGGGATGGAACATGAAACATGAGATCCAATCGATCAAGGCCATTCAACATTTTTGAGAAAGGAGTAAACAGCTCTGATCATGTTGCATTGTCAAAACGCATTAGATTTAAATGCCGAGCGTTGAATCACGTTATAGATCCAGCGGGTGGGATTAATCTCAATTTTATTCCCCTTCTTTCTAATAGGCGTGATTTTCTATACCAACCAGATGTTCGAGCAGTCCTACATGCCCATTAGTGTCCCAAATGTATTCACGTTAAGGAAGGAATCTTCACAAGGCAACTAGCATAGTTTCACTACAAATGGAGCAATGGAAGTAGACCACTCGGGCTCTACCAGAAAGCCATGGTAGATCCCTTTGGACCTCCTTCTGACAATATAATCCCTCGTAAATTCCTCAGAGCCTCCGTTTGCACAATTCGGAGCTCTCAGCATCCCCGTTGTTGAATTCCACTCCGTCCACTGCATTTTTCTACTTAAGACAGATGGACCCCAGCGAGCTCAGAGGTTTCTCCTTGGCGATTTAGTGAATAAAGCATGCTGTTCTGAACTTCAATAGCTTCATGAGATCCTCATGAAACGATCAAATTCATCCTTGGAGCTAAGTACCCTTTAATTGGACTTATATTTTTCTTGAACTAATGGTGCAAGATACCCCCCCTCTAAACACCCTTCTATTTAGTTCCTATTTTCCAATTGAGCATTATTATGCTTTGTGATGAATGCAAGAACCTTTAAGGCAAACTTAAGACAGTTTTTGAATCGAGAATTGATATTTTTATGGATCTGGGCTCGTGTGAGTCAATTTCTCGAATCTGCAATGATCAAAAAATCAATGCAATACCGTCACATTAGTGCTCACTTTGACCTTGCATTGTGTTTGATACACATGTGTTGTGGTCAAGACCTCATTGTCAACCTTACATGGACTTGATTTAGTCTAGGAAAGCCTCGATACGGTGAGCCTCCACAGTGCTTCATAGTGGAATGAGCTCAAGTAGGCTCATGATATTTTGGGTGGGTTCAGATGCCATGGATAGGCTCATTCAAACCTCCTTGACTCAGTGAAGGTGTAGCCACCTTGATTTAGCTCTAGAGAGGCATGTGTAGAGTTAATTTTGCTCACACTATAAACCCTAACTTTCCTTGATCAATCGAGTAACATTGTTGCAACCAACGCTAACAACCAAGGAGCTTTTGGTGTCAAGTGATGTACTTATTGTTGTTGAGTGTTTTGTCATGTGGTTGGATCCAAGAGGTGACCAGAATTGATGGGATAAGGTGATAGAAATTTGACATAATTCAGTGGATTAGTGAGAGAGAAGAACATTGTCAAGTGGGTCTGCCCGCAACTCACGTTGTTTTATGGAGCAGATACTATTCATCCTATAATCATGATTAATCATGATTATAGCATATTATGACCTTTAGAAACTCAAATTGGTGTTTAAGGTGTCATCAAGCTCCTTAGAAAGTAAGGATCCTAATTAGGTATAAATTTATGAAATTTGATGCTTAAATTACAAAGTCAATGGGCAAACTATAGGAGTAATAAAGATACTTACATGTATTCATTAAGGAGAATTATCTAGATTTAGGGAACCCATAGTCTTTAGTCTTGCAGATGTGCTTTAATACTCAGTCACTTTTGTACGTGCTTGCAGAGCAAAGTAAAATATGATAATAAATTCTTGCAAATGTATTTTAGTTCAATTCCATTCATTTTTAGCTTTTAGTAGCAAGTCAGATATATCAGATGATTTTTATCTTTAAGTAGCTAGTCGGTCAATACTTTTATTATAGAAAATTATTAATTTGACTTCTTAGTCTTTTACATTCAATAACAATATTTGTATTTCACCATTTTATTACTACATGTCATTATGTTTGTATCAATGCTTACTAATAGTACAGTTAGTGTAATGACCCCAATAACTGGATTGAAGATTAATCCAATATTAGGATGTTACCTTAGCATTTAATACTCAATTAAAAGAAAGCTAATCAAATATAAATGTTAAGTGGCCAAGTCTCTTTATGAGTAGTTGTCAAGTTAAAATAATAAGCAATAGAAAATAATTTAAGGAGATATCTAACACAATATTGCAAGTATAAATAATACAAGCAATTAATATCATCCACTCATTCAACCCAAGCAATTTATAAATAAAGAATCACAACACAAATATACCAAGATAGATAGGTAAAAATTAACTCAACCAATTAAGGTTTAGTTTGATTATTACAAACCATTTTAAAGAAAAAGTAAGAGAGAATATAAGCATTCCCTCCCTTAAACTAAATATGCAAGAAAATTTTAAAAGTAAGAAGAATCCATTCATTTTAGGAGCTCTTCATGCACTAGGACTTGCATTACCTGAATTAAAGAACTCCTTATTTATCATATTTTGGTATTTAAACATGATAGGACAAAGCTAATAAAGAAAAGGTGAAGTTAGACTAAACAGCCTAAGCACATTTTAAGATTGGCTATAATTTAAGATAATAGGATATCATAAGCATAATTTACAATATAATCTAGCTGTCAAATAAAGGAAAGGAATTAGACATAACTGTAAAAAAGGTAGTAAAAATAAGCTAAGTAAGAATACTCACTTATATATAAGTCCTAGCCTGCATCTAAAAATAGTAAGGAAAAAGCATCCTAAAAGGTTAGATACTACTATGTGCATTTAAAGTAAATAAAATGAAAGTAATACATGTTCAATAAAATTAATGCTAAATAAGCAAATAAAATATAGTGAAGCATTAACTGAAATTAAATAACATACACTGTATTCTAAATAAACTTATAAATGAGCAAAACACAATGTTAGAAATAGAGAGTGTAAAGCATATAAAGTAAAGAAGTATCTTAGACTCTTAATCTAAGATAAACATAACCTAGGACTATGAAAAGTAATCATAACTAAATAGTTCTAATGAGATCTTACAATCAAATAAAATTGTAAAAGAACTTTTATATTATTAATTAAAATTATGTTAAGAAATTATCTCATTCTGCGGGAGTATTCAACAGAATGGGATGAGGAGTTAAGCATGTCTGCCTAACTAGATACAATGGGGGATCGAACATTCACATTTATCCCCTCTAAAATGTAAAGTCCTATAATAAGCATTTGCATCCTTATCTTGTTTACCATAAGGCATTCCCCTTAAAATTTTATGAAACTTTTATTTATGCACAATAATCTTGTATGAATGTTCAAGAAAAAGTGCTCAAAGCTAAGCAAGCATTAAAGAAATATCAATAATTGTAAACTATGTGATATCCCTTTATTATCTAAATTTTAATGATCTACTTAATGATTAGAGCTATTTGAGCTCCCAATTGACTTATAGATATTGATCTTTAAGTCAATCATAAGTAATAATAGAGGAAAGAGAAGTTAGGAAAAGCAGTATTTTTGAGTTATTGGAATTCATCCTATACTAGTCCTAAACTAATTAAATCAAGTATATTAATGATTAAAATTTAAGGAAACTAGTAAGGAAGAGTAAGATTTATAGTTTGCTAAGCTCAAGGAAGTATAAGCTAATTTGCTTACAAACTATAAAGTATCAATCAATTTAATCATAATCATATCTATGGTTAATTAATATTGAGTAATTGAATATAAGAAAAGATAATTATTCATTTTTAGCTTCAATCCTCAGTCACTTTTGTACGTGCTCGCAGAGCAAAGTAAAATATGACAATAAATTATTGCATATGTATTTTAGATCAATTCCATTCATTTCTAGCTTTTAGTAGCAAGTTAGATATATCAGATCAATTTTATCTTTAAGTAGCTAGTCAGTCAATGAAGTTTTACTTTTATTATAGATAATTATTCATTCAATTTCTTAGTCTTTTACATTCAACAATAATATTTGTATTTCACCTTTTTTATTACTACATGTCAGTATATTTGTATCGATGCTTACTAATAGTACAGTTAGTGTAACAATCACAATAACTGGATAGAAGATTAATCCAACATTTGGATGTTACCTTAGCAATTAATACTCAATTAGAAGAAAGCTAATCAAATATAAATACTAATTGTCCAAGTCTCCTTATGAGTAGTTGTCAAGTTAGAATAATAAGAAATATAAAATAATTAAGGAGATATGTAACACAATATTGCAAGTATAAACAATACAAGCAATTAATATCATCCACTCATTCAACCCAAGCAATTTACAAATAGGTGATGAATTCATAAAATATATCTAAAATAAAGGAAAATTTCATTTAATTATGATTTTTAAACTGCTCCTATATTTGATTTTGTCTATCTTTTCAGGAAAATAGCCTCTCCAATGAAGTGATGAGACATTTTTACAAAATTACAAGATTTTTC
Source organism: Gastrodia elata (assembly GCA_016760335.1). Lineage (NCBI taxonomy): Eukaryota > Viridiplantae > Streptophyta > Magnoliopsida > Asparagales > Orchidaceae > Gastrodia > Gastrodia elata. The sequence goes on along the minus strand of CM028675.1, from coordinate 44,398,503 downwards.
AAAGGAAACCGCTGCCGCGTGTTCATTTGTAAACCGCGGGCACGGTAGCGCGCTGCAGCGGATCCTATTACGAACCGCGGGCATGGTAGCGTGCTGCAGCAGGTTCATTTGTAAACCACGGGAGCGGTAGTGTGCTGCAGCAGATCCTGTTTCGAACTGCGGGCGCAATAACGCGCTGCAGTGGGTTTATTTGCTACCGTTGGCGCAGTAGCGCGCTGCAACAGTACAATTTGCAAATGGAACCACTATCGCACACTGCAACGGGTATTTCTGCAATGCATGGACGCTGTAGCGCACGACAACAAAAGACTTGGGTATTTTTACTTGTGCCATTGCGCGCTACAGCACGCTGCAGTGGCCGCCGCAATTTTTGCCAGTCAGGAGCATTTATTGCAGCTGGGACAAGACCCCCAACCTGCATCTTGTCCCCAACCATCATTCTCTGCAGCAGCTCTGATTTTTAATGGAAAGTGGCCTCTTGATGTGATAAGAAGGATAAACAAAGAAGGATATTGGTCACCTCACCCTTAATTTGGGATTTGCCATTATGACTTCAGAATTTTTAATTGTCAATTACTGGTTATGGAGAGGATGAAGGAGGATGCAGCCCCTCTCCTATAAATACACCTCCTCTTGATTAGAGAAGGATTCACAAATTTGCTCAATTCACTAAGTAAGGAGGAGAGGTGCTTAAGTGGAAGTGAGGAACTCCTTAAGGGTGGCAAAGCAAGCTCTTGCTAAGGAAGAGAAGAAAGAAGGCGGCACTAGCGACCTAAGAGAGGAGCTTGAATAAGGAAAAGAAGAAATCCGGAGAACTTCCAAGGAACGTTCCTAGTATCTTCTAAACTTTACTTTTGTAGTTTCTTTTCTTAGTTGATCATGAAAGGGTCTTTATCCATGTATGTGTTTTTCTTCATTTCCTTTGTAATGAGTAGCTAATTCTCCCTTGGAGAGGGTTGGGAAAACCCGCATGTGTATGAGTAAATTTTAATATATGAAGTTTCTTTTCTCAAGCACAAATAAGATGTGAGAACTCTATGCCTTGTTAAGAAATTCCTTTTTTTATTTAGTCTTGAATGTGGATGAAAGGAAAATGAACTCATAATCTCAAGAACTAACTTGTCTTGTGCTCCATAGCTCACTTTAGGTTGGATGCTAGGTTTATGAGTGCATGAAAGCTTAGAACAATGTGACAAAGTTCTTGAGCTTAATGCACCTTAATCTAAGCTCAACCAAAGTGTTGATGCATGTGATGCTAAGACCCACTAAATGAGCTCCTTAGCTCAACATTATTGAGGTAGAGGAAGAAATAGTTGAGTGCTCATGAACTAAGTGACATAGGCATTGAGCCCAACATATTAATCCCTCATCTCAACTATGTGTGATGCGAGTGATGCTCGTGGTGGAATCAATGCTTATAAGATTTAAAATACTTAAAAATTGAATATCTCCTTGATCAAGAGATAAGATAAAAATACTAAACCTAAAATCTTATAGGAATCTTTGTGCCAAAATAGAACCGAATGTGTGTTCATTTTGAGCACAAGATTTGAACATGTGAAACCTTGAGGTAAAACTCAAGGAAGCACAATGTGCACTTGATTTAATCAAAAAGAATAAAAGAAAAAGCTTGAGAATTTAACATGCATTAATAAACTTCTCATCGCATGCGGGATGAACCCAACTCCTCTCTCTCTTTTATCTAACTTATCTTCACATAGTGATTATTGTGCTAAATCTAGGGCCAACTCAACCAATCAATTGTAGCTTAAATATTAGTGAGAATAGATAGACCTTAGTGTCAAAACCACAAATTCTCTGTGGTTCGATAAATCCCGGAAATTAATACTTTCCACTTATTACTTCAGACCACGTACACTTGCGTGTGAACACAGACGTGTATTTACAATCTATCAATAGGGAATCACAATACAGATATACAAAGATAGATAGGTAAAAATTAACTCAAGCAATTAAAGTTTAGCTTGATTATTACAAAACCAATTAAAAGAAAAAGTAAGAGAAAATATAAGCATTCCCTCCCTTAAACTAAATGTGTAAGAAAATTTTAACAGTAAGCGGATGGCATTCATTTTACGAGCTCTTCATGCACTTGGACCCGCATTACCTGAATCAAAAAATCTTGATCTATCATATTTTGATATTTAAATATGATAGGGCAAAGCCAATAAAAGAAAATATGAAGTTATACTAAATAGTCTAAGTATATTTTAAGATTAGCTATATTTTAAGTTAATAGGATATCACAAGCATAATTTATTATTTAATCTAAGCAGCAGAGCTATAAGAGCTGTCAAATAAAGGAAAGAAAGTAGACATAACTGTAAAGAAGATAGTAAAAATAAGCTAAGTAAGAATACTCACTTATATATAAGTCATAGCCTGTATCCAAAAATGGTAAGGAAAAAGCATCCTAAAAAGCTAGAAACTACTATGTGCATTTAAAGTAAATAAAATGAAAGTAATACATGTTCAATGAAATTGATGCTAAGTAAGCAAATAAATTATAGTGAAGCATTAAACAAATTAAGCAACATACACTATATTCTAAATGAACTGTAAATGAGCAAAACATAATACTGGAAATAAAGAATGTAAGGCATATAAAGTAATGAAGTATCTTAAGCTCTTGATCTAAGACAAATATAGCCTAAGACTATTAAAAGTAATCATAACTAAGCATATATGATGAGATCTTACAATCAATAAGATTGTAAAATAACTCTTATATTATTAGTTGAAGTTATGTTAAGAAACTATCTCATTCTGCAAAAGTATTCAACAGAATGGGATAATGGGTTAAGTACGTTTGCCTAACTAGATACATTGGGGGGTTGAACATTCACATTTATGTGGACTTCCACCGTGCCTTTATCGCTAGATATATCGGATAGATCTTTTAGCTTTCATTCATAGGATACCTATTTTACTTTACGCATTTTTATATCTTAATTTTAAATTAAACTATCATTCTTATGATGCTTGATCTGGATACCTAGGGATACTACTACACGATCATATCAGTGTGCAATTTCTATACCCGCTTTGAGAATAAGTGGAAAATTGATGTGCTCATGGTGAAACGATATGGGAGTGAAGTCCAAAAAGTCTCCCCAGCAGAAGCTAGCATACTGGAAAGGATGTTAGAAGATGCTGTATACAGGGGATTGGATTTCCCCATCCTGGCCATGGAGTGGTTACAAAGAGTAACCAAAAAATTTGATGAGCTAAGTTACACAGATCGTATCTGGCTCAGCTTTGTCAAGCTCCTACTCCAGGATTACGCCAAGGAGTGGTGGGCCTGAAAATAATGGGTACTTAGACACGAAGCTAATCACCTGCGCCAAAGGATGACCTACGCAGACTTTTCCCTGGCTTTCACTGAACAATACATAGGATAGACTTTATGTTTTCCCAGTTGCTGTATTTTATTATATGATGTTCTATCTACTGCTTCCAATAATGTATTTTCATTTTTGACTAATAAAAGAGGTGAAATGTTATGATCCCCTATTTTTTGAATTTCTGAAAGTGTGTTGTTTTTAATTCAAACCTTAGTAGAAGACAATGAACCTTGGACAGAGCCCCTTTCCTGCTCCTTCTCGCCCTTCCTCTAGCGAAGTAAGTGCCTTACTAGAGGTGGTCAAACTTATGGTGGAATCCCACCACAAATAAGTGAAATCTAGCCAAAGACAGGCTAAGAAGGTCGCTGATACTCAGGCCAAGCAAGCCGAGAGATTGGAGCGGTTGCTGGTAGCTCAAATAAGCCAAAGCTGTACCATAACCAAAGTTTCCCCAATGTTACAATGCTCTCACCAAGATCACTTATAGTCCACGGATGGACTATTACACACCTTCCTCTGCCTAAGACCCCTTACCTTCAATGGGAGTCTCTCCGCAGTAGATACCACCACCTGGATCAAAATGGTGGAAAAGAACTGATAAGTATCAAGTAACCTGACTTGGAGGTTGTCCGTCTCACTACTCATCTCCTGCAAGATGAGGCCAAATATTGGTGGGACACCACCCACAGCACGTAGTTTGCCGATGTACCACTTGAGGACATTACCTGGGACGAATTCATCGGAGCATTCCAGGCTCGATTCATCCCCCTGTCTACCAAACATAGCTTGGGGGATATGTTCCTGAAACTACAATAAGGAGATCAAACTATATCTGCATATGAGGCAGTATTCTGTCGCCTCGCAAGGTTCTCTACCAGTCTGATTCCCACTGAGCCAGACTGCTGTCACCAATTTCAGAGCGATCTGCGACCCTCCATCAGGAGCCAGGTGATCTTTCTACGCATATCAGACTTTGTGGAGCTACTTGAAACTGCCAAGGTAGTAGAGCAAGAATAAGCTCGAGAAAGATCCAAGAGGAGTATCGGGTCCACTTCATTCCAGCAGAATCCTCCCAAACTAGCCAGAGTGTCAGCTCGAGGCCGAAGCCCCCTTCGTCGATCCTTTCAATAGTTGCATGAAACCACACCCGTATGGTCGGTGCTACCATGGGAATCATGTTTACTTCACCTACGGATGGCCAGGCCACAGATTCTATCACTGTACGGCTACGGAAATGATTGATGGTGATCAAATAGCATTTGACTTATTTCAGAAGCATACAATAGCTCATCCAACACCACCTTCTACTTCAACTATGAGGTGTGAGACAGCTAATGTCCCTCGCCCAAATGCATCTTGGCCACCTCCATGGCAAACCTATAACAACAAGCCTACCGGCCCTACACATGTATACACCCTCACACCAGTAGAAGCTATTGAAGACAACCACGTGGTATCAGGTACACGCTCCCGAACCCCTTTTATTTCCACTGTTATTACTTGCTTAACAAAGTTAGTAATTATTACATCTATAATTAGATTCACTTTGCATAAATGACAAACCCTGTAGCATCCTAATTGACACTGGGGCTAGCCATTTCTTTATGTTTGAAGGTTGGGCAAAATCACTTAACCTACCCTTGTATCGCCTAGTCAATCCTCTTAATGTCGGGTTACCTTCTGGAGCCCAAATGCCAGTTCACCAGTTTTGCAAAGTACAAATCCCCATTAAAAATGTGAAATATGAAGCCAAGTTAGTAATTCTCTTAATAGCTAATTTTGATGTAATATTAGGCATGAATTGGCTAAGCCAACATGGCACCACTATCAACTGTACAAAGATGAATATTACCTTAGGTAGTGGTAGTAAGGCCAGATCCTTCATTGGTAACCTTGGTACTCAAGCCTCCCTAATCAATGCTATAGAAGCAAAAAGGTTAGTTCAGAAAGGTTGTGATGCCTTCCTAGTAACAATACTAGGAGAAAAGAAAGAAGACATTTCCATATCCCAGAATCCCACTGTTTGCAAATTCACCAATGTTTTTCTAGAAGATCTACCAGGTCTTCCTCCTATATGAGAAGTGAAATTTGCAATCAACATTGTTCCAGGAACGCAGCCCATCTCTAAAGCTCCTTACCATATGGTGCCCAAAGAATTGCGGGAGTTGAATAAATAATTACATGAACTGCTAGAGAAAGGTCTCATTAGGCCAAGCTTGTCTCCTTGGGGAGCATCAGTACTATTCGTAAAGAAGAAAGATGGTTCTATGCGTATGTGTATTGACTACCATGAACTAAATAAGGTCATGATAAAAAACAAGTATCTATTGCCGTGCATAGATGACTTATTCGATCAGTTGGCAGAAGCCAAGGTATTTTCTAAAACTGATCTGTGATCTGGCTACCATCAACTGCAAGTCAAGGTCTCAAATGTTGAGAAGGCATCCTTCAGGACTCGTTATGGACACTACGAATTTTTAGTAATATCATTTGGGTTGATAAATGCACCTTCAATATTCATGGACCTAATGCAGTGCATCCTTAAACAATACCTTGATAAATTCATTATCGTTTTCATTGATGACATCTTAATCTACTCCAAGAGCTGGAAGGAGCACGAGGAGCACATAAGAATAATGCTAGAAGAACAGTGTGACCATAGACTATATGCTAAATATTCCAAATGTGAGTTTTGGCTCAATTCAGTAGTTTTTCTGGGGAATGTGGTAGATGCCCAAGGTATCAAAGTAGATCAGAATAAAGTCAGTGCTATCCAGGAATGGGTTCAGCCCAAGTCAGTTACCGACATCAGAAGCTTCTTAGGCTTAGCCGATTACTACAAGAAATTTGTAAAGGGCTTCTCCCAGATTGCCTCTCCACTGACTAAGCTAACCTAGAAAGCAGTGCCATTCGAATGGTCTCCAGCATGTGAGGAGGCATTCCAAGCATTGAAGAACACACTATCCACTGCTCCGGTTCTAGTCCTTCCCAGGGAAGGAGTGAACTATCAAGTCTACACTGATGCCTCCAGTATAGGCTTAGGTGCAGTACTAATGTATGAAGGGAAGGTCATAGCATATGCTTCTCATCAGTTGAAGCCTCATGAAAGAAACTATGTAGTGCATGATCTCGAGCTAGCCATAGTAGTGTTCACCTTAAAGATTTGGCGTTAATATCTATATGGAATTCTGTGCTCGATTTTCACAGATCATCAAAGTTTGAAGTACATATTCACTCAAAGGGAGTTGAACTGTTGATAAAGAAGGTGGTTAGAATTAATCTGTGACTATGATCTTGATATCCAGTACCACCTTGGGAAGGCAAATGTTGTAGCTGATGCTCTGAGCCGTCATGCTACTCTCAATACCCTTATCTCCAAGAGTCCTCTAGAGAAAGAATTCAATAAATTGGATATCCAATCAGCACGTAGAGACCAGGTGAGTACGATGCTCTCAATGATAAATATGGAGTCCACATTCGGACGTATCTATTACTCAAACGAATGATGATGAGTACCTAAATTTTAAACATGCCATCGAGAGTGGCCATTGTACCGACATTTGATTTCATAGAGGTGCCATCTATCAAGGAGATCGCTTATGGATCCTTAAGTACATGCATCAGGAGGTGCTAATTGAAGGCCATAACTCCAAATATCAGGTTCATCCGGGAAGTTCAAAGATGTACCAAGACCTGAAACAATCCTTCTGGTGGCCAGGGATGAAGAAAGGTGTGGCTGAGTTCATCGTGAAGTGCCACACTTGTAGTTTAGTCAAGGTAGAGCATCAAAGACCCAGTGGTCTGCTTCACCTGCTTGAAATTCCCAAATGAAAATGGCTAGATATATCGATGGATTTCATGATGGGGTTGCCTCGTACAAAATTTGGAGCTGATGTTATTTGGGTCATAATTGATCGATTGACCAACTCCAACCATTTCATTCCTATCCATCAAACAGATTTAGTTGAGAAACTTGCAAAGCTCTACATCAAGGAGATAATCAGGTTGCATGGAATTCCCAACTCAATTGTATTTGATAGAGACAGCCGATTTACCTCCAAGTTCTGACAAGCCGTGCATCAAGCTCTAGGCACAACTCTAGCAATGAGTACAACCTTTCATCTACAAATGGATGGTCAGACAAAATGAGTGAATCAAGTTCTTGAGGACTTACTTAGATTATGTATACTTGATTTTGCTGGATCTTGGGAAGATCACCTCCCACTAGTGGAGTTTGCATACAACAACAGCTTTTAAGCCAGTATAAAGATGGCTCCATATGAACCCTTGTATGGCAGAAGGTGTAGCACCCCATTAGCATGGTCAAAAATAGGCAGTGTGCAGTTGTATGGATCTGAACTCATAGAAGAAACAAATAAGAAAGTCCAATTGATTTAGCAGCGCATTCGTGCAGCTCAAGATCGCTAGAGTAAATATCACGACCTTCACCACTGCCCTCTGAAATTTAAGGTTGGAGAATTGGCCTATTTAAAGATTAGTCCAATGAAAGGAGTCTTCTGATTTGGCATAGCTGGGAAACTTAGTCCCTATTATGTTGGTCCATTTGAGGTAGAAGACAGAGTAGGTTCTTCTACCTACAGATTAAACCTTCTAGATGACTTTGCAGTAGTCCACAATGTATTTTATGTGTCATCACTAAGGAGATGCCTCAGAGACCCATCTCACTTAGTTCAGTTCCCAGAAATTCAAATCCAACCCGATCTGTCATATGCCGAGGAACCAATTTGAATTCTGGCCCATGATAGCAAGCAACTTAGGAATCATGCAATCAAGATGATCAAAGTTCAGTGGAAGAATCGTTCTCGCAACGAAGCCACTTGGGAAAAGGAGTCGGATATGCGAGCAAAATATCTTAAACTCTTCGAGAATTCAGGTATTCTTTCTTAGCAATCTAAGCTTTCCAATTTCAATTCATGTTCTTTATCTTGCCTTCTTCTTTCCACTTAAGTGATGTTGAGAACGACATCGTTCTTAAGTGGGGGAGCCTGTAACAATCCAAGTTGTTACTTTAGTCAATTAGAACTAATCTTAATCTTAATCTTGATCCTAAGTGTTAATTAAGTCATTGGAATTCAATCTCTAAGACCCAGTCCAAATCAGAAGTTAAATAGATTGAATCCTAATTTTTGAAAAATCTTGAAACCCTAAAATTTGACCTATCTAAAATAGCCTTAGATCAAAAAATGAACTTCGCCATTGCGCTCATTGCCCCCAAATTAGCTAGGAGTGATGTTTTCGTGTCAATTGGAAGTCGTTAAAAATTCGACGAATATTTTAATAATACTTAAATACCCAAAAAATTGGGATATTAAAATCCTCGTCGGATAAAAAATCTGACATCACTGTTGCGTTCCTCAACCCTCAATTAGCTAAGAGTGAATATTTTGGAATTTTCTGAATAAGATTAATGATCTAATATTTCTTAATAAATTAATTAAATTTTAATTAATTTTTATATATTTAATTATTTAACTTAACAACTGCCATCAAGACCGTTGGCGCCGTCTAACCTTACCGTCAGATCGGACGGTTCTCACGAACCGTCCGATCGGGAGATCGAACGGTCAAAAGACCGTCTCTCCCGCATTCTCGTGAACACCCTCCGCGTGTCGCATCGCGAATCGGCTCCACCGCGGTCGCCTACTTGCCGCACAAGGAGCATCCTTGTCGACTTCGTCGACCTCCATCGACTCCAAGGGCCTCGACTCCTTTGCCCAATGAGATTCGTCGCGCGCTAAGAAAGATCGGGCTCTTCCTTGCAACCCTAGCACCCCGACAACCGTCCACTTTCAGGTACATCCCGAACTGCCGATTTCTCATACGATCAATGATTGTTAGTTCGCATGCTTATTTCACATATTAGATTAGGAGTTGGATGGGTATGATCATCCAGAAATCAACCCGATCGACCTAATTTTGCGTTCGCGGTACAGTGCGTACCGTTATTCCTCATTCTCGTCGAGCCGGTCTCCCTAGGGTTTAGGTTTGTCAATGATCCAAGCCCTCTCGCGCGTTGATTTGACCACCAGCAGCTAGCCCTTGCCGAGGCCGACCTGGCGGCATGCGGGTCAGTGCCATGCACTGCCGGGAAGGGCCCCGTCTACCGTGCCCTAAGCCGTTGTGCTTGGGCTGTCCACGGGCGAGAGAAGAGATCTCGGGTCGGGCTGGGTCGACCTAGCCCGACCCGCTCGGGATCGGCGCTGCTCAGGAGTGGGGCCCGCTGTCCCTCAGTGATAGCGACCATGGGTCCCACCCGTGTCCCGCGTCCGCTACGGCTCTGCCGCGTGGCAAGGCGGGGCCGTCGCATTGGCGCGGCGAATCAGAATCCGCCACGTGTCTCTGTGGGTCCCGCCGTCTGTCAACCTAGAGAAAATCAAATTATAAAATATATACGTGTATCTAATTAATACATATTCAGTAACCTAAATAAATATACTATAGTTAGATCTATAATATATATATATATTATTTTATTTTATTATTATTATTATTATTATTATTATTATTTTTGCTTATGTGTAGCTGGTGGGTTTGGAACCCATGACTTGGGATAACAAATCCTGAGCCTCAACCACTGGGCTACAACACCATTCATATATATATATATATATATATTGTAAACAAGTTACCTAAATTGTTTCGTTTCGAAAACTTCTGGATTCAAAGAGAGGACTGCAGAAACATAGTCAATGATTCTTGGAATCTTCAATGTGATTACTTTGGATTATTTAAAAGGCTAAGGAAAACGCTCAAAATTTGAAATAAAACGCATGTTGGAAATATCATTACTAATTTAACTCATCAAGAAAATTTAGTCTCTTCTTTTGAAGATATTTTTGAGACTGACCCGTCTGAGTCCAACAGGGCTGAAGTCAATAAAGCCAAAGCTAATCTTATTCTTTAACATAATGAAGTAGAATCCTTTTGGAAACAAAAATGCTCCTTAAAATGGAAATTAGAGGGAGAGCGTAATACTGCTTTCTATCATAATTGGGTTAAAAAGCGTAGACACCGTAATCATATCAATGAGGTTATCTCGCCCGAGGGTAACAAGATCTCAAGTTTGGTCGACCTTCAAGACTCGGTGGTGAACTATTTTGTTGGAAATTTCAAAGCTACTCCCGCCCCAATAAACCCCCAAAACAGCAAAATCATATATCCAAATCTCAAAATATCCCCGGAGAATAACAATTTTCTAAATCAATTGCCAAGTGATACAGAAATTTGGGAAATCATTAAAAAATTGAAAGACAACTCTTGCCCTGGTCGGATAGTTTTTCGGGTGAATTTTTTAAAGCCTTTTGGGACATTATTAAATTATACGTGTGCAATGGAATTAAGGAATTCTTTTGTGACGTCTCTATCCCAAAATTCTTTACTCATACAATGATTACGTTGATCCCAAAGTTGGATAAAGTGCACTGGTAGAACAACTTTAGACCCATAAGTCTTTGCTCCACCATCAACAAAATCATCTCTAAGATTCTCGCTAAAAGGCTCCAATTCATCCTCTCGGCTATAATTGAACCAAACCAATCCACTTTCGTCCCCGGCCGACAAATTCAAGATAATATTCTAGCTGCCCAAGAAATGTTCCATAGTCTCAAGAAGAAATGTTGGGGTCAAAACTTAATTTTAAAACTTGACCTTGAAAAAGCTTTCAACCGGCTTGATTGGAATTTTCTCCTCCAAACCCTTGAGGCTTATGGCTTCAATAATAGCTTTATCATAAAAATGAAAAATATCGCCAAACACAACTGGTTCTCTGTCATGCTTAATGGTCATCCCTCGGGGTTTTCCCTTTGGAAAGGGGTTTAAGGCAAGGTGACCCTCTCTCTCCCCTTCTCTTTATTTTAGCCTTAAACGTGTGGTCAAGCAACATAAACCTCATGTTTCATCAAAACCCAAAAATGCAATTCAAAATTGGTGGTAAATTGATGGTTTCTCACTTAACCTATGCTGACGATATGATCATTTTCTCTAACTGTAGCAACAACTCCCTGAGAAAGATGTCTGCTCTTTTTTCTAAGCTGGAATTGATCTCTGGGCTCAACATTAACGTCAACATGTCCAACTATTTTGTGCATAGTAAATATCCTCCAATTATTCACACCAAAATTGGCCAAATCTTTTAGTTCAAGCAAGGGAAATTCCCCTTCCTTTATCTTGGCATCCCTATTAGCATTGGCCACAATAAAAACTCAAATTTCAAAGGTCTGCTTGATAAATTTTTTAACAAATTAAAAGGTTGGGAAAACAAATATCGCTCGCAGGGTGGTAGGCTCATCCTTATCAAGCATGTTCTCAATACCATTCCTCCATATTGGCTAGAAGTTTTCTCTCCCACAAACCAGGTGATGAAAATAATATCCTCTTCCTTCAATAGATTCCTTTGGGTTCACCCTAGAGGTAGCAAGATTATCTTGGCATCCCTATTAGCATATGCCGAAGGTGGTTTAGATATTAGAAAACTCAGCGACATCCACAAAGCGTACTCTCTTAAACTTTGGTGGAAGTTTCGTTCCTCCTGTTCTATTTGGTCAAAGATCCTATTAGCAAAGTATTGTGCTTCTACCTATCTGACTGTGGTTAAAAATAAAATTACTGATTCTATGACATGGAAACGTTTGCTTATTATTAGAGACACGATGGAGGAAACTATAAGTTGGGATCCTCTGGATCACTCGATATCTTTATGGTTTGTCTGTTGGAACAAAAAGAATGCTCTTTTCCTTAATAACAGAAGTCTCAACATCCCTAATATAAGTCTGGGTGAGGTTTACTCAATGACTTTAGGCTGGAATCTGCCCCGTATTCAATCTGTAATCCCCTCTTATGAAGTTCAAAATATTGTCAAGCTGCAACCTGTGCTGGAAAACTCTAAAGTTGCCAACTCTATTTTCTGTGTAAACCAAAAAATTCGCCTGGACATTCTCTGGAATTGCTGCAGAACCCACAATTTACCCTCCTCCCCAATTTGGTTTTGGCATGACTATTTTCCTAGATTCATGAGTATTTTCTTATGGAGAATTTTCAATGATCATATTAGCGTGGACACCAAACTGCATAAGTCGGGTTTCTCCATTGCTTCTAGGTGTTGCTGCTGCCATGATTCTGATTTCGAATCAGAAACTTTAAATCATGTGTTTATTGAAAGCAAATCTAGTACTGTAATCTGGAATCATACCTCCCTAGCCCCCATCTCTAATGTTGCTAACACTACTGATGTTCTTGGGCACTGGTCTTTGACAAAAAAAGGGAAGATTCATATTGGGAATCTTATTGATGCCTATACTGTTTGACACATTTGGAAAGCTAGGAATGAAACTAAATATTCGAATGCCATATTCAAGGTTGAGGCCATTATTTTGAAAGTTTTGGAGGAAGTTAAAAGTTGTCTTAATAATTTTGGGGAAAAAATTTTAGCTGGAAAAACACCAATGCTGCTAAAGCTAAAAGGAAATATTTTTTTGGGTAAGTTTTTGCTGGCTGACTTTCCTCCGAAATGGTGATTAGGCCCATGCGGAAGTGGTCTCCTTTGGGGGCTGTCCTCATGTACTAACCTACGTTATGGAGCAGTCACTGGCGTTGGTCCCGAGTGCTGGACCGCTGCAACTTGGGGTGCTTCATAAATTGAGGATTTCGATTCTTTCTGCATGCTGCATTGGTGGTATGGTTTTTTTTTTTGCTGTTCGTGCATTCTTTGGCTAATGCGGTTGTTTGGTTTTTGGTTAGCTGTGATTTTGCACCCTCAGTTTTTGAGGGTTGGGGCATCTCCAGCTTTGATTGGCGTTTGGGCCGCTGTTTTATCCCATTTGCTGCTGTCTGGGGTCATTGGGTTATTTGGTCCTATGCGTATTCCAATAATAATTTAGATTGGTGGATGGATCTAAGCATGGTGGTTTTGGTTTCCGGTGGAATCGTATGCCTTATAAGTCCATTGGGCTTAATCTTTTTCAGATTAAGATATTTTTGGGTCCCATCTTTGTTGCCTAATTGGGTAAGGTTTTGTGGAAGAGGTCTCTCTGAGGGGTTGTCCACAAAACTTGGCTTGCTTTATAGTCTTCGGGGAAGTTGTTTTCTTTGGTTCTGATGGATTGGTCAGCTGCTGCTTGTGGTTGGTGGTTTGGGGTTTTGGTTTGGTGTCAGTTGTTGTCGTGCTATCCTTGCTACTGGCCTATGCTTGTGGGCTGTTTCTGGTTATGTTACCTGTAATTATTTGCCTTTATATGGTGTTCATTTTTTCTGCTTCATCTGGCATTGCGGTGGCTGGGTTCCTGGGGCTTCTTTAAGCTTTTCTAGCTTGTATTCTTTCAATTTGTATTGGGGCTTTTTTGGTTTGATCTCTCTTTAGAGCTGGAGATTTTCGAGCTGGTGTCTTGTGGCGTTGCTGGCTTTTAAAGGTGAGGGTGGCGGTCATGGTCTTCCTTGTGGCTGTCCCCATCTTTTATCTTGGGCCAGATGGGTGGTATCTTTGATGTGTCTTTCAGTGATCCTTATAGGTGGACTCGGCAAACTAATTATGCTGCTTCCAGGTACAATTTAAAATTTAAATTTGCAAATCTTACTTTGAGTTCAATGTACAGGCGTTGCCAGCTGGCGCGGCTGGTCGGTTAGTGTTGTTCGAGCTTTTGGTGAGGTTCCTTTTTCTAATTTTGTTTCTTTTGTATTTTCCTTTTTGGGTGGTCCTTTTAGGATATACCCCAGGATCACCATTTTTGGGTTGACTTATGGACTTTTAGATTTAGGCTTGATGTAATCTCCCAATCTGTTTTTGTATCTCTGTTTTTTAGATTAATAAAACTTACAGGTTTCTGTTAAATATATATATATATGGAAGAATCAAATATAAACCTTTTCTTCCTGGGAGCACCCAATTCCATTTGCTGGTGCAAACATATCCTAGCTTCGAACCTCAGTTCACTGGCTACTGTATTTTCTATTTGGATGAATCATTTTAAGGTGGATTTCTGGTGGTGTTGGGAATAAACTTGTCTTTGTTTGGTTCTTCTGGGGCGGCGACAGTTCTTTTGCCAATGCTATTGAGGTTGAGTGGCGATGTGGCCTCGGTCGCTGTCTCCTCTGTTTTCCCAATTATGGCTCTGTCGGCTCGATTTTTCGCTCCAGGTCAATTTTCTCCTGAGGAGAGAGCGATCGGTCAGGCTTCAGTCTGATATGTCGGCTTCCTCGGGGAGACTGCGATGATGCCTTATCCGGGCCGAGTCGCTTCATTTTCCGCTTTGCTAGGTTTCCTTTTATGGGGGTTGAGGATGGTGCGAAGAGGAAGCAGGCTGGTAGTGTTCTCTCTGCCCCTGCCCCTCTTCGACCACTCGCCCTCTTGATGTACCAAAATGGATATAGATGGATGGCTTGTCTTTCGTTCAGTCCCGAGCAGGCTTCGTTGTTGTCCCTCTTTAGTGTTTTTTTTCAGGAGGCTTCGATTTATTTGGCCGTTCCTTTGCCTGGCCTGGACCCTGCTGGCGCTCTCTTATTCCAGTATCCAAGCGAATCTCACGGTACTCGTCTTCGATTTGAACAAGGTCTTCTGGTTGTGCACTATCATACTGTTCAAAATCTGCAGGGCTCTAGAGCGGATGTCGGTATCGATGCCAAGCTTGAACAGGCCGCTGGAGTGCATCCTTCTGCTTGCGCTCAGCTTCTGGTTTCTTATGTGGATTCTTACCGTGTTCTTCGAGGTTATGTTTCAGCTTTGCTGAGCCTCTTCCGAGGTTTGGTGTTCAGGCGAGGGGTTGTCTTGTCCGCCCTTAGCGCCGTTTTTCTGTCATTTTTTGTTAGTTTTGTTAGTTAGCTAGATGCAGTTGGGCCCCATGTGTGTGGACTCGCTGAAAAATATGTAAAATCTTTTTGCTGATGAATGAAAAGACTTCTTATTTTAAAAAAAAAACAAAATATATATACATATATATATATATATATATATATATATATATATATATATATATATATATATATGTATGTATATTCATATAACTGTTATTATAAGATTGTTAATTAGACTTAATCTATATAACTAGTGTATAATTATTTATCTTTAATTAAATCAGTGAGTTATATTAATTAAAATAGTAGTGTTAGTTAGTTAGTTAATAAGTAATTAAGTTAATTAATAGATTAATTAAATAGTAATTAGTTAGTCAAAATAGTGGTTAATTTAATTAATATAAAATAAATAGTAAACATAATTAATTAAATTAATTAGGTTTAGTTAATTAAATAATAATTAATACAGTAAATTAATATTATTAATAGTTAGTAATTAGGATTAATTAGTACTAATCCTAAACCTAATTAAATAAATATTTTTAAATAGATAATTAATGGATCAATTAATTCATTAATTAAGTTTAAATAGTAAGATAATTAATTAATTAACAATAACCTTAATTCAATAGTAATTTTAGTATTTAAATATATTTAATTAATTTATTAAATAATAGATTAATTATTAATTAATTAATAATTAATGCTAATTAAAATACAAAATTAGAATAATTAATTAATAATGCAATAAATTCATTTTTAACATTAGGATTGAACAGTAAAATAATATAATTTGAATAAATAAATAGTAACTTTAATTATTTAATTTAAATTATTTAATTCAAAATTTTTAAAGTTTAATAATTTTTTTTACAATGATCCAAACATAATCAACATATGTCTCATTTTACTCAAAAAAATAAAATGAGTCAAATTACATAATTCAAAAATTAGTTTTGGGATACATATAACGTAGTGATAATTTAGGACCTAATAGAAGTATTAGTTTCCCCAATTAGAACTTAGTTTGAAATATAACATTTAGGACCCTACCCTAAAAATGACCAAAATACACTTAGACTTTAATTGACCATAACTTGATCAATTCAACTCCAAATTCAAAAATCTAAGGTGCTAACTAGCTTAGAATTTTGATATCATCAATAAACTGAAATAATATTTAGAATCTGAACCCTAGAAAATTAAAAATTGACCAAAATACTCACAACCTTAATTAGGTCATAACTTGACCATTTGAAGTCCAAAATTGAGTTTACTCCATATCAACACACTCAGTATATTATAGGGAAGCTATAGAAGCTGAGTTTGCTGAAATTGTACTTCAGACGGAAAGGTTCAAATTTTGTACCCCGTTGACCTACAAAATTACTGAATTGCCCTCAAAAATTGAAATAGCTATAACTTAATCATTTGACCTAAAAAATCAGTGTTCTTGAACTCTATGGAATCCTTGAATAGTAACCAACATTAAATTGTACAAAATTTCAGATTCTAATAGGAGTAAATTACTAAAATGCCCCTTAGGTCAAAAAAAAAAAATCTTTATTTGGACCATAGGATCTATTTCTTATCAAAATTTAATATACTTACTGTTTATCTTCATGTTAGATAGTAAGGAATCATTTGGTAGTAAGAAATTCTAATTTGAAACCCTAAATCAAAAAGTCGCTTTTTGGACCCTTAAGTAGGGGCAAAATGATCATTTTGCCTAAAATTTAGGTTAAGCATATTTAAACCCTAGATTATCTTCTAAGTCAATAAAACTAATATTTGGACAGTAATAAAATCATTCTAAGCGTTAAAATCAACTGTTAGGTCAAAATGATAAATTCTTAAATTTTCTCTAAGTCTTTTCTTAAGACCTTACACCTCATAGTAGGACTATTTGTAAGACTAGGACTAGATCATAGGTTAGATTTCATTCATTAAAAAATAAAGATATTCAATTAATGAATCTTTTGTTTTATTAGTTTTTAGATTTTATAAATTATTTGATTATTTTATTTTTTAACCTTAGATTCAGGATAGGAGATTCATCCTATTAAGTTGACTTGCTTAATAGGATTTACCTTAATTAATATATTACTTTTAGATTGAAGCCTAGATCTTATTTATTATCCTTTTGGATTATGTGATTAAGCCCAACCTCATGGTGTTTAATCCATAGTCTATAGTTTAGTAGATCTTGATTATTTCTTAATTAAAAATATATAAATCCATCTAATTAGGATGTTGTGATTTGTTTCTTAACCCATAGTCAACCTTGATTGAATTAGATTAGAACCTGATCAGTTCTAATCCTTTTTAACTTATAAGGTCATGCTTCTAAGTTACACTTGATAGTAGGAATTAGAGATCCTGAACTTGTGTAACTTAGAATAGTTAGAATAGTTAAATTAGAAAACAAATGATATCATCATATTTAGTAGAGTCCCTTGCTTATTATTTGACTTTGTGCTACGCAATCCTCAAATTTTGTGATTATTTTTCCTTGAGCATGTTATATAAGAAAAATATTATTGCATGAAAATGAAAACTTAAAATATTAGGAAAATATTTACATTTGAGTTCAGTTCATAGTGGATTATGGTGCACATTACTCTAATAGATAGGGGTAAGGAGAGATCAGGATGCTTAACATCACTCATTGAGGAGAGTGTGTTAAGCTTGGGACCCATTTAGCCTTGTAGATGTGCTTAACTCCTCAGCTATTTCTGAAATTATCCAAAGAAAAAAAAGTAAAATAACTAAAAGATATTTGCATAGTATTATTTGCCTCTTCAGTAATACAGTACCATGTTGTTATATTATGTTTGCCCTAGTCCATAAAGACTATGGGAATATATTAGGCTGGATTAGCTAATTCTTTCTGATATGGTAGTTATATGTTCATTTTAGTTCAGCTTATAGTTTTTCATATTGTGGATACATTTTATTTCAGTTAGCTATATTTTTCCTATATTACCTGTTTACTTGAGTAGATGCATATATATAGGATGCTAGACTTTACTGCTTATTATATGTACTATTTTCAAATTTATGTTTTAAATTAGTATATATTATTTGATCATCAACATGTTTAGGTTAGACTTTTCCTTTTAATATTATTACTTATTATATTATATATGTATGCCCTACATTCTTTAGTTTACTTGAGATGTGCTTTTACCTCAATTCTTATTTAGTTATAAAAATAATATTTATAACTTATCCTCATCCCCTTGTATGCTTACTTGCTCCCATGCTAGATAGATGCTTCATTTGATTTAGAGATAAATGGTGATATTAACAAATGCTTAACAAATTTACTTGCCTAAAATATACTTAGACATTTTATATAATAAGATTTTTTGTTATTGGCTGGGGCCCTGGCATTGTGAAACTGATAATGTTAGATCTTGAGCAGTTTGAAGAGCCATTGCTTGAAGAGGAGCTGTACATAGGGGAGGCACAATAGCTTGGAGGAGCTGTACATAGGGGAGGCACAGCAGCTTGGAGCTAAGGATATATAGTTGCTTTTATATTTGTTGTGAGGATGAGAGTATTTTTATTTTATTTTCTAAACTTTAATTAAAAAGTTGTAATAATATAGGTACTCGTGACTGTATTTACTTTCTGCATATTATTATTTTTTGAGCTATTTCATTTTATTTCATGTCTGATGTATGGTGAATGGATGTAATTTTTATTTTTTTTCACTTCTGCACTTTGTATGTATGTTAGACTTAGTGAATTTTTTTCTTAATTATCTTGTGCACATCCTTCCCTTAAAAGTGGATTGTGGATCTTATCTAATCCAATAATAAGTAATTGATTTACCAAGGTGACACTCCACTCCTTAGTCTAATGATTGTGGACTTCAGGGTTGGGGCATCACAAAAGATCACTCAATATAGATTCTACCCCAAGGAAAAGGAATCACTCTAAGTATCTTAGGTGAGTTCTACCACAAGGTATTAAGATCAACTTCTAAGGTGATCATATGCTATTCTAAAATTATGGGGATAAATCTAGGCTATTATTAGAGTTAGATCAGTTTATTAAATCGATATAATTTTATTAATCATCTTATGCTAATAGTCTTATTTAGGAAAAAATCAAGGATCCAAAGCTCAGATTCAAATTATTCAATCAAATGGCTTATTTATTATCCTTATTATTTCTAGTTCAATGTTTAAGATTAATACCAAATTAGGTGCATTATTGGAATAATATCAATTGCATTATCTTATAATCAAGCCATTTAATTAAGGTTTAGGATTTTGGATCTTAATCAAATAGATTAGGGTTTAACCTCTACCCTTGTCTAATTAAGATCAAGTGCTTATTCATAGATTAAATGTTAAATCAGTAGATTAAATATGCATTATCGGTGGCAGTCTCAGACTTAGATCAAGTCTTAATAGCTTGATCTGAGTCTTAAGACTTCTTAAGTTTAATTAAGATTTTTAAGTTTTCTAATCTAGGTCTAATCAATTTATATATCATAAATTGGCATACATGGTTTAAATACATCTACCTTACTGTTATGGAGCATAATAACAGAAAAATTCAGAAAAATAAAAAGTAATTAGTGCTAGTCAAACTCTAAACCAATTCAAGAGGATTAGCACATAATCATAAATATAACCATTGGAATGTCATACTACTTGGCACATAAGTTCTATTTAATCACACAATAAATTAGTGACTAAGTTTGCTATGATCAAATGATTAAAAACCCTAATTTTCACTAATCATGGTTTAACAAGATTAGGGTATAATTTAAAATACAAAGATCAAAAAGATAAACTACTTAGCACATTCATTCTACTAATCATAAGGAAACTAATGACACCCTAATCATGCAATTTGGATAAGTATACATGCTAATCAACTTTAATTAAGATCTACAATAACTAGGCTAAAACAAAAAATCCAATCATTATTAGTTAAATATTATTCTATATTCAGATTTCTGATAATTTTCTGATTAATTTGATATATAATATTATAAGGTTTAGATCAATGGATTGAAAGTTATTCAATTAATACATTCTGCATTTTTATTTAAATAATTTCCTATGATTAGATTAATTGGGTTATTTTCCTTAAGGAAAATAATTCTAATTAATCAGATTTATATTTAAAACAAGTTCGGCCCATTCATCAAAACACGCAGGTCGGCTCAGCTCGGGGACCCGTTACTGTCGAACTGCGCGGGTCACGGATCAGCCCGACCTGCACAGTTCGTCTTCCTCTCCTCGCCAGCCCCGACGCCTCACCGATTAGGGTAACCCTAATCAGTCCAATCAGTGGCCTAGGGTTCACCCCACAACATCGGGTTGATCGAGAATCGATCCTTTAGCTAAGGCGCGTCAACTGAGACCAGGAGGCCCCTATGAGAGGGTCTGGATCACCCAAACCTTACTCACCCGAGAGTTCATCTCATGGAGCTACCGTGGGGAGAGAATTCTCCCCACAGAGACAACAATCGACCTAAGTCTTGATTCCTGCACCATCAGGAAGGCGAGGGGCATCGAAGTGCCCTGGTCTGAGGGTCTGGCATGGCCTGGGTCAGTGGATCCTTACTCGGCCTAACGTGGGTTAAGCGATGTTGACCCAATCGATCTATACATTCGATAGGGTCCAAACCAAAGCCTACAATCATCTGCAAACCACTAGCCTAGACTAGAAGTTCCAATATAAGGTAAATGGAGCAAGGATCGAGTCTGCTTGACTCAATTTAAAGCAGGAGGATACCTGATTCGACGATTGGGCTCGGAACGACTGACAGAGGGCAGGGCTAGCTCTTGTTGAGCTTCCAAATGATGTAAAGGGTCCTAAACACCAAGAGAGCCTACTATCAGTGGTTCGAGAGCTCCTGGAATCATCTACACAAGCTCGGATTGACAGCATTGGTGAAGAGGAGGCAGTGAAGAGTTCAGTGCAATTGAGCAGCAAAGGGGAAGAGGGTGGATTTTTGGGGCTATTTATAGCCTCAGGTGAGTTCAGTGAAGGTTTTGGAGGGTTGGATTGGGTTGGGGAATACCCGAGAGGTTAGGCCATGGCCGAGCTCTCAAAATTCCATTTTGAGATTGGGACTCACTCTTAACTATTATAAGGAGGGTTCTAACAGCCTTGTTGAGCTGGAGGCACAAGTGGGAGACAGGGAGGCCAGCTGGCAGTATGGGGGATCTCCTAGTCAGATGTGTGCGGGAGTCGGGATGAAGGTCCACAGTGCCGGGAGGGTCCGAAGACATCTAATCGATCAATTAGAAAGGCGCGACGGTCCTGATCCTCTGGATCCTAATGGCTGGATTTGATTGAACCTGCGCTGCAGGATTTCACGAATTGCTTCTGATGGCAGATCTGTGGTTCCGCGGGATCTGATCTTAGCCGTCGGATCGATAAGATAGATGGAAAATATGGGGAAGCACCGCTGTCATGTGACCCGGGCTCCATAGCGGATCGTCCACGGTAAGCACAGCAAATCCCTACCGTTTAACTAGTTTAGAAGGTATAAATGCAAATTTGAAATGTTGGAAGCCCAAGAATGCAATTAGACCATTTTAAATAAATTTGAATTATGGTCTAAACGATCTCTAAATTGCACCAAACTTTCACCCTTAGCTAATTTGGGAGTGAGGAATTGAAAAATGTAATCATATTTTAATTCTGAGATTAAAATATATTAAGTCTAATCTAGGGCATCTAGATTGATTAAGATGTCATCTTTGACTTAGAGAAGTCCAATGGACCTCAAATTTTCAGGATAGGCTTAACTTTATGTTCTAAAAGCAATGGTATTGAAATTAAGGATTACTTAGGCTATAGATTAGCAGGTAATAACCAAGGATTGTTATAGGTTGCCATCAATAATACACCTCCAATCTATTTGATTTGCCATTGATATATAAAGAAATAATAAATCTTAATTGGGGTAAAATTAGGGGTCAAACCTTAGTTAATCTGATTAAGATTAAAATCTTAATCACTTAATTAAATAACTTGATTGTAAGATAATCCAATTGACATTATTCTAATAATGCATCTGATTTAGTATTGATCTTAAATTATTGAATTAGAAGTGTTAAGATTAATAATGAAGTTATGTGATTGAATCATCTGAATATAAGCTATAAATAATTGATTTTCTCTTATATAAGACTATTAGTATAAGACGGATAATAAAATTATAATGATTATGAAATGAACTAATTTGAATAATACCTTTGATTTAATCCCATAATTGTAAAATAGGGTGTGATTAGATGGATCTAGCCATTTGAATTGATCACTTTTATCTAAAGATAATAAGTAAATCTTGAATCTTTAACTTAAGTGAGCCCTATTCATGTGGTGCCAAAAAAAAGTGGGATGATTGTAATTCTTAATGATAATAATGAATTGATCCCAACTCAAAAGGTGACTGGGTGGAGAGTTTGTATAGACTATAGAATGATGAGTAAAGCTACTAGGGAGGACCACTACCCTCTCCCATGCATTGACCAAATGCTCAATTGACTGGCAGGAAATCCTTATTTCTGTTTTCTCAACAGTTATTCCGAGTATAATTAGATTTTGATAGCTCTGGAAGATCAAGAGAAAACTACTTTCACTTGCCCCTATAGAACATTTGCCTTTAGGAGAATGCCATTTGGATTGTGTAATGCACCAACCACCTTCAAACATTGCATGATGGCTATCTTTTCTGATATGATAGGAGAGTTTTTATAGATTTTCATGGATGACTTTTTTGTGGTTGGTAAATCCTTTGACCATTGCCTAATCAACTTAAGTAAATTCCTTAAAAAATGTGAACACTATAATCTATTTTGAATTAGGAGAAATGTCACTTCATGGTAGAGGAAGTAATAATCCTAGGTCATCTAATCTCAAGAAAAGGAATTGAGGTAGACAAGGCAAAGATTGAAGTGATTGAAAAACTGCCACCACCTACTAATGTAAAAGGAATAAGAAGTTTCCTCAGAAACACTGAATTTTATAGAAGATTTATTAAAGACTTTTCCAAAATAGGCTCACTGTTGTGCCATCTTCTAGAGGATGTGGAGTTTAACTTCAACGAAGGCTGTGTGAAGGGATTATTATAATAAAATATGCCGTAATTTCAGCCCCCATAATTTCTGCCCCTAGTTGGGATCTTCCATTCAAAATAATGTGTGACGCTAGTCATCTTGCTGTAGGGGCAGTCTTTTGTCAGCAGAGAGAGAGAATTAAAGATGAGGCACAAAGAAATTATGCTACCACTGAAAAGAAATGTTAACAATTATTTTTGCTTTCAACAAATTCAGATGCAATCTCATTGGGTCTAAAACAATTGTATACATGGATCATGCTGCAATAAAATACCTTCTTCA
The DNA here is from genome assembly GCA_016760335.1 of Gastrodia elata. Classification (NCBI taxonomy): domain Eukaryota; kingdom Viridiplantae; phylum Streptophyta; class Magnoliopsida; order Asparagales; family Orchidaceae; genus Gastrodia; species Gastrodia elata. Next base: position 44,374,955 of record CM028675.1, on the reverse strand, counting down.
AAAGAAAGAAGCAAAACCATGCCTCATATGCTGAGTTTTGCTTCTATAAGAGTTTGATCTTGAAATTCGTGATAATGTGGGGGTTGACCACCTCTCAAGATTAACCCATCTTAATCATGAAAAAGGAGCAGAAATTTGTGAAACATTTCCCGATAAGCAACTCTATACCATTGCTGCGAGTAGACCTCCTTGGTTTGCCGATTATGCGAACTATCTTGCAAGAAAGATAATTCCAAAAGAGTTGAATTTTCAGCAACAAAAATTTTTTTTCTCCAACATTAAAAACTACTTTTGGTATGATCCTTTCCTTTACAAATGCGGTGTTGATCAACTCTTAAGGAGATGTGTGTTAGAATCTGAAGTGAATAATATCCTCTATCATTGCCACACACCCCTTAGGGAAGTCATCATGGGATTGATCGCACAGCTGCTAAGGTGCTGCAATCCGAGTTTTTTTGGCCAAAATTATTCAAGAAGGCAGTTAAGTTTGTCAAAAGCTGTGACAAGTGCCAACGAACTGGGAATCTAGGAAAGAGAGATGAGCTACCGCTAAATGAAATGTTTGAAGTTGAGTTGTTCGATGTTTGGGGTATTGATTTTATGTAACCTACCTCCAAATTCAACAATTACATTCTAGTGGGAGTTGAGTGTGTTTCAGAATGAGTTGAGGCAATTGCTTGTGTGAATAATGATGCAAAAATAGTGATCAAATTCTTAAAAGAACATATCTTAGCTAGATTTAGCAAATTCAGAATTTTGATTAGTGATGGGGGGAAACATTTTTGCAATAAACAATTTGAGAATTTGTTGAAGGGCTATGGGGTGAAGCACAAGGTAGATACTGTATACTGATGAATCCATAAATCATATCTAAAATAAAGGAAAGTTGAACACATAAAATTATTTTCTCAAATTTCTTAAAGAAAAACTGCTGCTACGCTGCAGCGCGCGACCGCGCACTGCAGCGCGTAAATTTCCTAGGCTCGGGCGCGACCGCGCGTTACAGCTGGTCATTCTGCCGGATTCTGGCACAACCGCACGCTGCAGCAGGTCCTTGGTGATATACAGGTGCGACCGTGTGCTGCATTGGTTAAAATTTCAAGACTCGGATGCTACCGCGCACTGCAGCGAGTCTTTGGTGATCCGCGGGCGCGACTGCGTGTTGCAGCAGATTCATTTGTGAAACGCGAGTGCGACCGCGCACTGCAGCGGCAATTTTACTTTTTAACGCGCTACAGTGAGCTGCAATGGCCACTGCCAGTTTTGCCAGTCATATGCATTTATTGCAGCTACGACAAGACCCCAACCTGCATCTTGTCCCCAGCCATCATTCCCTGCAGCAGCTCCAATTTTCAATGGAAGATGGCCTTTTGATTTGATAAGAAGGATAAACAAAGAAGGATACTGGTCACTTCATCTTTAATTTGGGATTTGCCATCATTACTTCAGTTTTTTTTATCAAATTGCTGGTTTTGGAGAGGATGAAGGAGTATGCAGCCCTTCTCCTATAAATACACCTCCTCTTGACTAGAGGAGGGTTCACAATTTTTCTCAAGACACTAAGTAAAGAGGAGGAGTGCACAAGGAGAAGTGAGGAACTCCCCAAGGGTGGCAAGGCAAGCTCTAACTAAGGAGAAGAAGAAATAAGGAAGCACTAGTGACCTAAGGGAGGAGATTGAAGAAGGAGAAGAAGAAATATGGAGAACTTCCAAGCAACATTCCTAGTATCTTCTAAACCTTACTCTTGTATTTTTTTTTCTTAGTTGATCATGAAAAGGTCTTTATCCATGTATGTGTCTTTCTTCACTTCCTTTGTAATGAGTAGCTAAATCTCCCTTTGGGAGGGTTGGGGAATTCTCATATGTATGTGTTATTATTAATGTATGAAGTTTTCCTCAAGTGAAATTAAATTGTAAAGGAGTTAATGAAATATGCTTTTTATTATTTGGTCTTGAATGTGGATAAAAGGAAATGAACTAATAATTTCAAGAACTAAATTGTCTTGTGCTCCATAGCTCACCTTAATCTAAGCTAAATCAAAGTGTTGATGCATGTGATGCTAAGACCCACTAAATGAGCTCTTTAGCTCAACATAATTGAGGTAAAGGAAGAAATAGTTGAGTGCTCATGAACTAAGTGACATAGTCATTGAGCCCAACATATTAATCCCTAATCTCAACTATGTGAGATGCAAGTGATGGTCATAGTGGAATCAATGCTTATAAGATCTTAAAACTTGAAAAATCATAATCTCTTTGATTAAGAGATAAGATGAAAATTTAAAACCTAAAATCTTATAAGAATTTTTGTGTCAAAGTAGAACTAAATGTGTGTTCATTTTGTGCACAAGATTTGAACTTGTGAGACTTTGAGATTAAATCTCAAGGTGATCAATGTGCACTTGATAAACAAAATATAAATGAAAGACAAAGCTTGAGAAATCAAAAGTACATTGGTAATGTATCATCACATGTGGAATAACCCCAACTCTCCTCTCTCTTTTATCTAACTTATTTTCATTTAGTAGTTACTGTGCTAAGCCTAGGACCAACTCATCAATTAAATCATAGCTTAAACATTAGTGAGAATAGATAAACCTTAGTAACAAAACAACAAATTCTCTGTGTTCGATAAATCTTGGAAAGTAACTCTTTCCACTTATTACTTCAAACCACATACACTTGCGTGCGAGCGCAGACGTGTATTTACAGTCTGTCAAGTTTTTGGCGTCGTTGCCGGGGAATTGGTATTTGTTTCGTATTAAGGATAATCTATAAGTAGCTAGTGATTTAAGCATTTCTTGCATATATTTATAGTTTTTGATTTTTTGTAATTATAGGAACTAATATCTTACATTTTTGCTTATCTTATTTTTGCTAACTTACTGAACTTTATTGCTAAAATTGTTCTTGATAGCCATATTATTATTTGTATGAGTAGAAGAGTTTGCACTGAATATCTTTTTGATCCAGAAATTGAGAGAACATATTTACAGGCTAGGAGAGAATAAAATCTTTCAAATCAACAAGCCATTATGGACAACTATAATGAAAATATAGGGAGAACCTTTAGGAGAGACTAGGGGAAGAGCACTCAGAGACTATGCACTACCCATTATTAGGGGAATCCTCCATGTTATTGTTAGGCCAAATATTGAAGCCAATAATTTTGAGATTAAACCTTCCACACTGAGTATGGTACAAAATAATCAGTTTGGGGGATTAGCCACTGAAGACCCAAACTCACATATTTCAACTTTTCTTGAAATATGTGACACCTTCAGGTTTAACGGTGTTTCTGAAGACGCAGTTAAATTGAGGCTTTCCCCATTCTCTTTAAGAGATAGAGCTAAGAGTTGGCTCAGCTCTCTACCTAGTGATTCCATCCAGACATGGGATGATTTGGCTAAGAAATTCTTAGCCAAATATTTCTCTCAGGTGAAAACTGCTATGTTGAGAATTGAGATCACCAACTTCACTTAGTTGGAAGGCGAGACTCTATATGATGGGTGGGACCATTTTAAGGAATACCTCAGGCATTGCTTACATCATGGGTTCCCTCTATGGATACAAGTGCAAACCTTTTACAATGGTTTGAATGCTCCTAGGAGGACACTTATAGATGCAGCCACCAGTGATTCCATTAGCGGTAAAACCCAAGAGGAAGCATATGACCTCTTGGAGGAAATGGCAAATAATGCTTACCAATGGTCTCTACATAGGAATGATCATCCCAATAGAAAGGAATGTAACTCACTAAGAAATTCATAGCAAATCCGTGAACTGCAAAAAATCAAGTCTCCCAACTCAATAAGAAATTAGAATGTGGGTATGTAAACTCTTGTCAGGAGGATGATGGAGGGTCGAGTGACGTTAATATGATCATGAATCATGGAAGGAATAGAGAAACATTTGAAAATTCGCTTATTGAATTTTGAAATTCCACTACTGAGTTCATGAATAAAATTAATGCCACTTTAAACAGGCACAAGCACACTCTTCTAAGACAAGAGGAGACGGTTAAAAGAATTAAACAAAAACTAAAAGACATAATGAAGCAGTTAGAGCAACCTTCTTTAGTTGGAGAGATCAGTGAGTATGGAAAAGAGTTAGGAAACGCCATAACCTTGAGAAGTGGGAAGGCCGCACAGGAGATTGTGAGAAAAGATAATAGCAAAAATGTAGCAAAAATAAGAGAGGAAAGGAAAGAGAAAGGAGAAACAGTTAGGGCAGAGAAAGGAGTTGCAAGGGATTTAGAAAAGGGAGAAACTAGTGATCAACTTAAGGAATTCCCTCATATACCTTATCCTCAGTGGTTGGCTAAGGAGAAACTCGACGTCCAATACCAAAAATTCCTTTAAAACTCTTCAAATCAATATCCCTTTCACTGAAGCTCTAGAGCAAATGCCTAGCTATACTAAGTTCATGAAAGACATCCTCTCCAAAAAAAGGAAGATTGATGAAAAGGAGACTGTAGCACTAATAGAAGAATGCAGTGCAATCCTTCAAAGAAAGATTCCCATCAAAAAGAAGGACCCAGGAAGTTTCACTATCCCTTACATGATTGGATGTCAATCTTTCCAAAAGGCCCTTTGTGATCTTGGTGCATCTGTTAATTTGATGCCTTTCTACATATTTAAGAAACTAGGAATTGATAAATTAAAACCCACCTCTGTTCTACTCTAATTTGCCGATAGATCAGTAAAATCTCCTTTAGGAATTGTGGAAAATATTCTTGTAAGGGTTGACAAATTCATCTTTCCTGCCGATTTCATTATCTTAGATATAGAAGATGAAAATCAAGAAATTCCTATTATACTAGGTAGACCTTTCTTAGCCACAGGACGAACCTTAATTGATGTAGATAAAGGGGAGTTGAAGTTGCATTATGGGGAGGAGGAGATTAAGTTTCAGGTTAATGACTCTATGAGACACCCTTCTAAACCAAATGAGGAATGTTGGAAGATCAATTTAATAGACGAAGCTTGGTTAATGGAAGATGTGGAAAAAGAGGGAATGTTAGCAAGTGAAGAAAATGAAGATCCCATAGACACAGAAGTTATTGAAGAATTGATAGAGGAAAGAAAGATGATTCAACCTTCGATAATTTGTCCTCCTAAAACTGAATTGAAACCTCTTCCCTCACACTTAAAATACATTTACTAAGGGGAAGATGAATCACTTCCTGTAATAATAACCTCATTGTTAACTCAACATCAAGAGAATCTTTTACGTAAAGTTTTAAAAGAACATAAGAGTGCAATGGGATGGAGTATTGCGGATCTAAAAGGGGTTAGTCCAACTCTGTGTATACATCGTATCTTATTGGAGGATGACTCCAAACCTTCTATTAAACCTCAGTGGCGATTAAACCCAAACATCAAAGAAATAGTGCACAAGGAAATCATCAAACTCTTAGATGCTGGAATCATCTTCCCCATTTCTGACAGCCCTTGGGTGAGCCCTATACACATGGTTCCCAAAAAGAGTGGGATGATTGCTGTTCTCAACAGCAACAATGAGCTGATCCCTACTAAAATTGTGACCGGGTGGAGAGTGTGCATTGATTATAGGAGATTAAATAAAGCAACTCGAAAAGACCATTATCCCCTTCCCTTTATTGAACAAATGCTTGATAGATTGACAGGAAATTCTTGTTACTATTTTCTTGATGGGTATTCAGGATATAATCAAATCTTGATTGCGCCTGAAGACCAAGAGAAAACAACTTTCACCTGCCCCTTTGGAACATTTGCCTTTGGAAGAATGCCTTTTGGATTATGCAATGCTCCAGCTACTTTTCAACATTGTATGATGGTAATTTTCTCCGACATGATAGGAGAGTTCTTGGAAATTTTTATGGATGACTTTTCTGTTGTCGGAACCTCTTTCGATCATTGCTTAACTAATTTGGGAAAGGTTTTAAAAAGATGTGAAGAGTCAAATTTAATCTAGAATTGGGAAAAATATCACTTTATAGTTGAAGAGGGGATTGTACTTGGTCATTTAATTTTTAGGAGAGGGATAGAGATAGATAAAGCAAAGATTGAAGTAATTGAAAAACTTCCCCCTCCCATCAATGTTAAAGAAATTAGAAGCTTCCTTGGGCATGCTAGTTTTTATTAAAGATTTATCAAGGATTTCTCAAATATAAGTATGCTGCTTTGTAGACTGCTAGGAAAGGATGTTGAATTCAACTTTGATAAGAATTATTAAAAAGGAATCAATGCTATAAAATCTACCTTAATCTCTGCTCCAATAATTTCTATCCCAAATTGGGAGTCACCTTTTGAAATTATGTGTGATGCGAGTGACCTTACAGTAGGTGCTGTCCTTGGGCAGCGAAGGGAGAGGACCTTCTATACTATCTACTATGCTAGTAAACTATTGGATGATACTCAAAGAAATTATGCTACAACAGAAAAAGAACTTCTTGCTGTCATTTTTGCTTTCACTAAATTTAGGTCATATCTCATTGGGTCTAAAACTATCGTTTACACTGATCATACTGCTATCAAGTATCTCCTCCAAAAGAAGGAGGCAAAACCACGGTTAATACGATGGGTGTTGCTCTTGCAAGAATTTGATCTTGAAATCTGGGATAAGATGGGGAGTGAAAATGTGCTAGTTGATCATCTATCTAGATTGACCCACCTTGATCATGATAAGTTGACCAAAATTAGTGAATCGTTCCCCGATGAGAAGCTTTATGGGGTAGCTACACATGATTCGCCCTGGCTTGCTGACATTGCAAACTACCTTGCAGGAGGAATCATACCAAAAGATATGAGATACCAACAAAGAAAGAAGTTTTTGCAGATATAAAAAACTATTTTTGGTATGATCCTTTTTTGTATAAATGTTGCAATGATCAACTCCTAAGGAAATGTGTTCCAGAATCTGACACCAAAAATATTCTCTTTCATTATCACACATCTTCCTATGGAGGGCACCATGGGATTGAGCGAACGGCTACAAAGGTTCTTCAATCCGGATTCATTTGGCCTCATTTGTTCAAAGATGCAGCCGATTTTGTCAAAAGCTGTGACAAGTGCCAAAGAACTGGAAATTTGAGCAAAAGGGATGAGTTCCCTTTAATTGGAATTTTTGAAGTAGAACTATTCGACGTATGGGGAATTGACTTCATGGGACCTTCTCCCTTGTCTCAAGCCAATCTGTATATTCTTGTGGCAGTTGATATGTCTCAAAATGGGTTGAGGCAATAGCATGTGTAAACAATGATGCTAAAACTGTGATTAAATTTCTCAAGGAACACGTGCTAACCAGATTTGGGATGCCCAGATTTTGAGTCAGTGATGGGGGGAAACACTTCTGCAATAGGCAATTAGAAAATATATTAAAAAATTATGGGGTGAAACATAAGGTGGGTACTCCCTACCACCCCCAAACTAGCGGGCAAGTTGAAGTTTCCAACAGAGAACTTAAACAAATCTTAGAAAAAATTGTGAACCAAAATAGAAAGGACTGGACTTCAAAACTCCAGGATGCCTTATGGGCGTATAGAACTGCTTTCAAAACTCCTTTAGGAATGTCCCCTTATAAACTTGTTTATGGAAAATCATGCCATCTTCCGGTAGAACTTGAACACCGAGCCTTCTGGGCAATAAAAAATCTAACTTTTGATCATGAAAAGGCAGGCGCACAAAGAATGCTGCAACTGAATGAACTGGATGAATTTAGGTTAAACGCCTATGAAAGTGCCAAGCTGTATAAAGAGAAAACTAAAAAATGGCACGATAAGCTAATAAAGCCAAAACATTTTCAACCTGGAATAAAAGTATTGCTTTTTAACTCTAGATTAAGACTTTTTCTAGGGAAACTGAAGTCAAGATGGATATGACCATTTATTATCACCAAGGTTTTTCCTCATGGAGCAGTTGAGGTTACCTCCAAAGATGGCACATTTAAGGTAAATGGAAATCATCTTAAGCTCTACTTGGAGGAAGGAATCTTTCAAGAAAAAGGGGGATGGACCCTTCAGGACCCCCCGGATGAAGGTATCACATGAAGGACTTTCTAATGTCAGGCTGAGACACTAAACAAGCACTTATTGGGAGGCAACCCAAGATTAATTAGGTTGTATTTTTTTTTTTGTATCTTCTTATGTTTTTCATTGTATTTTTCTTTCTTGTGTGTTTTATTTTAAGATTTCAATTTATGAATTTTCATATCCCTTCATTTTTATGTTATGCTTAAACTAAATATATTTTCTGAATATTTTGGAAATCACAAATTGACAAGATGGACTTAAATATAAGTAAAAAGGTGCAATTCAAAAATAACCAAATACATTATCAGCACTAAAATGTTTTAATTAAGGAATGAGTGGAGAATAATCTAATCTCCAAAAATTCAATTTAAAGCCTTGAACTAAGTGTGGGGGAAGGCATTGGACTTGGACTAGAAATGTGGTGTGTACTCTAAAAAAAGAGTGTGCTAGGCTTCCGTAGGACTTCATGATCACAAAGATGCATATTGGGAATGAACAAAAATGTCTCTCCCTAAGAATGAAAAGAATAAAATATATATTCAAAAAAGGGATGATGAAAAATATCTCTCCCAAATAATCAAAATGTGAAAGGATGAAAAAAAATATCTCTCCTTCAAATCTTTTTATCTTTGTGATTCATAAGAAGGAGCACATATGGCATAACTCTTAGAGTTTTTGACCACCTTTTCTAGTCTAGGGTCCATAATAAACTCTCTCCATCACCTAGTGTCTAGCATGAAAATCAAAATATTTGGAGATTAATTGATTAAACCACCCTTATTGCCAAGGTTAAAATATTAAATATTGATAAATATTTTGTTTCATTTTTGCTATGCACGAATATTGACTTATATTAACTCTAATTGAATTTTTGTGACTATCATCTCTATTGTAAAAGAAAAAATATCATTTTGAGCTTACTCGAGGACGAGCAAGAATTTAAGTGTGGGGTGTGATGAATCTATAAATTATATCTAAAATAAAGAAAACCCATTCATTTCTGACCTTTAAACTGCTCATAAATCAAAATTTTATCTATCTTTTTCAGAAAATGGCCTACCCAAAGGAGTTGAAGACATAAAAATTATTTTCTCAAAATTCTTCAAGAAAAAGCACTGCCGCGCGCTACAGCGCATAAATTTCCTAGGCTCGGGCGCGACCGCGCATTGCAGTGGGTCATTCTGTCAGATTCTGGCGTGACTGTGTGCTGCAGCAGGTCTTTGGTGTTCCGCGGGCGCGACCGCGCACTGCAGCGGGTAAATTTTCAATACTCGGACGCTACCGCGCGCTGCAGCGGGTCTTTGGTGATCTGTAGGCGTGACCGCACACTGCAGCGGATTCATTTGTGAAATGTGAGCGCGACCGCGCGCTGTAGTGGACTCATTTGTAAAACCATAAGGCGCGACTGTGCGCTGCAGCGGCAGTTTTACTTTTTAATGCGCTACAACACGCTGCCGCACGCTGCAGCGCGTTTGCAGCGGCCGCCACCAGTTTTGCCAGTCAGATGCATTTATTGCGGCTGGGACAAGACCCTAACCTGCATCTTGTCCCCAGCCATCATTCCTTGCAGTAGCTCCGATTTTCAATGGAAGATGGCCTTTTGATTTGATAAGAAGGATAAACAAAGAAGGATATTGGTCACTTCATCTTTAATTTGGGATTTGCCATCATTCCTTCAAATTTTTTTATCAAATTGCTGGTTTTGGAGAGGATGAAGGAGTATGCAGCCCCTCTCCTATAGATACACCTCCTCTTGACTAGAGGAGGGTTCACAATTTTGCTCAAGATACTAAGTAAAGAGGAGGAGTGCATAAGGAGAAGTGAGGAACTCCCCAAGGGCGGCAAGGCAAGCTCTAGCTAAGGAGGAGAAGAAAGAAGGCAGTACTAGCAACCTAAGGGAGGAGCTTGAAGAAGGAGAAGAAGAAATCCGGAGAACTTCCAAGGAACATTCCTAGTATCTTCTAAACCTTACTCTTGTATTTTCTTTTCTTAGTTGATCATGAAAGGGTCTTTATCCATGTATGTATTTTATTTCACTTCCTTTATAATGAGTAGCTAAATCTCCCTTGGGGAGGGTTGGAGAATTCTCATGTGTATGTGTTATTATTAATGTATGAAGTTTTCCTCAAGCGAAATTAAATTGTAAGGGACTTAATGAAATATTCTTTTTGTTATTTGGTCTTGAATGTGGATAAAAGGAAATGAACTAATAATTTCAAGAACTAAATTAGCTTGTGCTCCATAGCTCACCTTAGGTTGGATGCTAGTTTTATGAGTGCATGAGAGCTTAAAACTATGTGACAAAGTTCTTGAGCTTAATGCACCTTAATCTAAGCTCAATCAAAGTGTTGATGCATGTGATGCTAAGACCCACTAAATGAGCTCCTTAGCTCAACATAATTGAGGTAAAGGAAGAAATAGTTGAGTGCTCAAGAACTAAGTGACATAGTCATTGAGCCCAACATATTAATCCCTAATCTCAACTATGTTGGATGTAAGTGATGCTTGTAGTGGAATCAATGCTTATAAGATCTTAAAACATAAATAATCATAATCTCCTTGATCAATAGATAAGATGAAAATCTAAAACCTAAGATCTTATAAGAATCTTTGTGCCAAAGTAGAACCAAATGTGTGTTCATTTTGTGTACAAGATTTGATCTTGTGAGACTTTGAAATAAAATCTCAAGGTGATCAATGTGCACTTGATAAACAAAATATAAATGAAAAACAAAGCTTGAGAAATCAAAAGTACATTGGTAATGTATCATCACATGTGGAATAACCCTAACTCTCCTCTCTCTTTTATCTAACTTATCTTCATTTAGTAGTTACTGTGTTAGGTCTAGGACCAACTCATCAATTAAATCATAGCTTAAACATTAGTCAGAATAGATAGACCTTAGTAACAATACAACCAATTCTCTGTGGTTCGACATATCCCGGAAAGTAACTCTTTCCACTTATTACTTCAGACCATGTACACTTGCGTGTGAGCGCAGACGTGTATTTACAGTCTGTCACATACCACCCTCAAACCAGCGGGCAAGTTGAAGTGTCAAATCGGGAGTTAAAGCAAATCCTTAAGAAAACAGTTTGCCAAAATAGAAACTGACTGGTCCACTAAATTCCTAGATGCATTGTGGGCTTATAGAACATCATTTAAAATCCCTCTAAGAATGTCTCCCTACAAGCTCATATATGGGAATTCCTGTCACTTGCCAGTAGAACTTGAACACCGAGCCTTTTGGGCCATTAAAAAATTGAATTTTGATTTCAAACAATCAGGAGAAAGGCGAACTCTACAATTAAATGAATTAGATGAATTTAGGTTGAATGCATATGAAAGTGCTAAGCTTTACAAAGAGAAAACAAAAAAATGGCATAATAAACAAATTAAGCCAATACACTTTCAACTTGGGATGAAGGTACTTTTGTTTAATTTAAGATTGAGATTATTTCTAGTGAAGTTGAAGTCTAGGTGGATAGGCCCATTCATCATAGAGAAGGTATATCCCCATGGAGCAGTAGATATCACTTCAAGGGATGGGACATTCAAGGTGAATGGGCAGTGATTGAAGCCATATTTAGAAGAAAATGACTTGCACGAGAAAGGAGGATGGACTTTTCAAGACCTTCCAAGGGAAGGAGTTACTTAGGAAAAGCTACATGCGTTAGGCTAAGACGTTCAAACAAGCACTTGGTGAATAAATTTTTGGATTAATTTACTCTTAACTATGCCTTAATCTTATAAATGCATGATTATTAAAAATTTGGGTTTCTGATTATTCAAATTTAGTAAACTTAGTCTTTGATTATTCATATAAATAAGTAGAATATAAATCCCAAGTTTCATATATTTCTAATAGTAGGATTTGTAATTAGGTGATAATCCATTTGTATTGATTTAGGATTTGATTATCACTAATTACTTTCTGTTTTCTACAAATTTATGTTATTTTGCTTTCATAGCAGTAGTATAAATGTAATTAACCTCTCATGTGTGCCTTGAACACTTGATTTAACTAAATTGATTAAAATGGTATTAATCCTTAATTAATCTTAAGAATATTAAAATCTTGATCAAGTGATTAATACTTTGTCTGGATCTAAGATTGCTGCCAATAATACACCAATAACACATTAATTTGTCATTGATATATAAATTAATTATTAATCTTATTTGGGTAAGGATAGGGGTAAAACCCTAACCTATTTGATTAAGACTTAAGCCTTTAATCACTTAATAAATCAATTTGATTGAAAGATAATTCAACTAACATGATTCCAGTAATGCATTTGATTTAATATTGATCTTAAATCATTGAATTAGAACTTCTAAGGTTAATAAAGAACTTATGTGATTTAAACATCTGGATCTAATCTTAAGACCCCTAATTTTCTCTTATATAAGACTCTTAGCATGAGAATAATAATAATACTACATTGATTTACAAAATGATCTAATCTTAATAATATTCTTGATTTTATCCTATGATTGTAGTATAGAATGTGATTAGCTGGGTCTAACTATTTGATCTGATCAAATCAATTCAAGCTTAACAAATGAAACTTATGATATTATTATAAATTATTTAGCATAAATGTTAGAGGTGTGAGATCTTGATGATCTTGCTATAGGAGTGTAATGTAATATCTACAAATCCTAATAAATGTTAACACATTGAGGTAGAAAGATCTTTTGTTAAATCCTAAGGTAGGAAATTAGATGATTTTCCCTTAGCTTTAGAAGTTAATCTTAAACTATGTGGTAGACTTCACCTAAGGCATTAGACTAAGATTTCTTCCATGTGGTAGCAACATATATTGAATGACCTTTTGGTCACATCCTTGGAGCCATGTGTAGGATTCACCCAAATAGAGTTAGGATACATAGCTTTGATGAATCATTGGTTGTTAAATAGAATTTACTAAACTCAGATTATTGGTTGGTTATGATTATGCATTTCCATGGTGCTGAGTCACTTCAATAATATTCAGGTTTGGATGAGTAACTCCAATGTGGAGTTATGATCAAGAGCTATCCCGAGGGACTAGATGAATACAGTTCTGCTAGAGTAAATCCTCCAAACCTAAGAGTGTGAACTGAATCCTTAGTTTTGGGAAGAATAACTGTAATGGGGTTTTACCTCCTATCCTCGATAAGTGCAGTTATAAACAAGATAAGTACTAAATTCACCTCTCTTGAAAATATACAGCCATGTGTATACAACCTTTCTAACTGATGATTTTAAGTAAAACCCTAAGTAAAAGGAACTAATTATTGGAATTAGAACTAGGAGGATGGATTCTGCACAATGGAGATATTTGATTCATTATCTGATTTAAAAATAATTTCTAGATTTATGGAGTTTAAGATATGTAGTGTAGAGACATGAGCATGAGCATAAGTATGGGTATGCGTATTAGTAATTATGTATGGATTATGGTATATTGCATACATTAACAGAGGAAATTTATACATCATAGTAAATTGTATTTCCTAACAGGATGTATGTAGGTAGTTGACTATATATAAATGGCATTTCAATGATATTTTGGTAGCACATCAGTAACACACAATATGGTTGCATATACAGATGCATGACTTCAGTGGCATACTGCATAATTTTACATGTTATTTATTCAGTTTCAGATTATATACTGTTCTTACTAGTTTTCAGTATTCAGTATACAGTCAGTCTTACTCCAATTTTGTACAGTTTCTATTTTCAACTATTTTTACATTTTTTCGCAGCTCTATTTACTTTATTCAAATGTTAATTTAGTAATTAGAACTATTTCAGTGTGTTAGACTTATTGTCTAACACATGGTACTTTTGGGATCCACCATATTGCTAGATCCTGAGCAGTTGTTGAGCTAGGTCAGGAGGACTCTCGGGAGATCCAGGAGGAGTTCGTGGAGCCTTAGTGGATTCTCCTTTAGCTTTATTGTGTTTATTTCAGTTCAGTATTAAGACTTTATTTTAGTATTATTTTAGTAAAGTGTCTATAATAATTTCTGGATGTATTTTTTTTTTGAGATGAATATTTATTTCAGCTTATGTGATGAATGTTTTTTGGTCGTATGCTTTAAGCTTTTGTACTCTGTCTTTATATTACATATACTTAGTATTGTAATGTGATCGGCATACTGGAAATGCTGATATCATTAGACATAGATTGGATTCCTCATTTTATACTCATAATCCAATATATGTGATAAGCTTAATACATAGGTTAAGTATACTACTCTTACCTTAAGTATTAGCTCTCAACCCTCCTTATGGTTGAGTCATCAGCCTTCACTGGTTCAGTTTCAGCTATTATGGGAGATGGGTTATGCCTTCCCGAGTAGTGCACCGCACCACTGCCGAATTGAATTATGTTATCTCTTTTTTTACGGGGCGGAGGGGCGGGGCGCTACAACTGGTATCAATACTCATATTCATTTAACTTTTAATGAAATTGTTTTCATGCAATTTAAAATCAAGTGAAAATAGTTTTCCTTAGTTTTGTCCACTAATTCCAACTAACTCATGCATAGTGCACAAGATGAACACACAAGGGTTCGATCTTAGCACATAAACTCTCATGAAATTGCATTGAGTTAATTAAGATTTCCTACATTTAGGTTATCAAAATATTCTTTCAATTCGGCGATCGCACAAGCTTGATTACCACCAACTAGCATCACATGCTACATGCGTAGTTTAGATAAGGAAGTGGATTCACCGGGCCACATGGACTATGTCACATCATCCATGAGCACTCGATGAGTCCTCTTCCTCCTTTACTGTCTGCTGAGCCGTAAAACTTGATTGGCAGCTCTTGGGTCACATGCATCGACTTCTCCATTGAGTTTAAGGAATGGTGCAGTCAGGCTCAAGAGCTTGTCACTGAGCTTTAAGAACTAACACACACATACCTAGCTTTACGTTAATTGGTGAGCTATGGGGTGCAAGAGAATTAATGTTACTCAATCAAACTTCCATTTCAATCCTAAGGTGTTTTACACCAAGAATCATCGCACAGCGAACATGTGTTTGCGGTGAGAACCTTTATGCGCATTCCCTCTAGGCTTGATGTGTCGAGTTGACTTATCATTATTTTCATCACAACCATTTCAATAGACACAAGATATTTAATCACTCCACATCATGGAACAATAACATATCCTTAACATAGATGAAAAAAGATTTTATTCATTAATAAAATTTCATACTATCACCTTTTGTCCCTTTTCTCTTTACATGATGAAAGCCCAACCCTCCTCGGCCCTCCCCAAGGAGGGTTGAGCCTTCCATTACAATAGAAATAGAAGATGAAATATACAAGAAACTGAATCCTGTCATGGTTCAACTAAAAGAAAATCAAAAGAAAAGTTTGAGGAGAATATTAGGAACAATCCTTTTGTAGCATTTTTTGAATCTTTCTTTGCTTTCCTTACATCTTCCCTTCTAGCTCCTTGGTGATGGTCTTCCTTTTCCTTCTTTGAGTGGATCTCTTCTTCCATCCTTGGTGAGGGTCTCCTTTTCTTTTCTTACAATAGGCTTAAATTTTTGATATGGGAATGTCAAATAGAAGATCCAGTTTTCAATCTTGAATTCTCTTTTATATACTTCATTTCAGCCTGTTTTTTTAGATTTAATTCAGCTAATAAATTCAATTTAGAAAATTGTGCTTTCATTAAATGATTATTCATTTATTCCCTTGGACTGAAGGTTTTTAAGTTATTGCATTTATGTTTTGTTGTGTAAGAAAATTAAATCAGCCTTTTTCTCTCTCCCATGTTGTCTTAAATCTGTGCTTTTATAATTTTTGTAATTCTCCTTAGTATTTAGTGCATCCATTCCTTCCATCTACCTTAGAAATTGTTTTTTATGAATTATTCTTTCAATCCCATGAAAAAGAAGAAGTTTGAATGTATTGCTTTAAATTCCTACTGTGGGAAGAGGAAAAATTATGTCTTCTCATCTTCCCAATGTTAATTAGATACATATTCCTGAGTAGTTTTACGGCGGGTGCTACGGTACGCCGTAGAGCTCGCGCCTTTGTTTGGGGCCGCTGTGGCGCGTTGTAGTATCTAGATTTCTTTTACTGTTCTACTGTGGTACGTGGTAGCATCGAGCTCTCGAGATGAGTTCGCTGTGGCGCGCGGTAGCGCCAAGCTCTCCGGTTGAGCCTGCTGCAGCGCACGATAGTGCCGAGCTCTACGTTTTGGTAAAGTTAGGCGTGTTGTGGCGCTTGGGCGCCTCGCAATGGTTTTCCTCCAAATTTTCTATTTTGGCCTAGATTCAGCTCAACATTTATTTTTTCCTGAAATTAGTAAAATAAACAATCATTGTATACATTTCTAGCATAAAAGTCTTTGTAATTATCATCTTATTTTACTATAAATCTTAGATTTATCACACTCTCACACTTAAATTCTTGCTCGAGTAAGCTCAAAAATTGAATTTTTTCTAATTTTCTATATTGCAAAATTCAATGGGATATGCGTGAAGTATTTTTGCCATTTCATGTATGACTTGACAAGATGATTAAAAAGATTTAGATTTTAACAAGTCTCATACTAATGTTTTCCTTTCTTTTAACTATTTTAGTTTTCCATTTTCTAAATGTATATCATTGTACTCATAATTTTTGAGAGATTTTCTAGGATTGCTTAACTAAGAAAAGTTAGATTCTGTGTGTAAGAATCTTGTGCTATTTGTGTTTTTTCGTCTAAATCGCAATAAATATTTCTTTTCAAGAAAGATATTTTTCATCTTATATTTTTTTTTTTTCAATTTTCTTACTTTGGAAGAGATATTTCTTTTCATTCTTGGATTTTCTTTTTACATTCAGTTCTAGGGAGAGACATTTTTTTTCATCATCATCTAATTTCATTGCGTTCAGTAAGTCCTACACGAGCCTATCACATTCTTGTTTTGCCATTTCTTACTTCTCTAAATCAAGTTCCTTGACCCCACCCTCACACATAGATTTAAGGAATCATACATTTTTGATTGTGAAGACTTATAGTAAAATGAGTATACAACAATTTAGCATGAAAAATTTTAGAACTATTTATTTTGCTTGATAACCTTTTGTTAAGTAAATCTTCACATGTTCCATCACAATTGAATTCAACCCATTAAAATATTTAGAAAAATTTTTGAGATAATGACATTCTATTGGCACAAAAAAAAAATTGGGGGAAAGTAATTCATTAAGAGTTATTTAAATAAAACAAAAAGCACAAAATTGAAGGCAAAATAAAAATACTTTACTTGGAGTAGTAAGGAATGAAACAACCTAATATAAATAATGACAAATTGTCAATAGTGTAATCATGCTCGAGATTCATCCTGCCCCTATATTGACGCACACATATACTACCTAGAATCTGAAACGAATAAAAATATAAAATTATTTGTTGGGTTGCCTCCCAACTAGCGCTTAGTTTAATATCCTCAGTCTAACCAAAAATAGTTTATATCCCTTTAAAATTTATTTTCACATTTTCATTAAGGCTTTAGGATGAGTTCGAGTTTGTTTAATAATGTAATCGTTATGAATGATAGATACATTATATTTCTTGGCCCAGCTTGTCTCTTCAAACTTATAATAGTTCTTTTTTTAATCTTCTTTTCAGTTTTCTTATTTATTGCCTTATGTTTGTCATAAAACTCATCAAATTTAATATTTTCAATTTTATTTTGTAAAAAGGCAAAAAATTTAATTTTCTTAGGAGTACAATCAAAGTATTTCTCTACAAATTCAAATTGCACATAATAATCATCAAGATTGCTAAGAGGTTTATTTATGTTTGAGATGCCACTGATAATTCTGGCACTTTCACTATTTTGAATCAATTTACCATGATCGTCCTCAAATAATGAGTTACATATTCTTAAACACTAAGGTAGAGGCACTTGAGGTGTGTAGGGGACGTAAGATTCAGATTGCATTTGATGTATTGCTTTAAGTGCAGCCATTCCTTCCATCTTCCTCAAAAAAATTTTCCTTACAAATTATTATTTCAATCCTTTGAAAATGAAGAAGTTTAAATGTATTGCTTTAAATTCTTGCTGTGGGAAGAGAAAAATTAAGTCTCTTTCTCTTGCCAATGTTAATTAAATACATATTTCTAGCATCCGCGTCTCTGTTTGGGGCCGGTGTGGCGTGCTGTAGCATCTTGATTTCTTTTACTTTTCCATTGTTGTGCGTGGCAGCACCAAGCCCTTGGGATGAGTTCGTTGTGGCGTGCGATAGCGCAGAGCTCTCGGTTTTGGTACACTTAGGCGTGCTGTGGTTTTCTAGCGCCGTAGTGGTTTTCTTCCAAATTTTTTGTTTTGGCCCAGATTCAGCTCAGCATTTCTTTTTTCCTGAAATTAATAAAAAAAAAATCAATGTATACATTTCTAGCATAAAAGTATTTGTATTTATTATCTTATTTTACTATAAATCTTAGATTTATCAGGCATTGTGATATTTACTCTAACGTTCTTGAGCTGCTTTAATTCGCTATTGGATCAATTACACTTTCTTGTTTATTTCTTCCACTTGGTCTGATCCATGTAACTGAATACTGCCTAATTCAAACCATGCTAATGGAGTATTGCATTTCTGCCGTATAAGGCTTCATACGAATCCATGCCAATACTTGATTGGAAACTATTATTATTAGCGAATTATACTAAGGGCATATGATCTTCCCAGAAACCTCCAAAATCCAGAACACATAGGCGCAGAAGATCTTTTAAAACCTGATTGACTCTCTTAGCTTGACCATCAGTTTGCGGGTTAAAGATGGTGCTCATGGTTAGGGTAGTTCCAAAGTCTTGATGCACAACCTGCCAAAATTTGGAAGTGAATCTACTATCATGATTGGATACGATTTTGGAATCCCATGAAGTCTGATAATTTTCTTAATATACAATTTTACCAATTTCTCCACAAAATTGGTTTTACGCATTAGAATGAAATGTGCCAATTTGGTCAGTCGATCAACTATGACCCAAATAAAATCAGCACCGGACCTTAACTTTGGTAAACTTATTACAAAGTCCATGAAAATATAAAACCATTTCCATTCAGGAATTGCTAGAGGATGGAGAAGTCCTCCAAGCCTTTGGTGTTCTGCTTTAACCAGATTATAAGCATAGCATTTTGCAATAAATTCTGTCACTCTCTTCTTCATTCCAGGCTACCAGAATGACTTCTTCAGATATTAATACATTTTGGTACAGTTGAGATGGACTTGGTACCCAGAATTGTGACTTTCAACTAGGATTTCCTTATGCATGGATTTGGGAATCCATAAATGATCACCTTGATTTTTTACATTTCCTCACAAGAGCAGATCAAAATGACGACTACTTTCGATCTCCATTTTGAACTTTAGATAGTCTTCATCTTTTGTATGTGAGATGGAGACATCACAATGAAAAGTGGGTTCTACGGTACTCATGGATATTAGCTCACTTAGCATAGCACTACGGATGGGCCTGATATCGAGCTTACGGAATTCTTCTTCTAAAGAACTTGAAGCTATTATAGCGAATAGTGTAGCATGGCGGCTGAGTGCATCAGTTATAGCATTTGATTTGCCAGGATGATGCTAGATACTTAAATCATAATCACTGATTAACACAAGCCATCTTTGCTGGCAATAGTTGAGTTTGTAGTGCCCCGCCCCGTCGCCATGCGCAAAAGACAAGTATAACTAACGGATCGGCGGCAGAGCGATGCGCTACTCAGGAAAACGGGCAACTGACTACAACATCTCCCTGAATAGGCTAAGAGACTGAGCCACGCTGAAGGCTGCTGACTCGAACCTAAGAGTAAGATCGAGAGTCAATACTTATGATAAGAGTAGAAAACTTGTCTTAAGTATTAGACTAAAATGTATATTAGATTTAAAGAGGTAAATATGAATCCACTATATATTATCAATATATCAGCATTTCCAGTATGTTGATCACATCACAATACTAATTATAGTAGTATAATAGAGTGCGGAAGCTAAAGCAAAATATCCAGGATACATTCATCATAGAGCGTAGTAAACATTAGCCTCAGAAAAGAAAAGTAAAATACATCCAGAATTATTACAAACTGATTTAAAAGACAAAAAGTAAAATCTATCTGAAGTGCTAAAAATAAAGCACTAAGAAAAAGGTGGAAGACTGATCCACTAAGGCTCCACATACTCCTCCTGGATCCCTTGTACATCCTTCTACACTGTCTCCACAAGCTGCTCGGGATCTAGCAAATTGTTGGATCCCAAAAATACCCTGTGTTAGACAAGAAGTCTAACACATCACACTAATTAAGCAATTTTAAAGTAAATGCAATAGATAGTAAAGTAAACACAACTGTATAACATAATAGTAAAGGCAATATGTATCTGAAGCTGTAAAGACTAAGCAAGATAAAATTGCATCAAAATTTAATACTAAAAATAAATAAAAATATCAAATGCTCAGAAATTGATATAAAAATGTCCAATGCTGTACTATACGTCACTAGAATGATGCACCCAAATATGCCACAACACGGTATACCATGGTGTGTAACAGAACTATCACTGAAAGGCTATGAGTCGTACAGTCCAATGTATACATACACCCAATTGGGAAGTTAGTATGGTGATGCCGATGCATCCTAAAATTCCCTAGTCAATGTATGCAATATTCTGTAACCCATAATTTGTCACTAATACTCATACGTCAGCACTGAATCATTCATTATGCTCATGCTCATGTTTATGCCCATGCTTATATGCTATATGAGGAAAAATATAAAAATCCACAAAATTTTTAACACCGATAATGAATTCCAAGTCTTCACTATGCAGAATCTTGCGAAAAGGATTCTGACTCCTAGCTTCTAAAACTATAATTGGTTAAAGTTAAAGATTTACTTAAATATCATTAGATGGGATGATTGTATACACATATTTAGCACATTTGCAAGAAAGGTGATTCTTATCACTTAGTTTGATTAAGCCACCCTAACAAAGTGGTTTTCGATAAAAAGCATCACTCATTGGCGATTTGTATCTCAAGCTAAGTTATTAAGATGCCATACTCACAATCACATTTAGTGTCTTAAAGAAGGTGACTCTAATTACTTAGTTTGTTTGAACTATATCTATTGAAGCGGGCTTCGCTAGGAGGCATCGCCTGTTGGCGATTTGTATTTCAATCAAACTAAGGAAGGAGTACCTGTCTAATACACTCTTAGTCTTAAGAGATTTACTCTAACGGGACTATATTCATATAATCTCTCAGGATAACACCTGCTCATAAGTCCATATTGGAGTGAATCAATCAATCCTAAATATTACTAAAGAAAACCATTACTATGGGTATACCATACTACACTAACCAATAGTCTAATTTTAAATAACTCTATTTAATCAACAAGAATTCATCAAGACTATCAATTCCTATGCTAAATAGGTAAGTCCTATACAAGCTCCAAAAAGGTGATCAAAGATCACTAAATATACATTCTACCACAAGAAAAAGTGTCATTCTAATATCTTAAGTGATTCCTACCACGAGGGGTTAAGATCAACTTCTAAGGTTAAGGGATCATCTAAGCTTCTATCTCAATAAGTTATATAAAATTCTCCTACCTCAATATATATTTAAATTTAGGTCCTTAAAATATTTCAGAGACAATCTTATGCTGAGATACTTAAGATCTCACACCCTTAATTCTAAAGCTAACATTTCAGGTTCTATTTAATAGTTAGTTTAGAGTGATCAGATCAGATGATTAAACCATCTGATCATATCTTATCCTAAGATTATGGGATTTAAATCAAAGATGTTATTAGAGTCAGATTAATTGTTAAATCAATTTAGTTATGTTATCTCTTTATGATGGTAATCTTATTTAGGAGAAAATCAAGGATCTAAAGTTTATATTCAGATTAACCAATCACATAGATTTATCAATAACATAACATATCTAATTCAAATATTTAAGATCAATACCAAATTAGATGCATTATTGGAATAATGTTAATTTCATTATCTTATAATCAAGTTAATTTAATTAAGGATTTAAGAGTTTTGATCTTAATTAAGCAGATTAGGGTTTAACCCCTTCTCATGTCCAATTAAGATCAAGGGTTCACTTATAGATCAATGTCAAATTAGTGAATTAGATATGTATTATTGATGGCAATCTTAGACCTAGATCAAGTCTTAATAGCTTGATTAAAGTCATAAGACTTCTTAGGGTTAATTAAGAGGTTTAAGTTCTTCATTTATGATTTATTCAATTTATACATCATAACTTTGCATAACTAATTTCAATATATCTATCTTACTGATATGGATCGTATTAATAGAAAAATTTCAAAAGATAGAAAGTAATTAGTGCTAATCAAACCTTAAATCAATCCAAAAGAGTTAGCACATAATTACAAATCTAACCATCAAAATTTTATATAATTTGGCACATAAGTTCTAATTTACTATACAATTAATCAGAGACTAAGTTTGCTAAGATCTAATATATATAAAACCTAATTTTCACTAATCATAGTTTAACAAGATTAGGGCATAAGTTGAAGTACAGAGATCAGAAAAATAAACTACTTATCCCATTCATTCTACTCATCATAAGAAAAATAATGGCACCTTACACATGAATTTTGGTTAAGTACAATTACTAATCCATCTTAATTAAGTTCTACCATAATTAGGTTAAAATAGAAAATCAAGCCATTAGATGTTCAATATTATTTTATATTCTTATTCCTGAGGATTTTTTGATCAATTTCATATATAATATTATAGGGTTTGGATCAGTGGATTGAAAGTTATACAATTAATTTATTATGGATTTTTCCAATTTAATTTTCCTATGATTGGATTAATTGGATTATTTTCCTTAAAGAAAATAAATCCAATTAATCAGATTTATTTAAAATAGGCTCGGCCCATTAGCCGAACCGCACGGTCGACCCCGGCCCAAAGACCCATTAGCTGAATTCGCACCGTGCGGGTCACGGGCTGACCAGACCCGCACAGCGTCTTCATCCCTGCCCCGACTCCTCTCGACAGGAGCCGATCCGGGAAACCCTTGATGGTGAAATTCTCCGTCTAGAGTGCACACATTGGCCTCGGGTCAATCGAGAATTGATCCCCTAGCCGAGATGCACCGATAGACACTTGAAGCCCCCTGTGTGGTGGTCCAAATCGGCCCAACCATACTCACTTGAGGGCTCCTTTAATGGAGCTACTGTGGGGAGACAATTCTCCCACAGAGGCCATGCCAGACCTAGGGCTTGATCTCTACACCTTCAGGGAGTTGAGATGGATCGAAGCCCCCTGGTTCGAGGGCCTGAAGTGGGCTGGAACACCAGGACCCTACTCACCCTAGGCATTCCTTAAGGGACTTAGCCTGATCGATTGATTTGATCGATTGGGGCTAGCTCAAGGTGCAATTATGATAGCATTAGGTTCTATTTGACAATACGCAACAATACGAGTCAAAAGAAGGAAGGTCCAAGCCTCATTGGCTCGAAACCAGCAAGTGGGTGTTCCTGGTTTGACGAGCGACTTGCAGATGATGTAGGGGACAATGTCGAGCTTGTTGAGCTTCCTGAGGTTTCTCTAAGAGTTCTTGAATGCCAGGAGACTCTTTTATCAGTGGTATGCATGCCTGGAAGCCTGGGAAGCTTGGACAGACATCAATAGAAGCTTGGAAATGGCAAAAGGTAACTTGGCTCCAATTGATCAGCAAAGAATCATAGGGTCAAATACTGAGGCTATTTATAGCCTCAGCATGGAATGGGGAAGCTTCCAGAGCCATTGGCTCGGGCTTGGGAGACCCGAGAGGTCGGGCCATGGCCGAGCTCTCGAATTTCCAATTCGATGTCAGCCGAGCCACAAGGCTTGATTGGGGCTCCAATGCATTTTAGGAGAGGCCCCAATGACTTGCTGAGGTGGACGCAGGAGTGGGGGACAAGCGGGGCAGCTGGCGGTACGGGGATTCTCCCTGTCGGGTGCGCAAGCGAGTGGGGATGAAGGTCCACAGTTGTGGGAGGGTCCAGAGTCGTCTAATTGATCGATCAAAAAGATGCAACGGTCCTGATCTTCTGGATCCTAATGGCCAGATCGGATTAAATCCACGCCGTAGGATCTTACGGGTCGATCTAATGGCAGATCCGCAGTTCCGCGGATCTAATCCTAGCCGTTGGATTAATAGAATGAATGGCGGATACGATGGAAGCACCGCTGTTGCGTGACCCGGGCTCCGCAGCGGATTGCCCGCGGTCTGCAAAGCGGATCCTAGCCGTTTAACTAGTTAAAGGTATAAATGCAAATTTGAATTGTTGGAAACCCTAAAATGTAATTAGACCATTTTAATTAAATGTGAATTATGGCCTAACTGATTTCTAAATTGTACCAAAATTTCACCCTTAGCTAATTTGGGGGTGAGGAATTCAAAAATGTGATCAGATTTTAATTCTAAGATCAAAATATTTTAGGTATATTCTAGGGCATTTAGATTGATCAAAATGCAATTGTAGACTTAGGGAAATCCAATTAACTTTAAATTTTTAGGATAGGCTTAATTTGATATCCTAAAAGTAATGGTATCAAAATGAATGCTCAATTATGCTAGAATTTAATAGGGTAACAACCTAGAGTTGTTACAAACATGAAGATAGATAGTAAGTATACTCGATTTGGATAAGAAATAGGTCATATAGGTCCAAACTAAGGAATTTGACCTAATGGGAAATTTAATAATTTCTCTTAATGAAGTTTATATTTTTGTGTAGTTTATTGTTGGTTGTTGTTTAAGGATTCCATAGAATCCAAGAATATTAAATTTTGATGTGTTTTGGATTAGTTATGGCCTATTCAATCTAGGGATATTTATAGAATTTTCTAGGGTTAAGAGGGGTCAAAAATATAACTTTTCCATTTGATGTTCAATTCAGCAAACTTAGTGACTATAGCTTTCCTATATCACACTGAGTACTTTAACTAGGAGTAGACTCAAATTGGACCTCAATTGGTCAAGTTATGACCTAACTAACGTTAGGAGTATTTTGGTCAACTTAGAGTTTCTAGGGTTCAAAACCTAAATTTTGTTTTGGTTTACTGTTGGTTCCAAAATTCTAAGCTAGATAGCACTTTGAATTTTATGATTTGGATTTCAATTGACCAAGTTATGGTCAATTAAATTTCTAGAGTTTTTAAGGGGTCATTAGTGGGGGTCCTAAAAGTCATTAGCCACCCTAATGACCAAATAGAAAAACTAATACTATCAAAGTTTTCTTGATGTTATCCCGATTACTTTAAGACCCATATTGACTATGTTTAGTTGACTAGGTATAAAGTTATGGATGCTTGAAGTTGGGTAGCATTTTGGTAAAAGATCCTAAATATCACTATGCTAAATATTCATCCGATTGGGGAATGATAGTGCCATAACGATCCTTGATTTTTGCTGATCAAAATGACCTATAATTTTGCTACCATTGGACTAGTAAATCTAAAGATATTAATGTTTAAATGTTTGCGATAAATTTAATTAATTGAATTTAATTTTGTTATAATTAAATCTGCATTTCTTAATCACCATTAATCATTAGCCGGCGGGCCCCACACGCATATCGACGGAATGCTGACAACGAGGAGACGGCGGGCTGCGCAGTACTTCGCATGGTGCCCACACAGCTTGACATGTGGCAAGGCGGGTCCTACCAGTCATCAACAGAGTTGACACAGGATCCGCATGGCACGCAGTTGCGTGACTGACAGTATAGGCGGGTTAGGTTAGGCCCGACCCGACCCTGGGCGATGGCTGCCATCCCCGACAGATTCGAGAAGAATGCGCCTAGGGCACGGGGTTTGATGACCTTGCCGACAGTGATTGTACCCAGCCCGCATAGCAATGTGAAGGGCTTGGCGAGCCCTACCCAAAGGTGACCGAGCCGGTGAGGGAGGTTGCCTAAAACATTGCAGATGGCTAGACCTAGATTTCTAGGTCACAGAGGGGGTATACGCAGCAAAACTGTTCACTAATGTGGATGAACTAATACATTAACACGATCGACTTTATTTGCATTTAATCGGATTCACATGATGAACAATCAATCAAAAGGAATAATACTTGAAATCAATTTGAAGGCAAGATATTAGGAGATTAAGGAGATCGGTAGGTACCTCAATGGACAACACGAGAGCCTCTAGGGCTTGCAAACTCGACTCCTTGAATGCTCCTGATGAACCAGCCTACTCAAAATCCTAGATACAGATGCCGCTAGGGGTGGGGGGGGGGGTTAAGAACGCACGACGGAATATCCAAGGGAACCGCACGCGATGGTTGGGCCGCGGCCGCGGCTACGCGCCACGTACTCGCTCGCAAGCGGGTCTCGGGGACGATAGCTTCCAGCCGCATGATCTTGGATCAAGATCTGACCAGATCAGACTGTGCAGGATTGCGCTATAAAATCAAACATCAAAGCTTTTGAGGGAGACTGCGGAAGACGGAGCCGTTTGGGATTATAATTAATTAATAATCATTTGATTATTTTATTCAATTTTCTTAATAAATTAAAATAATTGAACGAACTCCAAAAATTCTCAAATAATTACTCCTAACTAATTGATGGGTGAGGAACGCAACGGTAAGATCCAATTTTTTATTCAATGAGTATTTAATTTTTTCTATTTTTTGCGGTATTTTAAATATTAAAATATTCGACGGATTTTTAACGACTTCTGATTGCCACCAAAACATCACCCTTAGCTAATTTGGGGGCAATGAGCGCGATAGCGAAGTCCAATGTTTTGATATGAGGTCAAATTAATTAGGTCAATTCCAGGGTTTCTAAAATTCCCAAAATCAGGGTTTGATCTATTTGACTCTTGATTTGGACTAGGTCTGGGTGGTGAACTCCTAATGATTTAATTAGTGCACTAGGATCAAAATTAAGAATTGGATTAGTTCTAATTGGCTAGGGTAACAACTTTGGTTGTTACTGACTCCCCCACTTAAAAACGATGTCGTCCTCGACATCACTCAAGGGGAAGAACACAGTTTGAATGGGTCGAGAGAGATTTAGAATTTGAAATCTAAGTTTTAGGATTTGGATCTTCATAATCCAACCTCACAATTAAAGTTAGAGAATGCTAACCAACTAAGTCATAATTATCACTTAGTAAAGATAGAAACAAAGGAAAGAAAGGCTGACATCCAACCAGGTTGAATATAACCTTCAGGAATTACGGATTAAATACTAAGTCATAACACATGACTTAGCACTATCAGATAGAGTTATTGCTTAGCAAGTGACCTCACCTACTAAGCACGTGATAATTTAAAGATCAAGGATCCTTAAGTGACATTCATCACTTAAGAGAGCTTATGCAAAAATAGCTAAGCCGTTATAAGACTTAGAAATGATTAAAAAATTCTCATTTGATGAATTAGAATTCAAAGGCTTGTCAACAAAGATTCAGAGTTCTTTGACTACTTACTCTATTAGAATATAATATTATAAGCTAGCTAGAGGATCACCAATTTGACAGAAGTTTAATAATGAAACCAAGGAATTTACCATTAAATCCCACCTAGAGGATAAGATTGGGATGAACTAATTATATGCATTAGCTCATACTGGATTTTGAATTAGCAAGAGACATTCATCTCTTACTAAGAGTTTCACTAAGGCAAAGAGGATCAATATCCACTTAGGATACATAGCCTTAAGACTTAGGAGAATTTTAAGATATTAAGTCACACATGATGACTTTACACTACAGATCTAAGAGGTTACAAAAAGGTTCTTAACACAAATCATAAACTATGGCATGGCCAAGGAACCCACTTATCTATAAGGATAAGTACCAGAGGACTTAAAAAGGGCCTATGCTACAACCATAAGTCATAATCCATGACTCAAGTCAAAGGCTCTAGAACTAAATGCCAAGATCTAAGTCACCAAATGTGGCTTAGGTCATTAAGGACTTAAAGGTTAAACTCAACCTAGTCTAAAGGAAAGCTTACTCCAAGGGAATGAACAATAAATGCTTGAGTCACATCATGACCTAGGCACAAATTTAAGGGTTGAACTTAAACTACTTAAGAAGGAGAATTTATTATTCCATGGGAATAAGATCTTCCACAATCCACTATTGTAATTGAGTGAAACTTATCACTTTAAGGAAGATTAAGGAAAAGAGAATTACCATTCCATTGAGATGGACAATGGAGATACAACGCTTTCTTATTAAGCCACCACAAGTGACTCAATTAAGAAGGGTTCTTAAGGGTACCTAAGAATTCTAATCCCGGAATTAGAATTCTAGCGCTTGACGACTTAAGGGGAGGTTAGATTTTCAAAGAATAAAGATTCCTTGACTTATAAAGGATTCTATAGCTAAGAACTAGCTAACACACAATCATCAGACCATGTCTAATGAGGTAAGCTTCACTATAATCTATACAGGTGAGTTTGCAATCATAGGTTAGAATAATCTAACCATGAAGTATCCACACATTAGGAAGGTCTAGGGTGAACTAATCATAGGGTTAATTCATTCTCAGGATCCTACCAGTAACAAGGTGCTCATCCTTGCCTAGGAAATAAGGCTAAGATAGAGAGGATGATCATCCAATTTGGATAATTAACCTCAAGGGAAAAGGAAATTCAACGCATCAAGCCACAATACATGACTCAATACTGAGGGATCTATAATGAATCCAAATAGTGGATTCCTCATCCAATTAGGATGATGTACTAGAATATAATTCCTAGGGGTACTACTAAGTCATAACTATGATTTGATTAGCTAGGTTTCTATGGTGGCAAGTTTTCCTACTCCAAAAAGGTATGAAGACACTCATCCCACTAGAATGATATGTTGGAAATCTAAGGGAATGCTAAGCTAGTATTTTAAGTCACAATTGTGACTTTCCTAATACTGGACACAATAATTCAGTTAACATAAGGAGTGAGAAGTCATTTACCCAATTGGGTAGGTCACTACTTGGTAGAGGAACTATTATTATAAGTCACAAAAGTACGACTTAGAATCTAAGGTTTGACTAACTAGCTAAGAAGAAGTAATTATTCAATCAAGGAAAGGATACCTTGAGCACAAGATTTGGCTTATTACAAGTAGTAGGTTCATATAAGGATTATCCTACTATGATAGGGTAAATTATTTACACCATAAATGACACTTGGGTTAAGTTAAGCTGACTCAATGCTAAAGTTTGGAAGTGGTGTAGACAATAAAGGTTAAATTCTAAACTATTAATATTAGCTAAATCTAATCTCATGGGTGCAATGACTATCTTCAAAGATTAAAATTACTTTGATCCTCGGAGTTCTATAAAGCTACACACTATTCATAGTTTAGTCTAGTTAGGAAATTAATGCCTTTTATAAGAATCCTAAGAATCATTATATTTGTTGAACCTAGTTTTTGAACAAAGCCACAACTCGATTCAAAGAAGAGTTGAGGTCCTGAATCAGAATTCCTAAGTGAATAAGGCTGTGCAGCACTTAACAGTGTACTGATAATGTGTTTTGGGGGAGATACTAGGACATAGAGGTCATAGACACTAGTAAAGAGTTTTGGTGGTATTAAGCAATGGATGGTCTTTCAATTTAATCCTTTTACTTTAGCTAAATATCTTCTTAAGAGTGGTAGAGAACCTATTTGATGGTTTGAATCCCGACAGTGGTTTAGTTTTCTTAGTATGGGAGTTGAGGCTTAACTCTTTAGTTTCCTTGATCCTATAAATTTTATGAATGTTTGATTCGAGTTAGCTAATTATTTTACTACACCTAAGTTTTTTTTTTTTTTTTTTTTTTTTAAGTTCTACCAGTGAAGAATACATTTTTTGTTCTATGCATTTTATCCTAAGAATGAGATTGTAGCACCTTGGATGTAACTTTAATGTTCTGATTAGTGAGTGAATTGTTACAGGAATGACCCATTAGGTAAAGAGGAATACAAATTCTAATATGACACCTTATGGAATTCTCTGATACTAACCTGTAGTGCCCCACCCCTTAATCCACAAGATTAAGCTAAGGGGTGGTGTGTCATTTTGGCAAATCCCTTACTTAATATTAGATTAGGTGTAATCCATAATCCACTAGTAAGGAAGAGATAAGCCAATTCATACATACTATATAGGCAGTCACTAAGCAAATACAGAATTAGAGTGCGGAAGCAAAGTAAGATAAGAAAATATCTAATTTTACCACAATGCATATAAGTAAGGAAAGTACATCAAGTAGCTCAAAATAATTAGTATAGCCAAAAATACACAATCAAAAAGTACCTGTATTATTACAACATTAATTAAGTTTAAATAAACTAAAATGAAAATACTCATCTTCACAATAACGGTAAAACTAAACAGCTTCAGCTCCTTCCTGATGCTCCTCCTCAAGATATGGCTCCTCTTATAAACTAAGCTCCTCAAATCTATCTGATTCTGACATTATCAGTTTCACAGTGCCAGGGCTCCAGCCAACAAAATAAAAATCTTATTAGATAATTATCTAAGTACATTTAAGGCTGAATATTTTTCATGAATTATTAATATCACTGTTACTTAAACTATACAAAATAACTAGCATGAGAGCAATAAGCATACAAGGAGAAGGATAAGTTATAAATATAGTATTTATAACTAAACAAGATTTGAGGCAAAAAGGTACACCTTAAAGTAAACTAAATAGGGAAAGCATACATATATAATGCAGTAATTAAAGTACTAAAAGAAAAGTCTAATCCTGAACATATTTTGATGATCATTTGACATATGCTGATTTAGAATAATAAATTTGAAAGTGGTACATATAGTAAACAGCAAAATTTAGCATCTTATAAGTATGTACAAGAGAGTAGGTAAGCAAAGTAAAACTGATTGAAATAATATGCATCATTAAAATAGTAAGCTGTAAACTGAAATAGATAATAAGTATGTACAACTGCCATATCAGAAAATCGAACAATCGGGCCCAGTATAATTTGCAAAACCTTTCTGGGCTAGGGCAGATAGAAATTCCTAAAGCTTTTCTGGGCTAGGGCAGACAGAACAATACAGCAGAACTAAAGAGGTAGTAAATACAAATGCAAAAATATTTTAGTTATTTTACTTTTACTTCTGTGGATACGTCTAGAAGTAGCTAAGGAGTCAAGCACATCTGCAAGACTATATGGGTTCCAAGCTTAACACACACTCCTCAATGAGTAATATTAAGCATCTTTATTACTCCTTCCCTCTGTCCATTAGGGTAAATGTGCATCAGAACCTACCATAATATAGCTGAAACCAAGACAATTGTTGTCCTAATTATTTTAAGTTTTCATTTTATGCACAAAGTTCTCTTACATGACATATTCAAGGAAATAAGCACAAAATAAAAGGAATGTGTAGCACAAAAAAATCAAGTAGTAAGCAAGGAACTCTTCTACACATGGTGACACTATTATTGTCTAATTAACCATTCTAACTATTCTAAGTTACACAAGTTTAGGATCTCCAATTCCTACTATCGATGGTAACATAGAAATACAGCCTTATAGGGTACAAAATATTAAGATTAGTTAGGTCCTTATATGATTAAATCAATGTTGACTATGTAAGTTAAATAACGAATCAACACGACCTATTTAATGAATTTAGACATTCCATACTAAGAGCTGATCAAAATCTACCAAGTCTAGGGATGATGAATTAAACACCATGAGCTGGAGTTAACCACATAATCTAAATGGTAAAGACTAAAGATCTAGGGTTTTCAAAATTCTAAAGTGAATTAATGATTGAGATAAATCCTATTAAGCAAAATCAAGCTTAATAGAATGATTCTCCTATTCTTAATCTAGAGTTGAAAGATAAAATAATCAAAATCAAAGCATTAAAATCTCAAAACTAATAAAATTAAGGATTTATTTATTGAATAACCATATTACTCAATAAATAAAATCTAACTTAATATCTATCATTATTCCAAAGGAATAGATCCTAAGATGTAGTGATGATTCATAATGAGCTCCTAATGAAAAGGCTTAGAGAGATTCTAAGAGTTGATTGATTTATTTTCATTTGCTATTTTTATTTAATTAGGGGAATTAAGAACAAATTTTAATTAAGGCATATTATCCTTAAATATTTTCAAGCCTAAATTAGGATTTTTATCAAATTATTCAAATTGAGAGATTTATAACATAAATTGATCTTAAATTAATTTTATTATTGATTTTAATAACTTAGGTGACATTTTAGGGTCTTGGGATACTTAACCTAAATTTTGGGCAAAAAGACCATTTTGCCCCTACTTTAGGGTCCATAAAGCTACTTTTTAATTTAGGGCTCTAAATTATATTTTTTTACTTCAAATGATTCATTACTATCTAACATGAAGATAAATAGTAAGTACACTCAATTTGGATAAGAAAAGGGTTATATAGGTCCAAACTAAAGAATTTGACCTAATGGGCAATTTAGTAATTTCTCCTAATTAAGGCTAGATTTTTGTGCAATTTATTGTTGGTTGCTGTTCAATGATTCATAGAGTCTAAGAATATTAAATTCTGATGTGTTTTGGATTAGTTATGGCAAATTCAATTATAAAGATATTTATGGAATTTTATAAGGTTAAGAGAGGTCAATAATCTAATTTTTCTATTTAATATCCAAATTTAGCAAACTTAGTGGCTATAGCTTTCCTATATTACACTGAGTACTTTAACTGGGAGTAGACCCAAATTAGACCTCAATTGGTCAAGTTATGACCTAACTAGGGCTTGGGGTATTTTGGTTAACTTAAGATTTCTAGGGTTCAAAACCTAAATTTTATTTCAGTTGACTTATGGCACTAAAATTCTTAGCTAAATAGCACTTTGAATTTTATGATTTTGAGTTCAATTGACCAAGTTATGGTCAATTGAATTTCTAGGGTTTTTAAGGAGTCATTGGTGGGGGTCCTAAAAGTCATTAGCCACCCTAATGACTAAATGGCAAAACTAATACTATCAAAGTGTTCCTAATATTCTCCTAATTACTTTAAGACCTAGACTTATAATAACTATGTTTGGTTGACTAAGTATAAAGTTATGGATGTTTGAAGTTGGGTGGCATTTTAGTAAAAGATCCTAAATGTCACTACGTTAAATATTCATCCGATTGGGAAATTGATAGTGCCATAATGATCCTTCATTTTTGTTGATCAAAATGACCTATAATTTTGCTACCATTGGACTAGTAAATCTAAAGATATTAATGTTTGAATGTTTGCGATAAATTTAATTAATTGAATTTAATTTTGTTAAAATTAAATCTACATTTCTTAATCACCATTACTCATTAGCTGGCGAGCCCCGCGCGCAGTTCGATAAAATGCTGACAGCGAGGAAATGGCGGGCCCCGCGGTATGTTGCACGGCGCGCCCACGACTAAACATGTGGCAAAGTGGATCCCCCTAGCCGTCAGCGATGCTGACGCGAGACCTGCACGACACGCGGTCATGCGACTGATAGGATAGGTGGATAGGGTCAGGCTCGACCCAACTCAGGGCTATGGCTGCCATCCTCGATAGATCCGGGAAGAACGCGCCTAGAGCACGGGGTTTGATGGCCTTGCCGACGGCGATATGACCCGACACGCATAGCAATGGGATGGGCTTGGCGAGCCCTACCCAACGTTGACTGGGTCGGTGAGGGAGGTTGTTTAAAATGCTGGAGATGGCTAGACCTAAATTTCTATGACACGGAGGGGGGGTATACGCAGTGAAAATGTTCACTACTGTGGACGGACTGATAAATTAACACGATCAACTTCGTTTGCATTTAATCGGATTCACAAAATTAACAATCAATCAAAAGGAATAATACTTGAATTCAATTCGAAGGCAAGATATTAGGAGATTAAGGAGATTGATGGGTACCTCAATGGACGACACGAGAGCTTCTAGGGCTTGCAGACTCGACTCCTCGAATGCTCCCGACGGACCCAGCCTGTACAAAATCCTGGATACGGATGCCGCTAGTGGGGTTAAGGATGCACAGCGGAATCTCCAAGGCAACAACTCGCGATGGTTGGGCCTCGGTCGCGGTTGCGCACCACGCGCTCGCTCGCGAGCGGGTCTCGGGGATAATAGCTCCCAGTCGCATGATCCCGGATCAGGATCAGATTAGACGGTGCAGGATCATGCCGTCAGATCAAACGTCACAAGCTTTTGAGGGAGACAGCGTGGGACGGATCCGTTTGGGATTATAATTAATTAATAATCATTTAATTATTTTATTCAATTTTCTTAATAAATTAAAATAATCGAACGACCTCCAAAAATTCCCAAATAATTATCCCTAACTAATTGAGGGGTGAGGAATGCAACGACGAGGTCGGATTTTTTATTTGACGAGTATTTAGTTTTTCATATTTTTTGAAGTATTTTAAATATTAAAATATTCGACGGATTTTCGACGACTTCCGATTGCCACCAAAACGTTACCCTTAACTAATTTGGGGGCAATGAGAGTGATGGCGAAGTTCAATTTTTGATCTGAGGTCAAATTAATTAGGTAAATTCCCAGGGTTTCTTAAATTCCCAAGATCAGTGTTTGATCCATTTAACCCCTAGTTTAGAATAGGTCTGGGTGGTGAACTCATAATGACTTAATTAGTGCACTAGGATCAAAATCAAGATTTGGATTAGTCCTAATTAGTTGGAGTAACAACTTGGGCTATTACAGGCGTAGCTTTATCATCTACTGAGGTAAGATCCATAATAATTTAACAATTCAAACACTCTAAGAAAGTGAATAAGCACTACAATTCTAGTTCAAACAAGCACTACAAATAAACTAAATTAAAAATCTAAGTTACACTACAGTTAGCACAATATGATATGATTACAGAAAATGAAAATGTCTAAATCACTA
The DNA here is from genome assembly GCA_016760335.1 of Gastrodia elata. Classification (NCBI taxonomy): domain Eukaryota; kingdom Viridiplantae; phylum Streptophyta; class Magnoliopsida; order Asparagales; family Orchidaceae; genus Gastrodia; species Gastrodia elata. The sequence goes on along the minus strand of CM028675.1, from coordinate 44,340,000 downwards.
TTTACTTAAAGATTATACTTAATACAAAACAAAACTGTTCCCCAGCAACGGTGCCAAAAACTTGACAGACGTAAAATACACGTTTGCGCTTGCACGCAAGTGTACGTGGTCTGAAGTAATACGTGAAAGTTTAGTTCCGAGATTTATCATTCTTTGGGAATGGTGATTTTGATACTAAGTTATATCTTCTTTAAATAATGTTTAGAAGATTGATTTTTTGTTTAATTTGGTTCCTAAATTATCAATAAAAATTTCCTTAAGATGAGATACAATGTTTTCAAAGAGAGAGAGTTGGAGTTTCATTGTAGTACTTGTAAGGACTTGGCGTTGTCACTTCATTATTTAAATATTTAAATTGATTTGTCAATGCCTTCTTAAATTAAGTGCTCTTTTAGAATTGGAGTTAACTTCTAATTACAATAAGTTCAGATTTAGTGCAATAAAGAGAACTCCCCTTGGGGTTCTACCTTAGCACCTAAAGCTTTATGAGATCTTGGTTTAATTTTATCTTTGATTTCCTACATCTATGTTACCAAATATTATCTTTTACTTGTTAGATCTCATAAACATGATTTCCATCAATCTGCATCATGCGTTGACACACGCAGTTTAGCTAGATGAGAGGATGCATTGGATCCAATGGACTATGTCACATCATCCATTGGGTTTCCAATATCCTCTCATCTCTTTTACTTTGCTGAGCTACAATGCATAAATTGATGGGAACTTGATTCACAAGCATTAAATCTCTTGGTAGAGCTCTTAAGGAAAGATGCAAGTGAGCTTGAGAACTTGTCACATAGATATCAGCTCTACCTGCACTACCTTCCTTGCTCTTGTCCAATTGATGAGCTTGGAACTCGAGTTCTTTTCTTAATTGATAATTCATTCAAGTTTCATTTGGCAAAATAATTTGACAAATTTTCATCCAGTTATTAATTCACAATGATAATAAACATTAAAATAGAAATCAATTTTTATTTATTCAAACATCTTCATTACAACACCAATACAACCTTACATTTTCTACAGCTACATCCCAACCCTCTCCAAGGGGGTTTAGCTTTCCATTACAAAATAAATAAAAATATACATGCAAAAGGAAGAAAACCCTAACATCGGTGTACGGTAGAAAATAGTAAGTAAGGTTTAGGAATACTAGGAATCACCCAGTGGTTTTCTAGGGTTCTCTTGATCTTCCTTCTGCATTTCTACTTGACTTCTTCTAATTTCCCATGATGTCTCCTTTTCATCACTCTCCACAATTTGCTGCTTTCCCCTTGGAGAGTTCTCCTCTGTTTCTTCCTGCAACCTCTCCTTTTGGTCCTTAGAATATTGAAAATTAGAATAGTTGTTTGGCCTGAAATTAGCCCTTAAATAGGGGAATTTTCATCCCCATGCATTAATCACATAAGACCCTTCATCTTCTTTTCAATGCAAGCTCTTTAATTTATCCTACATAGTCTCCTTGGTTTTCTCAGATTTAATGTTTACTCTAGTTTCAAGAGGCAGGAGGAAAGCAAATGTCTTATTTTATGGCCTTCCCTATGCTGCATTTAATGAAGATTCTGAAATTTTCTATAGCGGGCACTGCGGCGCGCTGTAGCGGCCTTGATCTAAATATTGTTCCATCGTGGTGCGCTACAGCAGCTGAAGTTCAAATATTATTTCACTATATATTTTGATAGTTATGTTGAGGCCGCTGCCTATCCTCTGTGGCGCGCTGAAGGCGCATTGCGACGGTTGTACTTTCGTGAAAGCGGCGCGCCACAACAGTTTTCATCCAGAATTTATTAATTCAGCTCAGGCTTCCCCTTTTCTTCCTTCTTCCTGAAAATGTATAATTTTCACTCAAAGTATACTGATATATATGATGTTTTGAATATTTTTAATATTAAATTTTGCTATAAATTTTAGATATATCATGAGTGACCAAAACCCATGCAAGAAAAGATGAGAACATTTAAGGAGAACCACACATACAGTTTGGTGAAGCTAAAACCAAGAATGAAACCTCTAAAATATAAGTGATTCTACGCAGCCAAAAGTAAGGTGATGGAAGGTTATGTTATAATGGTCAATTGGCAGTGAAGCGATGTTTGCACAAGAAGGGGATTAACTTTGTGGAGATTCATTTCTCATGGTGAAAATATAACCAATTAGAGTGGTGTTGAAATTGGTTGCATACTACAGTCTGAAGATGAAGTAGCTTGATGAGAAGAAAATATTTGCTCATGGGATCTAAAGAATTTTATATAGAGCATCCAGAAGATTCAATGCTGCAGAAAAGGAGAGCTTGGTGTGCAAACTGCAGAAGACTCCTTATGGATTAAGAAAAGCTATCTGGTAGTGGTACAAGAAGTTTCTCATTTACGATGAGTCAATGCTAAATATGACATCTTTGTATAATTTTATTTATAGTAGAAGATACTTTGATGATGATTTTAATAACTTATATTTGCATATAGATATGTTAGTGATATGATGAGATGTACTAAAGATTAATAGCTTTAGAGAAGAGATTGACAATCTATTTTATTGAAAGAAAGAAATTTTTGGGAATAAAAATATCATACAATTAGAGTAAAAAACATATGGCTATAGTGAGAGAATTACATAATGAAAAGTGACTAAAAGATTAAACATGAACAGTGCTAAGGCGGTGGTGTCCATGCCACTTTATAGAGATTTTAAATTGATGATGGATTAGTGTCCCTCAACTCAGATAGAGAAGATAGAGATAAAACATACTCAATATAGTTGTTATCAGTATTCATATGTTGTGGTACATACTAGACCTGATATAGTACATAATGTTGAGTAGTGAGTGAGTTTCTCTTCATCCTAGAAGAGCTCATTAGAAAGTGATCAAATAGATTTTGAACTATTTGGAGGGTGCATTAGTCATGGGGTTTTGTTATGGAGATGGAGACCCAACACTAGTTGGGTTCTCTTACTCAGACATAGCTAGAGATATTGATACAAGGAAGTCTATTTCAGGCTTCTAACCACCACTATAGGGGGAGATATGCCATGATAATCAAAGCTATAGAGACTGTGGTGCCCCACCCCTTAATCCATAAAGTTAAGCTAAGGGGTGGTGTGTCACTTTAGCAAATCCCACACCTAATATTAGATTAGGTGTAATATATAATCCATTAGTAAGGAAGAGATAAGACATTTTCATACATGTTATATAATTAGTCACTAAGCAAATATAGAATCAGAGTGCAGAAGCAAAGTAAGGTAAGAATACATCCAGTTTTATCACAATGCATATAAGTAAGAAAAGTACATCAAGCAGCTCATAATAAATAGTATAGCCAAAAATACACAATCAAAAAATATCAATATTATTACATCATTAATTAAGTTTAAATGAACTGAAATGAAAACATTCATCCTCACAATAATGGTAAAACTAAACAGCTTCAGCTCCTTCCTGATGCTCCTCCTCAAGATCTGGCTCCTCTTCTAGACCAAGCTCCTCAAATCTATCTAATTCTGACATTTTCAGTCCTAAAATGTCATTATGCCAATGGATAGGGCTTGATCAGGGCATCCTAATAATGGTTGGGTCGCCACTTGAGGTGACCCGACGAGTAGGCTAACCCTAACCCTATCGAAGGAATGCTACTGATGTGGGGGGGGAGGGGGGCTGTTCGTGACCTGCCGATCCCGTTCAATCGAGCTCGATCGGACCGCACTATTTCAAATCGACGCTATGAAATATAATTTAGGAAAGGAATCACAAGTATTGAATCAACTGAGAGGGAACTCGACGTACCTGAAAATGGATGATCGAACGACATAAGGTTTGCAAAGGTTCGATCTTCAGCTCATGAGGTTCCAATTGCACGCAAAGGCTAACCCTATGCGCTGCTGAGGCTTAAGGAACCTTGGGGCAAAGATGGCAAGGCTGGGTAGGCGTCGGTTGGTCGTTGCATGAGGCAGAACGTAGCATAGAGGGGCGCAGATATGTCATGGAAGACAAGCTCTAGACTGTTCGATCAATCCGATCGAACGGTCCGATCCCACCGTTCAATTGAACGGCAGGCTTGACGGTAGGCGCGGGCTTAGACGGAACAGGATTAACGGTGCCATTAATAGGGATAATAAAATATCAATATTAATAATTATTTAACATCTATTTTCTTAATAAAATTTAAATAATTAAATGACTTTAGAAAATTTCCAAATATTCACCCGAGCTAATTGAGGGGTGAGGAACGCAATGGCGAAATGGCCAAATCAGATTTCAGTTTCGATGAGTATTTACTTTTTCCTAATTTCTGGGTATTTAAAATATAATAAAATATTCGACGGATTTTTGACGACTTCCGATTGCCACTAAAACATCACCCCTAGCTAATTTGGGGGCAATGAGCGCAATGACGAAGTCCAATTTTTGATCTGAGGTCAAAATAATTAGGTCAATTTCCAGGATTTCTGGAATTTCCAAAACTAGGATTTGATATATTTGACTCTTAATTTAGACTTAGGTCTTTGAGGTGAACTCCTAATGACTTAATTAGAGTATTAGAACTAAAATCAGGATTTGGATTAGTCCTAATTGAATAGGATAACAACTTGGGTTGTTACAACATATGATCAATCTAAGTTGTCAAGATCCTTTAGGGGGATGCATTAAGTTCTACAATTTAAGTGTTATATCTCTCCCCATCTATGCCATTAAATTCAGTGTTCATGATTTTGTTGTTAGTAAGAGAAGTTGAATATAATTATCTTGGCATATTTAGGTGCAAAGTTTCCATGCATCTACCCAAAGATAAAGATCCAAGTTATATATCAAGATAAGATATTGTGTTTATTTTGCTATAGCTTGGACATCTTAGTATACAGATTTTATGATCCTTCACAGAAGAAGTTGAAAAAAGATCTTAGTTTGATCCATATACAAAGAGAGACTCCCAATCAAAGTAGAGAAGACATTGTTGAAATGGATAAATTAAATCCTAATTAAGTTGTAGTTGATATTGGTGAAGAAGAAAAGCCTAAGCTGAGAAGATCTACAAGGCAGCGGCACCTTCCACCGAATACACCCTTGAAAATTAGGTAATGATGGCTGATCTTAATGAGCTAGAGTATACTAAGCAAGAAAAGATGAGAACATGTAAGGAGAACCACACATACAGTTTGGTGAAGCCAAAACCAAGACTGAAACCTCTAAAATACAAGTGATTCTATGCAGCCAAAAGTAAGGTGATGGAAGGATATGCTATAATGGCCGATTGGCGGTGAAGCGATGTTTGCACAAGAAGGGGATTGACTTTGCGGAGATTCACGAAGTTTTCCAGAAGATTCAACGCCGCAGAAAAGGAGAGCTTGGTGTGCAAACTGTGAAGACTCGCTAGAAAAGAGTGCTAAAGTATTAACACATAAGATATTATTATTATTATCTTTGAGATATATTTTGTAAGATTTTTTGAGAATTTATTCGTGAGATTATGGTTTGTCTTTCAGCTCCATTATTTTCTTTGCATACAAAAGGTAGGAGAGAATCTACTGTATATTTTGCTAAGAAAAAAAAAGATAGAATATATTACATAAAAATTTGCAGCAACAATATAAATTCTAAGAACACAGGGACCCACACTCTGACAACATGATCACTTATACAGCAGGATCATTTGTCCTCTTGTTCATTAATTTATTTCTGTACCATAGACTAAACATAATTATAAAAATATCAAAAAATTATCTTCATACAGCACATAACCACCGATCATCTTCTATTAGAACTGAATCATTTCATGCGAAGAAGCCATTTTAGGCTGATTCATGCACAGAAAGCTCCATAGATTAAATATGCCATCATGTATCATCATGTGAGATTCACTGCTGTTAAAATTGCCATTCAAGTTCATTTCTAGAAGAATCTCATTGAGGGAATTAAGCCTGGAAGTGAGCTCCATCATCTGTGTTCTGAGCACCGAATTCTCAGCATCAACATGCATATAGCTCTGCGTCGCAAGATTCATGGCGGCCAAAATCTGGCCGTTATCTCTCTTCAGCTGGCTCGCCAGTTCAATTAAATCATCCATATGCTTCTGCTTCTTCATTCTTGATCGTCTGGCAGACTCTCTGTTTGAGATCATTCTCTTCCTCTTCTTCCGATCTATCTCAGTGAGAAACTCTGCTTCTTGGCTTGTTGACCCAGAAGATGTCCCAGTGCTGTACGAAGCCATTGAAAAAGAAACCCCTTGTCTATTTTTCTTTTTCTTCTTTTTTTTTTTTATTTCTAAAGAACTTATGAATCACAATAGTACAGGGTATAGAATAGATGGGCAGATCTGAAGAAGCTCATGAAAACACATAAAACCAGTAAAGAAAAACAACAGAAAATGATTGAACGAGATGGGTCCTGCGCCGTAGAGAAGATTTTATCATAAACCCTGAGAGGAGGATCTCACTTAAGATTGGCGACATGAATTGAAAACATTAAGAAGAAGAGCTAGGTCCTGCATATGAACTGAAGGAAACCTGAAAGGAAGGATGGAAGAGAAGACTGAACAAAGCAAGAGATTAAAGCCGGGAAACCTTTTATCAGAAGATTAAGAGCAGGAAGGAGGGAGGGCTCTCAGAGCAGAAGAGAGGATTGAAGAAGGAGAAGAGGAATTTTGCGAAGAAAATGGGGCAGAATTTATAGGCCAAAAAATGAAAAGAAAGCGTGAAATTAAAAAGCAAGGAGAGAAAAATATTAATTAGACTGTATTTTGGAATCTTCAAGAGGAAGTTGTTAGGGCATAATGGGCACGTGAGCGGGTGGGCTGTTTTTGTCCGTAAAATTTAATTTGGTACGACCCCACTCCATTCAAAATAATCATTTTTTTATTTGACAAGGGAAGTACCTCTTCTTTCACTACATCATTTCGTTATTTAGAGGTGGCATATTAAAAAACTTATCCAATAGAATTTAGACATATTTCATTAGTGTATATTTACTTACATTAAAATAATACAAATATTATTTTTAAAATTTAAATTGAATGCACCCAAAAAATTCTATTGGATAAACTTTTTTGGATGCCATCTCAATGAGTCTAACCAGCATTTCTCATCATTAAATATCTTAAATCCAAAGTTAAATTAATTTTAATTAAGATTTACTTTTTGATATAGGACATTTTTTGAGATTTCTTTGACAAATAAAGATCTCATTGCTACTAGAATATTACTATACTTTGGAAGAATAAAGTTTTTGAGAAATCAAGGCTAAGTTTTAAACTCAAAATGGCTCCTATTCAGTCCCTATTAATAGCTAATTTGCAACTTTGTATAAGTCATAATTTAATTTTTATGTTAGTTCTTAAGTTTTCCTTAAAATCAATAATATTACCATATCCTTCTTGAACTATGCCAACACTTACTTGGTTGGTTTTTGTCATAATTTGTGGCAGAGGGGTTGAAGGCGCTCTCCTTCAGCAAAGCTTTTGTTTTCTTCGGGTTTGCTTGAATTTGATTTCACATTGGCTTGAAATCGAATCATTTCATACAAGCCAACTCACATTAAATTATTTGAGTTTTACTAGATTTTGAGTTGAACTAAAATTTGCAAAGACCCGCAAATTGCAATTTTCATGAAGCAACCCGATACGCAGAAAGTTAAAGTTCTCAGAGAATTTCACTCGATTAAAGATCATTAATACAATTTCTTATTTGTTCCAGTTCACCATAATGAGGGTGTTGAAAATTAGTTGTAATGCCCCGATGTTGTGTTTGTGAGACTAATCCATCACTTGATGATAATTGAGCCAAATATCTTATTGAGGTGTATTTAACAGTCTATAGATAATAAAAGGATTGAATATAAACATTCATCCACATTCATCATCTAGAAAAGAAGATAAAATGCATTCGTTTCAAAAAAAAAAATATCCATCCATAATATTTAAAATAGACTGAATAAATACATAAAAGTGTCAACTCTCTCTCATCACACTAATAATAGAAGTAGAAATTTAATTAATGTGCACAAACTCCACCTTGCAAGCAGGGTCTTCCATGTGCTCTTGATCTGACAAATCAGCTTCATATATTAGGGCTTCAGCCAAAAAAAAAATCTTGTATTACACATTTTGTCTAAGTATATTTTAGGTTATTAAATTATTTTCAATTAAGGATATCTCAGTTTATACAAATAATTTAATAATTGTGCAAAAATACTAAGAGATTGAACTAAATGTAAAGACTAACATTAAACTAAAAGAAATCTAAAAGTAAATGTTATGCATTGTACAAACTGAGCTAAACAGAAATTGTAGAAAATGTTAAGCATGCATATATAAGCAGAAGTAATGATTATACTGAATATGCTCAAGATAAACATATGCTAAGTATATTGTACTCAAAACTAAAAGTATTACAAAACTGAAGTAAGGTTACACAGTTAATGAAAATTGTGAAAGAAAACTAAACTAAAAAATAACTAATTAAAAGTAAACTACTAAAAGTACATAATACTGAAAGTAATTCGACTAAAGTAAAAGTTACAAGTAATTAAAAATAATTGAAACTGTAGTAAAATGAACACTCACTGAGACCTTACTTAACTAAATAATCACTAAAAGCTATATGTGAAGTTAAATACTGCAACAACCCAAGCTTTTAATGTAAAATATCAAATTTTTTCAAATTTAGTTTTCTAAATTTTTTAAAATTCATAATAAATTGACAAAATAAAACTACAGGATTTCTAAGATTATTTATAGAAAATATTTGGTAATTTATTTAGAGTTTTTCAAATTTTAATCGTTTCCTAGTTATTTTATTATTTTATTTAATTAAGAAAAATATGTTAATTATTTTGATCTCAAATTAAAAATCCGACTTCGTAGTTGCGTTCCTCACCCCAAATTAATTAGTGATGAAATTTTGGAATTTTACAAAGCTCATTTAAATAACAAAATCCTAATTATTAAAATAATTATGTATTAAAATAAATGGTGGGGCTACCACCTAATTAAATCAACCTTATCTCCTCTTCCAAGCCCATACCTGTAGCATCCCGCTCCCCACCGTGGTCTTGTTAACTCTTAAGTTAACATGATTACAGTGAGGCAGTCACCAAATGGCAAGGTCCTTGCTTATGGATAGCTTAGTAACTAATACTAACCCATTATAATCAAAGACTTTGTCATTACTCAAATAAATCATCACTAAATATAATTACAAGGAGAATATAGTGCGAAAGCATAAATATAAATATCCATCCATTATATATAATACAATATCTCAGAATAAGTAAAGTGTAGAAAATAGAGTTAAACTTGAATTATTATAATAATAAAGCAATTTATAAGAACTGAAAATAGCACTCAGCCTCACAATACAGGAAATAAAAGAAGCTAAGGCTAAGAATCTTCAGGTACACGCTCCTCCTCCAATGGCAAGTCTTCCACTGGATCAACTGCTCCAAACAACTCTAAACCTACCATTATCATTTTCATAATGATAGGGTCCCAGCCAATAAAAAAAAATCTTAATTAGATAAAATGTCTAAGTACATTTTATGGTAATCATTTTATTATGTTCATTAGATATCACCATTAACAATTAAGCACAAAAGCATATAAGTAGAAGCAAAATTGCATAAGAAAGAATAAGGTAAAGCTATAAACAACTAGTTTCTAACTTAAACAACTCAAAAGTAAGCACATACCTCTTCCATAGTAACTGCACAAGGTCAAGTAAGTAAGGAAAGACTAAAGCAAGTGACTATAAAGAAAATGCATCCGTGACATGCTTATGATCAATATAAAATTATGCTAATTGACATAAAAGTAAATGAACATATAAATATTATAAAACTGAAAGCAAAGCTAACATCCTATATCTGTACAAATAACAAGTAAGAATAAAATCCTACAAGTGTATAAGTAGTGAGCAAGACTAGCATCCTATGTATAAATAAAGTTAGAAAATGCAGTAAAGACTGTAAGTAAAAATAGTGCTAAAATGCATAAAAGAGTAAAGTAAAATAATAAATCCAAAACTAAAAACTGTCTTGGCTACTCAAGCCACTCAAACTGGAAGGAAATATAGTATCACTTAGCCTGATAGGCTAAGACTGAAGCTCTAAACTATATACACTAAAAATCACTTTAGCCTGATGGGCTAAGGTAGAATACTAAACTTAATATTGCTCAAATCACTTAGCCTGATAGGCTAAATAAAAACATCAAGTAGAAGTGTACTTAAATTAGTATTACCATATCAAATCCTGACTAATCAGTCAGTAGGGCAAGAGTCTACATACGACCCATCCTATCCCATGGACTAGGCATGGCATAGACTATCGGACTAACTCTAAGGTCTAGCCGATCCTAACGAAAGAAGTGAGGAGGTATACTAATTAAGTTATATTCTACTAAAAATATGTGTAAAAGAGCAAATGATACTTATGTATTTTAAAAGTTGACATGGAATACTCATCAAATATCCTTTGTATACAATATATGTTCAAGGTATAAAGCTCAATTATAAGGTAAGCAAAGCATCAAAGTCAATGTGAGCAAGAGACTCAATTAGAACACAGGTGATATCCATTGTTATCTACTTTATTCATTCTATCTACTCTAAGTTACATAAGTTCAGGATCTCCAAGTCCTACTATCGAGTGTAACTCAGATTCACGACCTTATAGATTGAAAATAATTAGAACTGATCAGGTTCTAATCTTATTAAATCAATATCGACTATAGTATTCAATTAAATCAATCGACCTATTTTGATGTTTTATCATAATCCCAATCCATATTGATTGATTAAATCAAGATAAAAAGATTAAGATTTAAACTCCAAATATTGGGTTCAATCACTCAATCTAAAGGTGTATCTAAGGGTCTAAGGTATATAGCCCAAATCTCATAGATTAGGTTAAGGCAAATCCTAATAAGTAATCATCTTATTAGGATAGATCTCTATCCTTAAATTTAAGATTTAAAGATCAAATAATCATTAAATAAATTAAGAAAATCTATAAACTAGTAAACTCAAGGCTTTATCTATTGAGTAACCTAATTTACTCAATAGATGAATTCTAACCAAAGATCTATTACTAATCCTAAGAATTTATGTTCTTAATTACTATAAGTATCTCTCCGACACACAACCTAACTAATATTATTAAGACCTATGGAAAGATCTAAGAAAGTTAAGGAAGGAGGGAAAGCTCATGATTCAACTTAACATTTTCTTAAGGACTTAAAATAAGATTTTTAATCAAAGATAAAATTAAGACTTGAATTCACATAAATTATGGTTTAATTTACTATCTTTAATGTTTATAATATTTAGGATATGATTCTATGGCCTTAAAATACTAAACCCTAAATTTGGGCAAAATGACCATTTTGCCCCTATGTAAGAGTTTAAGAGATCAACTTTTGATCTATGGTTTCAAATCTAAATTTTTTAGTGGTAAAATGTTTCTTACTATCTAATATAAGATTAGATAGTAATTACATTAATTTTGGGTAATTATTAAGCCTCGTGAGATCAAATTAATGAATTTGACACATAGGAGCATTTTGGTAAATTAGCTTAATAAAATTTAAAGTTTCTAGCATTTTATTGTTTCTTACTGTCTAAGGGTTCTATGGAACCTAAAATTACAAAATTCTGATAAGTATTGGCTAAGTTATAGCCAATACAAACTTAGGGGTGAAAGGGTAATTTAGGGTTTCTTAATTAAGGGTCAAAAATCATAACTTTTCCAATTAGTGTCCAAATTGAGTAACTTTAGTGGTTATGATTCACAAATCATCCACTGATTACATTGACAAGTAGTAGGCTCAATTTGGACTATAATTGGCTAAGTTATAGCCTAATTAGGGTTTAGGGTGATTAGTGAGTAATTAGTGAAACTAATCACCTAATCACTAAACCAACCACACCATTAGATTCTATTCTACTCTAGGAGCTCTTTGAAACTTGAATCATTCAATTTGGATCATTAAATTTGCTAATCTTCACTAATCAAAATTTAAAGTAATTAGGGTTGATTAAGAAATATAACTGTTAGATCTTAAATATTTTTACAGTTACTACTAATTAGGTTTACTTGATCAAAATGGATATATGGATGACCTAATTTGGTGTTCAATTGACCAACTTATGGTCAATTAAAGATCTAGTGTAAATTAGGTTAATTAGGGTTAGGTCCTAAATGTGATTAAGCTCAAACTAATCCAAATAGTAAAATAAACACTACTAGATTAGTCCATAGGGTTTGTTGATAACTTTGAGACCCATATTGGGTATATTTGAATTAGTGTGTGCAAAGTTATGACTTAATGAAAATTTAAACCATTTATGTCGCATCAAATGAACCCTAAATGTCACTAGGTGAAATAATAATTTTACAGCAAAATAATTGGCATTATTAATTTTCTTGTATTTTTCTGATGAATTTGGTATATTTATTTGTATTATTTGGACCCATAACCATTAAGATATTAGTGTTTAAAGTATTAGTATTTAATTGATTAATTTAAATTTGTTTATTCTAATCTTATTAATTAACTTTCTTTTTATTTATAACTAATATATATATATATATATATATATTATTTATTTAAATTTTTGTTTTCTATAGTTGGTGGGCCCCACAGAAATCAGACACAACAGATTTATGCCACGCATCGTCTGGTGATTCTCCAATGGTACGCACACGGATCCCTCTCGTGGAATGTGCAGCGATATCTGGATGAACGACTGCGCTCGGGTCACGTAAAGCCCAAATATGGCCCATGCTCTTCGTCCCTTCCAAAGCGCAGAAAGGAAAATTAGGGCATCACCCTATGCGACGAACCCTGGCGCTTCCATAGACGAAACTTAAGATGACGCAAGCTCCTAATCCAGACTTCCTAATGAGCTAAAGAAATCAAGTTACGTCGACCTCCATCTCTCGGACCTATGCTGCCCTAAATTGCAAGACGGGAACCTAAAAAGCTGATTCCTTCAAAAACAATTTGATCACTTGCTTGACTATAGATTCTATCTTGTTTGAGTTCAATTGTCTAGTGTATACTTTTGTTTTCTTAATATTCAAATTTATTTGAATCGCCCTTTTTAATGTGATGAAATGAAACCAATTTTTCAAATGAAATCTGAGTTTAAAGAAGTCGATTTACTGAGTCAAACACATAGAAATTTATTTACAATGTAGAATATCGTTTATGCTATGTTAGAATGATTGATATATTAATTGGATTTTTTTGAATTCGAAATATAGTAAAACATCTCTACTGATTGATTGAAATTGAGTCCAATTTCATTAGATTAGGCCATCATATAATTTTACAAAAGTGATTGATTAGGCAATTACAAGGGTAGCAGAATGCATTGCAAGTGAAAAATAAGAGTGGTACCTCGAGAGTGTAGAAAGGAAACTTTAGGGTTCCAGTCGAGGGTCATGGCAAGCTCTCTGTGTGGCGCCCCACCCCTTAATCCACAAGAATTAAGTTAAGGGGTGTGTCACTCTAGCTAACCCTTCACTTATAATTGGATTAGGATGAAATCTACAATCCACCTAATAAGGGAAGGAGTGAGCATATAATCAAATATGCAGTCACTATCTAAGTAAACATACAGAGTGCGGAAGCGATTTTAAATATACATAACATCCAAGCATCACAACATGAGTATAAGGAAACATATCTCAGAACATAAGTATAAAATCTAAATACTCAGTCAACAGTACCTGTATCATTACATCATTTGAATGTTTAAGTAAACTAAAGTGTAAATCTCTCATCCTCACTCAAGAATATAAGAAGGCTAAACGATAGCTTCTTCCACGGGCTCCTCCTCTGGGTATGGCTCAACTCCTAACTCCTGCTCATCTAATTGAAGAGGGTCTGTCATTGTCAGTTTCACAATGTAGGGCCCCAGCCAAAAAAAAAAAAAGAAAAATCTGGTTAGACAATTGTCTAAGCATATTTTAAGCTGATGAATTATTATATGTGTTAAGTAATATCACCATTCTACAACATCTAAGCAACACACACACACACACACACACACACACACACACACACACACACACACACACACACACACACACACACACACACATATATATATATATATATATATATATATATATATATATATATATATATATAAAGGAGCAGTAAGTAATACAAGGGAAATGAAAAGCTATAAATCATCATTTATAACTTAAACAAAAAGGAGAGGCTAAGACATACCTCACATGCACGCTAAATAAGGTAAGGCATATAAATAAAAATAACTAAACAAGTACTAGAAAAGAAATACTACATCCTAAATATGCTGGTGATCAAAAGAAAACATGCCAATTAAAATAAAACAAGTCAGCAGTGGTAGATATAAACAACAGAAAGATTCTAGCATCCTAAATAATTATAAAAGCAGTACAAAGAAATAGCTAACTGAATAAGAATACTGAAAGGTAAACAAACATCAACTGCATATAAACAAATATGTACAATCTGCCATACAGAAGAGAGCTACTTTAGCTCACCAAAAAGGGGCTGAAGGGTCTTAGCACCAGTACGGCTAGGGCAGTTCCTAGCACGATACGACTAAGGAAACAACAGTCAAAATCGAAGGTTCTAGCACCAGTACGGCTAGGGCAGTTCCTAGCACGACATGGCTAGGGCAACAATCGTATGATCGAAAGAAATACTGAGAGGCAGCTCAACACATCAAATTATTATCTTCTCGTTAATTACTTTAATATTTTTACAAGGAATCTAAGGAGTCTCCATATTTTCCTAACAGTTTATTCATGCATCAAAATCTTGTATGATATACTCAAGGAAATATGACACAAAAATCAAGGAATGCGTAAGCAACAATCATTAAAGTAAGCAAGGGACTCTATTAAATATGGTGATATCATTTGTTTTCTACTTAACCATACTAACTATTCCAAGTTACACAAGTTCAGGATCACCGTTTTCCTACTATCGAGTGTAACTCAAAAACTCGATAGTTTTGTGAATTTAGACGTTTTAACTAAGATCTGATCAAGATCTTCTAAACCTATAAATTATAGATTAAACACTATGAGGTTTAGGTTTAATCACATAACCTAAAAAGGATAAGACCTAAGTTCTAGGTTTCATTCTCAAAGTGATAACATTAGTTTTAGTGTTTTGGAATGTTATCTAAAGGGTAGGTGTACTTGATTTAATCTTAGAGGAAATTGACCACTTTGCCCCTACTTTAAAGGTCAAAAAGTCAACTTTTGACTTATGGGTTAGATTTGATTTCTCTTAGTTCCAACTGATTCCTTACTGTCTAACTTGAAAAGATAGACAGTAAGTACGCCTAAATTGGGCGAGAAACGGTCATGTTATGACCAAAATAAGGCCAAGGGTAATTTGGTCATTTACCTAAATTTCTAAAGTTCAAATCCTAAATATCCTTTCTATTTATTGATTACATTGAAATTTTAGGCTGGTTAGCATCTTGAATTTTTAAATTTGGAGTTGATTTGACTAAGTTATGGCTGTTTGAAATCTAGGGGTATTTTGGTCATTTTTTACTAAGAATTCTAGGGTTGACTTTTTATCCTGATGTTCAAATGAGAAAACTAATACTACTATGGTGATGGGGCCGCTCCCCTGAGCATTTTAAGACCCATATTGACTATGTTCTGATAACGGGGTAAAAGTTATGAGACTCTAAAGAGGTTCTAAAATATTATCTCGTTATGCGTACCCCGAAATTAATTTTTACATTATGTTATTCGATTCCTTATATTTTTCTGAGTATTTTGAGACCTATATTAGCTATGTTTGGATCATCCTATAAAAAGTTATTAAACTTTTAAAATTACTATTCAAAAATATAATTTGAATTATTTTACTGTTCATTTATTCAAATTAAATGATTTTACTGTTCATTCCTAAAGTTTTATATAAAATTTTTGAAATTATTAATCCTTAATTAATTTGTGATTAATTAGGGTTAATTTTTAATTAACATTGATTAATCCATTAATTAATTAATTAAATTATATTTATTAATATTTTACTATAACAAAATAATTAGCACTAATTACTTATCTAATTAGTCTTAATCATCTGTTAATATTTATTTAAGAATAATTAATTATGTTTTACTATTTATTAATAATTTATTATTGTAAATACAGTTAGGGTTTAATTAATCTTAAATTATCCCTAATTACTATTAATTAATTATGAAATTACTGTTCCAAAATTATTAATACTAATCCTAATTTAATTAACCACTAACTGTAATTAATTAACCCTAACAGTAATTAATTTGATTTAATTAACAGTCAGTGGGCTCTACGTGACACGTGGCACTGTGGGCCCCATGGGTAGGCTAAGTCAGCTCGGGTGACTGGGCAGTGGGCCCCACCTGACACGTGGCACTGCTAGAGGCTGCCACGTGGCACTGTGGGCCCCACAGGGAGCCGAAACAGCTCGGGTGACCGGGCAGTGGGTCCCACTTGACACGTGGCAAGCCCAGAGGCGGCCACGTGGCTCTATGGCCCCACGGGGAAGCCGAAATGCCGCGGGGCTCGAGCTGTGGGCTCCACGTGACACGTGACGGGCCCGGAGGCTGCCACATGGCGTAGTGGGCCCTAGTCGCGGCTTACGCGGACCCGACGCGGTCGGGTCGGGCTCGTGTCGACCCGGCCCGACCCGCACTTCGCCTTATTTGCGGAGACCCCCGAGGGCGCCGGGCTAGGGCACGGCATTTGTCGGCCTTCCCGGCGCCGAACCACCTCAGCTCGCACGGCCGACGGTAGCCCTCGATGAGGCCTACACGTCGGCGGGCGGACCCTCGCCGGAGGTGGTTGGAGACGGCGGCTAGAGCTAACCCTAGGCCCTAGGGTTTCGGCGGACGAGAAGAGGGTTTGGCCCGAGGCTTTAAGCCTTGATTTGAGTCAACCGGGCCGATCGAGGTCGATCGGGTCCGGTTGATCGACGATCTAGATCCTACTCTACAATCTTAGGGTATGCCGACGGTGAAAGAATAACAGAAGGGGGGGACGATCCAGGGCTCGTTTCGGGTCGGGAGGTCACTTCGGGCTCCGGTTTCGCTAACTCGGAGCCCGACGAGCTGTCGGGGATTTAAGGGAGGAGGTGGCGACCTCGCCGAGGCTAGGGGAGGCACCTGTTGGGCGCGGGAGGCGGCGGGGCGCGCCGCGTGGCGTCGAGCGGAGAGGGTGAGGAGGGCGGCCCCGGGCCGTCTAATCCTGCGACACGCGGACGGCCCGGATCAGCCTGGACCGTGCGACGCGGATCGCGGCTGGGAGCCATGGGATCCGCGCGTTCGGACGGTCCGATCGGACGGCGCCATTAGCGCCGTCCACTTAAATTGACGGCGCCGTCAATTATAAAAATATATTTTTTTTCTTAAAAAAAAAAATTTCTAAAAACTTTGAACAAGTTTTTCCTAGCTAATTGAGGGGTGAGGAATGCAATGGCGAGGTCGGATTTTCGATCCGACGAGTATTTTGATTCCTCGAATCCCGGGACATTTTTATTATTAAAATATTCGTCGAAATTTCGATGACTTTCGATCGACACGAAAACTTCACCCCAAGCTAATTTGTGGTCAATGAACGCAATGGTTGTGTCTGTTTTTTGATCCGAGATCAATTTAGATAGGTCAAATTTTAGGGTTTCTGGATTTCCAGAAATCAGGATTCGATCCATTTGACTCCTGATTTGGGCTAGGTCTTAGAGGTTGACTCCAATTGACCTAATTAGCACTTATAATTATATTTAAGACTTAGAATTAGCCCTAATTAACTATGGTAACAACCTGGGTTGTTACACTCTGCAAATAGACCTGGGGGGGATTTCAGAAGGAACAATGAATCCTTATGGAGCTAGGATAATACTTGGAAGTGGCTCATAAGCGGTGGTCGATGCCCTGGCTTTGCCGAAGGGTGATGCGTGTCAACCCTCGCGACACGCACAGGCCATGCCTTCCCACGCGGAGAAGGCGAATGATCCGTTCATCGGATCGTTTGATCAGACGGATCAGAAGATCCGTCCAAATTAACCGGTGAAATTAAATAAAAACCTGACGACGTTAATTTAAATGGACGGTGCCGTTAATATCAAATAAAATAATATTTATATTATTTAATTAATTTAGCATATTTTATTAATTAATTTAATCACATAAATGCATTCCAAGAATTCTCAATAAATCACCCATAGCTAATTTAGGGGTGAGGAACGCAAGGGTGCAATCAGATTTTTGATTCGATGAGTATTTAATTATTTGATTTTTTGGGTTATTTAAATAATATTAAAATATTCGATGAAAATCCAACGACTTTCAAATGCATCCAAAACTTCATCCCAAGCTAATTTGGGGGTGGTGAACACAATGGTGAGGTTAAATTTTTGATTTAAGGTTAAAATAAAAAGTAATTTCTAGGGTTTTGGGACCTTCTAGAAACCAAGATTTTATCTAGTTGATTTCTAATTTGACCTAGATCTTAGAGATGAGTTCTAATTGACTTATTTAGTGAACTAGAACTATAATTAAATCTTAGATTAGTCTTAATTGACCAAGGTAATAGCATGGGTTGTTACAATACCCTTCTCCTTCTTTATCTACAGTAAATGACAATAATTATTTTCTTGCATATTGTTAGAAAATCTCAAAAAGCTAAGGCAAATCCATTCCAATCTAAGGAGATCTCCATTATCAAAGCTTCTTCTATTTGCTTCCGTCACCCGATTGAAGGTACCCCTCTATCTCTCGATTATTTTTCATTACTTTTCAATTAAGTATTAAAACCCCTGCGTATCTGTGGTGCCACACTCCCTAAGCTCGCAATGATTAGGCTAAGGAGCGAAGTGTCACTCATGCAAATCCCTCACTTAACATTATATTAGGTAGGACCCACAATCCACTTGCTAAGGGAAGGATATGCACAGCATAAATAGCAGAATCAGTCACTACATCTAACATACATACAGAGTGCGAAAGCATACGAGAAGTAAATATTACATCCATTCACCATACATCTTACATGAAGTAAAATAGGATAGCTCAGAAAATAATAAAGTGTAGAAAGTAAATTACAGTCACAGAACCTGTATTATTATATTATTTTAATTAAGAAAATGAAATAAATAACTCTCATCCTCACTATGAAATAAAAAGGCAGCTAAATATCCTCTGGTCCAAGCTGCTGCACATCCTCTAAGTAAGGCTCCTCCTCAGGTACATGATCCTCAAGCTGCTCAATATCTGACATTATCGGTTTCACAATGCCAGTTCCCCAGCCAATAATGAAAAATCTTACTAGACAAAATGTCTAAGTACATTTTAGGCAAGTAAATTATTAAGCATTTGTTAATATCACCATTTTACTCTAAAAAAATGAAATGTCTATCTAGTATAGGAGCAAGTAAGCATACAAGAAAATGAGAATAAGTTATAAATGTAATATTTATAACTAAGCAAGGATTGAGGCAAAAGCATACATCGAGTAAATCACACAAGGTAGGGCATAAATGTGTAATACAGTAAGTAAAAATACTGAAAAGAAAAGTCTAAATCTAAACATGCTGATTTTGCTAATTTAAAACATTAATTTGAAATGGTACATATAATATATAGTAAAGTCTAGCATCCAATATATAAGCATATACTCAAATAAGTAGGTAAAATAGGGAAAGTACAGCTAATTAAAATAAATATGTCATCAACATAATAAACATTAAGCTGAACACTGAAGGAAATGTATAACTGCCATATCAAAAAAAATTTGCCAATCTGGCCTAATATATATATCCATCCCCATAACCTTTATGGGCTAGGGCAAACATATCATTATATAATACTGTATGACTGAAGAGGTAGATAATACTATACAAATATTTTTTGATATTTTACTTTTATTTCTATGTATAATTTCAGAAATAACTGAGGAGTCAAGCATGTCTGTAAGACTAAATGGGTCCTAAGCTTAACACACTCTCCTCAAAGAGTAGTATTAAGCATCCTGATCTCTTCTTACCGCTGTCTATTGGAGTAAATGTGCACCATAATTCACCATGAACTGAACCCAAATGCAATGTTTTCTTAATATTCTAAGTTTTCATTTTCATGCACAATATTTTGCTTATATGACATGTTCAAGGAAAATAAGCACAAGTTCAAGGAATGCATAGCACAAAATCAAATAGTAAGCAAGGGACTCTACTAAATATGGTGATATCATTTATTGTCTAATTTATACATTTTAACTATTCCAAGTCACACAAGTTCAGGATCTCCAATTCCTACTATCGAGTGTAACTTAAAAGTACGTCCTTATAAGTTTAAAAGGATTAGAACTGATCAAGTTCTAATCTAATTCAATCAAATATTACTACAGGTTGAATTAATGAATCATAATGTCCTAATTTGATGAATTCATACGTTCTATATAAGATCTGATCAAGATCTACTAAGCTATAGATTATGGATTAAATACCACGAGATCGGGCTTAATCACATAATCCAAAAGAATAAGACAATATATCTAGGCCTTATTTTAAAAGTATCTATTAATTAAGGTAAATCCTATTAAGCAAATCAAACTTAATAGGATGAATCTCATATCCTGAATCTAGGGTTAAAAGATAAAATAATCAAAATAAGTTATAAGAATCTAAGAACTAGTAAAACTAAGGATTCATTCATTGAATAACCCCATTATTCAATGAATGAAATCTATTCTATGACCTAGCTCTAATCTTAGGAATGAACCAAATGTGAAGTGTGCAATCCTAAAGGAAAGGACTTAGATAATTTGTAGGGATTTTAACAGATTTGACATAATAGCTGATTTTACTCACTTAAATGATTCTAATATAGTTTTGATACTAGTTTTAGTGATTTAAAAGATAATTTAAGGGTTAAGGATGCTTAACCTTAATTTTTAGCAAAATGACCATTTTGCCCCCTACCATAGGGTTCAAAAAATGACTTTTTGAATTAGGGTCCCAAATTAGAATTTCTCACTACCAAATGATTCCTTACTGTCTAACATGAAGATAGACAATAAGTACACTCAATTTGGATAAAAAATAGATCATATAGGTATAAACTAAGGTTTCTGACCTAAGGGGAATTTTAGTAATTTGCTCCTATTGAAATCTAATATTTTATGCAGTTTATTGTTGGTTACTATTCAAGGATTCCAAAGAGTCCAAGAACACTGCATTCTGAGGCCAAATGAGTAAGTTATAACTATTTCAATTTATAAGGGCAATTCTATAATTTTGTCGGTCAACGGAGCAAAAACCGAATTTTTCCATTTGAAGTTCAATTTTAGAAAACTTAGTTTCTATAGACTCCCTATAATATATTGAGTGTATTGATAGGGAGTAAACCCAATTTGGACTTCAAATGATCAAGTTATGGCCTAACTAAGGTTAGGGGTATTTTGGTAATTCACTAATTTTCTAGGGTTCAGATCCTAAATATTATTTCAGTTTATTGATGATATTGAAATTCTAGGTTAATTAGCACTTTGAATTTTTGATTTGGAGTTGAATTGACCAAGTTATTGTTAATTAAAGCCTAAGGGCATTTTAGTCATTTTTAGGGTAGGGTCCTAAATGTTACTTTTCAAACTAAGATCCGAATAGGGAAATTAATACTTATATAGTGTTGGGGCTATTATCCTGAGTATTTTAAGACCCATATTACCTATATTTGGATAACTAGATTAAAAATTATGAGGGTTTAACTGGGTCCTAAAATATCACTACATTATATGTACCATGAAACTCATTTTTGTAATATGCCATTTGATTTCTTTTATTTTTGAGTAAAATGACCTATATTGACTATGTTTGGATCATCCTATAAAATGTTATTAAACATTTAGAGATTTTGAATTAAATAATTTAAATAAATAAAGTTATTATTCATTTATTCAAATTATATTCACTATTCATTCCTAAAGTTAAAAATGAATTTTCTACATTATTAATTAATTATTTAATTATTCATTATCATTAATTTGATTTAATTATTAATCAATCTATAATTAATTAATTAATTAATTAAATTAATTATCTATTAATTATTATGTATATTTAAATATTCATTTAATTAGTTCATATTTTGTATTTATTAATTATTATTATTACCTAATTAATATTAATCTTACTGTTTTATTAATATAATTAACTCTTTATCAAACATTTGATTTAAATTAACTAACATACTAATCATTAATTATCCTATTAACAGATTGTAAATACATGTTTACGCTTGCACGCAAGTGTACGTGGTCTAAAGTAATAAGTGAAAAGTGTGACTTTCTAAGAATTTATCGAACCACAGAGAATTGATTGATTTGGCACTAAAGTATATCTATTCTCACTAATATTTAAGCTATAGTATGTTTTGGTTGGTTGGTCTAAAATTAGCACGAATATTCACTAAGTAAATAACAAGATTTAAAAAAAAGAGGAGAGTTGGGCCCATCCCACATGCAATGATATAATATATGTGTAGATATGTTTCTCAAGCTTTATCATTTAGTTTAATTGAAATCAGGTGCACATTATTGTCCTTTAGTCTAGCTCAAAGGCTTACAAGTTCAAATCTCGTGCACAAAATGAACTCACATTCGGTTCTACTTTAGCACAAAGATTCTTATAAGATTCTTGAGATTTAAGGTTAATTTATTTTCTCCTTATTTAAGAAAAGTTTAAATTTCCTTAAATCTTAGTATCTCACAAGCATTAATTTTCCACTACGAGCATCTTCGCATCTCACATAGCTGAGATGAGAGAATCACATGTCGGGCTCAACGACTAAGTCACTTAGTTCATGAGCACTCAACATTTCATTACTCAATCTCAATTATGTGGAGTTAAGGAGCTCATTTAGTGGGTCTTAGCGTCACTTGCATCAACTCTTAGATTGAGCTTAGGTTGAGGTGCATTGAGCTCAAGAACCTTCTCACATTGTTCTAAGCTTCCATGTACTCAAAATCTCTCATCCAACCTAAGGTGTGCTAAGGAGCACAAGACAATTAGATCTTGGAATTTTTTAGTTCTTTCCTCTTAAACACATCAAGACTAATTTAGATGAAAATTTCTTAGTAAGGCATTAAAATCACAAATACATTATGCTTGAGGGAAAATATTTATACAATTATATTACATCATGCATCATGGGACTTCATCCCAACCCTCCCCAAGGAGAGTTTAGCTACTCATTACACAAAAAAATAAGAAAGATACATACATAGATAAAGACCCTTTCATGGTCACTAAAAAGAAAATATAATATTGAATTTAAAAGATATTAGGAACGCTTCGTAGAAGTTCTCTGGAATTCTTCTTCTCCTTCTAAGTATCCTCTCCTTAGGTTGCTAGTGCTACCTTCTTCCTCTTCTCCTTTTGCAAAACCTTGCCTTGCCACCATTGGGGAGCTCTCTCTTCCTTTGGCTCTCCCCTTACTTAAGGAATTTTGGCTAAAATTGTGAACCCTCCTCTAGTCAAGAGGAGAGGTATTTATAGGAAGGGGGGGCTGCATGCTCATTTCCTTCATAAGCAACTAGAATTTCCATACAAAATACTGAATTCATCATTGCACTAATTTTTAATTTAGGGTGAGGTGACAATAATCTCATTTCTTTAGCCACAACATCACCTCAAAGGTTACAAAAATGGCTGCTGCAGGAAATGATGGATGGAGACAACATTCAGGATAAATGTCATGTCTCTAGCCGCATTAAATGCATTGTCTGGGAAAAATTTCGGCGGGCTACTGCAGCGCGCTGCAGCACGCTGGAGCACGCTGTAGCGTGCTGCGGCGTGCTTTAGCATACCCTGGTCCTTAGCAATTTAGCCAAGTCCTCCGCTGTAGACCGCTGCAGCGCGCGACCGCGCACTGTAGCGGGGAATTCCGCGAAAAATACTGTTCAATTAGTTCTTTTTCCAGATTTTATAGAGAGATATATTTCCACGGGAGACCACTGCAGCGCGCGACCGCGCGCTGTAGCGGTGAATTCCGTGAAAAACGCTATTCAATTAGTTGGGCGGCCCGATTTATATAGCTAAGTCCTTCGCGATAAACCGCTGCAGCGCGCGACCATGCGCTGTAGCGGTGAATTCCGCGAAAAGCACTATTCTATTAGTTGAGCCCCTCTTTTAATAATCATAAGTATTTTTCATGGTAAACCGCTGCAGCGCGCAAGCAGTAAGTTCGGCAAAAAATACTATTCAATTTGTTGAGCCCCCCTTTTAATAATCATAAGTATTTTTCGCGGTAAACCGCTGCAGCGTGCGATCGCGCACTGTAGCGGTGAATTCCGCAAAAATCACTATTCAATTAGTGGGGAGCCTGTTTAATATAGTTGAAATGTTTCCGTTGCAGCGCGCTGTAGCGGAATTCTTTGTTTATATTTTTAGAAGAATTGCAGAAATACCTTAGAGCTCATTTGGATTTCATTTCCTGAAAAAGATAGAAAAATTTGATTTAGGAGCAGCAAAAATATCTTAAATAAATGAATTTTCCCTTTTATTTTAAATATAATTTATGAATTCATCACCTATACTATTTCTACTATTATATATTTATAAATTTATATACTTATATTAAACTTACTGTTATATTTGGTTAAGATATATCAATTATTATAATAATTAATTATATTAGACTAATTTAATGTTTACTGCATTAAATTAATTAAATAAATCAAATTTAATAAATTAACTTGTTAAATTTTGATAATCTACTGTTAGCCATTTAACTAATTAATTAACCATTATCTAATATCTAATTAATTCACTAACTATAATTAACCTAATACTAGTAATTATATAATAGTATATGTATAAATATATATGTAATATAGTTCTGTTATATAGTTGTATATAGGTATATACATATCCTATATGTATTATAATTAAGAATTCTGATTTTGTATATATATATATTATTTATTTAATTCAGCAGTTATTAATGGACGCGGGGCCTCCAGAGCCACGTGGCAAGCCACCAGTTGCTGCGGCAAAGGGCGCAGGCCCGGCAATGCCACGCGGCGGCATATAATAGGCGCGCCAGCGCCCAGCGGGACGCACGCGGCGCCACCTCTGGGCCCCTGACGGGGTGCCACGCGGCGCGCTATGAGGGTGCCAGCGAAGCCGAGCGGGCCCCACCGGCGAGGACTCGTGGCCAATGGGGGCGCGACACGTGGCGTGACGCAGACGGTCCTGCACCAAGCGGGACGGGCCGCGACTTTCCGTCTTCCCCGCTAAGCTTCTGAGAACGGGGCGAACGGGTGCAGCGAATCACGACAAATACGTTGGCCGCCGGGGCTTGAACCGCTCGCCGATGAGTAGGGCTCGATCAAACCTACTTGACGACGGGTGGAACAACGGTGGAGGCGGGCAAACAGGCTAACTAATCCTAACCCTAATTTGAACGCTTTGGGATGAAGCAGGCCCACGTTCGATCGATCGATACGGAGACGACATCGCAATTATTGCGAGGCAAGCTTTAAATCAATTACTTGATGTAAAGATCGGGGGAGGAAGTACCTTGAACGAGCAACGGTGGTCGAGGAGCTTTGTAGGTTCGTCTGACGCCACTTGAACCCAATCACGCAACACGACTGCACTCGTGCAAGGGTAAGGCCTTAACGTTGCGTCAACAGAGTAACCGAGGTCGAGGGGGCTCCGTGTTGGGCCGAGCCGCGTGGCGACATGGCGGAGAAGGTGAGGGAGAAAACGCCAAACCGTTCGATCGTTTTGATGGAACAGTCTGATACCGCCACTTGATCAAACGGGGGTCTGACGGTAGCGAAGGAAAATTAACGGCATGACAGACGGCGCCGTTAACAGGGAATCAAATAATAATATTTTAATTAATTCCCTATTTAAATTTAAATAATTAAATTGATTTCAGAAAAAAATTTCAAATGTTCACCCTTAGCTAATTGAAGGGTGATGAATGCAACGGTGAGGTCAGATTTTTGATCCGACTAGTATTTTAATTTTCGAATTTTGGGATATTTAAATACCATTAAAATATTCGTTAAAATTTCGACGACTCCCAATTGACACGAAAACATCACCCCTAGCTAATTTGGGGGCAATGAACGCAATGGAGAAGTTCATTTTTTGATCTAAGTCCTATTTAGATTGGTCAAATTCAAGGGTTTCTGGATTTTCTAGAAATCAGGATTCGATCTATTTAACTTCGGATTTGGACTAGGTCTTAGAGGTTGACTATTAATGACTAAATTAACACTTATGATCAAAATTAAGACTAAGACTAGTCCTAATTGACTAAAGTAATAACTTGAGTTATTACAGCATCACTTTTAAGCCACCATTATATTCAATAGAGATTGATCAAAGGAACGAATTCGTGTTAATTAGCAAGGATGAACAGTAAAATCAATTTTTTTTTTGCATACCTATTACTAAGGTATTATGTTTTGTAGTGTTAATGTGCTCCAATCATGTATAATTTTGTACCATTTGAAAGGTCTCGTTGAGAGCTTTCCATCGGTATGTGCTACGCCCCGTGAGATGCCATATTTTGGGAGTAATCATGTGCCTTAGGTGACCTCCTGTTCGTCCGTCCGTCCCTCATTTTGAGTCGGGTAGGGCCCGAACCGTGGGCCCGCTTGCATCTGGCCCACCTGGCTCGCGTGCGGTCCACTAGGCATGTGCGGCCCATAATGAATAGTATAATTACTGTTTATACAGTACTTCTAGGAAAATAAAAAAAAATTGAATTAATTAAATTAAAATTTGCAAAACTTTGAACCCTCATAACCTTGCAACCACAAATACAAATATAGAAAAATTATATATCATTTAGCTCAAGAAAATACAAAGAATATTAATATGCATCAAAATTTTAATTTTTGTCATTAAATTTCCTAATTTAGCCTAATTACTCTAAAAATAGATTAGCAAATATTAGACTCATTAATTATCCAAAATTCAAATTTTAAGTTTTTGATAACTCACAAAATAGTGGAGAACATATTGGCATAGTTAAAATAATTTTTTTAGAATTGATTTCACTAATCACTCTCTAATTACCTATTAATGAGCTTAAATCATAATTTTAAGCTCATTAGCCGTAAAACTTAGCCAAATAAAGTACAAATTGAGAAAACTTAGTTTTATTGTGATTAGTGTGATAAAAGAAAAGTATAACCACTAACTTTGCTCAATTTTGACACCAAATGAAGAAATTAGTTTATTGACCTTATTCCTAAATCTCCTAAATTACACTTTTAACCCTAAACCTTGTTTTGATCATAACTTAGTCAAAATACCTCGAATTTTAGTAATTTTGGATGCTATGGAATCCTATGGCAGTAAGAAACATAAGTATAGCAAAATAATTTCATATTATCCTAAGTAAAATTTTTAATCAACCCTTAATGAGCTTAAACACTAATTTAAGCTCATTAATCTTAATCATTGGCCAAATTGGGTGTTCTTAATATTTATATTCATATTAGAGAGTAAGAAAATATTTGGAATTAACAAAAATTAATTTAGAACCCTAATTCTTAAAATCACTTTTTGGGCACCTTTAAGAGGGGCATTTTGGTCATTTTGGCTAAATATTAAATAAAATAAATTTTAATAATTTAAATGTATTATTTATATCTTAAATTAATAACTAAATAATTTAAAATTAATTTAAAAATATTTAGATTATTTTCTTATTTTAAAAATATAAAATACTAAATTGAATACTTATAAACCTAATGTTACATTAATAAATAATAAATCATGTTAAATCATAAAATATCAAACTAATGAATTAAATCATTATTTGGCAGATCAAAAGAATTGATTTTGTTGTATTTTTATCAAAACAATCAAGTACATAGATCTACTTATAAGTTTTATTTCAGCATACCTACTTTAAGCTATTTTTATTTGAATCTTGCTTATACTTTTCTAATATATTTACCGCTTATTAACTTGTAAAAATATTATCATAGGGCATATAATAAAAAGATGAAATGTATTATATTATTGTGGTATTAGTCTTTAGAAGAAGGAAAATAACACTGAGAATCTGTACAGATTGGGCCTGCTAGCAACCCCTAGGAGTCATTTGGAGGGATTTAGCCCTTTTTAGGAAGTGGGTAAATCTAGAGGAAAAACACACTATTAGTTCCTAATTATGAATAAGCTACTGACATGTATGCCTATGGGTTTAACCATTTGGGCTTAGGGGTCTATGGACTCGAGTTTTTGTTATAAATGCTTATGATAAAATTTATTTCATGTTTCTTGTATATTGAATTTCAAGGCTAACATGCAGGGCAAAAGTTAATTTTATTTGGCAAGTGCTTTACTTTCTTGCTTGTGATGCAAAAATTTCCTTATATCATCTTTATATTGATTTATATTTATTATAGGATGCTAGAATATAATTTTTATAAGAATGGTCTACGTACTTCTGCATGATTAACAACTATTAATAATATTTTAGGTTTTGATAATTAATATAACAACCCAAGTTGTTATCCTAGCTAATTAGGACTAATTTAAGTCTCAATTTTAATCTTAGTGCACTAATTAAGTCATTAGTAGTTCACCACCAAGACCTAGTCCAAATTATAGGTCAAATGGATCAAATCCCGATTTTAGAAATTTCAAAAACCCTGAAAAATTAACATAATTATTTTGACCTCATATCGAAAATTGGACTTCACCATTGCACTAATTACCCCCAAATTAGCTAGGGGTGATGTTATGGTGGTAATCGGAAGTTGTCAAAAATTCGTCAAATATTTTAATAATATTTAATTAATTAGAAAATCGAGATATTTAATTCGATTTCAAAATCAAAATCTGACTTCACCATTGCGCTCGTAACCTGCAAATTAGCTAGTAGTGATGTTTTGGACGCGTTTGGAAGTTGTCAGATTTTATTGAATATTTTAATATAATTAAATACCTTAAAAAAATAGAAAATTAAATACTCGTCGGAATCGAAATCCGACTTCACCGTTGCGTTTCTCACCCTCGATTTAGCTAGGGTGAATTTTTGGGATTTCTCAGGGCACGTTTATTAAATCTGATTTTTAATAAATTAAAAATAGAAAGAAATAAATATTTATTCTAATTTTTAATTCATCTCTCCTTCTTTTCCTGCGCATGGACCCCATTGTTGCCTCTGCATGCGGTGCCCCCTTAGCTCTTTTCTTGGCCACACACAAGGGTGACCCCTCTCCTCTCCATTTTCTCTCTTCACCTCTTAGCTCCCATAGCCCATGCCTTTAACTCATTAAGATGGAGCTTCAGCCCCGCATTCCTCTCCCTTTGATCTCAAGCTAAAGCTCACTCCCCCCTGTAAAGACCCACTTAAGTAGTAATAAGTAAAACTCTTAAATATCGAGACGCCTTTTCAGATAATGGTAGAGTTCTTGGTAAGAATTCTAAAGTTAAGCGTGCTCAGGTGGGACCACTCCTAGGATGGGTGACTTGCTGGGAAGTTATTTTCTGAGGGAAAAATTGTGAGGCCTTTCAAGCTAAAGCGGATAATACATTGGCACTTAAGAGTTTGGGCTACTATACCCCTTCCCTCCATTTATGTGCTCAAGTTGCTGAAGAAAAGCCCTCAAGCTCTCAAGCTCTCAAGTTCCCAAGGATCTCTTAAAGGAATCTGTCATATTCCAAGGCAAAGGTACCTCCCTTTCTAAAATAACCCAAGTTGTTACCCAGTCTGATTAGGGCTAACCCAGGTTCTAATCTCAGTCTTAGTGCTCTAATTAGGTCATTAAGAGTCTCCCAACAAAGCCTAGTACAAATCAGGAGTCAAATGGATCGAATCCTGATTTTGGGAAAATTCAGAAATCTTAGAAATTGACCTATCTAAATTGACATCAGATTGAAAATTGAACTTTGCCATTGCGCTCATTACCCCCCAAATTAGCTAGGGGTGAGGTTTTGGTGTCAATCGGAAGTCGTCAAAATTCCGTCGAATATTTTAAAAATATTTAAATACCCCAAAAATTAGGAAAATAAAATATTCATCAAATCGAAAATCCAATCTCATCATTGCATTCCTCACCCCTTAATTAGTTAAGGGTGAATATTTGAGATTTTTCTGAAGTCATTTTATTAATTATAATTAATTAATTAAAATAGGAATTTTAATTTAATTAAATAAATATTATTTAAGGCTTAACGGGTCGGATCCGCCGTTCTTAACGGGTCGGATCCCTCATCAATGGATTCAGATCCGGGGCGAGTTTGGGTCAAATCCGCGAGCTTATCATGTCGGATATGGGATCTAGACCCGCATCCGATAACCAATGGCCCGATCAGATTCGATCGAACGGTCCCCACTTCGCCTTCCTCGTCTTCTCTATCGCTTCCACGCAACAGCTAGCCACCTGCACCTCCCAATCTGCCCGCCTCCTGCCTCGGCACGTCCGTCCCCAGCTTCCTTATCTCCCCATTAACAATCGCAAGCTGTGTTTTGCGCACTCGACCGCTCAAAAGGTCGAACTCAGCCCACGTACCCGAACTCTAACTTCCCTCAGTCATCAATCAGGTACTCCTTGATCTCCTTCGTCCTTCACTTGATTTCAAATATTATTGTTTGCATACATATTCCTTGCCTCCGATTAGTGATCGATCAGCTTGATTGGGTTAGATTGAAGCCGATCGATCGGGTTAGATTGAAGCCATTTGATCAGATTTAGGCTTCGACACACACTACTTGCCGTTATTGTGCACGCGTCCGTGACCTAGTCGCTAGGGCTTGCCAATGCGGGTTACTCCGGTCGCCTTTGGGGTTAGGCCAGGTGCAGTCGGGTAGGTCACCCCAAGGCCTACCCTCGGACGTGCGGGTCGGCGCCTTCTGCCGCCGGTTTAGCCGCAAAATTGCGTGCCCCTAGCCACACCCTCTAGGTTTAGGCTGCGGAGAGAAAGAGTCAGGGTCGGGCCGGATCGACCCGGGCTCGACCAATCTCTGCGGAGTCCGTCTGTGTTGGAAGACGCGTGGGCTGGGCGGGGCCCGCAGCACCACGCGGCACCCATCGAGTGTGATGCCCGGCATGTGGGGCCCGCCACCTGTGCCGTAGTCTCTTCGCGTAGCAGTGGGACCCGCAGCTCTGACTCGACGAGTCAGAGCACTCCACGTGTTTGTGGTGGGTCCCGCCGCCATTAATTCCTATAGAAAACCAGTTAAATAAATATAAATAAATCTATTATATATATATATATATATATACAAATATATATATATATATATATGTATATATTTGAAATCAAAACAGAAATATATGTATATATAGTTAGACATATATATATATATATATATATATATATATAAATATCTACTATAGTTTGAATTAATTAATATAAATGTGATTTGTATATAGTTAATAATATTAATTAGTAACTAATTTGATAATTGTAAGATTAATTTAATTAGTTATTAATAATAGTTAAATTATTTAATTAATGGTAGTTAATTACATAACTTAAATCAATAGATTAGTTTGAATTAATTTAATTGGATGATTTAATTAAATTTAATTAAATAGTAGGTTAGAATAAACTAATTCAGTAAATTAAATTTAATATTTAATTAAATTAATTGGAATAGTAAATTAATTTAAATTATATATCTGAATAGTAAAAATTAAATTTAATAAAATTAAAACAAAAACTTTAAGGCCCTATAACTTTAAAGATAATGATCCAAACATATCAAATATAGGTCTCAGTTTACTCAGAAAAATAAAATGAATCAAATGACGTAATTTAAAATTTTGATTCAAGGAGTATTTAACCTAGTACTATTTTAGGACCTAAACAAACACCTATAACTTTTTACTTAGTTATCTAAATATAATCAATATGAGTCTTAAAGTGATTAGTAGATCAGACCCATCACTATGGTAATATTAGTTTCACTATTTGGTGAGTAATTTGCAAAGTCACATTTAGAACTCCCTCCCAAAATGTCCAAAATGCCTTTGGTTTTCAATTGACCATAACTTGGGTCAATTGAACTCCAAATCAAGAAATTCAAAGTACTAACTAGCTTTAGAATTTTAGTGCCAACACAAACTAAAATAATATTTAGGTTTTGAACTCTAAAAAATCAAAAATGACCAAAATATCCTTAACCCTAGTTAGGCCATAACTTGACCAATTGAAGTTTAAATTGGGCCTACTCCCAGTTAAAGTACTCAGTGTGTTATAGGTACTGAGTTTGCTGAATTTGAATCTCAAATAGAAAAGTTTGGTTTTTGCCCCATTGACCCTATAAAAATTATTAAATTGCTCTCAAATTTTAAAAAATCCATAACTTAGCCATTTAACCTCAGAATTTAGTGTTCTTGGACTCTATGGAATCCTTGAATAGCAACCAACAATAAACTACATAAAAATTTAGATTCCATTAGGTATAGATTATTAAATTACCCCTAGGTCAAAATCTTTAGTTTGGGCTTATATGACCTATTTCTTATCCAAATTGAGTGTACTTACTGTCTATCTTCATATTAGACAGTAAGAAATCATTTGGCTATAAAAAATTATAATTTGAAACCTTAAATCAAAAAAGTAAATTCTTAGACCCTTATATAGGGACAAAATGGTCATTTTGTCCAAAATTTAGGCTAAGTGTCCTTAACCCCTAAATTATCTTTTAAATTAGTAAAAGCAACAATAAAATTGTATTAGAATCATCTAAGTAAATAAAATCATTTAGGTAATCAAATTTAGTTAAATACCATCAAAATTTCTTTAAGTCTTTTCTTTAGGAATTTACACATCACATTAGGACTATTCTTGAGACTAGGACTAGATTATAGGTTAGCTTTTATTCATTGAATAATGAGGTTATTCAATGAATGAAATCTTGGTTTTATTAGTTTTCTAGATTTTATAACTTAATTTTGATTATTTTGTCTTTCAATCTTAGACTCAGGATAGGAGAATCATCCTATTAAGCCTGACTTTACTCAACTAGGATTTGCCCTAATTTGTAGTTCACTCTTAGTGAAATCTAGATCTTAAGCTTTACCTTTGGATTATGTGATTAAACTCAAGCTCATATGATGCATAATGACTAGAAGAATAGCAATAGTGTTCACCATTTTCTTGGATCATTGCAATTATACAAACTATATATAGAAGAATTCTTTACATATTAAACCATCTGTATTAGTTAGCAATTCAAGAAAATAAGTAGATAAGCAGAAGTAAAGATATACAAACAACTATATGTGATAATGTTAGCTGACAGATTGTAATGCATTTGGAACAAAGAAATCTTAATGCGGCTGTGTTTCAACAAAGGAAAGTAGTACAAGTGATTTCAGCGATAGTTCACAAAACTAATAAAATGACCAGGCATATATAATCGCAAGAATTTGTAATGAGCATATCCATTGTAGCAGTTCATAGCAAGGTTAAATTCTCTAGAGATAATTGAAGCATTTTTGCAGAATACAGGAGATGGAAAACATTATATAGATAATAACGTATTACTGATAATGAATTAGGATTTCAAATGATGACTTAAACACTCATTATTGACTTAAGGAAATTTAATTCCTCTTTCCAGAATAGTTTAATAAATTTCTAAAGTCAAGGTAATATTTTGAAAACTGAGATCCAAACTAGGATGAGGAAAAATTTAGAGTACTTGAACTAAAATCTATGCACTTTGAAACCATGTGAATAGAATCAAAGATAGGGTATTGATGAGTAAAATTAGATTGAGGTTTCTAAATTTTAATCAAGTTTCATTTATCAAATCTATATCAACTAATTGTATAAGCATTCAGATCTAACATGAACCATCGCATGATGAAATAAAAAGGTAGATAAAAAGTAAGCAGTTAATGATATCCTTAGTCAAAAAGGGCAAACACAAGTGGAGTTCAATATAACTCTTGGGACTCACCGATCAGACTGAAGATCATCCAATGATAGCTGAAAGAAAATTCAAGGTAAATAAAGTAGTACCTGGTAAACGTCTCCTTTCTTACATCATCAAGCAATTAGGGTTCTAGGGACTGGAGTTCCTCTCATAAGTTCTCTCCTTCCCTGCCTCCTTCTGGTTTCCTTAGTAGCTTTTTAGCAAAGGAGATCCATGTGCCGACCTGAGAGACACTCTTTTTTTTTTCTCTCGAGAAGGGAATAGAGTTGAGGAGAAAAAAGAAGAGCAGTCCCCTTCGTACGAACGATCGACAGGCTTTAACGAGCGCGATCATGCGTCCAGCAGAGGAGGCATACTATTAAAAATTTGGCCCTTTGTCTTGCTCCATTGTGCAATTATCTCATCAGACAGCTGTGCGAATCACTTGTAGGAGCGAGTAGTGAGGAAAGATCAGACCATTTGATCATATCCGATAAAAAATGAATGGTCTGATCGACCTAGGACGATGGGATGAATTTTATTTTTTAACGGTTGCCGATGCTGTCCCGCGTTCAGCCTCATACAACAGATTCATGCTATCTTGATATTTATCCTTTGATTTATATATATTTTATATAAATTATTTAGATAGATAATATTAAACCTAAATAAAATACTATTAAATTATATTTATTTATTTTTTATTTTAAATATTCAAAATGTATTAAAAAAATCTCAATTTTTCACCCTTACCTAATTGAGAGGCGAGGAACTCAAAAATGTGATCGAATTTTTGATCGGAGGAGTTATTTTAATTTACCTAATTTTCTGGGTACTAAATTTTATTAAAATATTGACGAAAAATTTGACGACTCCCAAGCACTTCCAAAATACCACCCTTAGCTAATTTGGGTGTGGTGAGTCCAATGGCAGACTCCGTTTTCAATTCTGATGTCTAAATAAATTAGGTATTTTTAGAACTATAAAAAAACTAGGAAATGATGGAAATTGCAAAATGGTCTCTAAATCACATGAAATTTGAGGTGGAGACTCCTAACACTATTCTAAGAGTTATTAATTAAGTTTGGAGTCAATTAAGTTACTAATTGACAGTAACAACATCTGGGTTGTTACACCACGGGCCCCAGCCGACCTGTGCCTTTTGTTAATGGGCCGAGCCTATTTTATATAAATTCGATTAATTGGATTTACTTTCCTTAATAAAAAAAATCAAATTAATCAAATTATAGGGGAATTTAATTGGTAAAATACAAATTAAATTAATGTGATAATGTTTGATCCACATGTCCAACCCTATGATGTTATATGCCAATTTGATCGGGAAATCATAAGGAATCAGAATATAAAATAAAACTGAGCTTTTATTGGTTGGATTTTTTGGATTAGCCTAATTTTTGCATAACTTAATAAGGGTAGATTTGCATATGTACTTAGCCAAATTGCATGATTTAGGTGCCATTGTGTTTCTTATGCCTTGTAGAATGCATGTGCTAGGTAACTTAATTTTCTGATTTATGTACTCTTAGTTATCTTTAATCCTATAAATGCATGATTTGTAAAATTTAGGGTTTCTACTTAGTGAAAATTTGAAAAATTAGTCTATGATTGTTTATGTGAATAAATAGGATATAATTGCTAAGTTTCATGAATTTTTATTGGTTGGATTTATAATTAGGTGCTAATCTATTTATTTTGAATTAAGGTTTGATTAGCACTAAGTACCTTCTATTTTTTTGTAGAATTCCATTATTTAGCTTTCATAACAGTACTATGATTGTAAAGAACCTATCATGTGAATCTTAAACACCAAATTTAGCCAAGTTGATTAAAGTAGCATAAATCCTTAATTAATCTTAAGAAATCTTAAAGATCTTGATCAATTGAGTTATACTTGGTTGAAATATGAGATTGCCACCAATAGTACCATAATAATATATTGATTTAACATTTGATATATCAATCAACAATTAGTCTTAATTGGGTAAGAATAGGGGTTAAACTTTAACATATTTGATTAATATCTGAATCCTTAATCACTTAATCAAATAACTTGATCGTGATAATTTATTTGACATTATTCCAATAATGCATCTAATTTAATATTGATCTTTAATCATTGAATTAGAAGTGCTAAGATTAATAATGAAGTTGTGCAATTGAATCATCTGAATCTAAGCTTTAGATCTTCGATTTTCTCTTATATAAAACTATTAGCATAAGATGGATAATAAAACTGTAATGATTTATGAAATGACCTAACTTTAATAATATTTTTAATTTCAGCCCATGTTTGTAGAATAGGATGTGATTAGATGGATCTAATCATTTGATTTGATCACTTGTCTCTATATTAATAAGTAAACCCTGAATCTTTAACTTAAGTGGTAGAAGAGTGAGATCATATGGTCTTGCTTTAAGAGTGCTTTAAAATGTTTAAAAGCCTTAAAGAATGTTACACAATGAGGTAGGAAAGACTTATTGTGATATATTAAGGTAGGAACATTAATTATCTTCCCTAACCTTAGAAGCTGATATTAAACCTTGTGGTAGAATACACCTAAGATATTAGATTGAGATTCTCCCATGTGGTAGGTAACCCATATTGAGTGACCTCTTGGTCACATTCTTGGAGCCTTGTGTAGGACTCACCCAATTAAAGTAAGGATTGATATTGTTGGATGAATCCTTGGTGATTAAATAGAATTGACTAAGCCTAGAGTTTTAGTTGAGTATAGTAGTGTATATCCATAGTGTTGGATCACTCCAGCAATATTCAGGAATTGTTGAGTCACTCTAAGTAAGATTTATCTTTGTGCTATCCTGTGAGCTTAGGCGGATGCAATCTCCCTTAGAGTAAATCAATCAATCTAAAGAGTGTTATAATTAGGGACTTAAATCGTTAGTTTGAGATATAAACTGTGACAGAGTTCTGCCTCTTATCTTAGTGTGCTTCGATAAGTGCAGTTTTAAATAAACTAAGTAATTTAAGTTACCCTCTTTATGACACTAGGTATGCTTATAATTAGAGTATTTAATAGCTTAGTTTGATATATAAATAGTGACTGGGTTCTACCTTCTATCCTAGTGCACTTCGATAAGTGTAGTTTTAAATAAATTAAGTGTTAAATCCAGCTTTCTTGGAAA
The DNA here is from genome assembly GCA_016760335.1 of Gastrodia elata. Taxonomy (NCBI): domain Eukaryota; kingdom Viridiplantae; phylum Streptophyta; class Magnoliopsida; order Asparagales; family Orchidaceae; genus Gastrodia; species Gastrodia elata. The sequence continues at coordinate 44,302,929 of CM028675.1, read as the reverse complement.
CATACCCAATATGCATATCCAAACCTTCCAATTGATGTTCTTATGTAAAATCTTAAGTAAAACTAATTATTGAATTTATAATATAGGAGTTAGAATCCTTTTAGCAGGATTCTGCACAATGGAGATATTTGAGTCATAATCTGATTACCAGCATTTCTAAATTTCTGGATTTTGAATTATGTAGTATAGAGGCATGAGCATGAGCATGAGCATAAGCATAATATATGAGTATCAGTGAGATTTATGAGTTATAGAATGCTGCATACCTCAATAAAGGAAATTTAGGATGTTGGGACATCATGGTAAAATTTTTTAATAGGATATATGTAGACATTGGACTGTACAACTCATAGTAGTTAAGTGATAGTTCAAAGGCATATCAATGGAATACAATATTGTGGCATATTCAAATGCATGAATTTAGTGACACATAACACAGTTAGGATGTTCTTACATCAGTTTCTGATCATTCATTATTTTTTGTTATTTTCAGCATTTGGTTTATAGTAGAGCCTTACTTTACTTAATTTTATATAATTTTAGTTATTCAGTTACCTTTACAGCTTTTCTACAGTTTTAGTTACTTAACCGTTATATTGTATATGTTCTAGAGCTGTTTAGTTTAGTTTCATTGTATTAGAGTTCTTGTCTAACACGGAGCACCTTTGGGATCCAACAATTTGTTGGATCCTGAGCAGTTGGTTGAGCCAAGATAGGAAGACTCTCAGGAGATCCAGGAGGAGTATATGGAGCCTTAGTGAACCCTCCTTCATTCTTGTCACTTTTTTGCTTTTATTTTAGTTCTTTAGTTAGACTTTACTTCTGTATTATTTTAATAAATAGTTTGTAATAATTTTGAATGCACTTTACTTCTTTTCTGAGATGAATACTTATTACTGTTCTGTGATGAATGTATTTTGGATGTTTTTTCTTAGCTTCCGCACTTTATTATTATATTACGATACTTAGTATTGTGATGTGATCAGTATACTAGAAATGCTGATATCTTATACATATATTCGATTCCTCTTGTTGTATATTAAATACAATGTATATATTTGTCTAATACTTAAGTTAAGTATATAACTCCTATCTTAAGTATTAGCTCTCGACCCTCCTTTGAGGTTGAGTCAGCAGCCCTTCAAATGTGTTGTAGTTCCAACTATTTGGTAAGATGGGATATTCCTTCCTGAGTGGCGCACCACTCCGCCACCAATTGATTATGTTATCTCTTTTTTGCGTGCGACAATGAGGCGGGATGCTTCACTGCGCCCTACGAACAAGTCAAGAACCGAGAATGGGATTGGATGGTCTGTTTGAGGACCAATTCTTACCCTTCCATAATCTAGAAAGTTTACTCCAATGCAGTCAATGCGGTGGGGCGTAAATTTTTTATGAGAGGGAAAGGGGTAATATTCGGGCTCGAACACATCGAGCAATTTTATGAGCTGAGGTAGGTAATGGACTATTCCCGCCTATCTCTCATTGGATCTAGATATGACCAAGCGGAAGTTGCAAGTGTCCTTACCGATGATATTGCGAGCTGGAGAGGGATCCTAGCCAATATCCCTTGAGCCCTTCTTACGACCTCGAGCATTGCGTGGCATGTTCTGATCTCTGGCATTATTATGCCATCTGGGAATCTTAGTGAGGTGACTCAGTCACGGGCACTGCTCATGTGCGCCATTCAACAACCTGGATAAATCCACATCTCTAGGATCATTCTTGAGAAACTCTGGAATCCACATCATACTTGCATTTGGGTCCCTTATTTTTGGGATATTCCTGGCCCAAGGGGCAGGTATCATCCTTTGATGTCACAATCTCTCCCCGTGCTCCTCTTTCTCGTATGAACATAAATGTTCGCTCCCATGAATGAAAGAGGAGCAAGAAGATAAGGGGAGAGGAAGGAGAAGCTTTATCTTCCACCGGACGAACTAATCTGAAAAAAAGATTGGCGCAGATACACTCCTATCAAGTGGAACTAGAGAAGTCAATGGCAACAGACATGTGATTCTGTAAATCTGAACTCACCCAACAATGGCAATTCCAAACAAAATTCCATGCAGCTCTTGGAACTATGTTCCAAAATTGGAGCTTGCATGGAGGACCAGACAATACTGAGCTGTCGTAAGCCCCAAGTGGCGATCCCATTCCAAACACTCCTTGGCCGGAGGACATGGAATTTGAAGACAGGGACGATGAATACGAATATGAAGAGGACGATAACTAACAAGGTTATAATAGTTATGTTCCTTTTCCAATTTTGTATTTTCTTTAGTTTTTCTTTTTTTCTTTATTTATGTATCTTTTGATTTTTATTTAAAATGAATCTTAGAAACTATCTCTCCGCATAATTTTCTATGAAAAATTGGATTGCAACATAAATTTTTTTGAAAATTTAAAACGCTGTAAAGTCAATGAGAAATAAAGTATGAAAATTTTTGTCACAATAATCTGCTTAAACAACATGTGATCGAACTTAAATGGTAACTCTAATACCTTCCAAACTAAGTGTTCTTCCTAAGATACATTAAGTCTCTAAGAATTTACAAAAGAATATTGCTGAGAATTTAAGTGTGGGGGTTGAGAGTCTAGGGAATTAGATAAAAGGCTAGCAATAAATGGGTGAACCTAAGAGTGTGTTAGGCTTTTGTAGGACTTCATGATCATAGTGAATTGAGATAAGGATAAAGAAAAATATCTCTCCCTTGAGCTGAACAAAAAAAGAAAAACAAAAATTAGGGAAGAAGAAAATATCTCTCCCAATCTAAGAAAATAGGAGGAAGAAAAATATCTCTCCTAAATTTTGAATTGTTCATTATGATTTATAAGAAGGATCACATATCACACACAATCTAATTCACTCATTCAAGCTTATCTTATTTTAGAATTCCAAGAAAACTTCCCCCTAATAAATAAACATCATCACAAATATAAAAATTTTGGGGACTAGAAAAATAATTGAGGAGTTGAGAATGAGTTTGGAATGCATTTGATGCTGATTTATAATGATCACATAGATTAAACAATTTATAAACTAACAAACCATCTCATAATGTAATCATAATTGAGTTCCTTAATTCTAATTTTAGAAAAATCATTTTGAGCTTACTCGAAAATAAGTAAGAAACTAAGTGTGAGGGTGTGATAAGTCCAAGATTTATAATACATTAGAAAAAGAAATACAAACAATTTCATTATAGAGTTGTGTACTTTGATGGGTTTTCATTGTTTTCAGGCAAAATGACAAGCTGAGCAAAATCTAGAAGAAAACTGAAATTTTGGAAGAAAATCGCTGTAACGTGCCCAAGCGCGCTACAGCATGCCTAGGCGGATCGAACTCGAAGCCTCACCGCTACCGCATGCCAGAGCGGAAATTATAAAACCCAAACTCAGCAAATGAATAATTAATAGAATCGCTGTCGCGCACCTAATCGCGCCACAGTGCGCCATGGTGGATTGAATTTGAAAAGCTAGGCGCTACTGCGCACCACAACGGAGTAAAAATGAAATGATGATTAATTGATTCGCTATCGCGCGCTGTAGCAAATTCAATTTGAAACCTCGCCGCTACCGCGCACTATAACAAAATTGAACTTAGTATAATTTTTAATATGATAGCTCCCGCACTCTGCAGCGGGTTTATTTTGAAAGTTCAGTTCAAAAGTTCTTAATATGACCACTCCCACGCGCTACAGCAGAACTAAAGGGCCAAATAAAGATAAATGAAATGAAATTTAATACATCCGTTGCAGTGCACCTAAGCCCTCCACAGTGTGCTAAGGCAGATTGCATTCAAAAAGCTAGGCGCTACAGCGCGCCACAGTGCCCGCCAAATTTCCATCCATGATCAAGCATTAAATTAAGCATATGGAAGGCCACAAATTCAAACCTTTTTTCTTCTGCAACTATTTTAAATGCCAACTCCTGTATTCCTTGCATTTTTCAAGATAAAATAACTAAATAATTTATGAGAAAGCATTTAAGGCAAGGGGGTTGAAGGGGTGACAACTTTTATTTCCAATAGAGGTTGTGAGTTGCTCTATATAAGGTAGCAAGAAAGACTAAGAGAGGATTCCTAACAGACTGTGAAATGCACATCTGCACTTGCACATAAGTGTACGTGGTCTGAAGTAATAATTTGGAAGGTGAATTCCGAGATTTATCGTCCTCAGGGAATGGGGTGTTTTGTTACTAAGGTATATCTAATTTCAAAAATATTTAATCGGTACGAATTCGGCTTAATTTGGTTTTGTTGTCAAAGCAATAATTCTGATGTAAAGAAACTAATTAAAGTTGAGAGGAGAGTTGGGCTTACTCAATGTTAAATAATGAGGACCTCAAGTTGTATTACTTCTCAAGCACATTTCATTTCTTTTATGTTAAGTTAATTAATCAAGTGCACATTGGATTCCTTAGAGTTATCCTCTAAATCCTTTAAGTGCAAATCTTGTGCGAGAGATGAATGCACTAGGGTTCAATTTCTGCACAAAGATTCCCATGAGATCACAAGAAGAGCACTTTAGTTTTCCTATGTATAGGTTGCCAAAGTTTACTATTTTAATTAGCCGATCTCAAGAGCATTGATTCCACTAATGAGCATCCCACGTGTCATGCGCAGTTCAGATAAGGAAGTGATTTCATTTGGGCTCCAGGAACTATGTCACGTCATTCATGAGCTCCCAAAAATCCACTCCCTCCTTTCACGTATGGTGAGCAACGAAGCTCTAATTAATGGGTGTTAGCTCACACGCTTTGACTCCTTAGTCGAGCGTAAAATATGGTGCAAGAAGGCTCAAGAACTTCTCACTTAGTTCTAAGCACCTCTTTCACACATACCCCGCTCTTAACTAAGAAATGAGCCTTGAAGCACAAGACTTTTACTTTGTTTATTTGTATTTATAGTTATATTTTCATAACATAAGATTTTCATTTGTTACACAACTTATTCTTAAGATGATTTCATTGAGTCATTCAAAAATAAAATTTCTTTAGATCAATGCTTGAGGAAGTTCTACATCATTCAATGAGTCCTTTACATTTTACTATGGGATTAGCCCAACTCTCCCCAAGGGAGTTTAGCCTTCCATTACAGCAGAGAAAAAAAGAATAATATACAAGGATGACGACCCTTTCATGATCCCTAGAAGAAAAGTAAAAGCAAGATTAGAGTTTACTAGGAACAACCCTTAAAGGGGTTCTTCGAATCTCTCTTCTTCTTCCTCTTCTCCTCTCCTTTAGCTCCCTATTGCAGCCTCTGGTTCTTTCTCTTCTAACAATAGTTCTTTCCACTTCTGATGGAGAGGTCTCCTTCTTCCTCTATGTAGCCCCCTAAAAATTGAACTTCTTGGAAGAAAATTGGGAACCTTCTTAAGTAAAGACGAGTTGCATTTATATAGGGGTCAATCCTCTTCCTTGCCCTTCAAATTCTGCATCTTCCATCCAAAATTCTGCAGCAATGAGTGCCTAGCCCACTCGAGGCATGATAAGACAATCTCTTTTTCATTATTTAATTTTCACATCACTTTAAAAATTCATTTTTCCCTTTTAAAAACTAATCTGCTGCAGAAGAAATGAAGGTTGGGAGACAAGGAGCAGGTTGGGGGTCTTGTCCCAACCACAATAAATGCCCTGAACAGAGAGAAATTTGGCATGCCGCTGCAACCCGCTGAGCGCGCTGCAGCGCGCTGTAGCGACCGAGTCCCGCAACTCATTTGCTGCAGCGCGCTGTGGCTGTTTTAAGTCATGAAACTTGCCCGCTGCAGCGCTCTATAGCGATTGAGTTTCGCAAGCTCTCCCGCAGTGGCGCACTGTAGCGATTAGTTCTGCATGCTCTCTCGCTGTGGCATGCTGTAGCGGTTGAGTTCAGCAAGCTCTCCCGCTGTGGCGCGATGTAGCGATTGAGTTCCGCATGCTCTCCCGCTATGGCGCGCTGTAGCGGTTGAAGTCCGTAAGTTCTCCCACTGTGGCGTGCTGTAACAGTTGAGTTCCGCAAGCTCTCCCGCTGCAGCGCACTGTAGCGATTGAGTTTCGCAAACTCACTCGCTGTAGCACGCTAGGGCGCACTGTGGCGTGCCATAGCATAAACACTAGAATTTAAAATTGTCCTTGTTAAGAGTTTTCTGTATGCAAGTAGCTGTGGCGCGCCATGGGGCGCTGTAGCGTGCTGCAGTGCTATAGCGCAGTGCAGTGGTTTCCTTTCAAAATTTGCAGAAACATTCTAAAATTTTCCAGAAATTGTTGAGCTTGTATTTTACCTAAAAAATAGGCAGAATTTGATCAATGAGGCTGTTTAAAATAAGGAAATGAATGAATTTTTTCTGTTATTTTAGAATATAAATTATGGATTTATCACATCCCCTAACTTAGATTTTTGCTCGTCATGTGGACTTTCCAAATGGGTATAGTAATTTTTTTTTTGTTAAGCTAACTTTGGTTGATAGTCAATTTCTTCATTGATATTCTTGTAACTTTCAATATCTTGAAGAGTTCAGAAAAATTATGCCGTTTGCAATCTTAGAAAGAATTTGGAACTATGATAATCCAAAATTTATTTCTACAAAAATAAAAACACACAAAAGAAAAGTACAAAAACTTGAAATGCAAAGAAGAAGAAATACAACCTAATTTAGTTGTGGGTTGCCTCCCACCAAGCGCCTGTTTTAACATCTCAGCTTGACATGAGTAAAATCTTCTACGTGATTCCTTCCAAAGGGAGGTCTTGTAATGTCCATCCCCATTTTTCCTGCAAGTTACTCTCTTCTAAGTAAGGCTTCAATTGATTTCCATTTACCTTGAAGGTTCCTTCACTTGAAGAAACATCTATGGCTCCATGAGGATAGACCTTTGTTATTGTAAATGGTCCCATCCACCTTGACTTTAATTTCCCTAGAAATAGTCTCAATCTTGAATTAAAAAGAAGTACCTTCATTCTAGGTTGAAAATGCTTTGGTTTAATTAATTTATAATGCCATTTTTTCATCTTTTCTTTGTATATTTTAGTACTTTCATAAGCATTCAATTTGAATTCATCAAGTTCGTTCAATTGCAGCATTCTCCTTGCTCATACTTGGTGGAAATCAAAGTTTAATTACTTTATTTCCCAAAACGCACGGTGCTCCAACTCAGTGGGCTAATGTCAAGATTTACCATACACGAGCCTGTAGTGGGACATTCCTAAGGGAGTTTTGAAAACAATTCTATATGCCCAAAGGGCATGTTGGAGTTTTGAAGTCCAATCCTTTCTATTTTGGTTTACTATCTTTTCCAAGATCTGCTTTAGTTCCCTATTTGAGACTTCAACTTGCCCACTAGTTTGAGGGTGATAAGCAGTTCACATCTTATGTTTTACTCCATAGCTTCTAAGCAAACTCTCAAGTTGCCGATTACAGAAATGCATTCCCCCATCACTTATTAGATATCTAGGCGTGCCAAATCTCGCAAGCACATGCTCCATGAGAAATTTAACAACAGTTTTAACATCATTATTCACACATGTAAGTTCCTTTACCCATTTGGAAACATATTCAACAGCAACCAGAATATACAAATTAGTTTGGGATAAGGGAAATGGGCCCATGAAATTAATACCCCAAACATCAAATAACTCCACTTCAAAGATCCCATTCAAAGGGAGCTCATACATTTTGCTAAGGTTTCCAGTTTTTTGGAATTTGTCACACTTTTTCATAAAATTTGTGGCATTTTTGAATAGATGAGGCCAAAAGAACCAGGATTGAAGAGCCTTAGCTGCTGTTCAATCAATTCCATGGTTCCCTCCATAAGGGGATGTGTGGCAATGGTAGAGAATATCATGAATTTTCGAATCGGGTACACAACTTTTTAGGAGTTGATCATTGCAGCATTTATAGAGGAAGGGATCATACCGAAAATAATTTTTTATGTTAGCAAAGAACTTTTTCCTTTGTTGAAAGTTCAGGACTTTTGGTATAACTCCTCCTGTAAGATAATTAGCAAAGTCAGCAAACCAAGGAGGTTTTGAAGAAGAAATAGTGTATAGCTTCGCATTGGGGAATGATTCACTAATTTCGATCAAATTATCACTATCAAGGTGGGTCAATCTAGATAGATGGTCTGCTATTGCATTCTCACTCCCCTTCTTATCCTGGATTTCTAGATCAAATTCTTGCAAGAGCAGCACTCAATGTATTAAGCGAGATTTTGCTTCTTTCTTTTGAAGGAGGTACTTAATAGCTTCATGATCCGTGTAAGAAGATGACAGTTAGGAGTTCTTTTTCCATGGTAGCACAGTTTCTTTGGGCATCATCAAGAAGTTTACTAGCATAGTAAATTGAATAGAAGGCCAATTCCTTTCACTTCCCAAGGATAGCACTAACTTTAAGGTCACTCGCATCACAAATAATCTCAAATGGGGAGTCCCAATTTGGAGTAGAAATTATCAGAGCAGAGATCAAGACAGTTTTAATGGCATTGAAACCTCATAAATAATTTTCATCAAATTTGAATTCAACATCCTTCCCTAGGAATATATAGAGCGGTGAATTTATGTTGGAGAAATCTTTAATAAATCTTCAGTAAAATCCTACATGCCCAAGGAAACTTCTAATTCCTTTCATATTGATAGGAGGGGGAGTTTTTCAATCACCTCTACCTTAGCCTTATCAACTTTTATTCCGCTCCTAGAGATCAAATGACCAAGGAAAATACCTTCTTCCACCATAAAATAACATTTTTCCCAATTTAAGATTAAATTTGATTCTTCACATCTTTTTAAAACCTTCCCAGATTAATTAAACAATGATCGAAAGAGCTTTCGACAACAGAAAAATCATCCATAAAGATTTCTAAAAATTCCCTTATCATATAAAAAAAAATAGCCATTATACAGTGTTGGAAAGTAGCCGGGGCATTGCACAATCCAAAGGGCATTCTTCTAAAGGCAAATGTCCCAAAAGGGTAGGTGAAGGTTGCTTTCTCTTGGTCTTCAGGTGAAATCAGGATTTAATTATATCTTGAATACCTATTAAAAAAATGGAAATAAGGATTCCTTGCAAACCTATGAAGCATTTGCTCAATAAATGGGAGGGGGTAGTGGTCCTTACGAGTAACTTTATTAAGTCTCCTATAATCAATGCACACTCTGCATCCTGTCACCGTTCTAGCGGGGATCAATTCATTATTGTCGTTAAGCACAACTATCATCCCACTTTTTTTAGAATCATATGAATAGGTTTCACCCAAGGACTATCAGAGATGGGGAAAATGATTCCAGCATCTAAGAGTTTAATGATTTCATTGTGAACTACTTCTTTTATGTTATGGTTTAATCACCATTGAAGTTCCATTGATGGAGTAGAGTTATCCTCCAAAAGTATATGGTGCATACAAAGAGTTGGGCTAACTCCTTTTAGATCAGCTATACTCCATCCAATTGCTCTCATGTGCTTATTTAAAACCTTACATAAAAGACTCTCTTAATGCTGAGTTAACAAGGCAAAAATTATTACGGGAAGAGATGCCTCCTCCCCTAGATAAGTGTACTTTATGTGCCAAGGAAGAGGTTTTAATTCTAATTATGGAGGGCAAACTATAAAAGACTGAATTATTTTTCTCTCCTTAATCAATTCCTTAATTACTCCCTCTCTAGTGAGATCCTCATCCTCCTCATTCATTAGCATCCCCTATTCTTCCACATCTCCCATTAACCAAGCTTCTTCGATTAAATTGATCCTCCAACACTCCTCATTGGGCTTAGATGGGTGCCTCAAAGAGTCATTTACTTGAAAATTCACCTCCTCATCGCCATATCGCAATCTCCATTCCCCTTTATCGACATCAATATGTTCTTCCGGTAGCCAAGAATGGTCTACCTAAGATGATGGGGATTTCTTAGTTTTCAGCTTCCATATCTAAGATTTTGAAATCAGTTGGGAAGATGAATTTATCGACCTTTACAAGCAAGTTGGGGGTCTTGTCCACACCTCAAAGAGGCATGATAAGACAATCTCTATTTCATTCTTTAATCTCCACATCACTTCAAAAATTCATTTTTCCCTTTTAAAAACTATTCTGCTGCAGAAGAAATGATGGCTAAGAGACAAGGAGCAAGTTGGGGGTCTTGTCCCAGCCGCAATAGATGTCTTGAACAAACAGAAATTCAATGCGCCGCTGCAGTGCGTTGTAGCGATCGAGTCCCGCAACTCATTTGCTGCAGCGAGCTGTGGTAGTTTTAAGTCATGAAACCTGCCCGCTGCAGCGCGCTGCAGCGATTTGAGTTCTGCAAGCTCTCCCACAGTGGCACACTATAGCGATTGAGTTCCGTAAGCTCTCCCACTGTGGCGCACTGTAGCGGTTGAGTTCTGCAAGTTCTCCTGCTGTGGCACGCTAGAGCGGTTGAGTTCCGCATGCTCTCCCACTGTGGCGCGCTATAGCGGTTGAATTCTGCAAGCTCTCTCACTGTGGCGTGCTGTAGCGATTGAAGCCCGCAAGCTCTCCCGCTGTGGTGCGCTGTAGCGGTTGAGTTTTGCAATCTCTCCCACTGCAGTGCGCTGGAGCGATTGAGATTCGTAAACTCACCCGCTGCAGTGCGCTAGGGTGCGCTGTGGCGTGCCGTAGCAAAAACGCTCCAGAATTTAGAAATGTTCTTGTTAAGAGTCTTCTGTATGCAAGTAGCTGTGGCGCGCCATGGTGCACTGCAGCGGTTTCCTTCCAGAATTTGTAGAAACATTTCAGAATTGTCTAGAAATTGCTGAGCTTGTATTTTACCTAAAAAATAGGTAGAATTTGATCAAGGAGGCTGTTTAAACTAAGGAAATGAATGAGCTTTTTTCATTATTTTAGGATATAAATTAGGGATTCATCAGTTCCCCTCTTTGACATTCCAAGAGATAATTTTTGAGACTGTTGTAAGAAGGAAAGGAAAACCCTAACCAAGGAAGAAGAAGATATCCATTCAAGGAGATAAAGGAAAGACAACTCAAGGAGCCGAAAGAGAAGAAGTTGGAGAGCAAGGAGGGATCCAGAGAATGCCAAGGGCTATTCCTAGTATTTCTCTAAAAATCTTCTTTGACTTTCTTTCAGTAGAACCATGCAAAAGGTTCACTTCCTTGTATTTTATTTTCTGCATTTTTTTTGTAATGGAAGGCTAAGCCTTCCTTGGGGAGGGTTGGGCCGAAATCATGTAATGAGTTAAGGGACAAAATGGTGCTTGTATAAATCTTCTTCAATAATTAAAATCTTGTTATTTAATTTAGATATGTTTCTTGTGAATGCATGCTTATGGAATGAATGCCTATTTTATTTTAAATGGTTTTATAACGAAAATAATATCGAATGAACTAGTCATACCAAGCTCAAGGAAATGCACATAGGTCCTCATCGTGAATACATATTTGCTATGCGAGGATTCTTGGTGTAAACACCTTGATATTGGAATGATAGGTTGATTTGGCAACTTAAATCTCTTCGAGCTCTATAGCTCACCAATTGGCATAAAGCTAAGAATATGTGAGTTAGTGCTTGGAGCCAAATGAAAAGCTCTTGAGCCTAACAATACTATTCCTTGAGCTCAGTCGAGAGGTCGATGCATGTGAGCCGAGAGCCACCAATCAAGCTCCATAGCTCATCATATGTTAAAGGAGGAAGTGTAATTACTGAGTACAGCCTGATAATTTACTTCCATAGCTAAACAGCGCATGTAGCATGTGATGCTAATTGTGTGGGAGTTAAGTTCAAATGATTTCTAAATTAAAACGATTATTTTTATAACTTAGACGTAAGGAAACTTAATTAACTCTTGTCGATCACATGAGGATCTATGTGCCAAAATCGAACCCTTGTGGGTTCATCTTGTGCACTAGGTATGAAGCAGTTGGAATTAGAGGACCAATCTAAGGAATACCATCTTCCCTTGATTATAATTAGCATGAAAATAAGTTTCATTAAAAGTTAAATTAGTTTAATTACTTACACCAATCCCAATACAAATTTTATGATTGAAACCCAACTCTCCTTTCCTTTCTAATAATATCTTCAGTTTGAATCTTTGAATTATTAATTAGGAGCCACACAAAACCAAAAATATTTTAGTCTAAATATTATTAAAAGTAGATAAATCTTAGTAACAAAACACATCATTCCCTGAGGATGACAAATCTCAAAACTTACCTTCCAAATATTACTTCAGACACAAGCTAGGCCTGGAAGGAAAAAGATAGTATAGCTGTCATTCATAATGGTTACATTATTAAACAAGCTCGTCCTCATCCTAAAGCCTTAATGAAAATTTGGAAAGAAATTTTAAGGGGATATAAAATCTTTTTGGTCAGGCTGAAGACATTAAACTAAGCGCTCTTTGGGAGGCAACCCAATAATCTCTTGCTTACTTGAACTTAGGTGTAGTTGGTTTAGAATCAAAAACAAAAATAAATTACACAACATGTTCACAAAGAAATAATTCAAGAAGAATTTTTAAATTATGTGGGAAAACTTTCATTGATAGGCGCTACAACGCGCAAATTTAGCCGTTACAGCGCACCGCAGCGAATTTAGCCACTACGGTGCGCCGTAACGGATTTAGTCGCTATGGCGCATTATAGCGAATTTAACTGCTACAACACGCTGTAGCGGACTTAAGCATAAGGCAAAATTCTTACAAGTCCTGAGGCGCTATGTCGTATATTTACAGTCTATCAGTTACCTTGTTGAGTTCATGATAATCGATGCACTTGCGTATCGAACTATCTTTCTTCCTTACAAAGAGCACTAGGGCTCCCCATGGTGACATGCTTTGTCTAATAAAACATTTGTTCATTAGCGATTGTAGTTGTTTGGTTAACTCTTGCAGTTATATAGGAGCCATGCGATAATGTGCCTTTGTTATTGGTTGAGTGCTAGGAATTAACTCAATTAAAATTTTGATTTCTTTTACTAGTGGTAATCTAGACAATTCATCAAGGAATACATCTTCAAACTCCTTTACATTTTGAGTGTCTGCTAAATAAGTTTCTTCCGTCTTTTCGCCCATCTTTGTTACTAAGTATGCATTACATCACTTTTGAATCAATTTCTCTGCTTGTGAAATGTTGATTAAAGATATTGGAATGCCTAGCTTTCCCATAAATACTCAAGCTTTCTCCCACCTTTGATAATGACCTTCTTTCTATGTTAATCAATCATAACTTTATACTTGCTGAGCCAATTCATTCATAGAATGATGTCAAAATTTACTATAGGTAGTACTATCAAGTTTGCTTCATATGCCTTTCCATTAATTGATATGTTACAATCACAATATTTTTGTGCACTCATGAGGGCACCAGATGGTAACCTAACGTTCAAGGCTTTGGCTAAGTTGTAATATGATAGTTCAAGAGTTTTGGCAAATTTTTCTAAAATAAATGAGTGGCTTTCACCATTATCAAATAATGTGTCATAAGATTTATCATTAAAATATAAAGTACCTAAGGTTTATAATGAAAGATAATTCATTCTCTATTTGAATATAATGTAAAATATATTTTTTTAAAAGAAAAAATGTGGTACTTGATACTACTTCATTATCTTCTAGGGCTAGAATTGGGGTGAGAGTATATATCATCACATGTGCATCTTGCTGGGGAGCAATTGGTCTTCATCTTTGACTAGCATCTAGTGCTTTAGGAGCAATGGGTGGACCTCACCTTTAAATTGGAGTAGCTATATGTACATGGGCTAGTATGGCTACTGGTGGGAGTTGTTGCCTTCCAGCCGGTATGGGTATTTGATATTTCATTTGAGGAGGATGGGTGATCCATTGATTATCCACTGTATGTGTTGCTTGACATTGCCAAAAGTTGTGATTATGTCATTGACATGTATAACATATTCCACTCTTTTGATAACAATTACCATAAGATTGTGGTCAGTTACATTTGCCAGTAGGAGTTTGCTGAGCTATTTGATAAACCATGGCTTGAGGCATCTCGACCTTTTATATTCAATTTGTTGTACATGTGCAGATAAGAGTTTTTTTTCTTTGCTCTTCAACTTCATCTTGTTCCCCATGTTCTAATGTCTTTGCACTTTCAAGCATGTCTGATAATTTTGATATTCAAAGAGCGATAAGCATTTTCTTAATATAAGGTTTCAATCCTTTTAAAAATCAGTTGCATCAAGTAGACTCGATGCTCATTAATAGTGGTGCATAGAAGGATAGCCATTGAAATTCAATTTCATACTCAATGACACTACAATTTCTTTGAAATAACTTTATGAACATATCTTCTATGATGGCTTGAGTAGAAAGAGGAATGTACTTAAATATAAAGGCTTTGACAAATTCTTTCTATTAGAGAATCTCAGTATTTATGCCTATGAATTATAAGCTTGTAGTGGCTTCTTGCTAATGTACTACTTCTCCTTCTAACCTAAAGGTAGTTATCTAATTATATTTATAGGTGGGCATTTCATGCTAGTTAGTATTTTTCATATCTTCTTTACCCAATATTCAGTATCCATTGGGTTAACAATTCCATTAAATATTGGTAGTTGGAGTCTTAAGAAGACTTGAAGTAGTCCATCTATCTCAATGTTTATGAAATGGGTAGTTGATAGTATAGAAGTAGGACTATTTATATGGGGTGTTTATTGTGTCTAAAACTTTAAAAATGTTTGATTTTTTGTATCAACACACTCTAATAGAGTATTCACAATATCTAACAACTTGTCAACACAGTCCACGGAAGTAATGGCGAATATCAGATCTCTTAAGTGTGTTCCGACGATCAAAGGAGAATCTTCAGTTTCCATCTGAAAATAGAATTTTTATTATTATACTTTTATTGGAGTATATTTACATAAGTATCATTATCAAATACTAGATGAAAATAAAAGTATCACTATTAGCTAAAAAATAAAATAGAAAATGACTATAAGTATATTATCTTAGCTAGGTCCTATATCTATTATTTTATTCTCTTTTTGATTTATATAGGTTTTGAAAATTCTTACTTACTATAATTTTCTTTTAATTACTATGAGATTCTAATTGCATTAATAATGGCTTATATACTTTGATTCTAATTCTCTCCCAATCATGGTCTGATGCCAACTGTGGCGACCCATCGTTGGGTCAGCATAACAAATTCAGCATTAGGTGCTCACTCCCCAGGATCATATCGAGGCTTAGTATAACAATGTATTTAAAGACGTATAAAATACACACTTCCACATTTATTGTAACATTCAAAAATACTAGAATAATAAAGTAAATTTATTCATTACAAAGATAATAATTGTTTTACAAAATCTGTTACCCACTAAGCAAAAATTTTAAACTTTAAGAAAATCAACATCTAAGTTACTCCATCATGCGTCAGCTCCACCTCAAAGACTTGATCTAGAGGTTGTTCCTAAACTTCTATATATATATATATATAGGATAGGGCGAATAAAAAAAAAGAAAAGAAAAGAAAATAAAATATTTAATTAGACATAAATGTATAAGTGAGGTTTATAGGATGTCAAAATTTGTATATAATATTAAGCGGCATGATTCTGCATGAGAAGCATATACAATTAGAATGTGATATTTAAGTATGATATGCTTGCAAGATTGTCACGATTTTGAATGCAATATACATATTTAAGATATGTGCTCATTCTAAAAGAAAATATAGCAATATATAATATTTATATAGTTGGACAAAGTTACAGAATAATCGAGAAGTTAGATACATTTATCTAATTATCTGATATGTGGGTTCCTGACTAACTACACATTCCCCCTCAAAGTCTATGTATGTTTCCAAATCTTTAAGTTACACAATAATCATAGTTTAATCTAGTTATGTAATAATTAATAAGACCATTTACAGAATTCTAGATATTATTATATTTTCAAATTCTATAAGCTCTTCTAAGATTATTGAGTCTGGATTTCAAGCGAAGCCCCAACCAAATTCATAAGATATTTTATATCTTAAAGTTGCTATAAGAAGAGTTGTGCTCTTCACTGGGGTTTTTAAATGAATACAGCTACACAGCAGTACATCAGTGAACTGATAATGAGGCTAAAGGGTATTATAAGGCATAGGAACCACAACACTAGTGAGGAGTTTTGGTTGTCTTAAGTAATGAATAGTCTTTCCATATATTTTGTTTATTTTATATAAATATCTACTAAGGTTCTAATAGTTCAACCAGAGCATTAATCTTCTCCAGAAGAACTGTTGGATGCAATGAGAGTGAAAGATGACTATCCAGTATTCATTTCCTCTATATTTGAAAATAATACTTCTTAGAATTTGTGAAGGAAATCAAAATGCATTGAATTATATTAATCATAAAAAGGTAGAGTACAACTTTATCAAGATAAGGAAGATACAATTTAGAACACGGAAGAAACTACCTGAAATGATAGAAAATCAATCATATGCATATTGCAACTAAAGTAAGACTGAAGTTAGTGTAGGTAACATCATGATGTTCTCTTATACATTTCCTGGTGAGCCCCCAAGGAGTAGTATTCCTGCTAGACTCCTTCTTCATCTAGTAGAAGGAAAGTTATTAATGAAGCACGAATGTGATCGGGGCACTCAATTGCATCTAAGATAGATTTTATGTGCTTTAGCCACTCTTTAGTCAAATGGGAAAAATCTAGTCCTCTGAAGATGGTGTGCTAAAGAAGTTTGTCAAGTACATGAGTTTCCCTTTCTGAAACTCCTTTAATGAATCTTCCATATCTTTGGCCTATATGGTAGTCAAATTCTCAATATGATTCAAACCTCTTGGTATAGAAGTCAAGGTTTGACATTTCAACTTTTTTGGTCCTATATATTTTTAAATGTTTACTTAAGTTATTATGCTCTACTTATAATTATTAAGTTTGTTCTTACATAAGTTTTAATATTTAAAAAGTATTTTTCATTTCATGCCTTTCATTATGAGCATATACACTTATGGTGATATGGATGTTTTTCAAGTATTCATTTCGCGACTTATTGTAGAAGAACAATCCATTAGGCAGATAGGAATGAAATTATAATCTAACACCTTATGAGATTCTCTGATAGCAACTGTAGCGCCCACCCCCACTGCGGTCCCACAAACACAAATGTTAGCACGATTACGGAGGAGTGGTTGTCAAGAGCAATCCCTCACTTATAATTAGATTAGATTTTCATCCTTAATCCACTAAAAAGGGAAGGATTTGATGTATATACAAATGAATCATTCACTAAATGGTTATACATGAATATCAGAGTGCGGAAGAAAATAACCAATTACATCCATGTAGCCATAATGTAGAAATATAACAATATTCATCTCAGAATAAAAATGTTCACTAAATGGAATACAACAAATTACCTATATTATTACAATATTTAATTAAGTTCTATGAAAGCAGAAAAATCCACTCATTCTCGTTGAAATAAAAGAGCAACTTAACTAAGGTTCCTCAGCTTCAAAGAGCTCTTCCTCCTAACTCTGCTCATCCCAAAGTGTTATCTTCACAAGACACTCAGAAGCTGTCATTATCTGTTTCAAAATGCCAGTGCCTCAGCCAAAAAAGAGAAAAATGGATTAGACATATTGTCTAAGCACATTTTAGGCTATTAATTTCATGTATTTTATGATATCACAAACCATCATAAGCATATAGGAGTAGCAAAGCATCAATAGAAAATGATAAAGTTAAGAACATATATTTATAACTTAAATAAAAATATAAGGTAAGCAACATACCTCATCCTAAAGCTACAGAAAAGATTAAGCAGTTTATATGAAAGAACTACTAAGTACATAAATTTCCTAAACAAATATAATCAATTCCACTTATGCTGATTTTTTGAAATAAAAGTAATATAACCAAACTGAATTGAAGGTCGAGCATCTTGACATGCTTGCATATAAAACCAAAGCTGAAAATACTGAAATACTGAAAATGCTATAAATACTGTACATGCTAAAAATATTGAAAATACTGAAAAGCACCGAAAATACTGAAATTGAACTAAAAGGAGCTAAAACTAACTTAAAATATTCTTTATTGGATATATGCTTACAGAACTGCCATAATAAAAAAATTGGCTAAGCTAGCCACCAAATCCAAGATTGAAGTATCAAGGACACTAATGCTTAGACCAATAGGTCTACCAAAATTAAGCTGAAATCATCTAGGACACAGATGCTTGGGTACTGAACTGAAATCATTCAGGACACTAATGCCTGGGTACTGAATCACATTGCATATCTAAATTATAGAGGTAGTCTAACTAAGACACATTCCACTATACTGTTATCTTGTTTACTTAATTATCTAATTTATCTGACACATGTAAACCACTTTATATTCACAAATTATGCAAATTTCAAATATAACATAGAATATTCATCAAATATCATATATTTCACCTGATATGTTAAAATATTAAGACTCAAAACAAGGAAGTAATACATAAAATATAAGGTGTAATCAGCACCACACAAACATCTATGATATCACTTATATTTTAATTTAATGATTCTAACTAATCAAAGATTATATAAGCTCAAGATCTCCAACATCCTACTATCCAATATAAATTCAGATCTACGATCCTATAATGTTTAAAGCAATTAGAATTAATCAAATCTTAATGTAATTCAATCAATGGTGCTTACATAAGTTGAATAATAAATCAAATATATTAATTAATAATTTTAACTAACACAAACCAATCTTGATTCAGACAAATCAAGATTGAGAGATTAAGAGTTAAACTCCATAATGTTAGAAATTAACCACTTAATCTAATAGGTTCTAAGGACCAAGGGCTTAAGGTTAATCTCAACTCTCATGTTCTACATGTTAAGATTATCTTATTAAGCAAAATCAAATTTAATAAGATGGCTCTCTAGTCATAGACTAAGTCTTAAATACAAAATAATCATTATAAATAATGAAATCTAGAAACTAATAAAACTAAGATTTCATCTATTGAGTAACTCATTAGTGAATGAATGAATTATAACCTAAATCTACAACTAATCCTTAAGGAAGATTCTTAATGACTTAAGGAAAGAAACTTAATTCAGGAAAGGTAATTGAGTAATGGCTTAAGTGAATAGTTCAATATTAAGCATTAAAGTTAATTAAATCTTAACTATACATATTTACTTATTATAAGAACTTAGGGATGACATAATGTGGAGTAGATTCTACATTATGAAGCTTAAGATTTTACTTAAGAATTTCTTAAGGAAGGATTAGGGTTTTACTTAGAATTTAATTCAATAAGCTCTAATGATTTATAATTGATTCCAAATCACTTATCTCACTAATTTTTTTAAATAATTCAAGTTTTTGAGGCTTAAGAAAACTTATACCTATTTTTGGGCAAAATAACTATTTTGCCCAACTTAAGGGTCTAAAGTGTAACTTTATTATTGAGGGTTTCAAATTAAAATTTATTAAGGACAAATTATTACCTACTATTTAATATAAAGGTAGACAGTAAGTACACACAAATTTACCAATAATTAAGGATAATGAGCTCAAATTAGGGTTTTAGCTCATTAGGGGTTTTTATATTATACTTGTGTTGTTTGCCACCTAAGGATTCCATAAAATACAAAATCACTAAATGTTGAGTTTATTTGGCCAAGTTATGGCCAAAATAAGATTAGGGTTTAAATATATAATTTAGGCAGTTTAGGAATAGGCTCGAAAAGCTAAATTCTTTATTTGGTGTCTAAATTCAACAAACTCAATGGTTATGGACTCCCAATAGCACACCGAGTACAATGACTATGAATTCACCCATTTTGGACTCCATTTGATTAGGCTAAGTCCTAATTAGAGTTTAGGGTGATTAGTTAGTGATTAGTAAAATTTATCACAAAACCACAAAACTAGCATCACCATTGAGTTCTATTCTACTCTAAGAGCTAACAGCAACTTGAATTTCTCAATTTGGGTCATTAGTGAGGCTAATTCTTACTAATTAAGACTTAGGAGGATTATGGATAATTAAGAAACCTAATTACTAAATCATAAATGGTTTTGTAGTTTACTATTCTATACATTCCCTGATCACAATGGTATATTGGATCATCTAATTTGGAGTTAAAATGACTAAGTTATGGTCTAATGAAGATTTAGAGTTTAATAGGGTAATTAAGGAAAGGTCCCAATTGTCATTAGTGATAAATCTAAGATTTATAGTAAATTAGGTTAACATAAAAAATAAATACTTTGTTATGCTTTTGTTGTGTTCAGGACAAAAAAGGAACTGAATTTAAACTCGGGCTAAATTCTGAAATTCAGGAATAAAATCGTTGCGGTGCGCCCCGGCGTGCCACAGCGGGCTGTGGCGGATCAAGACTGAGCGTTCTACACTACCGCATGCTATAGTGGACCAAGAAAGAGAGCTCCACGCTATCACGCACTGCAGTGTACAAGGACAGAAAGCTTTGCGCTACCGCACGCTATAGTGGACCAAGACAGAGAGCTCTGTGCTACTGCGCGCTATAGCGGACCAATACAGAGATCTCCATGCTACTGCTAACAGCAGCAAACCAAGACAGAGAGCCCAGTGCTACTGCACGCAATAGCAGTCTCAAGATAGAGACATTGGTGCTACCGCGTGCCCTACCGGAGCCAAACAGAGGCTTGGGAGCTACGGCGCGCTATGGCGGAAGTAACTGGTTCTCAGACTTGGCAAAAATTTGAAAGCATCCTGTTGTCGCACGACGTAGCGATCTGTGTGCCACAGTGCTACAGAACTTAAAACTCACATGTTATAGCATGCTGCAGCGGTTCAAAAATAGTGACACGGGCTCTACGGCACACCTTAGCACCCATTTTAAGAACTGCCAGTTAATAGCATTCAAAGTAGCATAGGGGAGAGCAAAGAGCATAATTAATTCTCTTACACAATAAGACATAAATGCCAATAGCTTGAACCCTTCATTGCCTAAAAAATAAGAAAATGATCATTAAAGGAAAACATAATTTTCTAAATGAGATTTATTGGCTGTATTAAATATAAAATAGCTGAAAGGTGTCTATAAAAGGAAGAATTGAAGATTAAGAAAAGGTTTTTGATTGTGGTTAAGCAAAAAAATATTCTACCACCAGTTCCTGCAAGAGAAAGAGAAAGAGAGTTCCACCCTCCCCCAAGGAAGGAAGAAGGCTGTATTTTGAAATAGAGAAGCTATTGTACTAGGCGCGAGGAAGAAGAACAATAAAAAGGGAAGACAAGCCGACGAACGCGACAACAGTTCTCTATGTAGTATAACCCTCTAAATTTGTTTTTTTCTTGTAAAAGACTTGCAAAGGCTTTCTATTACTGGTATACTTTTCCATGTTTCGTATTTAATGGAAACCTAAACCCTCCTTGGGGAGGGTTGGGCGTAGGTATGTAACAAATCAAGAAACACAAAGTATTGTACTCTTGAATAACAATGAATGTATGTATATCTTTGATCTAAATGATGTGATGAATGAAATGGATGAATTAATTTTAATATGAAAATATCTTGATGAATGAATGGAATTAGATCTGTGAAAATCATTGAGCTCACAATTCATTAAGAGCCAAGGGCTTGCATGTTGAGTGCTCTCACTGCTAATGTCAGTAGCAACATTAGCTGTGCAATGATGGCCAGCGCAACCACATGGTTCTAAGTGGATTAATTGAGCCATGCATATTGAAAAATCTCTGATATTCATGGCTCACCATCAGCTTATGAGCGATATTGGTGCATAACGACAGTGATTGCATGACGTCCTACTGAATTGAGAAGTTGATGCATGTGATGCTGAGAGCCATTAATTGAACTACATAGCTCATTTTAGGTTTATGTAAAGAGTATGAAGCATTTGGTACTCAGGGTGATTTGACATAGCCCATGTAGCCCAATGAATCATCTATATGGCTAAGTATAAAATTGATGCAAGTGAGCCATTATTGGAATCAAGTTCATGTAATTGAAAAGCTCAACTTGTGAATTTCATAACTTAGACGTAAGTGCTGAATTCAATCACTAGAAGTTCACATGAAAACCTAAGTGCCATGATTGAGCATTCACATGCTCATCTTGCGCACTAGGCTGGATCTATTCAATTTTGGGGACACTCTAGAGAAGACTATGTCTCTCGATCAGAATAGATCATTCATTTCATTTACACAAAGTTAATATCAAAGAGTATTTACATAAATACTTGATAAGTTGCATGCTGAAACCTAACTCTCCCTATTTACTCTAAAAAAACTTTCTGATAAAAGGGACTTTGTTTGCTAAGAGTTGGACAACTTATCAACAAAACTAAATGAACCATTTAAACATTAGTGAATTCTAGTACACTTTATAAATAACACTAATAATGTTCCCAGAGGACAATAAATCTTGGAATCTCACCATTCTAAAAATTACTTCAGACCACGTGCACTTGCCTGTAAGCGCAAACGTACAAAAATAGTCTATCAAATTTTTGGCGCCATTGCCGTGGAATGGCTTGACAGTTTTGTATTAAAAATAACTAGGTAGTAACTAGTGATTTAAATTTTCTTTTATTTTCTTCATATATTTTTTAGTTCTTATGTTTATATTTGTTCATACTTTTACTTTCATATTACCTTTTTCTTTTTAAATGCTATTGCTGTGAACTGCATTTCCTTAAGTAGAAACTAGGCTTGCATAATTAGAAGAGATTATTCAAACATTCTCTTTAATCCAAAAATAGAAAGAACTTGTTTAAGAGCTAGGAGGTAACAATTAATCTTAAATCAAGCTCAATTAGAAATGGATGATATGGATGACAATCTTGTGGGAGGAGTAGGAGAGCAAAAGGGGAGAGCCTAAAGGGACTATGCTTTACCTACTATGAGGGGAAACCTTTATGTAATTGTTAGGCCAAACATAGTAGCTAATAACTTTTAGATAAGGCCATCAACCCTAAATATGGTTCAAATAGTTAGCTTGGGGGGTTAGCCACTGAGGATTCAAACTCACACATTTTTAAATTTTTGGAGATATGTGATATATTTAAGTACATTGGTGTCATTGATTATGCCATTAGACTTAGGTTATTCCCATTTTCACTGAGAGATAGAGCATAAAGCTGGCTCTATTCCTTACATTGTGACTCTATTTGCACCTAGGATGATTTGATAAGGAATTTCATAGCCAAATATTTCCAACCTGCAAAGACTGCTAGGTTAAGAATCAAAATAACCAACTTTTACTAGTATGAGGGAGAGAAACCTTGTGATACTTGAGAATGTTTTAAGGAGTGCCTGAGGCACTATCCTCATCATGGGTTCTCATTGTAGATGCAAGTTCAGACATTCTATAATGGATTGAATGCACCCACTCAAACCCTAATTCATGCAGTTCTTAGAGGGTCTCTAAGTAGCAAAACCTAGGAAGAGGCCTACAACTTGTTAGAGGAAATGGCCAATAATGCTTATCAATGGCCTTCTGAAAGGCCTAACACTAGTAAAAGTGAATGATATTAAGCACTTATTGAAGTTTAAAATAAAATTGCCCAGCTCAATAGGATAGTGGAGAATATTCAAGCCAATGGAAATCAACTTGATGAGTGTAAATTGGAAAATGTAAATGATATTTATAACTATGGAAACAATCATAATAGGAATAAAGTGAACTTTGAACGTTCATTTAATGAATTCAAGACCTCCACAGCTTATTTCATGAATAAAATTGATGCAACACTTAATAGACATGAAAGCACCCTTCTAAGACAGTAAGATACAGTAAAAAGAATTGAGCAAAAACTACACAATTTCAGTAATCAACTAAAAAAACCTATGTTAGTAGGAGCAATAAGTAAGAGTGAAAAGGGACAATGGAATGCAATAACCTTTAGAAATGGGAAAATCACAACACCCTCAGCCCCTACTGGAACTATAACAAATTCAAACAATAGAAGAATGCAGAAAGAGAAAGAAACAAATGAAAGTAAGGGTTTAGAAAGGGAGATTGAACTTAATGAACCCATTGCAAAATAGGGCAATCATAAATCAGTCAGGCCCTACCTTTATCACAACGCATAGCAAGGGAGAAATTGGATGTGCAATTCTAGAGATTCTTAGAAGCATTTAAAACACTTCATATAAACATACCATTCATCGAAGCTATAGAACAGATGCCCAAGTTAATGAACGAAATCCTCTTTGAGAAGAGGAAAGCAAATAAATAGGAAATTGTAGCTCTAATTGAAGAATGTAGTGCAATTTTACAACAAAAAATTTCTATAAAAAGAAAAGATCTAGGGAGCTTTACAATACCCTGCACTATTGGGAACTGTACATTTCCAAAGGCCTTTTGTATTCTAGGAGCCTCAATAAATCTTATGCCATATAATATCTTCAAAGAATTAGGGATTTATTGCTTGAAACTGATCGCGGTCCTTTTACAGCTGCAAGCTGATCTATAAAAACCCCTTTGAGAACTCTTGAGGATGTTTTGGTAAAATTTGATAAGCTTATTCTCCTAGCTGATTTTATTATCTTAGATATGGAAGAAGAAAAAAAAGAGGTCCCCATAATTCTAGGGAGACCATTTCTAGCAACTTGAAAAACTTTGATAGATGTAGATAAAGGAGAGTTGAGTTTGCGTGGTGAGGGAGATGAAATTATGTTTATTATTAAGGACAACATGAACCACCCTCGAGAGAGAAATGATAATTTTTAGAAAGTAGATATAATAAGAAATTTGGAAGTGATTGGTGATATAAAGGAAAAATAATTTCATTATGTTGATAGTGAAGAGTATGATAAAAATGGAGAGATTGAAGAACTAATTAATTAAAAGAAAAAGTTATTACCATCAATTGAAGAACCCCCTAATTTTGAGCAGAAAACTTTCTAAGGACATCTCAAATATATTTACTTAGGTTTGAGAACTCCCTACCTGTCATAATTTTTGCTTTACTAAATTCTGATCAAGAAGTCAAATTACGTAAAGTGCTCTTTAAACATGAAAAAGCTATTGGAAGGAGCATAACTGACATTAAGGGTATTAGTCCGACAGTATGCATGCATAGGATTTTAATGGAAGATAACTTCAAACTGACTATAGAATCTCAAAGATGGTTAAATCCTAACATAAAATAAGTTGTGCATAAAGAAATCATAAAACTTCAAGATGCCAAAATAATTTTTCCTATATCTGATAGCCATGAGTGAGTCCTACACGTTGTGCCTAAGAAAAGTGGGATAACAGTTGCGTTGAATGATAATAATGACCTCATTAACACTAGAAAAGTGACGGGGTGAAGAGTCTGTATTGATTATAGAAAGTTGAATAAAGCCACTTGTAAAGACCAATGCCCCTTACCTTTCATTGATCAAATGCTTAATAGACTTGCTGAAAAACAATATTATTGCTTCTTGGATGGTTACTCTAGTTACAATCAAATTTTGATAGCCCCGGAAGACCAATAAAATACAACTTTCCCTTGTCCATATGAACTTTTGCCTTCCGCCGCATGCCATTTGGATTATGTAATGCCCCTACCACCTTCCAACGTTGCATGATGGCAACATTTTCTGACATGGAGGAAGACTTTATGGAAATATTCATGGATGAATTTTTTGTAATGGGATCTTCTTTTGAAGATTACTTAATGAATTTAGAATGGGTCTTTAATAGATGGGAGAAAACTAACTTAGTTCTAAATTGGTAAAAGTGTCATTTCATGGTTAAGGAGGGAGGTGTTTTGGGACATCTGATATTTGGAAGAGGGATAGAACTAGAAAGAGCGAAAATTGATGTTAATGAAAAATTGCCCCCTCCTTTTAATGTTAGAGGGATACACTGTTTTCTTGGGCATGTGGGTTGTTATAGGAGATTTATAAAATATTTTTTAAACATTATTCTTCTTCTTTGCAAGCTTTTGGGAAAGGATGTGGTTTAACATTGATATTGACTGCAAAAAAAGTTTCAATACCATTAAAACTACACTCATTTCTGCTCCAATAATCTCATCGCCAAATTAGAACCATCCCTTTGAGATTATGTGGGATGCAAGTTGTAACAACCCAAGTTGTTACCCAAGTTAATTTAGGACTAACCCAAGTCCTAATTTTTGATCTTAAGTGCTAATTTGGTCTTTAGGAGTTCACCACTAAGACCTAGTCCAAATCAGAAGTCAAATGGATTAAACCTTGATTTTGGGAAATCCAGAAATTCTGGATTTTGACCTAATTATTTTGATATCAAATCAAAAGTTAAACTTCACCATTGCACTCATTGCCCCCAAATTAGTTATGGGTGAAGTTTTGGTGGCAATCGGAAGTCGTCAAAATTTCATCGAATATTTTAATAAAATTTAAATACCTCAAAAATTAGGAAAATAAAACACACATCAAAATGAAAATCCAACTTCGTCGTTGCGTTCATCACCCCTCAATTAGCTAGGGGTGAGTATTTGGAAATTTTTGGAAGCCATTTAAATATCTAATTTAAATTTAGAAATTATAATATTTAATATTTAAAATTTAATTAATTATTTGAAGGCTAAAGGTGCCGTCCACTTGTTTGCGCCGTTAGGGGTTTGCTGTCTGGATTAGATGGCTAATCCAAGGCATCTGATTGAGGATCAGACGGCTCTCGCATCCTCGTCCTCGTCCACAAAGCCTAGGCAACCACGTGGCGACTCGCCACTAGTCACAGCCACCCCGGGGTTGCTGCAGCATTGTAGACTCCGTCGCGAGCCCATTTAGCTCCCCTCGACATTGTAGGGCCTGCCTTACGCATCAAGAGGCCTCAGGAGAGCTCAAGAACCAGCTGACCCTCTATTTCAAGTACCACTCATTACCCTATTTCTTTCACGTATGTTGCATAATTGTATTTCCTAAATCTAGTTCACATCCTTGATTGTCTATCCAATTGGTTCGATCGATCCATGAAGGTGTGGATAGAAGCTATTTTGGCTTTGATCCATAGTAGATACCATTATTTACCATCAAACCCTATTCTCTAGGGTCACAGATCTCTCATAGCGTGCTTGTCAAGCACCGATTCAACCGCAAGTGTTAGGCCTCATCGAGGCCTACCGTCGGCCGTGCGGGCTCGACCAAACCAATACCGGGAAGGTCCCGTTCAAGCGTGCTCTAGTTTCAGCCTGCGGGTGTTGAAGTAGGTGAAGTGTCTGAGTTTGCGGGTGTCAAAGTGTTGAGCTGGCCATTCCTAATGATGCAGCTTGTCATTTGCGTCAGCCCCCTCTAAGGCAGCGCTGTGGGGCCCAGTGTCGCGTCCGCTGTGGTCAACCGATAGACCGATGTGGGTCCCGCCGTAGTTCTGCGCCAAGCCAAAAGGTGCCACGTGTCGCAGGGTGGGCCCCATGTCCTCTTAGATGTCAGCCAGTGGACCTGCTGCTCTGGCTCAGTGAGCTAGAGGGCACCACATGTCTGCCAGTGGGTCCCACGTGCCTTACGAAATGCATTAATTATTTTTGTTAGATTAATTAATTAAATAGTAAAGTTAGATTAATTTAAATTGTATAAATTTAATATAGAACTTTAATCATTCATATCTAATTAATCATAAACCCAAATATACTCACGTTATATCTCATTTTGCTCAGTAAAATGAGAGGAATTTAATAGTAGTATTAATTTTCTTATAGGACACCTGAATAACATAGTGATATTTTAGGACCTTCACATAACTTCAAACTCTCATAACTTTGTACCTAGTGACCCAAACCTAGCCAATATGGATCTTTTAGTAATCAAGAGAACATCAGGAACACTTTGATTGTATTAGTTTTACCATTTGATCATTAAGATGCCTAATCACTTTTAGAATCTATCATAATGACCCTAAAAACCTAGATTTTGATTTAGCCATACCTTAGTCAATTAAGCTCTAAAACAAAAATTTTAAAGTGCTAACGAACTTAGAATTTCAGTATCAAGAGTAAACTGAAACAATATTTACATTTTGAACCTTAGAGATCCTAAGTTGACCAAAATACCCCTAACCCTAACTAGGTCATAACTTGACCAATTGAAATCCAATTTGGGTCTACTCCTAGTTAAAGTACTTAGTGTGATATAGGGAAGCTATAGCCACCGGGTTTTCTGAATTTGGACACCAAATGGAAAAGTTGGATTTTTGACCCCTCTTAGCCTTAAAAAATTCCATAATTTCCCTTGAAATTGAAAAGGCCATAAATAATCCAATAGACTTCAAAATTTAGTGTTCTTGGACTCTATAGAATCCTAAAATAGCAACCAACCATAAACTATCTAAGAATTTAGATTTTATTAAGTGTAATTTACTAAATTGTCTTTTTGGTCAAAAACCCTAGTTTGGACTTATAGGACCCATTGTTTATCCAAAATAAGTGTACCTATTGCCTATATTCATGTTAGACAATAAAAAATTATTTGGCAGAAAGAAATTCCAATTTGGAAGCTTAAATCAAAATGTAACTTTTTGGACCCTTAAGTAGGGGCAAAATGGTCATTTTGCCCAAAATTTAGGTTAAGTATCCTTAACCCTTAAAATATAATTTAAATCATTTAATCATCAATAAAATCAATTTAGATTCAATTTAAGTCATAAATTTTCTGATTTGAAATACTTGTCTAAAAATCCACCTTAAAAGCTTAAAAAATCTCTAAGGAAAATGTTCCTTACTTAGCTAAGATGCACCCTTAACCTTCCCTAATTAAATACAAACAACAAGTATAAATAAACTCAATCAACTCTTAGATTTTCTTTAAGTCTTATCATTAGAAATATTCACTTCACCTTAGGATGTTCCTTAGGAATAAGGATATATATTAGGTTCAATTTTATTTATTGAATAATAGGTTTATTCAATGAATGAATCCTTAGTTTTATAGTTTTCTAGATCTTCATAATTTCATTTTAATTATTTTATCTTTCAATCCTAGATTAAGAATAGGAGAATCATCCCATTAAGCTTAACTTTGCTTAATAAGATTTGTCTCAATCATTAGTTCACTATAGAATTTAAAACTTTAGATCCTTAGACTTTACCTTTGAATTATGAGCTTAACTCCAATCTCATGGTGCTTAACTCATAATCCCTAGTCTAGTAGGTCTTGATCAGACCTTAGTATAGAATGTCTAAATTCATTAATTTGGTCGTAATGATTTATTATTTAACTTATAGTCAATTTTGATTGAACTAAATTAGAACCTGATCAGTTCTAATTATTTTTTAACTTATAAGGTCAAACTTCTATATTACACTCGATAGTAAGAATTGGAGATCCTGAACTTGTGTAACTTAGAATAGTTATAATGGTTTAATTAGACAACAACACTGTCACCATGTGTAGAAGAGTCCATTACTTTCTACTTGATTTTTGTGCTGTACGCATTCTTTGAACTTTGTTCTTATTTTCCTTGAACATGCCATGTAAGAGGACTTTGTGCATGAAATGAAAACTTAAAATAATTAAGACAATAGTTTCCTTATGTTCAGTTATATTCTGGTAGGTTCTGGTGCACATTTACCCAAATTGATAGGGGTAAAGTGTAATAAGGATGGTTAACATTACTCATTGAATAGTGTGTGTTAAGCTTCAAACCTGTATAGTCTTACAAATGTGCTTGACTCCTTAGCTGCTTCTAGATGTGTCCACAGAAGCAAAAGTAAAACTCTGCACTTGTATTTATTGCTTCTTCAGTCTTACTGTTCTGTCTGTCTGCCCTAGCCCAGAAAGCCTTTGGAAAGTTCTGTCTGGGCCCGATTGGCAAATTTTTTGATATGATAATTGTACATACCTATTTTTTTATTTCAATTTATTGGTTACTATTTTAATGCTGCATGTTATTTCACTCAGCTGTACTTTACTTACCTGCTCACTTTTACATATTTATAAGATGCTAGATTTTGCTGCTTACTATATGTACCACTTTCAGATTTACTATTTTAAATCAACATATACCATATGATCATCAACATGTATAGGATTAAACTTATCTTTTAGTACTTTTACTTATTGTATTATACATATATGCCTATCCTTGCTTAGTTTGCTTTGAGGTGTGCCTTTTTTCTCAAATCTTATTTAGTTATAAATGTTATATTTATAACTTATCCTGTTTCTTATATGCCCAATGCTCCTATGCTAGTTAGTTCACTTTAGTTTGTTTAAGTATAAATGGTGACATTACTAGCATGTGAAAAATATTCAGCCTAAAATGTACTTAGCCAATTGTTTAATAAGAATTTTCTTTCATTGGATGTGGCCCTATCATTATAAAATTGACAATTTGAGATTCAGATAAGTTTGAGGAGTTGGGTGCCAAAGAGGAAGAGCCTTATATTGAAGAGGAGCATCAGTCAGGTGAACCAAAAGCTGCTTAGTTTCCATTTTCGCATAGTGTGAGGATGAGAAATTTATTTCAGTCTTTTGAACTATTTATTTAATGTTGTAATAATATAGGTACCTTTAACTATGTTTTTCCTTATTGTACTTTACATTATGAGCTGTATGTTGCACTTTTCCTTTTTATTGCGATAAACTAGATGTATATTTGTTTTACCTTACTTCCACACTCAGATTTGTATTCGCTTAGTGACTGAGTTTATGGCATATATAAAGTGGCTCATCTTTACCTTACTAGTGGATTAGGGTATATACCTAATCTAGTTCTTAAGTGGGGAATTTGCCAAAGTGACACTCCACTCCTTAGTTTAATGATTGTGGATTACGGGGCAGGGCGCCATAGGGTGGTATCAGAGAATTTTATAAGGTGTCAGATTGGAATTTGCATTCCTCTCTACCTAATGGATGATTCTTCTGACAAAACAGTCACTAAACAAAAACATTAGAGTTTGCATCCAAGTTATTACAATATCCTGCTCAGAATAAAGAGGTATAAGAATGAGAAATACGTTCACAGGTAATATAAAATTCTTAGAGTACAAAGAACATAGACTAAAAGAAATCAATAAGATATTAGTAAACTAATTTAACTTATGGAATCATTAGATGCTCAAGGATGTCATTTTGGTTGTATTACTCGCGATTCGAGGCTATGTAGGTGTATGTCTCCCAGTTCCATCAGTGATACGGGAGGTACGTAGAAGGGATATCAGAGCCATGCATCCCAGTACTAGACCGACTACTTCAACATAGCGCCTTCAGGGAATTTGACCTCCCAATTTTAGCCTAGGAGTGGCTGAAGCAGGGAACCTTTATGTTTGAAGCTATTGATTGCCCAGATAACATTATAGTCTCCATAGTATCTTTCCTTCTTCAGGACCAAGCTGAGGACTAGTTGAATGTCACCTTATGGGCACTCACCCATAAGCACGAAGGAATGCAAAGAGAGACTACCTATGAAGACTTCTGTTGTGCTTTCACTACCAAATATATTGGATAGATATCTTAGCCTTTTTTTCCATGCCATTCATTGTATCTTACTACTTCATGTATTTTGAATGAGTAATGCAAGAGTTATCATATTTATTTTCTCAAACTCTGAATCGGGCTATTATTTTCTAAAACTCAGATTTGTACAACAATGAATCCTGGACAGAGCTCTTCTCCCGCCACCTTCGGCAGTTCCTCCAGCGAGATAAATGCCTTGCTGGAAGCAGTTAAGATCATGGTGTACTCCCATAACAAGCAGGCTAAAAGAGTAGCGAAGGTTCAAGCATGAAAAGTGGTACGTATGGTGCGACTAATAACTGCTCAAATGAGGCAGAGTCGTTCAATTATTAAAATCACTCTGGCCCCTCACTACTTATTCCAGCACCACATTCAGTTTACTGATGGACTGTGGCACAGCTTCTTGTGCCTCAGGCCTCCTACCTTTAATGGGAGCCTCTTCGATATTGATCCCGCCAACTGGAT
Organism: Gastrodia elata; assembly: GCA_016760335.1. Lineage (NCBI taxonomy): Eukaryota > Viridiplantae > Streptophyta > Magnoliopsida > Asparagales > Orchidaceae > Gastrodia > Gastrodia elata. The sequence continues at coordinate 44,271,106 of CM028675.1, read as the reverse complement.
AAAAAATGTGGAAAAGAACCTTATGAGCATCAAATGTCCGGATTCTGAGGTGATCCGTCTGACAACTCATCTCTTCCAAGATGAGGTAGAGTATTGGTGAGATAACATTCATCATACACTATTCGCTGACTTAGAGCTGGAAGATATTTCTTGGGATGAGTTCATTAAAGTAATCCAGACCTAGTACATCCCCACCTCTGCCAGGCATACCATGGCAGATCAATTCCTCAAGCTGCAGCAAGGGAATCGCTCAGTTTCCACGTACGAGTCTGAGTTACGGCTACTATCAAGGTTTGCTTCTAACCTTATCTTATTTGACACTAGAGCTAGTCACTCTTTCATTTCTGAAAGTTGGACAAAAGCTCTCAACTTACCATTATACCTTCTAGCGAGTCCTCTAAGTGTAGGATTACCATCAGAAGCTCAATTACCAGCTTGTCAATTCTGCAAGATACAGATCCCTATTGGAGACACAAAATTCGAAGCTAAGCTTGTAGTTTTACCAACATCCAAATTTGACATTTTCTGGGGATGGATTGGCTAAGTCAATATGATGCCACCATCAACTGCCAGATGAAAGAGATCACCCTGGATGATGGTAGACAAGCTAATTCATTCAGTATAAACTTTAGTACGAGAGCTTCTTTGATCAATGCTATCAAAGCCAAGAGGTTAGTAAGTAAAGGTTGCAGCTCCTTCCTAGTGACAATACTAGGAGAAAAGAAGAAAGACATTCCCTTATCTAGGAATCCAGTCATTTGCAAATTCAATGATGTTTTTCCCAAAGACCTACCCGATCTTTCATCTATACGGAAAGTAGAATTTGCAATCAATATTGTCCAAGGAACACAGCCAATATCTAAAGCTCCCTATCAAATGGCACCTAATGAATTACTAAAACTGAATAAGCAACTGCATGAGCTATTGGAGAAAGGTCTTATCAGACCTATTTCTTCCCCATGGGGAGCCCTCATTTTATTTGTTAAGAAGAAGGACGGGTCAATGTGGATGTGCATTAATTATAGATAATTAAATAAAGTAACCATAAAGAACAAATACTACTGTCCCGCATTGACGATTTGTTCGATCAATTAGCTGGAGAAAAAGTGTTCTCGAAGATTGATCTGCGATCAGGATACCACCAACTATAGGTGGAAGATTTTGATATAGCAAAGACTGCTTTTAATACCATATATGGCCACTATGAGTTCTTAGTGATTTCATTCGGATTGACAAATGCACCCTCAATCTTTTGAAACCCTACCTTGACAAATTTGTAAATATCTTCATAGATGATATTCTAATATACTCTAAGATGAAAAAAGAAAATGAATGTCATCTTAGGGTAGCATCGAAAGAGCTGCAAAGCCACCAGTTGTATTCCAAGTACTCAAAGTACGAGTTTTGGCTTGATTTTGTCACTTTCTTAGGCCATATAGTGAATGCGCAAAGGATCAGAGTAGATCAGAACAAGGTCAGCGCTATCCAAGAATTGGTGCATCCTAAATCAGTGATAGAAATTTGAAGCTTCTTGGGTTTGGCCGGATATTATAAAAGATTTGTTAAAGGCTTTTCTCAAATAGCTTCTCCACTCACAAAACTTACCCAGAAGGTTGTACCATTCGAATGGTTGCCAGCTTGTGAAGAAGCATTCTAAGCATTAAAAGATGTGCTTACCCCTGCCCCTGTTCTAATTCTTCCTAAAGAAGGAGTAAACTACCAAGTCTACATGGATGCCTCTATCATAGGCTTGGGAGATGTGTTAATGCAGGAAGGAAAGGTTCTTGCCTATGCTTCCCATCAACTGGAGATCCATGAAAGGAACTATGCCGTCCATGACCTGGAATTAGCTGCAGTAGTGTTTGCTTTAAAGATTTGGCATCACTACCTCTATGGAATTCAGTGCTCAATCTTCATTGATCACCAGAGCCTCAAATACATATTCACATAGAGAGAGTTGAATTGCAGACAGAGAAGGCGGTTAGAATTAATCAGTGATTATGATCTTGATATTCAATATCATCATGGAAAGGCAAATGTTGTGACTGATACTCTGACCCGTCATGCTACCCTAAATTCCCTAATCGATGAAAGCCCATTAGAAGAAGAGTTTGGTAAAATAAACATTAAATCAATGTGCAGTAACCTATTGAGTGTAATGATCTCAATGAATAATATGGAGCCCACTTTCCACAGAGATGTATCCATTTCCCAAACTAAAGATGAAGAGTATCTAAAATTTAAACAAGCAATCGAGAGTGTTCACCGTACTGATCTTCATTTTTATAAAGGTGCTTTCTATCAAGGGGATCGTTTATGGATTCCTAAGTTCATGCATCGTGAAGTGCTAATCGAATGCCACAATTCAAGATATCAAGTGTACGAAGTTCTAAAATGTATCAAGATCTGAAGTTGTCATTTTGGTGGCTAGTAATGAAGAAGAGTGTTGCAGATTTTGTTGCCAAATGCTATGTGTGTTGTCTAGTTAAGATAGAATATTAGAAACTAGGGGGTTTCTGTAAATTGGAAATTCCAAAATGGAAGTGGTCAGATATATCCATGGACTTTGTCATGGGATTTCCCCGTGCAAAATCTAGTGTCGAAGCAGTTTGAGTCATCATCGATTTTCTCACTAAATTGATGCATTTCATTCCAATTCATCAAACTGACTCCATTGAGAAACTAGCGAGGTTGTATATTAAGGAGATAGTTAGATTGCACAGTATTCCTAAAACAATACTATCTAATAGAGACAGTCATTTTACTTCCAAATTTTGGCAGGCTGTGCAGCAGGATTTAGGCACTACATTAGCAATGAGCACATCTTTCCATCCACAAATGACAGGCTGTGCAGCAGGATTTAGGCACTACATTAGCAATGAGCATAACTTTCCATCTACAAACAGATGGCCAAATAGAAAGAGTTAATCAGGTTATGTAAGATCTGCTCTATCTCTATATATTGGATTTATTAGATTCTTAGGAAGATCACATCCCTTTGGTTGCATTTGCTTATAACAACAGCTTCCAGGCGAGCATCAAGATGGCAGCCATATATGGTAAAAAATGCTCCACTCCAAAAGCATGGTCATAAATAGGAGATGTTTAACTATATGGCTCCGAGTTAGTGGAAGCGACAAACAAGAAAGTAAGACTCATCTAGCAAAGAATTAAGACATCTTAATATAGGTAGAGCAAATACCATGATGCTTACCATCTTCTCCTAGAGTTCCAAGTGGGACATCTAGTATACCTAAGAGTTAGTCCTATGAAGGGCATCTACCATTTTGGAATTGCTGGAAAACTTAGCCCGAGGTATGTTGGACCATTTAAGATCTTGAAGCGATTTGGGTCAGCAACATACAAGTTAGAGCTGCCTAAAGATTTTGCTGCTGTGCACAATGTATTCCACATGTCATCTCTCAAAAAAGGCTTAAGAGTTCCTCATCACCTAGTCTCTATTCCTCCAATAGAGATCTAGCCAGATTTGCCATTCATTGAAGAACTTGTAAAAAGTCTGTAGAGAGACCAAAAGAAGCTCTGAAATTGTTCCATCCTAATGGTTAAAGGGAAATGGAAGAACTGCTTATCTGTTAAAATCACATAGGAGAAGGAATCAGACATGAGAGCCAAGTATCCTAGACTATTTGAAAATCTAGGTATCTTTCTTAGCTTCTTAATCTTTCAATTCAATTCATTCTCCTTTTATCCTGCCTTATTTCTCTCCGCTTGAGTGATGTCGAGGACGACTTTGTTCTTAAGGGGGGAGCCTGTAACAACTCAAGTTGTTACCTAAGTCAATTAGGACTAACCTATGTCCTAATTTTTTATCTTAAGTGCTAATTAGGTTATTAGGAGTTCACCAGTAAGACCTAGTCCAAATCAGGAGTAAAATGGATCAAATCCTTATTATGGGAAATCTAGAAATCTTGGATATTGACCTAATTATTTTGAACTCTGATCAAAAATTGATCTTTGCCATTATGCTCATTGCCCCCAAATTAACTAGGGGTGATGTTTTGGTGAAAATCAGAAGTCATCAAAATTTTGTCAAATATTTTAATAATATTTAAATACCCCAAAAATTAGGAAAATAAAATACTCATCGAAACAAAAATTCGACTTCGTCGTTGCGTTCCTCACCCCTCAATTAGCTAGGGGTGAGTATTTGGAAAATTTTGGAAGCCATTTAAATATCTAATTTAAATTAAGAAATTAGAATATTTAATATTTAAATTTTATTTAATTATTTGAAGGTTAAAGGTGTCATCCACTTGTTTGCACTGTTAGGGATTTGCAGTCTGGATTAAATGGTTGATTCAAGCCGTCGGATTGAGGATCGGACGGCTCTCGCATCCCCATCCTCGCCCGCAAACTCTAGGTCACCACGTGGCGACTCACGCTAGTCGCGACCAAATCGGGCTCGCGGCGGCCTCGCGGACTCTGTCCCAATCTCATTTAGCTCTGCTCAGTATTGTTGGCCTGCCTAACACATCGAGAGGCATCGAGAGAGCTCAAGAATCAGCCGATCCTCCATTTTAAGTACCACTCATTACCCTATTTCCTTCATGTATGTTACGTATTTGCATTTCCTAAATGTATTTCACATCCTTGATTATCTGTCCAACGAGTTCGATCGATCCCTGAAGGTGTGCATCGAAGCAATTTTGGCTTCGATCCACAGTAAATGCCATTAGTTACCACCGAACCCTAGTCCCTAGAGTTATGGATCTCTCACATCTCCGAGTTCGGCAAGTGCTGATTCAACCGCTGGTGTGTAGGTCTCGTCGAGGCCTACCGTCGGCCATGCGGGCTTGACCAAACTGATGCCGAGAAGGTCCCATTCAAGGGTGCCCTAGTTTCAAGATTGATGTGGATCCCACCGTAGTTCTGCGCCTACCCAGAAGGCACCACATGTCTCGGGGTGGGCCCCATGTCCCCTCAAATGTCAGCCAGTGGACCCTGCTGCTCTGGCTCAGTGAACCAGAGGGCGCCACGCATCTGCTAGTGGGTCCCACGCGCCATACAAAATTCTTTAATTATTCCTATTAGATTAATTAATTAAGCACTAGAGTTAGATTAATTTAGATTGTATAAATTTAGTATAGAACGTTAATCATTCATATCTAATTAACCATAAATCCAAATATACTCAAGTTATATCTCATTTTGCTCAGAAAAATGAGAGGAATTTAATGGTAGAATTAATTTTCCTATAGGGCACCAAAATAATATAGTGATATTTTAGGACCTCCACACAACTTCAAACTCTCATAACTTTGTACCTAGCAACCCAATCCTAGCCAATATGGATCTTAAAGTAATCAGGAGAACATCAGGAACACTTTGATTATATTAGTTTTACCATTTTATCATTAGGATGCCTAATCACTTTTAGGACCTATTTTAATGACCCTAAAAACCTATATTTTGATTTAGCCATACCTTAGTCAATTAAGCTCCAAAATAAAAAATTCAAAGTGCTAGCTAGCTTAGAATTTTAGTGTCAATAGTAAACTGAATCAATATTTAGGTTTTGAACCTTAGAGACCCTAAGTTGACCAAAATACCCCTAACCCTAGTTAGGTCATAATTTGACCAATTAAAATCTAATTTGGGTCTACTCCCAGTTAAAGTACTTAGTGTGATATAGGGAAGCTATATCTACTGAGTTTCCTGAATTTGGATACTAAATGGAAAAGTTGGATTTTTGACCCCTCTTAGCCTTAGAAAATTTTATAATTGCCCTTGAAATTGAAATGGCCATAACTAATCCAATATACCTCAGAAATCCTAGAACAGTAACCAATCATAAACTACCTAACAATTTAGATTTTATTAAGTAAAATTTACTAAATTGCATCTTTGGTCAAAAACCCTAGTTTAGACCTATAGGACTCATTTCTTATCCAAAAAAAGTGTACTTACTATCTATCTTCATGTTAGTCAGTAAGGAATCATTTGTCTGAATGAGATTCCATTTTGGAGCCTTAAATCAAAAAGTAACTTTTTGGACCCTCGATAGGGGCAAAATTGTCATTTTGCTCAAAAATTAGGTTAAGTGTCATTAACCCTTAAAATACCTTTTAAATTATTAAATTAGTTATAAAATTGATGTAGACTCAGTTTAAGTCATAAATTTCCTAATTTGAAATACTTGTCTAAAAATCCCCCTTAAAAGCTTAAAAAATCTCTAAGGAAAATGTTCCTTACTTAGCTAAGATGCACTTTTAACCTTCCCTAATTAAATATAAATAACAAGTGTAAATAAACTCAATTAACTCTTAGATTTTCTTTAAGTCTTATCATTAGAAATCTTCACTTCACCTTAGGATCTATTCCTTAGGAATAAGGATAGATATTAGGTTGGATTTCATTCATTGTATAACGAGGTTATTCAATGAATAAATCATTGGTTTTATAGTTTTCTTGAATTTCATAATTTCATTTTGATTATTTTATCTTTCAATCTTAGATTAAGAATAGGAGAATCATTCCATTAAGCTTGACTTTGCTTAATAGGATTTGTCTTAATCAGTAGTTCACTTTAGAATTTGAAGCCTTAGATCCTTAGACTTTACCTTTAGATTATGAGCTTAACTCCAATCTCATGGTGTTTAACTCATAATCCCTAGTATAGTAGGTCTTGATCGGATCTTAGTATAGAACATCTAAATTCAATAATTTGGTTGTAATGATTTATTATTTAACTTATAGTCGATTTTAATTGAACTAAATTAGAACCTAGTCAGTTCTAATTATTTTTTAACTTATAAGGTCGAACTTCAAAATTACACTCGATAGCAAGAATTGGAGATCCTGAACTTGTGTAACTTAAAATAGTTAGAATGGTTTAATTAGACAATAATAGTGTCACCATGTGTAGAAGAGTCTATTACTTTCTACTTGATTTTTGTGCTGTACGTATTCGTTGAACTTTGTGCTTATTTTTCTTGAATATGTCATGTAAGAGGACTTTGTGCATGAAATAAAAACTTAGAATAATTAGGACAACATTTACCTTGGGTTCTGTTATATTCTGGTAGGTTCTGGTGCACATTTACCCTAATTGATAGTGATAAGGAGTAATAAGGATGCTTAACATTACTCATTGAGTAGTGTGTATTAAGCTTGGAACTCGTATAATCTTGCAGATGTGCTTGAATCCTCAGCTACTTCTAGATATGTCCACAAAAGCAAAAGTAAAATAACTAAAATACTATGTACTTGTATTTATTGCTTCTTCAGTCCTATTGTTCTGTCTATCAGCCCTAGCCCAGAAAGGGGAATTTTTGTCTGGGCCTGACTGGCAAATTTTCTGATATGATAATTGTACATACCTGTTTTTCTAATTCAGTTTGCTACTTACTGTTTTAATAATGCATATTATTTCAATTAGTTGTACTTTACTTACCTGCTAACTTGTACATATTTATAAGATTCTAGATTTTGCTGCTTACTATATGTAACATTTTTAGATTTACTATTTTAAATCAGCATATTTTATATGATCATCAATGTATTTAGGATTATACTTGTCTTTCAGTACTTTTACTTACTGTATTATACATGTATGCCTATCCTTGCTTAATTTGCTTTGAGGTGTGCCTTTTTACCTCATATCTTGTTTAGTTATAAATGTTGTATTTATAACTTATCATGTTTCTTGTATGCCCACTGCTCCTATGCTAGTTAGTTCACTTTTGTTTGTTTAAGTATAAATGGTGACATTATTGACATGTGAAAATTATTCAACCTAAAATGTACTTAGACAATTATCTTATAAGAATTTTCTTTTGTTGGCTGGGGGGCCCTGGCATTGTGAAATCGATAATATCAAATTCATATAGGTTTGAGGAGCTGGGTGCTGAAGAGGGAGAGCCTTATATTGAAGAGGAGCATCAGCCGAAAGAACCTGAAGCTGCTTAATTTTCTTTTCTGCATAATGTGAGGATGAGATATTTATTTCATTCTTTTGAACTATTTATTTAATATTGTAATAATATAAGAACCTTTGACTATGTTTTTCCTTATTGTACTTTATATTATGAGCAATATGTTGCACATTTCCTATTTATTGTGATAAACTGAATGTATATTTGTCTTACTTTACTTCCGCACTCTGATTTGTATTCGCTTAGTGATTGAGTTTATAACATATATGCTGTGGCTCATCTCTTCCTTACTAGTGGATTAGGATCTATACCTAATCCAGTTCTTAAGTGGGGGATTTGCCAAAGTGACACTCAACTCTTTAGTCTAATGATTGTGGATCAAGGGGAGGGGCCCCACACAAGTAATTCAGCAGTAGGAGCTATGATGGGACAAAGAACAGATACAATTTTTCATTTAATATACTATGCTAGCAAAGTCATTAATGATGCTCAGAAAAATGATGTAACAATAGAAAAAAAAACTCTTAGCATTCATTTTTGCTTTTGATAAATTTTGCTCCTACTTGATTGGCTAAAATACCATAGTTTATACTGATCATGCAATCATTAAATATTTATTGCATAAAAAGTCAAACTTAGACTAATAAAATGGATATTACTTTTTCAAGAATTTGATTTGGAAATTAGAAACAAAAGTGGAGTGATAATGTCGTGGCAGATTATTTGTATAGATTAACTCATCTTGAGGCTAATGAAATTGATGAGATTCATGAAAATTTTCATGATGAGCAGATTTATACCATAGCCTCTTCTAAATGACCCTGGTTTGATGACTATGCTAATTATGGTAGGAGAAATCATACCTAAGAAATTTTCTTATAAGCAAAAGAAAATTTTCATATCTGAAATTAAACATTATTTTTGGTATGATCCCATCCTCTATAAATGCTACTCTGACCAGCTAATGAGAAAATGTGTTCCAAAATCTGAGGTGAGAACAATAATCTTGCATTATCACACTTCACCTTATGGTGGGCACCATGGCATTGAATAGACGACATCCAAGGTTCTCTAATCTGGATTCCTTTGGCCAAACATCATTAGAGATGCAACCAATTCTATTAAAAATTGTGATAAATACCAAATGATAGGAAATATTGGCAAACGAGATGAATTTTCTTTAAATGGAATTTTTGAGGTTGAACTCTTTGATGTTTGTGAGATTGATTTTAAAAGACCTTTCCCTATGTCTATATCTAACATTTAAATTATGGTGGCAATCAAATATGTGTCAAAATGGGTGGAGGCAGTGGCATGTGCAAATAATGATTCAAAAACTGTAATAAAGTTCTTTAAGGAAAATGTGTTGCCTATGTTTAGCACTTTAGAGTTTTGATAAGTGATAGAGGGAAATATTTCTGTAACAAACATCTTGAAAATACACTAAAATATTATGGAGCAAAACATAAGGTAGGGATAGCATATCACCTCCAAACAAGTAGCCAAGTTGAGGTATCAAACAGAGAGCTAAGGCGGATCCTAGAAAAAATGTAAGTCAAATTAGAGAAGATTGGCCTTAAAATTACACGATGCACTTTGGACTTACAGGATTGCATACAAAACTCCATTAGGATTGTCCCCATACAAGCTATTGTATGGAAAATCTTGTCATTTATCGGTTGAACTTGAACATAAGGCTTTTTGGGCCATTAAAAAATTTAACTTAAAGAAAGCATGCAAATGAAAGATGCTACACTTATGTGAACTTGATGAAAGTAGGCTTAATGCATATGAGAGTGCTATAATTTACAAAGATAAAACAAAAAATGGCACAACAAATTAGTTAAATCAAAATCTTTGAACCAGGAATGAAGGTCCTATTATTTAACTCCAGGCTGAGATTGATCCCAGGAAAGCTAAAATTACAGTGGACCGGACCTCTCATAATTGTGAAAAACATCCACATGGTGGGAAGAAGTGGCATCAAAAGATGGTACATTCAAAGAAAGTGGTCAATGACTGTAACCTTTTCTTGAGGAAGAAAACTTGCATGAGAAGGAAGAGTGGTGTGGCACCCCACCCCTTAATCCACAAAATTAAGCTAAGGGGTGTTGTGTCACTTTGGCAAATCCCCCAATTAATATTGGATTAGGTGTAAACCTAATTCCACTAGTAAGGAAGAGATAAGCCAATGCATACGTGCTACGTAATCAGGCACTAAGCAAATATAGAATCAGAGTGCGGAAGCAAGGTAAAGTAAACTAAGATCTGATCAAGATCTACTAAGCTAGGGGTTATGAATTAAATACCATGAGATTGGAGTTAATCATATAATCTCAAGGTAATACTTAAGGACTATGGTTTAAATTTAAATTATGAACTAATGATTAAGGCAAATCCTATCAAGCAAAATTAGGGCTTAATAGGATGAATCTCCTAATCTTACTCTAAAGTTGAAAGATAAAATAATCAAAATTGAAGCATGAAAATCTAAAAACTAATAAAACCAAGGTTCTATCCATCAAATAACCCATTTTATTTAATAAATAAAATCTAACCTAGTATCTATTCCTAATCTTAAGGAAAAGATCCTAAAGTGAAGTGTAGATCCTAAAAAGCTTCTAATGGAATGACTTAGGAAATTTTAGGATTTGATGGAATTTATTATAATTTATCTTCATTTGTTGATTTTGTTCATTTAAAGGAGCTAAGGAGGAATTTTAACTAAGCTAAGGTATAATGGATTTTACTTAGGAATTTTACAAACTTTAAATTCAATTTTCAACAATTCACTTAATTTATGAGTTTAAGAGTCTAATTTTATTCTAAAATAATATTATTACTGATTTAAAAGATATTTTAAGGGTTAAGAATACTTAACCTAGATTTTAGACAAAATGAACATTTTGCCCCAACTTTAAGGGTCTAAAATGCTACTTTTTGATTTAGGGCTCCAAATGAGATTTTCTTATTTCCAATTAATTCTTTACTATCTAAAATGAAGATAGATAGTAAGTACACTAAATTTGGATAAGAAATGGGTCCTATAGGTCCAAACTAAGGAATTTGGCCCAAGGGGTGATTTAGTAATTTACTCCTGATGGAATCTAAAAATCTGTGTCATTTATTATTGCTTGCTGTTCAAGGATTCCATAGAGTCTAAGAACACTAAATTCTGAGGTCTATTGGTTTAGTTATGAGTGTTCTAAGTTTAAGGGTAAATGTGTCATTTCTAGGGTTAAGAGGGTCAAAAACCTAGCTTTTCCATTTGAGATCCAAATTCAGTAAACTTGGCTGATATAGCTTCCATATATCACACTGAGTACTTTAACTGAGAGTACACCCAAATTGGTCCTCATTTGGCCAAGTTATGACCTAATTAGGGTTATGAGTATTTTGGTCAACCTAGGGTTTCTAGTGATTAAAAATTATGCCGCTGTGACAGACCCGAATTCGAAACTTCAGGCACTACGGCGCACGGTCGCGCTTGACGGTAATTTCACCTGTGCGAAAATCATAATGGGTCATATTTTGGGTTCAAATACTCTCAACGTAAAGCACTTCACGTGCGGTGCCATATACCATTGGAAAGGTATTTCCACGACATTTTCATTGATGCCAAAATTAGTACAAAGTGATCATTTTAACTATGGAAACAATGGAGTTAAATGTTCAGATGTGCAGAAAAAAAGAAAACAACACATTTCATTTATAATGAAATTTAATGCCTTAATGAACTTTAATGGCTTCCATACTCAATCACATATTTCTAAGTATATTGAAAAAGGATAAGAGCAAAATGAAATAGCAATTGAATCCATTCAATGGGAGAAAGGGAGGTACCTTGGCTTTCAAATGTAAGAAGATGGAGGAAGATGGAGGAAGAGAGGTCTGTTTTCTGCAGGAACTTGGGAGCTTGAGGGCTTCTTCAGTAGCATAGCAATGGAGAAAGGAGGAGAGGAGGGGAGCTCATCTTGTTTTAATGGAAGAGAAGGCCTAGCTTTAGATGGGATGGGCATGAGCTGTCCCATCCTAGCTGTGAAGAGAAGGGGGGGTGGCAGGATGTTGAGAGGAGAAGGGGACAAAGGCAGGCCTGGAGCAGAGGAAAAGAAAAAGGAAAGTGGGAGGTGTTGGATTTTCAGAAGGAATTAAAGGGAGGTGGGGTCCATCTAGAAAAAAGAAAAAAAATAGGAAAAAGGAATTTAAATAAATTAAATCAATTAGTCTCAAAAAACATATTTTATAAATGATCTCGGCAAATTTTTTAAAAATTCACCCCTAGCTAATTTGGGGTGAGGAATTTAACGGCAAAGTTGGATTTCGATTTTGACAAGTATTTAATTTTCCTATTTTCTAGGGTAGTTAATTACATTAAAATATTTATGAAAATTCGATGACTTCCAAAAACGTACAAAACATCACTCCTAGCTAATTTGGGGGTGACAAGCGCAATGGCAAAGTCGAATTTTGATTTTGAGGTCAAACTAAATATCTCAGTTTTCTAATTAATTAAATATTATTAAATATTTTGATTATTTGATTGAGCCTCGAATCGCTCCAAATCTCCGGGGATTGGTTCTAATAACTAGATAACTCAATAACGTAATAATTAAGATGTGATTAAGCTTAAATTAAGCTAAGTAACAACCTATGGTTGTTACAAGTGGGGATTGCAAGATCCCCCTATGGAAGGAGTCACATAGTTGACGTTACCCAGGTCTAGCTGCAGATGTTATATCAAGTGCTTCGTAGTAGGCAACCCATAAATAATCAGGTTGTTTTATTTTTCTTTTTGTTACTTTTGCAATTTTACTTTGTACTTTTATTTTGTTTTGATAAGTCTTGGTGACTTTGCATTCCCCCATTATCTTACACTGACTAAAATTTTCAATCTTATCTCTAAATACTTTTCTGAAATTTAAATGTGCACACTTTAGCTGTTATGGAACATGTGTAAGATTTCAGCATTTTGAAATACTTAAGAAAAGGTGAATATTTGACATGAAACGGTTCTGAAATTTTTTGTACTTAGTAGGCTTACTCTCTAATCACTCAAGTTTTCACAAATCAAAATTCATGATGCTCTAATCTAAGTGTGGGGGTGGGGAACTAAAGATCTAAATTTAGAGGAGCAAGAAACGATGAAATAAGAATGTGCTAGGCTTCTATAGGACTTACTTAACGCAATGATTAATAGATGGGGATGAAGAAAAATATCTCACCCTTGAATTAAATGTAAAAAGCAAATTTAGGGATGGAGAAACATTTCTCTCTCAAATGAATTGAGAAAACTGAGAAGAATAGGATGAAGAAAAATATCCCTCCTGAATAGAACATTCATTATTATTTATAAGAAAAAGTACAAATGGCATAAGAAAATTTAAAACACCAAATCTGGTCATTTTTGAGTTATGAAATCTTAGGAAACCCCTTCAGAATATATGAGTCAAGCATCATACATTTAGAAACAAGAAAAGTAGAACTGTGAAGAAAGGATGACACTAGCATGATATTTTCGGATTTCATATTCCCCAAATCACCTTATTAAACTATTGTATAAATGATGAAAACGTTTCACACTCATCTTTTTGAATTGTGCAAGTTAAGAAAATCAAAAAAATTCATTTTTTTGATTACTTGAGGATGAGCAAAAAATTAAGAGTGGGGGTATGATAAATCTAAGATTTATAGAAAATTAAGTTAATAAAAACAACACTTTTCTATGATAAATGTATACATTGATACACTTTTACTGTGCTCAGGACAAAAGAGAAGCTGAGTTAAAACTTGGGCTGAATTCTAAAATTCTGGAAGAAAACTGTTGCAACATGCCTCAACATGCTGCAACAGATTAAGACAGAGAACTCCGCACTGCAGTGGACAAAAATAAAGAGCTCTACACTATCGCACACTACAGCGGACCAAGATAGAAACCTCCGCACTACCGCACGCTGTAGCGAACCTAGATAGAGAGCTCCTCTCTACCACGCGCTACTGCTGACCAAGACAGAGATCTCTGCGCTACCATGCACTGTAGTAGACCGAGATAAGGAGCTCCGCGCTATCGTGCGTCGCATCAATTTCAAGATAGAGACAGTGGTGCTACTGTGCGCCATAGCGGAACCAAACAGAGACTCTAGTGCTACCACGTACCATGGTGCTAAAGAACTTAAAACTCACACACTGCAGCATGCTGCAGCGGCCCAAGAATAGAGACACGGGCACTACAATGCATCGGCGCTCATCATAAAAACTGGCAGCCCACATCATTCAAAGCAGCATAGGGCAGAGCAAAGGGCTTAATTAGTTCCCTTACACAGCAAGACATAAATGCCAATAGCTTGAGCCCTTCATCACCAAGGAAATAAAGGAATGAACATTAAAGAAAAACATAATTTCTTAAATGAAATTTATTAGTTGAATTAAAGCTGAAACTGCTGAAAGGTATCTATAAAAGGGAGAATTGAAGATTAAGAAAAGGTTCTGAATTTTGGTTAAGCAAGAAAATATTCTACCACCAGCTCTTGCAAGATAAAGAGAAGGAGAGTTCCACCCTCCCCCAAGGAAGGTAGAAGGCTGTATTTTGATAGAGAAAAGATATAGTATTAGGCGCGAGAAAGAAGAACAGTAAAAAGGGAAGATAAGCCGGTGAACGCGACAGCAATTCTCTGTGTAGTATTACCTTTTAGCTTATTTTATTTCTTATAAAAGCCATGCAAAGGCTTTCTATTATTGGTACACTTTTCTGCATTTTCTATTAAATGGCAGCCAAAACCCTCCTTGGAGAGCGTTGGGTGTAGGTATGTAACAAATCAAGAAATAAAAAGTGTAGTACTCTTAAATATTCAATGAATGTATTTTTACCTTTGATCTAAATGCTGTGATGAATAAAATGGATGAGTTAATGTTAATATGAAAATATCTTGATGAATGAATAGAATTAGATCTATAAAATTCATTGAGCTCCCAATTAACTAAGAGCCAAGGGTTTGCATATTGAGTGTCCTCATCACTAATATCAGTGACAACATTAGCTATGAGATAATGGATATTACAACCCCTTGGTTCTAAGTGGATTAATTGAGCTATGAATATCAAATAATCTCCGAGCTCCATAGTTCACAATCAGTTTATGCGCAATGTTGGTGCATAACGACAGTCATTGCATGACGTCCTGCTGAACTGAAAAGTTGATGCATGTGATGCTGAGAGACATTAGTTGAGCTCCATAGCTCATTTTAGGTTTATGCAAAGTGTATGATGTATTCTATCCTTAGGGTGCTATGACATAGCCCATGTATCCTAATGAATCATCTCCTTGGATAAACTTAAAATTGAAGCATATGAGCCATTAATGGAATCAAGTTCATATGATTGAAAAGCTCAACTTCTGAATTTTATGACTTAGACGTAAGCACTGAATTCAATCACCTGAAGTTCACATGAAAACCTAAGTGCAATGATTGAGCATTCGCATGCTCATCTTGTGCACTAGGCTAGATCAAATCAATTTGGGGGAAACTCTAGAGAAGACTATTTCTCTCAAGTAGAATAAATTGTTCATTTTATTACACTAAATTGATATAAAAGAGTACTTACATGAATTTGTGATAAGTTGCATGATGCAACATAACTCTCCCTATTTTCTCTAAAAATAGTTTCTAATAAAAGAAAATTTATTTGCTAAGATCTGGACCAATTATTAACAAAACTAAATCAATCAATAAACATTGGTGAACTCTAGAACACTTTAATAACAACACCAATACCGTTCCCTGAGGATGATAAATTTTGGGATCTCACCATCCCAAATATTACTTCAGACCACGTGCACTTGCGTATAAGTATAGACGTACAAAAATAGTCTGTTAAGTTTTTGGCACCGTTGTCGGGGAACGGTTTGACGGTTTTGTATTAAAGATAACTAGGTAGTAACTAGTGATTTAATTTTTCTTTTATTTTCTGCAAATATTTTCTAGTTCTTGTGTTTATATTTGTTAAGACTTTTAGTTTCATACTATTTTTTTCTTTTCAATTACTATTGCTGTGAACTGCACTCTCTTAAGTAGAAATTAGGCTTGCATGAGTAGAATAGATTGTTCAAACATTCTCTTTGATCTAGAAATAGAAAGAACTTATTTAAGAGTAATGAGAGAATAATTTATCTTAAATTAAGACCAATTAAGAATTGATAATGTGGATGACAATCTGGTGGGAGGAGTAGGAGAGCAAAGGGGGAGAGCTTTAAGGAACTATGTTTTTCCTACTATGAGGGGAATCCCTCATACAATTATTAGGCCAAATATAGTAACTAATAATTTTGAGATAAAGCCATCAACCCTAAATATGGTTCAAAATAGTCAGTTTGGAGGGTTAGCTAGGGATCCAAACTCACACATCTCTAACTTCTTGGAGATATGTGATACATTTAGGTACAATGGTATCATTGATGATGCCATTCGACTTAGGTTATTCTCATTCTCACTGAGAGACAGAGCAAAAAGCTAGTTCAATTTCTTACCTAGTGACTCTATTCACCTTTGGGATGATTTGGCTAGGAAATTCCTAGCCAAATATTTCCCACTGGCAAGGACTACTAGGTTGAGAATTAAAATAATCAACTTTTGCCAGTATGAGTGAGAGACACTTTATGATTATTGGGAATGTTTTAAGGAGTGCCTGAGGCGCTGTCCTAATCATGGGTTCCCGTAGTGGATGCAATTTTGGACATTCTATAATGGACTGAATGCACCCTCTAGAACCATAATTGATGCAATTGTTGGAGGGTCTCTGAGAAGAAAAACCCAGAAAGAGGCCTACGACTTGTTAGAAGAGATGGCCAATAATGCTTATCAATGGCTTACTGGAAGGCTTAACGACTATAAAAATTAATGAAATTTGCTATTTAAATCACAAGCAATTATTGAACTTCAAAATAAGATTTCCCAACTCAATAGAATAGTGGAGAATATGTAAGCCAATGGAAATCAAAATGATGACTGTGAATTAGGAAATGTAAATTTGATTGTAAACTATGTAAAAAACCTATTAGGAATAAGGAGAACTTTGAATGTTCCTTTAATGAATTCAGGACCTCCATAACTAATTTCATAAATTTTTAACTGATGCAACACTTAATAGACATGAAAACACCCTTCTAAAACTGAAAGATAAAGTAAAAAGAATCGAGCAAAAGCTAAAAGATATCATTAATCAACTAAAAAAATTGTGTTAGTAGGACCAATAAGTAAGAGTGAAAAGGAATAAGGGAATGCAATAACTCTTAGAAATGGGAAAATCATAACACTCCCAACCCCTATAGGAATTGTACAAATTCAACCAATAGAAGAATGCAGGAAGATAATGAAACAAATGAAAGTAAGAGTATAGAAAGGGAGATCAAACCTAATGAACGCATTGCACAAATAGGGCAATCACAAATCAGTCTGGCCTTACCTTTTCCACAGCACATAGCTAGGGAGAAATTGGATGCGCAATTCCCAAAATTCTTAGAAATGTTTAAAATACTTTATATAAACATACCATTCGCCAAAGCTCTAGAACAGATGCCAAGTTATGCCAAGTTTATGAAATACAACCTCTTTGAGAAGAGGAAAGCAAATGAAAAGGAAACTGTAGCTCTAACTGAAGAATGTAGTGCAATTTTATAATGAAAAATCCCTATAAAATGAAAAGATCCAGGGAGCTTTACAATACCTTGCACTATTGGGAACCATACATTTCCAAAGGCCCTTTGCAATCTTGGAGCCTCAATAAATCTTATGTCGTATTGCATCTTCAAGGAAATAAGGATTAATAGCTTGAAATAAACCTCGGTCCTCTTATAGCTAGCAGACCGATCTGTAAATCCCCTTTGGTAACTCTTGAATATGTTTTGGCAAAAGTTGATAAACTTATCTTCCCATAAAATTTTCATATCTTAGATATGGAAGACAAAAACTAAGAGGTACCAATAATTCTTGGGAGACCGTTTCTAGCAACTGGAAATACCTTGATAAATGTAGATAAAGGAGAGTTGATTTTGCACTGTGAGAGAGATGAATTTAAGTTTAATATTTAGGACAACAAGAATCACCTTTAAGAGAGAAATGAGAATTATTGGAGAGCAGATCTAATAGAAAATTTAGAAGTGATTGGTGATATAGAGGAAAAAGAATTTCATTATGATAGTGAAGAGTATGAGAAAAATGGAGAGATTGAAGAACTAATTAATGAAAAGAAAATGTAGTTACCATCAATTGAGAAACCCTCTAATTTGGAGTAGAAAACTCTCCCATGCCATCTCAAATATATTTATTTAGGTGCTGAGAATTCTCTACCAATCATGATTCCTGCTTTACTAATATCTGATGAAGAAGTCAAATTATGTAACATGTTGTATAATCATAAAAAGGCTATTGGATGGAGCATAGCCGACATTAAGGGGATCAATCCGGTGGTATGCATGCATATGATTCTAATGGAAGATAACTTTAGACCAACTATAAAACCTCAAAGATGATTAAATCCTAACATAAAAGAAGTTGGGCACAAAGAAATCATAAAGCTAGTAGATGCCAAAATAATTTTGCCTATATCTGCTAGCCCATGGGTGAGTCATATACATGTTGTGCCTAAGAAAAGTGGGATAGTGATTGTGTTGAATGATAATAATGATCTCATTCCTACTATAAAAGTAATGGGGTGGGGAGTTTCTATTGATTATAGAAAGCTGAATAAATCCACTCGTAAAGACTGTTACCCCTTACCTTTCATTGTTCAAATGCTTGATATACTTGCTCAAAAACCATATTTTCACTTCTTGGATGGTTACTCTTGATAACCCTGAAAGACCAAGAGAAAACTACTTTCACTTGTCTATATGGAACTTTTGTCTTCCATCGCATGCCATTTGGAATATGTAATGCCCTTGCCACCTTCCAATGTTGCATGATGGCAACATTTTTTGACATGGTGGAAGACTTCCTTAAAATATTTTTGGATGATTTTTCTGTAATGGGATCTTCTTTTGAAGATTGCTTAATGAATTTAGAATGCGTCCTTAATAGATGTGAGAAAACAAACTTAGTTCTAAAATGGAAAAAGTGTCATTTCATGGTTAAGGAGGTAATAGTTGGACATTTGATATATGGAAGGGGGATAGAAGTGGATAGAGCAAAAATTAATATTATTGAAAAATTGCCCCCTCCTTCTATTGTAAAGGGGATACACAATTTTCTTGGTCATACAAGTATTTATAGGAGATTTATAAAAGATTTTTCAAAGATTAGTCTCCCTCTTTGCAAGCTTTTGGGAAAGCATGTGAAATTTTACTTTGATAGTGATTGCAAAAATAGTTTCAATAGCATTAAAATTGTGTTCATTTCTGCTCCAATAATCTTGTCACTAAATTGGGACCATCCCTTTGAGATTATGTGTGATGCAAGTGATTCAGCAGGAGTTATGATGGGACAATAAAAAGATAGGATTTTTCATTCAATTTACTATGCTAGCAAAGTTCTAAATGATGCTCAGAAAAACTATGCAACAACTAAAAAAGAGCTTTTAGCAATCATTTTCACTTTTGATAAATTTTGTTTCTACTAGATTGGCTCAAAAACTAAAGTTTATACTGATCATGCAGCCATCAAATACTTATTGCATAAGAAAAATGCTAAATCTAGACATGTAAGATGGATATTACTTCTTCAAGAATTTGATTTGGAAATTAGAGACAAAGATGGGAGTGAAAATGTTGTGGCAGATCATTTGTCTAGATTAACCTATCTTCAGGTTGATGAAATTGATGAGATTGGTGAAAATTTTCTTGATGTGCAGCTTTATACCATTGCTTCCTCTAAACTACCTTGGCTTGTTGACTATGTTAATTTTCTGGTAGGAGGAATCATACCTAAGGAATTTTCTTATCAACAAAAGAAAGAATTCATGCCCAAATTAAACATTATTATTGCTATGATCCCCTCCTCTATAAATACTGCTCCGATCTGTTAATGAGAAAATGAACATCCAGATTTGACTTAGCACCAATGATCCACTAACACATAGTAAGAAGGTGCCCTAGTTATCTAGGGTTAGGGCAGTATAACTGGCTAAATATGGATCTGTAGGGATCAAATTCCATTAAATTCAATTAACTCCAATAACATTATAATTTGCATAATAAAATACTTGCATACAATGAATCAATGTGATATTGAATTTTAAGCAATGAATATGGATTTGGGAAAAGGTTGATACCTGATGGCTTTGGCGCGAGCGGAGGTTGCGAGGAACGGGAGGTTTCGCCGAGCGCCGGGACAAAGTGGGTCAGCAAGATCCTTGCTTTGGTTCGCTCTAATCGTTGATATAGAAGTTTAGAAATGAAAAGGAATTAAGGATCAGCTTGGAGGTGGTGCAATGCCATCTGCAGTGACGGTGAGCATCGCGACCACCGCGCATCTGATTGCCACAGGGAAGCGGCCCGTGGGTTGCACGGACCGGCTCAAGCACGAACGCGTGGCCGGTCCAGGCCCGACATAAAGCGTGGGCCTGGCCTAGTTTGCGATAGGGATTGCTTGAACCAGTTATGGAATGGCGGGTCTCGCCTTATTAATTAAATGATTAATAATTTAATCTATTTATTTAGAATATCTTATTTAAAATTTTACTATTAAGTTTTGTCCCAAAAATTTCCAAAATTTCTTACCTAGCTAATTGAGGGGTGAGGAAAACAACGAAAAAGTCATATTTCAATATCGATGGGTATTTATTTACTCAAAAATTTGAAGTATTTTTATTATATTAAAATATTCATCAAAAATTCAACGACTTCCAATTACTTCCAAAATATTCCACCTAGCTAATTTGGGGGTGATGAGAGCAATTGCGAAGTTAAATTTTATATTTGAGGTCAAATTAATTAGATCAATTTCCAAATTAATGGAATTTCTAGAATTAATGTTTTAATCCAAATAACTTTTGATTTGAACCAAAATATTAGGGTGTGCTCCTAATAGCTTATTAAGAGTATTAGAATCTAGATTAGGACTTAGTTTGATTAGGATAACAACCTTGTGTTATTACAATTTAATTTTCCCATTTTATTTAATTAAATAATTCAAATATTAAATTTAGGAGTATTCGTTGTATGGATTGCTCCCTATCTTGGGCATTACAATCACAAAAATATACTCTATCCAACAGTATTTTTGATTTTCCTAATTTTGAACTCGCCCAAAATACTGATTTTTGAGTCGGGTTTGATCCTAATTAACATGGCAATGACTTGGGTCATTATAGACTCCTCTATTTAAAAAGATGTCATCCTCGACATCACGCAAACAAAACTAAACTTAATTATGGATGAGATATGTTGGATGAATAATGCATTTATATGATGTATAGCAAAAAAATTTTATAAATAATAAAATAATTTATTTTAAATAAAAGAATAGTATTTTTTATTAATAGATGATTGTTGCACATTTTTCTCATTATTTTTAAAAATAACGAAACTTGACACGAGGACGTATCATGATGAGACGAACACACTCATAGCAAAATTTCTCGATTAAGAGCAATGTTTTATTTTGTATTAATTTCTGTATATAAGAATTTCAAAATTAATTAAGGTTAATCCCGAGCTCTAAATTTTTTTTTTTCTTAATTTTTTAGGGCGCAGCCCGTATATTTCAATAAAAAGGACTATACAAACTAAAGACTACTATTACAAACTATAGAAAATGACAAATGAAAACCATAAAAAAAAAAAGAAAAGCAAAGTTTGTGTAAGTAGAATTTAAGAAAACAAAAGATGGCATAGGAAGAAAATAAAGTACAAAAGACTATGATTCAGCTCCTCCACGATGAAGCCCACATAAGATTAAAGAGTTGATAGAGCATCAGTTCTTAAGATCAAAGCAGTATCTGTGATATCTATTCAAGAGGAAGGCTAAAGGAAGTCACCAAACTATCTGCTAGGGTCTAAAATAGCATCTCAATCCATCATTATCTTCATACAAAATATGAAACTAGACCAAGAAATCACTTGCAGATATTTCAACCTGTAAAATGAATTAAAGCTACAAGACCAAAAGAATTTTGCAAGGAAGCTTCCACAATTAAGAAAAAATTCTAGCAACATAAGCAACAAAGTTAAGACCACATCAGTCATCAGTTTGTCAAAAAATTGCATATTACATGAGAAATAAGAGTGCTATATAATCAAGAGACATCCCAGTTAAATATAATTAGCTTAATTAATATATGAATCAAAATATAGATGCTTATCTGTTGACCAAAATTTAATAGCTTTCTAGGAAATAATCGGCGACACGCACGGAACGGTGAAAAAACCATCGCAAATCAAGAACTAAACTCAGCTACTGCACTAGCCATATAATAATATAAAGACCCAAATATCTCACAGGCATCATTTAGATAGATGAAGATATCAAAGCTAGTAATAATAATTGATAACCAAACTTAATCACAATTAATTAGACTTTTCCAATTATGAAGACTTTCTGAAATAGAGTAAATTTGTAATAACCCAGGTTATTACTTAGGTCACTAGGACTAATCCAAATCTTAATTAGGGTTTTAGTGCACTAATTAAGTTATTAAGAACTCACTTCTAAGACCCAGTCCAAATTAAGAATTAAATGGATCAAATCTTGATTTTGAGAATTTCAAAAAACCCTAGAAATTGATTTGTTTAATTTGACCTCAAATCAAAAATCTGACTTCATCATTGCGTTCACCAACCCCAAATTAACTAAGGGTGATGTTTTGAAGATATTTGGAAGTCGTTGGATTTTCATCGAATATTTTAATATTATTTAAATCCCCTGAAAATCAAATAATTAAATACTTATCAAAATGAAAATCTGACTTCACCATTACATTTCTCACATCTCAATTAGCAAGGGGTGATTCATTGGAAATTTTTAAAATATGTTTAATTAGATAATTATAAATAATAAAATTAGTTTAAATAAATTAAATAATAATATTATTAATATTAAGTTAAACGACGCCATCCAGAATGAGTAAAAGTCATTCCCTTATACGCCCTGGACTGTTTGGATTGACGGACATTTCTGATCTGTCAGATTGAAAGATCAGACGGCTCTGGGTTGTCTCCTTCGATCAGCTTCCGGGTGTCCAGCGCATAAACGCGCGTCGCCCTAAGGCCCGACAAGTGCGCTCTACCGCTCCTCTACCACTGAAGGACACCGCTCAAGACCTTCTTTAAGTCTTAAAACCATTCCCATTTTCCCATTTACTCGTTTGAGGCCAGCAAATTCAAAGGCAAAATCCCGATCCAGCAAGAGCCTTATCACCGTTCAAATAGGTATTTCCCAATTTCACTCCAATATTATGCATTCTTTATCACTTTATTTCGAAATGTTATTGCAGGATATGGATTAAAACCTGATTGGATCTGATCGAGCTTAACTGGGTTCGATCGATTCAATTAAGCTTCTAATCTACAGCACAAACCGTTATCATTCTTATCTATCGAACCCTAGCAATTAGGGCTAACCATATCTCGTGCCTCAGGCCTCTTTAACCGATGGTTGAACCACCGAGGAGTAGGTATCACCATCCTTGTTCTAATGCCATGCGGGTTAAGCCCATCCACCATCAGGAAAATTGGCATTTGCCTTTCCCTAGACCCCCCTTGTGCTAGGGTATCGTTTGCGAAAGGGATGAGTTCTTACAAGATGGGTCGGGTCAACCCGAGCCTGACCCGTAAGCCACGAATCGCTGGCAAGGTGCTGTAGGTGTGGGACCCACCGAGCATAATTTGTGTAGCTCTGATTTGCAGGTCTCGCAGTCAATTGACTGTCATTCGTGGAACCCGTCTATGCTCTGTTGCCGAATCCTATGGCGACGCATGGAATTCGTGGGTCCACTTCCTGCTTGCGGTCAGCTCGGTCAGCCTCAGTGGGGCCTGTTGCTAGTTATTAAATCAAATAGGATTTAATTAAGTAAAAATAGAAATGTTTAATTTACTTAATTTTAATTAAAGTAATTTCTAACTTTAGGCATCAATATCTTCCAAAATATAAGTTTAAATATAACAATCAAGTATACCATTTTATTCAGCAAAAATCAAGGAATATTTTGGTATCATTCAATTTCTAGCAAGACTTATTTTTTACATAATGACATTTAGGGTATTTCAATAAATTACAAAATTGCCACAAAATTTCATTTACTCATAACTTTGTGTGTGTTCATCTAAACATACCCAATATGGGTCTCAAAATAATTAGCAAACCCTCAGGATTATTCTAGTAGTATCAATTTTGTTGTTTGGGTAATATTTTGATTAATCACGTTTGGACCCAAACCCTAATCTTCCAAGGCATATAACTTTGCAACCAGTAGTCCAAACATAGTCAATATGAGCCTTAAAGTGATTAGTAGAACCTCTAAAATAACATAGTAGCGTTCAATTCTATATTTAGATTAGTATTTACCTAATCACTTTTAGAACCTATCCTTAATTACCCTAATCAACCCTAGAACTTCAATTGACCATAACTTAGTCAATTGAGTTCCAAATTGGGTCTTCCAATATACCATTTTGATCAAGAAGACTTAATTAACAGTAAACTACAAAAATATTTTAGATCGAATGATTAGATCTCTTAATCAACCCTAATTTCCTTAAAACTTGATTAATGAATATTAGCATAATTAGTGATCCAAATTGAGAAATTCTAGTTTTTGATTACTCCTAAAATAGAATAAAACTTAGTGGTATAGTTGGATTAATGATTCTGTGATTAATTTCACTAACCACTCACTAATCACCTAAACCCTAATTAAGTCATAACTTAACCAAATAAGCTCCAATTTGGATCTACTCCTATTTAAAGTAATCAGTAGATTATAGGGAAACTATAGCTACGAAGTTTACTAAATTTGAACTTAAGTTAGAAAAGTTAGGTTTTTGATCCATTTTAGGAAACCCTAAATTCCTTAATTAGCCTTAATTCTTTTATTGGCTTAACTTAGCCAATACTTATCAGAATTTAGTGATTTTAGGTTCTATAGAAACCTTTGGCAGCAAGCTATAATTTCACTAGGTCAAATTACCAAATTGCCCCTATGTGTCAAATTCCTTAATTTGACCTCATAAGGCTTAGTAATCATCCAAAATTGATGTACGTACTGTCTAAATTCATATTAAACATTAAGTAATCATTAGCCACTAAAAATTTCTAATTTAGAGCCCTAAATTAAAAAGTAGATTTATAGACCCTTAAGGAGGGACAAAATAGTCATTTTGCCCAAATTTAGGGTTTAATGCTTGTAGGCCTTAATTTCAGGTTTTAATAATTAAAATCAATAAGTAAGTTAGAATTAAATTTCATTAAAATAAGCCATTAATGGAATCTTAATCAAAATCATTAATTTTTCTTACTTAGGAAAATTCTAATTAATCTTTGTATGATGTGAGATAAATCTCACATCATACCCCTTAATCTTTCTTATAACATTAGTTAGGTTTTGTGCTTTAGTGTTCATCTTAGTATTTAAGAGTTCATTTCTTTAAAATTAGGATTAGCTCTTAGTTTAGAATTCATCTATTGAGTAAAATAGGTTATTCAATAGGTAAAGCTTTGATTTTTATAGTTCATTATTGATTAATCAATCTTTTAACATTAGATTTAAGAATAGAGATCCATCCTATTAAGTATGACTTTAATTAATAAGATTTTCTTTAAATCTAAATCTGTGAGATTGGGTGGTAAGGCCTAGTCCTTTAGGATCACTATTTGGATTAAGTGGTTAAACCCAATATTTGGAGTTTAATTCTTAATCAATCCATCTTGATTGGTCTTAATCAAGATGGGCTTGGGTTGCTTAAAATATCAAGATAGGTCGATTGATTTATCATTTAACTTATATAGTCAACATTGATTTATTTATAATTAGGACCTAGCTAGTCTTAATTATTTTCAATCAATGAAGATGTGAATCTGAGTTACACTCGATATTAGAAAATGGAGATCCTGAACTTGTGTAACTTAGAGTAGATAGCATGAATAAATTAGACAATAATGGATATCACCTGTGTCCTAGTAGAGTCTCTTGCTCACTTTGAAAATTGATGCTTTGCTTACCTTATTTTAAGCCTTTTTCCTTATACACATATTTTGGGCATAGGATATTTAATAAGTATCTTATGTTAATTTTGAATTTGCATACATATCATTCATGTTTTATCAATGTTTTTTAGCTTTATGGTTTTCAGTAGGTGGTGACCTAGCTAGTATGCCTCTTTAATTAATGGGTCTGGCATAGCACGCTGGATAGCTAGTGTCCGGTAAATCTATCCATGCCTGGTTAAGCGCTAGTTTCTAGGGTGGCGAGAAATAAATTTTGCGCCCATATGACTTTATTAGTCAGGATTTGATATGGTAGTGCTGGTTGTAGGTGCACTTCTACTCAGTAATGTTCAATTCAGTACTTTCTGCCTTAGCTCATCAGACTAAGTGACTTCAGTGATATTCAATTCAGTATTCCTGCTTTAGCTCATCAGGCTAAGTGATATTAGTACTTTCAATTCAAAGCTTCTGCCTTAGCCCATCAGGCTAAGTGAGATACATATTTTACTTTCAGTTTTGAGTGGCTTATGTAGCCATGACAGCTTTTCATTATGAATTTACTATTTTCAATTACTTTTCTACATTCCAACACTTTCTTATTTACTATCTTACTACATTTACTAGCTTTATTTACTAATATAGGATGCTAGTCTTGCTCATTGCTTGCATATATATATATATATAGGATGCTACTTTTATTTTCAGTTATAAATTTAATTCACATGTTCTTTTTGTTTATATTGATTAGCACAAACTTATGTTAATCATAAACATGTTTAGGTTGAGTTTTCTTCCAGTTATATTAGTACTTTGTCTTTATTTTATAACTAACCTTTTTGTAGCTATACTTGTAGGTATATGCTTACTTCCTATTTTATTAAGTTATAGATTTATGGTTTATAACTATCTTTCTCTTTCATAAGTATTCTTCTCCTTTACAGCTTGTTTTTGATGTAAAGGTTATGTGATATATAAATTAACATAATAAATTTATAGCCTAAAATGTACTTAGACATTTTGTCTAATTAGATTTTTCTTTTGTTGGCTGGGGCCCTATCATTGTGAAACTAACAATGGTGGCCTCTAAGCTTTTTGAGGTTGTGGAGCCTTCTGAAGATCAAGTTCCGTATGAGAATCAAGTTGCTGAAGAATCTTAGATTATAGTTCTTTACTTCTTTGGCTGTGAGGATGAGTGTTTGCTTTATTTCATTTCAGCTTTTATCCTCTAAGAATGTTGTAATAATCCAGGGTTAACTTTACTTTTTGCTGCTTTACTTATTCTGAGTTGGATGTTTAGTTTCTTATATTATAATGAATAGATGTTTATTATTTTGCTTTCGCATTATGTTTTCATGTAATTATCATTTAATGGGAATATACTTTGGAAATGGCAAAATCTTTAATTATGATGGATTATGATGAGTACCTAATCTAATTATAAGTTAGGACCTTGTCATTTAGGTGACCCATCCACCATAATCAAGTTAACTTAAGAGTTAATAGGACCATGGCGGGGCAGGGCCGCCACAGCTGGTATTAAAGAAGTCCATAAGGTGTTAGATAGGAATTTGCATTCCTCTCTACCTAATGGATTGTTCTTCTGTCACTTCATCACTAAATATATACTTGAAATAACATCCATATCATTATGAGTATAACTCATAATAAATTAAGAAATGAGAAAACTATTATAAACACTAAAGTATAAATATATAAATAATAATATATCCTCAATAAACTAAAGGATTTAATGATAATTATAGGCATAAAAGATACTTAAGAATGGCATTCATGAGTTACTTAAAAGAATTTGAGGCTATTTGGAGATATGAATTTCAACTAGTACTAAAGCAAGGAAGATCCATAGAAGGGGTGTCAAAAGAAGGAGCTTAAGTATTAAATAAAATACTAAGGGAAGGCACTTATAGAGGGCTTGATTTTCCCATTTTGGCTAAGGAATGGCTCCCAAAGGTGAACCATATTTTTAGCACTTTGGAATGGCTAGATAATATTAAAATAGATGTAGTGTTATGTCTTCTGAGAGATCATACAAGAGAATGGTGGATTGACACTTACAAGAGGTTATCCAAGAAACTTCGAAGAGAGTGTCACAACCTTACTTACAAAGATTTTTGTATTGCTTTTTCTACTAAGTATATAGGATAAGGTCCTTATTGTGATAAGGATTCTCCTTATTTTCTTAGACTATAATAACTTCATGTTTGAAGAGTAATGAAATATTAATGATGTTCTAATTCTTTTTCAATAAGACTAAGAATGCTTATCTTTATTTTCAGAAAATGAATCCTGCTACTTATCCTAACAATACTCCAATTAATGTTGTCCCATCCTCTAATGATCCCATAAACAATACTGTTGCGACATCTAATGACAATAATGCGAATGAATTAGTTTCTATGAGAAGTGTGATGAATACACTGAACCAACAGGCACTAGACATTCAAAAGCTGGTTTCTGCTCTTCCATCTATCAATGCCAGTACTTCATCAGCATCGCCAGTTGCACATTCATTTAATCCAAACAGATCATCTCGTGATGGAATGCTACATAGCTTCTTTAGATTTAGGCCACCTACATTTGACGAAACATTGTCTCCAATAGATACAATGGCATGGTTAAAGATAATAGAGAAAAATTTGGTAAATCTGAGCTGTCTAAATTATCAAACTATACGATTGGCCACACATCTACTTCAAGGTGAGGCTGAACACTAGTGTGATAACATATGAGAAACTCATGTTGACGAGTATGAATTAGAAGACATATAATGGGATTGGTTCATAGAAGTTTTCAAAGAAGTCTTCGTACCTCTGTCTTCAAAGAATATCATCGTTGATTCCTTATTAAAGCTAACTCAAGGTAGCCGATCAGTGGTAGACTATGTGGCAAAATTCAGAAACTGGCTCGTTTTACACCAAATCTAGTACCTACTGAAGAAGACAAGTGCTATCATTTTCAAAGTGGATTGCGTGAATCCATCAAGGCTCATGTCGTCCCATTCCAACTAACTAACTTTGAGAAGTTAGTAGAGACAGCGAGGGTGGTTGAGCACCACCAATCAGCCAAAGAGTTTAAAAGAAAAGCATTCACACCATCTAATCACAATCAGAGTTTCAAGTGTCACCGTCCCAACCAAGGGAGAGCATATCAGATGGAAGCTAATGCATATGTTGAGCAAAAAGAATGTATATGAGCTCATCTGTATGGTAAGTGTTACCATTTTGGTCACGTCTGCTATACATATGGTCATCGGGCCGTAGGTATCAAATGTGCAGAGTTATAAAGACGATTGATGGAGATCTGATTAATCATTCATGATGAAATCAAGTATTCAGACCCACTCTATTGAATAAGAGGGAGCCAAGGATGGCCCTAATGCCGCCTCCAGCTAGAGAGAACCAAGCTCCTTCCAAAGTTCAGACAACTACCTCTCGACCTACCATTCCAAACTAAGCAAGGGTCCAAGCAACCAGTAATAGACCTGCTGGAATAGCCAGAGTTTATAATCTTACTCCTATTTAGGCCATTGAGGACAACAATGTGGTTTCAGGTACATATCCTTAATAATCCTTTAATTATAGCATTATAATATTTATTAAATGCTTTTTCATATAAATGGCTAATTAGGCACCATTAATATAGAAGAGAAGCATTATAGTGTATTATTTGATACTAGGGCTAGTCTTTCTTTCATCTCAAAAAGTTTTGTTAACAATATGAAATTACCATGTTATAAACTTGTCAAAACCTTAAATGTTGGACTTCCATCTGGAGCTCAACTAAGCGCAACTAAGTTCTGCAATATGAAAGTACCGGTGAATAAAAGACCCTTTTAGGTTAAATTAATAGAACTACCCATTGCAAATTTTGATATTATACTAGGCATGAATTGTCTTAGTATGCATAACACCACTATAGATTGCCAAAAGAAGAAGATTATTCTTTAGTCATCTAGTATCTCAAAAACCTTTGTGGGAAGGCTTAGCATTCAAGGTTCCTTAATAAATGCACTCTAAGCAGAGAAGCTAGTGAGTAAAGGTTGTATGCATTTTTGGTAACTATGATGGGAGATAATAAAAGAGAAGTTTTTATTTCTAATATTAAAGTATTTAAAAAATTCACAGAAGTATTCCCTGAAGAATTTCCTGAACTGCCATCGGCAAGAGAAATAGAATTTGTGATTAATTTAGCTCCGGGTACTCATCCATTATCAAAAGCTCCATATAGAATGGCTCCTAAAGAGTTACAAGAATTAAATGAACCACTGTAGGAATTGTTGAACAACGGGTTTATAAAGCCTAGCAAGTCTCCATGGGGAGCTCCAGTCCTATTTGTAAATAAGAAGGATGGATCTATGAGGATGTGCATAGACTATAGAGAATTGAACAAAGTAACCATTAAGAATAAGTACCCTCTTCCCCGAATAAATGATCTCTTTGTTCAATTGGCCGGTGCAGTAGTATTTTCAAAAATTGATTTGAGATCTGGATACCGCCAGTTTAGGGGAAAGGATTCAGATGTGGAGAAGACTGCGCTACGCACACGATATGGACACTAAGAATTCCTTGTAATGTCTTTTGGTCTCACAAATGCACCATCTATGTTTATGGACTTAATGCAGAGAGTCCTAAAGCCATATTTGGATAAATTTGTTATTGTTTTTATCGATGATATCCTCATCTATTCAAAAACCCTAGAAGATTATGAAGATCATTTAAGATTAGTACTGGAAATGCTTTGGGAATATGAATTGTATGCTAAATTTTATAAATGTGAATTTTGGTTAAGCTCGGTATCCTTTTTGGAGCATGTGGTAGATGCTCAAGGAATCATAGTAGATCAACAGAAGATCAGTGCCATACAAGATTGGGCTCAGCAAAAATTAGTTATGGAGATTCGTTGCTTTTTGGGATTAGCTGGATATTATAGGAAATTTGTTAAAGGTTTTTCCCAAATTGCTTCTCCTTTAATAAAGTTGACCTAAAAGGCAATTCATTTATTTGGTCAACGGAATGTGAAAATGCATTTCAGACTTTAAAATATGTATTATCTTCTGCTCCCGTGTTAGTTCTTCCAAAAGAAGAAGTTAATTACCAGGTATATACCGATACCTCAGGAATCAGCTTAGGATGCATACTTATGCAGAAAGGCAAGGTTATAGCATACGCATCTCGTCAACTGAAGCCTCATGAGAGGAATTATGCAGTCCATGATTTGGAGTTAGCTGCAATAGCTTTTGCCTTGAGAATCTGGCGTCATTACTTGTATGGGATACAGTGTTCTATATTTACTGATCACTAGAGCTTAAAGTATATCTTTATCCAGAGAGAATTGAATTGTAAAAAGAGAAGATGGCAAGAATTGATTAATGATTATGATTTGGATATTCAATACCACCCAGGTAAGGCAAATGTTGTAGCAGATGCCCTTAGTCATTGTGCTACACTATCAACTTTAATTACTACAAGTTTGTTAACAGAAGAAGTTAAGAAGATGGAAATTGTTCCAGTCCATGGTGATAGAATGAGCTCTATACTCACCAATATCAATATAGAGCCCAGCCCACCTTTCAAAGAGATGTTTCTATCTCTCAAACTAAGGATGAAGAATATTTGAAATTCAAATCAGATATTGAAGGTGGTCGTCGTCATGATTTGCAGATGCATGGGATAGTAATTTATCAAGATAATCGTATATGGATTCCCAAGTCAATGCATCAAGAGATACTTGTATAAGACCATAATTTTAGTTATCAGGTCCATCCTAAAAGTACTAAAATGTATCAGGATTTGAATAAATCATTTTGGTGGCCTGGTATAAAAAAGAGTATAGCAGAATTTGTAGCCAAATGTCATGCTTGTAATCTGGTTAAAGCAGAACACCAAAAGCCTAAGGGTTTATTGCATCCACTAGAGATTCCAAAATGGAAATGGATAGATATATCTATGGATTTTGTTATAGGTTTACCTCATGCAAAATTTGGAGCTGATGCAATATGGGTTATAGTCGCTCGTCTTACCAAGTCAGCACATTTCATTCTTGTCCATCAAACTGACTTAGTGGAGAAGTTAGCAAACCTATATATTAAAGAAATCATCAGATTGCATGGAATTCCTAAAATAATCGTGTTTGATAGAGACAGTCGTTTCACTTTAAAATTTTGGCATGCTGTACATCAAGATTTGGGTACCACCTTAGCCATGAGTACAACATTTCACCCACAAACTGATGGCCAAACAGAAAGAGTGAACTAAGTTTTAGAAGATCTCCTCTGATTAAGTATGTTGGATTTCTTAGGATCTTGGGAAAAGCACATCCTTTAGTGGAATTTGCTTACAACAATAGTTTCCAGTCAAGTATCAAAATGGCACCGTATGAAGCCTTATATGGCAAGAAGTGCTCCACTCCACTAGCTTGGCCTAAAACAGGAGATACTAAATTATATGGTTCAAAGTTAGTGGAAGAGACAAACAAGAAAGTGAAGCTCATTCAATAAAGAATCAGAATAACTCAAGATAGACAGAGTAAATTTCATGATAATCGTCACCATCCTTTTGAGTTCCAAGAAGAAGATTTAGTATACTTAAAAATCAACCCAATGAAGGGAATTTATCATTTCGCAGTTTCAAAAAAACCCAGTCCAAGATATGTAGGACCATTTAAGATCATAAAGAAAATTGGGTCAGCAGCTTATAAACTAGAATTGCCAGGAGACTTTGCTGCTATTCACAATGTATTTCACGTATCATCACTAAATATCTTCAAGATCCTTCTAATCTTATTCAACTTCCAGTAATAGAGATTCAACCTGATCTTTCTTATACGGAAGAACCAGTTAAAATTTTAGATCATGATCAGAAGAAATTAAGAAATCATTCTATTTCAATGATTAAAGTTCAGTGGAAGAAATGTTTGTGTAATGAAGCCACTTAGGAGAAAGAAGTAGATATGCGACAAAAATACCCAAGTCTTTTTAATCAAGGTACTTCCTTAACTCAAATGTATTTTAATATATTATTCTATATCTGCTTTACTCTTTCCACTTGAGTGATGTCGAGGACGACATCATTCTTAGGTGCGAGAGTTTGTAATAACCCAGGTTGTTACTTAGGTCATTAGGACTAATCTAAATCTTAATTAGGGTTTCAATGCACTAATTAAGTCATTAGGAACTCACTTCTAAGACCCAGTCCAAATCAGGAATCAAATAAATCAAATCCTGATTTTGAGAATTTCTAGAAACCCTAGAAATTGATTTATTTAATTTGACCTCAAATCAAAAATCTGACTTCACCATTGCGTTCACCACTCCCAAATTAACTAAGGGTGATGTTTTGATGGTATTTGGAAGTTGTTGAATTTTTGTCAAATATTTTAGTATTATTTAAATCCCCTGAAAAATCAAATAATTAAATACTTATCAAAACAAAAATCCGACTTCGTCATTGCGTTTCTCACCTCTCAATTAGCAAGGAGTGATTTATTTAAAATTTTTAGAATATGATTAATTAAAAAATTATAATTAATAAAATTAGTTTAAATAAATTAAATAATATTATTATTAATATTAAGTTAAACGGCACTGTCCAGAATGAGTAAACATCGTTCCCTTATACGCTCTGGACTGTTTGGATTGATGGACAATTATGATCCATCAGATCTTTCAATCGGACGGCTCTGTGTCGTGTCCAACGCAGAAATGCGCGTCGCCCTAAGGCTTGACAGGTGCACTCCACCGCTCCCCTACCGCAGAAGGATGCCTCTCAAGACCTTTTTTAAGTCCTAAAACCATTCCCATTTGCCCGTTTACTCGTTTGAGGCCAGCAAATTCGAAGGCAATGTCCCGATCCAGCTAGAGCCTTATCATCGTTCAAATAGGTATTTCTCAATTTCACTCCAATATTATGCATTCTTAATCACTTTATTTAGAAGCATTATTGCATGAGATGGATTAAACCCTGACTAAATCGGATCAAGCTTAACTGGGTTCGATCGACTCAATTCGGCTCCTAATCTACAGCACAAATAGTTATCATTCTTATCCGCCGAACCCTTGCAATTAGGGCTAACCATATCTCATGCCTCAGGCCTCTTCAGCCGATGGTTAAACCACCAGGAGTAGGTCTCGCCATTTTCATTCCAACGCCATGCGGGTAAAGCCCATCCCGCGTCGGGAAAACCAGCATTTGCCATGCCCTAGACCCCCCTTGTGCTCGGGTATTATCTGCGAAAGGGATGAGTTCTTACTGGACGGGTCGGGTCAACCCGAGCCCAACCCGTAAGCTGCGGATCGTTGGCATGGCACTGCAGGCGTGGGACCCACCGGGCGTAATTTGCGCAGTTCTGATTAGCGGGTCCTGTAGTCAATTGATTGTCATTCATGGGACTCGCCTGTGCTCTGTTGCCGAATCCTATGGCGATGAGTTGAATTTGTGGGTCCACTTCTGGTTGGTGGTCGGCTCGGTCAGCCTCAGTGGGGCTTGCTGCTAGTTATTAAATAAAATAGGATTTAATTAAATAAAAACATAAATGTTTAATTTACTTAATTTTAATTAAAGTAATTTCAAACTTTAGGCATCAATATCTTGCAAACTATAAGTCCAAATATAACAACCAAGTATACCATTTTACTTAGAAAAATTCAAGGAATGTTTTGGTATCATTCAATTTCCAGTAGGACTTATATTTTGCATAATGACATTTAGGGTATTTCAATAAATTACAAAATTGCCACAAAACTTCATTTACTCATAACTTTGTCTGTGTTCATCCAAACATACCCAATATGGGTCTCAAAATAATCAGCAAACCCTCAGGATTGCTCTAGTAGTCTTAATTTTGTTGTTTGAGTTATATTTTGACTAATCACTTTTGGATGCAAACTCTAATTTGTCATGGCTTATAACTTTGCAACTACTAGTCCAAATATAGTTAATATGAGTCTTAAAGTGGTTAATGGAACCTTTAGAACAACATAGTGGTGTTCAATTCTTTGTTTAGATTAGTATTTGCCTAATCACTTTTAGGACCTATTCCTAATTACCCTAATTAACCCTAGAACTTCAATTAACCATAACTTAGTCAATTGAGCTCCAAATTGGGTCTTCCAATATACCATTTTGATCATGAAGACCTAATTAATAGTAAATTATAATAATATTTTAGATCTAATAGCTAGATCTCTTAATCAACCCTAATTTATTTAAGACTTGATTAGTGAATATTAGCATAATTTATGATCCAAATTAAGAAATTCTCATTTCTGATTACTCCTATAATAGAATAGAACTTAGCGGTATAGTTGGTTTAGGGATTCTATAATTAATTTCACTAATCACTCACTAATCACCTAAACCCTTATTAAGCCATAACTTAACCAAATGAGATCCAATTTGGATATACTCCCATTTAAAATAATCAGTGGATTATAGGGAAGCTATAGCCACTAAGTTTACTGATTTGAACTTAATTTGGAAAAGATATGTTTTTGACCTATTTTAGGAAACCCTAAATTTCTTAATTAGCATTAATTCTTGTATTTGCTATAACTTAGCAAATACTTATCAAAATTTAGTGATTTTAGGTTCTATGGAAACCTTAGACAACAAGCTATAATAAACTAACAGAAAATTTATATTTCACTAGGTTAAATTACCAAATTACCCCTATGAGTCAAATTTCTTAATTTAATCTTATAAGGTTTAGTAATCATCCAAAATTGATGTATTTATTGTCTAACTTCATATTAGACAATAAGTAATCATTATCCACTAAAAACTTCTAATTTAGAGCCCTAAATCAAAAAGTAAATTCTTAGACCCTTTAGGAGGGGCAAAATAGTCATTTTGCCCAAATTTAGGGTTTAATGCTTTTAAGCCTTAATTTCATGTTTTAATAACTAAAATCAGTAAGTAAAGTAAATTAGAATAAAATTTCATTAAAATAAGCCATTAATTGAGTGTTAATCAAAATCATTAATTTTCTTTGCTTAGGAAAATTCTAAGTAATCTTTGATTATATGATGCGAGATAAATCTCACATCATACCCCTTAATCTTTCTTATAACATTAGTTAGGTTTTATGCGTGAGTGTTCATCTTAGTATTTAAGAGCTCATTCCATAGAAATTAGAATTAGCTCTTATGTTAGAAATCATCTATTGAGTAAAATGAATTACTAAATAGGAGAAGCCTTAATTTTTATAATTTATATATTTTTATAGTTTATTATTGATTATTCAATCTAATAGAGATCCATCCTATTAAGTATGACTTTACTTAATAGGATTTGCTTTAAATCTAAATCTGTGAGATTGGGTGGTAAAGCCTAGTCCTTTAGGATCACCATTTGGATTAAATGGTTAAACCCTAATATTTAGTGTTTAATTCTTAATCCTTCCATCTTTATTGGTCTTAATCAAGATGGGCTTGTGTTACTTAAAACATCAAGATAGGTTGAT
This sequence comes from Gastrodia elata, assembly GCA_016760335.1. NCBI lineage: Eukaryota > Viridiplantae > Streptophyta > Magnoliopsida > Asparagales > Orchidaceae > Gastrodia > Gastrodia elata. Next base: position 44,234,604 of record CM028675.1, on the reverse strand, counting down.
CGATTTATCATTTAACTTATATAGTAGACATCGATTTATTTATAATTATGACCTAGCTAGTCTTAATTATTTTTAATCTATAAGGACCTGAATCTAAGTTACACTCGATAGTAGGAAATGAAGATCCTAAACTTGTGTAACTTAGAGTAGATAGAATGAATAAATTAGACAACAATGGATATCACCTGTGTCCTAGTAGAGTCTCTTGCTCACTTTGAATATTGATGATTTGCTTACCTTATTTTGAGCCTTATTCCTTATACACGTATATTGGACATAGGATATTTAATAAATATCTTGCGTCAGTTTTGAATTTGCATACATATCATTCATATTTTATTGATGTTTTTAGCTTTATGGTTTTTAGTAGGCTGTGACCTAGCTAGTATGGCTCTTCAATCAGTGGGTTCGGCATAGCACGCTGGATGGTTAGTGTCCGGTAAATCTATCCATGCCCGGTTGAGCGTTTGTTCCTAGGGTGACAAGAAATAGATTTTGCACCCATATGACTTTATTAGTTAGGATTTGATATGGTAGTACTAGTTGTAGGTGCACTTCTACTCAATAATGTTCAGTTCAGTACTTTCTACCTTAGCTCCTTAGGCTAAGTGACTTCAGTGATATTCAGTTTAGTATTTCTGCCTAAGCTCATCAGGCTAAGTGATATTGGTACTTTCAATTTAGAGCTTCTACCTTAGCCCATCAGGCTAAGTGAGATATATGTTTTACTTTCAGTTTTGAGTGGCTTATGTAGCCATGACAGCTTTCAGTTTTGGTTTTACCATTTTCAATTACTTTTCTACCTTTCAACACTTTCTTATTTACCATCTTACTACATTTACTAGCTTTATTTACTTATAGGATGCTAGTCTTTCTGGCTGCTTGTATATATATATATATATATATATATATATATATATATATATATATATATATATATATATATAAGATGCTAGTTTTGCTTTTAGTTATTTAATTAATTCACATGTTCCTTTCCCTTATATTGATTAGCATAAACTTACATTGATTATAAGCATGTTTAAGTTGAGTTTTCTTCTAGTTATTTTAGTACTTAGTCTTTATTTTATAACTAACCTTGTTGCAGCTATACTTAGAGGTATGTGCTTACTTCCTATTTTATTAAGTTATTGACTTATGGTTTATAACTGTCTTTCTCTTTCATATGCATTTTGCTCCTTTACTGCTTATTTTAAATGTAAAGATTACTGTGATATCTAAATTAACATAATAAATTTACAGCCTAAAATGTACTTAGACATTTTGTCTAATTAGATTTTTCTTTTGTTGGCTGGGGCCCTATCTTTGTGAAACTGACAATGGTAGACTCTGAGCTTTTTGAGATTGTGGAGCCTTCTGAAGATCAAGTTCAGGAGGAGAATCAAGTTGTTGAAGAATCTTAGATCTTAGTTCTTTACTTCTTTTACTATGAGGATGAGTGTTTGCTTTATTTCATTTCAGCTTTTATCCTTTAAAAATGTTGTAATAATATAGGGTTAACTTTACTTTTTGCTGCTTTACTTATTCTGAGTTGGATGTTTATTAGTTTGCTTTCGCACTCTGTTTTCATGTAATTATCATTTAGTGGAAATATTCTTTGGAAATGCCAAAGTTTTTAATTATGATGGATTATGATGAGTACCTAATCTAATTATAAGTCAGGACCTTGTCATTTAGGTGACCCCTCTACCATAATCATGTTAACTTAAGAGTTAATAGGACCACGGCGGGGCAGGGCCGCCACAAAGTTTGCCTCTTGCAAATGATTCCAACAGTTCTTGTATTAATGTTTGAAATAATAATCGAGTCACTTAGTACAGTTTTGTTGAAAATACAAGCATTTATTTCCTTCTAAATACAATTGACAATCAATGCAATAACAGTAATATAATCTCCTTTTGACCATTTGTCAAAATTTGAGATATCACTCATTATTTGAGTCAATATGAAGACTAGGTGGAAGAATTTATTTTAAGATTTGAAAAGATAAATCACAAGTGAAGAACATACAAGAGTAATCATTTTGATGACACAACTGATATAAAGAGCTCTAAATTTAACAAAACTTTTTTTTTGTAGCCTTTTTATAATATTCTTAGTTCAACGACACTAAAATCACTAAATTTGGATTTGTATTCAATATTTCCAAATTACTAAATTTAAATAATTTGGAAATTAATTCAGGAATATTTGTTGTTTGGATTGCTCCCAAACTTGGGCATTACGATCACAAAAATATACTCTATCCAATATATATTTAGTTTTTCAGTTTTGAAGTTGCCCAGAACCTAATTTTTGAGTCAGCTTTGGTCCTAATTAGCATGGTAAAAACTTGGGTTATTACAATGGCATACTCTTGAAGAAGAAGAAGATGAAGAAGAAGATGATGATGAAGAAAATGATGATTGTGAGGAGAATAATGAGTGATCAGGTGGTAGTTTTCTTTTGATTACTTTATATTTGATTTGTTCATTTAATTATAGCAAGTCTAGTGTTTTAGTTCTTACTCATTTTTTAATGATTCTAATCAATTAATGTTATTCCTAATTTGAATGTGTTGCTCATAAGAATTTTGTTCTTTCAATATCTTAGTGGAAATAATAATGAATTCTTAAAATTTTGGTAAATGATAAATATAAAGTTTTAGGAAGATAGGTGTAATAACCCAAGCTTGTTATCCTAATTTCTTGGGACTAAACTAAGTCCTAATCTTTGTTCCATCAGTCTTAATTAGTCATTAGGAGCAAATCTTGAAGTTTTTATCCAAATTGGAGATCAATTGGACCAAATCTTGATTTTGGATAATTAATTAATTAAAAAAATGAATTAATTAAATTAACCTTGGATTAAAAATATAACCTTACAATTGAACTCCTTACCCCTAAATTAGTAAAGGGTGAAGTCTTGGAAATTTTTGGAAGTCACTGAATTTTCTTCAATATTTTAATATATTTAAAATACCCTATAAATTAAAATAATCAATTTGATCTCGAAATTTAAATCCAACTTTGTCGTTGCATTCCTCACCCCAAAATTAGCTAGAGGTGAAATTTTTGAATTTTTTGGAGCTAATTTATTAGTTTAAATTTAATTATTAAAATTAGAAAAAATTGAATAAATAAATTAAAATTAATTTATTTTAGTGTGGGGCTCCCTGATGAATCCATAAATTATATCTAAATAAAGGGAAAAATTCATATATTTAAGATCTTTATGCTGGTCCTAAAATAAATTTTTTTTATCCTTTTTAGAGAAATGGAATCCAAAGGTGATCTAAGGCATTTCTGCAGGTTCTTAAAATTTACTAAAGGAAAACCGCTGTAGCGCGCTACAGCGTGCAACCGCGCGCCACAGCGGGCTACGGTGGAAATATCTAAGCCTTGTGAAAACTAATTGAACAATGTTTTTCGCGAAATTCACAGCTACAACGCACGGTCGCGCGCTGCAGCAATTTACCGCGGAAATGCTTGACTTTATAAATCGGGCCGCCCAACTAATTGAACAGTATTTTTTGCAGAATTCACCGCTACAGCGCGCGGTCGCGCACTGTAGCGTGTTATAGCAGAAATACTTGACTATATAAATTGGGCAGCCAAAGTAATTGAACAGTGTTTGTCACGGAATTCACCGCTACAGCGTGCGATCGCGCGCTGCAGCGGTTTATAGCGGAAATACTTGACTATATAAATTGGGCAGCCAAATTAATTGAACAGTGCTTTTCGCGGAATTCACTGCTACAGCGCGCGGTCGCGCGCTTCAGCGGTTTGCCGCAGAAATACTTGACTTTATAAAATGGGCAGCCAAATTAATTGAACAGTGTTTTTCATGGAATTCACCGCTACAGTGCGCGGTCACGCGCTGCAGCGGTCTACAGCGGGGGACTTGGCTAATATGCTAGGGACCAGGGTATGCTAAAGCACATTGCAGTGCGCTATAGCGCGCTACAGCGGCCCGCCAAATTTTTTTCCAGACACTGCATTTAATGCAGCTGGAGACATGACCTCTATCCTGAATTTTGTCTCCAACCACCATTTCCTGCAGCAGGCATTTTTTGTTAAAAATGAAAGCTTTGAGGTGATGTTTTGGGTAAAGAAATGAGATTTTTGTCACCTCACCATTAATGGAAAATCATTGTAATGTTGAAATCAGAATTATTTATGGAAAATTTGGTTGTAAATGAAGAGAAGAATTCAGCCTCCCCCCTCCTATAAATACCCTTCTTCTTGATTAGAGGAGGGTTCACAATCTTAGCAAAAAATCCACTAAGTGTGGAGGAGAGCCAAAGGAAGTGAGAACTCCCCAAGGGTGGCAAGGCAAGCTTTTGCAAAGGGAGAAGAGGAAGAAGGCAGCACTAGCGACCTAAGGAGAGGATAATTAGAATGAGAAGAAGAATTTCGAAGAACTTCTATGGAGCATTCCTAGTATCATCTAAACTCAATCTTGTATTTTCTCTTTAGTTGACCATGAAAGGGTCTTTATCCATGTATGTGTCTTCCTTATTTTCTTGTGTAATGAGTAGCTAAACTTTCCTTGGGGAGGGTTGGGACGAAGTCCCATTTTGCATGATGTAATATTAATGTATTAATGTTTTCCCTCAAGCATAATGTGTTTGTGATTTTAATGCCTTACTAAGAAATGCTCATCTAATTAGTCTTTATGTGTTTATGAGAAAAGAACTAAAAAATCTAAGATCTAATTATCTTGTGCTCCTTAGCTCACCTTAGGTTAGATGCTAGATTTTGAGTGCATGAAAGCTTAGAACCATGTGAGAAGGTTCTTAAGCTCAATGCACCTCAATCTAAGCTCAACCAAAGAGTTGATGCAAGTGATGCTAAGACCCACTAAATGAGCTCCTTAGCTCCATATAATTGAGATTGAGTAATGAAGTGTTGAGTGCTCATGAACTAAGTGACATAGTCGTTGAGCCCAACATGTGATTCTCTCATCTCAACTATGTGAGATGCAAAGTGACGCTCGTAGTGGAAAATCAATGCTTGTGAGATCCTAAGATTTGAGAAAATTTAGACTCTCCTTGAATAAAGAAAAAATGAATTAGCTTTAAATCTCAAGAGTCTTACAAGAATCTTTGTGCTAAAGTAAAACCGAATGTGAGTTCATTTTGTGCATGAGATTTGAACTTGTAAGCCTTTGAGCTAGACTAAAGGACAACAATGTGCACTTGATTTCAATTAAATTAAATCATAAAGCTTGAGAAACAAATCTACATGAGTATTATATCATTGCATGTGGGATGGTCTCAACTCTCCTCTTTCTTTAATCTTGCTATTTTACTTAGTGAATATTTGTGCTAATATTAGACCAACCAACTAATACATACTATAGCTTAAACATTAGTGAGAATAGATATACTTTAGTGATAAATCAACCAATTCTCTGTGGTTCGATAAATTCCCTGAAAGTCACACTTTCCACTTATTACTTCAGACCACGTACACTTGCGTGCAAGCGCAGACGTGTATTTACAGTCTGTCACTCACCATTTTTCTTAACGGGTTAGATCCATTAGCCCTGGAATGGCGTAATCTACGCCGTTCTATTGGGTCATCCCGATCGGATGAGACAGGGTCTTCATAACATGTCAGACCCATTAGCCATGGAGCCTGCGTATGTCGCTCATGTAGCCGCGCAGTGCTCGCCCACAGAGCCAGGTGGCCACCATCATTTTGAAGCCATCCTCATGGCGCCCAACCCCTGCATCTGTAAGATTAGACCCAAGGGGTGGTGTGCTACTTTTGGCAAATCCCTCACTTATCATTGGATTAGGTAAGATCCATAATCTACTAATAAGGGGAGGATGTGCATAGAATGAATATAAGAATCAGTCATTAAATCTATCATACATATAGAGAGCGAAAGCAATATGAAGTAAACATTACATCCATTCAATATACATCAAGAAATAAACCATAATATAGCTCAGTAAATAATAATGTACCGAAAGTAAACACAATTACGAGTACCTGCATTATTACATCATTTAATTAAAGTTTAAGAGTAAAATAAAACACTCATCCTGACAATGAAATAAAAGACAATTAAAGGTCTTTTGCTCCAAGCTGCTGCGCCTCCTCTATATAAGGCTCCTCCTCAGGTGCTGGATCGTCAAACTACTCAAGATCTGACATTGTTGGTTTGACAATGCTAAGGCCCCACCCAATAAGAGAAAAATCTTATTAGACAAAATGTCTAAGTACATTTTAGGCAATAATTTATTTAGTATTTATTAATATCTCTATTTTACTCTAAACCAAAATAAAACCTCTATCTAGCATGGGAGCAAGTAAGCATAAAAAGGAAGATAGGATAAGTTATAAATATAATATTTATAACTAAATAAAAATTGAGGTAAAAGTACACCTCAAGTAAACTAAACAAGGTAGGACATACATATGTAATACAGTAAGTAAGAGTACTGAAAATAAAGTCTAATCCTAAACATACTGATGATCATACGACATATGCTTATTAAAAACTATAAGTCTGAACATGGTACATATAGTAAGCAGTAAAGTCTAGTATCCTATACATATACAAGTAAGCAGGTAAAATAAGGAAATACAGCTGACTGAAATAATATGCATCAACAATACAGTAAATAGTAAGCTGAAACTAAAAAAGAATGTATAACTGTTATATCAGAAAGAATTGGCCAATCCGGCCCAGTAATATTCCCATAGCCTTTCTGGGCTAGGGCAGACAGAGCAGGACATTAAAGCTGAAGAGGCAGAACATATAATACAAATATCTTTTAGTTATTTTATTTTTGTTTCTATGGACACATCCAGAAACAGCTGAGTAGTCAAGCATGTTTGCAATACTAAACAAGTTCCAAGCTTAACACACACTCCTCAATGAGTGATATTTAGCATCCTGATTTCTCCTTACCCCTATCCATTGGGGTAAATGTGCACCATAATTGATCATATACTAAACCTAAATGCAAATGTTTTCCTAATATTCTAAGTTTTCATTTTTATGCAACAATGTTTTCTTATATGACATGTTCAAGGAAAGTAATCACAAAGTCAAGGAATGCGTAGCACAAAATCAAGTAGTAAGCAAGAGACTCTACTAAACATGGTGATATCATTTGTTATCTAATTAAATCATTATAACTATTCTAAGTTACACAGGTTCAGGATCTCCAATTTCTACTATCGAGTGTAACTTAGAAGCATGGCCTAATAGGTTAAAAAAGATTAGAACTGATCAGGTTCTAATCTAATTAAAGCAAGTACGACTACAGGTTTAAGAAATAAATCACAACATCCTAATTTGACAAATTTAGATGTTCTAACTAAGATCTAATCAAGATCTACTAAACTAGGGATTATGATTTCAACACCACGAGATTGAAGTTAAGCACATAATCCAAAGGTACAATCTAAGGAATCTAGGGTTTTAATCAAAAGGTGAACTAATGATTAAGGCAAATCCTATTAAACAAAAAATCAAACTTAATAAGATGGTTCTCCTATCCTAAATCTAGGGTTGAAAGACAAAAAATCAAAATAAGTTGTAAAATTTATAAACTAATAAAACCAAGGTTTCATCTATTGAGTAACCCTTTTACTCAATGAATAAAATCTAACCTATGATCTAGTCCTAGTCTTAGGAATATCCCTAATATGAAGTGTTGAATTCCTAAGGGAAAAACTTAGAGAATTTATGAATTTTACAATTTTGTTGATTTTACTACATAGAATGTTTCTAATACAATTTTAATACTGGTTTTAGTGATTTAGACGATAATCTAGGGGTTAAGAATGCTTAATATAAATTTTAGGCAAAACAACCATTATGCCCTTACATAAGGGTCCAAAAAGTTACTTTTTTAATTAGGGATCCAAATTAGAATTTCTTACTGTTTAACATGAAGATTAACAGTAAGTACACTCAATTTTGATAAGAAATAGGTCCTATAAGTCCAAACTAAGATTTTTGACCTAAGGGCACAAGCATATGTCTAAGTAGTTGATTACTATAATATCTTAGTAGTATTGGTATTAGCAAAGTAAGTGACCACTTAGTAGACATTTACTTTGTTAATGCTAATTCGGGGTTATCTTTGAGTGATGACCTGTCCCGTCACTATCTTACACTCCCTTTGCGTGGAGCGATGGGGTGGAGCACCACAATAGGGAAGAATAAGACGAACTTGAAAATTTCCCAGTATAAATTTTCAAATTAGTTAAATTATGAAACAGACTAAGCGTGAAGGAGAAATTTCTAGGAAGATAGAACTGTCCCCTCGCCTCGGTACCGAACCACCGAGGCTAGGGTTGGCATTTGCGGCGCCATCCTGTGACGAGGGTTAATGGGGTATTCGGCAAAGGGAAGGGCTCGTCGAGCCCTTCCATACGGTGGGTCAAACTTGGGCCGTGGCTACCGGAGTTCTGGGCTATCCTAAACCCTAGGTGTCTATGTCGCTTCGACTCTGGACGGCTACACTGATCGACTTGCAACCCTAATTCACTCGATACCTAACTACGATCAATGGCAAAGTCGACAATCATTGCGCAATATAGGGATGAATGAAAAGGAAGAAGAGGTTAGGGAGTACCTGTATCGGGCGAGTAGAATTAAGGTTCGTCGGCTCCAGCTGAGTTCACGAGTGGGCGAGCTGGCCGAGCGATCTCGGCTTTGAGGAAGCGGGGACGGACCTGATGAGGCGTCGGCAACGCCGGTTGGGCGAGGCGCGCGGCGGCCTACCGCGTGGAGGCTGGCGGACATCGTGAGGAAGAGATGTCAGGGCTGTCCCATCGAATCGATCGGACGGCTCTGATTCGCTTGCCCGATCAAACGACAAGGGTAACGCCGTTGGCCTAACTTGATGGCGCGCTGTTAAGCGGACGACGTCGTCAATTGATTAATTAAATTATTATATATTAATTATTTAATTAATTAATTCCATATTTTATTTAAATAAATAAATTTATTCCAGAAAATTTTCAAATATTCACCCCTAGCTATTGGAGGAGTGAGGAACACAACGACGAGATTATATTTTTGATCCGATGAGTATTTTAATTTCCCAATTTCCGGGGCATTAAATATTATTAAAATATTCGTCGAAATTTCGACGACTTCCGATTGACACGAAAACATCACGCCTAGCTAATTTGGGGGTAATGAGAGCAATGGCGAAGTCCATTTTTTGATTTGAGATCATTTTAAATAGGTCAAATTTTAGGATTTCTGGATTTTCTAGAAATCAGGATTTGTTCCATTTGACTCCTGATTTGGACTAGGTCTTAAAGGTTGACTCTAATTGACCTAATTAACACTTATGATTAGTCCTAATTGACTAAAGTAACAACTTGAGTTGTTACACCCAAGAAGGAAAGAAAACCTTGGCAACCGGAGAATGAATTTTGAGAGTTTTTGGAAAGAGGAAGTCAAAAGCAGCACCAAGGAGAAAGATCAATGAACATGAAGGAAAGAAAGTATATGAGAATGCAGAAGTTGTTCCCTTAGTATTGAATTTCTAATTTGGTTCCTGTTTTTATTCCTTTTTCTTGTAAGAACAAAATGAGTCACTTGTACCTTTATTTGCATTTCTTTGTGTACTTTATTTGTAATAGCAGCCTAAACCCCTCTTTGGGAAGGATTAGACTGAGAACTATGGTCTGTAGATATTTGTGCATGAATATAATATTTTAATCCTATGAAATTTATTTAACATTATTTGTTGAGAAATGCTTGCATCCTTTATGAATAAAATGAAAGAAACAAAACTTTAAATGAAAATATTATGAAGTATATTTTAAATAGATTAATCTTCATAGAGCTTGAAGCTCATGATTGGAGTTGAATAAACAAACTAGAAGCATGTTAGTCGTGAATGAAGTGACATAAATTTGTTGAGCTGCTTGCTCGTTTATTTTACTTAAGATCTGGAGTTAGATGCATTAGAACCGTGAATAACATATCAAGAAATCCTCAGAGTTCCATTGCTCGAGTTTGGACTTAAATAAGGAAAAGATGCATGTTAAACAGTGAACAATGTGACATAACTTCACAGAGCTTCATTTCTCATTTCCATATTTAGGTCTAGAAATTTGATGCAAGTGAGTCGAGGATAATTGATAAAATGGTTCGCAGAGCTTCATTGCTCGTTCGTGATTCAAATAAAGAAACTCACTGCATGTTAGCCGTGGACGAGGTGACAAATGTTTATAGGGCTTCATTACTCGTGATCAAGAATTAGATGCGTGATAGCCATGGAGGAATCAGGATTTCATGATCTCCGAGAGATTATGTAAATATTATCACTTAGATGTAAGGATAAACATAAAAGGGGGAGCAAGAAGCGGAGCAATTTGCACAACTCCTCGTGATCATGAAATCACTTATATGCTTAATGCGAATCACAATGAGTTTCATGTAGCACAACTCCTCGTGATCACGAAATTACTTATATGCTTAATGTGATTAAAATAGTAACTGATTATATAGTGTAACCTTAGCTCTAATTAAAACCACAACTTTTGTCATATGAACGCATGCAAAAAGAGAAAATGTTTAGTAACTAATACAAGCCGTGAAGTAACGCGCTACTTTTGTTACAAATTAAAGATTTTGAATCCTAAATTTAGAGAAATACCAGATATCTTAATAAATAAAATAAAATTTTACTACAATTTTATTGCTTCAAAATATAAATGGCTTTACTAAATTACCAAATTGTAAGTAAATAATATTATATAAGATTACCTTTTTTTAGATTCCATCATGTACGTACGTATAGTGATATAAAACTGAACTCACTCACATGTTGAGCATCACCCATGTGCGCTTTTTTGCCATCATTTCATATGAACATACATTTTCTTATAGCCTTTCTCAAGCAATTTTTTTATTACAGCAGAGAGGGAGTTCGATGGAACGAACGAATCGAGGCCGAAGAAGTAGCTGCTTAGCCGCTCCGCTCTGCTCCTTCCGCGTAATTCCGAGCTACGCCGGATGCAAAATCGAATTACAGTGTAAAGTCTTAGAAATTTTGAAAGCATTTCTTCCCCAGCGAGATTCCAAAGCCTTTAGAGTGGCCCAGCAAGATTCCAGCTGTGGGGCTTAGGACCACCGCCCTTTCGGCCATGGCTACCGGACAAAAGCTCATAGAGTCAAATAGTAAAAATTATGAAAAGAATGCACAAAAAGCGAATAAGAAGAATATTAGAAAAATGTAAGAACATGATGAAAGGGAGTCAGTGTTCATCAATTTGTCAAAAATCTGCTAAATCATCAAACTGTATTTTAAGTTGGTTGATTCTGATGGACAACTATAGAAGCTGAGCAGTCAGATGCTTCTATCTGATTACTCTGCACTCGGCTTCTCATTGAACTAATCTATCCATGGATTGCCAACTTCAATCTTATCTTTTTTCTTATACTAATCTATGCACGGGTGCTTCATCATTTGCTCATTTGAAAGCAACATATTTCTCGTGAAAGCAACTAAGATTTTTTGCATGATCTATCATTATTTCCCTTTCATGTCCGATGTTAACTTTCTTGTCCGCATACATTATGTTAGCAATGAGCTATTATTAGTTTCTAAGAGATAATTTTAATACAAGTTATTTTAATGTTTGTTTTATTTTTATTTTTCTCGCTTTCATTTATTTATATTTTTGAAGTTGTGGATGTCAAAACGACCTCATCAACAAGATGACAAGTATTATTTGCTTTTATTTTGGGAAGAATGGTGTGTAAAAACTTTCTTCTCTTCTCTTAGATTGGATAAGCACCAAGCTGTTGTGTTGTAGAGACCAATTAGTCCATCATGCAGATGTTAAAGGTGCTCGGTGAGATTCCGGGAGGTTTTGAGGCAATTCAGAACAATATATGAAGTCCAGGAACAACACTGGAATTTCACGCTCCAACTCGCCGCAGCGGAATTCGGCGCTATAGCGCACCGCAGCGGCAGGCAACCCGGGAGTCGGGCGCTCCCGCGTGCCGCAGCGCCTGGCTACCCGAGACCTAAGCACTACCGCGCGCCGTAGCGCTTAGTAGAGTTCTACTTCAGTTCAGGTTATGCACTAAGTAATTTGGATGGCATTTTGGATCATTTGGGGTCCAAAAATGAGTTGGGTACATAAGGGAACATGTTGAGAAGTTTCCTATGCAAGCTAAGAAAATTAGTATTTCAGATTGAGAGGCTTTGGCTGCTGTGAGGAGGTGATCCCATGGTGAAGTCCTAAGGAAATTGCAGTGCAAGAGAGCTCTTGTATGTTGGAGAAGATACTCATGGTGGTAGTTTGCTCCCTCTCATCTTCATCTTAGAGTAAGAGCTTGTGTGTTTCCTATCAAAGGTAAAGCTATTTGTAACTCAGTACTTTTCAAGATTCTTAGTGGATATTTTTTGTAGTGTGGCTCCATGATTTTTCCCATTATTGGGTTTTCCTCATAATTTTCTGTGTTTGGATGTTTGTGTGCTTGAGTTTATTTTGCATGCATGTGCTATGATTTTTTATTTGTGGATTTGTGATTTTGAATTTGCTTGGTAACCATCAATGCAACCCCGGTCCTCGATCGTGTGCGCTAACCAAACCGCTTCCACTGCGGAGAGTGTTCTCTGTGGTGCTCGAAGGTTTCCTTATAATCCCCAACAAATGGTATCAAAGCGAGAGGTTACCTTGTTGGTACTTGAGTTTGCTGTTTAAGTGGGAGCAATAGCCGACGAGATGAGACACAAGATAGAGAAATTCAGCAGAACGATCTTTGTGTTCTAGAAAATGCAGATGGAGTATTTGCTTTACCAGAATAAATTATATCTTCCATTGAAAGGAGCCGACAAAAAACCTGCATCTATGACTGATGAAGAGTAGGAAGTTCTCAATAAAACTACACTGGATTTGATTCATTTATCATTATCTTTTCTGTTGCATTTAACATTATTAATGAGAAAACTACTGTATATCTCATGGATGCCCTGATGAGAATGTATGAGAAGCCATTGACTTTAAATAAAGTTTTCTTGATGAAGATATTGCTTACCATGAAGATGATGGATGACTATTTAGTGATTGAATACCTCAATGGGTTCCACACGATGACGAGCCAGTTGAGTTCGGTGGGCATCAATTTTGATGATGATGTCTGAGCTTTGTTGTTCCTCTATTCATTGATGGACAGTTGGGATGGGCTAGTTACAGCCATCAATAATTCATCAGGAAATGCGTTATTGAGATTCGATTACATTATCGGGCTTATGCTGAATGAAGAGGTGCAGAAGCAATCCCATGGGGTGTAACAATCCCAAGTTGTTACCATAGTTAATTAGGACTAAACCAAGTCCTAATTTTGATTCTATTACTCTTAATATATTATTAGGAACTCACCCGAATGTTTTGGTCGAAATCAAGTGATAAATGGATCAAACATTGATTTTGAGAATTTTAGGAACCCTGGAATTTGACCTACTTAAATTGATCTCAAATCAAAAATTTGACTACGCAATTGCGCTAATCACTCTCAAATTAGCTAAGAGTGATATTTTAGAGGCAATTGGAAGTCATTGAATTTTCGTCAAATATTTTAATATATTTAAAATTTCCAAAAACTTAGAAAAATTAAATACTCGTCGAAATCAAAATCCAACTTTGTCGTTGCGTTCCTCACCCTTCAATTTGCTAAGGGTGATTTATTGGAAATTTTTGGAAGCCGATTAATCATTTAATGTTAATTAAGAAAATCTATTATAATTAATTTAATATTAATATTTAATTATTTGACTTAACGGCCCCGCTATCTCGTCTCCGCACCGGCGTGCCATTAACGTCTGATCTGACAGCTGTGCATTTGAGCCACCGATCATCTGATCGGACAGCAGGCACTTCGTCCCTGCCGCGTCTCACTGCGCGTGGCAGCTGTGCGAATGAGCGCCAACGTAGCCTTCCAGGTGGCTGCTCCCACCGACGATGAGTGCCGCTCATGATCACCTCAACTTGCTCGTTTAAGCGAAATTGAACCCTAAAGAAGTTGAAGGGATCCTAGATCAAACCTTAAACCTCCCCAACCGTCAATGAAAATGTAAACTCAATTACTATCTCCCATTATTTATTCTCGCTAAATCAACCTCCATTACTTATTCCCTGCATTTATAATGAATTTATCGCTTAACTGAAATTCTATGAAGTTGTATCGATCGCCAATTTGGCAATCGATCCACAGTTACCTACAATACTCTCATTCCACCTCCGCCACTGCACAACCTAGGGCATTATTTCTCGGTGTGTTAAGGAGCATCTGGGTTAGAGTTGTTGGGCTCAATTGAAAGGGCTATCAAGGGTCTCCATTCGAGATGTGTGCCGTGTCCAATGAAGGCCAGTGAGCCACACTAGTCGAAGACCCAAACCACCGCTGCCTGCCGAAGTTGATGGCTACTCCTCTGCGGGCTGGGTCGGGTCAGGCCCGACCCGTGCTTCAGAGACTTGTCACCCGCATGTCACACCGTAGAATTGCGGGCCCCACCTCATCAGCCATTGAATTTGAGTCGATGGCCTCGCCACCTCTCATCCGTTGTGAAATCTTGTGGGCCCGCATGTCTTCTCAACTTTGCAATGGGTCTCGCCACCAAGTTTAGTTAAATGTATATTAATTAATTAAAATTTATAAAATTTGAATTAATTTATTTAGATAAAATTAAACTAATTAATTGCCTAAACTTTAATCAAGCATAACTGTTAATCAATTAGTCTAAACATAGCAAATATGTATCTCTTTTTAATCAGCAAAATTCAAGGAACATTTTGACAGTGTCAATTTTCCATTTGGATAAGTATTAATATAGTAACATTTAGGACCTTCCATAATGATTCATTTAGCCCAGAACTTCAAACATCCATATCTTTGTAACCACAGATCCAAATATAGCTAATATGGGTCTCATTTTAATCAATAGATCATCAATAATATTTCTATAATATTAAATTTTCTATTGGAATCATAGATTGACTAATAACTTTTGGGACCTTTCCTTAATTACCCCCTTAAACTCTAGAAATTTCAATTGATCATAACTTAATTAATTGAACTTCAAATTAGAACATCCAATATACTATTTTGATCAGGATGGTCTAATAAACAGTAAACTACAAAATATTTAGGATTTGGTGATTAGATTTTTTAAATAGCCCTAATCACCATAAATTTTAATTAGTGAGTATTAACAAAATTAATGATTCAAATTAAGTGATTCAAGTTGCTAATAGTTCCTTAAGTATAATAGAACCAGTGGTGTGATTGGTTTTGTGATTGTGTGATTAATTTCACTAATCACTCACTAATTTCCTTTATCTTTAATTAGCTTATAACTTTGTTAAATGTAATCCAAATTGGGACCACTTCTAGTCATAGTGCTCAGTATATTCTTAGAAAACTGTACCAGTGAGTTTATTGAATTTGAACATTATTTAAGAAAATTAGATTTTTGACAGATTTATAAACCACCTAATATACATATTTGAACCCTAAAAACTATTTTGGCCATAACTTGGCCAAATGATATCAAAATTTAGTAATTTTAGATTCTATGAAATCCTTAGGCAGTAAACATCAATAAACTGACTAAATTTTTAGACGTCACTAGGTAAAATTACCAATTTTCTCTTATGAGCTAAAAACTTTAAATTAAGCTCACAAAGCTTAATCCTTGTCCAAAATTGATGTACTTACTATATATCTTCACATTAGACAGTAAGTAATAATTTGGCATCAATAAATTTAAATTTGAAACCCTAAATAAAAAAGAAGCATTTTTGTAACAACCCTAGTTGTTACCCTAGCTAAATTCAGATTAATTAAGCTAAAACAAGCTCTAATTTTGATTCCATTAGACACAATGAGTCATTTAAACCTAACCTTAGAAGTTTGAAATCAATAGGAGATAAATTGAGAATTTTAGTATTTATGGCTATTTTTGAGTTCTGGAAAATACC
This sequence comes from Gastrodia elata, assembly GCA_016760335.1. Taxonomy (NCBI): domain Eukaryota; kingdom Viridiplantae; phylum Streptophyta; class Magnoliopsida; order Asparagales; family Orchidaceae; genus Gastrodia; species Gastrodia elata. The sequence goes on along the minus strand of CM028675.1, from coordinate 44,218,624 downwards.
TAAATTAAATTGATCTTCAAATGAAAATCTGAGTTCATTTTTGAATTCCTCATACCCTAATTAGCTGAGGGTAAAATTTTGGGAATTTTTGGAGCTCGTTTGATCCTAAATTAGATTATAAATTATTTTGAATTAAAGATAATTATTAAAATGAATTAACATTAATAAAATTAAATATATATATATATATATATTATATATATTCAGGATTCGCCATCGGGACCATGACAGAGCTGCTGTGGGGTCCCAACAGCAAGGCATCATAAGCATCGAACGGATGCGTTAACACGCATCTTCGTGCCTCCATCAAACAGCTCGTATCATCTACGCTGAGATCTAATCCTACCCACTCGATCGGCATCTTCCATCCAATGCTCGAGATTTAATCCACATATCTGTTATCCTAAATCACCATCAGACCGTCTATCATCAGCGGTCTCACGATCAGACGATTGAAACGAACCCTGCCACTGTGGATCGCCATCTTCGCTCGATCGCAGGCCCGACAGAAGAAATCCACTCGTACAAGCCACGTCAACCTTGTATGCCACTCCCTTGGCCATGTCCTCCTGACCATTAGACCTTTCCTATTCTTGTAAGGTAGAGCTTGTCGGGCCATGAGGCCCTGCTAGCCCCAATTATGGAGGCTCGGGGTTCCGTCCCTGCCTGAACCTGAACCATGATACCCACCCCCAGACCTTCCCCTTGCCTATAAACACCCTCAGTGCATCTCATTGACCCCCTTTGATCACTGAGGTCCATTGGTACTCCTAGCTAAGGCATTTGGAGTTCTCGGCAAATCCCGGCATCCCGTAGCTGAGCACGACGGATAGAGGGTGAGGTCTGGCGTTCAAACCCCCTGTGTAGCTGCTGAGACTGCTTGGAGAGTTCTTGAGCTAGCTGTTTCCTCTATGTCACAACCATTCCCCAGTCCTCAGGTACAGCCTCTGATCCCATCCCTCTATCAAGCTGGTTTCAGCTTGACTCACACTCAATTGACCCTAGATGCTGCAATAGGACCTCACCTTAGCTCTCTAGTTGGCATCTAAGTCCTCTGGTAGGGATTGGTAGTGGACCAGACGGCATAATCCCATCTGAGTGTGCACTGGCAGCCAATCCTTTGGACGCTGGATGCCAGCATTTTCCCGAGGCTTTGAGCTCTATCTCGAATTCTAATTGTCGTCTAGAGTGATTGCAGACTAATTGCAATAACTGGGCTCAATCTGATTGATTGATTCGACTAGGTTTGATCGACTTGGAGCGAGCCTGCGTCTGTTAGATGTCACGAATACACCCCATTGATCCCTCCATGCTCGGGACCAATTGAGCTTCCTAATAGATGCCCCTTCGATCCTTGAATGCATAGGTATAGAGCTCAGCTTGTATCGTCAGCTCTGTGAGGAGAATTCAATCATCACAGATGCGCCTTAAGAGAACGTCTCGACCGAGTAGCACCCCAGTGATCTGGCGCATCCCAGATGGGGTTTTTGGTTTAGTCGACGCGTCTCACACTCTTGAAGGTGTAGCCATCGAGTTCTAGGCAAGGAGCTATCTATGGACTGAGAATTTGAGATTTGAGGTAAACCCTAATCTCCCTCTGTTGAGTATCCCTAGTGCGGAAGACGAATAGTGCCGGGTTGGGCCGGAACCCGACCCGCACCTTTTTGTTTTGGGCCGACAGCAAATTAATATAATTACTGAATTAAATTCCTTAAGGAAATTAATTCAGTAAATTAAATCATATGGTTTTTATTTAAATAAACATTTAGAATAAATTAATGAAATAACTTTAGCTATATTTATCCAAATGGTATGATCCAATATACTATTTTAATCAGAAAAATGCAAGGAATAATTATATAAAATAAAATCAAAGATCCAATGGTTAGATTTTAATAAATTGCTTAATCTTTCTCTATTTCAATTTAAATTGTAATAAATTCATTGATTATCCAAAAATATTGAATAAGGTCTCTGATTGCTCATAAAACTATAGAGAAACTATGTAGACCATTAAAAGTAATTTAAGACTTTTAATTTTACTAATCTCTCCTTAATTACCCTAAGAAGAGATTAGTGAATTTAGCCTTATATTAACCTCTAATTTTGGAGAATCTAGTCCCAAATGCTTCATTAAGTATAGTACAACCTAGAATTGTATTTGGTTCACCATAGAGTGCCTTAATTTCCTTAATCACTTTAATTGGCCTTAATTTGTGATTAATGCTAATTAAGCTAAATTTAATTTTCAAACCCTAAGATAAGTTTTTAGCCTACTTCATTAATCAATATGAAGCTCATTACAATAGATTTGAAACAATTTGGATACTTTATCCTAAAATCCTATTTTTAGCCTTAAGAGGGGCATTTTGGTCATTTTGACCAAAATGTGCTTAAGTACTCCTAAACCCTAAGAATCTTAATTAAAATGATTATGATCAGTAATGAAATGTATTAACATCAATTGTTAAGTGGTATCACCTCATGATTGAATCTTAGTGTTTAAATCTTAAAATTCTTAAGTAAGCTCTTAAGACCTTAAGACCCTTCATAAAAGCCTTAGCTTAATCAATATTAAAAGTTGAAGCTTCTAACCCTAAATATCTTACCAAAGTTATTCATGAATTATAGTATTAAGGAAAGTAAAAGCAAAAGCTTTAAAGAACTCTAAACGTAGACTTATTAGTTTGGAAAGTGATCAGAACTTCAGATCTTAGATCTTAGATCTTAGATCTTAGACCTTAGACTTTAGATCTTTAAATTGAATTGAATTACCTTCATTTGGAATTCCTTACTTGATTAATTGTTTAACCCTTTTGAAACCTTCCTTGTGAGTGTTGGATTGATTCAATCTATAGAATAACATAATTATCTTAATGATTGAATATAGATCTTAGATTCTTAGTTCTTAATTAATTATTTTATCTTATAACCAGTAGAGTGACCTTTAAATTAAAATCTTAGTTTCTGAATCCTTCAGCTTATAAGATTCCTTATCTTTAATTTGGGTTTTAAGTGTGAATCCTAGATCCATATTAGGATATTCCCTTGGATTCAAGATCTAAACATCAAAGTGGAGTTTGGATCCAAAATCCTTAATCTTGATTTACTTAATCAAGATTTGGATTAACAAAGGAAAATAATAGTAATTAAGTCATTAAATTAATTACTTTGAATCTTTATAATCATCATATGATTATGAATTAGAACTTGTTAAGCTCTATTACTAACATTAAGGTCATGAATCTGGGATTATACTCGATAGCTGGATATTGGAGATCCTAAGCTTGTATCTTCTCAGAATAGTTAAATTTGGATAAATTAGACAACAACAGATATTACATAAGTCTAGATTGAGTCACTTGCTTACTTTGACTTTGATTGCTTTGCACACCTTGAATATTGAGCCTCATTCTTTGAGCATAATTGTAAACTTAGGATATGGAAGATACATCCAAGCTAGTATTTGAAGAGCATAACATTCATTCAGTTCTTTTAGTGCTTTCAGTTAGTAGAGTATGTCCTAGCTTAGTCTACCTTTTCAATTCTAATCTTATTATAGAATAGACTTGAACCTAGCTCTACAAATGTCTAGGATGGATACATATTTTATTCTCAAAGTTCAACTCAAACCTAGTTCTGCGGATGTCTAGGATGGATACATGTTAAACTTTTTGTTCAGAGGCTTTGTATGGCCTGTTTCTATTATGGCAGTACTATGTCTTAGGATTAGTCCTACTTCAATTCAGTTTTCGGTATTTATTTTTCTTTGCCACAAGCTTCAGTGGCCTTACTTTAGCGCTTGGCTTATTTTGCCATATGTTTCAGTGGCTTTAATTTTTGCTCATTCATGTACCTAGTTTACTTTTGCCACATGCCTCAGTGGCCTTATTATATTAAATCTGCATACTTGTATAAATACTCTTATTAATTAGTATTAAATATTGGCATGTTTAGGATGCTACAATTGTATGTTTATTTCAGCACTTATATTCTTTATACAATCAGTATGTATCTATGTGATCATAAGCATGTTATGATCAGATTTATTTCAATAGTTGCAGTTATTTTGCTTTTAGCCTCACCATGTTTAGTTGTTATTTTGTATGTTATTTTTACATACTTGTTGATTAGCAATAAATGATTAATTTATGGCTATCCTATTCTTTATAGCTTATAGCAACTTATAATGCTTGCATGTTTAAAACCTTTAAATGTGATATCTTAAATATTCAGTTCACTTAAATAGCCCAAAATGTACTTAGATAATTGTCTAACTGTAACCTTTTTCTTTTATTGGCTGGGGCCCTAGCATTTGTGATACCGACAAATATCAGATTTGGAGCTATTCGTGGGTAGGCTGCACGAGAGGAGTAGGTGCAGGAGGAGGATCTTCCTACTACCATTTTGCTAGGTTTTCTTTTCTATAGTGAGTTTGAGAGATCAGTTCTTTCTTTTAATTCCGTATATAATAATTGAATTTTGGATGTATTTATTTTTCTGCACTTGAACTGAGTTAATGTTGGTTTTACTTCTTTTATACTATGTTATGCATGTAGATGTTATATTATGTTGTTTTTCTTCTTCCTTAACTTTGATTGATATATGTTCACAGTTCTAAGCAACAAGTTCTTGGCTAAAGGCAGGTTGAGTCTTACCTAAATTTACTTAAGTTGGGGATTTGCTACAGTTGGGGCACCGTACTCCCCATGTTTATGCTAATATGAGTATTAGCATGGCCACAGAGGGTACAAGTATCACAGTTGGTATCAGAGAACACCATAAGGTTTCAGAATGGGATCTGTGATTCCTTTCTACCTAATGGACCATTCTTCTGAAGTATAAACATCAAGACATAACATCCATAACATAGTACTATCAGTAACCCTCTAAAAAATGTAGAATGAAAATACTCATATCCTAAATATCTAGTCATCTATAGCTAACAAAACCTAATACATTCTACTATTCGAATCAAATGGATCACGAAGAGTCCAACTTAGAGTATTATCTGCATGTCTTTGAGTTGGCTTGGAGTTATTGTTTCAAATGGAGACAGGAGAGCAAATGGCAAATCAAAGGAGTTTTAATAAAAGGAACCCTAGTCTTGGACAAACTTCTACGTCAAATAGCGTGTCGAGGGATTGACTGTCCCATCTACGCACAGGAGTGGTTGAACTGAGTAGAGTCAGTCCAGAGGCACATAGAGTGTCTAGAGTCCCTCTGGGTTGACATAGTAACAGATCTTATGCTAGACTATGCGGGAGTCTGGTGGTATGATGCCATCAAGAAGCTCGAACAGAAATGTAAGAGAAAGCGTCAGAAAGTGACCTTTGAAGATTTTTGTGTTGTATTTAGGACTGAGTTCATTAAGGAAATCTGAGTGCTAATTAGAGTAATTGTCATTTCTTGATTTTAGTAGTGCTGTAATTTTTGGTATTTTCTAAATCTTATGTAATCCCTCATTTCAAAAGTAATGAGAATTTTTGGCATCTATTAGAAATTTTAATTTTTGTCTTCCTTAGAATGATTTTGAAATCTAGATTTGTGCTGCTTAATTAGAATGAATTCTGGATCACCTCCTGCTGCTACCCTAATCAAGAATGCTATCGCTTCGAGCAGTTCTTCTGATGAAGTAGCTCATCTACGAGCAATGGTGGCAACCTTCTTGGAGAATCAGGCTCAAAAAGCACTGATAATGCAAAAGATAATGTCCGATCATTCAATACCAGCTGTTGCTACTGCTGCTGCTGTCCCTATTTAGTAATCTACCTTTCCTTCCCATCTCTCTATGGATAGTCTTCTCCATAACTTTATAAGACTAAGGCCTTCCACCTTCGGTGGAAACTTATCACCAATGGATACAACCGACTGGCTGAAAGCAATAGAGAAGGATTTTATTAGTCTGAAGATTCCAAACTCAGAAGCCGTCCGTCTCACAACACACCTGTTTCATGCTGAAGCATAATATTGGTGGGAGGAGGCCTGGAATACAAATTTCATTGACTATGAATTGGAAGACATCCCTTGGGTTGAATTTGTTAAAGCATTCAAAGCTGAATTCATTCCCTTGTCTGTACAGAACATCATTACAGACACGATTCTAAGGTTGACTCAAGGAAGTTATTCTGTCGCTGACTATTAAAGGGAATTTCGTAGGCTGATTTGTTTTGCTCCAAAAATTACCCACTCCGAGTTGGATAAGTGCCATCTCTTTCTCAGTGGACTCTGAGATTCACTGAAAGATCAGATTGTTTCACTTCGCCTGACTAGCTTCTTTGAATTAGTAGAGATAGCTAAGGTGATTGAGCATCATCACTCATAAAAAGATCTCAAGCGAAAGGCGCAATCAACTCCTTACCAGCATGAAGCCTTCAAGAGGCACATACCTAACTCTGCAAAGGTCTATCAACTTGAAGCTACACCTCCAATTGAACCAATTCAAGACTGTAATAGGCCTCACTCATATGGCAAGTGTTACCACTTCGGCCATAAGTGCTATAATTGTAAGTGACTGGGCCACAGGTTCTATCACTGTACATATACAGAAATAGTGGATGGAGTTCCAATGAAGCCATCTCAAAAGAACCAAGTGTTTAGAGCAACTCCACTGAACAGGAGAGAACCAAATTTGGCAATAATGCCTACACCTATACCTTAAGTTGCTCCAGAACAGCTCTCAACTCCTAAATCCTAGAACTATCCCAGGAAGCAAGTAAACAACCATCCTGCTAGTCCTGCGCGAGTGTATGCTTTAACGCCTCTGGAAGTCGCAGAAGATAATAATGTGGTTTTAGTTACACATTTTTAAAACTTCTCCTTTTTTTTTATTGCATTTCGGTACCTTAATTATTGTAATTTGTTAATGCAATTCATATGAATAAATTAGGCACCCTTTATTTTAATGACCAGCCCTGCAATGTGTTATTTGACACTGGTGCTAGTCATTTTCTTATATCTGAACGTTTTGCCAACATCCTTAAACCACACTCATGCAACTTAGCAAAATCTTTGAGTGTTGGACTTCCATCCGAAACCCAACTAGGTGCTCATAAGTTTTGTAACGTCAAAATTCCATTAAATGGTCAGGAATTTAACTCTGAATTAATCATCCTGCCATTAGCAAACTTTGAAATCATCCTCGGGATGAACTGACTTAGTGATCATAATGCCCTGATAAACTGCCCAAAAAAGAAGGTCACTCTCCATTCCTAGGGCAAGTCTGAAACCTTTATAAGAAAAACCAGTACACAATTATCATTGATAAAAGCTATTAAAGCTGAACAATTGATCAGTAAGAGTTATGATTCTTTTCTGGTCACTATGATGGGCAAAGCAAAAGATAGTATCCCTCTCTCTGATTGTAAAGTAGTTAAAGAATTCACCGACGTATTCCTAGAAGATCTACCTGGTGTACCTCCTCCCAGAAAAGTCGAGTTCTTTATTGAATTTGCTCCAGGTACCCAGCCTATATCTAAACCTCCATACAGAATGGTACCTAAGAAACTTCAAGAACTCAACGAACAGTTGCAAGAGCTCTTGAATAATGGTTTTATTAGGCTAAGTATGTCACCTTGGGGAGAACCCGTTCTATTTGTAAAGAAGAAGGATGGATCTATGCGAATGTGCAAATATTATCGCAAACTAAATAAATTCACCATAAAAAATAAATACCCATTGTCTAGAATTGATGATCTATTTATCCAGTTATCTGGAGCTGCCATATTCTCTAAGATTGACTTAAGGTCTGGATATCATCAATTACTAGTAAAAGAAGATGATGTAGGAAAGACTGCTTTCCGTACTCGCTATGGTCATTTTGAAATCTTAGTGATGTCTTTCAAACTCACCAATGCACCATCAATCTTCATGAATTTGATGCAGCGAGTTCTAGTGCCATATTTAGGCAAATTTGTAATCGTCTTTATCAATGATATCCTTATTTATTCTCTAACCTTAAAAGATCATGAAGAACATCTGAAGTTAGTATTAGAAGCTCTGTGTGAAGATCAACTGTATGCCAAGTTCTCCAAGTGTGAGTTTTGGCTTAAGTTCATTACATTCTTGGGACATGTAGCCAATGCCCAGGGTATTCATGTAGATCAAAATAAAGTAAGTGTTATTCAGGATTGAGTTCAACCTAAGACAGTCACAGATATTAGAAGTTTCTTGGGACTAGCCAGATATTACAGGAATTTTAGTCAGGGCTTTCCCAGATTGCTTCACCTTTAACTAAGTTAACCCAGAAAGCCATTCCATTTATTTGGAGCCCTGAATGCGAGGAAGCATTTCAAACCTTGAAGAACGCACTCTCTACCAACTTGTACTTGTTCTACCCAAGGAAGGCTTGAACTATCGAGTATACACCAATGCTTCTGGAATTGGATTAGGTTGGATGTTAATGCAAGAGGGTAAGGTAATCTCTTACGCCTCTCGACAGTTAAAACCCCACGAGAAAAATTATCCAATTCATGATCTTGAACTTGCAGCTGTAATCTTTGCTCTAAGAATTTGGCGACATTATTTATATAGAGTTCAATGTTCAATTTTCACAGATCATCAAAGTTTAAAGTATATCTTCACCCAAAAAGAGCTGAATTATCATCAAAGGAGATGGTTAGAACTCATCAGTGATTATGATTTGAGCATTCAGTATCATCCAGGGAAAGCAAATGTAGTGGCCGATGCTCTTAGTCATCATGCTACTTTATCTTCCATAATCGGCTCGAGTTCGTTAGAACAAGAATTTTGTAAGCTAGAGATTTCTCCAGTCAGTGGCGATATGTTAAGTTCTGTTCTAGCAAATATCAATGTGGAACCAACATTCCACAGAGATGTCTTTATCTCGCAAACTAAAGATGATGATTATCTAAAATTCAAAGCAGATGTTGAAAGTGGTCATCGTCATGAATTGCAAATGCGTAACAGCATAATTTATCAAGGTATTCATTTGTGGATTCCTAAATCCATGCACCGAGAAGTGTTGATTGAAGGCCATAAATCTGGGTATCACATTCACCCAGGCAGTACCAAGATGTACCAGGATTTAAAGCAATTATTTTGGTGGCTCGGTATGAAGAATGATGTAGCCAATTTTGTGGCTAAGTGTCATGCCTGCAATTTGGTAAAGGTCGAGCACCAAAGACCTGGTGGTCTTCTGCATCCGTTGGAAATTCCTGAAAGGAAATGGTTCGATATATCTTTGGATTTTGTCATGGGATTGCCTCACACAAGATCTGGCGCCGATGCAATCTGGGTTATAGTAGACTGCTTAACTAAATCAGCGCACTTTCTTCCTATCCGTCAGACTGACTCTGTGGAAAAACTAGCAAAGCTCTATATTAAATAAATTATCATACTGCATGGGATTCCAAAATTAATCACGTCTGACAGAGATAGCATATTCACTTTTAAGTTTTGGCAGGCTGTGCATCAAGGTCTGGGTACTACTGTAGCTATGAGTACGACCTTTCATCCTCAAATGGATGGTCACACTGAAAGAGTGAATCAAGTTCTGGACAATTTGCTTAGGATGTGTGTTCTTGATTTTGCCGGTTCCTAGGAAGATCATATTCCGTTAGTGAAGTTTTCCTACAATAACAGTTTCCAAGTCAGTATTAAAATGGCTCCTTATGAGGCATTATATGGTAGAAAATGTAGTACTCCGCTAGTTTGGTCAGAAACAGGAAGCATTCAACTTTTGGGTCTGAGTTAGTTGAAGAAACTAATAAGAAGATCTAATTAATTCAACAAAAAATTCGTTCAGCTCAAGATCGACAGAGTAGGTATCATGATGCTCATCATCATCTCTTAGAATTCAATGTTGGTGATTTTGCTTATTTGAAAGTCAGTACAATGAAAGGTGTCTACAGATTTGGCATAGCAGGGAAACTCAGTCCCCGCTATATTGGACCTTTTGAGATTTTGGCCAAAGTAGGATCATCTGCCTATAGGTTGAATCTTCCTGATGACTTTGCAGCCATTCACAATGTGTTCCATGTATCATCATTGAGAAGATGTCTCAGAGACCCTTCTCATCTCGTTCAACTTCCAGCCGTAGAAATTCAACGTAATCTTTCTTATGCCAAAGAACCAATCAAAGTCTTAGCTCGTGATCAAAAGTAGCTAAGAAATTGATCAATTCCTATGGTCAAGATCCAGTGGAAGAATCGATCCTTAGAAGAATTTACTTGGGAAAAAGAAGTGGATATGCGCAATAATTATCCACAGCTCTTTGCAAGTCTAGGTACTGTTCTTTTTTTTCTTATCTGTTCCATTTAAATTTCAGTCCTTATTGTACTTTCTTCACTAAGTGATGTCAGGGACGACATCATTCTTAAGTGGGGGAGTCTGTAACAACCCTAGTTATTATCCTAGCTAAATTCAGATTAACTAAGCTAAACCAAGCTCTAATTTTGATTCCATTAGACTCAATGAGTCATTTAAACCTAACCCTAGAAGTTTGAAATCAATATGTAATAAATTGAGAATTTTGGTATTTTTGGCTATTTTTGAGCCCTGGAAAATACCTAAATTAAATTGATCTCCAAAATAAAATCTGAGTTTATTTTTGAATTCCTCATACACTAATTAGCTAAGAGTGAAATTTTAGGAATTTTTGGAGCTCATTTGATCCTAAATTGGATTATTAATTAATTAGAATTAAAGATAATTATTAAAATAAATTAATATTAATAAAATTAAATATATATATGTATATATATGTTATACTCAGGATTTGCTACCGGGATCGAAGTAGATCCGCTGCGAGGTCCCGACAGCGAGGCAGCATAAGCATCGAATGGATGCGTTAGCACGATCTCCGCGCCTCCATCTAACGGCTCGTATCATCCGTGCTAATATCTAACCCTATGCACTCGATCAACATCTCCCATCCAACGTTCAAGATTTAATCTGCATATGTGTTATCCTAGATCACCATCAGACTGTCTATCCTCAACGATCTCACGATCAGGCGATGGAGACGAACACCGCCACTGTGGATCATCATCATCGCTCGATCACAGGCCCAGCAGAAGAAATCTGCTTGTACAAGCCACGTAAACCTTGTCTGCCACTCCCTTGGCCACATCTTCCAGACCGTTAGACCTTCCTAATTCTGGTAAGGTAGAGCTCGTCGAGCCATGAGGCCCTGCTAGCCCCAATTGTGGAGGCTCGGGGTTCCATCCCTGCCCGAGCCTGAACCATGGCCTCCATCCATGGTACCCACCTTCGAACCTTCCCCTCGCCTATAAGTACCCTCAGCACATCTCATTGACCCCTTTGCTCACTGAGGTCCACTAGTACTCCCAGCTAAAGCATTTGGAGTTCTTGGCAAATCCTGGCATCCCGTAGTTGAGCACCGCTGATAAAGTGTGAGGTCTGGCATTCAGACCACCCTGTGTAGCTGCTAAGACTGCTTGGAGAGTTCCTGAGCTAGTCATTTCCTCTCTGTTGCAACCATTCCCCAGTCCTTAGGTAAAGCCTCTGATCCCATTCCTCTGTCGAGCTTGTTTCAGCTCAAATCACACTCAATTGACCCTAGATGCTGCGATAGGACGTCACCTTAGCTCCCTAGTAGGCGTTTAAGTCCTTTGGTAGGGACTGGCAGTAGACCAGACGATGTAATCCCATCTGGGTGTGCACTAGCAACTGATCCTTAGGACACTGGATGCTGGCATTTTCGTGAGCTCTATCTCGAATTTTAATTGTCATCTGGAGTAATTGCAGACTAATTACAATCACTGGGCTCAATCTGATCAATCGATTCGACTAGGATTGATTGACTTGGAGTGATCTTGTGTTCGTTAGATGCCGCGAGCAGCACCCCTTTGATCCCTCCATGCTCAGGACCAATTGAGTTGCCCAATTGATGCCCCTTCGATCCTTGAACGCGTAGGTATAGAGCTCCACTCATATTGTCAGCTCTGTGAGGAGAATTCAATCCTCACATGTGCGCCTTAAGTGAACGTCTTGGCTGAGTAGCACCTCGGCAATTGGGCGCATCCCAGATAGGGATTTTTAGTTCAGTCGATGCGTCTCACACTTCTGAAGGTGTAGCCATCGGGTTCAAGGCAAGGAGCTGTCTATGGATAGAGAATTTGGGATTTGAAGTAAACCATAATCTCCCTCTATCGGGTATCCCTAGTGAGGAAGACGAATAGTGCCGGGTCGGGCCGGACCCCGACCCGCGCCTATTTGTTTTGGGCCGACAGCAAACTAATATAATTACTGAATTAAATTCCTTAAGGAAATTAGTTCAGTAAATTAAATCATATGTTTTTATTTAAATAAACATTCTGAATAAATTAATGAAATAACTTTAGCTATACTTATCGAAATGGTATGATCCAATATACCATTTTAATCAAAAAAATGCAAGGAATACTAATATAAAATAAAATGAAAGATCCAATGGTTAGATTCTAATAAATTACCTAATCTTTCTCTATTTGTATTAATTATCCAAAAATGTTGAATAAGGACTCTGATTGCTCATGAAACCATGGAGAAACTATGTATACTATTAAAAGTAATTTAAGTCCTATAAATTTGATAATCACTTCTTAATTATCCTAAGAAGAGATTAGTGAATTTAGCCTTAGATTAACCTTTAATTTTGGGGAATCTAGTCCTTAATGCTTCATTAATTATAGTAGAACCTATAAATGTATTTGGATCACCCTAGAGTGCCTTAATTTCCGTAATCACCTTAATTGGCCTTAATTTGAGATTAATGCTAATTAAGCTAAATTAAATATCCAAACCCTAAGATAAGTGTTTAGCCCACTTCATTAATCAATATGAAGCTCATTAAAATAGATTTGAATCGATTGGATGATTAAATACTAAAATCCCATTTTCAGCCTTAAGAGGGGCATTTTGGTCATTTTGACCAAAATGTGCTGCAATACCCCTAAACCCCAAGAATCTCAAGAAAAATGATTATGATCAGTAATGAAATGTATTAACATCAATTGTTAAGTGGTATCACCTCATGATTGAATCTTAGTGCTTAAATCTTTAAATCCTTAAGTAAGCTCTTAAGACCTTAAGTGATCTTAAGACCCTTCATGAAAGTCTTAGCTTAATAAATATTAAAAGTTGAAGCTTCTAACCCTAAATATCTTGCCAAAGTTATTCATAAATTATAGTCTTAAGGAAATTAAAAGAAAAAGCTTTAAAGAACCCTAAAATTAGACTTATTAGTTTAGATCTAACTGATCAGAACTTCAGATCTTAAATCTCAGATATTAGACCTTGGACTTTAGATCTTCTAATTGGATTAAATTACCTTCATTTGAAATTCCTTACTTGATTAACTTTTTAACTCTTTTGAAACCTTTCTTATGGGTGTAGGATTGATTCAATCTATAGAATAACATAATTATCCTAAAGATTGAATATAGATCTTAGATTATTAGCTCTTAATTAATTATTTTATCTTATAACCAGTAGAGTGACCTTTCAATTAAAATCTTAGTTTCTGAATCCTTCAGCTTATAAGATTTCTAATCTTTAATTTGGGTTTTAAGTGTGAACCCTAGATCCTTATTAGGATATCCCCTTGGATTCAGGATTTGAACATCAAAGTGGAGTTTGGATCTAGAATCCTTAATCTTAATTTGCTTAATCAATATTTGGGTTAAGAGAGGAAAATAATAACAATTAAGTCATTGAATTATTTACTTTGAATCTTTATTATCATCATATAATTATGAATTAGAACTTGTTAAGTTCTATTGTTAACATTAAGGTCATGAATCTGGGATTATACTCGATAGCTGGATATTGGAGATCCTATGCTTGTATCTTCTTAGAATAGTTAGATTTGGATAAATTAGATAATAACAGATATCACATAAGTTTAGATTGAGTCTCTTGCTTACTTTAACTTTGATTACTTTACACACTTGAATATTGAGCCTCGTTCTTTGAGCATAATTGTAAACTTAGGATATGGAAGATACATCCTAAGCTAGTATTTGAAAAGCATAACATTCATTCAATTCTTTTAGTGCTTTCAATTAGTAGAGTATGCCTTAGATTAGTCTGCTTTTTTAGTTCTAGTCTTATTGCATAATAGACTCGAACCTAGCCCTACAGATGTCTAGGATGGATACATGTCTTATTCTATAAGTTTAACTCAAACCTAGCTCTGCGGATGTCTAGGATGGATACATGTTAAACTTTTTATTCAGAGGCCCTGTATGGCCTATTTCTGTTATGGCAGTACAATGTCTTAGGCTTACTCCTACTTCAGTTCAGTTTTCAGTATTTGTTTTGCTTTGCCACATGCTTCATTGGCCTTACTTTAGCATCTGGCTTGTTTTGCCACATGTTTCAGTAGCCTTACTTTTTGCTCATTCATGTACTTAGTTTACTTTTGCCACATGCCTCAGTGGCCTTTTCATATTAAATCTGCATGCTTGTATAAATACTCTTATTGATTAGTATTAAATATTGGCATGTTTATGATACTATAATTGTATATTTATTTAAGCACTTGTCTTCTTTATACACTCAGCATGTATCCATGTGAGCATAAGCATGTTAAGATCAAATTTATTTCAGTAGTTACAATTATTTTGCTTTTAACCTCACCATGTTTAGTTGTTATTTTGTATGTTATTTTTACATACTTGTTGATTAGCTATAAATGATTAATTTATGGTTATCTCATTCTTTGTAGCTTTTAGCCTTATAATGCTTGCATGTTTAAATCCTTTAAATGTGGTATCTTAAATATTTAGTTCACTTAAATAGTCTAAAATATACTTAGACAATTGTCTAACTGTAACCTTTTTCTTTTGTTGGCTGGGATCCTAGCATTTGTGATATTGACAAATGTCAGATTTGGAGCTATTTGTGGGTAGTGCTGCAGGAGAGGAGCATGTGCAAGAGGAGGATCTTCCTACTGCCATTTAGCTAGGTTTTCTTTTCTGTAGTGAGTTTGAGAGATCATTTCTTTCTCTTAATTCTGCCTGTAATAATTGAATTCTGGATGTATTTACTTTTCTGCACTTGAACGGAGTTACTGTTACTTTTGCTTCTTTTATACTATATTATGCTTGTGGATGTTATATTATGTTATTTTTCTGCTTCCGCTACTTTAATTGATGTATGTTCACAGTTCCAGTTGACAAGCCTTGGCTTAAGGTAGGTTGGGTCTTACCTGACTTTACTTAAGTTGGGGATTTGCCACAATTGGAGCATCGTACTCCCCGTGTTTATGCTAATATCAGTATTAGCATGGTTGTGGAGGGCACGGGGTACCAAACTTTTAGACTCTTAAGTAGGGGCAAATTGTCATTTTGCCCAAATTTAGGTTTAAGTATCCTTAAACCTTATAATCTTAATTAAATTACTTAGATTAGTAAATAAAGTGATTTGGATTCAATTTTATATTATTTAAGCTTATTAATTAAATTCTTAAGCAAAACTCTAAGTTTCATATTAAAATATTTTGAAGTAATTATTAAGTTTCAAGATATTAGATTTATCTCACATCATGTCATCCTTTAACCTTCTAAATTGATAATTAAGTACACTTAAGGTCTAAATAGCCTTAATGCATAGCAATGCAAATATTTTCCTTAGGATTTCCTTTAAATTTAGGATTCTCTTCCTTAAGAATTAGGCATAGAAATAGGTTAGAATTCATTCATTAGGCAAATGGGTTACTAATAGATGAAATCTTAGTTTTATAGCTTTTTAGTATTTCATCCTTTATTTATGATTATATTGTATTTTAACCTTAGATTAAGGTTAGAGATTCATCCTATTAAGCTCTGATTTTGCATAATATGATTTGACTTAATCTTTAGTTCATGAGATTTGGGTTTTTAAACCTTAGCCATTAGGATCACCTTTGGATTAAGTGATTAAACCCCAATATTTGGAGTTTAATTCTTAATCCCTCAATCTTGGTTTATCTTAATCAAGATTGTTTTAAAGTTGCTAAAAATTATAAAATTAGGACAAACGATTAACTATTTGACTTATGTAGGCAACATTTTGATTTGGATTAGAATTATTTAAGCTCTAATGCTTAACTTGTAAGGTTGTAATTTGAGTTTATATTGGATTGTAAAATATTGAAGATCCTGAGCTTGTATAAACTTGGAATAGTTAGAATGGATAAATTAGACAATAACAGATATCATATGTATTTTAGTATAGTCTCTTGCTTACTATTATACTTTATTTATTTGCATTCCTTATATTTTGAGCCTTTTTACATTGAGCATAACATACAAGATAACTTTTTGCATAAAATAGAAATAATGAAAATTAGGATAACATCTATATTGGGTTCATTTCTAGACAGATTATTGTGCACTTTTACTACTAATTAACAGGTGGTAAGGAGAAATAAAGAGTATTTAACACAAACTCATTGAGGAGAGTTAGGTTTAGTTGGAACCTGCTTAAGTCTTACAGATGTGCTTGACTCCTTGCTACTTCTGAATGTGTCCACAGAAGTAAAGTAAAATAACTAAATCTTACTGCATATATGTATTTCTACCTCTTCAGTTCAATACAGTTATTTTAGCCTTAGCTTTGATAAGCTAAGTGAAATGCATGCTTCAATTCAGTTTCAATGCAATGGCTTATTAGCCAATTCTTTTGATATGATAGATTTTACATATTATTTATTCCTTACTACTTCATGCCGACCTTTACTATAGTTTAGTACTTGTTTGTCTACTTATATATGTTAGGATGCTAGTCTTGCTTGCTTACTTATATGTATCACAGTTCAGTTTACTTTATGTTAATTTGCATAATTTTATATGATCGTAATCATGTTATGATGACTCTTCTTTTTAGTATTTATAATTATTTTATACTTATATAAATGCCTAATCTTGTTATAGCTTTGGGTGGAAGTATATGTTTTACTTCCTTTTGCTTAAGTTATAAATATGTTATTTATAGCTTTCTCTTATTCTTTCATGGCTTATTGAACCTATTTATGCTTACTTAATCATTTAGTTAATGATGATATCTTAAAAGATTTTGAAACTAATATCTGCTTAAAATGTACTTAGACAAATTGTCTAATCAGATTTTTTTTTCTTTTGGCTAGGGCCCTGTCATTATGAAACCGATAATAGTAGATTCCAAGCAGTTTGAGGTAGTTAGGCCTTCTAAAAAGCTTGCTTAGGAGAAAGGGCGTGCTGTTGCCAAAGATCATTAGTTTTCTTTCTTATTTTGTTAGTGAAAATGAGTTTTTATTTCATTTTAGTTAAGCTTTTAATATTATAATAATTTAAATTTTATTTATATTTTATTTTATTGCATATTTGTTCTGAGTTAAATGTATTCACTTTCTAAACTGTGGTGAAATGGATATGTATGTTTCTTGCTTCCGCACTATGAATAATTCATGTATTATCATTTTGTGAAAAGCTCTCAATTAATGGAAAATTCCTTAGTTATAAGGTTTTAGGATGAAAACCTAATCTAACTATAAATGAGGAACTTGTCACTTGGTGATCACTTCACTGTAATCATGTTAACTTAAGTGTTAACAGGACTATGGTTGTGGGGTCCCGCACCCCGTGGTCATGCTTATACTAAAATAAACATGATTATGGAGAGTACGGTCCTCACGCGACAATTCGCCCAACCATGGTTGAGTCAGGTATAAACCAAACCCGCCTTAACTTAGAGGCTTGCCACCTTAGACTAGAGGTCAAGCATCAAAATATCAAAGTAGTGGAAGTAGAGAAGAGTATAACATCCACATCATAGCATAGTAAAGGAAAGAAAATACAGTAACTCAGCTCAATATGAAAATGCATAAAAAGAAATACATCCAAAATATTTAATTATTACAAACAAGCTTAATGAAAGAGAGCTTTCTCATCATCACAAGTAAAAATAGAAACTAGCTAAAGATCTATAGTAGGGAGATCATCCTCCTGACCCAACTCCTCATCTGAAGCAACCTCAATAAACAAATCCTAAATCTGACATTATCGGTCTCACAATCATAGGGCCCCAGCTAAGAAAGGGAAAAATTTATAGTTACAAATTCTCTAAGTACATTATAGGCTGATTAAATGAGACTTAATATTCAAGATATCACATTTTACTAAGTATATAATTATTTAAGATGCTACAAGCAACAAGAGTAAGATATTTATAAATTAAGCATTTATAACTTAACCAAAACAAAGTATGTAAATTAATATACCTCAACTTGAAGCTACAACCAAGGTTAGACAGTAAATATACATATATAATAGCTGAAAGAACTGAAAGTAACTCATCCTATTATGTTTATGATCAATTAAATATGTGATAATTTGCATAAAGAAAATTTGTACTGAAGCATAAAAGAACTGAAATAAAAGCTAACATCCTAAAACATGCAAGTACAAAACTAAAGAGCACTGATCTGAAATAACTGTACTGAAATGAACTGAAAATAAATTGAGAAAATAAAATATGCATAACTAATAATATATATAACTTGGCTAAATGAAGCCATTGAACTGAAAGAGAGTCAAACAAATACCATCCTAGCCCACCATAGAGCTAGGCCTGGTTAGACTTAAAAGATTATGATAGATAAATATATTTAAACTAGTACTGCCATAATAAAATTGGGCTAAACGAAGCCATTGAACCAAAAAGTCTATTGAATACCATCTTAGCCAACCATAGAGCTAGGCCTAGTTAGACTTATAGAAATAGACAAATACCATCCTAGCCAACCATAGAGCTAGGACTGGCCTGTTCCATTGCAAAAGCACTAAACTAAAGAGCCAGACTAAATAGAATACACTCAACTGAATTGAGCACTAAAAAATTGAATGAACTGAATATACTAAAATATACTGGATAACTTAAATTACTAAATTAAGTAATGAGGTATTATGCATTCAAGGCTGACATAGGATATTCATCAAAATATCCTATATTCAGCTATTATGTTCAAAGAATAAGGCTCAAAATACAAGGTATGCGAAGCAACAATAATCAAAGTGAGCAAGAGACTCAACTAAACATATGTGATATCTTTTGGAATCTAATTTAATTCATTCTATCTAATCTGAGATAGTACAAGCTTAGGATCTCCAATATCCATCTATCCAGTACACACCCAGATTTACAACCTTATAACTAATAATAGAAGTTAACAAGTTTTTATTTATAATCAAAATGATGACTACAAAGGTTAAGTAATTAATCAACAGCTTAATTATTACATTTTGTTAACACAAACCCAATCTTGATTATGTCAATAAAGATTTAAGAATTTTGGGTTCAAACTCCAAATTGGGGTTTAAACCTCGATTCTAAATACTAATCTTCTAAGGATCTAAGGGTTCACACCCACACTTATTCTAAAGGTAGAGGATCTTAGAAGCTAAGTGATTAAGAAAAATATGAACTTATAGAAAGGCTAAATCTAGTTGTCATAAGATAAAATAATCAAATAAGAACTTAAGAATCTAAGATTTAAACTCAATTTATAGAATAATCTCATTATTCCATAGGTTGAATCAACATAAACCCACTACAAGGACTTTAGTGGATTCAAATAATTAAGAATTTTATGAATAGAATGATTCAATTCAAATTGGATTTATAAAATGATGAACTTCTAAGGATCCAAGATCTTAAGGTTAAGCTAAAATTATAAATCACATGAATTATTATAAGGTTTAAGAACTTATGATTTACTAGTCTAGACTCAAATGTTAAATCAACAAGAGTTAAATAAATTCATCCATATTAATAAATGCCAAGACAAGAAATTCAATTTAGATCAACTTTCCTTTGTGTCTAATTAAGGTTGATTAAGGTCAAAATCAATGCTGGCTTAAGAAATCTTGATCACATGATAAATTAATAATGTTAATTAGAAAATGAATGGTACCATTAACTAATTTTGAACTACAGTAATTGATACTTTAATTAACAATTCAAGAAATTCAAAATTTAAATCTAGTAAAACAATGAAATTTCTAAGCATTCTAAGCATTGATTTTAAAAATCACTTCTATATTTATTCAATACATAATCTCATTATAACTAGTTTTTATTTTGGTAGAATTTTTGCATTATTAGGGTTATAGAATCATCAAAATATGAAAAATATGCAATTTGGCCAAAACTGGGCAGTTCTGCGTGCTGTAGCGCCTAATGGCCGAGAGCCAGGCACTACAGCGCTAGTCCCTGCAAGACCTGGGCATGACAGTGCGCTGTTGTACCCATGGTCAAGAGCCAGACACTGCGGCGCATTGCGGCACCTTAATTCTCGAGACTCAAATGCTACGACGTGCTTCATTGTTTTCAGGCACTGCGGCGTATTTCAGCAATGTGGCACGCGGCATCGCCTTCAGGCGCTGTGGCGCACTATAGTTCCGGATTTCTTAAAAGCTGGGTGCTATGGTGCACGGTAACCCCCTAGCTGAGAGCCAGGCGCTATAGTGTGCGATGACGCGCTGTGGTGCGCTACGATGCACTATGGTGTAGACTACCTGAGACACGGGCGCTACGGTAAGCTGGAGCACCTTATGGCCAAAAGCCAAGCGCTACGGCGTGCTGTAGCCCTCGATGGTGATTTTGCATGTGCAAAAACTGAAATGTGTCTCCTTTGGCACTCAAATACTCTTGATTTAGGGCACCTCAAGTGCGGTGACATATACCGATGGAAAGGTCTTTCCTAGGCCTTTCCATTGATATAAAAATTGACACAAAATAATTATTTTAATAATGCAAACAATGAAGCTAAAGGTCTAGGTATATAGGAATCCTATTTGCAGAACTTATTTTCTACCCTAAAATTTATAATCTTAATGAGCTATAATAATTTCCATATCTCAACCACAGGTTCTTAAGGTTGTGAAATAAGCATAAAAACAAAATGAAGTAACCATTGGATCAAACTAATGGGGGAAATGGGTGGTACCTTGGCTTGCAAATGGAAGTTTCTTCTAAGGAACCTTAGGGGCTTGAGCGCTTGAGAGTTCCATCAACAACTTGAAGAAAATGGAGAATGGGGGCTGAAGGGGCTCTTTTAAAAAGGAAGAAGGGCATGGCTTTGGATGGGATGAGCTTGAATCATCCCATCACAAGCATGGGAGAGAAGATTTGTGCAGAAAATGGAGAGGATAGGGAGGATTTGAGGCCTTGCATGTGCAGGAATGGAGGGACGCCGTTCGCAGCAGAAAAAGGGGAGTGGGGTCTAGTGCGGAGGGAAAATGAGAAAAATGGTTTTGATAAATTTGTAATTTAATTAATTTAATTAATTAAATCTTTAACAATCAGATTTATAGACGAGCTCCGAAGAATTCTAAAAATTCACCCCTAACTAATTTGGGGGTGAGGAACTCAATGGCGAAATTGGATTTCAATTTGGAGGTCAATTTAATTATCATAATTTTTGAGGTATTTAAAATGCATTAAAATATTTGCGAAAATCTGACAACTTTTAAATACTTCCAAAACATCAACCCTAGCTAATTTAGGGGTGACGAGCGCAATGGCGAAGTCATATTTCAATTTCAAGGTCAAATTAAATATCTTAATTTTTTAATTAATTTAAATATTAAAATATTATAAATATTGGATTGAGCTTTGAATAGCTCTAAAATTTCAATGTTTGGTTCTAATGACCAGATAAGCTTAATAGAATGATAATTAGGATATGACTAAGCTAAAATTTTGGCTAAGTGATAACCTAGGGTTGTTACAAGGGTGGGGCTGGGGTGCCATATGGTATCCACCTTAGCACTGAATGCTGAAAGCAATGGAAGACATGCTGAAAGTAGACATAACAGAAATAGGTCAATGTCTCAGCGAGGAAAATCAAGACACAAAAAAGCAAAGCTAGATTATTAGAACTGTGGGAAGGCAGGTCAGTACAAGAAAAACTGCCATACTTTGAAGAAGCCAAGTGGTGGAGGTAAAATGATGAACTCCACTGTGAATGTTTCAACTGACGTCCTTTCATGCGACTCCATTGAGGAGTAACTTATAGAACTACACCAAGGGTGACTTAAGGAAAATATATCCTGGAGATGATAAAGCTTGAGACATCATTGGCAGAGGTGATGTGGATGTTCAGCTACCAAGCAACACAGTTTGGAAACTTAAGGATGTTAGAAATGTGTTATACCTAAAGAGAAATTTGATTTTTGTGAGCCAGCTAGCCAGAGAGGGCTACAACACTTATTTCACTAGAGACTCATGGAAGGTCACCAAGAGTGCACTCATTGTTGCATGAGGCAATATGGAACGTACATTTTACTAGATCAATAAAGTGTCTGATTCTATTGCAGCTACAGAAGTGATAGATGCAGATCTATGGAAGTGGAGGCTTGGCCATATGAGCGAGAGGGGGTTCAAATCCCTACAGTCAAAGGGGAAGCTCTAAAGACTGAAGTCAGTAGACTTATATTTCTGTGAAGACTATATGCTGGGCAAACAGTAGAAGGTCTTATTGTCCAAGGTTGGAAGAGAGCTAAAAAGCAAGAAACTTGAGTTGGTGTATACAGACGTATGGGGGCCAGCTCCTACTTCTTCCATATATGCTGCCACATATTTTGTCACCTTCATTGATGACCATATGAGAAAGATATGGGTTTACTTTCTGAAAATTAAATATGACATATTTCATATTTAGAAAATGGTTAGCTTTGATGGAGAACGAGACATGATTAAAGCATAAGTGCTTGAGATCCGATAATGACGGCGAGTAACGTGATTGGGAGTTCAATGAGTTCTATGCTTTGAGAGGTATCAAGAAGGAGTTTGCAGTCCCAAGAACACCACAACAAAATGGTGTTGCAGAACAAATGAACAGTTTTATCACAGAAAGGACTAGGATCATGAGATTGCATGCGGGTCTCCCAAAGTAGTTCTGGGCTGAAGGTGTTAACATAGTTATTTACCTGATAAATTTGGGACCTACCATTCCCTTGAATGAAGGAATTCTCAAGGAAGCTTGGAGTGGAAAGGAAGTGAAACTGAACCGCCTCAAGGTATTTGATTGTTCATCATACATGAACATTGATGCAAGATCTAGGAGTAAGCTTGGCGCAAAGGTGATCAAGTGCGCATTCGTTGGATATGGCGCGGGTGAGTTCTGTTACATATTATGGGACAATTAGAATGATAATGTAATCAGAAGTAGGATTATTACTTTTAATGAAAGTGAAATGTACAAGGACTGTATTGGAGTCAAGACTGATTCCATGGATGCTTCTGATGTTGAGCTTCGACACATATAAATTGATGACAGTGTTGAGCCAGATGTTTGAGAACATGAAGAAGCTCAGGAGGGTGTCAATATTAAACCACAAACACTCATGTTAAGATGATTCACAAGAGTCATAAGACCGCCATAGAGGTACACTCCTTCCTTATTTTACCTATTACTAATGGATGGTGGTGAACCTGAAAGCATGGAGATACACTTCAGGTTAAAGATTTAATCAAGTGGGAGGTTGTCATGAATGATAAAATGGAATCACTCATATCAAATGGGACATGGGAGTTGGCACCTCTACTAGCTAGGAAGAAGGCCCTTTAGAACAAGTGGGTTTACTGGGTGAATAAAGAACCGAATGGGAGCAAGCACTGCAAGGGAAGGCTTGTAGTAAAGGGCTTCTAGCAAAGGCATGGGGTTGACTATAGTGAGATCCTTGCCCCAGTTGTGAAGATAGCAATCATTAAATTTTTGTTGAATATTGTTGTAGTTGAGGATTTGCATCTGGAGCAAATGGATGCCAAAAATACATTCCTTCATGGAGAACTGGAAGAGGAGCCATACATGCAACAACCTAAAGGGTACAAGGCTAAAGATAAAGGAAAAGCTGAGCTAATTTACAAGATCAAGAAGAGCCTCTATGGCTTGAAGTAAGTGCAAAGGCAGGGGTACATGATATTTGATAGGTTCATATCAGAATCTAGGTATAAGAGATGCTAGGCAGATCACTATTGTTATATAACATAGTGTAAGTAATCCTATATCATTCTACTGCTGTATGTGAATGATATGTTGATAGCAGAATCAGACATGGAGAATATAATAATATTGAAAGAGCTGATGTCAAAGGAGTTTAATATGAAGGACTTGGGGCTGACAAAGTAGATTCTTGGAATGAGAATCAATAGGAAAAGAAGTGCAAGAATTCTAAGGCTGTCATAGAAAGAATATGTTGAAAAGGTGCTTGAAAGATTCAACATGAGTGAGGCAAAGACAGTGGGCACTCCTCTAGCAGGTAGCTTCAGGTTGTTTAAGGAATAGATACTAAAGTCTGAAGAAGAGAAGGAGCATATGCTAAGGGTTCCAAATGCTTCAGCTATTGAGACCTTGATATATGCAATGATTTGCACAAGACCGGATATTGCCCATACAATGGGAATAGTTAGCATATTCATGGAAAACCTAGGGAAGTACCATTAGGATGTAGTCAAGTGGATCCTAAGGTCTCTGAAAGGTACAGCAGGCCAAGCTTTATGCTTTGGAAGATCTAACATTATTTTACAGGGCTATATAGACTCATATCTCATAGTAGATGATGATAATAGAAGAAGCACTACAGGTTATGTGTATATCTTAGGAAGTTCGACAGTGAGCTAGATGTCTAAGCTATAAAATATCATATCGCTATCTACCACAGAGGCGGAATACGTTGCCATTAAAGAGGCAAGTAAGGAGATGATCTAGTTGAAAGGTTTAATGGAAAAATTGGGCAAGGAGTAGGAGGATGTGAAACTCTATAGTGATAGTATGAGTGCTATCTACCTAGCAAAGAATGTAGCATTTCATGCCAGGACAAAGCACATTCAACTCCGTTACCATTTCATCCGGATAGTGTTAGAAGAAGGGAAGCTCAGATTAGAGAATATCCACACTTCTAAGAATTCAAAGTATATGCTTACAAAAGTAATAAATATTGTGAAACTGAAGCCATGTGTAGCTTCAATTGGCCTCAGTATGTAAAGAGAAAGCGGGGGTGAGCTGCACCATGTTCTTGACAAATATAGAAGAAGATAATGAAGGATCAAGGTATGAAAAAGGAGTGATATCAAAAGGTTTCAAAATGGAAGATTATTGTGTTGTGGAGACCATTTAGTCCATTATGGAGATAATATGGTGCTCTGGTGAGCTTTCGGGAGGTTCTGAGGTAATTTGTAATAAAGTGTAAAGTCCAGGAACAACACAGATGTTGCAGCAAGCCGTGGCATGCCACAGTGCACCTTGGCTCTCCCTCACCCGAGACAGAGGCACTATCGCACGCCTCAGTAGCAAGCAAATAGAGAAGCAGGAGCTACCATACCTCACAACAAAAATCAACGCTAGTGCGCCGCTGCGGAATTTGGCATTACAGCACGCCTTAGTGGCAGGATTCCAATAAGAAAGCGCTACAGCGCCACAACGATAGGCAACTCGTGAGGCAGGCACTACCGCACACTACAACGGTAGGCAACCCGAGAGTCAGATGCTACAGTGTGTTGTACTGCCTGGCTACTTGAGACCTTGGCGCTACGGTGCGCCATAGTGCCTAGCAGAGTTCTGCTCTGGTTTAGTTTACGCCCTAAGTAATTTGAAAGATTTTGGGTCATTTTGGGTCCAAAAATGAGTTGGGTACTTAAGGGAATGTATGGAGAAGTTTCCTATGCAATCTAAGAAAGGTGGTATTTCAGATTGAGAGGCTTTGGCTGCTGTGAGGAGGAGATCTCAAGGTGAATCCTTATGGAAGCTGCAGTACAAGAGAGCTTTTGCATATTGGAGAAGATACTCCCAGTGGTGGCTGATTCCTCTTCTCTTCATCTTAGAGTTAGAGCTAGTGTATTTCCTATCAAAGGTTAAGCTCTTTGTAACTCTGTACTTTTTATGATTCTTAGTTGATATTTTTAGTAGTGTGGCTTTGTAGTTTTTCCTATACTTAGGTTTTTCACGTAATGTTTTGTGTTTTGATATTTGTGTGCTTGAGTTTGTTTTGCAAGCATGTGCTGTGTTTTCTTGTTTGTGGATTTGAGATTTTATATTTGCTTGGTAATCATAACGTAACCCTGGTCATCGATCGAGTGCGTTAACCAAACCGCTTCTGTTGTAGAGAGTGTTCTCGGTGGTGCTGGAAGGTTTCTTTATAATCACCAACATAAGCAGCTTCCATTAGGATGCAGCTTTAATTCATCTCATGTTCCAATAAACCATCAAAAAATGTAATAGCTTGAAGAGATTAATAATGAATGTGCAATGTCCCGATGTTGGGTTAATGGAACTAATCTGACGTTAAGTATTAACTGCCTATGATTATATCATGGTTTAGTATAGTAGTGAAAAAAAATTAATCCCATATATTTTCACATTCATCTATTCAATTATAGTAAACAAACTCAAAATATAAGAAAATACATCCATTCAATATTCCATTCATGTAATATAAGGCTATACAGGAAAAAGAAACTTAAAGTTCTCTCAATCTAAATAAAATAGAATACAATTCTTTAATCAACTTCTTATTCAGGAACCTACTCCTACTAGAATGCTTGACGAACATAATCTTCTAGTCTTCCATACGTACATATAGGATAGGGAAAACCAAAGATTATAAAATTTTATTTGACACAAAGGTCCAAGTACGAGTGTATTTTGTAGATGTTTTAAGACATCACACATTAACATTTAATTTAAGCAGGTGCATAAAACTAAAAAGTAACTATAGTACCATACTGTACTGAACTAAAGTATGATCCTACAAAAGCTGCCAAATTGAATATTGCATGTATAAAGTGCTGAAAGAAAATTTTGACTAAAAATATGTTCAACCAAATTTATATTGAGCATCGTACTATAAATTGAAAGTACTGAACTAACAACTAAAAGTAAAATTGACCAGCTATTGATGGTTGCAATTGTAACAAAACTAAAATTGAAACTGAATAATTATTGAAAGTTATATTTGAATATTGTAATAATGCAATGCAATGTATTTTATTTTATCTTATTTTACTACCTTTCTATATGGGAATGTATAGAAAAAGCAAACAGCATGGCATGTCTACCGGTCATCTAAGATGTTGACTTCCCAAAACAACCGCACACTTCTCAAAAATATATGCAACCTTTTAATTTATCCAGAAAGCCTACACTAGCTATAGATGTCTGCATAGACCAAGGTCAACTTAAGTGAACCCACTAAAATCTCATTTTTCCATTTAATTACTTTTATGCACAATTATTTTTTAATTGTCCAATTGCATTAAGGCTCAAAAGTAATGTAGCAAATGATAAACAAATTAAATATAAAATAGATATACTCATGTCTTTTAGTTTTTAAGTTATCATGAATTTACTGAACCAATCTAATCTTAAGTTTTTTATTTTTGATTCAATGTTCTGTTGTATTTTCTAATTTTATGGAACTCTTAAGAAGATGTCCACATCATGGATTATCTGTCTAGCTCCATATGCAAATATTTTGTGATAGATTAAATGCAAGCACTATGAAATATATAGATTTAGTATTTGGAGATTCCTTATACACTAATTGGAAATGGCTACTAACTATTATTAGTGGCCTACTAAAAGATTGCACCAAGGATAAATTTAGTGAATGTTGTGGGGAGTGACCAAATCATGCAATTACAAATAGAAATCACCTCTCTCAACAATTAAATCAATTCAATGAATGTGAATGTAGTCCAAAGAATTGATTGTCACACATTTGTTCCCTCAAAACCAGAGCAAGTTTTTTATATGAGGAGTAATGATTATAACTCCAATGTAAGAAATCTTATGCAATCAGATTTTCACAATTGGGAATGGAGGAATCAAATATCCTCATTGGAGACATCTTTTAAAGAGTTAAACTCTTTTACATTTAAATTCATGCAAAGAACAAATGCAGCTTTAAATAGACATAAGGTATCATTCAGAAGGTAAGAAAACATTATTAAAAGGATTAAGGCATAGTTATAATCGATGATAGACCAGCTTCTGTGGCAGTTGTCACTGTGCATAGTTAAGAGAAAGTACAAATGATGTCCTAACACAATGGAAGGGATCTAATCCCTATAACCAACATAGCTGATTCGAACAAGTTGAGGTCAGGGTCACCCACTTAAAAACCTAATGTATGATAAGAAGAAATGCATAAAGATAGGTAGGAAGTAGAGCAATTAAGAAATGAACTTCCACAAATCCTGTTGAGGCTACTCAATATGAGCACCGTGCGGAAGTGATTCGACCTCAAGGAAGACAAGGATTGGAATTTATAGTGACGGTTACTAAACAATGGACAAAATCAACCAAGCACAAAATATACACAACACAATAATATTCACAACCACACACATTCAAACATAAGGATATTTACATGGAAAAACCCAAAGATGGGAAAAAAATCACGGATCCACACCACACAAAAACTTTTACTATAAATCAAGAAGATACATAGTTACAAAGAGCTTTACTTTCATAAGAACAAGAAAGATCTATCACTTAGACAACCTCCCAATCGATTTCTTCTTCTGCAAGGAACACCAGCTCTTACTCTAGGTCAAAGGAGAGGAGCAACAACCACCACCTCTTAGGGTTCCCTCCAACACGCAAAAGCCTTTGCACAATTGCTCACCCACTTGAAAAACATCTCGATACTATTTTCTTATATATTCCAGCAACATTCAGACCCCAAATTATCCAAAAATACCCCCAAATAACTTAGGGTGACCTCTAAACATGAGCAAAAGTATGCCTGGCACAACAATGCACCTAGTGCCCAAGTCTCAGGCAAGCATGCTCAAATTTGGGGGTTATTCTACTTCCTCATGTTTTAAAATGATAAAATAAAAATAAAATTACAAGAAACTAGGATTGAAATAAAAGGAACTTCAAGGAATATAAATAGTAAAAATACTTGATGCAGTCTCATTATCTTCATTCATAACAATGGGGGTTAGAGTATACACACTTGGCAGTGCAGCAAGTGGATTGCCTGCTTTTCCCTTTTGATTACTCCTTGGAGTGGGAACTAATTTTTCCATTAGGGGAGGCATGTAACAACCCTAGTGTACCCATTAATTAGCAACATAATCAACTTTTTTTCTCTTATAATACACTTTTAATAGTGTTAAGAGCCTTCACCTCAAGTTTCCTTGCAATTTGGAGATCATTTAAGACTTTCCAACATTCCTAGTTTTCCCAATAATTCTGAGAATGTCTATTTTATTTTGACCTTATAATCAAAATTGGAGTCCACCATTAGACTCATCACCCCCAAATTTGCCAGGGTGGTCTTTTGGGAATGTTTAAAAGTCCTCGAATTTCCCCGGAATATTTTAATAATATTTAAATACTTACAAAATTATGATAAATAAATTGACCTCTGAACAAAAATCTGATTGCATTTTTGAGCTCCTCACCCCTTAATTAGGTAAGGGTGAAATTTTATAATTTTTTGGAGTCCCTTTAATTTTTTAATTTTGAGTATTAAATTAAGTATAACTAATTATTTAAATAATATATTTAAATTTATTTAATATATAATAAATATTTTAATTATCCAATGGATAAATAAGAAACTGTGGAAATTCTGTAGGCTGCATCGAACGACGGACAGTGATCCGCGCTAATTTGAACCATCAGATGGCTTTAGGCTCGAATTAGACGGCAGGATCGCGTGGGTTTGATCAGACTGTCTGATCACATGATGGATCCGGTTGCCAGGATTCACTCCTTGACGTCCCTATCACGACAGGGATCGTGCGTCTGAATGCTTGGTCGGTCGTGCTACGTTCCCCTCCAACTGGCCTTCTCTGAGTTAATTAAGGCCATAATTCTCCTCTACTCCCCTTTTCCCTCTCATCTGAAGCTATTGTCAAGGCTTGGAGTTGCGGGAGAAGTTGTTCGAGCCATTGAAGATCTATGAAAATGCTAACCCTAGCTGACATATTCCATCCATGTATATCCTTAATTACACTTTTACGAGTGAGCATTTACTCTTTATGTTCTCGCATACTCATTTCAATTAATGCTAAATCAAATAATAAAGTTTGATTGATCTCAATTAATCTTGATTGAGCTCAATCAGTTGATTGTCCACATTACGATCAGTGGCCTTCTCCCATCTGGTTTCAATTGTAAGTCCAAACTGAAGGTTCTGGTTCACTGGCGACTGAGGCAACCTCAAGTGTTGGTACTAGCACCATTCGAAAGGTATGAGCATGACCTTCCTAATGGAATATGGGCCAGGCAGCGAAGTATCCAGAGTCATCCATATGGCGGTGCCCTAGTTCAGCCTGTCGCTGTTAGGGACGAGTATTCGACCTTGGGCCGAGCCGGATCGAGTCAGCCTGATCTTTTTTTTTTGGGTCATGGCATTCCGTGACAGCGCTATGGGGCCGAGTCCATAGGCTAACCCACGAGCGGCCCGTAGCAGGTTATGACCTGCGGTGCATGGACGGCGGGACCCACTCCTAGTTAGTTTCGATTTTTTTTAGAGTTGACAGCCGCCATTCTCGATTTTTTCTGAGTGCTGTTTTTAGTGCCTCAGTTTTCAGTGTTGAGCAGCTAGCACAGATTTTGATGCCTGATTTTAATTTAATTAATTTTAACTTAATTCTTATTAATTTAATTCTTATTTCATTAATAACTTTAATAATATTTGTCTAAAATATACAAACTTATATATCATTTCGATCAAAAAAATGAGATGAATCTAATAATATAATTTAATTTAAGTTTTGAATCCTAATTTCTTAATCAGTTTTAAACCCTAATTTGGAGTCCCAAAAATCCTAAGAACTCAACGCCATCTGATTTTGACCTAATTAGTGTCATTCTTCTCCTTATGCTATAAGGATTTCATATTTAATTAAATTATTTCATTTAGATAGTAATTGAATGATTTAGGTTTTTAGCTCCTCAATTAGTATATTTTTTGTAATTTCCAAGCTTCTTAATTTGCATATTCTAGGTATTTAAATCATAGGACAGCAAATATGTCTCACTTTATTTTATTTCCATTTCATTTTTAAGTGCACTTTTGAATTTTAATTATATTGAATTAAGTGCATGTTTACTTAGCACATTTTTAGAATTTAACTTTCATTATTAGTATTGATCATGTCAAATTTAGTAAGCCTTGGCTTGTTGATTTGCCATCATGATGTTGGCTATCCTATTCCATAATTGTAGTATACTATTATTATGCCTTATTTCATTAAGTGAACTTAATAGGACTAATGCCCAATATTTAGATTGGATTTTTAGCATTTCCCTTAGCTCATAATCCTCTATTAAAGCCCTCTAATAATTAATTAAAAAATTCCTTAACTTCTTAATGTGTTTTAGGTACCTATAAACTTCATCTAACCTACAACTTTTAGTAAGCTATATGTAGCTTCTAATCCTTCCTCTCCCATACACTTAGATACCTTATGTTAATTGATCCTAGCTAGGTTAGTGATTGATTTAGATAAAAGCCCTTCAATTGTAAGCTAGTTAGATGGAGTTTGTGAGTACTTTATTAATCTCCAATAATTTAGGACTTCCATTAATCTTACCTTTCCCTATTAGTTTTCTAAATCTTAAATCTTAACCTAATCAATTTGGTTAGCTTAGGATTAGTGTAGGATAAGTCCCATTTTGCATAAATATACTTATAAATTATTTTATCTTTTCATAAACTTAATCAAACTACTATTTTCCAAAACATCTTTACTTATACTATTACTTACAATTGACTTAAAAGATCAATATCTATAAGTCAATTGGGAACTCAGTTAGCTCCAACCATTAAGTAGATCATTAAAATTAAACAACTTTTGATATCATATAATTTACAATTACTTGAAATCCTTGAAAGCTTGCTTTAGTTTGAGCCTATATTTTTGAACATACATACAAGATATTATACATAAATAAAACATTCATAAAACATTTAGGGTTTCATGGTGGTGGCCAAGGCCAAGCTTAGTGGGGATATAAGGAGACCTCACATATCTTAGAGGAGGAGTGTGAGTGTTTATTTTCTATGAGACCTCGCTTTCCTTATTAGTTAGGCAAACATGCCTGACTCCACGTTCATTCTATAAATTTGATCACAGAATGGAAAATTATAATAACTTCAATAAATAAATTATGAGTCTTTATAATCTTATTGATTATAAGGTTTTATCATAGCTTTCAAGCTATGTTTATATTACATAGTCTTTGACTTTGTCTTCTTAGTCCAAGAGGCTAAGGTTATTCCTTCTTACTTAATTTGCACTTTTATTTGATGTATCGTGCTTTACATACTTACAGTTCTTTATTTCATACAGTGTATTTTGCTTTAATTTTATTTTATGCTTCACTTATTTTAATTTTCTTTATTTAGCATTATATTCATTGAACATATACATATTTCCATTTTATACTTTTATATGCACAATAGTAGTTTCTAGCCTTATTTAGGATAATTTTTCCTTTACTTGTCATTACAGGCTAGAGCAAACCTACTTATGAGTTCTTACTTTTTTTCCCTTTCTATTGTTCTTCCTTACAGTTATACTTTCTTTTCTTTACTTTAATGCTTTATATGCTTTACTATAGTTTTTAATTGTAAATTAGCATATGTGATATCCAACTAAATTTTAATTAAAAATTAGCCAATCATAAAATGTACTTAGACTCTTTAGTCTAACCACTTATTTTCTTTTTCTTGGTTGTGCCCTACCATATTTAAATAGTAAGAATACGGTAAATCAGGAGCATTTTTAGGCTAGTGGAGTTAGATTTTAGAGAACTTGAAGATTTTTACTGCTTCCGCATTTCTTTCTTTTTCTTTACTTTTGTGAAAGAGAAACTTTATTGTCCTTTAAATTTCTAATTTCAAAGTTTGTAATAATTTAATTTATGCAAAATTTTTACTTCTTTCTGTGATGAATTTACATTCATATTAAACTGCTTAGTTTGGATAGTGGATAGTTTTACAATTCTACTTGCATATATTTCATATTCTTACTTTCACTACTTTGTAAATTTCTTAACTTAACACCCACACAATACTCAATAGTTGAGTTAGTTTCCTTCCAACCCAGTGTTAAGTATTGTGGTAGTGCACCACTATTGGATTAGGTTTCCGATCTAATATTGGGGTCGTTACAATGCATGATTGCAAAAGTTGGAGCTTGATACCTAGTTGGAACTAGATTTTAGATTGATGGAGGATGGTTAATCTTTACCCTTTCCACAGTCCAATCTGCTCAACATTTCCAAAACCTATGCCCTAGCCTTCCATAGGTATAACATGTTTTTCCTTGATGGTAGCACTTACCATAAAGATGAGGTCTGGAACACTTGGGTACCTGCTTGTTTTGGTACCATGGCTGTTGAGTCATTTGGAAGACTTGTGGCAACTGGTTTTATTCTTCTTGGTATCTTCAAAATTTTGTAAGGAAGATAAGGATCTCTTCCTTTGCCTTTTTTTCACTTACTGAGGCTCTATTAGTCTTGTACCCTTTAATAGTTTTGCATATCTGTCATGGTGATGGGATACAAGATGGTCTTTAATTGAGTTTCTTAGTTCATTGAGGAAATGATTGCATATATCTTCATCAGTCTAAACCAAGTCAAAAATGTCTTATATCCTTGAGTAAACAGAATTTACTCATATTCTATTATTGATTGGGTTGAAGGTGGAATGAACTTTTCTATGAAAACATCTTTAAATTTATCCCAATAAATTTCTTTGATATCTACTTCCGCAAAATGGGATTTTAGCTCATTATCCCAGCAATATTTGGCTTCCTCGATGAACATATTTTTTTGTCAAGTGGATAACTTCACTATCGGGGCACTTAAGCATGACAAGTCCTTCTTAATAATCTTCAACCAGTTTGTTACTTTGATGGGGGAAGCAGATTCATTGAAGATCAGAGTATTGAGTTGGAGAAAAGCATAAATAAATTCATCCACAACTGGGCTTGACGCTGTTTGAGGATTTACATGGATGATTTTGGGACTTGGTGGGATGAGAGCTCTTTGAGCAGCTTGAGTTTGCAAGTTCGCCAAGATCTTCATCATCTCACTAGGTGCTCTGACCCCACCAAGGTCATGTTAATAATAATATTAGCATGATTACGGTAGAGCGATCACCGCATGATAAATTCCCAATTATAATCAGATTAGGTTTTCAACCTAATCAATCGATAATTACAGAATTTTCCACTTCTATTTGTAATTTATTCATCAAAGATGAATATAAAAAGAACAGTGTGTGAAAGCAAAATATAGAACATCCATATCTATAGTGCATAAGGAAAAGAAAATATAGCTCAACTCAGTATGAAAATGCAAAAAAATAATACATCCAGAATCTAAATTATTACAATATTGAATTTAAGAATAAATGAAAGGAAACACTCATCATCATAGACAAAAAGTAAAGACTATGGAAGCCTCAGCTGCTATAGGAAGGTATTCCACCTAGATAAGCTTCTCACATGAAGCAATTTCCACAAACAACTCTGAATTTGACATTTTGGTTTTTACATATCAGGACCATAGTCAAGAAAATAAAATCTTGAGTTAAGCAATTGTCTAAGTATATTTTAGGACAATTTAATGAAATCTACATTTTTAATATATTACATTTAAATTAAATAATAAGCGACCATTAATAATGCAAAAGAAATGGGTAGATATAAATAATACATTTATAAGTTAACAAAAAAGAAGTATGTAAGAAAATATATGTATAAATGAATGTAAATTTGCTATAAGTATTGAAAGAAAATCCTAACATGCATATGATCAATCAAAACGTATGCTAATTCAACAAAAAATACAGCTGAGCTGATTTATAATAGAAACTAAATACAACATGAAATCAAAACCAACATCCTATACATATAAATAGTAGTAGAAAGCTATATAAGAAACTAAAATACAAGAAAGAGTGTGCAGTATAATAACAAGTAAAATGCCACAATAAAAGGTTGGCTAATATGGCCACTAAGACTATATTGAAACTGAAAAAATAGATTAATTAGACGTGTGCCTAGATTAGTACAACCATAACAAAAAATATCCAAACATAGTCATTGAACATAAAGTTCCACATGTATCATCTAGACTACCTATGGCTAGATCTGAGTCAGACTATAATATCAGACATGTATCATCCAAACACTCTCATGGTTGGATCCAAGTCAATTCTATTGCAACAAACCGAACTGCAGAGGTAGACTAATTAGGACACACTCTACTAAACTGTTAACTAAATTTACTAAATGTACTGAATAATTGATAATGTTTATTTATTTAAAACTAACATAGAATACTCATCAAATATTCCATGTTCAACTACATATGCCAAAAATATAATGCCCAAGTACATGGAGTGCAGGGAAACAAAGTCAAAGTAATCAAGACTCTACTAAAACTCATGAGATATCTATTATTATCTAGTTTATTTGTTCTATCTATTTTGTAATAATACAAGTTCATAATCTCCAAACAGTCTGAAGTCAGAAGATAAAATAATCAAATTATATTTCTAAATTAGAAATTAAATCTTAAACATGATTCATCCCATTGAGTAACTCAATTACGCAATATAATGAATACTAGGCTAGAAAGGAAGGACAAAAGCAAAGTACTTAGGAATTTATTCAAATCTGCTCAAAGACTTGCTTAGAAATTTACTTAGGAAGAAGCTTAGGAAAAGTATATTAAATGTAAAATTTGATTGTTACTGATTTAATGAAATTAATTGGTACTTATGGAGATGATAGATATGGATTTAAAATCCACCTTATGAATCTAAGTAATTCAATTGATTTGATTAGAGTTTAGCCTTCAAACCTTATTTTCTAGTTTAAGAGATCTTAGATTATTTCTTCGAATGATATATATGGCAAAAAGGCACTCAAATCCATATCTAAGTAAAACGACCAAAATGCCACTTCTTAAGGATCTAAAATGAGATTTGGAATTATAGGGTTCCAATTATATCTACTCAATTCTAATAAGTTGTAATAGCCCAATATTGTCAATCAGTTTTTAGCAGTCAAATCAGCTTGTAAATGTCTTCATTAGTCTCCAAAGGGTGTTCTTTAGTGCAAACCATGAAAATTTGAACTGATTTGGAGCGCAATTGAATATTCTACTTATTTTAATATATGTATTAATTATAATTAATTTGATCTCCAAATCAAAATTGTAGTTTACCATTAAACTCCTGACCCTCAAATTGGCTAGGGTGAAATTTTAGGAATTTTTGGAAGTCGTCAAATTTTTTCGAATATTTTAATATATTTTAAATATATAAAAAAAGAAAGAAAATTAAATAAATCTTTGATTAAAATTTCAACTTCATTTTTGAGTTTCTTACCCTCACATTAGTTAGGGGTGAATTTTTGAGATTTTTTGATGCTCGTTGTTAGCTTAATTTTAATTAAATAAGTTGTAGCTAAATATTAATTAAATTAAATATTTAATTTTTATTTTTTCTGTATATTTATAAAGATCTGCCATTTTATCAAAGGGCATGTGATCTACATTGTTCGATCCAATAGTTGCTCAAATCAAACAGATGACAGCCGTCGTTCTCATTAGGCTCTGCGAATGCGCTGCGCGTGGCATCTGCCTGAACACGTGACATATGCAGGCCACGACAGCTGCCACTCACTACTTATGGACCTCTACAGCATCTCCTTATCAACCATTCAATTTCTTAATCTCATTTATGCCATTTAAAATCTTTTCTGGAGCTGGAAGGCCAACCCCATTATCGTCACAAGACGAAGACATTCCTTCTATCACAAATTTAGGTATACCCCTTTTTCCTTATGATTAAGCATTCTATTCTCGTACTTATCATTTCAATTCCTTATTGGAATGATTATTATATCATTCGATGGTTTTAATTGGGCTCAAATGAGCCCAATTAAGGCACGACAACCCTCAACTTCACAGTGATGAGCAGTAAGGTCGATTTAAAATAATTAGGGTTTATGGTGTATGTAACATATACTAGCATTTCTATATGTGTTATTTAGAGCTCACAAAGAGCCTTCATTTAACATATTATATGATTGTTGGGATGCCCTGTGTATTAAAAAATTTGATTTCCTAGGTCGCTCCCCAATCACCATGACGGGGGGGGGGGGGGGGAGATCTACATTATGGGTCGGGCTGGGTCGAACCCGACCTGCGTGTTCCGTGAATGCCGGATCCATGTGCAGGCATCTACAGCCACCCTACATGCGCTACAGTGCACGTGCTCTTATTTCTTTAGGAACAGTAAAAACTGTAATTAATTAATTAAATAATTAATTATAAATCTTCCAAGCTTCATAATTCTCTTAATTTAAATCAAAATATATTGAAGTTATATCTTGAAGTGACCAAAAAATACAAAGAATATTAATATGACATTAAAATCATAATTTGATAATTAATTTTGCTAATCACTTTTTAATGATCATTAAGGGTGATTATGCTATACTTAAGCTATTTAACATCCAAATTAGGCATGCTTACTGTCATTTTAATCCTCATGATATTGGGATCATTAATTAATGATACTTGTGTCATTTGGATATTATTTGGTAAAGTTTGCATTTCTACATTCTCTTATGTATTAATGAAATTACATAAAGGATATTTGTGATGTTTTGCTTCTTATAACTTAGGACCACAAGGTTTGATTTAATTTAATGAATATTTGAGCCCTAGAAATATTTTGATTGAAGAGATTATATAATTGAAGATTCATTAAATTGCTTAAAGTAAAGCTCAAACTATAGGAGTGAGATTAAGAACTCTAAGATTAAAATATAGAGTTAGAACCTTATGATCAAACCTAAGCTTATTATAGTTGATAAGGATAGAATATAACCTTTATCTAAGTTATATTAGACTTAAATAAAATAATAGATAATTAACCCATTAAGTAAAACCCATCACATAGAATTCCTTGATCAATCTTTAAGCCTTTAAGCTATCAGCTTATGCTAAAATTATCTAAAATAATGAAAATTAAATTTTAGCTCACATTATAAAAATAATGCTGATTGCACTATTTAAGATTAGACTTTGTGAAATATTTCACATAAGTGAACATAGATTAAACTATATGAGGAGAGTACTGTAACAACCCAAGTTGTTACCTTAGTAAATTAGAACTAATCTTAGTCTTAATCTTAATCCTAAGTATTAATCAAGTCATTAGGAGTCATCCTCTAAGCCCCAGTCCAAATCAGGAGTCAAATGAATCAAATCTTGATTTTTGGAAAAATCCAGACACCCTAGAATTTGACCTGAGTAAATTGACCTCAAATCAAAAAATGGACTTTACCATTGCTCTCATTGCCCCCAAATTAGCTAGGGGTGATGTTTTCGTGTTAATCGGAAGTCGTCAAAATTTTGATGAATATTTTAATAATATTTAAATACCCTAAAAATTGGGAAATTAAAATACTTGTCAAATCAAAAATCTAACTTTGCCGTTGCGTTCCTCACCCCTCAATTAGCTAGGGGTGAAAATTTGGAATTTTTCTGAAATTAATTTAATTATTTTAAATTTAAGAGGAAATTAATTGATTAAATATTTTATAACAAAAAAATAATTATAATAACTTATCGGGTCGGATCCCCGTTGCCTTTAGGATCCGACCCGATATCGCATAACGAATCCGGATCCAAAATCCTATCGGATCTGCATCGCCCGGATCGTTCGATCCGGGCCAGATCCAACGGCCGAGGGTCGTCTTCCCCATCGGCAAATCCACCCGCCGCGGCCCGAGCCAACCCAGCGCCCCTGTGCCTCGCCAACTCCACCTGAGGGTCCATAAAGACCCTCCTTGCACTTAGGGCTCACCTTTTGATCAGCTTAGGATCTCTAAAGCTCTCATGAGTCTATTGAACCCTCCCCACGAACCCTAGCTTTCGGACCGTTCATCAGGTACCACCTGAACACCTTTATATGCTTACTTGATTGCTAGATCCAAGTGTGATTATTGTTATTATTAACTAGATTGAGCTTCAATCGGACCCAATCAAGTCCGAACGGCATATCGAGGCGAACCCTAGTTTCCCCTCTTGTCCCGCTTCACGTCGAGGCGAAGACGAAGGGCCTCAGGGTCGGGCTGAGTCAGCCCAGGCTCGATCCATTTCCACAGGTCTGTCCGCATGGGTAGTGGGGCCTGCATTCCACGCGGCAACCTCTTGACCTACCTACGCATCTTGTGTGGGGCCCGCCGCTGTCCTTCCGTGACAGCGGCCATGGGTCCCACCTGGTGACCCTTGGCCTCTCCCTAGCTGCCACGTGGCTCGGTGGGGCCCACCTCTGTCCTGTCGCCATTGCAGTGGGCCTGTTGTGCAGTTCGTGGCCTATCACAGCCCGCCACGTTGCAGGTGGGTTCCGCCGCCTTCAAATTCCTGGTGATAAAATAATAATAAATATAATTATATATATATATATATATATACAGATTATTATTATTTTTATTATATATATATATATATATAGATAATTGCATATACAAAGCCTATAACTTAAACAGAAACATAATTGCTAATTACATAGCATAATTAGATTAACATTAGATTAATTGCAGTTAGTTAGTTAATAGTGTATTAATTAGTAGTAAATCAGTTATATTAAAAGGTTAACAGTAGGATATTTAGGTATTAATTAGTTATTAGTTAATTAATTTGCATTAATTATAATCAATAAATATTATTAATAGTAATTAGTTAGCTTAATTAAATAATGAATTATGTAATTAAATTAAAATAGTGGGATTAATTAAATAGTAAATTGATATCTAAATTTATAATAATTCAAACTCATAATTAGTATATTTAATTATTTAATCAGTAGATTAATATATATATATATATTTAAAATTAATGATAATTAGGAATAGATTAATGAAAATTAATTAATTAATTTATAAATATAGTAAATTTGTTTTTACTATAAGTATAAATAGTAAATTAATTCAAATTAAATAAATGAATAGTAAAATCTATTTAATTTAAATTATTAATTCAAAATTTTAAAGTTTAATAATTTTTTGTACAATGATCCAAACATAGCAAATCTATGTCTCATTTTACTCAGCAAAATAAGATAAATCAAATGACGTAATTCAAAAATTTATTTTTGGGTACGTATAACGTAGTGATATTTTAGGACCTAAATAAAGACTCACAACTTTTAACATAGTTATCCAATTATACTCAAAATGGGTCTTAAAATACTTAGGAGAACAATCTTAATACTATAAAAATATTAGTTTCCCCATTTGGAGCTTAGTTTGAAAAGTGACACTTAGGACCCTACCTTGAAAATGACCAATTTACCCTTAGACTTCAATTGACCATAATATGGTCAATTCAACTCCAAATTCAAAAATTTAAGGTGCTATCTCATAGAATTTTAGTTTCATCAATAAACTAAAACACTATTTAGGATCTCAAAACTAGAAAACTAGAAATGATCAAAATATCCTTAACCCTAGTTAGGCCATAACTAGACCATTTGAAGTCCAAATTGGATATACTCCCTATCACATACTCAGTACATTATATGGAAGCTATAGAAACTGTGTTTGCTAAAATTGAACCTCAAATAGAAAAGTTCAGTTGTCGTCTCCTTTTGACCCACAAAATAACTGAATTACACTTAGAAATTGAAATAACCATAACTTAGCCATTTGGCCTCAAAATTTAGTGTTCTTAGACTCTATGGGA
Organism: Gastrodia elata; assembly: GCA_016760335.1. Lineage (NCBI taxonomy): Eukaryota > Viridiplantae > Streptophyta > Magnoliopsida > Asparagales > Orchidaceae > Gastrodia > Gastrodia elata. Next base: position 44,177,898 of record CM028675.1, on the reverse strand, counting down.
TCCTTGAATAGTAAGCAATAGTAAACTGCTAAAAAATTTAAATTCCATTAAGTGTAAGTTACTAGAATACCCCTTATATCAAAATCCTTAGTTTGGACCTATAGGACCCGTTTCTTATCCAAATTGAGCATACTTAGTTTACTTCCCTCTTTACTTCAAAAGTTTCAAAGTTGAAAATGCCTTTCATTGAACTGACATTTAAATATGCAAAATCACCAACATTGAATTCTAAAGGATAATGATGAGCATCATGATACTAACTCTGCAAATACTAAGCTGAACCTTTGTAACAGCCCTAGTTGTTACCATAGCTAAGTTCAGATTAATTAAGCTAAACCAATTCTAATTTTGATTCCATTAGACTCAATGGATCATTTAAACATAACCTTATAAGTTTGAAATCAATCGAAGCTTAATTGAGAATTTAGATATTTTTGCCTATTTTTTAACCCTTGAAAATACCTAAATTAAACTAATCTTCAAATTAAAATCTAATTTTATTTTTGAATTCCCCACCCCCAAATTAGCTAAGGGTGAAATTTTGGGAATTTTTGGAGGTCATTTAGGCCTATTTTGGATTTAATTTAAACTGGTTCAATTACAAATTAGGGTTCTAAACAATTCCTAATTGCATTTGCACCCGCCCTCCAACGGTCGACTGACCCCAAACCGCGGGCGCCATTCGGGCCATTCATTCTGCAGATGCCATCCGGGCCATTCATTCTGCAGATATGATCCAACGGCCCATGTCTTCGATCGGATCCGTCTTATATCGACCAACCGTAGGATCTCCCGATCTGATCAAACGGCTGATCTCTTATCTGTGTTTGTTCGTTAACTGTTAGGAGATCAAAGCGGTTCTGCATCGATTGATGATCAATAAGATGGCCCGGAGCACCACGAGCACTGTGGATCATCCCCTTCCTCTCGCCCATCACTCGCTGGTCCCCCCCGATAGCTATATCTCTTTCCAGCCCTCGGGGCAGTACGAGAAGATGCCAAAATTCCTCTCCTACCCTCGATGCGACCTCCTGCCAGTAATAGCTTCCCTGAAATGCCCCTAACCATTGAACTGAGCCATACCTTTGATCCGAGCCAATGCCATGGAGCCTGAGCTCTGGAATCCACCTCCAATACTCCATTAGACCTATAAATATTCCCAGGACCTCACAATGAGTCCCTTTGCTCACTCTAAATACTCAATTGCCCAGCTGAAGTTCTCTGAAGCTCCCATCATCTCGGTAATTTCCTGGCATTCCTGAAGCTTAGAACTGCTGATAGAGGGTCTGTATGGTGTTCAAACTCCCTATGAACTTGCGCTTGCTACTTGGGAAACTCCAGCTCTCTTCAATTCCTCTCGGTCGAGCCTGCAACCCCCTCTCCAGGTACAGCGTCTCCCACTAAACTCAGTGAGTTAAGCTTTCCATTAAAGCTTCTGGATGAGCCTTTAAATGTTGCCTAGATTTCCCTAGCCACTTAGGAAACCCATCGTGATTCTCATCAGGGTTTGAGCTAGCTCGGATCGATCGTATCGATCGATAGAGCTAGCAGTTGAGCCGAGGTTGAGTCCGAGTAAGGACCCAGCAATTTGTTACACCCCAGGGTGTGAAACCTTGGGGGTTCGACTCACCTCACCTCACTGATGGTGTAGGGATCGAGCCCCATCTGTTCAGTGGCCTCTGTGAGGAGAATTATTCCCTCACAGCAAACCCTAATCATCTATAAAGGGACGTTTCGGTGGAGTAGCCTTCTAGCATTTTGGCCCGTCCCAGTTAGGGCTTCCAGGTTCAATAGACATTCCTTGACCTCTTAAAGGTGTGGCGATTGAATTCTAGTCACGGCATGGCCTAACGGTGGCAAATTTGGCAGTCCAAGGTGCCCTCCCAGCGGCTGTCTGCGTAAGAGGGCTTTCGGGGACGAAGCACTGACGTTTCGGGCCGGGTCAGACCCCGACCCGCGCGGTTCTGATTTCGGGCTGCGGCTATATTTAATTAAATTAGGAATTATTTTTCTTCTAATAATTCATTTATAAATAGGTTTAATTAATTCCCTATGGTTCTGATTTAAATAAAAGTACAGATTAAATTATTTAAATAACTTTAGTTATACTTAACCAAATGGTATGATCCAATATATCATTTTAATCAAAAAAAATTCAAGGAACAATAATATAAAATAAAATCAAGGATCTAATGGTTAGATTTTAAATAATTACTTAATTGAGGTCTCTGATTGCTCATGAGACCATAAAGAACTTATGTAGACCATTAAAAGTAATTTAAGATCTTTAAATTTTGATAATCATTCCTTAATTATCCTAAAATGAGATTAGTGAATTATGCATAGCATTAGTCTCTGATTTTGATAAATCTATTTTCTAATGCCTTCTTAAGTATGTTAGCACCTATAATTATATTTGGATCATTTTAGTATGCCATAAATTCCTTAATCACCTTAATTGGCCTCTTAATGTGATTAGTGCTAATTAAGCTATTTAAGATATCAAAACCCTAAGTTAAGTGTTCCATCCACTTCAGTAATCAATATGGAACTCATTAAAATAGACTTGAATCAATTTAGATGATTAAATCTTAAATTCTCAATTTTAGCCTTAAGAGAGGTATTTTGGTCATTTTGACCAAAATAGATTTAAGCACCCCCTTAAGCCTTGAAATATTAGTGAAAAATCTCTAGTTAATTTATTAGCACCTTTCTGAAATTTTATGTTAATAATATTAAGTAAATTGAAGAAATCTCAAATTAGTTCTTATTAAGATCTTAAGACCTTATGTGTTCTTAAAACTATCTTTCTTAAGAGCTAAGTCTAATTATCTTTAAGTGCTAGACCCCTAGCCTAATAAGCTTAATTAAGCTGATCCATAAGCTTAAATCATAAAAGAAATATTCTTGTAAAACCCTAAATCTAAATCTTAGCTTAAGTTTAAAGTGATTAAACATTAGATCTTAGATCTTAGATCTTGGACTTTAGATCATCTAATTGAATTGAATTACCTTCTTCAGACTTCTTTAATTAATTTACTATCTAATCCTTTTGAAACCTCCTTGTGGGCGTAGGATTGATTCAATCTATAATAAAATGTAATTATCCTAAAGATTGAATATATATCTTAGCTTCTTAGTTCTAAATTGATTATTTTATCTTGTGATATTATAATAACCTTTCAATTAAGATCTTAGTTTTTGAATCCTTTAGCTTATAAGATTCTTTATCTTTAATTTGGATTTTTAAGTGTGAACCCAAGTTTTTTATTAGGATATTACCTTGGGCTCAGGATCTGAACACCAAAGTGGAGTTTGGATCCAGAATCCTTAATCTTGATTTACTTAATTAAGATTTGGGTTAAGAGAGAAAAATAATAACAATTAAGCCGTTGATTTATCTACTATAAATCTTTATAATTGTCATATGATTATGAATTAGAACTTGTTAACTTCTAATGTTAACATTAAGGTCTTGAATCTAGGATTATACTCGATGGCTGGATATTGGAGATCCTAAACTTGTATCTTCTCAGAATAGTTAGTTGGATAAAATTAGACAACAACAAATATCACATAAGTCTAGATTGAGTCTTATGCTTACTTTGACTTAGAGTGCTTTGCACACCTTGAACATTGAGCCTTATTCTTTGAGTATAATAGGAGAACTTAGGATATGGAAGATACATCCTAAGTTAGTATTTGAAAAGCATAGCATTTATTCAGTTCTTTCAGTGCTTTCAGTTAGTAGAGTATGTCCTAGCTTAGTTTGCCTCTTTAGTTCTAGTTTTATTATAAAATAGACTCGGACCTAGCTCTACGGATGGCTAGGATGGATACATGTCTTATTCTATAAGTTTAACTCAGACCTAGCTCTGTGGATGCCTAGGATGGACACATGTTAAACTCTCAGTTCAGAGGCTTTGTAAGGCCTGTTTTTGTTATGGCTGTACTATGTCTTAGGCTTACTCTTACTTCAGTTCAATTTTCAGTATTTGTTTTGCTTTGCCATATATTTGAGTGGCCTTATTTTAGTGCTTGGCTTGCTTTGCCACTGGTTTCAGTGGCCTTACTTTATACTCATACATGTACTTAGCTTACTTTTGCCACATGTCTCAATGGCCTTTTTATATTAAATATGCATGCTTGTATATATGCTCTTATTGGTTAGTTATTAAATATTTGCATGTTTAGGATGCTATAATGGTATATTTATTTTAGCCCTTGTGTTCTCTATATACTCAGCATGTATCCATGTGATCATAAGCATGTTAGGAGTAGACTTATTTCAGTAATTGCAGTTATTTTGCTTTTAGCCTCACCATGTTTAGTTGATGTATTGTATGTTATTCTTACATACTTATTGATTAGCTATAAATAATTATTTTATGGCTATCCCATTCTTTGTAGCTTGTAGCACCTTATAATGCTTGCATGTTCATAACCTTTGAATGAGATACTTTAAATATTCAGTTCACTTAAATAGCCTAAAATGTACTTAGACAACTGTCTAACTATAACTTTTTTCTTTAGTTGGCTGGGGCCCTGGCATTTGTGATACCGACAAATGTCCAATTTGAAGCTGTTCGTGAGCAGTACTGCAGGAGAGGAGCCGGTGTAGGAGGAGGATCTTCCTACTGTTATGTAGTTAGATTTACTTTCTTGCAGTGAGGTTTTGAGAGATCTTTACTTTTATTTAATTCAGTTTGCAATAATTAAACTCTGGATGTATTTACTTTTTTGCATTTAATCTGAGTTACTGTTTCTCTTACTCTCTTATACTATGTTGTGATGTGGATATTATATTATACTGTTTTTTGCTTCCGCCACTTTGATTTGTATTGATGTATATTTACTAGTTCCAGGTGACAAGTCCTTGGCTTAAGGCAGGCTAGGTCCTACCTGACTTTACTTAAGTTGGGGATTTACTATAGTTGGAGCACAGTACTCCTCGCTATTATGCTAATATTAGTATTAGCATTGCCGCGGGAAGGTACGGGGCCCCACAACCTTCTTGTTGGTTTCTTCCATTAATTATGATCCAAATAGCTGAACACTTTTAGTTTCTGACCACTAAGAGGAGTATTGCACTTTCTGCTATACATGGCTTCATATGGAGCTATTTTGATACTGGCCTAAAAGCTATTATTATATGAAAACTCCACCGGTGGGATATGATCTTCCCAGAGACTGATAAAATCTAAAATATAGAGTCTGCATAGATCCTTAAGAACTTGGTTCATGTAACAACCCAAGTCATTACCCTAGCCAATTAGGACTAATCCAGGTCCTAATCTTAGTCTTAGTACTCTTATTTGGTCATTTGGAGTTCACCATCAAGACCCAGTCCAAATCAAGAGTCAAATGGATCAAATTCTGATTTTGGAAAAAATTCAGAAACCCTCAAAATTAACCTATTTAAATTGACCTCAGATCAAAAATCAAACTTCGTTATTGTACACATTGCCCCCAAATTAGCTAGGAGTGATGTTTTGGTGTCAATTGGAAGTCGTCAAAATTTTGTCAAATATTTTAATAATATTTAAATATCCCAAAAATTGGGAAAATAAAAACTCGTCGAATCAAAAATTCGGCCCTGTCGTTGCATTCCTCACCCCTCAATTAGCTATGGGTGAACATTAGGAATTTTTTGGAAGTCATTTAATAATTAAAATTTAATTAATAGAAATCAAACTTTATATTATTTTATTTAATTATTATTTAAATTAATTAAGTGCATTGATGGAGCCGTCCACCTAATTAGCGCGTCGTCAGGACTCGTTGTCTGCTCTAACGGCTATTCGAGCCACCTGATCTGAGATCAGACGGCGATAGGGTTCTTTTCCTCGCGGGCGTCACCCGCGAGCCACACGGCAGCCCCTCCGCAGCCTCAGCCACACCCAGTCCTCTAGTCCCTCGCCATCTCCGTCCTGAGGTCCTTAAGGACCTTACCTTCACTTAGGTCTCTCGATTCTTGCGCGAAGTAGACTTTGGCATCGCTTTGATCCCGCTCCGAACCCTATCATCCTATGGCCGTCCAAAATCAGGTACCCCTGTTTACCCATATTTGTTGAACCATTACTTGCAATCAAGTTTCAAATATCTATGTCATGCTCCCAATCGGCGTTCGAGCAGCTCCGATTGAATTTAAGCGAGTTCGATCGAGCCAATTTGCGAAGTGTCCACAGTACAATCTAGGGTTCACCGCGTTTCGTAGGTGGTAGTCTAGGGTTCGTTGCTGCCAGCGGTGCAGTCCACCTCGACCGACGTTCCACCCACCGGTGTGTAGTCCCCATCCCGGGCTACCTAAATACGCGGTTTAGCTAAGGGAGATGATTCATCAGACCCAATGTACTTCAAGGGGGAAAAAACTGAACTTTCCATTTGAGGTCCAAATTTAGCAAATTTAGTGTCTATAACTTTTCTATAACACACTGAGTACTTTGACTAGGAGTAGACCCAATTTGAACTTCAATTGGATCATTGAAATTAAGCTTATATATACTAGTTACCTTCTTCTAATATTATTCATGTAACACAACATTTAAGTAATATTCTTCTAATTAGGTTTGATATTGATAGACTTAAATGTTTTATATTGATAATGAAAATAACACAACTCTATTGATCCTCCCTTAACTTAGTTGCTTACACATTTTTGCAAGAAATACAAACATATGTCATGACCTGATAGAGAGGTCTGGCAATAATGAATCTTTCTTTCTTTATCATGTCAGGAGACAAACCAAAGGGAAATTGCCCAAATTTTAGAATTAATAACTATTAAAATTCTCAATAATTTTAATACTTTCTCATTTTATTCATTATTACAAAAAAAAAATTCTTTTAACTATTTTACACAATATTTGTTTGATTCTCTTTCAACCTTTTTTTCCTTAAGAGCATGAACGAGTATTTGATGGTTCATTTCTGGTATCTGTTGCCATGTTCTGCAGATTGATTAAGCTCATCTAAACTGAACTTCATATTAGCTTTAGGCTGTATTTCTATCTAAATTTCTTTTTTTGTTACTACAGTTTAATTCAATTGATTTGACTTATTTGAATTTTGTGACTAAGCAATCAAGTGCTGTAGTAGTAATACTATTCTCTTGTCTCAGTTTTTATTATATACAGCTGATTGTTAATTTATCTGCATTTTTCTTAAATAGTATGAGTGCTATTCACCATTAACAACTCACCATTATAATTAATTTTTGTTTTGTTGTACGGGATAGTTCACAATGTGAACAGCAGTTTGGTCAGCGCTTCGTTGTTCCTTAACTAGGAGATGTTGCAGCCATGAGGTGAGTTCCTGGTTGCTGGTAGGCTTCCATCCATCTTGTGTGGGTGAGACAGCTGAGGGATTATGGAAGTGAATCCATTTTGCTATCAGTGGCAGTTTCAGCCTGTCCTAAAGTCTGCTATGGTTTCCCAAGATCTGTTTGGCTGATCTGATCCCCATTAATTGAGACTTACTCGAATATGATTATAATTTGTTGGCGATACCGACTTTTGTGAGTTTCTATGGAATTTTATTTGTCTTAGTTTTTGTGGGATTTTTTGTACTTGAATCAACACGTTTCCATGGTGGATCTCTTGGTTATATAATATACCTCTGTTTTCACTGAATTTCAGACCCTCTTTTGTTGAAATTTATCCATTCTTGTAGTCTTACCTTCATCGGTAAAGTCATTCAAGTGAAATTTATCCATTCTTGTTTTCTTACGCACAGAAATTCATATACTTTTATGTTAATAATTGACATTCTGCAGTATAAGCACTTTTGGGTGTCTGTTAGCGTGTGCTATCTTCTCTTTCAGACTCAAAGTATGGCAGGACTGCTTTGCTAGTGAAAAGCAAATGCAAGCCAACGGTCTTATTCCCCTTTGGACCGAAATGGAAAGCATTCATACTTGTATAGCTTTTTGTTTGTCTTTTATAATCTATTATAATGGTAAAGTTGATTATGCTATACGAGGTTGGATGTATTGGGGATGAGACCCGGATTTGATGCCGAGGGTCACCAAAATAATAAGAAATAAATCCCAGCACAAGCCACAAGCATACGAACACAAAATATTTTACGTGAAAAGCTCACGAATGAGAAAAACTACAAAGCCACGCCACCGCAAGAAAATTTACTATCAAAGAGATGAATACAAAGTTGGTGTGAACGTTTTATTTGACTATGATGCTGAGCGCATCATGGGATATTGTATTATGTGTCGAAAGGATTATGCTGCTTGATATGAGTATTTGGGTTGCTAGAAAGGGTTTCCTGGGAGTAATGCGATTGGGTGCTAGAGATAACCCTATCAATTTGAAAGAGATTATTGATCTTCATGCTGATGTTGAGACAAGGGCCCGCAAAGCTTGTTTGGGGCAAAAATTGCACATAATGCAGACTTTTGTAATGCTATCATGTATTAAAAGGCTACCATGATTTTGATGAGGAGCTGAATATTATGTTTAGGTTTAGGGTGTTGCATAGGAAACAGTGGCTGCTTAGGGATAAGTTGCCAAGTGCCTAATTCTTTACCGCAAGGATGTTGTTTTATTGCACTTCAGGGACATCAATAATGCTGTTTGGGTTGAAGCAGGTGCTGCCTAATTGTTGGAATGTAGATATTAGTGGGCCTTATGATTGAATGAAATAATTTATGGCACAACTGATAGAGCAATCATACTCAGCTTTGAAAGAGGGGAAAAATGAAGAGAACATTGTACCTGAAGATCTGGTAATGAGAAATATCAACATTAATTATGACATTGATATACATATTTGAAGCATTTCAGACTCATCTTACCTATTTCCCAAGCCACTTGCATTATTTCCAAAGTTCTTCGACAGTATCATGACCCGGAAAGATGTGCTTGAGTTCGGAAACTTAAGCAAAAAAAGAATTTATAATCTGGTCTACAGAACATAAGAGTTACAATTATTCTGTCTATGGCATTGCTCTTTTGTTAAAGGCTTTCCAATGATTCTTGCCTGCAATCATTTAATTAAAACGCTGCTATTAATGATCAAAATACTTCAATCAACATTCATGCAGAAATAGTTTGATAGTTTTTTGGCTTTTTCATTTTGTCAAAAAAAGATATGAACTATGAACAGTAAGCAAATTAGAAGATTAAATAAAATTATGATTTAAAAACCCAAGCAAAGCTCTTTGAAATTAAAATTTAAGCAGCTTTCTTTTATACATAAAAAAAAAAGGATGCATAAAAAGACACTTTAGCTTCTTCCCATCATATTGTAAGAATACCCATATGATTTTCCCAGAGCTAATTTGAGGCTCACAACATTTATCTCAAGTTCCAGCCATACCAACATCAAAACAAACTTTAGAAGAAACTCTGTTAAAGAGAGATGTTAACAAGCTTCACAAATATAAGCCTAGTGCCAAAACAAGATGAAAGTATGAAGGAAAGTTAATTTTGGAAAACTTGTTGCATTTGCCCTGTATTCTCTTAGTTCGCATCTACTGTTGGGATCGAATAGGGTTTAAACCAAAAGCAGAACAAAAAGAAAGTTGAGCGAGCGTTGAGAAACCAAAAAATTAAAGCAAGAAAACTAAGCACATAAAATAATCACAGCCACAAGACAGAAATTACGTGGTTCGATGATCACACCTACGTCCATGGGGAGGAGAGCAAAGTTTCACTAAAATCAGAGAGGAATACAAATGGTTTAAGGTTATAGAACCCTTATAAAACCTTCTCTTGGAGATCTTCTCTTGTATCTTGTATATTGTGTCATGAAACTCTTGCATATCAAGGCCTATTAATAAGCCATCCTTGATTCCCAAGAGTTACAAATTTCAATCTCTCAATTAAGGACATAAGAAAAACTTCTAAATCCATAATTCCCGAAACGAAAGTTATTAATGCGGCAGTTTCTTAATACCAGATTTGAGAGATTTAATTATATAAATAGAAAATTAATTTCCTTTAATTTTTCTTTAATTAAGAAAACTTAATTTCCTTTAATTTATGAAAAATTAATTTCCTTCAATTTCCTTCAATTAAGGAAAAATTAATTTTCCTTAATTTTCCTTCAATTAAGGAAAAATTTATTTTCCTTAATTTTCTTTCAATTCTCCACCTCAGGTCTCATGTGCTATACATGAGAACTGAAACCTTATACTCTCGATCAATATGACTGCACCAAGTTGGTTGCCTACGTATCCCCCTCCCATGGGAATCAAGCCATCCGTAGTTCCACCAAATGAGAAGTCTATTAATGCTTCTCTAAATTCACCAAAGATTTACAATGGTTAAACTGGCTTCTGCAGTATTCCTTTTTTTGCATAAATTGATCAATTTTTATGTACCATTGCCTCAGTGATTGCTTTAGCCCATATAGAGACTTATTTAGTTTACATACCAAGTCTCCCTTACCTGGCTCACTATACCCTAGGGGCTGCATCATATAGATCTCCTCCTCTAGTTCTCCATGCAAGAACGTTGTCTTCACATCAAGCTACTCAAGCAGCAAGTCAAATTGTGCCACCAAAACTAAAAGCACATAGATCGAGGAGTGTTTCACAACTGGGGAAAACACCTCATCATAATCGACCCCTTCCTTCTGAGCAAAGCCCTTTGCCACAAGTCTAGCCTTATAGCGCACATCAGCTTCTGAGGAACCTTCTTTCTTCGCATACACCCATTTGCACCCAATAGCTTTTCTTCCTGGAGGGAATTTCTCCAACCTCCAAATCTTATTTTTGTGAAGAGACTCAATCTTTTCATTCATAGCCTGCTTCCATAAATTTTCTTCTGAGCCTGTCACCGCTTCTTTAAAGTGAGAGGGAACATCTTCCTCCACTACAGACAATGCAAATGTGACGTAGTCTCTAAGCCATACTGGCTGTTGAGGTGCATTCCTTCTGGGTCTATTTCTAGCAATTGACTCCCGAGTTAGAGCCTCACCATCAATATCAATTTGCTCTTCATCAGAACCAATGTGGTCCTCATCTATAGGAGTATCTTCAATGTAATGTGAAGTTTTCTGTGGAACAAATGGGTGACATCAAACCCCACTCTCTATCTTCCTGTAAAAGTCTCAGTATTATCCTCCATTTGATGAGAACTCCTCTGTCTCAAGAAATACTCTTCATCAAAGGTGACATCCCTGCTCACCATGATCCTCTTGTCAATTGGATCATATAATTTATAGCCCTTCACACTGCATCTGAAGCCCACAAAAATTGCTTTTCTAGCCCACGGTTCAAGCTTATCCTTCCTAACATGGTAGTAAGCTGGGCTGCCAAAGATCTTCAGCTGATCATAATCTGTGGCAGGATGTCCTGACCACAACTCAATTGTAATTTTCTTATTAAGTGCAGCATATGGCAGACGGTTCATCAAGTAGCAAGCATAGTCTAGGGCCTCCGCCCAATAGACTCTCTCCAACCCAGCATTAGACAACATACACCGCACCTTTTCCACCAAGGTATGGTTCATTCGCTCTGCTACCCTATTCTGCTGCGGTGTTTCTTTTACTGTGAAGTGGCGCTCAATCCCTGAATCTTGATATTCCTTAACAAAAGAATCAGATGTGAATTCTCCGCCATTGTCCGAATGGATTATCTTGATTCTCTTGCCCATTTGATTCTCCACCATCTTCTTCCAGTTTATGAATACCTCCAGTACATTTGCTTTGCTCTTCAAAGTGTACACCCATACAAATCTGGAGTAATCATCTATAAAAGAAACAAAATATCTTCGACCACCAAATGATGTAGTCTTCGTTGGTCCCCATACATCTATGTGTATATATTCTAATATACCTTTGGTGTTGTGGAGGTCAACACCAAAGGGCTTGCGTGTTTTCTTGCCAAAAATACAATGTTCACAGAATTGTAATTTGCAAGAATTTATACCTTTGATGAGCCCCTCTTTCTCCAATGCCTTCAATGATGGTTCCCATGCATGTGCTAGTCTCATATGCCACAACATCATGGCATCTTCAGAGTCTTCAGCCACAGCCACTGTACCTATCACTGTACTTCCTTGCAAGTAGTAGAGGTTTTGTTGTCTAACTCTTCTTAAGTAAGTCATGCACCTTTGCTTATCTTTAGAACTCCTACCTCAATCACCACCTTAAAGCCCTTGGCTTCTAAGGCCCTAATAGATGAAGATTCTTCTTGATTTCTGACACGTGTTTAACTTCCTTTAGTTCCTGAATGTGTCCTTATCAGCACACTATCAACTCCTATAATCCAGTAAGTAGCATTATTTCCCATTGTGACTGCACCACTATCTGTTTCTCTATACGAACGGAACCAATCCTTCTGGGAGCAAATATAATACGTTACACCAGTGTCCATGATCCAACTGGAGTTGTCTACTATTAGACCCATAGAAACTGTTACAAGAGATACATCAGAGTATGAACCCTCTACCACATTTTGAATCATATTGTCCTCTGAAGATCCACTCGCCCGCTGCTTGTCTTTCAACTTTGGGCAGTCCTTCTTCCAATGTCCTGTCTCTAAGCAAAATGCACACTGATTACGTCCAATGCTTCGGCCTCTAGATTTCCCCCTTTTTTGGAAGTCTGCATTCTTCTTTGGCCATTGCTTCTTCTTCTCTAGTCTTCCCCTCTGGAGTGTAAGTGCCTCTGCCATATCATATTTGGTAGACTCCTTATCCCTTCTTCTGAACTCATGATTCACAAGGGCTATAGTCACCTCCTCATACTTCAGAACCTCCTTCCCATGGATCAACGTCATGGTGAAGTGCTCATACTCGTCTAGAAACGAGTTCAGCAATAATAGGGCCTTGTCTTCATCCTCCACGTCTCATCCAGATTTAGCAAATCTTCCAATAGCTTTATGAATTCATTCAGGTGCTCATTAATGGAAATCCCTCTTCTCATCTGAAATCTGTAGAGCCGCCTTTTCATGTGGAGTCTATTCTCCACGCTCTTCGTCAGTTACTTAGCCTCTATGAATTTCATAATTTCCACACTGATGTCTCCATCATAACTGCATACTTGATCTCCTGAGTCAAACAGTTTCGAATCAAGCCGCATGCACTGCGCTTCATCTTGATCCAGTCCCTCTCTGAAATTTCCTCTGGTTTTTCTTCGCCATCCAGAGCATCTTCAAGATTTAGGGCACACAGTATGTCTATCACCTTGCACCGCCACATCCCAAAGTTGTTCTTCCCATCAAATTTGACCACATCTATTTTAGCCAGATGTGTCACAACTTCGTGGAGACTCCTCTCCACCACCGATGATGACGAAGGTCCAACCACCACTTCTCCTCCTTTAGCCATGTTTATCTTCTTGCTTTAATAAAACTCAATCACAAATTAAAAATTAGCTCAAGCAAAAACCCCAGCCTTTAAGAATGAATACGGGAAGCCAAACCTTGCTCTGATACCACTTGTTGGGATCGAATAGGGTTTAAACCAAAGGCGAAACAAAAAGAAACTTGAGCGAGCGTTGAGAAACCGAAAAATTAAAGCAAGAAAACCAAGCACATAAAATAATCACAGCTACAAGACAGAAATTACGTGGTTCGGTGATCACACCTACGTCCACGGAGAGGAGAGCAAAGTTTCACTAAAATTAGAGAGGAATATAAATGGTTAAAGGTTAAAGAACCCTTACAAAACCTTCTCTTGGAGATCTTCTCTTGTATCTTGTATATTGTGTCATGAAACTCTTGCATATTAAGGCCTATTTATAAGTCATCATTGATTCCCAAGAGTTACAAATTCCAATCTCTCAATTAAGGACATAAAGAAAACTTGCAAATCCATAATTCCTGAAACAGAAGTTATTAATGTGGCAGTTTCATAATACCATATTTGAGAGATTTAATTATATATATAGAAAATTAATTTCCTTTAATTTTTCTTTAATTAAGGAAACTTAATTTCCTTTAATTTAGGAAAAATTAATTTCCTTTAATTTTCCTTCTATTAAGGAAAATTTAACTTTCCTTAATTTTACTTCAATTAAGGAAAAATTAATTTTCTTTAATTTTCCATCATCTACAGTTTCCATGATATGAAAAAAATATTGGAATAATTTTTGGAGTTAACAATAAGTGTTCAATGGCATTTAAGTTTCTTTAATGGTGTGGATTTTGACCCACTATTCAATGCATTAACAGTTGCAAGTTGTGGAGTTTAACAATTGTAAGATTTTGAGTTTAACTAGTTGCAAGATGTAGCGTATCTCTTATAATAATACAAACTACAATATAAATCCAAGGTAAAAATTTGAAAAACAGTCATGAAAAGTGCATATTTCCCCCTAATTCATAATTTATTAACTAAAGGTGTTTGCATCCAGAGTAGATATGAGCAAATTCAGTAATTGATAGCCATCAAGCAGATCTGAATGTCTCTGTGCTTCTCATAGTGCAATTGAAGAATCATCAAGCATTGATTTACCTTTCTAATGAATGTATTATCTCTGAATTTTACTTTAAGTTGTGGATATTGTCTTTCCTAAATTATAACATTTGGAATAAATATTCTGATGTAATTAGGAGAAGGATTGCTGTAGACTTACAAAAACAGAATGATGAGGATTATTTGTGATGTTGGTATGTGATTCTTGAAATAAAGTTTTGTAGCTATATTGAACATTGATGTAATTCATCATTTCTTGGGATCTCAAGTATGTAAGTATTAGCACAAAAATATTGTATTATATATAAAAAGGTTTACTATTCCTATATTTAGCATCAAGGTTTCAGATGGAAGCCTTTTCGTAGTTAATGAACCATAGCTTTATTCTGAATATTTTAAAATAAATTTGAGGGTCATATATGTTGATCATATGTTAAAAAACAATTTATATGAATTTATCGTATGCAACTTGTGCATATGTTGGGCAAATAGATATATGACAGTTTAATATTATATGAGGTTAAATACTAGCATGCAAAATTGAGGCAAACTAAACAAGTGTTGTACTGTAACGACCTAAAGTCATTATTTTACAAATTAGGTCAAAACCCACCTTAGAAATAAGGATCCTGGGGAATTTTGAAATAGGGAAAACAAGAATATCCTTAGATAAAAATAATTTTTATAATCAAAGTGCCCGAGTTTGGGAGAAATCTGAATAACGGAATCTCCCGTTTATTTTCTGAATTATTTAAATTCTTTAAATCAAGACATTGAAATAAATGTCCGAATTCATCATTTTTTGTGTAATTATGTTAAGTATATTATTTAAAAGCTGCTCAAAAGTTTCATCAAATTATGAGCCCTAGTTTGATCATGGTTAATTTTTGAAGTTTTAAACCTCAAAAATTAATATAAAATAAAATATTACACCGAATCAAAAAAATTTGGCGCGAGGGTGTTCGTTATGTCATAACACACCTTGGTGTTAAGTTTCGTTGTATTTGGACATCAAATGGCAGAAAAATGCAATTAATTTTAGCTTAAGTAATTTTAAGAATTTCCTTAAGAAATTTCTTTCCCCCATCAGCTTGCGATCACAAGCAGTCCCGTACGGGATTCTTCCACCTCTGGAGGAAGAACCTTCCGCGCCAGGCTCCCGTACAGGCGCAAAGCCATGCGCCATTAAGTTTTGGCGCAGCATACCTCCCTCCTGCGCCTATTTATGCTCCCCCCCTTTCCCTCCTTCTCCCCACAGCAGCCAACTTCTCCTCTCTCTCCCCAACAGTAGCCAGCTACCTTCCTGCCAGCCTCCAACCTCTCTCTTGCCAGCCAGCTCCTCCCATCCTAGCAGTAGCCAGCAACCCTCCTATCGTCCTCCTCTCCCTCAGCCCCTACCAGCCTTCTAGCCTCTTCAGGCCAACCATCTGCCAACCTCCAGCTAGCCTTCTCAACCCTCAATCCTTCCTCGGCCAGCCAGCCAGCAGCCTTCGGCCTCCCTCCATTTTCTAGCAAATCTAAATCGCGGTATGAGGTGAAGGAAAATTAGGAAGAAATTTAGGAGAGTTTAGATATTTCTATTATCTTCAATTATCTTTTGCATATGATAAATCATGATAATTTTAATATCTCAAATACTTCATTCATATTATTATAGTATTCATTAAGTAAATAATGAATAAACTGTATTAATTTTTTAAAATGACTACTATTTCTGTTTAAGCATTTTTTTTACAATTATTTTCATTTCTGTCTTTATTCTTTCATGCATTAATATTATCGTAATGATAATAATAACATTGTATTACTAAATCTGTAACTTAAATTATATGAACTTCTATCATTATGAGAATGTGAAAGAAAATAGAATAGAAAAAAAGAATGTAAGAAAAAAATCCTTAAGAATATATCGCATCACTTTTAAAAATGTTAATTTAAAGACATATCAAAAAATTAAATTCAAATTGAGCGAGCTATCACTCATCCGAACTTAAAGAACAAAAGGTACCCAGTACATGATAAATATTACATTTTGCATTTTTACTACTGCTTAGCCTCGCTTTCGAGCCAAATTTATGTTGTAGCTTAGTTGGTTGTTCGGAACCAATATTCGGGGTTGTTACTAGAAAATGACATCATAAACCTTCATTTTATGATAATATTTGATGCAAAAAATTGTATATTTATTTTGCACAATTGCCTTACTTTTCCTGTGTGTTATTATCACCTTATTTCAATATATATATATATTATTGTGTACTACAGTACTTAAAGTATTATCTAATTACTCAAAATTTCAATCCCGGTATTGTTTTCTGTGCAGTACCAAGTCAGGTGTTTCTGGGAGAATACACGCAAGAACCCTAATGCTTAAAATTTTCAATCTTACTGATAGATCCACGACGTTGTTTTGCTTATCTTTTATCTTTTTATTTTAATTCTCATATTTTTACGAGGAGTGCAATGAAAGATCTTGTAATCTAAAATATTAAAATAATGAGAAATATCTTTGGCTTTTATGTGCATGTTCCTTTCACTCAATATGATCATGCAGTATGTGAACACTCGATGTAGGAACCGTTTTCGCTGAATCGGCCTCGGGCTTCACATGCACTAAGGTGGGTGTTGTACTAAAGTGGATAAGTGGCTGTACACGAAAGGACATGATGAGGAATTAGCACATTTGTAACAAGTTTGTAGTAGCTCCAATTGAGGATAACTCATAGAAATACTTCTATGATAGTTTGGGCATATAGACCATTAGGCATTTTCTTAAGGAAAGATGAGATCATAGATTTCTTACATGTTAAAAGAGGAAGAAAAAGGCCTAAAAATATATAGCAAGAAACTATTAGAAAAGATCTCACATACTTGGGGCTTGGGAAAGTACAAGAGCTCAGTGAAGACAAAGAATTCATTAATGGTGACAAAAAATTCATGTAGCTGACTCCAATTAGTGGAATTATGGCTTAGTTATTGTATACCTGTTTGTAGTGGTTTTGAATCACATGAAATTGTCACCAATCTCATTTGTCATGGAGTTGTTGTACCAGTAATGACCATGCTATCAATTTTACAATGTTAATTTGGTGCTAATTCAAGCTAAAAAGCCAAGTTTGAGTTTTAACCAATGCTTAATTCAATATGAGTATGCCTGACTTGACTAGAATGCTTGCACATTTATTAAAAAGATTGGTATTTGCTGGTTACATTCAAGCCAATACAACCCCAATTCAAATAACCAAATTATTATATGCTTAATGATAACTCTGGGATTTATAATAAATTAGGTAAATAAAAATAATCAATTTTCTATAAGAAATGTATACTTTGATATGTTTTTACTATGTTCAGGACAAAAGAGGAGCTGAATTGAAACTTGGGCTGAATTCAAGAATTATGGAAGAAAACCGCTGCGACGTGCCCAAGCGCGCCACAGCGCACTACAATGGATAAAGACAAAGAGCTCCGCGCTACTGCGCGCTGTGATAGACCTTAAATTTGTGTCTGCGCTTGCACACAAGTGTACGTGGTCTGATGTAATAAATTGAAGTTTAGTTTCTAGATTTATAATCCTTAGGGAACGGTAGTTTTGATACAAAGGTTTATCTTCTTTTTGTAATGTTTAGAATATTGATTTTTGGTTTGAGATCTCGCAAGCATGATTTCTATAAATATTGCATCATGCGCTTACAAATGCGGTTTAGCCAGATGTGAGGATGCATTGGGTCAAATGGACTATGTCACATCGTCTATTGGATTTCCAACATCCTCTCATCTCTTCTACTTTGCTGAGCAGCAGAGCAAAGTTGATGAGAACTTGGTTCTCAAATATTAAATTTCTTGATATAGCTCTTAAGGAAAGGTGCAAGTGAGCTTGAGAACTTTTCACATAGTTCTCAGCTCTACTTGCACTATTTTCCTTGCTCTTATTCAATTGATGAGCTTGGAACTCGAGTTCTTTTCTTAATTGATAATTCATTTAAGTTTTATTTTTGCAAAGTATTTAGACAAAGTTTCATCCAAGCATTCATTCAGAATAATAATAATTAATAGTAAAATAGAAATCAATTTTATTTATTAAAATAAATCCATTCCAACACCATTTTAGCCTTACATTTTCTTACAATTACTTCCCAACTCTCTCCAAAGAGATTTAGCTTTCCATTAAAGAATAAATCAAAACACACATGCAAAAAGAAGTAAATCTTGACATCAGTTTATAGCAGAAAAAATAATATAAGTTTAGGAATAGTACTAGGAAAAACCTAGAGGTTTTTTAGGGTTCTCTCATTCTTTCTCCATTGCTTCTACATGAATTCTCTATCTTTCTTTTGCTGCCTTCTTCTCTCTATTCTTCACAGTCCACCTCTTGTTCCTTGAAGAGTTCTCTTCTTTTCTCCTCCTGCAGCCACCCTTTTTAGGTCTTTTGAATGTTAAAATTGGGAACCCCTCTTTGGTCTGAAATTGGCCCTTAAATAGAAGAGTTTTCAGCCCCCATGCATTTACCACAAGTGACCTTTCATCTCCTTTTACTTCAATGCAAGTAGTTTAAATTTTATTCTGCTTATTCACTTGGAATTCATCAGAGTTAATATTTAATTAAGAATCCAAGAGGCAGGGAAAACCAAACTTCTGATTGTGGCCTTCCCTATGCTGTATTCAATGCAAATTTTGGAGCTTTTTCTGAAGCGAGCGCTATGGCATGCTACAGCGATTGCATTTGATTCTGTTGAATTTAGCTCCAAATGGACTGTTCTACTGAGGATCTGCCGCAACGCGCTGTGGCAGCTTCGATTCAAACACTATTCCACTACAACGCACCGTGGCAGCTAAAATCCAAACACTATTTTGATGCATTATTTTTATAATTTACCTTAGGGCTGCTGCTACCCGCTGTAGCGCGCTGCTGCGATTAGACTGTCGTGAACGCAGAATAGTTACTGTTCAATTAATTCATATAAGGTTTTTTATGATTGATCAGAAATTCCACCATGGCGTGCTGCGGCGGGCTGCAGTGGGTTTTGTCCCAGGTCTGCATTAATCTTTATAGTACATAGTGCGTTGTGGCACGCTTGGAGCGCGCTGCAGCGATTAATCTTTCGTGGAAGCATATTTGGCACTGTTCAATTAGTTCATATAAAGTCTTAATATATCTCCTGGGAAATGATGCTGCGGCCCACTGTGCTGTGTTGGGGCGCACTATAGTAGTCTTTCTTCCAGGCCTTCAGGTTTGTTCCAGGTGAATTAATTTAATGGACCGCCATTGCGCACTATGGCGCACTACAGTAGTTTTCTTCCAGAATTTTCCGATGCTTGCCCTTTTCTTCATTTTTCCTGAAAATGCATAAATTCCACTCAAAGTATGCTGGTATATATGATGTTTAAAATATTTTTTAGCACTTTATTTTGCTATAAACTTTGGATATATCACGTTGTAGCGGATCAAGATAGAGATCACCACGCTACCGCGTGCTGTAGCAGTTCAAGATGAAAAGTTCTGCGCTACCACGTGCTGCAGCACTCTCAAGATAGAAAGCCTTGTGCTACCGCGTGCTGCGCACTCTCAAGACAGAAAGTCTCGCGCTACCGCATGCTGCAGCGCTCTTAAGACAGAAATCCTCAAGCTACCGTGCACTGCAGTGAACCAAGACAGAGAGCTCCACGCTATCGCGTGCGGTAGCGATCTCAAGACAGAAACTCTGGCGCTACGACACGCCATAGAGGAACCTAACAAAGGACTGGGCACTACCACATGCCACAGCGATAGCAAATGTAGCTCAGAGTTAGCAAATAAAAATTCAAAAGCATCTCGCTTCTGCGCACCGTAGCAGTCTCAAAACAGAGACTCTGGCACTACTGCACGCTGTAGCACTACAGGACTTAAAATCACCCGCCACAGCGCACCTTAGCAGTCTCAAACAAAAACTCTAGCGCTACTGCTCACCGTAGTGGTCTCAAGACAGAGATTATGGTGCTACGGCACGCTGTAGCTCCCGTCGAAATTAAGCTATACAAGAGCATTAAGAGCAAAATAGGGAAGGTCAAAAATCTCAAAACTCCTTACCTTCCCACAGTAGCCATTAAACCAAAATGCATTTAACTCTCCTCCTTCTCAAGAAAACAAAAGAATATTCAATTAGAATCATTTAATTACTGAGTTGATGAAAGGGTGGGTGCACTAATGCTAAGGGCATTATTCAGGATCTATAAGAGCTGAGAAGAAAGACTAAGCAAGGGTTCTCCATTTTGACATTCAAGGTTTAAAGAATTCAAAGCTACAGTAGCTGAAGAAAAGGGAGAACCTTGCCCAAGGAAGGAATAGGCTCTACCAAAAGGGAAGAGGAATCAAGCTCAGAACACAGAGAAGGGAAAGATGTCTATGATTGAGAGAAGATCTGGTGAACGCGACAGCAGTTTCTAGTATTATATCTCGATCTCTGTCTTAATTTTTTTTCTGCAAGAACCATGCAATGGTTCAAAGTCCTGATTTACTTTCCTTCTATCTCCATTGTGATGGCAGCTTAAACTCTCCTTGGGGAGGGTTAGGCAGCATGTAATGATTTTAGGGATCTAAAAGTGTTTGTACTCAAAATTACCAATGAATAACTTCTTTAATCATTTGTTTGATTACTGATATGAAGAATGCTTGGGTGAATGATCTGTCATGAATATAATTTATTTATACTAATGCTTTTAACCTAGAAAAATTATCAAGCTAGTTTAGCTTTTTAGAACTAAGGATATACATGTAAAATGTCTTCATCGCAAATATCCGTGACAACATTTGCTGTGCGAGGATTAAACACTGATCACCATGTTAGAGCTCCACTGATCACCATTAGCTTAAGCTAGGAACATGTGCACAATTGCTGAGAGCCCAGTGATAAGCTCTTGAGCATTGTTGCATTGTTCCTTTAGTTAAGCTGAGAAATTGATGCATGTGAGCCAAGTGCCACCGAGTGCGCTCCATAGCCAAATTAACCACTAGTTCAAATTTTATTAACAATTCACTTTTTTGATTCACCAACCTTAATGGGCATGTTAATTTCACATTAAGAATTAATTTTATTTCTGTTAATATTTGAGTTTATATATGATTTTTAAGATCTATATATTTAAGAACTTATCTATTTTTAAACTTTTAAAAGGAAAAATTAAATTTCTCCATCAAATCTATATTCATTCTCC
This sequence comes from Gastrodia elata, assembly GCA_016760335.1. Classification (NCBI taxonomy): domain Eukaryota; kingdom Viridiplantae; phylum Streptophyta; class Magnoliopsida; order Asparagales; family Orchidaceae; genus Gastrodia; species Gastrodia elata. The sequence continues at coordinate 44,156,326 of CM028675.1, read as the reverse complement.
ACTTAATTTCTTGTGTTTCACTTTGCCTTGAGATCCTAGTTCTGATGATTAAGTCTTTGATCAATTTTAGGCATAATCCTACATTCAGTCCAATTCTATGTTAGGGTCAAACCTTATGCTTGAGTCTACCAACAAAAACAACTTTATGTTGCATTTATTTAGATTCAATGCCATCTGAAATATTTCTAAAGTATTGATAAACATCCTTTTGAAATGGTTCATAATCTTTTCCCCAGACTTTGTTTAATAGGCTTGGGATAAAAGGATTGCACAGTTTTTTGTAGATTTGACTAGGTGCAACATTTCTTGTGAAATTTTGTAGCATATTTCATGTACAAAACTTCACAAACGCATACGCAGAATTTTAGTAGCATTTTTCATGTACAAAACTCTTATTAGCTTTAATTTTTATTTTCTTCTTAAGGAATGTGAACTTTGAATAAGAAGTAAATATGTGGCCAATAGGGTTTGACTGACATACCATTGAGTTATAACATCATTCATAGCTTTAACATTTCTTGTACAATAGGATTTGAATGACATGGGACACCATTAGTTTTTCTCATCTGGGTGTTTGCGTAATCTGATATTCTCTCTAATTGATTTTACTGATTAATTCTTACAGAGACACTTCAGGCATCGAGGACTTCCATTTATGCTGCTGATGTAACCAATGAGCACAGTCTTAGGAAGCCGGGAGAGCCTTTCAGCTTCTCTAACTGTCTGAACCATATCTTAGTGGCTGAAGCCTCTACCCTCATTGGCGAGCTGAGTTAGACCGAGCACTTTATAAGGGAGCATGTCAAACTCTAAAACTAGAGGGCAAAATAATTTAATTTGATGCCTTTATATATTTATTTTTTTATCTTCAAATTATTTTATTATAGCCCATCCTACCTAGTAGGATTAAGGCATAGTGGTGATGGTGTATCAAATTTTCTTATTTAATTGTGGGACTCATAATTAAATTTTAATTATATTTGAAAACCTTTGTACTCCTATTAATGTCTTTATTTTGTTGTGTTCTGCAAGGGAACAATTGTTCATTTTTAACTTGAGAATCTATACTCTTGAACTTTCAATGCTGAGTGAAACATTAGTTAGTTGATTGTTAATAATACTAAATACTCTTTTTAAGAAGGAAAATTTAATTTTCTTGTATAAATAACTCCATTTATATTTTGATTCAAAAGACTTGTCATATTTTAATTTCCATTTTGTTCATTTCTTGCATGCAAATTAGGGTATCTTTATAAACTTTAATTATTCACTGATTACATTTTTTAAAGATAAAATTAGGCTTTTTTACCCTCAAATTCTTTCGATAAAAAAATAACTCATTGGAAAAGTTGATGATCGGCATATTTATAATAGGCTAAAGCCCAACATGTTACTAAGCATTAAAAAATAAATCAAATTTATCACCTTAGGAAATCATAAATAATAACCATCAAAAACACTATTTATATCACACAATAGTTGGCCAACCCTTTTATGCAATGCATATTTTACATCTAACCCTATAAACCTTGCCAACACTAAAACCTCAAATCTAGTGCATAAAGTAACTTTTAACGTGACAAAGAGATCTTCCAACTTGGAATATATATATATATATATATATATATATAAAGAGAAATATTGTAAAAATCTACTTAAGTAGCAATAAGTGAAACACTTAAACATCGAGGTACCTTTTCTGATAACGGTGGAGTTCTTGGTAAGAACTTCAAAGTTAAGCATGCTCATGTGGGAGCACTCCCAAGATGGGTGGCTTGCTGGGATGTTATCTTTTGAGGGCAAAATCGATGGTATCAGAGTAAGCCATAAGGTGTTAGATAAGAGCTAAGTGTCATACAAAATAAAGTACCACTTCATGTGAGCAACCTCTTGAACACATGATGGTTAAGGTGCGACATTATTGTGGGTATCTCTTAAGCTGGGTCACCTATAATCCTATCTACCCAATGGATAGTTTTTGAATCTGTGTGTAGATACTGACAATGATGCCTGTAACTTAAGTTTGAGAGATTGTAAGAATCCACTTAAATAGTAATAAGTGAAACTCTTAAGCATCGAGGCATCACTTTAGATAACGGTGAAGCTCTTGGTAAAAACTCCAAAGTTAAGCGTGCTAATGTGGGAGCACTCCCAGGATGGGTGCTGGAAAGTTATCTTATGAGGGCAAAACCATGAGGTCTTTTAGGCCAAAGCGGACAATACATTGGTGCTTAAGAGTTTGGGCGGTTGCAAATATGAATGGTGTTGTAGCTTAGTTGTTGAGGCTCAAGATTTGCTATCCCAGGTCATGAGTTCAAATCTCAATTGATATACATAAGATGGTAATCATGAAAGAAACAAAAAATAAGCTAAAAATACAAAAAAAAAAAGAATAGTCACCCTTCCCCTCATAGATTCTCCCCACAAAGAATCAATTCGAGAACAGAAAGACAAGCACAAAAGCAAATGTTATCGTCAACTCATGCTTTAGGATCTGCTCATTATTTTCTTTGATAATATGTGAATTTTTTTTTTAATTAGAAACCTTCTTCTTTGTTTGAAGTCTATTATAGCAAGCTGTGGCACCACGCCCCTAAGAGGGGGCAGTCGTCACTTGGCAAACCCCCCACTTATCACTAGATTAGGTATGACCCCCAATCAGGGGAGGGATAAGCCCTTAAGCAAAGAGCAGCGGGATCATTAACTAAATACATACATATCATTCAGAGTGCAGAAGCAAGTAAGGAACGAGTTTACATTCATTATATTATAATGCAGAAAATAAGAAAAATATGCGGGTCATAATAAAGTAATGCTATAAAAAAATAATACATAGGTTACTTATATTATTATAGCATTTTAATAAGTTTAAACTGAAAAGAAAATAACTCTCAGACTCACGAGCAAATAAGAAACTAAAGGTCTTCAGCTTCAGGGCATTTTCCCTCTTGATCTAGGTCCACTCTTGGCTCAATCATCTCAAATAGCTCAGAATCTGTCATTGTCGGTTTCACAATGATAAAGCCCCAGCCAAAAGAAAAGAAAATTTGATTATACATATTGTATAATTATATTTTAGGCTGATTAATTCTATGTATTAACTGATATCACCATTTACTTAAAATACTAAGCAAATAAATGGGTGGACCAAGCTAAGAAAGAACATGAAAAGCTATAAAAAATGCATTTATAACTAACAAATAGTGAGGTAAGAAGATATATATCAACCCAAAGCTGCATCAAGGTTAGGCATTATATAAATGTAAAATAAATTGTAAGTACTAAAAAGAAAGATTCATCCTAACATGCTGATGATCATATGAAATTAAGCAAATTAACAGAAAGTAAATTGAAGTGTAATACATATAAGTAAACTGAATCAATATATAGCATCCTAGCATATATAAAAGCAAGTAAGCACTAAATTAAAGTTGAACTACAGTGAAAGTAACAAAAAATAGAATGAGCCATGTAAAAACTACCATATCAAAAAAATTGGCTAAACAAGCTACTGAATTGTAACTGAACTGAACTGTATCATATTATAACACTTAGCTTCTCAAAGCTAAGGCAGAAAAATTGTACTATGTTGAAGAGGTAGAAAATACATATACAAAAATTTTTAGTTATTTTACTTTACCCCTGTGAACACATCTAGAAGTAGCTGATGAGTCAAGCACGTCTATAAGACTGAGGTGGGTTTCTGAACCAGACATAACTCTCCCTAATAAGTACGTGTCAGGTATCTTTATTTCTCCTTACCGCTTATCCATTGGCAGTAATGTGTATACATAGTCTCCCATCCAGAATATCAACGCAATGCAAATGTTAGCCTAATTTTCTATGTTTTTATTTCATACATCAAAGTATCTTTATATGACATATTTAATATAAAAAGAACTCAAAATACAATGAATGCAAAGCATAAAGTTTAATAGTAAGCGAGAGACTCTACTAAACACAGGTGATATCTATTGTTAACTAATTTATCCATTCTAGTTATTCTAAGTTTATACAAGCTCAGGATCTCCAATACCCTACTATCAAGTATAAACTCAAATTCACGGCCTTATAGGTTTAAAATAATTAGCACTGATCAGGTCCTAATAGAATTCAATCAATGCGCTTATAAGTTAAATAATCAATCAACACGTCCTAATTAATGAATTTAGATGATCCAAACCAATCTTGATTAAGGTAAACCAAGATTGAGGGATTAAGAATCTCCACATTTGGGGTTTAATCACTTAGTCCAAAGGTGATCCTAAAGGCTAAGGCTTAAATCCCAAAACTTCCCAATATTACAAGTTAGGCTATCTTATTAAGCAAACTCAAGCTTAATAAGATAGATCTCTAAACTTATACTAGAATTTAAATACAAAATAATCATAATAAAGGATGAAATCTTAAAACTATTAAAAACTAAGGTTTCATCCATTGAGTAACCCATTTACTCAATGAATTAATCCTAAGGTTAAGCGAAATCTTAAGGAAATTTCTAACAAATGGAATAGGATTTGAATTGAGTAATTTAAATGCTGATTATTAGTTAATGTTAACTATCTTTATCTTCTGATTTAGATAACTTGTGGAGGGCACAAGGTGAGCTGGACTCACCTTATGAGGCTTATTTATTTACTTAGTAATTTTTGAGCTAAATATTAAGGGTTTTCTTAAATATTAATTTAATGAGTCTAAACTTTCTAAATTGATCTCAAATTAGTTATATTAATGATTTTTGTGATTTAATTAAGATTCTATGGTTTAAGGACACTTAAACCTAAATTTGGGCAAAATGACCATTTTGCCCCTACTTAAGGGCTTAAAATGCTACTTTTTGATTTAGGGTTCCAAATTGAGATTTATTGATGCCAAATGATTGTTTACTGTCAAATGTAAAGATAGATAGTAAGTACACCAAATTTGGACAATGATTAAGCCTTGTGAGCTCAATTTAAGGTTTTAACTCTTAAGGGCAATTTGGCAATTTTACTTAGTAAAGTCTGAAAATTTAGTTAGTTTATTATTGTTTACTATCTAAGAATTTCATAGAGTCTAAAATTAATGAATTATGATATCTATTGGTCAAGTTATAGCCAAAATAAGTTTAGGATTTAAAATATAATTAATAGGTTTTATGAAAGGTTCAAAACCTAACTTTCTCAAATGATATTCAAATTTAGCAAACTCAGTGGCTATAGCTTTCCTATAACATACTATGTGCAATGACTAGAAGTAGACCCAATTTGGACTTCATTTGATTAAGTTATGTACTAATCAATTTATAGGGTAATTAGGGCAAATTAGAATATCTAACTATTAAAACCTAAATTTTCTTACAGCTTAATGTTAATTAGGTTCTCCTAATCAAAATGATATATTGGATGACCTAATTTGGAGCTATATTGACTATGTTATGGCTAAATGAATTTCTAGGTCAAATAAAGAAATTAGTGAGGGTACCCAAAAGTCTGTCAAATTTCAAGTCCAACAACAAAACTAATATTATCACTATATTCCTAACATTTTCTTGATTAAAATAAGACCCATATTGCCTATGTCTAGATCAGTGGGTGTAAAGTTATGAAGGTTTGAAATTTTCTAAGGTTTAGGGTTAATTGAGGGGTCCTAAAATATCACTATGTTAAATATGCATCCTACTATAAATTTGATACTATCTTATTATTCATCTTATGTTTCTAAGTAAAATGAGATATATATTTAATATATTTGGAGTTTAGAATTTAAAGTTATGAGTAGTTAAAGATCTGCATTTAATTTAATTAAATCAACTAATAGTACTTTATTTAAATTGCATTACAATTCAATTCCTTTGGCCGACAATGGTGGGACCCATGGGAAACGCGGCGTTATGAGAATGGGAAAGAGACGATGGTGGAAAAGAATGTGTGTCCCATGCTGACGTTGTCTGCGCAGATGTAGGCCCCACAGCTGCAACCGTGAGGGCGAATGTGCGGGTGACATCTCCTACAGTGGGGCCCACTCCTCGGTTCAATGCAGCAGACGGGACGGGTCACAGGCCTGGTCTGACCCATCTCGAGATGGGCTGGCTTGTCTCCCCAACACAAATTGTAAGAGTGGGACTAGGGCTTGCATTTTGACGGCATTACCGGCGGCATCAGGGTTTGGACTGCTTGTCCACAGCTAGAGGATGGTGAGATCTTCCTAACAGCATACGAATTATCAGTTGAGGTGGACCATAGTGGCGACATTATCTAACCTTAGGTGTCGACTGACGGGTCGAAGCAGGATGCGAAGGCATGAACAAAAAAGGTACTGTGGGTCACTGTGGATCCAAAGTCAAATTCGTTCAATCGGGTTCGATTGAACCCGATCGAACTAATCAATGATCAATCTAAGGATGGAAATAATGATATGAATTAGTCGATTACAAATTGGTAGAGAGGATCTGGAGAACGATGTGTACCTAAAACGGATGGTCAGGGTTCGATCAGACGCTGAAATGCTCCTTCCTCAGTTCAACGAGCTTACATCTGCGAAAGGGAGCTCTAAACTGCTAATGGGGCATTAAGAAGATGGTGACAGAGCTCACAAGGTGGTCGCATTGGCTGACTATAGCGGCGGAGGTGCCGTGTGGCTCCAATAGGCGATCTCCATGAGGGAGATGATCACGAGCCGTCCGATCGGATGGCTCGGATGATCGGCTCTGATCGAGCCGATCAGAGTGCGGATCTGACCCGTTAAGTTAGAAAGGCAGGACCCGGCCCTCCAATTCTATTAAGGCGGGTCCCACCCGCTGAAAAAATAAAAATAAATAATAATTAATTAAGTAATAAATTTCAAAATGTCTCAATTAAAATCAATAAATTAAATGGCCTCCAAAAATTTCCAAATATTTACCCTTAGCTAATTAAGGGGTGAGGAACACAAAGGTGAAGTCATATTTTGATTTTTATGAGTATCTAATTTTCCTTTTTTAAAGGGTATTTTAAATATATTAAAATATTTGATGAAATCCAATGATTTCCAATTGCCTCCAAGACTTCAACCCGAGCTAATTTGGTAGAAATGAATGCAATGGCGAAGTCCAATTTTTGTTTTGATGTCAAATTATTTCGGTCCATTTCTTGGGTTTCTAAAATTCCTAAAATCAGCGTTTGATCCATTTGACTCTTGATTTGGACCAAAACTTTAGGGTGAGGTCCTAATGACTATTTAATAGTAATATAATCAAAATTAAAGTTTGTTTAGTCCTAATTAACTAGGATAACAACCTAAAATGTTATAGACTCCCTCTCTTAAGAACGATGTCATCCTTGACATCACTCAAGTGGATAGGACGGTGCATGATTGAAATTGTTAAAATAAAAAATAAGAAAGGTTAAGGAGGTACCAGAATTCTCAAATAGAGTTGGGTACTTCGACCGCATATCTGACTCCTTCTCCTAAGTGGCTTCAGCAGATGGGTGATTCTTCCACTGAACTTTGACCATTGGGATTGAATAACTTCTTTGTTGTTTCTGATCTTTTCCCATAATTCTTATAGGTTCTTCGACGAATGTTAAATTTCGCTGAATTTCTACTGGGGGAATTGAAATCAGGTGATGAGATTTTCTTGAACACTTCTTGAGTGATGACACATGAAACACATTGTGCACTGCATACAAGTTATCAGGTAGTTTCTACTTATAGCCTGAAGATCCAATCTTGGATATAATTTTGAAGGGTCCAACATGCCTTGGACTGAGCTTTCCATCCACTCCAAAATGGTAGCAGCCTAAACCCTTAACTATCAAGGTATTGTCTGCTTTGGCCTGAAAGGCCTCATGGTTTTGTCCTAGAAGTGTTCCCACATGAGCACACTTAAATTTGTTTTTCTTATTAGAAACTCCCCCATTATCTGAAAAGGCACCTCAATGTTTAAGAGTTTCACTTATTACTATTTAAGTGGGTCTTTACAATCTCCCAAACTTAAGTAATAGACGTCCTCATCAGTATCCACACATAGATTCAATTATTGTCCATTGAGTAGATAGGATTATAGGTGACCTCAGCTTAAGATGTACCCACAACAATGTAGCACCTTAACCATCATGGGTTCAAGAGGCTGCGCACATGAAGTGGTACTTTGGCCTGTATAGGACTTAATTCCTATCTGACACCCTATGGCCTGCTCTGATACCATTTGTAACAGCCAAACTCTTAAGCATCAAGGTATTGTCTGCTTTGGCCTGAAAGGCCTCATGGTTTTTTCCTCAGAAGATAACTTCTCAGTAGGTCACCCATACTGGGAGTGCTCTCACATGAGCATGCTTAACTTTGGAGTTCTTATCAGGAACTCATTCCATTATCTGAAAAGGTGCCTTGATGTTTAAGAGTTTAATTTGTTACTACTTATGTAGGTCCTTACACAAGCCCCCTCCAGAACTTCAAACTCATTTTCTCCAAACAATGATTCCTCATCAGTCATTATTAAATATTATTGGAGTGAATGATAGAAGCTCGTTTATATGTTCGCCAGATCCGCTCGTACGACATTCATTGGCAAGAAGCTGAAGATTTGCCATCACCAGGATTGTCTCATCATCAATAGAAACCCATGCCTCCCCAGAACACGTTGGATCAACTTTCTCCATAAGAATCTGTTTGAGTGCATTAATTTAAGGAAATCCCAGCTTCCTTCAAAAAATTTATCGAAATTTTCTATCAAACTCCGAATTGATGTATCATTCAAATCTGGCCATGTAAGAGACCGCCAATAACAGTTAATAATAAGTTGCTCAGAAAAGGTCCAACAGTGCTTATCTTTATTACAACATCGTTAATAGTAGTAGTTGTCTTAGAATTTTGTTCAGCTGTGTTGCTCACTGCTAAGGCAACATCAAACTGTTCAGTAATTTCCACCATAATCGATATATTACCAACATCAAAATCTTTGTAATCCTCTACATTAGCATTTTCTTGAAGATTTATATCTAACATGACCATTTTACTTTTGAGAATATATATTTGCTTACTCAACTTGGTCTTTTGCATAGTACAATCCCTTGAAATACTCTGATCGTTTAAGTGAGGTTATAATTTATAATGTGAAGATATGCCATGCCCTATTGCATTGAAGTTGGTGCAATAAAGGGGTAAATTTTCAAGCATAACTTCCTGTAAGTATCTTTTATTTTCACTCCCAATTCAAATAGATGATTCGAAGGTTCATGTTATGCCTACTTCAACCAAACTTGGGCGGCAAACGACCGAAGAAGGTTTATTGTCGCATAGTCAACTTTAAGGAATTTTCCAAAATATGATCCCAGTGAAAACAAAATAAAGTGGGTGATCAAATAAACCTTAAGCAGTGGAAAATTTATCCAAATAGGAATTATAATTATTCATGTTTTGGATTAAAAGATGTGGTCTATTTTAGTACTTTCACATGAATGTTTTCATTGTAGTAGTAATGTCAAACAAATAACCTTGTATGATCTAACTCATTGGAGAGCTTGATAGAATATTTAAGGACCCACTTAAGTAGTAATAAGTAGAACTCTTAAACATCGAGGCACTTTTTTAGATAATAGTGGAGTTCCTAATAAGAACTCCAAAGTTAAGCATGCTCAAGTGGGAGCACTCCCAGGATGGGTGACCTGCTGGGAAGTTATCTTCTAAGGGCAAAATTATGAGGCCTTTCAGGCCAAAGAAAACAGTACCTTAGTTCTTAAGAGTTTATGCTGTTACAAATGGTATCATAACATACCATAGGGTCTCAGATATGAGCTAAGTATCACTACATGTGAGTACCTTTTGAACTAAGATGGTTAAGGTGCTACATGTTTGTGGGTACCTCTTGAGCCTATAGGGGTCACCTCTAGTCCTGTCTACCCAATGGACGGTTGTTGGATCTATGTGCAGATACTGATGAGGAGATCAGTTACTTAAGTTGGGGAGATTATAAAGACCCACTTAAATAGTAATAAGTGAAATTCTTAAACATTGAGGCATCTTTTTAGATAACGGTGGAGTTCTTGATAAGAACTCCAAAGTTAAGTGTGCTCACGTGGGAACACTCCTAGGGCAAAACCATAATGCCTTTCAGGCGAAAGCTGACAATACCTTGATGGTTAAGAGTTTGGGCTGTTCTAAAATATGTCGAGCATTGATTAATCCAGCACCATAAGAGCTTGACAATCCCAAATTACTAAAACCTTTTTGAATGACAATCATAAGAGGTTTGTCATTAGAGAACTTCCCAACTAGTAAGAACTCAAAAGGCTTAGCTAGCCTTTCCATTTCATCAGCTGAAAGGAAAATAGCTAGTTTACATCTATGAGATGCGGTGAGTTTGATACCAACCAAACCATCCACTAAATGAGCATTTGTGAGAGCTTCAACAAAGGATTTTGGAGCAGACTAGTTATTGTTCTTCTTAGAGTGTAGCTTAAGAAGTTATGCCAAGCCACCAGAGCCCCCGGCCTGGCCACCAACAGTAGACAGAGCCATGACCGAGCAACAGTGGCCTCTAACAGAAGCAGAAGGACCACTGAAAGTGTCCGATCAAACATCAAACAAAGCAAAAAAGGTTGGACACCAGCAGGGATGACAAATACTGCAGTTTCATTATCACCAACAGCAGAGGACTGGCTGACTAAAGGGTCAAATCAACCCGTACCAGCCATGACCAAGTGTAAAGACCCACTTTAGTAGTTATAAGTGAAACTCTTAAATATCAAGGCACCTTTACGGATAATGATGATTTTTTGATAAGAACTCCAAAGTTAAGCGTGTTCATGTGGGAGCACTCCCAAGATGGGTGCTATTGAGAAGTTATCTTCTAAGGGCAAAACCATGAGGCATTTCAGGCCAAAGCGAACAATACATAAGTGCTTAAGCGTTTGGACTATTACAAATGGTATCACAGCAGGCATAGGGTGTGTTAGATAGGAGCTAAGTGTCATACAGAGCAAAATACCCCTTCATGTGAGTAGCCTCTTGAACTCATGATGGTTAAGGTGCTATATGGTTATGGGTACCTCTTGAGCATATAAGGGCGACCTCTCGTTCTATCTACCCAATGGATGGTTCTTGGATCTGTGTGTGGATACTGAAGAGAACATCAGTTACTTAAGTTAGAGAGATTGTAAAGACCCACTTAAGTAGTAATAAGGGAAACTCTTAAATATTGTGATGCCTTTTTAGATAATAGTGAACTTACTGGTAAGAAATCAAAAGTTAAGTGTGCTCATGTAGGGGCACTCCTAGGATGGGTGACCTGCTATGAAGTTATCTTTTAAGGGCAAAATCGTGAGATTTTTTTTACCAAGCAGACAATATTTGGGTGCTTAAAATTTTGGGGTGTTACAAATTGTAACTGAACTAAAAAGAACATTTCATCTTAAATAGATGTGTGCCTAGATTAGTCATATCATAATAGAAATTTGTTAAACATAGCCACTAAATAAGAAGTCCCATATGTATCATCTAGACCATTAATGGTTAGATTCAAGTCGGGCTAAAGAATCAGACATGTATCATCCAAACTCTCTCAGGGTTGGATCCGAATTGATATTGTATTAACAAATAAAACTACAAAGGCAGACTAAGTAGGACACACTCCACTAAATAATTATATGAATTTATTTAATATTAATACCAATATTTTATGCATCTCAAAACTAACATAAACTATTTATCAAATATTCTATATCTCAACTAATCTGCCAAAATAATTAGGCTCAAATAACAAGGTGTAACAAACTAAAAGTTGTTAAACCTTATTTATCAGTAACATTAACTCTTAATCATGTTCAACTATCTCCATATGATATTTTGAGCAAAACCTAAATATAATTTGAAGCGATTCTGAACTCAATTGAATATTCTGATTATTTTAATCAATTTATCAAATTAAAAAATTATGGTAATTATTCTGATATCTAAATCAAAATCAAAGTTCATCATTGAACTCCCCACCCCCAATATATAGCTAAGGATGAAATTTCAAGAATTATCAGGAGTCGTCAAATTTATTAAATATTTTATTATATTTTTAATACACATAAATATAAGATAATTAAATAGATCTCAGATTAAGATTCTGACTTTATTTTTTAGTTCCTCACCTCAAATTAGTCAGGGGTGAATTTTTAAAATTTTTGGACCTCGTATAATAGCCTAATTCTAAAATATATTAAATAATTAGATAGGTAATTAAGTGGTGGGATCCACCACCTGTTACCAGGCCAAACCCACTTGGGTGTCATCTGTTAGGTAATGGATGGCCTTTAGTATCTAGGAGCAGCAAAAGCGCTGTAGCGCACCGTGGCACACCGTAGCGCGTCCAAGCATTTCTATCACGAGACATGAGGCACTGTCGTACGCCTAAGTGGTCAGGAATTTAGTAGCAGGCGCTACAGTGCGCCACATCGAAAATAGTCGTTGCAGTGTGCCATAGCGGAAAGAGGCACTATTGTGCGCCATAGAGGATTAGCGGGTCCAAATTGAGACTATGGGTGCTACTGCACGCCAGGGCGCGTCGCAACTGGTGCATTTCAAGAATGCGGGCGCTACGATGTGCCGTAGCGCCAGACGGAAATTTGCGCGGTCCAGGATATGCAGTAAGCAAATTTGGAGGGCATTTTGAATATTTTAGGGCTCGTTTTTCAGCTGGCTACTTAAGCAAGAGGTTGAGGGAAAACCCAAGTTTGTTGGCATAAGCTTTGGAGGCAAAAGGCTGCTAGAGGAGAAAAATCTTAGCAAAACCCTAAGGAGATGCAGTGCAATGTTTCTCTTGTAAGTTGGAAAGGATACTCCAGGTGATAGCTGCCTCTTCTTCTCTCCATTTTAAAGAAGAGCTGGAGCACTCATGCTGAGAAGATAAGCTCTTTGTAACTCTATAACTTTCAAGTTATTCTAGTAGATTTCTCTATGGTGTGGCTCCATGGTTTTTCCCATTCTTAGGTTTTCCACGTATATCTTGGTGTTTGTATGTTTTATGTATGATATGTGCTTTTCTCTTTTATGTGCTTGTGATTTCTGAGTTTGCTTGGTAACCGTCAACTCAGCCCCGATCCTCGAATTCATTTTGAAGTGTGCACTTTCTTGTGAAAATGCTTCAGCAAGCAAAGAGAGTGTGCAGGAATCTTTAAAAGGCAGCTTTAATTTTGTGCTGATCATCATTTCTACAACAACATCATCCCCCATAAAGAGAAAGTTGTGGCATGGCTTTGATTGCCACCCCACTTGTAGCAATGATGAACTTCCTGTACCTTATCATCTAATTAAGCCCATACACTCTACCCTCCTTATCTAGACACCCACTACTCTCCTTGCATGCTGTTAGGATCCATCAAAGAGCTAAGGAAGCTTCATCCCAAGCTGTGAAGGCCTCCATAACTAAAAGTGTAGGCACTTCCCTTCCAATGAATTTAATCATGCAAATGTTTCATTTCAAGATAGCTTGCTTATTACTCCTCATTTGCAAAACCTTAAAGTGCTCGATCGAGTTCAAATAAGCTTGATCTGATTTCAATCTTGAAGAAGATGAACAATATTTTTCAGCAAAAACTAAATTCTGATACCGAAAACTAGAGCCTCAATTTTAGTTACGTTATAGTGGTCCAAATATGTCAATTTTAGTGACATTCGATTAGTATATGGCACGATCCATGTGGTGCCCTAAATTAAAAGAATTTGGATGCCATAGGGGAACTTTCCAGTGTATATCCAAGCAGACTAACCCGCATGGTGCCATAGCGTGCTATAGCACCTAACTCTTGAGTTGGGGATGCTACAGTGCGCTGTAGCATCTAGCTTATATATTGAGAGCACCAAAGTGCGCTGTAGCGCTTGGCTCTCTGGCCAGGGGTGCTACGACGCACTACAGCGCCTGATCCAAATGCTTTCTAATGCGGAGGAATGCCATAGTGCCCAATTTTCAAAATATTCATAAATTTTGAATTCTGCCCTCCAGAATTGAAATAACACAAAAATATATTAAAATAACTTATGATGATTAGATCATATAAATATGGAGTTTGTATGGCAAACTTGCACTGTGGCATTATTTAATGAACTAATGAAAATCATATATATTGAATGAATATATTAATGTTTCCTGGAACCTAGGACATCAAGGTTAAATTAAATTGATACTTAGGTGAACTTTAAAATATTGTGTTAGATAAAATTAAGTAATGATAAATTCATCATATTGCTTGTAGTAAATCTCTAACCTTATTAGTAAATATTAAAAGCTTAAAGTATGGAACCTTATATTGAAGCCTTGTAATCAAATCCAAACTTATTATGGACAATTATAATATGATATAACCTTCATTTAAATTATATTAGATTCAAGAAGATATAATATTGTTACTTTAATCAGTTAACCTATAAGATCAAACCTACCTTTTTGATGTAAGGAATAAACTCTTCTACTATAGCCATATGAAACATTATTAAGTGAATATGCTGATAGTAAGATTGCACTTAGCATATATAACTTGGAAGTTTGATAACTAGAGCTAGCAATAGTAAGATTTGACCTAGCATATATAATGGAATTGTAAATAAGTAGAATTATGAAGCACCCAATTGGATAAATGCCTAAAATTACATATAACAATGGAAATTGAATTATTATCAATCTTAAGTAAATAAAATCATTCAATAAATATAGATTTTATCTCATAATTAAAATAATTATATTTATAAAACTATTTTGTCATTACATGAAAATTTAATTAACATACTATTTTCCAAAAGTGATTATTTATACTATTATTATTATATCAATTCACTTTGAGATCTATCATATCTAAGTTAATTTAGGGGCCTCATTAGTCCCAAACAAGAAGATAAGTAATTATAAATAGAAAATAAACAGATATCATGTGATTTATAATAATTTGATAATCCTTGAAATGCTATAATGCATTGAGATCAATCCTTGAATCATACATTAATATTTTGAGTATATAATAAACACTTAAAATTATTTCATAGGGGTTTATTTTGGTGGATTATAGTATAACTGTCATTAAGCCTATGCAGGGTATTGGAGTATCAGGAGAACATATTATTCCTATGAGGGGTAATATGTGTGCTTGCAGTTGACTTCATTTTACTTATAATTGAGTAGATGTACTCAGCTTATCACGTGTTCTGCGCTCACAGAACCAAATACAAGATAAATAAATCATGAATTACATTTCTCACAATCTTATTGATAGTGAATGATTATTATAGTCTTATAATTATATTTATTCAATCTCTTAGACTGAAATTACTTACTTTATTGCTTTATAGCATTTCAATATTTTTGTTTTATTTATGCTGTGTATTTTTTTCTACAAATACAATTTATTTAAATTATTTATAATGTCTTCTTACTTAGCAAATCCATTTGGACATATTCATATATTCTTAAAATGCACATTATACAAAATGTCATGCTAATCTATTTGAAGTAGAAATGATAGATCACTTGAAACTATGTGAGCCTTGCTTACTTTACAGCTTTTAGTAGTTATTTACTTATTCGTTCATTTTATGCCAAATGCTCCACTTTTATTTAATTTTAAATGGCTAACGTGATATCTGTTTAATAAAAATATACTTAGTTACCAATAAAATATATTTAAAGTTTTAAAAGTCTTAACCACTTATTTCTTTTTATTGGATGTGCCCTACCATATTATAAACCAAATAATGTATCAGGAGTATGGATTAGGTGCTGCACTCAAGCAAGAACTCAAACTATAGTTGTTTTGAAGACTCTATTTATTTATCTTTTTTTTTTTTTCATGTTAGGAAGAGTGATGTATTTAAATTATCAGTTTTTATATAAATGATCAGTGATGTTAAACTGTTCTTTTATGTTGTACACTTTTATAAATGTTTGATTAGATAATTTATATTTCCTACTACTTATAGATCTGCATTATTATAAAGTTAATACTCAATATTAGGTTATAAATCCCTAATCCAGTGTTACACAAGGTAAGCAGTGCGTATAAATTCAAGGAAATAAAGCAGTACTAAACAAAAATCTGTGATATCTTTTATTTCCTAATTTATTCGTTCTAACTATTATTAGATTATACAAGCTCAGGATCTTTAACATCCTACTATCTAGTATACACTCAAAGTCACAGCCCTATAATGTAGCACCCCATCCCGTCGCCGCGCACAAAAGAGTTAACAGTTGACAGCGAAACGGTGCGCTACTCGAAAAGGACTACTACTGAACCTCCCCTAATAACCACTGAATAATAAGCTGCTGGACTAATCCTTAACATAAGCATAAAACCTTATCTTAAGTATTAGACAATATAGTATATAGATTGTATTATGAGTGGAATATGAGGAATACAATATATATATATATATATGCATAATAGTATTTCTAGTATACTGATCACATCACAATACTAAGTATAAGTAATAGTAAACATATAGTGCAGAAACTAAAGCATACATCCAGAAACATTCATCACAGAAGTTAAGTAAGGCATTCATCTCAGAAAAAAAAATAAAATACATCCACTATTATTACAAACAGTCTACTTAAGAGGAATAATAGAAAATAATCTAATGATAGAACTAAAAGTAGACTAATGCAAAAAGGTAAACACTGATGTAGAGTTGCTAGTGCTCCATGAACTCCTCCTAGATCTCTTGTGATGCCTCCTGGACTAGCTCCACAGGCTGCTATAGATCTAGAAAATTGCTAATCCTAAAAGTACCACGTGTTAGACAATGAGCCTAACACATCAAAAGCTATACTAAGCAATTATAATTATATAATACTTATCATTTAAATATTCAAATAAAATTTGTAGAACATGTTAAAATAGCTAAAAAAACATAAACAGTACAAATTTGAATGTAAAGTTCAATTGAGACTAAAAATAGTGTACAGAAAGTAGAGAAAGAGTTAAGAAACTAAAATTATAATGAATTAGAAACTATGTTGTATGCCACTAAATATACATATATGCAACTGAATATGCCACAGATCAGTATGTCACATATATGCATATGAAATATCACTAAATTTTCATGAATATACAGTTTGATGCCCACACGTACATCCCATTATGAATTCAGATATCCCGATGCCTGCAACATCCCGTAATTCATCTCTTGATGTACGCTACACCCTACAATTACCAAATAATCCTTGATACTTATGCTTATGCTTATACAAATGCATGTAAGACAATTACTTTCAAAGAAACTTAATCATATAAGTATCTTAAGTTATCATGTGTTGGGAGTACATATATATAAACGTTAAATTTCTAAGAATGGTAACTTGAAACACTTAGTTTATTTAATTGCCTTATTGATGTGCACAAGGATATGGGATAAAATCCTTTTACAGTTTATTCTCTCAAACTAAGGTGCTTAATCCCCTAATTAAAAACATAACTTAAAGTATCTTAAGAAAGGTAATTTGAGCCACTTAGTTTATTTAATTGCACTTATCAATGCACACAAAGATAAGGGACATAATCCTTTTACAATTTATTATCTCAAACTAAGATGTTCAATCCCCTACTTATAAGATAACTTAAAATAGCCTAAGAAAGGTAATTTGAAACACTTAGTTTGTTTAACTGCACTTATCGTTGCGCACAAAGATAAGGGACAGAATCCTCTTACAATTTAATCTCTTAAACTAAGATGTTAAATCCCTACTTATAACATACTCAAGAAAATTGAGAAGTTCATCTTGATGCTCTTGTAGATTCATCTAAGATAAGATTAGAATCTACACTTTCATTCAAGATGAATCACCCTATTTCCTATCCTTGCTAAATCAAATCATCATTATGGGTATGCACTACAGTCTCCACATGATAAACACTAATGATATTATTCTATACTAGCTATTTTAGAATACAAGAAAGTTTGCACTAATGAATCTATTCTCCATTAGAGGTACTAAACAAATGGGTTCTAAGGTTGTGACATAAAAGTAACTCTAATTAGGTAAACTACCTCATTTAAGCTCAATTTATAGTTTGTTAGGTTATTACTACCACAAAAATAGAAGCTCAATTATCTAATGTTCAAAAGGTTCATCTAAAGGCCTACCTCAATGCTTTCCCTATTTTAAGGCATAAAACACTAACATTAAGATGTTAAAAAATTTTAATCACAACCTTTAGAGTTCTACCCTAAGGCTTGATAATAAGCCCTTCCTACCTCAAGAGTTTATTTATTAATAAGGTTTAGCAATTATTAATTTAAAATATTAGATTTCAACCTTAAGATCTAAGCGTGAAAATATACAATAATTCAAGCTAATAAAATTATATTTAATGTACAAGACTTAATACATTGAGTTTGATTATATAAATCAGATGGGCAAAACCCATCTGATCTCAACCTATACTACAATTATGGGGTATAATCACATAATTTATTAGGAATGGATCATTTACAAATCATTATCATTTTATAATTTAATTTATGATAATAGTCTTTTTTAAGAGAAGATCGAAGATCTAAAGATTGGATTCCAATGATCAATCATATGAGTTTATTATAAATCTAAGTTCTTCTAATTTAATGGCTAAGATCAAATGGCAAATCAATAATCATTATTGGAGTTATGCAAGTTCTTAGTATCCAAATCAAGTGTCATATTTACTAATCAAGATTTGAGACTTAATCTAACAAAGCTAGGGTTTAACTCCCAACTTGACCAAATCAAGATTGATTACAAAATTATTAATCAATTTAAAAATCCGCAAGCTTATTATCCATTGTTGATGTCCAATTCTGTGTCAATTAAATTATTGATTTAATTAAGCACTTCTTTAAGATTCTTTAAGGTTTAATTGTTTATTAATGTCAAATCAATTATTCAAGTGTCCAAATTAAAGTTAGGGTTTTCTAACATGCATCCTACTATTAATGAGGCATATAAACAATACATTACTAAAAACAAAAAGTAATTAAAACAAAGCATTACATTAATTATCATTTGGCACAAAATATTCAAGTGAATCCCTTAGGAAATTAGAACATGCCATTTAAGATAAGAGATATATTTCATATTCAAAATCACCTCTACATTTACACAATGCATGATTCTACCAAATCCAATTTTTATTTTGGTATATTTTTGCATTATTATAGTTCTAGGGCCATAAAAATGCAAAAAATATGCAATTTGGGCAAAATTGGGCAGTTTTGGGCGCTATGGCGCACTGGAAGGCCTACAGGCTAAGAGCTAGGCACTATGGTGCACTGTGGCACCACTCAACCTAAAACTCGAGTGCTATTGTACGCAACAGCGCTTTCAGGTGCTACGATGCCAGAATTCTCGAGATGCTGGCGCTGCTGCATACAGCAGCACTTTCAGGCACTGTGGCACACTACGACGCCAAAATTCCCGAAACACGGGTGTTGCGGTACACTGTAGCGCTCCCTGGCCGAGAGCCAGGCACTACGGTGTGCTGTAGCACTGACGGTGATTTTGTCTGGGCCAAAAATAGAAGTTGGCCCCTTCTTCACTCAAATAATCTCAATTTAGGATACCTCACATGCGGTTTCATATACCCAAGTCCTTTCTATTGATACCAAAATCAACTTGAATAGATTATTATAATGCTGCAAATAATAATGCTAAAGGTCCAGGAATACAGAAATCATACAGCTTTTGACTTCATTTTAACGGACAAATCGAGCTTCGATCAGACTCATTGAGTCCGACTGAGGCTTGACGATCAGACCTAGACTCCATACAATAGTTAATATCATTTCACAAATGCTTTGATTAAACTAATGGAAAGAGTAGCATATGGAGGATGCAAGAAAGAGGTACAAGGAAAGTTACAGCAAATGGGTCCCTTGGCTTGCAAATGGAAGAAGATAGAGTTCTGGTTTCTTCAGGTCTTGGGAGGAGGGAGCTTCTTCTTCAGCTTAGGAGGGAAGGAGCTTTTTTCTTAGCTTGGGATGGAGCTTGGGAAGAGAGTTTCAGCTGATAGCAAATGGAGAGGGAGGAGTTGAGAGAGCTAACCTTAATGGGATGGAGGCATGGCTCAAGTATGAGCTTTCCCATTACCATGAAGGAGAAGGGGAGGGGGGACTCCTTGCATGCGCATATGGGAGAAGAAGGCACTGGCGCCGTTCGCAGGAAAAGGAGGGGCGGGTCCCAGCGCAAAAGGAAAGAAGAAAAAATGGAGAATTAAGGAATTAACTAAATAAATTTCTAATTTTTAATTAATTCATTTCCCAAATAAAAATTGGGTGAACAAACGGGCTCCGAAAAATCCAGAAATTTAACCCTACCTAATTCGAGGGTGAAGAATTAAACGGTGAAGTCGAATTTTAATTTAGAGATCAATTTATTTATCCTAATTTTGGGGTATTTAAATACATAAAAATATTCACAAAAATTCAACAACTTACAAATACTTCCAAAACATCGCTCCTAGCTAATTTGGGGGTGATGAGCGCAATGGAGAAGTTGGATTTTGATTTCGAGATCAAATTAAATATTTCAATTTTCTAATTAATTAAATATTATTAAAATAATCCAAATGTTTGAATGAGCTCTGAATCTTCGGGGATTGGTTCTAATGACTAAAAAAAATTAATGGAATGATAATTAGGCTACAAATAATCTAAGATTAGGTTAAGTAACAACATAGGGTTGTTACATATAACTTCACCCATTAGAACTAATCAAGTTCTAATTTAAATTAAATAATGTTGCCTATAAAAGTTAAATAACAAATCAATCGCCTTAATTGATAAATTTAATAACTCGAAACCAATCTTGATAAAGCAAATCAAGATTAAGGATTAAGAGTTAAACACCAAATTATTGGGGTTTACACATCTTAATCTAAAGGTACTAAAGTCTAAGGATCTAAGATGTCGCAATTCTTATATACTAAGAGTTAAGGATATCTTATTATGTATAATCAAACTTAATAAAATAAATCTATAGTCTTAAACTAAAGTCAAAAGATAAAATAATTAAGACTTAAACTTATAAGATCTAACTTTTAAAAACAAAAGCAATTATCTAAATTAAACATAGCTATTGAGTAATCTCATTACTCAATAGAATAAAACATTAAGAATCTAAATCTAAGGATTTAAGAATTAATCACTAAGGGGAAATCCTAAGGATTATCATAAAAGCTTACTTAAGAAATTCTCCTAAGCTTATATGAAGTTTAATTAGATTAATTATGAATTAATAATTTAATTATTCTAAGAATGGAGGAAATGTGGATTTTCACATCCATATTTCAACACTTAGGTTAATTTGGGCAATTTAGTATTTTAGGCTTTAAGGCAAAATTGATAGACTAAATAACCTTAGGTTAGTTTTAAACATTAATATTATTAATTTTAAGGAAAAATGATAGATTGGAGCGATTTAATTTCACTTAACTTAATATTTGGCTAATATGACAAAAATGCCCCTCATTACGGGTCTAAAATAAAACTTAAGGATTTAGGATTCCAAATTGATTTCTTTTAAGGCCAAATGATTTTTTGCTTTATATTATGAATATTAACACTAACGACACCCAATCTGGTTGAGATTTGAGGATAATGAACTCAATTTATGGTTTAGCTCATTAATGGATGATTAGCAAAATTCATTAGGGAAACCTAAATTTTATGATATACATGTGCTCTTTTCAGTCAAAGGAATTCATAGATACTAATTTTACTAAATGTTGAGGTCAAATAGTTTAGTTGCGATCTAATTAAGAAAAAGCCCTAAAATGGGTAATTATGGGAGTCAAAAACTCATTTTCACTAATTGATGTCCAAATCGAGTAAAATTAGTGACTATGAGTTTCCTATAGCACTCTGAGTACAATGATAGTAAGTATGTTAAATTTGAACTGCAATAAATTATCCTAAGCCTTAATTACAGTTTAGGGTGATTAGTTAGTGATTATTGAAATTAATTACAAAAAAAGATAATCTTAACTTCACAATTATGTTCTTCTATGTTTTGTGAATGTTTTGAGACCTAAAATATAAAATTTGACTAATAATTGAGCTTAATATTTACTAATTTATTTTATAAGTGATTAAGCATGATTAAGAAAACAAATGGCAAAACCTAAATATTTTTGTAGATTAGTATTCTTTGCATTGTATGATTGAAATTATATATTATATCACTACATTTAGATGTGATTTGATTAAGGTATGAAATTATAAAAAATTAGTATTAAATGCTTAATTAATTAAAAAATTGATTAGTGTTTAATCATCAAATAAAAAAAACTAATGACATATTATTAATCTTTAAAATTTTCTAATCACTATGAAACATAACATCAATAGATTTGAATTTTTGGTTAACAATATATGAAACTTTGAAATATAAGCAAATAAATTAATATAATATTAATTTCAGGTTTTGCTATTCATAAGAATAGTGCATGCGCCTGCGCACATTCTGCATGCGGGCCGAGAGTGACCTCACGCGGGTTGAGCCTGACCTGGCCTGGCTAGCACAGTGAAAAGTGCAATGAATCCCGTAGAGGGAGATTTAGGGCATCAAATTTCCCCCTACGCATGGCTCCTCTAGTGGCGTGCTATTTACCGATCAAAAGGTCTATGTACCTAAATCATCTGATTTGGATCACTCTAACATCACAAATGATGATTCTTTAATTTCGGATATGTGGGACTATCATCGACACTGTACGAAACTGTAGCAATCCACGATATTTTTAGCTCGATCAGCCGGGGAATCAAGTTTGAGAATTTTCAAGTAACAATTCATAATCAAGATATTAGTAATGAAAATAAAATGATATTAAGTTCATAATTATTCATAGATAATCATTTACATAAACATTATATGAATTACATAAAATGATATTAAGTTCATAATTGCTTTTCTCCCATCAAAGACAAATACCACAAATAATGATGCAATTCATCTTTTTGTCACATGAATTATGATAATATTTTTGCAATTCATTAAGCGGTAAGAGTATCAAAAGCATGAATCAATTAGAATTAGGCTCAAAATATAGCCAAATTTTGTCATGCATGCTAGACTTGAATTCAATATATATATATATATATATGTATATATGCATGAAATAATTATCATCAAAAGCATTATGTGACATAAAGTCGAGTTCAAAGACCTTGAGACTAAAGGGATAAGCCCATAGGCATAGCCTTTAATAAACTTTCTCACTACCCGTCAGCAGCTTATTAACCTTTTTGAAAATGATAGTATCTTTCCCCTAGATTTTCCCATCTCCTAAAAGGGCTAAATCCCTCCATATAACTCCCAGGAGTTGCAAGCCAACCCAATCTGTACAAATTCTCATAGTTTCTCTTCTCCCTTCAAAAATAAACCATAAATAATGATACAATTCATCTTTTTATCATATGTATTATGATAAACATATCAAAAGCATGATTCAATTAGAATTATTCTCAAAAGAGATTCAACAAAATAAAACTTACAAATATATTTATGTACTTGACTGATTTGGTAAAGCACAAATATTTCACTTGATTGGATCTGTTAAACATCAATTTAAATTAAACCTTGTTGTCCTATATTTTTTTAGGTGAGTAATATATTGATTGAGTGTGCAAGATTTTCATTAGTTTATAAGAAAAATTTTTGCCATATAAAATCCAAATTCAAAAGATCTAAACATCAAAAATAGTAATCTATATTTATATTGCATGTTTTAACTAAAATCAGTTGTTATTTTAGCATTTTTTTATGTTATTTCAGTTCTTAAGTGGATAGAATGCAAAAATTACAAAATTTAGAAAACTGGGTACTAGAGCACATTGCGGCATGCTACGGTGTGCTATGGGTTCCCTGACCAGAGAGTAGGGCGCTATGGCGCCCCTGGCCCGAAAGCCGGACGCTACGGCGCCCCCGACCCAAAAAAAGGACTCTATGACACCCCTACCCGAAAGTTGGGCACTACGGCTCCCCCAACCCGAAAGCCGGGAACTACGATGCGCTACGGCGTGCCACGGTGCCACGCGAGTCAACTTGTTCAGACAAAGAATGTAGGTCTCCCTTAGGCATTCAAATTCTCTTAATTTAAGGCACGTCATGTAAAATCCCAAGATTTTGAGTGAATAAATTATTAATTATTATCTTAATTATTGTGAGTAATATATTAGTTATATTTGTAAAACAAAATACCAAGTTGTTAAGAATAATTTTGGAGAATTTTGGGAAATTTTTAGATATTTTTCTATCAGAAAATTATTCTTGATTATTTTATGTAGATTTAAATCAAAATAATTATAGAAACTTTCTGGGTGTCAAAATTTAAATATTTTTGAATTTTTGAGTTATACATTATCAAATTAGCTATCAACAAAAATTTCATAAATTTTGGAGCTTAAATAAATGAGTAGTGTTAAAAATACATTGAAATTAAAAAAAAAAAATTTGTCATTATGGTTTCAACAAACATGATTTTGGCAACTTAAAAATCAAATCACGGGACAATCACTTAGCAAAATTGGATAATTTTGGTGTCTATGAATTTCTCTCAAAGGGATCTATATTTTGAAATCTTAAATTTAAATTTTTGAGATATATTTTTTATTAAATTTGAGAAATACTAATTTTTTATTTTTAGCCAAATTAAGCAATATTATGTCATAATTTTTGGGAGTTTTATATTTAAATCACCTAATTAAATGCACATTCCACATAAATTTTTCTCAACTAACTCAAATTATGTTAAGCTATTTAAATTCTGCCATGATTAAATATACACAATTAGATCTTTACTAAAGTCTTATATGAACTTCTAGAGCTTGTAACCCTAATTAGAAGCCTTAAATCCTTTCTTAATTTCTTTCTCACCTTCATTTGAAAGCATTTGTCAAACTCCTTTTCTCTTCCTCTTATCCTCCTCTCCAAACCCTAAGGACTTCATCCTTAAGTAAATCCTATGGCAAGGATAAGATCTTGGAAGATCTAACCCACATAAAGAAGAAGATCTATGCTATACACTATCTCATTCTTTTCACAGCAGGGAAAAAATCTAGGCTTCGTCAAAATTTCTTTGCTTTAAGGTAATCTTGTCAAGTTATCTCTCATTCTTTTCCTTTTTTACCAAATATATTTCATGTTTAAAATATCTATATATTGATCAAATAAATGATATTTGCAATATTGCTAGGTTATAGACACACCCATAATGATATTTTAAATTTCATAATTTATATGTGTATATTCATAAAATTCCAAGAAAGTCTCTTAGATTTATTCAAGTATTTTATAATTCTTCATTTTTATTTCGTACTATTATAATTCTTATTCTATTCAAAGTTAGTTGTTCTAATTTTGCACACACTTTTTCATATGTATTTTTAACAAATCACTAAAAGACACTACACCATAGTTTTTTCTTTAAAATGTTCAAAACATTATCTCAAAATTGAGAAAAAAAAGTATATTTATTCAAACAATTTTTTCAAAAATTTTTATTTTTTTTGTCAACATTGGAGAGTTGTAACTTTTCAACCACTATGTTCTAAGTGCTATAACTTTGCATGATTACTCTTCTACAGTCTGTGGGTGATTTCACAGAAGATATTATTGGTCCATTTGAATTCTAAGGTCACTATTTAAGCTCTCAAACTTCAATAAACACCCATTGAAATTCAGAGAATAGTTTTTGGCAGAATTTTAAAATTTTGCTATATTGTTGTTGTCATAACTGTTAATCTAACTGTTAGATTTAGTTGAATTTTAGCATAATTACTCTCTGTTATGTTAAGAATAATTTCACTGTTGAATACATAAATTAGTTTTTCTATTTAAGTCTTTATTCTTAGGTCCACAGTTTAGAAAATAATGTAACTGTTTCTTAGAAAATTTTAGAAATAACAAACTTTTTCTCAAATTTTGCACATTCATAACTTTTAAAATACTTTGAACCAAGAGCTAAAATTTGGCATGCATAATCTCCAATCCATTAGGAAGAATTTTTATTTAGATATCAGTAACTAAAAATGTTTTTTGGACCTTCGTTTAGGTATTCAAAGTTCACTATAAAACCTTAATCACATCACCTAACGAATTTTAAGGTTTTTATCCAAGCTTTGTATTGTTGACCCAGAACCTTTATATTATCATTTCCTAAGTTTTTAAATAATATATTAATATATAATAGTTAATTTAATAGATTCATATAAGGAAATTTTTGTGGAGTAAACAAATGGATCAAGTACGTAGAGATATTATAAGTGCACCATTATTAGCAGTATTTAAGCTTATTTCCTTTTGAATGTATACAACCTTTACATGTACCTGTAACAATCCTAGTTATTACTCTGGCTAACCCAATTTAATCTAAGTCAAACTAAGCTTTGATTTTTATTCTATTAGACTCAATTGGTCACATAAACCAAACCCTAAAAGTTTGGAATCAATCGAAGCTCATTTAAGCAATTTAGCTATTTTATCTATTTTAGGATCCTAAAAATTAGTTAAATTAATTTGACTTCCAAATTAAAATTTGATTGCATTTTTGAATTCCTCACCCCCAAATTAGCTAAGAGTGAAATTTTGGGAATTTCTGGAGATCATTTAAGCCTATTTTGGATTTAATTTAATTTGGTTTAACTACAAATTAAAGTGTATAACATTACTTAATTACAAAATTACCCATCTCCAATGATTGACTGCCTTCCAAACCGCGGGCACCATCCGGACCATTGATCTCGTGCATTTGATCAAATGGCCCGCGCCTTCGATTGGATCCAATCTATCTCGATCGTTCCACATTTCTAAGATGTGATCCGACGACATCTATCCCTTGCCGTAAGAAGCCCCGATCGTCCGTTCGATCCTTTGACCCAATGAATAATCTCATCCCCGCAATTGGAAGTTATCTCAAAAGTTCAGGGTGGCCCGTCCCAAATGATGATCCATCAGACTACTGTGCCTTCTTCCGTCGCTATAGAGCTTCATCCCCCGCTTGCTCGCCTAATAGAAGGGAATCTACTCATACAATTGGCTCCATACTTGTCTTCCACTCCCTCTGCCACGTCCTCTAGGCCATTAGGATCCTCCCATTTTGAGTAGGATAATGCTTGGCGTGTTGTGAGGTCCGAATAGCCCCAATTGTAGTGGCCCGAGAGATCGCCTCGGTCCGAGCCTAAGCCATGGCTCCCAGCTATGAAACCCATTCATGATCCTCCCCGCATCCTATAAGTACCTCTCTAGAATATAAATGAGTCCCTTTTCTCAATCTGATCCTCCAATTCCTGAATTCTCCACTACCGTGCTTTCGTCTTTCCCAACGATTCCAGCTATTGCGTACCGCTGATGGAGGATGCAGTCTAGTGTTCTAACCCCTTGCTAAGCTGCAGTGATCATCTGGAAGCTCCAGCATCATCCAATTATCCTCAGTCGCAGCTACTTCTCAATTTCCAGGTACAACCTCTAACCCTCTTTTTGTCTAGCTGATTTTAGCTTGACTTCTACTTGATCTACCCATAATGTTGTGCTAAGGCCCTACCATATACCCTCAATAGGTAGCATTAGTGTTAGTGGAGCCTGGCAATGAACCAGACAATGAAATCACTATCTAGATAAATGTTGCCATGTCAACCATCTAACCATTGAGGATTTTAGGAAATTAGGATCCTCAGTGTATCACAATTGCCTCAACAAGTGATTGCTAAGGTATAGCAATCATTAATTTGATATGATCGATCGATTCAGCTCTAATCAATCGACTCAAACTCAGCTCATATTAGTGCTCCATTGTGAATAGCATTCTGGCTAAATAGTCGACTAGCTAACACAATTCCTCACCCAATCACTCCTCCTATGTGCCCTGATTGTATTAGGATCCAGCAAGAGTAGCGACATCACCTATGCTAGAAGTTCTCACAAACTGTAGAAATCTGTGAGCAGTGTCTTAGGCCAAGTAGTAATCCAGAGGTTTAGGCCATTCTATTTAGGGCTTCCATGTCCATCGGGTGTGCCTCTACTCAAGGATAGTGTAGCAATCAACACGAGGCAATGGCGTGGCCTAGCAGCCGTCCGTGAATTGAGTCTCTAAAGCTAACCTTAAGGCTGGCTGTCGGGGATTGAAGCGAAGGAGGTAGGCGAACAGTGGCGAGTCAGGTCAAACCCCAACCCGCGTGTTTTTTTATTTGGGCTAAATTAATTCAGCCATTATTTATGAATTAATTTCCTTATGGAAATTTTTTCAGAAATTATGAATCATAGAACTTTAATTGAAAACATTCAATTTAAATTAATGAAATAACTCTAGCCATACTAATCCAAATGGTATGATCCAATATATAATTTTGATTAAAAAAATGTAAGGAACAAAAATCTAAAATAAAATTCCACTTTTTGTAATTAGAAATTTTAAGTTTGCCTAATCTCTCAAATCTTAATTAGTGAATAATTAATTTATGTAATGGCCAAATTGCTTGATTAAAGTCTTTGATTATTCATAAGATAGAGAAGAACCCATGTATATCTTCAAAATTATTTAAGCAATTATAAATTCACTAATCACTTCATAATTACCCTATATTTTGATTAGTGTCTAATGACCTATTTTAACCTCTAATTTTGGCAAGCCTAGTGTCAATTGTCTTTCTTATGTTCGCTAGAATCCTATTATAAGCTCTAATCTCCTTAATTGCTTTTCTTAGCCTAAAAAGTGATTAGTATTAATTAAGCTAGCCTTAAGTCTAAACTTGATTTTTAAAGCCTTATTATTCTTATTAGACAATATTAAGCCTATTATAATTGATTTGAATCAGTTTAGATATCTAGATCGTAAAATTCCCAATTTTACCTTTACGAAAGGCATTTTGATCATTTTGACTAAAAGTTGGTCTATTAGTCCTTAAACCTGGAAAATCTCATTCAAATGCTTTTAATCAGTAATATAATAGTTTAGGATCATTTTTTGAGCTTTTGAACTTAGTTGTTTGATCATAATTTCTTAAGTATAAAATCCTCTTGAAATTCACTTAAATAATCATTTAAAATCTTAATGTAATCTTATACCCTCCATATGAACTTATGAAATAGAATTGAATCTTATGAAATCAGTATTAGTTAACTTATCTATCATCTAAACCAATCCTAGTAATTATTCCTAAGTAAAGACCTTAATGAAAATATTAAGACTAACATAAATCAAGATCTTAAGTGATTAGATCTAAGTTCTTAGATCTTAGACCTTAATAAGTTGAGCTATTCATTTAGATGGAATCATTATTAAATTGTGCCATTCATTCTTAAGGCTCTTTCGTGATTAAAACATTTGAATCCTTTTTAGTATGATAGGTGTATTCAACCTATAGAATAATGAAATTATTCTATAGATTGAATTTAGTTCTTAAATTCATAATTTCTCTTTATTTTAATTTTTGATTGTAGAATCATCCTCTCTAATTAGGATCATATTTTCTTAATCTTTCAACTCTTAAGTTTTCTCTACCTTTAGAGTAAAGATTGGTGTAAACCCTTAGATCCTTAGAAATATAGTACCTTGGATTTAGAGTCTAGACCCCATTTTGAAGTTTAAACTTTAAATCCTTAATCTTGATTTGCTTAAATCAAGATTGGGTTTGAGTTATTAAAATACCATAATTACTTTGTTGTTTAATTATTTAAACTTTGTAGTCGTCATTCTGATTATGAATTAGAACTTGCTAAGTTCTAATGTTTAACTTATAAGGTGGTGAATCTAGGATTTTACCTGATAGTTGAATATTGGAGATCCTAAGCTAGTATTATCTCAGAATAGATATAACAGATTAAATTAGATTACAACAATTATCACATATGTCTAGAAGAGTTTCTTGCTTACTTTGACTTTGTTGCTTCGCACACCTTGTATTTGAGTCTTTTTCCTTGGACAAGCTAGTTGTACATAGGATATTTGATGAGTATCCTATGTTAGGTTTTGAAATACATAAAAAGATTTAGCTTTAATTAGTATATTCAGTTCTTTATTTTTTAGTTCAGTAAAGTGCATCCTAGTTAGGCTGCCTCTTCAGTTCAATTCTTTTGATATAGAATCGACTAAGATCCACCAATGATAGGGCTTGGATGATACTTGTCTAATTCTATAGTCCGGCTCAGATCCACCCATATTAGGGCTTGGATGATACATGTTGGAATTTCTGTATAGTGGCTCTATTTTGGCCCATTTTTGTTATAGCAGTATTAATTTAAGCACACTTCTATTTTTTAGTTCAGTAGCTTGTTTAGCCACATGTTTTTAGTTATGTTTTATTGTTTTTCTGCACATATTTACAGTTCATTTCAGTTCAGTATTGTCAATTCAACTTTACATAGTTCTTGCATGTACTAGGATGCTAGTTTTACTTCAGTTTATTTTCTTACTTCAGTTCAGATTGTTTTCTGTAAATCAGCACGTATTTATTTGATCATAGACAAGTTATGATGAGTTTACTTTCTGCACTTTTGGTCATTTATATATTTATTGCCTAACCCTATTGCAGCTTCTGGTCGAGGTATGTTATTTACATACTTTGTTTGGCTTAGTTATAAATATTTTATTTATACCTATTCTATTCTTTTGTCGCTTGTTGAACCATTTTAAATGCTTGCATGTTTAGTAAAATGTAATATCGCAAAACATGGAGCTTCATTAAATCAACTTAAAATGTACCTAGATGATTAGTCTAACTGTATATTTTTATTTTCTTGGTTAGGGCCCTGGCATTGTGATACCAACAATGTCAGATTCAGAGTTATTCATTGAGGTAGCTCTAGATGAGTGGCTTAGCCTGGAGGAGGACCTTCCTGCTGCTGAGGCTTAGCTAAATTTATTTTCTGCTTGTGAGAACGAGTGTTCCTTTTCATTTAATTCAGTCTGTAATAATTAAATATTCATGATGTATTCACTTCTGCACTTTCATACTAAGTTGAGTTATTGTTTCTGTTCTTATGCTATGAATGTGGATGTTATATTTACTTTTCTTTTGCACTTTGATATGTTGATGTATGACTTATAGTATTCAGGAGACAATTCTTTCAACTAAGACAGGTCATATTAATTCCTAACTCAACTATAGTTGGGAAATTTGCCTCAGTTGGTGACCGGGTTCACCATGATCATGTTAATATTAGTATTAGCATGATCACGATGGGGACGGGGTGCCACATTTGATATCAAAGAACACCATAAGATGTCAGATTGGAATTTTCATGCTTTCTACCTAATGGATCATTCTTCTATAATGCAGTCATCAAACATAACATCCATAGCGACATACTCTCAATCAACTCAATATAAAAGTGTGAATTAGAAATATCCACACAAAAATGATTAAATCAACCTTAAAGTACTCTAAAAACTTATAAGTTCTCTTAGTATAACCAAATGGAGTGTAAAAGATCTAACTAGAGCTACTACTCAACCACATTCAAATCTGTCTGGGATTACGACTACCAATTAGGCCAGGAAGATGAAAGATCTATCGCCAGAGTGTCAGTCAAAGGAACCCTAGTTCTAGATAAGATTCTTCACCAACCCATCTTTAGAGGACTCGACTTTCCAATTTTGTCCAGAGAATGGTAAAATCACATAGAGTCAATTTTGGATCACATAATGTCTAGATCCCTTCCACGTCGATCTTATGACGTTGCTACTTTAAGATGCTATAGAGGATAGGTGGATCGTCACTGACTAGAAGTTAGAGAGGAAATGCAAGAGGAAGCATAGTGTTGTGACCTTCGTGGACTTTCGTCACGCATTCTGTGCTTAGTTCTTCAAGGAGCACTAGAATCTAATGATTATAGTCCTTTATCATTTCATATCTTAGTATTTATATGATCTATCCCTACATCTTAATGATTATGTAATCTTTACGTTGTATAGAAATTTGTGATTCAAGATTGAATATCAAACTTTGCTTCATTTCTTTATATTCATTCTGAAGTAAAGATTCATCTTGCTACAACAGGATGAATCCGGGATCACCTCTGTCAACTGCACCCATTAAGATTGCAGTAGCTTCTAGCAGTACTTCTGATGAATTTACCCACCTGCTGGGTATGGTGGCAGCAATGCCAGAAAACCAAAGCCAACAAGCTTTGGCAATTCCAAAGTTAATTGCCAATTATCCTTCACCTGCAGCAACTAATAACCCTGCACCAACAGTACCTACATCATATACACCTCATTCATCCCATCATTCTGCCAATAAACTTCTGCACATCTTTTTGAGTTTGAGACCCTCAACCTTCAGCTAGAAATAGCAAGTTAGCTAAAAATGATCGAGAAGAACTTAATCAGCCTCAGGTGCCCAAATTCTGAAGCAATCCGTCTCATGAGACATCTATTCCATAAAGAAGCAAAATATTGGTGGGATAATGTTTAGAACACACAATTTGTCGATTTTGACATTGAGCACATTTTGTAGAAGTTTTCAAATCCGAGTTCATTCTCCCATCTGTACAAAGCATCATTGAACACACGATTCTATTGCTAAAGCAAGGTAGCCTTCCCATCTCAAAATATGAGATGGGATTTAGAAGGCTAATGTGCTTTGCACCAGAACTTATCCGATCTGAAGCTTCCATATGTCACTGATTCCAAAGTAGCTTGTGTGATTTTATCAAAGATCAGTAGTTCCACTTTGTCTCACTGAGTTCTTACAGCTTGTAGAAACAGCAAGGGAGGTAGAGCACCACCAATATGAAAGAGATCTGAAACAAAAGGTTCACGTGGTACCAAACAGCCATGAGGCATTCAAGAGGCATAGGCCTCCTTTTGCTAAGGTCTACCAACTCGAGGCTGCTTCAACCTCAAAGCCAATTTTGAACTACTACAGGCCTCACCCGTATGGCAAGTATTATCACTTTGGCCATAAGTGCTACACATGTGGTCATGAAGGTCATCTATTCTACCACTGCACACACCAAGAAATTGTGGATGGTGTTCGTATCAACCATTCGCAGTGAAATCAAGTCTTTCGCGCCACACCGCTGAATAAACGAGATTCGAGGATGGCAATAATTCTAGCTCCTTCTGCAGAAACATCATAACCAACGAGGGAGCAAGCCGCCGCTCCTAGATTCCAAAACCAGAATAGTTTCAAAAAGAAGGCTATTAATCATCCTGATGGTTCTACGGGTGTCTATGCTCTAACTCCACTTGAAGCCATAAAAGACAACAAAGTGGTTTCAAGTACAAGTTTTTGAACCCTTCTTTTTAAATTATTCATCTTTCCGACATTTTTGAATATTGAAATTAGTTAATGAAAGAAATTAAATAATTTTAGGAACACTCTATTTTAATGATAAACTCCGCGTTGTTCGACGTTGGGGCCAGTCATTCCTTTATCTCTGAATGTTTCGTCAAAGCTCTTAATCTGCCTACATACAAATTCGCTAAGTAATTGAATGTTGAACTTTCATCTGGAGCCCAACTCAGTGCTTTCAAGTTCTGTGACATTAAAATTCCACTAAATAATCAAGCTTTTGATTCCAAGCTAATTGTCTTGCCTCTAACTAATTTTCATATTATTCTTGGGATGAATTGGCTTAGTAGTCACAACACAGTAATAAATTGCCTCAAGAAGAAAGTCACTCTTCATTCCCAAGGCAAGCTTGAAACTTTCGTAGGGAATATTAGTACTCAGTTATCTCTAATAAATGCTATTAAATCTGAGAAATTTATCAATAAGGGATGTGATGCTTTTCTAGTCACTATGATGGGTAAAGTTAAAGAGAGTATTGCTCTCTCAGATTGTAAAATAGTAAGAGATTTCACCGATGTATTCCCTAAGGATCTGCCAGGAGTACCTCCAACTAGAGAAGTAGAATTCTCTATTGAGTTAGTCCCCAAAACTCAACCAATATCTAAATCACCTTACAGAATGGCACCTAAGGAACTACAAGAGCTTAATGAACAATAACAAGAACTCTTAAATAAAGGTTTTATTAGACCTAGTATATCTTCTAGGGGAACACCAATTCTGTTTGAAGAGAAGAAAGATGGATCTATGCGAATCTGTATAGATTATCAGGAGTTGAATAAAGTCACCATCAAGAACAAATATCCTTTGCTCGGAATTAACTATTTGTTTGATCAGCTATCTGGTGTTGTTATATTCTTAAAATCAATTTAAGATTGGGATATCATCAGCTGTGAGTAAGGGATGCTGATGTCGAGAAGATGGCTTTCTGCACTCACTATGGCCATTATGAATTTCTTGCGATGTCTTTTGGACTCACTAATGCGCCATTAATATTCATGGACTTGATGCAACGAGTCCTTAAGCTATATTTAGATAAATTTATGATCGTCTTTATCGATGATATTCTTATCAATTCTCAAACTCAAAAGGATCATTAAGATCATTTAATAGCTGTATTAGAAACCTTGTGTGATCACCATCTATCTACCAAATTTTCCAATTGTGAATTTTGGTTGAAATTTGTAGCTTTCTTGGGTCATGTAGTTGATGCCCAAGGTATCCGAGTAGATCAAAAGAAAGTAAGCGCAATCCAAGATTGGATATAGCCTAAGTTAGTAACTAATATCAGAATCCTTTTGGGACTAGCTAGATATTACAAATTGTTCATTAAAGGCTTCTCTCAGATCACCTCACCTTTAGCCAAACTAAAACAGAACTCCATACCTTTCATTTGGAGATCCTAATGCGAAGAAGAGTTTCAAACTTTGAAGGATGCACTCTCTACAGCCCCAGTGCTCATTTTTCTTAAAGAAGGTTTAAACTATCATGTATAAACTGATGCATCGGGTGTTGTTTTAGTATACGTATTAATATAATAGGGTAAAGTAATTGCTTATGCCTCTTATCAGCTGAAACCCCACGAAAAAAATTATCCTATGCATAACCTTGAACTTGATATAGTAATTTTTGCTTTGAAAATATGACGTCGTTATTTATAAGGAGTTCAATGCCCTATTTTCACCGATCATCAAAGTCTAAAGTATATTCTTACTTTGCGTGAATTGAGCTGCCGACAAATAAGATGGTTGGAATTATTTAGCGATTATGACCTAACTATACAGTATTACCCCGGAAAAGCAAACGTCGTAGCAGACGCTCTTAGTCGTCGTGCCACACTATCAACCATAATTGCTGAAAGTTTATTAGAAGAAGAATTTCATAAGCTCAAGGTCATGCCTATTCACAGTGATATGCTGAGTATGATAATAAGCCAAAGCACTGTTGAACCTACCTTTCACAAGGATATCTCCATCTTTCAGACCAAGGATGAAGACTATTTAAAATTCAAGGTTGCAATTGAAAGTGGCCATCGCCCTGATTAACAGTTGTGTAATGGTATTATTTATCAAAATAATTGTCTATGGATTCTTAAATCCATGCATCAAGAAGTTCTTATTGAAAGCCATCACTCTGGATACAGTGTACACTCTGAATGTGCAAAGATGTATCAAGACTTGAAGCAGTTTTTCTAGGTGGCCCGGTATAAAGTAAAGGGTAGCCGATTTTGTGGCAACATGCCATGCTTGTATTTTGATAAAGGCCGAGCACCAAAGGCCTTGAGGTCTTTTGCATCCATTAGAAATTTCTGAGTGGAAATGGTTAGATATTTCATTAGCTTTCATTATGGGATTGCCTTGCACAAGAAAGGGTGTCGATGCAATTTGGGTCATCATTGACCATTTAACTAAATTAGCGCACTTCATTCCTATCTATCAGACTGACTCTGTAGAGAAGCTCGCCAAGCATTATATTAAAGAGATTATCAGACTGCACAGTATTCCTTAGTCAATAGTATCTAATAGAGATAGCATGTTCACTTCAAAGTTTTGGTAAGCAGTGCACCAAGATCTAGGGACTACCTTAGCTATGAGTATGGCTTTTCATCCTCAAGCATATGGTCAATCTAAAAGAGTAAATCAAGTTCTTAAATATTTGCATAGGCTCTATGTTCTTGATTTTTCTAGTTCCTAGGAAGATCACATTCAACTAGTGTTCAGCTTTCAGGCCAATATAAAAATGGCTCCTTATGAATCCTTACATGGCAAGAAGTGCAGCACTCCTCTGGCATGGTCAAAAATAGGAAGTGTTCATCTTTATGAATCTAAATTTGTTGAAGAAACTAATAAAAAGGTTTAGATGATTCAGCAAAGAATTCATTCTTCTCAAGATCATCAGAGCAAGTATCACAATGCTCATCATCGTCCTGTAGAATTCAGTGTTGAAGATTTGCTTATTTAAGGGTTAGTCTGATGATAGGTGTCTACAGATTTGGTGTAGCAAGGAAACCTAGTACCCATTATGTTGGACCTTTTGAGATATCAACCAAGGAAGGATCAACAGCCTACAGGTTAAATCTTCCTGATGATTTTACAGCAGTTCATAATGTGTTTCATGTGTCATCATCGAGAAGATGTCTAGGAGATCCTTCTCATCTCATTCAGCTTCCAGCAGTGGAGATCCAACCTGACTTCTCTTATGCTGAGGAACCTATTAAAATCTTAACTCGTGATCAAAAACAATTAAGAAATCACTCAATTCCAATGGTTAAGGTTCAATGGAAGAATCATTCTCTTGAGGAATCGACTTGGGATAAGGAAGCGGATATGCATTATAATAACCAAAGCTCTTTGAAAGCCTGGGTACTTCTCCTATTCCTTTCTTTTACATTTTTATTCAATATTTTATTTTTGTTGTACTTTTCTTTATTGGAGTAATGTTGGGGATAATATCATTCTTAAGTGGAGAAGTATGCAATAACCCTAGTTGTTACTCTAGTTAATCCAAGTTAAACACAACCATACCAAGCTTTGAATTTCATTCCATTAGACTCAACTGGTCACTTAAACCTAACCCTAAAAATTTGGAATCAATCAGAACTCATTTGAGCAATTTAGCTATTTTGTCTATTTTAGGAAACTAAAAATTAGCTAAATTAATTTGACCTCCAAACCAAAATCTAATTGCATTTTTGAATTCCTCACCCCCAAATTAGCTAAGGGCAAAATTTTAAGAATTTTTGGAGATCCTTTAAGCCTGTTTTGGATTTAATTTAATTTGGTTGAATTGCAAATTAGGGTTTATAACACTCTTTAATTGCAAAATTTCTCATCTCCAACGGTCAGCTGCTGTAATAACCCTAGTTACTATCTTATCTAAATCCAAGCTTAATCAAGTGCTATTTATCATTCCATTAGACTCAATGGGTCATCCAAACTTAACCCTAAAAGTTTGAAATGAGTAGGAGCTCATTTGATCATTATAGTTATTTTGCCTATTTTAGGATCTTGAATATTAGCAAAAATAATTTAATCTCTAAATTAAATTTTCACTTTATTTTTGAATTCCACATACCCTAATTAGCTAGGGGTAAAATTTTGGTAATTTTTGGAGGTCATTTAGGCCTATTCTGGATTTAATTTAATTTGATTTAATTCTATATTAAGAGTTTATAACATTTCCTAATAGCAAATCTATCCTTTCCCTAACAGTCAACTGCCTTCAAACCGCATGCGCCATTCGGACCGTCGATCCCATTGATTTGACCGAACGGCCCGCGCCTTATATTAGATCTAACCCAATTCAGTCGTTTCGCGGTTCTGATATGGGATCCGATGGCATATATCCCTCCACCTTAAGTTTCCTCGATCACCATTGGATCTCTAAATCCAATCCGACAGTCAATCTCTCATTCACGCTCGACGCTAGCTGTTTGAGGATCAGTACCATTCCGCTCCAATTGTAGATCAATCAGACGGTCCTGAAGGATTCCCAAATGTGGATCATCTCCTTCCTCATCCTGCACTCGACAGCTATACCTCCTTCATACAGCCACACCCCTAGACAGTCTGCCACTCCCGCTCCATGTCTACTTAGTCGTTGGGATCCTTAGCTTCACTCGTCGAGCACTCCCAGAAGAGATTGAAGCCCAGCCCAATCTAATTGATGTAAGTGATGAAGCACTTTTAGGCCAAACCTGTGCCATGGTTCTCGAGCCATGGCAAACCATCCTTCAATCCCTTTGGCTATAAATAGCCCTCCCTCAGCTTAGTGAGTCCCTTTACTTACTGAGGTTCACTTGAAATTTCTTGACAATTCACTTCTCAATAGCTCTCGGCATCCCCAGCGATCCCCAGCTGCTGCGTACCGCTAATAAGAGGGTGCAGTCTGGTGATCAGACCCCCTGCTAGCTGTTGTGAACCTCTAGAAGCTTCAATGACCTCCAATTTCTCTCTATAGTGCCCACTTCTCCACTTCTAGGTACAGCCTTCATCCTAGCTGAGCTGAGTGGGATCAGTCTCTCGATCAATGCAATTAGGTTAGTTCTGCGATGCTTTAGTTCTCTTCATCGGTCTCTAGGATGTATGCTATTGATTTGGAAAGATCCAATTCAATTTAGACAATAAAAATTCATTGTCCGGACGATGCTCGAACCCGAGGCGGTGTCAGCACCCTCTGGTGTTTCATGGCTTAATCATCATCTATTTCATTCCTAGATCATTTGTGTGAATTAACTAGACCCAAAGTGATTTTCCTTTGGGTCTGGGCTAACTTGAATTGATCATTCTGATCAATTGGGTTCCGTCGAAGCTCATGGTCGAGCTCGAGTAAGGACCCGACGATCTGAACCTTCCTGGCCGTCTTGGCTATAGGGCTTTGTTCCGCCTCACTACTAGGATGGTGTGGGGATTGAGCTCTAGCAAAATGATGGCCTCTGTGAGGAGAATTTGCTACTCACATTAAACCCTAGATGTTGTGATAGTGTCAAACCCATGGAGTAGCCATCAAGCAATCCACTACCACCCAGTGAGGACTTCTAGGTTCAATCAACGTGCCTTGACTCTTTGAAGGTGTGGTGATCAACTGTGGGCCATGGCGTGGGGTATCGGTGGCAAATTTGGTGGTCCAAGGTCTCCTCTAGCGGCTGTCTACAAAAGGGGTATTGGGGACGATGACACTGTTGTGTCGAGACGGGCCAGCCCAGGCCTGCGCGGTGCTACAATGCCGACCCAGTCAGGCCCCGATCCGATGTGTGCGGTTTGGTAAATGGGCTGGGCTATTTAGTTATTTAGTAATTATCTTCCTTCTGTTAATTCATTAATAAATGTATTTGATTAAATATCATATGTTTGATTAATTAAAAACATTCTAACTAAATTAATTGAATAAGTTTGCATATACTTATCCAAATAGTATGATCGAATATACCATTTTGATCAAAAAAACATAAGTAATAATAATTTGTAATAAAATCCTAGATCCAATGGTTAGAATTTATAAACTAGCTTAATCCTTCTCAAATCTTAATTAATGAATAATTAATTCATTTAATGACCAAATTTTATAATTAAGGTCTATGATTGCTCATTGGAAATAGGAGAACATAATTATTACTTTAAAAAGAATTTAGGAGTTCTAAATTTGTTAATCACCTCTTAATCACCCTTGATCTTGATTAGTTTTTAATGATCAAGTTAAGCCTCTGATTTTGGTGAACCAAGTTTATATTGCTTTCTTAAATCTATTAGATCATATTTAAGTATTTAGATTGCCTGGATAATCCCTAAGCTTCTTATTTATTTTTCTTAGCCTTGGAAGGCGATTAATGCTAATTAAATCATCCTCATACCTAAAATTGAATTTTTTTGTCTTATTCATCTTCATAGACATTATAAAGCTTGGTAGAATTGATTAAAATCCATTTGGATGCCTAAATTTTAAATGCTAAACTTAGCCTTAAGAAGAGCATTTTAATCATTTTGACTAAAAGTTGGTTCAAGAGCCCTTAAACCCTAGAAATATCATTAAAATACTTTTAATCAGTAATGTAATATTTTAGAATCATTCCTTGAGTTTTTGGGCTAAGTTGGTTAAATCCTAATTGCTTAAATTTAAAACACTTAGCTAAATCATTAAGATCTTTAGGAGATCTTACCCTTCATTTAATCTTGCTTAATAAAATGGAACTTTATGAAATTAATATTGGCTAGCTTAAGCTAATCATAATGTTATTCCTAAGCAAATATCTTAATGAAATCCCCAAATTCCAAATTTACTCTAAAGTCTTAAGTGATTAAAGATAAGACTTAGATCTTAGATCCTTAGTAATTCATATATTTGAATTGTATCATCCTATTCCTGAAATTCTCAATTAATTGAATCTTTTGAAATACTTTTAGTGGCTTAGGATGATTTAACCTATAGAATAATGAGATTGTCCCATTGCTTAAATTTAGATCTTAGATTCTTAAGCTCTTGTCTGATTATTTTATCTTATGATAAATTAGATTTAGCCTTTATGTAAGACCATAGTTCTTGAATCTTTCAGCTGTTAAGACTTCTCTACCTTTAGAGTAAGCGTGGGTGTGAACCCTTAGACCCTTATAGATTAGTACCTTGGATTCAGGTTTGAACACAAATTGGAGTTTAAGCCAAGAATCCTTGATCTTAATTGGCATAATCAAGATTGGATTGTGTTATTAAAAATATAATAATTAAGTCATTGATTAATTACTTAACCTTCGTAGTCGCCATTCTGATTATAAATTAGAACTTATTATGTTCTAATGTTAATTCTAAGGTCGCAAATCTAAGATTATACTGGATAGTGGGATATTGGTGATCCTAAGCTTGTATCATCTCAGATTAAGTAGAATGCATCAAATTAGACAACCACAAACATCATAAATGTTTATTTGAGTCTCTTGCTCACTTTATTTTCTGTTACTTCAAATACCTTGTACTTTGAGCTTTATACCTTGGACATAATATTTGAGCATGGGATATTTTGATGAATATCTTATGTCAAACTTGAATGTATAAACCTCATTACTTGAATCAGTAATTTAGTTTATTCAGCATATTTTAGCATTTTCAATTCATTCAGTTCTTCAGTGCTTAGTTCAATAGATTGTATTCTATTTAGTCTGCCTCTTCAGTTCAGTACTTTTATAATAAAATAGGTCAGGCCTAGCTCTATGGTTGGCTATGATGGTATTCATCTATTTCTATGAGTCTAACAAGGATTAGCTCTATGGTTAGCTATGAGAGTATTCGTTAGATATCAGTTCAGTGGCTTCATTTAGCCATTTTCTATTATGGCAGTACTAGTTTAGATACATCTTTCTTCTCTGATCTCTTAAGTCTAACCAAGCCTAGCTCTATGGTTGGCTAGGCTGGTATTTCTTAGACTCTCTTTTAATTCAATGGCTTCATTTATCCAAGTTATACATCTTTTAGTTATGTGCATATTTTTAGTCCTTCTTATACATTTTCAGTTCAGTGCTTTTTCAGTTAAGTTACTTGCATATTTTAGGATGCTAGTTTTATTTCATTTCCTTATGCTTCAGTTCAAATTTTTTTTTATGCAAATCAGCACGTATCCATATGATCTTAAGCATATTAGGGTGAGTTTACTTTCAGTTCTTTCAGTTATTATAGATATATTATCGCCTGACCTTGTTTGCAGCTTCTGGTTGAGGTATGTTAATTTACATTTTTCATTTTATTTTAATTATAAATATTTAATTTATAATTATCCAGTTCTTTGTTGCTTATTGCTACTTAAATACTTACATGCTTAGTAAAATATGATATCCTATATATTTAGTTTTATTTAAATCAACTTAAAATGTGCTTAGACAACTTGTTTAACTGCAAGTTTTCCTTTTCTTGGTTTGGGCCTAGCATCGTGGTACTGACAATGTCAGATTCAGAGCTGTTTGTTGAGGTTGCTTCCAGTGAGGAGTTTGGCCAAGAGGAGGACCTTCCTATTACAGAGGCTTAACTAGTTTTTATTTTTGCTTGTGAGAACGAGAGTTCCCTTTCATTTAAATTATATCTGTAATAAGTAAATTCTCTTGATGATTTTACTTTCTGCATTTACATATTGAGCTGAGTTGCTATTCTTACTTTATGTGCTATGATGTGGATGTTATACTCTTACCTTGTTCTGCTACTTTGATATTTTGATGCTTGATCTTTAGTTTCAGGTGCCAAGTCTTTCAGCTAAGGTGGGTTGGGTTTATACCTGACTCGACTATAGTTGGGAGAGTTATCACATAGTAACCGTATTCGCTGCAATAATGTCAATCTCAGTATTAGCATGACAACGGAGGGTATATGACTCCACAGTTGGTATAAGAGAACACCATAAGGTGCCAGATAAAGAATTTGAATTTCTATCTACCTAATGGGTAGTTCTTCTAAAACACAATCATCAAAAAATAATATCCATTGCTCAATATTCTCAAGTAGCTCTACATGAAAATGTGAATTGAAAATATCCATCTAAAATGACTAAATCACTTTCAAGTAACTAAAAGAACTCATAAATTCTCTTAATATACCCAAATGGAATGTGGAAAATCTGAATTTGACCACTACTTAACCACATTCAATATTGTCTGGGAGTATGACTACCATTGGGGTTAGGAAAGTGGAAGATCTGTAGCTGGAGTTTCTCCCAAAGGAGTCCTTGTACTGAACAAGATTCTTCAGCAGTTCATTTTTAGAGGTTTTGACTTCCCGATATTAGCAAAATAATGGTTGTACCATGTGGACTCAGTTTTAGATCATATAGAATGTCTTGATTCCATCCGTGTTGATCTAATGACCTTTATGCTCCAAGATGTCGCGAAAGATTAGTGGAATGTCACCAGTCGAAAGCTAGAGAAGAAATGCATGAGGAAGCATAATATTGTAACCCTTGTGGACTTTCATCTTGTATTTTGTGCCAAGTTCATAGATGGGCACTAGCATTTAGTATAGAGTCATTAAATTAATTGTAATCCTTTATCATTCCATGTTTTCAATTTATGTATAAAATTATCATTTGTCTTATGCAATCATCGTTCTTAAGTAAGGGAATTTTTGTGTTTGTAAAATTTGTTATTGAGTCTAATCTCATTTCATTAAATTTATTTTGAAATCAAGATTTGTCTTACTACAACTAGATGAATCCCAGATCACCCCCATCAAATACACCCATCAAGAATGCAGTATCATCAAGCAGTTCTACTGATGAAGTCACTCACTTACGAAGTATGATTGCAACTATGCTAGAGAATCACACTCAATAGACATTGGCAATTCAGAAACTAATTGTCATTCATCCTGTGTCTACAACCATTAATGATGATGCACCAATAGCACCTACTTAACATGTACCTCATTCATTCCATCATTCCAATGATGGACTCTTACACAGCTTCTTGAGATTGAGACCCTCAACCTTCAGTGGAAATTTATCACCTATTGACACAGCTAGTTGGTTGAAGATGATAAAAAGAATTTGGACAGCCTCAAGTGTCCTAATTCAGAGGTCATCCATCTCACTACTCATTTATTCCTCGAAGAAGCAGAATACTGGTGGGATAATGTCCAAAACCCTCACTGTGTTGATTATGATGTCAAGGATATCCCCTGGGATGAATTTGTGAGATTGTTCAATTTGAATTCATTCCCCCATCTGCGCAGAACATGGTAGAAGATACAATTCTGAGGTTGAAGCAAGGCAATCATTCTGTCTCATAATATGAGATGGAATTCAGGAAACTTACCCGTTTTTCCCCAAATATAATCCGATCTGAATCTGCCAAGTGTCACAGATTCCAAAGTGGACTGCAAGATAATATAAAAGATCACATTATTTCGCTCTGTCTAACTGACTTCACCCAACTCGTAGTAACTGCAAGAGTAGTGGAACACCACCAGCCTAAAAGGGACCTGAAGCGTAAAGTCCAAGTGGTACCGAATCGCCACGAAGCTTTTAAGAGGCATAGGCCTCAATCTACCAAAGTTTATCAACTCAAAGCAGCTCCATCTGCTGAGCCTATTCTAGGCCTCACCCCTATGGAAAGTGTTATCACTTCAGCCATAAATGTTTCACTAGCAGTCTTCCAAGCAACATCTTCTATCAATGCACACACTCAGAAACTGTGGATAGGGTTTGTAATAATCACTCACAGCGGAATCAGGTTTTCAAAGCTACACCTTTGAAAAATAGAGATCCAGGAAGGGAAATTATGCCAGCTCATGCAGTTAAGCTATTAAAGGAGCAAGCTGTCTCTCCAAAGTTTCAGCATAACATCAAGAAGCAGGTTAACAACCGTCCTACTAGTTTTGCACATGTTTATGCTCTATCGTTGCTGAAGATAACAATATGGTTTCAGGTACACATTTCTGAATTTCTTCTTTAGTATGTTTTCTTACACTTTAAATATTGCAACTATTAATTCATATCCTGAGAATGTTTTAGGAACACTTTATTTTAATGGCCGACCCAGCAATGTATTTTTTGACACTGGGGCCAGTCATCCTTTTATGTCTGAGCATTTTGTTCACATTCTTAATCTGCCCACCTATAAATTGGCAAAGTCACTAAGTGCTGAACTTACATCTAGAGCCCAACTTAGTACTCATAAGTTTTGTGACGTTAAAATCCTGATAAACAAGCAAATCTTTGACTCTAAGTAAATTATTTTACCTCTAGCTAATCTTGACATTATTCTTAGAATGAATTGGCTTAGCAGTCATAATACAATAATAAATTGCCTAAAGAAAAAAAAAATCACTCTTCATGCTCATGACAAGCCCGAAACTTTCATATGGAAGATTAGTACTCAGCTGTAGCTAATAAATGCTATCAAGGCTGAGAAATTAATCAGTAAAGTGTGTGATGCTTTTCTTGTCACCATGATGGGTGAAGTATAAAAAAACATTCCTCTATCCGGCTGTAACATAGTAAAAGATTTTGCCGATGTATTTACTGAGGATTTTCCAGGAATACCTCCATCTAGAGAAGTAGAATTCTCCATTGAATTAGTTTTCGGTACTCCGCCGATATCTAAAGCTCCTTACAGAATGGCACCTAAGGAATTGCAAGAGCTTAACAAATAGTTACAAAAGCTCTTAAACAAGAGTTTTATAAGG
The DNA here is from genome assembly GCA_016760335.1 of Gastrodia elata. Lineage (NCBI taxonomy): Eukaryota > Viridiplantae > Streptophyta > Magnoliopsida > Asparagales > Orchidaceae > Gastrodia > Gastrodia elata. The sequence continues at coordinate 44,111,419 of CM028675.1, read as the reverse complement.
CCTAACATGTCTCCTTGGGAAACGCCAATTTTATTCGTAAAGAAGAAAGATGGTTCTATGCGAATGTGTATAGACTATCGGGAGTTAAATAAAGTCATCATCAAGAACAAATACCCTTTGCCCAAAATTGATGATTTGTTTGATAAGCTATCTGGAGCTGTCATATTTTCAAAGATTTATTTAAAATCAAGATACTATCAGTTGAGAATAATGGAAGCCAATGTGGAGGAAACAACTTTCCGTACCTATTATGGTCCCTTCGAATTTATAGTAATGTCTTTTGGACTCATTAATGCGCCTTCAATATTCATGGATTTGATGTAGCAAGTCCATAAGCTTTATTTAAAAAAATTAGTTCTTGTCTTTATTGACAACATTCTCATTTACTCTCGAACTCTAGAGGATCATGAGGATCATTTAAGAGTTGTATTAGAAACCATGCGTGGTCATCAGTTATATGCCAAATTTTCCAAATGCGAATTTTGGCTAAAATCCATCACATTCCTAGGTCATATAGTGTGACAGCCACCCCCTTAATCAACTAAGTTTAAGAGGTTGTCGTCATTAGTACCACATATATTAAGCCATAAATATATTCAGGGTACAAATCATGAGTTGAGCAAGACTTGTCAGAAACATGTATATAGTATAACAGTGCAGAAAATGAAAAGGAGGCATCTAGACACAATCCAAATTTGTCCATTCACATACAAAACATTAAATACAGAATAATAAAAAAACTTATTTATTACATTTTTATTAAATGCGGGTAAAAAATATAACTCCTTCAGCGAATTGCACCTTACTTTAACCTTCTATTTAGCTTGCGCTGGATCTGACATGTACTCCTGATATGTCATATGTACATATATGACAAGGCACAGCTAAAGAAAAAAAAAATCTGGTTAAACTTCAATAAGTCTAATACGGATGCAATTTTAATTAAGTTTAAGATATCACAAACATTCTAAGCATTTTAGGAGCAATATAGCGACAAAAAAAGTGATAAAAACTATAATCATTCAATTATAACTTAAAGCATAATGTGAGGTAAACACATACCTCAACTCAAAGTTGCAACAAGGTTAGGCAATATATATGTATAATAAATTGTAAATACTGAAAAGAAAATACATCATAACATGCTTATGATCATGCAAACTTATGTAGATTAATAAAAAGTAAACTGAACTGTAATACATATAAGTAGACTAAAGCAACAACTATCATCCTAAAATACATAAGTAAGCAAGTACTAAACAGAAGCTGAACTGCAATAAAGGTGAACAAGAAATAAAAAAGAATTATGTACAATTTACCATATTAAAAAAATTGGTTAAACAAGCTACTGAACTGTAACTGAACTGAACTGTATCATGTCATATCACTTAGCTTCTCAAAGCTAAGGCAAAAAATTGTACTGAACTCAAGAGGCAGAAAATATATATGCAAAAAATTTTAGTCATTTTACTTTACTCATGTGGACACGTCCGGAAGTAGCTGAGTAGTCAAACACATTTGCAAGACTAAAGTGGGTTCCCGAACCTCGACACAACTCTCCCCAATGAGTACATGTCAGGTAATTCTTATTTCTCCTAACTGCCTGTCCATTGGCAGTATTGTGTATACACAATCTTCCGTCTAGAACATGAACCAATGCAAGTGTTCTCTTAATTTTCTATGTTTTCATTTCATGCATCAAATTATCTTATATGACATTTTCAATATAAAAAATCTCAAAATATAAGAATGCAAAGTAATAAAACAAGATATAAATATCACTACACAAAATCTGTGATATCAATAATTTTTTAATTTAATCCATTCTAACTATTTTAAGAGGATACAAACTTAGGATCTCTAATATCCAGCTATCAAATATAATCTCATATTTATTGGCCTTATAAAGTTAAACATTAGAACTTAACAAGTTCTAATTCAGAATCCGAAAAGGTCACCTACAATGGTTTAATTAATAAATCGATCGACCTAATTTACACTTTTCCATTTCTATCACCAATCTTGTTATTAATTATCAAGATTAAAAGTTAAGAGATAGGATTTTAAGCATCTAAAGTCTAAATTATTTAATTTAACATGATATTTAAGTTTTGAATTAAAAGGAGGTTCCATTGAGTTAAATCATACACAATAAAATATTTAATTTTTAACTTTTATTGATTTAAGTATCATGAGACAAATTAATGAGTTCAACTATATTCTACACAAAATGACATTATTCCCTCAAAATAATAACATTTCAAGAAACCAAAAGGATACTTCGAGAAAATACGAGTCTAAAAGAAATCATTCAAATTTGATGATATGACTATTGTCCAAGGAGTAAATCAACTCAAATATTATAACTGGACATCTACCGATCTTAAAATGACTAACTAATGTTTTCTTAAATGCAAGTGTAATTAATAACATTACTCACTAAACTTTAGGCTTCATTTACATAGTGCAAACTTAATATTTTAAGTAAACTAATATCGCTACTTAGTCAAAATTCATTAAATATCAATACTCTCCTACAATAGTAAGTTGTTCCTACGCCCTAATTTCATGGTTTACAAACAAAATAAATTACTATTGATTCTAAGATCTATGCAAGTGATGTACGCACTATACATAGAGCTCAAGAAAATTGCATAATTAAAAAAATATAGAACTCAATAAAGCTCTAAGTACTTAACGTACCTTGCATGAACAACTTGCATTTGCAGAATAATGGCTGGTTAAGGTGTGCGTCATTCACAGCACCTGCATTCTTAAAGCTAGACAGCTAAATGATAATTACTTTTACAAGTATTGCTTTCATAGATTAGTATGGACTCTCTTAGATTCTTTTTTTTCATAGCTTCAAGATATAAGATTAAACTACAGCATGCTGAAGAGGATTTTACTAGCTGGAACATATTAATTTGGTGATAATCATCTTTTATGGAGGATTGATGGAAGTGTACAGAACATGATTCCTTACAACTAAGAAGATGAACCCAAATGTCATCATTAAATCATTATTAATGATAAATGAAAATTACTTCATAAATATTTGATTAATGCCTTATTATTGGTTTCTTACCACATAATAAGATGGCTTGTATCTTCATATTGATTAAATAGTGCAACATAAACATAATTTGAATTTCTCTCATTTCCAATACTCAATAGTATGATTCCTGCAAGAATTTAAGATGATAACTAGCTTAAATCATTTGACTATTTATTCTAAAAGACATGCAAGCATATAACTTACACTAATCTCCATTACAGGATTTATCAACAAATACATGGAGGGTTGCATGCATAAGTATAATGACAGATATCTCATGGCAAAGAGGCTGCATGCAAGGGAATCAATCAATTAATTTAGTGAAATCAAATGAATGAAGTTAAAGGCTATTTTTTGAATTGCTTATTGATATTAGGTGGCATGATATAGCATAACCAAGGTAGGTTGAATGTGATTAAAAAAAAGTTATAGCGTGCCGATAAATCATTACATCCGCTTAATTTAACTAACTATATATGAATATAAGCTCTTACAATCTTACGTACAAAGCAGAGATCCACACATTGCATAATATGAACTGAAAAAGTAAATCTGAATTTATAGAATTCAGATCTGGGCAAGGTGTGAAGACCCACTTAAGTAGTAATAAGTAAAACTCTTAAACACCGAGGCGCCTTTTCAGATAACGGTGGAGTTCCTGATAAGAACTCCAAAGTTAAGCATGCTCATATGGGAGCACTCCTAGGATGGGTGACCTGCTGGGAAGTTATCTTCTGGCGGTAAAACCGTAAGGCATTTCAGGCCAAAGCGGACAATACCTTGGTGCTTAAGAGTTTGGGCTATTACAAATGGTATCAGAGCAAATCATAGGGTGTCAGATAGGAGCTAAGTGTCATACAAGGCAAAATACCACTTCATGTGAGCAACCTCTTGAGCCCATGATGGTTAAGGTGCTACATTGTTGTGGGTACCTCTTGCGCCTGTAGGGGTCACCTCTAGTCCTATCTACTCAATAGATAGTTTTTAGAACTGTGTGTGGATACTGACAAGGATGTCAGTTACTTAAGTTGGGGAGATTATGAAGACCCACTTAAGTAGTAATAAGTAAAACTCTTAAACATCGAGGCGCCTTTTCAGATAACAGTGGAGTTCCTGATAAGAACTCCAAAGTTAAGTGTGCTCATGTGGGAGCACTCCCAGGATGGGTGACCTGTTGGGAAGTTATCTTCTGAGGGCAAAAATATGAGGCATTTCAGGCCAAAGCGGATAATACCTTGATGCTTAAGAGTTTGGGTTGTTATACAATGTGAGTTAATGCCTGAATGGAGATCGGTTGAAGAGGGAGAAGTGACTGCTGATCGACTCGATAAAGGGCTGCGGTGGCTGCAAGAAGGAGCATCGACGCTTGAAGCGAGCAACGATCGGGCTAAGGAGGATCGGCACTCATTGGAGAGAAAGAAGCGACGACTGCGAGCTCTCGGCCAAGGAGAAGCGGCTCTCTCAACTGCTCGGCCGAGAGGGACGAGAGGGAGCTCTCGGCTTTAAAGGAGGCTGTGACTCGGCTGATTGGCCGGCGGGAAGAGGATTTCTTGGCCATGAAGGAGGCGACGACGCTCGGCCATGGAGAGGAGGGAGAGGCTGCGCCTTGCGTCGCAAATAGAATAAGAAAGTTTCGGCCAAAGGGGTAAGAAGAAGGATTTTAGGTCTCTTAGGGTTGAGCAATAACTGTTTAAGCAGGCAGCTCTAACATTTAGGAGCTTTAGATCGCGATCGAACGGCTACGGATCGCCTGAAACTTCTGGGCCTTGAACAATCGCTGATTGAACTTTAAAAATGTTTATCTGTATTGAAGATATTGAAGAATATTATAAGATAGTTTATCTGTATCTCTCAAAATAAAATTAAACATAAGTACAATATGATATTATTTTTAGCATAAACGAGGCTCCCATCATTTTATATTTGAATTATCTTAAGATTTTGGTGATAATAATATTCCACAAGCTATTTTTATGTTTGAACTCTATCAACTTTCCAATTTGACAAATTTTCTTGGCATATTTTATTTTTGTTTTGAATTTTCTTGCTGATGTGGATGATGAGCATGCTCTTGTAAGCAAGATTGACAAAAAACTTGTCTTTCATCAAAAATTTATCCAAAAGTCATTACACATTTTTGCCCATTTTATACAAATAAATTATAAAAATGAAAAAAGATGCAAAAATTTTAAAATTTTATTGATTTATTCAATATTTTCAATTTGTGTTGTTACCATTTCCGCAACCTTTGTTTATCGCAGTTCTCTATTTGTGCCGACTTTAACATGCATCCTATCAAATGCTCGAACTACTATTTTGGGATAATGAAGCCAGTAACAAATCTTGGAACGATGCGGGAGTTGCTTCCCATTTGTACTTGGTCGTTGGCACATACTAGCAAGCTTTCTGATATATGCTCATAATACTTTTTCATGGTACAATGGAGCTAGTCATGTGCCTATGAAAGAATTCTAGTAGCTTTTCATGGCAAATCTCATGCCAAACTAGCCAAGTTTTTCCTCTCTTTACTTTTCATTTAGCTTACTCTTACTTGGTTTAAATTCAAATATATTCTTACTTCTTAGTTTAGCTAAGTTTAATATTATCTAAATTTTAACTAAACTATGGGATTGTTTGTTTTGCGCTTATCAGCACAATCCAGAACAATTTTAGCAGCATAACATCAGCTTATCTGATTTAATTTTTAAAATAACTAAAAGCCAAAATAACTTAGCTTATCAATTTAAGCTATGCTAACCTTGAATGAACTATCCTTTATGTTTTTTGCTAGATTTTGTACTAATACTAGCAATCTCCAATCCAAATAGAAGCTATACCAAAATAGTAGCTAACGCATTATGCAATTGAAATGCCGCATTATATGGTATCATCAGTATAATGTTCAAGTTAAAAGTTATACAATTACAAATAATCCTGAAGTTAACATTTCACCATTTAAGTACCAAAAGGAGTTGATTACTTGTCCCAATCATGTTAGGGCTGGCCGTTGTCAAGTTCAACACTCAATTTAATAAAGGCAAAAATGCCTTTCTCCTTTTGGTTGCGTGACATTGTGTCCCTGTCTGATGTATTTGCATGAATATGAAAAGCATTTATTATAATTGATGACTTCTTAATTCGTAATCTGATGGTTTTCCAGTGCTGGCCTTTGACACCACTCTTTGATCTGCACAATTCAAGTGTTGCCATGATTGTTTGCTTGTTTCTCTGAAACTGAAGTTGTTCTCTGTTCAGAATGGAATTGGATTTGTGCATATACAAGTTGAAATATCGATGAGAATATAAGATGGCCTGCACAAACAAATTGAAGTTATCTGCCCTAGTGGGGATCGTTTTGTCTGTGGTGTCGCTGGTTCTACACCTTCTGCTAGCAAAATATTCAGCGGGGAAAGTCATACTATAAGTTAACTGGTGATGGAATTTACCAAATTGACCAGGCATTTGCCCAATAGCATTGAGTTATACATTATTCTCTGCATTTATATTAAATTCACTAATAATATATATAAATAAATTTGCAGAAGCTACAGTATAGAAAGCTATGGAGATCTGTGCAATCTTTGGAAGCTCTCCAACCGTGTGCTAAACCTAGAAAGTTTTATCCAGGTAGGTGTATTTGAAATATGCAACTTATTTTTTATGCTTGTAAATTTTTTACGATATTTGTGTAATTAATTAAGATCATTAATCTCAACTCTGGTGATGCAAATTCTTTTGCATGTAGCAATATATGTAAATATATATATATATATATATATATATATATAAACGCTTAAATAAGTTTTCCTCTCACATCTCTTACCATGGATGGATGGATGGATGAATGAATGATGAAAGTGTGCTAATTGTCTTTCCCAAAAAATTGTATTCTATCTCCTCTCTCTCTCTTTTATCTATAAGAACTGGAACAATTTGTATTGCACCACAAGTATCAAGTACATGTGCATCAGTTATTGCTACTTATAATATCCACAGTATCTCATGTTTATTTATTTTATCAAGCATGGCCTAGACTTGTTGGTTACCACCAAGGCCATGCGGCTACCTTCATTTATGCTCATGTTATCACTGTTGAAATCTATTATTACATTCAAGCCAGTGTTCACAACTACCAATTCTTTGACTTGTCTTATTTCTATGTCAGATTGTCTCTTGCTTATTAACATTCAGAACTTCATTGTTTGTTGCAGAACCAAGAGAGCACAATGATTTTTTGTATGCTAAGATTTTTGACGAATTTGATCATGTCAAATCTTCGGTATGTCATTTATTTGAGATTGTCTTGATTGTGTTGTTATGAAAGTTGTCATCAAATGTTACATTTTTATTAGATCTGTGATCTTGTTGCTGTTTCAAGATTGCTAAATGCAACCCTCATCATTCCTGAAATTCAAGATACTCTTCGCTCTAAAGGAATCAGGTTTTACACTAAAACATGAGCTAATTGCAATGTTTAAGCAATTTACTGTGACTTGCTCCCAATAGCACTTATTTTTTCGGTCGATTGATTAACTTTTTTTAAAAATTTTGTAGTTCCAAGTTCAAAAGTTTTTCATGTCTACAATGAGGAGCAGTTCATCACTGCACTTTCGAATGTTATAGTAATTGTGAAGAGCTTACCTGACGATCTTGAGTGAGTGAGAAAAATCAAAAAGTATCCTACCTTTTTTATCAGATGCTCTGCATCTCGTAGCTTTTGTATTAAGAAAGTGTTGCCCAAACTGAAGGTTGCAAAAGTTATTGGCTTGTTAATTGCAGATGGTGGGTGCCTTGAGGTATAAATTTCATAGAAATGCAGTATTTCATGCTATACAGCATTTTTTTAAGCGATTAACTTTTGGTTTTGTTTTTTATTATTTTGGTCTAGTTCTACAGTTAAATTATTGGGAAGCTTTCTTTATGATTACCATATCAAGTTTGGCATGGACCGCTCTATATGAGTGATCCATATACCAATTTATATGGGCAGTTTAAGTATAGTATAAACTGGCTTAAGACTGTTTTGGATACAGACTGCCTTGAATGTTTATGTTCTTGGTTTTGATGGCTTTGTAGCCAAAATTGGCTGTTATTGTGTGTTCATAGTTAAAATTAGCTTAGCACGACCTTCGTGATTATTTAAATGAAGAATAGACATATATATTATATTAAGCATTATATATGCCGGTGTCCAATAGGAAATAATGCTTAATGATATCTTTCCTATTGGAAAACTTGAAAATTTTTCAAAGCTATTTTTACCTTAAATGCTTATTCTATGTTGTATAACATGTCCAAGGCTATTAAGGCATATATGATGGGAACATTTTATTGAATTAATTTATTTGCAACCTATGAATTTTTCATTTTTTAAATGTGTGTATGCATGCTTTAACATTTTTGTCTTTTACAGTACCACTGCACTGAGAATTTGTTCTTCTCAATTTGTAGGAAATCCCAAAAATTTTAAAAGAATCCTTGTAGTCATTCTAAGTAGTTAAATTTTGTTTGTTCCTAATGAGACAAGATTTCAACTAATTTAAAGATGGCCACATGCCTACTTTCACTTGTAGTTAATGGTAATCATGCCGTATTTCCCATGACTTTTCAAAAATAAGTGAGCTTGATCAATGCAAACAATGTAAAATTTTGTTGACTTCTATTATGACATGAATTCTATAAATAATTGTGCTAAATCTAAGATATCCCTTGGAAGCGATGCACTAAATTTCTTTAATGTAGTGAAAAATGTGCAAAGGCCACTACATCGATGCTTGGGTGTAGTGTCAAATAAGCAAGAGCTCTCATATTATGAACGAATGCGAGTAATGAAGTTAGTCTTTGATTCTAAATTATAATTAAATAATTGGAATATTGGTACTCTCACAGACAAATTTTATGTGTTATTTGATATTATGATAAGTAGGAGAATTAATATATTATGTATTCAAGAAACAAAGTTGTTTGGTGAAAAAATGAAAAAAATTGATAGTTTAGTCTTTAACCTTTGGTACTTTGAGTAAGAACAGCCATAAGAATGGTGTGGATACATTTTGAATAATAATATAAAGGATAATTTAGTGAGAGTTAAGAGATTAATTTTAGTGAAAGTTAAGAGATTAATTTAGTAAAAAAAGAGAGATACATTTTATCACTAATAAAAATTAGACTTCTAAAACTCAAATTAATTATTTTCTCTTAAATAAAATGAATAATTTATTTACAAGAATAAAACAATGCTCAAGATTTTGCTAATTATAAAGGAATCAAATTAATGTGTCATATATTAAAACTTTGAGAGAGAGTAATTGAATACACATTACAAAGGATACTTGTTTTTTTCAAAATCAATTTAATTTTGTGCCAAGTAGATACCATGGAAGCCTTACATACATTAAGAGGTTTGAGGGAATTTGGAGAAAGAAAAGGTCTTGATTTAACTTTTGTTGATCTTGAATAGGTTTATGATCAAGTAACAAGAGAAACTTCCTTGGACTTAATAGAGTTGTGTTGCTTATACTAAGAGATGAGCTCATTTATAGCAATGTTGGAGTGGCTCCAATAGTGGATAAGATCAAAGAATGCCATCTTAGATTTTTTGGGCAAATTAAGCGCAAACCATTTGATTCCCTTTTTAGAAAAATTGAGTGTATGAATTCTGCCCATGTTAATAGAGGAAAGAGGAAAGTCAAAAAAGATGTGAAGAAACTATTAAGATTTTTGTTGTTGTTGTTGTTGTTGCATCCTTTTTAAGAATTCCATAAGACAAATATTTTGAATTAGAGCCCCTTATGAATTAAGATTTGAGGATGAAAAGAAAGCTTAATTTCTTTTTGATGCTTCTCTTTCCTCTTCCCTTCAACTATGATCATTGACAGACTTAAAATACGTCTACGCTTGCACGTAAGTATACGTGGTCTGAAGTAATAATTTGGAATGTGAGTTCCGAGATTTATCGTCCTCAGGGAATTGGGTGTTCTTTTACTAAGGTATATCTACGTTCAAAAATGTTTAAGCTATGCGTATTTTGTCAAATTGATTCCTAAACAAGCACAACAATTCTTAGTAGAAGAATACTATGATAAAAGGAGAGGAGAGTTGGGTCTCTCCCACATAATATGCTAGATGACTTACATATGACGATACCTCAAATATTTCATTTTTCTTTACTTTTTAATCGAGTGCACATTGTCCTTCTTAGATTTAACTCCAAGATTTACAAGTTCAAATCTCGTGCTTGAAATGAACACACAGTCGGTTCTATTTCAGCACAACGACCCTTATAAGCTTTTTAGATTATTAGTTTTCCTCTCATTTCTTGATCATAAAAATGAGGGTTGTTCAGCTAATATCTTACAAACATTGATTCCACTAAGAGCTTCACGTGCATCATGCACGGTTTAGATACTGGAGTGATTTTATTTGGGCTCAATGACTATGTCACCTCGTTCATGAGCACTCAAAGAATCCCCTCCATCCCTTCACGTGTGCTGAGTAGCGGAACATATTTAGTGGGTCTTAGCATCACACGCTTCAACTCCTTAGTTGAGCATAGATCTAGGTGCATTAGGCTCAAAAACTTTCTCACATAGCTCTATGCTCTTATACACTCATGATTATAGCTCTAAACTAAATGTGAGCTATGGAGCACAAGACTTGTTTTTAGTCTTGAAGTCAATTAGTCTATATTATCATTTGGTCCACATTCAAGTCCACAATAGTTCTATTAATTTCCTTAACAAGTCATTTAATTTATAAATTTTATTAAAGCTTGAGGAAATTTTTATATAAAAGTCTCTTTCAATTCATGTAGGATTGTCCCAACCCTCCCCAAGGGAAGTTTAGCTCTCCATTACACAAGATATTAAGAAAAACATATATATGGATAAAGACCATTTCATGATCAACTAAGAAAGACAAAAAGACAAGAGTTAAAAAGTACTAGAAACGTTCTTTGATGGAGTTCTCCGGATTTTCTCTTCTTCTTTTTCTTGGTTGCTTCTCCTATGTCCGTAGTGCTGCCTTTCTTCCTTCTTCTCTTTAGCAATAGGAGTTTTTCTTCCCTTAGAAAGTTCTTCTCTTCTAAAGCAGCCCTCTCCTTACTTAGGATGCTAGTGAGCCAAGTTGGGAATTAAATTTTTTAATCATTCATGGATATAAATAAAGTAGAAGCTCATCTAAGATTTATCCAAAGTGCACTACAAACTACTCTTCAGGAAAACAACCTTACCAAAGTTGTTCTCCTTGACAAATCAAAATTAGCTCAGAATATTTTACATAAGAAAAAAACTAGTACTCTTACGATTCATTGTCATCATCTTTGAAAATAATATTTGAATTATTAAAAAGTATTTGTAATAATCTATAAAAAAATTATTTTGAAACAAAATAATCTACTTCTCCAATCCCAATTAGCATTGCTGCTAAAACCTTTTCACCACCTCCCAAAGGCTTACCACTACCTACACCCCTATCCAAACCAAACCTTGTGGTGGCAATGTCTCTGTCATTATTTTTACCACATCTCTTACCTACTCCTCTACCAATATCAAACTTGAGATGCCACTATTACCCACAACTATCACTAATTTTACCTTTAAATAAAATAACACCAATATCTCTATTATTATTACCATATTTTAAATTTAGTTATTATATAAATCCAAGAGGAAACTCAAGTAAATACTAACACTGCTATCTTTATTGTTAACCTTAAGAATTTCATCCCATGTTACTATAAAAAAATCTCATTCCACTATTAAATCTCATAAAACATAAGTATTTATGTATCTACTTATTGCACAATCTATCATTATCTTATATGATCTTTTTTTATCAAAATACTCTCACCATCACCCAAATTAAATGCTCACGCCTTGGCACAACTTCCAAAATACCATAAAAGCATAAAACTTTTGAGTACAAGTTAGGGTCTATGAGATTTGATGCATGCCAATAAAGATAACTATATATTGGCCCTATATAGGCATACATATCTTAAAAAATTGTTACACTATATAGGAATAACTAATAGATTTCTTAAAATTGCTATAGCGATATAATGCTTTAATTTAAATTCAAACTTTACATTTAATTTTAATTTTTGATAAAAATATTTTTGGTAAACTGCAATTTATTGTCATAATATTAGAGATAATTGTTAAAATGGTACCTTAACTCTTCCAATTTGCTCATTTTAGTAATTTGATTCCTGTTAAAGTATAAGAGCCAATGATTAAACTAAATAAATTGCAATAGTCAAGGAACAATTTTAACAATTTTCTCCATAATATTATTGTAATTTCCAGCTTAATTTAACTTTGAATTCTGACAAGAGTATTTCAATTTATTATTGGTATTAATGATGTTTTAGAGGATTTTTGAATTTCAAATTTCTAAAATAAATGTTCCTTTATTAAATCTTCTTTAATTTACTCGTATAATAAGGAATAGTTACTTATTGTATTTTTCTTTCTAAGAATTCTATATCAAAAAAGGTTATGATTTAGATTGAAGGGGTATATGTATCTTGTAATACTTAGATTGAAGGGGTGTATGTATCTTGTATTTTGTATTACAATTTCAAATTTGAGAATATAATTAAAACTTGGTTGCATTTTGGTGGTTCTCTTTCTTTCTTTTAGTTAGGGTCATCATCCACTTCCCAATTCTCTCTTCTTCGTTCTTTTTCACTATATCCCACAGCTTCTTCCCCTCACCTCTTTCTTCACAACTAATAGCATTCTTTTTCTTTTAATCCTTCTTCTCATTTCTTCTTCTTCACCCTTATCAATCCACAAAAATTCTTCCACAAATCTTTGACCAATCAGCCATCCTCCTCTGGTTAGTTAAAACACTACTATCCAAATAAAACATCTTTACTGTTTAGAACCATTACGTATTTGTTATCCAATTTCTGTTCTTCTAGTCTCTATTTACTTTTTAAAGTCAGCCTTAGAGGGGCCTGCCACCAATGGCAAACCAAACCAGACCCTCGGAGACCAGCAAAAATTTTCGGTTGATGCTTTGATACCCAATTTGAAGGCAGTGGAGGTGGAAACTAGAGAAAACTGATTATTGGTGTGATAGAGAACCCTCAATTGTCAATGGAATTTTGATACCAATTTGAAAGCGTGAAGGTGGATAAAAGAGAAGATTGGCGTAGGAGAAAAAGATTGTAGGCAAAAGAGATGAGATGCACTTTTATTTATGAGACAAGCTTATCTTTTCAATTTTTTAATAATCACCTAAATTATTGTCATATTTTTAGATGTATAGCATTTTTTTTAGTATACTAAATATATTTAAACCATCAAAATGACTTTCTATAGGTTTACCCTAACTAGGTACTCCAACCGTGCTTTTGTATATACCTTTCATACATATATATATATATATATATATATATATATATATATTTTAACAAAGGGTCGCCCGAGCAAGCTAATCCTCAAAAGTCACATAAATTATGCTGGCCATATGTCTTGATAGCCATACAGCACCCACAGATAAAACACATAGTCAACCGACCCTTTATATATATATATATATATATATATATATATATATATGTGTGTGTGTGTATGCATACCCACAAGATTATATAGTTAAATCAAGTTATTTGAAACCCTTTCTTAATAAAATGATCATCAATTATCATTTTCTTGAAATTACAACTTCTATTACATAACATACACTCCATATAATCCATTTTGGATGTATTAAGATGAATTCCTTTAGATTTTAAGAAAATTACCCCATTGAGTCTCATCAATAAGAAGAATTGGAGGATCTAAAAAGGTTATTGTCTTAAGTGAAACATATTGAGAAGTGAATTTGAAGATAATTTAGGATTTGATATAAAATTGGTATTATTTGATTTATAAAATATTAATGATATTTAATGTGTAATATAGATAGGCAGGTAGCCAATGTCTGATCCCAATCACCCTTCTAAAGAGAATAGTAAGTATATTTATTTCTCCATCGTTGGAAAATTCTTGCATGATAGCTAAACTATGATTTGTATCAGGAAGGCTTTAGGGCAATTTGAATTCACAGGATTGTGAACTGTAGGTTTGATTGTTAGGAGACGCATTTTCTGAAGCTATCTAAACGGCAGATTATGCTGAGGGGTTTCTCAATGGTTATTCAGATGGCTCTAAGTATCCAATGCGACTGCTAAAATAGGCTCTCTCAAGAAAATTTCCATTACAAAGCTATTATTATTAGGATGTTCCAGGAACAAATTAGTTATCTGAATAGATAAAAAACTAAAATTCATAAAGTATCTTTGCCTTTTATACAACTACTGAAAACAATGAAATATTGATTCACTACTTGTGGCATCTTGTGATGGTCTTTACTTTTAGAGAACTTAAACTTTGTTGTATTTTCGTTCAGCTTCCTATTGTTATTTGCCGACATACATAAATGCATATATATATATATATATATATAACTATCCACCTAGATTTTATGACTCAAGAAATGGCAAAGCTGCTGATATAAAAGTCTAATAATGTACTACTAAAGCGGAAAATCTAATAGTTAAAAAATGCATATTTACAAAACTATCAAATGCCAATGCAAAACTTGAATAGAAACCGCCATTATTAATATTTGCATTAGAGCATCAGTAAATTTGTAAGATATCTAAAAAGAGTACCAATTCAAACAACAAAATCTGACTTGCATTTTGATTGATATAAAGGAAAGGAATATTTAAAAAAAATTCTATATCAAGTTTATATGCATCTTTAGTATTTTATACTTACGTAGTATGCAGCCCAATGACAAACTTCAAGCTTTAACTCAGAGTCTAGCTTCTTCAGTAACTCTGATAATAATTTCTGCAGAATATATCGACAAGTCGACAAGTTTGCACTGAGTTCATGTCAGAAAAAACTAAACCGTTTCTTCTTCTTTTTTTTAACTACAAAAAAAAGCCTTCATACAATCAGATAGGAGGAATAATAAGTAAGACACCTTTATGAGGATTTCAGGAGGAATGCAGTTAACAAGCAGCTTATATATTTTCCCACGTACTTGAAATAATCTGGCAAAATTTAGATCAAGTAAATAAATAGCATTAAAGTAAACATGTGGACATGCAGCCCACTAAACAGGTTTAATGTTTTTTTTAATGTTGCGCAGGTTGAAAAAAGGGTCATGTCAGGTGGTCTTTGAGCAAAAAATATGATTTAAAACCCAGTCAAATATGATCTTAAGAATTAAAAAATCTATTGAAATCAAATGAAATGAAAATACTACTGTTCTTGCATGTTAAACTACATAAATCATCAAAAATCTTGAATATGCAGTTTACTACTCAAAAAAGCATCTTCAAAATTAGTTATAATGAGAAATTTAATACAAGAGCACCTCTCGCTCATCTCCAATATACATCCATGTGATCATACACTAGTATTTTAGGGACAAATTGAATAGTATTGTGACAACAGCTGAATGCACAATATTACAATGAAAGCCTTGAGTACAGTTTAAAACTAATTTATTATAAGAAGGCAATATAGCTTTAATCTTCAGCTGAAATGAAAAGAGGATCGCAAGATTCCATAGAAAATTATCTATTTAATTTCTTAATTATGTTGAGGGCGGCGGGGGGTGGGAGGGGGGAAAGTCAAGCTAGACCTAGTTGGGTACCATGTCATTTTGATAACATCAGTATCCCAATTTGCTTGTTTGGAGTGGCTCTAATCGAGGATAGTTCCAGAAAAAAATTGCTTAAGATGGTTTGGTGCATTACGCTAAATGCCCTTATGAGAAAAGCTGAGTTAATAAATTTTGCCCGTATCAAAAGAGAAAAAAGAAGATAAAAATAGACAAGACAAGATACTAAAAGAAATGAGTTGCATGCTTGAATTTTTGAAGGGTTACTATTTGATAGAGAAAAATAGATACAATGGAATAAAAGCATGGTTTGCTGATGTTGTAGGGTATTCCGATTTGGTAATTGAGTTCTCTCAATTTAGGTATACATAAAAAAAAAATTTACTTTTAAGCACAGTTCCTCTCCAAAAACTTCCCAAACTGCCACCCAAAACCCTCAACATCTTCTAATAGAAGAGGGTGGAGACAAGGATATTAACACATTTTTGAGGGACATCATGGGCATAATTCCCCATATCATAAAAGATGTGTATGCACATGCGCACACTCTTTTTTATGGGATATGTATTTGAGTACAGTATTAAAATGATATTAGATTTGAATTACTTGGTATTAATATGTCCAATACCTGATTATAAGAAAATTGATAAAGTTGTTAAGTTAAGAATATGTCTCTACACATGTTTAAAATAGTTTTTTTCTTTGTTATTTTTCATTACATATTCCCCTCCCAAGGCCTCCAACCCCCCTAACCTCCTAAATGTGGAAGATGGAGTTTGAACCCCCAACATCTTTCAACAAAAGGATGGCCACAAGGGAATTAAACCTCCCTTTTAAGAGACATTAGGAGCGCAAACCACTAGGGACATGCACACACTCTTTTCGATGAGAATTGCATTTGGGCTTGCAATTCTCAAGTGTGATCAATTTTAGTATAATCAAAAGGTCTGCAGATAGCATTAATTTATCCAAAACCCAATTACAAAGCTTATTAAGATATAATGTTACAAATAAAAAAGATATATTAAGAAATCAAACACATATATACCACATCACACTAGTTTTTACTCAAGCAAAAAGTTTTGTATCTCAACACTTTGTCCAGTCGGCCTCATATCTTTTGGGATGACTTTTTATGGCTGTGAGGACCTCTATCACAATAATGAGCAATATGTCTACATGAATATTCTCAAGTCCTTATAGGCTGTAAGATACCACTCCTACTCCTCTTGGCATTGTCATTGTTCCCTCAGTAAGGCTTTCCCGGCCACTGCCCTGCTAGTTTAAGAACACTTCCCGAACTGAAATCATTTAAGAAACATTGGGTAACACTTTCAATCTTTCCTTATGCCAAGTACTAACCACAGCATTCCTACTATTTATTTCATATTGAGAAAGTTTTGGAGGTGGCAAAGCATACAATTTTACACTCGTTGCAAATTCTTTGAGAAACACCCCACAATGCTCATTTTCAAAATTCCTTGACATTTAGTAAGTTGTTACATGTTATAGTTTTCCTAAATGTTAGTAGCAATTTATTCCCACTTTGTTATTCTTCTAACCTTTTTAGCACATGAGCTAACACTATTCATGTTAATCTACCAATTTTAGTTATAAGAATTTAGTACACTGGCTTAAGTTCCTGTTATTATCCCAGTAATAGAGAATGTTCTGGACATGTCATTTTTTAATTTTTTTTATTATATGATTTTAAATTACTTGACAAGCTAAGGTAATATTGAACAAAATAGTGTTGGCTATGGGAGGCAGAACTGAGGATTGCCATTTCTGGTTGAGCTGAGACTGGGATGGAGGTGCGAGCTAGCAAGTCAATCTTTAGACAAAATAAGCTACAAGTAAAGCTGAAAAGGTTTGACCGGGTTAGATTAGGAATACAAAATCATGTGAAGTAGCTCAAAATATTGCGTATACAGTATATTTTTGTAAGGATGTGTGGCACTCAGTCATATACAAAATTGTGTGCATTGTGTGATGAGAAGTAAAGCATATATCCTTTTAATTTGATGAAAAAAATCAAGAGGATGGAGTTGCGCTCCATTCATACACTTTAATATTGATGCTCAGTGACAATTATTTTGTTTTGAACTCCTTATTTGAGTATGATAAAAATATAGTATAGCTGAAAATATCTGATATGTTTAACAGATTCAGCTTATTGAACTTCAGATTAAATTTATAGATATTGCAAGTCTTAATAAACCACAATCTCATAACTTTCATTATAATTGGCAATAATTGATAAATTGATTGAGTAAATAAGTTCTTATCATATATAGACGAGAAAGTTATTTAAGCAACTTGAAGCATGACATGTGATAACTCAAATTTATTAATTCAAACTTTTAGCATAATTGTGATTTGATTTCTGCTATATGTTTGAAGTTTGTTTATGCTGCCATGATTTTAGTATTGGATGTCAAATTTTCTCAACTTGATCCGTTTTACTATGATACAAAAATGAAAAAATTGTTTCTTAGAGTAAACTGTCAAGACAAATTTCAAAATCATCCAAGCAATCAATCCCAAAACATATTTTTAGTATTAGCATCGGACCTATGAGGTTTATTTAATAAGATAATTAATATGGTATAATTTTTTCAATAAGTAATTAATAGAAACAGTCTCAACAACTATGAATTGGTAAATATTAATAGTTTCAAACTGTTTGCCAAATATATATTTAATGCTAGGTTTTTAAGCATAACTTGAAATAATTTGTGATTGATAAGATCTCATGTTCACAAAATCCAGCTACAATATTCTATATAAGAAATTGTAGAGAGCCATTATAACAGCATGATCTTAGGAAAGAGCATGTGAAAGAGTATTATGTGAAGCGTGAAGACTGTGGAAAGCTGGAATGACTTAACGAAGACCATGTGCTAGTGCTTGGTAGTGGATATCATCCTTCATTCTCTTCCATCTCCATACATTCCAATTTTGTTGAAACTGAGACAAAATTAGAGCCTTGCTAGGAGCTCTAGTAGTGTTCATTATACTTTGATTCACCTTGCTTTGGCAATAGATTATTTAGAGAGATCTTCCATAAAATGAAGCTGTGCTCTGAAATTTTTTAGATTCAAGTCTTTAGAACTACATTGAGAAGATGTGATTGATCAATTGAATTTGAAATTTTTTTGAACTTGCATTATAAATCTTGCAAAACAACCTAAGCCTAACCATAAAATTCTCAACATGTGGAACTTTAACGTAGTAAGTTCTTATTTAAATCTGATATTATAAGTACATGGGATTTGAGATTAGAAAATATCTACTGCTCAAAGCTACATGTTATAGATCAATCGTTTGGCAGTTTTTGAGATTGTATAGGGCGTTTAAGAAAATTTAGAAAAACTTTCAGATGATGAATTGATCATCAAGACGATTTCAATGGATTGCCAAAGCACATCAGACCATGTAAACAATAGAACACTACATCTCTTAGGACTAATCATTCAAGTGAAATTTTAGTATGAAATTTCTAATTTTAATTGTGTAAAAATATGAATTTTATCTCGGAAATTGTATCTTAGAAATGTAACTCTGTATCACACAATGGAAAGCCCATCATTTAAGAAACTACACATTAAAACAATTGGCTAAGTACATTAATTAGTTATTATTATAAAGTATAAAAAGCAACCACCCTAAAAAATAAAAACTGACAGCAAATAATATGATTACACAAACTAGTGATAATTATTTAGCAAAAAAGTGATAAGCATATAAGGTATATATGCTAAAATATATCTTAAACAAGAATGCCCCCATTCATACCAACCTGCTCATCGCTTGGTGCATTAACCCTTGCATTTAGACAACGAGATCTAACAGCCTCAATCACCCTAGAAGAGCTATTACAGCATAAAATTAGTCGGAGATAAGCACTATATTTTTCCATGGTTCTTCTGAGAGAGTGTTGCGCCTCTTTTGAAAGCTTGTCTACCTCATTCAATACCAAAACTGTATTCCAAAAAAATAAGTTACTGCATATCCAATTTTCAAGAAATAGAGCCAAAAAGCATACGTAAATAATGCCTAGTATTACATATGCATAATTAACTTAAGAAATAGAAAAACACTCTTCCAAAGGTCATGGCTTGCGGTGGGTAAATATACCATGAATGCAAGTTCCACTATAATTTTTGTAAATCTAATATTTGTAGTTACAATGGAATGTCAAAACACACAATTCTAATACAGCATAGCATACATAAATGCTTGGCTTACATATGCAACCATCACTAATCTACAAATTTCTGCAATGGAAGCACATAGTTACAGGAATACAAAAACAATTGTTCAACATACTCTTCAAGTAGCACAGGCAGCATCATCAAGGCATGGAATTGTAAGGGCATTAAATCCAGAAGTGAAATTAGTACAGAAACAGTTAAAGCTATTGTACATGATAGAAAATTCATTTGATAGCAAGAAGTTCTACAATATTTAATTCCAATCTATAATGGTTACTATTGGATTACATCAAGGTTCAGCTCATAGCCCATATCTTTTTGCTTAAATTATGAATGTTTATGTTGAGCACATCAAGAAGAGATTCCTTAATACATATTATTAGAAGATGATATTTTTTTAATTGATAAGACTATAAAAGGAGTTAAAGCAAAACTCGAGTTACAGAGGACTACTTTAGAATCTAAAAATTTTTATCTTAGTAATCTAAAACAGAATATATGATATGTAGTTCAATAGTACTAGAAGCTCTCTTGAGGGCACAACTATTGATAGCCATCTAATTAAGAGTAGGGAGAGGTTCAAGTACCCTTGTTCAATTATTAAAAATAATGGAAAAATAGAGAGTGAAGTGATTTATAGAATTCATGTTGGTTGGATGAAATAGAGGAGCGTTTCTAGAGTGTTGTGCGGTTCAAAAATCCCACTTAAAGTTAAAGAAAATTTTTATAAAGCAGCTGTACGACCAGCTATGTCACATGGGGCTGAATGTCAACAAAGAAGAAACGTTTTGATAAAATAAGTGTTACGGAGATAAGAATGCTTAGGTGGATGAGTTGGTACACTCGTAAGAATAGAATGAGAAATGAGTTTATTTGTAGCAAAGTTGGAATGCCTCCGATAGTGGATAAGATTAGAGAATACTGCCTTAAAAGGTTCAAACATATTAAGCATAGACCATGCAATACCCCTATCAAAAAATTGACTTTATGAATTTCACTCATATTAAAAGAGGAAGAGAAAACCCAAAAAAAACATGTGAAGAAACAATTCGAAAGAATCTTCTCTATTTTGAACAAATGAGGGGTTCTATTTGATCGTGCACAATCGAAACAAAGATTCATGCAACTCACCCCACCTAGTTGGATTAAGGTTTTGTGTTATTGCTATTGTTGTAGAATTTCTAGCACATTATAGACAAGTTAAAAAAAAAGGATGACTTAAATCAAGGTGCTGGCTATTATCTATATAAAATGGCAATATTCAAAATTTGGCAAAAAAGTGCCATATTGCTAAGAAAGAAATGTAGAAAGAAAAAAAATTATAATTTAATGACCGTCAGTAAGGAAATTGATATAGTGTGCTGCACGTTCAGTAATATGAAAAACATAAAAGACAATGTTATATATATGCGCAAAACGTATTGAGTTGGGTGAGTTTGTTTTCAATGCAAACATCCCTTCTGCAAGTATATCGATTTTCAATGTTTAGTTGGAGTAATAAAAAGTAGGATATTTTTTGGAAATATAGCGCCTTCAACCCAATTTCCTTGCATTCCTTTCTTACTGGAATCAAGTAAGAAAAAGAAATGAGACAGTTCACCTGCCCACACCGGCCATCATCTGTATCTGCACTGGCTCCATCATTGGCCTTTTGATCAGCATCTCACTCATCATTAATGACCCTTGCCAGCCCACCACGCTGCTCTTCCACTGCTCTTGATAGACAGAGAAATACGAAACCTTATGGAGCTTGATGGCCCACGTCAGAGCTCAGTCTTCACAAAAAACCCCCCCATCGCCCATCACTAAAATTCCTTGTTGCTGAAGGGATTACTAGGATTCCTTCCTCTAGATTTATTCCAAACACCTAAAATTGTTCATACTGATGTTTAAACTCCTGTATTTTGCTTGCACTGATTTCTAAAATCAAAAAGTTTTAAACGCCTTCAACTAAACAAATAGTCAGGGAAAGGTTCCAAGGCATAAAGCATAAGAAATTAATGAAGTAATAAATCATTAAATACAAAAATTTTCCGTTAAAAATACCTTTTATTTGCTGTACTTATAAATGTCGTTTCCTTGTTAAATATTTTTCTATAAATACTATCATTTAAAGAAGCACATATATAAATATTAACAAGGCAAAATTAAATTTTATTGTATAAGATATCTTTTATTGAATGTGCTTAGCAATAGCACCAATAATTAAGCAAAAAATATAAATTTAGATCAAATCTCTGATGCAGATTGATTAAAACAAAAAAACTATCTAATAGATCATTCCTTCATTGTATATGTCAATATATCTTCAATATAATCAATAAAAAATTCTCTTCTTTTAAATACTCTAAAAAAAAAAATTTCTCTTAGCTCTTTAGTAGAGGCTGTTTCCAACATGATAAATATCAATTTTTCTCCATCTATATTTTCAACAAGTTAACTGATCCGACATAAAACATATTGATTGAATGAAGCATTGATATCTTCCACAATATGTTTGGCTAACCTCTCTCAAAGTCTCATGATTAACTCATTAACTTAATTCCACAATAATTAGTAGTCATGTACATCCCTTATATTCTTGTAAAGATATCACAACACTCCTCTCATCTAGCATCTAACATCCTTTTAGTCTACTAAGTTGTATTAAGTAATTTGGTGAGGTATAAAACTCTATAGCTTAGCTATTCCACTCATCATTTTCTTTAAGACACCCTAAAATTTAACTTCACTAACCATCAAACAAAAGGGCGACAATTATTAAAGCCAAACATATTGCTTGCTACTAAGTTCACTTATATTAATCACATTATTACAATATTTATTAGAAAATTTATGAAAATAAATCATCCATTAAGCAGAATGACCTTATCTAAGAAAAATATTATTTTATCATCTTTAATACATTTCGCTTGAGTTGAATATTTAGCATTCTAATCACTTAATTTGGATAGCTTCTACGTGTACATGTTATGCATATAATAAATATATACACATATATGTATATTAAAACTATTAAATGATATATATAAAAATCATAATACAATAGGTACGGAGTTTGATGGCTTCAAACAAGCTGAAATAGAAAAAAAAATGAAATAAAAAAGTAAAATAATAAGCAAACGATCACCAAAACTCTCATAAAAGAACCTCCCAAATGAAGTATTGGTAAATGATCACAAAAAAGGATAGAAATCTAGAGATCTCTGAACAAGGAAATCAACAACCGCCTTTTTCTAAGATTGAAACATGACTTCTTTGAGTTGGATCATTTATTCTTCTTTTTCCTTTTTCTTTTTACCACTTTTCCTTGAGAAATAGTCAATATTATCATAAATATGCTCCGCACCTGTACTATCAACATTGAAACTTTCCCCAAATTCATTCCCATCAACCGAAGAAGGGGAGGTTGTGAAGTTCTCCATCAAATCACATTGGCCCAAAATTATTGGAATTTCAAACAAATAACTTTGGAGCAGTTTTATAAAGCAATTCATCAATAACCTAACATTGTGAGAGAGAACTTCATGATATATCCCCATGTCACATATCCTCAAAACTTAACGGACAACTAAGAGCACACCTTAAAGTCTACTTGATGAGAACAATTCATAGCTGAATAGGTCCGTCTCTATGT
The DNA here is from genome assembly GCA_016760335.1 of Gastrodia elata. NCBI lineage: Eukaryota > Viridiplantae > Streptophyta > Magnoliopsida > Asparagales > Orchidaceae > Gastrodia > Gastrodia elata. The sequence continues at coordinate 44,087,874 of CM028675.1, read as the reverse complement.
CGATAATGTCCGATGGTATTGCCTCAGCCATCTCGACCAACCCAGCCTAAGGACTAGATTCAACCATCTTAGGCCAAACATCATTCAAAGGCGGATCAGCCACTGTGACTAGAGAATTAACCACCACAATTTTTGCATCCTCATTCATTTGTACATGATGTTCTAATCTTACATCATAGCTTGATAGACCCCCTTCTGTTCCTGTATCAATGGGGCCCAGCGACAACCGTATATTTCCCGTACAAACAACAACTGAAAGAGGCGAGCTATCCGCATCCTGGAGTCTTTCAGTGTGAGGGTCTTCGAGGTTAAGCACCACATCCAAACCACAGGCCATCCCAATTCATTATTGTGAATAGGTACCACAACACGCTTTCTCCATTCATTTGGCACCTTCTTAGTTTTCAAAATTATATTAGTTTATTTGATGAATCAATGACTGCTACACCCATATATTTTCACAAATTAATAGGGATGTCTTCCGATACTACAAATTTACTACACTTCATTTTCATTAAAACATTCAACACCTTAATTATAGTTGCTGATCGAATAAAAAGGTAATTACCATTATTTTTAGAGCTATAAAACTCACTAAAGAAAACCAAAATATTCATTTAAAAATCTTGATGAAAAAATTCTTCTAACTATATTAAATTTTATCATCCCTAAAAAAAATTTCTTAACCAACATTCTTAATACACTTCACCTGAATCAAATTTTTAATTTTTTTATCACATAATTTTAATTAACTTATAAATATACAAGTCTCCCTCAACAATACCAATTTTCTCATATAAATTTTCAAAAGAGATAACGTTATCATCACAAACTATTTTCTATATTTGCAATAAGATAAGTTATATTTTTGCATTTCTTATCATTATTACATTAAAATTGCATACTATAATGAATCATGTTTTTTAAATTTCTTGAAACATTATTACATTAAAATTGCATACTATAATGAATTATGTTTTTTAAATTTCTTGAAACACATTGTTTTCTCCACTAAGTATTAATATTATTAGGAACTCTACCTCTTACCTAACAAATACTGGTAGTGATTGACAACTAACATCAAATATGCATATGTGACTCCAAGAGTAAACATCTTCTTCTAATGAAGCTCACACAGAACAACTATTGCATCCTATAGGAAAATAATTATTTATTTATTTTATTTTGAAATTACTGTTCACAGGGATGGGTGCACACATGCAGCCGGTCGCATGCGAGCGTAGGCTTGGCTACACGGGTCGGGCTCGATTCGGCGTGACCCGTGCACAGTGAGCTAGGGCATCAAAATTTCCCTAATTCCGATGATCATTGGCAGTCGGTCTGCACAGCGATCGAAAGGTCTCTTCACCTTTCGATTGGTACTCAATTTGTCACCTAAAACCATTCTATCACTTGAAGGAGTGATGCCCTAGATCAGGTTAGGGGGATGTTTGGTTCACCGACATCTCCTGTCATGCTATGTTATTTAAAGATGTTGATAAGATTGGAGCTGTTTGGTACAATGTTATCTAATTAATGACATCTCAAAAATTACTCAAATGCCATTATGAAATGTTATCTGAATGTCGGCTGAAACATGCTGGCATTCAGATAACATTACTGACAATCTATCGCAAGTGATAAGGTTCTTCATGCGATACACCAGAGATCCCCGCGTCGGCTTCTTCCACTTCCTTCGCCTTTGCGTTCTTCCTCGCGTCGGCCTCTTCCGCTTCCTTCGCATTCTTTCGCTTCCTTCGCCTTCGCGTTCTTCGCCTTCGCCTTCGCCTTCGCGTCTTCCGCGATACTCCAGATGATTAAGGGGCTGTTATCTGAATGTCGCCTTCGCTTCTTCCGCTGCCAAAATCTGCCGACAATTTTATGATCATTTTTTTACTATTTATATAATTATATTTTTAGTTATTTATTGCACTTTTTTAATTCATAATTGAATCTCAGTGTTGGGGGTAATCTTACCTCATGTATATTATAACATGAATGACAATGAACCAAACAACATATATTTGAATAACACTGATATTTGTTATTTAAATAACATTGAACCAAACAATCATTGTTATCTGAATAACACTGCTATCTAAATAATGTGCTATCTTAATAACATGCTATCTTAATAACCTTACAATTGACATTCAACCAGATAGCCCCTAGGCATAAATATCATCGTTACATATTGTACCCTATCATCGCAATCGGGCTTCAATCAAGCTCAATTGAGTTTGGTTGGAGCTCTAAAATCAACCTAGGAGTATGAAAGCTAAACAATATTTGAGAGGAGAAATGTGAAGCAATTTAGGAAGAAAATGAAAGCAAACTTAAACTTAGATTGAACCTTGATAACACCTTATAATGTGATTTTAGTAAAAATAAAGATTATGTTTGGATCATTGTATAAAAAGTTATTAAATTTTAATGATTTGAATTAAATAATTTAAATTAAATATATTTTGCTATTTTATTTATTCAATTTTGAATTAATTTATTATTATATCTAAAGTTAAAAATAAACTACTATTTATATTTTAAATAAATTTGATATTCTTAATTATTTAACAATTTAATTTATTACTCTCTAATTATTAAATTACTTAATTAATATTGATTAATTAACATGAATATAATAACAATATAATATATTAATTAAATTAATTAATACTTAATTAATATTAATCTAATTAACATAATTAAAGATTCTAATATTAATAATTACTTAACTAATATTAATCTAATTAATATTAATTATAAATTAACAGATTCTAATTATATGTCTAATTAAATTAATTAATTTACTTAATTAATATTAATCTAATTAAAATTAATTATAAATTAATTGATTCTAATTATATATATATATATATATATTAAATAAGTTTATTCAAATAATTATCTTTTCCGCAGGTTTTCAGACGGCGGGCCCCACCATGCCACGTGGCAGGTGTTGGTTGGTTGGGCGTTTGTGGGCGGGCCCCACAGGGACACGCGGCTGGCCGGGATACGCAGTGGACCGCGTGGTGGGCCCCACAACTGCGGTCGAAACGACCGTAGCGCGTCCCACAACTGACGCTTGTAGCTCCGTAGTGGGCCCCACCATGGGACGCGCGGGCGCGTTAGAACCCGCCCCGCATGCATGCGGTCCCCACCGCTCACTGACGTGGACCCGCAACAAAGCGGGTCGAACTCGGGTCAGCCCGGCCCCACCCGTGGGCTTTTCCCTTTTCCTCGAGGGCACCCGAGGCTCGGCGCCTAGGGCACGACATTTGCCGGCCCTCCCATCGGCGCCGGGGCTTGACCCGTACGGCCACGGGTTGGCCGGAGAGAGGCTTTCCCGATGAGGGTCGAACCTCGCCGAGAGGAGGTCGGAGCCTCCGACTAGGGCTAACCCTAGACCTAAGGGTTCGGACGTGGGAGGGATAACGATATTCACTGTATAGTTTCTTCGCAATTTGATCGATTGATCGATCAGAATGGACCCTAACCTAATCTAGCTTGCGGAATAGGCATACCCTAGGTCGGATCGATGATTGCACAATGAAATTGACAGGATCATGAGTACATGTTTTGGACGGCGAGGGATTCTAGGGCTCGGGCTCGGCTCGGACGACGGGGCTCGACCGGTGGAACGACGGACCACGCGCAGGGGGGGTTCGATTGCGAGTTATGCAGGCGAGAACGGACTCACCGAAGTCGCTTGAGCCGTGGATGGGCGACCGCGGCGGCAGCCACCCGACGCGTGTCACGCGTGTGACCCGCTGACGATTCGAGGAAGACGGATTGGTAGCCATTTGATCGGCTGATCGAATGGTTGCGCCTCACCGTTTGATCAAACAGTAAGGCGGAGGCGACGTTAGGGTTTTGACGGCGCCGTTACTTGGGAAATTAAATATTAATTTATTTAATTAACTTCTTAATAAATTAAAATAATTAAATTATATTTAGGAAATTTCCAAATATTCATCCTTAGCTAATTGAGGGGTGAGGAACGCAACGGTGAGGTCAGACTTTCGATTCGATGAGTATTTTGATCTTCCAGTTTTCGGGGTATTTAAATACTATTAAAATATTCGTCGAAATTTTGACGACTTCCGATTGACACGAAAACATCACCCTTAGCTAATTTGGGGGCAATGAGTGCAATGGTGAAGTCTGTTTTTTTATCGAAGGTCAATTTAAATAGGTCAAATATTAGGATTTCTGGATTTTATAAAAATCAGGATTCGATCCATTTGACTCATGATTTGGACTAGGTCTTAGTGGATGACTCCTAATGACTTGATTAAGCTGTCTAACCCATAATTAAGACTTGGATTAACCTTAATTGACTAAGGTAACAACTTAGGTTGTTACACATTGAGTCTGGGATGTACCTAGTTGCTGGGTCCTTACTCGAACCCAAACTCCAAAAGAGGCCTCAACCCGATCGATTGTGGCTAACCCCGACCTTATGAGTGATTGGAATGGGTTTGTCTTACCCAAATGTTCAATTTTGAATAGAATGGACACAAATGTTGAGTTACTTGACTTAGCATGGAAGAACAGGTACCTGGTTCCATCGGGAAGGCTTGTTGTCACCGCTGGAAGTGAACCAAAGGGCTGGTTGGACTGTAGGAAGAGGTTAGGGATCCTGAACACCAGGACTTACCCTCTGATTATAGCTAGAAGGAACTAGGAATGCCGGGTGAGCTCGGGATTGCAGAGCTAGCCGTGAGATAAGGAATTGGGGGAAAGATTCAATTGGAGCTAATTGACTAGCAAAAGCCCATTGAATGATTCATGTGGATATATAGCCTCAGGGGGGTGCTAGGAGTGTGGCTATGGGGTTGGATCAACCTGAGAGCTCGGGTTGAAGAGGAGATCTCAGAGCTTCTAGCAGAAGGATATCGAGCATGGGGTCCCGTTCATAATGCTTAACCGATTTGAGGAATCGACTAATGGCGTAACTTATGTGGCTGGGAGGAGTGGGGGATAAGCCATACAGTTGGGGTACATAGAATTTTTTGTTGTCGGGGATGCGAGCAAAGTGGGGATGAAGATTCACATTCATGGTGGGGGTGCTGGCCATTTGATTGATCGAAAGAGAAGAGCGACAGTCTTGATATTCTAGATCCTAACGGCCGATAGTGGGAGTGATACTGGTTGTAGGATCAATAGGTAAGATCTGACGCATGAGATTAGTCAATGCTAAGTTTAAATCCAAGCTGCAGCGGATCACCCGCGGTCTGCACAACAGATCACAAATGGGTAAACCCATAAGGTTAGATTGCAATTTAGAAAAAATCCAAACCCTTTTGTGCAATTTTTTCGATTAAAATTAAAATTAATTATGGCCTAAATAACCTCCAAAAATTCTCAAACTTACACTTCTAGCTAATTTGGGGGTGAAGAATTTTAAAATATAATCAGATTTTAGTTTGGAGATCAAAATATTTTTGCTATTAATTATGGTTACTAATTTGATGAAATTATTAATTTGACTTAATGAGGTCCAATTGACCCCAAATTTTTGGTGTTAGATCCTAATAAGCATATGAATGCAATAGAATCAAAATTATGGTGTGATCAAACTTATATTTATGCAAGTAACAACTTAGCATTATTACACTCCTAATGTTGAGGCATAATCATAAGTTTACTACCTTGCACAGGGCATATAACTATACTAATCAAAACTAAATCTCACAAATAAAATTGGCATGAAAGTCAAAATAATTAAATAGACTTGCTGTCCTAAGGCATTAAGGCCTATATATGCAAGTATTAAATTTGATAAAAATCACAAATTATGAAGAATTTAGAAGCCAAATACCTAAGTTATCCAATTATTGTTCAATCACAATAATAATAGCAAATACGAAATCCTCATATCATAAGGAGAAGAATGACACTAAGTATGTCAAAATCGGATAACATTGAAAAATTAGACTTTTTGAGACTCCTAATTGTGATTAAAAGTGATTAAAAAAATAAGCTTCAAATCTAAAATTAAACTATATCATTTGTGTTGGCCTCATTTTTAAATAAAATGACATATAATTTGATATAATTTGAATATGTATAATTAAAGTTATGATTAAATGAAGTTTGCATAAAATAACATCAATTAATTGCATTTTTTTTTATTAAAATCCATTTAATCACATCAGACACCGGCACTAAATTCAACGTGGTCCAAAAAATAAGAAGGCAGTTGAAGACATATGATGGTACAGAATTCGAGGATGATTGTTAGTGCAGAATTCAAGAGAAGACACTGATAACGACATTTGACGTGGGCCCCGAGCTACAGCGGAGTTGACTAAACGTCGACACGCGCAAGTGTGGAAATCGAGTTGAACCGCGACATTGTGGGGTTCACTCAGGTGGACCTCGTGTGAATGGCACCTATTTTTTTTTTTGTTTTCCCCGATTGCCACACGTATGCGAGTCGACATTTGGTCAACTCTGCTACGCTTGGGGCCATCTATTGAATTCTGCACTGTCAGCCATTTATGAATTCTGCACCGGTAGATGTCTTCTCCAGCCTTCTTGTTTTCTGGATAGCACCAATGCCTAATGTGATTATATGGATTTTAATAAATAATAATTATGCAAGTAATTAATGTTAATTTAGGAAAACTTCATGTAATCATAACTTTAATTATACATATCCAAATTATACAAAATTGTATGTCATTTTATTCAGAAAAATGAGATGAACATAATAATATAGTTTAATTTAGGATTTGAAGATTATTCTTCTGAATCACTTTTTAATTACAATTAAGAGTCCCAAAAACTCTAATTTCTTAATGTTGTTCGATTTTGGTCTACTTAGTATCATTCTTCTCCTTATTATATGAGAATTGCATATTTCTATTATTGTAATGATTGGACAAAAAATGGATAACTTAGGTATTTGGCTCCAAAATTCTTCATATTTTATGATTTTTATCAAATTTAATACTTGCATGTGTAGACCTTAATGCCTTAAGACAGTAAGCCTATTTAATTATTTTGACTTTCATGTCACTTTGATTTGTGAGATTTAGTTTGGATAATTATAGTTAGATGCAATGTGTAGGGAAGTAAACTTGCGATTTATGCCTCAACATTAGGAGAGATAGTGTAGGATGTGAATCTCTAACCTAAATTTATTGCCAATCCTAGTATAGCTAACTTATCTAATAAGTATAACTAACCTATAGCACACCATTACTCATAGTTTATAAACCTATTTAGATCAACTTCTAGTGCTTAGAATTAGGGTCATTAAACTTACCCTTCTTATCCCACACCTTACCTTAAGCTCCCTAATCTCTATTTTAATATCTCCTTAGCTTTATAAGGATGATTAATTCTCTTTTAAGCATTAGCAACCTTATAGTCATAAGACAACATAGAATTTGTAGTTTGCAACCTTTCCCTCTCCCATACATTTAGAACCTTACAATGGAGTACTTAGCTAATTTAGTGACTTAATGAGCTTGGAACCATGAATATCACATAATTTACAATTACTCAAATTCCTTAAAATGCTACTTTGTTTTGAGACTACAACATTGAATATTTATAAAGATATTGTACATAAATAAAATATTCATAAAATAAAACTTAGGGGTTTCATATATAAGATGTCAAGCCAGGGCATGCTACAGAGTAATAAGGAGACCTCACATATCCTAGATAGGGAATATAAGTATTTTGGAGACTCCGCTTTTCTACTTAGTTAGGTAGACATGCTTAACTCCCACTCATTCTATAATTTATGCCCATAGAATGGAAAACTTAAAATAACTTGAACAAATAAACATTATATTATCACAATCTTATTGATTGTGACTATATTTCATTGCCTTTGAGCTATATTTACTTATCACAGTCTTTTACTATATTTATTTAGTCCATATGACTAAGCTTCACTTTATTTTACTTTACTTTATAGTTAAGTTCTTACTTTTTGTACTGTAGTTTACCTTACTTTATAGTCTTTTCCTTATGCAGTGTATGTTTTTTTACATTCATTTTATGCTTCATTGCTTCAATCCATTTTACATAGCATAATATTTATTAAACATATTCATGTTTTTACTGTATGCATTCATATGCACTTTAGTAGTTCTAACCTTATTAGGATACCTATTTTCCCCTCACTTATTACTGTAGGCTAGAGCAAACTTACTTGTGAGTTCTTACTTCTTACTTTGTTTACTATCTTTTATATAGTTTTTACCCTTACTATGATGCTTAGTGCTCTGCTTATAGTCTATAATTATAAAAGTGCATATGTGATATCCAACTAAAACTTAAATTAAAACTCAGCCTGATCTTAAAATATACTTAAACTTTTTTAAGTCTAATTGCATATTTTTATTTTATTGGTTGTGCCCTACTGTATTCAAGACCAAATATGGTAGATCAGGAGCATCTTCTTGATAGTGGAGCTAGGACTAGCACTAGCCATTTGTAGATTGAAGATTCTGTTCCGCACTATTTTACTGCTTTAGTGAGGATGAGAGATATTTACTTTAATTTCATTAAATTCAATTTCTAATATCTTAATTTCTACGATATTCTTAATTTATTTATATGATAAATTCAAAATTATCGAATTGCCCTTAGAAATTGAAATAGATATAACTTAGCTATTTTACCTCAGAATGCAGTGTTCTTAGACTCTATGAAATCCTTGTACTACCAACAATAAACTGCACAAAAATTTAGGGCCCAGTAGATGTAAATTACTAAATTGTCCCTTTGGTCAAAATCTTAATTTTGACATATAGGATCCGTTTCTTGTCTAATTTGAGCATACTTACTGTCTCTCTTCATATTAGACAGTAAGGAATCATTTGGTAGTAAAAAATTCCAAATTTGAACCCTAATTCAAAAAATAGATTTTTGGACCCTTAAGTAAGGGCAAAATAGTCATTTTGCCCAAAATTTAAATTAAGCATCCTTAACCCCTAAATTGTCCTTTAAATCACTAAAACCAGTATTAGAACTATATTAAAATCATTTAAGTGAGTAAAATCAACTATTAAGTCAAATATGTCAAAATCCCTAAAAATCTCTTTAAGTCTTTTCCTAGGACTTTGCACTTCACAATAGGACTATTCCTAAGATTAGGACTATATCATATATTAGATTTCATTTATTGAAAAATAAGGTTTTTCAATAAATGAATCCTTGGTTTTATTAGTTTCTAGACTTTACAACTTATTTTGATAATTTTATCTTTTAACCCTAGATTTAGGATAAAAGATTCATCCTATTAAGTTTGATTTGCTTAAAAGGATTTGCCTTACTCAATAGATCACTTTTAGAATAAAGACTATATCTATTGTAATATCCTTTTGAATTATGTGATTAAGCCCAATCTCGTGGTGTTTAATCCATAATCTATAGTTTATAGATCTTGATCAGATCTTAGATAGAATGTCTAAATTCATAAAACTAGGATGTTTGATTCATTGATTGAACTTGTAATCGTAATTGATTACATTAGATTAGAACCTGATTAGTTTTAATTCTTCTTAACTTATAAGGTCAAGCTTCTAAGTTACACTCGATAGTAGGAATTGGAGATCCTGAACTTGTGTAACTTGGAATAATTAGAATGCTTAAATTAGACAACAAATGATATTACCATGCTTAGTAAAGTCCCTGGCTTACTATTTAACTTTGTGCTATGCATTCCTTGTACCTTGTGCCATATTTCCTTGGACATATCATATAAGACTTTGATGCATAAATAAAATTTTAGGAAATTATAGAGACTCCTTAGAAATTCCTTATGAAAACATTAAAGTAAATGATTAAAGATAAAATTTGCATGTGTTAGAGCTGCCTCTCAGTTATGTCTTCTGCCTATGCCTCCTTATTGACGCTAGGAGAAGACTTTGCTTGTATTTTCTACCCATGCCTCCTTGTTGATGCTAGGAGAAAATTTGTTATGTGTTTTCTACCTATGCCTCCTTGATGACGCTAGGAAAAAACTCTATATTCTGCCTATGCCTCCTTGATGACGCTAGGAGAATATAGCTTTGTGCCTTAGCCTCTTTGTTGACGCTAAGATCCTTTTGATATTCAGTAGGCTAGATTAGCCTTTTTCTGTATGGCAGCTAGTACACATATATTCTTATATAGTATTGGTGTTTTGCATATGCTTCAGTATTTTCATTCAGTCAGCCATTTCCTTATTTTGCTTATATATATTTTAGGATGTTAGATTTATTGCTGTTATTTATATGTATCATTGTTGAGTCTATTATATTTTAAATCTGCATGAGTTTATGATCATTAGCATGTTCAGAATATAGTATTTTCTTTCAGTGCTTGTCCAGTTACGTATACTTATATGCCAGTCTTATTTAGCTTATATTTGAGGCATGTCTTAACCTCATTTTTGCTTAAAGTTATAAATATTATTTATAGCTTTTTCTTTATTCTATTGTACTAGTTGCTCCTTTACTTGATTTAATTGTTGCTTAGATTATATTAAATGGTGATATTATAAAACACATAAAATTTATCAACTTAAAATGTACTTAGACAATTTGTCTAACAAGATTTTTCTTTCTTTTGGCTGGGGCCCTATATTGTGAAACTGACAATGACAGATTCATATTAATTAGAAGATCAAGTTCCAGAGGAGGTGCCTTATCTAGAGGAGGAGCCTTTAGAGGGAATTGCTTCTTAGTTTTCTTGTAAGTGAGGATGAGAGAATTTTACTTATTATTATTTAAGCTTTACTGTGATATAATAATATAGGTATTCATGACTGTATATTTTGGATTACTATGCTATTTATTCTGAGTTATATTCCATGTTATTCCTATTGTGATGCTTGGATGTTTCCTATTTAAATCACTTTTACACTCAGTATAAACCTTTATATAGTGACTGAACATTTGATTCTGTGCTTACTCCTTCCCTTTTATTAGGTGGATTGTGGATTTCATCCTAATCCAATAATAAGTGAAAAGATTAGCCAGAGTGACACACCACCCCTTAGCTTAATCTTGTGGATTAAGGGGTGGGGCACCACACAATGGCCATAGGGGTTTGATCCATCTCACCTCCCTGAAGTTATAGAGATTTAGCCCCGATAATTCCATGGGCTCTGTGGGGTGAATTTGATCCCCACAGAAGCTTCCAGGTGGAGGCCTCGAGTGACTAAGGTTCGGGAGTTTCTGAACTCTTCATACAGGTCTTAGTGGAGCATTTGGCATGTCTCGGCTCACTTATTATGTAGTGACATACTGTAAGTACATGTCTACACTTGCACACAAGTGTACATAGTCTAAAGTAATAATTTGAAGGTAAGTTCCGATATTTATCGTCCTCAGGGAACGGTGTGTTTTGTTACTAAGGTTTATCTACTTTTAATATTGTTTAGACTAAGATATTTTTGGTTTTGTGGCTCTTAATTAACAATTCAAAGATCTTAAATTGAAGACACTATTTGAAAAAAAGGGAGAGTTGGGCTTTCATCATACAAATTATTATGGGATTGGTGTCGGTATTCATATTCATTCAGCTTTTAATGAAACTTATTTCCATGCTAATTTAATTAAGCAAAGATAGTATTCCTTAGATTGGTAATCTAATTCCAACTATCTTATGTCTAGTGCACAAGATGAACACACAAGGGTTCAATCTTAGCACCTAAACTCTCATGTGATAGATATGAATTAACTTAGATTCCTTATGTCTAAGTTATCAAAATAATCATTTTAATTTAACGATCACATAATCTTAATTTCCACACAATCAGCTTCACGTGCTACATGCGCAGTTTAGCTAAGGAAGTGAATTATCGGGCTACATGGACTATGTCACGATCATCCATAAGTGCTCGATAATTCATCTTCTTCCTTTAACGTATGCTGAGCTACAGGGCTTGATTGGTGGTTCTTGGCTCGCATGCTTCAAACTCTCGACTAAGCTCTAAGAATAGTGTTGTTAGGCTCAAAATCTTATTACTGGGCCTTAAGCACTAACACACATATTCCTAGCTTTACGCCAATTGGTGAGCTATGGAGCTCAAAGAGATTTAAGTTACCGAATCAACCTTTCATTTTAATCTCAAGGTGCTTACACCAAAAATCCTCACACATCAAACATGTGGTCGCGGTGAGGACCTTTGTGTGCATTCCCTTGAGCTTGAAATGTAGAGTTGGCTCGATATTATTTTCATTATAAATCATTAAGAAAACAGATAAGCATTCATTCCATAGGCAGACAAACACAAGTAACATATCTAAATCAAAATGAAACAAATTTTTATTCATTGAAGAAGATTCATATAAATACCATAAGTCTCTTTTAACTCATTACATGATGTCGGCCCAACCCTCCCCAAGGAGGGTTTCGCCTTCCATTACAAAAGAAATACAAGAAATAATATACAAGAACATGAACCTTTGCATGGTTCTACTAATTAGGGGGGGAAGTTTTCTAGGAATTATTGGATACGATAAGTCTGAAAGAGTAAATTAGATTTTTGTACTATATGTTCTCCTTCTTATAAATCACAATGAACATTTCAACATTTAGGAGAGATAATTTTTGTCATCCTATTTTTCCCAATTTTTATACCTTAGGAAAGATATTTTTCTTCATCCCTGATTTTTGTTTTATTTTCTTATTCAGTTCAAAGGAGAGATATTTTCTTCATTCCTATCTTAGTTCATTGTGATCATGAAGTCCTACAGTAGCCTAGCACAATCTTAGATTCACCTATTTCTTGGTATTTATTGACTAAGCTCCTTAGATTCCCCACCCCCATACTTTGACTCTTAGCATCATGCTCTTTAAGGTTTTGGAGACTTGATGTAATCTTAGGAAGAACACTTGGTTTGGAAGGCATTAGGGCTGTCATTTAAGTTCAATCACATGTTGTTTAAGCAAATTATTGTGGCAAAAGTTTTCACACTTGATTTCTCATTGAATCTATAGCATTTTTAATTTTCAAAGAAGCTTATGTTTGCAATCCAGTTTTTCATAGCAGATTATGGGGACAGACAATTTCCAAGATTCATTTCAAATAAAGATCAAAGAGTGCAAAAATAAAAAAAAAAAAGAAAAAAAATTACAATTTAAATTAAAGAAACAAAATAAAAGAAAATAAAATTACAACATATTCTTTCCCTTCTTCTTCTTCTTCTTCTTCTTCTCCTTCTTCATCATTATATTCCTTCAGCATACTGTATTGGGAGGGGGTTCATAGGTTGGGGGCTGAGGTAGTACAACATCACCCGGTCCACTATGTAAGCTCCAATTCAAAAACATCGTTCTGAGAGCTGAGTAGAAATTATTTTGAAATTGGCACTGTTTGGACAGTTCGGCCTTGCAGTACCGCATGACCGCTACCATACTCTTCCCCATTTGCATTTGTTAATCCCACATTCTGTTTATTCCTTTTTGTAAATTATTAAGTGAGGACATTATTCCAGAGGAAGATGAAGATTCTCCTTCCTCCCCCTTCATCTTCTTGCTCTTCTTACCCTCTTGAAAATGGGCATTTAAATTGTGGCGAGTAAGAGGAACTCGGGGGGAATAGAAACTTCACCAGATGATACCTTGACCCCTTGTGCAAGGCATATCCTAGTAATTAGTGATCAGAAGGCAAGTGAGGTGCATGACACGGTCAGGGCATTCCAGAGCTGCTCAAGTATAATCCTAGAGACATGGATATCTCCATGTTGTTCAATTGTGCATATGAGCTACACTCGTGACCTTGTCACCTCACTCAAATGCCCAAATGGCATTATGATGTTGGAGATAAGAACATGTCGTGCATTGCATGTATCCCTAAGATGGGCCCGTGGAATGTTGGCTAAATTTCCTCTCTAGGCAGCATCATCGTGGGTGAGGGTGCTCACAATGTCTGCTAGATTAATTTTAGAGTTTAGTAGGGCCCGGTAAGAACACTCCTCTACCACCCTATGCTCATAGGATTGCTCAATCTCCTTGAGCTTGAATGTCACGACCTTTCCTGGTACAAAAATTTTGCTCCCATTCTCATTGATTGTATTGGCATAAACTTCCTGTACTAAGGATGGAAATGAGTTGATCTGTAAGCAGACCAACTTGTGCCAACCCCAGTTTTAGACATTGTAGTAGAAAACTGGATAGGGGAGTTTGAATCCCTTTTCTGGGATGAGCTTGCGACATGATGTTATTTGAACAAATCATTGTTCGACTTCCACCGAAGAAAAGCGTTTCTTGTTGAATGCACCTCCAAATGTTGAGGTGGTTGCATCCTTGCTTGCGACACTCTTCTTTTGAGAGGCCATTGGAGAGGTAGAGGGTTGTGAAGAGTCTTGAGAGAGATGTGGCAGAATTTAGTCAAGAATAAGCAATGAAAATTTTCCTTCCTTACTCTAACTTTTTATAGAAGAAATTCTGGAAATATTTTTGCTCTTAAGAACATTCAAAGCATGATTAAAAGACATTCAAAGTTTGTTTTATTGTCATGCATTTACTGTGATTTGAATTCAGCTTTTTATGAGGTGGGTAAAATAGCTTTTCAGGACTTTATTTTAGTTTTTAAGTCCCTAGGAGCGCTGTAGCGACTTTGACTGCTTAGGAAATCCCAAGCAGTTAATAGCTGCTCTAGCCGTGGCGCACTATAGCACCTTAGGACTTGTAAAACTTTTGCTTGTGCTTAAGTTTGCTACAATGCGCTGTAGCAACAGAATTCACTGCAGCGTGCCATAGCGAATAAATCCGCTGGGGCGCGCTGTAGCGGCGAAATCCGCTGCGGCACGCTATAGCGGCTGCCAAAGAAAATTTTCCCACATAATTTAAATATTCTTCCAGAATAGTTGGTTTGTGATTGGCTTGTTTATTTTATTTTATTTTATTATTATTATTTTTTCTATTTTTGATCTAAACTAACTACTCCTAAGCTCAAGTAAGCAAAGATTATTGGGTTGCCTCCCAAAGAGCGCTTGGCTTATTGTCGTCATCCCGACAAGTTAAGATCTTTAAGATATTAAATTAAGTGGCCATTTTATTTTCCAGAATTTTAAATTACATGAATGAGAGAACTAACAGAAGTTGTGCTCAAACTCATGACTTCTTTAGTAATTTTATTCCCCAACCCCACTTCAAAATTTGGCAAAGAGGCTCCCTTCTTTTTCCTCTTGCCCCTTGTAGCTTTTTTCTTTTTAATATCCTTCTCCTTAGCCTCCCCTCCAAATAAGGTGTTAAGGTTACCTTCAGACTTCTTATCATTCAAGGCAAGGTTTTTTGATCAATTTCATCACACACATCCTCTTTCCTAGTCCTCCTTTTCCACTCTAAACTCCATAGCCTTCTGCTTAAGCAAAGAGGGCTAAAGATCAATCACTTTAACTTTTCCATGGATCTTGATGCTCATCACACCCCTAACCACATCAATTATAACCTTAGTGCTGGCTAAGAAGGGTTTTCCAAATATGATAGTGGAATTTTCATTCCATCTATCCCATTCACAACTTATGTAATCAGTCGGAACAACAAAACTTCCTAACCCAATGGGCATATTTTTCACTCTTAGAGGGGTCAATGAATCTAAATTTGCAAACTCAAGAATCATTGAAGTGGTTTCCATCCCTCCTAATTTAAGATGCTCTTAAATTTGGTAGGGCATGACATTGACCGAAGCTCTAAGATCACACAAGGGATCTAGAAGAACTTCACTCCTTATCACACATGGGATGTTGAGTCTACCAGGGTCCTTACATTTAATTGCAACTAACCTTTTATTCTCAAATTTTCCAACCTCTCTCTCAACCCCCAATTTAGCTTTGTTTATCTCAATCTTATCATAAAGGTGGTCACTCTCAATCCCATCGGAGTGAATGACGCTCACCGTTTCCCTCGAATTCATATTAGTAGAACTAGGCAAGGCTCCCTGCGGCCGAGTGGATAGCTATTGGGAGATTTGTCCTAGTTGAACTTTAATATTTCTAAGGGATGCCTTTATCCCTTAGATGGAGGCATCATGTCGGGTGATGGTCAATTCAGTCCTTCGCATGAATTGAATCATTTTTGCCTTAAAGGCATTAAAGGCTTATTCTAGGTTTGATGATTATGGTTGAGGGTTATGCCCATTATTGTACCCTTGTTTATTAGATGAATTCCCCCCATTAAAATTTTTATTTTTGTTATTATTACTCTAAGAAAAATTTGGATGATTTCTCTATCCATGATTATAAGTGTTGGAGTAGGGGTTATTCATCATACTATTTTGGCTTGAATTGTTGTTCCTTAAAAAATTTACTTGTTCAGTGTTGGATGGTGCAAAGAGGTTATTTAGGTTACAATTTTCACTTGAGTGTTTTCCCCCACACAATTCACAAAAAATTTCTTGAACACTATTAACATTCATATTCTCTATCTTATTATTCAGAGCATTAATTTCATTTTGTAGGGCTAAGATTTGATTTGTCTCATTAATTTGGTTTGCTTCCCTCTTATTTGGATTAATCCTCTCAGTAGGCCATTGGTATCCATAGTTAGCCATCTCTTCCAGGGTCTTGCTACTAAGTGACCCTCCGGCAGCTAAATCAATAAGTGTCCTCATTGGTGCTTTCAAACCATTATAAAAGGTTTAAACCCGCATCCATTGAGGAAACCCATGATGTGGGCAGTACCTTAGGCACTCTTTAAACCTTTCCCAGCTATCATATAACGTCTCCCCCTCGAATTAGTTAAAATTAGTTATCTCAATTTGCAACGAGGCTATTTTGGCAGGTGGGAAGTATTTGGCTACGAATTTCTTAGCCAAGTCATCCCATGTGCGAATTGAATCTCCTGGTAATGAACTAAGCTAATTTTTGGCTCCATCTCTTAAAGAAAATGGGAATAGCCTAAGTTTAACGGCATCTTTAGAAATGCCGTTAAATCTAAAAGTATCACATATCTCCAAAAAATTTGAGATATGTGAATTGAGATCTTTTGCGGCTAATCCTCCAAATTGGTTATTTTGTACCATACTCAAGGTAGAGGGCTTTATCTCAAAATTATTAGACTCTATGTTTGGTCTAATGATAGCATGGGGTATACCTCTCACTGTGGGCAGTGTATAGTCACTTAAGGCCCTACCCCTTAGTTCTCCAATTAGGTTTGCTTCTAAGTTATCCATGGCAGGTTGATTTATATTTAATAGGTTTTTTTCTCTTAACGATAGCTTGATTGGTGGCTCTTGGCTCACATGCATCGACCTCATGACTAAGCTCAAAGAATAGTGTTGTTAGGCTCAAGCGTTTATCGTTGGGCTCTAAGCACTGACACACATATTCCTAGCTTTATGCTAATTGGTGAGCTATGGAGCTCAAAAAGATTAAAGTTACCAAATCAACCTTTCGTTTTAATCTTAAGGTGTTTACACCGAGAATCCTCATGCAGCAAACATGTATTCGTGGTGAGGACCTTTATGTGCATTCCCTTGAGCTTGAAATGTAGAGTTGACTTGATATTATTTCTTGTATTTCTTTTGTAATTGAAGGTGAAACCCTTCTTGGAGAGGGTTGGGCCAACATCATGTAATAGGGAATGCAAACATAAGTAACATATCTACAGGCATGCAAACATAAGTAACATATCTAAATTAAATTAAAATAGATATTTATTCATTGAAGAAAAATCACACAAACACCATAAGTCTCTTTTAACTCATTACAAGATGTTGACCCAACCCTCTCCAAGGAGGGTTTCACCTTCAATTACAAAAGAAATACAAGAAATAATATACAAGAACATGAACCTTTGCATGATTCTACTGAAAGAAAATCAAGAGAAGAGTTTTGAGAAGAATACTAGGAACAACCCTTGGTGTTCTCTGGATCTTTCCTTGCTCTCCAACTTCTTCCCTAATAGCTCCATGAGATGTTCATCTTTTCTCTCTTTCAATTGTTCTCTTTTCCCTCCTTGGTGGAGGTTTCCTTTCCTTTCTCACAACAGGCTTTGATTTTAGATCTTGGAATGTTATAGAGGGGAATCCTCTTTAAGTCTTTCTCTCTTGCTTTAATAGTGCAGCCTCCATCTCCTTTGAAATTTATTCTGTCAAACCCTGTAACTACCTTTCTTTAATGACCAATTTTTAAATTATTCTGTTATTCCTCTGGAGAATGAAAATATGAATTGTATTTGAAGTTAAAGCAGCAGTGGGAAGGCAAAAAGATTTGAACTTATGGCCTTCCTTATGCTAAATTAATTACTTTCTCCTAGATGGAATTTTGGCGGGTGCTGTGGCGCGCTGTGGAGGTTATGCTTTAGAATAAATGTTAAGTGACTGCTTGCTGCAGCACACGGTAGTGCTGAGCTCTCGGGTTTATACTCGCTGCAGCGTGCTGTGGCGGTCTTAAATACTTGCAGAATCTGAGCTTGGTGACATCCAGTGCGGTGTATGGTAGTGCTGAGCTCTCAGGTTGGACCCGCTGCGGCACGCAGTAGCACCGAGCTCTCGAAATTGAACCCATTGCGGCACACAGTAGCGCTGAGCTCTTGGGTTTGTGCCCACTGTGGCGCACGGTAGCGTCGAGCTCTCGGGGCTGGACCCGCTACGGCGCGCGGTAGCGCCGAGCTCTCGGGTTTGGACCCGCTACGGCGCGCGGTAGCGCCGAGCTCTCTGGTTTGTACCCGCTGCGGCACACGATAGCACTGAGCTCTCTAGTTTGTACCCGCTTGAGAGTGCTATGGCGCCCTTGGGTGTGCCGTGGCAGTTTTCTTCCAGAATTTCTGTTTTGCCCCGATTTAGCTTAGCTCCTCTTTTTTTCTTGAAATCAGTAAAAAACCAATCAAAGTATACCATTCAAGCTTAAAAGTGTTTGTATTTCTTCTCTTATTTATCATAAATCTTGGATTTATCATGTAGCGATCAAATTGGAGCCATGGTGTGGTCGGGGCACCCAGCAATTGGGCTCAGCCTCTAACCCTAATTCTCTGAGTGTTGGGGAATATGGGTGGGGGAAGAAGCACTGTGCGGGTCAGGCCGACCCATGACCCATGCGGTGCGACAGTCCTGCGCCATCAGGCCCGGTCGACCTGCGCCTTTTAGTATTGGGCCAAGTCTATTTAATTAAATGGATTTTGGATTTAATTTCCTTAAAGAAAATAAGTCAGAAAATGAAAATTTAGTTAAAAACATTCAGAATAAATTAATGCAATAGCTTTTTAAATATTTATCCAAACCATGTGAAATTATTTATTATTTTGTTCAGAAAAATATAAGGAATGAGAATATACAAAAATATTTTGGTTTCTATGGATATAATTTATAATTTTGCCTAATTCATTTAATAGCTTGATTAGTGAAGATTAGCATGTATAATTAACCAAATCTTACGATTATAGTTTCATTTGATCACTTTGGTCTTGTAGAATGCATGTCCTAAGTAGGATAATTTTATGATTAGTATTGTTCCAATTATGTCATAATCATTAATTTACATGATTAGTGAATATTATGGTATGTAATTAGTCAAACTTGCATCTTATAGTCTCTGATTATTCATATGATTGATCTGTACTCCCCGGGGCACGAATTTTTTATTATTAATCTTGCAGTTATGCGCTAATCATTTTAGGACTTGATTAGTGATTAATTAGCATTTAATGTTCTCTAATTTGGCTAATTAGGTATGCATGTGCTTCTTATACAGTAGTATGCATTTTAAGAAACATAATTTTTGATTTGGATACTTGAATCTCTTAATTTGCCTTATTAAGAATAAAACTCTAATTAACTTAATTAAGTGGTTGAAGTAAGTAAAGCAAGAGCTAATGCTGATTTTGAACTTCAATAATTGGTAAATCATGTAATTTTAACCTTGTAATTCAAATTTAATTTGAACACTCTTAATTATGTCAAGATTGATTTCAATCCTAATCTATCCTAATTAAGTTCAATGGTAAGTTAATCTAAATTAAACTTATTGATTTTGTAACCATTAATCTTCTTGAACTTAAATAGCACTTGCTGATTTGACATTGATTTTAGACCATTAAACTATAAGTTCTTAAGCCTATCATAATTCATGTGATTTATGATCTTGATCAAATCTTAACATTCTTGAATTTTCTTCTAATCAAGATAACTAGCATGAATTAATCTTAATAATACATGCTTGATTTGCAAATGATCAATTCTCAATAAATTGCGTGATTTTATCATACAATTCTTAAACTTTATCTAAGATATAGCTTAGAAGAATTGCATATAAGTTTATGTATCCTAATTATTTGAATTAATTGTAACTTTAGATGGATCTTCATAATCCTAGGATGAAGCTTGATATTTTAATTTAATGATTTGCAGCTTTAGATATTTAAAACTTAAAGCTAATCCTAAGCTAAGGAAAATACTTTACCTTTAAGTAAGCTATCTCTTGAGGTAGAAAAGGCTTAATTATCTTATTTTGAGGTAGGAGTTTAGATGTACCTTAACAACCTTAGATGATTGATCCTTAAACTTTGTGGTAGAAAAATCTAAAGATTCTAGATTGAAATTATCCCTTATGATAGAATCCTAAGTTGAGTGGCTTTTATGCCACACGCTTGGAGCCTTTTTGTATAGGACTCACCACAATGGAGTTAGCATTGATTAGTTTGTTACTCCTTAATTATTAAATAGATTTGTTAGAATATAAATTTGTTATCGTATGGAGATAATAATGCATATCCATAGAACTATTGTATTCAGTTGAAGATGGAATTGGTTGATTTACCCTGAATAAAACTATATAGTGTCAGTTTTATCTTAGGTAATTAGATAAGTACAATTCAGTTTAGGATAATTATCCCAAGTTTATATTGTGTTATAGATTGAGATTTTAACAACTTAGTTTAAGAGAATAAACTGTAAGAAGATTATGTCCCTTATCCTTGTGCACATTGATAAGTGCAGTTAAGAAAAACTAAGTGTTAAAGTCACTCTTCTTAAGACAAACTAATCATGCACATGTACTCTCCCCATGTGATAATTTAGAATACTGTTAAAAAATGAATATTGAATTAAGTGGAATTAGAATAAAATCATGCAATCCATTTAGTTAAGGTTTGGATCATCGAGACAAATGGGTTTATTTGGTTAGTTTTGATCATTTTTTAATTTGAATATTTTAAGAGCATACAGTTATTAAAGCCTTGGCATATCATGAATTTTATAAGTCATATCACTACATTAGCAGAGCATTGTGCTCACCTAGGATCTATTAGAGGAGCGTCTGCTCATCTAGGATTCTATGGAATGTCATGTGACATCAAGTTATGCATACTTAAGGCATAAAGTTTTGTGGCATATTTAGATATATACACATATATTCAGTGACATACAAACAGCTTTATCTCAGTATTTTATTTAGTTTCAGTTTCTTTATAACTTTCTATTTTCAGTACTTTGTCTTTCAGCTACTATTTTACTTCCCTTTTTATTTAGTATAGTTTTATACTTTTCAATTATTTTAATGCTTTTTTGTAGTATTATTTTGTTTAGATTGAGGTTAAACTCTTAAGACTATAAATGTATATAATAACTTTAGATGTGTTAGACTTATTGTCTAACATGTAGTATATTTTGGAATCTAACAATTTGTTAGATCCAGAGCAGTTTGCAGAGCAGATTCAGGAAGCTTCACAGGAGATCCAGGGTTTTTGGAGCACTAGCCGGCTCAATTTTATTTACTACATTAGTTTCCTTTCTATCATGAGTGAGAGACTATTTTTATCTCTTATATTAAGAAATTGGTTTGTAATAATCTTAACTCTAGATGTATTTTCTGTTTCTTTTTGAGATGAAGGTTCTTACTTAGCTTCTGTGATGAATGATCTGGATGAATGCTTTAGCTTCCACACTCTATTATTTTACTACTTATACTTAGTATTATGATATGATTAGCATGTAATAGATGCTAATACTCATATATATATATATATATATATATATATATATATATATTAGATTCTTTTTAAATATACCACCCTTAATCCAATGTATGTGAGTACTATATCTAATACTTAAGTATTTTACTTTTATCTTAAAAATTAGTCCTATATTCTACCTTGGGTAGAGCTTCAGCATCAGCAGCAATATTCGGGGAGGTTCAGTAGTCCTTCACAAGTAACGCACGGTCCCACCACAAATTATTATTAACATTAATACCTCGGTTGTGTGCTGCGACGGGACGGGGCATTACATTTGGTATCAGAGCAGTATCATAAAGTGTTAAATGAGGAGAGCGTTCCTATCTACTTTATGATCTGTTCTCTAGAGCAGATATGATCACAATCACTAAGTGTAAGAAAGCATCATCCATAATTCATCATAATAAATCTTAGAAATGAAACTAAGAACATCTGGAAAAAATATATTAGGATCTGAACAAACTTTAATGAAGTAAGATATATATGAATAAAGTAAGAATCGAAACTAATATTCAAATGAAATTTTAGGAATAGAGTTTTTGCGATATGAGGTCAGATATTACCTTAGACTCTTCAATGACTATTGGACGAATGATTTTCAGGATGACAAGGTGTATGGTAGATCAAATAGTGGAGTGTCTCCTAGAGAAGTAGAAGTACTTGACAAGATTCTAGTTCACCCAATATTCTAGGGAAGCAGTCTTCCAGTTCTTACCAGAGGGTGGCTAGATCATGTGACTACTACCTTTAGAGAGACTGCATGTCTAGATGGATATCATCTTCAGATCTTGGGAGCCCTACTTGGTGGATCAGTTGAAAGATGGTAGTTCTGGACATATCAAAGACTAGCAAGAAAGAGTTTGGGAGTCACTTATGATGACTTTTGTACTGCTTTTATAGCTAAATTTTGTAGTTGATTTTATTGATAGTCTCTCATATTTATATTTCATATCACCTCATCAACTCCTCTTTTAAGAGGTAATGATTGAGAAATAGTTATTTGCTTCATTCCTTAAATATGTATAATTGGAAATTGTAGTTATGAACCCAGAATCTTCTTCAATGACTACTTTGATTAAAAACACTATCTTGTCATCCGGCGGACCTGACGATATAAATTCACTAGTTGGCCTGATGAAGACATAAATAGAGAGTAATGCTCAGCAGTCCTAGGAAGCTTGTGCGCTCCTCCTCAATGCGCAACAACCTTTCATCCATATGGCAGCCCCATTCACACCTCACTTCTCTGCAGATGGTTTTCTTCACAGTTTCTTAAAGCTAGAACACCAACCTTCAATGGGGCTATGAACCCCATGGACACCATTAGATGGCTAAGCATTTTCGAGGAGAATCTCACTAGCATCAAGTGCCCAAATCTTGAAGCCATCCGCTTGGTCACCCACTTATTTCAAGACGAAGCAGAATACTTGTGGGAGAATGAGAGGAGCATGAAGTTTGCCGACTAAATGATCGAGGACATTCCATGGGAGTCATTTTTTGAAGCATTCAATAAAGCCTTCATCTCAGTGTTTGCTCAAACTATCTTGGAGGATGAACTGCTCAATCTCTCCTAGGGTGGGAGCTCTATTTTTGACTACAAACTTGAATTATATCAGTTGTCACGCTTTACTCTGAACCTCATAAGATCATAGGCTATTGTGAAACACCAGGGATACACAAGATACCTAATACGGAATGGCCCTTGTAATGAAAATAACAAACCAAAGTTCAAAGACTTTGAGGGTCGGGGTGCGTCGACGGTTACTGAGCTAGCTTATAAATCACAAAATCACAGCAAGAAAATCACAGCACATACAAATCATCCAAACCAAGCATATACATGGAAAACCTAAGATTGGAAAAAACCCCAAAGCCACACCAACGAGAAAATCTACTATGAAAAAACTTCAAGGTTTACAAAATTATAAGAGCTATATCACCTCAACATACATAGTTGTAGCTCTACTCTTAGAATAGAGAAAGGAAGAAGCTACTACCTCATGAAGTTTCCCCTCCAAACAGTAAGCCTTTTCTTGCTTAGTTGCTCTCTAGGGTATAGCTTAAGGTTATTCTCCTTCAAGCCACCAAAATCCTCCAAACTAATTATAAAGCTTTTTTTTTTCTTCACTACTTTGGCTTAAGTAGCTAGCTCCATTTTGAACCCAAAAAGTCCAAAATACCCCACAGATTTCTTCAGATTGAGACTTGGAACGAAGTAGAATTATGCCGACCACTACAGTGCACTGTAGCTGTCGACTTTCAAAATTGCATCCGCTATAGCACGCTGCAGCACGCTGTAGCGCCCGTGTTTGATTTCGCTGAGGCGCGCTGTAGGTCCGCTTCTCATTTGTTGATTGTTGAGACACGCCGTAGCGCCTCAGCTTCGAGCTTGGTTCCGCTATAGCGCGCTATGGCGCGCTGTGGCGCCTGTGCTGTTGTTGGACAATTAAGTTACCACAACACAATAATTTCCCACTTGGAGACTGCCAAGTAACCTTCCCCAGCTTCCTCCATTGAACCTTCATTGCCTTCTTCTATGTCTGTCAAGGATTGTGGTGTGGCTCACCACCACTCTCCCTGCACATACTGAAGACAACTAAAGCTGCACATAGCTTCAGTTTCTTCACTATTACTGCTTTGGTAAGCATGTCTGCTAGATTCTTAGATGTATGGATGTTCTCCAATCAAAGCTATCCCTCTTCTAATAGCATTCGGATGAAATGGTAACATAGTTGAATGTGCTTTGTCCTGGCATTCTTAGCTAGGTGAATGGCGCTCATACTGTCACTTTAAAGCCTCACATCCTTCTTCTCCTTGCCTAATTCAGCTATGAAACCCTTCAACCAAATCATCTCCTTGCTTGCCTCCGTGATGACAACGTACTTAGCTTCCGTTGTAAATAGCGATACAATATTTTATAGCCTGGAAATCCAGCTCACCGTTGCACTACCTAATGTATAGACATAGCCTGTAGTACTACTTCTGCTATCAACATCTCCTGTAAGATTTGAGTCTACATATCCTTGCAAAATGATATCAGATCTTCCAAAGTATAGAGCTTTGTCCTCTATACCTTTCAGATACCTTAGGATTCACTTGACACATCCCAATGGTGCTTTCCTGGGTTTCCCATGAATCTACAGACCACTCCCACTGCATGGGCAATGTCTGGTCTTGTGCAGATCATTGCATACATCAAGCTCCAAATTGCTGAAGCATAAGGAACCTTCATCATATGTTCCTTCTCCTCTTCAAATTTTAGCATCTGTTCCCTTAATAAGCTGAAGTGACTTGCTAGGGGAGTGCCCAATGGCTTTACTTAATTCATAATGAATCATTTTAGCACTTTTTCAACATAATCCTTCTGTGATAGCTTCAAAATTTATGTGCTTCTTTCCCTATGAATTCTCATTCAAAGAATCTACTTGGCCGACCCCAAGTCCTTCATGTAAAATTCTCTTGACATTTGCTCTTTCAGCATCTTTATCTCCTCCATGTCTGATCTTGTGATCAACATATCATCTACATACATCAATAGAATGATATAGGAGGACTTACACTACTTTATGTAACACCAGTGGTCTGCCTATCATCTTTTGTACCCTGATTCTAACATGAACCTATCAAACCTTTTGTACCACTGCCTTGGGGCCTGCTTCAAGCCATAGAGGCTCTTCTTGAGCTTGCACACTAGTTCAGACTTTCCTTTTTCATGAGCCTTGTACCCTTCAAGCTATTATATGTAAAGCTCTTCTTTCAGTTCTTTGTGAAGGAATGCAGTTTTAATATCCATTTGCTCCAGAGGTAAATCTTCAACTGCAACTAAATTTAGTACAACCCTTATGGTTGTCATCTTCACAATTAGGGTGAAGATCTCACTATAGTCAACCCCATGCCTTGTTAGAAACCTTTGAATATAAGTCTCGCCTTGTAGCGCTTGCTTCCATTCATCTTTTCCTTCATCCGATAAACCCAATTATTATGAAGAGCTTTCTTCCCAGCTGGTAAGGGTGCTAACTCCCATGTACCATTTGACATGAGTGATGCCATTTCATCATTCATGGCAGCCTCCCACTTGCTTGAATCTTCAACTTGAAGTGCCTCTTCTAAGATTTCTAGTTCACCACTATCAGTTAGTAACAAATATAACAAAGAAGGAGAGAGTACCTATGTGGCGGTCTTGATACTCTTGTGGATCTTCTTAAAATGGGTGTTTGTGGTTCAACATTGACACCCTCTTGAGCTTCTCCAACATCTGACTACTGTCATCAATCTCTATGTGCCAGGATTCTCCATTTGGAGCATCTTTGGAGTCAGTCTTGACTCTCATACAATCCTTATACATCTCACTTTTATTAAAAGTGACATCCCTCATTCTAATGACTTTTTGGATCTGATTGTCCCATAATCTATATCCGAACTGACCCGTGCCATATCCAATAAATGTGCACTTGATCGCCTTTGCATCAAGTTTGCTCCTGGATCCTGCATCAATGTGCACATAAGATGACCAGCCAAATCCCTTCAGGTGGTTCAACTTCACCTCCTTTCTGCTCCAATCTTCTTCGAGGATCCCTTCATTTAAGGGTATGGAAGGTCCCCTATTAATTAAGTATATAGCCATATTGACAGCTTCAGCCTAGAACTGCCTTGGGAGACCTGCATGCAATATCATGCTTCTGGCTCTCTTTGTGATTGTATGGTTCATCCCTTCTGCAACACCATTTTTCTATGGTGTTCTGGGGACTATAAACTCCCTCTTAATTCCTTTCAAGGCATAGAACTCCTTGAACTCCTTATCACAGTACTCAGTGCCATTATCAGACCTTAAGCATTTCAGCTTTAACCCAGTCTCATTCTCCACCAAAGCTAGCCACTTTCCAAACACATCAAACACATCATATATGTGCTTTAGAAAGTAAGCCCATACCTTTCTTGTATGATCATCAATGAAGGTGACTAAGTATGTTGCTCCACCTATGGAACATGTAGGAGCTAGTCCCCACACATTTGTATGCACCAACTCCAATTTCTTGCTTTTGAGCTCCCTTCCAACTTTGGAGAATGAAACTTTATTTAGCTTGCCTAGTACACAGTCTTTGCAGAAATCCAAATCCACTAATTTCAACCCTTGGAGCTTCCCTTTTGACTGTAGAGATTTTAGTCCCCTCTCACTCATATGACCAATCCTCCGGTGCCATAGATCTGCATCTATCTCCTCTGCAGCTGTAATATTATCAGACACTTTATTGATCAAGTAAAGTGTACCTTCCATACTGCCCCATGCAATAATGAGTGCACTCTTGGTGACCTTCCATGAGTCTCCTGTGAAACAAGTGTTTTAGCCTTCTCTGGCTAACTGGCTCACTAAGATCAAGTTTCTTCTTAGACATGGCACATGTCTAACATCCTTAAGCTTCCAGCCAACGCTGCTTGGTAGCTTCACATCCACATCACCTCTGCCGATGATATCACACGCCTTATCATCTCTAATATATACTTTCCCCCCAAGTCACCCATGGTGTAGTTCTTTAAGGCACTCCTCGATGGAGTCGCATGAAAAAGGTGCCCAAGTCCACAACCCAGGACTCCATGTTAACAAGTGAGAGGATCAAAGTATCCTGATCCTTCTCAGCTGAAACATTGCAATGGGGGTTCAACATCTTACCACCACTACTTGTCTTCTTTAGAGTAGGGCAATCCTTCTTGAAGTGACCTGCCTTCCCACAATTCCAGCAATCTGGCTTTGCTTTTCCAGGCCTTAATTTACCTCACCGAGACATAGACCTATTCCTAGTATGTATTCTTTCAGCATATCTTCCTCTACTCTCAGCATTCAGTGCAGAGGTAGATGCTTCTCTATGAGATCTCTTCCGCACCTCCTCATTCAACACTAGCCCAATGATGTCATCAAACTTCAACGATGCATTTCCAGATAAATTGCTGATGGCTGTAACCAGCCCATCCCAAATGTTCGGCAATAAAGAGAGGAACAACAGGGCTTGGACCCCGTCATCAAAATTGATGCCAACCGAGCTCAGCTGGCTCGTCACAGTGTTGAGCCCATTGAGGTGTTCAGTTATTGAATACCCATCCATTATCTTCATATTAAACAATCTCTTCATTAAGAAAATCTTATTCAAAGCAGACGACTTCTCATACATTCTCGTTAGAGCATTCATGAGATATACAATAGTTTTCTCATTAACAATATTGAAAGCAACAGAAGAAGACAGTGATAAGAAATTCAAACCTAATGCAGTTCTATCAAGAACCTCTCATTCTTAATCAGTCATAATTTTATGCTTCTTATAGGCTCCTTTCAATGAAAGATACAACTTCTTCTGGTAGAGCAAATCCTCAATTTGCATTTTCCAGAATGCAAAGTTCGTCCTACTGAACTTCTCAATCTTGTGTATCATTTCTTCAGCCATAGCTCCCACTCAAACAAGCAAACCCTCTTTAGCAACCAGGCAAAGAACATAACTCTCTGATACCACTTGTTGTGAAACACCAATGATGCACAAGATAGCTAATGATGGAAGTCACTTATAATGCAAACAACAAACCAAAGTCCAAGGACTTTGAGGATCGGGGTGCGTTGACGGTTATTGTGCTATCTTAGAAATCACAAAATCACAATAAGAAAATTGTAGCACATACAAATCATCAAAATACAAGCATATACATGGAAAACCCAAAATTGGGAAAAACTACGGATCCACACAAATGAGAAAATCCACTATGAAAAAACTTCAAGGTTTACAAAGTTCAAGAGCTATATCACCTCAGCATACACAGTTGTAGCTATACTCTTAGAATAGAGAAAGGAAGAAGCTGCTACCTACTGGAGTTTCCCCTCCAAAAAGCAAGCCTTTTCTTGCTCAGCAGATCCCTAGGGTTTAGCTTAATGTTCTTCACCTTCAAGCCACAAAAGCCTCCAAAATGATTGCAAAGCCTTTTTTTTCTTGACTACTTTGGCTTAAGTAGCTAGCTCCATTTTGGATCAAAAAGTCCAAATTACCCCTTAAATTTCTTCAGATCAAGACCTGGAACAAAGCAGAAATCTGTCAGCCGCTACAGCGTTCTATAGCGGTCGACTTTCAAAATTGCATTCACTATAGCTCCCTGTGGCCTGCTGTAGCTCCCACATTTGATCCCGCTATGGCGCGCTGCAGCTCCCGCTTCTCGATTGCTGATCACTGAGGTGCGCCAGAGCGCCTCAGCTTCCGGCTTAGTTTCGCTGGAGCGCGCTGTGGTGCATTGTAGCGCGCTGCGGCGTGTAGTGGCGCACTGTAGCGCTTGTGCTATTTTTGGATAATGAAGTTTCCACAACACAACAGAGTCATCAAGATGTAGCAGATTTTTGAAGGGACTACAGAATTCAATTCGGGCGCATCTAGTGGGACAACATTTCTTTGAGCTAGTAGAAGCAGCTCAACTTTAGGAGCACTTCCAAAGTCAAATAGATTGGAAGGGGAAAGCTCACTTTATGCCATTCAGAAGGGAGACTTTTGGGCATCGCAAGGTTGTCGAAGTCTTCTATATCGAAGCCAATCAACCTCAAGCTGACGTTCCAGGATGTAAGTGTCCCCATCCTTATGTAAGATGTTACCATCAAGAGAATGTCTATTTCACTCGTGGCTGACTGGGTCATCTCTTCTACTAGTGTAACGCTGAGAAAACTATTGATGGGGTACCCATTGTTCATTCGAGGTGAGACCAAGTTTTTCGCCCATAGCCTCTGAACAGCCACACTCCTGCCTTAGCAGTTATGTTGCCTCCGGATCCAGCTGCAGTCCCCAGATATGCACATGCTCCTACTCCAGCTAATAGTCATTAGGGCTGAGCACCGCAACATCGCCAACCAACTACTTTTTCTAGAGTCTATATGCTAATTCTTGCATCTGCATTCGAAGACAACGCTGTCGTATTGGGTACATTTTAAGTTTAATTTAATTCCTATTTCAGTTTGTTACCTTATCTCTTGAATGATTCAAGTAGAATTTTTATATTGCCTTAAACATAGGCACTTTAATAATTAATGACAAACTAGGCATTATTCTTTTTAATACCAGAGCGAGTCACTCCTTCATATCAAAAAATTGGGTTAAAACTCTCAAGTTACCCTTCTATCGATTAGTAAATTCTTTAAGCATAGGGTTTCCTTCTAGAGTCCGTCTGCAAGCTCGACAGTTTTGTAGTGTAGCAATCCTCATTGGCAAACAAAACTTTGAAGCCAACTTAATCGTGCTGTCAATTGGAAATTTTGACGTAATCCTTGGAATGAATTGGCTAAGCAAGCATGACGCTACAACACTTTTTTATAGCGAAATGTATACTTTGATATGCTTTTGCCGTGTTTAGGAAAAAAGAGGAGCTGAATTGAAACTTGGGCTGAATTCTGAAAAATTGGAAGAAAATCATTGTGGCGCACCCAAGAGTGCCACATCGTGCTACAACAAAACAAGATAAAAAGCTTTGCGCTATCGCGCGCTGCAGCACTCTCAAGATAGAGAGCTTGACGCTACTACGCTGCAGCAGAACAAGATAGAGAGCTCCACGTTGTAGTGCTCTCAAAACAGAGAGCTTCGTGCTCCCGTGCGCTACAGCGAATCAAGACAAAGAGCTACGCGCTGCCATGCGCTGCAGCGGATCAAGACAAAGAGCTCTGCGCTATCGTGCGCCGTAGTGGTCTCTAGACAGAGTGTAACAACCCAAGTTGTTACCTAAGCTAATTAGGACAATCCATATCCTAATTTAAATATTAGTGCACTAATTAAGTCATTAGGAGTTTACCACCAAGATCTAGTCCAAATCAAAGGTCAATTAGATCAAACCCTGATTTTAAGAAATCTAGAAAGCCTGTAAATTGACCTAATTATATTAACCTCAGATAAAAAATTAGACTTTGCCATTGCGCTCATTGCCCCCAAATTAGCTATGGGTAATATTTTGGTGGCAATCGGAAGTCATCAAAAATTCGTCAAATATTTTAATAATATTTAAATACCCTAACAATTAAGAAAATAAAATACTAGTCGAATGAAATCTGACCTCTTCGTTGTATTCCGCTCCCTTCAGTTAGCTAGAGGTGAATATTTGGAAATTTTTTGAGTGCTACTAATCATATAATTTTAAATTAATTAAAATTAATTAATTAATATTATTATTTAATTTATCACTTAACGACCCTATCCATTTTCGCAACCACTGTTTGGGATCCACCGTCTGGATCAGATGGCCAATCCGAGCCCCCGTAACATTTAGCTCTCTGGTTTGTATCCGCTTGAGCGCGCTATGGCGCGCTTGGGCGTGTCGTTGCAATTTTCTTCCATAATTTATATTTTTCCCCGATTTAGCTCAGCTCCTCTTTTTTTTTCCTAAAATTAGTGAGAAACCAGTCAAAGCACACCATTCAAACTTAAAAGTGTTTGTATTTCTTCTCTTATTTATCATAAACCTTGGATTTATCATGTAGCGATCAAACTGGAGCCGGGGTGTGGTCAGGGCACCCAGCAACTGGGCTCGGCCCCTAACTCTAGTTCCCTGAGGGTTGGGGAAGACGAGAGGGGGGCGATGCACTGTGCGGGTCGAGCCAACCCATGGCCCGTGTGGTGTCACAGTCACGCACCATCAGGCCCAGCCGACCTGCGCCTTTTGGTATTGGGCCGAGCCTATTTAAATAAATGGATTTTGGATTTAATTTCCTTAAGGAAAATAAATTAGAAAATGAAAATTTAGTTAAAAACATTCAGAATAAATTAATGCAATAATTTTTTAAATATTTATCCAAACTATATAAAATATTTATTATTTTATTCAGAAAAATATAAGGAATGAGAATATACAAAATTATTTTAGTTTCTATGGATATAATTTCTAATTTTGCCTAATTACTTCAATAGCCTGATTAGTAAAGATTAGCATGTATACTTGACCAAATCTTGTGATTATGACTTCATTTGAACACTTAGGGCTTGTAGAATGTATGTGCTGAGTAGGATGATTTTATGATTAGTATTTTGCTAATTATGTCCTAATCATTGATTTTCATGGCTATTGAATATTATGGTTTGTAATTAGTCAAACTTGCATCTTATAGTCTCTAATTATTCATATGATTGATCTGTACTTATATTCCTTAGGGCATGAATTTTTTATTATTAATCTGATAGTTATGTGCTAATCCTTTTAGGACTTAATTAATGATTAATTAGCATTTAATGTTTTCTAATTTGGCTAATTAGGTATGCATGTGCTTCTTATATAGTAGTATGCATTTTAAAAAACATAATTTTTGATTTGGATACTTGAATCTCTTAATTTGCCTTAATTAAGAATAAAATTCTAATTAACATAATTATGTGGTTGAAGTAAGCAAAGCAAGAGCTAATGCTAATTTTGAACTTCAATAATTGGTAAATGGTGTAATGTTAACCTTATAAGTCAAATTTAATATGAACACCTTTAGTTATGTAAAAAAATTGTTTCAATCCTAATCTACCTTAATTAAGTTCAAATGCAAGTTAAACTAAATTGAACTTATTGATTTGGCAACCATTAATCTCATAAACTCAAATAACCCTTACTGATTTGACATTAATTTTGGACTAGTGATAAATATGGGATTTATAGTATATTAGGTTAATAAAAATAACACTTTTCTATAAGAAATATATACTTTGATATGCTTTTGCCATGTTCAGGACAAAAAAAATGTTGAATTGAAACTTGGGCTTAATTCTATAATTCTAGAAGAAAATTGCTACGGCGTTGTGGCGCCACACTCCCTAAGTCCGTAATTATTAGGCTAAGGAGTGGAGTGCCACTCTAGCAAATCCCTTACTTATCAATGGATTAGGTAAGGTCCATAATCCAATAATAGGGGATGGATGTGCACATAATATTTATGAAAATCAGTCAGTAAATCTATATATTCATACATAGTGCGGAAGTAATAAGAAGTAAGGATTACATCCATTCACCATACATCAACTATGAAATAAAATGAAATAGCTCAAAAAATAATAATATGCAGAAAGTAAACACAGTCACGAGTACCTGTATTATTACATCATTTAATTAAAGTTTAAAAGATTAAAAGTAATATTATTACTTATCCTCACAATGAAGAAAAAGGCAACAAGAGGTCTTCTGCACCAGGCTGCTGCACCTCCTCTAAATAAGGCTCCTCCACAGGCACTGGTTCCTCAAACTGAACAAGATCTGACATTATCAATTTCATAATACTAAGACCCTAGCCAATTAAAGAAAAATCTTATTAGATAAATTGTCTAAGTACATTTTAGGCAAGTAATTTATTAAGCATTTGTTAATATCACTATTTTACTTTAAACCAAATGAAATATCTATCTAGCATGGGAGCAAGTAAGCATACAATGGGAAGAGGATAAATTATAAATGTAATATTTAGAACTAAGCAAGAATTAAGGCAAAAGCACACCTCATGTAAACTAAACAAGGTAGGGCATACATATGTAATACAGTAAGTGAAAATAATGAAAAGAAAAGTCTAACCTAAACATGTTGATGATCATATGATATATGCTAATCTAAAATATAAATCTGAAAATGGTACATATAATAAGCAGTAAAATTTAGCATCCTACATATGCATCTACTCAAGTAAGCGGGCAACATAGGAAAAATACAGCTAACCAAAATTAAATGCATCAACAACATAATAAATAGTAAGCTAAAAAAATATAAAGAACGTACAAACTGCCATATCAGAAAGAATTGGCCAATCCGGCCCAATATATTCCTGTAGCCTTTATGGGCTAGGGTGGATATAATATCACAATATAGTACAATATGATTGAAGAAGTAGATAATACTATGTAAATATCTTTTAATTGTTTTACTTTTGTTTCTATAAACAATTTCAAAAATAGTTGAGGAGTCAAACATGTCTGCAAGACTGAACGGGTCCCAAGCTTAACACACTCTCCTCAATGAGTGATATTAAGCATCCTGATTTCTCCTTACACCTGTCCATTGGAGTAATGTGCACCATAATCTACCATGTACTGAGCCCAAATACAAATGTTTTCTAATATTTTAAGTTTTCATTTTTCATGCAATAATATTTTTCTTATATAACATATTCAAAAAAAATAAGCACAAAGTCCAAGGAATGCGTAGCACAAAATCAATTAGTAAGCAAGGGACTCTACTAAACATGGTGATATCATTTATTATCTAATTTAAATGTTCTAACTATTCCAAGTTATACAAGTTGAGGATCTCCAATTCCTACTATCGAGTGTAACTTAGAAGTACGTCCTTATAGGTTACAAAATACTAGGACTAACTAGGTCCTAATATGATTAAATCAATGTCGGCTATAAGAATTCATCATGACCTAGTTTATGAGTTTAGACGTTCTAAACTAAAAGCTTGTCCAAAATCTACCAAGCTAAAGATTATGGATTAAACACCACGAGATTGGGCTTAATCATATAATCCCAAGGGTAAGACTTAAGATCTAGGTTAAATCTAAATGTGAACTAATTATTGAGGTAATTCTATTAAGCAAATCAGACTTAATAGAATGAATCTCCTATGCTAAATCTAATTTTGAAAGACAAAATAATCCAAATAAGTTGTAAAATCTAGAAACTAATAAAACCAAGGATTCATTCATTGAACAACCTCATTATTTAATGAATTAAATTTAACCTAATATTTAATCCTATTATTAAGGAATGGATCCTAAGGTGAAGTGAGGATTCCTAATGATAAGACTTGGAAACTTTCTAAGAATTGATTGAATTTCTTCACACTTGCTGATTTTATTTAATTAGGGAGGTTAGAGATGGATTTTTTTTATGGCATATTAACTTTACTTAGGGATTTTCAAACCTAAAATTGAGATGTTTTATAAATTATCCCAATTGAGAGATTTATGACTTAAATTGATCCTAAATCTATTATATTATTGATTTTAATGATTTCAAAGGGTATTTTAAGGGTTATGGATATTTAACCTAAATTTTGGGCAAAATGACTATTTTGCCTCTACTTAAAGGTTCAAAAAGTTACTTTTTGATTAAGGGTTCCAAATTAGGATTTCTTACTATCAAATTATTCCTTACTGTCTAATATAATGATAGATAGTAAGTGCACCAAATTTGGGCAAGAAATGAATCTTATGGATCCAAACTAAGGTTTTTGACCTAAGAGGCATTTTTATAAATTACACCTAATGAAATCTAAAATTTTAAGCAGTTTACTATTAGTTGATATTCAAAGATTCTATAGAGTCTAAAAACACTAAATTTTGAGATATAATGA
Organism: Gastrodia elata; assembly: GCA_016760335.1. NCBI lineage: Eukaryota > Viridiplantae > Streptophyta > Magnoliopsida > Asparagales > Orchidaceae > Gastrodia > Gastrodia elata. The sequence continues at coordinate 44,052,642 of CM028675.1, read as the reverse complement.
ATTAGTTATAGCCATTTCAATTTCTAAGAGCAATTTGGTAATTTTCTAAGCAAAGGGGGTCCAAAGGCTAACTTTTTTATTTGATGTCCAAATTTAGCAAATACAGTGGCTATAGCTTTTCTATATCACACTGAGTACTTTAACTAGGAGTAGACCCAAATTGGACTTCAATTGGTCAAGTTATGACCTAATTAAGGTTAGAGGTATTTTGGTCATTTCTAATTTTTCTAAGCTTTAGAACCTAAATATTATTTTAGATTATTGTTGGCACTAAAATTCTAAGCTATCTAGCACTTTAAAATTTTAGATTTGTAGTATAAATGACTAAGATATGGTCAAATGAATGTTTTGGACGCTACGACGCGCTATAGCGCCCGATAGTGATTTTGCCTGTGCGAAAATCGTAAAGGGTCACATTTTGAGCTCAAATACTCTCAATCCAGAGCATTTCATGATCGGTGCCATAAATCAATGGAAATGTTTTTTCGATACCTTTCCATTGACATCAAAATCGGCACGAATGGATCATCCTGGCTATATGAACAATGGTGATAAAGGTAGGGTTGTGCATAATGCACTAAAAACAGAGCATGAGGTATATTACTTTGAAGAACTATAATGACTTCCATACTTAATCATAGATGACTAAATATGCAAATAAGCATAATAGAGGAATAAAATGACTAAGGAAGAAGAATAAATTGGTACCTTAGCCATTATAAGAGGAAGAAGGAACCTTGGAAAGCTTGGAGGAGGAACTTCTTCTTCTTCTTTTTCTTTAGCACAAAGCTCAATAATGGGGGGAAAGGGTGAAAGCTTTGGAGCTTTATCTTGACAGCCAAAAATGGAGAGGAAGAGCTAAGCTTCCATTATAGGAGGAGAAGGATGGAGGAAAGCCATCATGAGCTAGGAGGGAGGGAAAGAAGAGGGATGGCCATAGCCATTAAACCTTGCCATTAAGGAGGAGGGGAAGGAAAAGGGATGGCCATAGCCATCAAAGCATTCAATTAATGAGGGAGAAGGAGATGGGTCAGCTGAAAGTAGAGGTAAGGGCCAGCCGAACAGAATAGCCAACTAGGAGAGAGAAATAAGGAAAAGGAAAAAAATACAATTATGAATAAATAACAATTTATTCCTTTAATTAATTAAAAATTCTGATTTTAGAAACACGCTCCGAAATTTTCCAAAAATTCACCCCAAACTAATTTGGGGGTGACGATCGCTACGGCAAAGTCGGATTACAATTCCGACGATTATTTAATTATTCTATTTTCCAGGGTATTTAATTATATTAAAATATTTGCGAAAATCTGACGACCTTTAAATACGTCCAAGACATCACCCCAAGCTAATTTGGAGGTGATGATCGCAATGGCGAATTCGGATTTCAGTTTTGAGGTCAAAATAATACCTCAAATTTCTAATTAATTTAAATATATTAAAATATTCAAGAAAATTTAACGACTTTTGAAAAATCCCTAAATTTCACCCTTGGCTAATCCGAGGGTGAGGATCGCAAGGCAAAATCAGATTTTAATTCTGACTAGTATTTAATTTTTCAATTTTTGGGGTATTAAATATTATTAAAATATTCGTCAAAATTTTGACGTCTTCCGATTGACTCGAAAACATCACCCCTAGTTAATTTGGGGGCAATGAGCGCAATGGCGAAGTCCGATTTTTGATCCGAGGTCAACTTATATAGGTCATTTTCCAGAGTTTTTGGATTTCTCAAAAATTAAGACTTGATCTATTTGACTCCTAATTTGGACTAGGTCTTAGTGGATGACTTATAATGACTTGATTAACACTTTATGATCAAGATTAGGATGGAGATTAGTCTTAAATGATAAGGGCAACAACTTGGGTTATTACAGACTCCCCCACTTAAAAATGATGTTATCCTCGACATCACTCAAGTGGAAAGAAAAGGCAAGAATAAAATCATGAGTTGAATTTGAAGTTTAGAATGCTAAGAAGGAATACCTGGATTCTCAAAGAGTCTAGGATATTTACTCGCATATCAGCTTCCTTCTCCCAAGTGGCTTCATTCCGAGAACGATTCCTCCACTACACTTTGATCATTTTGATAATACGACTTCTAAGCTGTTTGCGATCGTGGGCCAAAATTCAAATTGGTTCCTCGGCATATGACAGATCGGGTTGGACTAATCTGGGAGCTGCACGAGGTGCGATGGATCTCTGAGACACTTTCTTAGTGATGATACATAGAATACATTATGGACTGCAGCGAAGTCTCCTGGAAGATTTAGTCTATAGGCAGAAGAACCTATTTTGGCTGCTACTTCGAATGGACCCACACAGTGAGGACTGAGTTTCCCAGCTATGCCAAATCTAAGGACTCCTTTCATCGGACTGACTTTTAGGTACACGAAGTCTCCCACTTTAAATTCTAGCAGGCGATGGTGCATATCGTAGTATTTACTTTGGCTGTCTTGGGCTGCATGAATTTGCTGTTGAATCAACTGAACTTTGTTTGTCTCTTCTACTAACTCAGATCCATATAGTTGAACGCTGCCTATTTTTGACCATGCCAATGGAGTACTACACTTCCTACCACACAAGGCTTCATATGGAGCCATCTTTGTACTGGCTCAAAAACTATTATTATAAGTAAACTCCACCAGTGGGAGGTTATCTTCCCAAGATCCAGCAAAATTAAGGGTACATAGTCTAAGCAGATCTTTGAGAACCTAATTTACTTGTTCTGTCTGACCATCTGTTTGTGGATGAAAGGATGTACTCAATGCTAGGGTTGTTCCTAGATCTTGATGCATGGTGTGCCAGAATTTAGAAGTGAATCGGCTGTCTCTATCAGATACAATGGATTTGGGAATTCCATGCAACCTGATTATCTCTTTGATATACAGCTTGGCGAGTTTCTCAACCGAGTCTGTTTGCTGAATGGGAATAAAATGAGCAGATTTGGTTAATCGGTCTACTATAACCCAAATTGCATCTGCTCCAAACCTTGCATAAGGCAATCCCATCATAAAATCCATAGATATATCTATCCATTTCCATTTAGGGATCTCCAGTGGATAAAGTAGACCACTGAGTCTTTGGTATTCTGCCTTAACCAGACTGCAAGCGTGGCACTTTGCAATGAATTCAGCCACACTTTTCTTCATTCCTGGCCACTAGAAGGATTACTTCAAGTCTTGATACATCTTTGAGCTTCCAGGATAGATCTAGTATCCGGAGTTATGGCCTTCGATTAGCACCTCATGATGCATGGACTAAGGGATCCATAAATGATCACCTTGATAGATAGCACCTTTATGGAATCGAATGTCAGTGTGATGACCACTTTCGATGGCTTGTTTAAAATTTAGGTACTCATCCTCTTTCATCTAAGTAATAGATACATCTCTGTGGAATATGGGTTCAACATTAATCATTGAGAGCATTGTACTCACCTGATCACTACGCGCTGACTTGATATCCATTTTACAGAATTCTTCTTCAAGAGGACTCTTAGAGATAAGATTATTGAGAGTCGCATGACGGTTAAGTGCATCAGCTATGATATTCGCCTTTCCTGGATGGTACTGGATGTCCAGGCGTAGTCACTAATCATTTCTAACCACCATCGTTGTCAGCAGTTCAACTTCCTTTGAGTGAATATATACTTCAAAATCTGATGATCTGTGAAAATTGAGCACTGAATTCCATATAGATAGTGATGCCAGATCTTTAAAGTGAACACTACATCAGCTAGTTCGAGATCATGAACGGTATAATATCTTTTGTGAGTCTTCAGCTAACTGGAAGCATATTCTATGAGCTTCCCTTCTTGCATTAGCATGGTACCTAAGCCTGTACCAGATGCGTTAGTATAAACTTTATAGTTCACTTCTTCCTTAGGAAGAGCTAGAACGGGGGCAGAGGTAAGCGCATCTTTTAGTGCTTGGAATGTTGCTTCACAAGCTGGTGACCATTCAAAGGGTACAGCCTTCTGGGTGAGTTTGGTGAGTTGAGAGCCTATATGAGAAAATCCTTTTACAAACCTTCTGTAATAACCGGTCAAACCCATTCTGATTTCTGTCACTGACTTAGGTTGTACCCATTCTTGGATTACGCTGACCTTGTTCTGATCGACTTTGATCCCTTGAGCATCTACTACGTGGCCTAGGATGGTGATAGATTCAAGCAAAAATCTGCACTTTGAATACTTGGCATATAGCTGGTGGCTTCTTAGTTCTTCTAATATTTCCCTGAGATGACCTTCGTGTTCCTTTTTCGCCTTAGAATATATTAGAATATCATCTATGAACACGATAACGGATTTGTCAAGGTATGGTTTCAAGATGCACTACATTAGGTCCGTAAAGATAGAAGGCACGTTTGTTAATCCAAACAACATCAATAGAAACTCATAGTGGTCATATCTAGTTCTGAAAGCAATCTTTGCTATATCTGAATCCTTTACTTGCAGCTGATAGTACCCTGATCGTAGATCAATTTTTTAGAACACTTTTGCTCCTGCTAATTGATCAAACAGATCGTCGATACGGGGCAATGGGTACTTGTTCTTTATTATTACTTTATTTAGCTCTCTATAGTCGATACACATTCACATTGATCCATCTTTCTTCTTAACAAATAGAACTAGCGCTCCCCATGGAGACGAACTAGGTCTGATAAGACCTTTCTCCAATAGTTCATGCAGTTGCTTATTCAGTTCTTGTAATTCCTTAGGCGTCATTCGATAAGGAGCTTTAGAGATGGGCTGCATTCCTAGAACAATGTCAATTGCAAATTCTACTCCCCATGTAGGAGGAAGATTCGGTAGATCTTCTAGAAAGACATCGGTGAACTCACAAACGATGAGGTTCTCGGATAAGGAAACACCTTCTTTCTTTTCTCCTAGTATTATTACTAGGAAGGCATCAAAACCTTTCTGAACTAACCTTTTTGCTTTTATAGCATTGATTAACGAGGCTCAAGTACTAAGGTTACCAATGAAGGATCTGGCCTTACTACCACTACCCAAGGTGATCTTCTTCTTTGTACAATTGATAGTGGCATTATGTTGGCTTAGCCAATTCATGCTTAATATTACATCAAAATTGGCTATTGGGAGAACTACTAACTTGGCTTCATACTTCTCATTTTTAATGGGGATTGGTACTTTGCAAAATTGGTGAGCTAACATTTGGGCTCCAGAAGGAAACCCAATATTAAGAGGATTTGCTAGGTGATACAAGGGTAGGTTAAGTGACTTTGCCCAACCTTCAGACACAAAGGAATGGCTAGCCCTAGTGTCGAATAAGATGTTACAAGGTTTGTCATTTATGCGAACCTAATTATAGATGTAGTGATTACTAGCTATGTTAAGCAAATATTAGTTGTGGAAATAATAGGGGTTCGAGAGCGTGTACCTGATACCACGTGATTGTCTTCAGCGGCCTCAACAGGTGTGAGTGTTTACACACGTGCAGGGCCAGCAGGCCCGTTGTTATTGGTCTGTCGTGGAGGTGGCCAAGGTGCATTTGGGCGGGGGACATTAGCTATCTCACACCTCACAGTTAAAGTAGAAGGTGGTGCTGGACGAGCTGTCGCAAGCTTCTGAAACAAGTAAAAGACTTGGCGACACTTGGAGCGGTCGATTTGATCACCATCAATCATTTTCGTAGCTGTATAGTGATAGAATCTGTGGCCTAGACATTTGTAAGGGAAACAGACATGATTCCCGTGGTAACACCGACCATACAGGTGTGGTTTCATGCAACCATTGAAGGGATCGGCAGGGGGAGCTTCGGCCTCGAGTTGATATACCCTGGCTCATTTGGGAGGATTTAGCTTGAATGAAGTGAACCCGATACTCCTCTTGGGTCCTTCCCTAGTCTGGTCTTGCTCTACTACCTTGGCAGTTTCAAGTAGCTCCACAAAGTCTGTTATGTGTAGAGGGATCACTTTGCTCCTGACAGAGGGTCGCAAACTGCTCTGAAATCGGTGGCAGCAGTCTGGCTCAGTAGGGATTAAGCTGGTAGAGAATCTTGCAAGACGACAGAATTCTGCTTCGTATGTAGATACAGATCGGTCACCCTATTGTAATTTTAGGAACATGTCTCCCAAGCGATGTTTGGCGGATAGAGGGATGAATCGAGCCTGGAAGGCCTCAATGAATTCATCCCATATAATGTCCTCTAGTGGTACCTCGGCAAACTGTGTGCTATGGATGGTGTCCCACCAGCATTCGACCTCATCTTGTAGGAGGTGGGTAGTAAGATGGACCACCTCTGAGTCAGGTCACTTGATGCTTGTCAGGTTCTTTTCCACCATTTTTATACAGGTGACGGTGTCAACTGCAGAGAGACTCCCATTGAAGGTGGGGGGTCTCAAGCGGAGGAAGCTATACAGTAGTCCTTCTGTGGACTGTATGTGATGCTGATGAGTGTATTGCAAGGTTGGGGCAACTTCTACCGCGGTACGCTTCTGGCTTATCTGAGCTACCAGCAATCGTTCCATTCTCGCAACCTGCTTAGTCTGAGCATCTGCGACCTTCTTAGCCTGTCTCTGGCTGTATTTCGCTTGTTTTTAGTGGGATTCCACCATTATTTTGACCTCTTCCAGCAAGGCACTTACCTCACTGGATGATGTGCTGGAGAGAGCAGGAGAGGGGCTCTGTCCAGGATTCATGACTTTGATTTGCTAGAATATGAATTAAAGATAATACATCTTTAGAAATCTAGAAAGTAGAAGATTATAACATACTATCTCTTTTACTTTAGATTACTATCTACAAAGGCTCTTAGCAGCTCTACCCAGAGTGTTAATATCTCTAGAGAAACTATGGAAAGTAAGGGGAGTGGAAGATGAACATCCAACCTTGGGGACAATGTATATTTTAAACTCCTAAGGGAAATATCAATAGCTTTAGTGTTTGTTAAAGGTAGTTGTGCTGTCATTATCCTTATGGAGACAAAATTTAGAAAGTGGAAGGTAACTACTTAAGAGTGATTTAAGACCTAATTGTTGGTTTGTAATTATATAGGGATTTATCTGTCTAAATATAAAAGTTAAGTCCTAACATCTCAAATTCTTGATCTTTTAAATCTCATGAAAGTTTAATTTGAATTAGTTAGCTACATATTATACTTAAGTTTGTTCCTACTTAAGTTCTATTACTTAGGAATGCATTTTCCATTCTATATTCTTATTATTTTGAGCTCATGATTATGGTGCTTTGGATGTAACTCTGGTATTTAGTTAATGATTGATTGGCAGAAGAATCATATATTAGGTAGAGTGGAATACAATTTCCAATCTGACACTTTTTGGAATTTTTTGATATCAACTGTGGCACCCCGCTCCCTAAGTCCGCAATCATTAGGCTAAGGAGTGGAGTGTCACTTTGGCAAATCCCTCACTTATTATTGGATTAGATAAGGTCCACAATTCAATAATAGGGGAAAGATGTGTACAGAATATTTATGAAAACTAGTCACTAAATTTATATATGCATATAGAGTGCGAAAGCAATAAGAAGTAAGGATTACATTCATTTACCATACATCAACCATAAAATAAAATGAAATAGCTCAAAAAATAATAATATGCATAAAGTAAACACAGTCATGAGTACCTATATTATTACATCATTTAATTAAAGTTTAAGAGACTGAAAATGATAATATCACTTATACTCATAATGAAGAAAAAGGTAACTAGAGGTCTTTTGCACCAGGCTGTTGCACCTCCTCTAAATAAGACTCCTCCTTAGGCACTGGCTCCTCAAACTAAACATGATCTGACATTATCAGCTTCACAATGCTAGGGCCCCAGCCAATAAAAGCAAAATCTTATTAGACAAATTGTCTAAGTATATTTTAGGCAAGTAATTTATTAAGCATTCGTTAATATTACTATTTTACTTTAAACCAAATGAAACATCTATTTAGCATGGGAGAAAGTAAGCATACAATGGGATGAGGATATGTTATAAATGTAATATTTATAACTAAGCAAGAATTGAGACAAAAACACACCTCAAGTAAACTAAACAAGGTAGGGCATATATATGTAATACAGTAAGTGAAAATACTGAAAAGAAAAGTCTAACCTAAACATGTTGATGATCAAATGACATATGCTAATTTAAAACATAAATCTGAAAATAGTACATATAAAAAGCAGTAAAGTCTAGCATCCTATATATGCATCTACTCAAGTAAGCGGGTAACATAAGAAAAATACAGCTAACTGAAATAAAATGCATCAACAACATAATAAACAGTAAGCTGAAAAACTGTAAAAAATATACAAACTGACATATCAAAAAGAATTTTCCAATCCGGCCCAATATATTCTCGTAACCTTTATGGGATAAGGTGGACATAATATCACAATATGACTGAAGAGGCAGATAATACTATGCAAATATCTCTTAATTATTTTACTTTTGTTTCTGTGGACAATTTCAGAAACAGCTGAGGAGTCAAGCACGTCTACAAGGCTGAACGGGTCCCAAGCTTAACACACTCTCCTCAATGAGTGATGTTAAGCATCTTGATCTCTCCTTACCCCTGTCCATTGGAGTAATGTGCACCATAATCCACCATGTACTGAACCCAAATGCAAATGTTTTCCTAATATTCTAAGTTTTCATTTTTCATGCAATAATGTTTTTCTTATACGATATGTTCAAAGAAAAATAAGCACAAAGTCCAAGGAATGCGTAGCACAAAATCAAGTAATAAGCAAGGGACTCTAGTAAACATGGTGATATTATTTAATGTCTAATATAAATGTTCTAACTATTCTAAGTTACATAAGTTCAGGATCTCCAATTCCTACTATCGAGTATAATTTAGAAGTATGCCCTTATAGGTTACAAAATATTAGGACTAGTTAAGTCTTAATATGATTAAATCAATATCGACTATAAGAATTCATCATGACCTAGTTTATGAAGCTTGTCAAAAATCTACCAAGATAGAGATTATGGATTAAAGACCACGAGATTGGGCTTAATCACATAATCCCAAGGGTAAGACTTAAGATCTAGGTTAAATCTAAATGTGAACTAATAATTGAGGTAAATCCTATTAAGTAAATCAGACTTAATAGGATGAATCTCCTATCCTAAATCTAATGTTGAAAGACAAAATATTCCAAATAAGTTGTAAAATATAGAAACTAATAAAACCAAGGATTAATTTATTGAATAACCCTATTATTTAATAAATGAAATCTAACCTAATATTTAATTCTATTCTTAAAGAATGGATCCTAAGGTGAAGTGAGAATTTCTAATGATAAGATTTGGAAAATTTCTAAGAATTGATTGAATTTTTTCACACTTTAGGGAAGTTAGAGATAAATTTTAGCTAAGGCATATTAACCTTAGGGATTTTAAAACCAAAAATTGAGATGTTTTACAAATAATCCCAATTGAGGGATTTATGACTTAAATTGATCTTAAATAAGTTATATTACTGATTTTAGTGATTTCAAAGGGTATTTTAAGGGTTATGGATATTTAACCTAAATTTTGGGCAAAATGACCATTTTGCCCCTACTTAAGGGTCCAAAAAGCTACTTTTTGATTAAGGGCTCCAAATTGGAATTTCTTACTATCAAATTATTTCTTACTGTCTAACATAAAGATAGACAGTAAGTGCACCAAATTTGGGTAAGAAATGAGTTATAAGGGTCTAAATTAAGGTTTTTGACCTAAGAGGCATTTTTGTAAATTACAACTAATGAAATATAAATTTTTAAGCAGTTTTCTATTGGTTGCTATTCAAGGATTCTATAGAGTCCAAGAACACTAAATTTTGAGGTCTAATGAATTAGTTATAGCCATTTCAATTTATAAGGGCAATTTGGTAATTTTCTAAGCAAAGGGGGTCCAAAAGCTAACTTTTTCATTTGATGTCCAAATTTAGCAAACACAATGGCTATAGCTTCCCTATATCCCAATGAGTACTTTAACTAGGAGTAGACTCAAATTGGACTTCAATTAGTCAAGTTATAACCTAATTAAGATTAGAAGTATTTTGGTCATTTCTAATTTTTCTAAGCTTTAGAACCTAAATATTATTTTAGATTATTATTAGTACTAAAATTCTAAGCTATCTAATACTTTAAATTTTTTTATTTGGAGTCTAAATGACTAAGATATGGTCAAATGAATTTTCTGGACGCTATAGTGCGCTATAATGCCCGACAGTGATTTTGCCTGTGCGAAAACCGTAAAGGGTCACATTTTGAGCTCAAATATTCTCAATCCAGAGCATTCCATGACCGGTGCCATATATCAATGGAAAGGTTTTTATGAACCTTTCCATTGACATCAAAATCGGCTCGAACGGATCGTCCTAGCTATTTGAATAATGGTGATAAAGGCAGGGGCGTGCAGAATGGACTAAAAACAGAGCATGATGTATATTACTTTGAAGAACTATAATGGCTTCCATACTTAATCATGGATGTCTAAATATACAGATAAGCATAATAGAGGAATGAAATGACCAAGGAAGAAGAATAAATGGGTACTTTAGCCTTTAGAAGAGGAAGAAGGAACCTTGGAAAGCTTGGAGGAGGAACTTCTTCTTCTTCTTCTTTAGCGCAAAGCTCAACAATGGGGGGAAAGGGTGAAAGCTTGGGAGCTTTATCTTGATAACCAAAAATGGAGAGGAAGAGCTGAGCTTTCATTTATAGGAGGAGAAGGAATAAGGAAAGCCATCATGAGCTAGGAGGGAGGGAAGGAAGAGGGATGGCCATAGCCATCAAACCTTGTTATTAAGGAGGAGGGGAAGGAAAAGGGATAGCCATAGCCATCAAAGCTTTCAATTAATAAGGGAGAAAAAGATGGGTTAGCCAAAAGTGGAGGTAAGGGCCAGTCAAATGGAATAACCAACTAGGAGAGAGAAAATAGGAAAAGGAAAAAATGCAATTATAGATAAATAACTATTTATTCATTTAATTAATTAAAAATTCTGATTGTAGAAATGCTCTCCGAAATGTCCCAAAAATTCACCCCAAGCTAATTTGGGGGTGACGATTGCAACGACGAAGTTGGATTTCGATTCTGACAATTATTTAAGTATTCTATTTTTCGGGGTATTTAATTATATTAAAATATTCGCGAAAATCTGACGACTTTCAAATGCGTCCAAAGCATCACCCCAAGCTAATTTGGGGGTGATGATCACAACGGCAAAGTCGGATTTCAATTTCGAATTCAAAAGAAATACCTCAATATTCTTATTAATTTAAATATATTAAAATATTCAAGAAAATTCAACGACTTCTAAAAAATACCAAAATTTCACCCTTGGCTAATCCGAGGGTGGGGATCGCAACGGTGAAGTCAGATTTTAATTCTGATGAGTTTTAATTTTCTAATTTTCGGGGTATTAAATATTATTAAAATATTCGTCGAAATTTCGACAACTTCCAATTGACTCGAAAACATCACCCCTAGCTAATTTGGGGGCAATGAGCACAATAGAAAAGTCCAATTTTTGATATGATCTCAACTTATATAGGTTGTTTTCTAGAGTTTCTGGATTTCCTAAAAATCAGAACTTGATCTATTTGACTCCTGATTTGGACTAGGTCTCAGTGGATGACTCCTAATAACTTGATTAACACTTTAGGATCAAGATTTGGATGGGGATTAGTCTTAATTGACAAGGGTAACAACTTGGGTTGTTACAGGCATTCCCAAGCACACTGCAGTGCACTGTAGTGGAGCAAGATAGCGTGCTCCATGCTACCACACACTACAGCACTCTCAAGATAGGGAGCTCCGCACTACCGCGCATTGCAGTGCTACAGAGCAACGAGCTCCATGCTATGGTGCGCTGTAGCAGTCTCAAAATAGAGACTTTGATGCTACTGCGCACCATAGCAGAACCTAACAGAGGTCTAAGCATTACTGCGCACCATAGCGGAAGCAACTGTGGCCCAGACTTAGTAAAAATTCAAAAGCATCCCGCTGCTGCGCGCCGTAGCAGTCTCAAGACAGAGACTCTGGCATTACAGCATGCCACAGCACTACAGAATTTAAAACTCACATGCTACAGTGCATAGTAGTGATCTCAAACAGAGACTCTGGAGTTACCGTGCATCGTAGCAATCTTAAGACAGAGACTCTGGCGCTACGTCGTGCCGTAGCACCCATCGCAGTTTCAACCAGGCAAGAGCCTTAAGGGCAGCATAAGGCACGCCAAAAATCTCAAAATTCTTTTTCTTCCCATGGCAACCATTAAACCAAAATGCATTTAATTCTCCTCCTTCTCAAGAGAACAAAAGAATATTCAATTAAAGTCTTTTAATTCCTAAGGAGATGAAAGGGTGGTTGCACTAATGCTAAATGCATTATTTAAGATCTATAAAAGCAGAGAAGAAAGGCTTCCCCATTTTTACATTCAAGGGTTAAAGTATTTAAGGTTGTAGTAGCTGAAGGAAACGGAGAAACCCTGCCCAAGAAAAGAGTAGGCTCCACCAAAGGGAAGAGGAATCAAGCCCAGAAAATAGAGAGGGGAAAGAGATCTATGGTTGAGAGAAGATCTGGTGAATACGACAACAATTCCTAATATTGTATCTCGATCTCTATCTTAATTTCTTTTCTGCAAGAACCATGCAAGGGTTCAAAGTCCTGATTTGCTTTCCTTGTATCTCTTTTTTAATGGAAGCCTAAATCCTCCTTAAGGAGGGTTGGGCATAAGCATATAATGATTTTAGGGATTTAAAAGTATTTGTACTCAACACTGTCAATAAATAAAGTCATTAATCATTTATTTGATTATTGATTTGAAGAATGCTTAGGTGAATGATGTGCCATGAATGTATTTTATTTATGTTAGTGATTTTAAACTAGGAAAATCATCAAGCTAGTTTAGCTTTTTATAACTAAGGGTATGCATGTAAAGCGTCCTCACTACGAATATCTGTGACAATATTTGTTGTGTGAGAATAATCCATGCAAGTCTTTAGGGTTTGAAAAGATAAACAAAGCGATGATAAAATTAAATGATCTTAGAGCTCCACTGATCATCATTAGCTTAAGCTAGGAACATGTGCATAATTGTTGAGAGCCTAGTGACAAGCTCTTGAGCATTATAGCATTGTTCATTCAGTTAAGATGAGAAGTTGAATCGTGTGAGCCAAGAGCTATGAAGTGCACTCCATAGCTCATTCTAAGTTTATGCGAAGATGATGAAGCGTTGAATGCTTGTGGGTGACGTAACATAACCCACTTAGTCGAATGACTCTCCTCTTTAGCAAAACTCAAAACTGATGCATGTTATGCTATTTGGTGGAATCAAGCTCATGTAATTTCACAACTAAAATAATAGATTTGAGAACTTAGACAAAGGTATCATATTTAATTAATATTGATCACGTGAAGGTTTATGTGTTGGGATTGAACCTCTGTGCATTCTTCTCTAAGCATTAGGCATACTTAGTTTGATTTAGGGGACACCCTAGAGAAGATTATGTTACTTGATTAGAATTAAAACACCCAAGTAATTTGACATTTAAAATTGTCAAAGAGGAGTACTTATTCAAAATCTTTAAATGAATTGCATGTTAAACCCAACTCTCCCTACTTTCTCAACTAGTAGTTTCTAATCAATGAAAATCTGATTGTTAAATTGAAACCAACATCACAAATTAAATCATTGTTCAAACATTAGTGAAAACAAATAAACTTTAGTAGCAAAATAGTCCATTCTCAGTGGACGATAAATCTCGGGACTTCCAATCCCTTATTACTTTAAACCACATGCACTTATGTGTGAGCACAGACGCGTGCTAAGAAGTATGTCAAGTTCTTGGCACTGTTGTCGGGGAACGGTGATTTGTTTTGTATTAAATAGAATATGCTAGTAATTGGTGATTTGAAACTTTACTTGCTGCACATATTTTTTCTATTTTTGTAATTACACTTATAATTAGTTTTAGCTTATTTCTTGTTAAGCTAGTTTTTCTTTATTTTAATTGTTATTACTGTAACATGAACCCCCTTATTTAGAAACTAGGCTTGCATGAATAGAAGAGACTGATCTAACATACTTTTTGATCCAAAAATGGAAATAAATTATTTACAAGCTAGGAGAGAATAATTAATTTTAAATTAAGCTCAAGTAGATATGGATAATGTGGATGACAATCCGGTGGGGGGAGTAAGAGAGCAAAAGGGGAGAGCCTTGAGAGACTATACTTTACCTACTGTGAGGGGAATCCCTCATGCAATTGTTAGGCCAAACATAGCTGCTAATAACTTTGAGATAAAGCCATCAACCCTAAATATGGTTCAAAATAGTCTATTTTGGGGGTTAGCCACTAAGGATTCAAACTCACACATCTCCAACTTTTTGGTGATATGTGATACAGTTAGGTATAATGATGTCACTGATGATGATATTAGACTTAGGATATTCTCATTCGCTCTAAAAAACCAAGCGAAAAGCTAGCTCAGCTCTTTGCTTAGTGACTCAAATTGTACATGGGATGCTTTGGCTAGGAAATTTCAAGCCAAATATTTCCCACCTGCAAAGACAGCTAGGTTGAGGATTGAAAAAACTAACTTCTACCAATAAGAGGGGGAGACACTTTATGATAGCTGGGAACATTTTTGAAGAGTGCCTGAGGTGCTATCCTCATCATGGGTTCTTATAGTGGATACAAGTTCAGACATTTTATAATGGACTGAACACACCCACTCAAACCCTAATTGATGCAGCTGCTGGAGGGTCTCTAAGTTGCAAAACACAAGAAGAGTCTTATGACTTGTTAGAAGAGATGGCCAATAATGCTTATCAATGGCCTACTGAAAGGCTTAACCCTAATAAGAAAGAAGTAAATAATATTGATGAGGCAAACCAAATTTTAGCCCTCCAAAATGAGATAAGCGCTCTGAATCACAAAATTGGCAACATGAACATGAACAATGCGTAAGATATTTACTGTGATTTATGTGGGGGTAAACATAGTAGTGATAACTGTAACTTAAATAACCCTTTCGCACCTTCAAACACTGAACAAGTAGATTACTTAAGAAATAATAATACAAACCAAAACCATGGGTTAAATAATCCTTATTCCAATACTCATAATTGTGGATGGAGAAATCATCCAAATTTCTCTTGGAGCGGGAACAATATAAATAGAAATTTTAACAGAAATAACTAATAAAATAGACAAAGGCCAAATTATAGCAATAACCAGCAACCCAAAAATGTAGGCCTTGAAGGAGTATTCTACACTTTCAAAGCAAAAACCACTCAATTTATAAGAAGGATCGAAATGACTATAAACCATCATGACACCTCAATCCAAGGGATTGTGGCATCCCTTAAGAACATTGAAGTTGAACTAGGACAAATTTCCCAACAGTTGTCTATTTGCTAGTGTAACAACCCAAGTTGTTACCCTTGTTAATTAAGACTAATCTCCATCCTTATCTTGATCATAAAGTGTTAATCAAGTCATTAGGAGTCATCCACTAAGACCTAGTCCAAATCAGGAGTCAAATAGATCAAGTCCTGATTTTTGGGAAATCTAAAAACTCTGAAAAATGATCTATATAAGTTGACCTCAGATCAAAAATCGAACTTTGCCATTGCGCTCATTGCCCCTAAATTAGCTAGGGGTGATGTTTTCGAGTCAATCGGAAGTTGTCAAAATTTCGATGAATATTTTAATAATATATAATACCCCGAAAATTAGAAAATTAAATGTTCATCGAAATTAAAATCCGACTTTGCTGTTGCGGTCCTCACCCTTAAATTAGCCAAGGGTGAAATTTTGGGATTTTTCAGAAGTCGTCGAATTTTCTTGAATATTTTAATATATTTAAATTAATTAGAAAATAAGAAAAAATAAATTGTCATCGAAATCAAAATCCGATTTTGCCATTTCGTTCCTCACCCCCAAATTTGCTTGTGGTGAATTTTTTGGATTTTTCGAAGATCGTTTATAAAATATGATTTTTGAGATAAATTAAATTAATTTCTTTAACTCTATTTTTGTCTTCTTTCCCTATTCCTTCTTCATTGGCTGGGTAGGACCCACAACCATCCAACCTTGGCTGAGCCCCTTTCCCTTCAACCCCCCTATTGTGCTCAATCTATCCTGCCCCCTATCTCTTGCCAGCCCCTCCCCTATCCCATCCATTGGCAGTCCTCCCCCCATTAAGAGAGCCTTTGGCTCTCAGCTCTCGACCCCCCCTCTTTTGCCCAGCTGTAGTTCATTCCCCTCTTCCCTGCATTGCTATGATTTTTTTCTATAAGAAATCTCAACATCTTCCTCTTCTTGCTAGTAGTTGGAAAAGAAGAAGAAAAGAACCTCTCAAGCTCTCAAGCATCCCTTAGAAATTCTATCATTGTCAAGCTAAGGTACTCCCTTCCCCTCCATTGGTTAATCCGATGGCTATTCCATTTTGTATCTATGCTTATTGGTATGTTTAAGATTATGTGTTACCTTAGTTGTGCATCTATGAAGCCATGTTTAAGATATAGGAATTCATAAAAATCTGTAGATAATAAGGAATGATATGTAAATCTGCTAAAATGAATTTTTGCACACCTAGTCCTTTAACCCCACTGTTTGCATTAATAACTTGATTAATTGGGGTTGATTTGGGTATTAATGGAAAGGTCTCAGAAAGACCTTTCCATCGGTATATGGCACCACTCAGGAAGTGCTCTCAGTTGAGAGTATTTGAGCCCGAAAGTAAACCCTTCAAGATTTTTGCTCAGGCGAAATCACCGTCGGGCGTTACAGCACACCGTAGCGCCCGAGTTTTGAACTGAATCCGCCGTAGTGCGCCATAGCATGCTACAACGCACCACAGTGCTTTTGGAGCCAAAATAAGGGCCTGGAAGCAAACCGCTGCAACGCACCACAGCAGGCTGCAGCGTCATTTCTAGAAAAACTATGGGAAATCAAGAGAAAAATTAATTGAATAGTAACCCAAAAGTTAAACCACCACAGCGGGCTGCAGCGTCATTTTGGGAAAACCATATGAAATCAATAGGTAAAGTAATTGAACAATATTTCGAAAGTTTAACCATCATAGCGCGTCGTAGCATCAAAAGCGCTACAGCGTGCCACAACGCAAATTTCTGTCGCAGCGCGCCGTAGCATCAAAAGCGCTGCAGCACACCATAGCGCCTGACTTTCTGCCAGAAGGCACCACCGCATGCCGTAGCGTCCAGAACTGTCCATATTGGTCCAGAACCGGCTGAAATGGCCAAAACTTCACCATTTTTGAATGCTAAGGACCCTAGTGGGGTCAAATTATATCAAATATAAACCCTAATCACACTGTATAAATATGTAGGTGAATTTCTAATTTTGCATTAGATGATAGTTTAATCCCTAATCGCCCTTAAAATCCTAAATATTAATTTGACCATATCTTAGTCAATTAGACTCCAAATCAGAAAATTCAAAGTGCTAGATAGCTTAAAATTCTAGTGCCAACAATAATCTGAAGTAATATTTAAGTTTTAAACCCCAAAAAAATTAGAAATGACCTTAATTAGTTCATAACTTGACCAATTGAAGTCTAATTTGGGTCTACTCCCAGTTAAAGTACTCAGTGTGATATAGGGAAGCTATAGTCACTGAATTTGCTAAATTTGGACATTAAATAGAAATGTTAGCTTTTTTGACCCCCTTAGCTTAGAAAATTACCAAATTACCATTAGGAATTGAAGTGGCTATAACTAATTTATTAAATCTCATAATTTAGTCTTTTCAGACTCTATTGAATCCTTGAACAGCAACCAGCAGTAAATTGCATGTAAATTTAAATTTCATTAGATGAAATTTACTAAAATGCCCCTTAGGTCAAAAACCTTAGTTTAGACATATATGACCCATTTCTTATCCAAATTTGGTGCACTTATTATCTATATTTATGTTAGATAGTAAGGAACCATTTGAAAATAAGAATCCCAATTTGGAGCCCTAAATTAAAAAAGTAGTTTTTGGACCCTTGAGTAGGGGCAAAATGGTCATTTTGCCCAAAATTTAGGTTAAGTATCTTTAACTCCTAGATTATCTTTTAAGTCAATTAAATAAGTATTAAAACTATATTAGAATCCTCTAAGTAAGTAAAATCGGCTATTAGGTCAAATTTGTTAAAATCCCTAAAATTTCTCTAAGTCTCTTCCTTAGGAAATTCAACACCTCACAATAGGACTATTCCTAAGATTAGGGCTAGATCATAAGAGAGATTTTATTCGTCAAATAATGGGATTATTCAATGAATGAATCCTTAGTTTTATTAGTTTCTAGATTTTACAATTTATTTGGATTATTCTATCTTTCAAACATTAGATTTAGGATAGAGATTCATTCTATTAAGTTTGATTTGCTTAATAGGATTTACCTCAATCATTAGTTCACATTTAGATTTAACCTAGCTCTTAAGTCTTACCTTTGGGATTATGTGATTAAGTCAAATCTCATAGTATTTAATCCATAATCTCTAGCTTGGTAGATTTTGGACAAGCTTTTAGTTTATAATGTCTCAACTCATAAATTAGGTCATGATGATTTCTTATAGTCAACATTGATTTAATCATATTAGGACCTAGCTAGTCCTAATATTTTGTAACCTATAAGGATGTACTTCTAAGTTATACTCGATAATAGGAATTGGAGATCCTGAACTTGTGTAGCTTGGAATAGTTAGAATAGTTTGATTAGATAACAAATAATATCACCATGTTTATAGAGTCCCTTGCTTACTACTTGATTTTGTGCTACACATTCCTTAAACTTTGTGCTTATTTTTCCTTGAACATGTAATATAAGAAAAATATTGTTGCATAAAAAAAAATAAAAACTTAGAATATTAGGAAAATATTTGCATTTGGGTTCAGTTCATGGTGGATTATGGTGCACATTAGTCCAATGGATAGGAGTAAGGAGAGAACAGGGTGCTTAACATTACTCATTAAAGAGTGTGTGTTAAGCTTGGAACCCGCTCAGTCTTGTAGACGTGCTTGACTCCTCAGCTATTTCTAAAATTATCCACAGAAACAAAAGTAAAATAACTAAAAGATATTTGCATAGTATTATCTGTCTCTTCAGTCATATTGTATTATATTATTATATTATGTCCGCCCTAGCCCATAAAGGCTACGGGAATATATTGGGCCGAATTGGCCAATTCTTTCTCATATGGTAGTTATACGTTCTCTTTAGTTCAACTTACTGTTTTCTATATTATTGATACATTTTATTTCTGTTAGTTGTATTTTTCCTATGTTACCTGCTTATTTAAGTAGATGCATATATATAGGATGGTAGACTTTACTGCTTATTATATGTACTTTTTTTAGATTTATATTTTAAATTAGCATATGTCATATAAATATCAGTATGTTTAGGTTAGCCTTTTCTTTTCAGTATTTTTACTTACTATATTAAATATATATGCCCTACCTTGTTTAGTTCACTTGAGGTGTGCCTTTGCCTCAATTTTTGTTTAGTTATGAATACTACATTTATAACTAATCCTCATCTCCTAGTTTGCTTACTTGCTCCCATGCTAGATAAATGTTTCATTTGGTTTAGAGTAAAATGGTGATATTAATAAATATTTAATAAATATTATGCCTAAAATGTACTTAGATAATTTGTCTAATAAGATTTTTTCTTTTATTGGGTGAGGCCCTGGCATTGTGAAACTGATAATGTCAGATCTTGTTCAGTTTGAGGAGCCAGTGCTTGAGGAAGAGCCTTATTTAGAGGAGGTGCAACAGCTTGGTGCAGAAGACCTCTACTTGCCTTTTTCTTCATTGTGAGGATAAGTGATATTATCATTTTTAGTCTCTTAAACTTTAATTAAATTATGTAATAATATAAGTACTCGTGATTGTTTACTTTCTGCATATTATTATTTTTTGAGCTATTTCATTTTATTTCATATATGAGCTTTGGATGTAATGTTTATTTCATTTTGCTTCTGCACTCTGTATGTATGTGTAGACTTAGTGACTGATTCTCTTATTTATTATGTGCACATCCTTCGCTTAGTAGTGGATTGTGGAACTTACCTAATCTAATGATAAGTGAGGGATTTGCCAGAGTGACATTCCAAACCTTAGCCTAATGATTGTGGACTTAAGGAGCGGGGCGCCACACTTTCAATGCAAAGATTTTAAAAGAGAGCTTAGTTACAAGAAAATGTGAGGACCCTGGTTGGATGAATATTCCCTACTTCATAAAAGGTGAGGTTCTTTTAGATCCATTGTGTAATCTAGGAGCTTCCGTCAATGTGATGCCATATTACATATATAAAAGACTGGGAATTAGTGGAATGGAGAGCACCCCTACCTTTTTAGATTTTTCCAACTTAGATTCATTAACCCCTTTAGGTGTGGTCAAGAATATTGTCATGGGTTTGGGAAGCCTTATAGTTCCCATAAATTTTATAATATGTGAACGAGATAGATCGAATTAAAATTCTATTATTATCTTTGGAAGACCTTTTCTTACGACCACCAAAGCAATCATAGAAGTAGTAAGGGGGATAATAACAATTAAAATAAATGGATAACTTGAAGATATAGATCTTAAGCCCGCATTTTACAAATAAAGGAATATGGAATTGCATTGGAGAAGAAAACTCATGATTGAATCACCTTAATTGGGGTATTGAACTAGAGAGTCTTAAGTTAACTGATCAAAATTCTCTGAGTAGCAAAAGCACATCATCTGGAGGAAATGCTAAAAAGCAGATAAAAAGCAAGAAGAAAACTAGACGGGGTAAGAGGAAGAAGAAGGGAATTATTGGACCCAACTCTGAGGAAAAGCAAGAGTAAAAAGAGCACTTTGAAATGTTGGGTTTGAGTACAACTTCTGTTAGTGCTCACCCACACACTTCTAAAATTTGGAAAAAAAGACCCCAGATAAATAGTCACTTAAGTTCTTAAACTGGTTGAACTGATGACATTAAATCAAGCGCTAATGGGAGGCAACCAACATTTATCTTGAATTTTTAATTTCAGATTACGTGTAGAAAATAATTTACTTATAAAAAAAATAGGCACTACAGCGGGCCGCAACGGAATTTGACGTGCAGTGCCTCGCAGCGGAATTCGACGTGCAGTGCCCCGCAGTAGAATTTGACATTATAGCGTGCCACAATGGAATTCAGTGTTGTAGCGTACTGTAGTGGAATTAAACAGAAACCTAGATGTTGTCGTGCACCGTAGCGCACTGCAGCGCGTGATGCACAGCTAGTGCCTATATTGACTGATTGGAAATTCCCAAGCAGTCAAAGTTTCTACATCGTGCCTTAGATGCTGTAACCTATTACAAAAAGCTAAAAAAACTCTTCTTTCTCTCTTTCCAAGAACTGATTTCAATCCACACTTATTGCATGCCTTAAGGACAACTTGACCAGCAATTAGTGTGTTTGAATGCTATTATGCCAGAATCATGGGATATATAAATAGGGGAGGGGAAGTGTGCTTCACTCTATGCCTTAGAAATTTTCCATACTGTTACTTCTTGAATCCAAACACTTTTGATCTATTCCATGGCATCCCAAAAAAAAATCATGGTAAGCAAGGGAGCTATAGCCTCAACATCTGGAGACTCTTTCAGCAATAAAATGTTCTCCTCAGTTGAGGCAGAACAATGCTTTGTCTAGATCACATCACGAAGGAAACTCATCTCGAAGAGAGGGTTTAAACTCCCCTATCCTGTTTGTCATGGAGATGTGTCGCTCCGGGGGTGGGAAAACTTGGTCGGCCTACAGACCAACTCTTACTCATCTCACGTGCAGGAAGTGTACGTCAATGTAATAAATGCGAAGGGGCGTAAAATTTTTGTGCGATGGAAGGTTGTAATTTTTGGGCTCGAGTAGATCAAGCAATTTTATGAACTTAAGATGGCAGAGGATTGTACCTACCAATCTCTGTTGAACTCTGAGTTTGATCTTGGAGCTATAGCTGGTGCCCTCACCTCTCATGATGCTGGCTGAAGAGGGAACCTTGCCAATATTCCATGAATTTGATCCTGCAACTATAGCTGGCACCCTTACTTATTATTGCAGGCTAGAGCAAACCTACTTGTGAGTTCTTATTGCTTACTTTATTTAATATCTCTTATATAATTTTTACCCTTACTTTGATGCTTAATGCTCCTCTTATAGTCTTTAATTATAAAGTTGCATATGTTATCTTGAAATGTGCTTAAACTTCTTAAGTATAATCACTTATTTTTATTTAATTGGTTCTTGCCTACTATATTCAAAACTAAATATGATAAATCAGGAACATCTTCTAGATAGTGGAGCTAGGACTAGCACCAGCCATTTGTAGACTGAAGATTCTACTTCCGCACTCTTTTATTGCTTTAGTGAGGATGAGAGAAATTCACTTTAATTTTATTTAATTCAATTTCTAATAACTAAATTTTTGTGATATTTTTACTGTATTTCAATGATTGATTTACTTTTATTTACCTGCTCAGTTTGGATAGTGGATTTGATGCATTTACTTATTGTATTTTTTCCTACTTATATATTTAACTACTTAACTCAACCACCTTATAAAGATCCTTGGCCATATAACACTTAATATTGGATTAGTTTCCTTCAGATTCAATGTTAAGTGCTATGATAACACTCTAGTATTGAATTGAGTTTCTGATTCCATATTAAAGGCATTACAGTTGGTATCAGAGCCAAGATTGAGGAAAATGAGTTAAGTAATTTTCCACTCATGCAAATCAAACAACATAGGAAAGTAGTAATAAGTGAAACTCTTAAACATTGAGGCTCCTTTTCAGTTAATGGTGGAGTTCCTAATAAGAATTCCAAAGTTAAGCGTGCTCATGGGGGACCATTTTAGAAATGGGTGATCAACATCTTGCCTTTGCATGAATAAATAAGTAATTGTTATGCCATAAATGAATGATCTATTGAGTTAGGAAGAGCTTATTGTCTACATATTGAGGTAGGAATTTAGATGCTTCTTATTATCTTTAGAATCTGAATCTTAGACCCTTATGGTAGGGTTACCTAAGAACTTAGTATGACTTTCTTCCATGTGGTAGTAACCTAAATTTGATTGACCTTTAGGTCATATTCTTGAGCCCTTGTGTTGTACCATTTAATGGAGTAAATATTCATTAGTCTGCTAATCCTTGTTGCTTAAATAAACTTGTGAAAAATCAATAGACTATCAGTAGAATGTGAAAGTGTATATCCATAGTTCTAAATCATTTCAGTAAACCTGGGATTGGATGAGTCACCTTAGTAAGATTGTAGAGTCTTGATCTTATCCTATGTGAATGGATAAGTACAGTTCAGCTTAGAGTAAATTTTTTAAGCCCAAGTGTTTCTTAACTGGGTAAACTTCGATGCTTAGTTTGAGAAAATAAACTATAACAGTTCATGCCTCTTATCATCGAGTGCTTCGATAAGTGCAATTAAACAAACTAAATATCTCAAGTCATCCTTTTAGAGCACAATGTAAGGTTGTAATTAAAGTATTTTACAATTTAGTTTGAGAGAATAAACTATAACCAAGTCATGCCTCTTATCGTCGTGCACTTCGATAAGTGTAGTTAAAAATACTAAGAGTTAAATTCCATTTATTGGAAACATACCAACTATGTGTATTCAATCCTTTCGGCTGATAGCTCTATCTGATCTTAATTAAAATAACTTAGTAAATTAGACTTAGGAGTCAAAATTCACTTAGGTGAATTCTGCACAATGGAGATAAATGGAATCAACGCTTCATATTGAATTGATTTCGGGATTTGTCGTTAATTTAAAGCATACGGTCATTAAAACCTTGGCATATCATAATGCATAAGTCATGCCACCATTAGCGGAGCGATTTGGCTCACCTAAGGACTCTGTTAGTGGAGCGTTCGCTCACCTAGGAAATTAGTGGTGTGTCCATGAGACACCCAGTCAGCATATCAGTGGCTTACAATTATGTGGCATATTCAGATGCATAATTATGAATTTAGTGGCATACATCATAATTTTGTAGTATCATTTACTCAGATTCAGATTTCATACTATTTTATACATATTTTAGCACTTAGTTGCAGTTTCAGATTTATTTACTGTTTTCTTTACATACAGTTCTAGTTTATAGTTTCAGCCTACAGTTTCATATTTTAGTTTCAATTATTTTACTTCAGATTTATACTATTTTGAGTTTCCAGCTATTTTTATATCTTTTTCTACAATTTTGTTTAAATAGTTTAAATGTTAAATAGTATATAATTATAGACTGTTATAGTAGCTTTTGTTGTGTTAGACTTTTTGTCTAACACTGGTACTTTTGGGATCTAACAATTTTCTAAATACTGAGCAGTTTGTAGAGCCAGATCCGGAGGATACTCAGGTTATCCAGGAGCAGTTTGAGGAGCATTAGTAGACTATTCTTCAGCATTTACCTTCTATTCAGTTTTTCAGTTCAATACTTAGATTTTATTTCTACATTATTAGAAAAGTGTTGTAATAACTCTGGATGTTTCTCTTTTCTTTTTCTGAGATGAATGCATTATTTAGTTTCTATGATGAATGTTTCTGGTAGTATGCTTAGCTTCCGCACTCTATTTTTCTATTACTTATACTTAGCATTGTGATGTGATCTAGATATTCATAAAATACTAGTAATCGTGTACTTGGATCATATTTGTATTCTTAATCCAAAATACACGAGTACCTTACCTAATACTTAAGATAAGGATATTACACTTATATTAAAGAATTAGTGCTCAACCCTCTTCTCTTGAGGTTGAGTTTTAGTGGGTCATATGCTCAGCTATTGGTGTTATTCAGGGAGGTCATGTTTTTTCCTTCCCAAGTAATGCACTGTTTCGCCACCAATTTTTAATCTCTTAAATAAATTGCGAGTGGTGATGAGATGGTCATTACAGTTGGTATTAGACAGGTATCATAAAGTGTTAGACAAGGAAAGTGTTCCTGACATAGCCCAAATACGTGTCTGCGCTTGCACGCAAGTGTACGTGATCCAAAATAATAATAGAATGGTGAGTTCCAGATTTTATCTTCCTCAGGGAACGGTGGTTTTGTTATCAAGTTATATTTACATTTAATATGTCTAGATTATTGGTATTTTGGTTTATGGTGGTTCTTAATTAAACAATGCAAAGAACTTCATTGAAGATGCTATTTGATTAAGAAGGGAGAGTTGGGATTTCATCATGTGATTTATTAGGATTAGGCGTTGTATCCAACTCATGCAATTTTACATACTTATTTCATGCCAATTAATCAAGTGAACTTTGTGTTCCTTAGATAGGTCCTCTAATTCCGACAAGTTAAAATCTATTGCACAAGGTGAACTCATTAGGGTTCAACCTCAGCACATAGATTTTTATGGGATCACCTTAAGTTGATTTTAGAAATCCTACATTTAGGTTATCAAAATTTATATTTTGATTCTGCGATCTCATAAGCATTGATTTCCACCAATTAGCTTTATACACATCATATGCAGTTTAGCAAAGAAAGTGGATTCATCAAATCTCATGGACTATGTCTTATCATCCATGAGTTCTTGATGCCCTCTTCATCCTTCAACGTCTGCTGAGCCACAGAGCTTGATTGGTGGTTCTTAGCTCACAAGCATTAACCTATTGGTTAAACTTAAGGAGTTGTGCAGTTAGGCTCAAGAGCTTGTCACTTAGCTCTAAGCTCCAACTTCACACACACCTATGCACTAGACCAATTGGTGAGCTTAGAGCTCAAGATAATTATTTTACTAAGTCATGTCTTCCATTCAAAACCTAAGGTATTTTACACCGAGAATCCTCGCCCAGTGACGTTACGTTGCGGAGAGGACCTTTATGTGCATTCCCTCTAGATCTTAATTGTTAAGATGACTTAGCAATATTTGTATTTAATAAACATCATTTTATTTTATTATAGAGCTGCAAACATTCCAAACCATCATTCACAAGCACAGAATATAGATAGACATTTAAACATATTTTATTTTTTATAATAAGTTCACACACAGCACCTTTTTAAAATCCCAACTTATCATATGATTACATCCTAACCCTCACCAAGGTTGTTTAGCTCTCTATTACAATAAACATGCAGAAAATTGCATACAAGAAATAGAAATTTTTCATGGTTCAAACTAAGGAAAAATTCAGAAGATAAGTTATGAGGAATACTAGGAATCACTGAACTTTCTACCTTGCCTTTTCTCTTCTTCTCCTCTAGTTGCTTAGTGTATCTTCTTTCCTTCCCTTAAATGGATCACTCTCCTTCCCTGGTAACATCTCCTTCTTCCCCTTACAGTGGCTTCTAATTTTAGATCAATGAGTGACAAAATTGGGAACCTTGCTATAGTCTCAATTGGCAGTTTATATAATGATCTCCTCAGCCCTTTAGCATAAATTTTGCATCCTCTTTCCCTTCCTTGAAGTTGTGGCAAGCATTTAAACTAGATTACATTATTCCCTTCGAAATTCCAAATGGCTCGGGAAGGACAATCGTTTGATTTTCTGGTCTTCCCTAGGCTATCATAAATGTAGTGAACTGGGAATTTTTGTGGCCGGCGCTACGGCGCGCTGCAGCGTGCTTGGGCACGTTGCAGTAGTTTTGCTGCAGAATGAATTTTATAAGGATGCCCAAGCTCTCAGGAAGACATCGCGCGAGTGCGCTGTAGAGCGCTTGGGCGCGCTGCAACGGGTTGCTTTATATCTTTTCTTCTAAGTCTTTTCTCCTTGTTGATTTGCTACGATGCGTGATAATGCCAAGCTCTCGGGTTGGATTCACTACAGTGCGCGGTAGCGCCAGTGTCTCGGGTTGAGACCTCTGTGGCACGCTGAAGAAAGGGCTTCTAAATAAAAGTTAAATCTCAATTTGGACAGTTCCACTACAGCGCACGGTGGTGCCGAGCTCTCAGGTTGGACCCGATGCGGTGCGCTGCAACACCGAGCTCTCAGGTTTGATTCGCTTCAGCACGTTGTGGTGCGCTAGGGCGCGCTATAGAAGTTCTTCTCCCAGGCTTTCAGATAGCTCCTAGGTTCTTCAATTTTTCTTCTTCCGCGATGGCGCTCTGTAGTGGTTTTTCTTCCAGAATTCCACCATCTACTCCAGAATTGCCTTTTTGTCTTGTTTTACCTAAATTTGTTTAAACTCACATCAAAGCATGCTATTATAAGGAAGGATTTGTATGTTTTTCTACTTTATTATGCAATAAATTTTGGATTCATCACACCCCCACACTTAAAGTTTTGCTTATCCTCGAGTAAGCTTAAAATGAATTTTTTGATTTTTAAGATGTATGGATTCAGTTCTAAAAGAAAATGTGAAGTGTTTTGGTTAATTAAACAATTGCTTTAACTAAAATGATCATTCAGTAATTCACCCTCAATAATACTGAACTTAAGTTAAACTCCTTTGTAGCTTCCTAAGTCTCCAATTTTAAGTTTTGGGAATGATGTTTCTTAAATTAGGGATGAAAAGCTTCCTTTCAGGATTTCATGAATGAATTAAGGCATGAGTGAGTAACTTAGAGTTTATGCTATGTGTGCTCCTTCTTAAAAATCACAATGAACATATCATATTTCAGGAGAGATATTTTTCATCATCTTGTTTTACTTTCTTTTCACTCTTTTGGGGGAGATATTTTTCATCATCCCTAAATTGTTTTATCTTTCTTGCACAACACAAAGGGAGATACATTTTTCTTCATCCCTTTCTTAGTTCATTGTAATCATGAAGTCCTACAGGAGCCTAGCATACTCATGAGTTTACTCTATTCTTGTCATTCATCACTCTAATTCCTTAATTTTTCTCCACCCCCACACTTAGATTCTTAGCATCATCCTTTTAAATTATTGGAGACTAAGTGCGAATTAGGATTTTCACTCTTGTTTAGAATTCATTAGGTGTCTCACTAAGTTTACTCATTTTTTGTTAAGCAAGTTGATTTCTCATTTCTTCAAATTTGACTTTTGTTTGTTGAATCCATGCAGTGTAAATTTCAAAAATTTTAACTCTAGTGGACTATAGCAACAAAGAGGGGTTTAACAAAGTCCAAAATTCAAGGGAAAAATAGTTATAATAGAAATAGAAAAAATAAAAATTACAAAAAAAAAAAAAAAAAAAACAAAACAAAATAACCTTGTCACTCATCATCTTCTTCTTCGTCTTCTTCGTCTTCTTCTTCTTCTTCTTCTTCTTCTTCTTCTTCTTCGACTTCAACATTCTTATAAGAGTAATATACTGGAAAAGGAGTATCTGTAACAACCCAAGTTGTTACTTAGATCAATTAAGACTGATTTAAGCCCTAATTATGGTTCTAGTAGCTTATTTAAGTCATTTAGAACATATGCAGCAGCGGATCTGACCTCGCGTACGGACGCAGGTCGGGCCTGGGTCGACTCAGCCCGACCCTGAACTCTCTCTCGCCTTTGCAAGGACCCCGAGGCGAGTGACATAGGGCTCGAGAAATGGCACCCTTCTCGGCGGTGATGGGGCTCAGCCCTACATCCGAGGGTAGGTCTCGACGAGACCTACTCGATGGTGGGTGAACCTTTGGCAAAGGTGGACAGTGACTAGCTAAGGTTAAGCCTAGGAGCTAGGATTTGAGAGAAGAGCGATAACTATAAGAACTGTGGAGCTCAAAGCAAATTTGCTCGATTGGGTTTGATCAAGTCCGATCAAACTCAACCGGTGGTTAATCTATAGCTTGCAATAATTACTCAAATTGAGATCAGCAAGATCAATTGAAAGGCGAGGGAGATTGAGTGGTACCTTACTCGACGATTGGCGGTCTTCGAGTCTTGAATGCTCTCGAGAGGTCCCGGATTCACGCAAACATCGCTAAAATAGGAAGAAGAAACCCTAACAGAGCTGACGACAGAACTTGCGAGGCAGGCACCAGTGGCATAGGCCGATTGCAGCGGCAGAGGCATCACGTGGCTTGGGCGATTTCTGCGAGGAAGGCAGATCATGAGCCGTCCGATCAGATGGTTCAGATGATTGGCTCAGATCGAGCCTATCCGAGCGCAGATCCGACCTGCTAAGGGTTGCAGATCCGACCCATTAAGCCAAAATGGTGAGATCCGATCCTCAAGAAATTGGCCAAAAAATAAAAATAAAAATAAATAATTAAATAAGAAATTTTTTAATTTTTAAATTAAAATTAATTAATTAATTAGCTTCCAAAAATTTTCAAATATTCACCCCTAGCTAATTGATGGGTGAGGAATGTAATGATAAAATCAAATTTTGATTTCGATGAATATCAAATCTTCTTATTTTTTGGGGTATTTTAATTATATAGAAATATTCGACAGAAATCCAACGACTTCCAAATGCCTCCAAAACTTCACCCTTAAAAAATTTAGGGGCAATGAACGCAATGGCAAAGTCCAATTTTTGATTTGAGGTTAAATTTAATTATGTCAATTTCCATAGTTATTGAAATTCCCAAAATCAAGGCATGATCCAATTGTCCACTGATTCAAACCAAAACTTCAAGGTGAAGTCCTAATGATTATTTAAGTGTGTTAGAATTAAATTAAGACTTGGTTTAGTCCTAATTGGCCAAGGTAATAACCTTGGGTTGTTATAAATCCCCCACTTTAGAATGATGTCGTCCTTGACATCACTTAAGTAGGAAGAACAAAGCAAAAGTAACATTAATAAAATGGAAATAAGAAAGATGAGGTAGTACCAAGATTCTCAAATAGCCATGGGTACTCTGATCGTATATCTGACTCCTTCTCCCAAGTGGATTCAGTAGATGGGTGATTCTTCCACTGAACTTTGACCATTGGGATTGAACTGCTTCCACTAAATGTTAGATCTGGCTATATTTCCACCGGGGGAGTTAAAATTAGGAGATGAGATTCTTGATAGACTGTAATTACATGTCTGCACTTGCACACAAGTGTATGTGGCCTGAAGTAATAATTTGGAAGATAAGTTTTAAGATTTATCATCCTTAGGGAATGGTGTGTTTTGTTACTAAAGTATATCTATATTCAATAATGTTTAAACGGTATGATTTCTATTTTTGCTTTGGTTTCGTTAACAAAGCAATAATTATGATTTGAGAAAGTACTTGATTTAGAGTGGAGAGTTGGGGTACCTCCATGTGAAATGATAGGGACTCATATTGACTTACTTCTCAAGCACCTTTTATCCTTTCATAGTCATGCCAAATAATCAAGTGCACATTATATTCATTAGAGTTGTCCTATAATTCCTACAAGTTCAAATCTTGTGTCTGAAATAAATACAGTAATATTCTATTTCAGCACAAAGATTCTCATGAGATCACAATTAGAGCATCTTGGTTTTCCTATGTCTAGGTGTTCAAGATTATAGTTTTAATTAGGCGATATCACGAGCATTAACTCTACTAACGAACTTCTCGTGCATCACGTACAATTCGGATAAGGAAGTGATTTTATTAGGCTCCATGGACTATGTCACTTCATCCATGAGCTCTCAATAAATCCTCTTCCTCCTTTCACGTATGCCGAGCAACGGAGCTTAGTTAGTGGGTTTTAGCTCACATGCTTTGACCACTTGATTGAGCTTAGAGCATGGTGTAGTTAGGCTCAAGAACTTCTCACATAGTTCTAAGAGCTATGCACACATATCCTGCTCTCAAACCAAGTTGTGAGCTATGGAGCACAAGACTTTTATTTTGATGTTCATATTTGTAATTATATTTTCTTAACATAATTTTTTATTTAGTCCACAGCATGATTTTTGAGTGATTTCATTAAGTCATTCAAACACAAATTTTTTATTAACTGATTGAGGAAATTCTCCAACATTCATTAAGTCCGTTATATTTTACAATGGACTCAGCCCAACCCTCCCCAAGGGGGTCTAGCTTTCTATTACAGCTGAGATAAGAAGAAAAACATACAAGGATGAAGACCCTTTTATAATCCACTAAAAAGAAATTAAAAGAAAGATTAAGAGTTTACTAGGAACTGCTCTTATTGGGTTCTCTGAATCTTCCCTCTTCTTCCTCTCTTCCTATCCTTTAGCTCCCTGGTGTAGCTCTTACTTCCTTCTCCTCTAGCAATGGCTTCTTCAACCTCCCTTGGAGAGGTCTCCTTCTTTCTCTATGCATCCCCTAAAAATCTAGAATTTTAGAGTGAAAATGGGAACCCTTCTCATGTCAAAAGAGGCTGCATTTATAAAGGAGTCAATCTACTTTGTCTTGTGTTCAAATTCTGCTCTTTTTCCTCCACCATTTCTACTGTAATGAGTGGCTATCCTACTTGATGCATGAAATAATTTCTCCTTTTGCATTTTTAAATCTTGTAGGCATTTCAAACACACTTATTTTTCCCTTAGAATAAGCAAATGGCAGAGGATATGTTAGTTGTGAGACTAACTGCTGGTTGGGGGTCTTGTTCCAACTGTAATCAATGCCCTGAAGAGACAGAAAATATAGCGCCCGATGTAGCGCGTTGCAGCACAATGTGCTGTTTAAGTTCGTAACCTCATCCGCAATAGCGCATTGTAGCGATTTTATCATTTGAGCTTGATCCGCAGTAGCGCGCAGTAGCGCGCAGTAGCGAGTTAAGTTCAAAAACCTACTCGCTTTAGCTCAATGTAGCACGTTGTGGCGCACTGCAGCAGCTAGGTTCCAAAGGTCAAGTCCGCTGAGCCCTTAAGATTCTATCCACGGTCGCGCGCTGCAGCGCGCTGTGGTGTGCTGTAGCGAGTTACGTTGAAAAACTTACCCGCGGTAGCGCATTAAGTTTGAAAACTTACTCACAATAGCGCATTGTAGAGACTCCATTTTGAAGTATCTTTCACTATGGCGCACTGCTGCGGTTTAAGTTCAAAAACTTAACCGCGATAGCGCGCTATAGTGGTTCTGTTTCTAAGTATCTTTTGTTGTGGTGCGCTGCAGCAGTTTAAGTTCAAAAACTTAACCGCGATAGCGCGCTATAGTGGTTCTGTTTCTAAGTATCTTTTGTTGTGGTGCGCTGCAGCAGTTTAAGTTCAAAAACTTAACTGCGGTAGCGCTATAGCAAATTAAGTTTGATTCATCCTCTGCGGCAGCGCGCTATGGCTCGCTGTGGTGCTCTGTAGCGGAATTGCTCCAGAATTCGGTAATCCCCTTAGATTAGTGCTTCCTTCTTGCCAGTAGCTGGAGTGCGTAATTAGCTCCACAGTTCTTATAGTCTAACGCGCTATAGCAATTTTCTCACAGAATTTGCATAAATGCTCTAGATTCTCCCAGAATTTGTTGTGCTCCCATTTTTTCCTAAAAATGAGCAGAATTTTATCGAAGTAAGATATTTTTAATATATATTTGAAAGAGATTTTCCTTTATTTTAGGTATAAATTATGGATTCATCAATTCTCTTAAATAATTCCTAAGCGATGACACATGAAACACATTGTGCACTACAGAGAAGTCATCGGGCAGTTCCAGCTTGTAGGTTGAAGATCTAATGTTGGATATGAGTTTGATGGGTCCAACATACCTCGAACTGAGCTTTCCAGCCACTCCAAAATGGTAGATATCTTTCATTGGACTTACCTTCAGATATGCTAGATTATTTTCTTGGAATTCAAGAGGACGATAATGAGATTCGTGGTACTTACACTGTCAGCCCTTTGTTGTTTGAATCCATTGTTGAATGAGATTTACCTTCTTATTTGTTTCTTCTTCTAAATCAGACCCATATAATTGAACGTCTCTAGTTTCAGACCATGACAACAAAGTTGAGCATTTTCTCTATATAATGCTTCCTATGGAGCATCTTAATGCTTGACTAAAAACTATTGTTATATACAAACTCTACTATAGGAATACGATCCTCCCAAGAACTAGAAAATCCAAAATACAGAGATGGAGCAGATTTTATAGAATTTGATTTACTCTTTCATTCTGGCCATCTGTTTGGGGATGGAATGTCGCGCTCATTGCTAGGGTTGTTCTTAGATCCTAATGCACGACCTACAACAATGTAACAACCCTAGTGCTGTTACCTATCAATTAGTGATCTAATTGACTTTAATCCTTTTCCATTAGTCTTATAATAGTATAGGAATCTCTATTTCAATTTTCGTGCGATTTGGAGATCGTTTGGCAATTTCCATCATTTCCTGATTTTCTGATAATTTTGAGACTGCCTAATTTATTTAGACCTCAGAATCAAAAACAGAGTCTGTCATTGGACTCACCATACCTAAATTAGCTAAGGGTGATATTTTGGAAGTGTTTGGAAGTCGTCAAAATTTGCACAAATATTTTAATAATATTAAAATACTCAGAAAATTAAGAAAATTAAATTGACATCCGATCAAAAATCTGATTACATTTTTGAGTTCCCCACACCTCAATTAGATAAGGGTGAATTTTTGGGATTTTTCGAAGTGTGTTTGGTTATTTTATTCTGAGTGATAATTTGTATTTAATATAAATAATTAAATAAAAATTATAAATTAAATAATTATATATATATATATATATATTATATCGACATATTTTCAATCTTCACGCAGATCCCATGTAAGGCGCCAGACACAGAACAGCTGGATCGGATGATCCTGGCCATTCCGTGTTGTCTAGAGAAATCCAACGGCTCGTCTTGAACCTAGCAGATCCCACCGTTGGATCCAATATATGGATCGACGGTTGGGATACTTGCCCTGTACATCTCTACAAATGGGATGATCATGCCTCTGTTGTAAATGCCAGGCACACGTACGAAGTCCTTGCGAGCCTGTTAATCTCCCATTTGCTCTCTACTATCCTCACTTTTTTTGCTCTAATCTTGCTTGGGAGCTATTGCAAGAGATGGGTGGGATTTTTCAAGCTTGTTCTTCCATCAGCGTTTGAACCTCTAGGTACCTCCCCTATCACCTTAATACTTCCTTTTTCTTGTATTAATGTTTGATCTCTTCTTAAACATCATGATTATGGTTTAAGGTTTTAGATGATTATAATTAAATCAAATGTGACTGAGCTTTAATTGACCTCCTCGATTTAACTGATTAGCACACCACTTCTTTGTAAATCTATAAGCCATAAAAGGTCTAAGGCTTAGGGGTTTTTAATCCATCAGATAGAGCTCCTTGTTAGCTTTGTTTTGATGGGTTATACGCCTCAAGAGACCACCTGTTGACAAATCTAGGGTTAACCCTAATTCTGCGATTTGTACGACTCGTCGGATGAGGGAGATGCACAGTGTGCAGTCTAATTAAACCATGACACTGTGCGGTTCAGGTATGCGAACCGTGCGTAAACCGAGCATCCCGCCCGATTCACCCCGTCTTCCGTGTGAGGACCCGTGTCGATCAACCGAGAGATCCGCCGTCGCTAGTGGCACCCATGCCTGACGAGCTGTCGGCGTCGTCATCCTTTTCCTCACCTTTTTGTTTTCAGCATCCTAAAACTATGTGTCAGCAGATGAGAATTTAATTAATAATGATTTGATAAGGATTTAATTAATAATGATTTAATTTTATTAATTAAATGCTATTCTTATTTCACTAATAACCTTAAGAATACTCACTCAATATATGCAATATTATATACCATTTTGATCACAAAAATGAGTAGAATAATAATACACAATTTAGTTTCTATTTTGATGAATGTCTTAATTAGTCAATATTTAACATTAATTAATTAATTACAAATTAACTTCATCATTTTATGTGACATAATTTAATCATTTAATGTCTAAATTAAATAATCAAATAGTCCATTTCACTCACAAAAATATGAGGAACAATAATATGAAATCAAATTTAATATTTGAACCCTAATTTTTATATTCACTTTTTAACCCTAATTAGGAGTCACAAAAACCTAATTTTCCAAAGTTGTCCAAATTTGACATACTTAGTGTCATTTTTCTCCTTATAAAATGTAAATCATTTCTATTGGACAATAATTAGTAATTTTAGGTTATTGACTCTTAATTAGGTGTTATTATGATAATTCCAATTTCCTAGATGGCATGCTTTAGGTATTATAAAATCTTAGGATAGCTAACATGTCACATTTATTATTCCCCATATTATAATTAGATTATTTTTATATGAGCTTTGTTCTCATTTTATAAACATGTGAATTAATTGCAAGATGCATAATTCACCTTTCAACCCTAAGGTAGAAACCCTAGGATCGATTTAAACTTAAATTGTAGTTGATCTCTAGCATCTATTGGTTACACCCATTAATAGTAGTTAACCTTATTGCCTTTGTAATTGTAGATTATTGAATCAACTAAATTTAGCTTTAGTGATGAAATTAGAATTTAGTTCATTCATCTTAATCCCTAAAGCCTTCTCTTGAATATTTCAAGATCTAGTAATAAGAATCCCTACCTTACTTAGATTAGCTTAGGAATCCTATTGAATTCTTTAAACATCAACTATTAGAATACTTAGAACTTGTAGTTCTTAAGTCCTATCAATTGCTTACTTTAAATCTTTCACTTTATTATAACCTAGCTAGATTAGTACTTGATTGGTTAGATCCTTCAAACTATAGCCTAGCTAATGAAGTTTAGTGAATTTACCTTAGCTTCCAATTTTTTAAGTTATATATTTTCTTTATCTTAATTTCTTCCTACTAGACACCTAAATATTGATTTAATTATATAATTGAATCTTATAGTTTAGGATGTGATTAAGAACTAGTTTCTAATTGTATCAATTAGACTTATAAATTATTTTGTCACATCATACAAATTGAATTGAAATTATGATTTTTAAAACTACAACCATTACTATTAAGTATAATTAACTTGAGATCAATATCTCAAAGTTAATTGGGAGCTCAATTAGCTCCAATTATTAAGTAGATTATTAAAATTAGATAACTTTGGATATCACTTAGTTGTAATTTTTGAATTCTTTTAAATGCTTGAATAGCTTTGAGCCTTATTCATTGAATCATTTATATAAGACATTGTGCATGAATAAAACTTTCTCATTAAAATTAATAGGGGTTTATATTGGTGGATCAGCTTAGGAAGGCTAAAAAGGAGTAATAAGGAGACCTCACATTCTCAGAGGGTGAATGTGAGTGTTATAGGTTTTGACCCCGCTTTTCTTTAGATGTTAAACATATGTGTTTAACTCCTCTCTTCATTCTGAATATGCCCACAAAATGAGTATAGATTAAAATAACTTTAATTAATTAACATGTGAGCTCTTCTTCAATCTTATAGATTGTTAAGACTCATCATAACTTTTAGCTATGTTACTTTCTATAGTTCTAGACTATGTAAATCTTAGACTAATAGTCTAAGATCTTCCTTCAATTTCTATACTATGCATTTTTTATGATTTAGTACTGTACTTCGCTTGTTTTACAGTCTACTTAGATTATAATGAATAATGTTAAAATTATACTTAAATGCTTCACTGTTCCTTTTCATTACTTAACATAAGTTCATTTGAACATATACATGCTTTACTTCATTTACTTTCATATGCACTCTAGTTTCTTTTTAGCCTATTTAGAATGATTTTACCCTTGTTTTATTTGCATGCTAAGATGTATATTTAATGAGTATTCTAACTCACTTTATCTTTTGCTTACTTACTTTTCCACATTTGTACGCTTACCTTTTTGCACACATGCTTGTGCTTATGTTGTAACTAATAGTGATATCCATTTAAAACAATAATATGCTTAGCCAAATCTTAAAATGTACTTAGACTATTTAGTCTAACTAGATTTTTTATTTCTTAGCTTTTCCCTATCATATTTAAATACCAAAATGTGATAAATCAGGTGCATTTGGAGGCTAGTGGAGCTGGACTAAGTGCTAAAAGCTAGCTTCTTCCACTTAAAAATATCATAAATATATAGCTTATAATTATTTGCAAGTGAGCATTTATTTCTTATTTCCCTTATGTTTACTGTTGGTTTGTATTTAATGTTATCTACTTTACTTTTACTACACTTGCATTGGAGCTTAGTTTATATTTAAATACTTGTGAGGAATGAATAGATGAATGTAAATGAATTGATATAATTAAATATTAATTAAGTCATTAGTTGCTTATCTAATTTGTATGTTCACTGGAATTAGTTATATAATAAATTTCATATAGAACTGGAAATTAGTTACATTCAAATTTTAAATGAGAATTTCTTCTTATCTACAAGTATGCAATGAATGTTGTGAATTGAACATACCTTAGGGTAGATGATTGTTACAAATGTGTTCTCCTCACTTTAAACTTTTAGAATTGGAAATGAGCAATCCCATGTAACGGATTAGGTTTACTTTAGAATTGGAGATAAGCAATCCCATATAACAGATTAGCTTTACTTTAGAATTAGAAATAAGCAATCCCATGTAACAGATTGATTTTATATTAGAATTGTAAATGAGTAACTCCTATGTAATGGATTGACTCTATATTAGAACTGGAACTAAATAATCCTATGTAATGGATTGATTACATGTTAGTTTTAGGTTATCTTTTCTTTCAATTATAACTTCCATTAGAATGGAAGTCTTGTATATCTACCTTGCAGGTGTTTCTATAGCCATTTATAGCAGAAATTCTACCAAAAATTTTAAGAAAATAATAACTTAGAATAAATTGGCAAAAATGTTTTAGAATTTCATATCTAGCATTGCAAGTATTCAAATCAATTGTTTTTAAATTACTTTCTCATATAGTAATTCAAGTATTGCATCTTCATATGTAATTTACATAACATATTTCACAAAATCCTCTTCTATCTTAACTTAAGGCCTTCTTCTAAATCCTTGGCCAAACACAGTATCTAATGATTTAGATTAGTTCCTTCTAATCTAATATTAGATATTATGGTGACGTATCAATATTGAGTTAAGTGATTCTCAATATTGGGGTCATCACAATTGGTATTAGAGCCAAGTTGAGAACTTTAAGTTAAGACAAACACATCCATTCATCCAAAAGCAAACAACACAGTATAGTAAGAATAAATAAATGACATCTTAGGATAGTAAATGCATTTTCAATTAAATAAGTGATTTAAATTTCTAACTCAAACCTTAACTGAACTTTTAGATGGCAGACTCTAGTACTGAACTAAGACTTTATACCAAATTGTTCTTCCAGTATTGGGAGTACAATCATTAGTATGGTTTGATGTTTGGTCATATTTATTTGGGAGTATCTGCTACGGGAGGTGACATTCTAAGCAAAATTTTGAAGTTTTGTGTATTTCGTGGCGATTGTTTCCCTCAGCTAGCTGGAGAATTGCTCTCCTATGTTACTATGATGGTTGAGGCCATAGAATGCCCTGATCACATATGCCTTAAAATTTTAGATGAATGTTTTAGTGACTACGCCATGGATTGGTGGTGTCACTCTTATAGAGCTCTCATTCGTGGATGTAGGCTTCTTCATCGTGCCCCAACATATGAAGACTTTAAATATATATTTTATGCAAAATTTTGTAACTAGTGGTATTAGTCTTCTCTTTGCTCTAGCTTCATTCTCTTTAGTAGCTTTATAAATAGCTTCTAATTTCCTTATGCTTCTTTCCTTTTTCTCTAAAATTGTAATCTCTTAAAAGCTTCAAATTTTAATGAGAATTTTCCTTTCTTATCTTCTTCAGTTTTTGAATGATGTTTTCTTTCCTTTTTTAGAATGGATCAGAATCCCAATATTCCTAATGAACAAATAGTGGAAGAACCCACTTCCACTATGACTTCTTAGATATATCAAATGCAGAATTTGCTAGATCTAATGAAAGTTATGGTGGAAGCACAAACACATGCAGCAGAAAGGATGGCCTCATCCTGTAACCCTTCCCAACCTTCTGCTGCTCCATCCCAAATCTGCCCAACTCCTCCTCAAGCTCTTCTCCTATTATTCCTAAACTTCCATTGGCTCCATAACCATTCTCTAGCCCTGTAGCGGATGCCTATCTTCTCTCTTTTCTTCATCTGAACCCTCCGACCTTCAATGGTTCTGTTTCTCATTTCCAAGCCATTGACTGGCTAAAGGCCATTGAAAAGACCCTAGCCAGTATTAAGTGTCCAGAGAGTGAATGCCTCCATCTTGCAACCTATTTATTCCACAGAGAAGCAGAATACTGGTGGGATACTGAGTTGAAAACTCACTTCTCAGATGTTCAGATAGAAGACATCCCTTGGGATGAATTCGAACAAGTGTTCTGTGAGGAACTTATTCCTCCTTCTGCCCAAATAATAATAAAAAATGACTTTATGCAGCTTACCCAAGGAAGTCGTTTCGTGCACGACTATGAGATGGAGTTATGTAAACTCTCTCGCTTTGCTTCAAATCTAGTCCATACTGAAATGGCTAGGTGCACTAGATTTCTTTTCGGTCTTAAAGATTCTGTCAAAAGTCATTTGATGTCTCAACATCATGACAATTTTTCTAAGCTCTTGGAAGGTGCTCGCATAGTTGAGGAGCATCAAAACCAAATGGATTTGAGGAAACGCTCCCATCCTCAACCTTCTAGATCATAACTTTTCAAAAGAAATCGTTCTCATGATCCAAATGTCTTCCAGCTTACTTCTGGCCAAAACCCAAATAAAAAAAAATCCTAGCCAGAACCCCAGGCAAAACTAGCAAGGAAGACCTGGAGCAGTTTGTAATAGGCCCCATCCATATGGGAAGTGCTACCACACCAGTGGTAGGTGTTGCATGTGCAGCAGAACTAATCACAAACATTGGGACAGTCATGCTAACTGGACTGTGGACAAATTAAATATCAATAGCCAAGGTTCTGTGCAGAATTTGATTCCTTTAAACTCTCAAGCGCCAGTGCTTGCCTTGATGCCTCCTCGTACTGGTGGAAGTGGTCATCACCAAAAGGGAGTACCTCCAACTTCCTCCAAGTAAGGCCATTACAGTAGAAAGGATATGGGCAAGTCCGTTGCTCAACCACTTGCAGTACCAAGGGTATATGCTCTGTCTTCTTCAACTACCCCTAATGATAATAACATTGTTACCGGTACGTTCTAAATTTAAATTCTTGTTTTTTATTTTACTTTTTCTTCTGCAATTTTAATGTTCAGCATTTTCCTACTTTAGTTTTCATTAGTTGTAATTAAAGCTTATTTTCCCTGCTATAGGAACTCTAGTTATTAAAAACTAGTTCTGTGACACTCTCTTTGACACTAGTGCTTAATGAATCCATAAATTATATCTTAAATAAAGAAAAATTTCATTCATTTCTCATAATAAAACTGCTCATTAATCCAATTTTGTCTATCTTTTCAGGAAAATACCTATCCAACAAACTCCGAGCAATTTGGACAAATTTCCAAAATTTTCTAAAGAAAACCGCTGCCGCGCGCTGTAGTGTGCCATTTTGAGAAATCGGGTGCCACAGCGCGCTGCAACGGCACCATTTGTGAAACGCGCGCGCTGCAGCGGGACACTTTGCGAAATGCGAGTACGATCGCGCGCTGCAGCGGGACACTTTGCGAAACGCGGGCGCGATCGTGCGCTGCAGCAGGATACTTTGCAAAGTGCGTGCATGATCACGCACTGTAGTGGGCAACTTTACAAAACTGCTGGCGCGACCGCGCGCTGTAGCGACCCTTCACTTAACAAACCTGATCGCCCCAGCGCACTGCAGCAGACCTTTTTGCAAAATTATTCGCTATAGCGCACTGCAGCGGCCCGCCACAATTTTGTCTGGCAGAAGCATTAATTGCGGCTGGGACAAGACACCCAACCAGCCTCTT
Source organism: Gastrodia elata (assembly GCA_016760335.1). NCBI lineage: Eukaryota > Viridiplantae > Streptophyta > Magnoliopsida > Asparagales > Orchidaceae > Gastrodia > Gastrodia elata. The sequence continues at coordinate 44,011,935 of CM028675.1, read as the reverse complement.
ATCTCCAACCATCATTCCTCCTGCTGCAGCTCCACTTTTAAATGGAAGAAAGGTCTCTTTGATGTAATGAGAAGGATAAAATAATGGAAAATATTGGTTACCTCATCCATCAATTAGAACTTGCCATCATTACTCTAGAATTTTAAAGGCATTTGTTGGTTTTGATCATGGGAATGAAGATGTAGCCCCTTATCTATAAATACCACTCCTCTTGACTAGAGGAGGGTTCCAAACTTAGCACACTTCAACCTAAGTAAGAGAGGGGCTGCATAGAAGAGGAGAAGAACTCCCCAAGGGTGGAGGAGCTCAACTTGTTAAGGAGAAGGAGGAGAAAGGCATCACTGGGGACCTAAGAGAAGCACTTCAAGCAAGGAGAAGAAAAGTCTGGATAACTTCCCAAGGAATGTTCCTAGTATTTTATAAACTCTTATTTTGTAATTTCTTTTCTTAGTTGATCATGAAAGGGTCTTTATCCATATATGTGTTCTTTTTCATCTCTTTTATAATGGAGAGCTAAACCTCCCTTAGGGAGGGTTGAGGCAATCCCACATGTTTTGATAGTTACTATAAAATCTATGAAGTTTTCCTCAAGTATTAATAATAATTGTGAACTTAATGCTTGCTAAAGAAATGTATAAGACTAATGTGGACTTGAATGTGGACCAAAGGAAAAAGACTTCTTAACTCAAGAACTAAGTTGTCTTATGCTCAATAGCTCACCTTGGCTTGATGCTAGATTTATGAGTGCATGAGAGCTTAGAACTATGTGAGAAAGTTCTTGAGCTTAGTGCACCTTAATCTAAGCTCAACTAAGATTTGATGCGTGTGATGCTAAGACCCACTAATTGAGCTCCATAGCTCAACATAATTGAGGGAGGGAATGGAATAGTTGTGTGCTCATGAACGAGGTGACATAGTCATTGAGCCCAATGAAATCAATCCCTCATCTCAACTATGTGTGATGCGCGTGACGCTCTTAGTGGAATCTATACTTATAAGATCTTAAAAATTAACAACCCTCATCTCCATGATCAAGAGAGGAGGTAAAATCTATAAACCTAAAATCTTATAAGGATCTTTGTGCTGAAATAGAACCGACTGTGTGTTCATTTCGTGCACAAGATTTGAACTTGTAATACTTTGAGATAAAACTCAAGGAAAGATAATGTGCACTTAATTAAGATCAAAGAAAATGAAAGATAAATGCTTGAGGAATCATCATATATAAGTTATCTATCATGTCATGTGGGAGAAACCAAACTCTCCTCTTCCTTTTCTTTGACTTATTTTCTACTAAGTGATTATCATGCTTGTTCTGAAACCAACTTAAACAAAATATCAATAGGTTAGACATTAGTGATAATAGATACACCTTAGTAACAAAACATCCAATTCTCTATGGTTCGATAAATCCCGGAAACTCAAATTTTCCACGTATTACTTCAGACCACATACACTTGCGTGAAAGCGCAGACGTGTATTTTAGGTCTGTCAGTGCTAGTCACTCTTTCATGTCAGTGAGTTGTGCCTCTTCCTTAAATCTTCAACATTTCAGCCTAGGCAATCGCTTAGTAGTTCAAATGCCATCTGGTGCTGAGATGTGTGCTAATGAGTTATATTTGATAGACATCCCAATCCGTAACCAATTCTTCTAATCCAAACTTATTGTTATGTCCATTACAAACTTCGACATAATTTTAAGAATGGATTGGCTAAGTAAGTTTAATGTCGTAATAGATTGCTTTCGTAAGCGAGTTTCACTTAAGATTGGAAAGAAACCTGAAGTGTTTGTAGGAAAACTTAGCTTGAATACATCCTTAATCAATGCAATTAAAGCCAAGCGCCTCATTAGTAAAGGTTGTTATGCAATCCTAGTAGCTATAATCGGTGAAGAGAAGCAAGTTAGTAGTCCAGAAGAGACTATAGTTGTTAGAGAGTTCCTGGATGTGTTCCCTGAAGACTTACTAGGACTACCTCCTTTGTATGAGGTAGGGTTTTCTATTGAGCTTATTCCTAGGACTAAACCTAAATCTAAGGCTCCATATAGAATGGCTTTGAAGGAACTGCAAGAGCTTAGAGAGTAGTTGCAAGAGTTATTAGAGAAAGGATTCGTTCACCCTAGTATGTCACTTTATGGAGCTCCTGTCCTATTCGTCAAGAAGAAGTATGGTTCAATGTGGATGTGTATAGACTATCGTGAGCTTAATAAAGTGACTGTGAAGAATAAGTATCCTCTCCCTAGGATCGATGATTTATTTGATCAACTCGCCAGAGTGAAGATCTTCTCCAAGATTGACTTAAGATTAGGTTACTACCAGATTTGAGTCAAGGATGAAGATGTTTCCAAGACTGCATTTAATACCCATTATGGGCATTATGAGTTTCTAGTCATGTCTTTTGAACTGACAAATGCTCCTTCCATCTTCATGGACCTGATGTAGCGCATCCTTAAGCAATATCTCGACGAGTTTGTCATCATTTTCATCGATAATATCCTAATCTACTCAAAGTCAATTGCTGAGCATGAAGAGCATCTTCATACCATTCTAGAATTGTTAAGAGAGAACAAGCTTTTCGCTAAGTTTTCTAAGTGCAAGTTTTGGCTCACATCCATGGCATTTCTGGATCACGTGATTGATGCTGAAGGCATTAGAGTAGATCAAAAGAAAATCCAAGCTGTTCAACAGTGGGTCCAACCTAAATATGTAACAGAGATCTACAGTTTCTTAGGAATCGCTAGTTATTACAGAAGGTTCATTCCTGGATTCTCTTTAATGGCTTTGTCATTAACTCAGTTAATTAGAAAAGATGTTTCGTTCATCTGGAGCATAGCCTGTGATGAATCTTTTCAGAAGTTGAAACAGTTTTTGACTTCTGCTCCTGTTCTAGTACTACATTGTGAGGGTAAGGATTTTCAAGTTTATACTGATGCCTCTAAGGTAATACTTGGTTGTGTTCTGATGCAAGATTGCTACATTATAGCCTATGCCTCTGGATAGCTTAAGCCTAATGAGAAGAACTATCCTGTGCATGATCTTGAACTTGCAGGGGTGGTTTTTGCTCTAAAGATCTGGAGACACTACCTGTATGGAGTTAAGTGTGAGATGTTTACTGATCACCAAAGTTTAAAGTACATCTTCACTCAAAAAGAACTTAACTGTCATTAGTGTAGGTGGCTGGAGTTACTTTGCAACTATGATTTAGAAATCCAATACCATTCGGGTAAAGCTAATGTCGTAGCTGATGCCCTTAGTCGTAAAGCAACTTTATCTTCCCTTTGTTGCAATAAATCTTTGATCAAAGATTTTGTCAGATTGAATCTTGAGCTTATCAATTCAGCTGATTTAGGTACTCTACTATTTTCTATTCAATCAGATGATTCCCTAAGATCTAAGATTGTCAAAGCTCAGAAGGAAGATTTGAATTATTCTACGTTAGTTTTTAAAATCGTCAGTGGCAAGAGATCTGAATTACGTCTTGATGACAAAGGAGTGGTATTTCAGAAGTCCAGGTTATGGATTCCTAAAAGCTTGCAGTTACAAGTATTGTCTGAAGCTCATACCTCTGGCTATCCAGTGCACCCTGGTAGTTGTAAGATGTATCAAGATCTCAAGCAATCGTTTTGATGGTCCGGCATGATAAGGGATATAGCCATTTCCATTTCCAAGTGCCATCCCTATTCCTTGGTCAAGGCCGAACACCAAAAGCCTGGTGGACTTCTTAAGCCCTTAGACATTCCTGAATGTAAATGGTTCAATATCTCCATGGACTTCATTATAAGTTTGCCTAAGAGTAGATCAGGTTTTGATTCTATTTGGGTGATAGTCGATAGACTCACCAAGTCAACCCATTTTCTAGCAATTCGTCAGACTGATCCAGTAGAGAAGTTAGCCAAGCTTTATCTTAAGGAGAACGTTCATTCGTATGGTACACTGAACTGTATAGTTTCTAATAGAGACAGTTGATTTATTTCCAGATTTTGGTCAGCTGTTCAGCAAGACTTGGGGACAAGTTTAGCATTGAGTACTACTTTCCACCCCCAGACAGATTGTTAGACTGAGCGTGTTAATCAGATTTTGGAAGATCTCTTATGTCTTTGTGCTCTAAACTTCGGTGGATCATGGAAAGATCATTTAGTGTTAATTGAGTTCGCTTACAACAATAGTTATTAGTCTAGTATTGGTATGGCTCCTTATGAAGCTTTTTATGGAAGAAGGTGTACAATTCTAGTTGCTTGGACTGAAGTAGGAGACTCTCAACTTTATGGTTCCGAATTAGTAGAAGAGTCCACTATGAAAGTTCAATTGATCAAGCATAATATGACTGCAGCTTAGAATAGATAGAAGAAATATCATAATGTGTTTCACATTTCATCACTAAGAAGGTGTTTGCTTATAGATTAGAGTTTCCAGAAGACTTCTTTGCTGCACATAATGTGTTTCATGTTTCATCACTAAGAAGGTGTTTGCTAGATCCAAGTCAACAAGTTCAAATACCTGTAATGGAACTGCAGCCCAATCTGACTTTTGTTGTTAAACCTGTTGCGATTCTAGGGCGGGATCTTAAGCAGTTAAGGAACCGTAGCATTCCTATGATCAAAGTACATTGGCAGAATCATCCAATTGGTGAAGTCACATGGGAGAAAGAAGAGGATATGCTAAAGAAGTTTCGATAATTCTTTTCTTAATTAGGTAGATTTAGTTCTTTTAATTTTATTATCGTTTCTTTAGACTTCCTTAGTATTTTCAATTTCCTTGTTTTTATTGTTGTGTATCGTGGATGACACTCTTTTTAAGGAGGGGTCTGTAATAATCCTAGTATTGTTACCCATCAATTAGTGACCTAATTGACTCAAATTTTTTACCATTAGTCGTATAATAGTATTAGGAGTCTTCATTTTAATTTTCATACAATTTGAAGATCGTTTGACAATTTCTAACATTTGCTGGTTTTCTAATAATTTTGAGAATACCTAATTTATTTAGATCTCAGAATAAAAAATGGAGTCCGCCATTGGACTCACCACACCCAAATTAGCTAGGGGTGGTATTTTGGAAGTGTTTGGAAGTCGTCAAATTTTTCCTGAATATTTTAATAATATTTAAATACTTAGAAAATTAAGATAATTAAATTGACCTCCGATAAAAAATCTGATTGCATTTTTGAGTTCCCCACATCTCAATTAGGTAAGGGTGAATTTTTAAGAAATTTTGGAGCGTGTTTGGTTTTTTTATTTTGAGTAACAATTTGTATTTAAATAAATAATTAAATAAAGATTATAAATTAAAATAATTATATATATATATATATATATATTTATATTTATATATATATTATACCGGCATATTTTCAATCTTCATGCGGATCCCGTGTAAGGCGCCAGACACAGAACAGCTGGATCGGATGATCCTGGCCATTTCGTGTTGTCTAGAGAAATCCAACGGCTCGTCTTGAACCTAGTAGATCCCACCGTTGGATCCAATATATGGATTGATGGTTGGGATACTTTCCCTGTATGTCTCTGCGAATGGGACGATTGTGCCTCTGCCGTAAATGCCAGGCACGCATACGAAGTCCTTGCGAGCCCGTTAATCTCCCATTTTCTCTCTACTATCCTCATTTTTTTGCTCTAATCTTGCTTGGGAGCTATTACGAGAGATGGGTGGGATTTTTCAAGCTTGTTCTTCCGTCGGTGTTTGAACCTCCAGGTACCTCCCTTATCACCTGAATACTTCCTTTCTGCTGTATTAATGTTTGATCTCTTCTTAAATATCATGATTATGGTTTAAGGTTTTAGATGATTGTAATTAAATCAAATGTGACTGAGCTTTAATTGACCTCCTCGATTTAACCGATTAGCACACCACTTCTTTGTAAATCTATAAGCCATAAAAGGCTAAGGCTTAGGGGTTTTTAATCCATCAGATAGAGCTCCTTGTTAGCTTTATTTTGATGGGTTATACGCCTCAAGAGACCACCTGTTGACGAATCTAGGGTTAACCCTAATTCTGCGATTTGTACGACTCATCGGATGAGGGAGATGCACAGTGCAGTTTAATTAAATCGCAACATTGAGAGGTTCAGGTATGCAAACCGTGCGTAAACTGAGCATCCCGCCCGGTTCACCCCGTCTTCCGTGCGAGGACGCATGTCCATCAACCGAGAGATCCACCGTCGCTAGTGGGACCCACGTCTAGCGAGCTATCGGTGCCGTCATTCTTTTCTGCGCCTTTTTGTTTTCAGCATCCTAAAACTATGTGTCGGCAGATGAGAATTTAATTAATAATGATTTGATAAGGATTTAATTAATAATGATTTAATTTTTTTAATTAAATGTTATTCTTGTTTCACTAATAACCTTAAGAATACTCACTCAATATATGCAATATTATATATTATTTTGATCACAAAAATGAGTAGAATAATAATACATAATTTAATTTTTGTTTTGATAAATGTTTTAATTAGTTAATATTTAAGATTAATTAATTAATTACAAATTAACTTTATCATTTCATGTAACTTAATTTGATTATTTAATATACAAATTGAATTATCAAATAGTCCATTTCACTCACAAAAATATGAGGAACAATAATATGAAATCAAATTTAACATTTGAACCTTAATTTTTATAATCACTTTTTAACCCTAATTAGGAGTCACAAAAACCTCATTTTCCAAAGTTGTCCAAATTTGACATACTTAGTGTCATTTTTCTCTTTATGAAATGTAAATCATTTTCATTGGACAACAATTAGTGAGTTTAGGTTATTGACTCTTAATTATGTGTTACTGTGATAATTCTAATTTCCTAGATGGCATGCTTTAGGTATAATAAAACCCTATTATAGCTAATATGTCACATTTATTATTCCCCATGTTGTAATTAGATTACTTTTATATGAGCTTAGTTCTCATTTTCTAAACATGTGAATTAATTGCAAGATGCTTAATTCACCTTTCAACCCTAAGGTAGGAACCCTAAGATCAATTTAAACTTAAATTGTAGTTGATCTCTAGCATCTATTAATTACACCCATTAAGAGTAGTTAACCTTATTGCCTTTATAATTGTAGGTTATAGAATCAACTAGATTTAGGTTTAGTGACTAGATTAGAATTTAGTTCATTCATCCTAATCCTTAAAGCCTTCTCTTGAATATTTCAAGATCTAGTAATAGGAATCCCTAACTTACTTAGATTAGCTTAGGAATCCTATTGAATTCCTTAAACATCAACTATTATAATACTTAGAACATGTAGTTCCTAAGTCCTATCAATTACTTACTTTAAACCTTTCACTTTATTATAACCTAGCTAGATTCTTGATTGGTTAAATCCTTCAAACTATAGCCTAACTAATGAACTTTAGTGAATTTACCTTAGCTTCCAATTTCTTATGTTAGATATTTTCTTTATCTTATAATTTCTTCCTACTAGACACCTAAACATTGATTTAATTATATAATTGAATCTTATAATTTAGGATGTGATTAAGAACTAGTTTCTAATTATATCAATTATACTTATAAATTATTTTATCATATCATACAAATTAAATTGAAATTATTATTTTCAAAACTACAATCAATACTATTAATTACAATTAACTTGAGATCAATATCTCAAAGTTAATTGGGAGCTCAATTAGCTCCAATTATTAAGTAGATTATTAAAATTAGATAGCTTTGGATATCACTTAGTTACAATTATTGAATTTCTTTAAATGCTTGATTAGCTTTGAGCCATATTCATTGAATCATTTATATAAGATATTGTGCATGAATAAGACTTTCACATTAAAATTAATAGGGGTTTATATTGGTGGATCAGCCTAGGGAAGGCTAAAAATGAGTAATAAGGAGACCTCACATTCTCAGTGGGTGAATGTGAGTGTTATAGGTTTTGACCCCGCTTTTCTTTAGATGTTAAACAGACGTATTTAACTCCTCTCTTCATTCTGAATATGCCCACAGAATGAGTATAGATTAAAATAACATCAATTAATTAACATATGATCTCTTCTTCAATCTTATAGATTGTTAAGACTCATCATAGCTTTTAGCTATGTTACTTCCATAGTTCTAGACTATGTGAATCTTAGACTAATATTCTAAGATCTTCCTTCAATTTCTATACTTGCATTTTCTATGATTTAGTACTATACTTCACTTGTTTATAGTCTACTTAGATTACATTGAATATTGTTAAAATTATACTTAAATGCTTCACTGTTCCTTTTCCTTAGTTAGCATAAGTTCATTTGAACATATACATGATTTACTTCATTTACTTTCATATGCACTCTAGTTTCTTTCTAGCTTATTTAGGATACTTTTACCCTTGTGTTATTTGTAGGCTAAGATGTATATATAAGTGAGTATTCTAGCTCACTTTGTCTTTTTCTTACTTACTTTTCCACATTTGTACGCTTACCTTATTGCACACATGCTTGTGCTTATGTTGTAACTAATAGTGATATCCAATTAAAATAATAATATGCTTAGCCAAATTTTAAAATATACTTAGTATATTTAGTCTAACTAGATTTTCTATTTCTTAGCTTTGCCCTATTACATTTAAATGCCAAAATGTGATAGTTCGGGTGCATTTGGAGGCTAGTGGAGCTGGACCAAGTGCAAAAAGCTAGATGCTTCCACTTAAAATATTATAAAATATAGCTTATTAAAAATTTGCAAGTGAGCTTTTGATTTCTTTACTTTCTTTAAATTACTATTGGTTTGTAATAATTATATCATTTACTTTACGTCTACTATGCTTGTGTTGGAACTTAGCTTTATACTTAAATGCTTTGGATGTGATGAATGGATGAATGTGTGTAATGGAATACTAACTAAATCATTAATTGTATATTTATTTTGTATGTTAATTAGAATTAGTAGTATACTATATTTTATATAGAATTGAAAATAGTACATATCTAAGTTGAGAATATCTTCTTATCTCCTTGTATGTATTAAATGCTATGAATTATGCATACTTTAGGTAGATAATTGTCACACATATATTTTCTCACCTTAAGCTATTAGAATTAGAAATGAGCAATCCCATATAATGGATTGACTTTATCTTAGAATTGGAAATAAGTAATCCCATATAATAGATTGACTTTATATTAGAATTGTAAATTAGTAAATCCTATGTAACAGATTGGATCTATATTAGAACTGGAACTAAACAATTCTATGTAATGGATTGATTTCATATTAGTTTTAGGTTGCTTCTATTTCAATTTAATCTTCTATTAGAATGGAAGACTTGTATGTTTAAATTGAAGGTGTTTCTTTAGCCAAATACTGTATAACTCATGCCAAAATTTTTAAGAATTTAATGACTAAGAATTACATTGCATATTGAACCTTCATATTATATATGTTAAATATTTAGAATTTTCATATCTATAATTATAAATATTCATATCAATTGCTTTTAAATTATATTCTCACATGTCCTTATATGTATCATATTTTAATATGTAATAATATAATACTTTTCATAAAAATCTCTTCCATCTTAACTTAAGACCATCTTCTAAATCCTTAGCCAAACATAATATCTAATGATTTGGATTAGTTTTCTTCTAATCTAGTATTAGGTATTGTGGTGACGTATCAATGATGAGTTTAGTGATTCTCAATGCTGAGGTCATCACAAGCATGATAAAGAACACTTGCACTTCGAGTGAGAAAGAAACAGGTTTGAACCTCATCGAGGAAGAGGAAGAAGAGGTTCAGCCAACTGAGGGAGAGGAGTTGATGAGTTGGAGATCTCTCGGCCGTAAGCCGAGGGAGGATTTGGCCTCCTGCAGAGAGGTGAGGGGACTGCTGCCTCTTGGCCTCCTTTAGAGAGGAAGGAGAGGCGGCTAACGACACCAGGTCTAGAAGGAGAGGGTCAAATGTCAACTTGTGCAGGAGAAGAAAAGAAACTTTTGACTGACTGAAGAGAAGGAAGAATGAATTAGGTTTTAAGAAAATTAGGTTAGAAGATATATATATATATATATATATATATATATATATATATATATATATATATATATATAAAGCAAATCTATGATCTAATTAAGCCGATGAATTTAATTCAAATGAGTAAAATTTCAAGAGCTATGATCTATACCCAAATGAACTTCAAAAATTATGTACTTGGCATTGAAACAAGCATCTCGATGAGACGAACGCACGCGCCCAAATTTTTTGCAGGAGGATCCCCTCAATATGCTTTATTTGAGAGTATTTTTATTTAATTTTTATTCAATTTTTTTTTGATTTGACATGAATTGAAATCCTGATTTTGACATGATCCTCTTGAATTTGGAGTTAATCATTCTAGTAATAACCTCGGGTTGTTACAAATTCCCCCACTTAAGAATGATGTCATCCTCAACTTCAATGAATAAATGAAACGGGCAAGAGTCAAATTCGATAACAATGACTAGCACAAGAAGAATTCTGACATCCTTACTTTTTATAATTGAGTTTAATAAGGAATGATAGAATCTACAAAATCGATCTCAACAACTATTTATAAATATCATAGCTCCACATTTTATCACAAAATTTGAATACATTGATTCATATACCTACCACTAACACATAATTCAATCATAATTTTATCTCCTCAAAATTTCTTAATCACCAACACTTGTTACAATGAGATATTGAATCTTTCAACATAAGTTCTTAAAAAGAAAAATTCCAACACATGCAAATTTTTAGATTCGAATACTATTCGATCAATAAACTTTTCTTTCATTCAATCATATGCATGAGGCATTGATATTTATGCTCTTTGATAAACCCATCAATATAGATCATGACATATCCCTTAACTTCCTAAATTGAAATATAGTATTCAATCACTTTAACCAAAGTAAACCTCTATTTTATTTTGATTCAAGTTCAGCTAGATTTGACAAATTTAAAAATTGCAATCACGAATTTGATTAATATCCAATTACAAGGTCCTTTTATTCACATTATTTGGTTGAATTTTGCTTTCGACATATGCACTTAGCCTTTACAATAAGTCATCAATTGCAAAAAGAAATACATACTTATACTTGAATCTAAATTAATAATACATTGAAGATCAATACTTATATTTTAAGAGATACTTCAATTGCAATTCAACAATCCTTGAAATCATAGTTCATTGATGATAACGGTGATTTATCTTCATCATAATTTAGAAATTTCGATCATATTTCAGCAATATAACCTTTCTAATTCATTCAGGCAACAATTTTATGAGGTTAATTTGTAAATTGATGCAAAGAACCAATAACTTAAATCAAATGCAGAAATTCTCAAAGGTTCTAACTGAACTTGCGAGAGCGATAGACCCATTCCAACTAAAAAAAAGTTTGATGCTAATGCAAAATCCAATTGATATCTAACAATTAACGATGATGAAATTAAATCTATTTACACCTTGCATCAATATAATGAACTTAAATATAATCTCTATACTCAAGTGGATCACCATCTCCCAATACTAATAACAACTACTAAAATCCATATAAATCGGATATGCAACATATAATGATGCATTCCTAAGGATACAAATTCTTGGAATCTCTCTTTATTTACTTGGACACTTTATCTGATTCTGATGTTGGATAATGTGATTTCAGAAGTGGAAGTATCTTAACAAAAGAGGGAGGAATAAATCCGTGCCACTCACTCCCAACACTAAAATACTTTGGTTATTATCAAATTTAGTTGACGCCAAGTAGCATCCACAATACTAATCCTCATAACATGAAATATATTCTATTTACAAATACACCACTTGAGCACTCAGATACATTCCAGATTATAGGAAAACAATAATGAGTATCAAGTACAATATCATACAAGATTTTAGCTATAATAATAATTAACATAATTGATTAACTCTCAATAATTCTATCATGGCATGTGCAAATTCTTGATTATATTTCTTTTGAAAATTTGAATATCTAATAAGATGAATCAATAACATAATTGAATAAATGATAGGAATTTAAATATTATGTTAACAATATCTGGCAAAGAAAGGTCTAACAAGTATGGTGTACAAAGCCTTACCATTCATTGCATCTATACATGACTACATTAATAACATTTTTGACAATTTCTGACAAGTTCATAGTAACACATTAGAATTACTTCCTAACTACTGGTCAGCATAGTTTTCGATCATTAAAATTTAACATCAACCTTAATCCATGATTTCTACTAAGATCGACATCATCAAATGACTCAAGCATCCAAATAATAGAAGTGTTGTAAGATACTAACAATTCATTGAGGCAATTGCATCTTAGCATAACAAGCAAATCGATTCATTTGAGAGTTGAAGGTGCAAAAATAAAAGCAAGTGAACGGAAAGGTCCAACCAAAAATTTATAATTTTAACCTATCTAGTCAGCGATGATATTGAATTTAATTCAACTTATCATAACCTGCTATCACTAAAATAAAAACTAAATTTCATTCTAAACTGACCATTTAACATTAAAGGCCCTTCCACCGATAATAAATACAAACACTACATTTTTGGTGTTATTGATTGGAGGCATCTTGAGAAATGGACAAGCTGCCAGGAAACAGATAATAAAAATGTGACTTCATTATTGGATTTGCCTATGCGATTTACAACAAGTTGTCTATATCTAAGTTACTACATTTATACTTGAACCACCTTATTATTTACAAATTTGAAATGGAAATTTCAATATGGACTTCATGAACTAAACATATCCCTTCTAATTCAAGCACAGGGAATGCAATACTTGATTAACACTATAAAATTGAAGAGTTAGAGTTCTTTCTACCCTTTTCTAATCAATAATATTGGATTCTAGGTAATTTAAGCAAGGATAGCGAGGGTTACTTAAATACATACAATTGAAATTAAGGGAGACATAAGAATGTCGATACAAATTCCTTAACAGCCAGATATTCCATTTATCAATGAATTGTATGTGTACATAAATTAGGATCTATAATAACTGCTGAGCCAATCTAATCGTTAATAAATTGAATAAATCTTAAATCAAACAGAAATGATAAAAGGCACAAAATTGAGGATAAGAATAAGCTGAAATAGGATGTGACATTACATGAACAACTTAGGGAACCCGTGAATGCAAGTGTTTTGAGGTAAATAATTTAATTATGACATCGTGAACAATTATTTTCACGTAATATGATTAACATAAGTTTCAACATACGTATAGATTTGGTTCCATTGATGGTCCCTCATCGGATTCTGCCACTATTTAATTCTATACTAGAGATCTAAGCCCAAAAAAAATATTTAATCAAACATGAGCCTATATGTAAAAAATTATGGTGATAGAGATATAAGAAAAATTATAAGAAATTAGTTTCAATTACCTCTAATTTAATGAAAAGGGCTGAATTTTTAAAATATCTCAAATGGGTTTATATACCTTAATTTAGATTCCTAACCATTGGTTAAATGTCACAATGATCTAAATGGTAGATTAATTAATTGCCCAATAATATCAAGGAAACACACACAGATGTAGTTTCTATAGGTTCGTCTGCATCAGACCCTACAAATTCTTTATTCATCGCTTCCTCCCTTATTATTGGTGATATAATTATTAGCTTAGAGATACTCTTAGACTAAATTCATAATTTATTCATCTTATCTCCACCATTCATGTAAGATATTTTTACTTAATTCACACAACCTTAAGGAAACCAAAATCTAGGTAAATCACATTCCACTAAGGCCTTGGTAACCTTATGACAATTTTGCAAGTTAAATCTAAATTCCTATATTATTTAGTTCTCCACACTGATTGGATCAAATTTAAAAATCAAAATTTACTTAACATGTTTAAGTTAGAAGTGAATTTAGTGATAACTTAAGAAATGAATCATCAGAATAAATGGAGTGGTTGAGATTAGTTAAGTATGTCATTGCACGTGTTCCTTTATTCCTCCAACCTTTTTTTTTTACATCTTTAATTTGATACTTTTCTAGGTCCTATAATTTCTATGGTTCACTATCATGATATTCTCATCATTCTAGCCTTTCAGTGTTGTATTGAATGAGCTGTGGATCCAAATACTTCTATACTAATGTTTCCCAATTATGCTGAATATTAGAATGAACCATTTGGGTAGATAAGAACATAACTCCTATATGGCACCCTATGGAACTCTCTGATACTAACTGTAGATGCCTCCTCTTAACTATCCCCGACTTACACTATCTCAACTACGATTAAGCGATGGTCATCATTAACACCACATATAATAAGCGGGATATTTACAGCATTAATCCTAAGGTGAGTATGATCTTGATAGAAACATAAGTAAAGCAGTATAAAAGATAAGAAACAAAGTATCTAAGAATTATCCACATTTATCCATTCACATACAGTATAAAAAATACATAAAAATAAGAAAGAAACTTATTTAATACATTTGAATTAAATATGGGCAACATAAATTTTAATATTAGCAATTTCTCCCTTTTTTGCAACCCACAAACTTCACTTGACGTTCTATCATAAGCACACCCCCAAGTGCAAGGTCTGAGCTATAACCTAATGTTGCCATATGTACATATATTATAGGGCCAAGCTAAAAAAAAAAAATAATCTTATTAGACTAATAAAGTCTAAGTACAATTAAGCTGAAAAATAGCATATTCTTGTATTTGAGAGATATTATTCAACATAATAGTAAAATATAAAAAAAACTATAGAAAATTGAAAGGAAATTGAATTATAAATATAACACTGAAATTGAATGCAAGAAAAACTATGCTAAAACAAAAGTACTGAAAGGGAATCAACTGAAACAAAACTGTAACTAAAATAATTGAAAACAAAACTATGCAAAACTAAAGTAGGGAAAACAGTAAATGATCTGAATCTGAGTAAATAATTCTATAAAATTATGTTGTATGCCACTGAAATGCAATCAGAATATTACTTAATTTTTATCAATATATAGCTTGATGCCCACATAATCCTATTAGGAATTTTGATATCTTGATGCTCCTTGCATCCCGTAATTTCCCTTTTGATGTATGCAACATCCCGCAATCCACAAATAATCATTGATACTCATGCTTATGCTTATGCTTATGCTCATGCTTCTATGATTACATGCCTTAAATCTAGAAATCTAGAAAACTACTTAAAAATTAGGTAATGATTCTATTGTCTCTATTGTATAGAATCCACCTAAATGGGTGGCTCCTGGTTTTGATTTAGTAAATGATTTTACTTAAGATTTTACTTAAAATTATCAGTTAGAAAGATTGTATACACATAGTGGTATGTTTCCAAGAAGGGTGAACCTAACACTCAGTTTTTCTAAAGCTGCACTTATCAAAGCTCACAATGATAGGATGCAGTACCTGGTCGTAGTTTATCCTTATAAACTAAGGATTTAGTTCCCTAATTACAACATGCTAATAGTGCATTGAGAAGAGTAACTTGGAATATTTAGTTTGCTTATAACTGTACTTATCGAAGCACATGATGATAGGAGGTAGTACCCGGTCGCAGTTATTCTTTCAAACTAAGGATTTAGTTCTCTAATTATAACACTCTTAGGCTTGGAGGATTTACCCTAAGTGGGATTGTACTTATCCAATCACATAGGATAAGACTGAGACTTTAAAGTCTTACTTGGAGTGACTCAACCAATACTAAAATGTTGCTGAAGTGATTCAACACTATGGATATACACTATCATACCCGACTAATTATTTGAGTTCTAACAAATCTATTTAACAAACAAAGATTTCTAAAGCTATGAATTCATAATCCATTGGGATGAATCCTACACAAGGTTCCAAGTATGTAACCAGAAGATCACTTAATGTAGGTTACTACCACATAGGAGAAACTCAATCTAAGTGTTTAGGTGATCCTACTACAAGTGTCTAAGATCAAACTTCTAAGGCTAAAAAGGAGCATCTAAGTTCCTACCTCAAGATTCAACAGTAAGCTCTTACTACCTCAATGTATTTTTCAATTAAGCTTTTCAATTACTGCATTATTTATCCTACTGCAAGATCACAAAGGTCTTACATTTCTAACATTTTAGTTCTTATAATTTTACTAAATTCAAAATTCTCATTCTCTTAAGTTTGAATTGATAAGATCAGATGGGTAAACCCATCTGATCACCACCAATGTTATAATTATAGGATACAATCAAGAATATCATTAGGAGTTGATCATTTTGCAAATCAATATAATTTTATGATTTATCACATGCTAAGAGTCTTATATAAGATAAAATTATGGATATTATGCTTAGATTCAGATAATAAATCACACAAGTCTATTATAGCTCTTAATTCTTCTTGTTTACTAGTCTAAGATCAATGATAAATCAGCAAGAGTTATTGAACTTATGCATGTTATTGAGCATCCAAATCAAATGTTCATTTAATTCAATTTATGAGATAAGTCATTACATTCTTAGGATTGGGTTATTTGATAAATCAATATCCCTTATTAGTTATTTAAAGTTCTTACATGCTAGTCCTCTTATTTAAGAGAAAATCAAGAAGATGTATTCTTAAGTTTAAGATAAAATCAAACACCTTAATCCTTTACAAGACTTAATGATCTAACATGCAACATTTAATTCAAGAAATAAATCACATGCTATTGATTCACTCATTTTTGATAAATGCAAGTATGAAACAATAGTTAAGGTAATTCCTCCTAAACTCTTCACATTTTAACAAGTTGGTAAATCTACATACAATTCATAACATTTTCTTCAAAACATTTTACAAAAGAAATGTAAGTTAGCATAGGATTCAAGAAAATAAAAGCACAATAGCAGCAATAAGAAATATGCAAGTGGTGTATGCACTTAACATAGAACTACATAGAACAATTTAATTTATTAAAACTCAACACAAGCTCTAAGTACTTACGTACCTTGCGCAAGAAGTATGAGTTTGCAATTTAATAACTGTTTGGGACGATGCAGCACTCACAACACCTGCAAAAATTGGGCAAAATACAGCTTAAATGATTATTACTTTTACAAGTGATGCTTACTTTAAGCTAGCATAGACCCCATTGGATTTTATTTACCATAACTCAAAGATAACATATTAGTCTACAACATGTTAGAGAGGGATCTACAAGATAGCATCAAATGGCTTGATGAGAGTGATAACCAACATTTTTATGGGAAATTAATGGAATGCACATAGAATATGATTCTTCATAGTTGATTATGGTGAACCCAAAGACATCACTAAACTAACATCAAAGAGTAACAAATATTACTTCATGAGTGTTCAGATAAAACATTATTACAGTATTGATTAATTACTACAAGGAGGCTGCATGCATATGGATTTGCAAGGATAGTGACTTACAACCTTAGCAAGCATTACATATTGATTATATGAGCAATCAAAGAAGTTATACTCAAATATTAGATAAGGGTTCCTACATCCTTACTGAAATTGAATCAATCGCATAACTAAAGTTAATTCGAGCTTAAATGAACGATAACATGAGTATTACTAGAATTCCTCCATTTAACAATAATCAAGGATATGAATTTTATGCGGTAATATAATTATGATAACGTACAAGCACAAGCCAATTGGTTAATTATTCTAGAAGACAAGCAAGCACCTAATATATAAGATTGATCCATCATTGCAAGGAGGATGCATGCATAGGTATGAATCCCACTCATAATAACAAATTAGCTGCAGCCAATATATCTTGATACAATTGCTAAAAATAATTTCGATGAGGAATGACAGATAATAACAATTTATGCAACAAAATAATTTGAATAAGAATTCATTTCAGCTAATAATACTAGGGTTTATATTTAGAAATTAAAGGTGGAAAATCCATAACAACTAATTAAATTGTTCTTGACTAGCTAGCAAGAGAGACATGCGAGCATTAAATCAAATAAGAAATGTAAGCAGATAAATTCCATCCATATTGATTTTTTTTTGGAGAAGAGTATCACACAAGTAAATTTAGGATTTGCAAAAATTGAAGACGACATTCCATGAGAGATCTATCAAACCAAAACCAAATAATTAAGATCAATATGGGATGGAAGTACATGAGCTATAATGAACTTAGCTGCATACCGTAGATGAGGATAATAAATAAAAAGATGAAATCATCAAACACTTTTTATTGATTACAAGACAATAATGTTTTAATCAATTGATATAGTTTCTATCATATAATATACTTTAATTCGCTGTTATAATCGAACGATCAACAAAAATAAATTCTGATTTCACTATAGATTTTGAAACACAAGCACTAAGAATTTTTATGTATGAATCTTACGAGTGTATTTTGCAAATGCACTAACATAGAATTCTAAATATGGTTGAGATAAGGTGTTGCCTTTATAAATACTGAATAAAATTAAGAAGCATGCATTGATTTGTACCACAAGGAAAATCTGAATGGCTTGCACAATAATGCTCATTCTCATTAAACTCTTTAACAAAACAAAAATTGAAACCTTTACCGAATCGATCAATGGAGAAGGAAATGGAAGCTATAGATTGGACAGCACAGCGAAGAACACTTGCACTTTGAGTGAGAAAGAACCAGGTTTGAACCTCACCGAGGAAGAGGAGGAAGAGGTTTAACCAACTGAGGGAGAGGAGTTGATGGGTTGGAGATATCTCAGCCTTAAGCTGAGGGAAGATTTGAGCCTTTCGGCCTCCTGCCAAGAGGGAAGAGGCCACAGCCTCTCAGTCTCCTGCCGAGAGGAGAGGGGATAGCAGCCTCTCGGCCTCCTACTAAGAGGAAGGAGAGGCGGCTGACGGCACCAGGTCGAGAAGGAGAGGGTCAAATGTCAGCTTGTGTGGGAGAAGAAAAGAAAATTTTGGCTGACTGAAGAGAAGGAAGAGTTTTTAGAAAATTAGGTTATAAGAGATATATATATAAAGCAAATCTATAATCTGGAATGAGTTTTTTATTTTTTATTAATTTTTAAGTGAAAAACTTCAAAAATTCGATACGATTAATCCGGATCTCAAGAATTCGTGAAACTTAAAACATAGCATCCTCATATGATGCTTAACAACTTTAAAATACAAAAATTTCTAAATTCTAATATATATTTCTTCTATTATCAGCTCCCAAAGTTTAAACTTAACAAATTTATTTAGGTCAATCCGGGATCCCAATTCTCTCAAATTTTTGCAGAAGGATTCCCTCAATATGCTTTATTTGAGAGTATTTTTATTTAGATTTTATTCAATTTTTTTCTTATTTAACATGAATTAAAATTCTGATTTCAACTAAATCATCTAGAATTTGGAATTAATCACTTTAGTAACAACCTCAGGTTATTACACCTAACTTTTGATGCTCGGCCTTAACTAAACAGCACACATGGCACTTGGCAACAAAATTTACAATACTCTTCTTCATTCCAGGCCCCCAGAAGGATAGCTTCAAATTCTAATACATCTTTGAACTCCCAGGATGCACCTGATATTTGGAGTTGTGGCCTTCTACAAGAACTTCTTACTGCATAGATCTAGGGACCCACAGATGGTTTCCCTGATAAATAACTGTCCTGTACATCTGTAATTCTTGATGGCAATTTTCTTCAATATTAATTTTAAGCTTCACATAGTCCTCATCTTTAGTTTGAGCAATAGAGACATCCCGATGGAACGTGGGTTCCACATTTATGTTAGCTAGTATCGAGTTTAACATATCTCCACATGCGGATGTGATACCCAATGTAATATCCCCAATATTGTTACCCATGAATTAATGACCTATTTGTCTCTAATCTTTTTCCACTAGTCTTATAATAGTATTAGGAGCTTCCATTTCAATTTTTGTGCAAATTGGAGATTATTTGGCAATTTCCAACATTTGCTGGTTTTTTAATAATTCTGAGAATGCTTAATTTATTTAGACCTCAGAATCAAAAACGGAGTCCGCCATTGGACTCAGTAACTCCAAATTAATTAGGAGTGATGTTCTGAGAATTTTTGAAAGTCGTTGAATTTCTCAGATATTTTATTTTATTTTGAGCGCAAATAAATTTAAGTCAAAATCAGGATCCCAACTCAAGTCAAATAAAAAAATTTAATAAAAATATCATCTTATAATGCCTATTGAGGGGATCCTACTGCGAAAGTTTGAGCACGTTTGGGATCCCAGATTATCCTAAATAAATTTGTGAAGTTTAAACTTCAAAGGCTAATAATAAGAAAAATATAAATTAAAACTCGGAAATTTTTGTATATTTAAGTTATGCATCAACTAAGGATGCTATGTTTTAAGTTTCGCTAATTTTTAAACTCCCAATCTATCATAATTAATTTTCAAAGTTTTTCACTTATAAATTAATATAAAATAAAATACTCATCAAAATTAAATCATTTTTAGACGCGTGCGTTCGTCTCATCGAGACACTCATTTTAGTATCTTGTTTGTAATTTTTGGAGTTTGAATGGCTACAGATCATAGCTTGGGAAATTTCAGTCCATGGTGGGGATGGGGCTCCACACTACCGTCCAAATGACTCTCCATCCCAGCATACAATAACATACATCGGACTTTCTCCACCAAAGTATGATTCATCCACTCTGCCACTCCAATCTTTTGCAGCATCTCCTCACTGTGAACTGATGCTCAATCCCAGCTTTCTAGTACTCTTGTAAGAATTCATGTTGGCGAGGATGGGGCTCCACACCTCTGTCCAAAAGACTCTCCATCCTAGCAATCAATATCATACATCGGACTTTCTCCACAAAAGTTAGATTCATCCACTCTACTACATTTTATTATGGCATAACCTTCATTGTGAACTGGTGCTCAATCCCAACTTTTAGTACTCTTGTAAGAATTCATATAAAGAGTACTCACCCTCATTAATTGATTTGGTCTGGTTCACCTTCTAGCCAATTTGATTCTCCATCCACCTTTTCCAAATTACAAACTTTTCCCCACACTTCACTTTTTCACTTCATGGTATACACCCACACAAATATGGAATAGTCATGTCAATACATGTGACAAAATCATCTGCCAAATGACATCATCTTCTAGAACCCCAAACATTTGTGTGCACATAATTCAGTATCCCTTTGGTACTGTGGATGGCAATATCAAAGGATATGCATGTTTTCTTACAAAATATGTCTTGCTCATAAAATTTGAGCTTGCAGGAATCAGCTTCTTCAATCAAGCTTTATTTCTTTAAGGCAATAAATGATGATTCACCAGCATGTGCTAGCTTCATATGCCACAAAGTGGTAGCATCAACTGGTTCATTAGCAATAATGGCTCCTTCCATTGTAATTGCATGTACATAATAAAAATTGTGCTATCAAACTCCTTTCATGTGTTGACTCAATAACAACTCTGAAATCCTCAGCTTTAAGAGATTCAATTGATAGAAGATTCTTATAGATATCTGGAACATGTCACACATCCTTCAATTATATAACCACCCCATCATGCAAGCACACAAAAAAGCTCCCTATCCCAAAAGTTTAACATACAGGATTGTTATCCATCGTGACACACCAATCTACAGCACTTTGTAAGTGTATAACTAATTGCGCAGCAGACAAATATGATAAGTAATATCTGTGTCCATAATCCAACATGAATCACATGTATACAGGCACTAAGACACAGTTATAAGAGAAACATTGGAGTCATCAGTTGTGGCGCCCCGCCCCTGCTGTGGTCCTGCTAACACGCATGTTAACATGATTACAATGGTGTGGTCACCACGACAGATCTCTCACTTATCATTAGGATGTGTCTTCACCATAATCTATAGATAAGTGAAGGATATGCTACATATTGAGCAGAGATTTTACTAAATGTTCATACCAAAATTTCAGAGTGCAGAAGCAAATAAAAGCTAACATCCATTTAACCATAATAAAATCCAACTCAAAATAAAATGTGCAGTAAGGAAAATACATATGAAATATATATCTTACAATAATTGAATTAAAGTTTAACTAAGAGAAATAAACACTCATCCTCACATAAATAAAAGAATATTCTATCAAAGGGTCCTCAGTAATGAGATGATCCTCCTCCTGATTCGGCTCCTCTCTTGGTGCTACCACCTCAAAAAGCTCAAAATCTAATATTGTCAGTTTCACAATTTAGAACCCCAGCTAAAAAAAGAGAAAATTTGGTTAGACAATTGTATAAGTACATTTTAGACTAATATTTTCTTATATTTTATGATATCACAAATCATACTAAGCAAATAGGAGCTACAAAGCATCAAAGAAAATGATAAAAAGTATAAATTGCACATTTATAATTTAAGCAAAATGTGAGGTAAGAAAACATACCTCATCCCAATGTTGTAGAAAATGTTAAGCATTTTATATATAAACTATTATGTACAAGAAAAGATCATAAATATATATGATCAAATTACTTATTATAACAACCCAAGGTTATTACTTAGGCTAAACTTAGCCTAATCAGCCTTAGATAACTTATATTAGTCTCTAATCATCATTAGGATCTTACCCTTGAGTTTTGGTTCGATTGGGAAATCAATCGAACAAAGCCATAATTTCTAGTTAATTAAATATCAAGAAAAATAGGATAATTATTTTGAGCTCCAAATTGAAATCCGACTTCGCCATAGAATTCCTCACCCCCAAATTAGTTATGGGTAAACTTTTGGAAATTTTAAGAAGTTGTTCATATTTCATCGAGTATTTTAATATAATTAAAATACCCAAATAAATAAAATAATTATTTAGGCCTCAGATTAAAAATTTGATCGCATTTTTGAGTTCATAGAACCCAAATTAGCTAGATGAAGTTCTGGTATTTTTCGGAATCCAATTTATTAAGTTTAACATTTTTGAAAATTCAAATATTAATTTATAAATTTATTAATTTATTTAAATATTCAAACAGTTGTAACTATTTTACCCATCAGATTATGCAGATCGATGCACTGTGCCGAACATGGAACAGCCAGATGATGCAATATAAGTCGTCCCATGGTTTCCTTGATCAAGTCGAACGATAGTGTCGCGCCTTTCGATCCAAACTATTGGATCTAAGGCTAGATATGATGGCTAGTAGCATAGACCAACTGGCCCAGTTCACTCGATCCTAGATTTGCAAGCTGCGTGCATGGCAGACACACGCCCGCACCTACGCACACATCTATGTATCTGGTCCCCTCCTCTGCTCCACCTCACCCGCACAGACCTGCCGTTGTCGGTCCTCCTATCCCTCGCTCCCATCTGGCATCCTGACTGAATCCCAGTCCCTTCTTAATCCTTCTTGCAACGTCTTGTGAGGCTGCTGAGTCCTAGGTTTTTCCTCTCCTTTGATTTTTTCTTCTTCCTTTGCAATCATCTAAAGCTCCTTCGGCTAGACTTATGCTTGCGACCCATCAATTGCAGCTATGTCAGGATCTCGTGGAACCTTCGGTGCTTGCAGTTAGTGTTTGATCAACTTGTATCTGCATCAGGAAGCCTTGGCTACACCCTCTGGAATCTGCGTCTACGTGTGCTCGAGCCAAGGGTAATCCTATACCTATTGATTTTTGATCGTTAGCTCTTATATCTCAATTACATTCAATAATGGAGTTGTAGTGAGGTTCCATCAGTTTTGATCGAACATGATCAAAGGTCACTAGGCCAGCATGTACAATGGGGAATATGGTATGAGCCTTCGGTGGATTGGCATCAATGGGGAATAGGGTCACTACGTCAGGAGCTCGTTGAACCTTCGGTGCTTGCAGTCAGTGTTTGATAAACTGGTGTATGCATCAAGAAGCCTCGACTGCACCCTCTGGCATCCACGTCTGCGTCTTTGGTGGATTGGCGGAGCTCGAACCAAAGGTACTCATCTACCTATTTATTTTTTATCATTAGCTCTCAGATCTCAATTCCATTCAATAATGGAGCTGTAGTGAGGTTCGATCGGGTTTGATCGAACTTGATCGAAGGTCATTGGGCTCTACCTGTACAATGGTATACACTGATTAAATGTCATTAGTATCACAAGATTGATTTTAGGCTTCATATTCCATGAAATCAAGTATGAAAGTTACCACCAATTATTTTAAATCTGTCATACTCCAGAACACATTAAATCTCATTCTATTTTTTTTTTGAGGACCAAGAGATGAGGTTCAGACAAAGGAATACGTACTAGCCTGAAGTGGACTTCCGATCAATGGGTATGTCTACCTAATCTGCATCGTAGTAGGCAGAGATAGTGAGCTGGGGCATTGGCTGGAGGCGAATGCCAAAATGATATGTAGATCGAAGATATCGAAAAATACGTTTGACAATTTTCCAATCGAAGGTGGTAGGTTGGTGCATAGATTGACACATTTTATTGACACTGAAGGTAATATTCGGTCTAGTGTGCTGGAGGTATTGAATAGCGCCAATTATACTACGAAAAAGAGGATTTGAAAACTGTTCTTCAGAGACTTCCTTGTGTTTGTTCGGCACAACCATAGATGTGGGTGCAGGGTTGGACTATTGGAGGCCAACGGAGTGCAAAATATCATGAATATACCATTCTTGGCTCAACATAAAATGATCAGGAGCAAGCGCAATGTTGATGTTGAGGAATGTGTAGACCATTCCCATGTCTCCGAGCGGGAACTAAGTGATGAGGAAGGTAATGATGTATTGCGATATATGCACATAGATGTATCATTTACATCATTGGAAAATCCAAATGACTGAAGGGCAGCATATAGTTTATGATGCCATGCTCTAGGAGATTATTTAAAATCGTAGAGAGCTCATTGAAGGCGGTAGACATGTTCTGGATGGGTCGTGGAGGAGAAGCTGGGGGTCTGTACTATGTAAATGTGATTTTGGAGATCTCCATTAAGAAAAGAATTATCAAAATCAAATTGTCAGATGTTCCATTTAGAAGTGAGGGTATGGGAAAGCACAATACTAATGGTGATCGGTTTCACAACCAAGCTAAATGTTCCATAGTAATCAATGCCTTCTTACTGGGTGAACTCGCCTGCAATCGAACCATCACTATTATATTTGAGCTTGAAGAGCCATTTACATATGACCACATTAGTGTTTGTTGAATGAGGAACTAAGGTCTACGTGTTGTTTGTGTGAAGAGCAGACAATTCCTTAGGCATTGCTTGGGTCTGGTGAGGATCCTTCAGAGTTTATCGGTAGGTAGAAGGAACAGAAGGGATGGTGGTAGCAGTCATCGAGTAGACTCGGGGCTTCAGGTGTCCTATTTTGGATCGAGTGAGCATCGGGTGACCATTAGGGTGGGAAGGATCTTGCTGAGGAGTTGTAGTGCTGCAATTGCTAGAACGAAAGGATGCAGAGGTTCAGCCATTGGAATGGGGTGGTGAGGCAGGTGTTGCAATGTGGGAGGGAGAATGACTGTTGTCACTATTGGGCATAGGTGATGTAGTGGTGGGAGGATTTGGAGTTTCATAGAATGTATGTAAAATAATTAGGGGAGTGACAGAACTGTATTGGGATGGTGGATTAGATGGTGAGAGCTGCTGGTGGTAAGGAAAATTACATTCATTGAAGGTGACGTGACGGGAGGTGTAAAACTTGTTGGACGAGATATGGTAGCAGATGTACGCTTTATATTGCCCACTGTAGTCGAGAAAGACACATGGCAAGGAATGGGGTGCCAATTTATTTTCAGCATATGGTTTTAGTCACGGAAAGCAAAGGCACCCAAAAACTTTTAGAAATTTATAGCCAGTGGTGCGATGGAAGAGTGTTTCATATGGAGACTTGTGTTAATTTGATGAGGGGGAAGGCAATTTATGAGATATGTGGTTATTTGAATAGCATGAATCCAGAGTGTGTTAGGTAGGTGAGCATGTAAAAGGAGTTCTCGGCCGGTTTCGACAATGTGGCAATGTGTGTGTTCAGCTTTACCACAGAAAACCGGTAGTGTATACTAAGGGAGGCAAGTGTGGTAGTTAAATTTTTATTATTGCCACCTCCATCAAATTGAAAGGTGGTAATTCAAAGGATAGGAGACATTCAGCCATAGTTTTAAACATGAGAAAAACATTGAGAGCTTCAGATTTTTTGCATAGAGGATATATCCAAATAAAATTCAAAAAATCATCAACAAAAATTATATAATCTCTATTTCCATATAGTGACCCAACATGGGCAATCCCCAAATATTAGAGTAAATGAGATGCAATTGTTGTTTAGATACTGAAGTAATAATAGGTAAATGCAATTTATGTTGTTTAGACATATGACATGAAATGCAAGTAGAAGTAGATTTGGATTTTATTTGCAATGTATTGGCAATGTGTTGAAGTTTGTTTGATCCCGGATGACCAAAATGGTATTGCCAGAGATCTGAAGATTCCACATGACTGAGGTTGGAGGATGGATGGTGTGGAAGCAAGAGAGTGTAGAAACCGTTAATAAGTGTGCCCCGGTGTAGTTCTTGTTTCGTGGATAAATCCTTGATGATAAATCCATAATTTATATCCAAAATAAATGAAAATTCTCATTCATTTTCATATTGAAACTGCTTCCTTGATTAAATTCAGCCTATTTTTTAGGAAAAATGCAAGCCCAGCAATTTTTGACAATTCTGGAAAGTTTTTAAAATTTCTAGAAGCAATCCGCTGCGGCGCGCTGCAGCGCGCCCAGGAGAACTTGTGGGATTCAGGCGATATAGCGCGCTCCATCGGGAGAACTTGCGGGACACGGGCGCTATAGCGCACCACAGCGGGAGAACTTGCGAGACTCGGACGCTATAACGCGCCACAGCGGGAGAACTTGCGGGACTCCAGCGCTATAGCGTGCCACAACGGGAGAACGTGCGGGGCTCAAGCGATACAGCGCATTTTAGCAAACCATCAAACAAAAAGCCCAGAACACCACTGCGCGTCGCCGCGGACAACTTTACGAAATTCGACCGCTGTAGCGCGCCATAGCTCGCTACAGCGCACTGCAGCGGTGCCCCGAATTTCTATTTGAATAGTGCATTTATTGGGACTGGACAAGGCCCCCAACCTGCTCCTTATCTCCCAGCCATCATTCCCTCTGCAGCATAATTGTTTTTAAATGGAAAAATGGCATTTTGAAGTGATGTGGAGATTAAAGAATGGAAAAGTAGAGGTCACTTCACCCCTCAAGTTGGATTTACAATCATCATAGCATAATTTTGAAAGAGGAAAAGCAGATTTTGAAAGGGAAGAAGTGAAATGTAACCCCTCTATAAACACAGCTCTTCTTCACTTAAGAATGGTTCCCAACTTTGCTCAAGAAAAATCCTAAGGAGAGGGCTGCATAGAAGAGAAGGAGAACTCTCCAAGGGTGGAAGAACTCCTATTGCCAAGGAGAAGAATGAAGAAAGGCAGCACTACGGACCTAGGAGAAACAACCAAGAGCAAGAAGAGGAGAAATCTGGAGAACTTCATCAAAGGAACGTTCCTAGTACTCTCTAACTCTTGTCTTATATTTTTTTTCTTAGTTGATCATGAAAAGGTCTTTATCCATGTATGTGTTCTTTTTTATCTCTAGTGTAATGGGAAGCTAAACTCCCCCCTAGGAGGGTTGGGGCAATCCTACATGAATTGAAAGAGATTATTATATATAAAAAATCTCCTCAAGCATTAATAAAAATTTGTGAATTAAATGACTTGTTAAAGAAATGAAAAAGACCATTATGGACTTGAATGTGGACCAAATGATGAAGGACTAAATGACTTCAAGGACTAAAAAGTCTTGTGCTCCATAGCTCACCCTTTATTTGGAGCTAGAATCATGAGTGCACAAAAGCTTAGAACTATGTGAGAAAGTTCTTGAGCTTAGTGCACCTTGATCTATGTTCAACTAAAGTGTTGAAGCGTGTGAGCTAAGGCCCACTAAATGAGCTCCACTGCTCAGCATACGTGAAGGGAGGGAATAGATTCTTTGAGAGCTCATGAACAAGGTGACATAGTTATTGAGCCCAAATGAAATCACTCCTTTATCTAAACTGCTCATGACACGCATGATGCTCTTAGTGGAATCAATGCTTGTAAGATCTTAAATAAAGAAACAACTCTCATATCTAGAAACTAGGAATGAGAGAAAAAATAATAATCTAAAATCTTATAAGGGTCTTTGTGCTAAAATAGAACCAACTGTGTGTTCATTTCAAGCATGAGATTTGAACTTGTAAATCTTGAAGTTAAACTCTAAGGAGGACAATGTGCACTTGATTAAGTTACATAAAAATAAATTAAAAAAGACCAATGCTTGAGGAATCATCATACATGAGTCACCTAACATTTCATGTGGGAGAGACTCAACTCTCCTCTCCTTTTTATCATAGTTACTTTCTACTAAGATTTATTCTGCTTGTTTAGGAACCAAATTAACAAAACACGCATAGTTTAAACATTATTGAACATAAATATACCTTAGTAACAAATCACCCAATTCCCTAAGGACGATAAATCTCGAAACTCACATTCCAAATTATTACTTCATACCATGTACACTTGTGTGCAAGCGCAACCGAGTAATTTATAGTCTGTCAAGTTTTTGGTACCGTTGCCGGGGAATTGGTTATTGTTTCGTATTAAGGAGAATTTATTAGTAAATAGTGATTTAAGCAAATCCCTTGCATATAATTTTAATTTCTGTTTTTGTAATTATAGGTGCTAATCACTTACTTTTCTATCTTTTATTTTAGTTTGTTAAATCATTAAACGTTATTGCTATATTTGATTTTTGATAGCTTAATTTCTGTCTTGTATGAATAGAAGAATTTGCACTGAATATATTTTTGATCCAGAAATTAAAAGAACTTATTTACAAGCTAGAAGAGAACAAAATATTCCACGAAATCAGCAAGCCGTTATGGAAAATTTTAGTGAAAATGTTGGAGAGCCTTTAGGAGAGCCTAGGGGAAGAGCACTTAGAGATTATGCACTACCCACTGTTAAAGGAATCCCCCATGCTATAGTTAGGCCTAACATTGAAGCAAATAACTTTGAAATCAAACCTTCATGCTAAGTATGGTTCAAAATAATCAATTCGGTGGATTAGCCACAGAAGATCCTAACTCACATATTTCAACCTTCCTTGAAATTTAGGACACCTTCAGGTTTAACGATGTCTCTGAAGATGCAGTTAAACTAAGGTTTTTTCCATTTGTTAAGAGATAGAGCCAAAAGTTGGCTCAGCTCTCTCCCGAGCAATTCGATCTGGACTTGGGAGGATCTTGCTAAGAAATTCTTAGCCAAATATTTTCCTCTGGTGAAAACTGCTCGCTTGAGAATTGAAACAACTAACTTTAACCAGTACGAAGGGGAGACGTTGTACGGTGGTTGGGATCGTTTTAAGGAGTGCTTAAGGCGATACCTACATCATGGGTTTCCTTTATGGGTGCAAGTTCAAACCTTTTACAACAGTTTGAATGCTCCAACAAGGACTCTCATTGATGCGGCCGCCGGAGGCTCAATTAGCAGCAAAACCCAAGAAGAGGCTTATGAACTCTTAGAAGAAATGGCAAACAATGCGTACCAATGGCCTCTCCAGAAGAATGATCAAATTAATAAAAATGAATGTCACTCGTTCGAAAGTTTACAACAAATTTTTGAGCTCCAAAAGCAAATCTCTTAACTCAATAAAAAGCTAGAATGTGGGTATTTAAATTCTTATTAGGAGGGAGATTGTGAGTTAAGGAATGTCAATGTAATCCTGAATCATGGCAGAAATAAAGAAAGATTGGAGAACTCATTTATTGAATTTAGAACATCCACTACTAAATTCATGAATAAAACTGACGCCACGCTAAACAGGCACGAACACACTCCTTTAAGGCAAGAGGAGTCAGTGAAAAGAATATAACAAAAGCTACAATAAATTATGAAGCAATTAGAGAAACCAGCGTTAATAGGAGTCATAGGCAATTATGAGAATGAGTCAGGGAACTCTATCACCTTAAGAAGTGGGAAAATGGCAAGGCCAATTGTGAGTGAGGAGAATCATAAAAACATAGCGACAACTGGAGAGGGACAGGGGTAGGAAGAAGTAATGATCATAAATGAGAGGAATGATGAAAGGAATTTAGAGAAGGTTTAACCTAGTGACCAACTTAAAGTGACCCCTAACATCCCATATCCTCAGCGAATGGCTAAAGAGAAACTTGATGTCCATTTTCACAAATTTTTAGACACTTTTAAAACTCTTCATATAAACATCCCTTTCGCAGAAGCTTTAGAGCAAATGCCGAGTTATGCTAAGTTTATGAAAGATATCCTATCCAAGAAAAGAAGGATTGATGAAAAGGAGACTGTGGCATTAACAAAAGAATATAGTGCAATCCTTCAGAGGAAGATTCATATTAAGAAGAAGGATCCTAGTAGCTTCACAATCCCTTGCACTAATAGAAGCCAATCTTTCCAAAAAGCCCTTTGTGATCTAGGTGCATCCATAAAATTGATGTCATTTTACATATTCAAGAAGTTAGAAATTGATCATTTAAAACCCACCTCTGTTCTCCTCCATTTCGCTGATAGATCTGTAAGAACCCCTTTAGGAATCGTGGAAAATGTGCTTGTAAAGGTTGATAAATTCATCTTCCCAGTTGATTTTATAAACTTAGATATGGAGGATGAAAACCAAGAAATTCCCATCATCCTTGGTAGACCATTCTTGGCTACCAGAAGAACCTTGATTGATATTGATAAAGGGGAATTGAGATTGCGATATGGAAATGAGGAGGTGAAATTTCATGTAAGTGATTCTATGAGGCACCCATCTAAGCCCAATGAGGATTGTTGGAGGATCAATTTAATTGAAGAAGCTTGATTAATGGGAGATGTTGAAGAAGAGGGAATGCTAGCGAAGGAAGAGGATGAGGATCTCAATGACGAGGGAGTGATTGATGAATTGATTAAGGAGAGGAAAATAATTCAGCCTTCTATAGTTTGCCCTCTAAAATTAGAATTAAAACCTCTTCCCTCGCACTTAAAATACACTCATCTAGGGGAGAAGGAATCTCTTCCCGTAATAATCTCTTCCTTGTTAACTCAGCATCAAGAGAGTCTTTTATGTAAGGTTTTAAAAAACACAAGAGAGCAATTGGATGGAGTATAGCTGATCTGAAGGGGGTTAGCCCAACTCTTTGTCTGCATCGTATCCTTTTGGAAGATGACTCTACTCCATCAATTGAGCCTCAACGGCGCTTAAACCCTAATATAAAAAAAGTAGTTCACAAAGAAATTATTAAACTCTTAGATGTTGGAATCATTTTTTCCATCTCTGATAATCCTTGGGTGAGCCCTATTCATGTAGTTCCCAGAAAGAGTGGGATAACAATTGTGCTTAACGACAACAATGAACTGATCCCCACTAGAATGGTGACCAGATGGAGAGTGTGCATTGATTATAGGAGACTAAATAAAGCCACTCGTAAGGACCACTATCCCCTCCCATTTATTGACCAAATGCTTGATAAATTGGCAGGGAATCCCTATTTTTATTTTCTTGATGGGTATTCAGGATATAATCAAATCCTGATTTCACCTGAAGACCAAGAGAAAATAACTTTCACCTTTCCCTTTGGGACATTTGCCTTTAGAAAAATGCCCTTTGGATTGTGCAACGCCCCAGCTACTTTCCAACGCTGTATAATGGCTATTTTTTCTGATATGATAGGAGAATTTTTAGAAATCTTTATGGATGATTTTTCTGTTGTCGGGAGCTCTTTCAATCATTGCTTAATCAATCTGGAAAAGGTTCTAAGAAGGTGTGAAGAATCAGATTTAATCTTAAATTGGGAAAAATGTCATTTTATGGTGGAAGAAGGTATTGTTCTTGGTCATTTGATCTCTAGGAGAGGAATAGATGTTGATAAGGCCAATGTTGAGGTAATTGAAAAACTCCCCCCTCCCAACAATGTGAAAGGAATTAGGAGCTTCCTTGGGTATGCAGGGTTTTACAAGAGATTTATTAAATACTTCTCCAACATAAGTTTGTCGCTCTATAGATTACTAGGGAAGGATGTTGAATTTAAATTTGATGAAAAATGTTTGAGAGATTTCAATGCCATTAAAACTACTTTGATCTCTGCTCCAATAATTTCTACTCCAAATTGGGACACCCCATTTGAAATTATGTGTGATGCGAGTGACCTTGCAATTGGTGCTGTCCTTGGGCAGCGAAAGGAGCGGACCTTCTATTCAATTTACTATGCTAGCAAACTCCTTAACGACGCTCAAAGAAATTACGCTACCACAGAAAAGGAACTCCTCGTTGTCATCTTTGCTTTCACTAAATTTAGGTCATATCTCATTGGGTCCAAAACTATTGTTAACACTGATCATATAGCTATTAAGTATCTCCTTCAAAAGAAAGAAGCAAAACCTTACTTGATACGTTGGGTGCTACTCTTGCAAAAATTTGATCTAGAAATTCGGGATAAGAAGGGAAGTGAGAATGTGCTAGCAAATCATCTATCTAGATTGACCCACCTTAATAGTGATAATTTGACCAAAATTAGTGAATCATTTCCCAATGAAAAGCTATACGCTATTGCTTCAAATTACTCTCCTTGGTTCACTGACTTTGCAAATTATCTTGCATGAGGAGTCATACCAAAAGACATGAACTACCGACAAAGAAAGAAATTCTTTGCTGATATTAAAAATTATTTTTGGTATGATCCCTTTTTGTATAAATGTTGCAATGATCAACTCCTAAGGAGATGTGTTCCTGACTCCGAAATCAGAAATATTCTCTATCACTGCCACACATCTCCTTATGGAGGACACCATGGGATTGAGCGAACGACGGCAAAGGTGCTTCAATCTGGATTCTTTTGGCCCCACCTGTTCAAAAATGTGCTGACAATATCAAAAGTTGTGATAAGTGCCAAAGAACCGGAAACTTAAGCAAAAAAGATGAGCTTCCTTTGAATGGAATTTTTGAAGTTTAGTTATTCGATGTGTGGGGAAATGACTTCATTGGCCCATTTCCCTTATCCAAAACCATTATGTATATTATTGTCGCGGTGGAGTATGTGTCCAAGTGGGTTGAGGCGTTAGCATGTGTGAATAATGATGCTAAAACTGTTATCAAATTTCTCAAGGAGCACGTACTAACTAGATTTGGGACACCCAGATTCCTAATTAGTGATGGGGGAAAACACTTCTACAATAGGCAGCTGGAGAATGTTCTAAGAAGCTATGGGGTAAGACATAAGGTGGGAACCCCTTACCACTCCCAAACTAGCGGGCAAGTGGAAGTCTCAAACAGGGAACTTAAGCAAATATTAGAGAAAACTGTAAATCAAAATAGAAAGGATTGGACTTCAAGGCTTCAAGATGCCATGTGGGCATATAGAACTGCCTTTTAAACCCCTTTAGGGATGTCTCCTTACAAACTCATTTATGAAAAATCATGTTATCTTCCAGTAGAATTGGAGCACCGTGCCTTTTGGGCAATTAAGAAATTGAACTTCAACTTCCAAAAAGTAGGTGCACGGAGAATGTTGCAATTAAATGAGCTTGATGAATTCAGATTTAACGCCTATGAGAGCCCAAAATTATATAAAGAGAAAATAAGAAAATGTCATGATAAGTTGATCAAGCCAAACCATTTTCAACCTGGAATGAAAGTATTACTTTTTAACTCAAGATTAAGATTATCCCCAAGAAAATTGAAGTCAAGATGGATAGGACCATTTATTGTCACTAAGATTTTCCCTCATGGAGCTGTTGAAATCGCTTCAAATGATGGCACCTTTAAGGTAAATGAAAATCATCTGAAGCTTTACTTGGAAGAAAGTATTTTACAGGAGAAGAGAGGATGGACCCTTCAAGATCTCCCAGATGAAGGGATCACATAATAGATCTTACATGTGTCAGGCTGAGACGTTAAAATAAGTGATTATTAGGAGGCAACCTAAGAATAATTAGGTTGTATTTTTTTTTCTTTTGTGTTTTTTTTTTAAGAAAATAAATTATGAATTATCATAGTCCCAATGTCTTTCTATAATTGCTAACGATATATTTTTTCTGAACTTCTCAAGAGATTGAAGGTTACAAGAATCTCAATGAAGAAATTGATTATCAATCAAGGTTTGCTTAACAAAAAAAATTGACTAACTCATTGACACTATTAAATCATTTAAATAAGGGAATGATTCCAAGTTGAATATAGTCTCCAACAATTTAAATCAATGCTAAGAACTAAGTGTGGGGGAAAGTTTTGAAATAAAAATTAGTGAGTAAACTAAGGAGTGTGATAGGCTCCCCCCCGTAGGACATCATGATCACAAAGATTGGAAATTGAGATGAAGAAAAATATTTCTTCCTAAGAATGAAAAAAAAAAAAAAAAAAAAAAAAAAAAAAAAAAAAAAAAAAAAAAAAAAAAAAAAAAAAAAAAACAGGGATGAAGAAAAATATCTTTCTTAAAGGAAAGAAATGAAAAAAGATGATAAAAAATATCTCTCCTCAAATTTTTAAGCATCTTTGTGATTCATAAGAAGGAGCACATATGGCACAAACAATTCTTGATTACTCACTACAATCCTAGTTCAGTAATTCCAAGAAGCCTTCCCCATTACCTAGCACTAAGCATAACAACTTAAAATTGGAGATTAGCTTATCAAACTCGATTTATAACCGAGGTTAGAAAATTTTAATTCATGTCAAATGTTCTTGTCATTTCAGTTAAGTACGACCTTAGAATTGCAATCAAACTCACATTGATATTACTTATTGACTATCATACCTTAGAAACAGGAAAAAAAATATTTTTAAGCTTACTCGAGGACGAGCAAGAGTCTAAGTGTGGGGGTGTGACAAATCCATAATTTATATCCTAAATAAAGGAAAAATCTCATTCATTTTTCATATTGAAACTGCTTCCTTGATCAAATTCTACCTATTTTTCAGGAAAAATGCAAGCCCAGCAATTTCTGGACAATTCTGGAAAGTTTCTAAAATTTCTAGAAGCAATCCTCTGCAGCGCGCTGAAGCGCACCACAGCGGGAGCACTTGCGGGATTCAGGCGCTATAGCGCGCCACAGTGGGAGAACTTGCGGGACTCAGGCACTATAGCGCGCCACAGCGAGAGAACTTGCGGGACTCAGGCGCTATAGCACGCCACAGCCGGAGAACTTGCGGGACTCAGGCGCTATAGCGCGCCACAGCGGGAGAACTTGCGAGACTCAGGCGCTATAGCGCGCCACAGCGGGAGAACTTGCGGGGCTCACGCGCTACAGCGCGCTATAGCAGACCATCAGAGAAAAAGCCCAGAACACCACAGCGCGTCGCATGCGGACCACTTTACGAAATTCAACCGTTGTAGCGCGCCACAGCGCGCTGCAGCGGTGCGCCGAATTTCTAGTTGAACAATGCATTTATTGCGGCTGGACAAGATCCCAAACCTGCTCCTTGTCTCCCAGCCATCATTCCCTTTGTAGCAGAATTGTTTTTAAATGGAAAATTGATATTTTGAAATGATGTGGAGATTAAAATATGAAAAAGTAGAGATCACTTCACCCCTCAAGTTGGATTTATAATCTTCATAGTAGAATTTTGGAAGAGGGAAAAGCAAATTTTGAAAGGAAAGAAGTGAAATGCAGCCCCTCTATAAATACAACTCTTCTTCACTTAAGAATGATTTCCAACTTTGCTAAAGAAAAATTCTAAGGAGAGGCTGCATAGAAGAGAAGGAGAACTCTCCAAGGGTGGAAGAACTCCTATTGCCAAGGAGAAGAAGGAAGAAAGGCAGCACTATGGACCTAGGAGAAACAACCAAGAGCAAAAAGAGGAAAAATCCAGAGAACCTCATCAAAGGAACACTCGTAGTACTCTCTAACTCTTGCCTTGTATTTTTTTTCTTAGTTGACCATGAAAGGGTCTTTATCCATGTATGTGTTTTTTTTTATCTCTAATGTAATGGAGAGCTAAACTCGGGTTGGGGCAATCCTACATGAATTGAAAGAGATTATTATGTATGAAAAATTTCCTCAAGCATTAATAAAAATTTGTGAATTAAATGACTTGTTAAAGAAATGAAAAGGACCATTATGGACTTGAATGTGGACCAAATGATGAAGGACTAAATGACTTCAAGGACTAAAAAGTCTTGTGCTCCATAGCTCACCCTTAATTTAGAGCTAGAATCATGAGTGCACAAAAGCTTAGAACTATGTGAGAAAGTTCTTGAGTTTAGTGCACCTTGATCTATGTTCAACTAAAGTGTTGAAGCGTGTGAGCTAAGGCCCACTAAATGAGCTCCGCTGCTCTGCATATGTGAAGGGATGGAATTGATTCTTTGAGAGCTCATGAATGAGGTGACATAGTCATTGAGCCCAAATGAAATCACTCATTTATCTAAACTGTGCATGACGCACGTGATGCTCTTAGTGGAATCAATGCTTGTAAGATCTTAAATAAAGAAACAACTCTCATATCTAAAAACTAGGAATGAGAGGAAAACTAATAATCTAAAATCTTATAAGGGACTTTGTGCTAAAATAGAACCAACTGTGTGCTTATTTCAAGCATGAGATTTGAACTTGTAAATCTTGGAGTTAAACTCTAAGGAGGACAATGTGCACTTGATTAAGTTACATAAAAAATAAGTAAAAAAGACCAATGCTTGAGGAATCATCATACACCTAATATTTCATGTGGGAGAGACCCAACTCTCCTCTCCTTTTTATCATAGTTATTTTCTACTAAGATTTGTTGTGCTTGTTTAGGAACCAATTCAATAAAACACGCATAGTTTAAACATTATTGAACATAAATATACCTTAGTAACAAAACACCCAATTACATGATGACGATAAATCTCGGAACTCGCATTCTAAATTATTACTTCAGACCACGTATACTTGCGTGTAAGCGCAGATGTGTAATTTGCAGTCTGTCACTTGACAAAACAACATGAAGGATAAAATTAAATAAAAACATTGTTATCTAAGGTAAAATGACTAATAGATAGAAGTTACTTCAAAATGTTAGAAAAGAGTAAAACTTAATTTAAATGAAAGGTGTTTGAGGGAGATGAGAGGGTTATTGAGCCCATATAAGTTATGAGCAAGGATGTACCATCACCAATTTTCAAACTTTCAAGCCCATTGTATTGATGTAGATTTTGTAGGTTTTCCCTTAATGGCTATACATGATGAGAGTCTCTTGAATCAACTTACCACTTCTCTGCAACGGAGGTATGATACGAGGTAGGTGAGGCAATGGATGAACAATCTTTTGGATACAAGGTGAAGTTCTATTGATGGTAGCAGTTGACAACAATGTGGCCGAATTTCTTGCATATTGACATTGGACGGTGAACCTCCCTTTGTCATTGTCGCGCCCTCGACCACGAAGGAAACGTCCGTGACCATGGAATGGAGGCGTAATGAGGTAGACGTGAGCTGCATTTGCCAGATCGGCGCAAGAGTTTGCTCGTTGAACTGATTCAATACATTATCTCATGGTTTATAAGGATGTCACGGAGTTCATCAAGCTTGGTAGGAGTTATGCGGGCTATAATGGCAACAATGATGGGAGAAAAATCAGATCCCATACCTGTTATGATGCAGAGAACTAGTTGTTGTTTGTTGACAGGAGATTCAGCTATGGTGAGTTGATGTGCTAGATCTTTAGCTTGCATAATGAATTCATCCATCCTTTGAGAGCCATTTTTAGGCTTCTCAGTTGGAGCTCGAGCTGCTGGAGGAAAACTTTTGGAGAAAGAAGCGTATATTGAAGCAAATGCAGACCACCTTGATGCAGCTAAATCGCAGGATACGACTTGAGCAAAAACCTTTTCAATCAGGGATGAGATAAACCAGTTCAAAATCAATTGATCTTGTTTGTACCAAGTGATGGCATCTGCACTAGATTCATCAGCTCCATTAGCAAGCGGAGGATGCAAGTCATCAACATACCATGGCAAATCGTGAGATCAGAAAATCAGAAGAAATTGCGATCTCCTGAGCATGTAGTTTGTGCCATCGAGCTTGACTAGGAGGAGATGATGGACAACGGCTAGGGTTAGATTGATAGGATATGCATTCGAGTTCGTTGATTGATACGAGTGAGCAGAAGAAGTCGCTGATTGCGTTGATGTGTTCGCCATCATTGCGGAAGGGATAGACGACGATCGGTTGAGAAAAAAAGAACAAGAAAATATCAATGATTGAGGTGGATCGGGATCTTCCATCTCTGACACCATGTTGAAAAAAAATTAGCAGAAGAGAGCATAGAGAAAATGGTTATGCATATATTTCATTAGATTAATACTGTGTCTTATATAAACACGCTGAGGTACACTTATTTACGCAAAATAAAATCAAATATTCGATGTGAGGGCAAAACATTCATTTGTATAGGTTGTTATTAATTAATATCACAAGATTGATTTTAGGCTCCATTATTTCCACGATATCAAGTGTGAAAATTGCCACTTGTTGTTTTAAATCTGCTATACGCACATTAGAATGAAAGTCCTGGACATTCCAGGACAATGGAAGGAGTTGTAACAACCCTACACACTGATAACAACAAAGCAAGGAGCAAAACCTAAGGCACAAAATTAAAAAGAAAGCATAAACTTTACCTAGGTCTTGCCCATAAGGGTCTGCTGCGACAACTAATGTTAACTCCTTTATTACTCACTAAGGAACCCTTGAAGCTTGGAAGGAAGAAGAAATAACATATCCACAACATTCAACAAAGTTTCTCTAAGAGAGTGAGGCAAAAATTAGAAGGATTGGGAAGAGAAAGAGAGATTTCATTACTCGGGATCACATTAATATCCGAGGTAGTTTCTAAAATCTAAGGAGCTTAAAGAAGGGAGAAGTCTCAATTATGGAGGGGAGCAAGGCAGAAGGAGCCCCATTCACTATAGATATGGTGCCATAACTTAAAGTAGCAATTCTATTAAACCTTTGACGAGGTCTCCTAGACCTACTTCTCCCATGTATAGAGATCGGGGATCCATTGAAGGATTGCAAGCACAATCAACGTTGAGAAAACAGGTACAAGAAGAGAACCATCGTATGACAGTCTAACTTAACCTTCTAAGAGAAGATCGTATCATTCACCTAATATTTAATAATCTCTGGCTATGGCAAAGAAGATTTGATTTCTACACATATGCAAGAAAATGAGAGTTTGGCTTTACTTGAAGTCAGGGAAGTCTCCATAATCGATATTACAACCTCTCTGTCAACTTTACAAATACATGTATCAATCCACAAACGAAGGGGAAATTAAAAAAATTGTACCCAAATGGGAATAGTAGAATATGTTGAAGTTTATGGGAGAAAGTCCTTCGCCCATGGAAAAAGAACCATTGTCCCCCTTGTAAGATCATGTCGACATCTTCTTCGCAATGCAAGCGTAGAAGAAAACACCCATTTGCCAATGATAGCATATATGAGTTGGGGAGTTTCCCAAAGGCAACTCGTTGGGGGGAGCCCTTAGAAAAGCCTTGTTAAGAGCGTCGTTATCACCTTAGAAAACCCTAGATAGTTTATACCATAGGGTTTGCTATTATTATTTTTATTACCCATATTACTATAATAATAATTTATTATTATTATTATTACTAATTTAAACTCCAGCATGAACCTTTCTTTATTGAGCCAAACCTTACCTTATATTTGTAATACATTATAAAATTAAATAATAATATCTATAATTTTAAATATGAATTTTTAACAAATTTACTACTCTATATATTGTCACTTATTCCATACATTTATTAGACTAAGCATCTTTTTTCTAAGCAATTAACATACATTTAATACAACTATAATCATAACTTTAACTAGTGAATCTCAATTATTAGAATTTTAACACTAAATTAAGATGTATTAATTGAGTTGAAGCACCGAATGGGGCACGAGCAAGGGGTACTGTAGCATCATTCTAGCTAAATTAGATTTGCACAACTCTTGCAAAGTTAAAATAAATAAGCACTTAATTTATTACTAAGTTCATGGAATTATAAGAATATTAAAAGAAATTGGTAAAACACAACAATTTAAATTTAGAACTGCAAATACAAATCTTGGCAAGTTAAATGGTTTATCATACATGTACACTTAATTTCTACACATTGTTCATTTAACAAATGACACTTATTTTTAGAAAAATATCCCCTCTTCCATCACCTCCTCGACCACATAATGGAGACGACCCCAATTAGTGGGATTAAGGCTTGGTGGTGGTGGTAGTGCCATTGTTATTGCTGTAGTTAAATCTAATGGTAACCTAAATCTGGCATTGACCTTAAATCTTAAATTCGTTCGATCCGATTGACAGCATGATTAATGGATTTAGGTTTAAATATATAACAGAATATGACAAACACCACCATATCCAATAGGGAGCTGATAGATGAATTGAAGTTAGTTTATTTAATATCAACTTAAAAGAGAATGAGGCAGATACACCTTCAGATGAGGAGCATGTGCTGACAACTCTATAGCATCTCCATGCCTAATTGGAAAGAAATCATGTGAACCATCAATAAATATAGCTCCTTCCTTACCATACCATGAGATACTCATGAACTGATCAATCTTAATCACACCATGCATTAAAGGAGCATCTACCGATCTAGGCGAAATGGGTTCCCTTACCATAAATTGGAGCTCGCGGCTAGACAATGGCATAGGAAATCCTCCAGCTGACATCATGGCTGCTGTTGAACCAGCTGCTGTGCATACACGGAGGCCGCTCGATCGGGAATTAGCCAAAGCAGATCCCCTACTGTGATGGCAGTTGATTCTGAGATTACAAATTAGTGGATTCCATCACCATATATGAAAACTAAAGCCATTTGCATAGCTAAGCTTTTCAAAATTACAACGATAGAGCACCGATGTGAGAATCGAGAAACCGTTGCCGGGCAAGGGTGCGCAATCAAGACATCATTCAATGAAAAGGTTGACAATGGCCTGTCGTTCAGCTTTGTTAAGATCCTCACAAGCCCAAAAGGTTTACGCTCCCATTCAAGAACTTCCTCTAAAATCTGGAATAAACAAAGAAAAATAATTTTCTTAGAATAAAATAGATAAAAAAGATTATATCCCAAAAATTTAAATTTGTGAGTGACAGCCGATCATTGATATTTCAACATCCTTCTTTTGCAACTACATGATGTAAGCCTAAGCATTCCAGTTGCCTCAATAATTTTGTTTCCAATGACCATCTATCCCCTTCCAATAGAAGCTTTTCACTAACATCAAAAATCATGTACCCAAATTCCACTCAACAGCATAGCTCCATTTTAGGGAAAAACTACCGACTTTTGAACTTTGTTCAACAATGATAGAAGAGATCAAGATGAACTAGAGCCAAAGTCATATGAAGCACTGAATCACAAACTATTCATCAGCTCCCAGAGCATTAGTTAAACCAAATGAAAACTTTGGGCTTTTTGGGGCAATATTTTCGCATCTAAGGAATCTAAAACTAACAGACATTTGATTTTAAATAAAAAAGCCAGGACATGATTTCAAAGCTATTTTTTCATTCAAAGTTCTTTTTGAAACTTTTGTGAATGTCAAATAATAAGAAAATACATCCACGTTCCCGTAGCTAATAATGCAGGTCCCTATTCTTGGCAAAGTTCTCAAAGACCATCTCTCGCATGAAATACAGCAGCTTCAAATAACTACTCCTGTAACAGCTTCGCAGATGATGATCTAAACAGTTGTAGTCGTACCAAAAGAACCTTTAAATTAGTGATAAACACACTAATGATTAAACATATTTTCAGGTCATAATTTAAATCCTGCGGGACATGACCAAATTGTTGCTATTTATATACAAGGTTTCGCAGCCTCAGGTTTTTGGGCTAAGCCATTCACATACCTTAATATTACCTGCTCAAAATTTGCCGTGGTGGCTGCACAGAGGTAGCCAGTGCTTCTTGTTGCATCAAATTCATCACCAAACTGTTCGACCTGCATAGGAACGTTTAGAGCGTTAGCTATGCAAGTCAAAAAGATATACAAATGATAAGGTTCAGGTTGGCCATAAGATAATAGTGATTAAGATAATAAACAGAGTTGCGTGCTAACTTCTTCAGACTGCGTAGGATCTGAATTAACTCCAAGAATAGGAATGGAATCATCAAGCAAGTGGCTAGCTTGTAAAAGAGTTCCATCTCCACCAACTGAGACCACAAGATCCACACCACAAATTGGCCGGGAAACTTCGTTTCTGAATACAGACTCCCAATCAATATTTTTGCGCTTAAGCACATCCTGGCAGAATTTAATCGCTTCATTGTGAACTCTACAGCGGTCATCCAGATGATTTAAGATCTGCTGTCCAGAAAGTGAAATTTAGCTTAGAGATATGACCTATATACGAATAACAAAGGACTTGCAGAAATAATTATTTCATACCAATGTCCTGTTAAAGAGTATTGTAACTAAGAATACATTAAGATTCCAGTTCAACTTGTGTTGAAACTATGGAGTATTCAAATGGCATACACATCATTTGATTGGCATTACAAATAAGAGAGCATATAGCAGTTTGAAACTACAGCTAATGGCAATTTGGGTACAAGCATGAATCAGGTTCTTACAGCACAAACAAAGATTAGTGACTA
Organism: Gastrodia elata; assembly: GCA_016760335.1. Lineage (NCBI taxonomy): Eukaryota > Viridiplantae > Streptophyta > Magnoliopsida > Asparagales > Orchidaceae > Gastrodia > Gastrodia elata. The sequence continues at coordinate 43,969,296 of CM028675.1, read as the reverse complement.
TTTGATATACACCTTGTTTGGATCCAAGTGATTATGGTTTAAAGTTTTCCAACACCAATTATTCTCATTAATTATTGGTATTGTAACGTCAATAGATAGCAGATCATTTTTTGTTCATGTTTGTTTGAATGATGGCTCTCATTAAAAAAAAGAGAGGAAAAGTTTGTGTGCTCTTTTCATGAGTAATATAAGGCTTGTGGTTGATAATGCAATATGAGGCATATATACATATTATTTATTTACTTTCTTAACAAAATCTCACAACTTTTATAGATACTAAGAAAAGATACAAATCGAGAATAGGAGGTTACAAAATCCTACCCACTTCCAAAAAATAAAGAGCCTAGGAAATATCCTAAAAGATTCTTCAAAAAAGAAAACCTAACAAAGCAATAACTGTCAAACAACAAAAATGAAAATAAAGATATAAACAAGCCCTCAGAGAAATCAAAATAGCACCACAATCATTCCATACCCAAAACTCACCAAATAAGCAAAGGGGCCCAGGGTTCTTCAAACCAACCCGGCAAACCTTCGCCGCATCCCCCCAACACCATCAAAGGCACCAACTCACAGAGTTGAAACTTCTATCAAAAATACGAGAAACTTGGCCGTGTAGAAGTTCCAGTCTTTCGACAACAATCTTGGGGGTGAAAGAACTGGCCAGAAAACAGGGCTTCCACAACGGACCATTGTAATACACATACAACTAGAGTCAGACATACATAAATTCGCAATCACATATAATCAACAAATGCCACCATGCAATAGAAGCCATCAAAAAAGTATAGCACAGCACTATAGGATACACAATTTTATTTGCATTCCCCTATCCAACCTTAGCCGAATTATAGTACCCAAAAGATACATATATTACAGCAACACAGGGGTAACGAAAGCACAAAGGATAAAACAATGCAGCAGATTAAAAGGTTGGTATCCATAAAGGACCCCGAATCAGGAAATTTAAACCAGCTCTTAATGCTGTTATAATCAATCCTATCATCATAAAGATTAACTAGATCATTCAACACAAGCAACACACAGACCATTAAAATGCCATTCTCCAACACACAGACCATTATATATCTATCTATCTATCTATCTATCTATCTATATATATATATATATATATATATATATATAGATAGATAAATATATATATATATATATATATATATATATATATATTTTTTTTTTTTTTTTTTTTGTGAGATCAACAAACCCTTAGCAAAATGCTTATAATATAGAAAAACAGAGATAATCATACATTAGAGAAGGCAGCTTGGAAGGAATATTAATTAGGAATACAGTACAGTATAGCTACCCACCCACAGGTTCAAGCAAGAATGCCTCTCGCTCTCACTCCTATACAGCAAAATGAGAATCAAGGGACAGTAAAAGAAGCATGGCACCCTAAGGTTCAATACAAGCATTCAAAAACAAAACAAGAAGAATGGCACCCTAAGGTTCAATACAAGCATCCAAAAACAAAACAAGAAAAATACAGCTCAAGCAGAGCAGAACGACTTCTTTGTAATATTTGCCTCAGATCCTGACACCAACACAGTCTTTCTTTCTTTGACCCCTCCAGCAGGGCCAGGTGCAGACTCTGAAGAGGACAGCGCCTTCTTGCTGGTGGTTCTATAAATTTCCCCAAAACCATCTGGAAAGCCTTTTCCACATTTGTTGCATACACACAATAAAATCAAACCTCTTATAATCCTTGTATCATAACCAACCTAACTTGTCACACCTTACTTATCTATCTACCTTTGCTAACACTACCCTTAAACTAGATTACTTACATTTGTGATACCCAAATTGCTAAATAAATACAAAAAAACTTAATGATTAGTGTAGCATTTCAAATAAAGTGACAATTAACTTCAACGTATATTAGCGCATACCAATGTTATACAAAACGAGACACTTTTTCCATGCTACAAGGACGAGGGGCATAAAACCAGAGGCATGAGATAAGCCCAACAAGATAGAGTAAGGTAAGCACAAGAAATTTATAATTTATTTATTTACTATTAACAAATTAAATGATATGCTTAGTATGGAGTCAAAAAAATTTCACACTGCAATCAGGGTACAAAAGCAAGCACACCTACGAATGAAATTGTGGGCTACATGAAGCTCATCAGTTCAAAGTTGGATGGAGAATGATCGTTTTGATAGACTTGTTGGAAATCAATAAAGACATCATCAAGAGATTTCATTCTCCTTATTAATGATTTTACTATCAAGTTCTACCCTTCTCAAATGCACAAGACCCATAATCACGCCTCCCAATCACCATGAAATTTTTTATTGACTAGTCAATCAGAAATCAGAATCTTTGATGTTTTATATCTTTTTAGTAGTAATAGTAGATTTATGGTACAGGGATGCGCCACCATTCTTAGGGGAGGGCTCCGAAAAAGATGATGAACTCAATCAAGATCCCATAGTTTCATCACCCTCAACCATTGTGGGCCCTAATCTACTCAGTCAGGAAGGTAATCAACCAAACTTAACAATGAAATTTTTCATCAGCAACTATAGGTTAACTTCATAAACCAAAGCGAAAGTTTCCCAAAAGAGTCAGTTTAGACCCACCTTAACTTAGAAAGGGACTTTGTCGAGAGCACCTTATTGCTCAAAGCTCAAAAATTGTCATTGTGGAACATCCAAGCTTTTGTCATGACTGTAATATAATGGCACCGTAAACTTCAAACTGCCACCTGGTGAGAGGGCACCTGCAACATTCTTATTGACAAGAGAATTTTGAGCGTGGTCACAAAACACACCTAATATGGCATTACTTTTGTGAGAATACACTATAAATTTGTCGTCCGGGGCAATTCTTGCAGAAAGCAGCATTTGTTAGAAAATTTTTGTTATTATTATTACCAGAGATATATGTTTATTTAACCTTCTAATTTTCATTTCAAGTTTGAGAGCAGTATCATCAGAATACAACCAAAATCATTTGTTTTTTTTTTATAAGGTGGTGCCTTTAATTAAGACCCTCCGATTATCATGTTCTATAATTTTGTCCATCAAAGAGGAAGAAGCATTGCACCATAAATCTTGTCAACTCAACTATGTGTTTAGAGAGAATCGAGCCAGAAAATGTTTCCTTTAAACTCTTAATGATGAATCCCTCCCGTTACCATCTTATATCAGTTATTTCTATCATTGGAGATAAAATCTCAAATTAGTAATTGATGCTTTTGATAAATAAGATTCTTCATCCAACATTATGTTTCTTGAATCATTCGGAAGTCTTATTCAATTTGCATAGTTGAGGCTAGACCAATTGGAAAAACTTTAAGATATCAATTATGCTTTAAGTATTTTTCACAATAGATCAGAATCGTCCATGTAGCACCCTGAGATCATCAGTCAATCATCACTCGAGTTTAGATTCTTTAATATTTACTATTATCTATTGACTCGTTTCTTGCACGTCTTTACAAGAATCTTTCAGGCTAATTCATTGTTAACTTTGACAAGTGATTCGCTCACTAGTTACTTGACACCAATTAATTCTCCATGAGCCACGCTCAAGTCACACCGTCTCATCTTAGCAGAAGGAGTTTTTAATGTTACATCTGTATCAATGTACCTTTCAGCTTGCAGTGTTAGAAGCCATCACGTGCACACAAAACCAGAGTCACCAAGACTCCTCTGAGATGTTCCCCATGCCAGACCAACAAGGTCGCCCTTGCTTGAGGAAGAAAGGAGTGTTTATGCTTTGAGAAAAATCTTCGTTTATGGCAAAAACACTGACTAAGTGTATCCTCTACCGCTCATTAATTTGCTCCGCCACCTTACCAGACCGCCTTACACACAAGAAGCACAAAGAAGAAGAACCTCCCCTCTTTCCATCGTTTGTCTTCCTACAATATTTACAACATACACTAAAAAGGAGTCAATCAAGTACAAGATCCATGCCCTACGCTTCTTTGTAACCTATATATATATATAGAGAGAGATCCAAAACAAATAGTACTAAAATAAAAGTATATGATAAAAGGGTTACAAGAACCTTAAACAAGATCTTTAAGTAAATTGAGAGCTAAGATCATTTGCTACAAGGTCCTGATCAATAATATTTGTTTCAAATTTTATGCTCTGAATATAGGTTAGGCCAGTTTGCAAGAAACAAACACTCTTCATTTTTCCTTTTCCTTTGTATAGGAAAATATAATCATTTTTTAATTTTAGATGGGGCATTTATCCGAAATTCAAAATTCATATCCATCCAATATTTAACTTCATCAATGGATAACTCACTGGTAGTATAAGTGTGATGGCCCATATTAAGCTAATAACAACTAATCTAACAATAGGTACATCGGAATCATATTGACGGATAAGCAAAATAACATTTAGACAATATCCAGAGCCATACAAAAATATAAGAAATATTATTCATTCAATTTAAGAATAACATCATCTAGAATATTATATGTTTGTTTACATATGAAAATAAAGGTAAGAGCTAAAGTTTTATTCTTCCATTCTGCACCACAATTCCTTAAAATGTTCTTAGGCTATCTCACAGCCTCTTCCAGCTGTACCTGGTCAAAGCATATTATAAAAACTAATAACTTAGTGCACATTCTAAATACAAAGGATACTAAATAATATATTTTAAACAAAATTAGGAGGTGAAGATTGATATGATATTAATTGCAGTAAAATATTATTTAATGTAAATAAAATAATCATAATTCTTGCAAATAAATATTTTCTTACCATAGTTATGTTACATACCAAATTTAAAAAGATAATCACATAAAAATTTATGTTTGTGTTTATGTCATGATATCTTGAAGCAACGTTAGCAATTCTGATATGGGCAAAGCCAGAAGGCTGGGCTCAATAAAAGCATATCCATCACTTGGGCCCCCTCAAAAGCTCCAGATGGCGCACCCTTATAACTCCTGATGGACTAGTCTCGTCCCTAACCAAATTCAACCACTATTTTGGAACCCTTGCAAATATTCACAAGATGCATAAACATTATTTTGTTTCTTTACATCATTGGCAGTAAAAATAGCGCATTTAATATCAACATGAAATAGGCTTAAAACAATGCTAAATCAACAATAAAAGCAAATAAAAGTATAAAGAGTAATATCCAGTGTAACTTTTGTGTTGAGTTAATAAGATAAATCGCTCACAATTCTGATGTGTCTGCAAAAATTATATTTATAATCTTTATTAGACTCAAATGAATAATCAATCTCACATACGAATACAAGCACAACTATGTCTATAGTTTAATCTTACAAGTCTTTCCTTGTACTTCATTTGATACATTAATGAATAGGGTAAAGACTGTCGAATCAGATTGTGGCTCTAATGATTTCGTAGTTCCTCATTCGATATGTGTCCGAATACTTAGTAACCTAACGTGCGCCTATTTCATTATGTAAGGTTTCCAATTTGCCAATCATGCTAATTCAATAGAACAGATGTTTAATGTTGAAATGCAAATTATTATACTTACTGCTGCCAACAAACTCTATTACATATGACCATTTACCTCTTCTATTGCAGGTCTTCGTCGATTATGTCGGTGAGGAGAGGGATCGAGGGAGAGGTAGAGGTTTTCTTAGAGCTTCAAGGCTTTCATGAAAAAGTTGAGGGTGCTAGGTGGCCCTAAATAGTGTTTTCTGGAAACCGTCGAATTCAATTCGACGATTTCAGAAGTGGACAGAAGTAACGCTCGTGCACGGCAGCATTCACTCCATACCTTAGTTGTGTGTTTCTAGCGAGCGAAAAGGAAGAGGCTGCGTGCGAAACTTCCATCGGAATCATAAGCTTAATTGACGGCCGTAATTAGAGGAAGAGTGAATGGCGTGGGAGAGGTGTTTCCGTCGGTTACAGGAAAAGTAAGAAATTTTGAAATACTTTTCTAATTTGCATTTAAATTCGAGATTAATGGCAAAGCTAAAATTCCATTTTAGCATTATTTGGCTGAGAAAATTCCCCAATCAATAATTTAATCAGTATGTAACAAAAATAAACAGAAATTTGATAAAAAACGAATTTTAGCGGAAATTTTTAACTGAAAACAAAAATTCGCAAGTAATCAACAGAAGTTGAACCTAGCAGGAAATTAACATTTTTCACAAAAAATGATCTAGGGTCATTACAAAGTCCCCTAATTAAAATAATGTCGCCCTCGATATTGCATCGAAATAAAAGACATTTTAATTGAACGTAAGAAGATTTAATTAGGATTACCAGAATTATGAAAGAGTCTGGGATATTCCTTCCTCATATCTTCCTCCTTTTCCCATGTGGCTTCCTTGGCATTGTGATTTCTCCATTGCACCTTGACCATGGGAATGGTTCTCTTCCTTAAACGAAAGTTATCTCATTTTATGATTTTGTCTGGCTCTTCCACATATGTCAAGTCTAGCTGAATTGTATTATCGGGGGGTACTACTAATTGTTAAGACAGTCTTTGCAAACATTTGCGTAGGGATAATATGCGAAATATATTGTGTACTTTAGAAAAATCCCCTGGTAACCTCAAATGATATGCAGAGCTCCCTCTTCGAGCAATGATTTCAAACGGTCCCACATATTGGAGCTTACTTTGACTAATATGCCAAATCGATACACTCCCTTCATTGGGTTTACTTTTAGATAAGCAAGATCTCTGACTAGAAATTCAAACATACTGTCTCTTAAATCATGGTACTTCCTTTGACGATCTTGAGCCATAATTGTCCTTAGCTTTATCATTTGAACTTTTCTATTAGTTTCTTCAACTAGATCAGATTCATAAATTTGAACATCTCCAACTTCTGACCAAGACAAAAGCGTAAGACACTTCCTTTAGTACAGGGCTTCATAGGTCATCATTCCAATGCTAACTTGATGATTGTTATTATACGCAAACTCAAGGGAAAATGTTCTTCATAGCTTCCATTGAAGTACAATATGCAATCTAAAAAATCTTCTAGAACTTAATTAACTCTTTCTGGTTGCTCGTCTATTTGAGGATGGAACACAATGTTCATTGCAAGAGTAGTGCCCAAATCATCATGCACGGCTTTCCAAAATCGAGAAGTGAATCTACTGTCTCTGTTTGATGTAATTGTTTTTGGAACTTTGTGCAGTTGGACGATTTCTCTGATATACATTATGGCGAGCTTCTCCACAAGATCAATCTGTTTTATTGGGAGGAAATCTATTTATTTTGTGAGTCTGTCAATGACGACTCATATGGTATCTGCTCCTGATTTTCTTCAGGGCAAACCCACTATGAAATCCATAGCAATATCAATTCAATTCCATTCTAGGACAAGTAGAGATTGTAAGAGTTCTCATGGCTTTTAATGTTCTGCCTTTACTAAATTGCATACATTACAACGTGCCACAAACTCTCCTACATCTTTCTTCAATCCTGACCACCAATAAATTTTCTTTAAATCATAATAAATTTTGGAGTTCCCTGGGTAGATAGTGTATCCTCAACAATGTGCTTCCTTTAATATCATCATTCGTAATTCCTTATCCTTAGGTACCCATAATTGAGTTCCAAGATAAATGTAACGGTTCTTCTCTCAAAGATCATTATTCTATCCTTCCAAAATAAGTTGCTTCATCGTTAGGTACTCCGTATATTCTCTTTGAGATAGCCTTATACGCCTTTCTAATGTTGGTTCTGTAGTTCCTGTAGCCATAATGGAATTCAGCTACTTCGTTGATACCAATTCTATTCCTAGCTTATTCATTCGTAATTTCTTATCCTTAGGTACCCATAATTGAGTTACAAGATAAATGTAACGGTTCTTCTCTCAAAGATCTTTATTCTTTCCTTCCGAAATAAATTGCTTCATCGTTAGGTACTCCGTATCTTCTCTTTGAGATAGCCTTATAAACCATTCTAATGTTGGTTCTGTAGTTCCTATAACCAGAATGGAATTCAGCTGCTTCGTTGATACCAAATCTATTCCTAGCTTAATCAGTTCCTTAACCAAATGTTCGTTGATGATCATAGTGCTTAGTGTGTCGACCGATTTTCTACTCAATGCGTCAGCTACGACATTGGTCTTACCTGGATGATACTGAATATCCAAGTCATAGTGACTAATGAGTTATAACAATCTCCTTTGCCGGCAATTTAACTCCCTTTGAGCAAAAATGTATTTGAGGCTTTGGTGATCTGTGAATATTTCACATTTTATCCCATACAAAAATGTCTTCATATTTTAAGTACAAAGACAACTGCTGCTAATTACAGATCATTGACTGGATAGTTTATTTCATAAATTTTTATTTGTCTAGAGGCATAAGCAATTACCTTCTGGTTCTGCATTAACACACATCTGAGTCCTACCTTAGATGCATCAGTGTAGACTTGATAACCCTCGCCTTCTTGTGGTAAGGTTAATATAGGAGCGGTTGTCAGGGCATTCTTCAATTTTTGAAATAAAATCTTACATTCAGAACTTCAAATAAATGATACAACTTTCTGCATTAATTTGGTGAGCTGAAGTCTAAGAGAATCTCTGTACAAATTTTCTATAATAGCCTACCAATCCCAAGAAACTCCTGATTTCTGTTACTGATGTAGGCCGAGTTCATTTCTGGATGGCACTGATTTTCTTCTAATCTACTTGAATTTCATAAGTGCTTACAGCATGTCCAAGGAAAGCTACAGAGTTCAACCAGAACTCGCAACCATAAAATTTTGCATATAACTTATTATATCTTAAGGTCTCCAAGACCGTTCGCAAGTGGAACTCATGATCCCTTTCATTCTTTTGGAATATATAAAGATTTCGTCAATGAAGACAATCACAAATCTGTCCAAATAGGATTTCAGAACCCTCTGCATCAAATTCATAAATAGCGATGGGGCATTGGTTAACCCAAATGACATCACTAAAAATTCAAAATATCCATACCTCATCCTGAAAGTTGTATTTAGAATATCTTCTTCCCTTATTCTTACTTGATGATATCCAGATCGAAGGTCAAATTTGGAGAAAACAACAGTTTCGGCAAGTTGATCAAATAAGTCATCTATCCAAAGAAGGAGATATATATTTTTAATTGTCACATTGTTTAGCTCTCTATAGTCGATACACATTCTCATTGTTCCATCTTTCTTCTTAACAAAAAGCACAGGAGCTCCCCAAAGTGACATGTTGGGACGAATAAGACCTTTATCAAATAATTATTTAATTGTTCATTCAGTTCTTGTAGTTCTTTTAGAACCAGTCAATATGGTGCCTTTGATAACGATTGCGTACTGGGAATTAAATCAATAGTAAAATTTATTTCCCGTACAGGAGGTATCCCTGAAAAATCCTCGGGAAACACATCTGGAAATTCATTTGCGACCTTTATATTTGCTAAAGGGGTCACTTCTTTATGTCCCAACATCGTTACTAGGTAGGTTTCACACCCTTTCTGTATTAGCATGACTGCTTGAATTGCATTAACGAGGGATGGGGCGATGCTTAGTCTTCCCATAAATGTCACTGGCTTCCTTGTACTCATGAGAGTGATCTTCTTGCGCTAACAATTGATTATAGCTTGATGAGGGGATAGCCAATCCATTCCTAGGATGATATCAAAATTTGCAATGGGAAGAACTATCAAGGTGGCATTGAATGTTCCACTATTAATTAAGATATCGCATTCGCAACAATTTCTAACGCTCATGAGGGCACCATATGGTAACCTCATATAATTTTTCTTTTAGCTCAAACATGTCAGTTGTAACTTCTTGACAAATGATTCAGATATAAACGAGTGACTTGCACCCGTGTCAAATAAGGTTATACACACGCTTTCAGGGAAATGTAAAGTACCTAATATTGAATACATGCTAATGATTTTTCTAAGTTTCAAATAAGAAATGCAAGCCAAATTAATTTAAAAAGTACCTGACACCACATCGTGATCTTCGAGAGCCATAATCGGGTAAGAGTGTAAACCCTTGCGGCAGTTGGTCGTCCCGAGGCAAGTTGTGAAGGCCCCAATACCGGTTCAGCGGAAACCATTCCGACATCGGGTGTTCACTTACCGCAGGATCATATTGAGTAACTTAAGAAGAAAAGAGCATACACATACAAAAGCCAAAAGATAATATTCATTTATTTCAATGTTCACATTACAATATCTTTTCAACACTCCTCGTACAAAAGTAAAAATAAAGAAAAGATAAAAGATAAACAAGCAAAAATAAAATAGTGCTGTGGATCTCATCGACAGTTGAACATTTTAAGCATTATGGTTCTTGCACATAATCCCCTAGGAGCACCTGACCTGGTATTATACAGAAAATAATATCGGGATTTGAATTCCCAATAATTAGATAATACTCTAAGTACAGCAGTACACAATAACATTTACATTTTAAATGATGTAATTAGCGAAAGTAAGGCAGAAGAAAAATGCAAGAGAAAGATAAGGTAATAACGCGAAGTAAACAATTTCCTGCAATAAATATTAGCACAAAAATGCAAGTTATTGATGTCGCTTTTCCAGTAACCTGCCACGAATGTTGTTACTGATGTCTTCTTTCCAGTAACAACCCACGAATGCTATTACTGATGTCATTTTTTCGATAATTAGCCATGAATATCGTTATTGATGTCATTTTTTCAGTAACTGGCCACGAATGAAAAGGATGTTGGTTTCTAACAACCAACCAAGCATTAATGTTATTGATGTCATTTTTCCAGTAACCCACGAATGTTACCACGTTGGTTCCGAAAAACCAACCAAGCTTCAAAATGAAATTTGGCTCGAAGCAATTTAAGCGAAGCAAAGCAGCAGTAAAAGTGCAAAATATAATACATGTCATGTACTGGGTACCTTTGTTCTTTAAGTTCAGAAGTTCAACAGCTCAAATGAGTGACAGTTTGCTCAATCTGCATTTAAGTCCCCGATATTTCTTTAAATTAGTCTCTTTTTTAAAAGTGAGGTGATATTTCATGATTTTTACATTCTTCCATTCATATTAAGATTTAAGTCCGTACCTTATAATAATATTACTGAATTGTAAGAGTAACGATAGGAATGAAAATAGTAATCATTTTATAGCATTATGAATTGTCCCTATTATTGATTAATGAGAATGATAAAAAGGCAAATGACTAAATATAAAATTATAATAATGTATATAAGATTTAGCAAGAAAGTGTTTTCTTCAATTTCCTCCATTTTCAACTCCTCTTGCCTCAGCTTTTAGGATTGCCGGAAAACAAAGGAGAATTGGAACGGGGTAGCCGGATGGCTGGCCGAGGTGGCAACGGCAAGAGGCTGGCTGGCAACGGCTACAGAGTGGTTTGGCGGCTTGATAGCTGGCTGCCGGGGGCTGCCGGAGGCTGCCGAAAGCTGTTGGAAGGGTCTGTCGAGGGCTGCCGGGGGCTGCCGGAGGCTGCCGAAAGCTGTTGGAAGGGTCTGCCGGGGGCTGCCGGGAGCTGCCGGAAGTGCTGGAAGGGTCTGTCGGGGGCTGTCGGGAGGTTGGTGATCTTCTCGTAAGAGGCACACATGAACCTTGTCAGGCTTTCACCACATACCTCTTCCTTATCCTCCAACTCTCGAATCCGGTCTTCAAGAGTAGGGGGACTGAAATTGGGTTCGTTGAAATCCATTTGCCAAGGTCCTTGGCTTAAGTCGATTTCCGAGTATTCCTCCGAATAATTAGAGGAATTCATCTGTTTAAAAACACAAACTTATAATTCGTTTGAATAATGACCTTAACTAGTCTTTCTACTAGATGTTGCCATAATAATACCTCATCATGTCACTAGTTTTCTATACGATGTTTTGTTCCTACCACAATCGTATTATATCACTAGTTTTCAATCAAGTATTTCATTCCAGCGTATTTATATTTTAAATTGAATGATTTTCTAATTATGGCTTCTATGTCAAATGCTATTTTACTCTAACACTTCCAATCCTGCTCTGATACCAACTGTAATGACCCATGTTAGATTGGTAAGAACCAAATTAACATCGGATGCATCTTTCCGCAGGATCATATTGACAGTTAGATAAAATAGTAGTTAACGAACATTCAAGCCAATCACATATAAGAAACAACATTTATTCAATTTAAAATAAAAATAACATCTAGAATTTATTACATGAAATTCAATATACATCAAACTATTAATCCTGGAAGGGGCAGTTATTTTCTCGCGCTACGTCTCTAGATTATATCAACCGCCTCCAACTGTATCTGTTCTGGCATTATAAAAATAATGCCTTAGTGCACATTCTAAATACAAAGGATATTAAAAATATACTTAAAGCATAGCGAAAGGCAAAGAAGAAAAATGAGATAACATTTGCAGGTAAATATAGTGTGCTTCAAATAAAAGATAATCAGATCACCTGCAACTGCCGGGAGCTATCGGAGGTGCTGGATGGAACTGCTGGGGGCTGCCGGAAGCTGCTGCAAGTTGCTGGAAGGGGCTTCCGAGGGCTGCCGGAAGGAGGCTGGAGCGGCTGAGGAGGGGCTGGCGCTGGCTGTTAGGGGACTGCTGCTGTGGGTGGCTGGCAGAGAGGGGAGAATGGGCTGGGAGGAGAGGGGCTGGCAGGTAGGAGAGTTGTGGGAGATGAGGGGAGGGCTGAGGGAAGTCTTATAGAGAAGCTAGGGAAGAGGGTAGGGAGGGCTGGTCGGCTAGGAGGGAAGAGGTGGAGCTGGTCGGCCAAATTGGCCGACCATTCCTGCGCCAAACGGCGCGGGAAAGGTTCCTGGCGCGGAACCTTCCGCGCCAGAACGCCTGTCGGGCGTGCGTCGCGGGAAAACAGGGGGGGAGAGAAGGAAACAAAAGTTTTTTTTTTTAAAAGGAAAATTATATATTTACTTAAACTTAAATTATTTGCATTTTTCCACCGTTCGGCGTCCAAATACAACGAAACTTGGCACAGAGGTGTGTTACGACATGACAAACACCCTCGCACAGAAAATTTTTGATTCGGACAAATATTTTATTTTATATTAATTTTTCGAGGTTTAAAAACTTCAAAAATTAACCACGATAAATCCGACGCTCAGAATTTGATGAAACTTCTCGAGCAGCCTTTAAATAATATACTTAACATGTCGACACTGAACACGATAAATTCGAACACGCATTTCAATGTTTTGATTTTTAGAATTTAAAGATTTCAAAAAACAGAACGGGAGCTTCCGTTAATCGAATTTTTCCCGAATTATGGCACTTTGATCTAAAAATTATTTCTATCTATTGGTAAATTTGTTTGCCCTAAATTGAAATTCCCCGGGATCCTGATTCCTAAGGCGGGATTCTGACCTAATTTGCAAAATAACTTTGGGTCGTTACACAAGTCCTCTCCTTTGAGCTGACGTGGTTGCAGGGGATACTACTAGAACTGGTGTATTTGCTGGAACTGGAGCACGTGTGGGTGTAGAGGCTATAGTCATTTTGGATCTCTGAATAATATCTCCATCCACAGTTTTAGCAGGCTTGCAAAATCGATAACTGTCCCACTCAGCTACACAGGTAACACCTGTTGCCTGAGCGATAACACCTACCTATAGGGTGCGGTAGTTGGCATTCTGAATTTACCCTCTCTAGCAGGCCCTGAAGTGATCTAATATATGTTGGCTTGGTAATTATGTCAAGATCTTTTAAGAGTTTCACGCCGGTCGTTGGAGTGAATTTGTCGCTTTTCTTATCGTTCGGCTATCAATTGTTCATTATGTTCTAGCATGATTGCGCAATTCAGTAGCTCAGCAAATTTGGTGTGCTTGAGCAGGAGCAAGCTTGTTCGGTTGGAATCCTTCAAACCATCCAAGAATCTGCTACACCTTGAGGCCTCCGTATCTACTAATTTATGAGCATACCTGGAGAGCCTTGTGAACTCGGACTCATAAGCTGCGATTGTTTTATTTCCCCGAATCAACTAGATGAATTCATTCTCCATAATTTTTTATGTAGAATGAGGAATGTAACGAGCTCTAAATGCCTCCGCGAACTTGTTCTAAAGAATATCTTCTAGTTTCAAGCCAGCAAACTAAGTTTTGTGGGTGACTACCCACCATCACTCGACTGCTGCTTTAAATAGACTTTTAGCCAACCTCACTGCATCCATGGCTGGACATTTCATGTTCTCCAATTTACTTTCTATTTCTTGGATCTAGTCCTCTGCTTTTATTGGCCGAGCTTATCCGTCAAAAGACGGTGGGTTCAATTTCATGAAAGCCTGTAAAACCCCATCAATTCTGTGCCTCTGCTCTGGGGAGACATACGGGCTTTGTGTTTATTTGTCAATATTTGAGCCATCAACTCCAAGATTTTATCAGTTTTATTTTTCGTTGGGCCTGAAGGCAAAGGGAACTTCACTAGAGTCTCAATTGATAATTTGAGAGAGTATTCTTTCGTATTCATCTATAAAGAGATTGGTCGCAATAATTAAAGATTCATATCTAAAGATATGCATTATTGAAAGAAATTAATGTTCCATGCAAAAAGAAAATCAAACATAATAAAGATACAATTGTTCTCTCATGAATTACATATAGATTTATTATAAAGATAATGTCAATCTATATGATTTTCTTCAAGCTTTCCCTTTTCTTGGAAGTTGAGGCTGCACCCTCGGCTTGGTGGATGGGAAGTGTCGCCTAACATATTTTTCCTTCAAGTGCAGAATTGCACTATTCATATTCTTCCTCTTTTTTCATTGCTAGTTCAGCGAGCATGGGAAAGAGGTTCCGCAATGTTTCCTTTAACTCGCGCACTTCTCTCTCAAGGTTGGTGGTTCTCTCATAAGCGACATTCATAAATCCTGTGCTCGTCTCAAATTGATCTTACTCCTTATTCTCCAAAAGTTGCATTTGATCTTCAAGGGTGGGAGGATCGTAGTTGGGATCGAGAACCGCCAATTGCCAAGACTCCTCTTGACTGGAGTTGACCTCAGAGTGACTCATCGAGTGGTTTGGAAAATACATCTACAAAACACACTTTCAGTTTGAATGATTTCTATGGTGTCACTAAATCTAAACATAATAGATGTTACGTCCTAGTGTTTTTCTAAATTTTGTAACAATGGTTCAAAATTCTGAAAGTTCTAAATTGAATTGAAAGAATTTTTTTTTGGCTCTATTTTTATACAATATTTTACTTAAACACATTTAATCCTGCTCTGATATTAACTGAGATGACCCATATTAGGTTAATAATAATCAATCTAACAATAGGTACATCTCCGTGGAATCATTTGGCGGTTAAGCAAAATATCATTTAGACAACAACCAGAGCCATATAAAAATATAAGAAATATCATTCATTCAATTTAAAGATAACATCATCCAGAATATTACATATTTGTTTACATACAAAAATAAAGGTAAAAGCTAAATTTTTATTCTTTCATTCTGCAAAACAATTCCTTAAAATGTCCTTAAGCTATCTCAGCCTCTTCCAACTGTACCTGATCTGACATTATAAAAATAATACCTTAGTGCAAATTCTAAGTACAAAAGATATTAAATAATATACTTTAAGCAAAAGCGGAAGGTGAATATTGATATGATAATAATTGCAGGAAAATATAATTTAATGCAAATAAAATAATCATAATTCTTGCAAATAAATATTTCCTTGCCATAGTTATGTCACATGCCAAATTTAATAAGATAATTAAATAAAAATTCATATTTGTGTAATATGTCTTGATATCATGAAGCAACATTAGCAGTCTGATGGGCAAAGCCAAAACCTCGATGTTGAGTTCAATAAAAGCATATTCATCACCTGGGCTCCCTTATAGGCTCCAGATGGCACTCTTATAACTCCCGATGAACTAGCCCATCCCTAACCTAATTCAACCACTATTTCAAAACCCTTGCAAACATCCACAATATACATAAAGATCATTTTATTTCTTTACATCTTTGGCAATAAAAATAAGACATTTAATATCAACAATAAATAGGGTAAAATGATGCCAAAGAAATAATAAAAGTAAATAAAAATATAAAGAGTAATATCCAATATACCTTTTGTGTTGAGTTAATAAGATAAATCGCTCACAATTCTGATGTGTCTACAAAAGTTATATTTATAATCTTTATTAGACTCTAATGAATAATCAATCTCACATATAAATACATGCATAGCTATGCCTATAGTTTGATCTTATAAGTCCTTCCTTATAATTCATTTGATACATTAATGAATATGGTAAAGACTAACGAATTAAAATGTGGCTCTAATGATTTCGTAGTTCCTCATTCGATATGTGTCTGAGTCCTTAGTAACCTAACGTGTGCCTATTTCATTATGTAAAGTTTTCAATTTACCAATGATGATAATTCAATAGAACTGATGTTGAATATTAAAATACAAATTATTATACTTACTGCTGCCAACAAAATCTATTACATATGACTATAGACCTCTCTTATACTCCATCCTTAATCGGAATCCAGCAATAGATTGAAGCAGAACTCTTGCAACTTAATTCAGGGATAGAAATATAGAAAGTTTAGATAATCAATCAAGATGGTAGCTAGCTAACAATAGCATATGCATATTGCTTTCGCCATAGTTCTACCTTAAAACAGTTCCATTGTCCTCTATTTACATCCGGTCAACCATTATACTGACATATGATCTAAATTAAGATTACATCAGCTTAGTATATCAATGTCCTGAATTGTGATCGGATCAGCAATTTCTACTACAGGTTTTGATTTCAGAAATTTGAAAGTGTAGCACTTCCTTGGGAGGCTAATTTGCCTAAAACAGAAGTTGCAATGAGTCGTATTAAACACAAAAGATCTCAATCCCTTCCATATATAATCAACAATCATGAACACATATAACAGCAGTAATTCATTCATTTTAAGGAGTTAAAATGTTAGTTTCAATATCGAACTCGTAAAATATTTTGAATATTGTCTGTTGATTTCAGCAACCTTTCAAATGAGTCCATACCATACCATAATATGAATAATCACCGATGTTATAATTAGGACTAGACACTTCATTTCATAACATTATATTGTTGAATACTTAAGTCACAAATGGATACATTACCGTGGATCAACTTAAGAATCTGAAGTTCAAGAGGCAAAGGTTAATTTAGATGATTGGATTTGTCACAGTGAAATTCCATTTCTGGAGCTTCCAAATGGGTTTGGTCATAGAACAATATAAATTATCTATTAGCACAATAAACTAATCTAATTATAATAGCATTTAAAATTCATGTACTAGTAGAACATAATGAAAAATCTGCAGTTGCCTATTATTTTTATCAAATCTAAATGACATTTATTTATATCAAAACTATTTTAAGAAAAACTTTTACTAAGGAGCAATTTCAACTTATTCAAAATGACAGGTTGTACACATCTTAAGAGAATTATGATTCATTTCATATGACTCAATTCAGGTTTTAGACGCCAACTTCAGAGCATATAGATCATTAGGAATTCATACATAGGATATCGAGCTAATTGTAGATGTACAAACATTCATTCCAGATTTCTAATAATAGGTTTCAAAAATAGTATCCTATATTTGCTAAATATTCTAATTACATTTTACCTATGAGCTCTAAATATGTGAAGCAGGTTTTGGCTTCTATCCTTGAGCAAAAATCGAAGCATTGAAGCAGGGCGATTCATACCTTAGATACCGAATGCAGAAAGAGATCGTGCGGGAGAAAGTAGACGTCGGCAGCCAAAACGTTCGGGAAGCTTTGAGATCAGGCAAAGACGAAGAAGGTCGTGCGAGAAAGGAGTAGATGTCAACCGTCTCGTGCAGCCAGAGGACGGAAGGGCTCGCCTTCCCCTTCTGCCGCAGATCTCCATCGATTTTGTCGGTGAGGAGAGGGGTCGAGGGGGAGGTAGGGGTTTTCTTAGAGCTTCGAGGCTTTCGTGAAGAAGTTGAGGGTGCTCGGTGGCCCTAAATACTATTTTCTAGAAACTGCCAAATTCAATTTGGCGGTTTCAAAAGAGTACAGAAGTTACACTTGTACGCGGCAGCATTCACTCATTACATTAGTCGTGCATTTCTAGCGAGCAGAAAGGAAGGGTCTGTGTGCGGTACTTCCATCAGAATAGTAAGCTTCATTGACTGTCGTAATTTGAGGAAGCGTGAAAGGCATAGGTGAGCTGCTTCCATCAATTACAGGAAAGGTAAGAAATTTTGAAATACTTTACTAATTTGCAATTAAATTCAAGATTAATGGCAAAGCTAAGATTCCATTTTAGCATTATTTGGCTTTGAAAAACTTCCCCAATCAATAATTTAATCAGTACATAACAGAAATTTGGTAAAACAGATTTTAGCGAGAATTTTTAACTGAAAACAAAAATCCACGGGTAATCAACAGAAATTGAACTTAGCAGTAAATTAACGTCTTCCTCAAAAATGACCTAGGATCATTACAATAAGCCTTAGATAGAAAGAGACAAAAACTGACGATGATTTTGAGGTGGAAAGCCTGAGAGAATCATACATGGTCATCTGAACGCCGTTCCTCACAATCTTTTGGGAAAGAAGAGATTGTGGTGTAGCTTAAAATATGAATCAACAACACAGCCTATGATTTTATAGTGCGCGCAATATTTATGAAGATTTTCAAAAAAGATTGGCTACTAGAAACCTAACTCCCTAGACCTGATCCAAGCTTGAGAAGAGTATAGTGCAGTAACATCAAGTTCAATGAGGATACATGACATTGAAGGACAAATCAAGTTGGTGGTTATTTTAGCAATTTTAAAAAAAATTCCAAAAATGAAAAAAAAAAACCAAAACAATAATTAGCTGTAAAAAATAGATATACAAGTAAGGAATGTCACCCAAATATATTTAATAGAAGATTCAGCATCATGATCAAAATCTAGAGTCCATTTTAGAAGCCGCGTAGGAAATCCTCCACCAAAATAAGAACCCTAAAAAAAGTTGAGCATAGTTTATCCAATTAGATAACTTTAGGAACACATAATTACAGTCAATCAAACCAGCTAACCATGGTTCAATAAACTAAAAAATTTGGCAGATGCTTCTAAATACAAACTAATGAAAGGCAACTAGATGAGAATTTGCTAATAATAGATAATTTAAATGATCTGGCCAATACATAAAGTTCCTCTACAGTAAATAATAAGCAAGCTTGTCCTTCATAGATGTGGAATGACTGATAGAATGAGCATTAAAGGAATCAACATATTCAAACACGGCTAAGCACCTATGAAAACTTAAGCGAAAGAAAGGCCATATTTAATGAGAAGGGGAGCACCTCAACTACCAACAAAACCACACAGACCACAACCGCACTTGGCCGAAGCAACATGAGACACGGGATGAAACATTGCACCAATAGGCAATGACGGCAATATGGAGGTGCAAAAGAGGACAAAGAAGCCACAAAATCAAATGTCGTTGGCGCAAAAAGCAGTGATACCTTTGATTGAGTAAAAGGAGAACCAATATCAAACCCCACAAGCTCCCCATCAAAGCGAGGAAGGGATCCAAAACACCATATCGATGATCATAAGGAATGCGATGAAGATGAGGAAAGAAAAGAAGTGATGAAGACGAGAAAAGAACAGTAGAAAGCGACTTGAAAGAACGCTGGCCATAGTCGCATCCCCTCTTTTCTGGCTGACCATACTCGACTGGAGGGGACCATCAACTAGATTGTAGGTCTAAACAGAGGAAGGCAGATGTGAACAAAGCCGAGGAGATGCGACCAAGCTAACCTCACTCCAAACTGTCAAGGGCAATGCAATCAAAGCTTGCGCAGATGCACGGGATAGCAGAGGGCCACGAGCACACTGGCAACACCAGCAACACAGAAGAGAACTGCAAGCAGAGGAGCGCACCCAAATAGCAGCGCAGATCTGAGATGGGATGACGGGAAAATCAGCACGATTGAGACAAAACGATATAACCATGAAAGCAGCAAACACTCAACATACATGCAAACTCCATCCAACGGCCATTGGAAGACAACAGCGAAGGCCCTAGCCATGTCAACTGAGGCATACGGAAAATGTTTGCAGAGGAAACACGTGCATCATCCTCCATCTTTTTTGAGTGTGTGCAGCATGTATGTATAGCGCAAGCTAGAGTCAAAACCTTCCAAGTGGACATAAGTTGTTACTTGATCAAATCATTATAAATTGTTGTGCCCTTACTTCTTACTGGCCTTTTTGTTTCTATGTTTGTCTAGCCAAATAAATGGTGCTTTTCTCTACTTCAGTGAACTTTCTGATAATACCTAAATTACTCAATTCGGCTCTAAACTACTTGATTTAGTATCACCATAAACATTGGAAAAAACAAAATGACCACCATGTATTTAGGAGTATGATTCACATGGCCTTCACATAGCTTGCTAACAAGAAAATTGTACGAAACTTTGACATATTTGGGCATATATTTAATTCAACCTTGTTTATCCAACTCGAATATTGGTCAAACTATTTATTATTTCACTTTCATAACTCTACTTGTTTTGGCATTGGAAGCTTTAGAATTATACTCACGGTCATTAGACCTTTTGTGATTGTAAAGAATTAAAATTATGGAATTTTACATTTTCAACAGCAAAGTTATTTAGAATGGCAACTACTCAAATTACCATGAGTGTTGTTTTAGTATGGGAAAAGCCATGTTCTTTGAGTCACCATTGCCTTCTTAACTCCAAAAAAGATGGTACCTAGTCTATGTGCGTTCACAACAAATATACTGTGAAGCATCAATTCTATCTCAAGGTTTGGACAGCATATCAAAAATGATCACAAAGCTATGACTATTCTAAAATAGATTTATGGAGTAGATATTACCAAATAAAGATCTAAAAGTGAGATGAGCTGAAGTTAGTCCTTAAAATCAAAAAATTAATTATATGAATGATTGATAATGGCTTTTATATTATTTGATGCACTCGGCATATTTTTGAAAATAAAGAACTGTCTTAAGACTTTATATTGGCAAATTTTTATTATTTATTTTGATAATATATTAATTTGTAGAAAGCCTAGGAACAAGCATTAAACTACATGATACCTTGAAAATTAAAAGGTTATATTTATATATCAAGAAGTATAATGTTGTGGCATCATCTATGATTTTCTTAGAGTTTGCTATAATGGGAGAAGGTTTAAAAGTACTACTAAAGTAAAAGAGATTCAACAATGACCTACACCGAACAAGTCATTAAAGTTAGAAGTCTCTCAAATTATCCACCCTCAATATAATTTATTTAAGGATTTAGCATAATTATGAAACCAATCACAATGTCTAAACAAGAGAGTTTAATTGGTTGAAAGAAGTAGATAGAGACTTTGAATAAATTAATAATAGATTACCTAAAGCACATCTATTGAAGTGATAGACGACTAAAGCACAAGTATTGAAGTGAAGGATTGACTAAATGTATTAACATTACCTAATTTTTGTAGTTTTTGAAGTTGCTTGTGATGCCTTAGGTCTAAAAAGAAATATCTAATAAAGATGGACATCCCTAACATATTTTAGTGAAAAATGAAGACTAAACAAAAAAAGTTGAATTATGATCATGTGTTTTCTATTGTGGTATAATCCTTAAGGTATTGAAGGCATGATTTTCTATCAAGGGAATTTGTATTATATTTAAATTACTTGGTTTTGTAGTGCCTTTGTTCTCATAAAAATTAGGGTACAGATATGCTAAATTCGGTTGAATTTATTCAGTGCATCTTGTTTTTTAAATATTCTATCAAATCGGATAAGAAGAATCTTAATGCACTTAGTCCATTCCCCTTACTGTCAGATACTAGGCAGACATAAGTTATCAAATTTGATTACCTCAAGCAAAATATAGTACATGAAAAAATTTATTTATCAGGATTTATATAGTGAGGCGCCTACCTTAACAACGACTTATGCTCATGTATGGTTATATTTTTATTGGAATGTAACTACATACCTAATTCTTCCTTTATGAGCTTTTAATTCATGAGTTGTAGCACGAAATACTGCAAATCACTTTGATAGATACAAGACTAACAATGATCAATGATAGATACTATTAGCTAGATAGTAATAGAGAAGGCGTCAATTATCCAGAAATAAATAGGCCAAATAGATAAATGTAGAAAGTAGAACATAGGGTTATACACACCTTTGACTATTCCATTTAAGCTATTGAATGTTACAACAAACTATGTGTTGAGACTATCATGCATCCTAAGAAAGCATGATGGCCCATTTTATTCCATGCTAAAGTACTAGCACGTTACATACCACGAAGTTGTATTTTCAAAAGCCATAAAATGCATGATCTACCAAAACCAAATTGTTCAATAATTATAAAATTTATCAAATTTATTTTTAAAATGCCCTTTAGAAGAAAATGGGGGTGGTCTTAAGATTATCCGCTACTTATTATTCATAAATTGATGGTCAAATTAAAGTAAGAAAATAAAAGCCTCTGAGAACTATTGCATATCTAGTCAGAGATCATACTTCTAGGTGAGATTTAATTCTACCCATGACTAAGTTTATTTGTAATTCATCCATCAATGAGTCTACAGGCATGAGTTCATTTGAAATAATTAATTGTTTTCAACTTAAAAAATCCATCAACTTAATGGAGTTACCTATCGAATATATGTCTAGTGAACTAGGATTGTCTTCTGCACACACATTACATAAAGAGAATCCTACAAAACTAGATTCAGCAAATAACCAATATAAATTTTATGCAGCTTCAAAAAAATGGCATGTGAAACTTTTAGGGATCAAATAATGGTATATATAGCTGCAAAAATGCTTTCACAAGGGACCTTTAAGAAAGTTAAATACAATGAAGATAAGTCCTTTAAAACAATCAACATATTAACATTTAAGGTTGTAAGCTTGAGATTCCAAGAAATGCTGATACAATCCAATGTTTAATATAGTAGATTAAATTTGTACCAAAAAGCAATCATCAATACTATGAATTCTCTTTCCACTCCTTAAGAAAATCACAATCTGAACCCCTATTAATATTCACAGCCATACAACTTTTTCCAAAGATAGTACTTGATAATGAGGTAGTATATATCACCGATGGCAGATTTTAGAGATATTTGTTGCTGTGTTGGAGAGAAGGACCAATTATTGATGATTATTGGATCACTTTACAGGAAGGTTAACAAATTCACCTAGGCTTGCTAGACAAATAAGTCATTAATTTTTTCTGAATAAATTTTTCCAAATAAGGGAGATTTAATGAAATTGCATCTATACATGGCGCTAACACATTCAATTAAATGCTAAGAAATATTAAGAAATAGATTTTATGATTTTCTTTATATTATAATTTTATTTTCTTTCAGTTAGTTAATACCTCAAGATAATATAATATCAACTGCAAGTTTCAAATTACATCCCCTAAATCAGCAGTTACAACATCAATTGTATCAAACAAATCACCAGTCACATCTATTGAATTATAACACACGAATTACTGGTCACAATTTCTCAATATAAAATGCATGTTTTAAAGCCACAAGAATTGTTATTCTTGAGTGCAAAGCAAAGTGCAACACATATTTGTGAAATTTTCCCCATGTGGCCTGATGTTGCATTAGTCTAGTAGAATCTTTCATTCATCGTTTCTTCTAAAATTCTAGTTATCAACCTCAATTGAAGCTTCGGACATTGTTAGTAAATGTTATAACTTTATCTCAAATCTTCAAATATAATATTTGAATTATGATTTTCTTAAATTTTCTCATCCATTTTTAAGAACTTTGCATAAACCTTAAATATATTCTTAACAAGCTTGCTCCAAGCATATTGTTAAACCATATCTTAGATTCATCATAAATCAATAAAAAATGTACAAGTAAAAGAAGTTATCTTTGAAATTTTATGTCAAGGATTTGTTATGAAGTTCAACTCCGTCATTGTTGAGTTTCAAGTCCCATATAAAAAAGGAGGAGAGTTGTGTTAGGCAATCGACAACCAACATAAATTATTGTTGAATCCTCTCATGGCATAAATCCCTTAAACATCATGTTAAAGCTAGGGCATCCCTGGGAAGCAATGTGTGGCATTGCCTAAATATAGTGAAAAGTATTCAAAGACCACTACATCGGCGCCCAGCTATAGCGTCAAATAGGCGATGGTTTCCGCATTATGATCGAATGCGGGCAAAAATCCTAGTCCATGATACTAATTTAAATTAGGTAGTTTAAATATTAGCACTCATTTATATACTTTTTGAGTTAGTGGATATTATGATTAATAGAAAGATAAGCATTTTATCTTACAGAAGAAAAGTCGATCGAAGAGAGCAAAAGATGTTGATAGCTTAAGCTTTAAACTCTGGTATGTGGGTAAGAATAATCAAAGAAAGGATGTGGGTATCATCCTAAATAAAATTTGAAGTATAATTCAGTAAAAGTTCAAAAGTTGGAAGATTAAATAATACTTTTTTAAATAATTATTGATGGAATAATTTTTAAATTGTAAGTGTTTATGCCCCTTATAAAGAATTGAATATAATGAGTATATTAAAAAAAATTGTTATGATTTGAAAGAGTTGTTGCGAGAATAACTCCAAGAGATGTTATTTATGAGAGAACATTAAAATAGACATATTGGAAGGGTGACTACAAAATTTAATAGTATTTGCAATAGTTTTAGAAAATTTAGCAAAAAAGAAAAAATTATTTTAAAGTTTGTATTAACTTATATTTCATAATTGTTAACACTTTATTGAAAACATTTGGTTACAAGTTGTATTTGTTTGATAGCTAAAAGTAAAATTGATAAATCAAATGTAAGAGTACTTAATAGTAGATTCTTGATGGTGGAAATAAGAGGTTCAAGTAAGAAATAATGATAAAAAATAGGGTAAAAAGAATGGTTCGAACATAAAAATGGTGAGAATTGAGAGAAATACAAATTAGTTTATTGTAAATCCAAAATAAAAGTTTGTAAAGCTAAAATTGCATTATTTAAGAATTTATATATAAAATTAGAAACCGCAAAGAGAAAAACACACATATATAAGACAACAAAATTAAGAAAGAAAAACTAAGAACTTAAACTAAAATAAAATATATAAAAAATAATGACTACAAAATCTTTTGAGATATATAGATATCCAATAAAAATAAATACATCATTTATATAAATTTTTTAATAAAGATAATATCAATATTTACAATATGAGTGAATTTAGTAATTATAAAATAATATAAATATACTTTTGATCAACAAGTTAGTAAAACTAAGATTTAGAATACTTTAAGAAAATGATTAGGTAAAAAGTAGAGGGATCAAACAACATTCTTACTAATATATAAAAATAATTGGATGAGGAAAGTATTTCTTGGCTTACCAAATTACAAGAAGATAGTTGCATATTACAAAATCACTTTGATTTTATGCTAGGTAATCTACTATAAAAATCATATATTTACTCAGAGACTTGCTAGAAAATTTTAAAGAAAAGAAAAAAAATCTTCATTTAATCTTTATTGATCTTAAAAAGACTTTGGATAAAGTTTTAAGGGAAGTTCTTTGAAATTGTTATTGTCCTCAGGGATTGATAGAGAGATACTAGTTATTCTTTTCTCTTTTCATGAAATACGGTCAGCCTAAGCAAATATATATGTAAAATCATCAGTATATAATAAACCGGGATCAAACTCCACAGTCTCCTGAGCAAGGAAGTTCAAAAGCCTCCCGGGGACTACATCTCCCCAAACAAAATAAAAATTGCCCTGTCGGGCATACATGTCACAAAAATTTGCCACATGATTCGCATCACGCAATCGTTGCAAAAATAACACAAGGGAGATCTAGCAGAAAAGTGAGGTGATCAGCGTACGCTCTCCGCCTCGTGAGCGGAGAGTCTTCTCCAAATGACGTCTAAGCCTCCGGATAGCTCCCATGCAATCGCCCTCAAAAATGTGTTCGACAGAATCAGCATCTCCAGCCATGAGGGCCTGTCGCAAAATGGCAACTGCCTGCATCTCCGCCTGAAGAGGAGACAAGGCCTGTAAACAAGCTTCACCAACAGCAAGTAGGTGGCCAGCTAAGTTGCATACCACAACCCCACCAAAAGCAGCGAGCTTTCCATATGTGTATGCAACATCAATATTGGCCTTCAGCCAATGAGTCGGGGGTACTATCTGGAAGAGGAGGTGTAGGGGCCCTGGTGGGCCGTGGAACCCCAGGAGCCTGACCCGTCATGTAGCCCAGCATGAACCAACGTAAAGAGAATCGAACCTGCACGGACCAATGAAGTCGGGCACTGTCGGCCATGAGAACACGCAGTCCTTCTCCTCCAGGCCTGATATGGGGAGTATGCCGCAACCTGGCAGCTAAAGCAACGGCGACGAGACGCAGTTGCAGTCGAGAACAGGGCAGTAAACTGGTTCCAAGAGGTCAGGGTGGCTGGAAGCAAGCCCCAATGCACAAAAATCTCCATAATGGCTCTCGTATAACTGCAATGTATCACCACGTTCTCTCTATCCTCCTCTGAATCACAGCCCCAGACAAGGCTGCAGATTGCGTGAGTCCTCTCCTGAGTAACCAACAGCCTATCGAGATAGCATCATTAAGCAAACTCCACAGAAAACAGGCCTCCCTGGGGCCCAGGGCCATCTCCCACATGACCGCAAACTGCCAAGGCTGACCTCCTCTCTCCACTCTATAAATCTGGTTGGCTCGACTCTCCATGATGTCGTAAACCTACCACTGCAAAGTCCCATCCTCCTGCCGAGTGTGATGCTGTATAATCGGACAACCGTATCCCAGAAGCCTCCAGACTGCAGAGTCTGCTCGCTGAATTGTAAAGTCCTCCCCCGGCAACGGTAGCGGAACTCCATGGCTCTCACCCAGAGAAGATCCTCTCTTTTAATGCTTAGGCAATCAAATTGTTGATTTTTTTAAACTAAATTAAATCTACACATTCAAGATAAGAAATCTAAATTATGATGTTGAAACTATGATTAAACAACTGATGAGAGTTAGACCGATCAACTATGATTCGACCTTCCTAACTATTGCTAAGTTCTTAAAGTAATAATTATGTGAGAATGCTAAATTCCTTTTTCTAAAGGCTATAGATAATTAAACTAATTAATGATCTCTCACGTACATGAGTCACTCACCACTAAACTCTAAGGTCATCTTTAGCCGATCTCATACAAGACCTCTTGACTTCGAACCTTAATGTCTAAATGGTGGCTTTTTTAAATTTTATCGACATTCCCTATCTAGTGCAAATGGAACTAAATTTACATCTTTATTCTTACTTGTACATAGACATCTCCATATTTTAGGAGAGCTTGTAGATCTCTCTACTCCGGCAATCATTTATTCAATCTCACCTTATGTCTAAGCGTAAGACCGCTTGATGAACTGAACATGAAAGATAAGAAATGATAGTGCACACAAATTCTTGATCTAGCCTTTTGCTCTGATCTAAAACTTGATGCAACTTATATGTTGAGTGCACTTGAATCCTTGGACAAGTCTTTTGCTCTGTTCTAAGTTTCAATACACTGTTGTGTCAAGCGCTCATAAATTCTTGATATGAACTTTTGCTCCAATCTAGAATTTAGTGCCTCTTGACTTTTATGCTTCACATGCACATACATCTTGACCGAAACTTTTGGTTCAATCTAAAGTATAGTGCTTGAATGCATTCCATTAATTTTAGTGACTAATTTATAATTGTGAAGAAAAAATTACAAGCACAAATATTCATTCACAAAATTACACAATTTAAACTCAGCGATAAATAAGAAAGGTTCAATAATATAGATCTAGCCTAACCCTCCTCGAAAGTGAGTGTTTAGTTTACCATTACAATAAAATCACAAGCAAAGATAGAAACGGTTTTCAAACGCATCATGATTTTTACACAAGATAAATCAAACGAGAAGAATAAGGAAGTGAAGAAATAATTACTGAAGGAACGTCCCTGTAATTCTTCTCGCCTTCACCTTTTTCTTCTTCTTCCTACTTCGGTTTTCCAATGGCTGTCTAGGGTTCTCCTAAGAATAGGTTGGAAAGTCTTCTTGGAACCCTAATTTCCCTTCTCTTTTCTTCTCCCTGATTTCTCTGAGTTTAGGGATTTTATTTGGCCTTGGAACCGCCCCAAAACAGCCCATGGAGGGCCAAGGGATGCCTCATTTCATCCTTCGAATTAACATTTTCAAAATTGTACCCATCAGGCACTTGAGCAAGCTGAAGTGCGCGAGGTTCTGCCAACCTGGTGCTTGAGCGAGCCCGAGCGCACAAGTTTCTGTCAGTCTAGCGCTTGAGCACGTCTGAGTGTGTGACGTTCTTCCAGTCTAGTGCTTGAGCGCGCCTGAGCATGTGATGTTTTGTCAGTCTGACGCTTGAGCGCACCTTAATGCACCTGAGCGTGCAGGCTTCTGCCACTGCTGTGCTTGAGCGCACCTGAGCGCCTCAGCTTCTGAGTGTTGATCAAGTGTTGTAATATGGCGCTCAGGCGTGCAGCTGCCCCTTTTTGATACGTAGCATGGTAGAAATCATTCATATGCTCTTGATTACCTACAAAACACAAATGGAAACAAAACACACTAAAAGAAAATTAAAAGTAATATATTCTAATACGAAATAGCACAAAATAATAGGTGATTTTAGTATAATTTTAAGGCTTGTCAGAGAACTTTGGGATTTAAAATAAATTCAAGTTTGGAGTGGTTTGACATTGAAATAGTTGAGGGATCGTGCAAAAATTATGGTCAAACAATCTAACATGCCCATAAAATAACGGTTGGTTCATTAAGCATCCAAAATGCCCCCTAATAAATTTCAATTTTGTTACCCAGTTGCTTAAACTATTATATGTTTTATTGCTTATCTAAAGTTAAACACTAATACATGTTCAACAAGAATGGCATTTGTTAGAGCTAGATTCCACCTTTTTGTCAATTAACATTACCATCCTCAAGTTGTAATCGTAAGTTGTGACTTAGGAAAAACCAACACTCCATGTCCAAAAATGATCTTTTTTTCACCACAATAGCACCACCAGCCCTTAGTCCCACAAGGTGGATTGACTACAATGCACATAACCAAACAAAAAGCCCCGCCCTATATTCCAAATAGAGAAAATTCTTTCTAATAATTTCTTCCCTTCTTTTTTTGTTCTTCTTTCTCTTTTAACATGGGAAAAAGTCAAATACTCAAATTTTCTAATAGAGCATTGAACGGTCTATGCCTAATATGCCCAAACCATTTAATACGACATTCTCTAATATTAACTACTATTGAAGCCACTCCAATCTTTCTACAAATAGACCTATTTCTCATTCTAACCTTTCAAGTATATCTCATCCACCTTAGCATTCTTACCCCTTTAACATTTATATTATCGATAAGTTTCTTCTTTGTTGGTCAACATTCAGCCCCATATGACATAGTTGGTCGTATAGCTATTTTATAAATTTTCCTTTATATTTGAATGAAATTTTCCAATCGGACAATAATCCAAAAGCACTCCTCCATTTCATCAACTAAATTGGATCCTATAATCTCATTGATATCAATTTCACCATTATTTTGAATGCCTAGACTAAGGTATTTGAATTTCTTGCTCTTCTTGATTACCAGATCCATTTCATCAACTAAATTGGATCCTATAATCTCATTGATATCAATTTCACCATTATTTTGAATGCCTAGACTAAGGTATTTGAATTTCTTGCTCTTCTTGATTACCAGATTCACAATAGCTATGTCCTAAAATTACAACTTCTATTATGATTAAACTTACACTCCATAAATTTTTATTTAGATCTAGTAAGAAAAGACATTTAGAATCTAAAGTAGCCTACCACAACTTGAATTTTGCTTTAACCCCATATCTAATCTTATTGATTAATAAAACATCATCTTCAAATAACATGCACCAAGAGAATCTCCTTTTGAATGTGTTCAATAAAAACATTCATAATTAAAGCAAGAAGATATGAGCTGAGAGCAAGGCCTTGATGTGATCCATTAATAATAGGAAAATTATGACAGGTTACCATACAATCAAATATGTGTTACAATCGTATTATATATATCTTTAATAATAATATATACCACACAAATTCTTTATCTCTCTAAAACTTTTCAAAGAGCTTCTACTAGTACTTTATCATAAACCTTTTCAAAATCAATAAAAATTATATAAAGATCTTCTTTACTTTCTCTAAATTTTTTCATCAAACTTCATAGTAAATGTATAGCTTCCATGATAGATTTACCTAACTAAAAAACCAAATTGATTTTGTATAATACAAATACCTCCCGTAATCATTATTCACTCACTCTGTTAAAGTTTTCAAGTAAGACTCATTAACTTAATTCACCCATAATCATTGAGCATTGCATATATTCTTTGTAAATAGGTATAACAGTATTTTTTATTCACTGATCTGACTTCTTTTTAGTCTTCAAAAGTGAATTCTTGATTTCCATTGAGCAAAGTACTTGGGATTGAATACCTCAAACATCACATTTTGGCTCTGCACTCAAACATCAATCTCACTCAAAAAAGAAGGAAATCAATTTTTCTGTGAGAACTCCACATTTAAAGAGGAGAATACGATCCTCCCATGTATGCGAACTTTCTCGTATACTTCAGCTTGGTAAAATGAGGATGTTAAATGGAATGCAAAGCAAGTGGAAAGGGGCATAAAATACCTGTGAATTCACTGTTCGATATAGAGGTGGGAAGAAGGAATCCATTGTCTTGTGCATCGGAGAGTAGACGTCAAAGGGCTTCAACAGAAGCAGCACTCGCCGCCTAGCCATGGCGTTGTCGACTCGGCAGGGTACGAGGACTGAGATATTACTAGTGTGTGGTTTTGTCTAGCTTAGTTAGATTTAATTAGCTTGCTTTTAGTCTAAGTTAATTTAGTATTTCTTTTTCTTGGAAAATTGAGTTAATATACTATCATATTAAAAATAATTTGATTGAAATTTAAGTTTATTAATATAATTAGTTAATTATATAATGAAAAATTGTTTTATCAATTTACAATAGTTAATTTATTAATTATGTCTAATTATAGTAATTATAATTTTTAGTAAATCTAATTTTGCATATTAATTAAGTATACATTGATTAAATGATAGCCATGCAAGAAATTAATCATTCATTGGTTATATAATATAGTAAGCATTAATTTGCAAAATATAATAATAATAACTATATAATTAATTCATAATATATTTATTAATTAATTAATGAATAATGATTATCTAAACTTGATAATTATATTTTTTTTGTATTCAATTAATAAATTAATATAGGCTTATTAATAAAATGAAAATTTAATTATTAAAATTAATGTAATTAAATATGATTGCCATAATTTATTGATAGGTAAAATAAACTAATTTATTTATTTACTAATAATAAAAATAATTATTATAATTATATAATATTATTAATAAAATAGTATAAATGTTAATTTAATTTATGTTAACCTAAGCAAAGCTAAACAAACTTGAGTCATCGGGTTCATGTTTAAGTTAACTTAAGCTGAGTTAATTGGAGCTAACTTGTAATACAAAATTATTTGGGGATTAATTAACATAAAGCAAAATCAAATAAGCCCTTATGACTTTAGGGTGTAGGTGCATGGAGTAATGCTCAGGGAGCTTATTAACCTTTAGCAAAAATAGTGATTAATGCATTTTAAGTCATTAGTGTGTAAACTAACCACATTTATACCTTTTAATGATCTAGTAGATATAACTACCAAAAGAGTCGCATATAGGTTGTTCTTTATCTTCCTATTAATCGTGTGGATTCTTGATATACCTTCTTGTAATAATCTTAGGTTGTTGCCTAATTAATAAGAGCTTAATTTAGGCTAAGAGCATCACCATTATACCATAATCAACATTATGATCAATCCCTAAAATATTGGAATGATTTGGAAGCCAATTCATTAAAAAGAAATATTTTATTTTATTTAAGTAAATAAGAAAATAAGAAAGTTATTTTGACATCAAATCAAAATTATAATTACACTTTTGAATTCCTCACATTCAAATTATTTAAGGTGAAAATTTGAGAAATTTTGGAGCTCATTTAATCAAGATAGGTGCACAAATGTAAACTATATCTAATTATTATATATTTAAATTAATTAATTTAATTATTTTTATTAATTTCCATTGGTTAACTGTTAAATTTTTAAACAACGGGTAATTTGTTATTCTACCGTGAACTCAGAATATCTACTTTGACGAATCAGAGCCGTCGCGTCTTCAAGTGATTAGATCTAGCAGCAGAACTCGATTCCGCTATCTGATCAAGATCCAACCAATGGATCCAAATCCAAATCCAATAGCTAACATCAAACCCATGATTATTTAGTAACATCAAATGCAAATAGATCCATCCAATCCATTTGATGGCTAAGATCTGCTCAATGCTATTATGTGTTGTTATAACAGCCCAAAATTATTACCCTAGTCAATTAGAACTAAACCAAGTCCTGATTTTAATTCTATCACTCTTAAATAGTCATTAGAACCACACCCTGAAGTTTTGGTCTAAATTAGGTGTCAAATGGATCAAACCCTAATTTTGGGAATTTAAGGAATACTGGAAATTGACCTCAAATCAAAAATCGAATTTCGCCATTGCGCTCATCACCCCCAAATTAGCTAGAGGTGATATTTTGGTGGCCTTTGGAAGTCGTTAAATTTTCATTGAATATTTTAATATATTTAAAATAACCCAAGAAGTAGGAAAAATAAATACTTGTCGAAATTGAAATCCAACTTTGTCATTATGTTTCTCACCCTTATATTAGCTAGGAGTGAATATTTCAGATTTTTCTAACCACATTCAATAGCTTAAAAAAATATGAAATTACAAATAAATAAATACATATATGTTATTTAATTATCCCTAAATTTGGCCCGGACTCGCCTACGTGACCCAGGAATAAGTCCCTACCGAACCGGCGATCTGTATAGATAAGGTCTGGTAAGGTCACATCTATTAGGAACATACGTGACCCAGGCTCTAAAGAAAAAGCTCCGGACTCTATCTTCGTCGTACCCAAGCCTTTTTTCTTTTCCTCCTACTTCGTATACCCGGAGGGTAGCCTTTCTCTTTCACTTTCGTGGCTTAAAAAAGCAGCTTCAGCTAAGACTGAATTTAATATAGAGGAGACCAGTAAGCTCAGCGGGAAGGAAGATTCTTCGGCCAGCTCCACCCCCAAAATGCGAGAACCAGAGGCCTTTTAGCGTTTCCGCGGAAACGGAAAGCCCTAAAAACAGGAGCTGCTAAGCCTATGCCGGAACCCGCAAAGAAAGCGTTTCGCAAACTCCGCCTTTTGACAACTCCAGGCTACGAAGCAGAAGAGGAAAGTCTATTCTTATTCTGGGGTGGGTCCCGCTCCTATTTCTGGTTTCGGGCCAAATTTTTTTCGGCCCGCCTTCATCTGTAGGTCGGGCCTGTTATCCGCAAGCTGTTCGATCGGGCCGTTCAGATCAACCGACCAGAGCAACATCTCCCTCGCATCAGTTGTTATCTCCTTCGCGTATCGAGGGCAAGTGACACGCGGCAACCGCTGCTCGCTCAATGGCAGTCCTCTCCTATTCGAGAAATCCGTCGACTGCCTCCATTAATCTCCTTTCTCCTTCTAATTATACTTTTTATACTTTTCGATTAGAGGCCAAGGGACCGAGCTCCAGCAATCTCTTTCGTCGATCCAGCTCGTCGTCGTGTATAACAACCTTAAGGTACTGACCTATCCTAAGCTCGCACTCAATTCTTGTAACAACCCTAGGTTGTTACTTAGCTTAATTGCATCTTAATTATCATTATATTGAGTTCATCTATTCATTAGAATCAATTCCTGAAGATTTGGAGTGATTCGGAACTAAATTAAATATTTGGATTATTTTAATAATATTTAATTAATTAAATAATTAAGATATTTAATTTAACCCCAAAATCAAAATTTGACTTTGCCATTGTGCTCATCACCCCCAAATTAGCTATGGGTGATGTTTTGGACGTGTTTGAAAGTCGTCAGATTTTATTCAAATATTTTAATATAATTAAATACCCCAAGAAATAGGAAAATTAAATACTCGTCGGAATCAAAATTTGACTTCGTTGTTGCATTCCTTACCCTTGAATTAGCTAGATGTGAATTTTTGGGATTTTTCAGAGCACATTTATAAAATATAATCTTTCTTATTTTAAAGCACTAATTAATTAAATTAGAATAATCAAATAAATCCATTTTCCCACTTCTTTCCCTCTAGCTGATCCCTGTGCTACTCCTTCCTGCTTCCCAGCACCTTCCTCCCCATATATTGCTCTCAAGTGGGCTGCTGCCCTCTCCCTCCCCTCCATGATTGATGGGAAGGCTCATTAATGAGCCATTTCCCCCCCCCCCCTCTCCTCCATAAAGACCATCCCCAGCCCTCTTCCCTTGGCATTTTGCTCAGTTGAAGTTTATTCCTCTCTTCACCTCTTTCCTTCATTGCTGTACTTGCTGTTGGAAAAAATCTTAGCCCTCTTCCTCCTCTTGCTAGCAGTTGAAGAAGAAGAAGAAACATAACCCTCAAGCTCTCAAGCTCCAAAGGATCCTTAGATAAATCTGCCATTTGCAAGTCCAAGGTACATCCCTTTCCTAAATAGATTCAATGGCTACTTTATTTTTGATCTTATGCTTATTTTGTATTCTTAAAAATATATGATTAGGATATGGAGTTCATTAGAGCTCATTAGGTTTGTGATTTTAGGAAGATGAAATAGCTTTGTTTTTCCTTCTTTCTGCATATCTGGACATTTAACCTCATTATTTGCATCATTAAAATAATCTTTTTGTACTAATTTGGGTATCAATGAAAGGACTCGGAAATACATTTCCATCGGTATATGGCACCGCACGTGAAGTTCTCTAGGTTGAGAGTATTTGAGCCCGAAAGATAACTCATTGCGGTTTTCGCACGAGCGAAATCTCCTAGCGCCCGAGTTTTGAAGTTGGGTCCGCCGTAGCGCGCTCCAGCGCATCGCAGCTGCATAAAAGGTTTGATGAAATTACATTTACCTGTCGCAGTGCCTGAAAGCACTGCAGCGCACCGTAGTGCCCAGAAATGTCCGGAACTGCCCAGAATTGTCCGGAATGGCCGAAACTTTATATTTCTTGCATTCTAATGACCCTAGAACCATAATGTGGCCAAAATATATCAAACTTGAACATAATTTTAGTAAAATCAAGTATATAAAATTATATATAATTTTTGAATATGGGAAAATTAGGTTTTAACCCATTTCATAAAAGTAGAACCATAACATTGAAATGGCCATAACTTGATCATTAAACATCAGAATTTAGTGTTCTTAGACTTTATGGAATCCTTGGATAGTAAACAACAATAAACTAATTGAATTTTTAGATTTTATTAAGTGAAATTACCAAAATACCCTTATAAGTATTGGTCTTATAGGACTTAATAACTGTTCAAATTTGAATTACTTACTATCCATCTTCATATTAGATAGCAAGGAATTATTTGGCATTAATAAAATCCAATTTGGAGCCCTTAACCAAAAAGTAGCATTTTAGACCCTTAAGTAGGGGCAAAATAGTTATTTTGCCTAAAATTTAGGTTAAGTACCCTTAACCTTTAAAATATTTTTTAAATAATTAAAACCAATAATAAAATCAATTTGGAATCAATTTAGTACCCTTAACCCCATAATTTGGTAAAATTCTTATTTCAAGTCTTGAAAACTCCTAAATAAAATTTATGCTTCTGGCTTAGTTCTAATCATACGCCTCTTTAAGTAAATTAGGAGATCACATAAAGATAAATTGTAATAACTATCATCAACTCTTAAAAACCCTTAAGTCCCTTATTAGGAGCTCCTTAGAAACTTCACTCGCACCTTAGGATCTTTTCCTTAAGATTAGGAATAGTTGTTAAGTTAAATTTTATTCATTAAATAAAGTGGGTTATTCAATGAATGGAACCTTAGTTTTATTAGCTTTTGGATTTTCATGATTTAGTTCTGATTATTTTATCTTTCAACTCTAAATTAAGAATATGAGGTTCATTATATTAAGCTTGACCATGCTTAATAAAATTTGCCTTGATTATTAGTTCATATTTAGACTTAAGCTTCAGTCCTTAAGCTTTACCCATTGGATTATGTGATTAACTCTAATTCAAGGTGTTTAATGTATAATTCATAACCTTAGTAGATCTTGATCAGATCATAGTTTAGAATGTCTAAATTCATCAATTAGGATGTGATGATTTCTTGTTTAGCTTGTATTCGCTATTGATTGAATAAAATTAGAACCTGATCAGTTCTAATTGCTTTTTAACTTATAAGGAAATGCTTCTAAGTTATACTTGATAGTATGAGTTAGAGATCATGAACTTCTATAATTTGGAATAGTTAGAATGATTTAATAGATAATAACTGATATCACCATGTGTAGTAGAGTCCCTTGCTCATTATTGTTTAACTTGTGCTTTTGTATTCCCTATATTTTGTACCTTATTTATTGAACATGTCATACAAGATAATGTTGTTGCATGAAATGAATATTAGGATAGAATTTGCATTAGGTTCAGTTACTTGTTGATTTGGCGTATTTTACCCTACTGGACAGGGGTAAGGAGAAATAAGGATTACTTAACATTACTCATTGAGGAGTGTTGTGTTAAGTTGGAATTCGAATAGTCTTTCAAATGTGCTTGACTCTTCATCTATTTATGGATATGTTCATAGAAGTAAATTAAATAACTAAAATTTTTCTACATTTGTGATTACTGCCTATTCAGTTCAGTTTCTATTTTATTATCTCGGCCTAGCCTCAAATGACACTAGGAATACTTTGTCGCCTTAGCCTCTACGTTGATGCTAAGAATCATTTTGTTATCATCAAGTTAGATTAGCCTTCTTCTGATATGGCAGTCATTACATACCTATTTATTATTTATTGTTCACTATTTATTATTTACCATTTACCATTTACTGTTGTACTTTACTTTAGCCAGCTTTACTTTACCTACTTACTTACTTATAGGATGCTATTTTTTGTTACTGTTTACTATACATATCATAATCAGATTATTTATTTTTAACCTGCAAATGTCAAGTGATCATAAATATATTTAGGATAAGTCTTTTCATTTAGTACTTTTCTTACTTTATATATATATATATATATATATATATATATATATATATATATATATATATATATATATATATATATATGCCTAACCTTGTGTAGCTTTGGTATTGAGGTATATTCTTTTACCTCATATATTGCTTAGTTATAAATGCCCTTATTTATAGCTTATTCCTTTCTTTGTATGCTTGTTGCACCCTTATGTTTTGTTTATTTTATAGTCTAAGTAAAATGATGATATCATAAAACTCATGATTTTAAACAGCTTAAAATATACTTAGACAATATGTCTAATAAGATTTTTCTTTTTTGGCTGGGGTTTTATCATTGTAAAACCACCAATGGTTGTGGCAGCCCTGCCCCGCCGTGGTCCTGTTAACCCTTAAGTCAACAGGATTACGATGGAGGGGTCACCAAATGACAATTGTGGCGGCCCTGCCCCACCGTGGTCTTGTTAACCCTTAAGTTAACACGATTACGATGGAAGGGTCACCAAATGACAAGGTCCCCACTTAAAATTGGATTAGTCATAAATTCTAATCCAACTTAACTAAGGACTTTTCCATTCATCCCAGAATCCATCACTAAATGATCATACAAGAACTCAGAGTGCGGAAGCAATAAAAGTATAAATCCATCCATACAGTATAAATACAACAATACAGAATAAGTAAAGAGCTGAAAAGAAAAGTTAATTTTGAATTATTACAACAATTTGAATAGCTTAAAGAACTGAAAAGAAAACTCTCAATCTTCACAAAGCAGATAAGAAACTAAGACTAGGAGTCTTCAGGAACGGGCTCCTCCTCCAATGGCAAGCTCTCCACTGGATCAACTGCTTCAATAAACTTAGAACCTACCATTATCAGTTTCATAATGGTAGGGACCCAGCCAACAAAAGAAAAACTGGTTAGACTATTGTCTAAGCACATTTTAGGGAAAACAATTTTAGTAAGTTACTTGAATATCACCATAAACCAGTACTGAAGCAAAAAGGTGCAGAAAGCGTATAAAAGAACAATAATAAGTTATAAACTACAGTTTATAACTAAACAAATAGGAAGTAAGCACATACCTCCTCCAAGTAACTGCAACAAAGACAGGTAAGAAAAAGAAAGACTAAACAAAACTGTAAAGAAAATACAACTTAAACATGCTTATGATCAAACAGATTATGCTAGGTAACGTACATAAATTGAACCGTCTAAAACTGAAAACAACTAACAACCTATGTGAGCATATGAAAATAGTAAGTAAAACTAGCATCCTATATAGAAACACGTGCAAGAAAGCTGTAAGTAAAATAGTGCTACAATGCAGAATATGCAAGTAAAACAGCAACTGAAAATGGAAACTGCAGTGATCATCTAAGTCACTCAAACTAAAAACATACTCAGCAAATCTTAGCCTGATGAGCTAAGAAACTCTGAACTGAACATCACTGAAAACTCCTAGCCTGATGAGCTAAGACAGAACTGAATGTAAGTGTACTTAAATTAGTATAACCATATCAGAATCTTGACTCTATAGTCAGTATAGCAAGAGTCTATCCATCTTATCACTCAAACTAGGCATGGCCATAGACTGTCGGACATTAAACCCTCGAAAGGTTGCCGACTCGAACGGGTTGATCGAAGAGGTATACTAATCAAGTCACACTTTACAAACCACTTGTGAAATGAAAACATAATGCTGCTTATGAATGTTCCAAATTATCATAAGATATTTATCCAACATCTTAAGTACATAATATATGTTCAAGGTATAAGGCTCAAAATCAAGGAATACGAAGCATCAAAATCAAAGTGAGCAAGAAACTCTATCTAAAACACAGGTGATATTCGTTGTTATCTACTTTATTCATTCTAACTACTCTAAGTTACATAAGTTTCAGAATTATCAATTCTTACACATTCTGTAACTTAGAATCACGAATCCTACTAGTTGAAAATAATTAGGACTGGCCAAGTCCTAATTATAACTTAATTAAAAGACGACTATTTGGTTAAAATGAATAAATCATCGACCTTATTTTGTAATTTAATTTACCCCAAATCTCATCTTGATTAGCCAAATCAAGATGAAAAGATTAAGAATTAGACACCAGATGATAGGGTCTAATCACTTAATCCCAAGGTATAACTAAAGATCTAAGGTTTAGAACCCAAATCTCACAGATTAAGTTCAGGCAAGTCCTAATGATAAATCAAATTCATTAGGATAGATCTCTATT
This sequence comes from Gastrodia elata, assembly GCA_016760335.1. NCBI lineage: Eukaryota > Viridiplantae > Streptophyta > Magnoliopsida > Asparagales > Orchidaceae > Gastrodia > Gastrodia elata. The sequence goes on along the minus strand of CM028675.1, from coordinate 43,929,880 downwards.
CTTAATTTTAGGGTTTAAAGATCAAATAGTCATTTAATAAACTAAGAAAATCTATAAACTAGAAAACTCAAGGTTTCACCTATTGAGTAACCCAATTTACTCAATAGATGAATTCTAACCTAAGATCTATTCCTAATCCTAGGAATTAAAGCTCTTAATTTCTAAGAGTATTTCTCATGACACACTTCCTAACTAATGCTATAAGTCCTAAGGATAGATCTAAGAATGATTAAGGAAGGACAAATCACTCACTTAAGACTCAGGAAATTTTTCTTAAGGAACAAATTTTGTGATTTTAATCAAAATCTAATTTAGACTTGGATTTGATTAATTTCAGTTCTAAATCATTATATTTACTGATTCTGATGATTTTAAAAAATCATTTTAGGGCTTTTGAAAGTTAAACCCTAAATTTGGGCAAAATGACTATTTTGCCCCTACTTAAGGGTTCAAAAGATCAAATTTTGATCTAGGGCTTTAAATTCTAAAATTTTCTTTTGAAAACTGTTTTTTACTGTCTAATATAAGATTAGACAGCAACTAAATTAATTTTGGGTGATTATTAAGCCATATGAGATCAAATTAGTGAATTTGACTCATAAAGGCAAATTAGTAATTTGGCTAAGTGAAAGTTAAATTTTCTTTCCGATTATTGTTCTTTACTGTCTAAGCTTTCCATAGAACCTAAATTTGCTAAATTCTGATAAGTATTAGCCAAGTTATGGCTAATACAAGATCTAGGGTTTAAAGGGGTGATTAAGGAATTCTTAATTATGGGTCAAAAATCTCAACTTTGTTAATTAGTGTCCAAATTGAGCAAAATCAGTGGCTATGGTTTACAATTTGTCCACTGATCAAAATGACATGTGGTAGGCTCAATTTGGATCCAATTTGACTAAGTTATAACCTAATTGGGTTAATAGTGATTAGTGAGTGATTCGTAAAATTAATCACTCAAATACTAATCCAACCTTACAGATAGATTCTAAATGACTCTATGAGTTTTCTGAAACTTAAATCACTCAATTTAGATTATTAGATTTGCTAAAATTCACTAATCAATATTTAGGGTAATTAAGGGTGATTAGCAAATCTAACCGTTGGATCTAAAATTTTTTTACAGATTACTGTTAATTATGTTTTTCTGATCTAAAATATTTGGATCATTCATATTGGAGCTCAATTGACCAAGTTATGGTCAATTGAAGTTCTAGGTCTAATTAAGGTAATTAGGGTTAGGTCCTAAAAGTGATTAGGCAAATACTAATCCAAACAGCAAAATGAACATTACCAAATTAATCTTAGGGTTTTCTGATCACTTTAAGACCCATATTCAATATGTTTGGATCAATGGGTACAAAGTTATGAGCTAAATAAAATTTGTAACATTTAATTTAACTTAAATTAAACCCTAAATAATCACTTTGCTAGATACAGGTTCAAATGCAAAATTATTGGCATCAATAAATTCCTTATATTTTTTTGATTTCAGGAATATATAATTTTACTAATATTGAATTTATATATTTAATTTTATGAGTGTTTAAAGTTTAATATAATTAATTTATTATTTTAATCAAATCATAAAATTATATTTCAATTGTTGATTTTATCTGATGGCAGTTTTGTAAAATTCCAACCACAGCAGATACTTAAACACGTGGTGGGCGGTGCACCCACTGGCGGGACCCACATGCTGAGATCCGTCGTTTGACTGGAGGCTGCGACTGTCGAGGGGCCCACTCGATGATTCCAGCACCGTTTCGAACTTTCTGGGATCGAAGGCACGCCTTTGTCCCGAGGGTTTTCGACGCCAGAGCAATTAGGGCCGCGGATTTAGAGTGGCACGCCGGCAGTGGAAGGCTCGGTCCATATGCCAAATCGAAGAGGATTCGAAGACCTAGCTATGGGTATATGGATCAAATATGGAGGTAAGCTAAACTGAGAATAAATTGATGCCCTAGACGCCAAGACGGAAGCGAGAAACTGAAAATTTTGCAATTTGAAATACAAAATTGGCGTATCATTCCATTTCTAATTTAAATATTTATTCATTTATAACATACGATACATATGTAGGGTTTTAATTAATTGATCTTTACTTCACTATGTATATGGATTGATTAGGTAAAACTGGGTGGAGTTGAGAATAATCAAATACATAAACATAGCTTTTCCTAACGAGATCACAGTCAGAAATGAATAATATTTCAATTGAGTATGTGAATAAGAATGAGATTGAAGAGTACGAGTAGTTCCTTTTGGTCGACGAAGAAAGAACTGGGGCTTGCTCGGGATAGGGCTCCAGCTGCTCAATCGGCTTTAGCAAGGATAAGTTGTGAAAATAAGATTGAGGATTTGGTATATGGATAGGAAAGAATCCTAAGGCGGTGGAGGAGGAGCCACTCGGCGACATCTGCGAACGCTACGCGCCTGCTCCTGCGACGCGTGCGGCCTCAATGGAGAAGATGGATGACCACCGTCTGTCAAATGATCAGACGACTCAAAAGAGTCATGTGATCTCACGGCTTAAGGAATACGGCGTAAGAAAATGCAATGACATTGTTAAGCCCAAATTTTAATTAATTGAAATATTTATTAATTTAAGTTAATTTACTTAATTAATTTATTACAATCTAATAACCAAATATATTTCAAAATAGTTCCAATAAATCACTCTTAACTAATTGAAGGGTGAGGAACGCAATGGTGCACTCGGATTTAAGTTTCGATGAGTATTTAATTATTTGATTATTTGGGGTATTTAAATATTATTAAAATATTTGACGAAAAATCTACGACTTCCAAATGCCTCCAAAATTTCACCCATAGCTAATTTGGGTGTTCAGAACTCAATGGCGAAGTCAGATATTTAATTTGAGGTCTATATAAAAAGTTAATTTCTAGGGTTTGGGATTTTCTAGAATTTCTGATTTGACTCAGTTGACTTCAAATTTTTGACCTAAGTTTCTGAGATAAGTTCTAAATTACTTAATTAGTGACTTAGAACCTTAATTAAGACTTAAATTAGTCTTAATTGAGCCAAGTAATAACCTGGGTTGTTACAAACTCCCCCACTTAAGAATGATGTCGTCCTCGACATCACTCAAGTGAGAAAAAAAATTTAAGCAGATATAAAGAAATGAATTGAAATAAGATAGAGTTGAAGAATCACCTTGATTGAAAAGGTTTGGATACTTTTGACGCATATCCACCTCTTTCTCCTAGGTGGCTTCATTACAAGACCGGTTCTTCCACTGAATCTTTATCATTGGAATAGATCGATTCCTTAATTTCTTCAGATCACGATCTAAGATTTTAATTGGTTCTTCAGTATAAGAAAGATCAGGCTAAATTTCAATTGCAGGATGTTCAATAAGATGAGAAGGATCTCGAAGACACTTCCTTAGTGATGAAACATGGAATACATTATGAACAGCAGCAAAACCTCTGGTAGCTCTAATTTATAAGCTGTTGAACCAATCTTTTGCAAAATTTTGAAAGGTCCAACGTACCTTGGACTGAGCTTTCCAGAAACTCCATAACGATAAACTCCTTTCATTGGGCTCACTTTTAAGTATACAAAATCTCCTTTGTTGAATTCTAGAGGATGATGACGATTATTATGATATTTACTCTACCTATCTTGAGCTGTTCTGATTCTTTGCTGAATGAGTTTGAGTTTCTTATTTGTTTCTTCCACTAGCTCAGATTCATATAATTGGGTATCTCCTATTTCAGACCATGCTAGTGAGGATGAACATTTTCTCCTATATAATGCTTCATATTGTGCCATTTTAATACTTGACTGAAAACTATTATTGTATGCAAATTCCACTAAAGGAATATGCTCTTCCCAGGATCCTGAAAAATCCAACATAAATAAACGCAGGAGATCTTCTAAGACTTGATTTACTCGTTCTGTTTGGCCATCTGTTTGGGGATGGAATGCTGTACTCATGGCCAGAGTTGTGCCTAAATCTTGATGGACAGCCTGCCAAAATTTAGAAGTAAAATGACTGTCTCTATCAGATACAATTGTTTTAGGAATTCCGTGCAATCTGACTATTTCTTTAATATATAATTTGGCCAACTTCTCCACCGAGTCAATTTGACGGATTGGAATAAAATGGGCAGATTTTGTAAGACGATCTACTATAACCCATATCAAATCAGCTCCAGATCTTGAACGAGGCAAACCCATGACAAAATCCATGGATACATCAGTCCATTTCTATTCTGGGATTTCTAGTGGGTGCAATAAGCCACCAGGCTTTTGATACTCTGCTTTTATTAAGCAACATGCGTGGCATTTTGCAACAAATTCTGCAACACTTTTCTTCATTCCTGGCCACCAGAATGATTGTTTTAGGTCTTGATACATCTTAGAATTCCCTGGATGAATTTGATATCCTGAATTGTGACTTTCAATCAAGATCTCTTTCTGTATGGATTTAGGAATCCAGAGACGATTATCCATATAAATAGCACCTTTCTTAAACTGCAATTCTGGACGACGACCACTTTCTATTGCCACTTTAAGGTTTAAATATTCATCATCCTTACTTTGAGAGATTGAAACATCTCTATGGAAAGTAGGTTCTATATTACTCATTGATATTATAGTACTGATTGAATTACCTTTAGCAAGAGAAATTTCCATCTTACGAAACTCATTCATTAACGGACTTTCTGAAAATATGCTATTAAAAGCAGTGTGACGGCTTAACGCATCAGCTACCACATTAGCTTTTCCTGGATGGTACTGGATATCTAAGTCATAATCACTAATTAATTCCAGCCATCTTCTTTGCCTACAGTTCAATTCTCTTTGGGTAAAGATGTATTTCAGACTTTGGTGGTCTGTAAATATAGAGCATTGAACTCCATACAAATAATGGTGCCAGATCTTTAATGCAAAAACTAATACTGCCAATTCTAAACCATGTACAGCATAGTTCCTTTCATGGGTTTTAAGCTGGCAAGATGCGTATGCTATAACTTTGCTTTCTTGCATTAATACACATCCTAACCCAATTCCAGATGCATCAGTATACACCTGGTAATTAACTCCTTCTTTAGGAAGAACTAAAATTGGAGCAGAAGTTAATGCGTCCTTTATAGACTGAAATGCAGTTTCACATTTTTCTGACCAAACAAATGGAACTGCTTTCTGAGTTAATTTCGTAAGTGGCGCGGCAAGCTGGGAGAAGCCTTTAACAAACTTTTTGTAGTATCCGGCTAGACCCAGAAAACTACGAATTTCAGTAACTGTCTTGGGCTGAACCCAATCTTGAATATCACTAATCTTGCTCTGGTCTACTTGAATTCTACGAGCATCAATCACATGGCTAAGAAATGATATAGAATTCAACCAGAATTCACATTTTGAGAACTTAGCATATAACTCATGCTCTCTAAGCTTCTCCAGAACCATCCTCAAATGTTCCTCATGATCTTTTTCTTTCTTTGAGTAAATTAAGATATCATCAATAAAAACTATAACAAATTTATCTAGATAAGGTTTTAGAACTCTCTGCATTAAGTCCATGAACAGAGATGGGGCATTAGTGAGACCAAATGACATTATAAGAAACTCGAAATGCCCATATCGCGTTCTGAACGCTGTCTTCTCTACATCTGAGTCCTTTACCTTCACTTGATGATACCCTGACCTTAAATCAATTTTAGCGAACACTACAGTACTGGCAAGTTGATCGAACAGATCATGGATATGAGGAAGTGGGTATCTATTTTTAATAGTGACTTTATTCAGCTCTCTGTAGTCTATGCACATTCTCATAGACCCATCTTTCTTCTTTACAAATAATACCAGAGCTCCCCATGGAGACATTCTGGGTTTAATGAATCCTTTATTTAGTAGTTCTTGCAATTGCTCATTTAACTCTTGTAGTTCTTTCGGAGCCATTCTATATGGTGCTTTTGATAGAGGTTGTGTCCCCGGAACTATATTTATTTCAAATTCTACTTCTCTGATTGGTGGTAAACCAGGCAGATCTTCAGGAAAAATATCTTCAAAATCTCTAACAACTTTTATTTTAGAGATTGGGGTTACTTCTTTGCTACTACCCATCATCACCATCAGAATACAACTATAGCCTTTGCACACCATTTTCTCTGCTTGAATTGCATTGATTAAGGAGCTACTAGTGCTGAACTTCCCAATAAACGTTGTTGAAGCTCTTGGAGCTTGCAAGATAACCTTCTTCTTTTGACAGTTAATAGTAGCGTTATGCAAACTAAGCCAATTCATGCCTAGTATGATATTAAAATTTACTATAGGTAGCATAATTAACTTGGCTTGGAAGGTATGGTTATTGATTGGTATTTGAACGTCACAGAATTTGTTCGCACTAAGTTGGGCTCCAGAAGGAAGTCCAACACTTAAGATCTTCGCAAGTTTGTAGCAGGGTAGTCCTAATCTCTTAGCAAAATTTTCAGAGATAAATGAATGACTAGCCCCAGTATCAAATAATATACTGCAGGGCTCATCTTTAAAGTATAGGGTGCCTAATTAATAAAAATATAGACTTTAGGAAATTCTAATTTCAGTAAGAAAAACAAAAGTTGCAAATTGTACATGAGACTACATTATTGTCTTCTGCTGCTTCTACAGGAGTGAGATTGTACACTCTTGCCTTCCCAGCAGGTCTGCTGTCAGATGTCTGAACTATTGATTGATTTAGGTTTGAAGGCTTTGCAGCATATTAAACCTTTGCAAGGGTTCGCTCTTGAGCAGGAGGTGGCATAAGAGTCCTCTGAGGCTCTCTGAAATTGATGGGAGTGGCATGGAATATTTTATTCGTACGATTTCATTCAATAGTTACTCCATCAATGGTTTTATTTAATCGACAGTCTCGATACGCATGACCTTGCCTTCCACAAGTAAAACACACTCTACCGAAATGGTAACATTTTCCATAAGGATGTGGCCTATTACAGTCGGCAGTTTGGCTTGATGTTTCAGTAGTCTCCATCTGATATACCCTTCCTTGGTTTGTTCGTTGTTGCTTGAAGTTCTGAGGGTATTTGTTCATATTGAAAGCCTTTCTCTTCATGTCCTTGACTGATTGATGATGCTCCACAACTCGCGCTGTCTCAATCAATTTCTCAAACTGGGTGATGTTGTAGGGGAATTACATGATCTTTAATGGATTCTCGAAGTCCATTCTCAAATCTAAAACATCTATCTGCTTCAGTAGGAACCAAATGAGGTGAAAATCGGACTAGCTTCCAAAATTCTGAGGTATATTCAGCTACTGATCGATTTCCTTGAGTTAATCTCAATAATGATTCGCCAATGATGTTCTTAGTGGATGGTGGAATAAATGATTCCTTGAATGCTTGGACAAACCAGCTCCATTCTATTTCATCCAGTTCAAATTCCTCGAAACACATATTTCTTTCTTGCTCCCATAAATGTTCTGCTTCTCATTGCAGAAGGTGAGTGGCTAATCTTACAGATTGGTTGCTTGAACAACCCAAGCTAGTAATGTTTTCTCTACTATCTTCAGCCATGCCAAAGTGTCCATTGGTGATTCAGATCCTTCAAAGGTAGGAGGCCTTAGTCTTAGGAAACTGTGAAGTATCCCATCTGCGGACTGTCGAAAGGTATTGGAAACTTGAGGGGCGGGAGATGCTGAAGAAGTGCTGGCATTAGTGCAGGTATTACAGATACTAACTCTTGAATAGCTAGAGCCTGCTGATTTTGATTCTCTAGCATTGCAGTAACCATATTTCTCAGAGAGGTTATTTCATCCATAGTATTAGAAGCGGCCACGGTATTGTTTGGAGCGTTGCTTACAGACGGTTGAGGGTTGAGTGGAGTGTTATTTGGAGATGTTGCAGGATTCATCTTTCTGAAATCAAAACATATATACTTAGCTTACTTAAAATGAATGATACAACAATGATTAAATTCCTTATTTATTCATCATTAAACTTTTATTATACTAGTGAAATATATCATACTTATTACATCATGAATTACATACTACTCCCACCCTATATACTTAGTGAAAAATGCTCTACGAAAATCTTCATAAGTTACTTCACGATGCTCCTCCTGTGCTTTATGAAATAATTCTTCGTATGACATAATCCACCATTCTTTTGCTTGCATACGCAGAAGACATAGCACCACTTCTGGTTTAATGTGACTAGGCCACTCCATAACACTGAATAAATGGTCAACTCTCGCAAGCCACTCCCTAGCTAATACTGGAAAATCAAGGCCTCTATAGATGCCTTCTTTCAATAATTTATTTATTACTTGTGATCCTTGTTCTGACACTCCTTCAATAGTTCTTCCTTGCTTCTTTCCTAACTTATGTTCATATTTCCAAATAGTCTCAAACTCCTTTAAGTATGTCATGAATGCCATTCCTAGATGATCTTTTTATTCCTACAATTATAATCATTCTACTTAGATTTGTTGAGCATATATATATATATACATAATTTGATATTTATGGTTTATCATCTTTTATAGTTATTTAATAACTTAACTTATTCTGAGTTATACTCATATTGTGATGGATGTTAATTCAAGTATTCATTTAGTGATCAAGTGGCAGAAGAACAGTCCATTAGGTAGAGAGGAATATAATTTCCAATCTGACACCTTATGGTATTCTCTGATACCAACTGTGGCGGCCCTGCCCCGCCGTGGTCCTGTTAACCCTTAAGTTAACAGGATTACGGTGGAGGGGTCACCAAATGACAACTGTGGCAGCCCTGCCCCACCGTGGTCCTGTTAACCCTTAATTTAACATGATTACGGTGGAGGGGTCACCAAATGACAAGATCCCCACTTAAAATTGGATTAGTCATACATTCTAATCCAACTTAACTAAGGACTTTGCCATTCATCCCAGAATCCATCATTAAATGACCATACAAGAACTCAGAGTGCGGAAGCAATAAAAGTATAACATCCATCCATACAGTATAAATACAATAATATAGAATAAGTAAAGAGCTGAAAAGAAAAGTTAATTCTGAATTATTATAACAATTTGAATAGCTTAAAGAACTGAAAAGAAAACTCTCAATCCTCACAAAGAAGATAAGAAACAAAGATTAAGAGCCTTCAGGAACGGGCTCCTCCTCCAATGGCAAGCTCTCCACAGGATCAACTGCTCCAATAAACTCAGAACCTACCATTATCAGTTTCATAATGGTAGGGCCCTAGCCAATAAAAGAAAAACTGGTTAGACTATTGTCTAAGCACATTTTAGGGAAAAACAATTTTAGTAATTTACTTGAATATCACCATAAACCAGTACTGAAGCAAAAAGGTGCAGAAAGCGTATAAAAGAACAGTAATAAGTTAGAAACTACAGTTTATAACTAAGCAAATAGGAAGTAAGTACATACCTCCTCCGAGTAACTACAACAAAGACAGGTAAGAAAAAGAAAGACTAAATAAAATTGTAAAGAAAATACAACCTAACATGCTTATGATCAAAAAGATTATGCTAGGTAACGTACAGAAATTGAACCGTCTAAAACTGAAAACAACTAACAACCTATGTGAGCATATGAAAACAGTAAGTAAAACTAGCATCCTATATAGAAACATATGTAGGAAAGCTGTAAGTAAAATAGTGCTACAATGCAGAATATGCAAGTAAAACAGCAACTGAAAATGGAAACTGCAGTGATCATCTAAATCACTCAAACTGAAAACATACTCAGCAAATCTTAGCCTGATGAGCTAAAAAACTCTAAACTGGACATCACTGAAAACTCTTAGCCTGATGAGCTAAGACAGAACTGAATGTAAGTGTACTTGAATTAGTATAACCATATTAGAATCCTGACTCTATAGTCAGTATGGCAAGAGTCTATCCATCCTATCACTCGGACTAGGCATGGCCATAGACTGTCGGACATTAAACCCTCGAAAGATTGCCGACCCGAACGGGTTGATCGAAAAGGTATACTAATCAAGCTACACCTTACAAACCACTTGTGAAATGAAAACATAATGCTGCTTATGAATGTTCCAAATTATCATAAGGTATTTATCCAATATCTTAAGTACATAATATATGTTCAAGGTATAAGGCTCAAAATCAAGGAATACAAAGCATCAAAATCAAAGTTAGCAAGAAACTCTATCTAAAACACAGGTGATATCCATTGTTATCTACTTTATTCGTTCTATCTACTCTAAGTTACATAAGTTTCAGAATCATCAATTCTTACACATTCTGTAACTTAGAATCACGAATCCTAATAGTTGAAGATAATTAGGACTGGCCAAATCCTAATTATAACTTAATCAAAAGACGACTATTTGGTTAAAATGAATAAATCATTGACCTAATTTTGTTATTTAATTTACCCCAAACCTCATCTTGATTAGCCAAATCAAGATGAAAAGATTAAAAATTAATCTCTAGATGATAGGGTATAATCACTTAATCCCAAGGTATAACTAAAGATCTAAGGCTTAGAACCCAAATCTCACAGATTAAGTTAAAGCAAGTCCTAATGATAAATCAAATTCATTAGAATAGATCTCTATTCTTAATTCTAGGGTTTAAAGATCAAATAGTCATTTAATAAACTAAGAAAATCTATAAACTAAAAAACTCAAGATTTCACCTATTGAGTAACCCAATTTACTCAATAGATGAATTCTAACTTAAGATCTATTCATAATCCTAGGAATTAAACCTTTTAATTTCTAAGAGTATTTCTCATGACACACTTCCTAACTAATGATATAAGTCCTAAGGATAGATTTAAGAATGATTAAGGAAGGAGAAATCACTCAATTAAGACTTAAGAAATTTTCCTTAAGGAACAAATTTTGAGATTTTAATCAAAATCTAATTTAGACTTGGATTTGATTAATTTCAGTTCTAAATCATTATATTTACTGATTCTGATGATTTTAAAAAATGATTTTAGGGCTTTTGAAAGTTAAACCCTAAATTTGGGCAAAATGACCATTTTGCCCCTACTTAAGGGTTCAAAAGATCAAATTTTGATCTAGAGCTTTAAATTCTGAAATTTTCTTAAAAGTGTTTCTTACTGTCTAATATAAGATTAGACAGCAACTAAATTAATTTTGGGTGATTATTAAGCCATATGAGATCAAATTAGTGAATTTAATTCATAAGGGCAGATTAGTAATTTGGCTAAGTAAAAGTTAAATTTTCTTTTCGATTATTGTTCTTTACTATCTAAGCTTTCCATAGAACCTAAATTTGCTAAATTCTGATAAGTATTAGCCAAGTTATGGCTAATACAAGATCTAGGGTTTAAATGGGTGATTAAGGAATTCTTAATTATGGGTCAAAAATCCCAACTTTATTAATTAGTGTCCAAATTAAGCAAAATCAGTGGCTATGATTTACAATTAGTCTACTGATCAAAATGACATGTGGTAGGCTCAATTTGCATCCAATTTGACTAAGGTATGACCTAATTTGGGTTAAGAGTGATTAGTGAGTGATTAATAAAATTATACACTCAAATACTAATCCAACCATACAAATAGGTTCTAAATGACTCTATGAGTTTTTTGAAACTTAAATCACTCAATTTGGATTATTAGATTTGCTAAAATTCACTAATCAATATTTAGGGTAATTAAGAGTGATTAGCAAATCTAACTGTTGGATCTAAAATATTTTTACAGATTACTGTTAATTAGGTTTTTTTGATCTAAAATATTTGGATCATTCATATTGGAGCTCAATTGACCAAGTTATGATCAATTGAAGTTCTAGGTCTAATTAAGGTAATTAGGGTTAGGTCCTAAAAGTGATTAGGCAAATACTAATCCAAACAACCAAATGAACATTACCAAATTAATACTTAGGGTTTTCTGATCACTTTAAGACCCATATTCAATATGTTTGGATCAATGGGTACAAAGTTATGAGCTAAATAAAATTTGTAACATTTAATTTAACTTAAATTAAACCCTAAATAATCACTTTGCTAGATACAGGTTCAAATACAAAATTATTGGCATCAATAAATTCCTTATATTTTTCTGATTTCAGGGATATATAATTTTACTAATATTGAATTTATATATTTAATTTTATGAGTGTTTAAAGTTTAATATAATTAATTTATTATTTTAATCAAATCATAAAATTATATTTCAATTGTTGATTTTATCTGATGGCAGTTTTGTAAAATTCCAACCACAGCAGATACTTAAACACGTGGCGGGCGGTGCATCAACTGGCGGGACCCACATGCTGAGATCCGTCGTTTGACTGGAGGTTGCGACTGTCGAGGGGCCCACTCGATGATTCCAGCACCGTTTCGAACTTTCTGGGATCGAAGGCATGCCTTCGTCCCGAGGGTTTTCGGCGCCAGAGCAATTAGGGCCGCGGATTTAGAGTGGCAATTAGGGCCGCGGATTTGTAATAATTCAGATATTTATATATATTCTTTTATTGTACTATTTTATTATGAGCTGCATGTTTACTTCTTACTTGTATTGTGGTAGATTGGATGTAGCATATTTTATTCGCATTGCTTCTGCACTCTGATAAATGTATATACTTAGTGAATGATCCCGCTGCATTATTCAGGGCACATCCTTCCCTTATTAGTGGATTGGGGATTACACCTTAATCTAATGATAAGTGAGAGATCTGCCAACATGGTACACTGCTCCTTAGCCCTGACTATTGGTGGTCAAGGGGTGGGGCACCATAATTCTTTCTTTGGATAATGCAAGTTAAATTATGTGCAATCAATCGCTATGCAAGTTCATTTTCCATTCAAAAATTAATCAAATTCTATTGTATTCGAGTTTATTTTTTTTTCTTATTTTGCTGCCATGCCCTAGGAGATTATGGCTTCTTCTTGTTGTATACCGGAGCATGGTTAGGGTTAGATCCTGAGCTCAATGGGTAGATCAAGTATGGAGCTCCATAAGGCTTTCGATATTCTTCACATCGGGACCGTCGATCTCTAATCTGATCGAAACCCTAGTCCTTTTCTGATGCTAGCGAGCTGCCTTTTTTGGTAAATTAGGTATTTAATTAATGAATGGATTTGTAAGATAATGTCTAAGGATGATTTTTGGAGTTTGTGGTGGGTTGGTTATAGGTTTAGAGTGAGCTATTTAAGGGAAAGCCAAGCCTAGTCCAATTCGAGCCTAGTTTGGGCTGATTCAAAATATCCCTTTTGTAAGTGAGATTTTAATGGGTTAAAGGGCTAGAAATAAATTAATATAGGTAGCCTAAGATGTGTAGTTTGGATCTGGACTAGATGGCTAGGTTTGATGGTGTTTAGATGGGTATCAAGGGGTAGGGAAGAAGACTAGGTTGAGCTGTTTATAGATTTGGTTGTGGAGGTTGTGGTGGAGTTTGGAGAGTATTTGAGAGATTATATAGTGATTTAATAATTTTAAATAATACTTAAGATGCTGGAGAAGATGTATGGATGGTTTGAGATTATGAGAATAAGAGTATAGTTAGAAAATCAAATATAAATAAGATAACAACCTAATTCACCAAATATATGTAATAAGTATGACACCACCAAGTACCAAGTAATATGAGAGCTATTCACTACAGAATTCATTTATTCAAGTTAATTCATTACATTACATTTCAGCTCATATTTATAAGGACTACAAGTCTCTTGCCCTATGAGCTTTGGAGGGGAAATATGGTGAGAAATTTTGGAGGGAAAGATGGGTAGTTGGAAATTAGTGATGAAGTAACTCTAGTTACTTACATTAAATATTTTCCTCATGATATGACTGGCCAAATATGTGCCTAAATAGATAAAAAAAGGGATACAATTTTTCAAATAACAAGATGCATGGCTAAAGAATATTAATAACATGATGAATTAGCATATCATTAGGCAAATCAAAGTGATAAGCATTAGATCCAATTTTCCTAAGAATTTTGAAAGGGATACAAGCCCTTGGATGAAATTTCTTATATTTAGTGATCGTTCATGGCAGATGCGAATCAAAACATAATCACCTTCCTTAAATTCTTTAGTTAATTTATTATGATTTGCCTTAGATGCATATTTTTCATTACTTAAAGTGATTTGTTGTCTTATAGAATCATGAAGGCTTTGAAAATCTTTAGCAAATGTGAATGCTGAATCAGAAAATAAATGAGAAGGAAGGTTGGTAGCATCTATCGGTCATTTAGGATTATGGCCATACACCACTTCAAATGGAGATATTTTGGTTGTTCGGGAAGTACTACTATTATAATCAAATTTAGTAGTAAGTAAATGTAAGTTCTAATTACCTATGCTTTTTCCAACAAGGCACCTAAGTAAGTTTCCTAAGTTTCAATTGACAACTTCAGTTTGACCATCCGTTTGGGGGTGAAAAGCTAATGAAATTTTAATTATATTCCAAGAAGTTTTTATAAGGTCTTCCAAAAATATGAGACAAACCTAACATCCAGATTTGATACAATAGCTGAAGGAAGGCCATGCAATCACATAATTTCCTTAAAGAATAATTTTGCAGTATGGGAGGCATCATTAGTTTTAGATCAAGGTATGAAATGGGCCATCTTAGAAAATATATCAACAACCACAAATATATTATCATGACCACGAGCTATTCGGGGTAACCTAAGAACAAAATCCATTGATAAATCTTCCCAAGGCCTATAAGGAACAGGCAATGCCATGTATTGTCCAGATTTTTGTTTAAAAGCTTTAGCCTATTTGTAAGTTAAACATTGAGCTACTAGTTGTTTAATATCTCTTTATAGGGAAGGCCAAAAAATCTATTATCCATCAAGCATATTGTTTTATCCTTTCCAAAATGGCCAGCAATTCCTCCTGAGTGCAGTTTGAAAATCAAAAACTGCCTTATAGAAGAGCTAGGAATGCAAAGTTTCTTTCCTAGATAAAGATATCCATTAATCATAGAATATGTTACATTTAAGGTTAGCAGTTTGTCCAAGTGCTCTATGTTAATCAGATAAAAGTCTGAGCACACTGGGTACTCATCTTGAATTTGTTCAAATCCATGAATTTTGAATTCTAAATAGAAGATGGTTATTACCATCCTTGATAATGCATCAACAAGTTTGTTTTCAATTCCTGGTTTATATTTAAGGACAAATGAATAGTCTTGGAGAAACTCAACCCATTTGGTATGTATATGATTTAACTTTTGTTGAGTATTGATAAATTTAAGAGCATGATGGTCTGAATTAAGAACAAAGTCATTATATAATAGGTAGTATCTCTAATGCCTTAATGACTAAATGACAGCATAAAATTCTTTATCATATGTTGAGTATCGTTGCTTGGAATCATTCAACTTCTCACTAAAGAATACAACATGATGATTTTCTTGACTTAAAACTTCTCCAATTCTAATTCCAGATCATCACAAGTCACATCAAAGGCTTCAGAAAAATCAGGGAGTTAAAGGACTGGGGTTGTTATCATTAATAATTTAATTTGATCTAAGGCCTTTTGAGCAGTTGGGGTCCAACAAAACTTATCTAACTTCAATATATAAGTGATTGGCACAACAACAACACTAAAGTTTCTAATGAATCACTTATAGAATGTTGCAAGGCCATGAAATCTCCTTACTTTAGTAAAATTTTTAGGAGTTGGCCACTCTATAATTGCCTTAACTTTGGTCGGGTTAGGTTTTATTCCTTCAGATGAAATGATAAAACCTAAGAATATCACCTCAGTTTGTAATAAGAAACATTTTTTAAAATTAATGTATAACTTCTCTGTCTTAAAGGTCTCAAAAATTTGTCTAAGATGATTAAGGTGGTCTACTTTATTTGGGCCAAAAATTAATATATCATCAAAATAAACCACCAAAAGGTTACCTATAAATGGCTTAAGAATAGTATTCATCATTATCATAAATGTACTAGATGCATTTGAAAGTCTAAATGGCATGACCAACCATTCATAGAGTCCATCAAGGGTCTTGAAAGTTGTTTTCCATTCACCTCCAAATCCAATTCTAATTTGATGATACTCACTTTTCAAATCAATCTTATAAAAAAGTTTACTCCCAAGATTAAGTCTAACATATCATCTAATCGAGGAATGGGAAATTGATATTTGATAGTGATTTTACTGATAGCCCGACTATCGATGCACATTCTCCATGTTCCATCATTCTTATGAGCTATTAGGGCAGGGACCGCACAAGGACTACGACAATCTTGTATAAATCCTTTCTCAAGTAACTCAGTGACTTGTCTCTTAATTCTTGCATGTTCAGTGGGGTTCATTCTCTAATGAGGAAGGATTGGAAGTTGTGAACCTGGAACTAAGTCTATAGCATATTGGATGGATCGAAGTAGTGATAATTCATTTGGGAGTTCTTTCGGAGCAATTTCTATAAATTCAGAAAGGAGAGGTAAAACCTCTTTAGGAATGGGAATCTCATTAATATTTAAGTTAACTTCTTTTATATATAAAAGGTAAACATTGGTCAGATCAGAAAATTATTATTTTAAGGTTCCAAATCCCATTGAGCTTACATTAAACGTTGAAGAAGAATGAGTAAATAAGCTAGAACTAAGATTATGCATAGGATCCCTTATCACGATTAGTTGAAGCTTCGCTCCTTTTTTGATAGTGGGTTTTGGTTGAAGATCGGATATTGGTTTATGTGATGCTATAGACGGTATCTTCTCTAGTAGTCTAACTAGCAAAAGTTTGATAGTTTTATTATTATGTTTAAAAATACATGTGTTCTCTCTACCATAATTAATTACACTCAAGTCATAAAGCCATGGTCACCCAAGTAGAATATGAGCAATATCCATAGGGAGCACATCACACCAAATTTTATCCTCATAACTATCAATCTTGATAGGAACTAAATATTGACTAGTGATGGAAATCAAAGTATAGTTAACCCAACTAACATGAAAGGATTGTGGATGAGGTTCAGTTTTTAAATTAGCTCTTGAAATAATATTGGTAGAGATGCCATTCATTGCACTATTCCCATCAATAACTAACCTACACCTTTGCTCATTGCATGCAACATACATGCTAAAAATATTCCTTCTCCTTCAATCTTCTTCTTTATTCTTAGCTATTGTAAGGCATCTCATCACATTAATTTGAGGATCGTCCACAAATGCTTCATCTAATAATGGGGTATTATCATAAACTTCTTCTAAGGTTTTATCTATAGGGTCATGAACTTTATCTAATAATATGATTTTTGCCTTGCATTGGTTCTGCATGTGACCTCTCTTATGACATTTGAAATAAATAATATCTTTGATGTTATTGGAGCTTCCCTTATTGGGTGGATAGCTTAAGCTAGAGGCTGGAAATGGTGTGACAGTTGACTTATGATTTGAATTAAAAGTCACTTAAGCTTTAGTTTGTATTTATAATAACCCTAGTTGTTACTCTGGCTAAATCCATATTAATTAAGCTAAATCAAGCTTTTATTTTAATTTTATTAGACTCAATGGGTCATCTAAACCTAGTCCTATAAGTTTGAAATCTATCAGAGCTCATTTAAGCATTTTAGCTATTTTGCCTATTTTAGGATCCTATAAATTAGCTAAATTAATTTGATCATCAAATTGAAATCTGATATTATTTTTGAATTCCCCACCCCCAAATTAGCTAAGGGTGAATTTTTGAGAATTTTTGGAGGTCATTTAGGCCTATTTTGGATTTAATTTAAATTAGTTCAATTGTAATTTGGGGTTTAAAACAATCCTTAATTGCAAATTTATCCTTCATCAGGGTCAGCTGATTCCAAACCATGAGCGCCATTCAGACCATTGATCCCACGGATCTGATCCAATGGCCCGTGCCTTCGATTGGATCCATCGCATCTCTACCGTTCCGTAGTTTTGAGATTTGATCCGATGGCATCTAGCTATCCATCTTAAGTGACCCCGATCACCGTTAGATCTTTTGATATAATCCAATGGCTGATCCAGCATCCTCGCTCGGCCATTAGATGTCGGGAGATCAGAGTCGTTCCACGATAACCGAAGATCAATCGGATGGCTCTGGAGTTTCCCACGACTGTGGATCATCTTCCTCCTCAGCTTGTGCCCAACAACTGAATCCCTTTGTACAACCACATCCTCAAGCCGGTCTTACACTCCCATGCCATGTTAGGGATGCCGTTGCAACCTTGCCCTTGCCTCCTTAGCATTCCTAGCTAAGCTCACGGCCCAGTCCACTCCAATTTGGGAAAATTGATGGAATGCCTTGGGCTGAGCCTGAACCATGGATCCCGACCTCAGCAGCCACCCCAAAACCTTCCCTATACCTATAAAGACCCCTGGGATATCACAGTGAGTCCCTTTACTCACTATGATCCCCCAATTGCCCAGCTAAAGCTTCCGTAGCTCCCGTCACTCTCGGCAATTCCTTGTAGTTGCGAACCACTGAGAGAGGGCTAGGTCTGGTGTTCAGACTCCCTGTGCTTTCCATTGAGTCATCTGGAACCTTTTGCTTTCCTCAATTTTTTCCTCATAGCTTTTGTTATCAACATTTCTAGGTACAACCTCATCCCACTGAGCTGTGTAAGCTCAGCCATTCAATTAAGCTCCTAGATGTTGCCTCTGGATGTCGTATAGCTACCCTAGCGTCCTAGGAATCTAACATGATTTCTCCCAGGGTCTCAGCTAGCTCTGATCAATTGTATCAATCGATCAAGCTAGCGACTGAGCCATGGCTAAGTCCAAGTAAGGACCCAGTGATCGACTGCACCTCAGGTTATGAAACATTAGGGGTTCAAATCGACTTACCTCACCGATAGTGTAGGGATCAAGCCCCGTCTGTTTAGCAACTGCTGTTAGAAGAATTATCCCCTCATAGTGAGCCCTAATTGCCTAAAATTGGGATATTTCAGTGGAGTAGTCATCCGGTGTTCCAGTCCATCCCATTTAGGGCTTCCAGGTTCAATCGACGTGCCTTGACTTCCTGAAGGTGTGGCGATTGAATGCCGGCTGTAACGTGAAGTATCAGCGATGAAATTGGCATTCCAAGGTACCCTCCCGCAGTTGTCTGCATAAGGGGTATCGGGGATGAAGGCACTGATGTATTGGGCTCGGCTAGCCTAGGCTCGCGCGATGCGACAGCGCTGACCCATTCGGGCCCCACTCCGACCTGTGCAGTTTAGAAATTGGGCTGGGTTAATTAAATGGAATAATAAATTATTTTCCTTCTGTTAATTCAATTATAAATCATATTAATTAAATACTCTATAGTTTAATTAATGAAAACCATTCAGATTAAATTAATGAAATAACCTAATCAATTCTTATCCATATGGCATGATTTAATATACCATTTGAATCAGAAACATATAAGGAATAATAATATGAAATAAAATTTAAGATCTAATGGTTAGATTTTATAAGATTGCCTAATCCTTCTTTGAGCTTATTTAATTCATAATTAATTCAATTAATGATTAAAAATTGTAATTAAGGTCTCTAATTGCTCATGAGACTATGAAAAACCTATTAAAGCTATTAGAAATAATTTAAGAGTCATGAATTTACTAATCACCTCTTAATCACCCTAATCTTAGATTAGTGAATTTAGCTATAGTTAAACCTTTGATTTTGGAGATTTATGTTTCAATCATCTTCTTAAGTGCAGTAGAGCTTATAATTATGTTTAGATCATCTTATTATACCTTAATTTTCTTAATCACTTTATTTGGTCTTAAAATGTGATTAGTGCTAATTAGGCTATTTATGATATCAAATCTTGAGTGAGAGCTTCATTTACCCCACTAGTCAATATTAAGTCCATTAAAACTAAACTAAAATAATTTGAAAGCTTAAACCCTAAAATCCCAAATTTAGTCTTAAGAAGGGTATTTTTGGTCATTTTGACCAAAATATTGTCTAAGCACTCTTAAGCCCATTTAAACTTTAGCAATATGCTTGTAATCAATAATGAATTGTATTAGTGCCAATCATGTAACTTCTAGGCCTAATGGATAAATCTAAATGCTTGAGTCCTTAAATCATCTTCATTTTTCTTAAGGAAAGTCTTAGATCTAAAGAATGATCTAAGACTCCTCATTAATGAATAACTTAAATAATGCTAGAACTCAAATTCTAATTTTAATTACCTTATTAAGATCCTTCATGAACTATAACCTTAAAGAAAATATTCATGAGAATCCTAAGCTTAAATCGTAGTTTAAATCTTAAGTGATCAAATCTTAAATCATAGATCTTAGATCCTTTAATCATCTGATTGAATTATACCATCTCATTTGGAATTCCCTACTTGATTAGTTGTCTAATTCTCTTGGAAACCTCCTTATGGGTATGGGATTTATTCAACCTTTAGAATGTGATTATTCTATAGATTGAATATAAATCTTAGATTCATATGTTCTTGATTGATTATTTTGCCTTATGACAATAGAATAGCCTTTCATTATGATCTTAGTTTCTTAATCTTTCAACTCATAAGATTCTTTACCTTTAGACTAAGGTTGGGTGTGAACCTTAGATCCTAATTTTGGATAGTATCTTGGATTCGGGATTTGAACCCCAAGTATGAAGTTAAGTCTAGAATCTTTAATCTTGATTAGTATAATCAAGATTTGGGTTGAGTGAGTAAAATTTAATAATTAAGTCATTGAATTATTTACTTTGATCCTTATAGTCATCACCTAATTTTGGATTAGAACTTGTTAAGTTCTAATGTTAACATTAAGGTTGTGAATCTGAGATTATACTCGATAGCTAGATATTAGAGATCTTAAGCTTGTATTTTCTTAGAATAGTTAGAATGAATTAAATTAAGATAGCAATAGATATTACATCAGTCTAGTTGAGTCTCTTGCTTACTTTGACTATCATTGACCTGCACACCTTATAGCCTTTTTCCTTAGACATAATAGGTAAACTAATAATATTGATGATGTATCCTAGGTTAGTATTTGAACAACATAAATATTAATTAGTTCATTTAGTATATTCAGTTCAGTAGAGCGTGTCCTAGCTTAGTCTGCCTTCTCAGTACCAATTCTGTTATAGAATAGACTCGGACCTAGCCCCGTGCCTGGCTAGGATGGATTCATGTCTTATTCTATAAGTTCAACTCGGACCTAGCTCTGATGATGCTTAGGATGGATACATGTTGAACTTTCTGTCCATATGTCATGTATGACTTAATTATATTATGGCAGTACTATGTTTAGGTATGCTTTTACTTTAATATTTTAGTTTATTTTGCCACATACTTCAGTGGCTTTACTTTTATTTCAGTTTAGTGCTTTTACTTGCTTTGCCACATGCTTTAGTAGCTTTTTACTTATTAGCTTTGCATGCTTATATATTTATTCCAGTTCAGTACTTATTCAGCAATTGCATGCTTAGGATGCTAAAATTATATATTTTATTACACACAGTTTTCCTTCATATGACTATCATGATCATGTTAGGATGAGTTTTATTTTCAGTACTTTGCAGTTAATTATATGTTATAGCCTCACCTTGTTCAACTTCATGTATGGTATATCATTTTGCATACTTTGTTGTTTAGTTATAAATGTTATTTTATAACTATCATGTTCATTGTAGCTTATTGCACCTTAAACTACTTGCATGCTTCCAGTAATAATGTGATATCTTTAAATGTTCAGTTCACTTAATCAGCCTAAAATGTACTTAGACAATTTGTCTAACTGTAATATTTTTCTTTTGTTGGCTAGGGTTCTGGCATTTGTGATACCGACAAAAGTCAAATTCGGAGCTATTCGTTTGTGATTCTTCTGGAGAGAAGCTTGGACATGAGGAGGATCTTCCTGTTGCTTCTTAGTTAGATTTTATTTTCTGCTGTGAGGATGAGAGTTCTTTCTTTTCATTTAAATATCTAGTATGTAATAATTCTTAATCTAAATGTATTTACTTTATGCACTTTGAACTGAGTTACTGTTGTATTTACCCTTCTATACTATACTTTGATGTGGATGTTATATTATTTTATTTTCTACTTCTGTTACTTTGATATGTTGATGTATGTTCTCAATTTCAGGTGACAAGTCTTCTGCTTAAGGCTAGTTGGGTTATACTTGACTCTACTTAAGTTGGGGATTTGCCACAGTTGGAGACCGTACTCCTTGTGATTATGCTAATATCAGTGTTAGCATGGCCGCGGAGGGTATGGGGCCCCACAATATTTTAAAAGCTGACTTCTTTTATTGTTCAACAAGTAGAGCATAATGGAAAGTTTCTTCTATGGTTTGGGGATCAAAAAGTTCAACCTCAATTATAATTTCTATTCTAAGCCCAATAACAAATTTATTAGCAAATTGCCAATCATTATCTGCACAATTGGTCCTAGAATTGTTATATAAAGAGAGCCTTGCCATAGAGTCAACAATTGTCCATGTAACTTCTTATCATGATGTCGAGGACAATATTTTGACCTAAGCATTTCTTTCATCTCTATTCAAGTAAGATTTGTCCTTCCTAATCTCTATTCTTTTGCTAAAGTGTTTGTCCAATAAATCTTAGCAGGACCAGTCAATTTTATCTTAGAAAAGGAACTCATTGATAATCATCCATCATATACCAATCAAAGAAGTCATCCATTTGGGTTAACTAATCTAAGAATTTGTTTGAATCATGTGTGCTATCATAAGTAGGAGCTTCAACTTTAACTCTTATAGAGGGATCACTAAAATTATTAGCAACTTGTTGGTGATCTCTCCTTTCTCCATTCTTAGGATTTAGTTATCTTTGATGAGGTTGGGGAGGTGGTGGAATATGGGGTTGGCAATCACTTGCATCTATGTATGAGCCATCATCTTCCATAGGTGCATTAAGGTTATGGATAGAATATGGAGCATAATTTTTATTATTTTGCAAGAGATTTAAGATGATTTGTATTTGAGTTTTATTTTCCTCAAATAATTTCATAGTCATTGTTTCATGTTCATGAATCCTATGATCTAAGGAATCTACTATCTTGGTCAAGTTCTCAATTTGGTCTTGGGAAACTGACATTGGTGCTATTTTTTTATTATAAAGAAATATGTGGGAGAAAAAAAAAATGCTAAATTTGAGAAAGTGAAATAAAAAATATAAGTGTACAATTAATATGAATTATAAGTTAAAAGAACTTCCAGGTGATGAGGAGGGCACTTTGCCACTTACATCCCAAGCTCTCATTGGGCTGTTTACACCTTTTTGACAAAGTTTTGTTTAACTTCGCAATACACTAGATTTTATACAAGCATATTCTTATAAAAACAAATTTTATGTAAATAAATGTTTTTTATTTTAATTTTTTTATAGATTTAAAAGTTTTATTTTCTTAAGAATTACAAATTAATTTAAGTGATGAAAATAAGCAACTAATATTACCACAAATACCAAACATAAAAAGTAAAAAAGTTCATATAAATTTTTTTGTTTGCATCAAGGTAAAGGCTTCAATATTAAGTGGAACACTCACTTTTCATGGTTTCACTCAAATAAATATTTAAGGTATGTTCACACAAGAATATTGGCTAGGCTATATAATGGTGCTCACTAATTAGAGTTCATGCACACACTATAGACTTGCAAGTAATATGACAAATTTCCAAACAATTAATATAAAAATTATTATGTCATAAAAAGGATTAACTTACCTTGCACTTGTTGGCATGCCTCAAAAGCTTGTGGAGAAGATTTTACCAAAATTCATTCCTCATGCTGAGATTTTTTTTTTTTTTTTTTTTTCGGCTTTCCCAACCTCGCATTGATACCAAAATATGATATTAGCAGGCTGCCTTTTTTTGGTAGATTAGGTATTTTAATATTGAATAAATTGGTAGGATAATGTTTAAGGATGATTTCTGGAGTTTGTGGTGGGTTGGTTATGGGCTTAGACTAGGTTATCTAATGGAAGCCAAGGTTAGTCCAATTCGAGCCTAGTTTGGGTTGATTCAAAATATCCCTTTTGTAGGTTAGATTTTAGTGGGTTAAAGGCTAAAAATAAATTAATATAGGTAGCATAAGATGTGTAGTTTGGATATGGAATAGATGACTAGGTTTGATGGTGTTTAAATGGGTGTGGAGGGTTAGGGACGAAGACTAGGTTGAGTTGTTTTCAGATTTGGCTATGGAAGTTGTAGTGGAGTTTGGAGAGTGTTTGAGAGATTAAATAATGATTTAATAATTTTAAGAGATACTTATGATGCTGTAGAAGATGTGTGATGGTTTGAGGTTATCAGAATAAGGATATAATTAGAAAATAAATTATAAATCAGATAATAACCTAACTCACTAAAGATAAGCAATAAACTTGACACCACCAAGCACTAATCAATATGAGAGCTATTCACCACAAAATTCCTTCATTCAAGTTACTTCATTACATTACATTTTAGCTCATATTTATAAGTACTTCAAGTCTCTTGCCCTATGAGCTTTGAAGAAAAATATGGAGGAAAATTTTGGAGGGAAAGATGGGTAGTTTGCAATTAGTGAGGAAGTAACTCCAATTACTTATATTAAATATTTTCCTCAGAACATGGCTGGCCAAATATGTGCCATAATAAATAAAAAAAGTACAATATTGATAAAAACAAAATACAAATAGTAGCCCAATATTTGGGTTATTTATTGGGCTTTTGATTGGGCTCTTCTAATTGGGCCCACCTTCAAATTCTTTCGTTGAACTTTAGCCATCGCTCTTATTATTGGGCCTTTGATAATATTCTTGGGATGTGCTACATCATTTTCCTTTGAGCACCCCCCACCCCCCAACCCCCCCTCGCTTGTCGAAGATAATGCAGAGTTCTCTTAGGCTGGGCTAAGTATGTTCCAATCGCTAGGCCCATTGCGGTCTGGCCGTGTTGCTAGCAGGCAAGCTCTGCTTTGGCCCACAACTCCCATATAGCCCCTCTGTCACAATCAAGCGCGCAACCCGTTTAGCCTGTTGGGCTCGAGGCCTGCCTCCACAACTATCTAGTCTTGTGGGATCCGCCGCCTTCCTGAAATCCATAATTAACTTAAGATTTAATTGATGGATTTAAATCTTATTCTAATTAAATTATTTAATTGTCAAATCTTCAAATGCTCATATCTATTAACCCACTCATCCAAATATAACAAATATATGTCATTTTAATTAGTAAAATTCAAGGAATATTATGGTAGTGTCAAATTTCTCTTTGGATGAGTATTTAATATAGTGATATTTTGGGACCAATTAATTAATCCTAAACCCTAGAAAACTACAAATAGCCATAACTTTGTAACCCTAACTCTAAATATAGCCAATATGGCTCTCATTTTAATTAGGAAAACATTAAGAATGCTTTAGTAATATTAGTTTCTTTGTTTGAGTTGTATTTAGACTAATGATTTTTGAGACCCTTCCTTAATTACCCTATTTAACCTGGAAACTTCATTCAGCTATAATTTAGTCAATTTAACTCCAAATTAAGTCATCTAATATATCATTTTAATCAGTAAAACCTAAGGAATAGTAAACTACAAGAATATTTAGGTTTTTATAATTAGATTTTCTAGTTAGCCTTAATCATCCCAAATATTATTTAGTGCATAACTTAATCAAATGGAGTCCAAATTGGGCCTACCGGAGTCATATCACTCAGTATATTATAGGGAAGCTTTAGCTATTAAGTTTGCTAAAATTGGATATTATTTGAGAAAATTAGGTTTTTAGACCTTTTCCTAAAGCTCTTAAATTACATAATTAGACCACAATATTGTTTTGGCCATAACTTGGCCATATGACCTCAAAATTTAGTTATCCTAGACTCTATAGAATCCTTAGACAGTAAAAAACAAAGGTATAATTGAATTTTTATATTTTCCTAAGTAAAATTACTAAATTGCCCCTAATGAGCTAAACCCTTAATTTGAGCTCACAAGGCTTAAGCCTTCCCCTATTTGGGTGTATTTACTGTTTATCTTCATATTAGACAGTAAGTAACCATTCACTATTAACAAATTTCAATTTAGAGCTCTAAATTAAAAAAGTTGCATTTTAGTCCCTTTAAAAGGGGCAAAATGGTCATTTTGCCCAAAATTAGGTTTAAATATTCTTAAGTTTTAGAAACCTGATTTAGTTAATAAAATCAATAATCTAAATGATTTAGAGTCAATATTAACTCAGCTTAGCTCATTAATCTTGAATTCCAATGAAACTAACAATTCTTCTTAGGTTAGGATTCTTCCTTAAGCTTTACAAATTTTTCTTAAGATTTAGATGTAGATTTAGGTAAGAGTTCATGCATTGGGTAAATGGGTTACTCAATAGATGAAACCATAATTTTATTAATTTCTAGATTTCATCTTTTATTTTGATTATTTTGTATTTAAACTTTAGTATAAGCTTAGAGATCTATCTTATTAAGCTTGACTTTGCTTAATAAAATAGCCCTAGCTGTAGTATGTGAGAGTTAGGATTAATCTATTTCCCTTAGTCTTTGTAGCCTATTGGATTAAGAGGTTAAATCTTATTATTTGGAGTTTGATTCTTAATCTTTGAATCTTGTTTTATATTAATCAAGATTGGCTTGGGGTACCTAAAATTATTAACTTAGGACATTTGATTTATTATTGAACTTAAGTAAGCATCAATGATTGAGTTATACTAGAACTTGATTAGTTATAATTATTTTCTACTTTATAGGACCGATATTTTGAGTTTATACTGGATAGTAGGATATTAGAGATCCTGAGCTTATATAATCTTATATTAGTTAGAACAAATTTAATTAGAAAACAAGTGATATCACAGATTCTGAGTAGTGCTATTTACTACCTTGTCGTGATGCTTCACTTCCTTTCTTTGAGCATCTACATTGTGACATAATAGGTGAACATAGGATATTTTATGAATATCTATGTTAGTTTTGCACCTTGCATTAGACATATTCACAAATGATTAGATTAAATGAAAATAATGAATTATACAACATATTAATTGGAATGTGTCCTACTTAGTCTACCTCTAGAGTGTTGTTGCACATAATTGAGATGATGGAGGCATGGAAAATTTCTCCTAGGTGGTATATTTTCAATGGACCTGTTGATTCAAGAAATTTCTCCTAAATGCTTCAGAATATTTATTTAGTGGCTAGATGAGATCTAGCCACAATTTCCTTTTATGGCAGCTCTAAGTAGGCATATGTCTATATTGTGATAGCATTTTTATTATACTTTTAGTTTTGTATTATTCAATAATTATGCAGCATTTCTGTATCTATTGTATATCCGATATTTATTCTTACATATTCAGCACTTCTTGATGTGATATACAAGCATGTTAGGATCCTTGATTTATTTCAGTCCTACTTATATTGCATTTTACTTATAAAACTAGCATGTGTAAAATTAGTCATATTTACTTAGGATGTTTCATTATACTTTGTAGTTTCTCTTGCATATTCATTACCTAACCTTTCAGCAGCTTTGGATTGAGGTATGCGCATACCTCATATTTTTGCTTAAGTTATAATTATATGATTATATCTTTACCACTTTTTGTTGTTGCTTTATTGCTCTAAAAATAATGCTTATGACATTTGTGATATCATAAATGTATGCTTGTTATTTCTTTCATATGCACTCAGATTATTATGTATGTTATTTAATGAATGGTTTCGCTGTTACATTATGCACATCCTTCCCTTATTAGTGAATTGTGGACTATAACCTAATTTAATGATAAGTGAGGGATTTGCCAAGTGATGACCACCCCAACCTACCTTATTGGGGCACAAGTCTCCACAATTGTCTTCTCCATCTCGACATAACACGATCAAGTGATAGAGGATGTACCACACGACCATCCTCTCCTTTAATAGATCATCATTTCCTGTTTTTATGTCGAAGTCTTTCATACTCACTTTTTGCTTAACCAATTCGCTAGGAGAGCTCTCTTGTCAGCTCCCATTCTCCACTCCAACTCTTGGTTACCTAGCGAATGCAACCACTAGAACTGGCAACCACTACCTCCAGCAAACACTCGAC
Organism: Gastrodia elata; assembly: GCA_016760335.1. Lineage (NCBI taxonomy): Eukaryota > Viridiplantae > Streptophyta > Magnoliopsida > Asparagales > Orchidaceae > Gastrodia > Gastrodia elata. The sequence goes on along the minus strand of CM028675.1, from coordinate 43,901,891 downwards.
AACTTCTAAATGTTCATCAAAGCTTAAGGTTTGAGCTGGAGTTGGTTAGCAATTGGAATTGATGAGCTTCTTTCAGTAGAAAATCGTCAAGTTGTTAATTAAGGTACCCCCATTCCCATCCAATCCATTACATCGATTGATTAGTTTCTTTGCTCGAAGCTTATTCCTAACTTAATTGTAATGTTTATTGAATTCAATCAAGCTCGAGTGAGCTCAATTGCAGTTTGATAGTCTTGAGCCTGTACATTAGTGTACATTTCTCGGGGCCAAGTAAGGCATAATTATTCCAGGCCACATACATTGGGGTTTTTAGGTTCCTTGGGCTGGCCTTGACCCAAGGAACGTGATAGAACTGTAATGAAGCCAAATAGCTCACTGATAGAACTCTAATTAAGACACCTTCTATTGAGTCAAATTAATTTTAATAAAAGAAAACACTAACCCAAATATTAAACTTTATGCTTAAGAGAAAGAATATGGATTCTCAAACCTCACTCCTTAAGATACTTAGAAATAATGTTACCATATTTATGTCAAAACTAGGGTATAGCCTAGGCAAAAATTTTATACGTCTAAACGAATCTAAATTGGTTTTAATGCCTTAGCAATAATATCTTAAGGTTTTATGCTAGTAATGTGGATTCTAAATCCACACTATAATCATTTTAAGTATTTAAACCTAATTACTTAGGACATCTTTGGGCATAAGCTAATTGGGCTATTAATGATTTAAATTGACCCAATCAAAATTCTAAATATTTTACTTACTGGTTTAAGGAGTATTGGACAGATTAGAGGTTCTAAATCTCTCTTTAATTACCTTTGACTTTTAGCTATTAAAATATTATTAATTATGGGTCCAATAGTTTACTTTAAGATTTAGAGTTCCAAATTGAATTCTCACAATTCCAATTGAATTCTTACTATTTAATGAGAGGGTTTGCACTTTAAACATTAATTTTGGTAAAGCAATGGGCTCAATAGACACTAATTAGGGTTTAAGTGATTAGCAATTTGTATTTTAGAAATTGAAATTTTAAGTTATAATTAAGTTCCTTACTATCTAATGAGTCATTAGACACTTAACACCAAAATTAGATAATTAATGCTCTTAATATTCACTAATCAAGCTTTTGGGGTAATTAAGAATTAATTAAAAATTAATTACATAAACTTAAATATTTTTATAGATTTAGATTCTACGCATTTTTCTGATTTCAATGGTACATAATCTTGCTATATTTGGATTTAAATTGACTGAAATATGTTAAAAATACATTTTGGATTAATTTCTTAAAGTTTTTTTATTTAATACTTATTAAGCAATGTTTACGTCATTGGATTATTTTGAGAATATTCCACATGTTTGTAACAACCCTAGGTTGTTGTCCTAGTCAATTAGAACTAAACTAAGTCCTAATTTTGATTCTATCACTCTTAATAAGTTATTAAGAACACACTCTGAAGTTTTGGTTCAAATCAGGTGTCAAATGGATTAAACTCTCATTTTGGGAATTTCAGGAAAACTTGGAATTTGTCCTATCCAAATTGATCTCAAATCAAAAATCTGACTTCGCCATTGCACTCATCACCCTCAAATTAGCTAGGGGTGACGTTTTGGAAGCGTTTGGAAGTCGTTGGAGTTTTGGCAAATATTTTAATATATTTAAAATACCCCAAAAAATAGAAAAATTAAATGTTCATTGAAATAAAATTTGACTTCACCATTGCGTTCCTCACCCCTCAATTATCTAAGAGTGAAATTTTGGTGCATTTCAAAGTTTATTTAATAGTTCAATTTTTCTTAAATAAAATTGGTGAATGAATTTAGTTAAAATTTAAATTATCTACCTAAATTTTTATAGGCCAATTTTCTCGTTTCGGCTGGGCCCACCAATTCTAATTGGGCTGGGCCCAAATTCTAGCTCGGGCCAAGCACACCCTTAGGCTTGAGCTGGGCTCGCCTTCTGCTTGCGGGCCGGGACAACATGGCTCGGGCCGTGGATAGGCCCCATCCAAATCGATCGCTCGCATCGCCTCTTCCGTGCCTGACGCGTGTCACGGCGCCTCGCATGACCACGTGACTGTAGTAAGCCTCCATGCATAGTTTCCTCTGCCTGTGCCTCAATTTAGGTTCAGCTCAAACCCCCAAACCCTCATATACTATGCATTTGTCCCCACCGAACACAACTTGAAGCCATCAACGAAACCCTAAGAAAATGTAGTCTCCTCTACCAATTGATTTTTCAGCCATTGCATTTAATTTAACTTATTCGAATGCTATGACATATTTGTTTATCCTTAGTTTAATCTAGTCTAATGAGGGTCGATCCTTCTGATTCAATCAACTTCATCCTACAAACCTTAACGTTCTCTTCAGCGATCTAGAGGAGACAAAGTTGAAGCGACTTTGGTTTAAGCCAAAGCGGGTTGAGCCTATAACAACCCAGGTTATTACTTAGGTTAATTAGGACTAAATTAGGTCCTAATTATGATTCTATTATATTAATTAAGTCATTAGAAATTCACCACAAATATTCAGTTTAAACTAGGAGTCAAATGGATCAAATCCTGATTTTGGGAATTTCAGAAATCTTGGAATTTGACCTATTTAAGTTGACCTCAAATCAAAAATCTGACTTAGCTATTGCATTCATCACCCTCAAATTAGTTAGGGGTGATGTTTTGGAAGCATTTGGAAGTCATCAAATTTTTGGCAAATATTTTATTATATTTTGAATACCCCAAAAATTTGAATAATTAAATACTCGTAAAAACTAAAATCCGACTTTATCGTTGCATTCCTCGCCCTTCAATTAGCTAGGGGTGATTTATTGAATTTTTTGGAATGTGTTTAATTATTTAATTTTAGTTAATAAAATTGAAATAAATTAATATAATATTAATATTATTTAAAAGCACTTAACGGCCGCCGTCAGTCCACCTGTTGACGCTGTTCCATTTCCTGCGTTTGCCGTTTAATTGGACGAATCATCTGATATTAATGCACTTCCATTAATCGAAGGATCGGATGGACCAACAACTGTAACCCTTGTCTAGACCGCGGGACCTTCCGCGTGTCTGCATGTACACATGCGACACCTCAGCGGCCAATCAGGTGTCGATCCGCCGCTCTAAAGCCCTCATTAAGAGCAAAATCCTTCCTCTAGGCTCGGTTGCACCTTTCCGGATCTGAATCTAAAGCTGTCATTCCACTCATCGTCTCTGGCTCAAACTCCAGTCTTGCTCCATTAAATTAGGTATGTGTCGATCTCCTGAATCTCTTAATGTCTCATTTCTAAATCTATTCCAAATGTTATCTCATGCGTATGATTTCTATATGTGCGGATCTGATCGAACTCAAAAGAGTTCGATCGGGTCAATTTTGAGATTCGTCTACAGTTGTGAATGGGAATCGCCTACGTTCTGTAGAGAGAATCATAGGGTTAGGAATTTCTTCGGACTTTGGCCGCCTATGCTTTCGTTCACTCATCGTTAGGAAGAGCTCACCGAGCTCTTCTCGATCCCATGCAAGTTGGAGTCCCCAGTCACTGGGAAGGCGATCTTCCGGTGAACCCTAGGTTCCCGTCTTTGGTCCCTTTGGCGAGGAGGGCGCTTATATTTTTGGGCTGGGTTTGGGTCAGTCCGACCTGCACTTTTGCGATTGGGTCTGTCTGCGCAGTAGACAGTTTAATGTGGTGGGGCATGCTCTGCCCCTACGCACCTTCAGCGGGCGCCGCGTGGCGCATGGGTCCCACGTCCTGCGCAGCCGATGCACTGTGGGCCAGCCAACTTTGATTTTAGGAATTGTGGGTCCTGCCGCATAATTTAATCAGATGGATTTAATTTAATTTAAACATAGTAATATTTAATATAATTAATTTGTTAAAGTCAAAACTTTAGACATTTATAAGTTGAAATCTACTAATTCAATAATAGCAAAATTATATACCATTATGATCCACAAAAATAAAGGATCACTTTGGCACTGTCAAATTTCCATTTAGAGGTATAATTCACCTAGTGACATTTAGGACATTAAATAATTACCAAATTGCCTCTATTGTTCCATTGCTCATAACTTTGCACACACTCATCTAAATTTACCTAATATGTGTCTTAAAGTAATCAGGAGAACCTCTAGATTGCTCTGATAGTATCCAATTTTATGTTTGGATGATATTTTGACAACTCACTTTTAGGACCCCTCACTAATTACCCTAATTTCATGAAAACTTAAATTGACCATAACTTTGTCAATTGAGCTCCAAATTTGGTCTTCCAATATACCATTTTGATCAGGAAGACCTAATAAATAGTAAACTATAAAAATATTTAGGATTTGATGGCAAGATTCCTTAATCAACTCTAATTATTCTAAATATTGATTAGTAAAGATTAGCACATTTAGCCATCCAAATTTAAGTTTTTGATAGCTTATAAAGTAGAATAGAACCTAGTGGTGTAGTTAGTTTAGTGATTCTGTAATTAATTTCACTAATCACTCACTAATCACCTTTCACCCTAATTAGGTCATAACTTAACCAAATTAAGTCCAAATTAGGTTTACTCCCAATTAAAGTACTTAGTGTGTTATAAGAAAGCCAAAGCCACTAAGTTTAGTGAATTTGGGTTTCAAATGAAAAAGTTAATTTTTTGATCCCATCTTTGAAACCTTAATTCGCATATTCAAAACCTTTAACTTATTTTGGCTATAACTTGGCCAATACATATCTGAATTGGACAGTAAGCATAAATAAATTGACAAAAAATTTAGATTTCATTAGGACAAATCACTAATTTGCCCTTATGAGTTAATTTCCTTAAATTGAGCTCATAAAGCTTAACAATTATCCAAAATTGGTGTACTTACTGTATATCTTCATGTTAGATAGTAAGTAAGCATTTGCCATTAAAAATTTCTAATTTAGAGCCCTAAATCAAAAAGTAGATTTTTAGACCCTTAATTAGGGGCAAAATGATCATTTTGCCCAAATTTAGGGTTAGATGCCTTTAAGCCATAGATTCATAACCTAATCACTAAATTTAGTAAGTAAAATATTTTAGAAGTTAATTTAAATGATTTAAGCCTTAAATCAAAATTTAATGCAAAACCCTAATTTTTCTTCCTTAAGAAAATTCTAAGTAAAAATGTTAATTATATGATGTGATATTCATCTCACATCATACCCTTCTTTGAACATTCTATTCCATCTCTTTAGTCCTAATAATATTAGTTAGGATTTATGTATGATTGTTAATCTTAGTATTTAAGAGATCTTTCCTAAGAAATTAGGAATAAATCTTTTGTTAGAGTTCATGTATTGAGTAAATTGGGTTGTGAATGGGGTTGTAGCCCAGTGGTTGAGGCTTAGGATTTGTTATCCCAGGTCATGGGTTCAAATCCCACCAGCCACACATAAGAAAAAAAAAAGTAAATTGGATTACTCCATAAGTGAAGCCATGGTTTTGGAAGTTTATAGATTTTCATTGTTTATTAATGATTATTTGATCTTTTAACCTTAGAATTAAGAATAGAGATCTATCCTATTGAGTTTGACTTTACTCAATATGATTTTCCTTAATCTTAATTTGTGAGATTGGGTTGTAAGCATTAGTACTTTAGGATCACCTTTAGATTAAGTAATTAAACCCCAATATTGGGAGTTTAATTCTTAATCCTTCCATCTTAGCTTAATCAGGATGGGTTTGGGTTATTTAATTTATCAAAATAGATCGATTAATTTTTTATTCAAATTATGTAGTCAACACTGATTAAAATATATTAGTACATGATCAGTTCTAATTGTTTTCAAGTTTTAAGGTCGCGAATCTAAGTTACATATAATATAAGAATTAATGATTCTGATCTTGTGTAACTTAAAATAGATAGAACGAATAATTAAACATTAATGGATATCACTTATATCTTAGTAGAGTCTCTTACTCTTTGAACTTTGATGCTTTGTTTTTCTTAAAATAGACCTTATTACGTTAGACATATGTGTTGGATATAGGATACTTGATGAGTATCCTATGTGAAGTTTGATTTATATAAACAACATGTGTATTTTATCAGTATTTTGGCTTTACTAATTTTGGTTCAGTATAGTGTAGGCTAAGTTGTATGCCTCTTCAGCTCGTTCGATTTAGGACTATCACTGGTGATGCAACCAGGTCAGTGATCTATTCCATCTTTACTGATCTGGGATGGTGTTGTAACAACCCTATTATTGTTACCCATCAATTAGTGACATAATTGACTATAATCTTTTTCTTATTAATCTTATAATAGTACTAGAAGTCTCAAATACAATTTTTGTGCAATTTGGAGATCGTTTGACAATTTCTAACATTTCCTAGTTTTTTGATAATTATGAGAATGCCTAATTTATTTAGACCTCAGAATAAAAAATGAAGTCCACCATTAGACTCACCACACACAAATTAGCTAGGGGTGGTATTTTGGAAGTCGTCAAAATTTCCACGAATATTTTAATAATATTTTAAATACCAAAAAATTAAGATAATTAAATAAACCTCTAATCAAAAATATGATTGCATTTTTGAGTTCCCCACACCTCAATTAGATAAAGGTGAATTTTTGGGATTTTTCGAAGTGCATTTAGTTATTTAATTTTGATTAATAATATGTGTATAATTAATTTTATAATTAAAGTAAATAAAATAAATAATATAATTATAAATTATATTTTTATTTTCCAACAGCTTTTCCTAAAGGCAAAAATCCTGTGTAGTGCACCAAACACGGGACAGTTGCGCCTTCAAATTTAGCCCATTGGATATTATTGGATCCTAATCTAACGGCGTGCCCTCATGAAATCTGATCTGGCTGTCGAATTAGCACTTCGATCCGACGGATCGAATTCAATCCCTGTACGTCCCTCTCATGGCTGAGCGCGGTAGTGGCTAGCAAGAGCAGGCACCGTACCTACAGAGCTTCCCTCTTCCTTTAGGCCTAAGGACTCTCATCTAGGTGCCTATCTCTCGCATTTTCGCTTATCTCTTCGTCTCTTTCACCCTCTGATGGAGATGCATCGCTGGGAGCTGTGGTTAGCTTGCTAGAGCTTCACAAAGGTTCATTGGACCTAGATTTCCCTCCTCCTTCAGGTGCTAATCTAATTTTTACTCTTAATTAAAACAATTAAAACTATACTACCCCATGCTTTATCGTATTGATTTAGACTTGGATCAGGCTCGATCGAGCCCGATCGAGCCTAGATCCTCAGCTCCTCCCTTAAGGTCCGCTATGTGCACTCGGGTCTTTTCCTTAAGACATAGGGCATCATCTTATTAGCATTTCTATCGATTCCTTACCTAATCCAGGGTCAGTATAGATGGCTTAAGCGAGATCTTCTCGCCGAGGGGGAGATCAAGCCTAGAAACCTCCGCAATCGGCCGGAAGAGCAAACCCTAAATTATCTCTTCCGGGCGACTGCGGGACAAAGCAGTTCAGACTTCTAAATCTCATGGTTTAGAACCTCTCACCAAATCGGGCCGGTTTGCTTGCTGGCCGACGCGCTGGTGCCGCGGGATCTGTGAGGACGGGTGGCTCATTCTTTGGACGACACGCGTCCTAACGACGTGTAAAATCACGCGCCGTAACTTAAATGCTAATAATTATGATTTATGGGATTCAGCACCTTCTAATTCTGTGCTGCATGTCTTTCTGTATTAAATCAATTAATAATGATTGTAGGAATTATTAAATTATTTGAAATTTTAATTGCTATGATTATTATAAATTAATGCAAAATTTCTATCACTCTAAAATTGCAAAATACTCATCCAATATATGCAATCTTATATATCATTTTGATCACAAAAATTAGTAGATTAATAATATGCAATTTAATTTCTATTTTGGCAAATATTTTAATTAGTCAATATTTAAGATTAATTAATTAATTACAAATTAATATTCATCATTTCATGTGACATAATTTGATCATTTAATATCCAAATTAAGTGACCAAATAGTCCATTTCACTCACAAAAATGTGAGGAACAATAATATAAAATCCAATTTAACATTTGAATCTTAATTTTCTTAATCCCTTTTTAACCCTAATTTGGAGTCCAAAAAACCCTAAATTTCAAATATTGTCCAAAATTGACCTACTTAGTGTCATTTTTCTCTTTATGATATAAGGATTTCAAATATATATATATATATATATATATATATATATATTCATTGGATAATAAATTGTGATTATAGGTTTTTGACTCTTAATTAGTATTAATGCAATGAATTCTAATTTCTTAGATTGCATGTGTTTGATATTATAAAACCCTAGGATTACTACTATGTCACATTTATTATTTCCCATATCAAATTATATTACTTATGATTGAGCTTAGTTCTTATTTTCTAGATATGTGAATCGATTACAAAGTGCTTGATTCACCTTTCAACCCTAAGATAGAAACCTTTGGATTGATTTAAATATAAATTGTAGTTCATCCCTAGATCTAATAGTTACATCCATTAAGAGTAGTTAGCCTTAATGCCCTTTGTAATTGTAGATTATTGAATCAACTAGGGCTAGCCTTTAGTGACTATATTATAGTCTAATTTATTCTTCTTAGTCCTTAAAATCTCCACTTAATTTCTTTAAGAGCTAGTAATAAGAATCCTAATTCATTTAGGGTAGTTTAGGAATCTTATGGATTTCCTTAACTTTTAACTATAAGAAAACATAAAACTTATAATTTTAATCTCTTCATTTGCTTATTTTAAATCTTTTGTTTTACAATAACCTAGCTAGTTTAGTATTTAATTTGGAAAGAACCTTTAAATTACAACCTATCTAGAGAACTCTAGTGGATTAAACTTTTAACTCTAATTCCTTAAGTTTAATATTTTCTTAATCTCAATCTCTTCATACTAGTCACATAAACCTTGATTTAGTTATTGTATTTGAATCTTATAGTTTAGGACTAGAATAGAACTAGTTCCTATTTGTTTTGATTATACTTATAAACTATTTTGTCATATCATAATAAATGAAATGAAACTATTATTTTCAAAACCCCAATTACTACTATTATTTTCAATTAACTTGAGATCAATATCTAAAATTCAATTGGGAGCTCAATTAGCTCCAATCATTAAGTAGATCATTAAATTTAAATAACTTTGGATATCACTTAGCTGCAATTATTGAATTTTCCTTAAATACTTGCTTAGCTTTGAGTCTTATTTATTTGAATCATTCATATAAGACATTGTGCATGAATAAAACTTTCACATTAGAAACTATAGGGGCTTATATTGTTGGATAAGCTAAGGGCATGCTAATCATAACTAATAAGGAGACCTCACATTCTCAGAGGGTGAATGTGAGTGTTACTTGTTTTGACCCCACTTTCCTTTACTTGTTAAATAAACATGTTTAACTCCTCTTTTTATTTTGAATGTGCCTGTAGAATGAGTATTGTTTAAAATACTTTAATCAATTAACATATGAGATCTTCTTTAATGTTATAGATTGTTAAGACTCATCATAGCTTTTAGCTATGTTACTTTTTATAGTTCTAGACTATGTGAATCTTAGACTAATAGTCTAAGATTTTCCTCCAATTTCTATAGTATGCATTTTCTATATTTTAGTATTGTACCTTATTTATTTACAATTTACTTAGATTACAATGAATGGCGTTAAAATTTCATTTAAATGCTTCACTATTTCTTTCCCTTACTTAGCATAAGTTCATTTGAACATATACATGCCTTACTTCATTTACTTTTATATGCACTTTAGTTTTATTCTAGCCTATTTAGGATGCTCTTACCCTTGTTTTATTTGTAGGCTAGGATGCATATTTATGTGAGTATTCTTACTCACTTTGTCTTTTATTTACTTCCATTTTTCCACACTTTTATGCTTACCTTTTTGTACCTTTGCTTGTGCTTATGTTGTGACTAGTAGTTATATCCAATTAAATAATAATATGCTTAGCCCAATCTTAAAATGTACTTATACTGTTTAGTCTAACCATATTTTCTATCTTTTTGGCTTTGCCCTAGCATATTTAAATGCCAAAATGTGATAGGTACATTTGGAGGCTAGTGGAGCTGGACCAAGTGCAAAAAGTTAGCTGCTTCCGCTTAAAAATATTATAATATTATAAATTATAAATTTCTGCAAGTGAGCTATTAATTACTTTACGTTAAATTATTGTTGGTTTGTACTAATTATATCGTTTACTTTATATTTACTATGCTTGTGTTGGAGTTTAATTTCATACTTAAATGCTTGGGATGTGATGAATGGATGAATGTAAATGAATGTTAAATAAATCATTAATTGCATAATTATTTTGCATATTTCATTTGCATATTAAAATGGAGTTTAGTTGCATATCCACTTGTATGTTAAATTAGAAATTTGTTGTACACTTAATTGTATATAGAATTGGAAAGTAGTTAAATATTTAAGTTGAGAATTACTCCTTATCCTCTTGTATGTATTAAATGATATGGAATTGTGCATACTCTAGGATAGAAAATTGTTACAAATATGTTTTCTCACTTCAAACTATTAGAATTAGAAATAAGCAATCCCATATAATGGATTGACTTTACTTTAGCATTAGAAATAAACAATCCCATGTAATGGATTGACTTTATATTAGAATTATAAAAGAGCAAATCCTATATAATGGATTGGATTTATATTAGAGCTGGAATTAAAAATTCCTATGTAATGGATTGAATTAATATTAGTTTTAGGTTGCTTTCTTTCAATTTAATCTTCCATTAGAATGGAAGACTTGTATGTTTGAATTTGCAAGTGTCCCTTAGCTAAATACAGTAGAAGTCATGCCAAAATTTTTAAGAATTTAATGACTTACAATAATATTGCATGTTGTACACTCATAAAGCATATGTTAAATATTTAGAATTTTACATATGAATTAACAAGTATTTATATCACATGTTTTAAATTCACATTCTCTTATGTATTCATGTTATATTTTCATAAAAATCCCTTCCATCTTAACTTAAGACCCTCTTCTAAATCCTTGGCCAAACACAGTATCTAATGATTTGGATTAGTTTTCTTCTAATCTAGTATTAGATATTGTGGTGACGTATCAATGTTGAGTTTAGTGATTCTCAATGTTAGGGTCAACACAAGTATGTAATAGATCCTTCGCCCACATAACTTCATTAGCTAAGATTTTGATATGGCAGTACTGGCTTAGGTGCACTTCTACTTAGTGTTTTCAGCCTTAGCTCAGCAGGCTAAGTAGCTCTTTTACATGTTTTCAATTTATGTGGCTTGGTGGCCATAGCAAATTTTCAGTCTTGTACTTATTATTTCATATCATTTTTCTATATTTTGATATTTTCTTAATTATTACTTTATAAGTATTTCAGCATATTTTTATGTCATCTTTCGTAGCTTGTGTGTTTACATACGTGTTAGAATGATAGTCTTATTCATTATAGGATGTTAGATATATTTATTTGATCACATATAGGATGTTAGTTTTACTTTATATGCACATTTAGGATGTTAGTATTACTTAACTTAGGATGCTAGCTTTACTCTCTTTATACATATCTAAAATGTTAGCCTTACTCAATTTATATAGGATGCTAGATGTAATTTGAATTATTTTAATTATATTTTATAAATCAATTGGGTTATATGAAATAGCATGAGTTATTTTGATCATAACATAATTAGGATCAGTTTTTTTTCAGTTATTAGTATGTTATCTTTTCATTTTAATACCTAACCTTATTACAGCAAAGTTTTGGAGGTATGTGCTTACCTTCTCTTGTTTAAGTTATAAACCTATTGTTTATAGCTTTCTATTCCTTTCATATGCTTTCTTGCTCCTATATATTGATATTTAGTTGTTAAGTTTATGGTGATATCTAAATTAACATAATAATGTATCAGCCTAAAAGGTACTTAGACTTTTTGTCTAATTAAGATTTTCTTTTCTTTGGCTGGGATCCTATCATTATGAAACCAATAATAATAGATTCTGAGTTAATTGAGTTACTTATTATTTCATATCTTTGGCTGGGTCCCTATCATTATAAAATTAATAATTAATTTTACTGTTAGGCTCATATTTTGATTAATACCTTTTGAACCCTTCCTTAACTACCCTATTATACTAAGAAATTTCATTAAGCTTTTACTTAGTCAATTTAGCTTTAAATTAGGTCATTTAATATACCATTCTGATCAGAAGAATGTGTAGAATAGTAAACAATAAAAATATTTAGGTTTTCATAATTAGATCTCCTAACTTTTCCTAATTACCCCAAGACTTGATAATGCATAACTTAATCAAATGGAGTTTAAATTGGGTCTACTCCTAGTCATTCCACTCAGTATATTATTGGGAAGCTATAGCCACTAAGTTTGCTAAATTTGGACATCATTTGAGAAAGTTAAGTTTTTGAACCTTTACAAAAACCCCTAAATTACCTTTTTAGACCCTAGATTTGCTTGGGCCATAACTTGGCCATTTCACTTCAGAATTTAGTGATCTTATACTCTATGAAATTCTTAGATAGTAAACAATAATAGTATAACTAAAAATTTAGATTTCACTAAGTAAAATTACTAAATTGCTCTTAATGAGCTAAAACCCTATAATCTAGTCAAGGCTGAACATCAGAAGCATGGAGGACTTCTCCATGCTCTAGCAATTCCTGAATGGAAGTGGTTTGATATTTCTATGGACTTCATAATGGGTTTACTTAAATCAAGATCTGGTGCTAAATCAATTTGGGTCATTGTCGATCGAGTGACCAAATAAACACATTTCATTCCGATGCGTCAAACCGATTCTGTAGAGAAATTGGCGAAGCTGTATATCAAGGAAATCATTAGACTTCATAGAATTCTGAGGTCTATTATATCTGATTGTGATAGTTTATTCACTTCTAAATTCTGGCAAGCTTTGTATCAAGTCTTGGGAACTACCCTAGCCATGAGCACTGCTTTTCATCTTTAAATAGATGGTCAAACTGAGCGAGTTAATCAAGTTCTTGAAGGTCTTCTTTATCTCTGTATTTTGAATTTCGGAGGTTGTTGGGAAGATCATATTCTCTTAGTGGAGTTTTCTTATAACAACAGTTTTCAATCAAGTATCAGCATGGCTCCGTATGAAGCCTTGTAAGGCAGAAAATGTAGTACGCCTTTAGCGTGGTCTGAAATAGGCAGTGTTCAGCTGTATGGTTCATATTTAATTAAAGAAATAAATAAGAAAGTGCAATTGATCCAGCAATGAATTATAATAGCTCAAGATTGCCTATAGTAAATATCACGATGCCCATCATCATTCTCTAGAGCTCAGTGCTGGAGATTTTGCATATCTCAAAGTTAGGCCAATGAAAGGTGTATTCCATTTCGGTGTAGCTGGGAAGCTCAGTCCTCACTACGTCGGACCGTTCGAAGTAATAGAGAAAATTAGTTCTGCAGCGTATAGATTAAAACTTCATGAAGATTTCTCTACAGTTCACAATGTGTTCCACACCTCCTCTCTGCGGAGGTGTCTTCGTAATCCTTCACACCTAATACAACTTCCAGCGGTATCCCTTCATCGGATCTTTCTTATATGGAAGAGCTTATCAGAATCTTAGCTCGTGATCAAAGGCAGCTAAGAAATTGTTCCATTCCCATGGTAAAGGTTCAGTGGAGTAATCGCTCTGTTGAAAAATCTACTTGGGAAAAATAGGCCGATATACTACAGAAATATCCAAGCCTCTTTGATAATTCAGGTACCTTTAAGATTTAGAATTTCCGTTCTTAATTTTATGCATTTTATTTTTCCCTTCTTAGTAATATTGTCAAGGATGACATTGTTTTTAAGTAGGGGAGTCTATAACAACCCAAGGTTATTACCCAGCTTAATTTTAGCCTAATTGTATCGTAATTATAATTCCATTAAGTTCATCTAGTCATTAGAACCAAACCCTGAAGGTTTGGAGCAATTTAGAGCTCAATCAATTATTTTGGAATATTTTAATATTTAATTAATTTGAAAATTGTGGTATTTATTTTAACCTTGAAATTAAAATCCTACTTCACCATTGCGATCGTCACCCCCCAAATTAGCTAGGGGTGATGTTTTGGTAATGTTTGGAAGTCGTCAGATTTTTGCGAATATTTTAATATAATTAAATGCACCGGAAAATGGAATAATTAAATAATCATCGGAATCAAAATCCAACTTTCACCGTTGAATTCCTCACCCCCAAATTAGCTAGGGGTGAATTTTTGGGAATTTTCAGAGTGCATTTCAAAAATCTGAATTTTCTTAAGGAAAATAAATAAGTAACTATTCAATCCCTATAATGCAATTTCCCTATTTTTTTATAAATTCCTATTCAGCTGACAACCCTCATGCAATTCAGCTAGCCATCCCTCTCCTCTCCTCTTAGTCATGCCCTCCTTAGGCTCATGATGGCTCCCTCTACTCCTCCCTCTCCCTAGGCTCATCATTTCTCATTCTCCTTTAAGAAGGAGCTCAAGCTCCTTCTTCATCTCCATTTTGGCAAAAGCTGCAGCTCTCTCTTCCGCTCCGTTGCTAGGTCTTGGGCTGAAGAAGAAGAAGGAGCAGCTCTTCCTCCAAGCTTTCCAAGTCTTCTTCCTCCTCTCGCAAGGCTAAAGGTACCCTTTTGTTTGCCTTCCTTATCTCCTTCATGTTGCTACAATGCTTGAATGTATCTTTAAAAATCCATAAACATGTATGGAAGCTATTAAGGCTCTTAAAAGCTTCATAAAAAACTACTCTATTTTTCGTCTATTCTGCATACCCCTGCATTCATCATCATTTTTCATATAGTTAAAATGCTCCATTTGTGCCGATTTTGGTGTCAATGGAAAGGTATCAGAAAGACTTTTCCATGATACCTTTCCATTAATATATGGCACCGCTCATGGAATGATCTGGATTTGGAATATTTAAGCTCAAAAGTAGGCCTTACGGGTTTTGTCCAGGAAAAAAATACCGTCTGCAGTGCGCGCGCTGGAGTGCGCTGTAGCGGGCTGTAGCGGCATTTTAAGAAAATCTTAGAAAATTAGAAAAATAAATTAATTGAACAGTATTTTTGCAGGTTGGACCGCTGCAGCGCGCCACAGCATGCTACAGCGCTAAAAACACCTCAGCGCGCTACAGCTGTAGAAGCGCCACAGTGCGCTATAGTGCCAGAAGCGCTGCAGGGCGCTAGAGCGTGCCTGTGGCGCCCAAAATTTCAAAAATGCCCAGAATTTTTTGAAAACTGCCCAGAATTGGCTGAAATGGCCGAAACTTCACAGTGTTTGCATTTTAAGGTCCCTAGGACCATAGTGGGACTGATTATATCAAGTGCATTGCATAAAATTCTATGTTAAAATTAAGTTTGAAACTTTAACATCTTTATCAAGTGCTCAAAATCTATCATGAATTTTAAATGTATTATGTCAATTGCTAAATAATAAAATCCTTAGCAGCTTGTATTGAATATGTATAATCTTAACAACTAAATGGTGTGAAACCTAAGTCCTTTAGATTTGTAATCAAGTGCTAACTCCATTGGTTGATTTGGAATTAGTTATCCTTAATTACTTTCCATTTTATGTCGAATTTACATTTCATGCATTTATGATTTTAGAATGTATGCTAGAGAACTTTAACATTATTTGGACACCTAAATATGCCTAAATTGACATTAAACTATAATTGAACATAACAATCATGATAACTTGATTAAGTAGATGATACTTAATCCAAACCTGAAATTGCCATCAATAATACACTAATAACACATTTATTTGTCATTGACCTTTAAAAGTAATCTTTGGTCTTAATAGTAGAAGGGTTAGGGGTTAAATCCTAACTTATCTTGATTAAGATCTAAACCTTAATTACTTAATCAATGAACTTGATTGTAAGATAATTCAATCGATATGATTCCAATAATGCAGATGATTTAATATTGATCTTTAATCATTGAATTAGAAGTGCTAAGGATAATATTGAATATGTGTGATTGAATTATCTAAATCTAAACTTTAGATCTTCGATTTTCTCTTATATAAGACTATTAGCATAAGATGGATAACAAAATTATAATGATTTATGAAATGATCTAACTCTAATAAGATCTTGGATTTTATCCCATGATTATAGAATAGAAAAGGATTAGATGAATTTTAATCATCTGATCTGATCACTTTAACCTAAGTCTAACAAGTAAACCTTAAGAAGTAGAAAAGTGAGATCTTAAGGGTCTTGCTTTAGGATCGTTCATAGAATAATTAAGGACCTTAATTATTGATACCTTAAGGTAGGAAGAGCTTTTATAACTTATTGAAGTATGAACTTAGATGATCCTTCATAACTTTAGAAGTTGAACTTGATACATTGTGGTAGGAATCACTTAAAGTAGTTAGAATGGAACTTCTCCCTTGTGGTAGGATTCAATATTGAGTGATCTCTTGATCACACCTTTGGAGCTTTGTGTAGGACTCACCCATTTATAGTAAGAATTATTAGCTTTGATAAATTTTTGTTGATTAAATAGAGTTGTTTGAACCTAGATTATTGGTTAGTGTAGTATGGTATACCCATAGTACTGGATTACTTCAGTAGTATTCAGGATTGGTTGATTCACTCCAATGTGGACTTATGACTAGGTGCTATCCCGAGGGATTAGATGAATACAGTCCCGTTAGAGTAAATCTTCCAAGACTAATAGTTATAAATAGGGACTCATTCCTTAGTTTGATTAAAATACAAATCACCATTGGGTGATGCCTTCTAGCGAAGATCGCTTCAATAGGTGTGGCTTAAACAAACTAAATAATTTGAGTCACATTCTTTAGGACACTAAGTGTGATTATGAGTTGGGCATCTTAATGACTTAGCTTGAGATACAAATCGTCATCGGGTGATGCCTCCTATCGAAGATCATTTCGTTAGGGTATCTTAATTAAACTAAGTGTTAAGAACCACCTTTCTTGCAAACGTGCTAAATATGTGTATACAATCATCCCAATCAATAATTTTTAAGTAAATTCTCAACTTTAACCAAGTATCAAACTAGAATGTAGGAGTCTGATCCTTTTAGCAGGATTCTGCATAATGGAGACCTTGAATTCATTATCAGATTTCTAAGCATTTTTTGGATTTGTCTCATGTAGATTAGAAGCATGAGTATGAGCATAAGCATAATGTTTAGTATTAGTGATGACATGAGTTTCAGTGATGATTTATGGGTTATAGAATGTTGCATATATTGACTGGAGAATTTCAGGATGCATCGGCATCACAGTTCTCAACTGGATGTATGTAGATATTAGACCACATAACTCATAGCAGTTCAGTGATATTTTGGTTATATATCAGTGGCATGCAGTATTGTGGCATATTCAGATGCACAGTTTTGATGGCATGCAACATAATTTTACATGCTATTACTCAGTTCATATACATTATTGTTTTTGGTTTCCTTTCAATATTCAGTTTACAGTTTAGCTTTATATTACTTTACTTCAGTTTAGTATAGTTTTATACAATTTTATGATTTCAGTTATCTTTATAGTATTTCTGTAAATTTAATCACATTATGCAAATGTTAAATAAATAACTAGAACGGTTTAGACTAGTTTCGATGTGTTAAACTTATTGTCTAACACGGGGTAATTTTGGGATATGGCAATTTGCTAGATCTTGAGCAGTATATTGAGCAAGGTCAGGAGGACACCCAGGAGATTCAGGAGGAGCCTATGGAGCACTAGTGGACTCTTCTCCAATTTTACTACCTTTCTGCTTAGTTTATTTCAGTCTAGTACTTAGTTTTATGTCTGTAATTCAGTAACTATTTGTAATAATTTTGGATGTGTTTTCTTTTTTTTTCTAAGATAAATGTTTTTATATAACTTCTGTGATGAATGTTTTTGGATGTTTGCTTTAAGCTTCCACACTTTGTTATACACTACTTATACTTAGTGTTGTTATGTGATCAGTATACTGGAAATGCTGATATCTCATACATATATTAGATTCCTATTGTATTCTAAATCTAATGTATGTATTTGTCTAATACTTAGGATAAGGATACTACTCTTATCTTAAGTATTAGCTCTCAACCCTTCTTGAGGTTGAGTTAGCAGCCCCATCAGCTGGGTTCCGTTTTCAGCTATTCGGGGAGACGGGATATTCCTCCCTGAGTGGCGCGCCGCTCTGCCGCCGAAATTGATCATAACTGTCTCTTTTGCACGCGGCGACGGGGCAGGGCGCTACAGACAGTAAGTAACTATTTGTCACTAATAAATTTTAATTTGGAACCCTAAATCAAAAATAGCATTTTATACCCTTAAGTAGTGGCAAAACAGTCATTTTGCCCAAATTTAGGGTTAAGTATCCTTAAACCTTAGAATCTTAATTTAATCACTAAAATCTGTAAGGAAAATGATTTGAAATCAATTTTAGAACTCTTAGATCCCTTAATTTAACATTAAAAAAAAACCCTAATTTCCATTTAAAATTTCCTAAGTATTTAAATAGCTTCATAAGGTGAATTTAGCTCACCTTATGCCTTCCATAAGTTTATTACATTAGAAAAATACATATAATTAAGATAAATTATCATCAATACTTGAATCTTCACTTTATCATAACTTAGGAGTTCCTTTTAGGACTGATTTTCTTAAATATTAGTGATAGAAATTATGTTAGAACTCATTCATTAGGTAAATAGGTTGCTAAATGAATGAAACCATAATTTTATAGCTTTCAAGTTTTTATCCTTTATTATGATTATTTTGTATTCAAATATTAGTCCAAGTTTAGAAGATCCATCTTATTAAGCTTGACTTTGCTTAATAAGATAACCTTAATATGTAGAACTTGACAATTGGAATTTAAGCCATTGCCTTTAGGATTACCTTTGGATTAAGAGATTAAACCCCAATATTGACATATAATTTTTAATCCCTCAATCTTAGTTTATCTTAATTAAGATAAGTTTGGGTTATCTAAATTCATTAATTATGATATGTTGATTAATTTTTTAACTTATAAGTGTCATTAATTGAATTATATTAGGACCTGGTCAGTTTTAATTACTTTTAACCTTATAAGGCTGTGAATCTAAGTTTATACTTGATAGTAGGGTATTGGAGATCCTGAGTTTGTATAACCTTAGATTAGTTAGAACAGATTAAATTAGAAAATAAGAAATATCACTAATTTTGTGTAGTGCTATTTATCACCTTGTTTTGGTGCTTTGCTCTTTTGGTTTGGACCCTTATTTTCATTGTGGCATAATAGATGAACATAAGGTATTTGATAGATAACCTATGTTAGTCTTGAAACTTGCATGAGACATATTCATAATTAGTTAGATTAAATGAATTAAAGGAATTACATAATGTTTTAAGTTGGAACATGTTCTGCTTAGTCTGCCTCTACAGTGTTGTTGTACATATTTGAGATGATGAAGGCCTGAAAAATTTCTCATAGATGGTATATTTTCAATGGATCTGTTGATCTGGGAAATTTCTCCAAGATGTAGAAAATTTGTATTTGAGATGTTGACGATATGAGAAATTTCTCCTAGATGGCATATTTTTAGTGAACCTGTTGATCTGGGAAATTTCTCTTAGATGCTTCAGAAGAATTTGAGCAGTATTGACTGTTATAGCCATTCTAAGTAGGCATATATCCATATGAGATAACATTTTTATCATACTTTTAGTATTATTTTCTCAGTATTTATGCAACATTCTTGTACTTACTATATTTCTAGTATGTAGTTTTGTATATTTAGTAAGTTAATTTGATAAAAAGCATGTAGGATGCTAGAATTTCTTCAATGTTAGTTATACTGCCTTTAGTTATAAAATTAGCATGAATAAAATTAATCATATTTACTTAGGATGTTTCCTTGTACTTAGTAATTTTTACATATACATTACTTAACTTTTCTGTAACTTTGAGTTGAGGTATGTTTGCTTACCTCACATTTTGTTTAAAGTTATAATTGAATGATTATAGATTTTATCATTTTCTTTTGATGATTTGGTGCTCCTAAAATGCTTAAGATGTTTGTGTTATCATAAAATACTCATATAACCGTCTAAAATGTACTTAGACAATTTGTCTAATTAGCTTTTCTTCTTTTTGGCTGGGACCCTATCACTATGAAGTTGATAATGATAGATTCTGAGCTATTTGAGGTGGTTGAGCCAAGAGAATAGCTAGATCAGGAGGAGGAGCATCCTCAAACTGAAGAGCTTTAGCTTTCTTTATTATTTGCTTGCGAGGCTGAATGTTTATTCTCATTTCACTTAAAACTTATTAAATGCTATAATAATTTAGGTACTCTGTGTATTTCCTTTTCATTGCATACTTTATTATGAGCTACATATTTCCTATTTCTGTATTATGGTGTAATGGATGTTAATTTATTACTTCTTTCGTTCGCACTTTGATTGATGCATTATTTAGTGAAATGTTATGTTGCTATATAGTACACATCCTTCCTTTATTAGTGGATTAGGGATCATAACCTAATCTAATGATAAGTGAGGGATTTGCCAAGTGATGACTACTCCAACTTACCCTTGTCGAGGCATGGGTCGTCATAGTTGGTATCAGAGAACACCATAAGGTGTCAGATTGAAATTTATATTCATATCTACCTAATGTATTGTTCTTTGCCATACAGTCACTAAATGAATACTTAAAATATATCCATAGAACCATAATCACATGCTCAGAATAGTAGATATAGAATGAAAATATTTATAAAAGTAAGATAAAATGCTCAAATATGAAACTTATATATTAAGAACCTTGAGAACAATAAACTACTTAATTGAACTAATGAAGCTTGATTGAACATATATGATCATTAGACACTTAAAAATGTTAGCCTGGGAATACTTCAAGAGATTTGAATCTATATGGGAGTTTGACTTCCAAATGGGCCAAAGGTATGGAAGGCATGTTGGTGGGATATTTGAACAAGGGCACTAGTACTGGATAGGATGCTTCAACATGACATTTTTAGAGGATTTGACTTCCCTATTTTAGCCAAGGAGTGGCTAAAGCGCATGAGTTCCATTCTTGAAGTAGAGGAATTCTTTGATGAGACCCTAGTTTCACTAATAATCTATCTCATCTAAGATCACACTGAAGAATGGTGGGACAACACTCTCTGGGAGCTCACTCATTAGCAAGGGAGAGAGCAACGTGAAGTTACCTTCAAAGACTTTCGTCTCGCATTTATTGCAGAGTAAATTAAATAAATGTTTTAGTGATTCCTTCCATGTTCTTTATTATATCTCTCCTATTATGTGTTCTAATTGAAATGAGAAATAAAATAAATTAGTATGTTTTAGCTCTTCTAAAATTCTGAAAGAGTATTATTTTTTTACATTTAGATAAAATAGGAATTCTGGACAGTCCTCTTATACCCCTACTGCATCTAGCAGCTATTCTTTTGATATCAATGCACTTCTCAAAATGGTGCGAACCTTGGTAGATACACATATGAAACAAGCAAAAAGAATAGAAAGACTGATTGATGCAAAAGCAATTAGAACCCATCCCCAACATCTGTAGCCCATGCACTATATTATCCCCCTCAATTACACTATCAGTTAGCTGATGGACTTTTGCATAGTTTCATCTGTCTGAGGACTCCTACCTGTAGTGGAAATATATCAGCTATGGACACTGCAAGTTGGCTTAAGCTGGTGGAAAAGAACCTGACCAGCCTCAAATGCCCTGACTCTGAAGCTATCAGATTGGCAACACACATGTCCCAAAATGAAGCTGAATATTGGTGGGACAATGCCCGTAGCATACTATTCACAGATTGCACCATAGAAGACATGTCTTGGGAGTCATTTGTTGAAGCTTTCAGAACTAAGTGCATCCCTCCTTCAGCTCTGAACAACCTAAAGAATATGTTCTTAAGGTTAACACAAGGTAGTTATTCTGTGGCTGAATACGAATTGGAGTTTTAGCATTTTGCCCAATTTTCTCCTAACATGGTGCTGAATGAAGCCACTCACTGTCATAAATTCCAAAGTGGGTTGCATGATTCAATTAAAGATAATGTGGTACCCCTAAGGTTGTCTAACTTCACAGAACTCATAGAGACCGCCAAAGTAGTAGAGAAACAGCAATCCCAGAGGGACTCTAAAAGAAGTTTTGGTTCATCTTCCTATAGAAATAATAACTTCAAGAAGGCTTGAAACCTAGTGGAAAAAGTATATCAGATTGAAGCAGCTACCACCCCTAATAATCCATTCAATGGCTGCACAAAGCCCCATCAATATGGGAAATGTTACCATGGCAAAGGATGCTGCTATACATATGGCCAGTAGGGTCACTTCTTCCTATAGTGCACCTACGATGAAGATGGTACTTGCATTGACTGTTCCAGGCACCATCAAGTATTCAACCAAAACCACGTCAATCACAGTAGCCAGCAGCTAGCAATAATTCCCCCACTATAGGCTGCGACCCAGGGTCAAGGGAGGGAAGTGACCAACGCACCTTGACCCAATGCAGCATGACCTCCTCAAAAGCAGGTGTACAACAATAGGCCTGCTGGACCTGCAAGGGTCTATGCCCTCAAACAACTATGAACTACCAAAGACAACAATGTTGTTTTAGGTACACATGTTTGATCTCATCCTTGTTTTCAGCATTAAGTTTATTATTTTGTGCAATTCCAATTAGTAATTATTAATTATGGTCACCCTTTAATTTGAATCTTTTGCCTATAAGCCTAATCTGGGGTTTAAAGTGCCTTATCCTAGATTGGGCAATTACCTCTTCTTAGCTTAATCAATCAAACCTTAGATTCTTTTGTGTAAGTCATGCTTTTGTGACTTATAAAAATAGTTCCCCTTTTGAGAAGTGACTTATACAATTGGGTGAATAACTTCTCATCCCTTAGGTTAATTGATTTGGAACCCTAAATCTATGGTTGGATAAGTCACAATTGTGACTTGATTGGTTAGCCTAACTTATCCCTTAAATTTCAAACACCTCATTCCTTTGGAATGAGTGTTCCCATATCCTTTGGAATGGGTAGTTATAACTATAGAACCTTAGTTGATTAAATTGTAGTTTATGACTCTTGGTAGTAGCCTTATGATTTATTTCATAGTATATCATCCTAATTGAATGAGGAACCCATCACCTTGATTTATTTTATGGACTCTTTTAACCTTTTAGTATTGAGTCACATTTTGTGACCTGATGTATTAATCCTCCCTCTCTTTGGAGGTTAAATATCCATATTTGATAATCACCCTCTTTTAGCAAAGGATGAATGCCTCATTGGTATTAGGAGCTTTAAAATGAAGTAACCTTATGGTTAGTTCACCCTACCTCTCCTTAGTGTGAGGTTACATCAAGGTTAGATTGTTATAACCTTTGTATATAAGCTCATAAGTATAGGATATAATAAAACATATCCCATTAATTTGGATCTGATGATGGTGTTTTAACCAACTTCTAAACTTAGGACTCGTTCTAAGTTAAAGAGACTTTGTTCTTTGAAAATTCAACATTTCCTCTAAGTCACAAAGCATTTGAATTGTAATTCTTGGAATAGAATTTATAGTTATCCTTTGGAATCTCATTTTGGTTAAGTCAGTTAATAGGTTAACCCTGAATTATCCCTTGTCCATCTTTATTGGATGGTAATTCCCTTTCCCTTAGTATAATCTTCATTAAGTGATGAATTTCACCAAGTGTAATAGTCTATTTGTGGAAGATCTTATTCCCCTTGAATAAAAAAATCTCCTTTTCCAAGTAGTTTAAGTTCAGCCCACAAATGTGTGCCTAAGTCATGATATGACCTAAGCATTAATTGATCATTCCATTGGAATGAGTTCTCCTTCAAGCTAAGTTAAGTTTAACCCTTAGATCCTTGGTGATATAACTCACATCTAGTGATTTAGATGTTAGCATCCAGTTCTAGATCCTTCGACATAAGTCATGGAGTATGACTTATGGTTGTAGCATTAGTCCCTATTAAGCCTTTTAACACTTATCCTTATAGATAAGTGAGTTCCTTCCCTTAACCAAGTCATAGCTTATGACTTGTGCTAGTATCATTTTGTAACCTCTTAAATCTTTGGTGTTAAGTCATCATGTGTGACTTAATGTCTTAAGTTCTCCCTTAACCTTAAGGTTACATATCCTAAATGGATATTGATCCTTTTTGCTTTACTAAAACCCCTTAGTAAGAGATGAATGTATCTTTATTAGTTCATACTTAGTGTGGACTAATTCATATAGTTGGTTCATCCAGATCTTATCCTTTAAGTAGGGTTTATCAGCCAATCCCTTGGCTTAATTATTAAACTATCTAATAATGGCTCTTTAGCTAGATCTTAATCTTAGATTCTAATAGAGTAACTAGTCAAACACTCTAGTTCTTTGAACCCAAGCCTTTGGGATTCTAATTCACTGAATTAGAATAATCAGTATCCTTTAGTCTTGGTTAAGTATTATAGTGACTTAACTAGTTTGCCTAAGCTTTCTTAAGTGATGAGCATCACTTAAGTGTATAATCTTTTGGATCTTTGATCCTTAAATGTTTTTGTGCTTAGTATGTGATGCCACCTACTAAGTAATAGTCTTATCCTATAGTGCTAAGTCATGTGTTATGACTTAGTATTTAGCTCTTAATTCCTTAAAGTTACATTCAACTTGGCTGAATGTTATCATGTCTTTCTTTTGTTGCCTTCCTTATTGGGTGATGATTATCACTTTGTTTGGTTAGTTTCCTTAAGCTTAGAACCTTTGTTAAAATTCCTAGCCTTATTTTGTAAGATAAGTTCTTAGAGGTCCAGCCTTAAACCTTAAGCCTTAGTTCCTTAGAGTAATTTGAAATCTTATATTGAGGATACTGGTACTTCTTCAATTGCCTACTCTTTCAAAATGTTGTCATAAACTATTGCACCATTCTTCCTACTTAAGTGATGTCGAGAACAACATTGTTCTTAAGTGAAAGAGTCTGTAATAACCCTAGGTTGTTACCCTAGTCAATTAGGACTAAACCAAGTCCTAATTTTGACTCTAGAACTCTTAATAAGTTATTAGGATCACACCTTGAATTCTTGGTCCAAATCAGGTATCAAATGGATCAAACCCTAATTTTGGGAATTTTAAAAAAACCTAGAATTTGACTTATCCAAATTGACCTAAAATCAAAAAATCTAACTTTGCCTTTGCACTTATCAACCCCAAATTAGCTAGGGGTGATGTTTTGGAAGCGTTTGAAAGTCGTTAGATTTTTGACAAATATTTTAATATATATATTTAAAATACCCCAAAAATAGAAAAATTAAATGCTCGTTGAAATCAAAATTTGACTTTGCCATTGCGTTCCTCACCCCTCAATTAGCTAAGGGTGAAATTTTGGTGCATTTTGAGGCCTATTAATAGTCCAATTTTTCTTAAATAAAATTTGTGAATGAATTTAATTAAAATTTAAATTATTTATTTAAAATTTTATAGGCATGTTTTCCCTTTTCGGCTGGGCCCGTCAATTCTAATTGACCCGGGCCAAAGTTCTAGCTCGGGCCGAGCTCGTTCCTCAAGTTTGAGCTGGGCTTGCCTTCTGCTTGCGAGCCGGGCCAGTGCGGCTCGGGCCGTGGAACGACCACATCCAAATAGGCTGCTCGCATTGCCTCTTTCACATGTCATGGTGCCTCGCACGGCCACGCGGCCGCAGCAAGCCTCCTCGCTTAGTTTCCTCCGCGAGCACCTCAATTTAGGTTCAGCTCAAACCCCCGAACCCTCCTCTACTCTGCATTTTCCCCCACCGAACTCAACTTGGAGCTGTCAGCGAAACCCAAAGCAAAGGTACTCTCCTCTACCAATTGATTTTTCAGCCATTGCATTTAATTGATCCTGTTCAAATATTGTGATATATTCATTTATCCTTGATTCAATCGAGTCTAATAAGGCTCAATCCTTCTGATTTGGTTGACTTTATCCTGCAAACCTAGCGTCCTCTTCAGTGATCCGGAGGAGACGAAGTCAAAGCGGCTTTGGTTCGGGCTAGAGCGGGTCGGGCCCGACTCGCTCGGCCGTCCGTGGGTCCCGTCATGTTGATCCCTTTCTCGTCACATGTCCTGTGGGTCTCGCGCGTATTGTGTAGATTAATTAGCGGACCCCATCTTCGCCGACTGTAGGGTGGACCCCACATCTGCTACGGTTCCATTTGCGGGACCCACCAGCTATGTACTCTTGGAATTAAATATAAACTGCAAATTTAAGAATTTATTTAATTAAATGAAATCAATTAGCTTAATCAAATTAATTAAATGGAAAATCTGCAATCAATCGTATCTTTTAATCCACTCATTCAAATATATCAAAATTATGTCATTTTAATCATAAAAGTATGAGGAATTTTATGGTAGTATCCTTTTTTCTATTTGAAGAGTATTTTGCATAGTGACATTTTAGGACCTCTTAATTAGTTCAAAACCCTATAAAACTTCAAATGCTCATATCTTTGTAACCACAGATCCAAACATACCCAACATGCATCTCATTTTAATTAGAAGATCATCAGGAATGTTATGATAGTATTAATTTTGTTGTTATGCTCGTATTTTGACTAATAACTTTTGGACCCTTCCCTAATTGCCCTATTTAACCAAAAATTTTCATTAGGCTATAACTTAGTCAATTTAGCTCCAAATTAAGTCATCCAATATACCATTCTGATCATGTGAATGTGTACAATAGTAAACTATAAAAATATTTAGGTTTTAATAATTAAATCTCATAATTTCTTTAATTATCCCAAAACATGATAGGGCATAACTTAATCAAATGGAGTCCAAATTGGATCTACTCCCAATTATTCCACTCAATATATTATAGGAAAGCTATAGCCATTGAGTTTGCTAAATTTGGATATCATTTGAGAAAGTTAGGTTTTTGGACATTTCCTAAAACCCCTTAATTACCATTTTAGACCCTTAGAATTGTTTGGGCCATAACATATCCATTTGACCTTAGAATTTAGTGCTCTAAGACTCTATGGAATTCTTAGATAGTAAACAATAATAGTACAACTAAAATTTTAGATTTCACTAAGCAAAATTACTAAATTGCCCCTAATGAGCTAAAATCTTAAATTGATCTCTCAAGGCTTAATCCTTGGCCAATTTGGGTGTACTTACTGTACATCTTCACTTTAGACAGTAAGTAATTATTTGTCAAAAATAAATTTAAATTTGGTACCTTAAATCAAAAAATAGTATTTTGGATCCTCAAATTTAGGGTTAAGTATCCTTAAACCTTAGAATCTTAATTTAATCACTAAAATCAGTAAGAAAACTGATTTGAAATCAATTTTAAAACTTTTAGATCCATTATTTTAACATTTAAAAAAACTCTAAGTTTTATTTAAAATTTCCTAAGTATTTAAATAGCTTCATAAGGTGAATTTAGCTCACCTTATGCCTTCCATAAGTTAATTACATTAGAAAAATACATATAGTTAAGATCAATTAACATCAATGCTTGAATCTTCACCTTATCATAACTTAGGATTTTCTTTTAGGACCCTCTTCCTCAGGGATTAGTGATAGAAATTAGGTTAGAATTTATTAATTGGGTAAATGGGTTACTCAATAGATAAAACCTTAATTTTATAGCTTTCAATATTTTATCCTTTATTATGATTATTTTGTATTCAAATTTTAGTCTAAGTTTAGAAGATCCATCTTATTAAGCTTGACTTTTCTTAATAAGATAGCCTTAATATGTAGAACTTGATAATTGGAATTTAAACCTTAGCATTTAGGATCACCTTTGGATTAAGGGATTAAACCCCAATATTGGGGTTTAATTCTCAATCCCTCAATCTTGGCTTATCTTAATTAATATTAGTTTGGGTCGTCTTAATTCATTAATTAGGACGCGTTGATTAATTTTTTAACTTGTAAGCATCATTGATTGAATTATATTAGGACCTGGTCAATTCTAATTCCTTTTAACCTTATAAGGCCTTGAATCTGAGTTTATACTTGATAATAGGGTACTGGAGATCCTGAGATTGTATAACCTTAGATTAGTTAGAATGGATTAAATTAGAAAATAAAAGATATCACAAATTTTGTGTAGTGCTATTTATTACCTTGTTTTGATGCTTTGCTCCCTTATTTTGAACCCATATTTGTATTGTGGCATAATAGATGAACATAGGATATTTGATGGATACCCTATGTTAGTCTTGAAACTTGCATGAGACATATTCATAATTAGTTAGATTAAATGAATTAAAGAAATTACATAACATTTTAAATTGGAATGTGTCATACTTTGTTTTCCTCTACTATATTGTGTACATTTTGAGATGATGAAGACCTAGGAAATTTCTCCTAAATGGTATATTTTCAATGGACCTGTTGATCTAGGAAATTTATCCTAGATGCAGAAGATTTGTATTTGAGATGATGATGATCTGGGAAATTTCTCCTAGATGGCAAATTTTTAGTGGACTTGCTGATCTGAGAAATTTCTCATATATGCTTCAGAAGAATTTGAGCAGTATTGTCTGTTATGCCAATTCTAAGTAGGCATATATCCATATGAGATAGCATTTCCATCATGCTTACAGTATTGTTTTCTTCAGTATTTTTGTAGTATTCATGTACTTACTAAATTTCTAGAATTTATTTTTACATATTCAGCAACTTTATTTTGATTTATAAGCATGTAGGATGCTAGAATCTCTTCAATGTTGGTTATACTGCTTTTATTTATAAAATTAGCGTGAATAAAATTGAGGATATTTACTTATGATGTTTCCTTATATTTAGTAGTTATTACATATACATTGCATACTCTTTTTATAGCTTTAGGTTGAGGTATGTTTGCTTACCTCACATTTTGTTTAAGGTTATAATTGAATGATTATAGCTTTTACCATTTTCCTTTTAAGCTTTGGTGCTTCTAAAATACCTAAGATATTTGTGATATCATAAAATGCACATATTAACAGCCTAAAATATACTTAGACAATTTGCCTAATCTATTTTTCTTATTTTTGGCTAGGGCCCTGTCATTATGAAATCGATAATGGCAGATTATGAGTTGTTTGTGGTGATTGAGCCAGAAGTGGAGCTAGATCAGGAGGAGGAGCATCCTCAGATTGAAGAACTTTAGCTTTCTTTATTAATTACTTGTGAGGTTGAGTGTTTATTCTTGTATCAATTAAAACCTATTAAATGTTATAATAATTCAAGTACTCTATGTATTTCCTTTTCACTGTATACTTTATTATGAGCTGCATATTTCTTATTTCTGCACTATGGTGTAATGGATGTAAATTTACTACTTTTTTCTTTCGCAGTCTGATTGATTTGTATTTTATTTAGTGAAATGTTCTATTGCTATATAGTGCATATTCTTCCCTTATTAGTGGATTGGGGATCATAACCTAATCTAATGATAAGTGAGGGATTTGCTAAGTGATTACTACCCCAACTTACCTTTATCGGGGCACGGGTCGCCACAGAGTTTAACACCCGTGCCAACGGAACCCGGTGGGCCTAGGAATATTTCTGGCATATTTCTCCTTCTGGGAATGGTGCAGGATATGGGCGGCCTGACCCCATACTGTTGTAATGACCCTAATATCGGATCAGCAACCCAATACAGTACTGGAGTGCTACCACAATACTTAACATTGGATCAGAAAGAGTCCAATCCATCATTGAGTGTTGTGGCCAAGAATTTTTGTGAGGGTGTAAGTTAAGAAGTAAAAATATACAAGAAGGCAAATATGCAAGTAAAAATTTTCATTCTATCTACTATCCAAACCAAGCAGTTTATATGAAAGTAAATCCATCACAGAAGAAAGTAAAAACATTGCAGAAATTAAATTATTACAAACTGAAATGAAAGAGTAATTAAAGTAAATTCTCTCGCTCACAAGTAATAGAATCAAAAGGTGCTGAAGCAAAATTTCTTTAAATGCTACTAGTGTCCAGAACTAGGACCAACTTCACTATCCAGAAAATTCACCTAATCTATCATATTTTTGGATTATAAAATACGGTAAGGAACAACCAAAAAAGAAAAAACAAGTGAGTAAATTAAAGAGTCTAAGTACATTTTAATATTAGCTAAATTTTAATTACATTTTAGTTGGATATCACATATTCCAATTTATAATTAGGAACTAAAAGCAGATCATTTATAGCATTAAAGTAAGGGTAAAGATAACTATAAAGAAGATAGTATTAAAGGAGTAAGAACTCACAAGTATATTTGTTCCAGCCTGCAACAACAAGGGAAAAGCTTCCTAATAAGGTTATAAATTGCTAATGTGCATATGAAAGTATGAAATAATTACATGAATATGTTCAATAAATGTTATCATAAGTAAAATCAAAGTAAAGCACTTAAGTAAAAAAGTAAGTTAAGCAACATGCACTACATGAAAAAGAAATTGTAAGTAAGTAAATCATAGTATAACAACTGAAATTTCATAGTAAGTAAAGTAAGAAGATGCTAAGCCTCTTAGGATAAAAAGGTGTAGTCAAAGAATATGAAAAGTAAGCATAGCTCAAGGGCTATGATGAGTTTATCATAATCAATAAGATTGTGATAACCTAAATATTTAATTTATTCAAGTTAATTTAAGCTTTCCATTATGCGGGCAAATTTGCAGAATGAGCTACGAGTTAAGCACGTCTGCCTAACTATTAAGGAAAGTGATGTCTCATAGAAAATAAACACTCACATTTCTCCTCTAAGATATGTGAGATCTTCTTATATCTCCCTTAAGCCTTCCCTTCGTAGGAAGACTCTCTCCGCATTCCTTCGCCCCTATGGGTGAGTGCCCATAAGGTGACATTCCACCAGTCCTCGGCTTGGTCCTAAAGGAGGAGAAATACTATGGAGACTCTAAGGTCATCTAGGTAATCAATAGATTCAAACACGAAGGCTGCCCGCTTCAGCCACTCCTTGGCTAAAACTGGGAGGTCAAATCCCCTAAAAGCGCGGTGCTGAAGTAGTCAGTTTAGTACTCAGATGCCTGGCTCTGATACCCCTTATGTGTATCTCCCGTACCTCTAATAGAACTTGGAGACATACTCTCACGTAGCCTCTAATTGCCAGTGATACCACCAAAACAATATCCTTGAGTGTCTAACGATTCCATAAGTTGAATTATTTTACTTATATCTTATTGATTTCTTTTAGTATATGTTCTTTATACTTTGAGCATTTTATCTTTCCTATGTATATATTTCTCATTCTTATACCTCTTCATTCTGAGCAAGATATTGTGGTAATTTGGATGTAAATTCTAATGTTTTTGTTTAGTGATTGTCTTGTCAGAAGAATCATCCATTAGTAAAAATGAATACAAATTCCATTCTGACACCTTATGAAATTCTCTAATACCAACCTGTGGCACCCCGCCCCTTAATCCACAATTATTAGACTAAGGAGTGGAGTGTCACTTTGGTAAATCCCCCACTAAAGATTAGATTAGGTATTGTGGGGCCCCCGTACTAACCGTAGGGAGTACGGTGCTCCAACTGTGGCAAATCCCCAACTTAAGTAAAGTCAGGTAAAATCCAACTTGCCTTAAGCCAAGGACTTATCACCTGAATATTATAAACATTCATCAATATATATATATATATATATATATATATATATATATATATATATATCAAAGTGGCGGAAGCATAAAATATAACATAACATCCACAAGCACAACATAGTAGAAAGAAGAGAACAAAATAGTAACTCAGCTCAAGTGCAGAAAGTAAATACGTCCAGAATTTAATTATTACAAACTTTATTAAATAAAAATATAAAAGTCTCTCAATCTCACTAAAAGAAAATGAAAAGTCAATCTAAGCTGCAGTAGAACAATCCTCCTCATGCACTGGCTTCTCTCCTACAGCACTGCCTACGGACAAGTCTGAATCTGACATTTGCCAGTATCACAAATGCCAGGGCCCCAGCCAACAAAATAAAAAGGTTACAGTTAGACAATTGTCTAAGTACATTTTAGGCTATTTCATGAACTAAATATTTAAAGATATCATATTTAATTATTTTACATGCAAGCAATTCTAAGGTGCGACAAGCTACAAAGGAAATGGGGTAACTATGAACTAATCATTTATAGCTAATCAACGAGTATATGAATTAACATACAAAATACAAAAGTAAGCAAGGTGAAGCTAAAAACAAAAGTGACTGCAATTACTAAGATAATCTGATCCTAACATGCTTATGATCACATAGAAATATGCTGAGTATAAAAGAACACAAGTACTAAAATAACAAACAATTCTAATATCCTAAACATGCCAATATAATAGCTAATCAGTAGGAACATACATACAACATGCAAATTAATATGAAAAGGCCACTGAAGCATGTGGCAAAAGTAATAGAGTATATAAAAGAGCTAATGTAAAGCTACTGAGACATGTGGCAAAGCAAGCTAAATACTAAAAGTAAGGCCACTGAAGCATGTGGCAAAGCAAAAAAATACTGAAAAACTAAACTAAACTAAAGTAGCAGTATGCCTAAGACATAGTGCTACCATAATAGAAATATGCCATACAGGGCCTCTGAACTGAAAGTCCAACATGTGTCCATCCTAGACATCCGAAGAGCTAGGTCCGAGTTGAACTTATAAAATAAGACATGTATCCATCCTAGATATTCGCAGAGCTAGGTCCAAGTCTATTCTATAACAAAACTAGAACTGAAGAGGTAGACTAAGCTAGGACATACTCTACTAACTTAAAGTACTGAAAGAACTAGATGAATGCTATACTTTTCAACCCTAACTTAGGATGTATCATCCATATCCTAAGTTCTCCTATTATGTTAAAAAAAAAAGCTCAATTTTGAAGGAGTGCAGATCAATCAAGTCAAGGTAAGCAAGAGACTCAATCTAGACTTATGTGATATCTATTGTTATCTAATTTATCCAACTAACTATTCTGAGAAGATACAAGTTTAGGATCTCCAATATCCAGCTATCGAGTAAGATCTCTGATTTACGACCTTACAGTTAATAATAGAACTTAACAAGTTTTAATTCATAATCATATGATAACTATAAGGTTTAAAATGAATCAATCAATGAGCTATTTATTATTATTTTTCTCTCTTACCCAAATCTTGATTAAGTAAATCAAGATTAAGGATTCTAGATTTAAACTCCACTTTGGTGTTCAAGTCTTGACTCTAAGGTAATATCCTAATAAGGATCTAGGGTTCACACTTAAACCCAAGTTAAATGTAATGAATCCTATAAGCTGAAAGATTCAAAAATAAAGATCTTATTTTGAAAGGTTATTCTACTGATTATATGATAAAATAATTAATTAAGAACTAAGAATCTAAGATCTATATTCAATCTTTAGGATAACTACATTATCTTATAGATTGAATCAATCCTACACCCATATGGAAGGCTTCAAAAGAATTAAACAATAAATCACTTAAGGAATTCCAAATGGAGATAGCTCCATTCAAATAGAAGATATAAAGTCTAAGATCTAAGATTTAAGATCTGATATTTGATCACTTTAGACTTAAGCTAGGTTTTCAACTTAGGATTTTGCAAGAGTATTTCTCTTAGGATTTAAGTTAAGGATCAACTTAATGAAGCTATTAACTAAGGATCTAGCACTTTAAGATAATTAGACTTTGCTTTTAAGGCAATGTGATTCCTTTATGAACACTTAAAATCTAAATATCTTCATTATGACTAATTTAAGATTTCTTTATTTAATATCAATATTATTAACATAAGACTTCAGATATGTATTAATAATCTAACTAAGGTTATTTTACTGAATTTGCCAAAGTTTAAGGGGCACTTAAATACCTTTTGGTCAAAATGACCAAAATACTCCTCTTAAGGCTAATAATGGGATTGTATGATTTAATTATCCAAATTGATTCTAATCTATTTTAATGAGTTCCATAATGATTAATGAAGTGGGAAATACACTTATCTTAGGTTTTGGCAATCTAATTAGCCTAATTAACATTAATCACATATTTAAGCCAATTAAGGTTATTAGGGATTTTA
This sequence comes from Gastrodia elata, assembly GCA_016760335.1. NCBI lineage: Eukaryota > Viridiplantae > Streptophyta > Magnoliopsida > Asparagales > Orchidaceae > Gastrodia > Gastrodia elata. Next base: position 43,867,765 of record CM028675.1, on the reverse strand, counting down.
GGGCATTTTAGGGTGATCCATTTGCATTTATAGGCTCCACTATCCTTAATGAGACATTAGGAACTTAGTACACCAAAATTAGAGGCTTAATCATGGTTTAATTCATTAATCCTTAATTAGGATAGTTAAGGGATGATAAACAAAATTAGGGTTCCTAAATTACTATTAATAGTTTACATAGGTTCCTTAGGGTTTGATGAGCAATCAGAGCTCTTAATCAATAATTTGGATATTTATTGAATTTAATATGATTTAATTAAGAACAAAAAAGGATTGGTCAATTATTAAAAATCCAACCATTGGATCTGAAAGTTTATTGTATATTCAGATTCCTTGCATTTTTCTGATTCAAATGGTATATTAGATCATACAATTTGGATAAGTATAACTAAAGTTATTTAAATAATTTAATCTGTATTTTTATTTAAATAAAAATCATAGGATGGATTTTCTGAATTAATTTCCTTAAGGAATTTAATTCATAAATCCTTTTAATTTCTCTATCGGCCCAATTGCAAAAGGTGCGGGTCACGGGTCGGCCCGACCCGTGACTTCCCGTGACTTCGTCTCCTACCTCTCGACGAGCTCAGCCCCAGACGAACTTCAGCGCTGGAATTCTCGGCACCCAGACAACGGCGGTGGCTCAACTTGATCCCTACACATTCCTGGAGTCAAGAAGCATCGATCCCACCCTTTATCCCTCTCTGGGATGCACTGGGTCACCGGATGGCTACTTGGTGAATTCGGCCTTACTCAAAGCTTTTAGGGTTTACTGTGAGGAGTAAATTCTCCTCATAGAGTCGACCACTTGGCCAGAGCTCGATACCTACACCATCCTGGTGGTGAGGTGGATCAAAGCCCTCTGGCCACGAGCTTCAGGCTGACCTGGATCGGTGGATCCTTACTCAAGCTCGGCTACGAGCTCGCGGTGCAAACCAGGCGAAGGATCGATCAGAGTAGACTAGCCCAGACCCTAGAAGCAATCACAATGGGTTTCCTAAGTGGCTAAGGAGATCTAGACAACATCCAGAGGCTCATACGGAGGACAGAATGGAAACTGAACTCTTTGAGTACAGTTGGAGAAGGCTGTACCTGAGGACGGGTTGCAGGCTCGGTCGAAGGAAATTGGGAGCAGCTGGAGCTTCCAGAGGATCGCTACGAACTAGCAGGGGGTTTGAACACCAGACATGCTGTAACAATCCAAGTTGTTACCTTGGTCAATTAGAACTAATCATAGTCTTAAATCTAATCATAAGTACTAATTAGGTCAATTGGAGTCAACCTCTAAGACCTAGTCCAAATTAGGAGTCAAATAGATCGAATCCTGATTTCTGGAAAATCCAGAAACCTTAAAATTTGACCTATTTAAATTGACCTCCGATCAAAAATCGGACTTCTCCATTGCGCTCATTGCCCCCAAATTAGCTAGGGGTGATGTTTTCGTGTCAATCGGAAGTCATTGAAATTTCGACGAATATGTTAATAATATTTAAATACCCCGAAAATTGGTAAATTAAAATACTCGTCGGATCAAAAATCCGACCTCGCCATTGCATTTCTTACCCCTCAATTAGCTAGGGGTGAATATTTGAAATTATTCTAAATCTAATTTAATTATTAAGTATTGAATTAATTTAAATATATATTTTTTTAATTTAATTGGGTTTAACGACGCCATCTAACCACTTTGCCATCCACTATTTCGCAATTGTGTCACCTCTGTCGTTTGATCGGGCGGATGAAGCAGAGCCGTCCGATCGATTCGATCGGACGGCCCTGACCTTTCTCCCTCGCGCGATCTGCCGAGTCGCCACACAGCGGCTTGCTGCGCCTGCTGCCCAACCAATGCCGGTCCAGCCTCGGCGAGTCCGCCTAGGCCCCGTTAAGGACTCCTCCTCCCTCATCCTAGCATGGGTTGTGCGAAACCAAGATCTCGAACCCTTGTCTCCCGTCAGCCGAGAACCCTAAGAACCGCGGAGCCGTTCCCTTCAGGTACCCGTTCCTCCTCGATTCTTGAATCCTTTTTGCAATCTTTCAAATTCAAATACCTATTTTGGATGATGAACCGACCATCCAACGGACGTGATCGGCTCGATCGAGCTCGAGTGCGTCTAATTGGATGATCGACCCACAGTAGTTCTCGTTAGGCCCAATGCCGTCCGAGGGTCTGTCGCTAGGGCTAGCCTTTGCGGGTTAGCCAAGCCACCTCTCGTGATGGTCAGACCATCGTTAGCTAGCCCTCACCGAGGTCGACCCGTCGACATGCAGGCCGACCCCTAGCACCGCCGGCACCCCCGTAAAATGGTGTGCCCTAGCCGATGTCTTCGGGACGAGGTAGCGGGAAAGATGAATCCTCGGGTCGGGCCGGACCCGCTACGCGTGGGTCGCCGCGTTAGCAGGCGTGCGTCACGCATGGGCCTGTGAGGCGTCGCACCGAGCAGAATCGCGGCACGTGGCTGCGGGGCCCGCACCCAGACGGCGCGTCAGCGTGGTCTCGTCCGCGCCAGCTGTGGGCCCCACGCGCAGCTCTGCATCCAACAGGGAGTTGTCGCGTGTCCCGCGGGTCCCACTTCTTCAGCCCGCGCCCAATCGCGGGGCGCCACCTGTCCCGGCGGGTCCCACCGTATTTAAAACCTGCAGAAGAATCTGAATATAAAAATATTATATATATATATATATATATATATATATATAACTATCAGTATAGAGTGTTAATTAGATTCAATTAATATGATTAGGGTTTAGTTAATTACATTCAAATAATTCAGTGAGCCAGATTTATTAAGACAGTAATGTTAATTAGGCAGTTAATTAGTAATTAAGTTAGTTAATTAGTATTAATGCTTATATAGTTAATTGAATTAAAAAAAAATTAGTATAGTTAATACTAATCTGACAATTAGGATAAATAACAGTATGGTAAACAGATTAATTAATTAGCTAATTAATGTTAATAGGTTAATTAAATAATAACTAGTTAATTGAATTATGTCTGATTTAATTAATATTATATAAACATTAATTGTAATTAAGAAAATTTATTAAGTTTAATTTAATAACAGTTAATACAGTAAGTAATATCATTAATAATAATAAATCTAATTAATTAAATAGAACATTAATAGATTAATTAAGACAAATAGTGTGATAATTAAGTAGATCCTGATTAAATAGAATCTTAATAAATAAAAATATAATATTTAAGTTAATTAAATAACAGATTAATTATTAATTAATTAATAATTAATACTAATTAAAAATAAATTATATATAATTGATTAACTAATTATTCTTTTAAACTTTAGGGATGAATAGTAAAATAATAAAAATTGAATAAATAAATAGTAATTTTAATTATTTGAATTATTTAATTCAAAAATCTTAAAAGTCTAATAACTTTTTGTGGGATGATCCAAACATAGTCAATATAGATCTCATTTTACATGAAAAAAAAATAAAATAAAAGGGATCAAATGGCGTAATGCAAAAATTAGTTTCAGGGTACGCATAATGAAGTAGTATTTTATGACCTAATTAAACATCATAACTTTTAACCTAGTCATCCAAACATAGTCAATATGGGTCTTAAAATATTCAAGAGAACATTCTCATCACTGTAGTAGTATTAGTTTTCCTATTTTAACATCAGAATATAAAGTCAACATTGGATCTCACAATTGACTTTAGGGAAAAATGACCAAAATACCCTTATAATTCAACTGACCATAAATTGGTCAATTCAACTCCAAATTTAGAAATTCAAAGTGCTAAATAACTTAGAATTTCAATGCCATCAATGAACTGAAATAACATTTAGGGTCTGAAAACTAGAAAATTAGAAAATGACCAAAATATCCCTAACTTTAGTTAGGTAATAACTTGACCATTTTAGGTCCAAATTGGGTTTACTCCCTATCAATACACTCAGTATATTATAGGGAAGCCATAAAAATTGAGTTTGCTAAAATTGGACTTCAAACAAAAAAATTCAGTATTTGTCACCCGTTGACCGACCTAAAATTTACAAAATTGCCCTTAGAACTTAAAACACCATAACTTAGTCATCCGGCCTTAGAATGTAGTATTCTTGGAGTCTATGGAATCCTTGAACAATAATCAACAGTAAACTGCACAAAAATTTAGGTTTCAATAGAGTTCAAATTACTGAAATGTCCTTAGGTCAAAAATCTTAGTTTGGACCTGTATGATCCGTTTCTCATCCAAATTGAGCATATTTACTGTCTATCTTCAAGTTAAACAGTAAGGAATCAATTGATACTAAGAAATTTTAATTTTAACCCTTAAATCAAAAGTTGACTTTTTAGACCCTTAAGTAGGGGCAAAATGGTAATTTTGCCCAAAATCTAAGTTAAACATTATTAACCTTTAATTAGCTTTTAAAATCATTAAAGCCAACATCAGAACCATATTAAAGTCAATTGAGTGAGTAAAATCAATTATTAGATAAATTCAATGAAATTCCCTGTAAAATTATCTAAGTCCATTCCTTAAGACATCACACATCACATTAGGACCATTCTTAAGACTAGGACTAGATCTTAGGTTAGACTTCATTCATTGGGTAAATGAGTTACTCAATGGATGAAATATTGGTTTTATTAGTTTCTAGAATTTTACAACTTATTCTAATTATTTTGTCTTTTAACCTTAGATGTAGGATAGGAGATTTATCATATTAAGTTTGATTACTTAATAGGATTTGCCTTAATTAATAGATCACTATTAAAATAAAACCTAGATCTTAAGTCTTATCCTTTTTGATTATGTAATTAAGCCCAATTCTCGTGATGCTTAATCCATAATCTATAGTTTAGAAGATCTTGATCAGATCTTAGATAGGACGTCTAAATTTACAAAACTAGGATGTATGATTTAGAACCTGATCAGTTCTAATCCTTTTAACTTATAAGTATGAGTTTATAAGTTACACTTAACAGTAGGAAAATAGAGATCCTAAACTTGTGTAACTTGGAATAATTATAATGGATAAATTAGAAGACAAAGGATATCACCATATTAGTAGAGTCCATTGCTTACTTTTGATATTTTGTGCTACACATTCCTTGATTTTTATGCCATATTCTTTGAACATATCATATAAGACATTTGATGCATAAATAAAATGTTAAGAAAAATATGGAGACTCCTTAGATTTCTTGTGAAAATATTAAAGTGATTAATTTAAAGATAATAATTGTATGTGTTAGAGTTGTCTCTTAGTTATATCTTCTTTGCCTAGTCTCCGTGTTGACACTAAGAGAAGACTTTGTTTATATCTTCTTTGCTTAGTCTCCATGTTGACACTAAGAGAAGATTTGTTGTATTTTCTTGCCTAGGCTCTATGTTGACACTAGGAGAAAACCCTATATCCTGCCTAATCTCTGATGATGCTAGGAGTATATAGTTTTTGTGCCTTAGCCTCCGTGTTGGCGTTAAGATCCTTGATATTCAGTGGGCTTGATTAGCTCTTTTCTGTATGGTAGTTAGTGCACAGATATTCATATATATAATTTTGATATTTTGTTTACTTTTTCAGCATTTTTATTCAGTCAGCTATTCATTTATTCTGCTTATATATATTTTAGGATGTTAGAATTTTGCTGCTATTTATATGTATCATTGCTGAGTTTTAGTTATTTAAATTGGCATATTTCTTTTGATCACCAGCATGTTTAGGATGTAGTATTTGCTTTCAGCACTTGTTTAGTTATTTATATATGCCCTGCCTTATTAGCTTATATTTAAGGGATGTCTTAGCCTCCTTTTTGCTTAAAATTATAAATGTTGTTTATAGCTTTTTGCTTTCTTATTGTATTTCTAGTTGCTCCCTTATTTGATATAGATGATGCTTAGAAGATGTTAAATGGTGATATTACAAAACACATAAAATGTATCAGTCTAAAATATACTCAGACAATTTGTCTAACACAAGATTTTTCTTTTTTTTTGGTTGGAGCCCTACATTGTGAAACTGATAATGGCAAATCCTCTTCAGTTAGATGATCAGAAGATAGGAGTGGAGCCTTATCCATAGGAGGAGCCTTTGGAAGAATTTGCATATCTTATTTATAAGTGAGGTTGAGCGTATTTTTACTTTTATTATTTAAACTTTAAATTGATCTAATAATACAGATATCCTTGATCGTGTATTTAGATTACTATGCTGATTATTCTGAGTTATTTTCTACTATTTATACTGTGATGCTTGGATGTTTCTCATTTTAAATTCTCTTCCGCACTCTGTATATTTTATTTGATAGTTATTGATATTCGATTCTATACTTACTCCTTCCTTTATTAGGTGGATTGTGTATTTCATCCTAAGCTAATGATAAGTGAAGAGTTAGCTAGAGTGACACACCACCCCTTAGCTTAATCTTGTAGATAAAGGGGTGGGGTGCCACACATGCACCCTCTATCAGCAGTTCGTAGCTCTAGAAGTTCCGAAATTCACCGAGAATACGGGGACTCTAGCAAACCTTCAGCTAAGCAATTGAGGATTCACAGTGAGCAAAGGGGCTCACTGTGAAGTCCTGAGGGTATTTATAGGCTCTAAGGAGTCCTAGGAGTGGATACTAGGGCTCGGGGATGGAAGGAGGCTTGGGCCGAAAAAGAGGCTAGGTTCCAACAGCCTAGGGCAATTTGGGGAATCCATTACCAGCAAGGGGTCATGCCAAGGGCAGAAGGGGAAATCCGGGGCTTTCTCGTACTGCCATGAGGGCTGGAGGTCGCCTGGTTGTCGAGGGGGACCAGCTAGCGATGGGTCGAGACGAAGAAGATGATCCACAGTGCTTGTGGTCTTCAGAGCCATCTGATCGCTAAGCCGTTGGTCCCGAATGGTTTTGATGCGCTACTTGAATGGTTCACTGTGGATTCAATGGTATCCATCAGATGTGCTCAATAGATTTGATGCTTAGGATTTAATCTCGGGGCGAAATGGATCGCGCCGTTGGATTAAGCGCGCTAAGATGTGTGTTATCGCATCAGATGGCTCATATCTATGCGCCTCTGTCGGGACCCTGCAACGGATCTGCCGTAGACCCAACAGCAAATCTTGTGAAATAAAAATTAATTATGTAATTAATTAAATTAATTTTAACCTATTTAATAATTAAATTAAATTCTATTAATTTTATTAATCCAATTTAGGACTAAATGAGCTCCAAAAATTCCCAAAAATTTACCCTTAGCTAATTAGGGTGTGAGGAATTCAAAAATGAAATCACATTTAAATTTGGAGATCAATTTAATTTAGGTATTTTCTAGGGCTAAAAAATTAAGCAAAAATACCAAAATTCCCAATTTAGCTCCACTTGATTCCAAACTTCTAGGGTTAGGTTTAAATGACCTAATGAGTCTAATGGAATCAAAATCAAAGCTTGATTTGGATTAATTAAATTTAGCTAAGGTAACAACTAGGGTTATTACGGACTCCCCCACTAAAGAATGATGTCGCCCCCGACATCACTTAGTGAAGAAAGTATTACTTGAACTGACAATTTAAATGAAATAGATCGGAAAGAAAAGAACAATACCTGGATTTGGAAAGAGCTGTGGATATTTATTGCGCATATACACCTCTTTCTCCCAAGTAGATTCTTCTAAGGATCGATTCCTTCACTGGATTTTGACCATGGGAATTGAGCGATTCCTTAGCTGTTTCTGATCACAAGCCAAGGTTCTAATTGGTTCTTCAACATAAAAAAGATCAGGTTGTTTTTTATTACTGGAAGTTGAACAAGATGAGAAGGGTCTCTGAGACATCTTCTTAATGACGATACATAAAATAGGTTATGGACAGCTGCAAAGTCATCAGAAAGATTTAACAGGTAGGCAGATGATCCTACTTTGGCCAGAATCTCAAAAGGTCCAACATAGCGAGGACTAAGTTTTCCTGCTACACCAAATATGTAGAAACCCTTCATTGGACTGACTTTTAAATAAGCAGAATCCCCCACATTGAATTCATGGAGACGATGATGAGTATCATGATACTTGCTCTGACAATCTTGAGCTGAACAAATTCTCTACTAAATTAACTAGATCTTCTTGTTAGTTTCCTCAACTAACTCTGAACCAAAAAGTTGAATGCTTCCGGTCTCTGACCAAGCTAGCAGAGTACTGTATTTTCTACCATACATTACTTCATAAGAAGCCATTTTAATACTGGCTTGGAAACTATTATTGTAGGTAAACTCCACTAACGGAATATGATCTTCTCAGGAACTGGCAAAATCAAGAATACAAAGTCTAAGCAGATTTTCCAAAACTTGATTCACTCTTTCAATTTGACCATCCATTTGAGAATGAAAAGCTGTACTCATGGCTAGAGTAGTACCCAGATCTTGATGCACAGCTTGCTAAAATTTAGAAGTAAATATGCTATCTCTATCAAATACGATGGATTTCAGAATCCCATGCAGTCTGACAATTTCCTTGATATAGAGCTTTGCCAGCTTCTCTACTGAGTTAGTCTGACGGATAGGAAGGAAGTGCACTGATTTGGTTAAGCGGTCCACTATAACCCAGATTGCATCGGCACCAGATTTAGCATGAGGCAAACCCATAACAAAATCATAGATATATCAAACCATTTCCATTCTGGAATTTCTAATGGGTGCAGAAAACCACCAGGTCTTTGGTGCTCGGCCTTTACCAAATTGTAAGCATGACACTTAGCCACAAAGTCGGCTACATATTTCTTCATACCGGGCCACCAAAGTGATTATTTTAAATCCTGGTACATCTTAGTACTGCCTGGGTGAATATGATACCCAGAATTATGGCCTTCAATTAAGACTTCATGATGCATGGACTTAGGAATCCACAAACAATTACCTTGATAAATTACACCGTTCTGTAATTGCAAATCATGACAAAGACCACCTTCAATATCTGCCTTGAACTTCAGATAATCATCATCTTTGGTCTGCGAGATAGAGACATCTCTATGGAAGATAGGTTCCACATTGATATTTACTAGAAGCGAACTTAGCATATCGCCACTAATTGGAGAAATTTTGAGCTTACAAAATTCTTGTTTTAAGGAACTGGAGGCGATCATAGATGATAAAGTAGCACGACGACTATGAGCATCGGCCACTACATTTTCTTTTCCTGGGTGGTATTGAATACTGACGTTATAATCACTGATGAGTTCTAACCATCTTCTTTGACGACAGTTCAGTTCTCTTTGAGTGAAGATATACTTCAAGATTTGATGATCAGTGAAAATCGAACACTGCACTCTATATAAATAGTGACACTATATTTTTAAGGCAAAAATTACAACGGCAAGTTCGAGATCATGAACTGGATGATTTCTTTTGTGTCATTTTAACTGACGAGAGGCATAAGCAATTACCTTATCCTCTTGCATTAATACACAACCTAGACCGATTCCAGAGGCACTGGTGTATACCTGATAGTCCAAGCCTTCCTTGGGCAGGATGAGAACTGGAGCGATAGATAGTGCATCCTTCAGAGTTTGAAATGCTTCCTCGCATTTAGTACTCCAAACGAACGGAAAGGCTTTCTAGGTTAACTTAGTCAAAGGCGAAGCGATTTGGAAAAAGCCCTTGACAAACTTTTTATAATATCCAACTAACCCTAAGAAACTTCTTATATCAATGACTGACTTAGGCTGAACCCAGTCCTAAATAGCACTCACTTTACTCTAATCTACATGAATACCCTGTGCATCGACTACATGTCCCAAGAACGCAATGAATTTAAGCCAGAACTCACACTTGGAGAACTTGGCATACAACTGATGTTCACGCAGAGTTTTTAACACTAGTCTTAAGCGTTCTTCATGATCTTTTAGGGTTTTAGAATAAATGAGAATATCGTCGATAAAGACGATCATGAACTTATCTAAGTATGGTTTCAAAACTCGCTGCATTAAATCCATGAAGATTGATGGCGCATTAGTGAGTCCGAAATACATCACTAGGAATTCAAAATGACCATAATGAGTACGAAAAGCAATCTTTCCTACATCATCTTCTCTTACTCACAATTGATGATATCCAAACCTTAAGTCAATCCTAGAGGATATGACAGCTCCAGATAACTGGTCGAATAAATCATCAATTCTAGGTAGTGGGTACTTATTCTTTATGGTGACTTTATTTAGTTCATAATAATCTATGCACATTCGTATAGATCCATCTTTTTTCCTTACAAACAGAATGGGTGCTCCCCAAGGAGACATACTTGGCCTAATGAAGTCTTTATTCAAAAGTTCCTGCAGTTGTTCATTAAGTTCTTGCAATTCTTTAGGTGCCATTCTGTATGGTGCTTTAGATATAGGCTGGGTACCCAAAACTAGTTCAATAGAGAACTCGACTTCTCTAGAATGAGGAACACCAAGCAAATGTTCTGGGAATATGTCGACGAATTCCTTAACTAGTTTACAATCAGAGAGAGAGGTACTTTCCTTCACTTTACCCATCATAGTGACTAGATAAGCATCACAATCCTTGCTGATTAATTTCTCAGCTTTGATAGTATTTATGAACGATAACTACGTGCTAGACTTTCCTGTAAAAGTCTCAGACTTACCCTGGGAATGAAGAGTGACTTTCTTTTTCAAACAATTTATTACGACATTATGGTCACTGAGCTAGTTCATTCCAAGGATGATATCAAAGTTTGCTAATGGCAGGATGATCAATTTAGAGTTAAAGTCCTGACTGTTTAATGTAATTTTGATGTTACAAAACTTATTGGCACTTAGTTGGGCTCCAAATGGAAGTCCAACACCTAAGGATTTTGCTAAGTCGCACTGTTGTGGTTTAAGGATGTTGACAAATTTTTCAGAAATAAATGAATGACTAGCACCGGTGTCAAACAACACATTGCAGGGCTGGTCATTAAAGTAAAGTGTGCCTAAATTATTCATACGAATTACATTAACAAATTGCCACAATTAAAGTACATGAATGCAATTAACAAAGGGGAAGTTCAAAAATGTGCACCTGCAACCACATTATTGTCCTTCGCGGCTTCGAGAGGTGTTAAAGCATAGACTCTCGCAGGACCGGCAGGACAGTTGTCTGTCTACCTTATGGAGTTATTCTGGGAATTAGGAGCAGACAGCTGCGCTGGAGCTGCTTTAGGTGCGGGACCTTGCATAATGGCCAAATTTGGCTTTCTCCTGTTTAGTGGAGTATCCCTGAACACCTGGTTCTTCTGATATGGTTTCATTAGAACTCCATCCACTGTTTCTATATGAGCACAGTGGTAGAACCTGTAACCTATACATCCACAATTGTAGCTTTTATGGCCAAAGTGATAACACTTGCCATAAGGATGAGGCCTATTACAGCCTTAAATGGGTTCAGTAGTTAGTGCAGCTTCTAGTTGATAGACTTTTGTGGAATTAGGCATGTGCCTCTTGAAGGTCTCATGCTGGCTAAAAGTTGGTTGTGCCTTCCGCTTGAGATCCTTTTCTAATTGGTGATGCTCAATCACCTTTGCTGTCTCCACTAGCTCAAAGAAACTAGTTAGGCGGAGTGGAACGATCTGATGCTTCAGTGAATCTCGGAGTCCATAGAGAAAGCGATGGCACTTAGCCAGTTTAAAATGAGTAACTTCTAGAGCAAAGTGAATCAACCTACGAAGTTCCCTTTCGTAGTCGACAACGGAATGACTCCCTTGAGTCAATCTTATAATTGTGTCTGTGATGATGTTTTGTGCAAATGGAGGAATGAATTCAATCTTGAATGCTTCAACGAACTCGTCCCAAGGGATGTCCTCCAATTCTTATTCGACAAACTTGGTGTTCTTGACCTCCTCCCACCAATATTTTGCTTCCGCATGAAACATATGTGTTGTGAGACGGACGGCTTCAGAGTTTGGGATCTTTAGATTAATAAGATCATTTTCTACGGCCTTCTACTAGTCGGCTGTGTCCATTGGCAATAGATTTCCACCAAAGGTAGAAGGCCTCAATCTTAAGAAATTGTGGAGAAGACTATCCATTAAGTGATGGGAAGGGAATGTATGTTGTTGAACAGGGACAACAGGAACAGCAACAGTAGCTGGAACAGAACAATCACTCAGCATCTTCTGCATAAAGATCGCTTGTTGGGCTTGGTTTTCCAGCAAGGTTGCTACCATTGCCCGCAAATGAGCCACTTCATCGATAGAACTACTGGATGCGACAATATTCTTGATAGGAGTGACAGCAGGTGGTGATCTAGGATTCATTCTAATTAAACAATGCAAATCATATTTTAGAATTTTCTTAAATGAAGACAGTCGATGGATATCAAAAATTTTCATTACTTGCTGAAATAAGGGATTACATAAAATTTAGAAAATTCCATAAAGCATAATTCTACTAGAATCATGTAAGTCAAAAGATGACAATTCCTCTAACTAATGCTCAGACATCCTTAATATACTCAACCCTAAATGCTACACAAAAGTCCTCAAAAATCACTTTCCGACGCTTCCTCTTATGCTTCCTTTCGAGCTTTCCAATGGTATCGTACCACCAGACTCCTGCATTATCCAGCATCAGATCTGTCACAATGTCCACGTAGAATGACTCGGGACACTCTATATGTGTTAAGATTGACTCCACTCGGCTTAACTATTCCTTTGCAAAGAGTTACCGATAATACTATGTTATGGATGTTACATATTGATGTTTGCACCTCAGAAGAACGGTCCATTAGGTAGAAAGGAATCATAAATTCCATTCTGACACCTTATGGTATTCTATGATACCAATTGTGGGGCCCCCGTACTAACCGTAGGGAGTACGGTGCTCCAACTGTAACAAATCCCCAACTTAAGTAAAGTCAGGTAAAATCCAACCTGCCTTAAGACAAGAACTTGTCACCTGAATGCTATAAAATTCATCAATATATATATATATATATCAAAGTGGCGGAAGCATAAAATATAACGTAACATCCACAAGCACAACATAGTAGAAAGAAGAGAACAAAATAGTAACTCAGCTCAAGTACAGAAAGTAAAATATATCCAGAATTTAATTATTACAAATTGTACTAAATAAAAATATAAAAGTCTCTCAATCTCACTGAAAGAAAATGAAAAGTCTATCTAAGCTGCAGTATAATGATCCTCCTCCTGCACTGGCTCCTCTCCTGCAGCACTGCCTAAGAACAAGTCTGAACTTGACATTTGCCGGTATCACAAATGCCAGGGCCCCAGCCAACAAAATAAAAAGGTTACAATTAGATAATTGTCTAAGTATATTTTAGGCTATTTAATGAACTGAATATTTAAAGATATCACATTTAATTAATTTACATGCAAGCAATTCTAAGGTGAAACAAGCTACAAAGGAAATGGAGTAACTATAAACTAATCATTTATAGTTAATCAATGAAAATGTGAATTAACATACAAAACACGAAAGTAAGCAAGGTGAAGCTAAAAGCAAAAGTGACTGCAATAACTAAAACAATCTGATCCTAACATGCTAATGATCTCATAGAAACATGCTGAGTATAAAAGAACACAAGTACTGAAATAACAAATAATTCTAACATCCTAAACATGCGAATATAATAGCTAATCAGTAGGAACATACATACAACATGCAAATTAATATGAAAAGGCCACTAAAGCATGTGGCAAAAGTAATTGAGCATATAAAAGAGCTAATGTAAGGCCACTGAGACATGTGGCAAAGCAAGCTAAATACTGAAAGTAAGGCCACTGAAGCATGTGGCAAAGCAAAAAAATACTAAAAAACTAAACTAAAGTAGTAGTACGCCTAAGACATAGTGCTGCCATAACAGAAATAGGCCATACAGGGCCTCTGAACTAAAAGTTCAATATGTGTCCATCCTAGACATCCTAAAAGCCAGGTCCGAGTTGAACTTATAGAATAAGACATGCGTCCATCCTAGACATCCGCAGAGCTAGGTCTGAGTCTATTCTATAGCAAAACTTAAACTGAAGATGCAGACTAAGCTAGGACATACTCTACTAATTGAAAGTACTGAAAGAACTAGATGAATGCTATGTTGAGGATGTATCATCCATATCCTAAGTTCTCCTATTATGTTTAAAAACAAGACTCAATTTTCAAGGCATGCAGAGCAATCAAGTTAAGGTAAGCAAGAGACTCAATCTAGACTATGTGATATATGTTGTTGTCTAATTTATCTAAGTAACTATTATGAGAAGATACAAGCTTAGGTTCTCCAATATCCAGTTATCGAGTAAGATCTCAGAATTACGACCTTAAAGTTAATATTAGAACTTAATAAGTTCTAATTCATAATTATATGATGACTATAAGGTTTAAAATGAATCAATAAATGACCTATTTATTATTATTTTTCTCTCTTACCCAAATGTTGATTAAGTAAATCAAGATTAAGGATTTTGGATTTAAACTCCACTTTGATGTTCAAGTCCTGAATCTAAAGTAATGTCCTAATAAGGATCTAGGTTCACACTTAAACCCAAATTAAATGTAATGAATCATATAAGCTGAAAAATTCAGAAATAAAGATCTTAATTTGAAAGGTTATTCTACTGATTATATGATAAAATAATCAATTAAGAACTAATAATCAAAGATTTATATTCAACCTTTAGGATAACTACATTATCCTATAGATTAAATCAAACCTACACTCACATGGAAGGCTTCAAAATAATTAAACAATAAATCACTTAAGAAATTCTAAATGGAGATAGCTCCATTCAAATAGCAGATCTAAAGTCTAAGATCTAAGATTTAAGATCTGATGTTTGATCACTTTAGACTTAAGCTAGGATTTCAACTTAGGATTTTGCAAGAGTATTTCTTTTAGGATTTAAGTTAAGGATCAACTTAATGAAGCATTTAACTAAGGATCTAGCATTTTAAGATAATTAGACTTTGCTTTTAAGGCAATGTGATTCCTTTATGAACACTTAAAATCTAAATATCTTCATTATGACTAATTTAAGATTTCCTTATTTAATATCAATATTATTAACATAAGACTTCAGATATGTATTAATAATCTAACTAAGGGTATTTTACTGAATTTTACAAGGTTTAGGGGCACTTAAACACCTTTTGGTCAAAATAACCAAAATACCCCTCTTAAGGCTAAAAATGGGATTGTAGGATTTAATTATTCAAATTGATTCTAATTTGTTTTAATGAGTTCCATAATGGTTAATGAAGTGGGAAATACACTTATGTTAGGTTTTGGAAACCTAATTAGCCTAATTAACACTAATCACATATTTAAGCCAATGAAGGTGATTAAGGATTTTAGGGTATTCTAGGGTGATCCATTTGCATTTATAGGCTCCACTTTCCTTAATAAAGCATTAGGAACTTAGTTCACCAAAATCAAAGGCTTAATCATGGTTTAATTCATTAATGCCTAATTAGGGTAGTTAAGGGATAATTAATAAAATTAGGGTTCTTAAATTACTTTTAATTGTTTACATAGGTTCCATAGGGTTTGATGAGCAATTAGAGCTCTTAATCAACAATTTTGGATATCTATTGAATTTAATATGATTTAATTAAGAATAGAAAATGATTGGTCAATTATTAATAATCCAACCATTGGATCTGAAAGTTTGTTGTATATTCAAATTTCTTGCATTTTTTTAATTCAAATGGTATATTGGATCATACCATTTGGATAAGTATAACTAAAGTTATTTAAATACTTTTAATCTGTATTTTTATTTAAATAAAAATCATAGGATGGATTTTCCGAATTAATATCCTTAAGGAATTTAATTCAGAAATCCTTTTAATTTCTCTGTCGGCTGCCATATCAGAAAATTGCCAATCGAGCCCAGACAGAAATTCCCAAAGCCTTTCTGGGCTAGGCCAGACAGACAGAACAGTAGGACTGAAGAGGCAGCAAATACAAATACAGAATATTTTAATTATTTTACTTTTGCTTCTAAGGACATGTCTAAAAGCAGTTGATGAGTCAAGCATGTCTGCAAGACTATACAGGTTCCAAGCTTAACACACTCCTCAATGAGTAATGCTAAGCATCATTATTACTACTGACCCCTATTCCATAGGGTAAATGTGCACCAAAACCTGCCAGAATATAACTAAACCTAAGGTATATGCTGTCCAAATTATTCCAAGTTTTCTTTTTATGCACAAAGTTCTCTTACATGACATGTTCAAGGAAATAAGGATAAAGTTCAACGAATGCCTAGCACAAATAATCAAGTAGTAAGCAAGGGACTCCTCTACACAAGATGACACTATTATTATCTAATTCAACCATTCTAACTATTCTAAGTTACACAAGTTTAGGATCTCTAATTCCTACTATCGAGTGTAACTTAGCAATACGGCCTTATAGGTTACAAAATATTAGGACTAATTGGGTCCTAATGTGATTAAATCAATGTCGACTATGTAAGTTAAGTAATAAATCATTATGACTTAATTAATGAATTTAGACGTTCTATACTAAGATTTGAACAAGATCTACTAAACTATGGATTATGAATTAAGCAATTAGAGTTTGAACACATAATCCTAAGGTAAAGTCTAAGGATCTAAGGTTTCAAACTCTAAAGTGAACTAATGGTTGAGGCAAATTTTATTAAGCAAAGTTAAGCCTAATAGGATGATTCTCTTATTCTTAACTTAAGATTGAAAGATTAAATAATCAAAAATAAAATCATAAAATCTAGAAAACTATAAAACTAGGGATTCATTGATTAAATAATCCTAATATTCAATGAATGAAATCTAACATAATATCAATTCTTATTCCTAAGGAACAAATACTAAGGTGAAGTGACGATTCTTAATGATAAGACTTAGAGAAATTCTAAGAGCTGATTGAATTTATTTCAATTTAACTTAATTTGCTATTTCTGTTTAATTAGGGAAGGTTAAGGGTGCATTTTAACTAAGTAAGGATCATTTTCCTTAAAGATTTTCAAGCCTAAAATTAAGATTTTCAGATAATTATTCAAATTAAGAAAATTTATAACCCAAATTGATCTTAAATCGATTTTATTATTAATTTTATTGATCTAATTGATATTTTACCTAAATTTTGGGTAAAATGATCATTTTACCCCTACTAAGGTCCAACAAGCTATTTTTTGATTTAAGGCTCCAAATTGAAATTTCTTATTGCTAAATGATTCCTTATTATCTAACATGAAGATAGATAGCAAGTATACTCATTTATGATAAGAAATGGGTCATATATATTCAAACTAGGGTTTTTGACCTAAGGGGCAATTCAATAATTTCCACCTAATAAAATTTGAAGATTTGTGCAGTTTATTATTGGTTGTTATTCAAAGATTTTATAGAATCCAAGAACACTTAATTTTGAGATTTATTGGATTAGCTATGACTAACTAAATTCTTGGGATATTTATGGAATTTTCTAAGGTTAAAATGGGTCAAAAACCTAACTTTTCCATTTGATGTCCAAATTTAGCAAACTCAGTGGCTATAGCTTTCCTATATCACACTGAGTATTTTAATTAGGAGTAGACCTAAATTGGACATCAATTGGTCAAGTTATGACCCAACTAAGGTTAGAGGTATTTTGGTCAACTTAGTATTTCTAAAGATCAAAATCTAAATATTATTGTAGATTACCATCGGCACTAAAATTCTAAGCTAGATAGCACCTTAAATTTTCTGATTTAGAGTTCAATTGACCAAGTTATGGTCAATTGAAATTCAAGGGCATTTTGGTCAATTTAGGAGGGAATCCTAAATGTGATTTTGTAAACTAATCACCAAATGGGAAAACTACTACTATCACAATGATGTGGCTATTTTCTTGATCACTTTAAGACCTATATTAACTATATTTGGTTGACTAGATAAGAAGTTATAGGTACTTGTGTAGGTCCTAAAATGTCATCAAGTTAAATGCTCCCCAAATGGAAAATTTGATTAATGCTATTTTATTTCTTTTATTTTTTTGATTAAAATAAAATATATATTTAATATATTTGGGTAATTAAATTGAGAGTTATGATGTCCTAAAGTTTTATGTAATTGAATTAATTGAATTAATAATACATATTTAAATAAATTAATAGCCTACTATTTTGATTTAAATTAAAAATCTTGACTCAATAATATAATTCACTATTCAATAAATTAATTTAATTAATTAATTTTACTGCTTTAAGTAAATTAGTTGACTTAAATTTATTAATTCACTCTCCTGTCAAATTAATTTATGTTAGCTATTAGACTAATTAATTAATAACAAATTACTTAATTTACTACTTAATAGATTATAATTATACATACATATATATATATATATATATATATATATATATATATATATATGTTTATTTATATACAAATATAACTACATATTAGTATACATGTATATATATAAAATCCTACATGCAATATTGGCGAAAGGACCCGCAACCAACACGTGGCTGCAGACCCACGGATGGGCCCAACAGCCTGCACTGCGCTGACGCGGATGGCGGGTCCCTCCAGTGCACGTGGCACACGCTCGGCGGACGGCGGATTTGGGCGGGTCCCATAAGGCGTCAAATGTGTGGACAATGGGGCCCGCGAACGGCGCTGCGGGTCCTGCCTTGGGCGGGTCCGACCCGATTCGACCCAACGGTCCATCTTCCTCCCGAGCGGCACCTGGCGTCGAGCTAGGGTTCGCAAAACGGGTAGCCGTCCGTCGTCCATTAGGTCCAGTTCACATGCCAATCGACAGAGGGTGCTAAGATCTAGATAATGGTGGTTGAGTTGTCGGCGGAGACGGGTCCAAGCATCCGGTAGGTCAAACCCTTGGACACGGGCTCGAGCCCGTCACTGTAGGCCACTGCACATCCTACCCTAAATTTGATCGATTGGGACTGGCTACGGGAAATTAGCACCGATCAAACATCAATCGAGCATATGAAATTGAGTTTCAAAATTTTAGGCACACGATACTTTGATAAAATGAGGTGGATTCGAGAGGTACCTGAATGGATGATAGCAGAATTAGCGTTTGCGGAAGATGGAATGAAGTCATCCGGTCAAGTTCCGAGCTCCGAGTCCACTGCTTGCGAAAGAAGTAGGGCTAAGATGGCTCCGAAAGGGATAAGGGGGAGGTTGGGGGGGGTCGAGGCTCCGCGAATGGTGGTCAGTGGTCCCTAGCGGCGCTGTGACATGCGGAGTGTCCGCGGACCTTCTGAGGAAGACGGCTCCTGGACCGTTCGATCGATCCGATCGGACGATCCGATCCCGCTGCTTGATTGAACGATGGGCTTAATGGTAGGCGCTGAATCAAACGGCACAGCAACGACATCGTTAAGTTAGGATTAAAATGATAATATTTTAATTAAAAATGTAATTAAATTCCTATTTAAAATTTAACCATTAATTTTAATTAGAAAAATTCCAAATATTCACCCCTAGCTAATTGATGGGTGAGGAACGCAAAGGCAAAGTCAGATTTTGATTCCGACGAGTATTTTATTTTTTTTTACTTTTGGGGTATTTAAAATATTTTTAAAATATTCGACAAAATTTCGACGACTTCCGATTGCCACCAAAATATCACTCCTAGCTAAGTCGGGGGCAATGAGCGCAATGGTGAAGTTCAATTTTTGATATGAGGTTAATTTAGATAGGTCAAATTCTAAGGTTTCGGGATTTCCCAAAAATCCAGATTTGATCCATTTGACCCCTAATTTGGACTAGGTCTTAGTGGTGAACTCCTAATGACCTAACTAGCACTTAAGATCAAAAATTAGGGCCTGGGTTAATTTTAATTGACTCGGGTAACAACTTGGGTTGTTACAGGCTCTCCAACTTAAGAACGATGTCATCCTCAACATCACTCGAGTGGAAATAATGAATGCACGATAAAAGAAGAATGAATTGAATGATAAGAAGCTAAGAAAAACACCCAGATTCTCAAAGAATCTAGGATACTTAGCTCTCATATCAGATTCTTTCTCCCAAGTGGCATCTGCGTATAGGCAATTCTTCCATTGCACTTTAACTATTGGGATGGAACGATTTCTTAGCTACTATTGGTCTCTCCCCAGAATTCTTACAGGTTCTTTAATTAATAATAAATCTGGCTGGATTTCTATTGGAGTAATAGAGATTAGATGATGGAGATCTCTTAAACATTTTGAGAGAGATGACACGTAGAATACATTTTGTACAGCAGTAAAAGCTTTAAGCAGCTTGTATGTTGTTGACCCAATCCATTTTAAGATTTTAAACTGTCCAACATATCTCGGGCTGAGTTTTTCAGCAACTCCAAAATGGTAGATGCCCTTCATAGGACTGACTTTTAGGTACACTATATCTCCCTCTTATAACTCTAGGGGACGATGATGGGCATTGTGGTATTTGCTCTAGCTATCTTGAGTTGTCTTAATTCTTTGTTGGATGAGTCTTACTTTCTTATTTGTTTCTTCCACTAACTTGAAGCCATATAGTTGAACATCTCCTATTTTTGACCATGTTATTGGAGTAGAACATTTTCTTCCATATAAGGCTTTATACGGAGCCATCTTGATGCTCGCCTAGAAGCTGTTGTTATAGGCAAATTCAACCAAAGGGATGTGATCTTTCCAAGAACCCGAGAAATCCAACATGTAGAGATAGAGCAAATCTTCCAAAACCTAATTAACTCTTTCTGTTTGATCATCTATTTGTGGGTGAAAAGTCATACTCATTGCTAAGGTAGTGCCTAAATCTTGATGCACAGCCTGCCAAAATTTGGAAGTGAAACAACTGTTTCTATTAGATACTATTATTTTAGGAATACCGTGTAATCTAACTATCTCCTTGATATTAATTTTTGCTAGCTTCTCAATGGAGTCAGTTTGACAGATTGGAATGCAATGTGCCGATTTAGTGAGAGGATCGACGATGACCCAAACTACATCGACACCAGACCTTGCATGAGGCAATCCTATGACAAAGTTCATGGATATATCTGACCACTTCCATTATGGAATTTCCAATGGGTGCAGCAAACCACATAGTTTCTGATGTTCTGCCTTGACTAGACAACACACGTGGCATTTAGCAACAAAATCTATTACACTATTCTTCATTCATGGCCACCAAAATGACAGCATCAGATCCTAATACATTTTAGAACTTCTTAGTTGCACTTGATATTTCGAATTATGGCCTTCGATTAGCACTTCATGATGCAGAGACATATGAATCCATAAACGATCCCCTTGATAGAATGCACCCTTATGAAAATGAAGATCTGTACGGTGACCACTATAGATTGCTTGTTTAAAGTTTAGATACTCTTCATCTTTAGTTTGGGAAATGGTTACATCTATGTGGAAAGTGGGGTCCACATTACTCATTGAGAACATTACACTTAATAGGTCACCGCACACTAATTTAATGTTTATTTTATCAACTCTTTTTCTAATGGGATTTTAGAGATAAGGGCATTAAGGGTAGAGCATCAGCCACAATATTTGCCTTTCCAGGATGATATTGAATGTTAAGGTCATAATTACTGATTAATTCCAACTACCTTCTCTATCTGCAATTCAATTCCCTATAGATGAATATGTATTTGAGACTCTGGTGATATGTGAAGGTTGAGCATTGAATTCCATAGAGGTAGTGATGCCAAATCCTTAGAGCGAACACTACAACAGCTAATTCAAGGTCATGGACAGCATAGTTCCTTTCATGGGTCTTCAATTGACGGGAAGCATAAGCAAAAATTTTTCCTTCCTGCATTAACACAGCTCCCAAGCCTATGCCAGAAGCATCAGTGTAGACTTGGTAGTTCACTCATTCTTTAGGAAGAACTAGAACAGGGGCAGAGGTAAGCGCATATTTTAATGCTTGGAATGCTTCTTCACAAGCTGGCGACCATTCGAATGGTAACCTTTTGGGTAAGTTTGGTGAGGGCAAAGGTTATTTGAGAAAAGCCTGTCACAAATATTCTATAATAACCGACCAAATCTAAGAAGCTTCTGATTTCTGTCACTGATTTAGGTTACACCCATTCTTGGATGGCGCTAACCTTGTTCTGATCTACTTTGATCCCTTGAGCATCTACTACGTGGCCTAAGAAGGTGACAAATTCAAGACAAAACTTGCACTTTGAGTACTTGGCATACAACTAGTGGCTTCGTAGCTCTTCCAACACTGCCTTAAGATGACATTCGTGTTCCTTCTTCATCTTATAGTATATTAGAATATCATCTATGAAGACAATGACAAACTTGTCAAGGTAGGGTTTCAAAATATGCTGCATTAAGTCCATAAAGATTGAAGGCGCATTTGTCAATCCAAATGACATCACTAAAAACTAATAGTGACCATATATAGTTCTAAAGGTTGTCTTTACTATATCAGAATCTTTCACCTGTAGCTGGTGGTATCCTGATCGTAGATCGACCTTTGAGAACACTTTTGCTCCAGCCAATTGATCAAATAAATCGCCAATGTGGGGCAGCGAGTATTTGTTCTTTATGGTTACTATATTTAGTTCTCTATAATCAATTCACATCCGCATTGACCCATACTTCTTCTTGACAAATAATACTGGTGCTCCCCACGGGGATGAACTAGGCCTGATAAGACCTTTTTCCAATAGATCTTGCAATTGTTTGTTTAGTTCTTGTAATTCTTTAGGTGCCATTCGATAGGGTGCTTTGGAGATTGGATGGGTTCCTAGAACAACATCTATTACAAATTCTACTTCCCGTGTAGGTGGAAGACCCGGTAGGTCTTCGGGAAAGACATCGACGAATTCACAAATGACGAGATTCTTAGATAAGGGAATGTCTTCCTTCTTTTCTCTTAGTATTGTCACTAGGAATGCGCTGCAACCTTTACTTACTAACCTCTTGGCCTTGATGGCATTGATCAAAGAAGCTCTCATACTAAAGTTTCCAATGAATGACTTAGCTTATCTACCATCACCCAGGGTGATCTTTTTCTTCTGACAATTGATGGTGGCGTCGTGTTGACTTAACCAATTCATTCTCAGAATAACGTCGAAATTAGATATTGGCAAAACTACAAGCCAGCTTCAAATTATGTGTCTCCAATAGGGATCTGTATCTTGCAGAATTGTCAAGCTGGTAATTGAGCTCCAGATGATAATCCTACGCTTAGAGGATTCGCTAGATGGTATAATGGCAAGTTGAGATATTTTGTTCGACTTTCGAAAATGAAGGAGTGACTAGCTCCAGTGTCAAATAATATGTTACATGCTTTGTTATTTACATAGATTGTACCTAATTACAGATGCAGTAATTTACTAGCTACTTCAACCAAGTAACACTAAAAATGTAGATTGGTTTAGAAGCATGTACATGACACCACATTGTTATCCTCTGCCGCTTCAGTAAGGGTGAGAGCATAAACATGTGCGGGACTGGTAGGCTGATTGTTATAAGTTTATCAGGTAGGTGGCCTCCGGGCATTTGGGCAGGGGACAATGGCTGTCTCGTGCCGTTGATTAGAAGGAGGAGGTGGCAGGGCTGGGTGGACTGTTGCAGGCTTTTAGAACCAATCAAATACCCGGCGTTCCGCAATTGAAGCAATTTCAAATTTTATGGTAGCATCGCCTGTATGGGTGGGTACGAGTGCAGCCTTCGAAGAGATCTGTCAACGGAGCTCCTGCCTATATTTGATACACCCTAGCTTATTTAGGGTTCTCATGGTGAAACGTGTTCGTCCCATACCTTCATATGGGTTCTGATTCATCGGGTTCTACCATCTTAGCGGATTCCAGAAATTACACAAAGTTTGTTGAGTAGTGGGAGACGACCTGCCTTTGGATGGGGGTCGTAAGCCACTCCTGAAATGATGGCATCGATTGGATTCGGTGGGGTTAAGGTTGAAAGATAATCTTGATAGTCGCCAGAACTCTGACTCGTACGCGAAAATTGAGCGATTCCCTTGCTGCAGCTAGAGGAATTGATCCACTATGTTATGTCTAACAGAGGTGGGGATGTACTGGGTTTGAAAGGCTTTAATAAACACATCCCAAGAAATATCTTCTAGCTCTAAGTTAGTGAACAGTGTATGGCGGATGTTATCCTACCAATACTCCGCCTCATCTTGGAGGAGATGAGTTGTCAGACAGATCAGCTCAGAGTCCAGACATTTGATCTCATAAGGTTCTTTTCCACCATCTTTATCCAGCTAGCGGTGTCGATGGCAGAGAGGCTCCCGTTAAAGGTAGGAGGTCTGAGGTGCTAGAAGTTGTGCAGCAGTCCATCAATGGACTGAACATGGTGTTGAAATGAGTAGTGAGGGGCTAGAGTGGTTTCAATGTTTGAACGACTCTGGCTCATTTGAGCTGTCAGGAGTCGCTCCATACATTCCTCTTGTCGTGCCTGAGCCTTTGTTGCTCTTTTGGCCTACTTGTTATGGGAGTCTACCATGATCTTAACTGCTTCTAGCAAGGCATTTACCTTGCTGGAGGAACTACTAGAGGTGGCGGGTGAAGGGCTCTATCCAGGATTCATTATTGTATTAGTCTGAGTTTTATAAAATTATAGCTCAATTCAAAGTTTTGAGAAAATAAGTATGATAACTCTTGCATTGTTCATTTAAAATACATAAAGTAGGAAGATACAATAAATGTCAAGAACTAAAAGGCTAAGACATCTATCCAATATATTTGGTAGTGAAAGCACGACAGAGCCTTTGTAGGTAGCCTCTCTCCGCATTCCTTCGCGCCTGTGGGTGAGTACCCATAAGGTGACATTCCATGAGTCCTCAGCTTGGTCTAGAAGGAGGAGAAATACTATGGAGACTCTAATGTCATATAGGCAATCAATAGATTCAAACACGAAGGTTGCCCGCTTCAGCCACTCTTTGGCTAAAACTGAGAGGTCATATCCCCTGAAGGCGTCGTACTGAAGTAGTCGGTCTAGTACTCGGAGGCCTGGCTCCGATACCCCTTCTACGTATCTCCCGTACCTCTAATGGAACTGGGAGACATACTTCCACATAGCCTCGAATCGCTGGTGATACCACCAAAATGACATCCTTGAGCATCTAACGATTCCATAAGTTAAATTAGTTTACTTATATCTTATCAATTTCTTTTAGTCTATGTTCTTTGTACTTTGAGCATTTTATCTTACCTATGTATGTATTTTTCATTCTTATACCTCTTCATTCTGAGTAGGATATTGTGGTAACTTGAATGTAAACTATAATATTTTTGTTTAGTGACTGTCTTGTTAGAAGAATCATCTATTAGGTAGAGAGGAATGAAAATTCTAATCTGACACCTTATGAAATTCTCTGATAACAACCTGTGGCACCCCGCCCCTTAATCCACAATCATTTGACTATGAAATTGAGTGTCACTTTGGCAAATCCTCCACTTAAGATTGGATTAAGTATAGACCCTAATCCACTAGTAAGGAAGAGATGAGCCACTGCATATATGCTATAAACGCAATCACTAAGCCAAAACAAAATTAGAGCGCGGAAGTAAAGTAAAACAAATATGCATCCAGTTTATCATAATAAATAGGAAAAGTGCATCATATAGCTCAGAATATAAAATATAGTAAAGGAAAAACATAGTCAAAGGTACCTGTATTATTATAATAGTAATTAAATAGTTTAAAAGACTGAAATAAAATCTCTCATCCTCATATTATGAGGAAAAGAAAACTAAGGAGCTTCTGGTTCTCCTGGCTGATGCTCCTCTTCAATATAAGGCTCCTCCTCTTCAGCACCCAGCTCTTCAAACCTATATGAATCTGACATTGTCGGTTTCATAATGCCAAGGCCCCAGTCAACAAAAGAAAAATCTTATTAGACAATTGTCTAAGTACATTTTAAACTGAATATTTTACATGAATTTTAATGTCATCATTTACTTATACAAAACCAAAATCATAACCAGCATACGAGCAGTAAGCATACAAGGAACATGATAAGTTATAAATGTAGCATTTATAACGAAATAAGGTTTGAGGCAACAGGCACATCTCAAGCAAACTAAGCAAGGATAGGCATACATGTATAATACTGTAAGTAAAAGTACAGCAAGAAAACCCTAATCCTAAATATGCTGATGATCATATGACATATGCTGATTTTAAAACAGTAAATCTGAAAGTGGTACATATAGTAAGCAGCAAAATCTAGCATCCTATAGATATGTAAAAGTGAGCAGGTAAGTAAGGTAAAGCTGACTGAAATAATATGCATCATTAAAATAGTAAGCAGTAAAGTGAAACAAAAATGGATATGTACAACTGCCATATTAGAAAATTGGCCAATCGGGAACAGACATAATATCTCAAATCCTTTCTAGGCTAGGGCAGACAGAACAAAACAGCAGGACTAAAGAGGCAGTAAATACAAATGCATAATATTTTAATTATTTTACTTTTATTTCTGTGGATACATTTAGAAGCTGCTGAGGAGTCAAGCATATTTGCAAGACTATACGGGTTCCAAGCTTAACACACACTCCTCAATGAGTAATGTTAAGCATCCTTATTATTCCTTACGCCTGTCCATTAAAGTAAATGTGCACCAGAACCTATCATAATATAATTGACTTAAATTTATTAATTCACTCTACTATCAAATTAATTTATAATAACTGTTAGACTAATTAATTAATTACAAATTACTTAATTTACTACTTAAAAGAATATAATTATATATATATATATATATGTTTATTTATATACAAATATAATTACATATTAGTATACATGTATATATATCTCATATATATATATATATATATATATACATATATATATATCAATAATCCTATAGGCAATAATGGTGATAAGACCCGTGATCGACATGTGGCTGCAGGTCCACATGCGCTGACGCAGATGGAGGGTCCCTCCAGTGCACGTGGAACACGCTAGGCAGACGGGGGATTTGGGCGGGTCCCACTAGGTGTCAAATGAGCAGACAACAGGGCCCGCGGACAGCGGGGTGGGTCCTGCCGCAGGTTGGGTCCGACCCAATCTGACACAACGATCCATCTTCCTCTCGGGAGGCACCGAGGCGTGGAGCTAGGTTTTGTAAAACGGGCGGCCATTCGTCGTCCATTAAGTCTAGCCCGCATGCCAATCGACAGAGGACGCCGAGATCTAGATAATGGTGGTTGAGTTGTTGATGGAGACGGGTCCAAGCGTCGGGTAGGTCGAACCCTAGGACACGGGCTCGAGCCCGTCATTGTAGGCCACTGCACATCCTACTCTAAATTTGATCGACTGGGATTGGCTACGGGAAATCAGCATCGATCAAACATCGATCGAGCACACGAAATTGAGTTTTGAAATTTAGGCACACGATACTTTGATATAATGAGGTGGATTCAAGAGGTACCTGAATGGATGGTAGCAGAATTAGGGTTTGTGGTAGATGGGATGAAGTCGTCCGGTCGGGTTCCGAGCTCCGAGTCCACTGGTTGCAAAAGGGGTAGGGCTAAGACGACTCCGGAGGGGATAAGGGAGAGGTTGGCTGATGGGTCGAGGCTCTGCGGATGGTGGTTGGCAGTCCATAACAGCGCGGTGACATGCAGAGTGTCCGCGGACCTTCCAAGGAAGACGGCTCCTAGACCGTTCGATCGATCCGATAAGACGGTCCGATCCCGCCATTTGATTGAACGGCGGGTTTAACGGTAGGCGCTGAATCAAACGGCGCAGCAACGATGCCATTAAGTTATGATTAAAATAATATTATTTTAATTAAAAATGTAATTAATTTCTTATTTAAAGTTTAACCATTAATCGTAATTAAAATTTTTTTAAATATTCACCCCTAACTAATTGAGGGGTGAGGAACACAACGACAAAGTCGGATTTCAATTCCAACGAGTATTTTATTTTTCTAATTTTTGGGGTATTTAGAATATTATTAAAATATTCGACAAAATTTTGACGACTTCCGATTGCCACCAAAACATTACCCATAACTAATTTGGGGCAATGAGCGCAATGGCAAAGTCTGATTTTTGATCTGAGGTTAATTTAGATAGGTCAAATTCTAGGGTTTTTGGATATCCCAAAAATCAAGATTTGATCCATTTGACTCCTGATTTGGACTAGGTCTTAATGGTGAACTCTTAATGACATAATTAGCACATAAGATCAAAAATTAGGACTAAGGTTAGTCCTAATTAATTTGGGTAGAAACTTGGGCTGTTAAAGGCTCCCCCACTTAAGAACGATGTCATCCTTGACATCACTCGAGTGGAAAGAATAAATACAGGATAAAAGAAGAATGAAATGAATGATAAGAAGCTAAGGAAAATACTTAGATTCTCAAAGAGTCTAGGATACTTAGCTCTCATATCAGATTATTTCTCCCAAGCGGCTTCTGCGGATAGGCGATTCTTCTATTGCACTTTAACCATTGAGATGGAACGGCTTTATCTCTTCTTTTGGTCTTTTCCCAGAATTATTACAAGTTCTTCAATTAATGATAAATCTGTCTGAATTTCTATTGGAATAATAGAGATTAGATGATGGAGCTCTCTTAAATATTTTCTGGGAGATGACACGTCGAATACATTGTGCACAACAGCAAAATCTTTAGGCAGCTCTAACTTGTATGCTGTTGACCCAATTCGTTTTAAGATTTTAAATGGTCCAGCATATCTTGAGCTGAGTTTTCCAGTAACTCCAAAATGGTAGATGCCCTTCATAGGACTGAGTTTTAGGTACACTAGATCTCCCTCTTGGAACTCTTGGGGACGATGATGGGCATCGTGGTATTTGCTCTGCCTATCTTGAGCTGTCTTAATTCTTTGTTGGAAGAGTCTTACTTTCCTGTTTATTTCTTCCACTAACTTGGATCCATATAGTTGAATATCTATTATTTCTGACCATGTTATTGGAGTAGAACATTTTCTTTCATATAAGGCTTTATACGGAGTCATCTTGATGCTCGCCTGGAACCTGTTGTTATAGGCAAATTCAACCAAAATGATGTGATCTTCCCAAGAACCTGAGAAATCCAACATGCAGAGATGGAGAAAATCTTCCAAAACCTGATTAACTCTTTTTGTTTGACCATCTATTTGTGGGTGAAAAGTCGTGCTCCTTGCTAAGGTAGTGTCTAAATTCTGATGTACAGCCTGCCAAAATTGGGAAGTGAAATGACTATCCCTATCAAATACTATCATTTTAAGAATATCGTATCTAACTATCTCCTTGATACACAATTTGCTAGCTTCTCAATGGAGTCAGTTTGACGGATTGGAATGAAATGTGCCTATTAAGTGAGACGATCGACGATGACCCAAACTGCATCGGCACTAGACCTTGCACGAGGCAATCCCATGAAAAGGTCTATGGATATATATAACCACTTTCATTCTAGAATTTCCAATGGGTGCAGCAAACCACCTAATTTTTGATGTTCTGCCTTGACTAAACAGCCCACATTGCAATTAACAACAAAATATGTTACACTCTTCTTCATTCCTGGCTACCAAAATGATAGCTTTAGATCCTGATACATTTTAGAACTTCCTGGGTGCACTTGTTAACGTGAATTGCGGCCTTCGATTAGCACTTCACTATGCATAAATGTAGGAATCTATAAACGATCTCATTGATAGATAGCACCCCTATGAAAATGAAGATCAGTACAGCGACCACTCTCTATTGCTTGTTTAAAGTTCATATACTCTTCATCTTTAGTCTGGGAAATGGATACATCTCTGTGGAAAGTGAGCTCCACATTACTTATTGAGATCATTACACTCAATAGGTCACCACGCATTGATTTAATGTTTATTTCACAAAACTCTTCTTCTAATGGGCTTTCAGAGATAAGGGCATTAAGGGTAGCATGATGGCTCAGATCATCAACCACAATATTTGCCTTTCCAAGATGATATTGAATGTCAAGGTCATGATCACTAACTAATTCCAACCACCTTCTCTGTCTGCAATTCAATTCCCTCTGGGTGAATATGTATTTGAGACTCTGGTGATCAATGAAGGTTGAGCATTGAATTCCATAGAGGTAGTAATGCCAAATCTTTAGAGCGAATACTACAACATCTATTTCAAGATCATGGATGGCATAGTTCCTTTCGTGGGTCTTCAACTAACATGAAGCATAAGCGATAATCTTTCATTCTTGCATTAACACAGCTCCCAAGCCTATGCTAGAGGCATCAGTGTAGACTTGGTAGTATATTAGAATATCATCTTGGAGTATATTAGAAAATCAACTATGAAAACAATGACAAAATTGTCAAGGTAGGGTTTCAAAATATGTTGTATTAAGTCCATAAAGATTGAGGGCGCATTTGGCAATCCAAATGATATCACTAAAAACTCATAGTGGCCGTATTTGGTTCTAAAGGCTGTCTTTGCTATATTAGAATCTTTCACCTGTAGCTGGTGGTATCCTGTTCGCAGATAGATCTTCAAGAACACTTTTGCTCCGGCCAATTGATCAAATAAATCATCAATGTGGGGCAGCAGATATTTGTTCTTTATGGTTACTTTATTTAGTTCTCTATAATCAATGCACATCTGCATTGACCCATCCTTCTTCATGACAAATAATACTAGTGCTCCCCATGGGGATGAATTAGGCCTGATAAGATCTTTTTCCAATAGCTCCTATAATTATTTGTTCAGTTCCTGTAATTCTTTAGGTGCCATTTGATAGGGTGCTTTGAAGATTGGCTGGGTTCTTGGAATGACTCCGGCCAATTGATCAAATAAATCATCAATGTGGGGCAGCAGATATTTGTTCTTTATGGTTACTTTATTTAGTTCTCTATAATCAATGCACATCTGCATTGACCCATCCTTCTTCATGACAAATAATACTAGTGCTCCCCATGGGGATGAATTAGGCCTGATAAGATCTTTTTCCAATAGCTCCTACAATTATTTGTTCAGTTCCTGTAATTCTTTAGGTGCCATTTGATAGGGTGCTTTGAAGATTGGCTGGGTTCTTGGAACGACTATTACAAATTCTACTTCTCGTGTAGGTGGAAGACCGGGTTGGTCTTCAGGAAAGACATCAGTGAATTCACAAATGACGGGATTCTTTGATAATAGAATGTATTCCTTCGTTTCTCATATTATTATCACTAGGAATGCACTGCAACATTTACTTACTAACCTCTTGGCCTTGATTTCATTAATCAAAGAAGCTCTCGTACTAAAGTTTCCAACGAATGACTTAGATTGTCTACCATCACCCAGGGTGATCTTTTTCTTCTGATAATTGATGGTGACATCATGTTGACTTAACCAATTTTTTCCTAGAATAATGTAGAAATTAGCTATTGGCAAAACTACAAGCTTAGCTTTGAATTATGTGTCTCCAATAGGATTTGTATCTTGCAGAATTGACAAGCTGGTAATTGAGCTCCAGATGGTAATCCTACGCTTAGAGGATTTGCTAGATGGTATAATGGCAAGTTAAGAGATTTTGTCCAACTTTCAGAAATGAAGGAGTGACTAGCTCCAGTGTCAAATAATATGTTACAGGGTTTTTTATTTACGTAGATTATACCTAATTACACATACAATAATTTACTAGCTACTTCAAGCAAGTAACACTGAAAAGGTAGATTGGTTTAGAAGCATGTACATAACACCACATTATTATCCTCTGCTGCTTCAGTAAGGGTGAGAGCATAAACACGTGCGAGATCGGTAAGCCGATTGTTATAAGTTTGTCGGATATGTGGCCTCGAGGCATTTAGGCGGAGGACAATGGCTGTCTCGCGCCATTGATTATAAGGAGGAAGTGGCAAGGCTGGGTGGACTGTTGTAGGCTTTTGGAACAAATCAAAGACCCATTGTCATTTGGAGTGATCGATCTGGTCACCGTCAATAGTATCGGTGAAATTGCACCGATAGCAGGAATGATCCGGCCTCCCGCAATTGAAGCAATTTCCAGTTTTATGATAGCATCGCCCATATGGGTGGGGATGAGTGCAACCATCGAAGAGATCTGCCGATGGAGCTCCTGCCTCTCGTGCTGAAAGGTGGTTGTCCCATAGCTTTGTCTGGGTTCTAATGCTTCATCGAGTTCTACCATCTTGGCAGATTCCAGAAGTTTCGCAAAGTTGGTTAAGCAGTGGGAGACAACCTACCTTCAGATGGAGGGTCATAATCCACTCCGAAAATGATGGTATCGATCAGATTTGGTGGGGACAAGGTTGGAAGCAAACCTTGATAATTGCCAGAACTCTGACTCATATGCAAAAACTGAGCGATTCCCTTGCTACAGCTTGAAGAATTGATCTGCCATGGTATGCCTGGCAGAAGTGGGGATGTACTATGTTTGGTAGACTTCAATGAACTCATCCCAAGAAATGTCTTCTAGGTCTAAGTTAGCGAACAGTGTATGGCTGATGTTATCCTACCAATACTTTGCCTCATCTTGGAGGAGATGAGTTACCAGACGGATCGCCTCAAAGTCCGGACATTTGATGCTCGTAATGTTCTTTTCCACCATCTTTATCCAGTTGGCGGTGTCGATGGCAGAGAGGCTCCCGTTGAAAGTAGGAGGTTTGAGGCACAAGAAGTTGTGCTGCAGTCCATCAGCGGACTGAACATGGTGTTGGAACGAGTAGTGAGGGACAAGAGTGGTTTTAATATTTGAACGACTCTTGCTCATTTGAGCTGTTAGAGTTGCTCCATACGTTCCTCTTGTCGTGCCGGAACCTTTGCTGCTCTTTTGGCCTGCTTGTTATGGGAGTCTACCATGATCTTAACTGCACTTAGCAAGGCATTTACCTTGCTGAAGGAACTGCCGGAGGTGGCGGGTGAAGGGCTCTGTCCAGGATTCATTCTTGTATTAATTTGAGTTTAAGAAAATAATAGCCAATTTAGAGTTTGAGAAAATAATTATGATAAGTCTTGCATTGCTCATTTAAAATATAAAAAGTAGGAAGATACAATAAATGGCATGGGAAAAAAGGCTAAGATATCTATCCAATATATTTGGTAGTGAAAGCACGATAGAAGTCTTCGTAGGTAGCCTCTCTCCTCATTACTTCGCGTCGGTGGGTGAGTGGGCATAAGGTGACATTCCACCCGTCCTCGACTTGGTCCTAAAGGAGGAGAGATACTATGGAGACTCTAATGCCATCTGGGCAATCAATAGCTTCAAGCACAAAGGTTGCCCGCTTCTGCCACTCCTTGGTTAAAATTGGGAGGTCAAAACCGCTGAAGGCGCCGTGCTGAAGTAGTCGGTCTAGTACTCGGACGCCTAGCTCCGATACCCCTTCTACATATCTCCCGTACCTCTAATGGAATTGGGATACATACTTCCACATAGCCTCGAATCACCGATGATACCACCAAAACAACATCCTTGAGCGTCTAATGATTCCATAAGTTGAATTAGTTTACTTATATCTTATTGATTTCTTTTAGTCTATATTCTTTGTACTTTGAGCATTTTATCTACCTATGTATATATTTCTCATTCTTATACCTCTTCATTTTGAGCAGAATATTGTGATAACTTGGATGTAAACTCCAATATTTTTATTTAGTGACTATCTTGTCAGAAGAATCATCCATTAGGTAGAGAGAAATGCAAATTCTAATCTGACACCTTATGGAATTCTCTGATACCAACCTGTAGCACCCCGCCCCTTAATCTACAACCATTAGACTAAGGAGTGGAGTGCCGCTTTGGAAAATCTCTCACTTAAGATTAGATTAGGTAAAGACCTTCATCCACTAGTAAGGTAGAGATGAGCCACTGCATATATACCATAAACTCAGTCACTAAGCGAATACAAAATCAGAGTGCGGAAGAAAAGTAAAACAAATATACATTCAGTTTATCAGAATAAATAGAAAAAGTGCAACATATAGCTTAGAATATAAAGTACAATAAGGGAAAAACAACAGTCAAAGATATTTGTATTATTACAACATTAAGTAAATAGTTTAAAAGAATGAAATAAAATCTCTCTCCTCACATTATGCAGAAAAGGAAACTAAGCAGCTTCTGGTTCTCTCAGTTGATGCTCCTCTTCAATATAAGGCTCCTCCTCTTCCGCACCCAGCTCCTCAAACCTATCTAAATTTTACATCGCCGGTTTTACAATGCCAGGGCCCCAACCAACAAAAGAAAAATCTTATTAGATAATTGCTAAGTACATTTTAAGCTGAATATTATACATGAATTATTAATGTCACAATTTACTTACACAAAACCAAAATCCTAACTAACATAGGAGCAGTAAGCATACAACAAACATGATTAGTTATAAATGCAACATTTGTAACTAAGCAAGGTTTGAGGCAACCAGGCACACCTCAAGAAAATAAGCAAGGAAAGGCATACATGTATAATACAGTAAGAAAAGTACTGAAAGAAAAGCCTAATCCTAAACATGTTGATGATCATATGACATATGCTAATTTTAAAACAATAAATCTAAAAGTGGTACGAGTAAAATCTAGCATCTTATAGATATGTACAAAAGAGCAGGTAAGTAAAGTAAAGATGATTGAAATAATTGTGATGTGATCAGCATACTGGAAATGATGATATATTGATAACGTGTATTAAATTCATATTTAACTCTTTAAATCTAATGTACGTCTTAGTCTAATACTTAAGACAAGCATTCTACTATTATCTTAAGTATTGACTCTCGAGCCTACGCTTAGATTCGAGTTAGCAGCCTTCAGTGTGGCTAGTTTTAGTTAGCCCATTCGGGAGGACGGGTTATGCCCTGTTTTCCCGAGTAGCGCACCGCTCCGCCGCCGATCTGATTATACTTATCTTCTTGCGCACGGCAACAGGGCGGGGTGCTACAAAAATAAAGTGCACCAAAAATAGAAAATAAACTCGTAAAACTGTCATATCAGTTGTTATCTAATTTATTCATTCTAACTATTCTAAGTTTATACAAGCCCAAATTAGCTATGAGTGATATTTTGGACGCGTTTGGAAGTCTTCAGATTTTCGCGATTATTTTAATATAATTACGTACCCCAAAAATTAGCATAATTAAATAATCGTCGGAATTGAAATCCGACTTCGCCATTGAATTCCTCACCCCCAAATTAGCTTGGGTGAATTTTTTGGATTTTTCATAACGAGTTTCTAAAATTTGAATTTTCAAATAATTAAAGGAATAAACATTTATTTATTCTAATTTTATTTTCTATTTTCTAAATCCTTCCTCTCTCCTAGCTGGCTCCCATTCGGCGCCCCCTCTCCCTCCCTTAGGCGCAATAATGGCTGAGGGCCATCCTTCTCCCCTAACCTCTCTAGCCATCTTAGCCCATGCCTCCACCTCCCCCCTTTCTTCATTCTCCTTTATTAAGGAAGCACAGCTCTTCCTCTCCATTTTTTGGCTGTCAAAGATAAAGCTCCTAAGCTCTCCCTTATTCCTCCATTGTTGCACCTTGAAGAACAAGCTTCCTCCAAGGTCTTGAAGGAAATAGAGGAGTCTCATTCTCCACTCCTTCCAAGGACTAAAGGTACCCATTTGCTCCTCTTCATTGCCTCCTTCATGTCGCTATTATACTTGAAAGTACCTTTAGACATCCATGATTAAATATGGAAGCCATTATAGTTCTTCAAAGAAATATATCTCATGCTCTGTCTTACTTCCATTCTGCATACCCCGATCTTTATAACTTGCGATGTGTATAAAAATATAATCTGATGAAAATAATGTAAATCCGACGAAGGGCGCTACTGCGCGCCATAGTGCGCCGTAGCGACCGCCTTTCGAAAATCAGTGCCGAAACCCGCTATAGCGCGTCGCAGCGCCGAAACCCGCCATAGTGCACCGCAGCGCTTAAACCGGCCAAAGCGCACCGCAGCGCACCATAGCGCTTGACTTTCGAACAGAATGCGCTACAACACGTCGTAGCAACCATAAAATTTAAGCATTGTCCAAAAATGACTGAAATGGCCAAAACTTTGTTGTTTTTGCATTCTATGGTCCCTAGGACCCTAGTGGGACTGAATTATATCTAATTTGAACCTAATTTAGTTAAAATTGAGCATTGTATAAAATTCTATGTAATGAATTAAGTTTGAAACTTTATCATTTTAATAAGTGCTCAAAACTTATTATGTATCTTAAATATCTTGTGCCAAATGCTAAATAGTAGAACCCTTGAATGCTTGTATTGAATAGGTATATCTTAATAACTAAATGGCTTGAAACATAAGTCTTTTAGATTTATAATCAAGTGCTACTCCTTTTAGTTTGATTTTGAATTTGGTTAGTATTAATTACCTTCTATTTTATGTTATCTTTACATTTCTATGTTTTCATGATATTAGGATGTATGTTAGAGAACATTAACACTTAATTAGATATCTTGATATGTTTAAATTGACATTAAACTAAACTTGAACATAAGGATCTTAATAACTTGATTAAGTAAATGATACTTAATCTAAATCTATAATTTGACATCAATAATATACCAATAATGTATCGATTTGTCATTGATCTATAAATCAACCATTGGTCTTAATTTTGGTAAGGCTATGGGGTTAAACTTTAACTTATCTTGATTAAGATCTAAATCTTAATCACCTTAATCAATTAACTTGATTGTAAGATAATTTAATTGATATTATTCCAATAATGCATATGATTTGACATTGATCTTAAATCATTGAATTAGAAGTGCTACGGTTAATATTAAATTCGTGTGATTAAATCATCTGAATCAAAACTTTAGATCTTTGATTTTCTCTTATTAGCATAAGATGAATAATAAAATTGTAATAATTTATAAAATAATCTAACACTAATAATATCTTTGATTTCATCC
Organism: Gastrodia elata; assembly: GCA_016760335.1. Taxonomy (NCBI): domain Eukaryota; kingdom Viridiplantae; phylum Streptophyta; class Magnoliopsida; order Asparagales; family Orchidaceae; genus Gastrodia; species Gastrodia elata. Next base: position 43,830,994 of record CM028675.1, on the reverse strand, counting down.
CATGATTGTAGAATAAAAAAAGATCAAATGAATTTTAATTATCTGATCTGATCACTTTAATTTAAGTCTGATATGTAAACCTGGAATGTTAACTTAAGAAATAGAAAAGTGAGATCTCAAGGGTCTTGCTATACGATCATTCTTGAAATGTTTAAAGACCTTAATTATTGATACATTAGGGTATGAAGGACTTTTGTAACAATATTGAGGTAGAAACTTAGATGATCCTTCATAACTTTAGAAATTGGACTTGATACCTCGTGGTAGGAATTACCTAAAGCTGTTAGAATGGAACTTCTCCTTTGCTGTAAAAAATAATATTGAGCGATCTTTTGATCAGATTCTTGGAGCCTTGTGTAGGACACACCTATTTAGAGTAAGGATTAGTAACTTTGATAAATTCTTGTTGATTAAATAAAATCATTTGAACCCAAATTATTGGTTGAATACAGTATGGTATATCCATAGTACTGGATTATTTCAGTAATATTCAGGATTGGCTGATTCACTCCAATGTGAACTTATGACCAGGTACTATTTTGAGGGATTAGACGAATACAGTCCCGTTAGAGTAAATCTTTCAAGACAAAGAGTGTTACAATTAGTGCACAAGATTCTTTGTTTGAGATGTAAACTGCGATCGGGTTCTACCTCCTATCGTAGTGCGCTTTAATAAGTGCGGTTTAAGTAAACTAAGTATCTCAAGTCACTTTGCGTAGGACACTAAGTATGCTTGTAATTAAGATATTTAATGACTTAGCTTGAGATGTAAACTGTGACTAGGTTCTGCCTCCTATCGTAGTGCGCTTCGATAAGTACAGTTTTAAACAAGCTAATTATTATATCATTATTACAACTATTAAATATTTAAGATAAATGATTATTGGATTATTGGATATTTGATCTGTATTTAATTTAATAGATCATATGATTAAATGAGTTTTCAGATAAATTTTTGAATTAGCACTAACAAATCATACTTAGCATTTTATTCAAGAATTTCTCAAATCAAATTCTACTCAAAGACACCACAAACTAATCATTTTATTCCAGTTTCTATCTTCAAAAACTCGACTCAAAAATTGCAAATACCACAGGCCACTCCTCTCACGCAGAACCTGCGAAGTCCGGGACGAACCAAACCATGGAGAATGCGTACTTGGGAAGAGTGATCATCTTACGCAGCCTTCCGTCCGCCTTACCGTAGACCGTCCACTCGAAGTCGTCGTCCCACAACGACACAAAGTGGTGGATGCAACTCTCCCCCCAGATGTCCTATCCTCCTTCAGCGGCCCACACTCCACCAATCCCTTGTGGTTGGCCAGCAGGACGCAGTCGTCCCCGCCGTCGGCGTAGATCCTCCCACTGTCACTGATCCTCAGCAGCCTCGGTAGCGGGTCCCAGAAGTCGAAGAGGGTGCTTCGCTGTGGCCGCCGCATTAGCATGACCTTCATCTCCCTGCTCGTCCCGCAGCACGACGAGATCAGGTTGGTGATGGCCCATCACCGCCAGCGTCTCGTCCTCGTAACTACCGCGCTACCTTCGCGCAGCACGTTGACGACGTCCCCGTCGGAGCCAAGGAGCTTGAGGAGGTTGCTGTCATTGCAGAGGGCGATGTCCTGCAGCCAGCTGCCAGCGCGGAACCAGGTCCAGCCACCTCCCTCACCGAGCCGCGCCACGCCCACGTGCTTCTCTTGGTGCAGGATGCTGGAGTGCGGGTGAGCGAGGACGACGATAGTGACGCAACCCGGGCGGGCGGGCGGGGACGAGAGGATCACCTTCGTGATTTTGACTGCATAGTCAGGGAGGAAGAGGTCGGGGAGGGGGACTTGCACCTGCGTGAGGGGGTTGAGGAGGGCCGCATGTGCTCCCAAGGTCATGAGCAGTCAACCGCGGGATGTGCCAGCAACGGACCACCCCTGGAACCGGTTCGGGAGGCGCAGGCGGACCAGGCGGTGGCTGTCCGGGTCCGGGTAAGCCGGGATGCAAAAGTTGACCGATGAGTTGGAGCCCACCGGCGAATCGTCTTGGAGAAGAAGCCACGGGCGGCGAGCGAATAGCGACGGTTGGTGGTGAGTGATGGAGGCGTGCCATTCTCTGCATACGCTGGAGAAGTGGATCTGCTCGCTGAGGCCCAGCCGGTTGGATATCTCGTGGAGCATGTCCCACGGCAGACTAGACCAATCCTTGCTCTCAATGCTCTCCATCCTATCAGCTGTTCTGGCCTGAGCGCGGATGGGCAGTGATATAAATTGAACGAGGAGGGCCATCCGCTCAATTTATCTAATGATAAAGAATGAATGATGGGCAGTGGTATAAATTGAACGAGGAGGGTCATCCGCTCAATTTATCTAATGATAAAGAAGGAAGGATGGGCAGTGGTATAAATTGAACGATGAGGGTCATTCGCTCAATTTCTCTAATGATAAAGAAGGAAGGAGGATGCTAACCTCACATTGGGAGTGTTGCTCTGCACGGATCATTTGTTTATATTAGAAAACGATGAGCTCTTGTGCCGCATGCAGAAAGCTTTTCTTAATATTTGTTCTGCTTAATTTAATTATTGCACGTGTGCAGTATTTATTATATTCTATTTAAAATATAATTTTCTTGCTATTATATTTCTTTTAATATAGTTTTAAATAAGTAATATCAAAATAAAGTTTTAATCACTAGATTTTGATATCTTTTATATATAGAATAAAATTAAAATAAGATGTGATGATATATAAACTTTTATATTATAAAAATATAATTTATATATTCTTCATATATAAAAAATATATATTTTTAAATAAAAAATTAATTTCTTATGATTAACTATTAAAATATCTAGTATATAATATAGAAATACTAAATGTTGTAATACATAGATTAAATTTTTAATAAAAATAATATATTTAGAAATTAAAAAATATCTTATAATCAACTCTAATTTTTAGTTAAATTTTACTTTCATATATATGCTAAAATTGTAAGAAATCTGTTCTGTAATTTGTTTAATATTCGTAAATAAATCTTGGAAAAAACTTCGGTAATATATGAGAGAAATACGTGAGAAATAAAATAAACTAACTGTTAAAAATTACAAAAAACCCTTCTAATTAACTGTTAAAAAATATAAAAAAAAATTGCAAAAATATAAGTATTATATTATTTTTATGTGTGGCTAAGAATAAAAAATATCTATTTAAATATAAAATAGAATTATTCGTATTTCTTAGAGCGCAATAAAATAAACTAAAATTATTCATAAAATAAACTTATAATTAATGCATTAATTAAGAAAGCGCTTTATAATTATAAAAAGAGAAATATTTTAAAGAGACCTAAATGTAATCCATCAAAAACTTAACTACATAGCATGTACGTGGCCAATACTTGGAGTCGCTAATTTGGATACAAAGACATGATACAGAGGGTTGATATTATGCCTCAATTCGCTTTTATGATTCTCTACAATATGGCTCGATTACGATTCTCTCTCGTTCGCATCCCGCATCCCGTTCACTCCCAACCGCATCCATTCAAGATAACTGCGGTCACTTTGTCTTACCCGGCGATCTAGCCCTACTATCTTCATCATCTTCATCGCCTCCGAGAAATGTCGCATCGTCTAGCCCGTCGCTCCTGCCGAAATTTTCTTCATGTGGCCTCTACAACGGCGTTTATGTGTTTCTCGCTTTATTAGTAAGCTTTCTTTTCGGATTATACAGAGGGATCCTCATTGGAAGATTTTTACTAAATAAACTCAATTGCTGCTCCACTTGTAATCATAATCTTTTTGTTTATATAAATTTTATATTCTTTGCTTAAGATACATTTCACTTTTTTTCCTTGCTTATTCTGCCTGTAGTTTCCCTGCACTGCCAACTATCTCTCTTTATGCTTATACAAAAGAACAATCCATTAGGTAGATAGGAATAAAATTTTAATCTGATACCAACAGTGGTGCCCCGCCCTCGCTGTAGTCTTGTTAACATGTATGTTAACATGATGATTACGGTGAAGTTGTCACCGAGACAGATCCCTCATCTATAGTTAGATTAGTTTTTTACCCTAATTTACTGATAGCTGAAGAATATGCTACATAACTAAATTAAAATTTTACTAAATATACATACAAAAAATTCAGAGTGCGAAAGCAAGTAATACTAACATCTGTTAACTAAAACACAAAAAGAAAACATAGTCAAACTCAAAATAAAATACAGTAAATAAAATACATCAATATCTTGTATTACAACATTGGAAATAAAGTAAGAACAAGAAAAAAAAAACTCTCATCCTCACAATCAAAAGAAATATTATATAAATATCAACAGCAGTGAGAAGGTCCTCCTCCCGGCACAGCTTCTCACTTGGTACTACCACCTCAAAAAGCTCAAAATCAGACATGTTGGTTTCAACATGTCAAAACCCCAACAAAAAATAAATAAATCATGCGTTAAATAAATGTCTAATTATATTTTAAGCTGAATTAATGAATTCTACATTTTAATATATCACATTTAACTTAACATCAACAACAATCATAAGAAACAATAAGTCACAAAAAGAGTCTGTAAGAAATATACCTCAAATTAGAAGTTGCAACAAAGTTATGCAATATGTGTACATATAAATAATATTGCAAAGTAACTATAACTACTGAAAAAAGAGTATATAAGAAACATACTTCAAACTAGAAGCTACATCAAGGTTATGCAATATGTGTACATATAAATAATATTATAAAGTAACTATATCTACTAAAAAAAGAGTATGTAAGAAATATACCTCAAATTAGAAGCTGCAATAAGATTATGCAATATGTATATATATAAATAATATTGTAAAGTAATTATAGTTACTAAAAAGAGAATATGTAAGAAATATACCTCAAACTAGAAGCTGCAACAAGGTTATGCAATATGTGTACATATAAATAATATTGTAAAGTAATTATAGCTACTGAAAAGAGAGTATGTAAGAAATATACTTCAAACTAGAAGCTGTAACAAGATTATGCAATATGTGTACATATAAATAATATTCTAAAGTAACTATAGCTACTAAAAAGAACTACATCATAACATGCTCATAATCATGTGAATATATGTCAATTCAACAAAAATAAAATTGAACTATAATACATATAAGTAGAACAAGTCAAATATTCAATCAAGGCTAGTATCCTAGCATGAATATAAGTAATAGTAAATGATTGTACAAAAGCTAAAATTAAAGTTGTAATAGCTCTAGGTTGTTATCCTGCTAATATATGTAGCTTAATTAATCTTCAAACTCAATACCATTGTTTTTAGAACATCAAATTGAGCATATATAGAAAATTTGAAGTATATTGGACTTCTCTAGGTCCAAAATAACATTTTGATCAGTCTAAATGCCCTATAATAGATCTAAAATATTTTGAGCTCAGAATTAAAATATGACTGTATTTTTGAATTTCTCACCCTTAAATTAGCTAAGGGTGAAAGTTTGGTGCAATTTGGTGTTCATTTATACCATAATTCAAATTTAATTAAATTGGTCTAATTGCATTTTAGGATTCCTAACAATCCTTAATTGCAAACCTACCCTATTCCATCAGCCGGCTGCTTTCAAAATAACGGGCGCGATCTGAGCCGTCCATTTCTAGGATCAGATCGTGCTGTCAATGCCTTAGCTTAGATGCGATCCATCTTGACCATTCCGCGGTTCGGTAATGGGATCGAACGGCATCTAACCACACCCCGAAGTAGCTCGGATCGTTCGTCGGATCCGAAGATTTAATCCAACGGACGATCTACTCCTCGCGATCGGCCGTTAGCAGTCTGAGGATCTGAGCCATCCCGCTTCAACAAACGATCCATCAGACGGCTGCCGTGGATCCCGCACTGCTCATCATCTTCTCCCTCTCCGCTCGAATCCCCGACAGGGAGATTCGAATCCTCGAAAAGTAGAGCCTGTCCCCCACTCCCCTGGACAGCTCAGGACAGTCATTAGTGGTTTCCCTAATGCGACGGAACCACTGGGTCGGGCCCTTGGGTCCAATACTCCTCGGAATGGAAGCTCTGAGAGCTCTCCCTGACTCGAGCCCTCAGGTCAAGCCCAGCCTCAGCATTCCTCTCATTGCTTGCCTGAGGCTATAAATAACCTCAAGTCCCTAATTAGGATGCTTTTTTTGCTGCTCAATTAAGTCCAATTGGAGTTCTTCCCCCGCTCTCCATTGCTGGTCTGCCAAGCTTCCTCTAGGCGCTCCCGAGCTTGCGTCCTGCTGATAGAGGGATGCTCCTGGAGTTTAGGACCCCTAAAAGCCTCTAGAGCCTCTCTATTGCATGGGATCACTTCCTGTCTTTCGGTTTAAGCTCCATCCAACAAAGCCAGGTACCCCCAGTCTGGATTTAGTCGCATAAGCTCAGCTCCTTCTCAATTTTAATTGCTGAACTCATCTCTAGTCCTGGCAAATTCAATGCAATTGAATTGATGATTTAGGGGTGGTCCGATCGATCATATGGATCGAACGGACTACCCGCCTTGTCAAGCTTGGGACCGAGTAAGGTCCCAGAGATCTAGAGCCTCCCAAGTCACGCCAAGATAGGGCTTCAATCAGTCGGTGCACCCTGATGGTGACTGGATCAAGCCCTAGTATGGGTGAGCTCCCTGTGAGGAGAATTTCTCCTCATAATGAGGGAATTCCATACGAATTGGGGGACATAGGCTCTAGTGGAATTAGTCCACCCCATATTAAATTCTAGGGTTCTATAGGTTGGTCCTGGTCCCAGTAATGCGCAGCTATCGTTCTTAAGCCCTGGCGTGGCTCGATGACTGAGGAATTCGACATTTAAGGTTAGCCCTATCAGTCCTCAATCAGGGCAAGCGGGGAAGAAGAAGATTACAACGCGGGTCGAGCCGACCCGTGACCCGTGCTGTCTAACAGTGACGGGCCATTAAGCCCGAGCGACCCGCGTGTTTGGGAACGGACCGATGCTCGTTTAAATAAATATTAATCGAACTAATATTTATTTTTCCTTAAGGAAATTGGGATGAATTAATTAGAAAAATGTAATTTAAATTAATGTTATAACTTTTAATCCACTAGTCCAAACCCTATGATATTATATATCAAATTGACCAGAAAATTTTCAGGAATAAGAATATAAAATAATATTGAACATCTAACGGCTTGATTTTTGTTTTAACCTAATTATGGCAGAACTTAATTAAGGTGGATTAGCACTTATACTTAACCAAATTGCATGTTTAGGGTGCCATTAGCTTCCTTATGATGAGTAGAATGAATGTGCGAAGTGACTTATTTTTATGATCTCTGCATTTTAACTTATGCTCTAATCTTGTTAAATCATGATTAGTAAAAATTATGATTTATAACTATTGGATCTTAGCAAACTCAGTCTCTGATTAATTATATGATAAAATAGAACTTATGTGCCAAGTTGTTTGAAATTCTGATGGTTATATTTATAATTAGGTGCTAATCTTTTTTGATTAGTTTAGGGTTTGATTAGCACTAATTACTGTCTATTTTTATGAACTTTTATGTTAATATGCTTCATAATAGTAAGGTAGAGGTACTTAAAGCATGTGAACAATTTCATAATATATATAAATTGAATAAACATAAAATGAAGAACTTAAATTATTCTTAATTAATCTTAAGAAGTCTTAAGATTTTGATTAAGCTATTAAGACTTGATCTAGGTCTGAGATTATCATCAATAATACATCTCTAACCTACTGATTTGACATTTGACCTATAACTAAACACTTAACCTTAATTAAATATGGGTAGGGGTCAAATCCAAATTTGTTTGATTAAGGTCCAAATCCTTAAACCTTAACTAAATGGACTTGATTATAAAATAATTCAATAAATATTATTTCAATAATACATCTGATTTGGTATTGATCTTAAACATTTGAATTAGACATGTTAATGTTAATAATAAATCTATGTGATTGATTAATCTAAATCGAAGCCTTGAATCCTTGATTTTCTCTTAAGACTATTAGCATAAGAAGACTAATAAAATTGTAATGATTTCCTAAATTGATCTAACTCTAATAATAACCTTAATTTAAATCTCATAATCTTAGAATAAGATATGATTGGATGACTTAATCATCTGATCTAATCACTCTAAACCTAACTATTAAGTAGAACCTAAAATGTTAGCTTTAGAATTAAGGGTGTGAGATCTTAAGTATCTTGACATACTGTAAATACACGTCTGCGCTCGCATGCAAGTGTGCGTGGTTTGAAGTAATAAGTGGAAAGTGTGACTTTTCGAGAATTTATTGATCCTCAGAGAATTGGTTGATTTGGCACTAAGGTGTATCTATTCTCGCTAATGTTTAAGCTATAGTATGTATTGGATGAGTGGTCTAAAATTAGCACAAATATTCACTAAGTAAAAATAGCAAAATTTAAGAAAGAGGAGAGTTGGGGCCATCCCACATGCCATGATGTAATATTCATGTAGATTGATTCCTTAAGCTTTATCATTTAATTTAATTAAAATCAAGTACACATTGTTGTCCTTGAGTCTAGCTCAAGGTCTTACAAGTTCAAATCTCGTGCACAAAATGAACTCACATTCGGTTCTACTTTGGCACAAAGATTCTTGTAAGATTCTTGGGATTTAAATTTTAACCTTATTCTCTTGATCAAGGAGAGCTTGATTTTTAAACCTTAGGATCTTACAAGCATTGATTTCCACTACGAGCATCACTCGCATCATACATAGTTGAGATGATGGATTCACATGTTGGGCTCAATGACTATGTCACTTAGTTTATGAGCACTCAACACTTCCTTCCTCTACCTCAATTATGCTGAGCTGAGGAGCTCATTTAGTGGGTCTTAGCATCACTTGCATCAACTCTTTGGTTGAGCTTAGATTGAGGTGTATTGAGCTTATGAACTTTCTCACATAGTTCCAAGTCTTCATGCACTCATAATCTAACATCCAACCTAAGATGAGCTAAGGAGCATAAGACAATTAGTTCTTGGAGTTTGTTTTTTAGTTCTTTTCTCATAATCACATTCAAGACTAATTAGATAAAATTTTTTTAGTAAGGCATTAAAATCACAAACAAATTATGCTTGAGGGAAAATATTCATACATTAATATTACATCATGCAAATGGGATTTCACCCCCAACCCTCCCCAAGGGAGTTTAGCTACTCATTGCACAAGAAAAGAAGAAAAATATATACATGGATAAAGACCCTTTCATGGTCAACTAAAAAGAAATACAAGAGTGGAGTTTAGAAGATACTAGGAACACTCCATAGAAGTTCTCTGAAATCCTTCTTCTCCTTCTCAATGTTCCCTCCTTAAGTCTCTAATGTTGCCTTCTTCCTCCTCTTCTAAAGCAAGAGCTTGCCTTGCTTCCCTTGAGGAGTTCCTCTTTTCCCTTGGCTGTCCTCCTTGGTAGAATTTGGCTAAAATTGTGAACCCTCCTCTAGTCAATAGGAGGGGTATTTATAGGAAGGGGGGGGGGGGTGCCATCCTCCTCATCATTTTCAAACCAGTTTTTCCATAAAAAAATCTAAATTCATCATGACAATAACCTCCATTTATGGTGAGATGATAATAATCTTCAATTATTTACCCAAAACATCACCTCAAAGCTTCCGTTTTCAAATAAAACAGGCTGCAGCAGGGAATGATGGCTGGGGACAAAATGCACGATAGAGGTCTTGTCCCTATCCGCAATAAATGCATGTCTAGAAAATTTTGGCGGCGTGCCGCTGGAGCGCACTGTGGCGCGCTACGGCGAGCAATGATCCGTCGCACATTCGCCAAGTCCCACGCTACCGCGCACTGCTGCGTTTGAGCTTTGGAAGATGTCCCACTGCAAACCGCTGCAGCGCGCGACCGCGCGCTGCAGCGGGTCATTCCTCAAAAAACACTGTTCAATTACTTCTCTTTTCATTTTTTCAAATAAAAATATTTCCGCCGCAGACCGCTGCAGCGCGTGACCGCGCGCTGTAGCGGGTCATTCCGCGAAAAATACTGTTCAATTAGTTGAGCCCCCTGTTTGTATAATTTAGAAATAATTTCGCTGCAGACCGCTGCAGCGCGCGACCGCGCGCTGGAGCGGGTCATTCTGCGAAAAATACTATTCAATTAGTTGAGCCCCCTGTTTGTACAGTTTAAAAGTAATTCCGCTGCAGACCACTGCAGCACGCGACCGCGCGCTGTAGCGGGTCATTCCGCGATTACTGTTCAATTAGTTTAGTCAATCAATTATATATAGTTTAGATGTTTCTGCTGCAGCCCGCTGCGGCGCACGGTAGCGCGCTGCAGCACGCTGTAGCGGATTCCTTTAATAAATTTTAAAATCTCTGCAGAAATGCCTTAGAACTCCTTTGGATTTCATTTCCCTAAAAAAGATAAAATAAATTGATTTAGGAGCAGCATAAAGATTTTAAATAAATGAATTTTTCCCTTTATTTAGATATAATTTATGGATTCATCACACCCGACACTTAAATTCTTGCTCGTCCTCGAGTAAGCTCAAAATGATAATTTTTTCTGTTTTGGAGGGATGAAAGTCACAATAATGTACATAAAGTAAGTATACGTCAAAATATGTGCATGACAAAAAAATGAAATGAACAATGTAGCAATATTAATATTTTCAATTGTGGCACTAAGGTGGTTTAATCAATGAATCTCCAAATGTTTAAGTTTTCAATGCTTGAAATTAGGTGATGGGTACAATTCATTGTGGACTTTAAGACTAAAGAAATGGTTAGGGATTCCTAGAGTTGTATCATATGTGCTCCTTCTTATGAATCACAAAGATGAAAAGTTTAAAGGAGAGATATTTTTCTTCATTCTTTCTCATTTGTTCATTTGGGAGAGATATTTTTCATCATCCATTTTTTCATAAATATTTTGTTCTTTTCATGCTTAGGGAGAGACATTTTTCTTCATCCCTAACATCTTGGTGATCATGAAGTCCTATGAGAGCCTAACACACTTCATTTAGAATCCATGCCATATATTTTTTTAGGTTAAGTCCTATGCCTTTGCCCACACTTAGGTCAAGCATCTATTTAAATTTTTGGAGATTTAGATTTTCCTCCATTCATTCCTCAATTACAACATTATATTGCTTATAATTCATTTAATCATTTTTGTTAAGCATACTTTTACTTATACCACATTTGATTTTTACATTTTTGTGATTTTTATTTTTTTTTGAAAAATTCAGAAAAAATATGTCGATTAAGAATAACTCAAAAATGCGGGGATATGAAAATTCATAAATTGAAATCTCAAAATAAAAACATACTAAAATAAAGATACAAAGGAAAAATGAAAATGAACAAATACAACCTAATTAGTTGTGGGTTGCCTCCCAATAAGCGCTTGTTTTAATGTCTCAGCCTGACACAAGAATTATCTTATGTGATTCCTTCATCAAGAAGGTCCTGAAGGGTCCATCCGCCCTTCTCTTGAAAGACTCCCTCCTCCAAGTATAACTTCAGACAATTTCCATTTACTTTAAAAGTGCTATTATTGGAGGCAACTTCGACAGCTCCATGAGGAAAAACCTTTGTGATGGTAAATGGTCCTGTCCAACATGATTTTAATTTTCCAGGAAAAAGTCTTAATCTAGAGTTAAAAAGCAATACCTTCATTCCTGGTTGGAGGTGCTTAGGTTTAATTAGTTTATCATGCCATTTTTTTGTTTTTTCTTTATACAACTTGATATTCTCATAGACGTTTAACCTAAATTCATCAAGTTCATTTAGTTGCAACAGCCTTTGCGCCCCTTCCTTTTGGTGGTCAAAATTTAATTTCTGTATTGCCCAAAAGGCACGGTGCTCAAGTTCCACCGGAAGGTGGCATGCTTTTCCATAAACGAGCTTATACAGGGACATTCCTAGAGGGGTCTTGAAGGTAGTTCTATAAGCCCAAAGGGCATCTTGAAGTTTTGAAGTCCTGTCCTTACAATTTTTGTTCACAATTTTTTCTAAAATTTGCTTAAGTTCTCTATTGGAGACTTCAACTTGCTCGCTGGTTTGAGGGTGATAGGGAGTACCCACCTTGTGTCTTACCCTATAGCTTTTTAATATATTCTCTAATTACCTATTGCAGAAGTATTTTCCCCCATCACTGATCAAGAATCTAGGTGTCCCAAATCTAGCTAGCACGTGTTCCTTGAGAAATTTGATCACAGTTTTAGCATCATTATTGACACATGCCACAGTTTCAACCCATTTTGAAACATATTCAACTTCCACAAGGATATACAGATTGGCTTGGGATGAGGGAAAGGGTCCCATGAAGTCAATTCCCCAAACATCAAATAGTTCAACTTCAAAAATCCCATTTAAAGGAAGCTCATCTCTTTTTGTTAAATTTTCAGTTCTTTGGCATTTGTCATAACTTTTGACAAATTCAGCAGCATCTTTGAACAAATGGGGCCAAACAAATCTGGATTGAAGCACCTTTGCAGCCGTTCTCTCAGCTCCATGGTGTCCTCCATAAGGAGATGCATGGCAGTGGAAGAGAATATTCCTGGTGTCAGAGTTAGGAACACATCTCCTTAGGAGTTGATCATTGCAACATTTATACAAAAATGGATCAAACCAAAAGTAATTTTTTATATCCATAAAAAATTTCTTTTTTTGTTGGTAACTCATATCTTTTGGTATGATTCCTCATGCAAGATAGTTTGCAATATCAGCGAACCAGGGAGGATCATTTGTAGCTACCCCATAGAGCTTTTCGTCGGGAAATGATTCACTAATATCGGTCGACTTATCATGATCAATGTGGGTTAATCTGGATAAATGGTCAGCAAGCACATTTTCACTCCCCTTTTTATCCCGGATTTCGGGATCAAATTCTTGTAAGAGCAACACCCAACGTCTCAAGCGTGGTTTTGCCTCTTTCTTTTGGAGGAGATACTTAATGGCAGCATGATCCGTGTAAATGATAGTCTTAGACCCGATGAGATACGACCTAAACTTAGTGAAAGCAAAAATGACGGCTAAAAGCTCCTTTTCTGTGGTGGAGTAATTTCTTTGAGCATCATCAAGGAGTTTACTAGCATAGTAGATCGAATAGAAGGTTTGCTCTATTCGTTGCCCAAGAACAGCGCCTACTGCAAGGTCACTCGCATCACACATAATTTTAAAAGGTGAATCTCAGATTGGAGCAGAAATTATTAGAGCAGAGATCAAGGCAATTTTTAGTGTATTGAATCCTTTTAGACAATCATTATTAAAATTGAACTCAACATCCTTTCCAAGCAATCTACAAAGTTGCATACTTATGTTTGAAAAATCTTTGATAAATCTTCGATAAAAACCAGCATGCCCTAGGAAGCTTCTAATTCCTTTAACATTGATGGGAGGAGGAAGTTTTTCAATTACTTCAATCTTTGCTTTATCGACCTCTATCCCCCTCCTAGAAATTAAATGACCAAGAATAATACCCTCTTCAACCATAAAATGATACTTTTCCTAATTCAAGATCAAATTTGACTATTCACATCTTTTTAACACCTTTCCCAGATTAATTACGCAATGATCGAAAGAGGTTCCAACCACAGAAAAATCATCCATAAAAATTTCTAAGAACTCTCCTATCATGTTAGAAAAAATTGCCATCATACAGCGTTGAAAAGTAGCCAGTGCATTGAACAATCCGAAAGGCATTCTCCTAAAGGCAAATGTTCCAAAGGGGCAAGTGAAAGTTGTTTTCTCTTAGTCTTCGGGAGCAATCAGGATCTGATTATATCCTGAATAACCATCAAGAAAATAAAAGTAAGGATTTCCTACTAATCTATCAAGCATTTGATCGATAAAAGGAAGGGGATAATGGTCTTTTTGAGTTACTTTATTTAATCTCCTATAATCAATGCAAACTCTCCACCCGGTCACAGTCCTAGTAGGGATCAGCTCATTGTTGTTGTTGATAATAACGGTCATCCCACTTTTTTTGGGAATCACATGTATAGGGCTCACCCAAGGGCTATCCTTGTGAACTACTTCTTTGATGTTAGGGTTTAATCGCCGCTGAGGTTTAATTGAAGGCTTGGAGTTGTCCTCCAATAGGATACGATGCATACACAGAGTTGGGTTAACCCCCTTCAAATCCGTAATACTCCACCCCATTGCCCTCTTATGTTCTTTTAAAATGTTACATAAAAGATTCTCTTGATGTTGAGTTAATAATGAGGAGATTATTACAGGAAGTGATTCATCTTCTCCTAAGTATGTGTATTTTAAATGTGAGGGAAGAAGTTTTAATTCAGTTTTGGGAGGGCAAATTATTGAAGGTTGAATCATCTTCCTTTCCTTAATCAATTCTTCAATAGCTTATATATCAAGGGAATCTTTATTTTCCTCTTCTCCCACATCTTCCATTAACCAAGCTTCTTCTATTAAATTAATCTCCTAATAATCCTCATTAAATTTTTGCTGGGTGTCTCATAGACTCATTCACTTTGAATTTAATTTCTTCCTCTCCATAACGCAGCATCAACTCCCCTTTGTCTACATCAATTAAGGTTCGTCCTGTGGCCAAGAAAGGTCTACCCAGAATAATAGGAATTTCTTGATTTTCATCTTCTATATCCAAGATTATGAAGTCTGCAGGGAAAATGAACTTGTCAACCCTTACAAGAATATTTTTCACAATTCCTAAAGGGGATTTTACCGACCTATCAGCAAATTGGAGCAGAACAGAGGTAGGTTTTAAATGATCAATTCCAAGTTTTTTGAATATGTAGAAAGGCATCAAATTAACAGATGCATCAAGATCACAAAGGGGCTTTTGAAAAGATTGGCATCCAATCGTGCAAGGGATAGTGAAACTCCCTGGATCCTTCTTTTTGATGGGTATTTTTCTTTAAAGAATTTCACTACATTCTTCTATTAATGCCACGGTCTCTTTTTCATCAGTCTTTCTTCTTGGATAAGATGTCTTTCATAAACTTAGCATAACTAAGCATTTGTTCAAGAGCTTCTGCGAACGTGATATTGATATGAAGAGTTTTAAAAGTCTCAAGGAATTTTTGATATTGGACATCGAGTTTCTCCTTAGCCATACGCTGAAGATAAGGTATATGAGGTGTCTCTTTAGGAGAATTTCTAGGCTCTTCCCTCTCGGCTTCCCTTGCCACGCTCTTTTTCGTCCTGATTGTTTCTCCCTCCTCCTTTTCCTCTCTTATGTTTGTGATGTCTTCGCTATTTTCTTTTCTCAAAATTTCATGAGTAACATTTCCACTTCTTAAGGTTACTGCATTCCCCGATTCGTTCTCATATTCCCCGATCACCCCCACTAGTGAAGGTTGTTCTAATTGCTTCATTATGTCTTTCAATTTTTGTTCAATTCTTTTGACTGTCTCCTCTTGTCTGAGAAGAGTGTGCTCATGCCTATTTAGAGTGGAGTCAATTTTATTCATGAATTCAATAGTAGAGTTTCTAAATTCCTTAAGTGAGTTTTCGAATCTCTCCCCATTCCTTTCATTATTCATGATCATATTAACATCTCTCAATTCCCCATCCTTCTCCTAAAAGGAGCTTATATATCCAAATTCTAGCTTCTTATTAAGTTGAGAATTTTGATTTTGCAGTTCTAGGATTTGTAGTGAGTTTCCTAGTGAATTACACTATTTTTTATCTTTGGAATCGTTCCTTTGGAGGGGTCATTGGTAAGCATTATTGGCCATTTATTCCAAGAGGTCATAGGCTTCCTCTTAAGGTTTTCCACTAATTGAGCCACCGACGGCCGCATCAATGAGTGTTCTCGTTGGAGCGTTCAAACCATTGTAAAAGGTTTGCACTTGCATCCATAGAGGGAACCCGTGATGTGGGCAACGCCTGAGGCACTCCTTAAAGTGATCCCACCCGTCATAAAGAGTCTCACCTTCCATCTGAGTAAAGTTGGTGATCTCAATTCTCAACCGTGCAGTTTTAGCCAGAGGGAAGTATTTGGCTAAGAATTTCTTAGCCAAATCATCCCAAGTACGGATAGAATCACTCGGTAGAGAGCTGAGCCAACTCTTGGCTCTATCTCTCAGTGAGAAAGGAAATAGCCGCAATTTAACCGCGTCTTCGGAGACACCGTTAAATCTGAAGGTATCACATATTTCAAGGAAAGTTGAAATATGTGAGTTAGGATCTTCAGTGGCTAATCCCCCAAACTGATTGTTTTGCACCATACTCAGTGTGGAGGGTTTGATTTCAAAATTGTGGGCTTCTATGTTTGGCCTCACAATCGTATGGGGGATTCCCCTAACGGTGGGTAGTGCATAATCTCTAAGTATTCTACCCCTAAGCTCTTCTAAATTGTCAGTGAAATTATCCATAACAGATTGTTGGTTTGATAAATTTCATTCTCGCCTAGCTTGTAAGTTTGTTCTTTCTATTTCGGAATCAAAAAGATATTCAGTACAGACTCTTTTACTCATACAAGTTACAATAAGGTTTATCAAGAACGAGTTTGTCAATAAAGATCACACATATTTTTTAGAAATAAAATAAACAAAAAGAAATATAAAATATTAGCTTAATAATTACAAAAAATCTAAAATTACTAATATATGCAATCAAATGCTTAAATTGCTAGTTACTTATAGATTGTCCTTAATTCAAATCAGAAACCAATTCCCCGGCAACGGCGCCAAAAACTTGATAGACTGTAAATAACGTCTGCGCTTGCACGCAAGTGTACGTAGTCTGAAGTAATAAGTGGAAAGTTTGACTTTCTGGGAATTTATCGATCCTTAGAGAATTGGTTGATTTGGCACTAAGGTGTATTTATTCTCACTAATGTTTAAGCTATAGTATGTATTGGATGAGTGGTCTGAAATTAGCACAAATATTCACTAAGTAAAAATAGCAAGATTTAAGAAAGAGGAGAGTTGGGGCCATCCCACATGCTATGACGTAATATTCATGTAGATTGGTTCCTCAAGCTTTATCATTTAATTTAAATAAAATCAAGTGCACATTATTATCCTTGAGTCTAGCTCAAGGTCTTACAAGTTCAAATCTCGTGCACAAAATGAACTCACATTCGGTTCAACTTTAGCACAAAAATTCTTGTAAGATTCTTGGGATTTAAATTTTAATCTTATTCTCTTGATCAAGGAGAGCTTGATTTTTAAACCTTAGGATTCTACAAGCATTGATTTTCACTACGAGCATCACTCGCATCATACATAGTTGAGATGGTGGATTCACATGTTGGGCTCAACGACTATGTCACTTAGTTTATGAGCACTCAACACTTCCTTCCTCTACCTCAATTATGTTGAGCTAAGGAGCTCATTTAGTAGGTGTTAGCATCACTTGCATCAACTCTTTAGTTGAGCTTAGATTGAGGTGCATTGAGCTTATGAACTTTCTCACATAGTTCTAAGCCTTCATGCACTCATAATCTAGCATCCAACCTAAGGTGAGCTAAGGAGCACAAGACAATTAGTTCTTGGAGTTTGTTTTTTAGTTCTTTTCTCATAATCACATTCAAGACTAATTAGATAAAAATTTCTTAGTAAGGCATTAAAATCACAAACAAATTATGCTTGAGGGAAAACATTCATACATTAATATTACATCATGCAAATGGGATTTCACCCACAACCCTCCTTAAGGGAGTTTAGCTACTCATTGCACAAGAAAAGAAGAAAAACACATACATGGATAAAGACCCGTTCATGGTCAACTAAAAAGAAATTCAAGAGTGGAGCTTAAAAGATACTAGGAACACTCCGTAGAAGTTCTCCAGAATCCTTCTTCTCCTTCTGAATATTCCCTCCTTAGGTCTCTAATGCTGCCTTCTTCCTCCTCTTCCAAAGCAAGAGCTTGCCTTGCTTCCCTTGAGGAGTTCCTCTTTTCCCTTGGCTCTCCTCCTTACTTAGTAGAATTTGGCTAAAATTATGAACCCTCCTCTTATCAAGAGGAGGGGTATTTATAGGAAGGGGAAAGGGCTGCCATCCTCCTCATCATTTTCAAACCAACTTTTCCATAAAAAAATTTGAATTCATCATGACAATAACCTCCATTTATGGTGAGGTGACAATAATCTTCAATTGTTTACCTAAAACATCACCTCAAAGCTTCCTTTTTCAAATAAAATGGGCTGCAGCAGGGAATGATAGCTGGGGACAAAATGCAGGATAGAGGTCTTGTCCCCAGCCGCAATAAATGCATGTCTGGAAATTTTTTGCGGCGGGCCGCAGCAGAGCGCTGTGGCGCGCTGCGACGTCCAATGATCCCTCGCACATTCGCCAAGTCCCACACTACCGCGCGCTACCGCGTTTGAACTTTGGAAGATGTCCCAATGCAGACCGCTGCAGCGCGAGACCTCGTGCTGTAGCGGGCCATTCTACAAAAAACACTGTTCAATTACTTCTCTTTTCATTTTTTCAAGTAAAAATATTTCCGCCGCAGACCGCTGTAGCGCGTGACCGCTTGCTGTAGCGGGTCATTCCGCGAAAAACTCTGTTCAATTAGTTGAGCCCCGTGTTTGTATAGTTTAGAAATAATTCCACTGCAGACCGTTGCAGCGCGAGACCGCGTGCTGTAGCGGGTCATTCCGCGATTACTGTTAAATTAGTTTAGGCAATCAATTATATATAGTTTAGAGGTTTCCGCTGCAGCCCGCTGCGGTGCACGGTAGCGCGCTGCAGCGCGCTGTAGCGGATTCCTTTAATAAATTTTAAAATCTCTGCAGAAATGCCTTATAACTCTTTTGGATTCTATTTCCCTGAAAAAGATAAACAAAATTGATTTAGGATATAATTTATGGATTCATCATATATCAAGGAAACATACTCCATGGAATTCTAAGATCTATCGTATCTGACCGAGATAGCCATTTCACTTCCAAATTTTGGCAAGCAGTGCATCAAGATTTGGGGACTACTCTAGCCATGAGTACCACTTTTCATCCTTGACAGACCTAAAATACGTCTGCGCTTGCACACAAGTGTACGTGGTATGAAGTAATAAGTAAAAGTTTAGTTTTTGGGATTTATCGAACCTCAGGGAATTGTGTGTTTTGTTACTAAGGTATATCTATGATCACTAATGTTTAAGGTATGTGTGTATTGTTGAATTTGGTTCCTAGACGAGTACAATAATACTTGGTAGAAGAATATTATGATAAAAGGAGATGAGAGTTGGGTCTCTCCCACATGAATTGCTAAATGACTCATGTATGATGATTCCTCATGCATTTTACTTTTTTTTCTATTTAATCAAGTGCACATTATCCTCCTTAGAGTTTAACTCCAAGATTTACAAGTTCAAATCTCGTGCTTGAAATGAACACACAGTCATTTCTATTTTAGCACAAATATCCTTATAGGATTTTAAATTATTAGTTGTCCTCTCATCTCTTGATCATAAAGATGGGGTTCTTTAGTTAAGATCTTACAAGCATTGATTTCATTAAGAGCGTCACATGCATCATGCATAGCTTGGATGAGAGAGTGATTTCACTGGGCTCAATGACTATGTCACATCATCATGAGCACTCAATGAATCCATTCCCTCTCTCAAGTATGCTGAGCAACGGAGCTCAATTAGTGGATCTTAGCATCACACGCTTCAACTCTTTAGTTGAGCATAGATCAAAGTGCACTAAGCTCTAAAACTTTCTCACATAGTTCTAAACTCTCATGCACTCATGAATCCAGCATCAAAACTAAGAATGAGCTATGGAGCACAAGATATTTTTGTCCTTTAATTCATTTAGTCCCTTGTCATTTGGTCCACATTCAAATCCACAATAGTCATTTACATATCTTTAACAAGTCATTGAGTTCATAAAATTTATTAAAGCTTGAGGAAAATTTCATACATCATAGTATCTTTCATTATATGTGGGATTGCCCCAATCCGGAGGGTTTAGCTCTCCATTACAAAAGAGATGAAAAAGAGAACATACATGGATAAAGACCATTTCATGATCAACTAAGAAAAACACAAGACAAGAGTTTAGAAAATACTAGGAATGTTATTTTGATGAAGTTCTCTAAACTTCTCCTCTTCTTGCTTGTGGTTGCTTCTCCTAGGTCCATAGTGTTGTCTTTCTCTTTCTTTTCCTTAGCAAGAGAGGTTCTTCCACCATTGGGGAGTTCTCTTTCTCTTCTATGCAGCCCTCTCCTTAGGATATAGTGAGCCAAATTGGGAACCCTCCTTAAGTCAAGAAGGGTGGTACTTATAAGGGTGGGATACACTCTTCATCCATCTCATATAAACTCTCCATTGCTTTTAAAATTCTGCTATCATGATGGCTAATCCCACTTGAGGGGTGAAGTGACTTCCACTTTTTCATTGTTTAATCTCTACATCACCTCAAAATATCAATTTTCCCTTTAAAAACAAATCTGCTGCAGAAGGAAAGATGGCTGGAGACAAGGAGCCAGTTGGGGGTCTTGTCCCAGCTGCATTTAATGCTCTGCTCAGACAAAATTTTAGCGCGCCGCTGCAGCACGCTATAACGGATGAATATTCGTGAGATGGTCCGCTGTGGCCCGCTACGGCATTCATGATTGTATTTTGATGAACCGCTGCAGCGCGCTGTAGCACCAGCGTTTCGCAAAAGGTTCGCTGCAGCGCGCTATAGCGCTAGCGTTTCGCAAATGGTCCGCTGCGGCACGCTATAGCGCCAGCAATTCGCAAATGGCCCGCTGCAGCGCGCTATAGCGCCAGTGCCTTGCAGGATGGATAGGCATTTTTCCTGAAATCTTTGGGAAATTATCCAGAATTATTCAAAATTGCTTAATAGGCATTTTTCCTGAAAAATAGACAGAATTTGATCAATGAAGCAATATCAATATGAAAATAAATAAAATTTTCCTTTATTTTAAGATGTAAATTATGGATTTATCAATCCTCAAACAGATGATCAAATGAAAAAAGTCAATCAGGTCTTGGAAGATCTTCATCTCTGCATTCTGGATTTTGGAGGTTTCTAGGAAAATCATATTCCTCTCGTAAAGTTCGCATACAACAACAGTTTTCAGGCAAGTATCAGCATGACTCCATATGAAGCTCTGTATGGCAGGAAATGCAGTAGTACTCCATTAGCATGGTCTGAAACTAGCAGTGTTCAACTATACGGTTCCAAATTAGTTAAAGAAACTAATCGTAAGGTTCAATTAATCCAGCAAAGAATCAAAGCAACTCAAGATCATCAAAATAGGTATCATGATGCTCATCACCGTACTGTGGAATTTGATGTTGGAAACTTTGCGTATCTTAAGGTCAGTCCGATGAAAGGCGTGTATCATTTTGCTGTAGCTTGGAAGCTGAGTCCCCGCTACATCGGACCTATGAAATCCTAGATAAAATTGGTTCTGTAGCTTATCGATTGAAGCTCCTTGAAGATTTCTCAGTAGTCCATAATGTATTCCACATCTCCTCTCCGCGGAAGTGTCTTCGCAACCCATCTCATCTAATTCAACTCCCAGCAGTATCTCAACAGCCATATCTTTCTTATGCGGAGAAACCAATTAAGATCTTAGCTCATGATCAAAAGCAATTGAGAAATCGCACAATCCCAATGGTGATGGTTTAGTGGAGGAATCACTCTTTAGAAGAATCTACTTGGGAGAAAGAGGCAGATATGAGAAGTAAGTATCCCAGTCTCTTTAAAAATCCAGGTACCCATTAACTTTCTGAATTTTTATTCTTCAAAATTCTACATATTGTCTTCTCTCCTGAGATGATGTCGAGGACGACATCGTTCTTAAGTAGAAGAGTTTGTAATAACACTAGGTTGTTACCCTGCTAATATATGTAGCTTAATCAATCTTCAAACTCAATACCATTGTTTTTAGAACAGCAAATTGAGCCTATCTAGAAAATTTGAAGTACATTGGACTTCTTTTGGTCCAAAATGGCATTTTGATCAGTCTAGATGCCCTAGAGTAAACCTAAAATATTTTGAGCTCAGAATTTAAATTTGATTGCATTTTTGAATTCCTCACCCCAAAATTAGCTAGGGGTGAAATTTTAGTACAATTTGGAGTTCATTAAGACCATAATTCAAATTTAATTAAATTGGTCTAATTGCATTTTAGGGTTCCTAACAATCCTTAATTGCAAACCTACCCTATTCCATCAGTCAGTTGCTTTCAAAACAATGGGTGTGATCTAAGCCGTCCATTTCTAGGATCAAATCGTGCTGTCGACGCCTTAGCGTAGATGCGATCCATCTCGACCGTTCCGCGGTTCGATAATGGGATCGGACAGCATCTAACCACACCCCGTAAGTAGCTCGGATCGTCCGTCGGATTCGAAGATTTAATCCAACGGATGATCTGCTCCTCGCGATCAGTCGTTAGCTGTCTGAGGATCTAAGCAGTCCCGCTTCAACGAATGATCTATCAGACGGTTGCCGTGGATCCCGCACTGCTCATCATCTTCTCCCTCTCCGCTCGAATCCCCGACAGGGAGATTCAAATCCTCGACAAGCAGAGCCTGTCCCCCACTCCCTGGCCAACTCAGCACAGTCGTTAGTGGTTTCCCTAATGTGGTGGAACCTTTAGGTCGGGCTCCAATACTCCTCAGAATGGAAGCTCTAAGAGCTCTCCCTGACTCGAGCCCTCAGGTCGAGCCCAGCCTCCGCATTCCTCTCATTGCTTCCCTGAGGCTATGAATAGCTTTAGGTCCCTCCTTAGGATGTTTTTTTTTGCTGCTCAATTAAGTCCAATTGGAGTTCTTCCCCCGCTCACCATTGCTGGTCTGCCGAGCGTCTTCCAGGCGCTCCCGAGTTTGTGTACCGCTCATAGAGGGCTGTTCCTGAAGTTCAGGACCCCTAAGAGCCTTTAGAGCCTCTCTGTTGTAGCAGATCACCTCCTGTCTTCCGGTTCAAGCTCCATCTAGTAAAGCTAGGTACCCCTAGTCTGGACTGAGTCACGTATGCTCAGCTCCTTCTTAATTTTAATTGATGAACTCATCTCTAGTCCTGGCGAATTCAATGCAATTGAATTGACAGTTTAGGGGTGGTTCGATCGATCGTATCGATCAAACGGACTACCTGCCTTGTAGAGCTTGGGACCGAGTAAGGTCTTAGAGATCTGGAGCCTCCCAAGCCACGCCAAGGTAGGGTTTCAATCAGTCGATGCACCCTAATGGTGACTCGATCAAGCCCTAGTCTGGGTTAGCTCCCTGTGATGAGAGTTTATCCTCACTGTGAGGGAATTCCATACAAATTGGGGGAAATAGGCTCTCATGGAATTAGTCCACCCCATATGAAATTCTAGGGTCCTAGAGGTTAGTCCCGGTCCCAGTAATGCCCAGCTATCGTTCTTACGCCCTGGCATGGCTCGATGACTGAGGAATTCGATGTTTAGGGTTATCCCTATCCGTCCTTAGTCGGGGCCAAGCGGGGAAGAAGAAGATGACAACGCGGGTCGGGCCGACCCGTGACCCACGCTGTCTAATAGTGACGGGCCTTTAGGTTCGAGCGGCCCGCGTGTTTGGGAACGGGTCGGCACCCATTTAAATAAATATTAATCAAATTAATATTTATTTTTCCTTAAGGAAATTGGAATGAATTAATTAGAAAAATATAATTTAAATTAATGCTATAACTTTTAATCCACTGGTCCAAACCCTATGATATTATATATCAAATTGATCAAAAAATCCTCAGGAATAAGAATATAAAATAGTATTAAACATCTAATGGCTTGATTTTCTGTTTTAACCCAATTATGGCAGAACTTAATTAGGGTGGATAAGCACTTATACTTTACCAAATTGCATGTTTATGGTGCCATTTGCTTCCTTATGATGAGTAGGATGAATATGCTAAGTGACTTATTTTTTTGATCTCTGCATTTTAACTTTTACCATAATCTTGTTAAATCGTGATTAATGAAAATTAGAGTTTATAACCATTGGATCTTAGCAAACTCAGTCTCTGATTAATTATATGATAAAATAGAACTTATGTGCCAAGTTATATGAAATTATGATGGTTAGATTTGTAGTTAGGTGCAAATCTTTTTACATTAGTTTAGAATTTGATTAGCACTAATTACTGTCTATTTTTATGAACTTTTTTGTTACTATGCTTCATAACTGTAAGGTAGTTGTACTTAAAGCATGTGAACAATTTCATGCTATATATAAATTGAATAAACATAAAATGAAGAACTTAAATTATTCATAATTAATATTAAGAAGTCATAAGATTTTAATCAAGCTATTAAGACTTGATCTAAGTCTGAGATTGTCATCAATAATACATCCCTAACTTACTAATTTGACATTTGACCTATAACTAAACACTTAATCTTAATTAGATATGGGTAGGGGTCAAACCCTAATCTATTTGATTAAGGTCCAAATCCTTAAACCTTAACTAAATGAACTTGATTATAAAATAATGTAATAAACATTATTATAATAATGCATCTGATTTGATATTGATCTTAAACATTTGAATTAGACATGCTAATGTTAATAATAAGTCTCTGATTGATTAATCTAAATCTAAGCCTTGAATCCTTGATTTTCTCTTAAGAAAGACTATTATTAGCATAAGAAGACTAATAAAATTGTAATGATTTGCTAAATTGATCTAACTCTAATAACATCATTAATTTAAATTCCATGATCTTAGAATAAGATATGATTAGATGACTTAATCATCTGATCCGATCACTCTAAACCTAACTATTAAGTAGAATCTAAATTATTAGCTTTAGAATTAAGGGTGTGAGATCTTAAGTATCTCAGCATAAGATTGTCTCTGAAATATTTTAAAAAGACCTAAATTAAATATACATTGAGGTAAGAGAATTTTGTATAACTTATTGAGGTAGAAGCTTAGATGATCCCTTAACCTTAGAAGTTGATCTTAACCCCTCATGGTAGGAATCACTTAAAATATTAGAATGATACCTTTCCTTATGGAAGAATCTATATTTAGTGATCCTTGATCACCTTTTTCTTGGAGCCTTGTATAGGACATACCTATTTAGCATAAGAATTAATAGTCTTGATAAATCCTTGTTGATTAAATATAGTTGTTTGAACCCAAGTCATTGATGGGTATAGTATGGTATACCCAGAATCATGTTTTCTTCAGTAATATTCAAGACTCGTTGATTCACTCCAATGTTGACTTCTGAGCAGGTGCTATCCCGAGGGACTAGACGAATACAATCCCATTAGAGTAAATCTCCCAAGATTAAGAGTGTATTAAATAGGTACTCATTCTTTAGTTATGTGGCATATCCTTCAGCTATCAGTAGATTAGGATAAAAAACTAATCTAACTAAAGATGAGGGATCTGTCTCGGTGACAACTTCACATTAATCATCATGTTAACATACATGTTAACAAGACTACAGCGAGGGCGGTGCACCACTATTGGTATCAGAGAATATAATAACCCAGGTTGTTACTAGGGTTACTTAAGTCTAATATAAGTCTTAATTATAATTCTAGTAGCTTAATTAGGTTATTTAAAACCTACCTTTAAGATCTGGATCAAATCAGGGATTAAATAGTTCAAAATCTGATTTCTAAAAAATCTCAAAAAACCTAGAAATTGACTTTTTATTTTGACCTCAAATTTAAAATCTGACTTCGCCATTGCATTCACCACCCACAAATTAGCTAGTGGTGAAGTTTTGGATGCAATTGGAAGCCGTTGGATTTTTGTCAAATACTTTAATATTATTTAAATACCCAAAAATTTGAATAATTAAATACTCGTCGAAACGAAAATTCGATCCCGCCGTTGTATTACTCACCCTTCAATTAGCTAGGGGGTGATTTATTGAAAATATTTGGAATACAATTATGTGCTTAAATTTAATTAATAAAAATCAATATGAATTAATATAATATTATTATTAATTATAAGAATTTAACGGAGCCGTCCAAATTAAGTAACGTCGTTGCTCCTTTTGTTTTCGGTGCCGTTTCATCCAACGGTAAGCGTCGACCGTTCGATCAAAATGATCGAACGGTCGAAGGTCATCGTCTTCCGTGTGTCGCGAGAGACAACACGCGTCGCTTTGTCTTCTCTCCACACACCTTCCACCGCCATAATCCACCGATCAAAGCTTGATTATGGCCTCAGATCGAATCCTCCCTCGAGTTTACACAATCAGGGACCCATAAAAGTCGAAGGAGCTCTCATTCCAAATTTAGGTCAACCCGAGCCGTCCATTTGAGGTACCCTTATCTCCTCCAATTTCCATTCAATATTGCTATTTCAATTTCGTAAACTTATTTCAATTGATAGATTAGTAATCGTATGGATTCGATCGTGTATAGCTAGTCGTAATCGATCCAATTTAGCATTTGGAATACAATTCAAACCGTTAAAATTCTTTTTTCGCCTCGTTAGGGTTACGCTAGGGTTTAATTTTGCCGCAGTAGCACGCTTCCTCTGGTGATGATTCTGGTGCTGATCGGAAGGTCTTCCCAAGACCTTTCGATAGGTGAGTGAGTCGATCTCCGGCGACGTTATTTGGGCCGTCGACCTTGATGCCCTAGGTTGCGGCTGCGGTATCCACCGAGCGAAGAAGAAAAGGCCCGATTTCGGGCCGACCTCGACCCGCTGGACTGGCCCGGTAGTCCAGGCCTTAGACGTGGCCCGCACCGCTGATTCAGCATGTGGGGCCCTACCTTCCCCGTCAAACTGACGGGGTCAATTCCACCGCTCAGCCTGTGGGGCCCGCTAGTGGTACTCAGCCAGCCACGGCTTGCCACGTATGTCTCGGGTCCCACCCACCTGCACAGAAAATCATTATTAATTAAAATATATATGTATTATATATATAAATATATGACAATACTTATAAAATACAATACTTATATTAGAAAACCAAATTCAGTAAAGTATATTATATGTATGTATATTATTATTATTATTATTATTATTATTATATATATATATATATATATATATATATATATTTACACTTAGATAGGTTAATAAAAATTTGGAAAGATAAAATTTATATATATATGGATGATAAAATTAATAGATTAAACAAATAAATTATTAAGTTGCTAAAGTTTAATTAATTAATTAAACAGAATATTGATAAATATTTAAATGTAATTCAATCAAATTCCAAATTTCAAATATTAATATCCCACAAAATACAAATCCAAATAGCATAAAAGAATATATTATTTTGATCAGCAAAAATCAAAGAATAATCTGAAATTGACCAATCTCAATTTGGATAGGTATTTAACCTAGTGTCATTTAGGGGTATTAAATTAATTCAAATAATCTCAGAAATCTTCAATAGATCATTACTTTGTGTGTATTAACCCAAATATACCCAAAATAGGTCTTAAAATACTCACAAAACCCTAATGATTAAAATGAGAATATTTACTTTTCTGTTTGGATTAGTTTGAGCCTAATCACTTTTAGGACCTAACCCTAATTAGCCTAACTAGACATAAAACTTCAATTGACTATAAGATAGTCAATTTAGCTCCAAATTAGGTGATCCAAATATTAATTTAGATCAAAAAAACCTAATTTACAGTAATCTACAAAAATATTTAGGATCCAATAGTTAGATTTGCTAATCTCCCTTAATTACCCTAAAAATGGATTAGTGAATATTAGCAAATCTAATGATCCAAAATTCACAATTTAAGTTTCAGAGAATTCCTAGAACCTAGTAGAACCTGACTGTAGGGTTGGATTAGTAAATTGGTGATTAATTTCACTAATCACTCACTAATCACCCTAAACCTTAATTAAGTTATAACTTAGCCAAATTGAGTCCAAATTGAGCCTACCACTAGTCATTAGAATCAGTGGATTAATTGTGACATATATCCACTGAAATTATTCAATTTGGACACCAAATGACAAAGTTAAGATTTTGACCCTTAATTAAGAATCCTTAATTACCCTTTATACCATAGAACTTGTATTGGCTATAACTTAGCCAATACACATCAGAATTTAATAATTTTAAGTTCTATGGAAACCTTAGGGCATAATTTATAGTAAACAAACATAAAATGTAGGTGTCATTAAGGTAAAATTACTAAATTACCCTTATAGGTTAAATTTCTTAATTTGACTTTATAAGGCTTAATACTTAACCAAATTTAATGAACTTACTGTCTAAACTCATATTAGATAGTAAGTAATCATTCCACATTATTAAAACCTAGAATTAAGTGCTAATTCATAAAGGTGAAATTTAGACCCTTAAGGAGGGGCAAAACGGTCTTTTTGCTCAAAATTAGGGTTTAATGAATTTAGACCTGATTTCACCGCTAAATCATAATATATAGTAATTAAAATGATTTAGGCCTTGATTTAGATAATTCTAAGTCTCAAATTAGAAATTTGATGAAAATTTTAAGTTAAGTCTTAAGCAAAACTTAAGTGAATTATGAGAAACATTTCTTTCCTTTGAACTTCTTAGATCAATCTTTAGGTCATATAACTTTAGTTAGGATGTGTGTCTGAGTGCTACTCTTAGTACTTAAGAGCCTTCATTCCTAAGATTAGGAGTAGATCTTAGGTTAGAAAATTCATCTAATGGGTAAAGAGGGTTACTCATTAAGGTGAAACTTTGATCTTACTAGTTTATTAGATTTTTCATAATTTATTAAATGATTATTTGACCTTTTAATTTTAGAATTAGGATTATAAATCTATCCTATTAAACTTTACTTAATTCAATAGAATTTGCCTTAACCTTTAATCAGTAAAGATGGGATTAAACCTTAGTCCTTAATATAACCCTGTGATTAAGTAATTGGACTTCATTCTTTGAAATTTGATTCTTAATCTTTTCAATCTTGATTTGGCTAATCAAGATTTAGTTTAGGATTTATAAAATAATAACTTAGGATAATTGATTTTACTTATTTAACCTTTTAGGCGACATTGATTCACTTATAATTAGGACGTAGCTAATCCTAATTATGTTCAACTTATAGGATCATGATTCTAAGTTACAGACAATGTATAAATTGAGGATTCTGAATCTTATGTAACTTAGAGTAGTGAGAATGTTTAAATTAGAAAATAGGTGATATCACAAAATTTGTATAGTGCTATTTATTTTCCTTGATTTGAATTACTATGCTTTTCGTGTTATTTAAGCTTTTTTACACCTTTGGACATACTTAAATACTTGATACATACTTTATAATATACTTTGAATTTCATTCACATATCACATGCATAATCTTAAAAGAAATATTAATAAACAACATTATACTTGAGGTTTATGTTTTACTTAGCCTGCCATTTAGTATGACTTTACTTTAGGACAGCTTTTGCCTAGGGAATTTCCCCTATAGTACGTTACTTTGGCATTGGGATGTTTCTCCTATATGCTCTTTAGATACTTTGTGGATTTTACTTTAGGATCTGGGATGTTTCTCCTAGATGCCTCTTTAGTGGACATTACCTTAATCTGGGATGTTTCTCCTAGATTATCAGATGGACTTTACTTTTTGGCAGACTAAGTAAAAGTATCTCACATGTACAGTACTTTAATCTACATTACTTACATTTACTTTTCAGTCTCTTTACAGTTACTTTACATGTTTTCTTTACACTTTAGACTTACTTTACTTTACCATTTAAGCATATTTTTCTTTCATATTTTTCATTTTCTGCAGTTCCTTTACATTTCAGAACTTTCTGTATGTCAGCCATTTTACTTATTTGAGAGCATATTAGGATGCTAGTCTTTATATTTTCAGTACAATACTTTTACTTATACTATAACTGGCATGTTAGTTTGATCATATTCCTTAGAACTTTTCTTTGTACTTAGTAGATTACAATTATACTTTACTTACATTGTATTGTAGCCTGAGTTGAGGTATGTTTCTACCTCATAATTTGTTCTTCCTTTCTTGTTGCTTTACTGCTATGCTATGCTTAATTTCAATTGTGATATCATTAAAATGCATTAAAATTTATTACCTTAAAATGTAATTAGACATTTTGTCTAATAAAATTTTTCTTTTGTTGGCTGGGGCCCTACCATTATGAAACTGATAATGGTAGATTATGAGCTTTTTGAGGAGATTGAGCCTACGGAGGACCAGATCCAGGAGGAGGTCCAGACTACTGAGGGACCTTACTCTACTTACTAGATTGCTTTACATTTACTCTGTGAGGATGAGAGCATCTTACATTACAGTTCTTTAAACTTTAAATGTTTGTAATAATACAGGACTAAATTGTGCTTTACTTTCCTGCATTATATATATTCTGAGCTGGATATCTTTATTTTATAGTATGGATGATTACTTTAGTTGATACTTTTCTTCCGCACTCTGACACTCATTAAGTGATTGTTAATCTTTACCTTATTATGAAAAGTACATCTTTTCCTTAAGATTGAATTGGAGTCTTAAATTTCAATCTAATGTTAAGTATAAGATGTGCTTAGTGACGACCACTCCTTAAGCCTTATGATTAGAAAGGGCGGCCGCCACAGTTGGTATCAGAGAACTCCATAAGGTGTCAGATTGGAATTTGTATTCCTATCTACCTAATGGATAGTTCTTCTGCCTTACAATCACTAAATGAATACTAGAATAACATCCATATTTCCATCATCCAATATTCAGAATAGCAGGAATAAAACACTTAGAGTAAGAACACAAAGATACTCAAACTCATACATTAGGAACTCTAAGAATAAATAGACATAAAGTTATTTCCTAAGATTACATGACTGAAATAATTAAATAAAATACCCTTTCATTCTTCTAAAAAGAATGTTTGTTATTTAAATTCAGATATAATAATGAATCCCGGTCAATCTTCATCAACTCTTGCTGCGTCAAGCAGTCAGTCATCTGAGATCAGTGCATTATTGGAGACTGTTAAAACATTAGTAGAAACCAATGCCATGCAGGCAGAGAAAATATAAAGACTATTGGCTATACAGAATAACCGTTCTCCTGCATTAGTTAACCCAACATCTAATTTCCCTTCTCAACAATATCAACAAACTACTAATAGACTTTTACATAGTTTCTTTAGATTAAGAACCCCAGTATTTAATGGGACTATGTCTGCAATTGATACAATTAATTGGTTAAAAATAATTGAGAAGAATCTTACAAGTTTGAACTGTCCTAAGTCAGAATCTGTTCGTTTAACTACACATATATTTCAAGAAGAGGCAGAATTTTGGTGGGATCATATCTGCCAGACATTATTCGTCGGGGTACCGGATTGACACAATTCCTTGGAATAAGTTTGTAGAAGCATTCATGGCAAAGTACGTGCCTCCCTCTGTACAAAATAATTTGGGGGGTATGTTCCTCAATCTCAAGCAAGGCAATCGTATCTTATCAGAATATGAGACAGAGTTCAAAAAATTATCTAGATTTGCACCAATCATGGTACAAACAGAAGGATCTTGATGTCACCAATTCCTTAGTGGTCTTAAAGAATTGATAAGAATTATTCCATTAAGACTATCCAATTTTATGGAACTTATAGAAACAGCTCGTGTAATTGATCGGAATCTAACTCAAAAAGAAAGTAAGAGAACTTTCAATATGTCTTCTCAAAGGAACAATGATCCCAGAAGAATTAGGCTTTCTTCTGGAAAAGTATATCAAATGAAAGCTGAGAGCCCACCAACAGATCCTTACAATGGGTGTACGAGGCCACACCCATATGGAAAATGCTATCACAATAAATAATGTTGTTATACGTGTGGTCGCAAAGGACACTTCTACTAGAAATGTGATTATGAGGTAACTATAGATGGAGTTCGTATTGATCATTCCAGATGCAATCAAATATTAAATCCAACTCCAATTAATCAACGAGATCAACCGCTGACCATTATGCCTACTCCACAAACTGAAAGGTCTATCCAGAGGAATGATAAAGGAAGATCAAATCAACCCAGCACATCCAGAAATCTTCAAAAGCAAGTGTTTATTAAGAAATCTACAGGACCTGCTAAAGTATATACTCTCACTCCTATAGAAGCTACAGAAGATAATAATGTGATATCAGGTATACATAATTCATCTTGTATTTATTTTTTTAAGCTTTTAATAAGTTCTAAATAATTATTATTTTATTTAGGCACTATAAGTATTAATGATCATCCGTGCAAACTGCTATTTGATACGGGAACAAGCCATTCATTTATATCTGAAAATTTTGCTAAAAGTTTAAATTTGCCATGTTACAAAATGGCAAGATCTTTAGCAGTTGGGCTACCATCCGGAACTCAACTAAATACCACCCACTTCTGTAACCTTCAAGTACCCTTAAATGAGCAAGTGTTTCAAGCCAAGTTAATAATTTTACCAATAGTAAATTTTGATATAATCCTGGGTATGAACTGGCTTAGTACTCACAACGCTACTATTAAATGTCAACAAAAGAAGATATCACTTCGATCACCAGACACTACATCAACATTCATAGGGAGGTTCAGTACTTTAAGTTCACTAATTAATGCAATAACAGCAATTAAGCTAGTGAACAAGGGTTGTTCAGCACACCTAGTTACTATGCTGGGAGAGAGTAAAAAGGATATACCACTTTTGAGATTAAGGTGGTTAATGAATTTGCTGATGTTTTTCCTGAGGAGCTACCCCGGGTTACCTCCACCAAGAGAAGTTGAAATGGCAAATTAATTTAGTCCCGGGTACCCAACCAATTTCAAAAGCTCCTTACAGAATGGCTCATAAGGAACTTCATGAACTTAGTGAGCAATTAAAAGAACTATTGGATAAAGGATTTATTAAGCCAAGTATGTCACCATAGGGTGCTCCGGTATTATTTGTAAAGAAGAAAGATGGGTCTATGCGAATGTGTATAAACTATAGAGAATTAAATAAAGTCGTTATTAAGAATAAATACCCACTTCCCAGAATTGATGATTTATTCGATCAATTATCCGGAGCAATCGTATTCTCGAAGATTGATTTAAGATCTGGATATCATCAACTTCAAGTAAAAGATTCTGACATGGAGAAGACACTATTTAGAACCCGGTACGGACACTATGAATTTATTGTAATGTCCTTTGGACTCACAAATGCACATTCTATTTTCATGGACTTAATGCAGCGAGTCCTAAAACCATTCTTAGATAAATTTGTAATAGTATTCATTGATGATATACTCATCTACTCAAGACTATGGAAGATCATGAAGATTATTTAAGAGCAGTACTAAAAACATTGCGAGAACATAAATTATATGCCAAATTTTCAAAATGTGAATTCTGGTTAAAGTCAGTAGCATTCCTAGGTCATTTTGTAGATGCTCAAGGAATTCGGGTTGATCAACAAAAGATATGTGCTATTCAGGAATGGAATCAGCCAAAAATAGTAACAGATATAAGAAGTTTCTTGGGTCTCGCTGGCTACTATAGAAAATTTGTCAAAGAATTCTCTCAGATAGCTGCTCCATTAACCAAGCTAACTCAGAAAGCTGTTCCATTTATCTGGGATCTCAATTGTGAAAAGGCATTTCAAACCTTAAAAGATGCTCTTTCTACTGCTCCAATATTAGTGCTACCAAAAGAAGGTATGAATTATCAAGTATATACAGACGCCTCAAGGACTGGATTAGGTTGCGTACTAATGCAAGAAGGAAAGGTGATTGCATATGCTTCACGACAGTTGAGACCTCATGAGAGGAATTATCCAGTACATGATCTAGAACTTGCTGCAGTAATTTTTCCATTAAAAATATGGCGTCACTATTTGTACGGTGTTCAATGCTCTATTTTCACTGATCACCAAAACTTAAAATACATCTTCACTCAATGCGAGTTAAATTATCGCCAAAGAAGATGGCTTGAATTGATTTGTGACTATGATTTAGATATTCAATACCACCTATGAAAAGCAAATGTGGTGGCAGATGCCCTTAGCCATAGTGCAACACTATCAGCAATGATCACTACAAGTTCACTGATAGAAGAATTTCAAAAGATAGAAATTGTTCCTATTCGGAGTGATGTTATGAGCTCAATATTAACCAACATAAATGTAGAACCCACATTTCATAGGAATGTTTCCATCTCTCAAACCAAAGATGAAGAATACTTAAAGTTTAAAATGGACATCGAAGGAGGATGCCGTCATGATTTATAATTGCACGGGTCAGTGATTTATCAGGATAAATCGTATATGGATTCCCTAAGTCCATGCAACAAGAGGTGTTGATTGAAGGGCATAATTCTGGCTATCAAATACATCCCGGAAGTTCAAAAATGTACCAAGATCTGAAACAATCCTTTTGGTGGCCAGGGATGAAAGAAGTGTAGCAGAGTTTGTAGAGAAATGCCATGCTTGTAGTTTGGTCAAGGCAGAACATCAGAGACCTGGCGGTTTACTTCAACCACTTGAGATACCTGAATGGAAGTGGTTCGATATATCTATGGATTTTATAATGGGTTTACCTCGATCAAAATCTGGATCTGATACTATTTTGGGTGATTGTTGATAGATTAACTAATTCGCTCACTTTATTCGTGTACGGTAGATAGACTCAGTGGAGAAATTGGTCAAACTGTATATCAAAGAAATAATCAGGTTACATGGAATTCCTAAATCGATTGTATCCGATAGAGACAGTCGATTTACCTCAAAGTTCTGGCAAGCTGTCCATCATGACCTAGGAACTACTCTGGCAATGGGTACTGCATTTTGATGAATCCATAAATTATATCTAAAATAAAGGGAAAATTTTATTTATTTAAGATATTTGTTGCTGCTCCTAATCAATTTTTTCTATCTTTTTTAGGAAATGGAATCCAAAGGAGCTCTAGGGGCATTTCTGCAATTTTTTAAACAAAGAATTCTGCTACAGCGCGCTGCCGCGCGCAGGCTGCGCCACCGCAGCGGGCTGCAGCGGAAACATTTATAACTTATTAAACTGGCTCCTCCACTAGTGAATAGTGATTTTTGCGGAATTGACCGCTACATCACGTGGTCGCGAGCTGCAGCGGTCTGTCGCGAAAATACTGATGATTATTAAAAGTGGGGCTCAACTAATTGAATAGTGATTTTTGTGGAATTCACCGCTACAGCGCGCGCGGTCGCGCACTGCAGCGGTGTACCGCGAAAATACTTATGATTATTAAAGAAGGGCTCAACTAATTGAATAGTGATTTTTGCGGAATTCACTGCTACAGCGCGCGGTCGCGCGCTGCAGCGGTTTACCGCGAAAATACTTAACTTATTAATCAGGACCGCCCAACTAATTGAATAGTGTTTTTTGTAGAATTCACCGCTATAACGCGCGGTCGTGCGCTGCAGCGGTTTATCGCGAAAGACTTGGCTATATAAATCGGGCCGCCCAACTAATTGAACATTGTTTTTTTGCGGAATTGAGCGCTACACGCGCGCGGTCGCGCGCTGCATCTGCCGCGGAAATATTTCTCTCTATAAAATATGGAAAAAGAACTAATTGACAGTATTTTTTGCAGAATTCCCCGCTACAGCGCGGTGCCGGCGCGTGCTACAGCGGTCTACAATCGAGGAGGACTTAGCTAAAATTTCTAAAGCCCAGGGTATGCTAAAGCACGCCGCACCACACTACAGCGCGCGACACCGCGCTACAGCACGCTGCAGCAGCCAGCCAAAATTTTTTCCCAAACAATGCATTTAATGCGGGGCTGGACGACATGACCCTTTACCTGAATGTTGTCTCCAGCCATCATTTCCTGCAGCAGCCATTTTTGTAAGCTTTGAGGTGATGTTGTGACTAAAGAAATGAGATTATTGTCACCTCACCACCCTAAATTAAAATTAATGTAATGATGAATTCAGCATTTTTAATGGAAATTCTGGTTGCTTATGGAAGAGAGGAGCATGCGCCCCCCCCCCCCCCCTATAAATACCCCTCCTCTTGGACTAGAGGAGGGTTCACAATTTTTAGCAAAAATTCCCTAAGTAAGGAGGAGTGCCAAAGGAAGAGAGAACTCCCCAAGGGTGGCAAGGCAAGCTTTTGCAAGGGAGAAGAGGAAGAAGGAGCACTAGCAAGCATCTTAAGGAGAAGGTAATTAGAATGAGAAGAAATATTCGGGAGAACTTCTATGGAGCAGTCTTCCTAGTATCTTCTAAACTCAATCTTGGTATTTTCTTTTTAGTGACCATAAAAGGGTCTTTAGTAGTATGTGTTTCCTTATTTTCTTATGTAATGAGTAGCTAAACTCCCATTGGGGAGGAGTTGGGATGAAGTCCCATTTTGCATGATGTAATATTGATGTATGAATATTTTCCCTCAAGCATAATATATTTGTGATTTAAATGCCGTACTAAGAATATTTCTATCTAAATTAGTCTTGATGTGGTATTATGAGAAAAGAAACTAAAGAAAATCAAGAACTCTAATTGTCTTGTGCTCCTTAGCTCACCTTAGGTTGGATGCGAGATTTTGAGTGCATGAAAGATTAGAACCATGTGAGAAGGTTCTTGAGCTCAATGCACCTCAACTAAGCTCAACCAAAGAGTTAATACAAGTGATGTTAAGACCCACTAATTGAGCTCCTTATCTCTACATAATTGAGATTTCGAAATGAAGCATTGAGTGCTCATGAACTAAGTGACATGGTCATTGAGCCCAACATGTGATTCTCTCATCTCAACTATGTGAGATGCGAAGTGATGCTCGTAGTAGAAAATCATGCTTATGAGATCTTAAGATTTAAGAAAATTTAAACTCTCCTTAAATAAGGAGAAAATAAATTAACTTTAAATCTCAAGAATCTTACAAGAATCTTTGTGCTAAAGTAGAACCGAATGTGAGTTCATTTTGTACACGAGATTTGAACTTGTAAGCCTTTGAGCTAGACTAAAGGACATAATGTGCACTTGATTTCAATTAAACTAATGATAAAGCTTGAGAAACAAATCTACACAAGTATTATCATTGCATGTAGGATGGGCCCAACTCTCCTCTTTCTTTAATCTTGTCATTTTACTTAGTGAATATTTGTGCTAATTTTAGACCAACCAACCAATACATACTATAGCTTAAATATTAGTGAGATATATATACTTTAGTGCCAAATCAACCAATTCTCTGTGGTTCGATAAATTCCTGGAAAGTCACACTTTCCACTTATTACTTCAGACCACGTACACTTGCGTGCAAGCGCAGACGTGTATTTACAGTCTGTCACATTCCATCCACAAACTGATGGCCAGATAGAAAGAGTGAACCAAGTCTTAGAAGATCTACTCTGTTTATGTATGCTAGATTTTCAGGATACTGGGAAGATCATTTCCTTTAATAGAATTTGCATACAATAATAGCTTTCAATCTAGTATTAAAATGGCACCATATGAAGCGTTATATGGTAGAAAATGTTCAACTCCACTAGCTTGGTCCGAGACAGTAGGTACTCAATTATAGGGTTCCGAGTTAGTAGAAGAAACAAACAAGAAAGTAAAACTCATCCAGCAAGAATCAAAATAGTTCAAGACAGACAAAGCAAATATCATAATAATTGTCATTGTCCACTTGAGTTCAAGAAGAAGACTTAGTATATTTAAAAGTAAGCCCGATGAAGGGAATTTATCATTTTGGAGTCTGCGAAAAACTCAGTCCAAGGTATGTTGGGCCTTTCAAGATCATCCAGAAGATTGGATCAACAGCTTATAAGCTAGAACTGCTAGAAGACTTTGCTGCTGTTCACAATGTGTTTCATGTATTATCGCTAAGGAAGTGTCTTTGAGACCCTTCCCAACTAATCCAACTTCCAACAATAGAAATTCAACCGGATCTATCATACACTGAAGAAACAGTTAAAATTTTAGATCGTGATCAAAGGAAATTAAGGAATCGTTCTATTTCAATGATAAAAGTTCAGTGGAAGAACCGATCATGTAATGAAGCCACTTGGGAAAAAGAAGTGGATATGCGACAGAAATACCCAAGCCTCTTTAACTAAGGTATTCCTTAACTCTAACATATTATAATTCATTTACTTTATATCTACTTATTCTTCTCACTTAAGTGATATCGAGGACGACATCGTTCTTAAGTGGGGGAGTCTGTAATAACCCATATTGTTATTAGGGTTACTTAAGTCTAAAATAAGTCTTAATTATGATTCTAGTAGCTTAATTAAGTTATTTAAAACCTACCTCTAAGATATGGATCAAATCAGGGATTAAAAAGATAAAAATCAGATTTCTGGAAAATCTCAAAAAACCTAGAAATTGACTTTTTATTTTGACCTCAAATTGAAAATTTGACTTCGCCATTCCATTCACCACCCCCAAATTAGCTATGGGTGAAATTTTGGATGCAATTGGAAGCCGTTGGATTTTCATCAAATATTTTAGTATTATTTAAATACCCAAAAATTTGAATAATTAAATACTCATCGAAACGAAAATTTGATCCCGCCCGTGTATTCCTCACCCTTCAATTAGCTAGGGGTGATTTATTAAAAATATTTGGAATACAATTATGTGCTTAAATTTAATTAATAAAAATCAATATGAATTAATATAATATTATTATTAATTATAAGCATTTAACGGAGCCGTCCAAATCAAGTAACGCCGTTGCTCCTTTTGTTTTCGGCGCCGTTTCATCCAACGGTAAGCGTCGACCGTTCGATCGAAACGATCGAACGGTCGAAGGTCATGGTCTTCCGTGTGTCGCGAGAGACAACACGCGTCGCTCTGTCTCCTCTCCACCCGCCTTCCACCGCCATAATCCACCGATCAAAGCTTAATTAAGGCCTTGGATCGAATCCTCCCTCGAGATTACGCAATCAGGGACCCATAAAGTCGAAGGAGCTATCATTCCAAATTTAGGTCAACCCGAGCCGTCCATTTGAGGTACCCTTATCTCCTCCAATTTCCATTCAATATTGGTATTTCAATTTCGTAAACTTATTTCAATTGATAGATTAGTAATCGTATGGATTCGATCGTGTATAGCTAGTCGTAATCGATCCAATTTAGCATTTGGAATACAGTTCAAATAGTTAAATTTTTTTTTTCGCCCTCGTTAGGGTTACGCTAGGGTTTAATTTTGCCTGAGTAGCACGCTTCCTCTGGTGATGATTCTGGTGCTAATCGAAAGGTCTTTCCAAGACCTTTCGATAGGTGAGTGAGTCGATCTCCGACGATGTCATTTGGGCCGTCGACCTTGATGCCCTAGGTTGCGGCTGCGGTATCCA
Organism: Gastrodia elata; assembly: GCA_016760335.1. Classification (NCBI taxonomy): domain Eukaryota; kingdom Viridiplantae; phylum Streptophyta; class Magnoliopsida; order Asparagales; family Orchidaceae; genus Gastrodia; species Gastrodia elata. The sequence goes on along the minus strand of CM028675.1, from coordinate 43,791,829 downwards.
CCGAGTGAAGAAGAAAAGGCCCGATTTCGGGCCGACCTCGACCCGCTGGACTGGCCCGGTAGTTCAGCGCCTTACACGTGGCCCGCACCGCTGATTCAGCGTGTGGGGCTCGCCCGTCCCCGTCGAACTGACGGGGTCACTTCCACGCTCAGCCTATGGGGCCCGCTAGTGGTACTCAGCCAGCCACGGCTTGCCACGTATGCCACGGGTCCCACCCACCTGCACAGAAAATCATTATTAATAAAAATATATATGATTATATATATAATATATGACAGTACTTATAAAATACAATACTTATATTATAAAACCAAATTCAGTAAAGTATATTATATGTATGTTATATTATTATTATTATATATATATTATATATATCTCTATTTCCCACTTGCTCCGTTCCTCCCCCTTTGGCCCGCTCCCCTTTCTCTCTCTCTGGCTCTCCTCTTCCTGCTTCCTCCCCTCCCTTCTTCCGTTGCTCCGTTTCCTTCATTCCTTCCCCCGCCTCTTGCTCCCCCTTTCCCTCTCCTTCCCTTCCCTTCCCCCTTTCCTCTTCCTCTCCTCGCCCCTCCCTCCCCCTCGCCTCCCCGCCTATATTTTTGATCAGCAAAAATTCAAGAATAATCTGAAATTGACCAATCTCAATTTGGATAGGTAATTCACCTAGTATCATTTAGGGTATTAAATTAATTCAAATAATCTCACAAATCTTCAATAGATCATTACTTTGCGTGTATTAACCCAATATACCCAAAATTGGTCTTAAAATACTCACAAAACCCTAAGGATTAAAATGAGAATATTTACTTTGTTGTTTAGATTAGTTTGAGCCTAATCACTTTTAGGACCTAACCCTAATTAGCCTAACTAGACATAGAGCTTCAATTGACCATAAGATAATCAATTTAGCTCCAAATTAGGTGATCCAAATATCAATTTAGATCAGAAAAACCTAATTTACAGTAATCTAAAATAATTTTAGGATCCAATGGTTAGATTTGCTAATCACTCTTAATTACTCTAAAAATTGATTAGTGAATATTAGTAAATCTAATGATCCAAAATTCACAATTTAAGTTTCAAAGAATCCCTAGAACCTATTAGAACCTGACTGTAAGGTTGGATTAGTAAATTGGTGATTAATTTCACTAATCACTCACTAATCATCATAAACCTTAATTAATCCATAACTTAGCCAAATTGAGTCCAAATTGAGCCTACCACTAGTCATTAGAATCAATGGATCAATTGTGACATACAGTCACTAAAATTATTCAATTTGACAACCAAATGACAAAGTTAAGATTTTTGACCCTTAATTAAGAATCCTTAATTATCCTTTAACTATAGAACTTGTATTGGCTATAATTTAGCCAATACACATCAGAATTCAATAACTTTAGGTTTTATGGAAACCTTAAGGCGTAACCTACAGTAAAATAGCATAAATTTAGGTGTCATTAAGGTAAAATTACTAAATTGCCCTTATACGTCAAATTTCTTAATTTGACCTTATAAGGCTTAATACTTAACCAAATTTAATGAACTTACTGTCTAAACTCATATTAGACAGTAAGTAATCATTCCACATTATTATAATCCAGAATTAAGTTGTAATTCATAAAGGTAAAATTTAGACCCTTAAGGAGGGCAAAATAGTCTTTTTGCCCAAAATTATGGTTTAATGAATTTAAGACCTGATTTCACTTCTAAATCATAATATATAGTAATTAAAATGATTTAGGCCTTGATTTAGATAATTCTAAGTCTCAAATTAGAAATTTGATGAAAATCTTAAGTTAAGTCTTAAGCAAAACTTAAGTGAATTATGAGAAACATTTCTTTCCTTTGAACTTCTTAGATCAATCTTTAGGTCTTATAACATTAGTTAGGATGTGTGTCTGAGTGCTACTCTTAGTACTTAAGAGCCTTTATTCCTAAGATTAGGAGTAGATCTTAGGTTCGAAAATTCATCTAATGGGTAAAGAGGATTACTCATTAAGGTGAAACCTTGATCTTACTAATTTATTAGATTTTTCATAATTTATTAAATGATTATTTGATCTTTTAATTTTAGAATTAGGATTAGAAATCTATCCTATTGAACTTGACTTAATTCAATAGGATTTGCCTTAACCTTTAATCACTAAAGATGGGATTATACTTTAATCCTTATTATAACCCTATGATTAAGTAATTGGACTTCATTCTTTGAAGTTTGATTCTTAATCCTTTTAATCTTGATTTGGCTAATCAAGATTTAGTTTGGGATTTATAAAATAATAACTTAGGACAATTGATTTTACTTATTTAACCTTTTAGGCGACATTGATTCACTTATAATTACGACATAGCTAATCCTAATTATGTTCAACTTATAGGTTCGTGATTCTAAGTTACAGACAGTGTAGGAATTGAGGATTCTAAATCTTATGTAACTTAGAGTAGTGAGAATATTTAAATTAGAAAATAGGTGATATCACAAAGTTTGTATAGTGCTATTTATTTTCCTTGATTTGAATTACTATGTTTTCCGTGTTATTTTAGCCTTTTTACACTTTTGGACATACTTAAATACTTGATACATATTTTATAATATCTTTAAATTTCATTCACATATCATATGCATAATCTTAAAATAAACATTAATAAATAATATTATACTTGTGGTTTATGTTTTACTTAGCCTGCCATTTAGTATAATTTTACTTTAGGACAACTTTTGCCTAGGGAATTTCCCCTATGGTACGTTACTTTGGCATTGAGATGTTTCTCATATATGCTCTTTGGATACTTTGTGGATTTTATTTTAGGATCTGGGATGTTTCTCCTAGATGCCTCATTGGTGGACATTACTTTAATCTGGGATATTTCTCCTAGATTATCAGATGGACTTTACTTTTTAGCAGACTAAGTAAAAGTATCTCATACATACAATACTTTAATATACATTACTTACATTTACTTTGCAGTCTCTTTACAGTTACTTAACATATTTTCTTTACACTTCAGACTTACTTTACTTTACCGTTTCAGCATATTTTTCTTTCTATTTTTTATTTTCTGCAGTTCTTTTATATTTTAGAACTTTCTGTATGTCAGCCATTTTACTTATTTGAGAGCATGTTAGGATGCTAGTATTTATATTTTAAGTACAGTACTTTTACTTATACTATAACTAGCATGTTAGTTTGATCATATTCCTTATGATTTTTCTTTGTACTTAGTAGACTACAGTTATACTTTACTTACCTTGTATTGTAGCCTGAGTTGAGGTATATTTCTACCTCATAATTTGTTCTTCCTTTTTTGTTGCTTTACCTCTATGATATGCTTAATTTCAGTTGTGATATCATTAAAATACATTAAAATTTATTACCTTAAAATGTACTTAGATATTTTGTCTAACAAGATTTTTTTTTTATTGGCTGGGGCCCTACCATTGTGAAATTGATAATGGTAGATTATGAGCTTTTTGAGGAGATTGAGCCTACGAAGGAGCAGATCCAGGAGGAGGTCGAGACTATTGAGGGACCTTTGTCTGCTTACTAGATTGCTTTATATTTACTCTGTGAGGATGAGAGCATCTTACATTACAGTTCTTTAAACTTTAAATATTTGTAATAATACAGGACTAAATTGTGCTTTACTTTCCTACATTGTATATTCTGAGCTGGATGTATTTATTTTATAGTATGGATGATTACTTCAGTTGATACTTTTTTTCCGCACTCTGATACTCATTAAATGATTGTTAATCTTTACCTTATTATGAAAAGTACATCTTTTCCTTAAGATTGGATTGGAGTCTTAAATTCCAACCTAATGTTAAGTATAAGATGTGCTTAGTGATGACCACTCTTTAAGCCTTATGATTAGAAGGGGCAACCGCCACAGAGAACGCCATAAGGTGTCAGATTGGAAATTTCATTCCTATCTACCTAATGGATTGTTCTTTTGTATAAGCTTAAAGAGAGATAGTTGGCAGTGCAGGGAAACTACAGGCAGAATAAGCAAGAAAAAAAGTGAAATGTATCTTAAGTAAATAATATAAAATCTACATAGACAAAAAGATTATGATTACAAGTGGAGCAGCAATTGAGTTTATTTAGTAAAAATCTTACAATGATGATCCCTCTGTCTATAATCCAGAAAGAAAGCTTACTAATAAAGCGAGAAACACATATACGCCGTTGTAGAGGCCACATGAAGAAAATTTGGGCAGGAGCGGCGAGCTAGACGACGCGGCATTTCCCGGAGGCGATGAAGATGATAGAGATAGTAGGGCTAGATCGTCGGGCAAGACAAAGTGACCGCAGATATCTTGAACGGATGCGGTTGGGAGTGAACGGGATGCGGGATGCGAACGAGAGAGAATCGTAATCGAGCCATATTGCAGAGAATCATAAGAGCGAGCGAGGCCTAATATCACCCCTCTGTATCATGTCTTTGTATCCAAATCAACGACTCCAAGTATTGGCCACGTACATACTACGTAGTTAAGTTTTTGATAGATTACATTTAGGTATCGTTAAAATATTTCTCTTTTTATAATTATAAAGTGCTTCCTTAATTAATGCATTAAGTATAAGTTTTTGTATGAACAATATATTTAATTTATTGCGCTCTAAGAAATACGAATAATTCTATTTTATATTTAAATATATACTTTTTATTCTTAGCCACATATAAAAATAATATAATATATATGTTTTTGCAAATTTTTGTTGTACTTTTTAACAGTTAATTAGAAGGATTTTTGTAATTTTTAACAGTTAGTTAATTTATTTTATTCCTCACACATTCTCTCATATATTACTGAAGCTTTTTCCAAGATTTATTTACGAATATTAAACAAATTACAGAACAGATTTTTTGCCATTTTGACATATATACAAAAGTAAAATTTAACTAAAAATTAGAGTTGATAATAAGATATTTTTAATTTCTAAATATATTATTTTTATTAAAAATTTAATCTATGTATTACAACATTTAGTATTTCTATATTATATACTAGATATTTTAATAGTTAATCACAAGAAATTAATTTTTTATTTAAGAATGTATTTTTTTATATATGAAGAAATATAAATTATATTTTATAATATAAAATTTTATATATCATTACATTAAATTTTTATTTTTATTATTCTATATATAGAAATCAAAATCTAGTGATTAGAACTTTATTTTGATATTACTTAACGGAAATATAATAGCAAAAAAATTATATTTTAAATAGAATATAATAAATACTGCAATAATTAAATTAAGCAGAACAAATATTAAAAAAAACTTTTTGCATGCAGCGCAAGAGCTCATCATTTTCTAATTTAAACAGAGGATCTGCGCAGAGCAACACTCCCAACATGAGACTAGCATCCTCCTTTATTATTAGATAAATTGAGCGGATGGCCCTCCTCGCTCAATTTATACCACTGCTCATCCGCGCTCAGGCCAGAACAGTTGAAAGGATGGAGAGCAGTGAGAGCAATGATTGGTCCAGTTTGCCGTGGGACATGCTCCACGAGATAACCAACCGGTTGGGCCTCAGCGAGCAGATCCACTGCTCTAGCGTCTGCAGAGAATGGCACGCCTCCATCACTCACCACCGGCCGACGCTATTCGTTCACCACCCGTGGCTTCTTCTCCAAGACGATTCGCTGGAGGGCTCCAGCTCGTCGGTCAACTTTTGCATCCCCGCTTACCCGGACCCGGACAGCCACCGCTTGGTCCACCTGCGCCCCCGACCGGTTCCAGGGGTGGTCCGTTGCTGGCACATCCCGCGGTTGGCTGCTCATGACCTCGGGAGCACATGCGGCCCTCCTCAAACCCCTCACGCACGTGCAAGTCCCCCTCCCCGACCTCTTCCTCCCTGACTACGCACTCAAAATCACGAAGGTGATCCTCTCGTCTCCTCCCGCCCGCCCGGGTTGCGCCGCTGCCGTCATCCTCGCGCACCTCACTCCAGCATCCTACACCAGAGAAGCACGTGGGTGTGGCGCAGCTCGACGAAGGAGGTGGCTGGACCTAGTTCCGCACTGGCAATTGGTTGCGGGACATCGCCCTCTGCGACGACAGCAACCTCCTCAAGCTCCTTGGCTCCGACGGGGACATCGTCCACGTGCGGCGCGGAGGCAGCGCGACAGTCACGAGAATGAGACGCTGGCAGTAGTGGGCCGTCACCAACCTGATCTTGCCGTGCTGCGGAGGAGCAGGGAGATGAAGGTCGTCCTAATGCGGCGGCCGCAGCGAAGCACCCTGTTCGACTGGTGGGACCCGCCGAGGCTGCTGAGGATCAGCGACAACGGGAGGATCTGCGCTGACGGCGGGGACGGCAACGTCCTGCTGGCCGACCACAAGGGATTCATGGAGTGCGGGCCGCTGAAGGACGATAGGGACATCTGGGGGGAGAGCTGCATCCACCACTTCGTGTCGCTGTGGGACGAAGGCTTTGAGTGGAAGGTCTACGCTAAGGCAGACGGAAGGCTGCTCAAGACAATCACTCTTCCCAAGTATGCATTCTCCATGGTCTGGTTCGTCCCAGACTTCGCGGGTTCTGCGTGTGAGAGGAGTGACATGTGGTATCTGCAGTTTTTGAGTCAAATTTTTGAAGATAGAAACTGGAATAAAATGATTGGTTTGTGGTGTCTTTGAGTAAAATTTGATTTTAGAAATTTTGGAATAAAATGGTAAGTATGATTTGTTAGTGCTAATTCAAAAATTTACTCGAAAACTTATTAAATCATATGATCTATTAAATTAAATGCAGATCAATATCCAACAATCCAATAATCAATTATCTTAAATATTTAATAGTTGTAATAATGATAATAATTAACTTGTTTAAAACTATACTTATCAAAGCGCATTATGCTATGAGGCAGAACCTGATCACAGTTTACATCTCAAGCTAAGCTATTATATATCATAATTACAAGTATACTTAGTGTCCTACGCAAAATGATTTGAGATACTTAGTTTGCTTAAATTGTACTTATCGAAGAGCACTACGATATGAGGCAGAACCCGGTCACAGTTTACATCTCAAACTAAAGATCTTGTTCACTAATTGTAACACTCTTAGTCTTGAAAGATTTACTCTAATGAGACTGTATTCGTCTAATCCCTTGGAATAGCACGTGGTCATAAGTTCATATTGGAGTGAATCAACAAATCCTGAATATTGCTAAAATAATCCAGTACTATGGATATACCCTACTATACCCAATCAATAATTTGGATTCAAATATTTTATTTAATCAACAAGGATTCATCAAAGTTACTAATCCTTACTCTAAATAGGTGTGTCATACACAAGGCTCCAAGGATTTGATCAAAAGATCGCTCAATACTATTTTCTACCGCAAGGAAGAAATTCCATAATAACTGCTTTAGGTAATTCCTACCACGAGGTATCAAGTCCAACTTCTAAAGTTATGAAGGATCATCTAAGTTCCTACCTCAATATTGTTACAATGTTCTTCCTACCCCAATGTATCAATAATTCAGGTCTTTAAATATTTCAAGAATGATTGTATAGCAAGACCTTTGGGATCTCACTTTTCTATTTCTTAAGTTAATATTCCAAGTTTACATATTAGACTTAGATTAAAGTGATCAAATCAGATGATTAAAATTCATATGATCCTTATCTATTCTACAATTATGAGATGAAATCAAAGATATTATTAGTGTTAGATTATTTCATAAATCATTATAATTTTATTATTCATCTTATGCTAATAGTTTATATAAGAGAAAATCAAAGATCTAAAATTTAGATTCAGATGGTTCAATCACATAGATTTAATATTAATCTTAGCACTTCTAATTCAATGATTTAAGATCAATATCAAATCATATGCATTATTAGAATAATATTAATTAAATTATCTTACAATCAAGTTAATTGATTAAAGTGATTAAAATTTAAATCTTAATCAAGACAAGTTAGGATTTAACCCCTAGCCTTATCAAAATTAAGATCAATAGTTGATTTATAGATCAATGACAAATTGATACATTATTGGTATATTATTGATATCAAATTATAGATTTAGATTGTATTGTTTACTTAATCAAGTTATTAAGATCCTTATGTTCAAGTTTAGTTTAATATCAATTTTTACATATCAAGATGTCCAATTAAGCGTTAACGTCTTCTAACATACATCTTAATATTATGAAAATATGGATATGTAAAGATGACATAAAATGGAAGATAATTAATACTAACCAAATTCTAAATCAAACCAAAGGGAGTAGCACTTGATTATAAATCTAAAAGATTTATGTTTCATGTCATTTGGTTATTAAGATATACCTATTCAATACAAGTATTCAAAGGTTCTACTACTTAGCATTTGGCACAAGATATTTATAATACATAATAAATTTTGAGCACTTATTAAAATGATAAAGTTTCAAATTTAATTTTTCACATAGAATGCAATGCTCAATTTTAACTAAACTAGGTTCTATTTAAATATAATTCAATCTCACTAAGGTCCTAGGGACCTTAGAATGCAAAAACAGTGAAATTTTGATCATTTCAGTCATTTCTGGACAATGCTGAAATTTTATAGTCGCTACGGCGCGCTGTAGCGCCTTCTGTTCAAAAGTCAGGTGCTACGGTGCGCTGCGGCACGCTCTGGTTTAGCGCTTGTGTGGCGCGCTATGGTGAGTTTCGGCACTGTGGCGTGCCACAGCGCGCAGCGGCGCTACAGCGTGTGCGACATGCAACAGAGGGGTTTCAGTGCTGATTTTCGAAATGCGGTCGCTATAGCGCGCTACGGCGCTCATCATATTTAGAATAGTAATTTTTCCAGTATGAAACCCGTAAAGGGTCTTATTTCGAGCTCAAATACTCTCAATCCAGAGAATTCCATGAGCGGCGCCATATATCAATGAAAATGTCTTTCCGATACATTTCCATTGACATCAAAGTCGGTATGAACGGATCATCCTAACTATACGAACAATGGTGATAAAGATCGGGATATGCAGAATGGAAGTAAAATAGAGAATGAGATATTTCTTTGAAGAACTATAATGGCTTCCATATTTAATCTTGGATGTCTAATGATACTTTCAAGTATAATAGCGACATGAAAGAGGTAAAGAAGAGGAGCAAATTGGTACCCTTAAACCTTGGAAGGAGTGGAAGATGAAGACTCCTCTGTTTTCTTCAAAACCTTGGAGGAAGCTTCTTCTTCAAGGTTCAACAATGGAGGAATGAGGGAGAACTTGGGAGCTTTATCTTTGACAGCCAAAAAATGAAGAGAAATAGCTATACTTCCTAAATAAAGGAGAAGGAAGAAAGGGGGGAGGTGGAGGCATGGGCTAAGAGGGCTAGAGAGGTGAGGGGAGAAGGATGGCCCTCGGCCACTATTGCGCCTAAGGGAGGGAGAGGGGGCGTCGAATGGGGAGCCAGCTAGGAGAGAGGAAGGATTTAGAAAATAGAAAATAAAATTAGAATAAATAAATATTTATTCATTTAATTATTTGAAAATTCATATTTTAGAAACGCGCTCCGAAAAATCCAAAAAATTCACCCCAAGTTAATTTGGGGGTGAGGAATTCAACGGCAAAGTCGGATTTCAATTCCAATAATTATTTAATTATGCTAATTTTCGGGGTATGTAATTATATTAAAATAATCGCGAAAATCCGATGACTTTCAAAACACGTCCAAACATCACTCTTAGCTAATTTGGCTTGTATAAACTAAAATAGCTAAAATAATAAATTAGATAAAAATTATATGACACTTTTACGAGTTTATTTTACTATTTTTTGTGCACTTTACTTTAATTTTAACTTTGTACATCATTTACCGTTACTTAAATTCATGCTAGGATACTAGCCTTGATTGAATGTTTGACTTGTTCTACTTATATTATTACTATTCAATTTTATTTCAGTGTTGAATTGACATATATTCACATGATTATGAGCATGTTATGATGTATGTAGTTCTTTTCAGTAGCTATAGTTACTTTACAATATTATTTATATGTACACATGTTGCATAATCTTATTGTAAATTCTAATTTGAAGTATGTTTCCTTACATACACTCTTTTCAGTAGCTATATTTGCTTTACAATATTATTTATATGTACATATATTGCATAACCTTATTGCAAGCTTCTAGTTTGAGGTATATTTCTTACATACTCTCTTCTCAGTAACTATAATTACTTTATAATATTATTTATATGTACACATATTGCATAACCTTGTTGCGGCTTCTAGTTTGAGGTATGTTTTCTTACATACTCTTTTTTCAGTAGCTATAGTTACTCTACAATATTATTATATATACACATATTGCATAACCTTATTGCAGCTTTCTAGTTTGAAGTATGTTTCTTTACATACTCCATTTTCAATAGCTATAATTACTTTACAATATTATTTATAAACTACACATATTGCATAACCTTGTTGCAACTTCTAGTTTGAGGTATGTTTCTTACATACTCTCTTTTCAGTAGTATAATGTACTCTCTTTTCAGTAGTTTAAGGGCACGCTCTAGCATGTTGGTAGTTTGATCTTTTGAAAAATTATAAATGGCTTCAACGCTTAGATGAGCTCAGCCATCCTTTTGTTATCAAAATCTTGAATTTATAGCACTATTGCCTTATCCCCTAAAATCAAAATATAAGATATATAATGTAATAATAAACTATTCTTAAAGAACATATTGGCCCAAATTATCCTTTTTAATAAAAAGTTTGATGTTAAAATTATTATTAACATATATTGATCTTAAGAGCATATATTGATCTTAAAAATATATAATTTCTTACATACTCTCTTTTCAGTAAGTTAAGGGCACGCTCTATCATGTTGGTAGTTTGATCTTTGAAAATTGTAAATGGCTTCAATGCTTAGATGGCTCAGGCATCCTTTGTTATCAAAATCTTGAATTTCTAGCACTATGGCCTTATCACTTAAAATCAAAATATGAGATATATAATAATAATAAACTATTTCTTAAGAACATATTTGGCCCTAAATTACCCTTTTTAATAGAAAGTTTGATGTTAAAATTATTATTAATAAAACTACCCTATGCTTATGCTATTGCTCATCCTCGAGCAATGTTTAGCTTAGACTCTAATTCAAAGTCACAAAAAATTATTAAATAAAGGTGTTATAATATTCATAGGTCAACATAAAAAAAAAAAAAACAACTTATAGGGATTCAATCTAATCGTAGTTTGCCATTGCTTAATTCATGGGAGAAGATTAAACACAAATCAAAAGATAATAAGAAACTAAGTTTGATATTTTTAAATTCAGCCCATTATTGATCCCAAGCCTTTGTTAAGTAAATGATATAATTGTTTAAGCATTTATAAACAATAGAACTCTATTTTTTACAGGGAATAACTATCACCCCCTTTTTAACAAAGCACACATATTTTTAACATTAACTTGAGAGGTTCCACCAATTCGCCACGAGAAGCAAGCCTTCAACCACCTAGATGGAAACCACTCATTTTTTTACTTACAAGTGCTCCCTACTTAGCAAAGAAAAATTATTTCGTGATTGTAAAAAAATTATTTCATGATTTTATGAATGTCCATAAAGCTCAAAAAGATTCATACATTACGATTATATAAGCTTGAGCCGAAACCAAGGATATATAATATTTGCAACTGGAATCTTAACTATATGCAAAAACATTTTGCCAAAATATAGAGGAATTTTATCTATTATAAAATTAATATAACAAATCATTAACATTATTGAATAATCTTCTCCTAACACTAAATTGTGCATTGTCCTCAATTCACTCCTAAATATAAGGAAAATCACATCTCTAAGTACTCCTTGCAAGTGCAATTAGAAATTATCTGATTTAGGACCTAAAAGGCATCCTGATCAGGAACTGGCTATAGCATGTATTATCAATGTACCATAGGTGGGCCTCATGCCGATTTGAGTACAAGTTGATGTTCTCTTGCTAGCTCATATGCTCTTCCAAACAATTGAAAGTGACTGACAAACTATTAAGAGAGAGCAATTAGAATGCAATGGTAGCTGGTAAGGTTGATGCATGATTTGGGGGGGGGGGGGGGGGGGGCTAGAGTCTAGAGTTGGATGTAAATAACAAATGCTAGTGTTTGCAAGCCTTATACTAGATTTAACTACAACAATAAGCAAAATTTTACCAAAAAAAAACACCAAAACAGACCCTATTAGAAGCATTTTGCCGCCCAACCCTTAGGTGGGCCTAGGCGTCGGGCTTACAATATCAGCCCTTAAGAAAGAGCCAGAGTTGACGCTTGGGCGAGCGCAAGCGCCGAGCTCTCAGTTAGTTAATATTGAGTTGATTTTCCCGACGCCATAGTGCACTTAAGCATCGGGGGTTATATTAAGCACTTAAGGTTTTTGAGTTTTAAATGACACCAGAGCCACCATGGCTTCAAATATTTTGAAGCTAAAGAGCACCTAAGTGCGAATGAAAATGTTTAGTTTGAATGAATGAACAGGCGTTAATGTGTGCCTGAGTGTCCAACTCAATTGGCATGAAAGGGAAGGTGCGAGCCACTTCAAAGTTTTTTTGTTATATATATAATATATATATAACACTCCAAAGAAACCTAAGCACACAAGCATGGGTTACCTCCAAAGATTTGTTTTGAGTTGCAGAATTTGGTTTTTCTGAAAACATTTATTGACATCATCTTTCGTAGCATTAACAACAGCCGGTTTTCATCATGATAAATGGTGAAAGAGTAGGCATTTTTAAGTCTTCTAGAGGGATTCAACAGGGGTGATCCATTATCTCCTACTTTATATGTCATTGCTGCTGATTATTTTTCAATAGTATAAACATGTTATATGAATTGTATTCTTCCATGTATTCAAGAACAAAGCTATTATACTATAAAGCATCAAGCCTTTGTTGATGATATTTTAGTTTTTTTTAATGGAAGCAAATTTGCTTTAAAATAATTTATGAGTTTATTAGATAGGATGGAATCAATCTCAAGGCTTGTGACTATAAATTGAAATGTGCTTATCACTTCAAATTATGTGCCTAATAATAAGAAAGTTACATTTCTATGCTCATTGGTTTTTCTAACTCTCGTTTGCCAATTATTTATTTGAGTTGTTCCCAGTTCTAAAGGCTTCAACAAAATAATGTTTTATGATAGTTTATTAGCTAAGATTCAAAACAATTGAATGGCTTGGAAGCATAAGCTTCTTTTTTCAGGAAAGTCGAATTATGCTTTTAAAGACTGTTTTATCCTCCATTCCACTTCATTTGCTTCAAGATTTTAAACCCCAAAGAGGTTCTGAAAGGGTGAAAATCATTTTCAATAAATCTTATGGGAATCTAATGAAAATAAAAAAGTATGCAGTGGCTTAGTTGGAAAGAATCGTGTTATCCTATTGCAGAAGGAGGGTTCAACTTTAAAAGATTGAGAGATGTGTATTTTAACTTTTACTCTAAAATGTGGTGGAATTCAGAAATAGTCAAATCTATGGGCTAAGTATATGAATGATAAATACTATAAAGATATGCATCCTTTGTAGGTTTTAAGGCAACACCATGACTTCCATTATGGAAAAGAACATGTGCGTCAAATTTTTTATAGAAAATCATATTGTTTGGGGGTCTAGGAAAAGGAGAACGCTCTTTTTGGTACGATGTTTTGGTTTGGTAACAAAACCCCTTTTCTTAAGACACACGGACACGCAGCCAACCTTTGAAAAGGTTAGTGAGTTATGCTTAATAATCAATGGAACATTCATAAATTACAATCAATCCTTCCTAGTGAAACTATAACTGAAAGCTTTAAAGATGGATCTTGCTTCAAATGGCATTAACATGTGGAAGATTGGTAATCCTCAAATTTTAATTCCCCTGCTGTCTAGAAAAGTTTAAGAACAAGGGCTACTAATTTTACTATGGGTAGGGTTTTATGGCATAAAAGCATAAAACCCTCTATTTCGTTCTCTTGTTGGCGACTACTTAAAAACATTCTTTCTTTTTATTGGCGCTTAAAGCTCAAGAGTTTCCAATAGGGTTTCCAATTTGCTTCTAGATGTTTATTTTGTAAAAATAATTTTGAGGATATGCACCATCATTTTATTAGTTGTCCTAAAGTTCAAGAAATATGGAGTTATTGCACTAACATCTTCGGCTATAGTCCTAATTACAGTCTTATTGTTAATGACTTTTTATTAGCATGGAGACTCGCAGGTGATTTTGTGAAAGAAGGCCATTTCAGAATTATTATCCCCTTAGTTTATTATTTTTTGGGAGGAAAGAAACAAGCAAATATAACAACGTCAACTTTAGCGCTCATAGGATTATTGGGAAAGTTTTAAACCAAGTTGATATGGCTATCAAATCAAATTGCATTTCTGCAAATCAGTTTTAAAGGAGATGACTATTGTTGTTCTCAATTTAATGCAAAAAAATTACATAAGAACGAACCCGATATTGTGTTGTATTGGCGGAAGTAGTGAATCAATTTTTCAAGCTCAATGTAGATAGCATTTTAAGGCTGTATTTCTTAAAAACCAGAGACGGCGAAATACTGCGAAATAAGAATGGAATCATTTTATTTGCCTATCATACCCAATTTATGGCACATAGCACGCTTGATGCTGAGCTAAGCCTTGAAGGTTAAAAATTATGCGCTGACAGAGACTTTAAAAAAGTGTGGATTGACTTGGATTGTTTAGCGTTGATCTTGCTATTAAGGAATCGTTCCTGTGGTGATTGGCATCTACTTTATATCCTGAAGGAAGTATATTCTCTTCTTAATCTATTTGATATATTTTATGTTACTCATATTAGGAGAGAAACAAAATAGAGCAGCTCACAGTCTTGCAAACAAAGGAAGGTTGATAGAGGGCTTTATATCTACAATGAAGCAATCTATTTTCAATGAACTGAGACTTATATGTACGATAGATAGCACTAATCTCCCTTATTTCAGAGAGCAAAAATCTGGGTGAGTTTTATGGTTGATTGCTTGGGCCATCATTCAAGTTATGCATTGGGGCCATGATGACAGAAGATCTGAAGAAAGCAAAGCTTATTCCTTAACATATATCATACCCTTATAAAGAGAACTCAGTTTTTTCGGTCCTATCTTTGCTTTTACTGCTATTCTTTAGTTTTTTATTGCATTAGCTTGTAAATGCCATCCTGAATCTTTATGATGTATGCTTTATTTCATATCAATATATCACTGATATTTAGAAGAAAAAAAAAGAGTACATAATACTAAACAAAATGCAACGGGATAGGGATTTAATCAGCAATTAAACACTCTACCCAACTACACTAATCCTATTATAAAACAAATGTGTTTTTTTACTTCATTTTGTGTTTGCTCTTCTGTATTTTCCTACAAAAGAAGTTGAAATAAGTTAGTTAATCCATTGAATCCAGTAGGGGGGCACATGCCCCTGGTGCCCCCATCATGAATGTGTCATGGATACCTACGCTAATGTTAATTAGGTAAGTAATGTGAGTGATAGAAGATTAACATCATTAATGTTGGTAGCTTATAGATACAGAAAAATAAAATCTAGAATGCGATGACAAGAAGCAGCGCATAGCAGACTGCCAATCAGTTTCTTAAAACCTATAAAGTATTATGGATCAAAAGATTTTTTTATGACAAGATCTGTACAGCAACACCTATTAAGTTTCCATGTTATAACAAAGCAACTATCTTGATTGTGCATAACTTAGTTCACCCCAATAAGTCAAAGCATGTAAATCTTAATATACACTTCATCAAAGAGAAACTCGACAATCAGTTGATATGCATGCCTTCGATATAAATCAATTCAACATTTTACTAAACAAGATAGCCATGGATGGCATCTTCATGCTAGATGGAAAGGGTGTGTTTGTAATGGAAAGCTCGTGCATTGATGCATATATTGCCACTGATAATATATATGCATTGTTCACAGTAAGGCTAGCTTCGAGTAGAATTCGAATCGAGTCTGCCCATACTTGAACTTAACTCGAATTTGTTTGAGTTCGAGTCAAGTTCGAGTTCGAGTCATTTCAAATCATTTAGAGTCATTTCAAATAGGGTTCAAGTCAAACCTCGATTTGAAAATTTACGATCAAGTCAAAATGCTTTGAGTTCGAGTTTCAAGTTTTTAGTCAAATTGTCAACCCTAGTTCATAGTGATGAAACCTGTGATCACTGTATAAATTTATCATCTAGCTTAATGTACAAGCAATAAAATATTGTCATTCCCTTCAAGTTTAGCGTTTAAGAATAATAGCATCCGAATAAAGACAAACATGACTAATACTTTGCATCTGAAACTATGTTTAAAAAGAGTCCAATAAGTTTGACAAGTATCAAGAATCAATTTAGTCATTCTAAACCATAAATATGTTCAAACAAAAAAAAGTCATTATCTCCTAATTTATCAACATGTTAACCTTAGTTCAACTAATTCATAGATATATTATGCACTTTGATTCCAGCACTAATAATTTTGCGGCGACAAAAATTTGTTCTCTATTTGTTTTATCCAGATCTCTCCAAACAATATGACAACAATACAAATAGTAAGTAAAATCACTTTTTAAAATATAATCAAATGCTTAAAGTTCAAATACTTAGTTAAGATAAATGGCATTAAACGCTGAAATTTGCAAAATTATATTTTCTTCTAAAAGTTATCAGTTCCCAATTTGATCAAGATGTGTATCAGGAAGTATAAAGGGACAAACAAAGAAAGTCCAAAAGGACTCCATCAAAAAGCTATACAGTACATAAAGATAAATCATGAGGATAGAAATGCTTTTCTTTAAATAGCTCTCTTCATATATAGAGAAATTTTTAAGAATCAATAGTAAGAAAATAAAAAGAAATGTAACTTTTTAT
Source organism: Gastrodia elata (assembly GCA_016760335.1). Lineage (NCBI taxonomy): Eukaryota > Viridiplantae > Streptophyta > Magnoliopsida > Asparagales > Orchidaceae > Gastrodia > Gastrodia elata. The sequence continues at coordinate 43,774,927 of CM028675.1, read as the reverse complement.
CTTTTTGACTTTTTGAAATTTATTCCATTAAATCTTCTTGTTGGATGATGAAAAAAGTGCAAGAAAACATGAATCTATCATTCAAAGAGAATAGTAGTATATCTCTAAAAATCATATAGAACAAAACAAGACAAAATTATATTCATACTATCAAAGCCCCGCACTCAGCATTTTAATGCATAAAGATAATTTCGCATGTGATACCCACATAAAAGTTTAGGCAATATTAAAACATCAAAAGTGATCTATACTTCAATGATATGTTTCTAATTGACTAAAACAAATGAAAACAAGAAATAAAGGCATGTTTATCAAATAAAAATGATAAGGAAAGAACAAAAAAAGCACACAGGCACTCCAGGTGCAAGTGCTCATGCTAATGTGTATGCAGATATTGTAATCTACATTAGTATGAAAAAATAGCAGAAACCATCATGCAAATCATAAAATATGCTAGAGCATACCTTTGCAGCTAGTATGAAAATATCATTTGTTTCTGAAAAGAGAAAAAAGATGTATAATAGAAAATATTAAAACAAATCACCTGTCACCTAAAAGTAATAGTTTTCATAGAAGGCAAGAAAATCATATAAAACCAAACAATCAAGAAAATCATATTTCTTGCACTAAACTTACTGTTAGCATGTTCAGTAAATTTAAAAATTGCAGCCTGATGTGAGGATCTTGAGCTCTTCCCAGTGCACAATAAAGAATGAATAGATTCCCAGTCGTAGTCTGCACATTGTTAGCTACAAAGCATTGACAAAAAAGGTCAAAACTACCAAATTACAATAAACACTACAACAAAGTGAGGCTGATAATTTAAAGTAGATTTATGATAGCAGTCACCAAATCATTCAAATATCTTAAGTCATAACGAAAACAAAAAGAAATAAATTCAGAGAATGTAAGCATATCTCACAGGACAGCTTTCCATATGAATAAGCTTTCATACCTGCTATAATGTTCTTCACAGCCGTCAGAGCAAGGAAAAATTGGAGGCAAGAGAAATTGTTTTGAGAAAGGTAAAGGCACTTGTCATTCATTAACAACTCCAAAGTCTCCTTTGAGAGAGAATTTTTTCTACAAAAACTTTGTCCTGCATTATTACTATTTTGCAGAAGGGTCAAATCATTTTCATTTGAAGACTCCGGTGATCACAGTCCTTTTTAACTGACACTCCCAAACTTTGTAAATAGAGTTTTCGACCAATTTGAAGATCTAATGTACCAATGAACCAAAAGCAAGAGTTACACACAAAACAATCAACCTAAAACATGAGAAAATAGAGTAGCTCATGAACCTAGTTATTTCCAAAACTCCTAAGATGAAAAGAAACCAAGAAGTTGTTAAGAAAAATGGAGGGTTTCATTAAATAGTTTGAATTTGTTTATCAAAAAGACAACACCAGCATTTGAAATCAGAAATATATAAGATGGGTCGACCATGAAAAGAACCTTGTTAAAAGTATGCTGAGTAGCCACAAGCATTTGATCCTTAAATATAAGCTCCTCTTCCTCAAATTCTCTATTTGCAAAGACACCTGAATTTGAGAGCACATAATAGTTTTACCGGAAAGGGGTTTACAAGCATATCAGAGTGTAGGTAGCAATACTGTTTATCAAGGAGTCGCATACATATAGTTGAGCCATTAGAGGTTGACTAAAGAGCTAATACAATCTTAAAATTAACTGCATTTGCAATTCTACATCTGAAAAACTTCCGTAGTGAGTGGTAGGGCGCTATCATAAGAATAACTTCAAGATAGTATGCACACGCACATTGCAATGCCCCCCACCCCTCTCCAAATAAATAGTGATCTTCATACGCAACTATTACAACTGTGCATAATAGTAGTCAAGATGTGATATTAAATTTATATCATATATGCATTATTATGTTTATTTCAAAACATTGAAAAAAAAAATTACACAACCAACGAGTTAAAATATTCATCAATTATGTCTGTCACTGTTTCCCCCCTTCTTGAAATAGAGGTTGTCCTCATCATTTCAAAACACAATTAAAACAAAGCCAAATAAAAAATTAGATTCCTAAATACAAAAGAATACATCTGTCATATATCAAGCTCATCCTCTATTCATCTATATTTCCATTAAACTTTCACCATAGCAATCTCTTCAAAATGCAACTTGTGTACACTGAATGTTAAAATATGCTCATGCTGCTCTCAGCAAGTGAGGTTAGGATGCACATCAAGTAAGGTTTCAAATACACAAATTGTTAAATTACTCGACCACCTATGAAGCAAGGAGATAAAAAAGAGTAAATTGTGACATATGATCTAGTAAAGTAAGACAATATGTTGAAGCCACATGATCCATAACTTCAAAAGGTTCAATATATCTTTGGATGAGCGTACTCAAAACAATTGAGACCATTCATCAAACCAATTAAAATGATAATATCAACTTCACACTCCATAAGCCAATTATGCAAATTAAAGTACTTTTAAAGGTTTTGAGCAAGTCGCAAACAATCCCAAATTAAAGGTAGCATGTTCCACTAAATTAGAGCCATACAAGAAGTGCTCTCCTAATTAAATACGAGAGATAGGAGTTGTGCGCCTTCTATCATATATATCCTGAAACGAAGCATACCAATGCTAGACTAAAAATTAGGTTATATATAAAATCAATTAAAGATATGCTCTTCTCAACTATCAGTAAAGCCTAGTACAAAAACTAAAGATCATTGACATTTTGATATTCTCTACTTAATCATGTTTGAAAAAGGTGCTACTAAAACTAAGATGGTACCAGATCAACTTTAAAAAATTTCAAAGAATAAAAGATAAATTGACTATCTCTATCAAAATCATTCACACGAGAAAAATCATGCAATCTTAAAATTTTGTAAATACAACATACCTCGATTTTTTATTTAAAATTTGTTAAAAGTGTGCAAACTTAATCAAACAATCAATAACAACCCAAAAAAATCATGTGTAAGCCTAGTCTGAGGTCCTTTTACAAAATCCACAAAAATTTCACTCCACTCACATTCATCAATGCAGTCTCGTCAAATGAAGAAGAAAAGTGGCAATTGAAAGATTGAAACAGATCGCTTATCCTTCTTCCTGTTATGGGTGAAAGGTTGAAAAGAAGCCATGTTATGGGCGAAGGGTTGAGCTTTGTGGCGGCTGGCAGCGCTAATGATAGCTGGCATTTCGATTGAAATGATGTACTACAGAATGTCGGCCAATGAATGTCAATGCGAGCTTGTACCTAAGCGTGGCACTGAACGCAGCAACTGAGATTACGGTGGCTTTCTCCATCTTCCTATCAAATATGGTCAACCGGAAGAGCTCATTACTGGTGTTGATTGTGCTGAGCGGAAGCTCTAGCCTTGCCTGCATGGCGACGGAGAATTGGTCGAAGATTATGCTAGAATCGGCAGCTTTCTATGGGTCATGCGCAGTGTCTTGTTTGGGCCTACTTTATTTCATAAAATTGTTCCAAACATGCATAAGAAACTCGGCGCTATCAATCAGGCAATCAATGATGCTCGGCGGCGTCATAGCACCTACATTGGTGGCAACTGAGATGAGAAAAAAAGGTTTATGCTTTTGTAGTGTTTGGGATCCTTATGATTTTGTGCAGATTTTTTATCGTGTACTTGCCAGAGACGAATGGGAGAAAGATCACTGATATTATGGAAAAAGAGGAAAATAAGATGGTGACTCAAATCTTGCCGACTGATAAAGAAATTTTTAAGAAAATACCTGACCTTAAAAGATAAAATTACTTTTGTTTATAATGATTTTCAACTAAAAATATTTAAAACATACAATTTAAAGAGACTTAAAAAATCAAATACAAAAATCAAAGATTAAAATGAACAAATCATACAAATAAGAAAATATTTTGACAATTTCCCTTTTATATACAAACGCTCATTTGTTTTGGTACGAGAAATTTAAGCCCTTTGTCATCAAACTCCGAACTTGTCTATAAAGTTCCTCACATAGTGGTATCTCTGAGCTATTTAAGTTGTGTAACTAGAGGTGGAAAGAGAAAGATATAACCTAATATAGAAGATAATGAGAAAAAGAAATTTGACCCACTTGCAAGAGAAGAAGTGTGAGATGATGAGATGGTCCATGACCAAAGAAATAAAAAGAGTAAAAGCATAAGAATACTTCAAATTCAATACTTCATTCAAAATGTAATATATGAATTCTTAATACACAATGTAACTTACAAATATCTCTCCAATTTAAATCAAAATCATGTTGCAAAAAAATTTATAAAAATACAAAGATTTAAATACTCCAAAATTAGCCAGTTAAAGTAATTTAATGGGTAGCCGCTACATCAAAAAGTATTTGGCATTCAAAAAACTCTCGTCAAATTCCTTTAATTACAAAAAAAAACATGCCAGCATTTTCCTAAGAAACTTAAATTTTAAATTTCTATTTTGACAACAAATTTACTACTAAAAGTTTAGAGCTACCATTATTGCTTTAAAAGTATTTATTTTAATAACATTAAACTGATGTTGCATCAAAACCTTCAGATTTTGAACTTTTTGATTTGGGTTTTCCCTTCTTTGCCACTTCTTCATATTGATGTTGATGACAGCTTTCCCCACACAGGGTTCTCACAATATTTCTTTTTCATCATGCATCACCTACAACTAACCATACTTGTCAATTCTACTAGATGGGTGTGTGGGCAAGCAGTTCAATTTATTGTTGATGTCATGCATATCCTTTTTCCTTATTTAAAAATTGCATTCAAGATCTCTACTCTATCTTGTTTATTAACAATCAAAGAAGAAAATATATGCAACTAATAAAAAAATATTTAAAACAATAAAAGTCTCCTGGTTGAAAGCTGGTAAAGCAGACCCAAGCCATTTTATAAAAAAATGAAACAATGGCCATCCCAGTTAAAAGTCAATAACAAGCAATGAAATTTAATGTGAACTTTTAAAATGTATAACATCAAATTTAAACAAGGAAAAAAACATCACTGTGAAAAGGGAAAAAAAAGCATGCTCTTTCCTGGAAAAGGAAAGAACACTCTTTCCATTTATGAAATTTGTACCATGAAGTTAGTAATTGCATAAGTATACATGCATACATACACATGATATTAATAAAATAGAAAATTAAATATATATATATATATAGCAAAGTTTTAATTTTTATAAACAAAAATCAAAATTTGGTATAAGGCGGCCTTAACAATTTTACAAAGGTGAAAACTAACAAATACCTTTCCCGTGCTTCTTGTTGGTTTCTATTCTAACAGAGTGACAATTTTCTTTATGCTTGATCTCATCATAATATTCCTGAAGTACAAAAAAATAATTCTCATGATATTTTAGTCTACTGGGAATTTGTCAAAAAAAAAGTATCATTACTACATTAAGTTTACCAAGTAAATCTCTAAGTATTTATGAGAACAATTTAACCCAAAATTTTGAATTTAATCCCAATTTAGTCACAGTAGGAAACAAACTGTGAAGACCCACTTAAGTAGTAATAAGTGAAATTCTTAAACATCGAGGCGCCTTTTCAGATAACGGTGGAGTTCCTGATAAGAACTCCAAAGTTAAGCGTGCTCAGGTGGGAGCACTCCCAGGATGGGTGACCTGCTGGGAAGTTATTTTCTGAGGGCAAAACTGTGAGGCCTTTCTGGCCAAAGCGGATAATACCTTGGTGCTTAAGAGTTTGGGCTGTTACAAATTAGTATCAGAGCAAATCATAGGGTGTCAAATAGGAGCTAAGTGGCCATACAGGGCAAAGTACCACTTCATGTGAGCAACCTCTTGAACCCATGATGGTTAAGGTGCTACATGGTTGTGGGTACCTCTTGCGCCTGTAGGGTCACGTCTAGTCCTATCTACCCAATGGATGGTTCTTGGATCTGTGTGTGAATACTGATGAGGACGTCAGTTACTTAAGTTGGGGAGATTGTGAAGACCCACTTAAGTAGTAATAAGTGAAACTCTTAAATATCTAGGCGCTTTTTTAGATAACGGTGGAGTTCCTGATAAGTACTCCAAAGTTAAGCGTGCTCAGGTGGGAGTACTCCCAGGATGGGTGACCTGCTGGGAAGTTATCTTTTGAGGGCAAAACCGTGAGGCCTTTCTAGCCAAAGTGGACAATACCTTGGTGCTTAAGAGTTTGGGCTGTTACACAAACCAATGGTTATGATTGAATGGTTCAGGTTGGAAATTTGAGACTTAATTGGGCATGTTGAATGGTAAAACAAATTTGATCAATTACTAGTAAAGGGATTATTTTGTCAAAATCCTTTAAAGTACAAATGATAAAATCTAGATTAAACTGTTAAGGGATTTTATTTAATATTATAAGAATTCCTTACCTAATTACATGCTCAACACCAAAAGAAAACACTGAATTCATCATAGTTACATTTTAGAATTCAAACCTGAACTCTTTTAAAATTATAAAAGGATGGGTGACCTGCTGGGAAGTTATCTTCTGAGGGCAAAACCGTGAGGCCTTTCTGGCCAAAGTGGACAATACCTTGGTGCTTAAGAGTTTGGGCTGTTACACAAACCAATGGTTATGATTGAATGGTTCAGGTTGGAAATTTGAGACTTAATTGGGCATGTTGAATGGTAAAACAAATTTGATCAATTACTAGTAAAGGGATTATTTTGTCAAAATCCTTTAAAGTACAAATGATAAAATCTAGATTAAACTGTTAAGGGATTTTATTTAATATTGTAAGAATTCCTTACCTAATTACATGCTCAACACCAAAAGAAAACACTGAATTCATCATAGTTACATTTTAGAATTCAAACCTGAACTCTTTTAAAATTATAACCCTAATAAAAATATTCTTTAAATGATACCACTCCATAAAAATTCTATTAAGAGTTTAAGCAAATTGGTTAACCATTCTCCGCCTCATTGGTGTGCACAAATCATTGTAGAATCACCACCGCATCCACTTTAAATCAGCCTTACTAGCACTAAGTGCCCATCAAACTACCCGCAAACCAAAACCAGACCACCCTAAGGATCCTTTGAGAGCTTCCATGCCATTACTAGGCCCCAAGTCAAATGGACAACACTTGTCAAAGGGTAAATGATAAAAGCTAAAATGGTTAGGCTTTCAAATTAAAAAGTATCTAGCAGCTATACAGCCAGCTATGTTATATGGGGTTAAATGTTGGCTAACAAAGGATAAATTTATCAATAAAATAAGTGTTACAGAGATGAGGATGCTTAGGTGGATGTGTGGGTATACTAGTAAACATAGCATGAGAAAGAAGTTAATCCTTAACAAGGTTGGAGTGGCTCCAATAGTAGATAAAATTAGAGAATGCCTTCTTAGATAGTTTGGGCATATTAAGTGTAGACCATGTAATGCCCCTGTTATAAAATTTGGGTTCATGAATTTTTTCCATATTAAAGAGGAAGAGGGAGACATAAAAAGACATGGAAAGAAAGAGAAAAGTATTAAAATAATCTTTTAACTCTTGCAAAATATTCAAAATAATCATTTACTCTTGTAAAAATAATTTACTTATGTCATTGATTTTTATTTAAGTGTTTTTTTGTCCCTATCACTAACTCCCCCATCCCTTTCCTTAGCAAGATTGTGGTGAGGGCACGAGCACTTTCATTTTTGTTTTTTAGCCTCATGAGAAAGGGATAACGATGAGTTCCTTTAGGTAAATAGCAACCCTTTTTGAAGTACATATTTTCTTAGTCTTTACATTCACTTAACATTTTTTATTACAATATTTCTCCAAGTTCATGGTGATTTGGTGCTCAGTTATGCTGACAGCTACAGCAGTTCAATTGCTTTATGTTCTAGTTGTATAATATCCACTTTCGTAATTGTGCACTACCGCTTAAAATTTGTCTTGAGCCTAAACCAAATAGCAACACACAATGTGAAAGTCTAGGCACCTAAAAATCTTAAAACACTAATGATAATAAAGTAACAAAAAAATAACTTTTACTATTATATTTTGCTAGAGAAAATTACTAAAATGGTCCATTGACTCTTGCAAAATGTTCAATATAGTCATTGACGCGTGTAAATGTTTTTTTTATCCGTTGACTTTTGTTTAAGTGATTTTTTGGATCTTTACCGCTAAATTTCGTTAACGTTAAATGCATTCGAAAAAATGACAACTACGTAATTCCAACAGGCTTATTTATCTTTAGTTGCGAATTATGATGCATCAGGTTAAGATTTTAATTTTTTCCCGACAAGTTGTGATTCATTCTCACACTGGGATTTCTTCATCGACTGGATTGAACATCTCTTCTTCGTCTCTTTGCGTCTCCATCGATGCTAAGACGACTCTTCATCAATGCTAACGTTATTAGTCGACGTCGACAGTGCTTCAGATGTTAAAAAAAAATTATATCTCAACCTGTAGCAACAGAAAGCGCAACTGAAGACGGGCAATTTTTATTTCCGAAGAAAAGTCGACGTCGACGGAGACGAAAAGCCTTCTGAACGTCAGTGAGGGATAGAGAGAGGTGAAGAAGAGACATTCGACAAAAATGTTCCCACGTGAGAATGAATTGCAACCTCTTCGAAGACAAAGAAGCCCGCTGGAATTACATACTTGCCCATTTTTTCGAATGCATTTAACAAGAAGTTAACGAAATTTAACGGTATGAACTAAAAAATCACTTAAACAAAAGCCAAAGTACAAAAAAAATATTTACAAGAATCAATGATTATTTTGATCATATTGCAAGAGTCAAGAAACTATGTTAAGAAAATTTTCTACTTTGCTCTAGTTGTGCTTATATTCTGTTAAGGAGGATTAGTATATTAAATTTAAAAAATTTATAAATATATATTAAAATGAATTTCTCCTCAGCACTAGTACTGCTTTACTTTTTGCACTTTGATTTAACTTAAGCATATAGTTTTGTTCAGCACTTTATATATTTTGATTATTTGTTTCCATTTGCAGATTAATTCGTTCATTGTTAGTAGTTGTTACAGCCTACAAGGTTCAGCTCACCGATATTAAATGATTGCTTTTCAAATACAAAAGATGACAAATTCATTGGAATGGGTAAGGCTAAACTAATGAGCAAACGGTTACAAGAAGATTACCGCGTTTAAGAAACCCACTATGACTCTAAGTGCTCTCATGAACGCGTGCGTATCAACCACTTGGATATATATAGATGGTGATGGTAAGGTGGGGAGAGTGGAGAGCTTCATTTATTTTTAGAGGCTAGGGAAGGAGAAGCAATGTTGCTGGATTGAGGATTGAAACATTGGTTATGAGCTTGTTGAGTTGTTGAGGATGTTGAAAGTTATTTTGTAGATAGGACCTTTGCTGAGAGATATTGAAATATACTCTTGCACGTACTAAACTTAAAAATATTTTATAGATTTTTCATTTTTTTGGGTGAGGTTGAAAATTATTTTTTTGATAGGACCTTTGTTGAAAGATATTGAAATACACTCTTGTCTGTACTAAACTTAATAGATTTTTACTTTTTTTTGGATGACTAAATGTGTATTTGTGAGATGCTATTATTTGGGTTCTTGAAAACTTTTCTGTTTTGACACTTATATTAATATTTCATCTCTTCAACTAGAAGCTCAGAGCATCACAAGAGTATTCCATTACTTCATCTCCACTCCTCTCTCTCCCTCCTCCCAGACATCAAGCATTCTGTTCATATACAGCCAACAACCCACTCTTGAAACTGCACATCAAGTTCAATTAAACTCTCTTAAGACTTCTCATATAACCCCTCTTCATACAGCCCTCCTCTTCCTTCCATCTAACCAACTAGCCAATCCATCCTCCCTCAATTTTATTGTCAGCCACCATGCATCTCTCTTCGTAACAGTATTCGCAATCCTTCATGGTTCCTCTCGCCAGCTAGCCCAACTTCAGCAATTGCTTATATGACTTTTCAATTTCAACAGGCCTTCCCTCTAGCACTCCTACGTCTAGCAACCACCTCCTTCACCTATTCCATACATCACAGCAAATCACAAACCCTACATCTCCCAGCTATCCATCCTTGGCCACTCCAACACTAAATAGTCGCTTAAGGCCCTCCCTCATACGACAACTAGGATCCTTTCATCAACCAGATTTTACCCTCCCTTCTTATTCAATAAACCACCCTCTACATCTAACAAACTAGCAAACCCTGCTACACCCTCCTACGCCCAGCAACCACCTCCTTCACCTCTTCCATACATCACAGCAGATTGCCAACCCTACATCTCCCAGCTATCCATCCTTGGCCCCTCCTCCAACACTAAATAGTCGCTTAAGGCCCTCCCTCATACGACAACCAGGATCCTTTCCTCAACCAGATTTTCCCCTCCCTTCTTATTCAATAATCCGCCCTCTACATCTAGCAAACTAGCAAACCCTCCTACACCATCATGCTAATCAAACAAATCCTATCTCTCTTAAAGATAATTTAGCCATAATTCCAATATCACCTAAACCTAGCCCCACCCTATCACAAGAAATTGAGTTATTCCCATCAAACACCTAAGAATTAAACCAAATTCAATGGCATCAAACAAAGATGTTCGCAAGAAGTGCCATAAATAATGGTTCAACACCATAAATATGCCAAGTTCGTGACAATATGTTTACCAATGAAATCATACTGCATGAGTTCAAAAACAAAAATATGTAGAACCTCAACAAATAAAAGAACGACTTTCAAGTTTCAAAATGTAGGCACATACACAAACATAAGAATAGTAAAAAATTATGCAACTACAATGTTATTAATGCTGCAAATTGAAGTTTAGAGGTTGAGGTTAAAATGCCCAATAAAATGGTCATCAAGGTTTTAACCAAGGTGTGGAAAATTCTGAACATTACGCAAATTAATAAGACATTGTGAAATTCCACTCTTCACTAAAAAATAATGTTTACTAAAAAAACTCGCTAACCTTCTACAGTCTGCATCTTTTAGTCTTGTGCATTTAGGATATAAACTCAAAGCTAGGTCATTTCCACAATATGATTTTTTGCAGAGATTTAAACATCAGCCTCAACTTGAAATACCAAATGTAAGATCACATTAGTAAAATTAGTTATGTGTATGTGTCTATATATATATATATATATATATATATATATATATATATATATATATATATATATATATATATATATATATATATATGTTTGTTAAAATCCATCACATTTCTGGGTTAGGGGGTAAATCAAACTCAAGCCTTACCCAAAAAAAACTTTCCTGCCTAAGCCACTTAATTTAGTCTTCAAGATTCAATAAAGAGGTTGTAATATCTCTGGATGTTTTTCTCTTTTCTTTTATAAGATAAATGTTTTATTCAATTTTTGTGATGAATGTTTCTAAATGTATGCTGTAGCTTCCACACTCTATCTTTTTATTACGTATACTTAGTATTGTGATGTGATCAGAATATTCTTAAAATGCTAGTATTCATATAACTTGGATCATAATTGTATTCATAATACAATATACATGAGTACCTTACCTATAACTTAAGATAAGGATATTATACTTATCTTAAGGATTAGTACTCATGCCTCTTCTCTTGATGTTGAGTTTCAGCAGTTCTTGCGCTCAACAGGTTTATTCAGGGAAGTGGTGTTCCCTTCCCGAGTAACGCACTGTTTCGCTGCCAATTTGTTATTCCTTAAACATAATTGCGCGTGGCGAAGGGGCAGGGCTCTACACTCCATTCCTAAAATTTCATTTAAATATCAATACTTATTTCTTTTTATTTCACTTTGTGAGCATTTTACTTTTTTAAGGTTCATTCAGATCCTAAGATGTCCTTTTCCAAGTATTCTAAGTTTTTATTTTTGAGATTCAACTTGATGAACTATAGATGCTGTTTTTCTTATATAATCATATTTTCTCCAGAGAACAGATCATAAATAAATTAGGAACATTTTCATTATCTGACACTCTATAGCGCCTCGTACCATTACCACGCAACATAGGTAATTTAAAGAATAAACAACAATTGGAGGCAGAACAGTGCGTTACTCGAGAAGGACTGTTGAACCTCCCCGAATATTGCTGATTGTACTTGTAATAACCCAAGTTGTTACCCTTGTCGATTAGGACTAATCTAAGTCCTAATCTTGATCTTAAGTGTCAATCAAGTTATTATGAGTCAAAATCTAAGACTTAGTCCAAATCAGGAGTCAAACGAATCGAATTTTGATTTCTAAGAAATCTAGAAACCCTGAAAATCGACCTATCTAAATTGACCTCAGATAAAAATTTGAAGTTCGCCATTACGCTCATTGCCCCCAAATTAGCTATGGGTGATGTTTTCGAGTTAATCGAAAGTCGTTGAAATTTCATCGAATATTTTAATAATATTTAATACACCAAAAATTGGAATATTAAATACTCGTCAGAATTAAAATCCAACTTCACCGTTGCGATCCTCACCCTCAATTTAGCCAAGGGTAAAATTTTGGGATTTTTTCGAAGTCGTCGAATTTTCTTGAATATTTTAATATTTAATTAATTAAAAAATTGAGGTATTTATTTTGATCTCAAAATCAAAATTCGACTTTTATGTTGTGATCGTCATTCCCAAATTACTTAGGGGTGTTATTTTGGACGCATTTGGAAGTCGTTGGATTTTCGCGAATATTTTAATATAATTAAATGCACCGGAAAATAGAATAATTAAATAATCGTCGAAATTAAATTCTGACTTCGTCGTTGAATTCCTCACCCCCAAATTAGCTAGGGGTAAATTTTTGGGAATTTTTGGAGCGCGTTTCAAAAATTTGAATTTTTTAAAATTAAGGAACATAAGTAACTATGCAATCCCCAAATTACAATTTTCCCTAATTTTTATTTGCTTCCTGTCAGCCTCCCTTCCATAGCTAGTGCCCCCATGCCCTCTTAGGCTCCTTCATGATGGCTCCCTACTCCTCCCTCTCCCTAGGCTCATGATGGCCTAGTCTCCCCTACTCCATCCTTCTTCTTCTCCTTTATTAAGGACAAGCACAGCCCCTTCTAATCATTATTGAAATTTTCTCATTCTTCCCCCTCCATTGATCTCTTGTGCTGAAAGAAGGAGCTCCACCCCAGGGTCTTAAAGAAAGCAAAGGTCTTATTCTTCCTCTCCTAAAGGCTAAGGTACCTATAGGACCTCAGAATTTAATATTCTTGGACTCGATGGAATCCTTGAACAGCAACCAACGATAAACTGTATAAAAATTTAAATTTCATTAAGTGCAATTTACTAAAATGCCCCTTAGGTCAAAAACCTTTGTTTGGACTTATAGGACCCATTTTTTATCTAAATTTGGTGTACTTACTGCCTATCTTCATATTAGATAGTAATGATTCATTTGATAATAAGAAATCCTAATTTGGAGCTATAAATCAAAAAGTAGCTTTTTGGACCTTTAAGTAGGGGAAAAATGGTTATTTTGCCTAAAATTTAGGTTAAGTATCCTTAACTCCTATATTATCTTCTGAATCAATAAATTAAGTATTAAAACTGTATTAGAATCCTTTAAGTGAGTAAAATCAGCTATTATATCAAATTTGTTAAAATCCCTAAAATATCTCTAAAAGTCATTTCCTTAGGAAATTCAACACCTCACAATAAGATTATTCCTAAGATTAGGGCTAGATCATAAGATATATTTCATTTATCGAATAACGAGATATTCAATAAATGAATCCTTAGTTTTATTAGTTTCTAAACTTTACAACTTATTTAGATTATTTTGTCTTTCAACATTAGATTTAGGATAGGAGATTCATCATATTAAGTCTGATTTGCTTAATAGGATTTACCTCAATCATTAGTTTATATTTAGATTTAACTTAGATCTTAAGTCTTTCCTTTGGGGTTATGTGATTAAGCCCAATCTCATGGTGTTTAATCCATAATCTCTAGCTTGGTAGATTTTGGATAGTTTTTAGTTTAGAACATCTAAACTCATAAATTAGGTCGTGATGATTTATATAGTCAACATTGATTAATCATATTAGGACCTAGCTAGTCCTAATATTTTGTAACCTATAAGGATGTACTTTTAAGTTATACTCGATAATAAGAATTAGAGATCATGAACTTGTGTAACTTAGAATAGTTATAATGTTTAAATAAGATAACAAATGATATCATCATGCTTAGTAGAGTCCCTTGCTTACTATTTGACTTTGTGCTATAAATTCCCTGAATTTTGTGCTTATTTTCCTTGGACATATCATATAAGATAAATGTTGTTGTATGAAAATAAAAACTTAGAATATTAGAAAAATATTTGCATTTGGGTTCAGTTTATGGTGGATTATGGTGCACATTTACTCTAATGGACAGAGGTAAGATGAGATCAGGATGCTTAACACCACTCATTGAGGAGAGTATGTTAAGCTTGGGACCGTTCAGTCTTGCAGACGTGCTTGATTCCTCAATTGTTTCTAAAATTGTCCACAAAAACAAAAGTAAAAAAACTAAAAGATATTTACATAGTATTATCTGCCTCTTCAGTCATACCGTGATATATTATTGTGATATGTTGCCCTAGCTCATAAAGGCTATGGGGATAGATATATATATATATTGGGCAAATTGGCAATTCTTTCTGATATGGCAGTTATACATTTCCTTCAGTTTTTAGCTCACTATTTATTATGTTAATAACAGGCGTTATTTCAGTCAGCTGTAGATATAATGTTTTACTTACTCACTTGTATAGATATATGTATAGGATGCTAGACTTTACTGCTTTTTATTTTTAGATTAATGTTTTAAATTAGCATATGTTATATGATCATCAGCATATTAGGTTTAGATTTTTCTTTTCAGTATTTTCACTTACTATATTATATATGTATGCCCTACTTTATTTAGTTTACTTGAGGTGTGCTTTTACCTCAATTGTTGCTAAGTTATAAATATTATATTTATAACTTATCATCATCTTCTTATATGCTTACTTGCTCCCATGCTAGATAGATGTTTCATTTAGTTTAGAGTAAAATGGTGATATTAATAAATGCTTAATAAATTACTTGCCTAAAATGTACTTAGACATTTTGTCTAATAAGATTTTTCTTTTATTGGCTGGGGCCCTAGTATTGTGAAACCGATAATATCATATATTGAGCAGTTTGAGGATCCTGTGCCTGAGGAGGAGCCCTACTTAGAGGAGGCACAACAACTTGGACCAGATGATACTTAGTTCCCTTTTTATCCCAAAGTGGGGATGAGAGTTATTTATTTCATTTTATTAACTTTAATTAAAATATGGTAATAATACAGGTACTGTGACTGTGTTTACTTTCTGTACATTAATATTTTCTGAGCTATTTTATTTTGTTTCATGTCTGATGTATGGTGAATAGACGTAATGTTTATCTCATTTTGCTTCTGCACTTTGTATGTATATATAGATTTGTGACTGGCCTCTTTGTTATTATGTACACATCCTTACCTCAGCAATAGATTGTGGATCTCACCTAATCTAATATTGAGTGAGGCTATGCATGAGTGACACTCCGCTCCTTAGTCTAATGATTGTGGACTTAAGGAGTGGGGTGCCATAGAACTGCTAAGACTGAACCCCAAAAGAGAGCTGAGAACTAATCCTTAAGATAAGTGTAAAGTCATTATCTTAAGTATTAGATAAATTACTTATGTACATTGGATTATAAGTAGTGTTGAAATAAAAATCTAATATACATGAGTATTAACATTTTATATATGCTGATCAAATCACAATACTAAGTATAAGTAGAGAGTATAACAGAGTGTGTAAGCTAAAAGCATTCATCCATATCATTCATCACAAAAGCTAAGTAACACATTCATCTCAGAAAAGAAAAAAAAAACACCCATAATTATTACAAACGATTGTTTAATTAAAATAATAGTAAAAAGAGTCTATCACTCGAAATAAAAGTAAACTAAGCAAAAGTAAGGGCTGAGCTGGCTACTGCTCCACAAACTCCTCCTGGATCTCCTATGAAGCCTCCTGAGGTTGCTCCACAAACTGCTCTAGATCTGGTAATATATCGGATCCCAAAAGTACCACATATTAGATAATGAGTCCAACACATCTAAAGCTACTATAAACAGTTAAAGTTATCTAAAGTTTAACATTCATGTAATTTAAGCAATACTGTAGAAAAGCGCTAAAACTGCTAAAATTCTAAGATAGCATAAAATTGAAAGTGAGGTTAAACAGTAACTAAAAACAAAGTACTTAAAACAGAAAGATAATAAGAAAATTGAAACTAATTAAATATTAAAATAAAACTATGTTGTATGCCATTGAATATATGTATATGCATCTGAATATACCACAAAATTGTATGCCACAAGTATGCATGACTTGATGTCACATGACATCCCACAGAATCCAAGGTAAGCAAATTCTCCTTTGACAGATCTTAGGTGAGCACAACGCTTCGCTACAGATTCCTAGGTGAGCACAATGCTCCGCTAATGTTGAGGTGACTTATGCATTTTATGATATACCAAGGCTTTAATAACTATATGATTTAAATTATCAAATCCAGAAATCAATCAAAATAAAGTAATAAATCCATTTTTCTCTATTGTGCAAAATTCATCTAAATGAATTCTGACTTCTACTTTAGTTATACTAAATTCATGGTTCTTACTATAACTACACACTAAATCATCAAATAGGGAGTTTACATACACATGATTTAGCATGTCCAAGGAGGGATGACTTTAACATTTAATTTGTTTAACTGCACTTATTCATGCACACAAAGATAATAGATAGAATCATTTTAAAATTTATTCTCTCAAACTAAATTGTTAAACTCTTAAATTATATCAAACTTTGGACTTGGGATGTTTATCCTAAACTTAACTATAATTATCCAATCACCTAGGATAAGACCGAGGCTTTACAATTCTATTCAAGGTAATTCAACCAATTTCATCTTATGCTGAGTAATTCAGCTCTTTGGATATGCACTATCATCTCCATCTGATAACATTACTAATTCTCATTATAACAATTCTATTCAATAATTAAGGAGTAACAAGCTAATGAATCTTTACTCTATTGGGGTGAGTCATACTAAAAGGTTCCAAGGATATGAATTAGAAGCCACACAACATAGGATACTACCATAAGGAATAATCTCAAACCAGAATCTTTAGGATATTTTACCATAATGACTTAAGATCAAACATCTATGTTTAATAAGGTACATCTAAACTTCTACCTCAAAATATGATAATAAGCTCTTCATACCTCAATAGTTTGTCTCTTTAAAGGTCTAGAAATTGGTTGATCTAAACACTATATTTGTATATCAAAAATCTAAGTACTAGAAGAAGCACTTAAATAAAGGTGGATTCTCATTTATGAAGATTCACCTAGACTTGCCATTTTCATCCATGTAAATTGGATTATATAAATTAGATGAGCAAACTCATCACAATACAATCTACTCTAATACTTCCATTATGGGATAAAATTATGTAGATTAAAAATAATTGATTGTTATACTAATCAATCTTAGCTTATAGAGTGATTTATGCTAATAATATTACTTAAAAGAAAACCAAGGATCTTAAAATCAGATTCAAATAATCAATCATATGAGTTTGTTATAAGTCCATAATTCTTCTAGTCTACTAGTCTAAGATCAATGACAAATCAGTAAGTATTGGTTGGAATTATGCAAGTCAATTAATGTCCCAATCAAGTTAAGATTTGAATCCAAACATGGCCTAATTAAGGTTAATTACATAGAGATTGATTTATAAGAAAAAAAGAAAGATATTTGTAAATTATTAATATTCAAATTAACACTAGGTCATTCTTAATCTCTTTAAGCATTTTCTTAAGCTAACTAGGGTTAAATCTTAATGAATATAAATTAAAAGATTTAAATGTTCAAATTAAAAATTAAGTTCCCTAACATGCATACTACTATTTATGAAATATACAAGCATTACATTAATCAAAATAGAGTGTATTGAAGGCTAATCAAACCCTAATCAAGTTCAAAATAGATTAGCACATAACTAAAAATTTAATTATTTAAATTTCATGCAACTTGACCATTATGTTTTAATTAGTCATACAAGCAATTAAAAACCCTAAAATTACAATTTGGCTAAATATAAATCCTAATTTTTACTGATTATGCAAATTAAGGATTAGGGCATAATTAACAAAATATAATTTAGAAAATTATTCTACTTAGCACATACATTTTACAAGGTACAAGGAGTCAAATGAAACTTCATTCATGCAATTTGACTAAGTAACATGCTAATCTCCCCTAATTAAGATACTGAAGCAATTAGACAAAATTAAGAAATACATTTACAAAAATTGAAGTGTTTTTGTATATTCTTATTCCTTATATTTTTTTATTAAAATGGTATATAACTTCATATGGTTTGGATAAGTATTCACAAACTTAGGCAATTAATTTATTCATCATTTTTTTAATTACATTTATAATATTCAAATGAATTTCCTTAATGAATTTAATTTCTAATTCAAATTATATTTATTAAATGCTGGCTTGACCCATTTACAAAAAAGGCACAGGTCGGCTCGACCCGAGGATCCGCCACTGTCGCATCACGCGAGTCGCGGGTCAGCCCAACTCGCACAGCGGCGTCTTCCTCCTCTCGCCTTCATCCTGATATTGGCCATTATGGTAACACTAATCAGCCAAATTCTCAGCCTCCTGACCATGGCACGACCTCTGGTTGATGGGAACTCCATCCTTAAGCTGAGATGCATTGATGGAGCCCAGAATCCTCATTAGAAGTTAGCTCAATCATGGGGGCCTTTGATGAATTTCTTCATCCTCTGGGCTCACCGTGGAGGGACAATTCTCTCTCCATAGTCCACCATCTCAAGCCATCTTGTTCCCTACGCCATCCCCAAATGATGGAGAAGCAAAGCCCTCCATCTGCTGAACTTGGGAGTGGCTTAATCATTGGGTCCTTACTCGAGCCATTGCTGGTCTGGCTCGAGCACGAATTGACCACACCCACTAACCTCGGGCTGCATCCACCTACTCGATCGATTCGGTGATGCAATTACTTGACAATTGACTATTCAATTATGGGCCAATTGCTAAGGAGGGGACCTGGATTTCCATCCTCTATTCTCTACATTACTGAGCCTTCGTCACTTACAGAGGGACCAGCGCTATCCTATGCAGTCCTAATCCACAGGCATCTTGGTGACAATCACAGGTAAGAAGTAAATCAGTGAGCTCACACAACTCACTGAGAAATCAAAGGGTACTTGGTTGCTAACAGGAGAGTTTGTTGAGGCTGTTGGATTTGATCCTAAGGTTAGACTGAACTACAGGAGGCACTAGAGGTCCTGAACTCTGGGACACACCCTCTCAACGCAGCTGACTGAGGCTGGGAGCACTAAGAGAGCTGGAATTGGCCGGGAGAGCTTGGGAGTGCAGAGAGGTAAGGGGCTTCAAATGGGGGCTCACAAAGAGTAAAGGGCTCTCTATATGAATTTAGAGGCTATTTATAGCCTCATGGAAGAACTAGGGTGCATCTAGTTGGGTTGGGGAGGCCCGAGAGCTCGGGCCATGGTCGAGCTCCCATTTTCCCTAATGTGAGAAGCCAGGCCACGGGGCCCGATCGAGGCATCCAACCGATATTTGGAAGCCTCAAACGGCTAAGCTGAGCTGGCCAGAGGAGTAGGGAACATGACTGAGTGTTGGCATACAAAGGATCTTCCTTGTCGGGAGTGGGGCGTGCTCTAAACAAAGATCCACAGTGCGGGTGCACTGTGGGTCATTTAATCTATTGATCAGAGCCGCAAAACGGCTATGTTAACAAGTTCTTAATGGTCTGATCCAAAATTATCCGAGCCATGGGATCCGCGGGATAGATCCAACGATGGATCGACGCTCCCACGGGATTAAATCCTAGTCGTAGGATCAAGTAGAGCGATGGTATGATGGAGCGGAGTTCCGTGGTCGTGTGACCTGGGCGCCGCAGCGGATTGCCTGTACTCCATACGGTTAAATTGGTTATGGGTATTAATGCAATTTCAAATTATTATGAACCCCTTAATGCAAATTTCCTAATTTAATTTAAATTCAATTATGGCATAAATGATCTCCAAAATGTCCCAAACTTGCACTCCTACTTAATTTGAGGGTGAAGAATTCAAAAATGTAATTAGATTTTAGATTGGAGATCAAAATATTTTGGCTATTATTTAGGGTTCCTAATTTGGCAAAAATGCCTATTTGACTTAATGAGATTTGATTAATCCCAATTTCTTAGGATTAGTTTAAAATGACTATATGAATGTAATATGATTAAGATTAGAGCATTATTAAGCTTATGTTTAAGCTTAGTAACACCCTAGGGCTGTTACACAAGTCCTATTGAGCTTCATAGCACATTGACCTTTGCTAAATCAAGATGATGATGCATGTGAGCTGAGAACCATTAATAGAGTACCGTAGCTCATTTTACATTTATGCGAGGTATTAAAGCATTGTGTGCTATAGGGGTGATGTGACATAAACCCTCGAAGCCTAGCAGCTCAACTCCTTAGCTAAACCTTAAAATAGACGCATGATAGCCATTAATGAATTCAAGTTCATCAGATACTCAAATCAACTTAATAATTCACAACTTAGACATAAGGAGTGAATACATCAAACTCAAATCTCATGAATGTCTAAGTGCCAAGAGTGAACGCGATAACTGTTCCTTTCTACTAGATAAGATTTAAGCATATTTAGGGGATTCCCTAAATGAGATTAATTCTCTTGATAATTAAACATGAGAATCCATTTAATTTACTTGATATGAAATAAAGTGAAGAGTATTAACGTGGAATACTTATTACATTGCATACCAAAACCCAACTTTCCCTAATTTAATCAAACAATATTCTCTAAACAAGAATCTTTAACTTGATTAAATCAGGATCAAAAATCAACCAATTTAATCTCATTTAAACTAGTGAACTTAGGTAAACTCTAATAACAAAATGAACACCTTTCCCAGTGGATGATAAATTTTAGGATCTCACCATCCCATATTACTTCAGACCACATGCACTTGCTTGTAATCACAGACCTACATTTATAGTCTATCATCAAAGATTTAGGGTTTTTCGAAAAATCATAAATTCCCGACGTACAAAGCCCAGCACCTTAAATAACTTGGCATGAAAGGATCCTAGAACCTAGCCCTACACACTAGAACTGAAATCCCCATTGAGGATGCCCTTTATTAGCTAGCCCTAAATTGATTCTCTAAAACTTATGGTTTACTGTGAAGGGGGAATTCACCCTCCACAGTCACCCACTTGGCCCAAGCAACTTCCCAGCACATTTCCTGGGTCAGAGCCGACTTAGGGAATGCTTCCACAAGCTAGGAAATTGTCAGGATCGATGGATTATTATTATGACTCGGGTACTGTACCCCACGGTACAGGCTCGAATTGACTTCTACCCAATCATGCTCGATCGAACCTAATCGAAAGTAGCAATCATTCTAATGCGATCAGGATTGAGATTGCAACCCATAATTGGATGAATGACGCTCAGTACTTGGGGAGGTAAGTACCTGATCAATGAGACAAGTTGTCGGGCTACAGGGGGATTGGGAGCAGATTAGGGGCTGAGAACCACTGCTGGAGTTTCACTGACTTGCTAACTAACTTCTAGGGACTCAAACATCGAGTCTCAATCACTGCGGCTGGAGCTGAAGCTAGGGAATTTGTTGAAAATTTGAAGAGGAAGAGCAGCTAAGGATTCTATTAGGAGTTAGGAGCTTCTCAGTGATCAAAGAGATTCATTGAGAAATTCTAAGCCTTTCTATAGCCTTGGGAGGTAAGGAAGGGTCGGGCCATGGCCAATTGGCCTGAGCCTGACGATATCCAAATGACTAGCCCATCAAATGTTCCTTCCATAAAAGGGAACATAGAGCAAATGTCTGTTTACGTGGATAGAGAGTAGGGAGCAACGTCCGATAACCGTTGGTACTACAAATTTCTTTATGAGCACTAGTTGAGCGGGTCCTTGCTCAGCCGTCTGATTGATCGTCTGCGGAAGCAAAACAATCGAGATGCGTCAGCCCATAATGGCCGAACGTGGGTGGGATTACGACTGTCGGATCACGGGTTTGATCATAATGACATTTAGAACTTAATGACAATAGATTTTAGACTTGATTAGACACAGATTAAGTAATGTAACAATGTAGGGTTATTACAATATGTGAACACACAAATAAACACACACACACATATACATCTCTATACATATAAGTTTATTATTTTTTGTGAAAAAACTTTAAGCCCAACCCACATTTTTATCGTGATAGGTTGATTGGTCCCCTGTATCTCATGCACATGTCTACTTCAATATAAAGAAAAGTTTGTAGCTAACTGAAAGTTTGATCTAATAGGGTAACACGAGTGTGAGCTCAGCATGGCACAGGGTATTATGGGACAAGCAAACATAGGGTATTATAGGACAAGCAAGCCTGGCTTGCACGTGGCAGCCATGAACAATATGTGAGTTGAATTGTGTTTATTGGAGTAGTTTAAGATTTTCTTAGAATTTTTATGACAAATATTGAAGATGGATCTATAGTTGTTGAAGAAGTGATCATAAGAACCTTTTCTATTTTATTTATATTTTTGTATTCATTTCTTATAAATAAAAATAAATAAATATATATATATGTATATATATATATATATTATTTTCTAATTTTCTTTTGAATTTCATCTTCTTTAAATAATATTTTGAAGGATGATAATTTTATACTTTTATTTAACTATCTATAAAAAATAAGTAATTTGATTAATGAATTGGAGGCTTAATTTAATATTTTTCTTAATCCTTCTGTTCTATCTTATTAACATGAAATTACTCTATAATTTTTTTCGTATGTTGAGACTCAATTTTAAAATTTAAAAAACTTTAAAACATTCTCTCTTCACTCATAAGTATGTAGATTTTAGGGTTAAATGCTGTGTGAACGGTGCAACTTAATTAAAAAAAACGGTTAGGCGCACAGAACACCAAATATTTCACCAGTCCGTGCTCTCTGGACGTCGAATTCGCAAACCAGATCGTCGCTCTTCTTGCACCACCCTATCTACAAGCAATACAGGCAACCTTCTCATCTTAAACTCAGAAGTCACTTCATTTCTGATTAACTCTTTCATCCTTTTGGTAACTTTTCTTGCCAATGCCTAGCAAACTTCAACAAATTATACATCTAGCGTTTTTCGCGCTTTACTTGATTGCTTCTGTGGTAATTTTATTTATTCATTATGGTTAGAACCCTGCTCACCGAATGGTATAGCAAAATTCATCATTTTTGTTAAGCCGTATTATTTTCCACTAATAGACGGGTTGACGGATTCGGGGTTGGGATATTTCTTGTATATTCTTAAAGTTAAACAATGCTGCCTGTATTATTTAAAGCATATGTAGTCTTAATTGTGCAATGAAGGAAAAATTAGTAGCTTTTAACTGTTGTTGAATTTTAATGTGCTGTACAACTCTGAAATTATCAAGCAGCAGAGTGGTTATTTGTATCGCTGCACATATTCTTTTCCTTTTCTACCCATATCGACAAGTGATATCTAATTCTTCATCAGAAACTGCCCAATTTGTTTTAACAGGCAAATAGAATTCACAGTGCATCTCTCAAATATGCATTTAATGGGATGCAAGAGTTTCATGCTGTATTGTTCTTTGTTTCTTAACTACCAGGATACTATCTCACGTCTTAGCAAGAGTTTTTAGTTTAGGCTTACCAAACTAAGCTTGATAAAGCAAGCTGAATCCTGCATAAGCTAAACTCAAATAGGAGAAGATAAGTATACGATGAATACGCTAAACTAAACTAAGCTAAGTTATACTATTTGGTGGTTAATAAAAAAACTTTATTTAGCTTAAATAAACTATCCTACATTAAAATGAGCTAAGAAACTTGTGTGGTATCATTCATGCTTAAAAATCATGGTAGCATCTCAATTTTTTTATCACATCAAAATATTAATAATGTTATCAACCTTTCTTTTTTTATAACTCTCTTTAAAACATTAGATATCTTGGTTTATAACAATGTAGAGCTAGCTCCATAGTGGAAAAAGTTACTGTCATTGTCTCTAATCAAAGAACCATCATCCTAAGTTTTATAACTTGAGGTTTTGAGTAAAGTTTAAGTGCTGAACTGAAAAGCTAAACAAAAAATACAGGCTAAAGAAGAGTCCACTAATGCTCCTTGAATTTTTCCTGGATCTCCTGAGTATCCACCTGATATGGCTCCACGAACTGCTCAGAATCTAGCAAATTGTCAGATCCCAAGACTACCACGTATTAGATAAAAAGTCTAACACAATGAAAGCTACTCTAACAATTTACAATTTTTTACTATTTAACAATTAAATAGTTTAAACAAAACTATAGAAAAGATAGTAAAATAACTAAAAACTTAAAATAATATAAGTGTGAAGTAAAGTAACTCAAATTGTAAATTGAAATTATAAACCGAGACTATAAACTAAGACTAAATATAAGAAAACATTGAATAAATTTGGAACTGTAACTAACTGCTGAAATGTGTGTAAAATAATATATAATGTGAATTTGAGTAAATAATGCTGTAAAACTGTGTTATATGCCATTAAATTCATAATTATGCATCTGAATATACCACAGAACTGTATGCCATTGATATGCTGACTTGGTGTCTCATGGACACTCCACATATTCCTAGGTGAGTGAACACTCCACTAATAGAGTCCTTAGGCGAGCCAAGCGCCCCACTAATACTGACATGACTTATGCATTTATGATATGCCAAGGCTTTGATGACGGTATGCTTTAAATTATCAAAAATACCAAAATCAATTCGATGTCAAATATTGATTCCATTTATCTCCATTGTGTAGAATTTACTTAAGTGAATTCTGACTCCTAATTCTAATTTATTGAATTATTTTAATTAAGATCATATAGAATCATCAACTGAAGGAATTATATACACATAGTTGGTATGTTTCTAAGAAAGATAATTTGACACTTAGTTTATTTAATTGTACTTATTGAAGCGCAAAATGATAAGAGTCAGAACTCGGTCACAGTTTGTTCTCTCAAACTAAGCTATTAAATACTTTAATTACAACCATACATAATTCTCTAAAAGGATGATTTGAGATATTTAGTTTATTTAACTGTACTTATCGAAGCGTATGACAATAAAGGGTATGACTCAATTACAGTTTATTCTCTCAAACTAAGCATCCAAGTTAACCCAATTATGAAACACTTCGGCATGAAAAATTTGCTCTAAGTTGGAATATACTTATCCAATCACATAGGATAAGACTGAGACTCTACAATCTTACTTAAAGTGACTCATCCAATCCCAAGTTTTACTAAAATAATCTAACACTATGGGTATACACTTCGACATTCTAGCCGAAGCCGAAGAGCCGCAGGGCTCGGGCTGTGGGCCCCCCCCCCCCACGTGCCACGTGGCATGCCGGATGGCTGCCACGTGGCACTGTGGGCCCCACGGCCAAAGCCGAAATGATGCGGGCTCGGCTGGTAGGTCCCACTGGACACGTGACAGGCCCTGAAGGCACCACGTGGCTCGGTGGGCCCCACCTAGCCTACCCGGACCTACCGCAGCTGGGTCAGGCTCGGGTCGACCCGGCCCGACCCGGACGCCACCCGCTTCGCGGGGCATCCCGAGGGCGCCGAGCTAGGGCACGGCATTTGCCGACCTTCCCGGCGCCAGAGCACCTCAGCCCGCATGGCCGACGGTAGCCCTCGTTGAGGCCTACACGTCGGCGGGCGGACCCTCGCCAGAGGTGGCCGGAGGCGGCGGCTAGAGCTAACCTAGGTCCTAGGGTTTCGCGGACGCGACGAGGGTTTGGCCTGAGTCTTTAAGCCTTGATTTGAGTCGATCGGACCTGATTGAACCCGATCAAGTCCGATGGATTGACAATCCAACCTATCATCTACAATTATCAAGTGTTGAAATGGCGATCAAATGGAAGAGAGGGGGAATCAGGGGTACCTGGTTCGGACGGCTGTGGACGATCCGGGGCTTGGCTCAGGTCGGGAGGTCACTTTGGGCTCCGGTTTCACTATCCCGGAGCCCGTCGAGTTGTCGGGGATTTAAAGGAGGAGACGGCGACCTCGCCGAGGCTGGGGAGGCACCGTTTGGCCGCGCAGGGCGGCGGAGCGCCGCGTTGCACGCAGGATGGAGCCGTCGAGGACGACGGCTCAGTAGCCATTGGATCCAGGCCCGATCCAACGGCTGCGATGGCGCCGTCTGAATAGACGGCGCCATCAGCTACAGTCGACGGTAAGTTAAATACTTAACGGCACGCCGTCAAGTATTAAAATAATATATATATATATATATATATATATTTTTTTAATTTCCAAAAATTTTGAACATATTTTTCCTAGCTAATTGAGGGGTGAGGAACGCAATGACGAGGTCAGATTTTCGATCCGATGAGTATTTTGCTTCCTCAATTTCTGGGGTATTTTTATTATTAAAATATTTGTCGAAATTTCGACGACTTCTGATTGACACGAAAACTTCACCCCAAGCTAATTTGGGGTCAATAAACGCAATGGCGGTGTCCGTTTTTCGATCTGAGGTCAATTTAGATGGGTCAAATTTTAGGGTTTTTGGATTTCTAAAAATCAGGATTCGATCCATTTGACTCCTAATTTGGACTAGGTCTCAGAAGTTGACTCCAATTGACCTAATTAGTACTTATAATTATATTTAAGACTTATGATTAGTCCTAATTAGCTACCGTAACAACTTGGGTTGTTACAACAACACTGACACTTGCACTTTTAGAGGTCAAAATTCCCTATGTCCTTCTGTGGGAAGAAACATTACAATCTCTAACCAGAATAATTCTTTTCAACCCCTTCTTATAGAAGATAGTCAAAGCCTAGCGATTATCTTGAAAAACCAAAAAGTCTCGGAACACCTTGACAACGTCTCGCGGATTGACATTGGCCCCATGGCCCTTCAACCCTTATATATTGAGGATAATAGTAACCTTGAAATTATTGCGCTAAAGCAAAGTTTGGCCCAGGGTACTATGAATGCTAGAGATATCATTGTTAATGCTAAAATTAATGCTGGAAATAAGGTTGAATATGCTTCCTCTTTCGATTTAATGAATAGAAATCCTACCCCAGAAAATAATGTGGTTAATTATAACTCTTTGTCTATTGCTAATAATCATACTATAGTTGCTAATGTTATGGAAAATTTGGGTCCTAATGATGTGGAAAAATCTGCTTCTTTGAATGGTAATTTTGGACCTTATTGCGGTGGATGTTAAGGTTCCTGATTCCGATATGGAAAACAATGCTTTAAATGCTTTTACTAATTTAGAAAAAAGATGGAGGCTGTTATGGAAACTGAAATTGATCTTTTTTCTGATAACACGTTGAACCCTATGGTGATTGCTGCTAAAGTCCCGAAAATTGCTATGGTCAACATTGTTTTTAATGCTATCAACAACTTGGAATATAACGCGGTTGCTGTAACTAAAACTGAAGTGGCTTTAAATGTTGTGAAAAAATTATTTCCAAATGTTGCTGATAACAATGAGAATACTAAAATTGCTACTGATACATTGTCTCCCACAGAAACTCTTTCGGCCTCTTTTGAGGATGACGGTAATGAAAATTCTTTGCAGGAAAATGTGGCTGTTGAAACTGTTTCAAAATAGAATGATACCTCCATGGCTACTTTTTCTGGCTCTATGCATGATGGTTCGGCTTCAATTAGCAAAAAGATTGGAATTTATTCTTCTGGTGGTCTTCTTATTTCCCCAACTTTTGTTAAGAATATAGCTGAAAATTCTGCTCACATTGGTGATGTCATTTCTAAGGTGGTATTTGATGATGCTGTTAACTCTGATTCTATGTTTTTGCTTTATACTAATCCATCTGTTTTAGCTAGCTCTAATAACAAGAAGGCGACCGATGCTTCTTGTAATGCTCATAATGCTATCGCTGAAAATAAAATGTTTATGGATGAAAAAGTTGCTCCATCCAAGGCTGATTTTAGCACTAAGTTGGATACTTTTGATAGTGACAAAATTAAATTTGGTAATGTTGTTTCTCCCTTTACAGGTAATAGCTCTGATCAGAATGTGAAAACACAGGATAAAGCTTGTGGTACCATATCTAGTGATCCCCTGGACTGCTGTGAAAGGTTTGGTTAGAACTGATCACTCCTCCTTCTCGAAACCCAAAACTCCCTTAAAAAATAAAAGGATCTAGTTCAGTATAAACAAAATGCCAAGTTTAAATAGGTACAAATTCCTCTCCTCTCTTATTGATCCTGAAATTTTTGAGGAACTAATCCAAGATCTGACATCAAACAACTCCCTTAATACCACTTTTCCTAATGATACGCAACAATCGATCCCAAGTGGATCTTCTTTTGTTTATCAATGAATGTCTTATGTTGGACCATTAGAGGTATTGGCAATACCTCTTCCAAAAATAGGCTTAAACATATTTTTTTGAAAAAAAAAAATCCATTACTGCAATTTTTGAACCTAAATTAAATCAGGATGCTATTAATTTGATTAGTCATTTTATAAGACTTAAAAATTTTGCTCTAAACAACTCAAATAGAATTTGGGTGATCTGAGATAACAAATGGAAAGCTAGCATCTTAGCCCAATGCAACCAAGCCATCCATATGCAATTCCAAAATGCCAACCATAATTTTCTTATAACCTTTGTTCATGCAAACAATCAAAGACTTGATCGTATCCCTCTTTGAAACTTCCTTAAGGATTGTAGCTCCTCCACCCTCCCCTGGGTGGTTAGTGGAGACTTTAATGCAATCCTTAAAAGTTTAGAGTACAAAGGCTATACTAGAGATCACTGCAATTCTACTTTTGTTTTCAACTCTGCCATTCTTGATTGTGGTCTTGATGATTTCTATTATTCGGGATCTCCTTTTACTTGGAACTGTGGTAGAAAATTTGCAAGATTAGATAGGTTCCTTATCAACAATATTTGGTGCAGTTCCTTCTCTAATTATGAAGCATCCTCTTTGAATTTGATGGTTTTTGATCATAAGCTGATTATTATCTCTTCTTGGAACCATGACTTAAGCTTCCCTAAATCCTTTTGGTTTCAAATCTTTAGGCTCAAAAAAGAAAACTTCTCTCATCTGGTCCATTCTATATGGAATGAACCTTGTGTTGTCTATGGTTTATCCCATTTAGTGGTGAAGTTCAAAAAACTTAGAAAAGTATGCAGTCTTTGGAACAAAAAGAAGATTGGAAATATCTTTATTAATGCTAATTCTCAAGAAAACAAAGTCACTTATTTAGAGAATATTTTTGAATTGGACCCTTCAGCTCACAATAGAACTGAAGTTTCTAAAGCGAAAGCTATGCTTTTCCAAACTCACAATGATATTGAATCTTTCTGGAAGCAAAAATGTAGTATCAATTGGTCTTTAGAGGGTGAAAAAAATACCTCTTTCTATCATAATTGGGTCAATAAAAGAAGATACATCAACAAAATTTCCAAAATATGCCCTCCTAACTCACTTGAAATTAATTGCTCGGAAGATATCCAAAATTCTGCTATTGCCTTTTTCCAAGACTCTTTTAACAACCCCAACTCTTCCTCCCAAAACATCAATCCTGATTTACCTGTTCCCCAAATCTCCATGGAAGAAAATACCCAGATTATTATGATTCCAAATGATGATAAAATTTGGGAGGTGGTCAAAAGTTTTAAAAAAATACCTATCCATGTTTTGATGGTTTTTCTATTGAGTTTTTATGTAAGTTCTGGGAAATTATTAAGAGGGATATGGGGTTAAAGAATTTTTTTGTGTCATGCATTTACCTAAATTCTTTACCCACATGATGATATCGCTTATCCCCAAATCTAAAAAAGCCTCCTGGTGGTCCCACTTTATGCCAATATGTAACAACTCAAGGTTGTTACCCAGCTTAATTTGAGCATAATCATATTTTAATTATTATTCTATTAATTTCATCTAGCTTTTAGAACCAAACCCTGAAAGTTTGGAGCAATTCAGAGCTAAATCCAATATTTTGGATTATTTTAATATTTAATTAATTAGAAAATTGAGGTACTTATTTTCACTTCGAAATCAAAATCTGACTTTGCCGTTGCGATCGTCACCCCCAAATTAGCTAGGAGTGATGTTTTGAACGCATTTGGAAGTTATCAGATTTTCTTGAATATTTTAATATAATTAAATGCATCAGAAAATGGAATAATTAAATAATTGTCAGAATCAAAACCCAACTTCGCCGTTGAATTCCTCACCCCCAAATTAGCTAGGGGTGAATTTTTGGGATTTTTCGGAGCACGTTTAATTAATTCAAATTTTTAATAAATTAAAATTAGGAATAATAATTAATTATTCCTTAATTTGCATTTAATCCCTCTTTCCTCTCTAATTTTGGCTAGCCATTTTTCCCCCATGCAAGTTACTTGAGGCCATCCCTCCCCTCTCCACCTAGCCATGCCCTCCCTAGGCAAGTAGGATGGCTCTTCACATCCTAGTTCCATATGGTCATGATGGCCTATCCCCTCACACCTCCTTCTCCTCCCTCTTTAAAGAGAAACTCAGCTCCCCTTCTTTGACTTACTAAAATTTTCTCATCTCCCTTCCTCCATTGCTTGATGCACTTATGATGAAGAAGAAGAAGGAGCTCATCTCTAAG
This sequence comes from Gastrodia elata, assembly GCA_016760335.1. Taxonomy (NCBI): domain Eukaryota; kingdom Viridiplantae; phylum Streptophyta; class Magnoliopsida; order Asparagales; family Orchidaceae; genus Gastrodia; species Gastrodia elata. The sequence continues at coordinate 43,744,168 of CM028675.1, read as the reverse complement.
GCTTTGAAGAAAGGCAAACATTCCTTCTTCCTCCACCCTTGCAAGGTCTAAGGTACCCCTTGCTCCTCTCTTTGTCTTCCTCATGTTATTACAATTCTTATTGCACCTTTAGACATCCATGTTTTAGTATAAATGCCATTACAACTCTTCAAGATATAAAAATTGATGCTCTCTTTTTCTTGCATTCTGCACACTCTGTCTTTCATCATCATTTTTAGTATAGTTAGGATGCTCCATTTGTACCAATTTTGGTGTCAATGGAAAGGTATTAGAAAGACCTTTCCATTGATATATGGCACTGCTCATGAAATGCCCCGGATTGGGAGTAATTAAGCTCGAAAATACGTCTTATAGGTTTCATCCAGGCGAAAACACTGTCTGGCGCTGCAGCGAGCTGCAGCAGTAGTTTGGCAGAAACATATAAAAATATATATTAAAAAAATTAAACAGTAAATTTGCAAAGTATACCGCTCCAGCGCGCTGTAGCGCGCTGCAGCGGGCTGCTGCGGTATTCATGAGGAACCTTAGGAAATCAAAAAAATGGCTATTTAAACAGTGTTTTGCAAAATGGACCGCTGCAGTGCGCCGCAGCAGGCCACGGCGCACCCCAGCGCTATCGCACGCAGCTGCGCGAAAAGCGCTACCGCACGAAAAGCGCTATCGCGCACTGCCGTGCAAAAAGCGTTCCAGCGCGCTGTAGCGCCCAAACTTGCAAAATTTCTAGAATCTTCTTAAAAATGGCCCAATTTTAGCTGAAATTGCCAAAACTTTACTGTTTTTGTATTTTAAGGTCCCTAGGACCCTAGTGGGACTAAATAATATCAAATTTGAACCTATTTTAGCTACAATTGAGCATTGTATAAAATTCTTATGTATAAATCAATTTTGAAACTTTGTCACTTTTATCAAGTGCTCAATGTCTATTATGTACCTTTAAAGTATTGTGCTAATTACTAAATAGTAGGACCCTTACATGCTTGTGTTCAATAAATATACCTTAACAACCAAATATCATGAAATTGAGGTCCTCTTTTGGAATTGTGATTATGTGCTAATCTCTTGAGTTTGATTTAGAATTTGATTAGAATTAATTAACTTTTTATTTTATGTCATTCATATGCTTTCATGTTATTCGGATGTATGTTAGAAAACTTTTAACACTTAATTGGACACTTAATTGTGCGTAATTATCATTAAATTAAACTTGAACATAAGAATCTTGATAACTTGATTTAGTAGATGATATTTAATCTAAACATAAAGTGTGACATCAATAATAAACTAATAATACATTGATTTGTCATTGACCCTTAAATTAACATTGGTCTTAATGATAGAAAGGTTAGGAATTAAACCCTAACTTATTTTGATTAAGATCTAAACCTTAATCACTTAATTAATTAACTTGATTGTAAGATAATTCAATTGACATTATTCCAATAATACATATGATTTGATATTGTTCTTAAATCATTGAATTAGAAGTGCTATGGTTAATATTGAATATGTGTGATTGAAACATCGGAATCCAAACTTTAGATCCTTGATTTTCTATTATATAAGACTATTAGCATAAAGATAATAATAAAATTTTAATGATTTATAAAATGACCTAACTCTAATAATATCCTTGATTTTATTTCATAATGGTAGAATAGAAAAGGATCAAATGAATTTCAATCATCTGATCTGACCACTTGAATGTTAACTTAAGAAGTAGAAGAGTGAGATCTTAAGGGCCTTGTGTTAGGATCGTTATGAAAATGTTGAAGGCCTTACTTATTGATGCATTGAGGTAGGAAGGACTTTTGTAACATATTAAGGTAGGAAACTTAGATGATCCTTCATAATCTTAGAAGTTGAGCTAGATACCTTGAGGTATGAATCACCTAAAGTGCTTAAAATGGAACTTATTCCTTGTGGTAGTAACCTATGTTGAGTGATCTTTTGATCACATCCTTGGAGCCTTGTGTAGGACACACCTATTTAGAGTAAGGATTAATAGCTTTGATAAATCCTTGTTAATTAAATAGAATCATCTGAATATAGATTATTGGTTCGGTATAGTAGGGTATACCCATAGTACTAGATTATTTCAGTAGTATTCAGGATTGGTTGATTCACTCCAATGTGGACTTATGACCAGGTGCTATCCCGAGGGATTAGACGAATACAGTCCCGTTAGAGTAAATCTTCCAAGACTAAGAGTCTTACAATTAGTGAACAAGATCCTTTGTTTGAGATATAAACTGCGACCGGGTTCTACCTCCTATCGTAGTGCGCTTCGATAAGTGCAGCTTAAGCAAACTAAGTATCTTAAGCCACTTTGCGTAGACCACTAAGTATGCTTGTAACTAGGTCATTTAATGACTTAGCTTGATATATAAATTGTGATCGGGTTCTGCCTCCTATCGTAGTGTGCTTTGATAAGTGCAGTTTAAATAAGCTAAGGGTTAAATCCACCTTTCTTGCAAACATACTAACTATGTGTATACAACATCCCAGCTAATGATTATTAAGTAAACTCTTAACTTTAACCAATTATCGAACTATAATTTTAGGAGTCAGAATCCTTATAACAGGATTCTGCACAATGGAGACATCGAATTCATATTCAAATTTCAAAGTATTTTCTAGATTTTTGGATTTATCTCATATAGATAGAAGCATGAGCATCAACATAAGCATGATGTGTGAGTATCAGAATAATGTATGAGTATCAGTAATGATTTATAAGTTACAAAATATTGCATACATTGACTGGAGAATTTCAGGATGCATCTGCATTGCAGTATATGGTATTCCCAACTGGATGTATGTATACATTGGACCGTACTACTCATAGCAGTTCAGTGATATTGTGGTTGCATATCAGTACATACAGTATTGTGGCATATTCAGATGCACAATTTTAGTGACATACAGCATAGTTTTATATGATTACTTAGTTTCAGATTCATTACTTTTTGGTTTATTTCTAGTATTCAGTTATAGTTCAGCTTTACTTTACCTTACTTTATTTCAGTTTTGTACAATTTATACAGTTCTATGCTTTTAATCATATTTACAGTATGTCTACAAATTTAATTACATTATGTAAATATTAAATGAATAATTAAAACAGTTAGATTAGTTTCAATGTGTTAAACTTATTATCTAACACGAGGTACTATTGGGATCTGGCAATTTGCTAAATCTTGAGCAGTATATTGAGCTAGGTCAGGAGGATACCCAGGAAATTCAGGATGAGCCAGTGGAGCACTAGTGAACTCTCCAGTTTTATTTTTTGCTTAGTATTTTCAGTTCAATACTTAGTTTTATATTTATTTTAGTAAACTATTTGTAATAATTCTGAATGTATTTTTTTTATTTTCTGAGAAAAATATTTTCATACAGCTTCTGTGATGAATATTTTTTGAATGTTTGCTTTAAGCATCCGCACTCTGTTATATACAACTTATACTTAGTATTGGTGTGTGTCATGAATGCGGTTGCCAAGGTAATTACATTCAATATTGCCATGCTAATGTTTTGATTTAATAGTAGAACCCTTGAATGCTTGTATTGAATAGGTATATCTTAATAACCAAATGGCATAAAACATAAGTCTTTTAGATTTGTAATCAAGTGATACTCCCTTTAGTTTGATTTAAATATTCAGTTCACTTAAATAGCCTAAAATATATTTAGACAATTTGTCTAACTGTAACATTTTTCTTTTGTTGGCTGGGGCCCTGATATTTGTGATACTGACAAATGTTAAATTCAGAGCTGTTCGTGGGTAGTTCTGCAGGGCAGGAGCCGAAGCAGGAGGAGGAGCTTCCTACTGTTGTTTAGTTAGATTTTCTTTATCTGTAGTGAGTTTGAGATATCTTTTTCTTTCTTTAATTTAATCTGTAATAAGTAATCAATTCTGGATGCATTTACTTTCTGCACTTTGGGCTGAGTTACTGTTACTTTTACTTTGTTGTACTATGATGTGATGTGGATGTTATACTATTTTGTTTTCTGCTTCCGCAACTTTGATCTGTATTGATGTAAGTTCACAATTCTAGGTGACAAGTCCTTGGCTTAAGGCGAGTTGGGTCTTACCTGACTCTACTTTAGTTGAGGATTTGCCACAGCTGGAGCACCGCACTCCCCGCGATTATGTTAATATCAGTTTTAGTATGGCCATGGAGGGTTCAGGGACCCACATTAGCATAGGTGTGATTCAGATGGGTTTACCGATCTGATCTGGTCAAATTAAACCTTAAAGAAACAAGAGTTGTGGAATTAGTATAAAGCATAGGACTCAAATTTTCTTTTAAGATGAAGTGCAAGATCATTATGGTCTTGCTTTAGCTTGGATAATTCAATAATCATTAAGCCATAAATAATTAATCTATTGAAGTAGGAGGAACTTATTGTTCATATTTTGAGGCAGGAACTCTTAGATGCTCCTTATTAACTTTAGATGCTTGATCTTAGACTCTTGTGGTAAAATTACCTAAGAACTTAGTATGAGTTTCTCTCATGTGGTAGTAACTTGAAATTGAGTGACTTTTAGGTCATATTCTTGGAACCTTGTGTATTACCCATTTCAATGAAGTAAAGATTCATTAATTTGATAACCCTTGTTATTTAAATAGATTAACATAAGTGTAGCTAATATGTAAAAGTACCAATACAAATGCTAAAGATATACTTTTGCTTGAAACCAAAGCCATAGTAAGCCCAAAAAAGAGCACATGAGCGATTGTAAGAACAAAAATAAATATAGGTAGCTAGTGCAATGCCTAAACTAAAAATTTAGAACACTAAAAAGATGCATCTAAAGCACTCATGTGTTACAATGAATACTAACATTTCAATATCCTTTATTACATTAATTCTATAGCATATATACTTTGTAATTACAATATAAAATTAGCTTGATATGTACAAAAACATAATAAGTATAGAAGTAGCTAGATGTGGTTGATTTCAGACATGTTTAAAAAGACTCCATCAAAAGTAGCCTCATTCCTCTTAGGTATACAAGTTTTCCTGGTCTATTAGAATGTGCAAAAATATTAGAACATGACGACCAAGTTACGTCGGATAAAATGAAAAGAAGGTATCCATCAGAACCCTCACAAGAAGAAACTTTTAGGAAGCAATGTTTAAATCAAACTCCAACAAGAATATATCAAACCCCCGAGCAAAAAAGATCAAGGAATAACAAAGAATGTAAACTATCGCACCCTTATAGAAACTACTATTCGGTTGCATATTCTGATACACTTTTGTCACCTTGGTGCAATTTTATAAGGGTATCCTCCAATATTGCTTGAGGCATGGAGGAATATATTGTGCACAAATTTCTTTAAAATATCCCAAACTTATTTCTTCTAAATTTGAATTTACAAATTTAGTGTTCATGGTGTATTCCCACCAATTCTTGGCTTCTCCTTTAAATAAATAAGCAATTAATCTTACTGTGTCTTAGTCTACGCATTTTATTGTTATTAATTTGAATTCAACGTTATGTAACCAGTATTCAACTTCTATAGGTGAAGTCGTTCCATCAAAGGTTATTAGTTTTAATTTGAGGTATGCTTGCAAAACTCCTTTATTAGAAAAGTTAAGGCTTATTATTGGCTATATGTAAGATGTTGAGGCATTATTAGCAACTTGATTTTGAAGGAATATAGTTACTAATTCAAGTAACTTCTCAATTCTTTTTTTAGTAGGCTTGTTAAAGTTAGGAATATTAATGGGAATTTCCTAAGAATCCATCTAATTTCAAAAGTAAGCTTTATGCATCAAATAGAAATATAATATTCAATTGCTTAGTAACATTTAGTTAAAAGTAATTTGATAATTCTTATTTTTGTAAAATGAGATTACTATTTTAATCACTTTATCCTAAAGTAGGGTGACTATATCTCAATAAATGTCTTAAGAAGCTCTATCTCATCTATTGCAAATTCATAACTATTCTCCAGTTGTTAATGAAATATATAAGCCCTTATGATATGATTTAATAGTTTCAATATACTACTATTCAAATTAAAAGGATGCCTAGATCTTATATTATTATTCCAATATTTTTTTTAACTCTAGCTTTGATACCAACTATAACATCTTCCAATTCTCGAGCCTGCAAGGGCACAGGACTTGAAATTGTCTAACTTACCGAGGATTGTAGTCGGGATTTGGAATAATAATATAATTTATCACATACATTCATTCATCCAAATTTGAAATACAAAAAAGGATATTTTCTTTCAATATTTTATAATATTATTACATCAGTACGGCTATCTTTATTTAAATAATAGATAACAAAAAAGTGAAAAATAACATAAGAGTGTAGTGATTATATATCTCAAGATTGATCCAATTCTTCCTCGAAATCCAAACCTGGGCATTTACTAAACGCCCGTTATAAAATACTCTAACTACATTGGATATTATTAATTAAATCATCTATAAGTGGTAAGCAATGAAATAAATGTTAATATGATAGAATAAGGCTCAAAATTTTGCAATATACAGTCTATAAAATAAAGATCAATGTACGATAATATGAAACAAGTAAAGATGTATAATTTACAAATTAACAATTCATTTACTATCACAATAGATAACTGTCACTATTTTAAGATATTGAAAATAAGTCTTAAGTATCGCTAGCAAATTTTTGTGTTCTATTTAAGCAGTAGTGTATAGAACAGGATGAATCAAGGTATGTCTACCTGATCTAATAATTTGTTCCTTATATTTTACTTCAAGCAATACTAATTCCCTCCAAGGAAATGGTAAGTCTCCTTATATTTCAGTGGGTATGCCTAAACAAGTACATGCATAGATCTAGTAACAAAGAATATTTTTTTTGGAACATTTATTTTTACATTATAGCTTCATATAAAATATCATAATTTTTCTCAAAATGTGTGATAAACATTATTAAAATGATAATAAATTCAATAACAGTTTTCAAAAATGATTAACTTGCCAAAATTAGAAATTTTCAGGCTCAAAGCGAAGCAGTAATACGCAATAAAATTAATATATAATGTACTTCATGATATCCGAGTACCTTTTTTGTTACTAAGTTGATCTCTTATAAATCTGTGTGTAAGATTATTTATTAGCAAGGTGATGAAAGAATTTTTATAAACAGACTTTTATTGTATGCTCTCTCTCTTTCTATTTTCTTATTAGTAAGAAGAATAATTGTAAATAAGGATAGAAGATAATAATTAAAATGATGAAGGAGCAGGGTAACATGGATAGTAATAAGGATAACAATGGCATATTTTTATCTTTCAATTTTCAAATTTAATGAAACTTGACCGAGAGATCCATCTTGACGAGACAAGCATCGACGATCAAAATTTTCTCATACAACTTCATAATTTTCTGAATTTGGACTTATATTTTGTTTTCTTAAAATTCAACTATTTTATAAAATTAAAAATTAATACAAGAGTATCCATTGGTCAGATTTCCCCTAATTTTGGATATTACGATCACAAAATATATATTATTTTCAATTGTATATTTGGTTCGGCCTATTTTAAACTTGGCCGGGATCCTAATTTTATCCTAATTGAGTCAGTTCTTAGTCTTAATTGTCTTACTAAATATTTGGATTATCACAATATAGGATGGTGTATTAAACCCCAATAGGAGGTTATGGACAGTTAACAATTAATGTTGGATTAATCTTATTAATCAACATCAAGTCATTAGAGTATATTATATATATATATATATATATATATATATATATATATATATATATATATATATATTATGTATTATATAATATATATTAATATTGTGTATAGAATACATAAGATATATATAATATATTATATATTATTTTACAATATATATATTTTATATATATTGTGTATTAAATGCATTAGATAATATATAATATATACTACACATATAATCAAATATATATGCAATATATTATTTATGAATAGACATTATATATACAACACATGTATTCATATATATTGTGTATCAATGTACATCATGAATAATTTAATATATATATATATATATATATATATATATATATATATTATTGCTTACATTAACATATCCCATTCATTTATGGTATATATGTATGTTCTTAAATTTACTAGTATTATAAATGTATCTGTTCTATGGATAATATATACTATGTAATAGTTGAAAAGGGAATCCACTATAAATTGATTTATATACAAGCATAAGCCAAAATGTGACTAATTATTTTTAAATTTAAAATAATCAAATATGACTGTATTAGCCAAAATGTGACTATATTAGCAACTAATTATTTTTAACGCATTATAAAATAATCAAAGATGACTTCAAAAAATAAGAATAAATTTAAAGAAAAAGTGAAGGTATTCATTATAAGAAGAGCTTAGGACATACAACTTAATTTAAGTATCATTTTGGAATGTTGTTGTATTAGAATTAGATTGTTTAATAAACAAAAGTTCTTGCATTTACAAACCATAGATGTTGTTAGCAACTAATTATTTTTAAGGCATTATAAAATAATCAAAGATGACTTCAAAAATTTAGGATAAATTTAAATTTAGAAAAATTGAAGGTATTCATTATAAGAAGAGCTTAGGACTGTCAACTTAATTTAAGTATCATTTTGGAATGTTGTTATATTAGAATTAGATTGGTTAATAAACAAAAGCTTTTGCATTTACAAACCATGGATGTTGATGGCTCGTAGTAGTGGTGAGAGTTCGTTAACAACATTGAAATATGTTGCAACCAAAGTTAGAGAGATGATTGTGCATTATACTTTACTTTGCTTAGATACTTGGCATTAATTTTATTCTAAAATCAATTTCACAATGAGACCCACAGTGATATTTTGTTAGTTTACAAGGAGGAAAGGAAAAGCTCAGACATTCTCTTGAAAATATTAATTGAACATGCATCACAACAAACACATGGAAATTCAAAAATTCAAAGAACCGCTTATACAGTTGTCTCTGTAAACACAACATTGCCTTACACTAGAAATTACAAAAGGATTTTTAAGTTTCTTGCATTTTCCATTACCACTTATAACTATTGAGATTATTGATATATTTTATAAGCCTTTGTTTGATTGTGGTATTGAATATAATGCATTTACAATTTTTGTTGACAAAACATCCAATAATGATAGAGAACTAGACTTTAAGAAAAAAAAAAGCATTGTGTAGTCAATTAGTTAATAATATACATAAGTATTCTATGCCATGTGTAGTTGAAATTGACTATGATAATGGACAACAAAGCAATGCTTGAACTTACAGTGCAAAGGCAAATAAGCTTTGCAATTACTCTCTGTATAACAAATTATTAAGTAAAAGATTTCTTACGTGAACAAAACCTTGGAGAAGCCAACATTGGTTTAGAAATAGGCATGCAAATTGAAAAATCATTAGATTCAAGTAAATCCAAGGCATACTTTAATTGGAAATAATTAATGAATGATTCACTCCTTGCCATCTCAAGTCCTCAAAAATATTTACGAATTACAAGACCTTTAATTTAAATTCATTATGCATGTAAGCCTTAATGTCTTGAGCCTATTTTATTTCGTTACTAGCAATCATCAAATCATCTACGCACACCAATAGCAATCATCACACCATCTAGAAATGCTTTGTTAATATTTAGTTGGTATAAATTTCATAATTTGTCTATTGGTATAGCCAACAAGCTCTTATAGTGCTCAACTTAACCTCAGAAAAAAATGCATTTATAAAATTAATTCTATGGTTTTGAGTATAGCACACTTTGGCAACTAAACATGTGTTGGATCATTCAAATATGCACTTCTGTTTGTACATACTTGCAACAATTAGTTGTCCCAAGAGGCAATTTTGCAATGCCTAGTATTGCTGCTTTATAAAGCATGAATATCTCATTACATCATAACATCCCTCTAACATTGATATTTTTATGATTTTGAATATCCTTTTGGTTCTAGGATGCGCCAATTTGAGCAACAACAGTTTTATGATAAGTAACTAGTGTTCAGAATATTTCTTTTCTGAGATGAATATTTTTACTTAACTTCTGTGAAAAATATTATAAATTGCTATAGCTTCAGCACTCTGTTATTACTACTACTTATATTTAATATTATGATGTGATCGACATGTAAATATGAAAATACTCATATATATTTGATACATAATAAACCACCTCTCATAAATCCAATGTATGTAAGTACCTTATTTAATACCTAAGATGGGAATATCACACTTATCTTAGGGATTAGTCCTCAGTTCTACCTTAGGTAGAATCTCAACTGCACTTGGGGAGGTTCAGCAGCCCTTCCCGAGTAACGCACAGTTCCGCCTCAACTGAGTTTTAGTTATTATCATTGTTGCGCACGACGATGGAATGGGGCGTTGCAGTTTCATCCATCCGCACTTGGAATGGCTCAAGTTATTGTTTTACCAAAAGATGAAACTGATCTTGAAAAGAAATTTGAGATGAATTCAAATGATAAATTAAAAGTTAACATATCAGATTCAAAGATATTATATAAGTTTCTTGCTAAGAATAAAGAAAAAAAGAAAAAAAAAAAAAAAAAGGTAAAACTTTTAAATCCACTTTAAAAACACGCTATAATCTAAAGCAAAGATGCAATCCTAGTGGATAGCTTCTCTAGCATGGAGTTTTTTCAGCTTTTGTTGAATCCTATAGAGTTTTGATCACTGTTTTTTTTTCTTTTTTTCTTTCTCAAGTCTTTTTTTTCATATTTTTTTAGCTAAGTTTTGAGGTAACCAACTCCTTTTTTTTTGAACTTTTTTATATATTTATAAAATGCAACAATTTTTATTATACACACACACACACAATAAAACATAGCCCATTCATAAATATGGAACATATGTATTTTTATAAATATTAGGAAAATGATTGTTTAGTCTATAATTTCATTCAAGTCCATAACAATCCCTATTTTATCAAATAGTTCCTATACTTTCATTTAACTTCCAAACCAATCTTTGAACCAAATCCCCTTCCTTCGCTCCCATCTCGCGACAACATTCTCGAACATGGATGAGAGGATGAGCTCGCCACAAGAATTCACCCATCGAGCTAGGTATTCCAATCTTGCTGACATCGAATTGCTTCTATACATCATCTAGGAAGATGATGAAGTCAGGAACTCTTGTTGATATCTTTTTCTAGCTCGTTATTGCGAGGATTTTCCAACACTTGTGATGCCATGAACTCCGTGACCCTGCAACCCTCATCTTTGAAGTTCACGGAGATCACATTTTTGCACCGAGAAATGGATGTTGAGATTTTATCGAGCTTCATGTACTGCTTCTTGACCGCCAGCAGATCTGTTGGGCAAGTCAAATAGTCATCGACGGCCTTTGAAGAGCTTCCTAGACTTTTGCGTCGAGAATGGACGCAGGGATTTTGTCGAGCTTCATGTACTGCTTCTTGACCTCCAGCAGATCCGTTGGGCATGTCAAATAGTCATCAGTGACCTTTGAAGGGCTTTGTAGACCTTTGCGCAGAGAAGAAAATAAAAAGAGAGCTTGCGGAAGAGGAGGAAGCTGACCATGGCGTCGTGCTTTGTCCTTGCTTCTTCGATTGAAATTTATGGGACTAAAATTGGAACTTATATGAAACAATAGAGGATGAGCTTGACATGAAAGGGTTCATCCATTGAGCTTGGTATTGTTTGATGCTACATACATGATTGAATATGAAATAATAAGAGATTCACATTACGGTTTGCACTTGTATACGACGGAGTTGTCCAATGAGGGGGCAAATATAAAGAGCATCTGGATGTAATATGGAACCAAATTACGAGTCAAGCAGAAGTGCTTAATCCTCAAGTTCTAAATTTGCCCAACAAAAGTATACACGAGCATGAATGACTAAATGAATGATTTTGCTAAAAGAATGATTTATAAGTTATATGCTAATATTGTTTTGCGAAGAAAGAAGATCGATTCATTAGTTCTTTTGAAATGCCTTTTATTTATTTATATGCATATTTTAATCCCGTTCACCACAACTATTAAATATACCATATAATATATGATAAGTTATATTGGATAGAAATCTATGGTATTTGAATGGTTTTGTGAATGAATATTTGTTCTAATGCTAATTTGGTTAAATACCCGATATGATAATGCAGCTTGGCACATAATGTTAGGTTAGTATGCTCTACCTTAACATCAGGTCATCACACATACAATTTTATTTTCAGAACACTTTTGCAATTAAGAAAATATGCAGGCTTAAGAAATTCATACAGCATAAAGATCTATATTTTAACTTCAACAACAAAACATTTTCTGCATACAACTTATTGTGTTTGTGGGAAAATGTGGCTACCAGATATGCGGGTTCTTAACCAGCCTGCTCGAAATAGACTCATACCTTACAATGAAAATATCTATCAAGAGGTAAGAACTTCTCTTCATTCTTTAGAGGATTGAATGTGTATAATTGTGCATGAAAATAAACTTAAGGTTATTAAACTATTTAGTCAAGAGCTTAGTCAAATGGTTCAAAAGCGTTTTACATTTTGAATGATGAGTTCACTATTTATAATATCCAATCTTTTCATACATATGTTCAAAAACACACATAGTAAAGAAAAGTAAAACATTAATATTTAAAATAGTTTGGAACTGCTAGAGACCTATGTTGACTGTGAAATTTAGCTCTCTAAATGTTATCATTATGTAATAGTGTGAATGCAGAGTATAATACAAAAGATGATGGAACCCTCTTTATGTAGGATCCCTCTTAATGGCAGTAAAATGTTCACAAAATAATGGAAGTTTTGATCATCGGACTTGTCAAGAGCACTTAGATCTGAGCTTCAATGTTCACTCTGGTAAAATTTCAACAAGGGCCGCAAAAAGAGAGTGCTATTTATAAGCATTTAGGGAATCTTTAATAATTAGGCGAGTTGTTAAGGAACATAGCAAGTCATTGAGACATGTCAAGAATATGTAGGTGGCTGTATTAAAGACTATCAAGATTGTTCACAATGACCTTTGATACCACTGAATGAAATGTGCTGGATTGAAGGAGAAGGTTAGAGCAAAGTAAATCACGCCTTGAGGCACTACTAGGGCAAAAATATTACTCTATTAAATAATATTTTTGCCCTAGGAGAGGACAACAATGAATCAATCATCTGTGAATTGACCTATAAGATCCTTCAAGCACGGAGTCATAGCAAAACCAAATAAAAATTGAGTTCAAGAGGTAGAGTTTGAGAGAAAGGTCAGATGATTGACACAAGAATAATCCAATTTGCAAGCAGTGCATTAGGAAGAAACATATTATGAAGGAAGAGCAATGTAAACTGCTTGCAATTTACAAAGATGTCAATTAAAGTTTGCATGCACTGTCAAGTTAACAAGCACACATCATAGCATTTTGATGTCTTCTCATACTTCCAAGGGGAGGCTTGGCTGCAATTGCTGTTGTTTTGTGGAATCTCCTCACAATCATATATGCAAAGTTAGACAGATATAGGAAAGCAACTATGAGATTCAAATAATAATAAAAAAATAAAACATCTTTATAATTTATGAAAATAATGTTAGTCGTGCTTTTTTTTTTTTTTTTTATCTTCCATCAACAAAAATTTAATAAACTAAGAAGCATAAAACAGCTCAGCTCTTGTTACCCAAATCATTGCTCCGTTCTGCACTTTGGGCAGTTGCATTTGAAGCCATAGTCGGCCAGCAGAGCTTGTCTCTCCTCGTACGGAAGGTTCTCATCAATATATCAAATAGTAATCTGAAGAAAGAAGGGGCTGTTTTCGTTAATGGAAGTTTAAGCTAATGATAAACAAGTGATACCACAAACATAATGATGGGAGGTAATTTACCTCATCTCCTATGAAAATTGGGCGGGCCGCAATTATTACTGCTTGTCCATCTTTGTCCTGCAGTTAGAAAGAGAGAACACTTTATAGCAAGTCTTTGATTAAATCCAAATAAAATTCTTCATGATTGTCTAAAAAAAGCTTAAAACCGCAACTGTCTTGAATGGATCTGAACAATTCATTCTTTCCCATTAATAGTAGGCAGGGGCAGAGCTACGCCTCTCTACTGGCCCGCAATTATTTCTATATATTTAAAAAATATCTCTATTACTTGACACTACACCGGGTCGTCGATGTAGTGACATTTGCACACTTTTCACTACATTCAGGCAATGCTGTGCATCACTTTCAAGGGATGCCCTTGCTCTAGCATAATTATCTATAGGATTCATGTCATAACATGATTCGACAAAGTTATACGCTGACCGTTAACAACCTAACGCAACCCTCCTTTTTCATCCAAGACTTGGTACCCGACAACGGCGGAGAAAGAAGCTACTTTTTTATTCTAAATAAAGATTATGTAATTGAAATATTGGCATTCTCACTTACAAGCTTTTTGAGTTAGTTGATGTTATGATAAACAAGAAGATTAATATATTATGCCTTCAAAAAACTAAATGGATGAAAGAGAGCAAGATAGACTTTAAACTCTGGTACTCGAGTAAGACTCGCCTTAGGAATGGTTTGAGTATCATTTTAGATACGAATTCAAAAGATAACGCAGTGGATATTAAGAGGTTCAGAGATAGAATTATATCTTTAAACTTATAATTAATAGAACAACTTTAATATTGCAAGTGTTTCTCCCTTAAATAGGATTGGGTATATGTAGAAAATAAAGAATTTGGCAAGATTTAGATGGGTTGATTCGAGGAATACCTTAAGAGAGGATCCTTTTTCTAAGAGGTGATTTAAATGGATTTGTTGGAAGAGTAACTAAATAACTTGATAATATTTATGCTGGTTTTAGTTTTGGAGAGATTTATGAAGAATGAAAAATAATAAGTTTTAAAATTTGTACAGTGAGATTTTGAAAATGAATCCAACCCTATATAGAATTCGATTGCTAGTTGATTTGCAATGTAGCAAGAGTTTACTAGATGAATTAAAAGGGAGAGTACTCAATGATAAAGATGCATGATGGTGGTAGAACCATGGTGTTCAAGATAGAATTAAAGATAAAAAAACATATACTATAAATATAAAAAATAAGAAAAATTAGAAGAAATATAAACTAGCTTGTCGTGAATCAAAATAACAATTCATGATGCTAAGAATGTAAAATTCGAGAATCTATATAATAAATTAGATATTGTCGAGAGAAAAAATTTATAAGCTAGTCAAGTTAAGAGAAGAAAACTAAAAATTTGGCCTTTGTTAAATATATTAAAGAAGATGATCATAAAATGCATAAGTCACATCAGCATTAGCGGAGCATTGTGCTCACCTAGGAATCTGTAGCGAAGCGTTGTGCTCACCTAAGATCTGTCAGAGGAGAATATTTGCTTACCATGGATTTTGTGAGATGCCATGTGACATCAAGTCATGTATACTTATGGCATACAATTATGTGGTATATTTAGATGCATATACATATATTCAATGGCATACATTTTAGTTTTATTTCAGTATTTAATTTGTTTCAATTTTCTTATTATCTTTCTGTTTTAAGTACTTTGTTTTTAGTTACTGTTTAACCTCACTTTCAATTTTATGCTATCTTAGAATTTTAGCAGTTTTAGCGCTTTTCTACAGTATTGCTTAAATTACATGAATGTTAAACTTTAGATAACTTTAACTGTTTATAGTAGCTTTAGATGTGTTGGACTCATTATCTAATATGTGGTACTTTTGGGATCCGATATATTACCAGATCTAGAGCAGTTTGTGGAGCAACCTCAGGAGGCTTCATAGGAGATCCAGGAGGAGTTTGTGGAGCAGTAGCCAGCTCAGCCCTTACTTTTGCTTAGTTTACTTTTATTTCGAGTGATAGACTCTTTTTACTATTATTTTAATTAAACAATCGTTTGTAATAATTATGGGTGTTTTTTTTTTTCTTTTCTGAGATGAATGTGTTACTTAGCTTTTGTGATGAATGATCTAAATGAATGCTTTTAGCTTACACACTCTGTTATACTCTCTACTTATACTTAGTATTGTGATTTGATCAGCATATATGAAATATTAATACTCATGTATATTAGATATTTATTTCAACTCTACTTATAATTCAATGTACATAAGTAATTTATGTAATACTTAAGATAAGGACTTTACACTTATCTTAAGGATTAGTTATCAGCTTTCTTTTGGGGTTCAGTCCTAGCAGTTTAGTCAGCAATATTTCGGGAGGTTCAATAGTCCTTCTTGAGTAACACACCGTTCTACCTCCAACTGTTATTTATTCTTAAAATTACCTATGTTGCGCGTGGCAACGGTACGGGGTGCTACAGTTGGTATCAGAGAAGTATCATAAAGTGTCAGATATTAAGAGTGTTCCTAGTTTGTTTATGATCTGTTCTCTGGAGAAAATATGATTACAATCACTAAGTATAAGAAAAACAGCATCTATAGTTCATCAAGTTGAATCTCAAAAATAAAAACTTAAAATATTTGGAAAAGGACACCTTAGGATCTGAACGAACCTTAAAAAAGTAAAATGCACTTTAAGTGAACTAAAAAGAAATAAGAACTGATATTTAAATGAAATTTTAGGAATGGAGTGTATAGCCCTGCCCCTTCGCCACGCGCAATTACGTTCAAGGAATAACAAATTGGCGGCAAAACAGTGCGTTACTCGGGAAGGGAACACCACTTCCCCGAATAAACCTGCTAAGCACAAGAACTGCTGAAACTCAACTTCAAGAGAAGAGGGCTGAGTGTTAATGGAAAAGCTAAATAGAAAATAAAGGCTGGAGAAGAGTCCATTAATGCTCCTCGAACTCCTCCTAGATCTCTTGAGTATCCACCTGATATGGCTCCACGAACTGCTCAGGATCTAGCAAACTGTCAAATCCCAAAACTGCCACGTATTAGATAAGAAGTCTAACACAACGAAAGCTACTCTAATAATTTATAATTTTCTACTATTTAACATTTAAATAGTTTAAACAAAACAATATAAAAGACTGTAAAATAACTGAAAACTTAAAATAGTATAAGTCTAAAGTAAAGTAACTAAAACTATAAACTGTAATTAATTGCTGAAATGTGTGTAAAACAATATATAATCTGAATTTGAGTGAATAATGCTGTAAAACTGTGTTGTATGCCATCGAATTCATAATTATTCATCTGAATATTCCACAGAATTGTATGTCACTGATATGCTGACTTGGTATCTCATGGACACTCCACATATTCCTAGGTGAGCGAACACTCCACTAACAGAGTCCTTAGGTGAGCCAAGCACTCCACTATTACTGACATGACTTATGCATTTATGATATGCCAAGGCTTTAATGATGGTATGCTTTAAATTATCAAAAATACCAAAATTAATATTGATGTCAAATACTGATTTCATTTATCTCCATTGTGTAGAATTTACCTAAGTGAATTCTAACTCTTAACTTTAATTTATTGAATTATTTTAATTAAGATCATATAGAATCATCAACTAAAGGGATTATATACACATAGTTGGTATGTTTCTAAGAATGATAAAATGACACTTAGTTTATTTAATTGCACTTATTGAAACACAAAATGGTAAGAGACAGAACTCGGTAACAGTTTATTTTCTCAAACTAAGCTATAAAATACCTTAGTTACAACTGTACATAGTTCTCTAAAAGGATGATATGAGATATTTAGTTTGTTTAACTGCACTTATCGAAGCGCACGATGATCCGCAGGACCCAATTACAGTTTATTCTCTCAAACTAAGCATCCAAGTTTACCCAATTATGAAACACTTCGGCTTGGAAAATTTACTCTAAGTTGGAATATATTAATCCAATCATATAGGATAAGACTGAGACTCTATAATCTTACTTAGAGTGACTCATCCAATCCCATGTTTTACTGAAATAATCCAGCACTATGGGTATACACTTCCACATTCTACTGATAATCTATTGATTCCCCAAATCTGTTTAAATAATAAGGGTTATCAAATTAATGAATCTTTACTCCATTGAAATGGGAAATACACAAGGTTCCAAGAATATGACCTAAAAGTTCACTCAATTTTAGGTTACTACCACATGAGAGAAATTCATACTAAGTTCTTAAGTAGTCCCACCAAAAGAGTCTAAGATCAAGCATCTAAAGCTAATAGGAGCATCTAAGAGTTCTTGCCTCAAAATGTGAACAATAAGCTCTTCCTACTTCAATATATTAATTATTTATAGCTTAATAATTATTGAATTATACAAGCTAAAGCAAGACCATAATGATCTTGCACTTCATCTTAAAAGAAAATTTGAGTCTTATGCTTTACACTAATTCCACAACTCTTATTTCTTTAAGATTTGATTTGACCAGATTAGATCTATAAACCCATCTAATCTACACCTATGCTAATGTGGGGCCCCAAACCCTCCACGACCACACTAAAATTGATATTAGCATAATTGCAGGGAGTGCGGCGCTCCAGCTGTGGCAAATCTCCAACTCAAGTAGAGTCAGGTAAGACCTAACTCGCTTTAAGCCAAGAACTTGTCACCTAGAAATGTGAACATACAACAATAAGATCAAAGTAGCGGAAGCAGAAAACAAAATAATATAACATCCACATCACAGCATAGTACAGCAAAGTAAAAGAAATAGTAACTCAGCCCAAAGTGCAGAAAGTAAATGCATCCAAAATTGATTAATTATTACAGACTGGATTAAAGAAAGAAAAAGATCTCTCAAACTCACTGTAGAAAAAGAAAATCTAACTAAATAGTAGTAGGAAGCTCCTCCTCCTGCTTCTGCTCCTCTCCTACAGAACCACCCACGAACAGCTCTGAATTTGACATTTATCGGTATCACAAATGCAAGGGCCCCAGCCAACAAAAGAAAAAGGGACAATTTGTCTAAGTACATTTTAGGCTATTTAAGTGAACTGAATATTTAAATCAAACCAAAGGGAGTAGCACTTGATTAAAAATCTTAAAGACTTATGTTCATGTCATTTGGTTATTAAGATATACCTATTCAATACAAGTATTCAAGGGTTCTACTATTTCTTGAATGATTAAGGTGATTAAGATTTAATATAAACCAAAGGTAATACTAACTATATTCTAAATCAAACCAAAGGGAGTAGCACTTAATTACAAATCTAAAAGACTTATATTTTATGCCATTTGGTTATTAAGATATACCTATTCAATACAAGCATTCAAGGGTTCTACTATTTAGTATTTGGCACAAGATATTTAAGATATATAATAGGTTTTGAGCACTTATTAAAATGACAAAGTTTCAAACTTAATTTTCCACATAGAATTTTATGCAATGCTCAATTTTAATAAAATTAGATATAATTCAGTCCCACTAGGGTCCTAGGGACCTTAGAATGCAAAAACAATGAAGTATTGGCCATTTTAGCCATTTCTGGACAATGCTGAAATTTTATGGTTGTTACGACGCGCTGTAGCAGTAACGACCCCAGTAAGTTGATAGGAGATTAATCCAAACATTGAGATGTTACCTTAGCACCCAACACTCGATTAGAAGAAAACAAATCGAATATAGAAACTAAGTGGCCAAGTCACTTTATGAGTAGTTATTAAGTTAAAAATGAAGTTTACAAATGAATACAAAAGAAGATACAAGATAAGGAGATACATGTAAATACAGCATTGCAAGTATTTTCAATATAAGAAATTAGAATAATCCACTCATTCATTCCAAACAATTACAAAATAGTAAACACAACACAAATTAATTAAGAGTAGGTAACGGTAACTTAAGTAAACTCAAGCAGTTTATAATTTAATTATTACAAACCTTTTAAAAGTAAGAGTAAAAAACATTAAGTAGGTTACTCTCTCACTTATAACAAAATACAGTAAATAATTCTAAATTAAGCAGAAGCAAAATTCTGTATAAGCCCTTCAAGTACTTGGACCTGCAATACCTGAATCTAAGGGCTCTTGCTTCTATCATATTTTAGTATTTAAATATGATAGGGCAAAGCCAAAAAAAAAAAAAAAAAGTGTAGTTAGACTAAATAGTCTAAGCCCATTTTAAGATTGGCTATATTTTTAAATTAATAAGATATCACAAATATAATCTTACAATTAAACTAAGCATAACTATAAAGGAGACAGTATGAAATAAGTTGAGTAAAAATACTCACTTATATAAAGTCCTAGCCTGCATCTAAAATTAATAAGGGAAAACAACTAGGATTGTTTAGTTCCAGTCCTAGTATATAGTCAATCCATTACATATGATTGCTCATTTCTAATTCTAAAGTAAAGTCAATCCGTTACATGGTATTTCTTATTTCCAGTTCTAAAATAAAGTCAATCCATTACATGAGATTGGCTATTTCCAATTCTAATAATTTCAACATTTGTAAAGAACATCAATTTATAAGTCAATCCATTGACTATTTTCAGTTCAAATAGTTTTGACAATTGTAAAGAACATCAATTTATAAGTCAATCCATTGACTATTTCAAATTCTAATAGTTTCAAGTGAGAAAATTTTATGAAGCAAATTTACTAACCTATGGTTCCACTTCTTAAATCATACATTTATGAAAAATAATGAAATGTGCAGTAATTAAATTAGTATTTAAAAAAGGGAAGCATCATTTGACTTAATATGCCATAAGTAATGGCATTTAGTTCAGCATTTCATTTGATATGGTTTATAACTTAATCTGCAAAGAATAACAGTATTTAGTTTGACATTTATATATAAAAGAAATAATAATCATTTAAATTGAATTCTAGCACAGCATGTGTTTCTTACAATATATTTAATGATAGTATTTGACCATATTACCAAGGCTCTTATTGTTTAGTTCAGCATGTAAAGTTTAACAATATTCCTTCAGTATTATGAAGTATTGAAACATTAACTCAACATTATAAAATACAACAATTTAAATATAACTTTGTAAGGCATTACAACATTTATTCTAACATGTGAAAAGAGAAAACTGAGTGCTGTATTAGAGACATAGTAAACTATGTATATATGAAAATATGCATAGATAAACGAGATAATTCCTAAATCAGTCTCAAGTGATCTAATTAACTCATAATGTCATATGCAGTAATGATAAGGATGCAAGGAATAGGAGAATATTTATTTAACAATCAAGTAAGGAAAATTATGTATAAAAGCACTATATACATAAATGAATGGCAACATCATTACAACATTTACTTCTAATAATACATTAAATGACAGCAGTTAATTTAATTCTAATAATGTAAAGGATAGTATTATATCCCACATGATCCATTGATTCTCCCATTTATATAATTGGCCACATATGATTTTAATAAAAGAAGTGAAAGTATTTGGTTTCATTTGATCTTATTGATCTTACTTTAGAAATAAAAGGCAACACATTATTCTAATATATACATGGCAGCATTTGATCATTTGAACTCATATACAAAGAGGGTAACATATGATCTTACACATGATAGATGGCAGCAGTCATTCTCTTACACAATTGATGGCAACTTATGTTCTTACTCTCAATTGATAGCAGCACATATTCTCTTACACAATTGATGGTAACATATAATTCTATAAAAGAAATGACAACATTGATTCTCATATAATCCATTGGCTATATTTGGATCATATAATATAAATGGCAGCAATTTGGATCCCAATATAACTGGCAGCAATTTGATTCCCAATATAAATGGCAGCAATTTGGAACCCAATATAAATGGCAGCATTTGATTCATAACATAAATGGTAGCATTGAATTTATATATGAAACATGGCAACATTTATATCTCACAAATATAATAGCAACATGTAATTCTAAGGAAAGAAATGATAGTATTCATTCTCATAAAAAGAAAATGGCAGCATTTGATCTACCTTAAATGAATAACAACATTTGTTCACATGGATATGACTAAAGCATTTGATCACTCTTGATCTTATAATACTAAAAATGGTAGCATTTGATCACATAGATATAACTAATAGCATTTGATCACTCTTGATCTTATAATACTAAAGATTGCAGTATTTGATCACATAGATATGACTAATAGCATTTGATCACATGATAGCATTTGATTCATAATGAAATAAATGACATCACTTGTTCTCTCATTACAATTAATAGCAATATTGAATCACTTATGATCTCATTGATCTCTGGTACATGGCATTATTGAATTTATTGAAATAAATGGCAGTATTTAGATCTCCTAAAATACATGGCAGCATTTGATTTCATTTGAGATATGGCAGCATTTATTCTCATGTTACATTAATCTCACTTTCGTCTAATGGCAACATATGATTATACAGATATAACTAATAGCACTTGATTCACATAAATCAGTTGATAGCATTTGGTCATATATTAACTAGTATCATTTGATTCACATAAATGAATGGACAGCATTTGATCACATTAAATGAACTAATAGAATTTGATCACATTAATTAAACAAATAGCATTTGATTCATTTTGAATTGCAACACTCTTACTATACTTCAAAAGTAATGTAAAATAAAACTAGCTTTAAAGCATGCCCTAAACAACACTAATTTAAAGTGCACTCCTTTAAAATGTACTTCACAAAAAAAGAGAATCAAATAGCATTTGATCACATTAAATGAACTAATAGCATTTGATTCATTTTGAATTGCAACACTCTTACTATACTTCAAAAGTAATGTAAAATAAAACTAGCTTTAAAGCATGCCCTAAACAACACTAATTTAAAGTGCACTCCTTTAAAATGTACTTCACAAAAAAAGAGAATGTCAGTTGCTTTTTCATTCAGTTATTATGTAAAGCTAAGCCTCAAAAATGCTTTAAAGAAAATACAGAACGAAATTTGCAAGAAGAGATATTAGCCCATTGACGTATTTAGATGCTTGGGTAAGTAGTAACTTCTCAATATTTTAATACAATATCAAAGACTAGAAAAAGGACGATGAATTGAGAATTGCTATGATATCTATCTACCAAATCATAAACAGCATACACAAATATTTTATAATTAGAAGATCATTAATAACTATCTTGATTCATTTGCTAATAAACAAAAGATATAACAAAAGAGCCATTTATCAAAACAACTTGTTCAGATTTGTTTCCAAATTAGCCTCACGTTATTCAATTTGACCAATTTGGTCCCGAATCTACTATTGATTTTGAACTAATATAATCTAAATTATCTTTAAAATGAATAATCAATTAGTTAAATTCAACTTATGGAATAGTTGGAGAACTAAATCAATCAAATTTAAATGTATATAAAAAAAAAAAAAAAATTGATGCTACCAATTCACCATGGATTGGAAAAATTAAGCATACCATAATATAGATGAATCGAAATAATCTCTAAGTAATCCATATAGGGAGGGGCAAGCTAATCATTCTCGACAAAAACTAAGAGATGGAGTTGCAAAAGGACATATCCAGTCCTATGTACCAGCTGCTCCTCAGGGTCCAACCAGCTGACACTTACATATTGCTGGCACTAATTAGCAAACACTAAAAAGTATATGCAGCCCATCAAAATCTGGTCAATTCATCTTAATTTTACATGTAATCATCCAATATTCATATGGAAAGAGCCTAGCATATAAATGACAATGCAGTTCAACACAACGACATTACATATTCATAAGAGAAGCTTCAACTATGAGCTTTAACCTAACATCAGCATCCTAAACATAAAAAAGCAGGAATTCAGAGATCAGGAAACCACAAAAAAAAAAATTGAAATTACATAGAAAACCCACAACATTGAATCCCAACAAGCATTATAAGGCAGTTCTTTATCATATACAAGTGATTTTGTACGAATAGGAGAAATCAAGAAGTACCTGGAGGTTCGTTCCTTTGTTCTCGCTGACTGAAGGGTAGGCTTGGGTTCCAAAGCTTCACAGGTAGGTTTTCTTCTCCCGAGTTTCCTTTTTCTTCTTTCGTAGCCCTTTCACAAAGGAAGACAAATGTGCTTTTCAACCGAAGGGCTGAGGAGTCGAAGAGAAGATAAGGGCAGTGGGAGGTTAGCTGAGAGGCGAGGACAGCAGGAGGGAAGGACCTTCGTGCGTACGCCTCTGCCACTCCACCTTTGGGAGCGTAAAGGAGGCAATGTACAGTGGACATAAGCGCAGCCGTGAGATGTGTGGTCGTGCAAAATAAAGAATCAGACGGCTGATCTTTCTTTTATACTCTAAAGAAAGGAGATTGCTAAGATTCAGTCGTTGGATCTTCTTAGGTTTAATTGGAATGGTTAAGATTATCTCTCTTTGCTGTGTGGTGTTAGGCGTAGCATATACGATTTCTGTCTTCCTTATTTATCCGTTAGAAATTATTTATTATATACAGATTAATTAATTTAAAGATTTATTATTTAATCCATATATTATTTCAATCTTATTTCTTAAATTTAAACACTTAATCATGCTCTGAAAAATTCCATATTTTCACCCTTACCTAATTAAAAGGTGATGAACTCAAAAATGTGATCAAAATTTCGATCAGAGGTATTTTTAATTTACCTAATTTCCAGGGTATTAAATATTATTAAAGTATTTGCGAAAAATTTGACGACTCCCAAACACTTCCAAAATACCATCCCTAGTTAATTTGGGTGTGGTGAGTCCAATGGCGGATTCCATTTTTTATTCTGAAGTCTAAATAAATTAGGTATTTTTAGAATTAACAGAAAATAAAGAAATGTTAGAAATTGCCAAACGGTCTCCAAATCGCATGAAATTTGAGGTGGAGAGTTCTAACTCTATTATAAGAGTAATAAAAGAGGTTTGGAGTCAATTAGAATACTAATTGATGGGTAACAATATCTAGGTTGTTACAGACTCCCCTCCTTAAAATAAGTGTCTCCCTCAACACATAATAATTAAAATATATGAAATTGAAATATAAGAAGGAAGTCTATTGAAATATAGATGAAAGAATATGAGAGAACTTAAGTTGTTTGATTAATGAAAGATTTTTATGAAATTTCTTAACTGATTAGGATCTCTTGCCATAAGCAATATGTGAAACTAATACAGAATAAGAAGACTTCTTTCTAAGCTTTGATTATCCTTAATTTTAGAAATGACTCGAACTGAATAGCAAAAAATTGCACAAATCAGCAGATCTGATCAGCTCTAAATTCAATATCTCAATGTTCTTGATCAAGGAATCATTACATCAGAGTAAAGATAAATCTACCTTACTACTTAAGGCATCTAATAGTAATTAGTTTTACCCATATGGTATATAACCTCTAAGTTCACATATTGATTCTAGACTCCTATGCTGATGACAGTTAAGTTCTTATTGAGTGAAGATGTACTTCAACATTTGATATTCAGTAAACATCTCACATTTAACTTCGTACAGATAGCATCTCTAGAATTTTAGAGTAAGAACTACACCTACAAGATTTGGATCATATAAAGGTAGTTTCTCTCTTTAGGCTTTAATTATCTAGAAGTATAAGCTTTACCATGATGGGTTAACATTTGAATACAAATTAGTCCTACTTTAGAGGCATTAAAGAACACCTGAAAGTCCTTGCCTTCTTGAAGTAGTATTAAAACTAGTGTAAGAGTTAATAATTGCTTCAACTTCTCAAATACTTCTATACAAGTAGTGATCCTAATGAATGAGACTTCAATACTAGACAGCTAAGTTAATAAAGATTCTATTTAGGAAGATTCAAGAATTCACAAACAAGAAGGGAATCCTGAGAATCTATCTTTACTTGCTAAAGGGAAAGGATTAATCTGATCATGATCCATTCTAAGAAGATTAAGAAAGGAAAATCAAAAATTTAGAAAAGAAAAGATTCTCATAGAATTCATTTAAAAGTTACAATACTATGGAAGAGTACTCAGAAAGAATGGAAAGGAAATAGGAGTTGCATATCACAAATTACTTTGAAAGGAATTAGAAATGAGTTCAAATTTGGACTTTAGATTATTCCATCTTATAATTAGTTACTTAATTCAAATAAAATTTAAATTAATTAAGAAATTTAAGTTCGTTCACTTTCCTAAGGTGACACTCTTTAAGTACTGTTTTCTTTCTATGTTGTTTCATTGGATGAGTGGATATCTCTTTTTAACTTAACATTCTCAACCTTGGCTCTGATACCATCTGTAACGACCCCAATAATTGGATAGGAAATTAATCAAACATTAGGATGTTACCTTAGCACCCAACACTCGATTAGAAGAAAACAAATCAAGTATAGATGCTAAGTGGCCAAGTCACTTTATGAGTAGTTATTAAGTTAAAAATGAAGCTTACAAATGAATGCAAAAAAAGATACATGATAAGGAGATACATGTAAATACAACATTGCAAGTATTTTCAATACAAGCAATTAGAATAATCCACTCATTTATTCCAAACAATTACAAAATAGTAAACACAATACGGATTAATTAAGAGTAGGTAAAGGTAACTTAAGTAAACTCAAACAGTTTATAATTTAATTATTACAAACATTTTAAAAGTAAGAGTAAAAGACATTAAGTAGGTTACTCTCTCACTTATAACAAAATACAAGTAAACAATTCTAAATTAAGTGGAAGCAAAATTCTTTATAAGCCCTTCAAGTACTTGGACCTGCATTACCTGAATCAAAGAGCTCTTGATCTATCATATTTTAGTATTTAATTATGATAGGGCAAAGCTAAAAAAAAGAAAAAAAGTATAGTTAAACTAAACTGTCTAAGCATATTTTAAGATTGGCTATGTTTTTAAATTAATAAGATATCACAAATATAATTTTACAATTAAACTAAGCATAACTGTAAAGGAAACAGTATGAAATAAGTTGAGTAAAAATACTCACTTATATAAAAGTCCTAGCCTGCATCTAAAATTGGTAAGGGAAAACATTCTAAAAAGCTAAAAATTACTATGTGCATTAAAGTAAAATGAATTGAAAGTAATACATGCTCAATGAAATTTATGTTAAGTAAACAATGAAATACAATGAAGCATTAAATGAAATTAAGCAACATACACTATATTTAAATTGAACTGAAGTAAGTAATACACAATACTGGAAATAGAGAGTGTAAAGCTTAGAAAATAAAGGAGTATCTTAGACTCTTAATCTAAGATAAACATAGCCTAGGACTATGAAAAGTAAGCATAAGTAAATAGTTATTAAGAGATCTTACAATCAATAAGATTGTAAAAGAACTTTTATATTATTAGTTGAAGTTATATTTAGAAGCTACCTCATTCTACGGGAGTACTCAACAGAATAGGGCGAAGAGTTAATCACGTCTGCCTAACTAGATATGGTGGGGAGGTCGAACATTCATATTTACCCTCTCTAAAATATGAATTCCTATTATAAGCGCTATCGTTCTTATTCAAACTTGCCATAAGGAATTCCCCTTAAAGTTTTATGAAAATCTTTATTTATGCACAATGATCTTGAATGAATGTTCAAGAAAAAAGGCTCAAAGCTAAGCAAGCATTCAATAAATTTTAATAATTATAAACTATGTGATATCCTTTTGTTATCTAAACTTTAATAATTTACTTAATTATTGGAGCTAATTGAGCTCTAAATTGACTTATATATATTGATCCTTAAGTCAATTTTGATAAAAAGTAGAAGGAAATTAAGTTTGGAAATTAATATTTTCATGTAATAGAAGTTCATCTTATACTAGTCCTATGCTAATCAAATCAAATAGACTATTGATTAAAGTTTAAAGAAACTAGTAAGGAAGAATAATATTTATAGATTTCTAAGTTAATGAAAGTATAAGCTAAAGGATATTCTAGTAGCTTTACTTATTTAACTTATATACAAAACGTATCAACTCAATTTAAACATGAAGTTATCTAAGTTTAATTGATATTGAATATTTGAAATTAAGAAAAGAGATAGATTACACCCTATATGAAATAATTCATTTTAAGATTGTAAGGAATTAGAAATCTAAAAGCTTATCTAAAGCATAAAAGGAAGTTATCACTCTCAATCTAGTTGATTGAAAACTAATATTCTAAAGTAAACAATTGAAGTGAATACTTACAATTGAAGTAAATATTTACAATCCTAGATATGAAATTCTAGATATTTAATAAGTATTTAATATTTGAAATATAAGCCTAGAATTTTCCATAAAATTTCTAAGTTATTAGATTCTTAAAAATTTTAGTAGAGTTTCTACTATAAATAGCTAAAGAAACACTTACAAGATAGACATACAAGATTTCCATTCTAATAGAAGTTATAATTAAAAGAAAAGCAACTTAAAACTATCATATAATCAATCCATTACATAGGATTGTTTACTTCCAATTCTAGTATAGAGTTAATCCATTATATAGGATTGCTCATTTTCAATTCTAAAGTAAAGTCAATCCATTACATGGGATTGCTTATTTCTAATTCTAAAATAAAGTCAATATGTTACATGGGATTGGCTATTTCTAGTTCTAATAATTTCAACAATTGTAAAGAACATCAATTTAAAAGTCAATCCATTAACTATTTCCAGTTCTAATAGTTTTGACAATTGTAAAGAACATTAATTTATAAGTCAATCCATTGACTCTTTCCAATTCTAATAGTTTTAAGTGAGAAAATTTAATGAAGCAATTTACTAACCTATGGTTCATACCCCTTAAATCATACATTTATGAAAAATATTGAAATGTGCAATAATTAAATTAGTATTTAAAAAGGGGATGCATCATTTGACTTAATATGCTATAAGTAATGGCATTTAGTTCAGCATTTCATTTGATATGGTTTATAACTTAACCTGCAAAGAATAATAGTATTTAGTTTGACATTTATATATAAAAGAAACAATAATCATTTAAATTGAATTCTAGCATAGCATGTGTTTCTTACAATATATTTAATGATAGTATTTGATCATATTACCAAGGCTCTTAATATTTAGTTTAGCATGTAAAGTTTAACAATATTCCTTCAGTATTATGAAGTATTGAAATATTAACTCAGCATTATAAAATACAGTAATTTAAATATAACTTTGTAGAGCATTATAACATTTGTTCTAACATGTGGAAAGAGAAAATTGAGTGATGTATTAGAGACATAGTAAAATATGTATATATGAAAATATGCTGAGATAAATGAGATAAATCCTAAATCAGTCTCAAGTTATCTAATTAACTCATAATATCATATGCAGTAATGAGAAGGATGCAAGGAATAGGAGAAGATTTATTTAACAATCAAGTAAAAAAATTATGTATAAAAGCACTTTATACATAAATGAACGGCAACATCATTACAACATTTACTTCTAATAATACATTTAATGAAAGCAATTAATTTAATTCAAATAATGTAAGGGACTGAATTAGATCCCACATTGTCCATTGATTCTCCCATTTATATAATTGGCCACATATGATTTTAATAAAAGAAGTGAAAGCATTTGGTTTCATTTGATCTTATTGATCTTAGTTTAGAATTAAAAGGCAAAACATGATTCTAATATGTACATGGCAGCATTTGATCATTTAACCTCATAAACAAAGATGGTAACATATGATCTTACACATGATAGATGGCAGCAGTCATTCTCTTATACAATTGATGGTAACTTATGTTCTTACTCTCAATTGATAGTAGCACATATTCTCTTACACAATTGATGGCAACATATGATTCTATAAAAGAAATGACAGCATTGATTCTCATATAATCCATTGGCAGCATTTGGATCTTATAAAATAAATGGCAGCAATTTGGATCCCATTATAAATGGCAGCAATTTGATTCCCAATATAAATGGCAGCAATTTGGATCCCAAAATAAATGGCAGCATTTGATTCATAACATAAATGGCAGCACTAAATTTTTATATGAAACATGGCAGCATGGATCTCATGAATATAATGGCAACATGTGGTTATAATGAAAGAAATGATAGCATTCATTCTCATAAAAAGAAAATGGCAGCATTTGATCTAGCTTAAATGAATAACAGCATTTGTTCTCATGGATATGAATAATAGCATTTGATCACTCTTGACCTTATAATACTAAAAATGGCAGCATTTGATCACATGGATATGACTAATAACATTTGATCACTCTTGATCTTATAATACTAAAGATTGCAGCATTTGATCACATAGATATGACTAATAGCATTTGATCACTCTTGATCTTATAATACTAAAGATGACAGCATTTTATTACACGATAGCATTTGATTCATAATGAAATAAATGACAGCACTTGTTCTCTCATTACAATTAATAGCAATATTGAATCACTTATGATCTCATTGATCTCTAATACATGGCATCATTGAATTTATTAAAATAAATGACAGTATTTAGATCTCCTAAAATATATGGCAGCATTTGATTTCATTTGAGATATGACAGCATTTATTCTCATGTTACATTAATCTCACTTTCATCTAATGGCAACATATGATTATATAGATATAACTAATAGCACTTGATTCACATAAATCAGTTGATATTAGTTGGTCATATATATTAACTAGTATCATTTGATTCACATAAATGAATGGACAACATTTGATCATATTAAATGAACTAATAGCATTTGATCACATTAATTGAACAAATTGCATTTGATCACATTTAATGAACTAATAGCATTTGATTCATTTTGAATTGCAACACTCTTACTATACTTCAAAAGTAATGTAAAATAAAACTAGCTTTAAAGCATGCCCTAAACAACACTAATTTAAAGTGCACTCATTTAAAATGTACTTCACAAAAAAGAGAATGTCAGATGCTTTTTCATTCAGTTATTATGTAAAGCTAAGGCTCAAAAATGTTTTAAAGAAAATATAGAACAAAATTTGCAAGAAGAGATAATAGCGCATTGACGTATTTAGATGCTTGGGTAAGTAGTAACTTCTCAATGTTTTAATACAATATCAAAGACTAGGAAAAGGAAGATGAATTGAGAATTGCTATGATATTTATCTACCAAATCATAAACAACATACACAAATATTTTATAATTAAAAGATCATTAATAACTATCTTGATTCATTTGCCAGTAAATAAAAGATATAATAAGAGAGCAATTTATCAAAACAACTTGTTCAGATTTGTTTCCAAATTAGCCCCACATTATTCAATTTGGCCAATTTGGTCCCCAATCTACTATTGATTTTGAACTAATATAATCTACACTATCTTTAAAATGAATAATCAATTAGTTAAATTCAACTTATGGAATAGTTGGGGAACAAAATCAATCAAATTTAAATGTATAAAAAAAAAAAACTTGATGCTACCAATCCACCATGGATTGGAAAAATTAAGCATACCATAATATAGATGAATCGAAATAATCTCTAAGTAATCCTTATAGGGAGTGGCAAGCTAATCATTCTCGATAAAAACCAAAAGATGGAGCTGCAAAAAGACTTATACAGTCCTAAGTACTAGCTGCTCTTCAGGGTCCAACCAACCGATACTTACATATTGCTAGCACTAATCAGCAAACACTAAAAACTATATGCATCCCATCAGAATCTGGTCAATTCATCTCAATTTTACATGTAATTATCCAGTATTCTTATGGAAAGAGCCTAGCATATAAACGACAATGCAGTTCAACACAATGGCATTACATATTCATAAGAGAAGCCTCAACTATAAGCTTTAACCTAACATCAGCATACTAAACATAAACTAGCAGGAATTCAGAGATCAGGAAACCACAAAAAAAAATTGAAATTACATAGAAAACCCACAACATTGGATCCCAGCAAGCATTATAAGGTAGTTCTATATCATATAGAAGTGATTTTGTATGTATGGGAGAAATCAGGAAGTACCTGGAGGTTCGTTCCTTTGTTTTCACCGACTGGAGGGTAGGCTTGGGTTCCAAAGCTTCACAGGTAGGTTTTCTTCTCCCGAGTTTCCTTTTTCTTCTTTTGTAGCCCTTTCACAAAGAAAGACAAATGTGCTTTTTAACCGAAGGGCCGAGGAGTCAAAGAGAAGATAAGGGCAGTGGGAGGTTAGCTGAGAGGCGAGTATAGCTGGAGGGAAGGACATTCGTGCATATGCCTCTGCCACTCCACCTTTGGGCGCATAAAGGAGGCAACGTACAGTGGACATAAGCGCAGCCGTGAGATGTGTGGTCGTGCAAAATAAAGAATCAGACGGCTGACTTTCTTTTCTACTCTAAAGGAAGGTGATTGCTAATATTCAGCCGTTGGATCTTCTTAGGTTTAATTGGAATGGTTAAGATTATCTCTCTTTACTGTGTGGTGTTAGGCGCAACACATACAATTACCGTCATCCTTATTTATCAGTTAGAAATTATTTATTATATATAGATTAATTAATTTAAAGATATATTATTTAATCCATATATTATTTCAATCTTATTTGTTTAATTTAAACACTTATTCATGCTCTGAAAAATTCCATATTTTCACCCTTACCTAATTGAGAAGTGATGAACCCAAAAATATGATCAAAATTTTGATCGGAGGTCTTTTTAATTTACCTAATTTTTAGGGTATTAAATATTATTAAAATATTTGCAAAAAAATTGAGGACTCCCAAACACTTCCAAAATACCACCCATAATTAATTTGGGTGTGGTGAGTCCAATGGTAGACTCTGTTTTTTATTCTAAAGTCTAAATAAATTAAGTATTTTCAGAATTAATAGAAAACCGGGAAATGTTAGAAATTTCCAAATTATCTCCAAATCGCATGAAATTTGAGATGGAGACTTCAAACTCTATTATAAGAGTAATGAAAAAGGTTTGGAGTCAATTAGATCACTAATTAACGTGTAACAACATCTAGGTTGTTATAGTAGCACCATTTTTTCAAAAGTCAGGCGCTACGGTGTGCTTTGGCTGATTTTAGCGCTGTGGCGCGCTGCAGCGCTTTCAAGCACTGCAGTGCGCTCCAGCGGGTTTTGGCGCTGATTTTCGAAAAGCGATCGCTACAGCGCGCTATGGCGCGCAGTAGCGCGCTACAGCGGATTTATATTATTTTCATCAGATTATATTTTTGTACACATTGCAAGTTATTAAGACGCCGCGACATGCTGTAGCATGCTACGGCGCGCTACAGCGCGCTAATTTTGCCAATGAGAAACTCGTAAAGGGTCTTCTTTCGAGCTCAAATACTCTCAATCAAGAGAATTCTGTAAGCGGCATCATATATCAATGGAAAGGTCTTTCTGATACCTTTCCATTGACATCAAAGTCGGCACGAACAAATCATCCTAACTATACCAACAGTGGTGATAAATATTGGGGTATGCAGAATGGAAGTAAAACAAAGCATGAGATATATTTCTTAGAAAAACTATAATGGCTTCCATACTTAATCATGGATGTCTAAAAATACATTCAAGTATAATAGCAACATGAAGGAGGCAAGGAAGAGAAGCAAATGGGTACCTTTAGTCCTTAGAAGGAGTGGACGATGAAGACTCCTCTGTTTTCTTCAAGACCTTGGAGGAAGCTTCTTCTTCAGGGTGCAACAATGGAGGAATGAGGAAGAGCTTGGGACATTTATCTTGGATAGCTAAAAAATGGAGAGGAAGAGCTGTGCTTCCTTAATAAAGGAGAAGGAAGAAAGGGGGGAGGTGGAGGCATGGGCTAAGAGGGTTAGAGAGGTGAGGGGAGAAGGATGGCCCTCAGCCATTATTACACCTAAGGGAGGGAGAGGGGGCGCCAAATGGGGAACCAGCTATGAGAGAGGAAGGATTTAGAAAATAGAAAATAAAATTAGAATAAATAAATATTTATTTCTTTAATTATTTGAAAATTCAGATTTTAGAAACGCGCTCCGAAAAATCCCAAAAATTCACCCCAAGCTAGTTTGGGGGTGAGGAATTCAATTGTGAAGTAGGATTTCAATTCCGATGATTATTTAATTATGCTAATTTTCAGGGTATGTAATTATATTAAAATAATCACAAAATTTGATAACTTCCAAATGCGTCCAAAATATCACTCCTAGCTAATTTGGGCTTATTTAAACTTAGAATAGTTAGAACGAATAAATTAGATAACAACTGATATGATAGTTTTACGAGTTTATGTTCTATTTTTTGTTCACTTTACTTTTTTAGCACCCCGCCCTGTCTCCGTGCGCAAAAGATAAGTATATTCAGATCAGCGGTGGAGCGGTGCGCCACTCGGGAAAACAGGGCATAACCCGTCCTCCCGAATGGGCTAACTAAAACAAGCCACACTAAAGGCTGCTGACTCGATCCTAAGAGTAGGCTTGAAATTCAATACTTAAAATAAGAGTAGAATACTTGTCTTAAGTATTAAACTAATACATACATTGGATTTAAAGAGGTAAATATAAATTCAATACATGTTATCAATATATCAGCATTTCTAGTATGCTGATCACATCACAATACTAAGTATAGTTATATAACAGAGTGTAGAAGCTAAGGCATAACATCTAGAATAAATTCATCACAGAGCAGTAGTAAACATTCATCTCAGAAAATAAAGGTAAAATATATCCATAATTATTACATATTGATTTAAAAGATGAAAAGTAAAGTCTATCTGAAGTACTAAAAATAAAGTAGTAATTAAAATGTGGAAGACTGATCCACTAAGGCTCCACATACTCATCCTAGATCTCCTGTAAGTCCTCCTGCCTTGTCTCCACAAGTTGCTCGGGATCTAGCAAATTGTCGGATCCCAAAAGTACCCCGTGTTAGACAAGAAGTCTAACACATCGCAACTAACTAAGTAGTTCTAAAGTAAATGCAATAGACAATAAAGTAAGCACGACTGTAGAAAATATGCAACTAAAACTGTAATGACTAAGCAAAGTAAAATTGCATTGAAACTGAATACTAAAAGTAAACAAAAAATGTCAAATTCTAAGAAATCAATGTGAAGAATGTTCAATGCTGTACTAAATGTCACTGGATTGATGTACCCAAATATATCACAACACGATATGCTACGGTATGTAACAGAACTATCATTGAAAGGCTATGAGTCGTATGGTCCAATGTATACATACACCCAGTTGGGAAGACAGTACGATGATATAGATGCATCCTGAAATTCCCTAGTCAATGCAATATTTCGTAACCCATAATTTATCACTGATACTCATGAATCACTACTGAGATAATTCCTCAAACTTATGCTCATGTTCATGCCCATGCTTCTATTATATATGAGTAAGATCAAGAAATTCATAAAACTTTGAACACCTATAATGAATTCCATGTCTCCACTGTGCAGAATCCTGCTAAAATGATTCTGACTCCTAGCTTCTAGAATGATAATTTATTAAAGTTAAGGATTCACTTAAAGATCATTAGATGGGATAATTACATACACATATTTAGCACATTTGCAAGAAAGGTGATTCTTATCACTTAGTTTGATTAAGCCACCATAATGAAGCGATCTTCGATAGGAGGCATCGCCCGTTGGCAATTTATATCTCAAGTTAAGTTATTAAGATGCCCTACTCACAATCACACTTAGTGTCTTAAGAAAGGCGACTCTAATTACTTAGTTTGTTTGAGCAACACCTATTGAAGCGGTCTTCGCTAGGAGGCATCGCCCGTTGGCGATTTGTATTTCAATCAAACTAAGGAATGAGTACCTGCTTAATACACTCTTAGTCTTGGGAGATTTACTCTAACGGGACTGTATTCGTCTAGTCCCTCAGGATAGCACATGCTCATAAGTCCACATTGAAGTGAATCAACCAGTCCTGAATACTACTGAAGAAAATAGTATTATGGGTATACCATACTATACCCATCAATGACATGGGTTTAAATAACTCAATTTAATCAAAAAGGATTTATCAAGACTATTAATTCTTATGCTAAATAAGTAAGTCCTATACAAGGCTCCAAGATAAAGGTGATCAAGGATCACTAAATATAGATTCTACCACAAAGAAAGGTATCATTCTAATATCTTAAGTGATTCTTACCACGAGGGGTTAAGATCAACTTCTAAGGTTAAGGGATATCTAAGCTTCTACCTCAATGAGTTATACAAAATTCTCTTACCTCAATGTATATTTAATTTAGGTATTTTTAAAATATTTTAGAGACAATCTTATGCTGAGATACTTAAGATCTTACACCCTTAATTCTAAAGCTAATATTTTAGGTTCTACTTAATAGTTAGGTTTAGAGTGATTAGATCAAATGATTAAGTCATCTAATCATATCTTATTCTAAGATTATGGGATTTAAATCAAGGATGTTATTAGAGCTAGATCAATTTAGCAAATTATTACAATTTTATTAGTCTTCTTATATTAATAGTCTTACTTAAGAGAAAATCAAGGATTCAAGGCTTAGATTCAGATTAATCAATCACATAGACTTATTATCAACCTTAACATGTCTAATTCAAATGTTTAAGATTAATACCAAATCAGATGCATTATTAGAATAATGTTTATTGCATTATTTTATAATCAAGTTCATTTAGTTAAGGTTTAAGGATTTGGACCTTAATCAAATATATTAGGGTTTGACCCCTACCCATATCTAATTAAGATCAAGTGTTTAGTTATAGGTCAAATGTCAAAATCAGTAGGTTAGGGATGATTATTGATGGCAATCTCAGACCTAGATCAAGTCTTAATAGCTTGATTAAAGTCTTAAGACTTCTTAAGATTAATTAAAAATAATTTAAGTTCTTTATTTTATGTTTATTAAATTTATATATATCATGAAATTGTTCACATGCCTTAAGTACATCTACCTTACTGTTATGAAGCATATTAACAGAAAAGTTCATCAAACTAGATAGTAATTAGTGCTAATTAAACCCTAAACCAATGTAAAAATATTAGCACCTAACTACAAATCTAACCATCGAAATTTCATACAACTTGGCCCATAAGTTCTATTTTATCATATAATTAATCAAAGACTATGTTTGCTCAGATCTAATGGTTATAAACCCTAATTTTCACTAATCATGATTTAACAAGATTATGGCATAAGTTAAAATGCAGAGATCAAAAAAATAAGTCACTTAGCCTATTCATTCTACTCATCATAAGGTAGCTAATAGCACCCTAAATATGCAATTTGGTTAAGCATAAGTGCTAATCCACCCTAATTAAGTTCTGTCATAATTAGGTTAAAATAGAAAATCAAGCCATTAGATATTCAATATTATTTTATATTCTTATTCCTGAGGATTTTTTGATCAATTTGATATATAATATCATAGGGTTGGGACCAGTGGATTAAAAGTTATAGCATTAATTTAAATTACATTTTTCTAATTAATTCATTCCAATTTACTTAAGGAAAAATAAATATCAATTTGAATAATATTTATTTAAACGTGCGCCGACCCGTTCCCAAACATGAGGGCCGCTCGGGCCTAAAGGCCCGTCACTGTTAGACAGCACGGGTCACGGGTCGGCCCGACCCGCACTGTCATCTTCTTCTTCCTCGCCTGGCCCCGACTGAGGACGGATAGGGCTAACCCTAAACGCCAAATTCCTCAGCCATCGAGCCAAGCCAGGGCGTAAGAATGATAGCTACGCTATACTGGGACCGGGACTAACCTCTAGGACCCTAGAATTTCATATGAGGTGAGCTAATTCCACGAGAGCCAATTTCCCCCAATTCGTATGGAATTCCCTCACTGTGAGGAGAAATTCTCCTCACAGGGAGTTCACCCAAACTAGGGCTTGATCCAGTCACCATCAAGGTGCACCAACTGATCGAAGCCCTACCTTGGCATGACTTGGGAGGCACTAGATCTCTGGGACCTTACTCGGTCCCAAGCTCTACAAGGTGGGTAGTCCGTTTGATCGATACGATCGATCGGACCACCCATAAACCGTCAATTTAATTACATTGAATTTGCCATGACTAAAGATAAGTTCAGCAATTAAAATTGAGAAGCTGAGCCTACGCAACTTAGTCCAGACTGGGGGTACCTAGCTTTGCTGAACAGAGCTTGAACTGGAAGACATGAGGTGATCCGCTGCAACAGAGAGGTGACAGACTGTAAATACACGTCTGCGCTTGCACGCAAGTGTACGTGGTCTGAACTAATAAGTGGAAAGTGTGACTTTCCGGGAATTTATCGAACCACAGAGAATTGGTTGATTTTGCACTAAAGTATATCTATTCTCACTAATGTTTAAGCTATAGTTTATATTAGTTGGTTGGTCTAAAAATTAGCACGAATATTCACTAGTAAATAACAAGTTTTAAAGAAAGAGGAGAGTTTGGCACATCCCACATACAATGATATAATACTTATGTGGAATTGTTTCTCAAGCTTTATTATTTAGTTTAATTGAAATCAAGTGCACATTGTTGTCCTTTAGTCTAGCTCAAAGGCTTACAAGTTCAAATCTCGTGCACAAAATGAACTCACATTCAGTTCCACTTTAGCACAAAGATTCTTGGAAGATTCTTGAGAATTAAAGTTAATTCATTTTCTCCTTATTTAAGGAGAGTTTAAATTTTCTTAAATCTCAAGATCTCACAAGCATTGATTTTCTACTACGAGCATCACTTCGCAATCTCATATAGTTGAGATGAGAGAATCACATGTTGGGCTCAATGACTATGTCACTTAGTTCATGAGCACTCAACACTTCATTTCTCAATCTCAAGTATGTGGAGCTAAGGAGCTCAAATAGTGGGTCTTAGCATCACTTTCATCAACTCTTTAGTTGAGCTTAGATTGAGGTGCATTGAGCTCAAGATCCTTCTCACATGCTTCTAAGCGTCCATGCACTCAAAATCTAGCATCCCACCAAAGGTGAGCTTAGGAGCACAAGACTATTAGATCTTGGATTCTTTAGTTCTTTTCTTATAAACACATCAAGATTAATTTGATAGAAATTTCTTAGTAAGGCATTTAAATCACAATTACATCATGCTTAAGGGAAAATATTCACACAATAATATTATATCATGCAAAATGGGACTTCATCCCAACCCTCCCCAAGGGGAGTTTAGCTACTCATTACACAAGAAAATGAGGAAAACACATACATAGCAAAAGACCCTTTCATGGTCACTAAAAAGAAAATACAATATTGAGTTTAGAAGATACTATGAACGCTCCGTAGAAGTTCTCCGAGATTCTTCTTCTCCTTCTAATTACCTTCTCCTTAGGATGCTAGTGCTGCCTTCTTCCTCTTCTCCCTTTGCAAAAAGCTTGCTTTGTCTCCCTTGGGGAGTTCTCTCTTTCTTTGGCTCTCCTCTTTACTTAGGCAATTCTTGCAAAAATTGTGAACCCTCCTCTAGTCAAGAGGAGTGGTATTTATAGGAAGGGGGGGCTGCATGCTCCTCCTCATAAGCAACCAAATTTATTCTTTAAAAATACTGAATTCATTATTGCATTACTTTTTAATTAGGGTGAGGTGACAATAATCCTATTTTTTTAATCTATACATCACCTCAAAGCTTTACAAAAATGGCTGCTGCAGGATATGGTGGCTGGAGACAACATTCATGATATAGGTCATGTCTCCTGCCGCATTAAATGCTCTGACTGGAGAAAAATTTAGCAGGCCGCTGCAGCGCGCTGTAGCGCCTGTAGCGTGCTGCTGCATGCCTTGGTTCCAAGCAATTCTAGCCAAGTCCTCCGCTGTAGACCGCTGCAGCGCGCAATTGCGCGCTGTAGCGGGGAATTCTGCGAAAAACACTGTTCAATTAGTTCTTTTTTCCGATTGTATAGAAATATTTTCGCAGTCGTCCACTGTAGCGTGCGACCGCGCGCTGTAGCGGGGAATTCCGCAAAATACATTATTCTATTAGTTGGGCGGCCCGAATTATTTAGCCAAGTCTTCCGCGATACACCGCGGCAGCGCGCGACCACGCGCTGTAGCGGTGAATTCCACAGAAAGCACTGTTCATTTAGTTGAGCCCCCATTTAATAATCATAAATATTTTCACGATAAGCCGCTGCAGCGCGCGACCGCGCGCTGTAGCGGTGAATTCCGCAAAAAATACTATTCAATTAATTGGGGCCTATTTAATAAGGTTTAAATGTTTCCGCTGCAGCCAGCGGCGGCACGCGACCGCGCACTGCAGCGGAATAATTTGTTATATTTTTTATAAAATTACTGAAATGCTGTAGAGCTCCTTTGGAATCTATTTCCTGAAAAAGATATAGAAATTTGATTTAGGAACAGCAAAAATATCTTAAATAAATGAATTTTTCCCTTTATTTTAGATGTAATTTATGAATTCATCACACCCCCACACTTAAATTTTTGCTCGTCCTCGAGTAAGCTCAAAAGGATAATTTTTTATATATATTTTTTTTAAATGGATGAAAGTCACAATGATGTAATTGAAATAAGTATAAGTGAAAATATGTGCATGGCAACAAAAAATGAAATGAACATTGTATCAATCTTAATGTTATCAATTGAGTCACTAAAGTGGTAAGTCACTAAATCTTCAAATATTTGAATTGCTTAATACTTGAAAATAGGTGATGGGTTCCATACATTTTGGATTTTTAGATTAAAGATATGGTTTGGAGATTCATAAAGTTGTGTCATATGTGATCCTTCTTATAAATCACAAAGATGAAAAAATTTATGAGAGATATTTTTCTTCATCTTTTCTTATTTTAATCACTTGGGAGAAATATTTTTCATCATCCCTTTTTTTATAACTATTTTGTTAGAATGGAGAGATATTTTTCTTCATCCCTAACATCTTTGTGATCATGAAGTCCTACGGGAGCCTAGCACACTTTATTTAGAATCTATTCCATATTCTTTTAGTTTAAATCATATGCCTTCCCCCACACTTAGCTCAAGTATTTATTTTAAATTTTTGGAGATTTAGATTTTCCTCCATTTGTTCCTCAATCTCACATTTGATATGCCTTCCCCCACACTTAGCTCAAGCATTTATTTTAAATTTTTGGAGATTTAGATTTTCCTCCATTCGTTCCTCAATCTCACATTTGATTGTGTAATAATTCATTTAATCAATTTTTTTTTGCTAAGCATTCTTTTACTCATATCTCATTTGATTTTTGCATTTTTGTGATTTTTATTTCTTTTGAATATTTCAGAAAGAATATGTCAATTAAGAATAACTCAATAAATGCAGGAATATGAGAATTCATAAATTGCAATCTCAAAAATAAAACCAAACTACAATAAGGATAAAAAAGAAAAAAAATGAAAAAGTACAAATACAACCTAATTAATTTTCCTCATGCTCATCATAGTCTTCCTCCGACACATACGCCGTCTCGGTGGGGTAGTGCATCTCCGGTATGGGTGCACCGATGGGAGGCCGTGGCAACATGGAAGCGTCCGGTCTGCCGTGCAAATTCCAATCATCAAATAACATCCCGAGGGCTTCACGGAATTCTAATTGGAACTGGCGCTGTTGGGCGTATTCCTATTTGAAAAATCCCATATCGGTAGCAAGAGCTTTACTAAGCTCTGCGTTTTGATTGTGGAGGCGCATTAAGAGTTGGTTCGTGAGACACGAATCAGAAGGTGCAGACGCTTCCGCCCTATGGCCCCTTCTTTTCTTGGGCAATTTCTGTTCATTTGCCCGGTAGGGCAATGCTGAGGGGAACAATGGTGTCGGAGGAGAGGATCTTAACCCCTTGGGCTTCGCATAACCCAGAAATCAAAGACCCGAAGGCCAATGCTGTGCAAGAACCTTTGAGAGCTTTCCAAAGCTGCTCAAAGATTTTGCCTGCCCTAACCAATGAGCACAGAAGGAGTGCTCGGGCATGGGTCACTTCAGTTAAGTGACTCAAGGGCATGACATAGCTAGAAATGAAGACTAGCCAAGCACTACTTGTTTGCGTTAATTCGGAGTGAGGAATGTTGGCGAGTCCCCCTTCCCACTCGGTGTCATGATTGATGATCTCCGCAACAAGAGCGCGGGGGTCGAAGCGAGAGTCCAAGAGGTTAGAGTATGAACAAGAGCTTACCTCTGCCAATCCATAGAATTGTTCAATTTGAGCAATTCTTAGGATGACACCCTTTCCCCGGCAGAAAATCAGTTGCTGGATGCGTCTATTGCGTTTGCATACACTTCTTGGACAATGGCCGTGTATGTGGGAGCTCTCTTGGTCACAAACTCATGCCAACCTCTAGGATTGACCTGATCATGAGGGACAGGGTAGGCGACGCTGAAGCTTCGCTCCGGGATCAACTTCCTTTGGGATGTGATAGAGGTGAAGCGATGCTAGACCTCCGCCGAGGAGAACCTCTTCGTGTTGAAAGCACCTCCAGATGAGAAAGCTCCAACTTCCTTCCTAATAATGGCCTTCTTCCTAGAATACATTGTGTGGGATGAGAGTTTTAAGATAATCAAGAGAATGAAGAAGATGAAGAGAAGGTGCAAGGATACCGCCCCCCCATTCCCTCCTTATTTATAGCCAAAAAATTCTAGGCAAGAGAAGATGGTCAAATGGTCTTCCCCATGCCATTAATGTGGTGATCCATGTGAAGGGGAGGGGGGGCAACTTTTTCAACAACTTTTTGACTGCCTTGGCAACCCAAAGGTTACGACTTGTTGACTGTATTCCCAAGGCAGAAAATCTGGGCAAATCGCGGCAAACCGCTGCAGCGCACGGTAGCGCGCTGTAGCGTGTGATCGCGGGTTAAGGCATGCCCGGTCGAAAAATGGTTTCGCACGTTGTAGCGATGCCGTTTATGCACAGGTCACCGGCAGCAGCGCGCTAACGCGGTAGTTCCGCTGCAGCACACTATCGCGGAATATCTGCTGCAGCGCGCTATCGCAGACATTCCGCAGTACCGCACTGTAGCGCAAATTTTTTTTTTTTTTTTTGTGTTTGGGTTGCCTCCCAAAAAGCGCTCCGTTTAACGTCCTAAGCTAGACTCTTTTAAAATTAATATGATGGATCTGGCAGTTTCATTAGGCTAAGGATGTTCAAGTGAGCACATCCCTCTTGGTGGCTCAAACTTTGTTCATCCTCAACCTTAATCGAAGGATCACTTCT
This sequence comes from Gastrodia elata, assembly GCA_016760335.1. NCBI lineage: Eukaryota > Viridiplantae > Streptophyta > Magnoliopsida > Asparagales > Orchidaceae > Gastrodia > Gastrodia elata. Next base: position 43,701,171 of record CM028675.1, on the reverse strand, counting down.
TTCAACTTCAGAATTCGTGGGAGTTTTTTTGTTTCTTTTCCCCCGTCGTGTTTTTCTCTTTTTCACTCCTTCCTTGCTCTGGTTTTCATAGGAGGAGTTGAGCTATGATCAGAATTCGTTTCTTCCAACATTAGATATTCAAGTACATCATCAACCCAAAGTCTTTCTTCTCTTACTCTTCTCATCACCTCATTTTCCATTTTTTTTTTTAAATAAAGTGAGTTTAAGGTCAATTAATTCAGTTTTTCCTTTTACATTTGCACTCATAAACCCATGACCCACATCAATAACAGCTTTCACACTCATTAGAAAGGGTCTCCCAAAGATAATCGGGGAATTCTTATTCCATTGATCCCATTCACAAACCACAAAATCAGTTGGAACTATAAAACTTCCTAATTCAACTGTAATATTTTTTATCATTCCAAGAGGGGTAAGAGATTCTAAATTAGCAAATTCTAAAATCATTGAGGTATATTCCATCCCTCCTATCTTTAGATGTTCATAAATATGGTAGGGCATAACGTTGATTGAAGCACCTAGATCATACAAGGGATCTATAAATACTTCATTTCTGATTATGTAGGGGATGCTCAACCTCCCTGGGTCTTCACATTTAGGAGCTGTTAGCTTCTCACTCTCATTCCCAATTTTTTATTTCCCTTCCTTTAGCATATAACCTGTTGCACTCGTACTTTCAGTTTTAATTCCCCTGCACGTATCTTCCGAATGTATCACACTAACCAACTCCCTAGGGTTTATTTCGGTCGAACTGGGTAGGGCCCCTTACTTCCGAGAGGTCAGCTGCTTGGAGATCTGCCCTAATTGGGTCTCTATATTCCTCAAGCAAACCTCTATCCCTTGGATAGAAGCATCATGGCGCGTGATAGTTGCTTCTGTGCGGCGCATAAATTGGATTGTTTCCACTTTGAAAGAGTTGAAGGCCCCTTCTAAATTGGGGTGATGATTATTGTTGTTATTTCCACTATGCATGCCGTGTTGATTGGATGAGCTTCCCCCATATTGAATTGCATTATTATTATTGTTACTCCAAGAGAAATTTGGATGGTTTTTCCATCCTGGGTTGTACGTGTTGGCGTACGGGTTATTAATCGAGTTATTGTTTCTCAGGTAGTTTACTTGTTCAGTGTTGGTTTGTACAAAATGGTTATTTAGATTGCAATTTTCACTGTTATGCTTACCCCCGCACAAGTCACAATGCACCTCAAGAACAACATTGACATTCATTCTTTCTATTTTTTCATTTAAGGCATGTATTTCCTGTTGTAACATCATTATTTGATCGGACTCATTTACCTTTAAAGCTTCCTTTTTTAACCTTTCAGAAGGCCATTGGTAAGCGTTGTTTTCCATTTCTTCCAAGAGGTCATAGGCTTCCTCTTGGGTTTTTCCACTAATGGATCCCCCGGCTGCTGTATCAATGAGTGTCCTCATCGGAGCGTTCAAACTATTATAAAAGGTTTAAACTTGCATCCAGAGAGGGAACCCATGATGCAGGCAATGTCTGAGGTACTCCTTAAAGCGTTCCCACCCATCATAGAGAGTCTCACCTTCCATCTGAGTAAAATTGGTGATCTCAATTCTCAACCATGCAGTTTTAGCCAGAGGGAAGTATTTGGCTAAGAGTTTCTTAGCCAAATCATCCCAAGTACGGATGGAATCACTCGGTAAAGAGCTGAGCCAACTCTTGGCTCTATCTCTCAGTGAAAAAGGAAATAGCCTTAATTTAACTGTGTCATCGGAGACGCCGTTAAACTTGAAGGTATCACATATTTCAAGGAAGGTTGAAATATGTGAATTTGGATCTTCAGTGGCTAATCATCCAAACTGATTGTTTTGTACCATACTCAGCATAGAGGGTTTGAATTCAAAATTATGGGCTTCTATATTCGGCCTTACAATCGCATGGGGAATGCCCCTATTAGTGGGTAGTGCATAATCTCTAAGTGTTTTACCCCTAGGCTCTTCTAAGTTTTCGGTGAAAGTGTCCATCTCAATTTGTTGGTTTGGTAAGTTTCGTTCTCGCCTAGCTTGTAAGTATGTTCGTTCTATTTTAGGATCAAACAGATATTTAGTACAGACTCTTTTACTCATACAAGTTTCAATAAAGCTTATCAAGAACGATTTAGCAATACAGATCAAACAAATATATTTTGGAAATGAAAATAAATAAAAAGAAATATAAAATATTAGCTTGATAATTACACTAGACAATGTAAAGCAAGAAGAAATAAAGTCAAATGCTTAAATCGCTAGCTACTTATACATTATCTTTAGTTCAATTCAAAAACCAATGCCCCGGCAACGGCGCCAAAAACTTGACAGACTGTAAATACACGTCTGCGCTTACACGCAAGTGTACGTGGTCTGAAGTAATAAGTGGAAAGTGTAACTTTCCGGGAATTTATCGAACCACAGAGAATTGGTTGATTTGGCACTAAAGTATATATATTCTCACTAATGTTTAAGCTATAGTTTATATTGGTTGGTTGGTCTAAAAATTAGCATTAATATTCACTAGTAAATAATAAGTTTTAAAGAAAGAGGAGAGTTGGGCCCATCCCACATGCAATGATATAATACTTGTGTGGAATTGTTTCTCAAGCTTTATCATTTAGTTTAATTGAAATCAAGTGCACATTGTTGTCCTTTAGTCTAGCTCAAAGGCCTACAAGTTCAAATCTCATGCACAAAATGAACTCACATTCGGTTCTACTTTAGCACAAAGATTCTTGGAAGATTCTTGAGAATTAAAGTTAATTCATTTTCTCCTTATTTAAGGAGAGTTTAAATTTTCTTAAATCTCAAGATCTCACAAGCATTGATTTTCTACTACGAGCATCACTTCGCATCTCATATAGTTGAGATGAGAGAATCACATGTTGGGCTCAATGACTATGTCACTTAGTTCATGAGCACTCAACACTTCATTTCTCAATCTCAAGTATGTGGAGCTAAGGAGCTCAAATAGTGGGTCTTAGCATCACTTGCATCAACTCTTTGGTTGAGCTTAGATTGAGGTGCATTGAGCTCAAGATCCTTCTCACAAGGTTCTAAGCGTCCATGCACTCAAAATCTAGCATCCCACCAAAGGTGAGCTTAGGAGCACAAGACTATTAGATCTTGGATTCTTTAGTTCTTTTCTTATAAACAAATCAAGATTAATTTGATAGAAATTTCTTAGTAAGGCATTTAAATCACAATTACATCATGCTTAAGGGAAAATATTCACACAATAATATTATATCATGTAAAATGGGACTTCATCCCAACCCTCCCCAAGGGGAGTTTAGCTACTCATTACACATGAAAATGAGGAAAATACATACATAGCAAAAGACCCTTTCATGGTCACTAAAAAGAAAATACAATATTGAGTTTAGAAGATACTATGAACGCTCCGTAGAAGTTCTCCGAGATTGTTCTTCTCCTTCTAATTACCTTCTCTTTAGGATGCTAGTGCTGCTTTCTTCCTCTTCTCCCTTTGCAAAAAGCTTGCTTTGTCTCCCTTGGGGAGTTCTCTCTTTCTTTGGCTCTCCTCTTTACTTAGGCAATTCTTGCAAAAATTGTGAACCCTCCTCTAGTCAAGAGGAGTGGTATTTATAGGAAGGGGGGGCCAACCGCTGCAGCGCGCGACCACGCACTGTAGCGGGGAATTCCGCAAAAAAACACTATTCAATTAGTTGGGCAGCCCGAATTATTTATCCAAGTCTTCCGCGGCAGACCGCTGCAGCGCGACAGCGCGCTATAGCCCGCAAGAAACACTATTCAATTAGTTGGGCGGCCCAAATTATTTAGCCAAGTCTTCTGCGATACACCGCGGCAGCGCACGACCACGCGCTGTAGCGGTGAATTCCACAGAAAACACTATTCAATTAGTTGAGCCCCATTTAATAATCATAAATATGTCCGCGATACATCGCGGCAGCGCGCGACCGCACGCTGTAGCGGTGAATTCCACAGAAAGCACTGTTCATTACTTGAGCCCCCATTTTATAATCATAAATATTTTCGCGATAAGCCGCTGCAGCGCGCGACCGCACGCTGTAGCGGTGAATTTCGCAAAAAATACTATTCAATTAATTGGGGCCTATTTAATAAGGTTTAAATGTTTCCGCTGCAGCCCGCGGCGGTACGCGACCGCGCGCTGCAGTGCGCTGTAGCGAAATAATTTGTTATATTTTTTATAAAATTGCAGAAATGCCCTAGAGCTCCTTTGGAATCCATTTCCTAAAAAAGATATAGAATTTTGATTTAGGAACAGCAAAAATATCTTAAATAAATGAATTTTCCCCTTTATTTTAGATGTAATTTGTGGATTCATCAAGAGGCTCTAGAGGCTCTTAGGGGTCCTAAACTCCAGGAGAATCCCTCTATCAGTGGTACGCAAGCTCGGGAGTGCCTGGAGGAAGCTCAGCAGACCATCAATGGCGAGCGGGGGAAGAACTCTAATTGGACTTAATTGAGAAGCAAAAAAAACATCCTAAGGGGGGGACCTGAGGCTATTTATAGCCTCAAGAAAGCGTTAAAATAGCGAGCATAATCCACCGCAGCCGTCTGATAGATCGTTCGTTGAAGCGGATGGCTCAGATCCTCAAACAGCTAACGACCGATCGTGAGGAGCAGATCGTCCATTGGATTAAATCTTCGGATTCGACGGATGATCCGAGCTACTTACGGGGTGTGGTTAGATGTCATCCGATCCCATTATCGAACCGCAGAATGGTCGAGATGGATCGCATCTAAGCTAAAGCATTGACCGCATGATCTGATCTTAGAAACAGACGGCTAAGATCGCGCCCGCTGTTTTGAAAGCAACTGGTTTATGGAATAGGGTAGGTTTGCAATTAAGGATTGTTAGAAACCCTAAAATGTAATTAGACTAATTTAATTAAATTTGAATTATAGTCTAAATGAACTCCAAATTGCACCAAATTTTTACCTTTAGCTAATTTGGGGGTGAGAAATTTAAAAATACAATCAGATTTTAGTTCTGAACTCAAATAATTTTAGGTCTACTATAGGGTATCTAGATTGATCAAAATGCCATTTTGGACCTCGAGAAATCCAATGTACTTCAAATTTTCTCGATAGGCTCAATTTGATGTTCTAAAAATAATGGTATTGAGTTTGAAGATTGATGAAGCTATATATATTAGCAGGGTAATAATCTAAAGTTGTTACAACTTTAATTTTATCTTTTGTACAATCATTTGCTGTTACTTACATACATGCTAGGATACAAGCCTTGATTGAATGTTTGACTTATACTACTTATATGTATTACAGTTTAATTTTATTTCTGTTAAATTGACATATATTCACATAATTATGAGCATGTTATGATGTAGTTTTTTTCAGTAGCTATAGTTACTTTACAATATTATTTATATATGCACCTATTGCATAACCTTGTTGCAGCTTTTAATTTGAAGTATGTATCTTACATACTCTCTTTTCAGTAGCTATAATTACTTTATAATATTATTCATATGTACACATATTGCATAATATTGTTACAGCTTCTAGTTTGAGGTATATTTTTTACATACTCAATTTTCAGTAACTATAATTACTTTATAATATTATTTATATATATATATATATTGCATAACTTTAGTATAGCTTTTAGTTTGAGGTATATTTCTTACATACTCTCTTTTCAGTAGCTATATTTACTTTACAATATTATTTATATGTACACATATTGCATAACTTTATTGCAGCTTCTAGTTTGAAGTATATTTCTTATATACTCTCTTTTCAGTAGCTCTAATTACTTTACAATATTATTTATATGTACACATATTGCATAATCTTGTTGCAACTTCTAGTTTAAAGTATATTTATTACATACTCTTTTTGATAAGTTATAAATATATTGTTTATAACTTTTCCAATTTATTTTGTGACTTATTACTCCTTATGCTTGTTGTTGATGTTAAGTTAAAAGTGATATATTAAAATGTAGAATTCACTAACTCAACTTAAAATATACTTAGATATTTGTTTAAGGCATAATTTTTTTTTTTTTTTTGGCTTTGACATGTAAAAACCAACATGTCAGATTTTGAGCTTTTTGAGGTGGCAGTACCAAGTGAGAAGCTACGCCGGGAGGAGGACTTTCTCATTGTTGTTGATATTTAGATAATATTTTCTTTTGATTGTGAGGACGATAGTTTTTTTTTTTTATTTTTACTTTATTTCCAATGTTGTAATAATATAAGATCTTGATGTATTTTCTTTAGTGTATTTTATTTTAAGTTTGACTATGTTTTCTTTTTATATTATAGTTAACGGATGTTAGTATTACTTGCTTTCGCACTCTGAATTTTTTATATGTACATTTAGTGAAATTTTATTTTAGTTATGTGGCATATCCTTCAGCTATCAGTAGATTATGGTAAAAAACTAATCTAACTATAGATGAGGGATTTGTCTCGGTGACAACTTCACCGTAATCATCATGTTAACAAGACTACATTGAGGGTGGAGAACTACTGTTGGTATTAGAGAACGTCATAAGGTGTCAGATTGAAATTTCATTCCTATCTACCTAATGGATTATTCTTTTGCATAAGTATAAAGAGAGATAGTTGGCAGAGCAGGAAAATTATAAGCAAAATAAGCAAGGAAAAAAGTGAAATGTATCTTAAGCCAAGAATATAAAATCTACATAGACAAAAAGATTATGATTACAATAGAGCAGCAATTGAGTTTATTTAGTAAAAATCTTTCAATGAGAATCCCTCTAACTATAATCTGGAAAGAAAGCTTACTAATAAAGTGAGAAACACATAAATGCAGTTGTAAAAGCCACATGAAGAAAATTTGGGCAGGAGAGACAGGCTAGACGATGCGGTGTTTCCTGGAGGTGATAAAGATGATGGAGATAGTGGGGCTAGATTGCCGGGCAAGACAAAGTGACAGCATATATCTTGAATGGATGCGGCTGGGAGTGAACGGGATGCGGGATGCAAACGAGAGAGAATCGTAATCGAGCCATATTGTAGAGAATCATAAAAGCGAAGTGAGGCCTAATATCACCCCTCTGTATCATGTTTTTGTATCCAAATCAGTGACTCCAAATATTGGCCACGTACATGCTACGTAGTTAAGTTTTTGATGGATTACATTTAGGTGTCCTTAAAATATTTCTCTTTTTATAATTATAACGTGCTTCCTTAATTAATGCATTAATTATAAATTTATTTTATGAATAATGTTAGTTTATTTTATTGTACTCTAAAAAATATGAATAATTCTATTTTATATTTAAATATATACTTTTTATTCTTAGTCACACATATAAAATGATATAATGCTTATGTTTTTACAATTTTTTTTTTGTATTTTTTAACAGTCAATTAGAAGGGTTTTTATTTTTATCAATTTGTTAGTTTATTTTATTACTCACGCATTTCTCTCATATATTACCGAAGCTTTTTCCAAGATTTATTTATGAATATTAAACAAATTACAGAACAGAATTCTTGCCCTTTTGGCATATATATGAAAGTAAAATTTAACTAAAAATTAGAGTTGATAATAAGATAATTTTTAATTTTTAAAAATATTATTTTAATTAAAAATTGAATCTATGTATTACAACATTCAGTATTTCTATATTATATACTAAATATCTTAATAGTTAATCATAAGAAATTAATTTTTTATTTAAAAAAATATACTTTTTATATATGAAGAATATATAAATTATATTTTTATAATATAAATTTTATGTATCATCATATCAAATTTTAATTTTATTCATGTACAGAAGATATCAAAATCTAGTGATTACAATTTTATTTTGATATTACCTATTTAAAACTAAATTAAAGAAAATATAATAAGCAAGAAAATCATATTTTAAATATAATATAATAAATACTGCACATGTGCAATAATTAGATTAAGCAGAACAAATATTGAGAAATGCTTTCTGCATGCAGCGCAAGAGCTCATCATTTTCTAATTAAAACAGAGGATCCGCGCAGAGCAACACTCCCAACGTGAGGCTAGCATTCTCCTTCATTCTTTATTATTAGATAGGTTGAGCGGATGACCCTCCTTACTCAATTTATACCACTGCCCATCCGCACTCAGGCCAGAACAGCTGAAAGGATGGAGAGCAGTGAGAGCAAAGATTGGTCCAATCTGCCGTGGGACATGCTCCACGAGATGACAGACCGGCTGGGCCTCAGTGAGCAGATCCACTACTCCAGCATTTGCAGAGAGTGGCACACCTCCATCACTCACCACTGGCCAGCGCTATTCGCTCGCCACCCGTGGCTTCTTCTCCAAGATGATTCACCAGAGGGCTCCAGCTCGTCGGTCAAATTTTGCATCCCGGCTTACCCGGACCCAGACAGCCAACAATTGGTCCGCCTACGCCTCCCGAACCGGTTCCAGGGGTGGTCCGTTGTTGGCACATCTCGCAGTTGGCTGTTCATGACCTCAGGAGCACATACGGCCCTCCTCAACCCCCTCATGCACGTGCAAGTACCCCTCCCCAACCTCTTCCACCCTGACTACGCAGTCAAAATCACGAAGGTGATCCTCCTGTCCATGCCCGCCAGCCCGCCCAGGTTGCACCGCTGTCGTCATCCTCGCGCACATGCACTCCAGCATCATGCACCAAGAGAAGCACGTAGGCGTGGCATGGCTCGGCGAGGGAGGTGGCTGGACCTGGTTCTGCGCTGGTAGTTGGCTGCAGGACATCGCCCTCTACGACGGCAATAACCTCCTCAAGCTCCTTGGCTCCGACGGGGACGTCGTCCACGTGCGGTGCGGAGGTAGCGCGACAGTCACGAGGATGAGACACTGGCGGCAGTGGACCGTCACCAACCTGATCTCACCGTGCTGCAGAAGGAGCAGGGAGATGAAGGTCGTCCTAATGCGGTGGCCGCAGCGAAGCACCCTGTTCGACTGGTTGGACCTGCTCCTGAGGCTGCTGAGGATCAGTGACAGCAAGAGGATTTGCGCTGACGGTGGGGACGACAGCGTCCTGCTGGCTGACCACAAGGGATTCATGGAGTGCGAGCCGCTGAAGGAGGATAGAAGCATCTGAGGGGAGAGCTGCATCCACTACTTCATGTCACTGTGGGATGATGGCTTCGAGTGGAAGGTCTACGCTAAGGCGGACGGAAGGCTGCTCAAGATGATCACTCTTCCCAAGTATGCATTCTCCATGGTCTAGTTCGTTCCGGACTTTGCGGTTTCTGCGTGAGAAGAGTGGTCAGTGGTATCTACAATTTTTTAGTCGAGTTTTTGAAGATAGAAACTGTAATAAAATGATTGGTTTGTGGTGTCTTTGAGTAGAATTTGATTTGAGAAATTATGGAATAAAATGCAAAGTATGATTTGTTAGTGCTAATTTGAAAATTTATTCGAAAACTCATTTAATCATATAATCTATTAAATTAAATACAAATCAAATATCCAACAATCCAAAAATCAGTTATCTTAAATATTTAATAGTTGTAATAACAATATAATAATTAGCTTGTTTAAAACTGTACTTATCGAAGCGCACTATGATAGGAGGCAGAACCTGGTCACAGTTTATATCTCAAGCTAAGCCGTTAAATATCCTAATTACAAGCATACTTAGTGTCTTATGCAAAGTGACTTGAGCTACTTAGTTTGCTTAAACTGTACTTATCGAAGCACACTACGATAGGAGGCAAAACCTGGTCGTAGTTTGCACCTCAAACTAAGAATCTTATTCACTAATTGTAACGCTCTTAGTCTTGGAAGATTTACTCTAACGGAACTATATTCGTCTAATCCCTTGGAATAGCACTTGGTCATAAGTTCACATTGGAGTGAATCAACCAATCTTGAATATTACTGAAATAATCTAGTACTATGGATATACTCTACTATACCCAATCAATAATCGGATTCAAAAGATTTTATTTAATCAACAAGGATTTATCAAGGCTACTAATCCTTACTATAAATAGGTGTGTCCTACACAAGGCTCTAAGGATGTGATCAAAGATTGCTCAATATTGTTTTCTATCGCAATGGAGAAGTTTCATTCTAACAGCTTTAGGTAATTCCTACCACGAGGTATCAAGTCCAATTTCTAAAGTTATGAAGGATCATCTAAGTTCCTACCTCAATATTATTACAAAAGTCCTTCCTACCCCAATGTATCAATAATTAAGGTCTTTAAACATTTCAAGAACGATCGTATAGCAAGACCTTTGAGATCTCACTTTTCTATTTCTTAAGTTAACATTCCAGGTTTACATATTAGACTTAATTTTAAGTGATCAAATCAGATCATTAAAATTCATCTGATTCTTTTCTATTCTACAATCATGAGATGAAATCAACGATATTATTAGTATTAGATTATTTCATAAATCATTACAATTTTATTATTCATCTTATGCTAATAGTTCATATAAGAGAAAATCAAAAATCTAAAGTTTAGATTCAAATGATTCAATCATACGAATTTAATAGTAACCTTAGCACTTCTAATTTAATGATTTAAGATCAATGTCAAATCATATGCATTATTGGAATAATGTCAATTAAATTATCTTACAATCAAGTTAATTGATTAAGGTGATTAAAATTTAGATCTTAATCATGACAAATTAGGGTTTAACCCCTAGCCTTACCAAAATTAAGACTAATAGTGATTTATAGATCAATGACAAATTGATACATTATTAATATATTATTGATGTCAAATTATAGATTTAGAATAAGTATCATTTACTTAATCAAGTTATTAAGATCCTTATGTTCAAGTTTAGTTTAATGTCAATTTAAATATATCAAGATGTCCAATTAAGCGTTAAGCATTAACGTCCTCTAACATACATCTTAATATTATGAAAATATAGAAATGTAAAGATGACATAAAATAGAAGATAATTAATACTAACCAAATTTTAAATCAAATTAAAGGAGTATCACTTGATTATAAATCTAACAGACTTATATTCATGCCGTTTGATTATTACGATATACCTATTCAATAAAAGCATTCAAGGTTTCTACTATTTAACATTTGGTGCAAGATATTTAAGATACATAATAGGTTCAAATTAGATATAATTTAGTCCCACTAGGGTCCTAATGACCTTAGAATGCAAAAACAATGAAGTTTTGGTTATTTTAGCCATAATTGGACAATGCTGAAATTTCCTGGTCGCTACGGTGCGCTGTAGTGCCTTCTGTTCGAAAGTCAGGCGCTACGGCGCGCTGCGGCGCACTGGGGCGTGCTTTGGATGGTTTCAGAATTGTGGCGCACTACAGCGCTTTCAGGCGCTGCAGCGCGCTATGGTGGGTTTTGGCGCTGTGGCGCGCTGCAGGGTGCGGCAGTGCTTTCAGGCATTGCGGCGCGCTACCGCGGGTTTCGGCGCTGATTTTCGAAAGGCGGTCGCTACGGCGCGCTATGGGGCGCGGTAGCGCTACGACGGATTTACATTATTTTCATCAGATTATATTTTTATACACGTCACAAGTTATTAAGACGTTGCGGCGCACTGTAGCGAAACAGTTTCTACAACTCGGGCGCTGCAGCGCCAGACAATAATTTTGCCAGTGCGAAACCCGTAAAGGGTCTTATTTCGAGCTTGAATACTCTCAATACAGAGAATTCCATGAGTGGAACCATATATCAATGGAAAGGTTTTTTCGATACCTTTTTATGGAGACCAAAGTTGGCATGAACGGATCATCCTAACTATACGAACAGTGGTAATAAGGATCGGGGTATGCAGAATGGAAGTAAAATAGAGCATGAGATATATTTCTTTGAAGAACTATAATGGCTTCCATACTTAATCATGGATATCTAAAGATACATTCAAGTATAATAATGACATGAAGGAGGCAAGGAAGAGGAGCAAATGGGTACCTTTAGTCCTTGGAAGGAGTGGAGGATGAAGACTGTCTATTTTTTTCAAGACCTTGGAGGAAGCTTCTTCTTCAAGGTGCAACAATGGAGGAATGAGGGAGAGCTTGGGAGCTTTATCTTTGATAGCCAAAAAATGGAGAGGAAGAGATGTTCTTCCTTAATAAAGGAGAAGGAACAAAAGGGGGAGGTGGAGGCATGGGCTAAGAGGGCTAGAGAGGTGAGGGGAAAAGGATGGCCCTCAGCCATTATTTCACCTAAGGGAGGGAGAGGGGGCGCAGAATGGGGAGCCAGCTAAGAGAGAGAAAGGATTTAGAAAATAGAAAATAAAATTAGAATAAATAATATTTATTCTTTTAATTATTTGAAAATTCAGATTTTAGAAACGCACTCCAAAAAATCCAAAAACTTCACCCCAAGCTAATTTCGGGGTGAGGAATTCAACGACAGAGTTGGATTTTAATTCTGACGATTATTTAATTATGCTAATTTTTGGGGTATGTAATTATATTAAAATAATCGCAAAAATCCGACGACTTCCAAACACGTCCAAAATATCACTCCTAGCTAATTTGGGCTTGTATAAACTTAGAATAGTTAGAACGAATAAATTAGATAATAACTGATATTACTATTTTAAGAGTTTATTTTCTATTTTTTGTGCACTTTACTTTAATTTTAGCTTTTGTACAATCATTTACTGTTACTTATATTCATGCTAAGATACTAGCCGTGATTGAATGTTTAACTTGTTCTACTTATATGTATTACAGTTTAATTTTATTTATGTTGAATTGACATATATATTCACATGATTATGAGCATGTTATGATGTAGTTCTTTTTAGTAGCTATAGTTACTTTACAATATTATTTATATGTACACATATTGCATAACCTTGTTGCAGCTTCTAGTTTGAAGCATGTTTATTACATACTCTCTTTTCAGTAGTTATAGTTACTTTACAATATTATTTATATGTACACATATTGCATAACCTTGTTGCAGCTTCTAGTTTGAAGTATGTTTCTTACATACTCTCTTTTCAGTAGCTATAGTTATTTTACAATATTATTTATATGTACACATATTGCATAACATTGTTACAACTTCTAGTTTGAGGTATGTTTCTTACATACTCTCTTTTTAGTAACTATATTTACTTTAAAATATTATTTATATGTACGCATATTGCATAACCTTATTGTAGCTTCTAATTTGAGGTATGTTTCTTACATACTCTCTTTTCAGTAGATATAGTTACTTTATAATATTATTTATATGTACACATATTGCATAACCTTGTTGAAGCTTCTAGTTTGAAGTATGTTTCTTACATACTCTCTTTTCAGTAGTTATAATTACTTTACAAAATTATATATATGTACACATATTGCATAACCTTATTGCAGCTTCTAGTTTGAAGTATGTTTCTTACATACTCTTTTTCAGTAGCTATAATTACTTTACAATATTATTTATATGTACACATATTGCATAACCTTGTTGCAACTTCTAGTTTGAGGTATATTTCTTACAAACTCTTTTTGATAAGTTATAAATATATTGTTTATAACTTTTCCAATTTCTTTTGTGACTTATTGCTCCTTATGCTTTTTGTTGATGTTAAGTTAAATGTGATAAATTAAAATGTAGAATTCACTAATTCAGCTTAAAATATACTTAGATATTTATTTAGTGCACAATTTTTTTTTTTTTATTGGGGCTTTGATATGTAAAAATCAACATGTCAGATTTTGAGCTATTTGAGGTGGTAGTACCAAGTGAGAAGCTACGCCAGGAGAAGGACCTTCTCACTGCTATTGATATTTAGATAATATTTTCTTTTGATTGTGAGGATGAGAGTTTTTTTTTCTTATTTTTACTTTATTTCTAATGTTGTAATTGACAGACTGTAAATACATGTCTGCGCTTGCAGGCAAGTGTACGTTGTCTGAAGTAATAAGTGGAAAGTATGACTTTCCGGAAATTTATCAAACCACAGAGAATTGGTTGATTTGGTACTAAAGTATATCTATTCTCACTAATGTTTAAGCTATAGTATGTATTAGTTGGTTGGTCTAAAATTAGCACGAATATTCACTAAGTAAATATCAAGATTTAAAGAAAGAGGAGAGTTGAGCCCATCCCACATGAAATGATATAATACTTGTGTAGATTTGTTCTCAAGCTTTATCATTTAGTTTAATTGAAATCGGGTGCATATTGTTGTCCTTTAGTCTAGCTCAAAGGCTTACAAGTTCAAATCTCATGCACAAAATGAACTCACATTCGGTTCTATTTTAGCACAAAGATTCTTGTAAGATTCTTGAGATCTAAAGTTAATTCACTTTCTCCTTATTTAAGGAGAAGTTAAATTTTTTTAAATCTTAGGATCTCACAAGCAATGATTTTTCACTATGAGCATCACTTCACATCTCACATGGCTGAGATGAGAGAATCACATGTTGGGCTCAATGACTATGTCACTTAGTTCATGAGCACTCAACACTTTATTACTCAATCTCAATTATGTGGAGCTAAGGAGCTCATTTAGTGGGTCTTAGCGTCACTCGCATCAACTCTTAGATTCAGCTTAGGTTGAGGTGCATTGAGCTCAAGAACCTTCTCACATGGTTCTAAGCTTCCATGCACTCAAAATCTATCATCCAACCTAAGGTGAGCTAAGGAGCATAAGACAATTAGATCTTGGATTTTTTTAGTTCTTTCTTCATAAACACATCAAGTCTAATTTATATGAAAATTTCTTAGTAAGGCATTAAAATCACAAATACATTATGCTTGATGGAAAATATTCATATAATAATATTACATCATGCATCATGGGACTTCATCCCAACCCTCCCCAATGAGAGTTTAGCTACTCATTACACAAGAAAATAAGGAAGACACATACATAGATAAAGACCCTTTCATGGTCACTAAAAAGAAAATACAAGATTGGGTTTAGAAGATACTAGGAACGCTCCGTAGAAGTTCTCCGAAATTCTTCTTCTCCTTCTAATTATCATCTCCTTAGGTTGCTAGTGCTGCCTTCTTCCACCTCTCCCTTTGCAAAAGCTTGCCTTGCCACCCTTGGGGAGTTTTCTCTTTCTTTGGCTCTCTCTTTACTTAGGGATTTTTTACTAAAATTGTGAACCCTCCTATAATCAAGAGGAGGGGTATTTATAGGAAGGGGGGGCTGCATGCTCCTCTCCTTCATAAGCAACCAGAATTTTCATACAGAATGCTAAATTCATCATTGCACTAATTTTTAATTTATGGTGAGATGATAATAATCTAATTTCTTTAGCCACAACATTACCTCAAAGCTTACAAAAATGGCTGCTGCAGGTAATGATGGCTGGAGACAACATTCAGGATAAAGGTCATGTCTCCAGCCGGATTAAATGCATTGTCTGGAAAAAATTTTAGTGGGCCGCTGCAGTGCGCTGTAGCGCGCTGTAGCGTGTTGCGGCGTGCTTTAGCATA
This sequence comes from Gastrodia elata, assembly GCA_016760335.1. NCBI lineage: Eukaryota > Viridiplantae > Streptophyta > Magnoliopsida > Asparagales > Orchidaceae > Gastrodia > Gastrodia elata. The sequence continues at coordinate 43,685,771 of CM028675.1, read as the reverse complement.
CCCAGGTCCCTAGCAAATTAGCCAAGTCCTCCGCTGTAGCGGGAAATTCCGTGAAAAACACTGTTCAATTAGTTCTTTTTTCCAGATTGTATAGAGATATTTTCGCGGTAGACCGCTGCAGCGCGCGACCGCGCGCTGTAGCAGTAAATTCCGCGAAAAAACACTGTTCAATTAGTTTGGCGGCCCGATTCATATAGCCAAGTCCTCCGTGATAAACCGCTGCAAGCGCGCTGTAGCAGTAAATTCCGTGAAAAATACTGTTCAATTAGTTGGGCGGCCCGATTCAGATAGCCAAGTCCTCCACGATAAACTGCTGCAGCGCGTGACCGTGTGCTGTAGCGGTGAATTTCGCAAAAAATACTATTCAATTAGTTGAGCCCCCCATTTAATAATCATAAATATTTCCGCGATAAACCGCTGCAGCGTGCGACCGCGCGCTGTAGCGGTGAATTCCGCAAAAAACACTATTCAATTAGTTGAACCCCCATTTAATAATCATAAATATTTCCGCGGTAAACCGCTGCAGCGCTCGACCGCGCGCTGTAGCGGTGATTCTGCGAAAAATATTATTCAATTAATTTGGAGCCTGTTTAATAAAGTTTAAATGTTTCCGCTGCAGCCCGCTGCGGCACGCGACCGCACGCTGCAGCGCGCTGTAGCGAAATTCTTTGTTATATTTTTCAAAAAATTACAGAAATGTCCTAGAGCTCCTTTGGATTCTATTTCCTAAAAAAGATAAAAAAATTTGATTTAGGAACAGCAAAAAAATCTTAAATGAATGAATTTTCCCCTTTATTTTAGATATAATTTATGGATTCATCAGTAATAATACAATATCTTGATGTATTTTTTTACTGTATTTTATTTTGAGTTTGACTTATGTTTTCTTTTTGTTTTATAGTTAACGGATGTTAGTATTACTTGGTTTCACAGTCTAAATTTTTTGTATGTACATTTAATGAAATTTTAATTTAGTTATGTGGCACATCCTTCAGCTATCAATAGATTAGGGTAAAAAACTAATCTAATTATAGATGAGGTATCTGTTTCGGTGACAACTTCATCGTAATCATCATGTTAATATACATGTTAACAAGACTACAGCGAGGGTGGGACACCACTGTTGGTATCAAACAACGCCATAAGGTGTCAAATTGAAATTTCATTCCTATCTACTTAATGGATTGTTCTTTTGCATAAGCATAAAGAGAGATAGTTGGCAGAGCAGGGAAACTATAGGTAGAATAAGCAAGAAAAAAGTGAAATGTATTTTAAGAAAATAATATAAAATCTACATAGACAAAAAGATTGTGATTACAAGTGGAGCAGTAATTGAGTTTTTTTAGTAAAAATCTTCCAATGAGGATCCCTCTGTCTATAATCCGGAAAAAAAGCTTACTAATAAAGTGAGAAACACATAAACACCGTTGTAGAGGCCACATGAAGAAAATTTGGGCATGAGCGGCGGGCTAGGCGACGCAACATTTCCTGGAGGCAATGAAGATGATGGAGATAGTGGGGCTCGATCGCCGAGCAAGATAATGTGACCGCATATATCTTGAATGGATGCGGTTGGGAGTGAACGGGATGCGGGATGTGAACAGAGAGAATCGTATTCGAGCCATATTGTAGAGAATCATAAGAGCGAAGTGAGGTCTAATATCACCCCTCTGTATCATGTCTTTGTATCCAAATCAACGACTCCAAATATTGGCCACATACATGCTACGTAGTTAAGTTTTTGATGGATTACATTTAGGTGTCTTTAAAACATTTCTCTTTTTATAATTATAAAGCGCTTCCTTAATTAATGCATTAATTATAGGTTTATTTTATGAAAAATGTTAGTTTATTTTATTGCGCTCTAAGAAATACCATCCCCGTATAGGGGCACGCCCTCCTGATCGACCGGGGCCCCGAGCCAGGAGAAGCTTATGCCCATCATTGCATCGGCATTCCATCACCCCCACATTAATCCCCCTCAGCACGCTAATTGTTGTGCTCACCACCATCATTGCCATCTCGATCAACATCGTCGCCTTAATTGTTGTACTCACCGCTATCATCACAATCTTAATAATAATCAATACCGCCGTACTCACATCGTCATCCTTCCTTATGCCATCCTCATCGGCATCACCATCATCATAATCATCCCCGCCATTCTGCTATCTCCATTTTTCTCGCTATCGATTTGACCCCAATGATCTTATTGCTGGAGGACTCCTTCTTTATTACCCTAGAGCCAAGTTCACTTCCAGAAACCCTCGGCCTCCCCGCCGGGGGGTTCGCATTCGCACTGGAAAATCAAGCAAGCTTTTGCCCCTTTATCTTGCATGAGGTTTCTGATCCTGTCGGGCTCATCATCCACATCTCTAGTCATTTCACAGAGTCCGGCCTAAGACGCCCCCGATGGGGCCCTCTTTCCCCGTCGATCCTGCCGATCTCGTTCCCTTCGACGATCGGAGCACTGTCCAGAAATCACACAGCATGGGCGGATATCCGCCGGGACCATCCCCCCTGCCTCGCCTTAACTAAGCTGTACGGGCAGACCGTTCATCGAACCAAGGCGTCGGCGCCGGGGGCCAACCGTTCGTCGAGCCGAGGCGCTGGCGCTAGCCGCCGCGCCCCCGGGGGATCCCTGGCCCGGCCCACGCGACATGCCTGGAGATGAGCCCAACGTGCCCACAAGCGCCTGCGTGCCGCCTCCATCATGCCCGAGCCCATGCGGCAACCGCGAACCCCTCTGACCTCAGCAGCGCAACGCTCACCCAGCGTGCCCCCGAGCGCCCGCATGCCGTGTCCATCGTGCCAGTCGCAAGCCCCTCTGGCCTCGGCCGCGTGACGCTCGCCCAGCGTGCCCCTGAGGGCCCGTGTGCCACATCCATCGCGCCAGCCGTGAGCCCCTCCGGCCTCAGCCGCGCGGCACTGCCGTGGGATGAATCTGCTATGACGTGGGGTCAGATCTCAGTGGATTGTGGCAGCAAAGGCCACTCTGCCACGTACAATGCCCCGTCACAAATTTAAGTCATCTGCAAATGATTCTGCCCGTCCATCGTTCGGAACTACAATTTAGCGCCGTCGCACCGACCTTATGAGGAGAATGGTGCGGGCCCAGCCCGACTCGCGTGCCCTTTGGGGCGATGCCCCTACTGCTAGTCGGAGGGAGATCGACGAGCTCAGGCGCTGCATCATTAGCGTGGATTCTGACTGAGAGGCGTTCAGTCATAATCCTGCACACGGTAGCTTCGCACCACTGACTTTTCAACCAAACATGATGACTAATTGTGTGAATCAACGGTTCCTCTCATACTAGGTTGAATTACTATCACGGCACGATCATCAGTAGGGTAAAACTAACCTGTTTCACGATAGTCTAAACCCAGCTCACGTTCCATATTGGTGGGTGAACAATCCAACACTTGTTGAATTCTGCTTCACAATGATATAAAGAGCCGACATCTAAGGATCAAAAAACAACGTCATTATGAATGCTTGGCTGCCATAAGCTAGTTATCACTATGATAACTTTTCTGACACCTCTAGCTTCAACTCCGAATAATTAAAGGATCGATAGGTGTAATAACCCAAGTTGTTACATTAGTTAATTAGGACTAATCTTAATCTTAAATATAATTATAAGTGCTATTTAGGTCAATTGAAGTCAACCTCTAGGGCTTACCCCCCCCCCCCAAATCAAGGATCAAATGGATTGAATCCTGATTTCTGGAAAATCCAGAAACTCTAAAATTTGACCTATTTAAATTGACCTCCGATCGAAAAACGGATACCGCCATTGCATTCATTGACCCCAAATTAGTTTGGGGTGAAATTTTCGTGTCAAATCGAAAGTCGTCGAAATTTCGACGAATATTTTAATAATAAAAATGCCCCGGAAATTGAGGAATTAAAATACTCGTCGGATAAAAAATCCGGCCTCGCCATTGCGTTCCTCACCTCTAAAATAGCTAGAAAAAACATGTTTGAAATTTTTGTGAAAAAAATTTAATATTTAATTATTTAGTTAACGGCGTCGTTCGGCGCCGTCAACTTAAGTGGACGGCGCTCACGGCACCGTCCGATCTGTGCATATCCAGCGACGCGCGATCCGGGCGGATCCGGGCCGTCCGCATGTCACGAGATCGGACGGCCATGGGCCTTCATCCTCGGCCCCGTCACCCGCGAGCCACGCGGCACGCCCGCCACTCGCCTGGCCAACCGGTGGCCTCCCCCGCCTCGGCCGGTCCGTCCGAGGGTCTATAAGGACCTCCCCCGCACCCCCGACCCCCGGTTACGCATCCCCGAGCCCAGATCGAGCGAACCCGAGTCGAGCCCCCGTCCATCGTCGAAATTAGGTACCTTCCTAACTCCTTCGATTCGCCTCTGTTTCCAATGATTGTGGTTCGCAACCCTATTCCGCAAGCTAGATTAGGATAGGGCTGGATCGGATCGATCGATCGATTGATCGATCGATCAGATTTTAGGTTTGAGATGCAGTCTTTCCGTTAAACCCAAAATCCCCGTAACCCTAGATCTAGGGTTCGCTTTTTTCGGCGAACCTGGCCTCCTCCGGTGATGGTCCGCCCACAGACGTGTAGCCCCCGACGAGGGCTACCGTCGGCCATGCGGGCCGAGGTGGTCCGGCACCAGGAAGGCCGGCAAAAGTCGTGCCCTAGCCCAGTGCCCTCGGGACCCCTCCGCGGAGAAGATGAAGTCCGGGCCGGGCCGGGTCGACCCGAGCCCTACCCGCCTTCGGCAGGGTTCGCGTAAGCCAGGTGGGGCCACCGAGCCACGTGGCGCCATCAGGGCCTGCCACGTGTCAAGTGGGACCCACCAACCGAACCCGCGCCTCTTCGGCTTCGGCTGTGGGGCCCACAGCCGAGCCCCGCGGTTCTTCGGCTTCGGCCGTGGGGCCCACAGTGCCACGTGGCAGCCACCTGGATTGCCACGTGTCAGGTGGAACCCACTGACCGAGCCCGTGTGACCTTTCGGCTCCACTGTTGGCCCCACTGTGCCATGTGGCAGTCTCTGGGCCCTCCACGTGTCAAGTGGGACCCACTGCCCGGTCAGTATCGAGCCATTAAAATAGGGTTATCAAATGCATCGAATAGTCCTCTTCCTTAGCCTTGTTTTGATATATAACATATCATCTATATAGGACTGAACGCAAGGAAATTGCAAACCGTAGGTTCACCTCTCTCGCCTTCCATTCAGCTACTCTTAGCCTCAATTAAACCCTCCAACCACTTCTTTTAATGGAGCCTGTGAGTTTGAGAAGGATTGTTGGACTTGGGAGCCACTGAGTCACCATCCAGAGCTAGCAGTAGTTGCCCCATCACAAATGTTAGGTATGTTCGTTACACTCTCGGCAGTGCCACGTGTCAGGTGGGGCCCGGTGCCCAGTCACCCGAGACTGTTCAGCTTCCCTGTGGGACCCACAGCGCCACGTGGCAGCCTCTGGGCATGCCACATGTACAGTAGGGTCCGCGCGCAGAGCAGCACCCAATTAGGTGCTGCCGCGTGTCATAGGTGCGACCCACTGCCATCTCAGCCAGTTAATTAGTTTATTTAATTACTGTTAGTGATTAATTAATTATAGTTAGTGATTAATAAATTATAATTAGTGTTAATAATGCTTCAATAGTAATATTGTAATTAATTAATAATTAATAGATTAATTATGATTATTTTATTATTAATTAAACCATAACAGTAATTAGAATAATTAATGATTATTAAACAGTAAATTATAATTAATTATTCTTAATTAGATGTTAATATATGATTAAGATTAATTAAATAGTAATTAGTGCTAATGACTTTTTAACAGTAAAATATTAATAATTTAATTAATTAATTAATAGATTAATTATGCTTAATTAATAATTAAGCCTAATTAATCACAAATTAATTAAGGATTTAATAATTTCAGAAATTATATATATATATATAACTTTAGGAATGAATAGTAAAATCATTCAATTTGAATAAATAAACAATAAAATAATTAAAATTGTATTTTTGAATAGTAAAACCTAAAAGTTTAATAACTTTTTGTAGTATGATCCAAACATAGCCAATATAGGTCTCATTTTGATCCGAAAAATGTAAGGAATCAAATGACATAAGTCAAAATTTAATTTTGGGGTACGCATAACGAGATAACATTTTATGCCTCTTTAGAATCTCATAACTTTTTACCCAGTTATCAAAATATAATCAATATGGGTCTTAAAATGCTTAGGAGAGCAGCCCCATCCCTATAGTAGTATTAGTTTTCTCATTTGGACATCAGGATAAAAAGTCAACCCTAGAATTCTTAGTGAAAAATGACCAAAATGCCCCTAGACTTTAAATAGCCATAACTTAGTCAAATCAACTCCAAATTTAAAAATTCAAGATGCTAACCAACTTAGAATTTCAATGTCATCAATAAACTGAAATAATATTTATAATTTGAACCCTAGAAATTTTAAAAATGACCAAGATACCCTTGGTCTTATTTTTAGTCATAACTCGACCGTTTCTCGTCCAATTTGGACGTACTTAGTGTCTATCTTCAAGTTAGATAGTAAGGAATCAGTTGGGACTAAAAGAAATCAATTCAGAACCATGAGTCAAAAGTTGACTTTTTGACCCTTACAGTAGGGGCAAAATGGTTATTTTGCCCTAAGATTGGACTAAGTACCCCTAACCTTTAGTTAACATTCCAAAACATTAAAACTAATGTTATAATCGTGTTAGTGACATTTAAGTAAGTGAAATTAACTATTAGGTTAGATTCCAAAATTTTCCTAAGTCTTTAACACTACACCTTAAGGACCTTTCCTGATGCTAGGAATAGATCTTAGGTTAGAGTTCATTCATTGGGTAAATTGGGTTATCCAATGGGTGAAACCTTGTTTTTATGATTTTTCTTCTATTTTACAACTTGTTCAGATTAGTTTGTCTTTTAATCTTAGATTTAGGATAGGAGATTCATCCTATTAAGTTTGATTACTTAATAGGATTGACATTAACTAGTATATCACTTACAGAATAAAACTTAGAACTTAGGTATTATCCTTTTTGGATTATATGATTAAACCTAAGTCTCATAGTGTTTAATTCATAATCTATAAGTTTAGAAGGTCTTGATCAGATCTTAGTTAGAATGTCTAAATTCATAAAACTAGGACGTATGATTTATTGATTTAACTCGTAGCCGTCTATCAGATTGAACTAGATTAGAACCTAATCAGTTCTAATCCTTTTTAACTTGTAAGGATAAATTTCTAAGTTACACTCGATAGTAGAAAAATGGTGATCCTAAACTTGTGGAACTTGGAATAGTTAGAATGGTTAAGTAGAAAACAAATGATATCACTATATTTAGTAGAGTCCCTTGCCTCTATTTGATATTTTGTTGCTACGCATTCCTTGATTTTTGTGCCATATTTTCTTGAGCATGTCATATAAGATTTTTGATGCATTAATAAAATGTTAAGAAAATATGAAGACTCCTTAGATTCCTTATGAAAATATTAAAGTAATTAACTAAAGATAATAATTAAATGTGTTTGAGCTGCATCTCAATATTGTCTTCTGATTGCCTAGTCTCCTTGTTGACACTAGGGGAAGATCTCATCTTCTGATATTTCATTATGTGCTGATTGCCTAGTCTCCTTGTTGACACTAGGGGTACACAGTTGGTGCCTTAGCCGTACTGTTACTAAGATCCTTCGATATATGGTGGGCTAGATTAGCTTTTTTCTGTATGACAGATTGTACACAGATGTTTATATGCAGTTTGATATTTTGGTTACTTTTCAGCATTTTTATTCAGTCAGCTATTTCTTTGTACTGCTTATATATTTTATGATGTTAGAACTTTGCTGCTATTTATATGTATCATTGCTGAGTTATTTTATCTTAATTTACATGTATCTTTTGATCACCAACATTATTAGGATGTAGTATTTCTCTTACAGTACTTGCTTGATTAGCTACATGTATGCCTTACCTTATTTAGCTTGCACTTGAGACATATCTTAGCCTCTCTTTTTGCTTAAGTTATAAATGATGGTTTATAGCTTTTCCTTTCTTTTGTATTACTTGTTGCTCCCGTATATACTGTTGCTTAAAAGTTATAGAATGGTGATATTACATAACACATATAAAACTTATCAGCTTAAAATGTACTTAGATAATTATTTAACCAGATTTTTTTTTTTTGTTGGGGCCCTACATTGTGAAACCGACAATGGCAGATCCTCTTCAGTTGGACGATCAGGATCTTGGTGTGGAGCCATATTCGGAGGAGAAGCCTGTGGAAGAAGCAGCTGTTTAGTTTCCCTTTATAAGTGAGGATGAGTGCACTATTATCATTATTATCTGAAACTTAAATTTGATATAATAATACAAGTACTTATGATTGCATATTTGAATTTTATGCTTATGTTCTGAGATACATTTCTTTATACTTATGTTGTGATGCTTGGATATTTTATATCGAAAATCACTTCTGCACTCTGTATGTTTACTTAGATAGTGACTGAGTGTTTGATTCTATGCTCACTCCTTCCCTTATTAGGTGGATTATGGATTTCATCCTAATCCAATTATAAGTGAAGGGTTAGCTAGAGTGACACACCACCTCTTAACTTAATTCTTGTGGATTAAGGGGTGGGGCGCCACAATAGGCCACGCTTTCACGGTTCATATTCGCACTGGAAATCAGAATCAAACAAGCTTTTACCCTTTTGTTCCACATGAGATTTCTGTTCTCATTGAGCTCATCTTAGGACACCTGCATTAGATGGTTCGATTAGTCTTTCGCCCCTATACCTAAGTCAGACGAACGATTTGCATGTCAGTATCACTACGGGCCTCCACTAGAGTTTCCTCTGGCTTTGCCCTGCTCAGGCATAGTTCACCATCTTTCGGGTCCCAACACGCATGCTCTCACTTGAACCCTTCACATAAAAATCAAGGTTGGTCGGCGGTGCACCTGCTTAGAGGATCCCGTGCATCTACTTCCTTGGGCCCACCGGGCTTCGACACCCGTCAGCTCGCAAGCATGTTAGGCTCCTTGGTCAGTGTTTCAAGATGGGTCAAACAGGGAGCCCATGGGCCATTGCAACGAGCGCGCCGGAGCCTCCGAGGGGGCACATCGAGCCGGCACGCGCTATTTCCCGAGGCCGCCATGACAGTATCTCTTCGAGCGACAATCGCTTGGGCTCTTCCCATCGGGCTGGCTTGCAACAGTCTGCACCTCTAGCCGAGCCACGGACTGGATGCATCCATTCTGCTTCAGGCCAAGGCACACCATCATCCCCCGTCCGGTTCCCTCCTGATAATTTCAAGCACTCTTTGACTCTTTTTTCAAAGTCTTTTTCATCTTTCCCTCACGATACTTGTTCGCTATCAGTCTCTCGCCCATATTTAGCCTTGGACGGAGTTTATCGCCCGATTAGGGCTGCATTCCCAAACAACCCGACTCGTCGAAAGCGCCTCGTGTTGCGGTAGGGTTCGGGCCGAACGGGGCTCTCACCCTCCCCGGCACCATCTTCTAGGGGACTTGGGCCCTGTCCGTCGCTGAGGACGTTCTCCAGACTATAATTTGGCTGCAGCATAGCAGCCCAATTCCATGTTGGGCCGCTCCCAGTTCGCTCATCGTTACTAGGGGAATCCTGGTATGTTTCTTCTCCTCCACTTATTCATATGTTAAACTCGGCGGGTGGCCCCACCCATCCTGGGGTCGCATTCCTAGCCGCCGCGGGCGTGCGGCGTAGAGATTCGGGATCTCGAGAGCGCAACCTGCCCCCGTGGGCCATGGAATGAGACAAATGTTCGAGGCACGCAATGTTTCTTCCCACCCTTGTCGACCGCGGCCACAGCGAGAGCGGCGTAACTCACACTTCAGCCCGCCGCGCCAGCGAGCGCGAGGAGCCAGTCTGCGCGTCCGTACCAGCGGCATGTGCTCATGCGCGGATGACATAATGCTCGATGCCCAGGCAGGCGTGCCCTTGGCAGATTGGCCTCAGGCGCAACTTGCATTTAAAGACTCGATGGTTCGCGGGATTCTGCAAATCGCACCACGTATCGCATTTCGCTGCACTCTTCATCGATGCAAGAGACGAGATATCCATTGCCGAGAGTTGTGCTAGTCCTTTCGGAGCACAATGGCACCCACGTCACGAAGCATGCTCACGGGTTCGTGCATAAATGCATTCCCTTGGCACAGTGCTGCGCCGGTTTGAGTTCAGTCGGCCCGTGCCGCAGCCCCCGAGGGGGATGCCAGCTCGGGCCGCTGTTGCACGTCAGCACAAGACGGGCCTCCGCATGGTTCACAAGTTATCCGAATCGCTCAGAATGCTTTCTCAATCTCGACAATGATCCTTCCGCAGGTTCACATATGGAAACCTTGTTACGACTTCTTTTTCCTCTAAATGATAAGGTTCAATGGACTTCTCGCAGAGTCACGGGCTGAGGTCTCGTTCGTTAACAGAATTAATCAGACAAATCGCTCCACTAACTAAGAATGGCCATGCACCACCACCCATATATTCAAGAAAAAACTCTCAGTTTGTGAATCCTTACTATGTCTGGACCTGGTAAGTTTCCCCGTGTTGAGTCAAATTAAGCCGCAAGCTCCACTCCTGGTGGTGCCCTTCCATCAATTTCTTTAAGTTTTAGCTTTGCGACCATACTCCCCCCGGCCCACCAGGGCCCCTCCACCTCCTCGAGATGGTGCCCCCCACCCCGCCCCATTGGCAGAAGGCAAACATTGATGCTTCATACTTCTTCGGAGAGCCCACAGCTTTTGGAGCTGCAGTTATGCGGGATGCTGAGGGTTGATTCCTGGCTACTGTAGGAGACTTTGTACTGGCCAGATCCCCGCTCCAGGCAAGGATTCAGGCAATGACTATTCTAAGGCAGGCACTCTCGGCTACAGAGGCTGACTTGGAGGGGCTTATTATTGAGGGAGATTGCTTGGGAGCTATTTGGAGACTCTGATGTCTCTAGGAGAGGACCCTACGGTCACGAGGTGCTGACAGACATGCGGACCCCCTTTCTTTTCTGCTTGATATCCCCATGTTATATTTGCTTACCTATCGTGTGGTGCGAATCGGGTAACAGATTTTTGTGTTTTTTTGGCCCGTCAGGGTATTTTTTCTTTTGATAAGGGTGCTATACTCCCCAGGGGGCTTTTAGACCTCTTGGCTGAGGATACTGTGGAGTTTGATCCTAGTTGAGCTGCTGTACTATTGATTGATTATAGTTATATATATATATATATATATATATATATATATATATATATATATATATATATATATATATTTACATAGGATATGGCCGACTTTCATGGAACCCAAAGACTTTGATGGGAGGAAAAAAATGAGCTAAGGAGAAAGGAAAGGAGGAGCCTCCTCTTCCCCTTGGAGGAGGCTCGTCATGCAGCGAGGGGGGTGAGGCGCTCACTTCCTGCAACTCTCGTGGAGGGTTTGTATATGGGAGCATTGTAGTAGCTAAGGCTGTGGCTGTTGCCATTGCTGCTGCTCGAAAGGGTCTTGCAACTTGAGAGAAAGGAAAGGAGGTGTTGCTTGCGGAAGATGAAGTCGAAGGTGCGGCCATGGTTCATGTTCCTCCCATGGTGGTTTCAGCAAAACTTGATGGGCCGGCCCTTGAAGATGGTGGGATGACCTCCTCTATGGCCGTCCATGCCCCTTTGGTGGGGGGATCCCAACAATAGTAGCAAGGGATTTGTCCTTATCCATGGATGATCCTAGGAGAATGGAATATGGTGGCGCATCCCCCTTGAGCACCTCCTCTTCGACCAAGGTTCGCAAAGATGGAGCTGTATGTAACAGTTTGGTTGTAGGGCTCCCCGCCACTACACCGTCTCCCCCACTAACTGAGATCCCCCTCGAAGAAGGTGGGCTGCTGAAGTTCATGGCAGCAAGGGCCACAGCCGTTAAATCTGCAGCAGCAATCTCTGAAGAAAAATTGCTAACACCTTCGTGGGAGGTTTGCATGACTCTCCTTCTTCTTCAAAATCTATGGAGGATGTTGGTAATTTGGAGTGCGAGAATGTTGATACACCACAAAGTTTTGAGCTGAATGGAAGAGGAAGCTTGCTGTCTTCTCATAATGAAAACAGGCCAGGTGTTCGATTGAATGCCATTGCTATACCGCAGCCACAAACTGCATCGCAATTGCCGGACCAACGAATGAATGTATGAGCCAAGCCTAAAATCATCCCTTGTGACGTCATCAAAGACTTTTCAGATTTTGTTAGCGCCAATGGAGCAATCATACTAGATGAAGATGAGGTGCGTCACCGTCATTTGAAGTTAGAAGGTTCTCTCATTTTAAGATTATTTGGCCGTCACATTCCATTCCACATAGTCGAAAGTGAGCTGAAAACTCGTTGGGGGAAGTTTGATAATTTTATTGTCCAAGCTATTGAGAGTGATTATTTTATTATCAATTTCAACGAGGAGGAACCTATCAATCAGATTTTAACAGGGGGACCTTGGTATATTGGAGGCTGTAACAACCCTAGGTTGTTACCCTGCTAATCTATAGTCTGAGTAATCATTTATTTTAATCCCATTGCTTTTAAAACATCAAATGAATCATATCATGAAAATTTGTAGTCCATAGGACTTTTCTATGTCCAAAATAATATTTTGATCAGTCTAGATGCCCTAGTCTAGACCCAAAATATTTTGATCCAAAAATTAAATTCTGATTGCATTTTTGAATTCCTCACCCCCAAATTAACTAAAAGTGAAGTTTAGTGCAATTTGGAAATCATTTAGGCCATAATTCACATTTAATTAAAATGGTCTAATTGCATTTTAGGGTTTCCAACAATTTAATTTTGCAAATATGTCCCTAAACTAAAATAACGGTCGGGATCCGTTGTGCGCACCACGGGGGATCCGCTGCGGAGCCCGGGTCACACGACAGCTGAGTCCCGCACATCTAGCCGTCGCGCCTTTTCAACCAACGGTCGGGATTTGATCTCGGTAGACCGCAGATCCGTCGTCGGATCCATCCAGTGGATCCTACGGCCAGGATCGCTCCTGCGACCGGCCGTTAGGATCTGAGCGATCCCAGCCATAGCGCCATCTGATCGATAGATCAGACGGCATCTGAGGGTCCCCGCACTATGGACCTTCGTCCCCACTCCCTCGCGCACCCGACAGGAGGATTCCCCTGCATTGCCAGCTGCTAGCCTTGTCCCCCACTCACGCCTCCAACTCAGCAAGTCATTGCTGATCCTCCTGTAATGGCTAGGTAACCCCATTGGGCCTCGTGGCCTGGCCGAGCTCGAAAGGGAATTTCAAGAGCTCGGCCATGGCCCGACCTCTCGGGTCTCCCCAGCCAGAGCCAATGGCTCTGGAAGCTTCCCCATTCCATGCTAGCCTCAGTATTCCACCCTATGATCCTTTGCTGATCAATTGGAGTCGAGTTATCTTCTGCCATTTTTAGGCTTCCATTGTTGTCTGTCCAAGCTCCCCAAGTGTCCAGGCGTGTGTACCGCTGATAGAAGAGTCTCCTGGCATTCAGGAACTCTTAGAGAAACTTCAGAAAGATCAACCAGCCCGGTATTGCCCCCTGCAACATTTGCAAGTCCCTCGGCAAATCCAGGTACCCCAGCTTGCTGGTTTCAAGCCAATGAGGCTCGAACCTCCTTCCATTCGATTCGTATGCTTGCGTATTGTCAATTCAAACCTAATGTGATCGTAGCTGGGACCTAAGCTAGCCTCGATCGATCGAGACGATCGATCGGGTTAAGTCCCTTAAAAATCACCTCGGTCAAGTAAGGACGCGGCAATCCAGGACATCCCAGGCCCTCAGACCAGAGGGCTTTGATCCGTCTCACCTTCCTGAAGGTGTAGGGATCGAGCCCTTGGTCTGGCGAGGGCTCTGTGGGGAGAATTGTATCCCCACAGTAGCTCTAAGTCAAAGCCTCTCTGGTGAGTAAGGTCGGGCTTACCCGACCACCTCACAAGGGGCTAAGGGATTCAATCGAAGCGGCTTGGCCTGCCAATGGTGTTGGGATTTATTAGTGGTCACGGTGTGGCCGCAGCACTCGAGATTTGGCCGCGGAAGCCAACCCTAATTCCCTGGGTGTCAGGGAAGAAGGGTTGGGGACGACAGCACTATGCGGGCCAGGTCAGCCTATGACCTACGCTGCACGACAGTGCTGGGTGTCTCGGGCCCCGATCGACCCACGCGGTTCGGCTAATGGGCCAAGCCCATTTATATTAAATCCGATTAATTGGAATTATTTTCCTTAAGGAAAATAATTCAATTAATCCAATTATAGGAAAATTAAATAATTAAAATGCAGAATGTATTAATCGAATAACTTTTAATCCACTTATCCAAATCCTATAATATCATATATGAAAATGATCAGAAAATTATTAGGAATCTGAATATAAAATAAAATTGCACATATGATGGTTAGATTTTATAGTTTTGCCTAATTACAGCAGACCTTGATTAGGGTAGATTACTAATTTTACTCATCCAAATTGCATGTTTAGGGTGCCATTAGCTTGCTTATGATGAGTAAAATGCATGTGCTAAGTGAATTATTTTTTTGATCTTTATATTTCAGATTATGCCCAAATCTTGTTAAACCATGATTAGTGAATATAAGGGATTGTAATCATTGGATCTTAGCAAACTTAGATTCTAGTTAAATATATGGTAATGTATAACTAGTGTGCTAAGTTGCATAGAATTTTGATGGTTAGATTTGAACTTATGTGCTAATCCTTTTGTATTGAATTAGGCTTTAATTAGCACTAAGTTCCCTCTGTTTTCTGATATTTACTTGTTAATTTGATACTTAACAGTAAGCTAGATGTATTGAAATCATACATGTAAACTTATGTTGTATAAATTGAACAAATAAAAAAAAATGGAAAACTTAATTTCTTTAATTAATCTTAAGAAATCTTAAGACTTTGATCAAGCTTTTAAGATTTGATCTAGGTCTGAGATTGCCACCCATAACTGTAACAACTCAGGTTGTTACCATAGTTAATTAGAGCTAATTCTAAGTCTTAAATATAATTATAAGTGTTAATTAGATCAATTGGAGTCAACCTCTGAGACCTAGTCCAAATCAGGAGTCAAATGGATCGAATACTAATTTCTAGAAATTCGAAAAACCCAAAAATTTGACCTATTTAAATTGACCTCGAGTCGAAAAACGGACACCGCCATTGTGTTCCTTGACCCCAAATTAGCTTGGGGTGAAGTTTTCGTGTCAATCGGAAGTCGTCGAAATTTCGACGAATATTTTAATAATAAAAATACCCCGGAAATCGAGATATCGAAATACTCGTCGGATCGAAAATCTGACCTCGCCATTGCATTCCTTGACCCGAAACTAGCTAGGAAAAATATGTTCAAAATTTTCTTTGAAATATATATATATATGTGTGTGTGTGTGTGTGTGTGTGTGTGTGTGTGTGTATATATATATATTTAATTAATTACTTAACGGCCGCCGTTAAGTACTTAACATTACCGTCACTGTAGCTGACGGCACCATTAGATCAGACGGCGCCATCGCAGCCATTGGATCTGATCCAGATCCAACGGCTACGGGACCGTCTCCCTCGGCCTCGTCGCCACGCGGCGCGCCCCCACCGCCTCCCGCGCCCAATCGGCGCCCTCCCCGGCCTCGGCGAGGTCGCCAGCCCCCTTATAAGACCTCCGGCCGTCTCTGGGCTCCGGGTTTGTGAAATCCGAGCCCAGATCGAGCGAACCCGAGCCGACCGTCCGCGAGCCGTCGATTTTCCAGGTACTCGATCTCCCCCGATTTTCATCCATTTGCTTCCATTAAAATTCGCAACATTATTGCATGCTTAGGATTAGAGATCGACCGGTTCCGATCGGGGCTAGCCCGACTGGATCGTGGGGATTTAGGACCGAGTCCACAGTAGAAACCGTTAGGTTTCCGAACCCCGTAACCCTAGGACCTAGGGTTCCACTTTGCCGGCGATCCCGGCCACCTCCGGCGAAGGTCCGCCCACCGGCGTGTAGCCCTCGTCGAGGGCTACCGTCGGCCGTGTGGGCCGAGGTGGTCCGGCGCCGGGAAGGCCGGCAAAAGCCGTGCCCTAGCCCGGCTCCCTCGGGCATCTCCGCGAGGGAGACGAAGTCCGGGTCGGGCCAGGTCGACCCGAGCCCTACCCGACCGCGTCGGCTCCGCGTAAGCCCAGGTGGGGCCCACAACGCCACGTGGCAGCCTCCGGCCTGCCACGTGTCACGTGGGGCCCACACGCCAAACCCGCGATTCTTCGGCTTCGGCCGTGGGGCCCACCAGGCCACGTGGCAGCCATTGGGCACGCCACGTGGCATATGGGGCCCACAGCCCGAGCCCGCGTGGCTCTTCGGCTCCCCTGTGGGGCCCTGGCGCCACGTGGCGGCCAACCGGCACGCCACGTGTCACGTGGGGCCCACAGCTCGAGCCCGCGCGGCTCTTCGGCCTCCTTGTGCGGCCCACAGTGCCACATAGCGGTCTCTGGGACTGCCACGTGTCAAGTGGAACTCACTGCCTCGGTCACCCTAGCCGTTTCGCCTCCATGTGGGGCCCACAGTGCAACGTGGCAGCCTCTGGGCCTGCCACGTGTCAAGTGGGACCCACTGCCCTGGTCACTCGAGCCATTTCGCCTCCTTATGGGGCCCACAGTGCCATGTGACAGCCTCTGGGCCTGCCACGTGTCAAGTGGGACCCACTGCCCGGTCACCTGAGCTGACTCAGCCTCCCTGTGGGGCCCACAGTGCCATGTGGCAGCCTCTAGCAGTGCCACGTGTCAGGTGGAGCCCACTGACTATTAATTAAATTAAATTAATTACCGTTAGTGTTACTTAACTACTGTTAGTGATTAATTATTTACAGTTAGCAGTTAATTAAATTTGGATTAGTGTTAATTACTTTTAAACAGTAACCTTAATTAATTAACAGTAATTAGTGATTAATTAGGGATAATTTAAGATTAACTAAATCCTAATTGTGTTTAGAATAATTAATTATTAATAAACAGTAAAACATAATTAATTATCCTTAAACAAATATTAACATATAATTAAGACTAACTAAATAAGTAATTAGTGCTAATTACTTTGCTACAGTAAAATATTAATAAATATAATTTAATTCATTAATTAATGGATTAATTAATGTTAATTAACAATTAAACCTAATTAATCACAAATTAATTAAGGATTTAATAATTTTAGAAATTTTATATAAAACTTTAGGAATGAACAGTAAAATCATTTAATTTGAATATATGAATAGTAAATTAATTCAAATTGTATTTTTGAATAGTAATCTTAAAAGTTTAATAACTTTTTATAGGATGATCCAAACATAGCCAATTTAGGTCTCAAAATACTCTGAAAATTGTAAGGAATCAAATAACGTAATGTAAAAATTTATTTCGGGGTACGCATAATGAGGTAACATTTTAGGACCTCTTTAAAGCCTCAAAACTTTTTACTCCATTATCAGAACATAGTCAATATGGATCTTAAAATACTCAAGAGAGTAGCCCCATCACTGTAGTAGTATTAGTTTTCTTATTTGGACATCAGGACAAAAAGTCAACCCTAGAATTCTCAGTGAAATGACCAAAATGCCCCTAGACTTCAAATAGCCATAACTTAGTCAAATCAACTCCAAATTTAAAAATTCAAGATGCTAAACAGCCTAGAATTTCAATGTCATCAATAAATCAAAATAATATTTAGGATTTGAACCCTAAAAGTTTAGGTAAATGGCCAAATTACCCCTGGCCTCGTTTTGGTCATAACTTGACTGTTTCTCGTCCAATTTAGGCGTACTTATTGCCTATCTTCAAGTTAAACAGTAAGGAGTCAGTGGGAACTAAGAGAATTAAATTCTAACCCTTAAGTCAAAAGTTAACTTTTGACCCTTAAAGTAGGGGCAAAATGGTCATTTTGCTCTAAGATTGGATTAAGTATATCTACCCTTTAGTTAATATTCCAAAACACTAAAACTAATGTTATAATCTTCTTAGCGACTCTTAAGTGAGTGAAATCAACACTTAGATCCGATCCCAGGATTCTTCTAAATCTTTAACACTACACCTTAAGGACCTTTTCTGAGATTAGGACTAGATCATATGTTAGAGTTCAGTCATTGGGTAAATTGGGTTACCCAATGAGTGAAACCTTGATTTTATTAGTTTCTAGACTTCCATTTATTTTTCAACTTACTCTAATTATTTTGTCTTTTAATTTTAGATTTAAGATAGGAGATTCATCCTATTACGTTTGATTACCTAATAGGATTTGCCTTACTAGTAGATCACTTATAGAATAAAACTTAGAACTTAGGTCTAATCCTTTTTGGATTATATGATTAAACCTAAATCTCATAGTGTTTAATCCATAATCTATAGGGTTAGAAGATCTTGAACAAATCTTAGATAGAACGTCTAAATCCATAAAATTAGGACGTATGATTTATTGATTTAACTCGTAGTCATCTATCTGATTGAACTAGATTAGAACCTGATTAGTTCTAATCCTTTTTAACTTATAAGGACGAATTTCTGAGTTACACTCGATAGTAGAAAAACGGTGATCCTAAACTTGTGTAACTTGGAATAGTTAGAATGGTTAAGTAGAAAACAAATGATATCACCATGTTTAGTATAGTCCCTTACTTACTTTGATGATTGTTGCTTACGTGTTCCTTATTTTTTGTGCCATATTTCCTTGAGCATATCATACAAGATTTTTGATGCATAAATAAAATATTAGGAAAATATGGAGACTCCTTAGATTCCTTGTAAAAATATTAAAGTAATTTATGAAAAGATAATGGTTTCATGAGCTGCCTCTCAGTTATGTCCTTATTTCCTAACCTCCTTATGTCACTAGGGGAAGGATCTGTTTTTGTTGTGTGCCTAGTTTACTAGCCTCCTTATGTCGCTAGGGGTACACCGTTGGTGCTTTAGCCATACTGGTGTTAAGGTTACTCTGTATGCTTAGTTTACTAGCCTCCTTATGTCGTTGAGGGCATACAGTTGGTGCCTTAGACGTACTGGTGCTAAGACCCTCCGCTTGCTGTTGTGTGCCTAGTTTACTAGCCTCCTTATGTCGCTAGGGGTACACAGTTTTATGACTTAGCCATGATGGTGCTAAGCTCCTTTGATATTCGATGGGCTAGATTAACTCTTTTTTGTATGGCAGTTGATGCACTGATATTTATATATATTCATGTTGTTTTATTTACTTTTCAGTATTCTTAATCAATTAGTTATTTCCTTGTATTACTTTTATATATATTTAGGATGCTAAAATCTTGTTGCTATTTATATGTACCACTGCTGAGTTGTTTTATTTTAATTAGCATATTTTCTTTTGATTACCAGCATGTTTAGGATGTAGTATTTCCTTTCTAGTACTTGTTTAGCTAATTATATTTATATGCCTTACCTTGTTTAGCTTGCATGTGAGGCTTGTCTTAGCCTCTCCTTTTGTTTAAGTTATAAATAATGATTTATAGCTTTTCATTTTCCCTTGTACTTCTTGCTGCTCCTTTATATATATATATATATATATATATATATATATATTGCTTAGATGTTGTAGAATAATGATATTACTTAACACATATAATAATTCATCAGCTTAAAATATACATAGACAATTGTCTAACCAGATTTTTCTCTTTCTTTGGCTGGGGCCCTACATTGTGAAACTGACAATGGCAGACCCTCTTCAGTCAGATGAGCATGAGTTAGGAGTTGAGCCATACCTAGAGAAGGAGCTCGTGGAAGAAGCTGCCGTTTAGCCTTCTTTCATTTTATATGTGAGGATGAGTGTATTTGCACTTTCTATTATTAAAACTGTTAAATGATGTAATAATACAGGTACTGGTGACTGCGTATTTAGATTTTATACTTATGTTCTGAGATACTTTTCTTTATATTTATGTTGTAATGCTTGGATGATTTATATTGAAAATCGCTTCCGCACTCTGTATGTTTACTTAGATAGTGACTGCATGTTGATTCTATGCTTACTCCTTCCCTTACTATGTGGATTGTGGATTTCATCCTAATCCAATTATAAGTGAAGGGTTAGCTAGAGTGACACGCTACCCCTTAACTTAATTCTTGTGGTTTAAAGGGTGGGGCGCCACAATAACACACCTTAACTCACTGATTTGACTTTGATCTATAAATGAACACTTGATCTTAATTAAGATAAGAGTAGGGGTCAAACCCTAATCTACTTAATTAAGGTCCAAACTCTTAAAAACCTTAATTAAAGTGACTTGATTATAAGACAATTAACTTGATATTTTCTAATAATACATCTGATTTGATATTAATTTTAAATATTTGAATAGACATATTAAGATTAATAAAGCTATATGATTCCTAAATCTGAATCCAATCTTTAGATCTTTGATTTTCTCCTAAATAAGACTATTAGTATGAGAAGACTAATAAAATCATATTGATTAAACAAGTGATCTAAGACTCTAATAATATCCTTGATTTAAATCCCATAATCTTAGATTAAGATGTGATCAGATGACCTAATCATCTAATCTAATCATTCTAAACTCAACTATGAACCAAAACCTAAGATATTAATATCAGAATTTAGAATGGGAGATCTTAGGCATCTCTTCATAAAATCATCTTTGAAATATTTAAAAGACCTAATTTAAATATATCTTGAGGTAGGAGAACTTATTTGGCTCAATGAGGTAGAAGCTTAGATGATCTATTAACCTTAGAAGTTGATCTTAACCCCTCATGGTAGGAAGCACTTAAGACACTAGAATGATACCTCCCTTGTGGTAGAATCCATATTGAGTGGTCCTTGATCACATTTTAGTGAAACCTTGTATAGGAATTACCTATTTAGCATAGGCCTTTATAGTCTTGATAATTCCTTGATTTATTAAGTAGACTTGCTTGAAATTCAATTATTGGATGGTGTATAATAGTATACCCATATTACTGGTTCTCCAGTAGTGTTCGGGATTGGTTGATTCACTCTAATGGGGACTTATGAGCAAGTGCTATCCTGCAGGGTTAGACGAAAATAATCCCGTTAGAATAAATCATTTAAACCTAAGAGTGTATTAAATGGGTATTCATTCCTTAGTTTGATTGAAACACAAATTGACGACGGGCAATGCCTCCTAGCGAAGATCGCTTCAATAGGTGTGGCTCAAATAAACTAAGTAATGAGATTTACCTTCTTTAAGACACTAAGCATGGTGGTGAGTAAGTGATGAGAATCACTATTTTTGCAAACATGCTGAATATGTGTATACCATCATCCCATCTAGCGATCTTTAATTAAATCTGCAACTTTAACCAATTATCGTTCTAGAAGCTAGGAGATAGAATCCTTTTAGCAGGATTCTGCACAGTGGAGACTTAGAATTTATTATATGCATTCCAAGTTTTCATGGATTTTTGGATATTACCCATATAGTATATAAGCATGAGCATAAGCATAAGCATAAGCTTGAAGCATCGTCTCAGCAGTGACGTATGAGTATCAGTAATAAATTATGGGATTATAGAATGTTATATACGTAGTCTGGGGAAGTTCAGGGTGCATCTGTGTCACCGTACTGTCTTTCCAACTAGGTGTATGTGTACATTGAACCGTACTACTATGGCATATTTGGGTGCATCCTTCCAGTGACATATAGTACAACATTTGACATTCCTTACACATTGATTTCTGAGCATTGGATATTTGCCTTTACTTTCAGTACTTAGTTTTGATGCAATTTTACTTTACTCAATTTTTACAGTTTCAGTTATTTAGCACTCTTTCAGCTTTTCTTCAGTTTCTTTACTTTA
Organism: Gastrodia elata; assembly: GCA_016760335.1. Lineage (NCBI taxonomy): Eukaryota > Viridiplantae > Streptophyta > Magnoliopsida > Asparagales > Orchidaceae > Gastrodia > Gastrodia elata. The sequence goes on along the minus strand of CM028675.1, from coordinate 43,663,881 downwards.
CAATTTACTGCATGTTATTTTAGTATTGCATAGTTTGTTGCGATGTGTTAGACTTCTTGTCTAACATGGGGTACTTTTGGGATTCGACAATTTGCTAGATCCTGAGCAGCTTATGTAGACAGGTCAGGAGGAGGTTCAGGAGATCCAGGAGGAGTACGTGAAGCCCTAAAGGATCATTCTGCCACATTTACTTCTTTTTTCTTTATTTCTGTAGACTTTACATTTCATATGTTCAATCAGTTTGTAGTAACTGTGGATGTACCTTTCTTTTCTTTCATGAGATGAATGTTTACTTCTGCTCTATGATGAATATTTTCTGGATGATTTGCTTTTAGCTTCCGCACTCTGTTATACTACATGTTATCAGCATACTGGAAATGCTGATATATTGATAACGTATATTGGATTCTTATTTACTTCTTTAAATCCAATGTACATGTTAATCTAATACTTAAGATAAGTATTCTACTCTTATCCTAAGTATTGACTCTCGATCCTACTTTTGGGTTCGAGACAGCAGCCTTCAGTGTGGCTCAGTCGTCTAGCCTATTCGGGAAGATGAGTTTTGCTTGTTCTTATCCTCCCGAGTAGCGCACCGCTCCGCCGCTGATTTTACTATTTGTAAGCCTTTTTGTGCGCGGCACGACTGGGCGGGGCGCTACAGTTGGTATCAGAGAATTATCATAAAGTGACAGATAAGGAGTGTTCCTATCTACTTTATGATCTGTTCTTTGTCTCAGGTCAAGATCACAAGTTACTAAGTGTAGTGCAAAGCAGTCATCCAAAAGTTTATTAAGCTGTCTCAGAAATAAAAAGGGTGAACTATATATAGAATGTTGACACCCTAGGGATTTAACGCACACAAATAATTAATTGAAACTGCAATTCTTAAAATGGACATCTTAGGACTTCAACGAACTTTGAAAGTAATAATAAACATACTTATGGGTTGAATCATCTTAGGTATGGAATATTCGCAGTCAGCATCCTTATTCTACCTTAGGAGATTTGATGACTACTGGATAAACGACCTTCGAGATGGCCAAATCTATGGGAGGGTCGTATATGGAGTATCGCTTCGAGGAGTTGAAGTACTAGACAAGATTCTTGTTCATTCATCTTTTGGAGGCACCGGCCTTTCGGTACTCGCCAGAGAATGGCTAAATCGTGTTACTACTGCGCTTCGAGAGATAGCTTGTCCCAAGGAGCATCGTCTAGAGATCATAGAGATCTTACTGAGGGGATCAACGAGTCGTTGGTGGTATTGGGTTTATAGGAGACTAGCTCGGAGGAGCCCCATAGTCACATATGATGACTTTTATACTGCCTTTTGGGTAGAGTATTGTAATTAGGATTTTAGAGAATTTTTTTATGTCATTTCCTTATCTCAACGACATGTTTTGTAAATCCATGTATCTTCTCTTTTGAGGAAGAAATGAATGAATGAAATTATAGTACTTTTATTTACTATATTATACATGTATGTCTATCCTTGCTTCGTTTACTTTGAGGTATGTCTTTTTGCCTCAGATTTTGTTTAGTTATAAATTTTTTATTTATAACTTATCCTTCTCCTTGTATACTTACTGCTCCTATGCTAAAAAGATTTTAGTTTTGTTTAAGTAAAATGGTGACATTAATAATTCATGAAAAATATTCAGTCTAAAATGTACTTAAACAATTGTCTAATAATATATATATTTTTTATTTACTGGGGCCCTGGCATTATGAAATCGATAATGTCGTATCCAGATAGATTTGAGGAGCTTATTCCTGAAGATGAGGCATATCCAGGAGTGGAGCTGTATCTAGATGAGGAGCATCATAAAGGAGCTGAAGCTGCTTAGATTTATTACTTTTTGTGATGATGAGAGTTTGCTTTTATTTCATTAAACTATTTTAAAATGCTGTAATAATATAGGTACCCTTATCTATATTTTTCTTTATTGTATTATTTACTCTGAGCTGTATGTTGCACTTTCATATTTATTTTGATAAGTTGGATGTATGCTTATTTTACCTTGCTTCCGCACTCTGATTTTGTAATTGCTTAGTGACTGTGATATAATATATATATATATATATACACACATATATATATATATATATGCATTAGCTTATCTCTCCCTTACTAGTGGATTATGGATTATACCTAATCAAATGTTAAGTGAGGGATTTTCCAAAGTGACACACCACCCCTTAGCTTAATCTTGTGGATTAAGGGGTGGGCACCACAGGTTGGTATTAGAGAATTCAATAAGGTATCAGATTGGAATTATCTTCCTCTCTACCTAATGGATGATTCTTCTGACAAGATGGTTACAAAATAAAAACATTAGAGTTTACATCCAAGTTACTACAATATCTTGCTCATAATGAAGAGGCATAAGAATTAGGAATACACATATAGGTAAAATAAAATGCTCAAGTATAAAGAACATAGACTAAAGAAAAATAATAAGATATAACTAAACTAATTTAACTTATGGAAGAGTTAGACACTCAAGGATGTCATTTTGGTGGTATTACCGGTAATTTGAGGCCACGTGGGAGTATGTCTCTTAGTTCTATCGGAGGTACGAGAGATATGTAAAAGGGGTATTGGAGCCAGGCATCCGAGTACTAGATTGACTACTCCAGCTCAGTGTCTTCAGAGGATTTAACCTCCCAGTTTTGGCCAAGGAGTGGTTGAAGCAGGTGACCTTCGTGTTAGAAGCAATTGATTGTCCAGATGATATTCGATTCTCCATAATATCTCTCCTCCTTCAAGGCCAGGCCGAGGATTGGTGGGTTGTCACCTCATGGTCGCTCACCCACAGGCATGAAGGAATACGGAGAGAGGCTACCTTCAAAGACTTCTATCGTACTTTCACTACAAAATATATTGAGTAGATGTCATAGCATTTTTGTCCATGCTATCTATTATATTTTTCTGCTTTATATATTTTAAATTTAAATGAGTAATGCAAGAATTATCATGTTTTGTCTTCTCCAACTGTTAATTGGGCTACCATTTTCTAAAACTCAGATTAGTACAAGAATGAATCAGGGACATAGACCTTTACCCGCCGCATCCGACAGTTCCTCCAGCAAGGTAAACACCTTGCTGGAAGCAGTTAAAATCATGATGGACTCCCACAACAAGCAAGCCAAAAGGGCAGCAAAAGTTTAGGCACGACAAGCAAAAAGGATGGAGCGGCTATTAACAGCCCAAATGAGCCAAAGTCGCTCGAACCCTGAAATGATTGTACTAGTTTTATATTATTAGCTTTCATTTATAATTTTCTTTTAGTGCCTTTCAAGTTTATTCTCCAAACTTATTATTAATGAGAATAATTCCTATTATCTAGTTACTGAATTGTCTCTTTCTCTTCTTTAGAATGAATCATGAACCCAATACCCCCATTCCTTCTATCGCTAAGGAAACTGATTCTAATTAATCATTTATCGTCGCTGAGATTAAAACTCTAGTGCAAATGATGAAGGTTATGGTAGCGATGAAAACTAGAGCAGCCGAGAGAGTCACAACACCTTCTGCTCCACAAATTATTAATGTGAGTCCCCAACAGGCATTTGAGCAAGTTATGGATGGATTACTCCTCACTTTTTTAAGACTGAATCCCTTGCCATTAATGGATGTGCATCACCAATCAAAGGTACCAAATGTCTAAAGGTTGTCGAAAAAGACCTAACCTGTATCAAGTGCACAGAAAGAGAGTCCATTTGCCTTGCCACTTATATATTCATAGAAAAGGCCAAGTTTTAATGGGATAATGAGCTTAAGTCTCCCTTTACTGGAGCTGGTGTCGAAGACATTTCTTGGGAAGAGTTCATGGAAGCATTTAGGGAAGATTGCATTCCACCCTTCACTCAAACCATCATTAAGGATGAATTAATCCAACTAAACCAAGGAAACATAATAGTCGTCATGTATGAAATGGAATTTATGAAGTTATCGAGATTTGCTCCGGACCTGGTCTGTACTAAAGCGGCTTGTTGTAGTCAGTTCTTGAAGGGATTGAAAGATTCGATAAAGGACCACCTTGTGGCCCAGCATCACTACAACTTTGCTAAGCTTTTGTAGGGAGCTAGAATAATTCCCATTCACCTCTAAATATGAGTCATTTAAGAGGAATCACTAGCAAGGGCTCAAGGTTTATCAGATAACTCAGCGCCAATAAGGTAGACAAGGTGCTCACTGTCAGATGACTCATCCTTATGGAAAATATTACCATTTTAGTAAGAGGTGATATACGTGTGGCAGACCTCACCATATATAATGGGACTGCGGAGCAGTATGGACTATTGATGAACTAAAGATCAATCATTCTACCATAGTTCACAACCCCATTTCGGCTTATGCATAATACCCAGCACTTATAATCATGCTGCCTCTAGCTGGTGGAAATGTAATAACCCTAAGTTATTGCCCTAATTAATTTTCAGCTTAATCAGGCATTAAACTCTAATTTTCTTACTTTAGAATATCAGGTTAAGCTAATCTTGAAAGTTTGAAGTCAATAGGACTTCTCTAAGTCCACTTAGCATTTTGATCAGTCTAGATGCCCTAAATAAGACATAAAATATTTTGATCTCAAAAATAAAATCTAAGTTCATCTTTGAATTCCTCACCCCCAAATTGGCTAAAGGTGAAAGTTTGGTAAAATTTGGATATCATTTAGACCATAATTCAATTTAAATTAAATTGGTCTAATTGCATTTTAGAGCTTCCAACAATTTAAAATTACAAATATAACTTACACCCAATTAAACGATCAGGATCCGCTGTGGGACCGCTAGCGATCCACTGTGGAGCCCCGCAGATCTCACCGTTGAGCCTTTTGATCCATTGGCTAAGATTTAATCCCATGGGATTGAGGATCCGTTGTTGGATCCATCCCATGGATCGTACGGCCCTGATCAGATCACTTCCGACCATTAGGATCCAGGCCATCAAGACCGCTCTGTGGTCCTGATTGATCAATCAGACGGCCCATAGTGCACCCACACTGTGGATCTTTATCTTCGCCATGCCCATTCTTGACAGAGAAAATCCTGAGGATCCGCAACAGCCTGGCCTGTCCCTTACTCCTCTGGACACCTCAACATGGCCGTTAGGACCTCATTCCTCCTGTCAAAGCTCCCTTGATCGGACCTAGAGACCCGAGCTCCGTAATTAGAAATCGGGACACATGGCCTCAGCCCGACCTCTTGGGCCAACTCCAACCCTACCCAGCTCTCTAGAAGCTTACCATTTCTCTACTGAGGTTATAAATAGCCTCAACATTCCTCCCTTGATCATTTTGCTGGTCAATTGGAGTCAAGCTTCCCTCCACCATTACTGACCTTCTCGATCTTCCCTAAGCATCCCAGGTGTGCGTACCGCTGATAGAGGTAATTTCTGGGGTTCAGGAATCCTAAGTGCATTCGTTTGAAGCCCTGCAGTCCATCCCTTCTTCTCTGTCAACAAATTTAGCTCTCACCGATAAACTAGGTATCCCTCCTATCCTAAACCGAGTCGAGTAAGCTCGATTCCTTCTTAAATTGTTCTCTGAATGCACTCTTAGTTTAGGCGATTGTAATGTGAATGATTTGGTAGCTCTGAATCAGCCCGATCGATCATATCGATCGATCATATCGATCGATCAGATCGCATAGCTTGAAAGCCTAGCACCCGAGTAAGGTCCCACTCTCCCAGCAGCATTGGGGTCAAGCCATATTGGGGCTTGGGTGTGCCTTGCCACACTGAAGGTGTAGCCATCGAGCCCCAAACCTGTTAAACTCTCTATGGAGTGTATTGATCCCCCAAAGTAACGAACGTAGAAGGATGAAGGCCTAGTAGCTCCCCGGTGATCAAGGCACTCTCGGATGGAGGTTTTGGGTTCTATTGGTGCGCCTTGGTGTGCTAATGGAATCCCGATCCATTTGAGGTCACGGGGTGGTTGGGTGAGTGAGAATTTGGCCGATTAGGGTTACCCTAATCAGCTGGCTATCGGGTGGGCGCGGAGCCAGGGAGAAGCACAACACGGGTCGGGCCGACCCATGTCCCGCACTATTCGACAGTGCCGGGCCATTGGGTCATGCCGACCCATGCATTTTGTAGATGGGCCGGAACCCGTTTATTAATTAATAAGCATATTTTGTATTTATTTTCCTTAAGGAAAATAATGGAAAATCAAATAGATTAATTAGAAAAATGCAGAATAAATTAATGTGAAAACTTTTGATTCACTGATCCAAATCCTATGATCTTATATACCAAATTGATCAGAAAATCATAAGGAATCCGAATATAAAATAATATTACACTTTAATGGTTGGATTTTCTGGGTTAGCTTAATTATTATAGAACTTAATTAGGGTTGATTATCATGTATACTTAGCCAATAGACTTTGTGATGGGTTTGCCTCATGCAAAATCTAGAGCTGATGCAATTTGGGTAATAGTTGACAGATTAACTAAATTCGCTCATTTTATCCCTATTCGATAGACAAACCTAGTTGAGAAGCTTGCCAAACTTTATATTAAAGAAATAATCAGGTTACATGGAATTCCTAAGTTAATTGTATCCGATAGAGATAGTCAATTTACCTCGAGGTTCTGGCAAGCTGTGCACCAAGATCTAGGCACAACTCTAGCATTGAGTATAGCCTTCCATCCGTAAACAAATGGTCAGACAGAACGAGTAAATCAGGTTCTGGAGGATCTACTTAGATTATGTATCCTTGATTTTGCTAGATCTTGGGAAGATCACCTTCTGTTAGTAGAATTTTCCTATAATAATAGCTTCCAAGCTAGCATAAAGATGGCTCCATATGAAGTCTTATATGGCAGGAAGTGTAATACTCCATTAGCATGGTCAGGAATAGGCAGTGTTCGGCTGTGCGGGTCTGAATTAGTAGAAGAAACAAATAAGAAGATTCAATTGATTTAACAGCGTATTCGTGCAGCCCAAGAACGCCAAAGTAAATATCATGATAGGCATCATAGTTCTTTAGAATTCAGAGTTGGAGACTCTACCTACTTGAAAGTTAGTCCAATGAAAAGAGTCTTCAGATTCAGCATAACAGGGAAGCTTAGTCCCCGTTATGTTGGCTCATTTGAAATATCAGCAAAATTGGTTCCTCCGCTTATTGATTAAATCTTCCAAATGATTTTTTAGCAGTTCACAACGTATTCCATGCATCATCTCTAAGGAACTGCCTCAAGGATCCATCACATCTCATTCAATTCCCAGAAATTCAAATACAATCTGATCTAACATATGTTGAAGAACTAATTCGAATTTTGGCTCGTGATCGTAAGCAACTGAGGACTCAAGCAATCAAAATGATCAAAGTCCAGTGGAAGAATCGTTCTTACAACGAATCCACTTGGGAAAAAGAGACAGATATGCAAGCCAAATATCCTGGACTCTTTAATAATCTAGGTATTCTTTCTGAATATTCCAAGTTTTCAAATTTAATTCATGTCTCATTCTTCATTCTCCTTTAATGATGTCGAGGACGATATCATTCTTAAGTGGGAGAGGTCTGTAACAACCCAGGTTGTTACTTAGGTCAATTATAACTAATCTAAGCCCTAATCATGATTCTAGTATCTTAATTAAGTTATTTAGAACTCACCTTTAAGCTCTAGTCCAGATCAGGGATTAAATGATCAAATCCTGATTTCTAAAAAAATCCAGAAAACCCTAAAATTTGACATATTTAATTTGATCTCAAATCAAAAATCTGACTTTGTCATTACGTTCACCACCCCCAAATTAGCTAGGAGTGAAGTTTTGGAGGCATTTGGAAGTCGTTGGATTTTCGTCGAATATTTTAATATTATTTAAATACCCCAAAAAATCAAATAATTAAACACTTGTCGAATCAAAAATCTGATCACGTCATCGCATTCAGCACCCCTCACTTAACTAAGGGTGATTTATCAGAAATTTTCTGGATGCATTTAATTATATATTTTTAATTAATAAAAGTAGTATAAATTTAATTATATTAATAATTAAATAATTGCACTTAACGGCGTCATCCATTCAATTTTAAGGCCGTCCATAATTCTCTGCTTCCGCCGTTTGATCTGATGGGTCTTCTGATCCGTTCGATCGGGAGATCTAATAGTTAGAAGATCGTCTCTTCGCAGCCGAAACCCTATGCATGGCTCGCGTAAGGGCACACCGCGTTCTCTTTCACTACGTGGCCTCCTCCCGCCGCTGTTAAGCCCCATTTAAGACTCTAAGGCCGAGCCCTAAGTCCTCATTTTGCAAAACTCAAGATATCCAAAGCTTCGAGGCGTGCGATTCTTCTTCCTTCCGTGTCGATTAATCTGCAACCATCCGTGAGTTACCCGCTTCACCTTATCTCTATTTCTTAAGTATTATGATCATATTATCATATCGATTGAGGCTATCGATTGATGCATTAGGCTCGATCGGTCGCATCTCTTGAAACCCTAAAGCCCGATACTCGTCGCGCGAAGGAAGGCGAAGCGTCGACCCGACGCTTACCCGGACCGGATCGAACCCGTCCGGTTCACACCATCTGTCATCTCGTGGTGCAAGGGTGGGTCCCGCAAGCCCCACTCTCATCCCGGGTTCGGCCACATGTCGTAAGCGTTGGACAACAGCGAATCCCACTGTCTGCCTCGACGTTAGTCGATGGGGCCCGCTGGTTAGCCTCTAGCAAATAGGGTCTGGACACGTGGAGCTGGGTCCCGCTGCGGTCTCATCTGTCTGTTGCGTGGGTCCCACATGCAAAGATTAAAATTATTATATATAAATATTATGAATATATATATATATATATATATATTCATAATACTTATAACATAAATTTATTCACTATAAAGTTTATAATTACATTTATATATATATATATATATAAATAGAAAATGAATATTTTAAATTAAAGTTAATAGTTGTATTAATTCATCAGACAGATTAATTAATTTAATAGTAATAATTATACCATTAATTAAATTAATTAAATCCTAAACTTTAGGAACTCATAACTTATAAAATACACATCTAAATATTACAAATAAATATACCATTTTAATCAACAAAAATAGAGGAATATTATGGTACCATCAAAATTCCAGTAAGAGCAATATATCACATAGTGACATTTAGGATATTTAAATAATTCTAAAAATGTCCCAAAACTTCATTTAATCATAACTTTGTAACCAATAACTCAAATATACTCAATATAGGTCTCAAAGTAATCAGCAAAGTCTAATAATTAATCCAATAGTGTTAATTTTGCTGTTTGAGATATATTTAGGCTAGTCACTTTTAGACCTAAAACCTAATCTAGTAAAGCTTATAACATTCTAATCACTAGTCCAAACCTAGGCAATATGTGTCTTAAAGTGATCAGCAGAATCTCTAGAACAACCTAGTAGCGTTCAATTCTCTATTTGGACAAGTATTGACAGACATAACCCTAATTATCTTAATTAACCATAAATCTTCAATTGACCATGACTTGGTCAATTGAGCTCCAAATTAGATCTTCTAATATACCATTTTGAATAGAAAACCCTATTTAACAGTAAACTATAAAACTATTTTACATCTAATAGTTAGATATCTTAATTAGCCCTAATCACCTTAAAACTTAATTAGTGAATATTAGCATAATTAATAATTCAATTTGAGTAATTTTAGTTTTTGATTACTCCTAGAGTAGAATAGAACTTAGTGGTGTGGTTGGTTTAGTGATTCTGTGACTAATTTCACTAATCACTCATTAATCACCTTAAATCCTAATTATTAATCCTAAAACTTGTATTGGCTATAACTTAGCCAATACTTATCAAAATTTAATAATTTTTGGCTCTATGGAAACCTTAGATAATAATGATAGAAAATTTAGATTTCATTAGGTCAAATTACCAAATTGCCCTCATAAGTCAAATTTCTTAATTTAACCTTATTAGGCTTAATACTTATCCAAAATAGATATACTTACTGTCTAAACTCACATTAGACAGTAAGTAATCATTTCACTTCAATAAATTCTAGATTAGAGTCCTAATTCATAAAGTAGAATTTTAGACCCTTGAGTAAGGGCAAAATGGTTATTTTGCCCAAATTTAAGTTTAAGCATTCATAAACCTTAGATTTATAATTAAAGCTCTAAAATAAGTATTAGAATTTATTTGGGATTATTTTAGAATGTTTAAACTCATTAAAATGATATGTTAAAAAAATACCCTAAAACTCTCTTAACAATCTCTAAGTCATAAATTAAATCTCATAAGGTAAATTTAGTTCACCTTCTGCCTTCCATAAGTTAATCATACCATAACTCCAATTAAGTAATATCAAACTCAAAGCTTAAATATTCTCTTTAGGACTTTTCTTCAAACCTATAGAATCTTATTCCTTAGGATATAGCTTAGAAATTTAGGTTAGAGTTCATCTATTAAGTAAGTAGATACTTAATAGATGAAAACTTTAGTTTTATAGTTTTCTAGAATTTTATTATTTATTTATGATTATTTTGTATTTAAACTTTAGATTTAGGATTAGATATCCATCTTATTAAAGCTTGATTTTACTTAATAAGATAGCCTTAATTATAGCTCATGAGAATTTGGGTTTAACTTTATACTATTATAATTAGAACCTATTGGATTAAGAAGTTAAAATCTAATACTTAAATTTTAACATCTTAATCCCCCAATATTGATTTATATTAATTAAGATTGGCTTATGATTCGTAAAATCATCAATTAGGACGTTGATTTATTATTTAAACTTGATCAAGCATCATGCGATTTATATACGTTAGAACTTGATTAGTTCTAATTTCTTTTAGCTTATAGGATCGATATTCTGGATTTATCCTCGATAGCTGGATATTAGAGATCCTAAACTTGTATAAGTTCAGATTAGATAGAATGACTTAATAAGAAAACAAAGTGATATCACAAAATTTGTTTAGTGATAGATTATACCTTGATATTGGAAATGCTTTGCTTTTCTTATTTTGGACTTTATACCTTGACATATTATATGAAACATAGTCTATTTTTCAATGTTAAATTGATTCATTCATAAGGCATATTCATAATTGAAAGAAAGAATTTAAAGGCATGACTTTATATAACTTATGATGGAATATATTTTACTTAGTCTGCCTGGATAGTGATACTTTACTTTTGTACTAGGATATTTTTCTTAGGTGCTCAGATGATACTTTACTTTTGCACTAAGATGTTTCTCCTAGGTGCTTAGATGATACATTACTTTTTCTCTGGGATATTTCTCCTAGATGCACAGCAGTTACTTTGTGGAATTACTTTAAATCTGGGATGTTTCTCATAGATTTTCAGATGGAATTAATTGGAAATAAGTGATTTTGGATCTGGGATGTTTCTCCTAGATATTTGCAGATGGACTATTTTAACATGTTCTTATTTTTGGCAGGACTAAGTAAGATTATGTCTATATGAGTTAAGCTATTTTACTTTACATTTATAGCTTACCTCTTAATTACAGCATTTTTAATATACTTCTCCTTTATACAACACTTTGGTTATATACAGCAGTTTCTTTAGTACTTGTAGTTTTTTATATAAATTGTATCTTTCAGTAGTTTGTTTTCATTTGATGTCATGTTAGGAGGTTAGAACTTTATTTTCAGTTCAGTACTTTCATTTTATACTGTAAACTAACATGTATTAAATTGATCATATTACTTAGGAATTTCCTTGTACTTAGTAGATTTCATTATATGTTACTTAACCCTTTTCTACAGCTTAAGTTGAGGTATCTGCTTACCTCACATTTTGTTTAAGTTATAATTCAGTTAATTATAATTTTACCATTTTTCTTTAATGCTTTACTACTCATTGCTTAAGTTAAAGTTGTGATATCATTAAAGTTAATAATTTGTAGTCTAAAATGTACTTAGACATTTTGTCTAACTAGATTTTTCTTTTGTTGGCTGAGGCCCTATCATTGTGAAACCGACAATGATAGATTCTGAGCTTTTCGAGGTTGTGGAATCTTCTGAGGATCTGGTTCAGGAGAATGAGCGTGCAGGAGAAGACTCTTAGTTCTTTCTTTTATTTTGTGATGATAAAGTGACTTTACTTTACTTTCTGCTTTAACATTTAATATTATTTTGTAATAATATAGGATTTAAACTATTTTTATTTTCATGCTTATGTATTTTAAGCTGTATAGTTATTATCTGGATTGTATGAATGTTATTATTTATTTTTCTTCCGCACTCTGATATATTATAGTATGCTCATTCAGTGATTGACTCTCTTTTGCTCTTCATGTTAGGGCATATATTCCCTTAACATTTGATTAAGATGTTTTATTCCTTAATCTAAATGCTAAGTGAAGGTTTGCCCGTTGACGACCACCTCTTAACCTCGGATGATTAATGTGGCCGCCACAGATTGCCAAACAAATCCCTGGATTTAATTTAAAAATGTATACTTATGAAGATTTATCATGTTGTGCTATTTCAATTATATGATTGCTAATGATGTTTTTTATGAAGAGGCATATTTCATTTTATCTTGTTTGAAAAATCTTTTTTTTTGATGCACATATTTTATTACTTTATTTTCTAAGAAACTATATTTATTTATTATCTTACTCTATCATTACCAAAAATTTTTCGGCATAGAATAATTTCTTATTCTATTTGCTTTCCACGAGTATTTGGCAAATATTGAAAGGAAAATACTTTAATACCTAAATAAATGTCCAAACACTTTTTTTTAGATTTTTATTAGTCTTTAATGAATTTTTAATTATAATTTTAGTTAGTAAATCTCATTTATTATATATTAATAACTGTGGGTCATTAAAGAAGATATATTCGAAAGTATTATAACAACTTCAATATTAAAATTATTAAATCTTAAATTAGTATGCTATTTATTAAATTATGTCTATTATTTAAAGCTTATGAATTAGCTTAGAATATAATCAATAGCAACAAATATAAGATATTTCTATCAATAATATATATATATATATATATATATATATGCATATTGCATTTAAAAATAAAATTAGTTAATGTATATATTAATTTAAAAATAATTTAATTATTTATTAATACATATTGTTTAAGAATTTTAATTTTTATAATCACTCTCAAAATCAACTTCCCTCAATATTTTCATAAAATTTTAAGAGCTTAATTTAATATTTAATTATTAATATAAGAAAAAAGTTAACCTTTTCTTTTTATTTGTATTAAAAAAGAAATACAACTAATATATAAATTATAAAAAAATAATATGCTTATACAAAAATATATATAAAAATATATTCATGATTAATAATTTTTTTTATTATTTCTTAAATTTTGCATATAAATCTTACAAAAAAATATATATATATATATTTAAATAATAATCTAATTACATATTAAATTAATATATTATTTATATATTTTTGATATATATTAATCTACACCAATACTCTTAACAAAAAAGAAAAAATTATACAAATTGATTTAATACGTTTAATTTAATAATTAATTATTAAAATAAAAAGAGAAACACTACTCCGCACTTGCGAAAACCCAAGTAGCCTCCCCTCGCTCAGGTTTTTGTTATTTCCAGCTCTGCGATCCCTCTCCTCGCTACTCTTTTTTTTTTCTTCTTATCATCGTTCAAAAACTCTGCGATCTTCTCTCCCGCGATATCTCCACATCTTATTCTTCTTATCATCTACTTGTCTAATTTGTAAATCGCTAAGTCCTACAAAACCAGAAATTTCAGAATTAGATCGCCTGATTCCTGCAATCAAACACCCCCCATAAGGTTGGTGACATTATGGGAGATGAAATATATGTTGCAATTTTCTAAGGAGTCTTATAGGTAGAAGGATTCTTCCTCACCTCCATATGGTCAAGATGCCCATTTCTTTGTTTCCTAAGCAAAAGGGTATGCATTCAGAGCTTTTGGGACGTGGTAGGGATGTAATTTTTGGTAGGACCTGGCAGTTCTTATCGCAACCATTCTCGACCACCGGCCTTTTCCCTCAGTTTGGTGCAAATGGGGTGAATACTGTGCGCACAGTTGATCAGCGAGCAATATTTTCTTTCATTGGAACAATATCCCGCATCTTTTCTTTTCCTGCAGCGTCCGGCCTTCTTTGTCAATCCTGTGTAAAGAAAATTGACAATTTTTTCTCGGAGCCCACACAAAGATATTTATTTACTGCAATCCAGAGAAATATAATGTATGCTTGTGGTTATTTAACAGGAAAATCAGAATCTGTTTCCCATAATTTCTGCTATGGGTACCAAATAAATGGACATGCACAGACTGTGATTCGAAATGGTATTTGCAATGCACATGCGAGTCTTGATTGCAGAATTATCAATGGAGGCCTGCATAATCATGTGCTAAGGGGCAGGAAATTGAGTAAATGGCTAGCATCATCCGGTGCTACTGGATTTTGTTCAAATTATGTACCATGCTTTGCATTATGGAATAGGGACTTTCAACTTGCTTGTGGATCCACTTATTCTACTGGAGTTGTTAGGAATATTTCTCTTGATGGGCTGCCACACGACGGGATATTTGAAAGCTCGGTTGTTGAGCAAAACAGGCATTTATATTTATAACTTCTATTTGTTTTTTCTCAAAAGCATATCAACGATTATCACGTGATTCCAAATTAAGAAATGCTTTATTAAATGCTTTAGCGAGGTTACCTTTAAGGCTGTGTCTAATACTTATTTTTTGCACGGGTGGAATGACAATCACACTACTTTTTATGTTATTGGTTTTGAAGTGGTGTGTAAATTTTTGCTTCCTTTTTGCTGTGTTGATTTATTTATTTTAAGATAATGTTATGACGTATACTGCCTAAAAAGCATAGTAATGTATTGCAAGTTATGTTCCTACAATGAGATGACTGCAGGCATAAAATATTTTTTGTAATACCTTGTTTTATGCCATCTTGTAATGCAAGAATCTTTATTGTCACTGAATGGAATGACCAGCCCCTATTATAACTATATAAAAGATTGCTTGTCCACATTAGATTTCTTACCGATTAACAAGGTTGGTTGTAGAATATTTTTTATTTAAATGACTATTGAAAGAAGAATTAGTGGTGAGTTTTTCTTTCTGTATTCTTTCTTCTTCCATCCCTGATTCAGTTAAGTTGTTGGTGTGCCATTAATATGAGAGTGGTTAATGTGTCAAGCCTTTTTTTATGTATGATGGATGTTATGAGGCTTTGTTTTGTTCAAGATTGTTGTAAGAATCAATGAGATAACCTTATTAATCATTAGAAAAACGGTTTAATGAAGTAGGCATTGTAGGCTAAGCTGAATTCATAAAATTAGTTATACTTTTTTATGCCCCTCTCAAATCTTTACTAATTTGGTCATGTATAACTAACTAGGTATTGATTAGGATTCGAATGATATAACAAATAAACTTGTTAGACAATGATCATAGAAAAACAAAGCATAGTAGAAAATACTTTGAAGAAGAAATTTTTAAATACAAATGATATAATCAGTAGAATAATACAAGCAAAGTCAAGAATATCATTGTTTCCCTGAAAAATGAATAAATATAAATAATCAATACAGTGGTAACTTTTATTCAGAATATTTGCAATCCATACAATGCCTATGAAGTTTTTGATAAAAAATTGAGAGACCCAACCAATGCCATAGATCTAAGAATTAGTGGAGAGAGGGTCTCCCATCATAAACCCTTGTAAACAAATAATCATTCTTTGTTCCATTGCCTTTCTAATTTATACTCTATTGGTAGTAATTCTTAAGCCACAATTATTCTAGATTTCGATATTCATAGCCAAGGAAATCTATTAACTAGGAAGATATGGAAAAAAGGATTATTTTTTTTGAAAAACCATATGAGATTTATAATGAGATTTATAATTTGTTTTGGACGATTACATTTTGTTAAAAAAATTATTGTGAATTATTGAAGCAGAATTTTTAAAACTGTTAGTACTATAAAATTTATCTTTCAAGACATGCCAAATAACTTTCTTACAACTTGCACGACATATATATTTTGAAATTTCTTCATTAAAATTAGTTATTTTTTGAAATTTCTTCATTAAAATTAGTTATTTTTTGAAATAATCTCTTGATTATTGATAAATGCTCAATTTAGTCTTCTAATTATTAAAATATCCTAAATAGTCCCAAACTCCTTTTAAAAGTTCAAATTAGTCCCATTTTAATTTTTTCATCCATTTTAGATGAAAAGGCTAAATTAATGAAATACATTTTATCATATGGGTGTGATGCAATTTTATCATAATGCCCTTATTTAATTTACCTTTTTAATCTAGAATTAACAAAAAAGTTAAAAATGCTTAATTTGGGCTTTTAAAAGGAGTTGGGGGATTTTGGCCATTTTAATAATTAGGAGATTAAATTGGGCATTTTTCAATAGTCGGAGTACCATTTTAGGAATTACCTCTTATAGAAATTTTTAAAAGCTACAAGAAAGTTAATGTCGAATAGAAGTGGACAATGACTTGTAAAGCAACACAAAAATTATCATTATTGTACCTTAAGTTTGGTCTAGCAGGGAACCTTTAGGTGGAGGCTTGACCAAGCAATTTTTTGAGGGGGAAAGTTACCCCTAGCTTCTATTTTTATCATATCTTGGGCATCAAGTTTAAGATTTTGATTAGCAATTAAAATTTAAATCAATTAATTTTATGTTAGGTTCAAGAATTTCTACAAGTTCTTAATCAGATTGTTTCTTCCTATCCAGTTTATTTCAATTAGCTTATAATTATTGCAACCAGTGGCTGATGTGTTCAATATATCATTCTTATCTATTGAGATTTTTAAAAAAATGTATTTGTTGCAAGATTTTTGAGTTTACAATTGTGTCTACTTCCAAAAGGAGCTGGAGATAAATTTGAATAATTCCCTCAAGGTTCACATAAGATGAGTTAATATTGCGGCTTTTGATTATTGCCAATTGTGATTGAGCAAATTGAGCTGATGTAGGGTGGACATGTAGGGCTACTACTAGCTGTATGTTTGTGGAAGGCTTTTTATAACATGGTTAAAGGGGTGAACTCTAATTTTCTGGACAATTATTAATTACTAAATTTGTTTAGCCAAAATTTGCCAAGACGAAGAGATTGATACATTCTTGCTGTCCTAATTGCAAATATAATTACGGGTTGAGTGTACATGAGCTAAGCATCAACGAGCTTAGACTGTGTGAGTTTGGCTTGTTTAATTTTAATTTGTTATAGCTCAGATCATGTTCGGAGTTGTTCGAAAAGTTGTGCTTATGTTCGGCTTGATATAGAATTTATAGGCTCATGTTTAACTAAAAAGTATATATTGACATGAGATCATGCTAGGCTTTATAAACATGTTTTTGTTTATTCATTTTACACTACAGACTTGCATTCATTAGATTTTATATATTCAACTCTTTTATTAGCTGAACACTTTTTAATATTGCTTTGTTTGCGGTTCATTAAGGAAAAGAGATCAAATAATGTATTCAAACATAGCCTGTTCTCTCTTGTTTTGATTGGAGTTGGAGCTTTTGATAACATCTCTTATATATATATATATACATACATACATATATATATATATATATATATATATAAACATGTTGCATTTTATAAATATGTCTTGAAGTGAGTACAACAAAAAGAGAATTGGTGACTTCAAACAAAGATATAAAAGCAAAGAGAAAAACAAGCAAGCAAAAAAAAAAAAAACGATCACCAAACTCTGTAGAATTTGAGATCCTAGTAGAAGCTGAAAAACTCCACTCTAGAGAAGCCATCCACCCCCCTAGTGATCGTGTCTTTGCTTTAAGCTATAACTTATTTTCTGATTGAACTTGAAGATTTTATCATTTTTGTTTTTTTTTTCTTTTTCCTTTGTTTTTTATTCATAACAAGGAAAGCATATAATAGCTTCGAATTTGATATATTATTCTTTAATTCCTCGGGTGCTTTTAATAGAACGATCTGAAGCTTTAGTGAGGAGAACTCCGCGTACCCCGCAAGCTTCTCTCCACAACCAAAAGGATCTAATGCAAAGCAATCAAATCGACATCCTCTGTAAAGTCTACCAACATCTGGCAAGGACCAGCCTGAGGTGGAGTAGTCCTTGAGTAATCATCCTCATCTGCTGGAACGACATCAGCGACAATCTCTTTTTCCAACTCACAACCATCATTAACCACCTCCAAAGGCGGTACATCGAGACCTCCCATCTCCATAATCGAGGTAGCAACCTCCATTGCCTCGGACTCAGCAGGCTGGTCAGCCATGCATGAATCAATCCCATGAACCATATTAACAATAGTATTATGATCATCTTTACCTGGATTGACCTC
The DNA here is from genome assembly GCA_016760335.1 of Gastrodia elata. NCBI lineage: Eukaryota > Viridiplantae > Streptophyta > Magnoliopsida > Asparagales > Orchidaceae > Gastrodia > Gastrodia elata. The sequence goes on along the minus strand of CM028675.1, from coordinate 43,645,508 downwards.
CAAGGAGTCAGCCGTTTGTATTTCTAAATTTTCTTCAGCAAGAGTATTAGGCTGAAGATCCTTCTCTAAGGAAACATAATCTCCCGTAATAGCCAATAATGGGAGCTATTTAGGGACATAAACCTTGCGTCTCCTAGATGTACGTTGGGTATAGAAACATCAATACTTGATTTTTTATTGGTTTTAAGGTGGGGAAGAAGTTTAAAACAACTTGAAGAATCATGCCCAATGGTACTGTAATACGTGCAGAAAGAATGGAAGTTTTTGAAACTAACTTATTGTAGGTAACCATTAGTTTCTTCTTCAATCCAAATTTCACAAATTTCATTTTCAAAATGCTCAGTTAGATTGATTTCTAAAAGGGACTTAGACAACATACGACCTAAGTAGATCTGTAGTTGCAAAATCTACTTTGAGAGGTTTTCCGAAGTACGAGCTCAGAGAAAAAAGAATGGCATGGTTGATCAAATGCGACTTGAGGAATGAAAAAGTTACCTAGACTGGAGCAATATGAGGTTCACTCTTGGGATCAAACAAAGGCATCCATTTGAGGATTTTCATGTGAAAATTCAAAATGAAATAGGAGCCTTATGTAATCTTCCTTACTCGAGAGGTTGATGAGGATATGGCGAAATCGATCAAACCAATGTTGTAGGGAGCAGCAGCCCTAAAGCACATAAATTTTTTTGGATGGACAGCAAATAAGGCTTCCCATTAGAAAATTTTTCAACCAAAGAAAACTCAAATGACTTGAGCATGAATCCCCACCTCTTCTTTCATTAAGATAAACACAGGCTTTCCTCTAAGCATCGAAATAGGCTTGATGCCAATATTGTTGAATTTAAGAAAGGAGAAGAAGAAGAATGCATACACACAAAACAATAATTAGAATTCTCATTACACATAGATGAGTACAGTGCATGTCCTGATATATTGATACATTGATGTGATTCCAATGGTGATGTGGTTACTTATTATTAGCAGTAGATAGATGGTTATCCTCTAATGTCCCCCGTAAGATGACGGTGGAGTCTTGAACTGTCAGCTTATCTCGTAGGTAATTGAAGTGTGAGATTGGAAGGTGTTTTGTGAGAATGTCCGCAATTTGCTTGGATGATGGTATGTAGTGAATTGCGACTTCATTATTTATGACATTGTCACGAATGAAGTGACAATCCACTTCGACATGTTTTGTACGTGCATGAAATAATGGGTTATTGGCGAGGGAGATCGTGGACGTGTTGTCATAGTAGATAGTCGTTGCTTGTTGTTGGGGATGTTAAAGTTCTTGGAGTAGTCTTTGGAGCCATAAGATTTTTGTAACTGTTGAGGTGAGCGCTCTGTATTTGGCTTCGGTGGAAGATCGTGTGACTGTGTGGTGCTTCTTTGCTCTCCAGTTAATTCGTATTTGGTCGACAAACACATAGAATCCGGTGTGGACTTTTTGTAGGTGGAGTTACCTGCCTAGTCTGCATCTGAGTGAGCATGAAGCTCCATGTGGTGGGAGTGATGGGGAGCCCGAAGTGAAGTGTGCCTTTGATGTAACATAGTATACGCTTCAGTTGTATAAATGATGCTGTAGGGGCTGGCGCATGTGTTGACAGATGCAGTTGACAGCAATACTGATATCCGTTTGGGTGATGGTGAGAAATTGAAGGCGATCGGTGAGTTGTCTGTAGATCTGTGGATTAGATAAAGGTTCCAATGTGGTAGTGGGGTTGTCAGTTGGACTGGTAGGCGCCGGTGCTGGTTTGCAGTTTGACATTCCTGCATCATGAAGAATTTGTGTTGCATATGTTGTCTGGGACAAATGTAGGTCGTTGGAGGTTCGTTGGAGAGAGATATCCAGAAATTGAGAAGGGGAGCCAAGGGTTTTCTTCTTGAAGCGATTTGAATTGTTTGTTTAAGGAATGTGGGATTGGTTCTGACTAGGAGGAGATCATCGACATGTATTAGTATATAGGCACGGATGTGGGAAGTGTTGTAGATGATAAGTGAAGGATTTGCTATGCTTTGAGTGAAGCCTTTTGATATGAGGAGTTTGGTGAGAATAGAGAATATTGACTAGGAGATTGCTTTAGTCCATAGAGAACTTTTTTGAGTCTCTGCATGCGTGGTGAGGCTTATCGGGATAGATGAAGCTCTAATGTTCTTCAATGTATATGGTTTCATTAAATGAGCCATGGAGAAAGGCATTTGATATGCCAAGCTGTAGATAGACCAACAATGATAGGCGCTATGGTGAAGAGTATGCGAATAGTGGAATTTTTAGTGATTGGACTATAATTTTTCGTGTAGTCTAGCCCGTGAGTTTGGTTGAAGCCTTGGGCCACTAGGCAAACTATATAACAATCCAAGGAACCACTAGTACTCAATTTGGTGCGGAATGTCCATTTGCACCCAAGGGCTAGTTGAGTCGGGTTTGGAGGAACTAGGGTCCCAAGTTTCTTGATTTTTAAGCGCCATGATTTCAGCGGCCATTGCTTTTCTCCAATGATCATGCTTATTGGCTTGAGTGTAGGTGGTGCGATCAGGTTGTAGAAGGGTTTGGGCTATGAGATCGAGGATGGGATGATGGACTAGAGTGCTTGCTTTGTTTTGGGTAAGCATTGTGTATGGGAAGTAGAGGATTGAGAGGTAGTGTCGGCTGAGGGTGGTGTGGAGGTGTTAGTGAGGTAATTGGTTTTGTTAGAGGATGCAGAGTTTGAATGGTTTGGTGGGGTTGGAGAAAGGAGGTGGAGAAGGTGTTGGCTATTGCTGTATTGGTGAGGTGATAGAGGTGGCCAGTTGATGCTATTGTGAGGTGATAGAGGATGGTGGAAAGAGTGTGGAGGGAGGAATAAGCAATTGGGGAGTGGTGATGTCGGTTGTTGAAGGGGTGGGAGAGATAATGGGGATGAGTGTTGGGTTTGGAAATGGTGTTCGAGGAAGTGTGCGTTACGAGAAATGATAACTTTTTGTGTTAGGGTGTTGTAGCATCGATATTCTTTGTGGTTGGGAGAGTAGTCGATGTATATGCTTGGAATTGTTTGGTGCGTGGTAGAAGTGGGTAGCAGTTGCAACTGAAGACGCAAAGGTGGGCTTATGATTGTGTAGGAGTTTGTAGGGGATTTCATTTTTGGTGGTTTTAGAAGGGAGACTGTTTATTAGATAGGCTGCAGTTGATAGAGTGTCTGACCAAAATTTAGTTGAGACGCCAGTAATGTCGAGAAGTGTTATGGTGGTTTCCGTGAGATGGCGGTGTTTACGTTCGACGATTCCGTTTTGTTGGGCTGTATAGGGAAAAAAGAGTTGATGATGAATTCCTGTTTGTTGTAGGAAAGTTGTGAGAGTTGTGTAGCAATATCCACCCCCATCATTCGGTGCAGAGAATCTTTATTTTGCGGTTGAATTGGTATTCGAGAAAACGAGTTAATTGAATGAAGAGGTTTGTAGTTTCAGATTTATGCTTCATTGAAAAAACTAGACAATTCGAAAAAAATCATCGATTAAAGATACATAATATTGATAGCCTTCAATAGATACGTTGGGGGCTGGACCTTGTACATCAGAATTGATCAATATAACTATTTATTGTTATGATTAGTAGAAATTAGAAAATACAATTTTTGATGTTTAGTAGTGATGCATTGGATGCACTTGGTGTGGCTGATGTTGGGTGGAATGTGTGGAATTTGGGTGGCGATAAAATGTTGGATGGCGGGTGAGAGATGACCTAGTCTTTAGTGTCAAAGGGTTGTTGCTATTGGTGCGGTGGAAGAAGCAAGGATGAGCTGCGGTGAGGTGGATGGTGGCTCTGGTGGGATGATGTAGAGGCCATTACTACAGCGGCCTTGAAGAAGAACCATGTTTGAGCTGAGGTCCTTGATATAGAAACCACGAGGATCAAAGGATATAGAACAATTATTATCAGTTGCGAGTTTATGAACAAAAATGAGATTAAATTTGGATTGAGGAACATGTATTTGAGATAAAGTGAGCTTGTGGGATGGGGCAGCGTTGGAGATGTGCAAGGAGTGGCCGTTGTACGAGTCAGAGACAAAAGGTTGTTGAGATTGTTGATTATATGAGCTGAGGCACTAGAATCGAGAAACCAATAATTGTTTGTGCAGCCGTTGGAGATGAGTGTGGTGGATTGATGGGATGATTTTATAAAGGTTGGATTGTGTCTGTGCTAATAGGTTTGGTGATGGTTCTTCTCTGATGATCAGAGGATGTGGTAATTGGTTGTGAGTTGAGTCTGCCATTGCCTTGGATTCTTCCTCTCCATGGTTTGCCACGACCGCTGCCTCATGTATGCATGAGGGGTGTGGGTTGTGAGGCTTGATGTAGATCACGGCTTGCTTCATGTTGCGGGTTTATTTCTTTGCTGCAATGCAGGGAATAAAGATCATCATGACTTTGTGGAGGTATGGTAAGATTGAGGAGGAGATAGTGGATTATAGGGCAGAAATCATATTTCGATTGGTGGAGCTCCACACTTCAAACCGTGGATAGATAATTTGATTACTGATGCTAACGGGAATGTGAGTTGGAGGCTTTGGGAAGTACCATTGTTATATGACCAACGAGATTTGAATGGTCTGTCAACGCTTCAAGGAGTGACTTGGGGGGCCAATGGAAGAGAAAATTTGACGTGAATGCTCGGTAGAGCCACTTGACCCCAGCGTCACGGGGGACGTCTGCTCCCCTAGGAGGGGTGTCACCAGTAAGCAACGACGTTACCAGCAGGGAAGAGGGCGACGCTGTGTCTTCAGCAGGGAAGGGTGGTGCCGCCATCAAGCAACTACACCCATGCGCAGTTGCTTAACTCAACTTGAAAGCCATCAAGGGACTCTCCCAAACTGCGGAGCTCCTTGAACTGGAGAAGCCATCTCTAGCCAGCAGGCATGCAAGGCGGCAGCGCAGCCTTAAGTTTTCTTAAGGTGCCATTCACGAACGAGCGTGGTAGCACCGAGAATGACATCTCTTTTATATATATTTTATTTTGTTAATAGTTTTGCTAGGAATTTAAAACATTGTTAGGCAATATTACAATTTTGTGAATTATTTGGGTGGTTTCTTATGCGTTGCGTGATTTGCAAGTTATCCTAGTTTTCTTGCAACTATCTCATTATGATGTTAAAGTTTTTTCCTTATTAAGATGCAACACCAAAGCGAGTTATGTCATGCTTGAAGTTATAATAACCTTCCATAATAAAAACGATAAGTTTTTTTTATGTATCATTGTCTGTGGATGCTTCCTTCAACATCTTATGTTATTACTTCATTATCAATTTCTTTGGCCATTCTCTTAAAATAGTGCATTCTAGAACAAAGCAATTTGATATGTTGTGGACTAAAACTATGGTATACAACATACAACTCTATAGGCCACATTCCGAATTCCTTATCCTGAATTTAAGCTATTATCGGCTGGGGAATATCTTCAAGCTTAACTAGCTTAAACTGAGATAAGCATCGAATGAGATTGTCTTGCTTAGCTAATTCTATAAGCCGGTATATAGTTACTTTAACTAATCCAACAAATGGTTAAGCCAATGATTGGGTAGGATTAAGTGGATTATTATTTTTCATTTTATTTAAATATTTGTATAATTAGTAATTACATATACTATTTATATTATGTATTAATGATAATTAAATATTAATTATGTGTTAGTATTTACATATTAGTATTTATGTAAATTATATATTAATATTTATAATTACATATATCAATTAATAATTATATATTAGTAATATATGTATATTAATTGTGTATGTTAGTAATTGTGCATATTAATTGCTTTAAATTGTTGTTACTACTTATCATTTCTTACACATGAAATATGAAAAAGCATTGGTGTTATCATAATTTGGGCCAATTAAGATGCTTTTACAGATGAATAAGAATGTTGAACTTTGCTTGGTCCTGTCTGTTTGCGGACGTGAAAAGCATTTATAGAATACATAATTTTTGTCTCCGTCAAAATATTGCTTTTTGTTCATTGTTGCATGTTAAAAGTTTCTCGTGTTTGAACTTATCAAGAAAAGAAATTCAAAGTTTTTATGTAAACTACTACTTACGAAAAAACCTTTTTTTATTTATGTTTGTGCATTCCTATCTGTGAGACAAAATCAAATTTTTAATTTCTCTAGATCCTAAACTGGTAAAACTTTTTTGCTCCACAAAATGACTTGTTTAGTTTATAATTTTTCCTTAGTCTTAGATTCATAGTCTTAGATTCATGATTCTGCTTATAATTCAATGGTTCATGCTTTATAACTTTCATAGATTCCCTTAATGTAGTGACTCCTTTATGCTCTTTTACAAGTTCTTCATGTTGCTTCATTATATTTTTCCTTTAGAATTTATGTATTACCTGAAGAAATATTGACCTTGTTTTTCACATTTTCATTTTTTGATTTTTGTTCAAATTCTTAAGTTGCAGACTACAAGAATACTAATAAGTATACTTGATTTATAATTTTGGCTATAGATAGATGCTGGTCACGTTCTTCCTGTATATCCCATGTCTCTTTTACAAACTCTTGTTTTATGACATTATATTTGCTTTTTCGATAATCAAAATCAAGCTATTATCTTGAAAATATTTGATCATTGTGTTTATTCTCTAGTTGTATTTAAATATCTATGAAAATGTCAATGTCTTTGATTTCTTACTTTTTTGTCAAACATTATTATTTTCTTAAGTATGTATTTTGTTGAACCCAAGTTTAAAATAATTGAAAGCAATGTGTTAACCTGTATATCTACTATTTGCTAATATATGCTTTATATTCTGAAGTCTTTTTAAATGCCCAATGTACTGTCTTTGATGAATGTAAAATTTTTTCCAACTGTTTAATTTTCAACTTGCATGAATATATATAATATAAAGTTATGTAATAAGTTACATGTATAATACATAATAAAACCAGCCGAGTTATATATATTCCTTCCATTTCCTCTATCCTGAAGGAATCTTCTTTGTATTGTATGTTCTGGGATATATATACAGTTTGAACTGTTTTCCACAGGAAGTCACTGGGTGATAGACCCTTGAAGCTACTTTCTGGGTCATGTTATCTTCCGCACCCAGATAAGGAAGAAACTGGAGGAGAAGATGCACATTTTTTATGTGATGACGAACAAGCATTTGGAGTTGCAGATGGTGTTGGTGGATGGGCAGACCGTGGTGTTGATGCTGGGAAGTATGCTAAAGAACTTATGTCTAATTCTGTATCTGCAATTCAAGATGAACCAATGGGGCTGATCAATCCTTTGAGGGTGTTAGAAAAAGCCTACTCTTGTACTAAATCCAAGGGATCATCAACAGCCTGCGTTATAGCTCTTACCGATCAGGTTTGCCAATTCTTCTTTCACTGCATAAGTGTTATCTGGTTATACCTTTTTTAGAAGGATTCCCTTTAGTACGTTTTCTAGTTTTCAATGGCAGACAGATTTATTGTTTTAAACATGTTCAATTGGGATAGGTATATGTAAATGAACGTCTTTGATTTATAAGTAGATCACGATGAAGCACAAAACACTTTGGGAGGTCTACCACGTAATGGCATGCGTTTTGTTGGGCACTTGAATGGTTGATTACTGTTGATGTCATATTGGCTACACTATTTTCTATGAGAAAATTGCATTTCTAAGAGAAAATTGCATTTCTTTGACAACTTGAAACTTTCAGGAAGTAATTATAATTATCAGTGTTTTATACGATGCTAAAAAATTATTAAAGTTCAAAAAGTATGATTTTACTTAAGCTTTGTCACGTTGATTTGGTATTCTAAATTACAATTCAGTGATTATTTCCATCTGTTAGAATACATATGGTCATATATTTGCATGTATAAAAATTATTTTTATTATATATTTCATTTGTTGGCACCTCCATAATTATACTAATTAGGGTATGTTACTTTGTTTGTGAAAGACATTTATGTTTGCTGCTGTTGGTTTGTGAATCATGCTTGCACATCTCTCTAGAAGTTGCTATATTTCTTTTGTTTGTGTGGAGTTGGTAGATTATATAGTTATAGTTGTATTGTTGGCAGGAACGCTTCTATTCTACTTGCTCTTATCAACCACCCCTCATATCGGTCTCAGGAATTACTGTGTGCTATTTTAGACTCATTTTACTATTGCAGATAATAAAGCTATGAATGCATCATACAGTATGAAAAAAATGTATTTGTCATACTCAAATTTGTATTGATGTGCTGTGCTAACTAAATTTTGTAAACATGTTTTCTAGGGGATTCATGCTGTCAACCTTGGAGATAGTGGATTTATTATTGTTAGAGATGGATGCACAATATTTCGTTCTCCGGTTCAACAGCATGATTTTAATTTTACTTACCAACTTGAGAGTGATAATGCTAGTGATCTCCCTAGTTCGGCTCAGGTTAGTTACTGTATTTTCTTTGTCACTTTGCATTCTTTAAGTGGTTGTTATATCTGAGATTTCAGTTACATTTATTAGAGCAAGTCATAGTTTAGTTAATATTTAGCTGAAAGTTTCTTTGATTGATTGTATTTACGTTGACTAGGTTATGGTATTTATTTCTGACATTTCATTGGTTTTATGATGAAGAATATGTAATTACTAATTATGCTAATAATTAAATAAAATGAAAAATAATAATCCATTTAATTCTACCCAACCTTTGGCTCAACCATTTCATTGGTTTTATGATGAATTTAATGATAATATAAGAACTTTTGTTTGTACTTCTATGAATTTTTTGTTTTAGGGGACCATACCTTCCATCTTTTATTTATCTGTCCATCAATCTATTTTTCCAAGTGTGACAAACTGAATTCAAAGAGGGCGGGGAGTCACTAACAGAGTGATTGTCGGGATATGAAGGTTCAGACAAAGTGCAGCTCAGATAATGTTTGGCTCGGGACAATGAGCAATTCTCGACATAATTCTAAAAGAGAAGCATCAAATAGAGAGGAGATGACCCGGATCTATTTGCGTGATATAAGTATAATAAACTTGAACTCTTAAACATGAAGGTTCTTTTTGTGATAACGATTGTGCTTTTAATAAGAATTTTAATATTAAGCATGCTCGTGCTAGAGTACTCCCAAGTTAGGTGGGTGGCCTCTTAGAATTAGATATCTTATGTGTACAAAATTATGGGGCTACTAAGGCCAAAATGGACAATTCTTTGATAGTTAGAAGTTCAGGATATTATAAATGGTATTTATGTATATATTTTATAGTACAATGTGTGGTTCAAAGATGAATCAAACCAAAGTTGGTGAACCTATGCCAATTTGAATTAGAAAAGGGTGGGGAGTAATTGTTGAAGTGATTGTACAAGATGTGGATTGTACAACGAGAAGCTCCTAGCAGGCTTCTAGGAAGGGTGCATGAATGAACCAAACTTCCATTGGAAAAGGAGATGATCTAGGACTATTTGTGTGAAGTTATATAAGTAATATTGAACTCTTAAACATGAGGTATTTTTTGAGATAATGATAAAATTCTTATAAAACCCCCAAAAATAAGCGTACTCATGCAGAAGTATGGGTGATGTTGTCTTGGGAAGTTTTTTGGAGGATTAATTTAATAGTTAAGAGTTTAAGCTATTGCAACAAATCTAATGGAGTCTGTGGTTGCTTTATATATCTAATGAAGTTAGAGGGTACTTTTAAAATTATTGCTTTTTGATATAAGTACTATTAGATATAATAAATCTATAGTTTCATTATGTTTTAATTGCTAGTAGTTGCTTGAGAATACTATTCGTCTTAGAGGTTTCTATGAAATGCCATTTTCCATTTCCCTAGCCTTTATTTTTAAATTTTTGCTCTCCCAAATGAGTTGGAGGGACAGGTTGTGAGAGCACTAATGAACATTGGATTGAATGAGAACCGATAATGACGACTAAAAACAATTGAGATTTGATCACTATGGCATTTGAATTTTAAAGCTAAAACTTATGAATATGCAGATTTTTATGAAAATATTGGGGGTGAGTTTCCATCTCACTTTCTCATATTATCATTAAAATTAGTTACCTCCATTTTGATAGTACTTTTCTTTTTGTATTTTTCATATTTCAATAAAATTATTAAGAGCGCAAGTATTATTGTAGTAATGGAATATATAGGCTTAGAAAAATTGTATTATTTTTGGAGAACCAATTTGATTTCAAGCCATTAAGATTTACTATAGAAGGTATTGTGTTAAAACAAATATGTTAAAGTATATAGAATAATGAAATCATCTTCATATTTTTATATTGATCTTAGAAAGGCATATAGTTAGGCACTATATGAATTGAGTTGGAGTTCATTTAGGTAAACATATTGTAAATGTATGTTGACATTATTAAAGTGGTTGTGAAGCATTGATTAGTATTAAAAATAATTTGGGGCGACCCAAGAGTTTCAATTATGTTTACTTTTAGAAATAGCATTACTTTAAATGACTTTGTGTATATTATGTTTGTGAGAATATTTTAAGTGTGAAAAGTATGTAAAAGCATAGAGAATAGATAAATCACCTTCATATTTTATATTGATCTTAGAAAGGCATATAGTTAGGGCACTGTATGAATTGATTTGGAGTTGATTTAAGTAAATGTATGTTGACATTATTAAAGTGGTTGTGAAGCATTGACCAGTATTAAAAATAATTTGGGGTGACCCAAGAGTTTCAATTATGTTTACATTTAGAATTAGCGTTAATTTAATTTACTTTGTGGATGTTATATATATGTTTGTGAAGAATATTTTAAGTGTGACGTATAGATGTATATTTCTTGAACATTTAGTTGTAATTTGTGTGACATTCATTGATATAATTGAAATGTTAGAAAAGCAAAAAAATGTTATTCACCTTGCTTCCTATGATTACATGGAGCAGCTAGCTATACCACAAAAAATGGTAAATAGTGATGGAGCAAGAAATATAGTGGAGCAGCCATTGACGGAGAGAAAATATTGTTGGCAAGTATAAAAAAAGAGCAGATTCATGTGAAATGATGAGGACACCTCCCCTGTGATTCTCAATTATTTGTTTTGTAATTTAGAACTGTAAGGGTGTATGAAAAAGGCAATTGTGCACCACATCCCTACATTACTTTGCACAAACAATCCCTTTATTGGTTTAGTAGAGACTAGCGTCGAGTAGTTTGACAGTTAATATGCGAACAAACAGTTTGGTTTAAATTGGAAATATGTGGAGACGAGAATTGAGCAGATTAACAGTTTAGATATGGAAATAGTTTGGCATAAATTGGAATTATACTATGCAGCTGTTAATTGGCAAATCTAGAGGTATTATGGTCACGTGACTAAGTGATATGATCGCATGCTCAATCATCTCCTGATGCAAACAAGTTACATTTGTTTGGATCAACTCTTGAGGCATGGTGTGAACTCTTGGAGTTATTTATGTTGACACAAATTTTCATAAAAGACAGGAACAATGGTTGGCCATTTCATCAGTGTCTATTTCAGCTATGCCCAATGATCATTGGTGGAAACTTCAACTGTATCTTGAGTCATAAAGAAAATGAGGGAATAAATTCCAACATACTTAAGCATAGGATAATTTTGTAGATTGTATGCTACATGCAAATTCCATAATTTGAACTTCAATGGCTCAAATTTTAGTTGGTGCAATAACAAAGATGGTTCGAAGTGCATATGGGAGAGACTCGATTGAGTTTTTATGAACTCGTTGGCCCTGGAGAAATATTGGCTCAAGAGTATGGCACCTCACTTGGGTTGCATCATATTGCTCCATGCTTGGAGCTTAATGCACTTAATTGTTTTCTTACATGTACACTTTTTATTTTTGAAGATGCATAACTTTCACATTAGCAATTTATTTCTACTGTCTGAAAGGAATGGATGATGCTGGCATGGGGACTAGCCATGGTGATTATCAATTATAAAATAAAGTGAATCTTACTAGATCTTAAAGCTTGGAGTCGTGGCATGCTGTGCAAACTAAAGGAGGCTTCTTCCATGGAAGAAAAACTGAATGAGATCCAATGCCTTGATATTCAAGTAGGAGACGAAGATATGGTGTGCTGTTTGGGGCATGAGGCTTGTAGGAAAATTTAAACATAACTTAGTCAAGAATAGTGCTGGTGGAAACAAAAAGTCAATGTTAAATTGCAAAAGGAGGCTGAAAGTTTATTATTATTCATAAATTTGCTTCCCAACAGAAGAGAAATAATACTATTAAATTACTGTTGGGCAATGATTTAATGATTTTGTATACTCTAAATAAGAACTTGGGGAGGAACTTAGACATTTTTTCACTTAATTGACAGTATTCGGTTCAATTAAAGGAATTTTTTCAAGTAGAAGCTCCCCTTAAATTGTGCTCAAGGACTATTCCTGACAACCTTGAAGCTACAAATGATGAAATCAATTGTTTTCAATTGGATAGCTGGTGAATGTTTGTTCGAATAAAGCTTTTAGGGATGATGGAGTCACCTTTTTGTTAAGGTTATTTGCACATTTACTTTAATGGTGATTAGAATTTTTTTATAGATGGGCTTTTATCGGATTGTTAGAAAGACACGTTATGGTGTCTGAAGTTAGGTGGTACTTACTCATCACATGTTACTTGTCACAATTTGGCTTAGTTTATATGCTTCACATTGTTTAAAATTTTTAACAATTGGTTTAGTTTTTATGCTTCACATTGTATAAAATTATTGTAAATGTCTTAGTGAATATACTTGAGGCAATCATTGGAGCAAGGTGCATTCTTTCTGGGAAGAAGAGTTAATGGTGATTATTGTTAAATTGCACTAGAGATCACCTCATTGTTTTATTATTCTTCATTCATGAAAGGACATTGGCAAGTGGACATGGATCAGACATGATTAGGTGGAATGGAATTGCTTATACTCTGTGCTTGCTAGACATAGCTTCTCTCCTTGATGGAGACATTGGGATATGCATTGTGTAATGAACTCTGAGTTTGGGCTCCTACCTAACGGTAAAAGACTCAAGTGGGTAATAACAAAACGAGACTTTAGGTAGGACTGTCTATTGCCATCATTTTTTTTATTTTCTGCTGTCTATTGTCATCATACTTTTTATTTTTTGCTTGAAGCTTTTGTCTACAACATCCGCCATCACATGGAAAATGTAATGAAGCTTGGTATTTGTCTTGATAGAGGAGGCCCAAATGTATCGCATTCACTCTATGATTATAAGATTTGGCTGTTTTTAAATGCCTTTGAATCATGTGTTAGAGATATCATGGAACTATAAAAGTTAGACTGGATAGTTGATCAGTTAGTGGAATTCACAATTGTTTTTTATCAAGTGGAAATGAAACAATATATTTATCAATTACTTGGAGTTGAGAAGGTCAACACTTCAAAATATTTGGGTATTTCACTTGTATTAAATCCTTGTAAGGTGAACTTTGCATCAGATTTTAGTTAGTGTATTTATGAGGGAGAGTCCGTTCCCTTTATATGGATGGCTGATTATGTTTTATAAATTAGGTAATTTCCAGATTGCCACTTTTTTCTTGATGCTCTTTTCAACAATTCCTGATGCAGTGCTATTGAATGTGGAAAAGATGATGCACATATTTTTATGGCGTTGGAATTTGGAGTGAAAATTTTATTTTTTTTGGTGGGAGGTGTACCAGCCTAAAGAAGTTGTGGACTAGGAATTCACAACCTAGTGGTATGGAGGAAGTTGCCTGTGGTTAGGCACACCTATAGATTTGCCATTTAGGAACACATACTTTGGATTGCTTGATATGGTGAAGTTGCTATGACTTCTCAATGTCATGGAATGAAATCCATGTTTGAAAGATAATATGTTGGGGAAAGCAACTAAAATCCATATTAACAAGCCATGGTGTTGAATGCAAGCCATCCAAGCAACTCTACTTAATGCACTTTTTGTAGGCGAATTAAGTAGAGCGTACAAGTTGGAAGATTGTTTTGCAGCCAAGGGAAGTGATATTCTTATAAATATTAGTGAGTTGTCTTCTTGACTAGCACATGACTTTATTGGAGGGGCATATTGAATCCCCATCTTGTGTATGGGGATGTTGCCAAGTAGTGGAGCAAACCACATTGTCACATTGCTCATTTACATTAGAGACTCAGATATGCCTGGGTATTACAATTTGTTGACATCGCATCTGTATCTCCATTTAAAAATATGGTGGAAGTTGACATCCAAACACCAACCAGATCATGGCAAGCTCAGATGTAGTGCTATGCAATGTATCAAGCTTGAAGATACAAACTTATTTGTAAATATGGCTGGTCCCACCCAACTCTAGCCTCACGTGCTAATAATGTATTGACAGCAACATCAAAGTTTTGCTCCTTTTTTATTCAGATTATTGCGATATTATGACTAATGGCAACCCCAATTATTCTTCAAAATGGTGTCTTCATCATGTTAGAACAAGGCGAATTATTGGTTTCATATTGTGAGAGAATGCAATAGGTCGATTCCACGAGTGGGCATCGATTCTCAAACTTTGTAGGCTTATCCAATTGAGATATTTGGAGCATTAGGAGAGATTTAAGCACATGGATGTTTGAGTTGGATGGTACTATTTTGGAGAGATGATTGCGTGCTTCACAAGATGCTTTACTTGTTGTGTGCTTTACAAGCTAGATCATTCAACTTTGGCTTTTTTTTTTTTTTAAGTTTTAAATAATATAAGCTTGCGCACCAAAAAGATGTTTAATTATGTAGTGGACCAATGAGCTGACAAGGCTGGTCATTGAGACTTTTTTTTTCTTGAAGTTCATTCCTCAGGGCTTACATGGCATCTATTAAGATGACAAATCATGGCAATCATTTTATAGTTATTTTTGCCATCTTTTTTAATTCTTAAATGACATAATGCCTTTAAAAAAAACTCAAGTTTGTAACAAAGTTCGCAAGTACATGATATCTAATTTTAATGATGTTTTATTAATAATTATCAATTATTTTTTTAGAAATGGGTCACACAGCCTAGATTGCTAATGTTGTAAGATCCATCACCCAAGCCTTTCAGTAGATATCATGTCTTGACCTAAATTTGGGCCACTTTTGCTCCCCCAAGCATTCTAAACTGATGTAAGCCCAATCTTACCAAAATTCAAGACTTTTAAATGATGTTTTATTCAACCTATCATATATTGGGCCAACATCACTGCTGTTTAGCCCTTCTACTTAACATATATTCTGGCCAACACCACTACTATTAAGCTCTTTAACTTAACATAAGATTGGGCCATATTTAGTCCTATCAAGCCATGGAACAACCCAAAATCCAATATTTTAGGTATGAATTTGGAAGCTCAACCGAAACTCTAAATGACCTCTATAGTTGTGCTTGCATATGAACTTTTAGTAGTTAAGTATAGAACATCAAAATTTTAGTGGTCATGCTCTTTAAGTGCTGAACTATTGATTAAAATTGTATAATCAACCCTCTGCCAATTTAAGAGCTGAAGTTGATTTCAAGGGTTAAGCCATTAACAAATACCACCCAATCTGTTTGGGATGTCTGAGATGAGATAACCCATGGTTTTTATTAGAATCTCTAGACATTATAGATAAATTCTTTCTGACGTTCATAAATTGAACCACAAGTTGATAAGAAATAAGAGAACCATGGAATTTTGATTGGGTTTACTTCCATCTATCCCCCATCACATATCGTCTTATGTTTGCCTGACGTCACACTATAATACTTTTTAATAGAGAGTTTTCTTCAATAGTTAGGAGGGTTAATTAACTGTGGAAGCATGCACCCATTGGAAATTCTTGATCCCAGATCTATACAAATCCCGATTTATCCATCGTGGGAAAGTTTGGTTGCATACATGCAAATTGATTTCACAAAAGTCTACTCTTGAAACCTAAGTCTAAATGGTGGAGAATCCAGAATATTTTGGAGTGATTTGTAGTGGTAAAATTTTTACCAAGTAAATTAGTACCTCCTTGTTTTAAAGATGAAACCCTAAATATATTGAAGGTTGCTACTTGGACTATGTGCTAAGTGTGAAAGCTGTATATTGCCAGTTGTTGAACAATTTGATAGAACGGATCTAGAAAGTGAAAGTTATTCAATGATTTGGTCTCTACCTCGGCATGGCTTAACAACGCATCCAACTTCATCGTCATTGTTATCCAATAGCTTCAAGTTTGAGAGAGACAAATGGAAGGTAGCCTTCATGTTTTTAAATATGGGTGTGCAAGCCACCAGGCCAAAGCCAACATAATCCAACTAGGGGCTGGCTAAGTTTTCACTATCGATCACCCATTGAATGTTACAATTGAATAGTTCTTTGACCTTGCATAACATGTGCTAAGTTGGGGAAGTGCTTTGGTGAAGTTTGAAGCAGTTAATTTTTTACTGTATTAGGGTTGTAGATGTTAATATCACAGGGTATATTACGCTTTTGAGCTTGACACTGTAGTATGAGATTGCGGTTCTTCTCTGTCCATTTGGGCTTGCACTCAGTTCAAGCAATGTGATGCATGCCAAAATCAGAGAAACCATACCAAAGAATGCATTGCTTAAGCATCTCAGTTCGCAGGATGCATGCATCTGTGATCGTTGAATTAACTTTTCCATAATGTGGTACCTGATATTGATAGTGTTCTAGATCTCCATGATTTAACTTTTCCATTGACCTTTGCAATAATGCTTGTAAAGTTTGAGTAAAATAAAGGGAAGCAACATGCTGGAGGCAAGCTCAAATAGTGCATTAGAAGCAGGCTGTACCAACTCAACTCCCTGGCAACTCTACATTTTTTTCTCTCCCACGTATACTAGATATCAATAACTTGTGATTAGCTTAGTTCACTATCTGGCCCATCCACAAACAATATCACTGGAATAGCTTTTTTATCTGTGTTGTGTTCCTAGATGAGGCCTTAGATTATTACAAGAGTGTCATACATTAATGAATTATGATCGGCCCACTTCAATTCATAAAAAAATTTCACTTGGATTCTATCTTGGAGTTCATGGTAATGCATTATTGACATATAGGGACTTTCTAAACAAAAAGTACATATGGAAGAGAGGGCACCTATGCTAAAATCCTCTTATTGACAGCACCCATTGTAGTAATTTACCATTTAATAATAAAAAAATCAGTGAAGAGTTGAATTTCATTACCACCTGCTCCACTTGATGGGGAAGCAGTATCTTAACGACACCAGGAGACAACACTCCCATTCCATTTTATCATGTGCTTGCTTCATGTCTATGCATATTTTCACTTCAACTATACCTCTAGCTGCTGATGAGTGGTATGTTGATAAAGGCTTATCAGTGATGAGACTAGCAGCCAATGTTCCGCCTTGAAAGGAATGCCTCTTGTGCCAGCAAGGCAAGCTTTTGTAGAATGAGTAAGTCTATCTCCACTAAAAATTGCCACAAAAATAAGTGGATTGATGCCCTTTCCACTTTTTGTATGAGCACTACAAGTGTCTTTTCAATGTTGGACAATCTAACAGAGTTGAAAAACTCGATAACAAGGACCACGTTTCCTTGCACATTCTTTAAGAGCCCTTTATGAAAGAGAACTTTTTAAACTACATAACATGTGCTAAGTGGTTTAGTGAAGATGTCCGCTGTTTATTCGTTTGATGGTGTATAGTGGATTGTGACTTTGTATTTTTGGCGTTGCCACGAATGAAGTAGCAATCCACTTCCACATGTTTTGTACGAGCATGGAATAGTGAGTTGTTGGTGATTGAGATAGCGGACTGGTTGCCGTAGTAAATATTGGTTGCTTGTACTTGGGGATGTTGGAATTCATGAAGTAGTTGTCGGATCCATAGAATTTTTGTGATTGTTGAGGTGAGCTCTTGATATTCAATTTATGTAGAGGATCAAGCTACTGTGTTGTTTCTTTGTGTTCTAGCTGATTATGTGTTGCCGAGGAATACACAAAATCTGGTGGTTAATTTCCAGTTGATTGAGTCTCTTGCCCAATCTGCATCAGAGTGTGCATGAAGCTCCATTATGGTAGAAGTGAGGTAGAACGATCTATATTGTGCCTTTGATATATCAGAGAATGTGTTTCAGCTGGATGAAGTGATGTTGTAGAGGACGGTGCATGTGCTGGCAGATTTGGTTGACTACTAGACTGATATTTGGATGTGTGACGGTGAGGAATTGAAAGCGGCCGGCGAATTGTCTATAGGTCTGTGGATCAGATAATGGTTTCGAGGTGGTGATGGAGTTGTCGGCTGAACTTGCAGGCGTAGGGGCTGGTTTGCAGTTTGACATTCCCACGTCTTGAAGAATCTGAGCTGCGTATGATGCCTGGGAAAGATGCAAACCGTGGGTGGTAGGTTTGATGGAGATGCCGAGGAATTGGTAGGGGGTCTAGGTTTTTCTTTTGAAGCGATGTTCCATTGTCTTAATTGTTTGTTGGAGGAATGTGGGGTTGGTGTTTGTTAGGAGGAGATCGTCGACGTATATTAGAAGGTATGCATGAATGTTGGAGTTATTGTAAATGAAGAGTGATAGATTTGATTTGCTTTGATTGAAGCCATTTGACCTGAGAAATTTGGTGAGGATAGAGAACCATTATCTAGGAGATTGCTTTAGGCCATTGAGAGCCTTTTGGAGTTGACATGTGTGGTTGGGCTTATCCAAGTTGATGAAGCCAGGAGATTGTGTGATGTACACTTTTTCGCTTAAGGAGCCATGAAGAAATGCATTGGATATGTCTAGTTGGTGGCGGGTGGCTATGGTGGAGAGTACATGAAGGGTGGTCATTTTAGCAACTGGACTGAAGGTTTCCGTGTAGTCTAACCTTTAGGTTTGGTTGAAGCTTTGAGCCACAAGCAATGGATCCGCCGGTATTGTATCTGGTGCGGAATGCCCATTTGCAGCTAATAGCTTGTTGAGCTAGATTTGGGGGAACTAGAGTCCATGTGGTTTGATCTTTAAGGGCCGTGATTTCATCGGCCATTGCTTCTCTCCAATGGGCGTGTTTATTAGCTTGTGTGTAGGTGGTGGGATCTGATTTTATTAGTGGTTGGGCTGTGAGGTTAAGGAGAGGACGGGACTTGAGAGGTCCTGTTTTGGGCCGAGTTAGCATTGGATGTGAGGGGTGTGTAGGAGAGGGGAAGGACTGAGAGGTAGTGTCAGCTGTGGGATAGTTAGAGTTGTTGGTGAATTGGTTGGTTTGGTTAGAGAAGGTATAGGTTTGAGGAGTTTGGTAGGTTAGAGAAGTAGAGAGTATAGGTGAGTTTAGGTTTGGGAAAGTAGATAGAGGTGGTGTTGGTTGTTGAGCTGCTGTGGGTGATGGTGTGAAGAGAGAGGAGGGAGGAACAAATAGTATAGGGATGTTAATTTCTGTTGTTGAGGGGGTTGGGGAAGGTTGAGGGGATGAAGTTTGAGTTTGGAAATTATGCTCAAGAAAGTGTACATTGCGAGAGATTGTGTGTGAGTGGGTTATAATATCGGTACCCGTTATGGCTAGGGGATTGTTTTGGGGAAAAGTTTGATTTGTTTTGTGGGTGGTAGAAGTGGGTAGCAGGTGCAGCCGAAGACACAAAGGTAAGTGTAGGCGGGTTTTTGGTTGTGTAGGTGTTTGTAGGGTGTTTTGTTATTGGTGGTTGTGTAGGGCGTTCTTGAGTTGGATAACCTTGGTTCTATTTGTAGATTGAAATTTTCTTGCATGAATCTGCCTTGTTTCTTGACAGGTTTTAGTATGGAGTATGTAGGGTAGGATTGAAGGGGAGATGGTGGAATATAGGGCTGAAAATAGATTTCAATCGGTGGAGTTCCATACTTCAAACTGTGGGTTAAGTTTCGGTGCTGTCTGAGATATAAGGTGGGGCTGTTGTTGAGGTGCTGCAAGGTGGCCTTGGAGAGTGTTGGCTTTGAAGATGTTGAAGGTTTGCACTTACCGAATTAGGTAGTTGTCAGAGGTGAGGGAGTGGTTGATTAGGCTCTCTATGTTATTTATCAAGAATGCGAGGTTGGAAGGGAGAGCAAGGAGGTTGGTGTTTCTTGATTTTTTGAGGCATCTGTGCTGCTTTCCGTGGCAGAGGGTGGTGCAGCATTCCGTGGTAGAGGATGGTGCGGCAATTGGTCGTTGGCAGCGATGGAAGTTGGCAGCGATGGAATAGAAGACGTTCTTGAAGGTGGCTGAGAGCTTCTTGAAGAAGTTTGAAGAGGGTCCTTGGGAAAGAGGAAGGGATAAGAGTAGCCGGGGCTGCGTTAGGTTCTTGGGGACGGAGGGCTGGTGTAATTTGCTTTACAGTGAGAGGGGATTGGATGGGTGTTCTGATGCCATGTAGAAATGATGAAAACAAGAAGAAGAGAAGAATACCTAAGCAATGGAAGTAATCTTGAAATCTATTATTGTATTGCATTGGAAAGTACATCTATTTTTTTTTTCTTATGGGAAATGGGAAATTTTATTAATAGTCAAAATATACTTACAGCCAGGGTTGGGTGGTTACAAAATATCTTGCGGCTAGATTTCAGAAGTCAACCCCAAAAGTATAGACCTAGAGTATATTCTAAAAAACTGCACCAAATCAGAAAAACAAAATAAAAGAGAAAAAAGATAATCTGCAAATGATGGACCAAAAGATTCAGTAGAGCGGCTTCAGACGGGGCAGGGGACTCGGCCAACCGCACGAACAGGCCAGACGATCCCAGATCTTGGCTGAAACGAGGATTACTCCAGTGAGCAGTCATAGACAAATTGAACAAGCTCAGAGAGGAGTAACATTTTTCCCATATGGAACGACCTTTTCCCCCAATTAAACAAACAGTAGTTAAACGTTCTTGGAGGCATATCCGCATTGAAACCAACTAACCAGAGAAATACTGTATTTGCAAACATTGAGGTAAATGGCCCTATCCAAATGGACATTCCACAGGCACATTCGAAATAAGGGAAAGCACATTCCAAACTGATAATTCGAGAAACCACACTGCCCCCAACAGCATCGCATATGATAATATAAAAGGATACAGCAAATGATCCAGCCACATTTTAAAAAAGATACAGACCTTATCAATATAAAATTTGAAATTCTGTAAGTGAAAACAGTGAGATGGTAGCCCTATCCAGATTAGCATTCCACAGGCACGTTCTAAAAAGGATACAACCCATTCCAAAATGATAATTATAGAGCCCATACAGCTGCCCACAGCAGTATTCCAAGATTATAGTAATGGATACAGCTAGTATTCCAAGCATTGTGAAAACTATCATATTCCCCAAAATTCAGACCACAAACGATAAGGAAAACTTAAACAATCATAATCCACACAGAAGCCGTGCAGCCCAGCAAACCATAAATGCCCAGTCAAAACAGTACAAACATATTCCACACAGAACAGACTACAAGCAAATAAGAGAGCAGCAATAGAGATCCAATTAATTAAAGAAAAGCCATTTAAAAAAGCTCCTCTTGAAGGTCAATAGACAGCAGCTGAGCAGCCCAGTAAAACAGACCCGACGATGGTATTTAATAGTGAGTTGCAAATCATAAAGTATTAATCTAGTTCCAATTAAGCATGTTTACATGCAGTCCCTTGATAATGATACCAACCTCTTTTTGAATGTTCTTTAGAATGGAGGCAGTATTAAAGTTGCAGCAATTTTATTTGGCTTTGTTTATGGCATTCCAGAGAAATCAAAAGGTATAAGCATCAATAAGATTACCAACATGGAGATGTTTAGCTTTATGGGCATTGTTCGACCTATTGAGGATGTCACGAACTGAAGAGTAATTTATAGGCTTATTGGTTATAATAAGTTGCTGCCATATAGTTGAGCTAAAAACCTATTGCTAATAAACACATGATGAACTGTTTTAAAATGATAACAATAACTGCATTTGGAAGCCAGGAAATAACCATTTGAGTTCATTATCTCATCGACACTAATGTGACGATTAAATATTCTCCATACGAGGATACTCAGAAAAGTGGAAAGATGCTTATTCCATATTCAAGTGGGAATATTAGATTGACCATAACTTCTGCACAAATTCCAGCTAGCTTTGAGATTAAATTTATTGTTAATAAAAAGCTCGGAGGAAGCAAAGTACAACATGTATATATAATAAGGTGGTTACAAATCAAGGTTAGATAGGCGGTTATTTAAGATCACGATGATTTGATGGCTATCTTAATAAAACTTGATGGTGGTGTTGCATTCTTTTATGGTAACTTTATATATGAGTGATGTTTTCTTGGTCACCTTTAGTTGTTTGCTTCATCTTAACCTGTTGGTTTCACCAACAGTAGATCCATGCTTGAATACAACATATGTTGCACGAGTATACCTCACAGCCGCACATATACCCAGTGAGTCGCTGCCTAGTTTGGTTTCTTTCTTTTGCATGGCCGATAGTTAGGCCTATAGTGACAAAGCTTCTTGATTTAGATTCCATAGAATGATCCAACCCCATATTTTAAGTGTGCAAAATGTTCTGGACTTTTTATCGCTGAACATGATTGGAAGAGAGCTCATTTTTGGGTCCGTTCAGATACATTGCATTAATGATGAGATTCTAGGGGTAGGAAAGGTACACTTATTCAGACTCGTTCAATGCTTAAGTGGCGGGAGTGTAGAGCACTGATCTGATGCCACTCATGTCAAATGGTGAACCATTTAACCAGTGAAAAATTTCAAGTGTTATAGTGTTTATTAGCATTATATAGTGCTTCAACCGTATACATCAGGCCTCTGCTTGTTTGTGTTTTTTCCCAACAAAGTTGGGGTCATGAAGCTAACTATTTGCTATACAGCCCAAATATTTATCTGGGCCTTTATAATTTGGATGGCCCTTCTGCCAAGCTCATCATTTGAGGCAAACTTACAGTTAAAGTTCCCACCTATAGTGGTTTGCATATAAAGCTGAATATTCAACAAAATTAGTGCCCATAGCTCATGGAACAATTCAAGCTATGTATACCACTCCGATCATTTAGTTTGTAAGACCCGTGCCTTAGGCTCAAACAAATGCTCCTTGCTTAGTTCTTCTTATCAACTCATGCTTTAAGTATTCTCTCTCCATCCAAGGATTTTGCACAACCTAACTTAAGATCATTGAACCAGCATACTCCAGTGTCTTTCAAACATCATGTTTGCCTAGTTTCAGTTAAGAATTCTATTTTTTCTACCAATAAAGAAACGGTTCTATTGATCAATAAGATGGCATGTGGTGCATCATAGCCACATTGTGAGCACCACTGAATTTCCCCAGTTTTAATGCCTTCTTTATTCAAAGGAAGGGGAAGCATTCCTTCTAACTTGGGTAGTTACCTACCTTGCTTTGCCACTTCTTCCTCTTTAGTGTGCCTCCATCACAGTCCTCAATGGATTAGAATTTCAGAGTGAAAGAGGCTCGTGTGAATGTTTTCAGTTCTCCTAGGATCTTACCATGAACACCAAACAATCATGGGAAAGGCCAGTGTCAACTGGGTATTGTTAAAAGTCTTTATTACATTGCCTGCTGAAGATTAATCGTATTGCTGTTATGCATGTTGGGTACTGGTTTGTAAAACGTTTTCTATAACATTGGAGGCGGTCTTCTCTCCATATGGGTCTTTGGTCTCCATGGTAATATGCCCATGACTCTCTGTGCTAGTGATGTTCATTGATAGGTATTTATTATTAGAAATTTCCTTGGCATTATGAAGTTTGGTAAATTATGGCCTCTATTGTTATTCCTGGGCTATTCGTTCTTCTTCTTCTCAATGTGATAAAATATCTAGTTCAAAGGCTTTGATTGAATTCATTTGAGGGGACAATGGGGTGCTCTTGCTGTCGTTAGCTTGCTGAGGTAGAGCATTTTTAAAAAGAGGCAGAATCTTCATTTCCTACCCTCGTGAGTGCTTAACACCATCCTGATGTGGCCGAATATCACCCCCATCCTGATGTGGCTGAATAGCACCCCCATTGGTTTTGTGGGTTTAATAAAGAGCTACTCTATCATTTATTGGGGTTAATGTTCGTTCTGTTCTACATTGGAAACTGACCTTTATGAGCCCCTCGTACTGGATGGTCTGGATGAATTTGGGTTGCATACGTCCTCATGTTGTGAATGATTTTTTTTAGAAAGGCAACCTTCACATAAACATTGGCAAACTCGTCCTTCTTCATCCTAATTGAGGGAATCATCACTTCATAGAGGCACACCAATCTTAGCCACATCTTGGTAAATTCTTCTTCTCTAAAAAATATGAGCGGAAGTCCATGAAGACGAAACACAATCTAATTACTCCGTTAAAACTTGCAGCCCATCAAAGAACCTGGCAACTAACAAGCCTAGTCCATCCCATAGGAACCTGATTTCTCGCTTATTATCATATTTGCAAACAATATGGCCATACACAAGATTTGCCCCTTGAATCTCCCAAAACGAGTCATCTTCTTAAGTTCAGTGCCGAGAGTATAGCAAGGTATGTGCTTACTAAACAGCCTTCCTACAAGCTCTCGTTGGTCTATCTCTTTTGTTGAGCCTCCATCTTGTATATGTATTTGCTACGGGCACTTTGTGTAGTTGTGCTCTGCCACCCTGAGTCGTTCTCATGAAGGTTAGCTGCAAATTTAGTTTGGGCATCCTGCAAGTCACCTGGAGTGCAAAATTTGCTTTTGAAAATGTAGATTACATAATTTGATTTATTTGATTATTTTTTCTGTTAATTGTGTCTATCTTGATGATAATAAACTGTTAAGGCGGCAAACCAAAGACCATAGACCAGAATGCTAGTAACGTAGAGAAAGGTCAGCAGCTTGGACTACTATTCCACAATATGACATTTCTAGGTTTTCAATGTCTTATTAACTCGAACCAAATTTAAATGGAATAAATTATCTCATGATTTACAAATTTTGGGTATTTGTAAACCTAGCTTTTATACTGGAGATCCTTCGATTAATGTGGTGTTAAAATAGAATACAACTCTTATTTGGAAGACCATTGTATTGTTTTCTGCCAGAATGATTTACTTGTGGTTGATGATTTTCTTTGGGAATACTTTATTGTCTGGGTTCACTTATGGGGAGATTGGATCTACACCAACATTAGCGTTCTGCTGGGCAGTTGGATGAGGATCTGTCCAGCTTCATAATTGCGAGTCAAGGGCTTCTAAGGCATGCTAGTGGCTTCAGATTGGAAAGATGAAAGGTGGAATTTCTTTGTTTTGACACGGGTTTATTTAATTTAGCTCCACTTTCTGGAGACTATTCATCTGGTTTCTAGTCCACAATGATGCCCCCACTAGATCCTGGCTTAAAGTTGTTGGTGCACTGTGGATTAGGGGTGTCAAACTGTAGAGCACTTTGTGGTAAATTGCTCATTTTCTAAGGTCGTTTATGAGAGCTCTTCTTGTTTGTGCTGCATACTGCTGATTCTTTTGTTGGGATGATTTCATCTCTTTGCTTCGGTTGGAAGTAACAGGCCCAAGGATTTATATCACTACCCTACAGCGCTATTTTCTTTACTAGGTGTTGTCATATTACCCTCACTCATGACCGTCCCTATATAAGAGGTAGAGTTTTTGATCATGGAAAAGGACTTTGCGATTGAAGCTGATTTTATGTGACAAATGGTTGCTAATTTTATCAATAATAAGGCTAAAGTAGTTTTGGTTAATCTAGAAACCCCTAACAATATATTAGATATTTTGTTGTGGAGATAAGATGTTTAAGAAAAAAAAGAAAAGAAAATTTATTATAAAGAGTGCTTAAAAATAAAAAAAAGATAGAATTGTAAGAGATAAATTGGCCTATTATGAGTTCTACAAAGTATGTAGGCATGTTTTGTGACTTTTGAAAGAATATGTGAGAACTAAGATACTATGAGTGAGACAACAAATTGATGTATAAGAAAATTCAAAACTTGGCTAGTGAATTATATTATGAATATTGTTTAAAAAGTAATCTTTAAGAAAGAGACTTTTTATGAAGATTGATGAATTATTATCATGAGTTTTATAATAAAGACTGTCATGATGCAAATTTTACGAGTGAAATTGAGATTTGAAATGCTATAATTAAATGAGGCATAGAAGCTTTTGAAATAGATGGCATTTCCATTGATGGTGGAAATGTTTAAGCAAAAGAATATCCTAACTCACCATGTTATTAATATGATTTTGAAAATTAAAAAGATGACATGAGTGAATAAATATTGTGATATTTATATAAATAAATATGATGTGCATGATTGTGCATTTTATATAGACACTAAATTATTGATTTATACTTTTTGGAGAAAGTTATTGAACACAAATAATGATAGGATATTATGATTTTCACAAAATTAATGTGGTTATATGCTAGGTAGATTGACTATAACTGCCATAAATTTGATGAGCAATTTGATGGCAAAATTAGTGAGAGAAAGCTTAATCTATATTTAGTCCATATTGATTTAAAAAGGATATGATAATGTACCAATAGATGTTTTTTGAAAGACTATTGGGAGGAGAAGGGATTTGTATTGCTAATGTTAAAGTGATCAAAGACGATATAATAGGTATTCAAATTTTGGGTTGTTTTGCAAAATTATTTCTCAATTTTTATTATAGTACATCAAGGATTAGCTGCAAGCTTGTCCGTGTATTACTTATGGACATTGCTACTGAACACATTCAAAAGGAAGGGCTTACCTATTTGCAAATGATATTCATATTGTATAAAAGATGAAGGATGTGGCTAAAGTGAAACTAAGCTATTGAGAACTACCTAGTTCTAAAGTGAAACTAAGTTATTGAGAACTAATGCATCTAAAGATATTTATCTTAATAGTTCTAAAATAAAATAATTGGAGCACCAATTTAATCATTATAGAAGTTTTATTATTAAGGATATGATAATTGAAGATCTTGCTATTAAAAAGAGTGCAAAGTTCAAATATGTTGGCTTAATTGTACGAATAATGACTAAATAGAGGGTATGTGATTATCATGGTATAGACACTTTGGGTGATTTAGAGTAATTTTATAGTGTTGTGGTATTAAATAACCCCACTCAAAATTTACAAATTTGTTTTTATAAAAACTAATATAAGACCAACAATTTAATATGGAGGTAGAATATTGTCTTGTAAAGTCAAAGCAACTAATTAATGAAATATTTCAAAAATTTTGATGCTAAGGTTGATGAGTGAGTAATACAATAGATATGATAAGAAATTAGTATATTGTAGCCTATTTGGCATCTCTGATTAATAATAAACTTAGATCTTCAAAAGTTTGAACATATTTAGCATAAGCTATTGTATTCTCGGGATAGAAAAGTTGAGTAATTTTACCCAATTTAAAAGAGGAAGACTCAAAAGGACACAATAATAAACTATTATGAAGGATATCACATGCATGAGAGAATATGATTAGAAATGAGTATATTCACAACAAGGTTGGGGTAATTCTTGATGAGCATTAATGTAGAGGAATTCATCTTTTTGACCGTTCATACAATAATAATATTAGGACATTGTGCCCTTTTTATTAAAGTCAAGAAATTTTTGCCATACTAAAAAGAAGCACAAACTATCAGAATATAATTGAAGCAATAAATATAACTGTAGCAATGAATGCTAGACATTAATCAAAATTAGAAATCACTATAAGTTATATGTATTAGAATATAATCGCCAACAGCTCATTGAAAGCTTGACATTGATTAGAATTTGTAATCGACATATATCACGGTTACACATCACTATATATACATGTATGCTGTTACAACATATGCAATATACACAAAGCTCTTCTAATTTTAATTTACTTATTCTTTCTTCCTCTCATCTCAACATGGTATCTGAGCAATTCACAAACCCCTCCTTCACCACCGACCTCTAAATCCTCCAACATGGTAGGTCTCAGTTTCCTCTCCTGTGGGGTCGCCTCCATCTGACACATTATAATCGATGGCAGAATCGTCTACATTTGATTCAATCGCACGAAAAGTCTCCGTCTCTGGCATAATTGTCGCCAGTCTTTGCCTTCGTCTTTGACATAATTGACATAAAGACTCGTCTGCGTTTGACGTCTGCGTTTGACGTCTGCATTTGACGTCTGCGTCTGACGTCTGCATCTGTGCCTGATGGACGTCTAGCCTGTCTTTATCTCCGATAGAGTTAACGCACAGAATCGTCTGTGTTTGACGTCTGACGTCTGTGTTTACATATGATGTTTACATTTGACGGACGTCTCTCGGTGAGAAAAAAAAACATTCTCACCATCCATACTACCAACCAATGACTGCATCATCCTCTAGCACAAGCAGCTCCAAACCCATTGTCTTTTCCCTCTAGCCTTACAATCTTGATCAATAATATCAAGAATCTAATTAACCATCCTCTTACCTCCGACAATTACCCAATTTGGCGAGTGCAAATATTTAACCTTTTCAAAGCCAACAGTCTTCACTGTGGGGACCTGATGTCAGGTTAGCTTGAGCTAAACTAATATTTGGAGTAATCTCATTTCTGAAGAATCATATTGAGTGATTTAAGAAAAATGACATATATGCATCAAATATAACTAATTTAATTATGTATTAAATGTATCATAGAGTCTTGATCACAAGAATTTTAAAATATTGCAAAATAACTAAGAGTTAAAAGAAGTAAATCAATAGAAAGAAAATGTAGCACTCTGGTTCTCATGCCCTCTCCTCTAGGATAAGCTCCTGATATGGGTACGTTTCTTAAATGCGGGCATTCGAATACCGGTTAGTGGGGAAACTAAGCATTGTTGGATATCAACTTTACAATTATTAAACAATAAGCAAATTAGCTAATTTGACAGGAAATAAAGAACTTTACAATATATTCTTGCAAAATTTGTTTCAGTTGCACTGAAACTTTAATATAAAAAGATTTGCGGTCACAAAAATAAATATAAAATTTAATATTTGATATTTGGTGCAGTCTGGTGATTTTGCTGGGTAAGTTCACAAAAATAAATACAGAATTTTAATATTTGATATCTGGTGCGGTCTGGTGATTTTGTTGAACAAAGTACAAAATCGAGAAAAATGGGGGTTTATATCTGTGTTATATAATAATTTCATCTTTCGTCTATACATGTCTCCTCAAAGGCTTATTATTATAGGTTATCGAACAATCCCATCATAGCAGTGTTTTATTAGACTAAAAGGAATTGTTTCAATAGTGAACCTTGGCGCATTTTAGTTATCCAAAATTTTTCCAATATCATTTTATGTGACTCGAACAGTTTTCTTTAAAAAAAAATGGTGTGATGTTGAGCGTAAATGCATATAAAATAAAAGTAAAGAAAGATATCCGGTACCTTTAGTAGTAAAAGAGTTGATTTGGTTCTGAACACCTATCCATAATATTTTCATATGATATAATAGTTTTTACAGCAAAAAAATGATCTTTTGATTCTTAAAAGGTCTAAAGTGATCAAAAGCTCAGACCTTGACTTGGTTCAGACTGAAAAGATTACAAACCATAGTTTGGATTTCTTAAAAGTCTTGCAGTGTTTCTAAAAGGTGAGTAGGTGATGATTGATGGTTTGGATGTGTTTAGGTTGTCTGTGAAGGCTCTGATCAACTTTGGCTAGGTGCTTAGATTGGGCTAGCTTGGGTTAGCCCAAATAAGTTTTGATCTCAAGATTATAAGTGCAATATTAATAATGCTGAAATTACTGCGATACTTAACAAGAGTGTAGTCGGAATCAGATTCAGAGGTTTAAGGATCATTTTTGGGCTAGAGGTGTTTTGAGCTAGCCTGTGCCTGGCCTAATTGACCAAATGATTTTTGATTAGATCAAATCTTGATTTTATAATTTTATTGAGTGAAAATTAAAAATGTTGATTTAGATTATTTTGGCTAAGATATGGGTTTAACCCTAACTTGGGTCAGGTTGGGCTAGCTTGAGCTAACCAAAAGGGTTTAAATGGGCTTGTGAGTTATAGGGTTCCAAGGGAGGTGATTGCCCTTGGTAAACTCATCATGAGCAATACTGGCCTGAACCATTCCCCATAAAGGGGGCTAATTTTGACTTGGGCCTACTTGGGTTATCTCAAGTGGGCCCTAAATGAACCTTTGAGCTTTTGAGGACTCATGGCACATTTAGTGCTCACAATGCTTACTTAAGTTGATTGAATCTTATTTTGATCTAACTAGCCCATATACGAAGTATTGAGCTAGTCAGGTCAAGATCTGGCTTGGGCTAGCCCGAACTAGCTCAATTCGGTCAACTTGCAAATTTAGCGGGATTTGGATCCTTAGGTCAGTTATTTCTCTTTAATGGGGATAGTGAGAGTGGGTGCACTCATGGGGTGAAATGGGTTAACTTGGCCTGACCTGGGCTCGGGCTAGCTTGGGCAAGGTCGTGTCTAGTCCAAATTTGGTATTGGCATTTTTGGGGTCGTGGGGGCTTTCCATTAAGCTCCCATGGCTCCTATTACTCCATCGAGTCATAAGAGGGTTAGTTCGGGCTACTGGGTTGGCTAAGACCACTGGGCCGGGACTCGGGCTAGCTCGGGCTAGCGTGAGTCTAGCCAATAGGCAAGATGAGCCAGATGGGGTTATGGGGACCCATTCCGGTGCTCACATGCCCTAATGGGTCCTACTAACCCTTTGGTTGGGATTGGTCACAAGACGGCATAGGCGTCAGGACCTCTATGCGATCCTTTGCGCGGCCGCCAGACGCCAAGGGAGGCATGCAGGGCTTGCTTGCTGCGTGATAACGATGGGACGAGCCCGTGTGTGTTGCGAGCGGGACAACGGGACAGGAAAGAATCCTTGCCGTATGATTTGGGATCATATCCGACGACCTGATCTGGCCCTGCGGTCCGGATTTAATGTGAGTCGTCTGATTCTATTTAAAAGCGATTGGACAACCGTCCGCCGCACGAGATCCTTGCTTTTTGGATTTGGGCTGATTTGGGCTGTCGGATCAGTTAATCTGATGATCGCGATGGTGCTGAACGGTGTCCTGTGTTCGGGTTCCCATAGCGAATCTTCCACAAGAAATAAAATTAAATAAATAATTAATAAATCAAATACGTTGATTTATTCAATTCATATTTTGCGCATCATACCTTTGTTTTGCGCCTGAAAAATATAAAACTTGCACTCCTAGCTAATTCGTGAGTGAGGAATAAAAAAATATCAAATTTTTGCTATCTGAGATCAATTTATTTAATAAAAAATATTTTTCTTGTGATATTTTCATTCCATTATCCTTGGGGAGTGTTTTTTTTGTTTTTTTTGACAAAGCAACTAGGCCTTTTAGTGACCTATGTAGTCTTAATGGATTTTGTAACGATGCGGGCCATTACAAACTCCCATATTTAAAAATGATATTCTCAATATCACGAGTAGCAAAATATAAACTGGGGGAAAGCTTTTTACTTCATGTGTGGAAGGAATAGTCTTTTGTACTTTTACTCCTGTAATCTTCTCTTTCCTTAGTGGCCTCTTCTGCTGTTGAGTTTTGCCACTGGACTCTTACCATTGGAATGTGGCAATTTCATAATTTGCGGTTGTTCATTCCTAGGATCTTGAGTGGTTCTTCTTTGAAGGTCATACTAGGTTGGAGTTCAATAAATGAAATAGATATTTACTTGGAGGGCTTCCGGAGACACTTTCATAGTGAAGTTACGTGGAAAACGTTATGAAGGGTAAATCTAGGGTAGAGGCCAATTATTTATAAATAAAGGAGTGGCTTGCGCCTATGTTGAAAGAGTGTTGCAAGGAAATGTTGTTGATGTATAACGTGCCTTCTGGGTTGAGTTTAATAAGTAGCGGAGAACCTAAAATTTTACCAAAAAAGAAAGAAAGGCTATATGATTTGGCGTACCTGATACGTCAACGTTGCTTTTCGGTGCTAGCACCGGAGTAAGCGTATACATCCTCGCAGACGCAGTTGGTCGAGAGCGGGTCCTCTTTGATTTGCTGCCTGGGTTGTCGAAGGAGCTGGGGGTCTTGCAACAAGAATTTCCTCCTAACTGGGGTAGGAGCAGGGGTCGCTGAGGGTGCTCCATAGCCTCTTTTGATGGTTGCCCCATCCACTGTCTTGAAAGCTTGACAATCACGAAATTGGTGGCCTGGCTTACTACGAAGGTAACATCTCTTTTCGTTATGGTAGCACTTTTCATAAGGATAAGGCCTATGGCAAGCATCCTCCCTTCTGTGTTCTGGGTTCTCAGATGTTAGTTGGAACACCTTGGCAGGAGGGTTAGGACATTTCAGTTTAAAGGTTCCTTGGTTTCTGGTAGGTTGATCCTGCCTCTTTTTTGTTTCTTTGCGTCAGATTGTCGGTTGTTTTCCTCGCGTTCAAGGATCACGACGCATTCAAGGAGGTCAGAGAAGCGGGTATGCCTGAACGGAAGTAGACTCCACCAAAGAGTATCTTTCAACACTGCTAGAAAACGGTTGCACCTACATTTTTTGTCCTTACGAGGTTCTGGGCATACCTTGACATTCGGGTAAATTTTGCCTCATAGCCGGCTACAGAGTTGCCCCTTTTAACCAACTTCATGAATTGATTCTCCATAATGTTCTGGGCAACTTGGGGAACGTACTGTGGGGACCCAGTGCCGGGTCAGCGGGAGCTAATCCAGCATCGGTTGCTGTGGGTGTGATAAAATAACAACAACAAGTCCTCTAGCCACAGTATCATATTGAGTGATTTAAGAGACAAATATATAGACATCAAATATAACTCATTTATTCATTAATTCATAAGTTCTTATTACAAAAGTTAAAATAAAAGAAAAATTACAAACTTTTTAACAGAATAGCTAGAGTCAAAAAGAAAGCGGTGGATCATTAGGTAGCAGTATCAGTACTGTTCAGTTCTTAGCACCTTTCCTCGAGGATGAACTCCTGATCTGGGCACGTTTCAAAAGTGCGGGCATTCGAATACTAGTTAGTTGTGAAACTAAGTACTGATATATGCCATCTTTACAAATGTTAAATAATAAGCAAAATAATCAATATTTGACAGGAAATAAAAATTGTACAAATTTATCCCTGCAAACTTGTTTCAATTGCACTTGAAACTTAGCATGAAAATAATTGCAGTCACAAAAATAAATACAGAATTTTTAGTGTTTGATATCTGAGGCAAAATATGATTTTGTTGGGCAAGTTAAAATCGAGGAAAAGGGGGGTTCATTTTTGTGTTACATATCTTAACTTCCCTCTATACTTGCCCCCTCAAAGGCTTATCAGTATAGGTTCCTTATGACTCCCGATGTCGGACAGCCCCGTTCCAGCGGTTGTCTGATCAGACAAAAAGTATAAAGCAACATGGAACCCTTGCTTCTCACTTATCCAAACTTATTCATATATCATTTTATGTGACTTGAAAAAACACTTTTATCAAATTTGTGCGATGTTGAGCAAAAAAAGCATAATTAAACATAAGTAATAAAAAACATCTGATACCTTATTCTTTAAGTTCAACAGTTCGACAGTTTGACAAATCGACAGTTCGGATGAGTGACAATTCGCTCAATCTGCGTTTAGGTTTTTGATATTTTAATTTAGTTTTTTTTTAGCCAATATTATTATCTTCGTTTCTATTCTGCTTTTCTTTCGTTTTCTCAACTTGATAGAAGTTCGTATTTTTAAGTTACTGATGTGGCAATAATATTTATAATAGCATTATTATTATCATTTTAATAATAATAATGATAATGATAATAATAATATATGAAAGACAGAATGGAAATGACTGCATAAATAATAATAATAATAAGAAAATGGAAATGATAGTATAAAAATGCTTGAATTGAAATAGACAGCATGAAAGTAATAGTCATTTTCTAGCATTTATACTGTTGTTCATTATTAATTAATGACATCAATAATAAAGCAATGACATAATATAATAGTATATTTAGTAATAAGAAATGAAATAAAGGAAATAAAATATTAAAAATTTCATATCATTTTCTTCCTATTTTCCTTCTCATGTTACCTAAAGCTGGGGTTGCCGAAAGCCGAGGGGAGGCCGGATGTGGCTGAAGGGAGCTGGTAGGAGGTTATTTACTTAAACTTAAATAATTTGCATTTTTCCGCCGTTTGAGGTCCAAATACAATGAAACTTGACACCGAGCCGTGTTATGATATTACGAACACCCTCGCGCCAAAAAAATTTTCGATTAGGACAAATATTTTATTTTATATTAATTTTTGAAGTTTAAAACTTTAAAAATTAACTACGATCAAACTGGCTCTCAGAATTTGATGAAACTTTTTGAGTAGCCTATAAATAATATGCTTAACATAACGACACTGAAAACGATGAGTTCTGACATGTATTTCAATATTCTTCATTTATTGGATTTAATTAATTCAAAAAAATAAAGCGGGAGTTTTCGTTATCCGAATTCTCCCAAATTAGGGCACTTTTATCTAAAAATTATTTCTATCTAATGGAAATTTTATTTGCCCTAATTTGAAATTCCTCGGGGTCTTGATGTTTGAAGCGGGTTTTGACCTAATTTGAAAAGTAACGACATTGGATTGTTACACGTACTTGGTTCTGAAAGCTTCTGGAATTCTTCTCAGCTCAAGTCCTTCAGCTCTACGCCAGCGAAGTCGGTACTAGCGGTGGACTCCCACCATCTGCTAGCTTTGCCCTTAAGCAGGTAGCGAGTTACCCATATAGTTTTCTCACTCGGGCACTTTATGCTTTCCAATATTCTCTCTATCTCCCTCAACTAATCTTCTGCATCCATTGGGCAAGTGGCACCGTGATAGATGGGTGGGTTCAACTTTAAGAAGGACTGAAGGACTCCATCAAACCGGTGCTTCTGGGGCGAGGGCTCGGAGGTTGATAGTGGTGCCTTCTTTTGGTTAGCCAAAGGTTCAAGAACGACCTCCATGAAGCGGTTACCCGTGTTGTTGGATGGTTCCCCTGAGATAGGTAGCTTGACGGGAGTTTCCGTCGGGACACGCGGGAACCCTTCATTTTAGTCCATCTGTAGAAGAGAATAATTTCTTTAAGCAAATTGGGGAAATTCACAATTTCTCATTATTTGCTAAAACCTTTTACGCATTGTAATCAACCCAACAATAGTTAGCAATAAAATTGATTTCAAGGTCTCTAAATGTGATTGGTCTTCTTCTTGTGTTGGTGAAGTACCAACTATTCATTCAACTCCACCAGCCTGCTGCTTCATAGTGAAGCAACCTAGAAATAAGTCGAATAGTATCTCTTCTAGGCACGCAATGGTTTTCTGCGTTAATATGACTCATGCCAGCCATTCTTTTGCAGCTACTGGTGCTTGAATCTCCCAAAAAATGGGATTTGCTAGGTAAGCCCGTAAAGTTCTTTCCATTGGTGGGGAGTGTGCCGTTAGGGCTAGACCCATTATTCTTCGTACTTGATTTTCAATTGTCCAGTAGGTGAGGAATTGTTTCCTCGAATAAGTTGACACGATCTTTCATCTATATGCATTACTAGAAGAAAAGAACGATTTCATAAAGGATAATTCTTTTTAAAAGACAATATAGATGTACTACATGTTTTAATATGCCATAAAACTCATAGGAGTGGAACATGCAAAAAGATACATCATATTGGATTCCTCTAAAGCCTACTACTCGGAAGGGTTAGCTGGTGCCTTCCCGATGCATTTGCGGAATTCTCTAACATGGGCTACCTCTCTTCTTAAGTTTCTTGAGCTTTCTCTAGAGCTTGAGATTCTCCAATTCAAGACGTCCTCCCCTGTCTATGGATTCTTCTCTTATGGTGTCCAGTTCTTGTTGAGCTTACCTCCCAGGTTTTCGACTTTCAATCCCAAGTCCTTTAGTTTCTCTTGTAGAGAAATATGCCATCCCATTAAGGCTTATAGAGGAAATATGCCATCCCACTAAGGCTCTCAGCTGCCTTATCTCTCCCCACAAGAGGTCCAATTCAACAGTGACATTTGGTGTTCCATGCAGGTTCCATCTGGGAATCGCAAGTATCACTTTTGCTTTGCTCCTCCTTGGAGTTCATCTGTTTGCCAAAGGTTGTAAGCTTAAAGTATATATACTTATGTCCTTATTTTCTCTTTTTATGAATTATGGTTTGATGCTGCTTATATATTATATCTCTTTAAATTTACACTCAATCCTGCTTTGATACCAACTGTGGGAACTCGATATTAGGTAGCATGAGCTAAACCAGCATTAGGAGTAATCCCCTAGCTGTATGATCATATTGAGTGATTTAAGAGAAATGGCATATATGCATCGAACATAACTCATTTAAACATGAATTAAATATATCATAGTCTTTGATCATAAGGATCTTAAAATATTACGAACTTAATAAATAAAAGTTTAAAGTAGTAAATCAGCAGGAAGCAAATGTAACACTTTCTAGTTCTCACAACCTCTCCTCAAGAGAAACTCTTGATCTAGGCATATTTCAAAAATGCGGGCATTTGAGCACTGGTTAGTTGTGAAACTAATAAGTATTGATGGATATCAACTTTACCATTGTTAAATAATAAGCAAAATAGTCAATTTGATAGGAAATAAAGTGCTTTACAATTTATCCCTGCAAAAGTTGTTTCAGCTGCACTAAATCAGCATAAAAAGATTTGCAGTCACAAAAATAAATACAAAATTTTAATGCTTGTTATTTGGTGTGGTCTGATGATTTTGTTGAAAAAGTACAAAATCGAGAAAAATAAATACATAATTCGTGTTATATAATAATTTCATCTTCCCTCTATATTAGCCCCCTCAAAGGCTTGCCAATTGCTTATGCCTCCTGATATCGGACAGCTCCGTCCTAATAGTGTCTGATTAGACGAAAAGGAATTGTTTTAATAGTGAACCATGGTACATCACAGCTATCCAAACTTCTTCAAGTATCATTTAATGTGACTCAAATAGTTTTCTCAAAAGTTATGGCGCGATGCTGAGCGTAAATGCATATAAAACAAAAAAAATCTGGTACCTTTAGTAATAAAAGAGTTGATTTTGTTCTAAACAAATACCTCCTGCATAATATTTTCATTTGAGATTTAATATTTACTAAATATAATAGTTTCCGTAACGAAAAATAAAATCTTTTGATTCTTAAAAGGTCTAAAGATTGAAAGACTTGAACCTTGACTTGGTTCAGAATAAAAAGATTAGAAACCATAATTTGGATTTCATAAAGGTCCTGCGGTGTTTCTAAAATGCGAGTAGGTGATTGGTGGTTTCGAAGTGTTTTAGGTTGTCTATGGAGGATCTGGCCAACTTTAGCTAAGTGCTTAGATTGGGCTAGGTTGGGTTAGGCTAAGTTTTGATCTCATGGTTATAATTGCAGTATTAATAGTGTTGAAATTGCCATGATACTTGGACAAGAGTGTTGCTTCAATCAGAATCAGATTCGGAGGTTCAGGGATCATTTTTGGGCTAGAGGTGTTTTGAGCTAGCATGTGATTAGCCCAATTGACCAAATGATCCATGACTAGGCCAAATCTTGATTTTATAGCTTTATTGAGTGAAAATTAAAAAGGTTTATTTAGATCATCTTTGTTAAGTTATGGGTTTAACCCTAACTTTGTTCAGGTTGGGCTAGTCTGAGCTAGCTTAAAGGGTTTAAATGGGCTTGATGAGTTCTAGGGCTCAAGGGAGGTGATTTCCCTTAGTAAACTCATCATGAGCAATATTGGCCTGAGCCAGTCCCACAAGGGGCTACTCAGGCTAGTTTTGACCTAGGCCTACTTGGGCTAGCTCAAGTGGACCCTAAATGGACTTTTGAGCTTTTGAGGTCTCTTAGTTCTCACAATGATTACTTAAGTTGATTGGTTCATATTTTTGACCTAAGTGTCCCATATACATAGCATTGGGCTAATCGGGCCAAGATCTGGCTTGGGCTAGCTCGAGTCTACCCAGGAGTGCACCCACTCTCATTGTCCCCATTTGACGAGCCCGCGTGCGTTGCGAGCGGGACGGCGGGCCAGGAAAGAATCCTGGTCGTAGGATCCGGGATCTGATCCGACGACTTGATCTGGCCCCGCGATTTAGATTTAATGTGAACCGTCTGATTCTATTTAAAAATGATTGAAGGGCTCAAATCGAGCTGTTCTGCTGAACCAACAACCGTCCGCCACATAGGATTCCTGCTGCTTGGATCAGCTGATTTGACGATCGCGATGGCGCCGAACGGTGGCTGGGTTCCCGCAGCGGAATGTTTGCCAGAAATAAAATTAAATAAATATTTAATAAATCAAATAATTTGATTTATTCAATTTGTATTTTGTGCATCATTCCTCCGTTTTGCATTCGAAAAATATGAAACCTTCACCCCTATCTAATTTGGGGGTGAGGAATTGAAAAATGCCAAAATTTTTGCAATTTGAGATAAATTTATTTTTCTCATTTATTTAATAAAAAATTAATAAAATAATATAAATATTTTTCTTGTGATATTTTTTTTTTGACAAAGCGAAAAGCGACTAGGTCTTTTAGTGACCTATTTAATCCTAATGGATTTCGTAACGATGCGGGTCGTTACATTCACGGCCACCTCAACAATACCTCGCTAAAATCACAATCTTGCCTTTCCGTCAGCACCGAAAATCAACACATCAATCCATGTTCTGAATTATGAACCTCGACCCATCGAAACTTGATCTCAACCATCTCCTTCATTTTACCATACATCCTTATCACTAAAACTTGTCAAGAAGCCTAACAGATTCTTGCAAGATGTTTCCAATCCACAAATTAGTTCAAGGTTATTCGACTAAAAAATGCCCTACATGACATCACAATGTAATACAAGTCCATGCTAGTTTACCTCTCCGAATTCAAAGAAATTGTAGACAAAATATTAGCTGGCTGCTCCACCGTTGTCCATGAAGATATCATTCTTTACACCTTGAATGGCCTCCTCGCTCAATATCAAGCATTTAAAATTGGAATCCACACAAATTTCCAACATTTGAGTCTCGGTGACGTCTATTCCTTGCTTGCAATGAAGAAATCAGCTTACAACACGAAGCCCTCCATGATCTACAGCAAGCCCCATCACCGATACTTCTAATGCATACCTGCATCAGATCCTGGAGAGGCAGAATCTAATCAAACTTTAGCCCACGACCCCTTAATCGATCAAGCTAAGCTCACGGACGAACACATCCAACGATCAGCGGCAAAAAGCCACAACCGACTGGAAAATATGTGGAAAATGAGGACACAACAATCTTTTGTTGGTATAGAAATGATCCAACCTTTACTAAATCCTACCATCAGCTACAACACTCATTTCCGACGGCTACATCGACAATAATTTGGTTTTTGACTCGAGCGCATCAGTCCAAGTGACCAACAATCTCAGCAACCTCTCCATCTCAGGCTCGTACAATGGCCACCCCAAAGTCACCATCGACAATGGTCAATCCCTGCACATCTCCAACAGCGGCAATGGTCTATTACCTACTTCATCTCGTAAGCTCGATCTCTCTCAAATACTGCATGTTCCCCAATCCAAAATCAATCTCATCTTTGTACCCAAATTTGCAACTGATAATAATTGCTCTTTTTCATTTGATCATATTGGTTTCTGCATCAAGGATCTCTGCTCCAACACCGTTCTCCTTCGAGGCCACAGATGTAATGGTCTTTACTTCATCCCACCCTAGCCACCACCAACTCCACTTCATCTACTCCCACCGCTTAGACTGCAACAACTCTCTGGCACCAAAGGCTAGGCCATCCAGCAGCTCCTTGCAATTTAGATTCATCATATCCAGATCAGAAATAAACCTTCTGAGTGCATCCTATGCATCATGAACAAACACCACAAATTGCCCTTTTCTATTTCTGCCAATCATCACAATAAACAATTAGAATTGATTCATTCCGACGTATGGAGTCTAGCCCATAATGTCCAATGAAAGTTGCTACTATCTCTTTTATTGATGATTTTTCTCGCCGTATATGGATTTTTCCAATGAAATAAAAATCTGAAACTAAAAGTCTTTTCACTCAATTCATTCGTTTTCTCAAACATCAGTTCAACCACGCTCTGACGGAGGGAGCGAATATTGCAACAACACCCTCTTCACTTTCCTACTACATACAGGAATTCATCATTAACTTTCATGTCCCCCTACACACCTCAACAAAATGGAGTCGCCGAAAGAAAACTCGTCACTTCGAAGGCTATTAATAACAAAACACACTATGAACTCCTACACAATTACTGACCCACTTATACTCACCTTCGTGTTTTCAGCTGCACTCAATAACAATCCAAACTCTTCCCCAATACCATTCCCTGCATTTTCATCAGCTACTCACCAACCAACAAAGGATATCAATGCTTCAACCCACTCACACAAAAAGATCTTATTTCTCGCAGCACACTTCCTCGAACATCACTTCCAAACTTAAACCCCATTATCTCACTCTTCTCCAACTTCCTCAATCTTCGAAAAAATTAACTCTCGGCTGCTCGTTCCTCCCTCCACTCTATTCCCACCTTCCTCTATCACAACACAATAGGAATAATGAGGTCGCAATACATTGCACACCATCAAACGAGCAGTAGCAGCTATCCTTACCAAGCCACTTTAAATCTTCCGATTTAACTACCTACAAGCTAAGCTGACGGTTCAAGGGTTCACCGTTACCTTACGGGGGATATCAGGATATAATAGCGGGAATAAATGCTAGACATTAATCAGAATTAGAAACCATTATAAGTTATAGAAATTAGCATATAACCGTCGGCTTCTCATTGAAGGCTTGACATTTATTAGAATTTGTAACCAACATATATTACCGTTACACATCGCTATATATACAGGTATGCTGTAACAAGATATAAAATATACACAAAGATATATACTTTTCCCTTCCTCTCATCTCAACACAAACAAGAAATGGCTAGCAACTATTAGGAACTTGAGCATACAAGGCGTTGTTATTTGACCAAGCATGATGGAGAAAGGATTTATATAGCCAGCCTTATTAACTTAGTGGAACTAAGATTTGGCGTTTTTGTTGCTTGTTGTTGAATTATTTATACAAAGTTGGCTCGTAGCGAGAACTTGTTTATTTTTAGATACAATTCTCATCCTCTAGTGAATGTTGCATATATCTTCTTGCTTTGTTTTGTTATTATTGCCTATGTGAACTTTAACGGTCTTCTTTTAAACCATTTTTGGGCAGGTTTTTACTTTCCCAGTTGAGCCAGGAGATGTCGTCGTTGCGGGAACGGATGGATTATTTGATAATTTGTACAACAATGAAATTAATGCCATTGTAGTTCATGCTATGAGGGCCCGACTTGGGCCACAGGTGACAGCTCAGAAAATAGCCGCACTTGCTCGCCAGCGAGCTCAGGACAAGAACAGGCAAACTCCGTTCTCGACGGCAGCTCAGGATGCCGGATTTAGATACTATGGGGGCAAATTGGATGATATCACAGTTGTTGTCTCCCATGTCACTGCTGCCTCTACTATCTGAGAGACTTTATTCTGTTTTTTTCCTTTTTTTGTTGATATAATTTCTTTCTTACACAAG
The DNA here is from genome assembly GCA_016760335.1 of Gastrodia elata. NCBI lineage: Eukaryota > Viridiplantae > Streptophyta > Magnoliopsida > Asparagales > Orchidaceae > Gastrodia > Gastrodia elata. Next base: position 43,604,032 of record CM028675.1, on the reverse strand, counting down.
ACTGTAGGGATTTTTATCTACCTAACACCCAAAGCTTTATTATATACATATTTAGCACCCAAACTTTAATTTTTACACTTAACATGCTCATCAACTCCTCATTTCTAAAATAATTGATACATCATTTCTACTTGACATGATAAGGGTTTTAAAATTGGAGAATAGTAAAGTTTGGGTGTTGAATATGCGGGTTTATTAGGATTTGGCTGCTATGTATATGGAACCTGATTTTTGTACAGCTTTCTAACTTTGAATGAGGGATAGAGACCAAAGCATCATACATTAATATATATATATATATATACACCTTATAGTTGGCAACATCCTTGATATATTCTTACCTGTTGATGGTTTCTCTGTTTATTCGCATTCTTTATATATATATATATATATATATATATATTGTTTTTTTTTGCTCATAAGAAAAATTTGTTTCTTAAAAGTCTTGAAAACGTCTTTGATGAAATTCCTAACTGAGACAAATAAAAGTACTTTTTTTAAGGTCATTAAATCATTAAAAGATAGTATTGTTTTGGGGTCCGATCGTTTTTTTAGAGAATTTTATAAAAAGTTTTGGAAAGCCATTAAAGAGGATTGCTTTAATTCAATTAGGAAGTTTTTCACTCATATTGCCTTTATTCTCATCCTCAAAAAGAGGAATAGTAGTTAGTGTTTGTGCTCTACTTTTGCTAAAATCATTTCCAAGACCATATGGTGAGTAGGTTAAAGAATATCTTACCATCTTTGAGTGAGCATAATCAAAGTGTTTTTATCCCTAATAGAAATATTAAACATTATAGCTTAGGATAGAAGCAATAGGGCACAACTTTATTCTTTAACATTGACTTGGAAAGTTATAATAAAGGTGGAATTTTCTTGCTCTCTTAAAAGTTATGTTCTTTTGTATTTAATTTCCTTAATTGAGGAGGTGTGATTTTTTTCATTTTCTTGATGGTTCCCTAAATGTTTCTTTAGTTTGGATAGGGGCCTCAAACCCTAACACCTTTACAATGGGTCTGACCCATTGTAAAGGCCCCTTCCACTACTACTCCACCCCTTCCTCGTTAAATACCATGCTCACAAGTGCGATAGTACTTTTTTGTTTAATACGATCTGGACCCTTTATCCTCCATTTCATTATTGTGATTATCATAGATTAAGATTTTAACAACTTATTTGTAACCACTCAATGTTGTTATGACACTAATTAAAAGCATAGTAGCAGTAATTAGGACCTAATACTACTTTTGGGTCAACCCTAATTGAAGTTTGTCATGAAAGAGGGAAAAAGTTAACCAAAATTTTTTTTTGTACTTTTAATAAATTAAGTAATTAAGAAAAATAGGAAAAATAATTATGATCTCAAATTTAAAATAATTCCATATATGAATTCCTTACAACAAAATATGCAAGAGGAATAATTTTTGTCGCCAAAATACACAACTCAGTCAAATTTTGTAAAATTTGAAGTTCAACCAATATATATAATAAGAATAAATAAAATGATAATAATAAGTAAATTTAACTTATTATAATAATGGGAGTGGTGCGAGCCATGGGATAAAGCAAACCATTCCAATTTGTCCAAATTATTTAAGACCTCAGAAAATAGTGCTTGCTACTAAATACTTCTTTCATTAAATAATATTTAAGTGATTGAACAATTAGTTTTTAGTCATAATGTTTATTCTAGATTATCCTAAGTTATTTTTGTGATTGATTGGATAAAATTGAGGAGAATTAGGTTTGAATATACGAGTAGTCATAATCATCTGCATGAGACCTCTTAATTCATTTTTTTTATTATTCTCAATTTTATTTATTATCACATTATCTATCAAGGGACAATGTTGTAAAATTTAATGATTCCAGCGCATTTGCCCTTCTTAGTGTTACATAGAACTTCAATGGGTTCATAATAAGAACATAGATAGCCTTGTGAATTTAATAGTAATTATTATCCTTACATTTAAGTGATAAAAATTATAAATTATATAGTGACCACAAAATCCTGATATATTCATGACTCACACGCATCCGTTATTGACTTAGTTGAGATAATGTGCTCCAATAGTCTTGCTTAAGCAATGGGGCTCAATGAATGGGTTTCAACTCATATGCATCAAATTCTTAACTTAACATAGAGACAAGCAATAACATATGTGAACTTATTTCAAATTATCCACTACTTTACACACTTATCTGTTTGTATCTAGAATTAAGCCAGGAGCTCAGAGATTTCTTAGATTGTTCTTCACGGCTTGGATGCATCAAGTCTCTGATATCAAGCAAATGCACGAGCAGTCAAGCTTAGCGAACTTATGTCACATCGTTCACGGCTTTGATGCTCTTAGTGCATATGATTTAAATCAGCGATGGTCATCTAGCACAGTGAATGTTTTTATAATAAAATCCAATTTATTAAGAGTTCATTTCAAATGATTATTATCTCATTCATTCATAAAGATAAAAAAAGTTTAGCACAAACTTTCATTTCATTGAATCAAGAATATTAATATATGCACAAGGAATACTCATACTATATAGTTCTCAGTCTAATCCTTCCCAAAATAGGGTTTATGTTATCATTATAATGAATACACAAAGAAAACTACATGAAGTGCCAATAGATTCCATTAAGTTCTTACAAGTCAGAAAATTAACAAGGCAAATGTGAGAATGTGATACGCATGAACTGCTGTGGGCGTTCTCTTCGTCTTTTATTCTCTTTGTGCTTTATTCTTTCTCCTTAGCATTGTACTTCTTCTCCTTTATTTTGCTGCAGCTTTCTCCTTATGAACTCCTTTTGATTCTCTATGGTGGCTAGGATTCCTTCCCTTTGGATGGGTCCAAAAGATCCTCCTTATATTTCAAGAGTTTGCTTTTCTACTCCTCCTTTCATTCAGCCTAATGGGCTGAATAAGTTTATTTCTCCCTTTAATCATTCTTGGAATATGGGGCTTTCAATGCTTGATTCATTGAACATTTTCATTAAATAATTCTTGGGAGTTGAAGGGACTAATAAATTAGCCCCCTTGTACTCCCAATCGTTTCTCATTAATGGGCTATCTGGACAGCGAACACCGCGGCACCCTGTGGCACGTGGTCTTCAAGTGGTAGGCATCGCGACGCGCTTGTCGCCTGGCTTTCGAGTGGCTGGCGCTGCAACGCGCTGTAGTGTATGGCCTTCAAGTAGCGGGCACTATGGAGTGCTGCGACTTGCTATAACGTTTGGCCTTGAGTGACTAGTGCTATGGCACGCTGTAACGCCTAGCTCTTCAATCTTTACAAAAATTGCATTGTTTCACTTCTATTTTGTAGATTTGGCTATTGTGCTAGAAAATCAATAAAATATACTAAAATATGTTAAAATAGCAAATAATTATACTAAAAATACTAATATTTACTATATATATATATATATATATATATATAAAATTGGGGCTTATCAATTACCAAAAAAGAAAAAAAAAGAAAATTTATCCTTTTTAAACCCAAGCTCTATAGAAATGTTGTTGATCACCTTTGAGGAAGCTTTCTTTCTAATAAAGAAAAGGGATTTATTAAAGTTTAATCAAATAATTCATCTTAAGATGCAATCCTCTGCCTTCCATGTTGTTATTACTTTTGTGCATGCCAACAATCTCAAAGTGAAATGGGAGAAACTGTGGGATTTTCTTATGAACTACAATGGTTACAACCTCTCTTGGTTGATGGGAGAGGATTTTAATGCTACTTTGACATACTCTTAATATAAGGGTTGTGCCTACAGTTTCCTCCTGTTCATTGCTAATTTTAATTCTGCTTTTATAGATTGTAGATTAGATGATTTTAAATATACCTGTGCTAAGTTTACTTAGTCCAATGTAGGAAATTTTCTACATTGGATAGACTCTTATTTAATAGTAAATGGATTAGTTTCTTCCCCAATTTGATATACTTTTCAATCAATTCTACTACTTCTGACCATAAACCTCTCTTGTTCAAGGCTTGAGATGATGTTGGTCATATCAAGAAATATTTCAGGTTTCAGTACTTCTAGATTCAGAAAGATGATTGTAGGGGAATCATTGCAAAATCTAGGAATGATGAGTGTCACTTCTATAGCTTATATAGACTTGTGGCCAAGTTTAATAGACCAAGGAAAGCTTTTGCATTGTAGAACAAAGAAAAAATGGAAATATTTTTTGATAATCTTATGTCCTAGGAGAATAAGGTTTCTAACCTTGAAATCTTTTTTGAGGAAAGGCCTAATGAGCATACTAGTGCTAAATGAATCTAAAGCCCATCTTATCTGATGCCATAATGAAGTGCAAAGATTTTGAAAAATGAAGTGTAATAATATGTGGATAATAAGATTGATGAAATTATTACTTCCTGAGAGCTCTAATTTAAGAGATAAAATAGATGTGCCTGATTCTGGTATTAAGTATTTTTTTGGACCTACACAACAATAGTGATCGTCAATCCCTTCCCTCATATGCATCTCATTCTCCCACGATTGATAATACTATGAATTATTCTCTTACTAAACCACACAAGGAGGAGGAAATTTCGTTGGTCATCCAAAGTCTTAAGGATAATGCTTCCTCGGGTCCTAACGAGTTCGCAGCAGAGTTTTATAATAACTTCTGGAGAATCATAAAAATGATGTTTGCAATGCTATTGTGGAATTATTTTGTGGCGTGTCTCTTCTCAAATTCTTCTCTCACATGACTATTTCCTTGATCCCTAAAGATGATAGATACATGTGGTGGTTAACTAATGGCCTATCAGTATTTGTTCAATTTTTTACAATAATATATCTAAAGTCCTTGTGAACGCGTTGAGAAATTTGCTTCCATATTTAATTGAACCTAACTAGAGTGCCTTTATCCTTAATAGAGATATTAAAGGTAATATTTTAGCTATTTAAAAACTAGTTCATAGTATAAATAAGAAAAATAGAGGGCATAATCTTATGCTAAAAATTAATACTAAAAAGGCCTATGATAAGGTTAGCTGGGATTTCTTAGGGAGATCCCTTAAAGAATTTGGGTTTAATGAGCCTTTTATTTAATTAATTAAAAAGTTAATTGAAAATATGTGGTTTTCTATTATGTTAAATGGCTCCTTTGTGGGGTTCTTTAAAACTCAAAGATGTTTGAGACAATGGGTCACTCTACCTCTTGCTCTTTTTGTTCTTGTACTGATATGTCTACAAAATTCAATCTTTTGTTTAATAAAGACATTTTTTATATATAATATGGAAGTGAGCTTTTAGTATCACATTTTTTATGCTGATGACCTTATTATTTTTTTCATTGTCTTAAGAATATCTATCAAATTATTGTTAAAACATTGCATGATTTGGAAAAAAAATGAGCTTGAATATTAACTATATATATATATATATATATATATATATATATATATATATATATATATATATATATCGATAATGCCATCTCAGCTTTGTAGTTTCATTTCATCAAAAAAAGAATTACAATGTTAGATTAGGATGTAGGGTGCCAAACACCTCAATATCCCTACACAAGCCAAAAATTAGCAAAAAGGAAGTAAACAAAAGCAAATACAAAAAGTCAAAAATACAAAAAAAAATAGACAAAAATAATCCACACAAAATCCGCAAGAAGTGTCCAAGCTCCACAAAACCAATCAGAAGAGCAGGAATAGGACTTCGATTAAGACAGTAAGTACCCACATTAGGAACCAGAAGCCGAATGCCGCCAGAAGAAACGACTCCATCGGCCGACACGGTCCAGGCAGACCTAAAAAAATATAATCCAAAAAGCTGCACAATTCAAAGAACATAATCGCACACAACCAGAAGGCCTCCGAAAGTTCGAAAAGGAGGAACAACAGGTTTGCCTCCATACAGGAAGCAGAGAGAGCGAGAAAGGCCAGGGCAGAGAAGAGCAAGCGGCATAGCAGACGCAACCTCCAGAAAAAAGTTTAAGAGACGGGCTGCCTTTAAGCAGCTTCGAGATAGAGATCACTAGGTAATAGCCAATTAACATCATTAGCAGGGAAGAGTACGTCTGGATAGAACAGGGGTAGATATCCCTTAGGAATCTGCCAGCCCGTATCCATAACGTTAGATCCTTCGAACAGCTAAAAAGGGGATACACAGACCATGAATCTAGGTGACAACACTCATCACAAGAAATAGTATCCACTATGATAACCCTCCAGGGCTTCCTGCAGACTTGATGCGACAGGGGAATGACAGAGAAGATCACAACCAGGTCAATAATCACTCAGGAAAAAAAGATTCAATCTGCTGCTACAACCCACACAGCCATCCGAAGCTTCTAGACAGAAAGAGGCAGGACTCCAAATAGCCAAAACTATGCAACCGCTGAGCACAAAAAAATAATCTGCCAAAACTGTCCAGGAAAAAAACTCTGTTGAAATCAAGGGAAAGCACATAAAATCGAAAAGAAAATAGCTATAGATGCACTACGGTTGCTGCGGTTAGCCATCCAACAGTGCAGCTATAGAATTCAGAACCCTTAATAAAAATAAGAAAAAATCAAATAATCCACCAGAATCAAAGTTTAGAGAACTTGCTCCACCCATCTAAAGCTTCAAAAGCACCCTTGTTATCCTGAAAGAGGACACTTAAGCTGCACAAAGATTCTTTAGCACCAACCAATAAAATATTTCTCAAATTATCGAACTTCTTAACTAGCCACTGGATAATCAACCAAGGAATCAACCAAATTCTAAACACCTCTATGTGAAATGCTAGGGAAATATCACAGTATATCAATAAGAATTTTTGAGCCAGTCCAATCTGGACAATAAAATTCTACCTGAATAATGATTGGAAAAGTTAAGAAAAATTGAGGAGCACGAGCCTCTAAGCAGATTGGAAACCTCCTGGGTCCCCTTCTCCGGAACAGACTTAAAACCATTCTCGAAATACCTAAGGAAATAATCATTAGCTGTAATCCTTATGGCAGAAATAGCAAGGTTCAAAAACTTACCAATATAAAAATTGGAAATTGAAATTGGAATGTGTTTATTCTTCCATCTTACCGAGTTTCTGACATTCCACAGTTTCCAACAAATCTGACAAGCAAGAACAAAACAAAAGGGATCAGCATTCTTCTTCCAATCCATCAAACCATCTCTAGAGAATACAATCGAGGAAGTATTTAGAAGCAGGATCTTCTCAAAATTTTTCCAAACACTGGCCGCGTACGGGCAGGAGAAGAACAAATGATCCAAAGTATCCTCTGAATCACAATGGACACATTTTGAAGGAATGAAAACCCCTCTACTTTTCAGAACCTCATCAACAGAGAGAAAACCTTTAAAAAATCTCCAAATGAAAAAAGAGAGACCAGTAATAGGCAACTTAAGCCAAACACAATTCGCATTGGGAACAACATTTACTAGCACCTTTCTGGCCATACGCACGCACATTTTAACCCTTTTGCCAATAACAACTTCCATCTCATCTTCCTTAAAAACATCAATCATTTTGGACACACAAATGCTGTCAATTAACTCATCATCTAACCCAACAGTAGAAAGTTTCAAAACATCCCAATGACCGTCCAGCCAAAAATCAGCAACAACAGCCTTTGAAGGACCCCTCACTGGAAAGCGATTATAAATAGGGACACTGGGAAGCCATGAATCATACCAAAAAGAGATCAATCCTTTCCCAACATTCCAGCAAACACAATCTTCAGCAACCGACCTGACACGAATTAAATTCCTCCAAACAATCGAATCATTTTGTTTCAAACCCCTCATGACCATATGATCCAATTTTCCATATTTATTGTTCATGAACTCAGCCCCAGACCATCACTTCTTCTAAGTCTCCACCAATCCTTCACATAAAATGTAGAAGCAGTTTGTTTAAAAGGGAGAAAACCTAACCCCCCAAACTTCTTCGGCAAAGCTAGATCTTTCCAAGAGGACTAGCGCACAGATCTCCTATTGCCATAGCCCCCCCAAAGAAAGCCATTGCAAAGATTATTAGCAGCATTAATAAACATGACTGGGGGTTTGAACACTGCCAGGAAATGGTTGGGAATGGAGCTAATAATAGACTGAAGTAACACAATACAACCACCAAAGGACAAGCATTTAGAAACCCAGTCATTAATTTTTAGGGCCATAGACTCTAGAACATGATGAAAGTGAGACCAGGAAGCCAAGCCTCTGGCTAAAGGGAAACCCAAGTAGGTAAGAGGGAGAGAGGCCCTAGACAAACCACTTAAGTTTAGAAGTTGAGAAATTCTATTGCTCACCACATGCTTGCCAAAAACCACACTCGATTTATTCATATTCACCTTCATACCTGAAACCTCCTTCATATGATCCACAATGTTGAGAATTGTGGTAAACACTTTAACATTTGGTTTGCAAAAGATGAGAGTATCATCCGCAAAAGCTAGATGAGAAATAATAGCCTTTCCCGAGTTATGTAAATTAATACCCTTGACTTCATTAAACCTAAAGGAGAGCAATCTGGAGAAATATTCGTTGGTAATAATGAAAAGAGCAGGAGAAAGAGGATCCCCCTGTATAATTCCTCTGAAGTATTTAAAGAAACCACAATAATCACCATTCAAAATGATCAAAAACCAAACATTTGAGATACTTTTATATATAAATTGAATAAAAGCCTCAGAGAAACAAAATTTCCTAAGGATTAAGAGAAGGAATCTCCATTCAATCCTGTCATAAGCTTTCATAATATCCAACTTAATAATAATATTTCCCCCAAAGCAAGCTTTATCAATATCATGGATTAATTCCTTGGCAAGAAGGAAATTATCCGAGAGAATTCTACCCTTCACAAAAGCATTTTGATTTGAGGAGATTATTCTAGGAAGAATAGAAGAAAGTCTATTAGCCAGAATTTTAGTGCAGATTTTGTTAAAAACATTGCATAGGCTAATCGGTCTAAAGTTCGGCCAGGAATTTGGGGAAACCACTTTAGGAATAAGAGCAATAGCGGTAGAGGTGACAAATTTAGGAATCTAATGTGAATTAAGGAAATCCAGGACTGCATCATAAACATCCCCTTTAATAATCTCCCAGCAAATTTTGAAAAAATTGGGGGAGAAACCATCAGGACCGGCAGCAGAATCCTCATTTAATGATTGAACTACCTCCTCCACCTCCTTAAGAGAAGGAAAGGAAATAAGCCACTCATTCTCATCGGCAGAGATGCTAGGAAAACTTACCTCATTACAGATATTAGATAAGTCACAACCCTCACTAGCCCAAAGTTTGCTAAAGAAATTGCAAGCAGATGCACCCAACAAATGTTGAGGAATAATGATCCCCTCCTCCGATTTCACACTAACAAAAACATTAGAGGACTATGTCACATTTACCTAGGAATGAAAAATTTTTGTGTTTCTTTCACCATCTTTAAACCTTTTCAAAGTGGATTTCTGAATCCAAAAATATTGCTCCATATTAAGGACATTTTCCAAATGATCATAGGCCTTAGGCAGGCTTTCTTTCAGCTCCCTAGACCCAGAAACATCAACCAAAGCTTCCAACTCAACAACATTTTCTTCCGCAACTCTGACATTATCAAAAACATTACCAAAATAATTTTTATTCCAAATAACAAGGCAACTTTTAAGGTTTTTCAATTTAATGTGAAGACGAAACATGGGGGAGATCAATTGGACCTTAGAAGTCCAATTGAATCTAACGATATTAAAAAAATCCTAGTGCAGGATCCACATATTCTAAAATCTGAATCTGCCCTCGGGGAGAGAAGCAGAAGCCAAAGGAAGAAGAAGGGGAGCATGATCAGAACCCAGTCTACTAAGATGGACAGTACGAAGGCAATTAAAAAGGTTTGAGCAGTTAGGGTTAATAAGGACTCTATCTATTCTAGAGACAGTCAAGTTATTAGACTAGGTGAAAGGAGACCCGGAGAAAATTATTTCAAATAAACTAGCTTTATTAATCATATCATTGAATTCTCTTGACGCAATGGAGGAGAATTTTCCTTTGCCAATACGCTCCGAATGCTTCCGCACCGCATTAAAATCACCTCCCACCATACAGGGAGAGTCATCAGCATTACACCAAATTTCCAAGGAATGCCAAAGCTCACGCCTCAAAATATAAGAGCAACTTGCATAAACAAACAAAATCTTTCAAACCAAATTATTCCAATTGCAAATAGCATGAATGCATTGATCCTCAATAGATACAATGTTAACTTGGATTGGAGAATTCCAGAACAACCATATTTTATTACAAGAATTCAAACGGAAATTTGAAAAACCAAGATAATTGGCTAAGCGAGAAATAGACGCGGGCTTCAATAAAGGTTCAAAAATACCTAGAAGAAGAATCTTGTTTCCCTTACAGATAGATTTGAGCATTTTCCTTGTTTTGATATCAGTAATGCCTCTAACATTCCAAAAAAGAATAGATTTATTCAGCATGAATTAACCTGTTTGATTTTCTAGGCTAAGGTCTTTCCAACAACATCGCAGCCTTAGTTCTCTGGGCTGCCCTTTTCTTTTTCTTCAAAATAATCCAATCATTTGGTTCGCCCAAGGAACTAGATAAAAGGGAAGGGTCCGAGACCTCAGAGAGCTGCTTCTCAATTGTAGAATTTACATTTTCCTTAACTTTACGATCAAACGCTTCTAAAACCAAAGAAATGACATCACTGTGAGAGTAGGGAGAAGCCTTGATAGGCTCAACACCCTTTAGAGAAGATTTTAATGGGATGTTCTCAGCAGACATAGAAAAACTTTTCACATAAGGGGCAATAGCTTTACTCAAGTTTTCCTTATGCTGGCCGAGAACAGATAGTTGAGAACCTTTCTGTTTCACTCGCCAAACATTTGTAGACTTGGGAAAACAGTCCTCCTTAACCTGATCACATTTACCGCAAGAAGAGCATTTTATGTAGATCTGTTCAACAGAAACTGCTTGAAGATGTTCAAAAATTTTTCTCGAGATTAAAATAGAATTAGGACATCTTCTTGAAACATCCAAATCTACAAGAACTCTAGCCTGGGAAGCATGCCAGAAGCCCGAACTTTTATCTATCGCAATAGGAGCCCCAATGGTACTCGCTAACGCCCACACATGATGGGGATTATTGAACTTTGGCCTGAGATTTGGAAAGTTGATCCAGTGCTGTTCGAAAAAAGAATCCATTGAGTCAGATTTTCCTTTTTCCACCAGGATCTTTAAGATCCCCCTAGACAATTTTATGAAGCAATTAGATAGCAAATCAACAAAATCATCAAAAAACACCAAGGAAATCAAGAAGCAATTTCTCAGTAGAGATTTTAACCAGAAACCACCTTTGCAAAAAGAATCGAGCCAATCATTTAACATAGAAAGAAATATCCAACCTTTTAAACACAAGGCCATAACAGAGAAACCCCCTCCTTCACAGGGCAAAGAAATCTTGGGATAACTCAAGACAGGTTTACCCGGATCCAAAGAAGGCCGATTTATCTGAGGATCCTTGGGGAGAGGGGGAAAGTCGAACTTATATCGGTCCTTCTGCCCAAGAAACCCCACGGAAGCCCTAGATCTAAAATCGTCCGCGGCGCTCCAAGAACCCGCAAAACTTTCTGCCATCATTCGTATATCCACTAATCGAATATTAACTATATATATATATATATATATATATATATATATATATATATATATATGTATATATATATAGTTACAAAAACCTAAGAATTTTATTAATAATAAAAAAAAGATACAAATGAGATTGAAAGGTTATAGGGATCCTATTCACTAAATAGCTTAAAACCAATTCCAAAAGAGTGAACCCAATGTATAGCCTAAAAAGCTCCCTCAATAAAAGACTTACAAAAAATAGAGCAATACACGATTGAGAAAGAAGAAATAGGAACATAAGGAAAAAACATAAGAGCCAAATAGGAGGAACAAGAGCCATACCCAGAGAGAACTGCAGGCAGTCTAGACATATGTAACCTTAGGCAACTAGCGTCATCTGCCCTTAGCACCACTAGCATCTTATATGTAGTATTCATAACGAACCAACTCGTGTATCAACACATCCAGATGATAAGCCTGAACAATCACAACATACCTCAAGAGCTTGTGTGGTTGGTGCAAACAGGTGGGCTTAGAATTACCAGACCAGTCAAAATTAGAGTTCAAATAAGCATTCAACATCTCACTAGTCCATCATATGAATTTCCAACACCACATGTTAGATGTTGAGAGAAAATTACCAACATCAAAAGTATAGCTAAAACCTAGAAACATAGGAATTAAAAGGAATAAGACACATCAATTTATATAAGAAAAAGTTACCAAACCATTCCCATTCAAGAAGTAGCATAAACTAATGCAAAAAGAAGGAACCATCAAACCAATACAATCAACAACATTAAGAACCTAGCTGTTTAAACTAAGATCAATCAAATAAATAAAAATTCAATAGCAAAAGAGGGTTAATGAAACACATCACATCACCATTGCCAATAGCTTAGATGAAAAATAACAGGCTCAAAGAATTTTAATCTTCTCATCATTAACCAAATAGAACAAATATTTGATTTTACCAGCATCTGTGTTACTCTAGCACTGGTTTTTAATAGGAATATGCTTAAGCAACAAATGAATCTCATCATATGAAAAATTGATGATCCTCCTTTTATCCATAGGGATATTGTTATACTTGAACTTATTTTTGCCATTCTAAATGGTCCAAAGGGAATAAAGATTGACATTATTTTAAATATGAATTTTTACCAGGATTTAAAGTTTGCATTGCATCTAGCAAGGAGGGAATTCACATTAGACACATTAGAGTTTAAAGATATGATGTTAATGAGCACTCAACTTGACTCCTCACTAAGAAATTAAGACACACATGGTTTACTATTTTATAGTGCTCACACTTAGAACACTTAGAGGTCAAATGGAATCCTCTTTCCTACAGAAGACTAAGGAAAATAGAAACTATAATGGAGGGGATAAGAAGTTTTGTCACATAAATTACCTAATTGGGATTAATTATCATACCAAAAAGAGATAGAATGAACAATCAGTCCTAATGCATTAGAGTTTTTACTTTATATCTGAATTCCAGCATCCTTTCCTGCATGGGGAGTCATTGATTATGGGGCTGACAGCGTAGGGATGCCTAGTGGTACAATATTTAGCAAGGAGAGCATGAGTCCAAAGGTTATTGTTGATTTAAACTAACACCAAAGTTTGAGAGAAAGAGTATTGATAAGCCCCAATTATACCTATATTTTCCTAGTATAATTAACTATTTTAAATAGAGTTATTTTCTATTTCAGTATGTTTTTAATTTATTTTATGAATTTTTCAGCTCAACATCAAATTTGCACTCAAGAAGAGAAATTATCGAATTTCAGACGCCATAGCATGCCGTAGAGCCTGTGCATTGTAAGCGGTCCACTACAGGGTGCCACGGCGCATGTCGAGGAAATTCTTTAATGAATACATCCACCTTAGTGTACCATAGCTCATCATGATGTGACTTATACTTTATGTAGATGTGAAGTATTAAATGTGGATTCAAAGCACTAGCACTACTGCGCGCCATGGTGCCAGAGCATCGTGAGCTACACGCTATAGTGTACCGTGGCACCCGCCGACAAAAATTTCAGAAAAACAAAAAGAGAATTGTTGGGTGCTCAAGAGACTTAATTTATGAGTCTCTTTAGCTCCCAAAGGTGATTAAATGGAAAAATGAACCCGTTCAACTCCCAAAGAGAGAATAAAGGGAATATTCAAGAAATTATAATTAAAAACTTTAGTTTTCAAGTGAAAATAATGGAATCAGCATTTGCGCCTGATGATTTCAATTCCAAGAATTAATTTAAAAAGAAATTAAAATCCATAATTTAGGGAAGTTTGCAAAAGAAATTAACGGAGGATTATTAAGTCTAGAGAAAAAAAAAGAAAAGAGAGCTTTTTGATCATTTTTTGAACCATAGGGGAGGAACTCTAAACTCCACATACCATCTAAGAAGGTTCCAAAGGAAGAAATGTGCAGTCAAAGCAAAAGGAGAAGATGAAGAGAACACCATTAGCAATTCCTGCATATCATCCTCTTAACTTACTTTTGTACTTTAATTAATTGTGGGAACAAATGTATGTATCTATAATTTATTGTATTTCTCTTATCTTATTCATTGTGATGGCAGCCTAACTCCCCCTTTGGGGAGGGTTTGGTGGAAAATATGTAATGAGTATTAGATTTTGTGCATGGTTAAGAATTCAATCTTAAGTGAAATGTCATAATTTTGAGCTAATATGTCCTTTACCTTTTATGAATGAATGGTTGTTGATGAATGAGATAATATTTTAAATATCATTAAATCATATTTTAATGAATTCTTATTGTGCTCGATGACCATCTTGATTTGAAATTAGTGCACCTAGATCATCCATGTAGCGAATGAATGTAATATAATTCACTGAGCGTGATGACTCGGGCATAATCTATAAATAATAGACTTTATGATTTTATCCATAAGATAATTTAAGCAAATTTCTAAGCTCCATGGTTCAATCCATAACATTTAGAGAAAGCATGTAAGGTAGTGGATGAGGTAATATAGTTCATGTAGGCTATCGTTGGTTCTATGTTAAGTTATGCATTTGATGCATGTGAGCCGAGACCATCTGTTGAGCTCCATTGCTCACTCTTAATTTATGTGAGATAATAGAGTGTGTTAAGCTATGAGCGATGTGGCATAAGCTCTTTTAGCTACACAGTTCATTATCTTAGTTGAATTAAGAATAGAAGCATGTGAGCTATAAATGGAATCAAGACATAGTGATCATAAGATAAAATATGGATTTTGTCCCTTAGACATAAAATTAACTTTAAGTTATAAAAAGATCACAAAGATATCTATGTGTTGATTTGAATCCTATAGTGTTCATTATAAGCACTAGATAGGATCATAGTAAATTTAATATTTAAATGATGAAACTAGACCTCTTAATTAGAGAATTATTAAACAATAAAAATGTGACATGACATTAGGAGAGAAATTCTTATGTAATAATTTATTAATTACTATATGTTTGAAACCTAACTCTCCCCAACTTTATCAACTTGATTAAAAAACTAATTTAGGATAATCTAGCATAATTATAAGATAAAAAGACCAACTTTCTTAGGATAAACATAATTGAAAAGAAGTATACTTTAACACACACCATTCTCAAAGGAATATAAAACTCAAAATCTTTTCATCCCATTCAGACCATGTACACTTGCGTGCAAGCGCATGCTTACAATTTTGGTATGTTAAGTTTTTGGCGCCGCTGCTGGGGAACATCTGTTTGTATTAAAGAAAACTTCTAACTAAATACTGATTTGAACATTTCCTTTTTTGTTATTTTTAGTTTTATTATTTTATTTTATTTTATTTACTTATATATGGAATAACCAAATTTCATGATCATGTACAACAACAATCCGAATAGGTGTAGATGGTGTGAGGGAGCACATTCAATTTTTGATTGTAATACAAATAACCCTTTTTCACCTTCAAGAATAAAGCCTATTTACAACATTGAGTATGATCACAACTTCCAGCATTATTACACTTACACTGACATGAACATTAATAACACAAATTAGAAAAATGAGCAATTATACTTAGAAAAATCGATGGAAGAGTTTAATGGGTATGCGAACAACTATATTCAAGAAACTGAGCCAACCTTGATTAGGAACAAGATGAATCTGGAGCATCTATGTGAGAGAATTAAAACTCAAGTAGAATTTATATTGGAACAATTAATTAATCCTTCCAAAGAAGTAATTGAAAATGAACATATAGAAGAACAAGCCCAAGAAATGCCAATGTGTGGGGAAGAAACTTCAACTCAAGCAAATAATGACAATAAGAAAGAGTTAAAGTATTAAATTTGCCCATTCAAAAATACAACAAGATTTTCAAATATAAATGCAATCCAAAATTTATGTCTCCTACACACCTCAAGTGCATCTACCTCAATATTTAGAAATAGGTGAAACATTAATTGTTAAGGAATAGAATAAGTTGATACAACATTATGAAGTTATCAAAACCATTTGTAACATCTCCAACATCAATAAACCCCTTAGTAATCTTGATGATGATTGTGTGCAAATTGTATTTGTGGAGAAATGCTTGGAATATGATGAATCCATAAATTATAACTAAAATAAAAGGGAATTTCATTCATTTCAGATCTTTATGATGCTCCTAAAATTAATTTTTTAATTTTTTTTAGGGAAAAGGCATCCAAGGGAGTTCTGAGGCATTTCTGGAAATATTTAAAGGAAATCCGCTATAGCACACTACAGCGCGCCGCAGTGGGCTGCAGCAGAATCATTTAAACTTTATAAATAAGGGCTCAACTAATTAAACAGTATTTTTTGCAAAATAAGCCGCTACATAGCGCAGTCGCATGCTGCAGCGGTCTGCAGCGGAAATGTTTCCAACTTTATAAAAGGGGGAAATCGATTAATTGAACAGTGTTTTTGCAAAATTAGCCGCTACAACGCACGGTCGCGAGCTGCAGCGGTTTGCAGCGAAAATATTTTTACTTTAAAAAATGAAAAGTGAAGAAATTGAACAGTAGATTTGCAAAATGACCCACTGCAGCGCGTTACAGTGGGACATCTTCCAAAGCTCAAACGCGGTAGCGCGCGGCAGCGGGGGACTTGGCAAATTTGTTAAGGACCATTGCACGCCGCAGCGCGCTGTAGCAGCCCACCGTATTTTTTTTCAGACAGCATTTATTGCGGCTAGGGACATGACCTCTATCCTGCATTTTGTCCCCAGCCATCATTCCCTGCAGCTGCTATGTTTTATTTGAAAAAGAAGGTCTTGAGGTGATGTTTTGGGTAAACAAATGAAGATATTTGTCACCTCACCATCAATGGAGGATTTTGCCATCATGAGTTCAGAATTTTAAATGGAAATGTTGGTTTTGAAATGAAGAAGAAGAAGGCAGCCCTCTCCTATAAATACCCCTCCTCTTAACTTGAGGAGAGTTCACAATTTTAACCAAAAATCTACTAAGTAAGGAGAAGTGCTAAAGAAGAGAAGAACTCCCTAAGGGTGGCTAAGCAAGCTCTTGCCTTAGAGGAGAAGGAAGAAGGCAGTACTAGCGACCTAAGAATGGAACATTGAGAAGGAGAAGAAGGATTCTGGAGAACTTCCAAAGGAGCATTCCTAGTATCTTCTAAACTCTATTCTTGTATTTTCTTTTTATTTGATCATGAAAGAGTCTTTATCCATGTATGTGTTTTTCTTCTTTTCTTTTATAATGAGTAGCTAAACTCCCTTGAGGAGGGTTGGGGTGAAGTCCCATGTGCATGATGTAGTATTCATGTATAAATATTTTTTTTTCCTCAAGCATATTTTATTTTGTGATCTTAATGTCTTGCTAAGAAATACTTATCTAATTTAGTCTTAAATGTGGAATAAAAGTAAAGAATAAAAAAGGTTCAAGAACTAATTGTCTTGTGCTCCTTAGCGCACCTTAGGTTGGATGCTAGGTTTTAAGTGCATTAAAGCTTGGAACTATGTGACAAAGTTCTTGAGCTCAATGCACCTCAATCTAAGCTCAACCAAAGTGTTGACACAAGTGATGCTAAGACCTACTAAATGAACTCCTTAGCTCAACATAACTGAGGTAGAGGAAGGAAGTGTTGAGTGCTCATGAATTAAGTGACATAGTCGTTGAGCCCAACATATGAATCCCTTATCTCAACTATGTGAGATGCGAGTGATGCTCGTAGTAGAAATCAATACTTATAAGATCCTAAGATATAATAATCAAGCTCTCTTTGATCAAGAGAATAAGATTAAAATTTAAATCCAAAGAATCTTACAAGAATCTTTGTGCCGAAGTAGAACCGAATATGAGTTCATTTTGTGCACGAGATTTGAACTTGTAAGACCTTGAGTTAAACTCAAGGAAAATAATGTGCACTTGATTTTAATTAAAATGAATGATAAAGCTTAATAAATTAATATACATAATTGTTATATCATGACATATGGGATGGTTCCAACTCTCCTCTTTCTCTCATCTTGCTCTATTGTTTAGTGATAATTGTGCTAATTCCTAGACCAACTCATCCAAATACATTGTAGCTTAAACATTAGTGAGAATAGATACACCTTAGTGCCAAATCAACCAATTCTCTAAGGATCGATGAATTCCCAAAAATTAACACTTTCCACTTATTACTTCAGACCATGTACACTTGCGGGTGAGCGCAGACGTGTATTTACAGTCTGTCAGAATATACCCCTTAGAAAATTGAATTATATGCCTTTTTACAAAATGAAATTGTGGATGAGGTTAATGATGAATTTGATGAGTTGGATGAAAAATATAAGATGAGAAATGGGAAGAATTAAAAGAAGAGACAAAGAAGACTTATTGCAAGTTTGATGATATAGGATGGGTTTAGAAGGGAAAAAATAGTATGCCTGATATCCATAAATATTATATTATTAAGCAAGCTCGTGCACATCTAAAAGTCTTAATTCAAATATGGTAACAAATTCTAAAAGGAAATATATTTTTATTGGTCGAGCTGAGGATATTAAACTAAGCACTAGTTGGGAGGCAACCCAACAAATAATTATATATTTTTATTTCTTGTTTGTTTCAGGTTTTATGAAGTATGTGTGTGTGTGTTATTAATGGAGCAGGAGAAATCTCGAGCATGATTGCAGTAATGACAATCTGCATTATTCTACCAGGTTGTTTCACTCCTTACTACTCATAGTAAATTATTTCCAATTCAATAATTCATTTTGTAGTTTTGTTTTTGTTACTTTATGTTTTAGTCTTTTTATTCTATTTTATGTAGTCATCCATTACACTATTCATTTAAGAGTAATGATTAAGATTAGTTATTTAATAATTTAGTTATCAATCTAAGAATTTAACCAAAAATTTGATTTGGAAACCAAATTCTAATTCTGTGCATCCAATATTTTGGATTAGTGAAAGATGTTTAAGTACAAATTTTAACCAAACAAAGTAAGGTTTGTTGGATTACATTGATAAACTAACCAACATAAACTCATGACTTAACTAAAATGATGAAATGAACTAAGTCTGGGCGAGCAAAGATTGCAAAGAGGGAAATGAAACTAGTGGTTTAATTTAGAATGTGCTAGGTTTTTGTAGGACTTTATGGATGTAATGTATGTGCTAAATTTAGCATATTAAAATTCTTTTTTACTAAGTATTATGAGATGAAGAAAAATATCTCTCTCATGAAAAAAAAATGGAGATCAGAAACATAAAAAGGATGAAGAAAATGTCTCTCATAATGAGAAAAGTATTACATCTCATAAGAAGAACCACATATGACGCATAAAATTTCCTAGAATAAATACTGAACAAATTCTCTTGAATTTAGCTTAGGTTCTCTCAAACACTATTTATAGTAATCATGAAATTAAGAAAAAGTAATTAGGATTAGCTAAAAGTAAGTCTAACTAAAAATTTGAAAATACTTGATTAATTTTTATTTAGCATTAACCACAAAAGAAACAATGACTTGATTTTGTGGAATTGATCTTAAACTACCAAATCAGAATAATACTACTGTAATTCTCAATCAACAATTTCAATTACTACGAAAGGCTATTTTCATTACTTACTCGAGAACGAACACAAATTTAAGTGTGGAGTGTGATGAGCCCCAATTAGGTCTATATTTTCCTAGTATAATTAACTATTTTTAATAGTATTATTTGTTATTTTAGTATGTTTTTGTTTTATTTTATGAATTTTTTAGTTAAGATTAAGTTTGCACTAAAGAAAATAAATTATGGAATTTCAAACACCACAACACACTGTAGTAGCGTCTGTGCACCGCAAGTGGCCCGCTACAGCGTGCCGCGGTGCAATTCGAGGAGATTATTCAATGAAGAGAACCACCTCAGTGCGTCGTAGCACCTAAGCATTGCAAGTAGCCTGTTACAGCATGCTGCGGCATGACTTATACTATCTAAAGATGTGGAGCATTAAATGTGGATTCAAAGCACTATCGCTACAGTGCGCCGTGGCGCCCACCATCCAAAATTTTAGAAAAAAATAAAAGAGAATGGTTAAGAGTTCAAAATACTTTTTTTATGAGTCTTTTCAGCTCCTAAGGGTTTTTAAATGGAAAAGTGAACCCTTTCAACTCCCAAAGAGAGAATAAAAGGGAATATTCACGGAATTATAACTAAAAACTTCAATTTCAAGAGAGAATAATTAAATATTCTTAGCATTTGCACCTAATGATTTTAACTTCTAAGAATTAATTCAAGAAGAAATTAAAAGCCATAATTTAGAGAAGATTGCAAAAGAAATTAACGAAGAAATATTTAAGTCTAAAGAAAAGAAGAAAAGAGGGCTTTTTTATTATTTTCTGAAATATAGGGGAGGAACTCTAATCTCCACATACCATCTAAGAAGGTTACAAAGGAGGAAAGTTGCAACCAAAGCAAGAGGAATTACAGAAACTAGGAAAAAGAGTGAAGCATTGAGAAAGGAGAAGACAAAGTGAATGCCATAAGCAGTTCCTACGTATCATTCTATTAACTTGCTCTTGTACTTTCTACTTGTGATAACAAATGTATGCATATACAATTTAATGTATATACCTTGTCTTATTCATTGTGATGATAGCCTAACCCCCCTTTGGGGAGAGTTTGGTGAAAAACAGGTAATGAGTATTAGATTTTGTGTGTGGTTAAGAATTCAATCTTAAGTGAGCTGTCATAATTTTGAGCTAATATGTCATTTAAATTTTATGAATGAATGGTTTTTGATGAATGAGATAATATTTTAGATATCATTAAATCATATTTCACGAATTTTTATTGTACTCGATGGCTATTTTGATTTAAAACTTATGCACCTAGAGCGTCCAAGCCGCAAATGAATGTGACATAATTTGTTGAGTATGACTGCTCGAGCATAAGCTATAAACAATAGTCTTGATCATTTGAGACATAAGATAATTTAAGTAAATCTCTAAGTTCCATGGTTCAATCCATATCACATAGAGAAGGAATGTAAGGCAGTGGACGATGTGATATAATTCATGTAGGCTATTACTGACTCTATGTTAAGTTATGAATTTGATGCATGTGAGCCAAGACCATCTATTGAGATTCATTGCTCACTCTTGATTTATGCGAGATAATAGAGCATGTTAAGCTATGAGTGACGTGATATAAGCTCATTTAGTATTGCTGCTCATTATCTTAGCTGAATTAA
Organism: Gastrodia elata; assembly: GCA_016760335.1. Lineage (NCBI taxonomy): Eukaryota > Viridiplantae > Streptophyta > Magnoliopsida > Asparagales > Orchidaceae > Gastrodia > Gastrodia elata. The sequence goes on along the minus strand of CM028675.1, from coordinate 43,582,744 downwards.
GAATAAAAGTGTGAGAGCAATAGATGGAATCAAGACATAGTGATCATAAGATAAAATATGAATTTTGTCACTTAGACATAAGAATAATTTTCAATTATAAAAAGATTACAAATAGACTACATTTGATTTTGAATTTAAGGAATCTAATTAATTAGCCATTTCAATGTAACATCTCATAGTTGCTACTTGAATTTTAATGCTTATAAACATCTCCATTTATCTTAAAATAGCCCTAAGATCAAACTATGGAGTTTTGGTGAACTTTGAAAGTTGTTTGATTAAAATGAATATTTTAATCATTTTAATTAACTAAAAAAATGAGATAATTATTTTGACCTCCAATAAAAAATTAGACTTTGTTTTTTAGATCCTCACATCATACTAGCCAAGAGTAAATTTTTGGAATTTGAGCTCATTTAGTTAGAATAATTTAATTAATAAAAATAGATTTAATTAATATTAATTATAATTAATTAATTATATTAATTATAATTAATAAGCATTTAGATGAGATTTCCATCCCATATGTGCAATCAGATCTCTCCATAGGGTTGATCAGACAATATGCGTTGTTCCTGCATCCTAAGAGTGATATGGCCGTTGGATCGGGTCTCTGATCCAATGACCTAGATTGCATCTGCTAAAACCTAAACATTAGAGTGGAAGCAGATCATCTGATGGTTGAACGACTGAGGAGCGACAAATCACTGTGCTCTATCGCCCTGAGTCGTGCCCATTCGAGGCTGCTGACAGCACTTGGGAGAGACGCCTTCCCACCACTTTGTCGCTTATTATGCATGCCAGACAATTTTATTAACTCAGTTTCTTTGAGATTTGCCATTTAGAGCCTAAAAAGGCACCCTCGACCTCATAGTCTAACGCAAGGAGCCGACAAAGCCTCTGCTCGATGAACCTTAGATACATCGTATTTGTCCCATTGTAGATTGTTTCTCAGCATATTTTATTTTCATTTATCAATTTCAATCAATGTGCTATTGAATGGTTAAGTCAATCGGACCAGGGTGAGCACTATCAAGGCTAATTGGCATTGGGCACGCACAATAATGTATAGTTCCTGAGTCTTGTGAAGCTTCTTGACATCTCCATTGATCACACACTGCATCCTTGGGTTCATTGGGTTGGCCTCAGCATAAGGAACCCAATGGCAGCTTGCTCAGCATGAGATGATCACTATGGAGGGAGAAATTAACTCCACAGTAAACCCTACCCTAAGAACCTAACTCAACTAAATCGTAATGATCTGAGTCACTAAGGTTACAGATTTTGTATGCATTAGGTACAAAGAAACCCTAAACTCTAGCAGCTCCACTCTCACCCCACCGATGGGGAAGATGAACAGTGCCACGGTTCAGCCCTAACCGCAGCACTATGTGGTCCAGAACTCTCTGAACCGTGGCCCGAACCACACCTTTAGAAAATTAGAGGAATATTCCTAAAAGATTTTAATTTTAATTAAATTCAAACCATATTCTAGAATAATTCAATTTTAATTAATTTAATAACTCCTAAAATACTATGCCAAAAATATTGAAATTATATTTCAAATTGATCAGAAAAATGTGTAGGATCTAACGATTACATTATTTTTCCATTTTGAGCTTGCCAACCATAGTCTAAATAAGTTAGTTGACAAACCTTGTATAGGAAAAAAGAGAGAAGATAATGAATAGTGGAGTGATTTTATTTGGGTTAAACCAGCAAGTAGAAGTTTAGATTTTTATTAGAGTAAGATGTAAGTTCATTAGATAAAGAACTAGATTGGTAGAGCATAAGGGTTAGATGAATCTAAAATATAATCACTCTTCTAATTTATGAAAGTAATGGAAATTAAAATAAAAAGTTAGGTGATTAAGCATTAAGTAAATGTGAATGATCAATTTGATTCTAATCAGTTCAATTTATTAGAGAATCTCTTGAATAGACTCTGAGATCTTGAGAAGGAGAACTCATATGGCTTAAACCTTCCTTTCAATGAACTCAAAAAAAACCTCGAGGTAAGAAAAACATTAGAACCTTAGTTAAACTTTTTAAAATCGATGCTACATCCTAAGTATTATAATAGTGTTCAAGCAGAAGACTTGAAAGATTGTAGCATTTAGGATCATGATGGTAATTATAAAGGATTCTCTTATCATAAGTACTTTGTCAAGGAGTTAATCAAACCACTATTTTTTTTTTTCAAAACTATAAACTTAATATTCACACACACACACACACACACACACACACACACACACACATATATATATATATTCTAAAATTGACTAAAAGCATGTGCCTTAGGTCAATTCGGGATTCAATCGACCACAAGCATTATGGTAGATAATTAAATTAGATAACAAACGAATATCACATGTTTTGTATTTAATTTGGCAATTCCTTGAAATACAGCAACACTTTAAGAGCCTTACTCCTTTGATCATAATAACAAACTAATATGCATAACATAAACTTTAATTAAATTAGAGAAAGGGTTTCATTTATGGTGGATTAGTCTATGCAGACATTATTGAGCTAGGGTTGTTGTGGAGTGACAAGGAGACTACACATGTCCTTGAGGGGGAATGTGTGGCAATACAAGAGACCCCAATATATACAGTTGGGTAGACGTACCTAACTCCTCATTATTATATACAAGCCCACTGAACAAAATATAAAATAATAATAATAATAATAAATTTGTATTTATAGTTTACAATTTTATTATTATTTACTTCAGTTCATCTTTACTATTATATCATCTCTTACATTATCTTTTAGCTGCTAGCATTTACTTATTCTGCTCATAGTTTTTCTATTGTTATTGCTTAACCTATTTCTTTTAAGGAACTATAGTGTGCTTTTGTGCACTTACTTATTTTACTTATTTTACTAGTTTTCATTGATTTTAGTATTACTTTTATATTGCATTGTGCTCCATATATGCTACTTGCTAAATGTGATATCCTCAACAAATAAAAAATTATAAAACCTTAAATTGTACTTAGATTTATGTAAGTCTAATCACTTATTTCTTTTTATTAGCTATGCCCTACATTATTAAAAACTAAATATGATAGATTAGGAGCTTGGAGTTGATCTAGTAGGTGATCTAGGAGTGGAGCCAGAGGATCAGTAGCAGACTTGAAGTTGTTACTTAGTTTTATTTTTTTTTTCATATGAGGATGTGTTCTTTTATTTAATTAAATATTGTAAATCTTAAGCACATTTGGACATTTTATTCATACAAATCTGTGATGATTATTTTTCTTTTATTTTATCTAGAGGAATGTATTGGTAATGTTTATTAATTTATTAATAAATGTGTCTATCTTTCCCATTTTATAGATCTTTTTTCCCTCATAGTATTTAATAATGGGTTAAGATATACTAACCCAATATTGAGTGATATAATCATGCTCAATGTTAGATCAGGTCATCCAATATGATATCAGTCTATTACATTCAACTCCTAGGTTGATTAAAGGGGCAAATATTCAAGGAATATAATGAATTAACCCCTTCAACTCCTTAGGCAAATGAAAGGGAAAATTATTTAGGGAAGTAGGAAGAAAAGAAAAGCATCTCTTGGAGAATTTTAGAGAGGAGACACCCTAAGCACCAAGAAAATATTTTTGAGTTTTCTCAAAGAGATGGTATATAACAGCACAAGGTTGTTACCTTTACTAATTAGGACTAATTCAAGCTCTAGTTTTGATTTCCATCACTCTTAAATAGTCATTAAGACCACACCCTAAAGTGTTGGTCCAAATCTAATGTCAAATGGATCAAACCCTAATTTTAAGAATTTTAGAAACCATGAAAATTGACCTAATTAAATTAACCCCAAATCAAAAATCAAACTTCGTCATTATGCTCATCACTCCCAAATTAGCTAGGGGTGAAGTTTTGGAGGCAATTGGAAGTCGTTAGATTTTCTTCGAATATTTTAATATATTTAAAATACCTCAAAAAATAGGAAATTTAAATACTCGTCAGAATCGAAATCCGACTTCGTCGTTACATTCCTCACCCCTCAATTAACAAGGGGTGCATCATTGGAAATTTTTAGAAGCCATTTATTTATTATTTTATAATTAACAAAATATGGATTTAATAAATAAATAATTAATCTTTCATTTTCTCCTAACGGCCTGTCACCCACGCTGTCTGCCTCCCCTCACATGCCGCCAGCTCCTTGTTTAATCAAATGGGAGATCTGAGATGTTCGATCAGCCGATTGAAGGCCTTCGAACCTGCCATCCTTATCCCCTCTGCGCAGGTGTCGCATGTTACGCTTAGTCGTAACCATGACCAATGACGTGTGCAGGGAGCTTTGTAGGCTCTGCCATCGCCTCATTAACCTACCCTCTGTGATCTTAGGCCCTTTTACGTAATCTAGGATCACTCTGGAGCATTCAGGAGCTGCTTCTGCGAACCCTAAGTTTTTAGCCGTCCAACCTCAGATACTCTGATCTCTTCTTTTACTCAATTAAATTGCAATTTCCTTTTTTTAATATCTATTTCACATCTTCGATTGATTGTTTATCAGGTTTGATTGGGCTCGATCGAACCCGATTGAGCCAATTTGGCCTCTTCATTATAGGAGTCCACGGTAGCCCTCCTTCTACCAGATCCTAGCTAGGGTTTAGAACTCTTGCCGATCTTGGCCACCTCAGCCTTTGGTTCTGCTGTCAATATGAAGGTTTCATCGAGCCCTATCCATTGGCATGCGGGTCAGCCTCTAGCGAGGCCGGATCAGGATCCATTCTGCATGCCCTAGGTAGAGTCATCGGCCCCCTTCTGCATGTCCTGCCATGATCGAGACTAAGGGGTGGGACCTGCTTCCTACCCGCATGTCATCTCCAGAAGTCAAGATGGTGGGACCCGCTGCCTTGACTGTGTTGCTACCGTAAGTCGTGGGACCCGCTGCTGTGCAAATCACGCAGAAGGAATAATTAACCTAAAGATTAATTGAATCTGATTTATTTAGATTAAATGTAATTAAATAAATTAATCAGAGAAATTTAAGCCCTCATAGATGGAGATCCATTAATACAAATATATTTAATATATATCTCATTTTAATAAATAAAAAAAAGAGAGGAGAACTATGGCTATGTCAAATCTTCATTTAGATGACTATTTAACATAGTGACAATTTAGGACCCCTATTTAGCCCGAAACCCTAGAAAACTTAAAATAGTCATATCTTTGTAACCTTAACTTCAAATATAATCAATATGAGTCTCATTTTAATCAAAAAATCATCAGAAATGTTTTGGTAATATTAGTTTGAGTGGTATTTAGACTAATGACTTTTGGGACATTCCCTAATTATTTAATTTAACCTAGAGACTTCATTAGGCTATAACTTAGTTAATTTAACTCTAAATTAGGTCATCCAATATATCATTTTGATCAAGAAGACCTAAGGATCAATAAACTGCAAGAATAATTAGGTTTTGGTAATTAAATTTCTTAATTTTCCATAATCACCCTAAAACTTATGAGTTCATAACTTAACAAAAAGGAGTCCAAATTGGGTCTACTACCAGTCATTGAACTCAGTGTGTTATAAGGAGGCTATGGCCACTGAGCTTGCAATATTTGGACATTATTTGAGAAAGTTAAGTTTTTGGACCTCTCCTAAAGACCTTAAATTATATATTTGAGCCCTAATATTGTTTTGGCCATAACTTGGCCAAATGATATTATATTTTAGTGATATTAGACTCTATGGGTCCTTAGACAGTAAATAACTAAAGTATAACTGAACTTTTGTATTTTCTTAAGTAAAATTTATAAACTTCCCCTCATAAACTAAAACCTTAATTTGAGCTCATAAAGCTTAATCTTTGTCCAATTTGGGTGTACTTACTATCTATCTTTATATTAGACAGCAAGTAATCATTTGCCATTCATAATTTCAATTTGGAACCCTAAATCAAAAAATTGCTTTTTAGACCCTTAAGTAGGGGCAAAATGGTTATTTTGCCCAAAATCAGGTTTAAGTATTCTCAAGTCATTGAAACTTGATTTAGTTAGTAAAATTAGTAATATAAGTGAGCTAGAATCAATGTTAACTCAATTAAGCTCATTAATTTTAATTCCAATGAAACTCATAATTCATCTTGGATTAGGATTCTCTTTACACCTTAAGGACTCTCCTAAAGATTTTAGATGTAGATTTAGGTTAGAGTTCATTCATTGGGTAAATTGGTTACTCAATGGATGAAACCTTAGCTTTTATTAGTTTCTAGATTTCATCTTAATTTTTTTTTATTTGGTATTTAAACTTTAGTCTGAGTTTAGGGATCCATCTTATTAAGCTTGACATTGTTTAATAAGGTAGCCTTAATTTATAAAACATGAGAGTTAGGTTTATTCCTTTACCCTTAGTCTATAGAACCTATTGGATTAAGAGGTTAAACCCAAATATTTGGAGTTTAACTATTAATCCTTCACTCTTGTTTTGTATTAATCAAGATTGGCTTGGGTTATTTAAACTCATTAATTAGGATGTTTGATTTATTATTCAACCTTAGTAAGCATTATTGATTAAATTATATTAAAGCTTAATTAGTTCTAATTGCTTTTAACCTTATAAAACTATGGTTCTGAGTTTATACTAGATTGTAGGATATTGGAGATCCTAAGTTTGTATGACCTTAGATTAGTTAGAACAAATTTAATTAGAAGAGATATCACAAATTTTGTGTAGTGCTACTTATACCTTGTTTTGATGCATTGCTTCCTTGTTTTGGACCCTTGATAAATGAACATAGGATATTTGATGGATATTCTATGTTAATTTTGAAACTTGTATGAAACATATTCATGAATAGTTAGATTAGATGAGTTTAATGGATTACATAACATTTTAATTGGAATGTGTCTTACTTTGTCTGCCTTTATAGTATTATTGCATATATTTGAGGTGATGAAGACCTGGGAAATTTCTTCTAGATAGTATATATTCAATGGACCTATTGATTTGAGAAATTTCTCTTAAATGCTTTAAAAGTTTTACTTAGTGGCTAAATGAGCCACCATTTCTTGTTATGGTAGTTCTAAGTAGGCATATGTCCATATTGTGATAGCATTTTCATTATACTTTTAGTTTTGTATTTTTCAGCAATTATGCAACATTACTATATTTTCAGTATTTATTCTTACATATTCAGCAGTCTTGATTTGATATACAAGCATGTTAGGATGCTAGATTTATTATGTCTTACTTATCTTGCATTTTATTTATAAAACTAGCATGTGCAGAATTGATCATATTTACTTAGGATGTTTCCTTGTACTTAGTAGTTTCTCTTACATATTCATTGCTTAACCTTTTAGTAGCTCTAGATTAAGGTATGTGCTTATCTCACATTTTTCTTTGAGTTATAATTGAATGATTATAGCTTTTACCACTTTCCTTTGTTGCTTTATTGCTCCTAAAATACTTAGAATATTTATGATATCATTAAATACATGAAAATTAATAGCCTAAAATGTACTTAGAAAATATGTCTAACCAGTCTTTTTTTTTGCTGGAGCCTTGGCATTGTGAAACCGATAATGTTAGTGTCTGAGCATTTTGAGAAGTTAGCACCTGTAGAGGATCACTTCCAGGAGGAGCACCTTGGAGGTTAGGAACCTTAGTTTATGGTGCCTTTTTATTTAAGTGAGGCTGAGTGTCCTTTATTTCTTCTTATAACTTATTTAAAATATTGTAATAATACAAGTACACATTGTATTTTCCTTTCCTGCATACTTTATTTTAAGTTGTACATTTTCTACTTCTGCATTATGGATGCAATGGATGTAAACTTGTTATTTCTTTCTTCTACACTCTATTAATTATGTATGTAACTTTTTGAATGACTCTGCTTTACATAGTACATATCCTACCCTTATTAGTGGATTAGGGATTATGGCCTAATCTAATTATAAGTGAGGGATTCACTAAGTGACGACCACCACAACCCACCAGGTCGTGGCACGGGTCACCTCAATTGGTATCAGAGAACACCATAAGGTGTTAGATTGGAATTTTGTATTCCTATCTACCAAATGGAGTGTTTTTCTGCCAAATAGTCACTAAATGAATATTTGAATTACATCCATAGTACCATAGTCACATGCTCAGAATAAAAGGTATACAATAAAAATACTTATATAAGTAATATGAAATGCTCAAATACAAAACTCATACATTAATAACCTTATGAACAATAAGTAGCTCAATTTAACAAATGAAACTTGATTGAGCCTATAGGATCATAAGACACTTAAAAATGCCAACTTTGGAATACTTCATGAGGTTCAAATCCATATGGGAGTTTGACTTCCAAATAGGCCAAAGGCAAGGGAGGCACATTGACAGAGTATACGAGCAAGGATTATTAGTGCTGAATAGGATGCTTCAGCATGCCATTTTCAGAGGACTAGATCTTTCTATCTTAGTCAAAGAGTGGCTGAAGCATATGAATTCCATTCTTCAAGCAATGGAATGTGCTGATGATATCCAAGTTTCACTGATGACCTACCTTCTCCAAGATCACACTGAATATTGGTGGGTCAACGCTTTCTAGGAGCTCACTAATAAGCGAAGGAGAGAGCGGCATGAAGTTACTTTTGAAGACTTCCATCTCACATTTATTGCAGAATTCATTGAATAGATGTATTAGTGATTCCTTCTATGCTCTCTATTGTACCTGTTCCATTATGTGTTCTATTTGAAAAGAGTAATAAAATAAACAAGTAGATTGTAACTCTTCTTAAATTCCAATAGAGTGTCATTTTTGAACTCAGGTAAAACATGAATCCTAGATAGTCCTCTTCTACACATGCTGCATATGGCAGCTCTTCTTCTAAAATTAATGCGCTTCTCAAAATAGTGTGAACATTGGTAGATACACATGTACAAGCAGAAAGAATCGAGAGACTGATTGCTGCTCAAAGCAATCAAAAATTTTCCCCAACATCCGTAGCCTCCGAACCATATTATCCCCCGTAACAAAATTATCAATCTGTTGATGAACTTTTTCATAGTTTTATCAGTTTGAGGACCCCTACCTTTAGTGGGAATCGATTGGCTATGGACACCACCAATTGGCTGAAGCTGGTGGAAAAGAATTTGACAAGTCTCAAGTGCCCCAATTTTGAAGCTATTAGATTGACGAACATTCTCCAAGATGAAGCTGAATATTGGGAGAACAACACCCATAGCACGCTATTCGTGGATTATGCGATAGAAGATAATTCTTGGAAAGCCTTCGTTAAGGAATTTAGAGCTGAATATGTCCCTCCCTCCGCTCAAAACAATCTAGAGGATCAGTTCTTAAGGTTGAAGCAAGGCAGTCTCCCCGTGCAGAATACGAAATGGAGTTTCGGCGTTTAGCCCGATTTGCTCCTAACATGGTATTAACAGAAGCCTCTCACTATCATTAGTTCCAAAGTGGACTGTGTGACTTAATTAAAGATCATGTGGTACCCCTAAGGCTGTCCAACTTCACAGAACTCATAGAGATAGCCAGAGTGGTGGAACAACATCAGTCCTAAAGGCACTCGAAGAGAAGCTTTGGCTCATCCTATTAGAGAAATGACAACCTCAAAAAGGCTAGGCATCCAGCGGGAAAAGTTATTAGATTAAAGCATCAGCCACCCTTATTGATCCATTCAATGGCTACACGAAGCTTCATCCTTACGGAAAATGTTGCCATGGTCAAGAATGTTGCTATACTTGTGGCCGACATGGTCACTTCTACCAACAGTGAACTTATGATGAAACCGTGGATGGCACTCGCATTGACCGTTCCAGGTGCAATCAGATATTCAACCAAATACCAATCAATCGCAGGAGACACCAGCAGACAATAATGCATCCACCTCAGGTATTGGATCAAGTTAAAAGGAGAGAAGTGCCAAGCGCACTGCGACCAAATGCAACAAGACCTCCTCAAAATCAGGTATACAACAACAAACCTGCTAGACCTGCTAGGGTTTATACCCTAACACCACTAGAATCTGCTGAAGACAACAATATTGTTTTAAGTACACAACTCTGAACAAAAATCTTTTTGCAAAGTATCTTTTATACTCGTTCAATATAATTTTGCCAATAGTAATTTGTTACATGTATAACTAGGAACCTTATGTTTAAATAACAAACCTTGCAATGTGCTATTCGATACTGGGGCCAATCACTACTTCATGATGGAAAGCTGGGCCAAATCTCTTAAATTGCTAATCTATCATCTAGCTAGCTCATTAAGTGTTGGGTTACCATATGGAGCCCACATGCTAGCTCAACAATTTTATAGTATACCAATTCCTATCGGTGGGCAAAAATTTGAAGCTAAGCTCATTATTCTTCCTATCACGAATTTTATTGTAATTCTAGGAATGAATTGGCTAAGTCAACACAATGCCACAATCAACTGCCAGAAGAAGAAGATCACATTAGGCAGTGGAAGTCAAGCCAATATATTCATTGGCAAGTTCAGCACTCAAGCATCCCTGATAAATGCCATGGAAGTGAAGAAATTAGCTAGGAAGGGATGTGATGCCTACCCGGTAACAATACTAGGTGAAAGGAAAGAGGTAGTGCCTATAAGTGAAAATCGTATCATTTGTGAATTCCTTGACTTTTTCCCTGAAGACCTCCCTGGTCTTCCACCAATCAGAAAGGTAGAGTTTTCAATAGAAGTTATCCCAGGAACTTAGCATATATCCTAGGTTCCTTATCGCATGGCGTTTAATGAGTTGCAGGAGCTGAATAGTAAGCTTTAAGAGTTGCTCGAGAAGGGTCTTATCCGACCAAGTTCATCCCCTTGGGGAGCACCGGTGCTTTTCATTAATAAGAAGGATGGTTTGATGTGTAAGAGTATCGACTATAGAGAATTCAATAAGGTAAAGATTAAGAATAAATATCTGTTACCTCAGATCGATGCTTTTTTTGACCAGTTAGTTGGAGCTAAAGTATTTTCTAAGATCGACCTATGTTCCGGTTACCATGAACTGCGTATCAAGGATGAAGAAATTGACAAGACAACGTTCCGAACTTGATATGGACATTATGAGTTCCTTGTAATGTCATTTGGGCTCATGAATGCATTATCAATTTTTATAGACTTGATGGAGCTCGTGCTCTAATCTTTTTTGGACTAATTTGTCATCATCTTTATCAATGATTTCTTAATTTGTTCTAAGAGCGAGAAATGACATGATGCTCATTTAAGAGCAGCACTTGAAGAATTGCGCAGCCATCAACTCTATGCCAAATACTCTATATGTGAGTTCTGGCTCAATTCAGTTGCATTTTTGGGTCATGTTGTCGATGCTCAAGGCATTAGAGTAGATCTAACAGAATATTAGCACAGTTCAAGATTGGTTACAACCAAGGACTGTAAATGATATATGGAGCTTTTTGGGACAAGCTGGATATTATAAAAAATTTGTTAAGGGCTTTTCCCAAATTGCTTCTCCATTGACCAAATTAGCTCAGAAGGTCGTGCCCTTCATTTGGAGTTCTGAATGTAAAGAAACATTCCAAACCTTGAAGGATGCTCTCTGATCAGCTCCTGTGCTCGTTCTGCCGAAGGAAGGCATGAATTATCAGGTCTACACAAATGCTTCTAGTGTTGGGTTCAGATGAATTTTAATGCAAGAAGGTAAAGTCATTGCCTATGCTTCTTGCCAGCTCAGGCCTCATGAGAAGAATTATCTAGTGCACGATCTGGAGCATGTAGTTGTTATCTTTGCCCTAAAGATTTGGTGCCACTATCTCTATGGTGTTCAATACTTGATCTTCACCAACCACCAAAGTCTGACGTATATATTCACTCAATGAGAGTTGAATTACCGATAGAGGTGATGACTAGAGCTAATAAGTGAATATGACTTGACATTCAGTACTATCCATGTAAGTCTAATGTTGTGCTGATGTGCTCAGTTGTCATGCTACTATCAGTTCCATGATCTCAACAAGCCCAATAATAGAAAATTTTCATAAGTTAGGCATTTTTCCAGCGCATGGTAACATGCTAAGCTCCATGCTAACTAATATTTCCATGGAACCCACATTTCATAGAGATGTCTCCATCTCGTATACTAAAGATGAAGATTATTTAAAGCTCAAAGTCAGTACTGAAGGTGGCCGCCGTCAGGAGTTGCAGCTGTATGGAACCAAAATTTATCAGGGTAACTGCTTATGGATCCCTAAGTCCATGCACAAGGAGATTCTTATCGAAGTTCACAATTCAAGATATCAAATTAATCCAGGAAGTACCAAAATATATCAAGATCTAAAGAAGTCATTTTGGTGGCCTAGTATGAAGAAAAGTTTAGCATAATTTTTTGTGAAATGTCATGCTTGTAGTATAATCAAGGCTGAACATCAAAATTCTAGTGGACTTCTTCACCCGTTTGGGATTCCTGAATGGAAATGGCTTGATATCTCGATGGATTTCATGATGGGATTGCCTCGCACAAGATCGGGTGCGGATGCAATTTGGTTCATCGTTGACCATCTTACCAAATTGGCTCACTTTATTTCTATTCGACGGACTGATTCAATAGAAAAGCTTGCAAAGCTATATATTTAATAAATAGTCAGGCTGCATGGCATTCCAAAATTGATCATATCAGACAGGGATAGCTGGTTTACTTCGAAGTTTTGGCAGGCAGTGCATCAAGATCTAGGAACCACCCTAGCAATGAGCACGGTGTTTCATCCCCAAATAGATGGCCAGACTGAAAGGGTGAATCAGACCCTTGAAGACCTGCTCCATCTCAGTGTTTTGGATTTTTCTAATTCTAGGTAGGATCATATTCCTCTAATGGAATTCACAAATATCAATAGTTTCCAGTCGAGCATTAAAATGTCTCCATATGAAGCATTGTATGGGAGGAATTGCTCCACTCCATTATCATGGTCTGAAACTATAGATATTTAGCTATATATGTTTGACTTAGTAGAAGAAACTAACATAAAGGTCTAACTCATTCAGCAAAGGATTCATGTCATTGAGGATCGTCAAAGTAAATATCATGATGCACATCATCGTCTACTGGAGTTCAGCGTTGAAGATTTTGCATACCTGAAGGTAAGTCGAATGAAAAGAATCTACCATTTTGGAGTGACTAGAAAACTCAGTCCAAGATATGTAGGACCCTTCAAAGTATTATCCCAGATTGGATCTTCATCCTACAAGCTGGAATTGCCTGCAATTATTCTGCACTGCACAATGTTTTTCATGTGTCATCCCTCAGGAAATGTCTAAGAGAGCCTCATCATTTGATTTCAATTCCCCTAGTAGAGATCCAGCTGGACCTATCATTTGTTGAAGAACCTATAATAATTCTGGGAAAATATCAGAAGTAGCTAAGAAGCTGTTCAATTCTAATGGCCAAAGGTCAGTGGAAGAATCATTCCTCTACAGAAGCTGCTTGGGAGAAGGAGTCAAATATGTGGTTGAAGTACCCAAGGCTATTTGAGAATCCTGGTACTTCCTCAATTTTTTTTATTTATGCTTTTTTAATTTCATTCATGCATAATTCTTCTTACTTAAGTGATGTCGAGAATGACATCATTCTTAAGTGGGGGAGTCTGTAATAGTCTAAGGTTATTACCTTCGCCAGTTAAGACTAAACCAAGTCCTAGTTTTGATTTCCATCACTCTTAAATAGTCATTCAGACCATACCCTGAAGTTTTAGTCCAAATTAGGTGTCAAATTGATCAAACCATGATTATAGGAATTTTAAGAACCCTAGAGATTAACATAATTAAATTGACCTCAAATAAAAATATGACTTCGCCATTGCGCTCATCACCCCAAAATTAGCAAGGGGCAAAGTTTTGGAGGCAATTGGAAGTTGTTGGATTTTCGTAGAATATTTTAATATAATTAAAATACCCAGAAAAATAGAAAAATTAAATACTCGTCAGAATTGAAATCCAACTTTGTCGTTGCGTTCCTCACCCCTCAATTAGCTAGGGGTGAATTATTATAAATTTTTAGAAGCCATTTACTTTTTTTTTTATTTAAGAAAAAATGAATTTAATATTTAAATAATTAATATTTTATTTTCCCCTAACGGCCTAACACTTGCGCCGTCTGCCTTCCCTCACACGCAGTCAGCTCCCCATCTGATCAGACGGAGATTGGAGTCATTCAATTGGCCGATCAAACGGCTCCGAACCCGCCATACACATCCCCTCTATGCATGCGTCGCGTGTCACGCTGAGTTGCGGCCGTGACCAATGCATAGTGCAGGGAGCTTCGTAGGCTCCATTGTCACCTCATTAACCTCCCCTCTGTGTTCTTAGGCCATTTTGCACAATCTTGGATAACTCTGGAGCATTCAGAAGCTGCTTCTACGAACCCTAAGTTTTTAGCAGTCCAACCTCAGGTACTCCAATCCCCTCTTTTAGTCATTCAAATTGCAATTTTTTTTTTCGAATCTCTATTTCCTATCTTTGATTGATTGTTGATCGGGTTCAATCGGGCATAATCGAACCCGATCAAGCTAATTTGGCCTCATCACTACAGGAGTCCATAAAAGCCTTACTTCTGCCCAATCATAGGTAGCTAGGTTTTATAACTAATGCCGATCAAGGCCACCTCAGACCTTGGTTCTACAGTCAATAGGAAGGTTGCATCGAGCCCAACCCACTGGCATGCGGGTCAGCTTCTGGTGAGGCCGGATGGGGCTTTGTTCTGCAGGCCTAGGTAGAGTCCTCGACCCCCTTCTGCATGTCCTTCCACAATCGAGACAAAGGGGTGGGACCCGCTGTTTGCCCATATGTCTTCTCCAGAAGATGAGATAGCGGGACCCACTGCCTCGGCTGCACTGCTGTGGTGAGCCGTGGGACATGCTGCTGTGCAAAATCATGCATAAGGAATAATTAACTTAAAGATTAATTGAATCTGATTTATTTAGATTAAATGTATTTAAATAAATTAATAACAAAACTTTAAACCTTTATAGATGGAGATCCATTAATCCAAATATATTAAATATATATCTTATTTTAATCTAATAAATGAGAGGAATACTATAGCATTGTCAAATTTTCATTTGGATGAGTATTTAACATAGTGATATTTTAAGACCTCTATTTAGCCCTAAACCCTATAAAACTTCAAATAGTTATAACTTTGTAACCCAAACTCCAAACATATCCAATATGAGTCTCATTTTAATCAGGAAATCTTTAGGAATGTTCAAGTAGTATTAGTTTCTGTGTTTGAGTTGTATTTAGATTAATGACTTTTGGGACCTTCCCTAAATTATCCTATTTAACCTAGAGACATCATTAGGCTATATATTAGTCAATTTACTTTAAATTAGGTCATAAAATATATCGTTTTGATTAGGAAGACCTAAGGAGCGATAAACTACAAGAATAATTAGGTTTTGGTAATTATATCTCCTAATTTGCCCTAATCACCCTAAAATTTGATTAGTTCATAACTTAACCAAAAGGAATCCATATTGGGTCTACTCCCAGTCATTGCACTCAGTGTGTTAAAGGGAAGCTTTAGCCATTGAGTTTGCTAAATTTGGACATCATTTGAGAAAGTTAGGTTTTTGGACCTCTTCTGAAGCCCTTAAATTACATATTTGAACCCTAATATTATTTTAGCCATAACTTGGCCAAAATATATCAGATTTTGGTGATCTTACACTTTATGAAATTCTTAGACAGTAAACAACAAAAGTATAACTAAAATTTTGTATTTTCCTAAATATAATTTTTAAACTTCCCCTCATAAGCTAAAACCTTAATTTAAGCTTATAAGGCTTAATCCTTATCCAATTTGAATGTACTTATTATCTATCTTTATATTAGATAGCAAGTAACCATTTTCCATTAACAATTTTCAATTCGGAATGCTAAATCAAAAAGTGGCTTTTTAGACCCGCAAGTATGGGCAAAATGGTCATTTTGCCCAAAATCAAGTTTAAGTATTCTCAAGTTTCAGTAACCTGATTTAGTTAGTAAAATTAGAAATATAAGTGATTTAGAAACAATGTTAACTCAATTAAGTTCATTAATTTTGAATTCTAATGAAACTCGTAATTCATCCTAGCTTAAGATTTTTCCTTACACCTTAAGGACTCTCCTTAGGATTTTAGATGTAGATTTATGTTAGAGCTCATTCAATGGGTAAATGGGTTACTCAATAGATGAAACCTTGGCTTTTATTAGTTTATAGATTTCATCTTTTATTTTGATTATTTTGGATTTAAAATTTAGTCTGAGTTTAGAGATCCATCTTATTAAGCTAAATTTTGTTTAATAAGGTAGCCTTAATTTATAGAACGTGAGAGTTGGGATTATTCTTTAACCCTTAGTCTATTGAACGTGAGAGTTTAACTCTTAATCACTCAATCTTGTTTTGTGTTAATCAAGATTGGCTTGGGTTATTTAAACTCATTAATTAGGACATTTGATTTATTATTTAACCTAAGTAGGCATTATTGATTAAGCTATATTTGAATTTTGTTAGTTCAAATTGATTTTAACCTTATATGACTGTGGTTCTAAGTTTATATTGGATAGTAGGATATTAGAGATCTTGAGCTTGTGTGACCTTAGATTTGTTAGAACAAATTTAATTAGAAAATAAGAGATATCACAAATTTTGTGTAGTGCTATTTATACTTTGTCTTGATGCTCTGCTTCCTTGTTTTGGACCTTTACACTTGTGACATGATAAATGAACATAGGATATTTGATGGATATTCTATGTCAGTTTTGAAACTTGCATGAGACATATACATGAATAGTTAGATTAAATGAGTTTAATAGATTACATAACATTTTAATTGGAATGTGTCCTACTTAGTATACCTCTACAGTACTGTTGTATATATTTGAGGTGATGAAAACCTAGGAAATTTTTCCTAGATTGTATATATTCAATGGACCTATTGATATGGCAAATTTCTTCTAGATGCTTTAAAAGTTTTACTTAGTGGCTAGATGAGCCACCATTTCCTATTATGGCAATTCTAAGTAGGCATATGTCCATATTGTGATAGCATTTTCATTATACTTTTAGTTTTGTATTTTTCAACAATTATGCCACATTACCATATTTCCAGTATTTATTCTTACATATTCAACAATCTTGATTTGATATATAAGCTTGTTAGGGTGCTAGATTTATTTTAGTCCTACTTATATTGCATTTTATTTATAAAACTAGCAAGTGTAGAATTAATCATATTTCTTAGGATATTTCCTTATACTTAGTAGTTTCTTTTATATATTCATTGCTTAACATTTCAGTAGCTTTGGATTGAGGTATGTGCTTACATCACATTTTGCATTGAGTTAGAATTGAATGATTATAGTTCTTACCACTTTCTTTTGTTGCTTTAGTGCTCCTAAAATGCTTAGGATGTTTGTGATATCATTAAATACATGAAAATTAATAGCCTAAAATGTACTTAGACAATATGTTTAACCAATTTTCTTTTTTTATTGGCTGGGTCCCTAGCATTGTGAAATTGACAATGTCAGTTTCTGAGCATTTTGAGGAGTTAGCACTTGTAGAGGAGCAGTTCTAGGAGGAGGAGCGGCTTGGAGCTGAGGAACCTTTATTTTGGGTGCCTTTTTATTTAAGTGAGGATGAGTGTCCTTTCTTTCTACTTTGAACATATTTAAAATGTTGTGATAATATAAGTACGCATTGTATTTTCCTTTCCTGCATACTTTATTTTGAGCGGTACATTTTCTACTTCTGCATTATGGATGCAATGGATATAAGCTTTTTATTTCTTTCTTTAGTACACTGATAATTATGTATATTATTTAGTGAATGACTCAGCTTTACATAGTGCATCACTTTCCCTTATTGGTGGATTAGGGATTATGACCTAATATAATAATAAGTGAGGGATTTGCAAAGTGACGACCACCCCAACCCACCATGTCGGGGCACGGGTCGCCACATTTTAGCCACAACAGTAAAGAAGTCTAAGAATATGAAAGAGGGATCTTCAGAATAAAGTAAAGAGTGAAGGAATGATGTGGAGAAAGCAAAGTGTAGCTCTTATCATATTGTATTTCTTGCATGCATCTTATCTTAATTCTGCAAGGAAATAATGCGTCACCTCTGTGTTAATTTCATCTCTTTGTGCTTTTCATTTGTAATGACAGCCTAAGCCTTTATGTTGGGAAGGGTTAGGCTAAGAAATATGATTTTGTTATTTTTATTGTGTAATGCAAAAAAAGTTTTGATCTATTGAATATGATTGAACAGATCTATGCTCAAATGACATATTATTTAGATAAAATATAATATTATTAAATTCACAAAAGAGACATTAAGAAAATCAATAATCATAGATGCTTCAATTGCTCATTTTTTATCCTCAATCTAGAAACTCAATGCATGTTAGTTGTGAATGATTCATGTTATAGTAATATCATCTAAGAAGTAGATCTATTGCTTAGACATTATAATCAATTATGTAAGAGAAGTCTGTAGCACACCCATCTACATTACTCTTCTTGATAACAAAAATTCCTTTGTGATGTTCAAGAACCATAATGAGTTTAAAATAGAACTAAGTAGAGCATCGCAGTATACACATAACACCATCATAACCAAAGCTGAGATATGATGTCATGAGGTGTCGTAGGAGATCGGCTAAAGACAATCTCAGGACTGAATGAGATGAGAAATCCATGCCTCACATACTAGTGGATCTACATAACTACACCTCCATGAAAAGAGAACATAAAGATAATCTCTCACATCAAACTGGATTAAGGAATTGCATGCACTAAATTTTATATAGCATATGTTCTGACCTAACACTCTCCAATTAACTCCATCTGATCACAACCAATTTAGTGTAATCTTAACTGATATATAATAAATCAAACAACATTTTGGTTGTTCAAACATACATAGAAATAGAGTAATTAATAGCTAATACACATCGTTCCATAAGGACAATAATCTGAACTATCTAATAGACATGAATTTTAAGTATGTCAAGTTTTTGGTGTCATTTTTAGAGAAATATGAATTAGTATTAAGGAAATCTATGAATGTAGTGATTTAGATATTTCTTTTTCTTTTATTTTATTTAATTACTTATTTTGTTTATTTTGTTGTTACCAACTTTTTCAAAATGTTTCCATGAAAAACTTTATTGAATTACAACTGTGAAGTTAGAGCTTATGAAATAACCTATTTAGATAAGTAGTGGTAGGGGAGTGTATACGTAGTAGAGGAATAGAAAATTTATTTTGTGATCCTGAAATTGAATGTACTATTTGTAGGCTAGGATATCAAATATGAATAAACATAGACAATAGAAAAATGGTTGGCCATAATTTATGGGAAATTCACCAAAATAATCAGGGTAGAGCCCTTAAAGACTATTATAAGGGGAATACCAAATGCTATAGTCAAACCAAACATATAAGCAAACAATTTTAAAATTAAACAAGTAATCTTACAAATGATTCAAAACTCCCAATTTTGTATACTGCCTAGTGAGGATCCAAATATTTATATTTTAAATTTTCTAGAAATTTATGATACCTTTAAGTATAATTGTGTGACTGATGATGTTATAAGATTGAGATTGCTCTCATTTTCTTGAAATGGTAGAGCTAAGAGTTGGTTAATTTTACTATGAGTGATTCAATAACAATGTGGAATGAGCTAGCTCAAATATTCTTAGCAAAATATTTTCCCCAGCCAAAACTGCAAAGCTTATGAACGAAATATAAAACTACACATAACAAGAGGAAGAGTTATTGTATGACAGTTGGGAACGCTTCAAAAAGTTTCTTAGATGTTGTTTGCATCATGGGTTTCCCTTGTGGATGCAAGTTCAAATATTTTATAATGGATTAAATGCACTAACAAGAACCCTAATTGATTCAGCTTCTAAAGGATCCCTAAATAGTAAAACTCACGAAGAGGCATAAGATCTTCTTGAAGAGATGGCTACCAATTCTTACCAATGGCATACTGAATGTCTATACCAAAATTGGAGAGAGCCAATTAACTTGCTTAATCATAAATTAGCAAACATGACTATTAACACTCAACAAGAGATAGTTTGAGAATTGTGTAGGGGAACACACCGGAGTATGAATTGTAATCAGAATAGTTCCTTTGCACCCACTAATGTTGAATATGTAATTTTTCAAAGGAATAACTATAACTCCCAACACCAGTTAAACCAACCATTCATAAATACATATAACTAGAATTGGGGGAGTGAGAAATCTTTCTTAGGAAAAATTCATGGAGGAAATCAAAACTTACATCGTTAGCTTTATAAACAAAAAAGATGCAACACTGAATAGACATGAAATGACATTAAGGGATCAAGAAAATAGTGTCAAGAGAATAGAAACTCAACTAAAAGCTATTCAACAATAGTTAGCAAGACTTGGATTGGTAGGATTGATAAATAAACAAGGGCAAGCTATCTTATTGTTTAGTTGAAGAATAGTAATTCCTATAAATAATAATAACCAGAAGGATGAGTGTATTGCCTCATTATTAGATTAGGTAATTTAACCCAATAGTATGTGTTATGATAGTACTTAACACTAGATTAGTATATTATAATCTACTATTATGTACTACCTTTGTTTATGGATCTATAGGTAGAAACAAAATTAACATTCAATGCACAAATATCTATCATCCAGAATATAAAGTCATACATAATATGAAATAAAGAATATGATCATCACATAAAAAAAAAGACATACATCCACCTTTAAGTTCCTTTATATAGCTAAGTAAATGATCCCTCTCTCTCACATGAAATTAAAGGAATAGCAATTATTATCTTCTGAGAAGCTCCTACTACTCATGTTCCACCTTAAACTCAAGCTCCACTCCAAGATGCTGATTTGGTTTATAATACGGTAGGGAACAGTTAACTAAAGAAAACAAATGATTAGATTTTAAAAAGTCTAAGTATATTTTAAGATTTAATAATGTTATTTTAATTTAGCGGATATCACAATAGCCATTTGCAAATAGTATAAATGGATCTCAATGTAAGGAGATGAATATGCATTATAAATTGAATCAAAAGCTAAAAAGTATGTAAATAATATTATACTCATAAAAGGCTGCTCAAACTTGCATCAAATATGTGATAAACTAATTATTGACTACATATAAACATTAAAATACATAGAAATAAGTAGATGAAGTATGTATATATCCATTAATCCCTATAACACATATGCACACATGCATCGAGTCTTTTGGGCTTGCGGTCACCGCACGCACGTGGGCCTATCAGTGTGCGCTGACCCAATGGACAGCATCGTGCAGGCCAAAGCCGACACACTCGGCACTGTTTGTCATTTGTTGGGTACTGCAGAGGAAGGATTATGTTTTGCAATTACTCAGTGCTTTGATTATTCTAGAAGTCATATAACATACCAAAATGAAGCTGGAGATTAGACCTATGAAATGCCTAATAAAGCCCTAATTGATTTTATCTTTATTGGCATATCCTTCATTGTCCCCAAATCCTCTCTAGGGTTTACTGTTTGCATAAGCCTAAGTGCTCAGTGTGTTCCTTGGGTTGAGGCCAACCCAAGGAAGACATCCTTGATGGTGGGGACAGCAGGTTCAAGGTTTGGGACTTAGGTTAATATGTAGAATTGTAGCTGCCAAAGCCAGCCCCCCCCCCCCCCCCCCCCCCCCCCGATTATAGGGACATATCAAGCCAAATTGGCTCGTTCCTACAATTGATAACATTCTAAGATAGATATATGAAACATGAAAAAATGTAATTGCTAACAAATGAGGAGAAGAATGACTTACTTAACTTTCGTGATGTGGAAGGTTCATAAGCTCAGGACGACGCAACGATGGCTTCTCGGCTCTAATACGTAACTATATCGATGCAAACAAGGATAAAGAATCGAATGGGATATTAAGGGAGCAGATGAGTGGTCTTAAGCGGTGGGTGTAGAAGCTGTCACGACCTGTGTAGGCCGCGTGTGCAAGCAGCAGCCACGCGTAGAGTGTACCCAGGTAAACGAGAACGAAAGCCTCCACCCGTCAGATCTGGATAGTTGGTTTGATCGAACGAGACAGATCGCGCACCATTTGATCAAATGGCAGAAAGACATTAAGTTAATGTTTAATTAATTAAATTAAATAATATTTAATAACTTTCTGAATAATTAAAATTAAATTACCAAATGAGCTCTGAAAAATCTAAGAAATTCACCCTAGCTAATTTGGGGGTGATGAACTAAAAAATGAAGTTGAATATTTAATCAGAGGTCACTTTAATATATTTAATTTTTTAATTAATTAAATATATTAAAATATTTAACAAATTAAAATAAGCTCCAAATTTAATGAAAATTTTGAGGTTGGTTCCTAATGATATTTAGAGACTAATTTGGGAGGTTTTCAGACTGGTTAGACTAATAAATGATGATTAACAACTTTGGATTGTTACAGACTCTCTCTCTTAAAAGAGGTGTCATTTTGATGCCCTAAAAAATTTATTATGAAATAAACAAAGATTTTGAAAATGAAAGATTACAAAATAGTTGATTAAGAAAAAAATTCTAGAAACCTTTTATGCATATCCTCCTCTTTTTCACATGCGAATTCATCAACTGATTGATTAAACCAATGGATTTTAACCATAGAAATATCATGGTTCCTCAACTGTTTGAGTTGCTTTCCCAAATATTGACAAGTTTTAAAATGAATGTTAGATCTGGCTGGAATTCCATTGCAAGAATCTGGATATATTGGTTGAGATTTAGGAAGCACTTCCTTAAAGAAGACACATAGAATATGTTATGCACAGTTGTGAAGTCTTCAAGTAATCTTAAATGATATGCTGACATTCTAACTTTAGCATTTATTTCAAATGGACTAACATATCTTGTGCTCCATTTTCCAAAATCACCAAATCTCTAGATTCCTTTCATCAGTCTTACTTTAAGGTAAACTCTATCCCTGATTTGAAATTCTAAGGGATGGTGCCAAAAATCATGATACTTTTTTGCCTATTCAAATTTGCTATCAATCTCTTTTTAATGAACTGCATCTCTTTATTTGCTTCTTTTATTAACTTAGATCTAAGAAATTGAACATCTTCAACTTCTATCCAAGCTAATGATGTATTACAACTTCTGTCCAAGTTGTTTCTAAATTAAAGAGATCCTGATTGTTAATCTTAGAACTAAACTATCAACAAAATCCAAATTATCATTTAAACATTAGTGAACTCTAGTATACTTTAGTAGAAAAACCAACACCATTCCTAGACGTTAAATTTTGGGATCTCACCATCCCAAATATTACTTCAAATCATATGTAGTTGCGTGTGAACACAGACGTACACAAAAATAGTCTATCAAGTTTTTGGCATTGTTGCCGGGGAACGGTGTAACAGTTTTGTATTAAAGATACCTAGATAGTAACTAGTGAGTTGAAATTTTTTTTGTGTATATCTTTTCAATTTTTGTAATTTACTTTTCTATCAATTTTTATAGTTTTTATTTTCATATATGGAGTACTCGAATTTCATGGTCATGCACAACAATAGTCAAAATTGGTGTAGGTGGTGCAGTGGAACACATTCAAGTTCTAATTGTAATAAGAATAACCCCTTTGCACCTTCAAGAACAAAATTGATTAATGACATTATGTGTCATCACAACTTGCAACATTATTATACTCACTTTGATATGAACATTAATAATACAAATTGGACAAGTGAGCAATCATACTTAGAAGAATCAGCAGAAGATTTTCGTGAATTGTGAACAATAATTTGGACAAAACTGTAGCGCCCCGTCCAGTCGCCACGCGCAAAGAGTTAACAATTGGTAGTTGAGCAGTGCGCTACTCATGAAAGACTGTTGAATCTCTCCGAATAATCCTACTAAAACAAAAGCTACTGAACTAATCCTTAAGATAATCGTAAAACCTTATCTTAAGTATTAGACAATATAGTATATACATTGGATTATTATTGGATATGAGGAATCCAATATATATCAATATAGCAGCATTTCCAGTATGTTGATCACATCAAAATACTAAGTATAAGTAGTAGTAAATATAGAGTGCGGAAGCTAAAGCATATATTCCGAAGCATTTATCACAGAGCTATGTAAGAAGCATTCATTTCAGAGAAGAAAAGAAAATACTTCCAGAGTTATTATAAACAATTTATTTGAATAAAAAAACAACAAAAAGTCTAGTGACTGAAATAAAGGTAAGCTAATGCAAAAAATAATAATTGCTGATGTAGATTTTTCTTGTGCTCTACAAACTCCTCTTGGATATCTTGTGACACCTCCTGAACTAGCTTCACAGGCTGCTCTAGATCTAGCAAATTATCGGATCCCAAAAGTACCACGTGTTAGATAATGAGTCTAACACATCGAAAACTACTCTAAAAAGTTATAATTATCTAAGGTTTAATATTTCAGCAATTTAAACAAACTGTGGAAAAAGTACTAAAATAGTTGAAAAGTGTGAAACTAGACAGAACTTAAAATAAGGTAAATTATAGCTGAAAGACTAAGTCCTGAAAATAGAAAATAGTAAAAAAGCTGAAATTGAATAAAAGCTGAAATAAGACTATGCGGTATGTCAAGGAATATGCATCAGATTATGCCACTAATTTATGCTGTCATTATGCATCGGGTGCATCCATATCGATGATGCATGCTGCATCCCAAATAGAAAATCCTAATATCCATGATGCATGCTGCATCCCAAAGGTCCTACCAACATTGATGCAAGCTACATCCCATATTTCACAATGATTTCATGCTTGGCTTATGCAATTATGCCAATGATTTCAATTTAATATGATTCGTAAGATCAGTGAAAAACAAAAATCAATTTCAAGAAAATAGTCATTTAACATAATTCTTGATTCTCATAATCATTCTTATAAGCACTCATGCTTGTATCTGCTGAATTCAGAATCTAACATAATTCCAATCAAATATTCCTAAATTATCACATGTATAGAGTACATATACATATGAAGTAAATATTTTAAGAAGGTAAACTTGAATTTCTTAGTTTGTTTAACTGCACTTATCAATGCATACAAAGATAAAGGGACGAGACATTTTTACAGTTTATTCTCTCAAACTAAGATATTCAATAGTTTAACTGATATATTACTTTGAGTACGACTAAGAAAGGTAATATAGATCACTTAGTTTGTTTAACTGCACTTATCAATACGCACAGAGATAA
Source organism: Gastrodia elata (assembly GCA_016760335.1). Lineage (NCBI taxonomy): Eukaryota > Viridiplantae > Streptophyta > Magnoliopsida > Asparagales > Orchidaceae > Gastrodia > Gastrodia elata. The sequence goes on along the minus strand of CM028675.1, from coordinate 43,557,475 downwards.
GAGGAAAAACCTTTTTACAGTTTATTCTCTCAAACTAAGAGATTTAATATCTTAATTAAACATACTATAAAAGTGGGATGTTTGCTCTAAACTGAACTGCACTTATCGATGCGCTCAAGGATAAGGGGAAGAAACCTTTTTACAATATTATTTAGGGCAAATCAACCAATTTCATGTCCTACTGAATTGAATTAGTCATATGGATATGCACTAAAATCTTCATATGATAATACTAATATTTTCATTTCTAAACTGACTAATTTAAAATCTAAAGAATATCAGACTAAATGAGTCCACACTCCATTATGGTGAATCCTACACAAGGGTTTCATGAGTGTGACATAAAAGTCACTTAATTTAGGATACTACCATAAGAAAATAATCTCATTCTAGAGTCTTTAGGTTATTCTACCATAAGGATCTAAGATTAAAATCTAAGGATCTTAAGGGTTCTTCTAAGCTTCTACCTCAAAATTAGATAATAAGCTTTTCCTACCTCAATAGTTCATATATTTTAAAGTCTTACAATTGATAGAACTAAACCATTAACATTTCAATCTTAAGTTTTGAGCACTGAAGTATACAATAATTTAAGCTAAAAGGATTATAATAGACCTACAAGCCTTAATACATAGAGTTTGATTATGCAAATTAGATGGGCAAAACCCATCTGATCTTAACCTATATTATAATTATGTGGTATAATCACATAATTTATTAAGAATTGATCATTTACAAATCATTATCATATTATAATTTAGTTTATGCTAATAATCTTTCTCAAGAGAAAGTCAAATATCTAAAGATTAGATTTAGATGATCATTCATGCTAGTTAGTTATAAAACTAAGTTCTTCTAATTTAATAGTTCAATATCAAATGGAAAATCAATAATTATTATTGGAGTTATGTAAGTTCTTAGTGTCCAAATCAAGTGCCTTATTTATTGATCAAGATTTGAGTCTTAATCTAACCAAGCTAGAGTTTAACTCCCAGTTTGATGAAATTAAGATTGATTACATAATTGTTCATCAATTTAAAAATTAGTAAGCTTATTTTCCATTATTGATGTCCAATTCCAAGTCAATTCAATTATTGATTTAACTCAGCATTTCCTTAAGATTCTTTAAGGTTTAATTGTTGATTAATGTTAAATAAATTAATCGAGTGTCCAAAATAATGTATAAGATTTCTAATATGCATCCAACTATTATTGAAACATAAAAACATCACATTGATTAAAGCACCAAGTAATTAAGGCCAAATATTACACTAATTACCATTTGGCACATAATGTTCAAGTGAATCCTTTAGAACATTCCATTAGGATAAGAGGTAGATTTCTTATTGAAAATCACCTCTAAATTCACATAATGCTTCATTTTATTGTAACCAGTTTTAGTTTTGGTAGATTTCTGCATTTTTAGGGTTTTATAGTCATTAAAATGCAAAAAATATCAAATTTAAACAAAATTGGACAGTTCTGTGCTCTACGGTGCACTGCAATGCTAGCCAACCCGAGACCTGGGAGCTACGGCATGCCGAAGGCACTACGGCATGCTACGGCACCAGATCTTCTGAGATGCAGGCACTGCGGTACGCAGCAGCGCTTTCAAGCACTGCAACGTGCTACAGCGTAATATTTCCTAAGACTCGGGTGCTACAGCACGTTGCAGCAATTTCAGGCGCTACGGCGCCATAATTTCCGAGATGCAGGCGCTGCAGCGCGCTGTAGCACTCCCTGGCCGAGAGCCAGGTGCTACGACGTGCTATAGTGCTCGACGGTGATTTTGCCTAAGGGAAAAATAGAACGTGTCCCCTTTCACACTCAAATACTCTCGATTTATGGCACCTCAAGTGCGGTGCCATATACCGATGGAAAGGTCTTTCCAATACCTTTCCATTGATACCAAAATCAAAAAGAAAGGAGTATTTTAATGCCACAAATAATGGCACATTAGCTACATATGCAGAGATTTCTTTTTACACGACATCATTCATTTTCTCATTTTTAAAATGGATTCTAATCGAGCTCTATTAAGCTCAATCGCTCAAATACATGATCTTAATAATAAAATAAGCGTATGAGAACATAAAGTAGCCATTGGATCAATCCAATGGGAGAAAGAAAAGTACAAGGAGAGGATACATAAGGTACCTTAGCTTATAAGAATGGAGGTTCCTGTTTGATTCTCTTTGAGAGCTTGGGAGGGGAAGCTTCTTCTACTTCTTCAGCTACTTAGAAAATGGGGAGATTGGAGAGTTGAGTTTTCTTCAGGAGTTTGGGAAAGAGAAAGAGCCTTAGTAGACAACAAATGGAGAGGGTAACTGAGGGTCTAAACTTAATGGAGGATGAGGTGTGGGCTGGGAGAGGGGATGGCAGGGCAGCATTCATGGAGCAGCAGGCCCTCTCCCGTCAACAGCATGGGGAGGAAACTTCCTTGTGCATGAAGTGGGGAAGAAGGGAGAGTTCTTGCGTGCACAGGATATGGGGAAGAAGGTGCAGGGAAATGAGGAGAAGGCAGGCGGACCCCATGCGCAAAAGAAAATAAAGGAAAAGAGAATTTAAATGGATTTAAATCATCTAATCATGTTTTAATTAAATCAATGCTTTTATTAATTAAAATCGGATTGATAGACGAGCTCCAAAAAATCTCAAAAATTCACTCCTAGCTAATTTGAGGATGAGGAACTCAACGGCAAAGCTAGATTTCGATTTCGACGATTATTTAATTATTCTATTTTTTGGGGTATTTAAATATATTAAAATATTTGAGAAAACCTGATGACTTTCAAATACTTTCAAATCATCACCATAGCTAATTTGGAAGCGACAAGCACGATGGTGAAGTCAGATTTTGATTTCAATGTCAAATTAAATATCTTAATTTTCTAATTAATTAAATATTATTAAAATAATCCAAATATTCGATTGAGCTTTGAATCGCTCCAAATCTTCGGGGTTTGGTTCTGATGACTAAATGAACCTAATGGAATGATAATTAGGATATGATTAAGCTAAAGTTGGGCTAAGTAACAGCCTAGGGCTATTACAAAAGTTTAACCAACCTCAATTAGGCAAAAGATTAATCTGGAAGATCATGAGCATCTAAGTCAATTGAGGCTAAGTTAGAATTTATATTGCAATAATTGGCTAAACATATCCTAGAAATTGTTACAAATGAGCAAATAAAGGAACAAGCTTAAGAAGTGTTAATGTGTAGGGAGGAAACTTTAACTCAAACAAATAATGACAATGAGAGAAAGAATTAAAGAATCAACTAAAAATAGGCTATTCATAAATGCAACAAGAAATGCCAACACACAGTGAAGAAATCTGGAAATAAATTTTAAAGGGATATAAACTCTTTTTGGTCAGAGTGAGGACATTAAACTAAATGCTGGTTAGGAAGAAACCCAACAAATAATTTTATGTTTTTGTTTATTTCATATTCTATGTGGTATCTGTGTGTGTCAATAAAGGAGCAAGAGGAATTTTAAACATAATTGTAGTAATGACAATTTGTCATTATTTATATCAAGTTGTTTCATATCTTACTACTCCAAGTAAATTGTTTTTAATTTGGTAACTAGTTCAGTAGTTTTGTTTTTACTATTTTATATTTTAGTCTTCTTAATGTGGTCATTCATTGAAATTGTTCATTTAAGAGTAAAGATCAAAATTAGTGATTTTATCAATATATAGTTATATTATTAACAATAGTATGTATGTTAGAAAACTTAAACTCTGATTTAGACACTTAAATCCCTAATTTGACATTAATCATTACCTTAATCCTTAATGATCTTAAGGAAAACCTTAATCTAAACATTAAGTGAGTTAACATTAATTTGAATATCAATAATGCACAATAAATTTGATGATTTGATTATTGATCAAAACCAAAGCAAACTGCCTTGATTTAGTCAAGTTGGGAGTTAAACCCTAATTTGGATAAATTAAGACTCAAATCCTAATTATCCTAATTAAGACATCTGATTTGAACATTGAAAGAACTTGCATGATTTCAATAATACTTATTAATTTGACATTAATCTTAAACTAGTAAATTAGAAGAAGCAAGATTATAATAAACTCATATGATTGATCATCTGAATATAGCCTTTAGATCCTTAATTTTTTCCTAAGACACTTAGCATAAGATAAATTATGAAATGAAATGGATTTGTAAACTCAATCAAGTCTCAATAATTTATATGATTATATCCTATGATTGTAGTTTAGGCCATGATCAAATGAGTTTCCTCATCTGATTTATATAATTCAAGGGAATACTTTAAGGGTTGTAAGTTCAAATAAATCTATATAAATTAGATTATAACTTGAATAATTATACTTTTTAGTGCTTAGATCTTTAGAACATAAAGATATTGGTTGATCCAATTAAGAGATATATTACTTTATTTCAGCAAATTATTGAGGTAGGAAGAGCTTATCATCTGATTTTGAGATAGAAGCTTAGATGAACCCTTAATATCTTTAGATTCTGATCTTAGATCCTTGTGGTAGAATATACTAAATATTTTAGTATGAGACTCATCCTCATGGTAGTAACCTAAGTTGAGTGACTTTCCTATCATATCCATGGAACCTTTGTGTAGGACTCACCAAAATGGAGTGTAGATTCATTAGTTTGTATCCCTTGATTTATAAATAGAGTTGCTTGAATAAGAATCCATAGAATTATCAGTTGGAGAAGATAATGTATATTTATATAACTAATTTATTATAGTAAAAGGCAAAACTGGTTAATTTACTTTGAATAAAACTGTAGAGCTTTGATCTTATCCTATGAGATTGGATAAGTATAGTTCAGTCAGGATAAACATCCCAAGTCCAAGAGTGTTATAAGAAGGGGATTGAACAACTTAATTTGAAAGAATAAACTGTAACAAGGATTTTGTCTCTTATCTCTATGCATAGCGATAAGTGCAGTTAAACAAACTAAGTATTTCAAGTTACTTTTCTTAGATATTATAAGTATGCTTAAAATTAGGGTATTAAACAACTTAGTTTGATGGAATAAATTGAAAAAGAATTGTCCTTTATTATCATGCATTTCAATAAGTGTAGTTAAATAAAATAAATGTTAAATCCACCTTTCTTATAAACACACCGATCATACATATAAAACCCTTCCCATCCGATGATTCAGGGTGTAATTATACTAAGAAATCCTAATAATTTAGTAAATTTAAATCAAGAGTCAGAATTCACTTAGTTGAATTTTGCACAATAGAGATAAATGGAATCGTTATGTGATTTTAATAAATTTTTAGATTTTCATGATTTAAAGCATATACTTACTAAAGATTTGGCAAATCATAAATGCATAAGTCATGTCAGCATTAGTGGAGTGATTGGCTCATCTAAGGACTCTGTTAGCAGAGCGTTCGCTCATATAGGTTCTGTGGGATGTTATGTGACATCGAGTTAGCATATTTGTGGTATACGGTTCTATGACATATGCATATGTATATATATATATATATATATAAATTCAATGGAATGCAGCACAATTTTAATTTATTATTTACTCAGTTACTGTTTCTTTACTATTCTCTATATTTTTAATATTCAACTTCTTGTTTCAGTTTTACTTTACTTTAAATTTGTACTATTTTGGACTCTTTTAGCTATTTTTATACTTTCTGTAGTTTTACTTGAATGTTAAATTTTAGATAATTATAATTGCTTAGAATAGCTTTCAATGCATTAGACTTATTGTCTAACACGTGATACCTTTAGGATCCAACAATTTGATAGATCCAGAGAAGTTCATTGAGCAAGGTTAGGGGGACATGATAGACTATTTTTGTACGTCTACGCTTACACGCAAGTGCACGTGGTCTAAAGTAATATTTGGAATGGTAAGATCTTAAGGTTTTATCATCCTCTAGGAACGGTATTGGTTTTGTTACTAAAGTGTACTAGAATTCATTATTATTTAAATGATGATTTTAATTTTGTTGATAATTTGGTCCAAAACTTAGTAAGTAAAGTTTCTATTAACAGAAACTAATTATAGAGAAAATAGAGGGACTTAGGTTTCAGCATGTAACTTATCAAAAATTTGTGTAAGTATTCTCTCAATATCGATTTAGTGTTAAATGAAATGAACTATCCATTCTAATCGAGAGACATAATCTTCTCTGGGGTGTCCCGCAAATTGACTAGGTTTAACCTAGTGCGCAAAGATGAGCATGTAAATGCTCAATCACGGCAGTTAGGTTTTCATGTGATCTTTAGTGATTTAATTCAACACTTGCATCTAAGCTATTAAATTTATAATGGAGTTTTTCAATCACATTAACCCGATTCCACTAATGGCTCACATGCAATCAATTTTTAGGTTTAACTAAATAGATGATTCATTAGGCTACATGGGCTATGTCACATTACCTTAAGTACAGAATGCATCTTACTCTTCGCTTAAACCTAAAATGAGCTATGGAGCTCAACTAATGACTCTCTAAATAACATACATCAACTTCTCAGCTCACAAGACGTTGTGCAGTAATTGTCGTTATGCAACAACTTCTCGCATAATATAATGGTGAGCCATGGAGCTCTGAGATTATTTAATATTCATGGCTCAATTAATCCAATTAGAACTAAGGGGTTGCACTGGCCATTATCGCACAACTAATGTTGTCACTGACATTAGCGGCAAGGACACTCAACATGAAATCTTTTGGCTCTCAATGAATTTAGAGCTTAATAGTTTTCATAGATATAAATCCAATCATTTATCAAGTTATTCTTATATTAATATTTATTAATCCAATTCATTCATCACAGTATTTAAATCAAAGATAAAAATACATTCATTGATAATTTGAGAGTACAGCACTTTCCATTTCTTAATTCATTACATTCCTACACCCAACCCTCCCCAAGGAGGGTACAGGCTACCAATAAATAGAAAACACATAAAAGTATACAATTACTAGAAAGCCTTTGCATGGCTTTTACAAGAAAAGAAAGATAAGTTAGAAGGTAATACGATACAGGGAAGTATTGTCACATTCACTGGCTTGTCTTCCCTTCTCATAGCTCTTCTTCCTCGCATCCAGTATTGTGCCTTCTCTCTTTCAAAGCACAGCCTTCTCCTTCCTTGGGGGAGGGTGAAACTCTCCTTATATTTTTATTGCAAGAGCTGGTGATAGAGTATTTCTTTTCTTAACCAAAATTAAGAACATTTTCTTAATCTTCAACTCTTCCTTTTATAGACTCCTTGCAGCTGTTTCAAAATTAATTTAGCCAATAACTCTCCATTTAGAAAGTTGTGTTTTCTTTAAATGATTCTTTCTTTATTTCCTTGGTAATGAAGAGTTTTCTATTGTTGTCATTTATGTCTTGTTGTTGGGAAAAGAATTAAATCAGGCCTTTGTTCTCCTCTATGTTGCCTTGAATGTTGTTGACTGGCATATTTTACAACGGGCGCTATGGCGCGCAGTAGCCCCCGTGTCTCTATTTTGAGACCGCTACAGTGCGCAGTAGCCTAAAAGCTTCAAGTTCTGTAGCGCTGCATTGTGCTGTAGCATTAGAGTCTCTGTCTTGAGACCGCTGCAACGCGCGGTAGCATCAGTATTTTTAGAATTACGTTAAGTCCTGGCAACATGCAGTTCCACTGTGGCATGGCGTCGGAGCCTCTATTTGGTTACGTTGTGGCGCGCGGTAGCACTAAAGCCCTTGTTTGGTTCCACTGTGGCGTGCGGTAGCATGGCTTGTGGATTCTGTTAAAGTGTGGCTAAGTTGAATTTTTGCTATAGCGCACGGTAGCGCTAGAGCCTCTGTCTTGAGACCGCTACAACGCGCGGTAGCACCATAGTCTCTGACTTGAGATCGCTATGGCATGCAGTAGCACTAGAGTCTCTATCTTGAGACCGCTGTGGTGCACAATAGCATGACGCTCTCTGTCTTTGGTTTGCTATAATGCGCTGGAGCGTTTTGGGGCATCGCAGCGATTTTCTTCCAAATTTTCAGTTTTCTGCCCAAAATTTTATTTAGCTCTTTTGTGCCCTAATATCAAAGTACATAAGTTATAATGAAGAAAAGTTTGTTTTTATCAACCTATTTTACTATAAATCTTATATTTATCAGGATACACAAAATATCTAAGAAGAGTTCATGGAGCACTAGAGGGCTCTTTTCTAGCATTACTTTTTCCTGCCTTAGTTTACTTTCATTTCAGTATTTAGACTATTTTTTTTATGTCATTAAGTAAATTGTTGTAATTACTTTAATCACAGATTTTTTTTTTCTTTTCTAAGATAAATGTTTTATTTAGCTTTTTGATGAATGATTGAGATATATATTTTAGTTTTTGCACTCTGTGTTTACTACTACTTATACTTAGTATTGTGATGTGATCAACATGTTGAAATACTAATACTCATGTGTATTGTATCCTATTTACCCTTGTAATCAAATGCACATAAGTACCTTACCTGATACTTAAGAGAAGGATCTTACACTTATCTTAAGGATTAGTGCTCGACTCCTTCTGTCTCTCTCTCTCTTCTTTTGAAGTTGAGCCTCAGCAACTCTTTATTCAGCAGTGCAATTATTTTAGGGAGGTTCAGCAATCCTTCCTGAGTAACACACCATTATGCCGTCAATTGTTAACTCTCTTGCACGCGGCGATGGGACGGGGCATTACAACAGCTGTGGCGTTCACCTTATCTTCTTCTTCCTTTGATCTCCTTGGCTCCTTTCTCTCTATGATACTCCTATTCCCTTAAATGCAACCTTCTCCTCCTTTGAGGAGAGCTCTCCTCAATGGTTTTCTTCCCATTAACAATCAAAGAACAAGAACTGAAACTCTAATTCGGAGCCTTTTCTAAGTCTTTATTTTACTTTTTATAAGCCTTGATTCAGTTTTCCTTCAATCAAAGCAGCCAACCCACTTTCTTTTTGAGAATTGGATTATCATTTATGTTTATTCCTTTATTTCTTAGTAATGAAGTAGTTTTAATGCATGCCATCAAATTATGCTGATTAGGAGCCTTTTTCCAATGTAGTAATACGACAGGTGCTACGGCGTGCTGTAACGCCACGCTTTCTGTTGGCGGGCATTATGGCACGCTGTAGCACCTAGCACTTTGGTTAGTATCCGCTACGATGTGTGGTTGCGCCTGGATTTCGAGAATTTATCCGCCACTGCGAGCTGTAGCGCCTAGCTCTCGAGTTGATATATGCTACAACACGCCATAGCACCTGGCTCTTGGGATCGTGTCCGCTATGGTGCACTTTAGCACCTTGCTCTCGAGAACAAGGGAGCTATGGCTTGTTGCAGTGCCTGTCTCTCTATAATTCATCCACCACAACGTGCTGTAGCGTCTGGCTCTAGGGATTATGTCTGCTGCAGTGCACTATAGCCCCTTGCTCTCAGGAACAAGGGTGCTATGGCCCGTTGTTGCACTTATCTATTAAAGTTCATCCGCCATGGTATGCTATAGCACTTGGCTCTCGGGGCTTGGCCGTTACGACACACTATAGCGCCTTGCTCTCGGGAACAAAGGCGCTATGGCGTGCTGCAGTGCACCGCCATCTTTATCCAACTTTCTCTTTCATCTAAAACTGAGCTTTTTTCTGAAGTGCCGCAAAATTACATATCAAAGTACAATTAATCCTATGAAAATCATAAATTATAACACTAAATTTCTTACAATTATTTGATTCATCAATTATCATTTATATGATAATTTACACATAAAAATTGCTATTATTATTTATCCTAAAAAGAGAATATGATAATATGAATGAAATAATATTGTCATTTCTTATGATAATGATATACAAATATATTTATAATAGGATAATAATAATAGTATTATAATTTAGTATTATTATTATTATTATTTATATGATAATAATAATAATAAGTATGTTAATAAACTTATTATTATTATTATTATTAACTAAGGATGATAATGGAGAATGAATATTATTATAATAATAAAATAATAATAAAAGTATTATCATTACTGATGATAATAATAATAATAAGTATGATAATATTCTTATTATTATTATTATTATAGAGAAAAAATAATGATAATAAGAGATAGTAATTATTCTTATTATACTAATAATACTTATTATTATTTTCATATTTATATATTTATTATTTTCATATTTATTATTATCATTAGTGATAATGATTTATTGTAATAATATTATGGTGATTATTATTATTATAATATGATAATAATAATAATGATTTATCATTATTATTACTATAAGTAATAATAATAATAATAATAAATTAATATTATTATTATTTTTCTATAACATAGTATTATATACTAATTATGGCATTATTATAATAGTAATTATGTAATAATTATATTATAATGTAAAAATATATAAAAAGTAAAAATAAGAAGATACAGATAAAAAAAAATGCGTAATAAAAATGTTAGGAACAACAAAAATTAATTGTTGATTGGTTTGTGAGGTTATGAGTCAAATTAGTATTTATTTTTTTTTTATCTCTCATTAATACTTTTAATATTATAAATTGCTCAAAAAAAAAATTCACATTTTTTTTATTTTTTAGTCCTTCCTTGTTTGAAGGTGGTACACCGTGGGGCAGCGTTCTTGGCTTGCTGAGGAGGGGGAAAATAAAGTTTGAGGTGTTTGGCAAGGTATCGGCAAGGTGTAGGTAAGGTGAGGTGGAGAAGTGAGAGGTGGTGATTGGCTAGAGGAGGAGAACAGTGAAAGAGAATGAAGGTTAGGGCGTCGCCCAGTGGAGATGGAGAACGAGGTTGGAAGTTGTTAGAGAGGTGAGGAGAGGGAAGAGGCAGCGTTGGTTGACTGGAGGGAGGGAGGTGGTGGTGTGTGAGAAGAGGAGATGAGAGGTAGTTTAGCCCCTTTTATATATAGAAGAGAATGATTGGAATTGGGCTGCCCGAGCGGCGTCGAGCAGGGAGTGACGTGGCCGCCCAGTGGGGGGGCTGTTGCCGCGTGCCTAAGGAACGCAGTGTCCTGTGTGGACGACGGAAAAATAGAGGGGGGCGGGAAGAGAGAGAAAAGGGAAAAATTTTAATTTCAAAAATACAATTTTAATTAATTGCATTTTTTTCATTGTTTAATTTTCAAATTTGACTATACTTGATTGGAAGGTGCATCTTGATGAGACGAACATCTTCGACCAAAATTTTTTCGATTTGAAGTTATATTTTATGTTTTATTAATTTTTGAAGATAAGAACTTCGATAAAAAATTTTGGACAACATGGCGTTCAAATTTTGACAAAATTTTTGTATAGTCTTTTTTAATGGTATATTTGGCTCGTCCTAATTTTGAACTTGCCTGAGATCATAATTTTGATCTAAGTGAATCAGGTTTTTGTCCTAATTGTATTACTAAAGATTTGGGTTATTACATTTCTAGTGTTCATTGCATGATGTTCCTGAATCCACCACCCAATGTGTTGATTTATCGAGAGACAAGATTGGTGTATCTTCTAAATTCACTACTATTATACTCGTTGCACTACCTCTCTCCCCATTTGTACCTCCAGATTTGCTCGGTTGCTCGCAATCTTGTCATAAATGGCCTTCTTCACCACAATTCCAACATTTTTCTATGCTCATCTATCTGTTCGAGCTACTCTAACTCAATTATGAGCGTCGCTCCCAACTACTTCCTCTGTTTTCAACATTCAAGGCTCTAAATGTAGATGGCTTGCTACGGGATCTTCTGCTTGCCAATTTGTTCAAGATAAAATCGACCACATCACTGAATTCATGGAATCATCTCTTAATGAGTTGCTCATTGTCATTACTAACATCTCAGTTTTTTGCTAATGAATGAAACAACATTGATGACAAGACCTCATTGTAAATCGAATGTTCACTGAGCTCGATGGGCTCATAACGGTATTAAAGTTGTTCACATTCTCCATCACCAAGCTGTAGTCTCGCATTATCATGTTGTATAACCTCTTCATTAGGAACATTTTTTTGACACAGAGCTTTTCATACATCCTCGTTAAGGCCGAATCATCATGATGTTGAACACCACAATTGAAGTTAAGGACAACCTGTGGCGACCCACCGCTGGATTAGCATAGCAGATGCTCACTTCCTATGATCATATCAAAATTTAGTATAACAGTATATTTAGATGTGTATAAAATACACATTTTCATATTTATTGCAATAGTCATAAATACCAGAATAATAAAAAAAATATATTCATAATATAAATAATAATTATTTTAGAAATTTTATTACACACTAAGCAAAAATTTAAATCTGAAGAAAAATAAGCATTTAAGTTTTCATTAAGATGCTCCATCCTGCATTAGCTCTTCCTCAAAGATTTGAACCAAAGATTTCTCCTGATCTGCCATATATATATATATATATATATATATATATATATATATTAAAAATAACCATATAATATAATAAATAATTTATAAAATAATTAAAAATTAAAATAAGGAGTATTTTTTTATGTTTCTAATAAGTAATCAAATATTATTATTTATGAAGACATCAATTATTGTAATTGTAATAAGCCTTTATTATGAGTTTTTAACCATTTTTTCTATAGGTCCTTCCTTTATTTTTCTTATCCGATCTCAAGTTATGGAGGAAGAAACTGAGAAAGAAGTATCAGCAACAACTGATTTTATTGCAAGACAGTTATTAAATTTTATAGCTATTTATTATACACCTCTTTATAAAACATTAGACAGATCTCATCTAATAAATATTTTAGTGATACCTTATATTTTTTTATTTTGTTTTATGCTAATAATAAAAAAGATTATGATTATATTAAGTCAAATATAATACATAATCTTAGCATTCAGTTCGCTTTCTTTAATAATCTAAGTTCTCAATTATTAAATCATTTTATTTTACCGAGTTCGGCATTAAATAGATTAGTAAATATTTATCTTTTTCAATATAACAAAAAAATTTTATTTTTAATAAGTAATTTTTGTAGTTGGTTAATTGGTCATATTTTATTTCTGAAAAATATTGGTTCAATATTATTTTAGATAAAACATAATTATTATTTTAGATATCAACACAATAAGTATATTCTTAGCAATAAGTATATTCTTACAGAATTTAGAAATGATAAAAATAAGATTTTTAGTATTTTTTTTATAATTTTAGTATTTTATTTAGGGCGAATGTCATTGCCCTTTTTCACTAAAAAACTATTAGATACTCAAGAAATAAAGATAATAAAAGATGAATATTTGTTTGAAATAAATTCTGATATAAAAGAAAAAGAAAATGATTATATTAAAATAAGATATTTTAATGATATCCTAATTTATAAAGATTTTAATTTGAAGATTACTAAAAATATAAAAAATATACTAGAAGAAGATAAAATTAAAATAAATTTGTGGTTTAAAAATATTTTTATTACTTTTCTATTTGATTATAAACGATGGAATTGTCCTTTACGATATATAAAAAAATTATCAATTTGATAATTTTTTTCGAAAAGAAATGTCACAATTTTTTTTTTATTTGTAAAAATGATGGTAAAAAAAGAATCTCTTTTATATACTCATATAGTTTATTTATATTTTTAAAAAATATGTATAAGAAAAATTATTTTTATATAAGTGAAAAACTTTTTGATAAATATATTTTTAATTCTTGGATTTATACTAATGAAAAAAAAGTACAATTTGGATAATGAAATTTTAAAATGAATAAAAAAAATCGAAATAAATAAAATATATTTAATATACTTGAAAAAAGAACTCCATTATGTGATGATAAAAAACAAATAAAATATTTACAAAACTTATATGATCCTTTTTTTAACGGACCTAATCGAATAAATCGAAATAAATTATTATCTTTATCTTATCAAGATACATATATTAAAAGTTTATCAGGAAGATTTTTAATAAATAAAATTTATAATATACTGAGTAATTATTATTTAAAACTATCCCATAATTTAGTTTTTGGTTCTAATAGGAAAATTAGTTATAATCTGGAAAAAAGTATTTTTAGCTATCCCAAAAATATAATAAAATATTTTAAGTTTTTATATGATGTGATTATGGAATATGAAGAACTAATTAAAAATAAATATTTTCTAATTCGACTAAATAAAATAAATAAGTATTTCTCGATAGTCATATAAGTTAAAAGAAAGACTAGAAGATGAAGAATAAGATAATGAAGACGAATTTGAAGAATAAGGCATTGTTGATATTAATTCAAGAAAGTTCAAACATATAATAATTTATAAAGATAACAATCAATATACTAATGACATTAATTGCGAATAATCTGAAGAACAAGGATAAAAATGAGGATCGAATAGACGAGGTAACTTTGATACATTACTCAAATAAATCAGATTTTCATCGTAACCTAATAAAGGGGTCTATGCGTGCGCAAAGGCGTAAAATAGTTATTTTGGATTTATTTCAAGTAAATGCACATTCTCCCATATTTTTAGATCGTTTAACTACAACTTCCATTTTTTCATATTTTTTATCTTATTTTTATATTAATGAAATTGAGAATATTTTAAATATTTTATTTAATAAATTTATAGATATGAAAATGGAAAAAAATTACATTTAAAATTTTACGTTTTAAAAAATTAAATGTAAGAGAAAAAGAATATAAAGATAAATATGAGCATATATAAATAAACGAAACTTGGGATAATCATTTATTTACTAAGTAATAAGAAGTTTAATGTTAATAATCCAATCGTATTTTCGAAGATACATTCTATTGCCTTTTTTAATAATCGTTAACAATCTTTTACGCATATTATTGCTCCCAATTCCAGAATGGGACAAAGATTTTAAGGAATGGGCGAAAGAAATGCATATTAAATGTACCTATAATGGCGTTCAATTATCAGAAATCGAATTCCCCGATGATTGATTAATAGAGGGTATTCAGATAAAAATTATATATCCATTTTGCCTAAAATCTTGTAGAAGGGATAAAACAATATCGTACAATATAGAAAAAAAAAAAAAAAAAAAAAAAAAAAAAGATCACAATCTTATTTTTTTAACAGTTTGGGGGGTGAAATCGAGCATCTATTTGGTTTTACCTAAAAACAATCTTTTATTCTTAATCCTATTTATAAAAAACTATAAAAAAATATAAAATAGTTAAGAATGTATTTTTAGAAATTAAATATTTTTTAAAAAATAAAATATTTTATTTTTTAAAGATTAGCAAAAAAATTCCTTATTTAATTATCTATTATAATTACAATAACTGATGTCTTCATAAATAATAATATTTGATTACCTATTAGAAATATAAAAAAATACTCCTTATTTTAATTTTTAATTATTTTATAAATTATTTATTATATTATATGATTATTTTTAATATAAATATAAATATAAATATATATATATATATATATATATATATATTTGTATGTGTGGGTGTGTGTGTGTATAACAAGGTGAATTAAGAAAAATAAAAAAATAAAAAAAAATTTAGTTAGACATAGAGGTCTAAATAAGATTTTTAAGATATCAAAATTTACAGATAATATTAAATGGCATGATTCTTATGTGTAGCCGATAAGATTTGAACTCATGACCTAGAATAACAAATCCTGAGCCTCAACCATTGGGCTACAACACCATTCACAAATATATATATATATATATATATATATATATTCTTATGATTGGCCGGTGGGATTTGAACTCATGACCTAGGATAGCAAATCATAAGCCTCAATCACTAGGTTGCAACACCATTCATATATATATATATATATATATATATATATATATATATATATATATATATATATATATATATATATATATTAAGGAAACATGTATATTTTATTAAATTAAAAGCAAAGATACATGATTGGGTTGTGTGAATATAAAAGCCTAAAACTAAAGACTAAAAGACAACCCCAAAAGTGGATGGACCTATGGAATATCCTAAAAAGTCCTAGAAAAGAGAAAAGGAAATAAAAACAAACATGCCAAAGAAAAAAGAGAAGAACAACAAAAAAGATACATGCAACCCAAACCAAAAGGAGCAGAAACACTTGAAAAAGCAATAAAACCAAATAAATTGAACGAGAAAGAGAGTACCTTACCACAACATAAGAAGTCATCAGAGCATCTCCAAAACTAAAGCTGAACAGCCTCAACAGCAAATCAAACTGAT
The DNA here is from genome assembly GCA_016760335.1 of Gastrodia elata. Classification (NCBI taxonomy): domain Eukaryota; kingdom Viridiplantae; phylum Streptophyta; class Magnoliopsida; order Asparagales; family Orchidaceae; genus Gastrodia; species Gastrodia elata. Next base: position 43,541,276 of record CM028675.1, on the reverse strand, counting down.
TATATTAGACAAGTAGATCCTGGAAGCAGCCAATGAAACAATCCCCACACTCTTGGAAAAAGTAAAATGAAACAGCCCCAACACACTGGGAAATAATATAAGGAAACAACCCCCCAATGGGAGACTAGAAGATAGTGTTGAGACATGGAGCCAGCTAGAATATGACACAAGTTCCAAGAGGCTAGCAAAAGAAAACCATAGCACAACAGACACCAAGGAGATCCAAGAGCCTGCAGCCAAGAAACAAGGCATGTAACTCCAAAATGACAAAGCATCTCCACCAGCAATATGCACTAATAAGATGAAACAGCACACCAAAGCACAAAGAAGAAATATCAAAATAGGAAGAACTGCAACCCCAAACCCAAGCAAACAAAAAACCACCAACCAAATAACAAACAACACACAACCCCAGGCCAAGCCAGCAGGGAAGCACCAGCCACCCAACAAACAAAACCAGCAGCACCCAAACTCTTGGAACCATAAACCGGCCAGCCAAACCAACAGAAGTATCAATAAGCAACAAACCTGCAATTGCTGATCACAATAGGCAACAACCAACAATAGACAAACAAAAAGAAAATGGAGAGCAGAAGAAACTCCAACAAACAAAAAGGAATAGCCTAAACTAGTAGCAGCCAAAAGCCTGGAGATGGCATTAGAAACTAGCAACAAACTAAAGAAGCTAGCAAAGAAAAGCCAATAGAGATAACCAAAGCCAACTACCTGCAACAAAAAGAGAGCCAAGCATCCAAAAGAGACACCAGCCTATAACAATTGAAACTCGCCAACAACTAACTGCCAAACAGCCATACCATAACACAGAATGCAAACAAACAAATAAACAGATCAATAGAAACAGGGAGGATACAATGCTAGAAAGCCGCAGAAGCAAGCAATAAGTAAAGAAGAATTGGCATTTTGAATATTGACCTCCAGTGGATTGGAACCAAAATAGCCAGGGCGAAACCAATAAGCTAATTCAGCATCAATCAGAGAGGGAAATCATCAAATAAGTCACCAAAATTAACTTATAACCAACTATCCTAAAAATAAAAACTAGCGGCTAACTTAAACCAATCTTCTTCTTGAACGCAACATGATTTATATTTTCCCAAGAAAGACACTTGTCGTTGAAGGTAACTAAAATTGATAAGATATCAGCATATATATTATTAGTAATCTTAGAAGTAACCATGGGAACATTGGAATATTTTGCTTTGTTTCTAGCATTCCAGATGTGCCAGAAAGTATAAGCATCAAGAAGGTTCCCAATAAATAACTTTTTCTTTTTCTTGCTAGAAATCCAACAAAATATAATATCAGCCACATTGTTAATGTAGGAAATATTGATGTCAAGATTGACATTGTTCCAAGTAGTGCAATTGATGGGCTTAGAAATAAAAAAGTGATCAATTGTTTTAGTTTCATGGAAATATAAACATTTGTAAGCTAAATTGTATCCCAAGCTTTGCATAATGTTATCAGCACTAATGATGTTATTTAGAATCTACCATAGAAAAATGCTGATAAGATTGGGGATACACTTGTGCCAAATCTTAGTTAGAAAGGAAGCATGCTTGTGGTTTCGGTAGACATTCCAAGCATTCGCTAAATTGAAGGCAGAGTTCACACAAAGAATGGAGTTGGCGCTTTTAACAGTACTGATGAAAGGGACCTGCTTAGAGATGGCATGAGCCAAATCTGGAGGTAAAATTGAATTGAGCAAGGGAGTGTTCCAGCCTTAACACGATCGAAGCAATCACCTAGAGTTAATTTGGGTTTAACAATTCTAATATTAGTGTTAAAGGCTAAGGTACCCAGGTTGCTCCAATAATCAAACCAAAAAGAAGAGGAGATATCAATCGTGTCCCAAGATAAGGTATCCTCAATGAAACTTCTATTGTTGAGCATTCGTTTCCAAGTACTTGAGCCAGTGATTTTGATAGGGGTACAAGAGCGGTGAGTAGTAGTGCAATATTTAGCATTGAGGACATCAACCCAAATTGATTGAGAGGTGCAAAATTTCCACCAATGAGAATGCTTTATGCAGAGAATCAAGGCACATAAGGCCAAGACCTCCTTCATTTAGGGGCAAGAAATCTAATTCCAGGAGCACCAAATCATTTTGGAGCTATGACTATGCCTCCAGAAAAATTTATTGAAGGTGGTTTTGAGTTTCTTCATGGTATAGCAAGTTGGGGAAGTTATTTATAGCCAATAAATAAGAATTGTGTTCAACACATATTTGAGGAGAATAAGAGTTAAGATAAAAAATTTTGATCCCAACTGCGGATTCTTTTAAAAATAGAGTCAAGCAAATCTTTATAATTGCAATTTTTGTTATGGCCAGAAAAAATTGAAATTCCAAGATAGGTAAAGGGAGTTTACTTAAACTAAACTTTAAAATATTCCTAATATAATTGATTTGATGACTAGCAGCAAATTTTTTTTTATGAAAAAGCAAGACTTGTTAGCATTGATCTTAAGACTAGAAATACTTTCAAGATTGTTCAAAATATTTTTTAGTTTCTTAACATTCCCAACACTTCCATTAGAGAAAATAATATGATTATTGGCATAAGCAAGATGAGACAAAGAATTTGCCTCCCATTTTAAATTGCATATTGGAATCCTTGGTGAATAAAAGATTAATGTTATAGGACCAATAATTCATAGCAAGAATGAATAATATGGGAGAGATGGGGTCACCTTGCCTAAGGCCATAGTTTGATTTAAGAAAACTAGTAGGGTGGCCATTGCATAAAATCAAAAACTAATAATTATTGATGGAGTTTTTGATCTTAATAATAAAACTATAATTAAAACCATAAGAGCTGAGCATTTTTATGAGAAAGTTCCAATAGATTTTATCAAAAGCCTTTTCCAGATCAAGTTTAAGAATAATATTATGACCCCTAGCTTTGTTTTTGGGACTATGGAAAAGTTCCTGGGTCGCCAATATGTTATATTGTATGATCTGACTAGGGACAAAGCGAGATTAATTAGGAAGGATGGGAGTTGGGAGCAGTATTTTCAATCTTAAAGCTAAAATTTTGGACATAATCTTATTTAAGGTAGTACAAAAATTGATAGGGCAGAATTGAGACCACTAATTAGCCTTATCTTTCTTAGAGATTAGATCCACCATTATATGAGTGAAAAATTTTGAGAGAGGGATATTGCAAAAAAGTTCTTTAGCACCATTGCAAATATCAATATTAATGATATCCCAATATTTGCAAAAGAATTCTCCAGAGAAACCATCAGAGCTAGAGCATATATTGGATTTAAGGTTTTGAACTACTTCCCAGATCTTATCATTAGTATGCATGTAATAAAGCATTTGGTTTTCCAAATTAAGAGGGGAGAAAACCTCCTTAAAATAAGAAATAGCAGAGTCCTGAATATCAGAGTTATTACATAGCTTAGTGCCCTCATAAATGAAAATTTTATTTATGTTGTTTTTGTGTGTGTGCGTGCGTGCGTGAGTGTTTGAGTGAAATAAAAATTGTAAAAATTATGAAATATGTATATATATATAGAAAAAAAATGACTGAAATAAAAGTTGTATAAATTAAGATATATATATATATATATATAAAGAAAATAACAGAAATAAAAATTACATAAATTAATAAATATATATATAGAAAAAATGAAAAATGGTTGAAATGAAAGTTGTATAAATTATATATATATATATATATATATATATATATATAGAAAGAAAGAAAATGACAAATAAAAATTACAGAAATTAAAATAATAATAAAAATAGTAATAATAACATTAATAATAATAATAATAATACTAACATTGTTATCATTCATAAAAGAAGAAGGAAAAATGAAAGAAAATAAAAAAATTTTATCTCTTTCTCACTTCTTACTCTATCTTAGTGTTGATGAGGTCGATGGGGAAAACTGGTGGTGGTTGAAGAAGAAAGAGGAGAGTGGGGGAGGAGAGAGGAGGTGGGAGTGGGAGTAAGAGGATGATGGGGGAAGAGGAGTGTATTTATAAAGTTTTATTTTTAATTTTCTCTCCTTCATTATTTCTACATGATAAATCTGGCTTCTCTTCCTCTTAAATGGTTTGAGTGTACAAAGCTTCAAGGGATCCTTTGTCTTTGTTTACCTTTGAGAGTAATAGTAAGACACATAGTAGAAACAAAAAAAAAAAAATCTTTGTATCCAAAAAGCATATAGAGATTTTTAAGTGAAATCCAAAGAACATGAGAAAACCCATGGAACCACATCATAAAGATATTCACTTTGATTTAAAAAGAATATACAAGAGATCTTATTCTTTTTGGTAGCTCTTAGCCTTCCCAGCGCAATCATAACTTCCCCTTCTTTCTTAAAGTATTTAGCCACCATAGCTTCAGCCTCCAGCTACTACATACACAGCCCATCATCACACATATACTCAAAGCATCTTAGGTAGTTATAGACCTCCAAATAGCATCCAAGTCATCCATCTAGTTGTAGGAGTCCTTGGACATTTGCCACGTGTTAAACATGTCCCTCTTGGACAAACCACATGCCATTTGTACTTCTCTCAAGTTACTTCAGATGTCATGAAATAGACAGAATGCTTGGGCACACCGAAGCCTTTATTCTTACTTCAGCTTGGTTTGGCTACTGACGTCCATGCTTGCTCATGCATCCAGATCACTATCTTTGACTTCGCTGTCTGAATAAGTGCCAGCACTTAGGCACCCCATGTGCTTCTCATCTCATCATATAACTTCAATGCATCTAGCGCTTAGGCACGCCCAAGCGTCGGCTTCTCTACCCAGTTTAGTTCCTTCAGTAGCCTGCAGGCTCACATGATCTAATTCACATCCAATCCATAGCAAGTTGATCTATGGTTGATCTGATGTCAATCCAAGCTCTGCAACGGACCCTTGAACCACTCCAAAGCCATTCCACTGCTCTTAAGTCTTCGCCACTCCAAATCGTGATTGCATCAACGCTTCCCATGTTGTAGTCAGGTGCACCCAAATCCGCTACACCACTTTGACCTGCGCTCGAGTCTCCACAAGCGCAGCACGTCACATGGTTTACACGTAAATCACATTTTAATTCATGGGATTAAATGCAAAATTCTCGCAATGACATGGAATTAAGAACTAATTTGATCCCATTAGTGTCTAAATGAAACAGTGAACTATTGTTGAGCAAAAAATGGGTTTTATTTAATTCAATTTTAGCCGAATTTGAAAAATTGGCTTTCATGTGATTTTCACAATTTTTCTTAGAGCTTGCGATAATGACTTTGTAGCATTGGGTCATCCCAGGTCGAGCTCGGTGCAGCTCAGCCCACCTCCGAATAATATCATATGTTAGATTTAAATAATTTATGGAATTATTTCTCTTTTTTTTATATTACTTAAATTTATTAAATCATTTCTACAACTTTAACATGAATCATTGGATCATAAAGATGGCGGAAAATTAAATCATGAGTATTGCTACACTTACACACTAATATACACCAAAATATATAAATGATATGTCAATCTAATGTGCAAGTAGATTATTGATTGAATATACTTTTCTGTGAAATCTACAAGCAAAAATTAAAAAAAAAAAATTTTATTGATTTTAAATACTTTTTGATATATATTATTACGTAAACAACATATTTTTCTTAAATCATTTCCATTCAATATCTGCCGCAAATGATTGATTGTTAAATAATAATTTAATCACTAATAGTCACATACAAACCATTAATCCACGATTTAATCGCAATTGTCAGATCTATTGAGAAAACTTCAATCGTCTGCATTACAAAATATTTAAATAAGCCCAAATTTATATTTAAAATTACTTAAATAAAAAAATTAATTAGTTTAATAAAATATTTCTCTCAATTTAATTTCGAATTTAATGAACTTTTAACTATAGATATTAAGAAAAATATAAAAAATCCACTGATCTAAGCATAATATTTCATTTGGATCTAAACAAAATAATAATAATCATATTGCCATTAATATTGTTAAGAAGCTGACCGACCCAATCACAACAAAAAGCATTAGCATTAAGAAAAAACTTCAACAAACTAACTTCATAGGAACTGCATTGTACAGTTAGAACATTGGAACATTTGGTTACAACAACCCTATTCCTTTGAGAAGAAAAATAACAGTTCCCTCCCAAAACAAGTAACACATCCCATTTAATCTCACACCTAAAGTGGTGGTTTATTAAGCTCTCCTTTTTTTCATGTAAAATAATACAAAAGTATAGTCGGCTAATTTGAAGCCTTGATTAAGGAACTGCGAGGAAAAACAGTGCAGACGCTCCGCCGCCGGTTAGTTGAGCTGTTAAATTTGTCGGGAAGTGGAATCGGGATTCATTAGCATTGTTTCATACTGCCAACCGAGTCTCCTCTGATATTGCTAAGCTCTCCCTGCTTCAGTGATGTTAAAAAGGTGGCAGATTATGAAACAATAAATTATGTTTTATGAACATAAAGGGAAGGGGAAGATTTGTAACTAACCACTATGTGCTGATTCTCTGCTTCCAGGTCCCGGCATATTTTATGAAGCTGCTCGAGCTCCATTTTTAGAGCGTTGTTCTCACCGTTGAGCTCGGCCACCTTCCTGGCAAGTTCATCGCATTCTTGCTTGCAAAGGAGAGAGAAGGTGAAGAGTAATGAATTCATCAGAAAGCAGCGATTGGGACTTAATATATATAATATTCTTTCAGTGCAATTCATCCGCAGACGCCAAAGAGAAATATAAAAAATATGCATATAGGATTACATGGGAAACTTCTGTAAAGAAAATCATTCCTCAATATCATAAAATCCAAGCATATTAACTCAAATTAATCCTTTTCAAAAACAAAAGGTACCAGCTTCATTTCCTCTTCTTTTATCGTGTCATGAAACAATTTTAATATCTTACACTCCTAAACTATACATATACATAGTTATTCCTGAAAAGCAAAAAACTAAAATAATATATGGTACCATATAGCAAGAACCGATCTGTAAAGAATACATGTAATATAATGCTAAAGCGTATCAAACCATGAAAATTTTGGGAACAGCTTTTCAACTGATCAATGTGCCATTTAAATTTATAGTGCTACTAGAATTTTGCCTATAATCAATCAATAAAAGTGAGGACTATCAGAAAGAAGAAAAAATCAGAAAATTTTCAATAACAAGCAAATGATGAAATATCAAGTTCAGAATGGCTCATGGCACGATCACTTTCTGGCATCAACGCAGAACTCTTTAGGGTCATAACACTAGGGAATTCTCCATGATTATAATTTCTCCCCATCTGGGTTAGACTGACCTATTATATTGAATAAGAATTTTAAAAATTGACTAATTTTTTAAAATTGCTCCAAATGAACTTAATGAGTTGTTGGTCAAGAAAAATTAAGCACAAACCATTGATATACAAGACAATCCTGAACAGTGTGCAAAACAAAACTGTGCGCGGCCGCACACTGTGTTGGCACGCTCCCTATGCTCTCGCTCAATGTGCCCCACTTCCCACCATGTGCCCTAAGGCACATGGTGTCCCCGCCGTGCTACACTCCCCATGTCCCCGCTCCACATGCCCCACTCATCCCATAGAACGATTATGCCCCTTTTGCTGCACCCCCACCCCCCACTTGCCCCTCAATTCTCTGATATTCTATCTATATAAATGCTATAATAATATATTTGTAAATATCAAATATATGAAGTTGAGTATATAAATTAAAAAATGATAAGTGAGCCGCACCCCGACCCCCGCTTGCCCCTCATCTCTTTGATATTCTATATATAGATGTTATAATGATACATTTGTAAATATCAAATATATGAAGTTGAATATATAAATAAGGAAATTATAAGTGAGATAATAATGTTGGTTTTATAGAACAATTTTGAAAAGAAAATTTGTAATATTTAAAATTTAGATATAATATATATAATATATAATATAATATATATATATATAATTCCATAATAATAAACGTGGAGTGTGGTTTACTCAATTCCTAAAAATTTCAACAAATTTCATCTAAACAACCCAATCAAATATTGTCCTCGCTTTCACTTCACCTATTCAGCCTTAAAATCACACAACCCAAGTGCTTAGGTCCAATTCTACAAAAGGTTGCAAAGAGATAAATTATTTGATGACAAATGAGTTAATAATCAAAATGATCCCTCTATATTTTGCCCATTTTAGCCCCTCACTCTTTAAATTGTTATTTTTAGTCCATCAACTTATAATGAATGTAATTTTTAGTCTCACCCATAAGTTTATAGCCATGTTTGGATGTAAAAAATAAAATAATTAAAGTAATTTTGGTTTTAAGGATAGATTATATTCCTTATTAAAAGAAAAGAATTTTTTCTTGGATACTATAATTGTTGTGATTTGAGTGCCCAAACCACGCTGCAATTCACCTCGTCAAGCATAAATGAGAAAGTCGCAAGAGCTTCGAGGGATCCTCCGGCTTCGTTACCTTTAAGAGCACAAGCAAGGCATACGCAACAAAATAAGTAGAAAATACACTATCCACAAGTACACATATTTTTATGTGGAAAACTCTAAAAGAACAAAAGAAAACTACAAAGCCACACCACGAATATTTTATATTCATCAAGAAGAAAATACAAGAGATCACACCCTCTTCAAGAGGTCACAACTTTCCCGGACCTCCTTACAACTTTTCCTTTTTTCCTCACAGCACATAGCCGCCAATCTTAGCCACTCAGCATGCATAGCACATCACCTTATCCATCTCACAGTTTGTCCTAATCTCATACTAAGGTAGAGATGCATTTAAGATTCCCCAAGAACATGACAAAAACAATTCCCAAAAGAATTTCAAAACCACTGCACCTTGGCCATGTGTCCCCATGCATCAGCTAGATCGGCTACATGTCCAATCAATCGATCTCAACATTCTAATTTCTTCACAAAAATTTGCATTGGACGTTAAGCACCTAGGCGCACACAGGTGCCTAGCTTTCTGTTTCAGTTGTAAGACTCAAGATACACAACACGTCAAGGCGCGTCCAAGCATCTGAGCTATTGTTTATTAGATCAACTTACTAACACCTGAGCGTGCCTAAGCGCTCAAGTTTGTCTCTGGCTTTACTTCTTGAAAAAGTCTCAACTCCTGAGCGCGCCTAAGCACCCATGTATCTATCTCTGTCGAACAAGTCCAATGCCTCCAAAGCTTAGGCGTGCCTAAGCGCCAAAGCCTTCAGGTTTTGCTAACTCAAGGAACATCTTCACCTGCTCTTGAGCACGCTAAGCGCCCGAGCCTCTATCCAGTCGAGTTTAGGAACTAACTCCTTAGTGCTTGGGTGAACCAAAGCACCCGAGCTTCTGATCCCAAGAAATGTCTTGACACTTGTGTGCGTAGAAGCAGCGGCTCCACTACCCAGTCTAGTTCCTTCATCACATTCATGGATGATCTGAATCGTGTCCAGCTTGCACCCAGTTGATTCATGGTTGACCTGAACTCGATCCAAGCCCCACAACTGATCCATGGTTCACTCCAAGATCATCTGTTGGCACAAGAGCTTCACCACTCTGATTCTCACTCGAATTGATGTTCTTCAAACTATGGTCAGGTGCACCCTACCTGATCACACCACTTCAAGTTGCACTCAAGCCTTCACAAACATAACCTTCCAATTAGAGATTGAGTGCATGTTATCATCTTCTTCTTCACCTTGGTAGCAACTTCATAGTCCTTGAGGCATGGTGTGGCTCAACAATGCCTCTCAATCACGTTTCAAACCCCACCACCTGATTAAATATATCCGAGTAATAAATTCCAAGTTCTCCTCAAACGCATTGTGCATAAATTGCCTTTCAATGCTTGTTACCCATAGGTTTTCAATTTACTCCTTCCCAAAGAGTAGTCTTCCTTGCTCCAGTGGGACGAGCATCCAAGCACCTGCTAGACTTGGCACTAACCGCCTTATGCCTCACTGCCTTGCCACCCTTGGTCATCTCTCACAACTTTCAGTCATGTAGGATCCTGGAAAACTTCTTGGGCTCACTTCTTAATGCCTAAAACTTTACCCGCCTCAACAGAGCCTCCTCTTTGATCTCTTTGCGACCCCAAACTCCTCATCAAGAACAAAAACTTAACTCTCCTATGTTTCCTGTTGGTGCCTTCTTTTGAGAAGAAAAAATCAAATTTTCTCCCTTAAAGCCCTTCAGACCAAAGCGATGGTGCTAGAGTCGAGCTTGAAACATACAGTGACCTGAGTTTATTAAATAAAATGAAAGTTATATTCTATTTTTATGATTTGTCCTGTCCTAAAATATTTGTTTGTTATTCTATTTTTATTCGGTCTCTTCCTTACCTTACAGCACAGCAGAATAATATCCTTCGCCTTTTCTATTATGGTATCACAGAGGGGTTAGGGCATAACAAATGGCGACTCCGCTCGGCAAAGAGGTCACGGCTCTAGTCATTAGCCAATAGAGAAGGTGAGACCGTAGACCTCACATAGAGTCGCCGACTGCATCGTCAACAAATATGCCTTCCACCCAATCTGTCGCACAGATCGAAGAAACCCCAGCCCTAACAGCGATTCACCATCTAATTCCAGTAAAATTGGGCAGTACAAACTATGTCCTGTGGCATTCTCAGCTCCTACATATTTTTCAAGTACATGGATTGAGTCGATTTATTGACGGTCGCAACCACCTCCAATCCCAACCCTGGTAAATGATAATCTGCCAAATCCCGAGTATGCTGCCTGGTTCAAGCAAGACCAACTAATCCTTAGTTGGCTTATTTCAACCTTGAATGAGAAGACATTCTCCCAAGTGGTCGGAAAATAATCGACAACAGCTATGCGGAATGTCCTATCCGCAACGTTTGTATCCACCTCTCAGGCCCGTCTTCAACAACTTGAGTATCAACACAAAACCTTAAAAAAGAGCCAAATGAAGATGCAGGTGTGATGACCCATGTTAAGTTGTAACAATCAATCTAATATAGGTGCATCTTTCCGCATGATCATATTGGCGATTAAACAAAATACATTTAAAAATCATCCAGAGCCATACAAGGATAAGAAATATCATTAATTCAATTTAACATCACATTGTCTAGAATATTACATATTTTACAGCATACAAACATAAATGCTTCTCTTGAAAACAAGTAAAAGTCAAAGTTTTAGTCTTCTAGTTTACACCACAACTCCTTACAACATCGTTATGCCTCCAGTATATCTAGTCTAGCATTATAAAAATAATGTCTTAGTGCACTTTCTAAATACATAGGATATTAAATAATATACTTTAAATGAAAGCGGAAAGCAAAAATGATATAATAATAATTACAGGAAAATGAAAGCAGAAAGCGAAAATGACATGATTTAATGCAAATAATAATCATAATTCCTGCAAATAAATATTTATGTCATAATTCTGTCACATGCCAAATTTTCAAAGATAATCAATAATTGCATAAAAATTCATATTTGTGTTTTTTGTTTATATCATGAAGCAATGTTAATAGTTCTGATAGGCAAAAAGACAATACATTAAGGTTGGGTTCAATAAAAGCATGTTCATCACCTGGGCCCCTTTAAAGGCTCCATATGACAGACACCCTTATGGCTCCTGATGGACTAGCCTCGTCCCTAACATATTCAATCATTGTTTCAAAATCCTTTGCAACATTCACAAGATATATAAATATCATTTTGTTTCTTTTACATCATTAGTAGTAAAAATAACACATTTAATATCACCACGAAATAAGCTCAAAGTGATACTTGAGCAACAATAAAAGCAAATACGAGTATAAAAAGTAATATCCAGTGTACCTTTGTGTAGGCTTAATAAGATGAATTACTCGTTCTATCACGGCACTAACATGATACTCTAGCAGTACTCATTCTGAAAGAGGAGGGAGCCTCCACTCTGAGGCACTTCCGTCCCATTAGCTTGTGCAATATTGTTTATAAGGTGGGTGGCCAAGATCTTTGTCATGCGTCTTAAGACGGTGTTGTCGTCTCTGATCTCCCGAGAACAGGGGCCTTTGTTCCCTGGAGAGATATCAGTGAGAACTGCCTCACGGTTCAGGAGATCCTCACGTGGCTCTCATATTCCACCTCGACGGCAGGTCACATGACCATCAAGGTGGATATAGAGCAGGCTTATGACCAGATTGAGTGGAGGTGCTTACGCTTGGTTCTGGAGAGATTTGGTTTTCTGCAGTGTTGGACGAACTAGGCCATGTAGTGTGTGGAGTCTCCCAGATTCTCTGTCTTAGTTGGTGAGCACAGACTACCTTGGATAGTGATGAGAGGCTCTTCAATCAGGAATGTCCCCTCTCCCCTTGCCTATTCACCTTGTGTTTGGAACACTTCTTCCTTTTCGTCCGACGGCAGCAACATATTGGTCGCCTGATTGGCATCAGACTGGATCGAGGTGAGCCCAGTTTCTCCCACCCATGTATGCAGATGACCTGATTTTGTTCGCCCCAGCTTCTGATGTAATATGCCGAGAGGCACAGCAAATCTTGGCAGATTATGGGAGTTGGACCGGGCCGTCTGTGAACTCGCACAAGTCACAGATTGTTTTCAGCCGTCAAACCCCAGCCCACCGTCAGCGCAGGATCACGATTCAGTTTGGCTTTCGGAGAGGATATTCACTCAGATACTTGGGTATCACAATTAAAGGTTGACCACCGTGCAGAACAGACTTCTTAGCGGTCACTGAGCAGGTCCGAGGCAAGATTGGTTCTTGGAGCAGTCACCATCTTTCCCTTGCTGGCAGATTATGTCTGATCAGATCAATACTCGCCATGATCCCTAGCTACCAGATGCTAGTGGCCCCGATTCCGAACTCCTGCCTCTCAGACATTGAGTTATTCTCCGTAAGTTCCATTGGGGAGGAGCAAAAGGTAGTGGTCTACACTACATTAGGTGGCAGGAGATCTGTCAACTGCTTGAGTCTTGGGGACTCGGGATCAGAGATCTGTGGCTCAAGAAGGCGATCTTAGTTGCTCGTCACACTTTCAACTATGTCAGTAGAGAGAATCTTCTCTGGGTGAGAGCCATGGAGTTCCGCAATCGTCATCAGGGTAAGGAATTTACTGTTAAGCAAGCTGACTCTGCAATCTGGAGGTTACTAGGATACGGTTGGCCGATTGTTCGACGTCACACTTTGATTGAGGGGAGCCGTCAGTGGCAGGTTGACGGCTTCACTGAGAGTCGGGCCAGCCAGATTTACAGAATAAAAAGGGGCGATCAGCTGTGGCATTTTGCTGCCATGTGAGAGATGGCCTTGGGCCCTATGGAAGCTTGTTTTGTGGAGGTTGCTTAGTGATGCTATCTCAACAGGGTGTTGGCTATTCAGAAGAGAGCTCACACAATCTGCAGCTTGTGTCTGGTGATACAGAGGAGGACAGAGAGCACTTTTTAGTTCACTGCTGTTATACGAGGGCCATTTTGAAGACTTTTGTGCGTTAGGGCTTACTTCTACCACTCTGGCCTCTTGGGACTGTTGAAAATAAATTGAGCACGAAGAACTTCCGGCACACAATAATGCAGCATAAGCGATTTGATAGAGTGCGCTCTCTTCAATTTAAGATCGGGGTTGCGTTGACGGTTACCAAGCAACTTGAAATCACAAAACTACAAGAATAAAATCACAGCACATGTATGCAAGAGATCACAGCACACAAAACATCCAAACACCAAAGATTACGTGAAAAACCCAAAAACAGGAAAAACCACGGAGCCACACCATAAAAAAATCCACTATAAAACTTAAAGAGGTATAGAGTTACAAAAGAGCTTATCTCTTGACTAAAAATACATCAGCTCTTACTTTAATATGGAGAGGAGAGAAAGCAGCCACCACCAGGAGTCTCTTCTCCGACATGCAAGAGGATTCTTGCACTGCAGCTTCCTTAGGGCTTCACCTAGGGATCTCCTCCTCACAGCTTGCACAAGCTTCCAACTGAAAATGCCAACACCGACTCTCGGGTTGGAACCCGCTGCGGCGCGTCGTAGCTCCCGCGTCTCGGGTTGGCACCCACTGAGGGAGTGCAGTAGCGCCCACGCCCCGGGTTGGCACCCGCTACTGCGCGTGGTAGCGCCAGCATCTCGAGTTGACATCCGCTGCGATGCGCGGTAGCGCCGATTTCAGCTGTGGCGCCGATTTCAACTGCGGCGCCTGCTTCTCTGTTTGTCGGCCGCTGAGGCGCGCGATAGCACCTCCGTCTCGGGTTGGCACCTGCTGCGGCGCGCCGAAGCGCCCGTGTCTCGGGTTGGCACTCGCTACGGCACGCGGTAGCGACCGCATCTCGGGTTGGCACCCGCTGCGACGCGCGGTAGTGCCGATTTCTGCTGCGGCGCCTATTTCTCTGTTTGCCGACCGCTGAAGCGCGCGATAGCGCCTCTGTCTCAGCTTGAAGCCACCACGGCGTGCTGCAGCTCCTGTGTTGTTTCTAGACTTCACTTCTTGCTCTGAATTGCCTCGGAAGTTCACCGGAGCGCCACTAACATCACCATGATGTACTAAAGGGTCTCCATAACATAACAATCTTCCACTTTGATACCTTTTGGAAATCTTCTCCACTCCCAACTTTGATTCTTCATTGTCTTCTTCCATTCTTATCAAGAACGTGGAATGGCTCACCCTCGCTCTCTCATGTACCAAGGTCAATTGAAGCTGCACATAGCTTCAGTTTCTCCATTGTTACTGCCTTAGTAAGCATATCAGCTAGATTCTTTGAAGTGTAAATCTTCTCCAATCCAAGCTGTCCTTCCAACACTGTCCGGATGAAATGGTAACGGAGTTGAATGTGCTTTGTCCTAGCATGAAATGCTGCATTCTACGCTAGATGAATAAGCATATCAATTCTTTAAAGTGTGTATCTTCTCCAATCCAAGCTGTCCTTCCAACACTGTCCGGATGAAATGGTAACAGAGTTAAATGTGTTTTGTCCTAGCATGAAATGCTGCATTCTTCGCTAGATGAATAACCCTCATACTATCACGTATAACTTCACATCCTCCTGCTCCTTTCCCAATTCTGTCGAGAAACTCTTCAACAAGATCATCTCCTTACTTGCCTCTGTAATGGCAACGTATTCCGCCTCCGTGGTAGATAGCGATAAGATGTTTTGTAGCCTGGCGATCCAGCTCACCGCTGCACTTCCTAATGTATACACATAACCTGTAGTGTTTCTCCTGCAAGATCTAAATTTACATAACACTGTAAAACAATGTCAGATCTTCCAAAGCATAAAGCTTTGCCCATTGTACCTTTCAGATACTTTAGGATCCACTTGACAGCATCCCAATGCTGCTTTCTTGGATTTCCCATGAATCTGCTAACCACTCCCACTGCATGGGCAATATTCGATTTCATGCAGATCATCGCGTACATCAAGCTCCCAACTGCTGAAGCATAAGGAACCTTCAGCATATGCTCCTTCTCTTCTTCAGTCTTTGGCATCTGCTCCTTTGATAAGCTGAAGTGACTTGCTAAGGTTGTACCCACTGGCTTCGCTTCACTCATGTTGAACCTTTTCAGCACCTTTTCAAAATATTTTTTCTGCGACAGCTTCAGAATTCCTACCCCTCTTTCCCTATTGATTCTCATTCTTGGCCGGCCCCAAGTCTTTCATGTCAAACTCCTTTGACATAAGCTCTTTGAGCATCCTTATCTCATCCATGTCCGATCCTGCAATCAACATATCATCCACATACAGCAATAGAATAATATAGGAGGACTTACACTATTTTATGTAGCAACAGTGATCTGTCTGGCATCTCTTGTATCCTGATTCTGATATAAACCAATCAAATCTTTTGTACCACTGCCTTAGTGCTTGCTTCAAACCATAGAGGCTCTTCTTTAGCTTGCATACTAGCTCACATTTTCTTTTCTCTTGAGCTTTGTACTCTTCAGGTTGTTGCATGTACAGCTCCTCCAGCTCACCGTGAAGAAATGCAATTTTAACATCCATTTGCTCCATATACAAATTCTCAACAGCCACAATATTCAGCACAGCCCAGATGGTTGTCATCTTCACAACTGGAGCGAAGATCTCACTGTAGTCGACCCCATGTCATTGCTGGAAACCCTTTACTACAAGTCTCGCCTTGTAGCGCTTGTTCCCACTCGGCTCTTCCTTTACCCGATAAACTCACTTGTTCTGAAGAGCCTTCTTCCCAACGGGTAAGGGTGCCAACTCCCACGTCCCGTTTAACACCATTTCATCATTCATGGCAGCTTCCCACTTGATTGAATCTTCAGCCTGAAGTGTCTCTTCCAAGCTTTCTAGTTCACCGCCATCGTTAGTAACAAATAGAACAAAGAAGGAGAGCACCCCTGTGGCAGTTTTGTGACTCTTGTGGATCTTCTAAACATGGGTGATTGTGGTTCAACATTGACACCCTCCTAAGCTTTTTCGTGTACTTCAACATTTGGCTCAATGTTGTCATCAATCTCTATGTGTCGGGGCTCACCATCTGAAGCATCCTTGGAGTCCATCTTGACTCAAATACAATCCTTGTACATTTAACTTTCATTGAAAGTGATATCCCTACTTCTGATGACCTTCTGATTCTGATTGTCCCAGAACTTGTAACCAAACTCGCCCGCGCCATATCCAACAAATGTGCACTTGATCGCCTTTGCGTCAAGCTTGTTGATGAGTCCATAATTTATAGCAAAAATAAAGAAAGAAGTCATACAAGTCTATATTGGAAACAGTCTATTTTGATCAAATTCTGTTTATTTTCAAGAAAAATAAGAGTTCAGCAAAATCTGGAACATTTCTGCAATTTTTGAAAAAAAACCGTTACAGTGCACCACAGCGCGTTCCGGCTACTGACAAGCAGACAGCACAGACAATAGGGGATTTCTGAAGCCTCGAACGAATCCTCTATAGCGCGCTATAGCGAGTAAAAGTTCGAAACTCAAATCGTTATAGCGCGCCACAACGCGCTGCCGCGGATAAAAGTTCGAAACTTTAATCGCTACAGCGCGCCGCAGCACGTTACCACGAATGATATTTCAAAACTTAAATCGCTACAGCGCGCTACCGCGGATGAAACGTCAAAGCTCAGCGGACTCTAACTTCAAAACTCAGCTGCAACAGCGCGCCACAGCGCGCTACCACAGGTAAAATTTCAAAACTTAACTCGCTACAGCGCGCTGTAGCGCGCTACCGCGGATCGTGTTCGAAACGTAAAGGCGCTACAGCGCGCTACCGCGGATCGTGTTCGAAACGTAAAGGCGCTACAGCACGCTACCACAGATGTGTTTTCGAAACTTACCTCGCTACAGCGTGCCACAGCGCACTGCAACGCGCTACGGCGGGCGCTGAAATTTCTGTCTTTTCAAGGACATTAATTGCAGCTTGAACATGACCCCAGCCAACAGCTTGTCTCCCAGCTGACATATCCTCTACCAATGAAATCCTTTCATGCAAGAAGATAAGTTACAAGTGGAATATGCATTTATTACAGAAAATAGGGTGGAGGGAAGAGCAGAATTTGAAATGAGGAAGACTCCTTTATAAATGCAGCCTCTCTTAATAAAAGAAGGGTTCCCATTTTCATTCCAAAAATTTCAGATTTAGGGGCTGCATTAGAAGAAGAAGGAGATCTCTCCAAGGGAGGTTGAAGAGTTCATTGCTAGAAGAGAAAGAAGGAAAGGCTGCACTAGAGAGCTAGAAAGAAAGAAGAGAAAGAACAAGAAAGATCTAGAGAACCCCAATAAGGGTTGTTCCTAGTACATCCCTAATCTTTTTTTTTATTTCATTTTAGTGGATCATAAAAGAGTCCTCATCTTTGTATATTTTTCTTTGTATCTCAACTGTAATGGAAGGCTAGACCCTCCTTGGGAAGGGTTGGGCTGAATCCATGTGAAATGTAAGGGACAAAAAGAATCTTGGAGAACTTCCTCAAGCAATGAATCAAAATTTGTTTTCAAATGAGTTTATGAACTTACTTGCGAATCATGCTGTGAACTGAATGGAAAATCTACTAAGAATATATAAGTATAAAAATGAACATTTAAATAAATGTCTTATGCTCCATAGTTCACAGCTCGGTTTAGAGTTGGACATATGTACATCAGTGCTTAGAACTATGTGAGAAGTTCTTGAGCCTAACTGCACCATGCTCTTAGCTCAATCAAGAGGTCGACGCGTGTGAGCTAAGACCCACTAACTGAGCTCCGTTGCTCAGCATACGTGAAAGGAGGAAGATGATTCATTGAAAGCTCGTGGATGATGTGATATAGTCCATGAAGCCCGATGAAGTCCCTTCCTTATCTGAACTGCACGTGACGTGCATGACGCTCGTTAGTGGAATCAATGCTCATGAGATAGCCTAATTAAAATAAATGTCTTGACAACCTAGACGTAGGAAAACTAAGATGCTCTAATTGCGGTCTCATGAGAATCTATGCTGAGATAGAACCCGAATGTGTTTATCTCATGCATAAGATTTGAACTTATAGGAATTAGATGACCAATCTAAAAAATACAATGTTCACTTGATCATTTGGCATGACAACAAAAGAATGAAATGTTACTTAAGAAGTATTTCAACATAAGTCCCTATCAATTTACATGGAGGAAACCCAACTCTGCTCTCTTAATCAAATAGTTTCTTAAACTAAGAATTTTGCATTGTTAAAAGAAACCAATTTAAAATTGAAACATATAATTTAAACATTATTAAACATAGATATACCTTAGTAGCAAAACACATTGTTCCCTGAGAACGATAAATCTCAGAACTTACCTTCTAATTATTATTTCAGACGTGTAATCGCCGTCTGTAACTTGCTCCTGGATTCTGCATCAATGTGCACATAGGATGAGCAGCCAAATACCTTGAGATGGTTCAGTTTCACCTCCTTTCCGCTCCAAGCTTCCTCGGGAATCCCTTCGTTTAATGGTACAGAAGATCCCCGATTGATTAGATATACAGTCGTGTTAACGGCTTCAACCCAGAACTGCTTTGGGAGACCAGCATGCACCATTCTCATGCCTCTGGCTCTTTCTGTGATTGTTCTGTTCATCCGTTCTGCAGCACCATTTTATTGTGGTGTTCTAGGGACTATGAACTCCCTCTTAATGCCTCTCAAGGCACAGAACTCCTTGAACTCCCTATCACAATATCGCCGCCATTATCAGACCTTAAGCACTTAAGCTTTAATCATGTCTCGTTCTCCACCAAAGCTAACCACTTTCCAAACACATCAAACACATCAGATTTATATTTTAGAGAGTAAGCCCATACCTTCCTCGTAGGGTCATCAATGAAAGTGACGAAATATGTAACTCCACCTATGGAAGAAGTAAAAGCTGGCCCCTGTACATCTGTATGCACCAACTCAAGTTCCTTGCCTTTCAGCTCCCTTCCAACTTTGGAAAATGAAACCTTCTTCAGTTTGCCCAACACGCAGTTTTCACAGAAATCCAAATCTACTAATTTCAGTCATTGGAGCTTCCCCTTTGACTGTAGGGATTTCAACCCCTTCTCGCTCATATGGTCAAGCCTCATTGTAGCCCTCTCTAGCTAGTTGACTCACAGAATCAGATTTCTCCTTAGACATAGCACATGTCTAACATCCTTGAGCTTCCAAACTACGCCGCTTGGTAGCTTAACATCCACATCACCTCTGCCAAATGATGTCGCACGCCTTATCATCTCCAAGATACACTTTCCCCAAGTCACCCTTAGTGTAACTCTTGAAGGCACTCCTAGACGGAGTCACATGAAATGATGCGCCCGAGTTCACCACCTAAGATTCCGTGTTGACAAGTGAGAGGATCAAAGCATCCTGATCCTCCTCAGCTGAAACATTCACAGTGGGGTTCATAATCTTACCACCACCACTTGATTTCTTCAAGGTAGGGCAGGCCTTCTTGAAGTGACCTGTCTTCCCACAGTTCCAGCAATTCGGCATTGCCTTTCCGGGTTTTGATTTTCCTCGTCGAGACATTGACCTATTTTTGTTAAGTCTCCTTTCATTGTGTCTTCCCCTGCTCTCAGCATTCAGTGCTGAGGTAGATGCCTCTCCATGAGATTTATTTCGCACCTCCTCATTCAGCACAAGCCCGACTATGTCGTCGAACCTCAACGACGCATTTCCTGATGAATTGCCGATGCCTGTAACTAGCCCATCCCATCTGTCTGGCAATGGAGAGGAACAACAAAGCTTGAACCTCGTCATTAAAACTTATGCCCACCGATCTTAACTGACTCGTCATCGTGTTGAACCCATTGAGGTGTTCAGTCACTGAATGGAACAGCAAACTTTCTTGTTAGATCTTCCTCGTGTTATTTTTGTCCACCGATCGCACGAGGCGAATCAGGTAGCTGAATTTTGTGTGATGTATGCCCGACGGGGCGATTTTTGCTTTGTTATGGGAGACGTGCTCCTTGGGAGGCTTTTGGACCTCCTTGCAACAGAGATCGTAGAGTTTGATCCCGGTTGATTTTGTACTGATGCTTATATATATATATATATATTGTGTGTGTGTGTGTGCTTAGACTACAGCCGTATTTCATGAGATTCAAATTTTAATTACGAACTCGATGAAAAATAGTAAAAACAAAAGATACAAAAGTCGACCCCACTTAGTGGTACTTTGAAACTAAGGTTCAGAAATGTTGTTGATGGACTACTGCAGAAAAAAAAAAACTAAATTTTAGGCTCAAAGAAATTCTAAAATCACTACGACAACTGTAAATTAAGCCCACATAAGCCAAGCAAAAAAGCACTCTGCTTCCCTCACCTAGTTTTCCTTAGCAAAGGTGTCTAACCTGTTAGGTTTTCCCTTGTAAAAAGGGTTGACCTGCATGCTAGGTTGAACTTTCTCCCTCAAATCATGCCCCGACCCTCCAATTTTTTTAACAAAGATTGCCTAAGCAACTCGATCAAATATTGTTGACTTGAGAGTTCAATCCTCCAATGAAAAAAGTTATTTAATATGCTGAGTCAGATTAACACCTTTCAGACTTTTGTCCTCCTTAGGACATTTACAGCAACTTTGCATAACCTGCTACGCTGAAATTTCCCTACATTCCAAACTTCAGTAAATGTTGCATGACCTATTGGGTTAGACTGCTTCCTTTTAGCCCTCAATCCTCTCCTTCAGACTGCAAGCAATCTAATTTCAAATCGATCTAATCACACATCTCAAAACAATTAAGTTTGTCTGGGGCTGAGCCATGTTTTATTATGAGATATTTCAATTTATTCAAAATTAGCTACAAGCATGGCTTATATACTCCAATTTCACAGGTCGATTCACGTAAAAATTGAATTACACTAAGACTAATTTTCATTTTTATACTAGATTCTTGTATAAACACATCCATGAATTCATTCAAATAAAAACAATACAAAAAATGCTACATAACTAAGATAATTTAAATTAAATTAATACATTCAAATTTGCATGACATACATTTCAATCTACAAGAAAAAACATGGAAACCAAGAAATTAGAATAAAAGCTTGGAGATAACTAGCAAATTCACTAAATCAGCTAGCTGGCAAGCAATTTCAACTCAGAAAACTTTTATTATGAATTATGTTAGATAGCAGAACATGAAAGAAAATGTTGAAACAAGAATCTCCAGTTATTCTCAGATAAGTTTAAGAACCTTAAAGGCAAAAAGGTCATAATGCTTGCACAAACATTTTAAGGCTAGCACTCCTGAGATAAATCTTTCCTATGGTAATGCTGAGGAAAGAATTGCCAAGGGATGACATCAAAAGGAGTAATTCACTATCATAGTACAAATAAAGCAAGAGTAAGTCATTGATATGTTTAACTTGGGTAGTCAAGAAGATCTTAAAGATGAGAATCTAGAGGAGTTAAATACCAATCGGAAATTGCACTAACTCGAACAAATATCGATGATATGTAATGATATCTGATACCTCTCTATATATAACAAATCTTTAGGGTCCTTATATATGGGAACGTGGGTTGTATTTGCCAAAAAATGCAAAAAGTATAAAAGGTCAAGGATGAGGCAAAATTCACTATGAACCACGACAAACATGACTTTTTGACTGAGAAAGCATCAAAAAGAGTAACTCAAGAGAATGATTCACTTCTACTAAAAGTACTATCTAATTATTCAAGAAGCAAAGCAAGAGACAATTGGCACAAACCCAACCAACTTGTTGAAAGTAAGCCAAACATAGATCATATAACTTACACACACGACCATTAGCAAATATAGTGTCCAGATGAGAAATATGAAGACTTATTTGGAGAACCAAAAAAATTACCTCACAAAAGAGCTAGAACATTCCATAGAACTACTCATTCAACTCTACAAAACATAAGCATGTACAAGAATAGAATTATAGCTAGATCTCGTTGATTATTAACAACCAACTTTTTAAGAAGTAGCAAAAACTTGTTGAGTTATTGAACCAAGGAGTTATCAAATCGAGATGCTCTCCATGTTGCTAGTTGATTATTATGGTGCCAAAGAAAGTCGGTGTTAAGGAATGTGTAATGATTACCGAGCATTGAACAAAATCACATTAAATTTTAAAACTCCTAATCAATATTGATGACTCATTGAACCAATTGAAGCGGGCCAAGGTGTTTCCAAAATTTGAATTGAAATCAAATTACCACAAAGTTCAAGTGAATACTGAAAATACTTTGAAAATAGCATTTATGACTCACCCACGAATTGCTAATAATGGAATTTGGTATACACAACACCACCAACTTTCATGAGATTGAAGATTTATATCCTTCAGCCATAATAAGAAGAGTTCGTCAGTGTACTTGACCAATGTACTGATTTATAGCTCAATGAGAAAGCACATGGCAAGCATGCTAAATGAGTTTTTTAGTTGTCCAGGCAACATGAACTATTACTCGATTCTAAGAAGAGTGATTTTTGGGGAAAAAAATAATTTCTATTTCTCAAGTATGAGGTTAGGGGTAAAGATGTGAAAATAGAGCTTGCCAAAATCAAGGCAAAAGATTGGTTTGGGCCGAGCAATGTGACTAATGGAGAAACTTTGTAGGAGCTTATTCGTGAGAAAATGTTCACAGGGAACTTCTCGGTCATAGCTACGCCACTCCACCAACCAAGAAAGATAAGTTAGCATAATTGAGTCAACATAGCTCCTAAAAGCCAATGAGTAAACTATCAAGTTACTTGCAGCTCAATAATGTTACTCAACATTTCATCAAATAACCAGCAGTTGACAAGAAAGTTGGCCAAGCTAAGCCCAAGCTAAAAGCCTATAGCCACCCAATGACATGTCGGAATCATTCTAGAGATTAGTTATGAAGATGTGGGTCATGTGTCATAATTTGGTTGGACTGTCACTTTTGTTCTAGCCTATTCTTGTCTATCATGTCTAAAGATTTATTACTAATGTAATCTTAATGTGAGATTAAAACAATCCAATTCTAGTTAACAAAAAGATCATTTGATAATTTGGGCTTTTATACAGCATATTTTATGCTAGTCATTGTATTTTTTAGCTCATCAATACCATCTATTTTTTTCTTCTTCTGATGAAAAAAAACCTTGAGCCTTGCAATTATCGATCAATTAAGCTAGTGATTAACTCTGCTGGCAATCACAAATCACCAAAGTAACATATCCAGTTGAAAAAAAAAACAGTTTCAATGTTGCATTGATACGGTAACAAGTAAACCCCAAGAAAATATTTTTAAAGTCACATTGTCCATAAACTAAATAGTTTTATAGAAATAAACTCAATGTCAAAATCAAAACAAAAAGTTGTGTTTCCCATCGTGCAATATTTGTTTAAATGCTAAATTTTACTATCGTTTTGTATTTTTATTTTTACTGCAAAACAAACTATTCTTGGTAAAAATTTTGGCATTTGAGTAAGTTATCTTAAAATTTCAAAATATTTATTTACAAAACCTAATCATATTACAATAACTACTCCATTGTATGTTTTTAATAGCTTCAATAGAAGAAACACAGACTTATTTTATTTTCAAAACTATCTAGAAAACTTCTGTGATATTTAATCATATGCTTTTCTAAATTTATAAATATTGATCGTTTCTCTAAATTTATTTATTAATCTTTAAGTAAATGTATTCCTCAATTAATCTGCTTGGCATAAAAAGCCAAATTTATTACTTCGTAACCTTGTTGTAATGTATATTCAATCACTGTCAAAGTTTCAAAAGTTGGCTCATTAACATAATTTCTCCCTAATCTACATAATCATGTGAATAGTTTATTTTCCATGTTATAAATAATCCCTACACTAAGCATCCACCCAGCATTGTCTTCAAAATTGTATTAAAGAATTTAATAAAGTAAAATACTCCTTCCTCAAATATGTTTACAAATCAGTAGAAATATCATCCAAATGATCCAATTCTATAAATTTACGACTATTTATTTTCTTTAAGTATTCCGAAATTTAATTCTACCAACCCATCAAAAAAAAAGGAGCAAGTAGCAGTATTTAGAGCTACAATCTCACTCATTAATCATGTTATTATAACTTCTTCCAAAAAGCTTATAACAAAAATTTATTAATCTAAATTGAATATCCATATTTTAAAGATTTTATCCGCATATTTAATGCACTTCACTTTAGTAAACTATTTAGTTTTCTTATCCCTTAATTTAACTAGTTAATATCTCCCAAATATTAAATTCTCATATCAAGCTTCAAAAGACATAATTTAGCATCACTAAATGCTTTTTAAACACGTGAAAAGCCAATTTATCTCTTTTAATTCTCACTATATCCCCAGCTCTAATTGTTTTATTGAATGTATTGTCTTTTAAACCAAACATTATTATTACTAGTGAAACTTCCTTTAGACAATCCAAAAAATATATATTGGTTACTTTACATATACAATTAGCAACATTCTGCCAAATAAATTAACTTCCACTCAATGTGCCATTGTTCAAGATCTAATGCTATACACATAAAAATACCTCAATTTCATTCTAAACTTCATCCAAATAATCTTAAATCATAGCTTAAATTTATACATTTTAACTTAGTATCTTCAAATTTAAAGCATATAACTTATTGGATCATCAAATTTTCTATATAAGTAGCATTATAAAATTAGCAATAAAATTAATAATTAAGGAGAATCAAGTTTAGAAGACCATTTTTATAAGTGATAGAATTTTATTCTCTTTCTTAATCAATATATTGACAAGCAAAAAATCATAAGCTAAAACAAACTCATATATTATATTTTTCATTCTTCATTAGTCACTGCAAAACTAAAATGTCCATGATTATAATTAAATTCATTAACAACCATGATGATAATTATAAAAGCAATAACCTGAAATACACATTTATGGTTTATCAATTGCAAACTCTCATAATGGAGTGACACTAACCAAGGTTTAGTTTTCATCTCAACCCTTAGGAGTGGTTTCCTATCACAAAATAATTAAGTTGAATATAAAACGTAACTATATGCATTCCTAATTTGTAAATCGCTAATTCTTACAGAATCAGGGATTTCAAGATTGGTGCAATTTAGCCATTTTCTATACATTTGTAGGATTTGAGAATCTAGCGAAGAATTGAATTTATGTTGAATCCCCCATTATCCTTGGATGAAGAGGGATCACAAAATTCAGAACGCGAGTTATGTTCAAGGAAAGAGAAAAGGCATATGCGAGATCTTAGAGTTCTAAAAATGAAAAAAAAAAAAACCTGAGTAAGTGAAAAATAAGAGGAATCACAAGAGACGATCACTATTGTAGAAAAAAACTTGGAAGCCCAAGGAGGAGAGGAAGAGGAGGCAGAAAAAAATCTTAATGTTTAAATTGTTAAGAAAATCTAAAAATATCCTTGCATGTATGGAACCTATCAGGACTCCACGATTTTCATATGTCAATTATTTTAAGAATTTAGTATAGATGGTCACAATTTACGAGCAAAAGAGCTATAGTTTTGTGAAAAGAATGGCACCTGCTTAAAATTTGGCCCAATGTCCTCAAACAAAATGGCAAGTAAAAACCATTGATAAGACATTAATAGACTTCTTTAAGAAAAAACAGCAAAGATGGAGATTATACAAAAATGTTAAACACCCTTCTCAAAACTAATTAGCACATGGGTATGAAGCTGCCATGGTCATTGAAATATACATTGCAACGATAAACATTATCCCAAAAACCAACATGCGTATGAAAAAGTGTCAAAATGGCTTCATAGCAAACATGAAGCAATAATTGGATAGATATAATTGTTTGATGAGAGATGACCACAATGATTAAAATAATATTTGGGCCAAATGTTTAGCTATTGCGCTCTATATAAAACTCCCATCTATATAGTTTTTGTCATCTGGAAGCTACATTTTGTATGCTTCTTTAAAAGGCAACAACTTAAAAAACAAGTTTCAAAGTGTATTTTCTGCTATTTAGAATATGAAAATTAGAGAAGATCGTCTTAAAGATGGTTAGGGCATACTAAACATAAACAGTTTAATTTCCAAATAAAAAATTGAGTAAATGAATTTTTCTTTTGTTAAAAGAGAAGGAAAACCAAAAAGGGCATGGGGAAAAACAATTAAAAAAGTCTTCTCTATTTGGAACTTAAGGAGGGACTGCTATTTGATTGCGCACAATGGGAACAATATATTAATTTAGCCGACTCCACCTAATGGGGGACTAAGGCTTGGTGTTAAAGCATATAAAAATAAACATTTTGTTGCAGCTCCTCTATTACCATCAAAGCAAACTAACTTGCCAATCATTTGATTGCATGTAGACTGTTCATCGGTCATCGCGTAGAATATGGCAATAGTCATTCAAGCTACTTGTACATCAGCTTCTTTAAATAATTGCAAATACCCCAAACTGAGCCTAAGAAAGCATGAAGCAAAGGTCAAAATGTTTCACTAGAATAATTTTAAAAATGAGT
The DNA here is from genome assembly GCA_016760335.1 of Gastrodia elata. Taxonomy (NCBI): domain Eukaryota; kingdom Viridiplantae; phylum Streptophyta; class Magnoliopsida; order Asparagales; family Orchidaceae; genus Gastrodia; species Gastrodia elata. The sequence continues at coordinate 43,514,335 of CM028675.1, read as the reverse complement.
CCTTTAATAAGAAAATCTAGTTCTGAGCAAGGTCATGGTTGCCGGCAAGCACTCAAATCAAGAAAAAAACTCTTTTAACTGAGAACCTTATATGGTCAATAACATTATCGACCAAAGAGCCTGCAAATTGCAAGATAATTTCCTTAACGCCCTTAATAAAACATCAAATGATGTAGGCTAAAACTTTTTTGTCCATGAAAAACAAATAGTTATTTTTATCTTCTAGGAAAATTGGTCAAGGAAAACAACTCCCCGTACTAAGACCAAACCCCAAATTAGAAAGTACAAACATAGCTCAAATTAATTAATAATTCAACCATTAAGCCCATTATGCTTTTATATATCATTGATATTTTCATGTTTGTTTGAAAAAAATGCATAATTATCATGTGTAAAACCACACTATCAATGAAGAATCAAATATTATGTGATCATTGTATTAATCGCACAAATTTAGGATAGCATGAAAACAAATACAAAACCTTTACCGCTTATCCAAACAATTGCATGAGGATCAAGGAAATCCTAATTGAGTGTTAATACTTAAGGGGCCACAATTTTTTTACTCTGCATCACCAAGATGCCCTCCTTAATATAAAGTGAGTCTCATCATCAAAATCCCTCTTTTGTCAAAAAAGGATTTCAAGCTATAGTACTCCCACAAACAAGATGAACATTTTTTCTTAAAAGGATCTCAAATGGCAGTGCTTCTTGCCACCATGATGGTTATTTTGTCAAAAAAGCAGCTTGAATGATAGTGCCCCTCATCATGGATATGCCATCCTTAAAAGGATCCCAAGTTGTAGCAAGTTGTAGTGTTCTCCAATGTCAAAATAGCCCCCAAAAGCTCTACACCACCAATTCCTAAGTCTAAGATCTCGAAACAAGCATGATGTGATGCCAAGATTCATAACATATGGTGCTAGAGCCATGCTTCTCTAAGCACCTCAATTAGAAAGACCAAAACATTTGGTTCTTTCACATAGCAGCATCATTCCATCTAAAGGATTGACTACTATAAAGAAAAGAAAACTCATGAAAAATTCACAATGTTATAACATTTGGTTCTCTCAAATAACAACATTTTCCTTTTAAGGGATTGACAACCTAAAAAGAAAAAAAACTCATACAAGGTCAATGAAATTATAGCATAATTTTCTCTTGATAAAGTCTGAGCAAACATAGTCAATTTTTTAGAATTAGTTATACTCATGTTTGTGAACCATTCAAAATCATGTGAAGGAGGCTTATATCAACACTTATAATTGTGAAGCAAAGTTTAGTGATCTATGAACCCTCCATATGTTGTTCTATTTGCTTTATACAGTTAATATGATTTTCCATAGGAATTATTATTATAAGTTGAATAACATATTGACATTCACTTATATTTTTATCACATAAATCTAGCATGAGGAAACACAAATAAATGCAATTAGTAATGTTATAATTATATCATAAAAGAATTACAGATAAAACATTTTTAAAAATAAAAAGTAATACAAAATTAACGTGAATAACCCACAAGTTAACACAATTCTCATCGACATGCTAGAGCACCTTCGATGGCGCGGCTCAAGTTTTATTTTCTTCCCTAAACTTAGTCACAGTTGCCTCCAACTTCCTCAAGCTTCTATCAACCTTAAGTTGTCTAAATGACTAGCCTCCAAAGAACCAACAATAATATAGCCAATGTAAGTAACTACCTTTACAATGTTGGCTACAATGCCCCCAAAGGAGAAATAATATGCCTCCTGTTAAGTAGTCTCATCATGAAAAGGTAGAGTCAAGGTTGTTGTCTCTTATGCATGTCAGCATGATGTGTCAGAAAATTATACTAAAGAAAATCTCTACCATCTAGAAAGTATCCCTTTTCATATATAAATATATGCCCTTAATCATTATTTTATCCTCACCCTCCCTATTGAGAAATTTCTCAGAACAAATCTAATAAAAAATTATAGTTATATTGACATAAAGGTATGACAAAAGTAGTAAGCAAAGAAAATTATGAATAAGTTAGCTATCAATAACATTAGACTCTTGTAAGAAAATTAGGAGGCTCGTCACACTATCATCACGAAGTACCGTCTGGCTTAATTGTTAAGCATATTTATTTCCTTGGCCTATGAACGAATACAATCAAAATCAAGAGCTTATTACCATCAAAAGCCCTTTATGAGCACCTCCTTCTATATATTGAGCTCATGGTAAAAACCAGATCCGTATAGAATTAATTCCCGGTAGTTAAAATACAGTTCTAATTTAAAGTATATTAAATTATCCACCAACCTTATACCATGAGCACACTTCTAGGCTTTATCTAATTTTTCATTAGCATATATCTCAACTGTCAACGCATCTGGTTCTTTTCCTTTGCCAACATCAGCATCATTGATACTTCAGTCAGCTTTCTAGGCAATTGAAAAACCTTTATAGGCAAGCAAGCCATCAGAAAAAGAAATATAAGAAATGTTCTCCACCACTGTTAGCACCAATCTGCCCTCCTGTCCCACCACTATCTTTTAGGTTGATGGTGAAGTTAAGACAACGGATCTGCAAATTTAAAGGCCTTGTTGAGAGAAGAGAGATCATCCTGATCAACATCCACTAGTATCTACTATTTTTCTTCTCTTGATTAGCCTGCAAGGTTGTCAATCTTTAAACTCACAACTGTGGTCTACAATGACAACAAAAAATGCATTGTGGCTGTTGACAGACCAACAACCATCTTTTTCACTAGTCATCCTTCCTTCTAAATCTTATTATCAATGGCTGACACAAATTTCGGGGTGCAACCACCTTAGGAGCAGAACTCGTTATCAACTTCTTCAGGTCAATGAAGCGCAGAATAAGGCTATCAGGGACACAATCAAGTTGTCAAATCGAATATAATTAACTCCCAATTCTAACACCTTATCTACATGGAGGTGCAATTAGCACCTTCCAAACAATTTATTCTACATCGAAAAGGTTCTTCTTCATCATTGATAAAATTGTGGAGTCATATCCCTTGCTTAACAAATCATCATATATACCCTGCAAGCAGGGATACGGTTCTTCAAATCAAGCACATTCCACTTCAAATCAAAAGTGTTGCTAGGAAATAGGACACTTTCCACTTTCAAAAGAATTGCATGTAGTGGTGCCTGCCTAAATCACCCATATTAACTTAAGATGCTCATCCTAAAGGCAAGCATTTATCTCCATTCACTGCCATATTCATATTGTAAATACCCTCCATGTAACTGAACTAAATGCAGATCTCTCACCACCTTTAAAAGATACAATAGAAGCCAAAACTTTCCATCATTAAAGGGTGCAGATCATCATAAAATTTCATATGTTGGCTATCAAACACTAAATGCTCCATATAAAAACAAAAAAAATTCCTCCTAGAAAAGCAGCTAAGCATCCTGAACCCCCCCTAAAAACAAAGAGGTAACTTGCCGATGGAGGTTGAAGCACTTGGTATCACTTCATCCCTTTTTTCATCAAATCTTCCACCTCTTCTCTCCTTTGGTAAAAAAGAGAATAGTTTTTAGGTTTCACAATTGCAACATCATAAGCATCGTTCATGCTACTGTTAACATTTCCTAAAGAAACTCAATGCTTCATCTCCCTCTAATTTTCCCCTAATCTCGGAAATATTTAAAATAGTGCCTAATTCATTAATCAAATTGCGATAGTTTAAAGCACAAGCTCCACATTAATCCTTTCAATATCATCGCTGGTAAATTTCCCTTGGTCACCAACTGTCACAAGTTCCTAAACATCAGTTCAAGAGTCATATCAAAGAAAGAACCAATACAAAAGGAAAGAAATTTAAAGGTTGGCATAAGAAGGAAGTCATGAAAATCTCCAAATGATGAATATTTCAAATTTCAAACAAATATCTTGAATTTTTAAAATAAGAGAGATGTTACTAGAAATACTTTCAAAGCAAAATCTCAATACTACACATTGTGGACACCATTATCCTGAAAATTTAATTGTACAACAGTTTATGCATAATAATAAAGTGTAGGCCAACCTTATTTAGAACCATTACTATTGGTAAAAAAGCACCGCCACAATCCACCATTGTCACCAAGTCATTTCTTATAATACCTCCTCTAATAGCAGGCATTTCATTCTACAAAAACTGCATTGATGGCAGTAAAATAATAAAATGATACTAATTTTTCAAATTCAAAGGTTCCACAAAAACAATGATACAAACAATGTGAAAATCAAGTGATGCCAATATTTCAAATAAATCAAGAATTTCTCACATCAACCTCAATAAAGCTCATCAAATTTTGAAGCATAAAAAGAGATTAAATGGAAATAGCGTTTACACTCATAGGTTGTTTGGTTACTGAAATTAAATTAATATTAAAATTGAAATATATTGTAATAGAAATATTTTGTTGAGGTTTGGGTGGCAGTAACATAATTCTCAAGGATTAAAATTTTAATATTTGTTTAATGTAATTTGTAGTAATGTAATTAAAAAATCCTTAAAACTAAAATAAAAAATTTGGTCGCCAGCCAAAGGAGGCTGCCGGTCGTCCAACCCTCGCTGGTGGTCGAGGATGGTTGTCTATGGCCGAAGACAGGTGGCTGAAAAAAGATGGTGAAGGCTGCCAGGATGAAGATAGTCAAACATTGGTCGGCTCAACAAGTGGCTAGCAAAGAAGCATTTGAACAGGTTAGCTGACAAAGGGCTTTCAAAGACTGCTAATAGGCAGCAAAGGCAATTCGCAGGTCACATATGGCCTGCAAAATCATGCAATTACAGGAAAAGGCTAGTGGACAAGACGGCCAGGTTAGGTTGATTGGTGGTCCGCATAGACTGCAATGCCCAAGAAAGAGTTGGTGAAGGTCACATATGGCCAAGACGGCCAAGTTAAGTCATGCTGTGTGCACTTTTTTCATCACATGGGAAACTTCAGTTTTACCCAATTTGGGCAGTTTTTTATTACACCATTGAACTAAGTGGATAAATTTGATTCCATTACAAAAACAGCATGCCATTCAATTACCTCAAACCGATATTCCCAATTTTCTAATTTTGGGATTTCAATGCATTAGACCCCAATTACAACAAATCAAACAGGCCCTCAATGCAAACGGTAGTATCATTTTAGTAAATAATGGTTGTGTGCAAATTTATGCGTTTTAACTATTAAATGTATTTTATTTTTCTTTATGATGCATTTGTGCAGATCAATATTCTATAAGGTACAAATGTGCTGTTTGCAGTAGTAGAGTACTAAGAAGCAACTAAACCGATATTCCCATACATTGCATTCTTAGACTAAAGCAACATCCACGTGCTCACAACACATGAGGCATGAATGTTTCGTCAACCACCCAAAGTTAAACCATAGTCCAATGAAAAGCAATTTTGCATTATGCATGCACCTATGTATGTAGCCAAATTTCCCAAGTTTCAACCTCCACACTGATCAACCAATTCTCTTTCCCTTTAATACTCGTGATCACACCTTCCCGCAAAATCTCAAACATGCAACAATTGGCCTAGAAATCCTTGGCACTAGGTTTAAACGATTCTAATTATTCTACCTTTCAAATCCTATAGTCACCCTTATCTAAATGCAACTTATATTAATGTGTTATTAAAAAATTATGTTCAATTTTTTATTATGCACGTGTTTATATAAAGATGATTTTTAACTGCATTAATAGCTGTTTAAGTTTAATAAATAATTTTTTCTCCCAATTATGTGCAACTCTAAATGTGAACACCTAAGTGTTGAGCAAATGGCAATAAAACTTTTGAAAATTTTTTCCTGTTTTCCCGGTGTAAAACTTTAGATTGCATTACTACGGTAACATGTTTTCATCACGAGTTTCTTATATGTTTGTTTATTAGTAATTTTTGCTTGACTTGGGAGTTGGGAAATTAACTAACACTACAGCCTAAGTAAATGTTTAAAAAATTTTAATTTATGTATAAAGTGATTCAAAGATCAATTTATGTAGTTCTGAAGCTTCCCTAAATATCCTAAACATTTCCCTGTGATCCCTTCATTTTCTTGAGTGATAAAGTTCTTGAGTCAAACTTTGAATTGAGCATGCTCCCAACTCAACTTTCCCAATTTAAATGAGTCGAGCATTCATTATTTTTACCTTAAACGAAAATTGCTCAAGCAGTTTGCTCAAATTTTGGTTGTTTTAATTGCCCAAGGACCATACAGCATTAGAACTCTATATACCAAGCATACAAAAGGTAGAATGCGACAGCAAATGAAATAGAAGCCTCAAGGGGGATATTAGAACAAGCTTTCCAACTATAAAATTGAAAATGAAGAACTTTTGGTTCCCTGTTATTTTCTCTTCATTTTCTTCCTCTTTTATATTGTGTAATCTTGCATTGTTAATGAAAGCTTCTCTTTCAAGTGTCCTCCACTTCATGTCTTCTCACAAACATTTTCGTATTTTAAGCTTGTCAAAAGCTATTTGCACTAGCAATAAGATCTTTAAGAATCCTTGCAATTTAAGGCACAGGAGGGGATCGATGTGTCCTTTTTGTGAGTTGATTGAGGTGTATTCTAAGTCAACCACACCTTTGCAATAGTCAGGAAGTTGTTGCCGTTGGTCGAGAAATTTACAATGAACCAGGAAACCCTACAGTTTCAGCCAAACAAACAACAGATCAAAAAGACTTCTAAATAATCTAATTTCCTTGCAATGATTTCACAGGTTATATGACCAAACTTGTAAAATTTGTGGCGTAAATTTATATTTTAAAAGGGTTTATGTGGATAATTTTGAACTAATAATTTTTTTATTCTTCTCTATTTACTATATCCATATATCTTTTATTTAAGCGTTTACATAAGTCATAGGTGTTATAAAAAACTTTCCCAAGGCATACAATAAATCAAAGCCCTGTTGTTGTTCATCTAGCAGCACAAAATTTGATGTGGTAAAAATAATACACTTTACAAGTGAATTTATCATGCTGATAAAACTACACACCAAAACTTTTGTGTCAAAATGAAATTAGTCCGTACTATCATGAAGAGCTATCCATGGTCAACATTGAAAATCCACATTCTCCATGTGTTCCTAATGGCTGTTAAACAGATGTGCAAAATCTAATTCTACTGTTTTTTTGTCTCAACCACTATCACACTTAAATTTGGTTTAGTTATTTTCCATACTAAATTACTACTATCCATATAAACCACAGAAGTAAAAGAAACCAATTTCCTCCACATAATAACCTTCTTGGCACATTCACACACGTTAGCTAAAGCAAATATTGCTATCACAGAACTGGCTGGAATTGTAAGATAAGTATCAATTCAAAGCTATATTATACATATGTTCATTTTGCTCATCTAATTTCTAAGTAACAAAGCATATTCAAAAAATTGTTACATAGAATATACACTGTTTTTTTTATAAGCTTTGTATTGTGAGATTCAACAAGATACCATAAGAAAATTCCATACCTTGTCTCCTGTTACGAAGCAAACGTTAAAAGCCTGAGTTCAAAAATAACAGTAAAATGCAAAGTTTACAATATTCTGGAAAACAGTATGCGACTACTTTTACATTTGACATTCCCTAGTAGATGGCCAATTAACTAATTAACATGAAAGCTGATAACTTTCTAATAAATTGGCATTCCTTAGCATTTCTACAGGCAAAAATAATGCATGTGGGTACTAAAAGGAATCTTATTGAGTGTTCACAATCAGAAAACTAGCATACTTGCTTACGCAATCTTGACCTTCTTGCAGATTCCCTATTAGATTGCTTCCTTCTTTCCCTCTTCATTTCACGGTCATCCTGCAAGCACTGCACGAGTAAACTTCGAGAATAGAAAAATCAGTAATTCAATTAAAAAACAAAAAATAGAAACAGGACCAAGAATTCACAGCACCAGGGCCCATTGGTTGTCAGCCATTGCACCATTAACTCCAGCTGCTGAAACAATTGAATTAGGCCTAGCCTTTAAAGAGACAGCTCCAGCGTGAGGTGGATTCCATATGTCCATCCCAATATTCAAGTTAGTAGTTGGGCCAGTTAAAGTTGTTCTCCCAGGTGCAGAAACTGGAAGTTTCGAAGCTCGTTTCCATTGGGCAGCAATAACAGGATGTGAAGATTCTCCTGAACAGGTTTGAAGAATCAAGTTTGATCAACGTCAACAATCAATATATATATATATATATATATATATATATATATATACATATATATATATATATATATATATTTTTTTAATGTATATTCACGCATATATATATATATATATATTCACGCATAACAAACAAAATTATCTAAAATACTCACCCTCTTCAAAAGCATCACCACAGGATCTCTTTTTAGACATTTCTTGGACTATATAATAATAACAAAAATAAAATAATAATAATATTTAATAATAGCAACATTAGTACAACAAAACTAGCAAAAAACTCACCAACTTGAATTGCGCTTCCACAGGGCCTCCTTTTAGAAATTTCCTGAAAGGCATAAGGTAAGAAAATAGCTACACTGACCTATTCCCAAATATGCATGTTATCCAAAATTCATACATGTCAGAACAACTAATGAACAGTTATGGCAACCAAAGTTCTCTCATATCAGCTACAACTCATCACAATAGTATTCACCAGTAGGAAATACGATAATTTACTCCAACTCCGAAAAATTCAATTTTTTGTTCTACTTCGTAAAATTTTTCTGATAGGGGAATATAATACAATAAAGCATATCAATTTAATTTTTAATACAAAAAAAGCAGATATTACATAAAACAAAACATTTTTCCTCATCGGATGGAAGTGGAAATATTGGGAAGTAACAAGTTGTTCTTGGGTACATTCCTACGTGATCTAGAGAGGCTTCCGTTTTCTGGGAATTGTTGCTGGAGGGATTTACTTCCTGTGTCTATATTGTATTGTACTACGTGTGTAGCTTTCCTTAAATGTAATGAGCTTTCACACCTTCGCACACAAAATAGAGAAACAGAAAATAAAAATGCCAAAAAAACCTTCAAAATACCTGCTGATCACCGTTCCCAGTATCAGAGGAGCCCTCTGTTTCACTGCCTCCGCTGCTCCTATTCCGCATAGAGCCATGACAAAAAAGCCAAAATCAGACACCCATTTGTAAGAAGATTAAAGCCCCAAATCGTTCGTACCTCTGAGAAGTGTCATCCTCCCCGGAATCAGATGCCTCCTTCCCTCCTTCCTCAAACTTCGACGGAACTCCCTTGGACTTCATGTTTCCAGACTCCGAATTTAGGTAGCCCATGCCCTGCACAATAAAGCCAAGTATATCACACCCAAATATTCTCTTTTAGTTGCTAACGATGAACCACTAATCAACCCATAATTACCGGAGTCATGGAGGGATGCGCATACACTGCACCGGGAGCGTACACCGGTGAATAAGCTATTGGCGTCCCATAGGGCGACATAAGATGCTGTAAAAGAAACGGAGAAAGAATCGTCGATGAGTCAATTCAAAAGAGAGAGTCGAATTAGAGTAAGGGAAGTTGATAAAGATCAAGAGACCTGGCCTCCCCAAATGGGCGGAAAGAAGGCCGTCGGGGGGGTAGCTCCTCCGCCATAGAAGGCCTGCAAAGAGGCAGACCAATCAGAGGGATAGGCTGGCGAGGGAGTCGACGCAACGGTAAAATGCATCGAATTGGGGTGTTTCGCCGGCGGGGAAGCTTGCCCCGGCGATCCCATCGGCGGGCCCTTTCGATTTTACTTTTGGGGATTGTTGTCGCGACCTTTCGTGGAAATCGAAATACGTTACTGCTAGGGTTTTGGTCTGCCACGATGGATTGCAGACCTTAATCCAATATATTATAAGGGTATATATTAAAATATGTAGATATGTGAATCTAATATTTAAATAAATTATTTATTGAATATTATTTTTTTTTGTACAGTTTATATGAAAAAATAAAAATATTTATATTAATTCTAAATTTTTTTTAATATAATAATATATATATATATTACTCTTTCTTTGTTAATACTAAAATGAACTTGCTATAACTTCCAAAAATTTATAAATAAAAAAAAACATAATGACAATGCCCAAAAATAATTTCACTAGCAACCTAATCTAATTTATCTTGAGTAGTGGATGTTATCGTTAGAACAATTCGGATGCAAGCATAAGTACTTCATTGTATACATTACATGTAAGTTGCAAAGAAGAAGCGCACCATTATTATCCTTTTTAAAACATATTGCAAGGATGATCAGTCTCCTGAATAGATGTATCATCACCAAAAATTTGTTTCATATCTTTTCACGTCTTCTCACCGCTACTACGTCCCAGCCCCACTCCAGCAATGATGCTGTCACTACAGAGACATCATCAGCTTCTTGTCACTAAGTCTCAATTCCAATTTGTAAGCTAAGTCTTAGTTCCAATTTGTAACACAAGCAATATACCACAAAATGTGGGAGATAGAAAGAGTTTACCGTCGTGCCCAACACGTCGTCACCAAGAGTTGATATCTAATTGAACACCATCCAAACAAATGAGCTTTGTTTGCGAATAAGAATTCCAACAAAGTTTAGATGGCTAATCAGCAAGGTGTTAAAAACAAGCCATCTTAGTCGATTTATAAATTCAAAAAAAATTTAAGTGTTTAAATAATTTTAATTGAATAAGTAATATCAACTCCACGCCTCCTAAAATTAAGACTACTCAAACTGAGAATGTTATTAAAGTTAAGGATACACATAGTCATTATGAAAACAAACCACAATTCAACTTTAGAGATATGCAACAATCTTAAAGAATAATGAAAGCAAATCAAAATGGATAAAATCTATTTTATTATGCATCCAATATCCCAAGTTTTACATTTGAGATTCTCTAGTTCACAAGACTCATAGAGCCCAAATGCATCAAAGTAACAATGATATATTAAAATAAGGTGTGGTAAATATCTTTATACCTACTTCTTAGTAAACCAAGCAACATGTAATAATAATTATATGTGTAAGTATACATGTAACCATATATATGTATGTATATGTATAAATCACTTTCAGTCCACATCATTGTGCCATCAATCTTATACATAGATATTCTTAACAAAAGATAAACTATATTAGCCAAATACCTTTTAAAATAGTGTAAGAGATCAACCAAAGATAAATCACCATGAATTCATATACATAATCAAGTTAATGCAAAGGTCGGTGAACTTAAGTTAACAATTAAATCAGTATATCATAGAGAAGACCAAATCGGATTTACAAATCATATAGTGGAAGTGCCAAACAAGCAATTCAAAACCCAAACTAATAAGTATTCAGACAACCATTAATATTATAAATCATTTATGACATAAACTCTTATCAATTCAGCCAGTCATCAGAATTGTGATACCCATATTATTAACATCAATGCAAATAGTTTCATGAATGATATGAAAATGCCATTTGAACATATTAATTCATGCACATGTACATATGTATGAACTTAAATAATTGGCATTAAGATGGATATCTAAATAAGTACAAACTAGTTCAACAACAATAAAGAAGATGCTGCAAAAGAGAATTGTTCATATTTAATGTAGATTAATGCAGTCATCATTATAACAAATCAGATGAAAATATAGGCTCGCTTAATTTATATAAAAGGGAGAAACATGCAATAATAGTTTAACCACCAGTAGCTACTAGCATCAATATTTGAATTCCACCCAAATAAGAAACTAATAAGCTAATATGTATTAAAATATATAAAACTTAAATAACACGATTACACATATAATATCCAAGAACAATTTATTAGCACAATCTACCACCATTGCTTCAAGTAAATTTAAGTTAATATAATGAAAGTAGATTGTTAAATTGAGCGATAATAATGTTATTGCATAAAAACATTTATAAATGGTACACCTTAAGCAATAGAGAAACATCCTCCATTTGTTATGTTTGTTTTTGCATGTGTTGCCCATAAATGACATGACATAAAAGCATTAGTCAAAGCACTTAGATAAATTTTTGTACCACTATCATTTTACCCATCTATTAAAATATTGGGTGGAGTTAGAGGATAGGGTTGGTTTTTCAAAGCATTAAATTTTCCCCAATTGAACTTAGTAGATTACTAAGGAAAAACTTTAATGGATTCAATTGATTCACAATACTAGCATTTCAAAACACATTAATAACCTTTATTTTATAAAGAGTTATCAAGAAAAATGGAACCCAAGTGCACTCTCCATACAAATAAGGATTAGAATATGGGAAAATTATTAATCCAATACCAAAATATTTGGCTACTAATTTTATGCACTAATGATTTTCTACACAAATTTTAAATCAAATTTACCATTTGGAGATAAATTAGAGATAAATTAGAGATAAATTTATAGCTCAAAATATTATGAATGATATAAATGAAGTTATCTCAAAGATTACTAAAGAGAATATTTGAATGTAAGCTATTTTTTGAATGGTTGTTGCTAAGAATCTAATTAGCAAAATGAAGATTTTTTTATTAATAAGTGTGGTAAGTTCACTAAGGTAGACCAAATTAGACTAATTATTGCACTAGAAAATGCACTCTACATCAACATTATTCTAATGAACTAAATATTTCATTATATCTATAGATCCAATCATTCTTTCTAGATAATAATTTTTTGAGTTCAAATTTTGCACGTAAGTTTAATAGTGAAGAATTTATGGATATCCTCAAGTCTCTTAGTGTAACTACCCTTAGTTGGGTTAGTGAGGCTAACTCGATATTAGGCGTTATTGTGACATTTTATATCATATTAAATGTACTAACTCAATATAAGGAGTCACATTTGCTAATAATCATATTGATGTGCAAATACAATATCAAAATATATAGTAAAATAAAAAGGAAGATGTAGCATCAATAATGTTATACATCTAGAAATAGCAAAAATTATAAACATGCATCTCAGGAAAAGAAAATAAATTACTTATATACAATTTAAATTTTATATAACATAAGAGGAAAATATAAAAGTCTCTCACTCTCACAAAAAAAACCAAAATGTTAATGCAAAAAAGATTAAGCGTTGTGTAACAATGCTAGTATTGTTACAAATTATTGGGTAGCTCAATCAACTTATTTTCACCACTAGTGCACTTATAATAGCATTATGAGTCTACACATGACGTTTGGTGCGATTTAAAAATTGTTTGTATTCGACAAATATTTTGAGTATTTTAAATAACCTGAAAATTTCCTAATTTAGCTTAATATCAGAATCAAAATCGGAGTTCACCATTAAACTTCTCACCCTCAAATTAGCTAAGGGTGATATTTTGAGAATTTTTGGAAATCGTCGAATTTTCCATATATATTTTAATATATTTAAGTGCTCAAAAAATTAAAATAATTAAATTGATCTTCTATTTGAAATCTGACTTCATTTTTGAGTTCCTCACCCTCCATTAATTAAGGGTAAACTTTTTGAATTTTTCGAAGCTCATTTAATAACTTAATTTTAAATATTAAAATATGCATAAATTAATTTTATTAAATTAAACATTTAAATTATTTATTAAATATAATTCAAACAGTCTATTAATAGACGACGCTGATCCCGTGTACGACCCCAGTGCACGGGACAGCGGTATCCACCAATCTGGACTGTCAAGCGCGTTTGAAGGATGATTCGACTGCGCAAATTAGATCCATCTGATTCGACGATCGAGATCAGAATTTTGTACATCCTTATCCACTCCTGCGATCGTGCACATGCAACTGCAGGTGAGGGCATGTGCCATACCCAGCCAAGCTCCCCAGCCTTTTCCTTGAGTTTATTAGGATCCTTGGCTCTCCTCATTCACCTCATTTGCTGTTGTGAGCTCAAATTTTTGCTGAAGAGCCAATAGAAGTTGCGACTTCGACCTAACCCTAATCCTAATTCCTCTAGCTAAACGAAGAAGAAAGGTACACTCAATTTCCGATGTTATGTTTTGTGATTTCCTAATTAACACTTTAGAAACCATATATCAGTATTGCCTAAATTGATTTCACGGGTCAGATCGAGCGGATTCGAGCTGAATCGAACTCAATTCATCCTGTCTTCAGAATACCCTACAATGTTAGCCCTAACTCGACACATGGGTGGCTAGGGTATCTTATAGTTGGTGGTCCAATCGTTGGCAGGCCCCAATCTTGAACTTAGCACGTCGGTCGTGAAGAGAGCTTCACGTCGATGTGCCAGCCGCGCCGTGAAACCCCCGGGTTCGACCGAGAAGGTAAACCCTAGCTCGACCCCTTTAGTCCTTGACAGGGATGATATTGCGGTCGAGTTGGGTCGGGTCGGAACTGACCCGAGTGATGATGACGAGCTCGTGCTCTTGCATAGATATGCGATTATGGGCCGCGCACGCTGGTCGACCCGCGTGCGGCCCGCAAGCCCGTGCATGCGCTTGTTGGCCCGGGCGCATAATAAACACTAATTGCATTTAATTTAAATATTATTTAATTGATTCCATTTATTGTTTGCCTAATAACTTTAATTATACAACTCCAAAAATAATAAAATTATATACCATTTTGATCAATAAAATGAGAGGAATAATAATACAAAATCAAATTAAAGATTGGATGGCTAATTTTAGTAATCCATTTTTAATTACAATCAGGAGTCTCAAAAACCCTAATTTTGCCAATAGTGTTCAAATTGGACCTACTTAGTATCATTTTACTCATTGTAATGTGAGGATTCAATATTTATTGCTTTTGTTTTGATTGGACATCATTTGGAGAAAATGAATTTTTAGCACTTCTAACCTTCATTAAATGTAATTTTCATGAACCTTAGCTTGCATAATCTAGGTCTTTGACCTTAGGGCAGCAAACATAGAACTTGAATTAGACTTTGGGATAACTTAGGAAGTGAGCTTTAGACTTAGAAATTATAGTAAGATGCTTATTGTGTACTTTAGCAAACATGATTTCTAACCTTCAACAATAGGAGAGATGGTGTATATTGGAAACCCTATATTTAATTAAACCACCTAATTGTGTGTAAACAACTTAAAGATATCCTAGTACAGCTTAGAAAACTTGTGTTGGTAAGAGTTATAAGTGAATGTGGGAACGAGCAAGGAAATTCAATTACATTGCGAAATGGAAAAATTACTGACCATATAATCAATAGCAATAGTGAAATTAAACACAACTTGAACCAAGAAAAGATAAAGGGGGGTGAATATGAAGAAAAAATAAAAGAAAAAGTAATTGATCCAACTTAACAAAAATCACTATGAGAATAACTTAGAATCAACCAACCTATACCCTTCCCTCAACGAATTTCTAGGAAAAAAGTTGATTTGCAATTCAAAAATTTTTTGGAGTCCCTTAAAACGTTGCATATAAACATACACTTAGCTAAAGCTTTGGAACAAATGCTGAATTATGCTAAATTCATGAAATATATTTTATTAAAAAGAAGAAAAATGGATGAAAGAGAGACAATGGCATTAACAGAAGAGTGCATCACTATATTACAACAAAAGATGCTTATTAAACATTAAGATATAAGAAGATTCACAATACATTGCACAATAGGAAACAAAACCATCTCAAAAACACTTTATAACTTAAGGGCATCTATAAACTTAACACCATATTAAATCTACAATGAACTTGCGATAGCTTGAAACTGACCTCTATTTTATTACAACTAGCTATTGGATTTTTAGAAAATTTGCTTGTGAAAGTAGACAAATTTATTTTCCTAGCTAATTTTATTGTGTTAGATTTGGAAGATGAGAATCAATAGATACCAATTATTTTGGGAAGACCTTTCTTAGCCATTCACAAAACTCTCATAGATGTTGGTTGATAAGGGAGAATTGAGCTTATGATGTGATGGTGAAGAAATTAGATTTAATATTAGTGGTATAATGAAACACCCTACTAAATCTGATGAAAGCTATTAGAGAGCTGATCTTTTGGAAGGGTCACTTATTTCCATCGAAATCAAAGATGAGGAACTTGAAATTTTTAATAAAAGAGGAGGGAAATGAAATTGAGAATGAGATGAAGGAATTGATTCAACAAAAAAGAAAAATTGCACCATTAATATAGGAGCCTCTAGAATTAAAACTCAAACCCCTTCCAACTCACTTGAAATATGCCTATTTAGGGGAAGGAACCTTTTTGCCTATGATAATTTCAGTCATGTTAGAGAAAGATCAGGAAAAACAAATTTGCACAATTTTGTGAAGATAAAATAGAGCAATATGCTTGAGTATAGAATACATTAGAGGAATCAATCACACTCTTTGTATGCCTAAGGTTTAAAGCTTTAGGGTTTTTCTTAAAATATCAAATTAATGAGTCTAAACATCATAAATTGATCTCAAATTAGTTATATTACTGATTTTAGTGATTAGACTATGATTCTAAGGTTTAAGGACACTTAAACCTAAATTTGAGCAAAATGACTATTTTGCCCCTACTTAAGGGTCAAAAAATACTACTTTTTGATTTAAGGTTTTAAATTAAAATTTAATGATGCAAAATAGTTACTTACTATATAATATGAAGACAGTAAGTATACTCAATTTGGACAAGGATTAAGCATTATGAGCTCAATTTAAGGATTTTAGCTCATAAGGGCAATTTGGTAATTTTACATAATTAAGTTTGATAATTCTGTCAGTTTATTATTGTTTACTATCTAAGGATTCCATAGAGTCTAAGAACACTAAATTCTGAAGTTTATTGGTCAAGTAATTGCCAAAACAAGTTTGAAATTCAAAAATATAATTTAAGGATTTTAGGAGAGGTCCAAAAACTTAATTTTCTCAAATGATGTCCAAATTCAGTAAACTCAGAGGCTATAAATTTCCTATAACATATTAACTGCAATGACTGGGTGTAGACCCAATTTAAACTCTATTTTATTAAGTTATGAGCTAATCAAGTTCTATGATAATTAGGGAAAATTAAAGGATCTAATTATCAAAACCTTAATTTCTTGCAATTTATTGTTAATTAGGTTCTCCTGATCAAAATTGTAGAATGGGTGATCTAACTTGGAGCTAAATTGACTAAGTTATGGCTAAATGAGTTTCTAGGTCAAATAGGATAATTAGTGAGGGTACCCAAAAGTTATTAGTCAAATTTTAAGTTTAATAATAAAACTAATACTATCACTACACTCCTGACATTCTCCTAATTAAAATGAGACCCATATTACCAATGTGTAGATTAGTGGGTACAAAGTTATGAGGGTTTAAAGTTTTTTAGGGTTTTGAACTAAGTGGGAGATTCTAAAATGTCACTATATTAAATATGCACTATACTTGAAATCTGATACTACCATATTGTTCCTCTCATTTTTTTTAGTAAAATAAGATATATATATTCAATATATTTAGAGTACTAGATTCAAAGATATGGGGGTTTAAAGATTTGTAATTAAATTAATTTAATTGGACAAATTAAATTGCATCAAACAATACCAAATATAATTAAATGAATCCATTTAATCCATCTGGCAGCGGGACTCGTAGAGGATTTGACATATGCAGAGAGGCGATTACTGGATGCAGGAACCACATGTGACGGCCCCAATAATGAGAAATAAAAAAATCTCAACATTGATACGTTACCACAATATCTAATACTAGATTAGAAGGAAGCTAATCCAAATTATTAGATACTGTGTTTGGCCAAGGATTCAGAAGAGGGTCTTACGTTAAGATAGAAGGAATTTTAGGAAAAACATTACATGAGATATGCGTGAAAATATGAATTTAAAAACATATGATATGACTACTTGCAAATTTAGATGTGAGGATACTAAAGATTAGCATGTGAGATATGAGTGTACATTATGCAATGTAAGCATAAATCAATTCAATCTTAATATCTCTCCTTAATAATCTTAAAATTTTTGGCATGACTTCTATTGTATTTAATCAAAAGTAGACCTACATTATCAACATATAAGTCTTCCATTTTAATGGAAGATTAATTAAGAGAAAACAATCTAAAACTAATATAAAGTCAATCCATTACATGAGATTACTTGTTTCTAATTCTAATATAAAGTCAATCTATTACATGGGATTGCTTATTTCTAATTCTAATAATATGAAGTGAGAAAATACATATGTAGCAATTTTTTATCCTAGAATATACACATTCCACATCACTTACTACATACAAGAGAAATGAGGAATTAACAATAATTCTCAAATTTAATATACAACTACTTTCCAATTTAATATACAAACTAGTATGCAACTAATCTCCAGATTAATATGCAAAGTAAATATCCAACTAAATTCTAGTTTAATATGCAAAGTAATTATGCAATTAAGGATTTTTTGAACATTCATTCACATACATCCATTCATCCTAAACCAAGCATTTAAGAATAAGAATTAAATTCCAACAAAAGCATAATAAATGCAAAGTAACTGACTTTAATTATTACAAGCCAATAGTAAATGAAAGTAAGTAGAGAAGGTAAAGCTCATACTTGCAGAAATATTAAGCTAAAATTTATATTTTTATAAGCGGAAGCAGCTAGCTTATGCACTTGATCCAGCTCCATTAGCCTCTAAATGCACCTGATCTATCACATTTTGGCATTTAAATGTGATAAGGCAAATCCATTAAAAAGAAAAACATAATTAGACTAAATAGTCTAAGTATAATTTAAGATTAGACTAAGTATTTTATTATTCATTTGGATATCACTACTAGTTATAACCTAAGCATAAGCATGAGTGCAAAGTGTAAGCATAGAAGTAGGGAAAAAGGAAGCAAGTCAAAGTAAGAAGAAGTAAAGTGAGTAAAAATACTCACATAGATTAATATTCTAGCCTACAAGTAAAATAAGAGTAAAGCATCCTAAATAAACTTAAAAAGTACTACAGTACATATGAAAGTAAATGAAATAAAGTATGTATATGTTCAAAAAACTTATGCTAAGTAAAGAAAAGAGACAGTAAAATATTTAAATGTAATTATAACAATATTCACTACAATCTAAGTAAACTATAAATAAGTAAAGTACAGTACTAAAACATGGAAAATGTATAGTATAGAAATTAAAGAAAGATCTTAGACTATTAGTCTAAGATTCACATAGTCTAGAACTATAGAAAGTAACATAGCTAAAAGCTATGATGAGTCTTAGCAATCAATAAGATTGAAGAAGATCTTATATTTTAAATGATTAAAGTTATTCTTAAGAAAATATTTATTCTGCGGGCAAATACAGAATGAAGCAAGGAGTTAAATACGTCTATTTAATAAGTAAAGGAAAGCGGGGTCAAACAAAATAACACTCACATTCACCCTTTGAGAATGCGAGGTCTCCTTATTACTCTTTATTAGCTTGCCCTTGGCTTAACCATCAATATAAATTCTTATAGTTTTTAATGTGAAAGTTTTATTCATGCATAATGTCTTATATAAATGATTCAAATGAATAAGGCTCAAAGCTAAGCAAGCATTCAAGAAAAATTCAATAATTGCAACTAAGTGATATCCAAAGTTATCTAATTTTTAATGATCTACTTGATGATTGGAGCTAGTTGAGCTCCCAATTAACTTTGAGATATTTATCTTAAGTTAATTGTAAATAATAATAGTAGTTAGGGTTTTGAAAATAATAGATTCATTTCATTCTTATGAGATGATAATTTAGTTTATAAGTATAACAATACAATTAGAAATTTGTTATATTCTAGTCCTAAACCATATGATTTAAATATGCTAACTAAATTGGGGTTTAAGTGACTAGTAGGGAAGAATTGAGATTATAAAATTAACATACTTAAAGGAAATATAAATTAAGGTTTAATTCACTAAAGTTCTCTAGTTAGGTTGTAGTTTGAGGATCTACCCAAATCAAAAACTAATATAGTTAGGTTATAGTAAAATATAAAGTTTAAAGTAAATAAATGAAGGGATTAAGAACTACAAGTTGTATATTTTCTAATAGTTAAAGGTTAAGGAAATTAATAGGATTCCTAAACAACCATACTCTTATTACTAGCTCTTAAATAATCTATGTGAAGACTTTAAGGATTAGGATGAATAAACTAAGCTCTAGTTTAGTGATTAAAGGCTAGTCCTAATTGATTCAATAATCTATAACTATAAAAGCAATAAGGCTAACTACTATTAATAGATATAACTAATAGATCTAGGGATCAACTATAATTTATATTATAAATCAATCATAAGGTTTCTACCTTAGGGTTGAAAGGTGAATCATGCAAATTTGTAATTGATTCAAGTATCTTAAATAATGAGAACTAAGCTCAAACATATGCAATATAAAATGATATTGAAGGAAAATAATATAACATATTAGCTATCCTAAAGTTTTAAAATACCTATAATATGTAATTAAGGAAAATAAAATTCATCACATTAACATTAATTAAGAGTCAAAAAACTAAATTCACTAATAATTGTCTAATAGAAATAATATACATGTATTTGGAATCTTTATAACATAAGGAGAAAAATGATACAAAGTATATCAAATTTGGACAGCATTGGAAAATTAGGGTTTTTAGGACTCCTAATTAGGGTTAAAAAGTAATTATAAAAATTAGGGTTCAAATGTTAAACTTGATTTTATATTAATATTCCTCACATTTTTGTGAGTGAAATGGACCATTTGATCATTTAATTTGGACATTAATTGATCAAATTAGGTCACATGAAATAATAAAATTAATTTATAATTAATTAATTAATCTTAAATATTGAATAATTAAAATATTTATCAAAACAAAAATTAAATTGCATATTATTAATCTATACATTTTTGTGGTCAAAATGATATATAAGTTTGCATTATCTGAACAAATATTTCTAAAGTTATGATTGAAATAAGATTTAGATTATTAATAATTTATTAATCATATAATAATTAATACTGAAAACTATAATTTCAGAAATGATAGCCAGCACAAATATAAAGGTGGCACTGAACACGGGACGACGACGATCAGTGTTGTATTTGGGATCGGCACAAAAGTTCACGCGTCGTTCTCTAATCGAGACTACACGTATCGTCATCTGGACACGCGCTGGAAAACGTGCTGGCAGTGCGGTTCAGCAGACAAACTGGCCCCGGTTCAGCCGATAAGCATGAACCACAGGAACATGGTTCAACCCGCATCGTCCCCGACATAACAAATAGAGAGCAGGGATTAGGGTTAGGTGCCAAATGAAGAATAAGGGGTATTGCAGAACCTAAGACCTATCGACGGAAAGCTACTAATGAGCTCTAGCTAAAAATTCAAAAATCCCTAACCCTAAACTATAAAGCAGCGATTAATATTAAGAGAAAGGATTTTGATAAAGTAATAATCGCAGAAAATAATAACGAACTCACAGAGCTTGATCAATGCTTAAAATTGCTAAGTATTACATCTATATCACTTTATAAACGAGCAGCAAAATGAAAAGAGAAGTAAAGTGAGTACCTGGCTTCAATGGAGACATCGGCCAAAATTAGGGTTTCTACAGAAAAATGCCCCCAGCACCCTCTTGACAACCTCTCGCTCCCTTTAAGGTTTATAATGGATATCCAAAAGAGAAGGGAAGGAAAATGGGGGTATTGGCCACAGAAATCGCCAACTAGAATCAAGGACTGTCCTCGCCTGACGACCTTCGATCGTGCAGGGGAAGAAGGCGTACAGGGGACTCATCCAAGCTATTGGATCTAGGCGCTGATCATACGGTTGGATATGCTTGATCTAATCAGTGTTGTTAGATTAGGTATAAAATACTCCAACGGTTCGGATCAAGCTGCACGGCTGTCCCGTGCGTTGGACTCGCGCACGGGATCCGCGTGGTCCAAAATATTAATGTTAAATTAATTTAAAATATATATTATATATTAATTTATTTACTTTAATTATTTAATTAATTTTACACATTTTATTTATCAAAATTAAATAACCAAACACACTCTGAAAAATCCCAAAAATTCACCCTTACCCAATTGAGGCGTGGGGAACTCAAAAATGCAATCAAATTTTTGATCGAAGGTCAATTTAGTTATCTTAATTTTATGGGTATTTAAAATATTATTAAAATATTCAGGAAGAATTCGACAACTTCCAAACACTTCCAAAATATCACCCATAGCTAATTTGGGTGTGGTGAGTCCAATGGTGAACTATGTTTTTGATTCTAAGCTCTAAATAAATTAGGCATTCTCAAAATTATCAAAAAACTAGAAAATGTTGGAAATTTCCAAATGATCTCCAAATTGCACAAAAACTAAAATGGAGGCTCCTAATACTTTTGTAAGACTAATAGAAAAGGAATATAGTCAATTAGGTCACTAATTGACGGGTAATAACACTAGGGTTATTACAGACTCCCTTCCTTAAAAAGAGTCTCGCTCATGACACACAACAAATAGAAACAAAGAAATTGAAGATACAAAAGGAAGTCTAATGAACAACAACAAAAATGAAAAAATTAAAACTACCTGATTAAGAAAAGAATTATGGGAACTTATTTTGCATATCCTCTTTTTTCTCCCATGTGGTTTCACCAGCTGGATGATTCTACCAGTGGACTTTGATCATATAAATGCTGTAGTTTCTTAACTGCTTAAGGTCCTACCCCAGAATTGCAACATGTTTAATAATGAAAGTCAGATTGGGTTGTAGTTCCATTATAGGTATCTAAACATGCTAGTTAGGATCTAGCAAACACCTTCTTAGTGACAAAACATGAAACACGTTATGCATAGCTGAGAAGTCTTCTGGCAACTCTAATCTGTAAGCAGATGTTCCAATCCTCTCAATCACTTCAAAGAGTCCTAAATACCTTGGACTCAGCTTTCCAAAAATATTGAATCTCTGTACACCTTGCATCGGACTAACTTTAAGATAAGCCCTATCACCCACTTGGAATTTCAATTGACGATGATGAACATTATGATATTTCTTCTGTATATCCTGAGTTGTGATCATATTGCGCTTGATCAGTTGAACTTTCTTAGTGGTCTCTTCTATTAACTTGGAACCATAAAGTTGAGAGTCTCCTACTTCAGTCCAAGCAATTGGAGTTGTACATCTCCTACCATGAAGGGCTTCATAAGGAGCCATACTTATATTGGACTGATAATTGTTATTGTAGGCAAACTCAACTAATGCTAAATGATCTTCCCATGATCTACCAAAATTTAGAACACAAAGATGCAAGAGATCTTCCAAAATTTGATTAACACGCTTAGTATGGCCATCTATCTGGGGGTGAAAAGTAGTACCCAATGCTAAACTCATCTCTAAGTCTTGCTGAATAGTTGACCAAAATATGGAAGTTAATCTACTGTCTCTGTCAAAAACTATACAATTTGGCGTACCATGCAAATGAACGATCTCCTTAAGATAAAGCTTGGCTAACTTCTTAATAGGGTCAGTTTGACGAATAGCTAGGAAATGGGCTGGCTTAGTGAGTCTATCAACTATCACCCAAATATAGTCAGAACCAGATCTACTCTTAGGCAAACCTATAATGAAGTTCATGGAAATATTGGACCACTTCCATTCAGGAATGTCTAAGGGTTTAAGAAGTCCACCAGGCTTCTGGTCTTCAGCCTTGACCAAGGAATAAGGATGGCACTTGGAAATGAAAATGGTTATATCCTGCTTCATGCCGGACCACCAAAATAATTGCTTGAGATCTTGATACATCTTACAACAATCTGGGTGTACTGCATAGCCAGAGTTATGAGCTTCAGATAATACTTGTAACTGCAAGCTTTTAAAAATCCATAACATGGACTTCTGAAATATCGCACCTTCAGCATCAAGATGTAATTCAGATCTCTTGCTATTAACAATTTCAAAAACAAAAGTAAAATAACTTGAATCTTTCTTCTGAGCTTCGATAATCTTAGACCTTAGGGAATCATCTGACTGAATAGCAAATATTAGAGTGCCCAAATCAGCAGAACTGATCGGCTCAAGATTCAAATCTTCGATCAAAGATTCATTGCAACAAAGGGAAGATAAAATTGCTTTACGACTCAGGGTATCAGCTACAATATTAACTTTACTGGATGGTATTGGATTTCCAAATCTTAGCCGCAAAGTAACTCTATCCACCTACGCTGATGGCAGTTAAGTGTCTTTTGGATGAAGATGTACTTCAAACTTTGATGATCATCAAACACCTGCAAGTTCAAGATCATACATAGGATAATTCTTCTCATTATGCTTAAGCTATCTAGAGGCATAGGCTATTACATGAAGATATTACATCATAACATAACTAAGCCCTACCTTAGAGGCATCAGTGTAAACCTAAAAATATCTACCCTAATGAGGTAGTACTAGGACAGGAGCAGAAGTCAATAACTATTTCAACTTCTAGAAAGATTCTTCACAGGCTGTGCTACATATGAACGAAACTTCTTTTCTAATTAACTGAGTTAATGACAAAGCAATTAGATAGAATCCAGGAACAAACCTTCTGTAATAGCTAGCGAGTCCTAAGAAACTGCGAATCTCAATTACAGATTTAGGTTGGACCCACTGTTGAACAACTTGGATTTTCTTTTGATCTACTCTAATGCCTTCATCATCAATCACATGACCCAGAAATGCCACAGACTTGAGCCAAAACTCGCACTTAGAAAACTTAGCGAAAAGTTTATTCTCTCTTAACAATTTTAGAATGGCACGCAGATGCTCATCATGCTCAGTAGCTAATTTCGAATAAATTAGCATGTCGTTGATGAAAATGATGATAAACTTATTAAGATACGGCTTAAAGATACGCTGCATTATGTTCATGAAAAGGGAAGGAGCATTGTCAGTCCAAAAGACTTGACTAGAAACTCAAAATGCCCATATTGGGTCCTGAATGCAATTTTGGAAATATTTTCATCCTTGACTCGAATCTGGTAGTAACCTGATCTTAAGTCAATCTTGGAGAAGATCTTCACTCCGGCATGCTGATCAAGCAAATCATCGATCCTTGGAAGAGGATACTTATTCTTCACAGTTACTTTGTTAAGCTCACGATAGTCTATACACATCCGTATTGAACCATCATTCTTCTTGATGAATAGGACAGAAGCTCCCCAATGTGACATACTAAGGCAAATAAATCCTTTCTCTAATAACTCTTACAACTGCTCTCTAATATTTTGCAATTCTTATGGTGCCATTCTATACGGAGCCTTAAATTTAGGTTGAGTTCTAGGAATAAGTTTAATAGAAAACCCTACCTCATACAAAGGAGGTAGTCCAAGAAATTCTTTAGGAAACACATCTAGGAACTCTCTAACAACGATAGTCTCTTCTAGACTACTAACTTGCTTCTCTTTGTCGATTAAGGTTTCTAAGATTGCATAGCAACCTTTACTAATGAGGCGCTTGGCTTTAATTACATTGATTAAGTATGCAGTCAAGCCAAATCTTCCTACAAAAACTTCAGGTTTCTTTCCAACCTTAAGTGAAACTCACTTACAAAAGCAATCTATTATGACATTAAACTTACTTAGCCAATCCATTCCTAAAATTATGTTGAAATTTGTAATAGGCATAACAATAAGTTTGGATTAAAAAAATTGGTTACTGATTGGGATGTTTACCAAACAGAACTCACTAGCACATATTTCAGCACCAGATGGCATTTGAACTACTAAGGGATTACCTAGGCTAAAATATTGAAGATTAAGGGAAGAGGCACAACTCACTGACATAAAAGAGTGACTAGCACCAGTATTAAAGAGAGTGTCACAGAACTGATTCTTAATAACTAGAGTTCCTATAGCAGAGAAAACAAACTTTAACTACAACTAATGAAACTTAAAGCAAAAAATGTTGAAAATAAAAGCAGAATAAATAAAAGACAGAAAATAGGAAATTAAACATAAAACGTACTGGTAACAATGCTGTTGTTTTCTTGGGAAACCGACGGAGACAAAGTGTAGACTCTTAATATTGTAGGAGATTGAGCAACTAACTTGCCTTTATCCTTTTTGTTGTAGTGGCCTTGCTTGGAAGAAGACGGAGGTACAACCTTTTGATGTTGAGCACTTCAACTTACTGGAGGAGGCATTAAGGCAAGTGCTGGTGCTTAAGAGTTGATAGGAACTGGGTTCTGCACAGAAGGCTGGCGATTGATCTTTATTTTGTCCACAGTTAAATTTGCACGACAGTTCTAATGACGATGATTGGTCCTGCTAAAAATGTAACACCTACCACCAGTGTGGTAGCACTTCCTATAGGGATAGGGTCTGCTACATCTTGTACCTAGTCTTCCTTGTTGATTCTGCCTTAGATTTTGATTAGGATTTTGCCCAGAGGTAAGCTGGAAGGCTTTAAGACAATGGGAACGGTTCCTCTTGAAAGGTTCAGATTTAGAAGGTTGGGGATGGGAACGCTTCTTCAAATCCATTTGAGCTTGATGATACTCAACCATGCGAGCATCTTCAAGAAGCTTGGGAAAATCATCATGATACTGAGACATCATATGACTTTTAATGGAATCTTTTAATCCAAAAAGAAATCTAGTGCATCTCGCCACATCAGTATGAACTGGATTAGGAGCAAAGCGGGAAAGTTTGCGGAATTCCATCTCATAATCATGCACATATGACTTCCTTACATGAGTTGCATGAAGTCATTCTCGATTATGGTTTGGGTGGATGGAGGAATGAATTTCTCATAGAACATTTGCTTAAATTCATCCCACAGGATATCTTCCAGTTGAACTTCAGAAAATGGGTCTTCAACTCACTATCCCACCAATACTCTGCCTCTCCATGGAATAGATAGGTTGCAAGATGAAGGCACTCACTCTCAGGACACTTTATACTGGCTAAGGTCTTCTATATGGCCTTTAACCAGTCAATGACTTCAAAGTGAAAAATAGAACCATTGAATGTCGGAGGGTTCAGATGAAGAAAGGTTATGAGATAAGCATCTACCACAGGATTAGTAGATGGTTGTGGAGCCAAAGGGAGTTCAGGAATAATTGGAGAAGAGGCCTGAGGAGGAGTTGGACAATGTTGGGATGGACAATGTACTGGTTTGTGCTTCAATCAAAACCTTTATTAACTATAGCAGATTTTGCATCTGATCAGTGTGGGAAGTTGTAGTGGAAGTAGGTTCCTCCACTATAGGCTCAATATGGATATTGGAATTGGGATTTATTTTAAAGAAAGGAAAGAAAATGCAATTCAAAAACTAAAGAAGATAGGAAAAAAAAATTCTCATTAAACTTGAAACATTTAAGAGATTATAGCCTTGGAGGAAAGGGAAAAAGCATAAGTAAAGTGGAAACTATTTACAAAAGTTACTAAAGGAAAAAAAAAGCTAGAGCAAAAAGGAAACTAGTACCACTAGTTACAAAATTTTGTAAAAAAATATAAATTCAAAGTCTTCATAAATGGGGGTACGGTGAAGACGTCTACACCCATGAATTAGTACTTCATGCGCACGACACCACCAATCTATGGCATTGTCATTGAAGAGTTCGTCCAAATTTTGGAGGCGTAGGTGATCGAGGAATTCTTTGGCTTCATATACCATTGTAACATGGAAGAGCTATTCCCTAGCTAATTGTGGGAAACAGTAACCTCGAAACACTCAAAACCTCAAAATTTTGTTCAAAATATCTTCTCCAGCAGCATAAACTCCATAGTAGACACGACCAAACATCAAATAGTACCAATGATCATACTCCCAATAACGGAAGAACAATCTAGTAAAATATTTTAGTTCAGTCATAGAGTCTGCCATCTGAAAGTTTAGTTAAGGGTTAAGTTAGAAATTTAAATCATTTGTTAGATTTACTATCATAGAGTCTACCATCTGAATGTTTTAATTCAGTCATAGAGTCTTCTATTTGAAAGTTTAAATTTAAATTTACTATCCTAAGGTGTCATTCACTTGTCTTTACTATATTATGTTGTTTGCTTTTGGATGAATAGATATATTTATCTTAACTTAATATTCTCAACTTGACTCTGATACCAACTATGACGACCCCAATATTGAGAAATAAAAAATCTCAATATTGATATGTCACCACAATATCTAATATTATTATAAAACTAATGGAAAAAGAATAGAGTCAATTAGGTCACTAATTAATGGGTAACAACACTAGGGTTGTTACACCACGTGCACTATTTCTGCGGGTGACATGTGGTCAAGTGGGGCCCATAACCCTGCAGCAATGCAACTGCAGCCCAATCGAAGCGACGCAGGTCCGGCCAACCCGACCCAGCCCGAGGAGTCTTCTTCTCCATCGACAGTATCACAGGCAACAACTCTTGAGCTCAATAATTGGAGGTCCTAACGGTGGTGACTGCAGTTGGCCCGCACGACATTGAGCACAAGATGGTGAGGGCTATCCAACAATGGTTGGATCAGCCCTCGAGGTAGCCGAAGCTGCTGAATAAAACCAACCCTAGCAGTTAGGGTTAGGGATGGAGGTTACGCTAGAAGGATACTGTAGAGCTCACCTGAGCTTGATCGGACATGCCCAACAAAAATCAAGCAATTGAAATAAGTTTTCAAAATTAGGTGATAGCAATTGGAAAGAGGAATTGAGAGGATCAAGGTGTACATGATCAACAACTTCGAGCTGCCGAAGAGGAGTTCACCGATCCGAGAGATTCCAACTTCCCAAGTATCGAATCAAAGGACCTAGTTGAGCTGCCGATAAATCCTATGGCCTTCGGTGGAGTCTCTAAGGGCAGGGATGACACAAGTCAGTAGCCCTGCAAGCTGCACGCAGCTTGCGCAGCACGTGTAGCACAGATGCAACCCTGGGAAGAAGATGAAGCGAGGACCATTTTATCTTACGATCGGATGGATCAGAAAGAACCGTTAGGATTGACAGTGAGAATAGGAACAGGGGATGGCGCAGGTGACGGGGATGTTAGGGAATTTTAAATAATAATTATCTTAATTATTATTTACAATTTTTCTTAATTAAAATTAAATAATTGAATGACTTCCAAAAATTTCCAAATATTTACCCCTAGCTAATTGAGGGGTGGGGAACACAATGACGAAGTCGAATTTCGATTACAACGAGTATTTAAATTTTATATTTTTTTGGGGCATTTTAGATATATTAAAATATTTGACGAAAATTCAATGACTTCCAATTGCCTCCAAAACTTCACCACTGGATAATTTGAGGGAAATGAACGTAATGGCAAAGTTCAATTTTTATTTCGAGGTTAATTTAATTATGTCAATTTCTAGGATTCTTGGAAATCCCAAAATAAGGGTTTAATCCATTTGACCCCTGATTTGGACCAAAACTTTAGAGTGAGGTCCTAAGGATTACTTGAGAGTGTCATAATCAAAACTAAGATATGGTTTGTTCCTAATTGGCTAGGGTAACAACTTTGGATTGTTACACTGCTTCCTCTCCTCTTCATCTTAGCATAAGAACTTGTGTTTCCTGTCAAAAGTTAAACTCTTTGAACTCTGTACTCTTTAAGATTCTTAATGGATATTTTCTATAGTATGGCTCTGTAATTTTTGCCATTCTTAGGTTTTTTACATAATTTTTTGTGTTTGGATGTTTGTGTGCTTGAGTTTGTTTTGCATGCATGTGCTGTGATTTCTTATTTATGGATCTGTGACTTCGGATTTACTTGGTAATCGTCAACACAACTTTGATCCTTAATCGAGCGCACTATCCAAACTTCTTCCACTGTGGGGAGTGTTCTCGGTGGTGCTGGAAGGTCTTATTTTTACGAACAAGTGGTATTAGAGAGAGGTTACCTTGTTGGTTCTTGGCTATGCTATTTGAGTGGAAGCAATGGCCGACAAGATGAGACACAAGATAGAGAAATTCAGCGAAACAAACTTTGTATTCTGGAAAATGTAGTGGGAAGTTCTTGATAGAACTGTACTGGGTTTAATTCGTTTATCATTATCTTCTTCTTTTGCTTTATACATTGTTAATGGGAAAACTATTATATATCTCATGGTTGCCTTGATGAGAATGTATGAGAAGCCCTCAACTTCAAATAAATTTTCTTGATGAATAGATTGCTTGATTTGAAGATGATAGATGACTAGTCAGTGACTGAACACCTCAATGGGTTCAACACAGTGACAAACTAGTTAAGTTCAGTAGGCATCAGTTTTGATGACAAAGTCAGAGCTTTGTTATTTCTCTCTTTATTACCAAACTGTTAGGATGGGCAGATTACAGTTATTAACAATTCATCAGGAAATGCATCATTGAGATTCGACAACATTGTCGGGCTTGTGCTGAATGAGGAGGTGTAGAAGAAATACCATGGTGAGGTATCCACTTTAGTGTTGAATGCTGAAATTAGGATAAGATATACTAAAAGGAGACATAACAGAAATAAGTCAATATCTCAATGAGGAAAATCAAGACTCGGAAAAGTGAAGATAGATTGCTGTAACTGTGAGAAGGCATGTCACTTCAAGAAGGACTGCCCTACCATGAAGAAACTAAGTGGTAGAGGTAAAATGATGAACCTCACTGTGAATATTTCAGCTGAGGAGAATCAGGATGCATTAATCCTCTTACTTTTCAACATGGAGTGCTGGGCAGTAGACTCAGGCGCATCCTTTCATGCGTCTCCATCGAGGAGTGCCTTCAAGAACTACACCAAGGGTGACTTGGGGAAAGTATATCTTGGAGATGACCAAGCTTGTGACATCATTGACAGAGGTGATGTAGATGTTCATCTACCAAGTGGTGTAGTTTGGAAGCTCAAAGATGTTAGACACGTGCCATGTTTAAAGAGAAATCTAATTTTTGTGAGCCAGTTAGCTAGAGAAGGCTACAACACTTATTTCATTAAAAACTTGTAGAAGGTCACCAAGGGTGAACTTGTTATTATATGTGGAAATATGGAAGGTACACTTTACCTGATTAATACAGTGTTTGATTCTATTATAGCTGTGGAAGAGATAGATGTAAATCTAATGCACCAGAGGCTTGGACATATGAACGAGAGGGGATTAAAATCCCTATAGTCAAAAGGGAAGCTCCAAGGACTGAAGTCAGTAGACTTGGATTTTTGTGAAGACTGTGTGTTGGGCAAGCAAAAAAAGTTTCATTTTCTATAATTGGAAGAGCTGAAAAGCAGGAAACTTGAGTTGGTGCATACAGATGTATGGGGGCCAGCTCCTACTTCTTTCATAAGTGGTGACAGACTATGATTACATGTCTGTGCTTGCACACAAGTGTACGTGGTTTGAAGTAATAATTTGGAAGGTAAGTTACGAGACTTATCATCCTCAAGAAACGATGTATTTTGGTACTAATGTATATCTATATTCAATAATATTTAAATGGTATGATTTCAATTTTTTTTATTTTATTTTGTTAATAAAGCAAAATTATGAGTTAAGAAATTATTTGATTTAGAGAGGAGAGTTGGGTTTTCTCCATGTTAATCGATAGGGACTCATATGAATTACTTCTCAAGCACTTTTCAATCTTTCATAGTCATGCCAAATAATCAAGTGCACATTGTATTCCTTAGAATTATCCTCTAATTCTTACAAGTTCAAATCTTGTCCATGAGATGAACATACTAGAGTTCTATTTAAGCACAAAGACTCTCATGAGATTGTAATTAGACCATCTTAGTTTTTCTACGTCTAGGTTGTCAAGATAGTAGTTTTAATTAGGCGATCTCATGAGCATTGATTCCACTAATGAGCATCTGGCGCATCACACGCAGTTCAGATAAGGAAGTGATTTCATTGGGCTCCATGGTCCTTATAATCATAGGGAGCTAACAAATCCATTTCATCCTAGGTTTTAGGAGTACTATGATCCTTAAATACTTTTTCAAGCATTAAGAACTCACATAATACTCTTATGTTTATGTTGAGGCTTTTTCCTAGGTTTACTATCACTAAATCAAAAGAAGGTTAACCTAGTTTTTTCCTATCCCAACATCATCTAATGTTGAAACGTGTCATAAGATATGTTTTCTAAAGTGTCCTAAGGTTTAGGAAACCTAAAATGGGCAAAAAAAATTTAATATTATTTTAACTAAGGGTCAAAAATTCATATTTTTTATTTAATGTCCAAATTATGTAAACATAATTGCTATAACTTCCTTATAGCATAACAAGTATAATGACACTAAGTAGGGTCAAATTAGAAATCAAATAATTAATATATGTATTAATGACTCTTAATGATAATTAATAGGTCATTAGCAAAGTTAATTACCAAATTGGAAAATTAACATCATACTAATGTTCTACACATTTTTCTAATCAAAATGACATATAATTTCAATATATTTGGGTTTGTATTTTTAAAGTTATTAAATAAATTTAAATTGAATTAAATTAATTTAATACTGTTATTTTTTCTAAGGGGCAGCACCCACACGTGGCTTCCCCACATGTGTGCCCACGACTAGAGTGCTCATGCCAGCTACACAAGATGCACATAGGTCGAGTCGATCCGCCCAGCACTGCAGATAGTCCGGATGAGTTCCATGGAATGGAGGCTAGGGCATCAAAATTCATCGCACTCCAAGCAGTCCTGATGGTGTGGTGCAAACCAAATATCTCCTCATGTAATGACCTATAATGTGGCATGTAAATCTCAAAATGAGGAGGACTATAATGGTAACCCTAATTTCTAATTTTGAACGGGTGACGAATATGCATCAATGTGCATCTTTGATGGAACAAGCTCCAATTGAACTCATTTGAGTTGGATTGGAGCTCAACAAAAGTTTTTATTGTTAAAGAAATAAGCAAGTGAATCTAGATATTGAAAATTGTATAGCTAATGGAGGGTGAAAATGGGGTACCTGAACTATGCTTCGAGATTTAGGGCTTACGACAACACAATGCCTCCTAAGGCTCGGCTCCCTCCAGAATACCCAACGACTAGCCTTCGATGATAATGGAGTGAGATGGAACGCTGAGTGGCTTAATTAACAATGGAATGGAGCTCAGCAATGGCTATCCCACGGCTCCTACGCACGCGGTCGTTGGTTCGCAGGAGACGTACACTATTTCGCTTACTGCCATTGTATTGAGTAAGTCGTGGGATAGATACTGGGGATTGGACCTGCCATTTGATGAAATGGCGAGTCAGATGCTGTCTGCTCGATAAAATTTAATTAATTTAAATTAGATTTTTAATAAATAATATATATTTAATTAATCAAAATTAGATAACCAAACGAGCTCTGAAAATCCCAAAAATTCAACCTAGCTAATTTGAGGGTGAAAACCCAAAAATGAAGTCTGATTTTTGATTGGAGGTTAATTCAGTTTTCTTAATATTTTGATTAATTAAATATATTAACAAATTTTCCAAAAATAAACGATCTTCAAATCTCGCCAATTTCAGTTGTTGGCTCCTAATGCTATTAGGAGTCTAATGGCGATGATTCTAACCTTATTTAGTTGTCTAAAACCAACTAACAATGATGAGATTGTTACAACTAGTCACACATTCATATCAGAAAATGTGCTCAATCCCTAAATCTTCAACAATTTAGATTATGTTAAGCTTTGCATGACCAAATGTTATTTGGAGCTGAAATACGCACTAACAAATTTCGTATCCTTAATATCCCAGTTAGTAGTAAACACTTTCAAGCCAAGTTGATAGTTATGTTGATAACTAATTTCAACATAATATTGGGCATGAACTAGTTTAGCAAGTTCAACATAGCTATAGATTGCTAGAAAACAAGGTTACTTTAAAGGAAGGCAAGAAACCCAATGTATTTATAAGGAAACTTGGTGTAACTGCATCATTAATCAATGCAGTTGAAGCTGAGAGATTAATTGGTAAAGGCTGTGACACATACTAGGTGACCATGTTGGGTGAAGCTGAAGAAGACAAAACTATGGAGGACACTAATATTGTAAGAGAGTTCATGAATGTATTTCCAAATGATCTGACAAGACTACCTCCTCTGAGAGAGGTAGAGTTCTCCATCGAGTTGATTTTGGGGACTCAACAAAAGTTAAAGGCACTTTATCGAATGGCTCCAAAGGAATTATATGAGCTATGAGAGCAACTATGGGAGCTGTTGAAGAAAGCTCATCCATTCTAATATATCATCATGGGGAGCTCTAGTGTTGTTTGTAAGGAAGAATGATGGCTCAATACGGATGTGCATAAATTATCATGAGCTATATAAATTGACTGTCAAGAACAAGTATCCTCTACCGAGGATTGATGACTTATTTGATCAACTAGATGGTGGAAAAGGTCCTCTCAAGGATATATTTAAGATCAGGATATTAACAAATTATGGTTAAGGATGATGACATTCCTAAGACTACATTCAGAACTTAGTATGAATATTATGAGTTTTTAATCATGTCCTTTAGGATGACTAATGCCTCATCCATATTCATGGATCTGATGTAATGCATTCTAAAACTCTATCTTAATTGTTTCATCATGGAATTCATATACGACATCCTAATCTATTCTAAGTTCTAAGTTGAGCATGAGAAGCATCTCCGTGATGTCTTGGAGCTGCTAAGAAGTAACAAGTTATTTGATAAGTTTTCAAAATGCTAGTTCTGGTTAAATTCTATGGAATTATAGGGCCACGTTATTGATGCCAAAGGAATAAGAATGGATCAAAAGAAGATTTGTGTCATTCAACAATGGGTACAACCTAAATCTGTAACTAAGATTAGAAGCTTTTTGGATAATGTTGGCAACTATAGAAGATTTGTGCCATGGTTTTCCCAGATTGCAATGCTTTTGACCAAGCTAACTAGAAAAAAATTTCCTTTTATTTAGAACCTTGATTACAAGAAAGATTTCTAGAAGTTGAAGTATCTACTAACTTCTATACCAATACTAGTGATACCTCAAGAGGGAAAAGAATTTCAAGTTTATCTTGATGCCTTTAAGGTAGGGCTAGGTTGCACCTTCATGCAATAAAGAAAGGTGATAGCCTTTTCTTCAAGGAAGTTGAAACCCAATGGGAAAAACAACCTTATTCATGATCTAGAATTGGCAGTAGTAGTTTTTTCCCTCAAGATCTAGAGACACTATCTGTACGGAGTCAAGTGTAAGATGCTTACATACCATCAAAGTCTGAAATTTATTTTTATATAGAAGGAACATAATTATAAGAATCAAAGATGGTTGGACCTAATCTGTGATTATGAATCAGAGATTCAGTATCACCCGGATAAGGCTAATATAATAGTTAATGATGAAAGTCGAAAGACAATATTATCATCTATTTGCTATAGTAGTTTGTTAACTGAAGAATTTGATTGGCTAAAAACTGAGTTGATCAGATTAGTTGAACTGCTTAATATCTTGTTTGCCAGTAAGGTTAAATATTTGTTGAAGTCAAGTATTATAGTAACTTAAAAAGAAAATGAGATATACCCCAAGCTCAAGTCAGATATAGAAAGTGGTAAAAGGCGAGAACTGTAGATAGATAGTAGCAGTGTTATATTCCAAGAAGAAATAATATGGGTTCCTAAGAAGCTGCAAATAGAAATTTGTTTGAAAGCCCATAATTTGGGATATACTATCCATCCTGGAAGTAAAAAGATGTACCAAGATTTGAAGAAGTCTTTTTAGTGGTCAGAAATTAAGATAGAAATTATAATGTATATTGACAGATGGAAAATACACATCTGTGTTTGCATGTAAGTGTACGTGGTTTGAAGTAATAAGTGGAAGTTTTAATTCTAGGATTTATCGTCCTCTGGAAATGGTGGTTCTGATACCAAGTTATATTTTCTTTCAATAATATTTAGATGTTTATTTTTGGATTAATTTTTG
This sequence comes from Gastrodia elata, assembly GCA_016760335.1. Lineage (NCBI taxonomy): Eukaryota > Viridiplantae > Streptophyta > Magnoliopsida > Asparagales > Orchidaceae > Gastrodia > Gastrodia elata. The sequence goes on along the minus strand of CM028675.1, from coordinate 43,478,542 downwards.
GTTCCTAAGTTAGCAATACAAATTACCTTAAGTTAAGATACTATTTGATTAAAAGGAGAGAGTTGCATTTTCATTATAATAGTTGTAAGGGCTTGGCAGTATAACTTCATTGTTGAATGTATACTTTAAATATTCATGCTTAATTCAATCAAGTGAACACTATTAAAATTGGAGTTATCTTCCAATTACAATATGTTCAAATTTAGTGCACAAAGAGAGCTCCCATTGGGGTTCTTCCTTATAACATAAACTTTTGTGAGATCTTGATACTGTTATTAGACTTGATTCCCTATGTCTAGGTTACCAAATAGTATCTTTTATTCCTATTGATCTCACAAACAAGATTTCCATTAACCATGCATCATGCGCTTCACACGCGGTTTAGCTAGATGGGAGGATGCGTTGGGTCGATGGACTTTGTCACATCATCCATTGAGTTTGTCAACATCATCTCATCCCTTTTACCTTGCAAAGTAGCAGAGCAAAGTTAATGGAGAACTTGGTTCACAAGCATCAAATCTCTTGGTAGAGCCTTTAAGGAAAGGTGCAAGTGAGCTTGAGAATTTGTCACATATTTCTTAGCTCTACTTGCACTATCTTCCTTACTCTTACCCAATTAATGAGCTTGGAACACAAGTTCTTAAATAAAATAATTTAAATTTTATTCCATCCAAGTATTTATTTCAACTTAAATAATAAATAATAAGATCATCTTTTCATTCATTCTAACAATTTATTAAAACACCACCATACCCTTACAATTTTATATATTTATATCTCAACCCTCTCCAAAGGGATTTTTGCCTTCCATTACTAAGTAAGCACAAGCACGCATACAAAGAATAGTGAACCTCACCATCAGTTAACAGCAGAAATAAATCAGAGAAGTTCATGAAGAAATACTAGGAATCACCCGGAGGTTTTCTGGGGTTCTCTTGGTAGCGCCCCGTCCCGTCGCCATGCGCAAAAAGGCAAATATAATTCATAGTTTGGTGGCGAAATGGTGCGCTACTCGGGAACGGTGGGCCATACAAGTAAAACCCATCTTCCCGGATATGCTAGAGAGATGGAACCATACTGAATGGTTGCTGACTCAAACCCTAAGAGTAGGTTCGAGAGCCAATATCTAAGATAAGAATAAAATACTTATCTTAGGTATTAGACTGTCACGTACATAAGGTTCAAGGGAGCGAGAAAGAACCCATATACGTTATAAAATGTATCAGCATTTCCAGTACGCCGATCACATCACAATACTATGTATAGCAGTATAACAGAGTGCGGAAGCTAAAAGCAAAACATCCAGAATACATTCATCTCAAGCAATAGTAAGTGTCCATCTCAGAAAAGAAAAGTAAAAAAGTACATCCAGAGTTTATTACAAACCATTAAAATGCAGAAATGTAAAGAGTCTATCTAAAAAGCTGGAAAGAACTAGAAAGTAAAAGTAGGTGCTCGATCCCCTACGGCTCCAATTGCTCCTCATGAGTCTCTGGTACGTCCTCCTGTCCCGTCTTCACAAACTGCTCAGGATCTAGCAAATTGTCGGATCCCAAAAGTACCCCGTGTTAGACAAGAAGTCTAACACATCGAAACTAGCTATACAAAGATAAACTAAACATAACAATATACAAGTAACGTAAAGTAAAAGTGCATAAAATTTGTAAAGACACTAAATAATTGAAATTGTAGGGACGAGCAAGGTAAAACTGCATCAAAACTAAATACTGAAAGTAAATGAAAATATCAGATGCTCATAAACCAATGTGAAAGGAATGACAAATGCGAAAAAAGATGCTATAAGCTGCACTATATGCCACTGAAATAATGCTCACAAATATGCTATACCACAGTATATCACAGAACTATCACTGAAGGTTTATGAGTAGTATGGTCCAATGTAAGCACAACAGTTAGGAAGCCAGTATGGTGACGCAGATGCACTTGAAGTTCCCAAGTCTGTGTATATAATATTCCGTATCTCATACTGTATCACTGATAACCATGTGTCACAACAGAAGGATTGAGTTCAACTCAGTTTTATGCTTATGCTTATGCCATTATGTTAAATGAATGAGAAATCCCAAAATCCATGAAGAATATAGTAAGAAACAGTAATGAATCCTAAGTCTCCACTGTGCAGAATCCTGCTAAAATGATTCTGACTCCAATCTCTAGATCGATATTTAGTTAAAGTTGCTTATTTACTTAAAGATCACTAGGCGGGGTGATTGTATACACATATTAAATATGCTGCAAAGATAGAACTCACAACATTTAGTTTGATTACGCCACCCTAATAAAGCAATATTCATTAGGAGGCACCATCCGATGATGGTTTTGTATCTCAAACTAAGCGTTAAGTCACTAAACTCACAATCATACTTAGTGTCTTAAGGAAGGTAAATCCCGTTACTTAGTTTATTTGAGCCATACCTATTGAAGTGATCTTCACTAGAAGGCATTGCCCGATGGCAAATTGTCTTTCAATTAAACTAAGGAATCGGTAGCCATTTAATACACTCTTAGGATCGATTGATTTATTCTAAGCGAGGTTATATCTGCCTAAGCCCGTAGGATAACAACAAAGATAAATCTCACTTATAGTGACTCAACCAATCCCGAATATTACTGGGAACCAGTAATATGGGTATACTATACTGCACTACCTAATAATCATGGTTCAATCAAGTCTATTTAATAGAACAAGGATTTATCAAAACTATAAGTCCTAAACTAATAGGTAAGTCCTATACAAAGTTTCATCAAGTGAATGTGATCCAAGATCACTTAATAAGGATTCTACCACAAGGAGATGTATCTCTTCTAATATCTTAAGTAATTACTACCATGTGGAGAATAGTTCAATCTCTAAGGTGATGGGATCTTCTATACTTCTACCTCAAGGATTCATACAAGGCCGCCTACCTCATGATATCTGAATTTAGGTCTTTTAAATAATTCAAGACGATCTTATGAAGAGATACTCAAGATTCTCTCTTCTAAATTTTGATATTAATGTCTTAGGTTCTGTTTCATTTTTAGGTTTAGGATGATTAGATCAGATGATTAAGTCATCTGATCACACTTAATCTAAGATCATGGGATCTAAATCAGGAATATTTTTAAGACTTAGATCACTTGATTAATCAATATGATTTTATTAATCTTCTTATGCTAGTCCTCTTACTTAAGAGAAAATCAGGGATCTTAAGGTTTGATTCAGATCAAGAAGTCACATAGTATTATTATTAACCTTAAATTGTCTAATTCAAATGTTTAGAATCAATAATAAATAAAATACATTATTGGAAAATGTTTAATACAAAGTTTTAAAATCAAATCAATTAAATTAGGGTTCTTAAGTAGCTTAGGGTTTAATCCCTTCTTATGCCTTAAGAAAAATCAAGTTACATATTTAAGATTAATGTCAAATCAGTGGATTAATTATGTATTATTGGTGGCAATCTCAGACCTAGATCAAGTCTTAATGGCTTGATCCAAATTTTATGATTTCTTAATTTAATTAAGATATCTAAGATTTTAGATCTTTGAATTTATTCAAGTATGTTCCATAAGCTTATCTAAAGTAGTTCATTACACTTAACTTGCTGTTACAAGTCAGATTAACAATTAAAGTTTGTAAAATAGAAGGTACTTAGTGCTAATTAAACCCTAATTCCAATAAAAAAGATTAGCACATAAGCATAAATCCAACCATTCAAATTACAAGATATTTAGCATGAAAGTTCTAATCAATCATACAAGTAATCAGAACCTGAGTTTGCTATGATCCAATAAGTATAAACCTTAATATTTACTAATCATATTTTAACAAAATTAGGGAATAACTAAAATTACAGAGCTCAGAAAAATATTCTACTTAGCACATACATTTTGATTAACATTAGTGAACTAATAGCACCCTAAACATGCAATTTGGATAAGTAAATTTACTAATCTATTCTAATTAAGATCCACTATAATTAAGCAATAATTAAAGATCTAACCATCAGATGCATGATTTTTTTGGATATTTAGATTCCTAAGATTTTTCTGATCATTTTCATATATGATATCATAGGATTTGAACTAGTGGATTAAAAGTTATTTAAATAATACATTATGTATTTTTATTTAATCAAAATCCTATGATTTGAATAATTGAATTATTCTCCTTATGGAAAATAATTCCAAAATTCTGATTTAAATAAAATGACTCAGCCCGAATTCAAAACGCACGGGTCAACCGGGGCCCGGGAGACTCGGCACAGTGCCGTCGTCCCCGTTCCTTCGTCCCGATGGATAGAGCCGAGTAGGGAACCCTAATCGCCAAAATTCTGGCGCATCCAGGCCATGGCTCGGCCAACATTCAATTGCTATTTCATCACCGTGGTCAGACACGTCAATTAGGACTCGAAGCCCCTTGTGAGACGGTTTGAATCAGCCAGACCTTACTCACCCGAGGATTCCTCCATTAGAGTTATTGTGGAGAGATAATTCTCCCCATAGAGGCCATGCCAGACCCCAGGCTCAATCCCTACACCATCAGGGAGGTGAGGCGGATCGAAGCCCTCTGGTCTGGGGGTCTGGGGTGGTCTGGATCACTGGGTCCTTACTCGACCGAGGCGATCCAGGAGAAATTTGACTCGATTGATCGGGGCTAACCTATACCCTAATTACGATATAGCTGGGTTCGTATCGACAATTAGCACAAAAGCGCGTTAAATGGAATAAGGTTTCAGCCTTATTAGCTCAGGACCTGCAACTAGAGTACTTGGTGTGGCGCCCCGCACCCCCTTAATCCGCCAAAGGATTAGGTTAAGGGTGGGGTGTCACTCTGGCTAACCCCTCACTTATCATTGGATTAGGATAGACTCCACAATTCACCTGATTAGGGAAGGATTAATACATAATCAAACTAACAGTCACTGTATAAATAAACAAACAGAGTGTGGAAGCGATTTAAGGAAATGTAAATCATCCAAGTATCACAGTACAAATAGAAAAAAAAATAGAACTCAGAACATAAGCATATAATCCAAATACATAGTCAATGGTACATGTATTATTACATCATTTAAAATATTTAAATAAAAATGAATGAAAACCACTCATTCTCACTCGAAATATAAAGGAACTAGACGGCAGCTTCTTCCACGGGTTCCTCCTCTAGGTAAGGCTCCACACCTAACTCCTGCTCGTCTAACTAAAAAGAGTCTGCCATTGTCGGTTTCACAATGTATGACCCTAGCCAAAGAAAAGAAAATTTTGGTTAGATAATTGTCTAAGTACATTTTAAGCTGATGAATTATTATAAGTATTAAGTAATATCACTATTTGATAATATCTAAGCAACATATATATATATATATATATGAAAGGAGCAACAAGCAATACAAAGAAACAAGGAAGCTATAAATCATCATTTATAACTTAAGCAAAAAAAAAAGGGAAGAGGCTGAGACATGCATCGCATACAAACTAAACAAGGAAGGGCGTATAAATATACATAGCTAAACAAGTGCAGTAAGAAAAATTCTACACCCTAAACATGCTGGTGATCAACAGAAAATATGCCAATTAAAATAAATAACTCAGCAGTGGTATATATAAATAGCAGCAAGATTCTAACATCCTATATATATATATATATATATATAAAATCAGTACAAGAAAATAACTGACAGAATAAGAATACTGAAAAGTAAGCAACAACAAATGCATATAAAGCCACACGTGCATCGACTGCCATACAGAAAAGAGCTACTCAAACCCATCGAATACCAAAGAAGCTTAGCACCATCATGGCTAAGACATAAAACTATGTACTCCTAGCGACATAAGGAGGCTAGGCATATAAGCACACAAAGCAAGTGAAGGGTCTTAGCACCAGTACGGTTAAGGCCCAATTGTATGCCCCTAGCGACATAAAGAGGCTAGTAAACTAAGCATATAAGGCAACCTTAACGCCAGTACGACTAAGGCACCAACGGTGTACCCCTAGCAACATAAGGAGGCTAATAAACTAGGTACAAAACAAAATGGATCCTTCCCCTAGTGACATAAGGAGGCTAGGCAATAAGGATATAACTGAGAGGCAGCTCATAAATTCATTATCTTTTCATAAATCACTTTAATATTTTCACAAGGAATCTAAGGAGTCTCCATATTTTCCTAACAGTTTATTTATGCATCAAATGTCTTATATGATATGCTCAAAGAAATATGACTCAAAAATCAATGAACACGTAAGCAACAAAGTATCAATAGAAGCAAGGGACTTTACTAAACATGGTGATATCATTTATTTTCTACTTAACCATCTAACTATTCCAAGTTACACAAGTTCAAGATCACCATTTTCCTACTATCGAGTGTAATCCAAAAATTCATCCTTATAAGTTAAAAAAGATTAGAACTGATCAGGTTTTAATCTAGCTCAATCAGATAGATGACTACGAGTTAAATCAATAAATCATACGTCCTAGTTTTGTAAATTTAGACGTTCTAACTAAGATCTGATCAAGATCTTCTAAATATATAGATTATGGATTAAACACTACGAGAATTAGGTTTAATCATATAATCCAAAAAATAAGACCTAAGTTCTAGGTTTTATTCTATAAGTAATCTACTAGTTATGGCAAATCCTATTAAGTAATTAAACTTAATAGGATGAATCTCCTATCTTGAATTTAAAATTAAAAGACAAAATAATTAGAACAAGTTGTAAAATAAAAGAAAATCTAGAAACTAATAAGACCAAGGTTTCACCCATTGGGTAACCCAATTTACCCAATGAATGAACACTAACCTATGATCTAGTCCTAGTCTCAGGAAAGGTTCTTAAGATGTAGTGCTTAAGACTTAACAGAGATTATTGGAATCTAATTTAAGGGTTGATTTTACTCACTTGATTGATATTAAGAAGATTATAACATTTGTTTAGGGTTCTGGAATGTAATCTAAAGGGTAGATGTACTTAATTCAATCTTAGGGCAAATGACTATTTTACCCCTACTTTAAGGGTCAAAAAGTCAACTTTTAACTTAGTAGTCAGAATTGAATTCTCTTAGATCCAATTGATTCCTTACTATCTAACTTGAAGATAGACAGTAAGTACGCCTAAATCGGGCGAGAAACGGTCAAGTTAGGACTAAAATAAGGCTAGGGGTAATTTGGTCATTTATCTAAATTTCCAGTATTCAGATCCTAAATATTATTTTATTAAATTGATGACATTGAAATTCTAAGCTGGTTAGCATCTTGAATTTTCTAATTCGGAGTTGATTTGACTAAGTTATGGCCGTTTGATGTCTATGGGCATTTTGGTCATTTTTCACTAAAGTCAACCCTAAATTCTAGGGTTGACTTTTTATCTTGATGTCAGAATGAGAAAACTAATACTACTACGATGATGGGGCCGCTCTCCTGAGCATTTTAAGACCCATATGACTATGTTTCGATAACCGGGTAAAAAGTTATGAGGCTATAAATAGGTCATAAAATGCTACCTCATTATACGTACCCGAAATAAATTTTTACATTACGTTATTTGAATTCTTACATTTTTCTGAGTATTTTAAAACATATATTGGCTATGTTTGGATCATCCTACAAAAAATTATTAAACTTTTAAGATTTATTATTCAAAAATACAATTTGAATTATTTTACTATTCATTTATTCAAATTGTATTATTTTACTGTTCATTCCTAAAGTTTTTACATAAAATTTCTGAAATCATTAATCTTTAATTAATCTGTGATTAATTAGGCTTAATTACTAATTAATATTAATTAATATATTATTTAATTAATATTTTACTGTAGCAGAGTAATTAGTGCTAATCACTATTTAATTAGTCTTAATTACCTGTTAATACTTAATTAAAATAAGTAATTAGGTTTTACTGTTCAATAATAATTAATTAACCTAATTATTATTTAGGGTTTAATTAACCTTTAATTAACATTTAATTAACTAAATTTACCTCTAATTATTCTTAATTAATTAAGGTTACTATTCAAAAGTAATTAGTACTAATCCTAATTTAATTAACCACTAATACTAATTAATTAAGGCTAAATAGTAATTAACTAACAGTAATTAAATTTTGATTAATTAACAGACAGTGGGCCCACTAGACACATGGCACTGCCAGAGGCTGCCACGCGGCACTGTGGCCCCACTGGGGTTGACTCAGCTCGGGTGACTGGGCAGTGGGCCCCACCTGACACGTGGTATTGCCAGAGGCTGCTATGTGGCACTATGGGCCCCACAGGGGCTGACTCAGCTCAATGACTGGGCAGTGGGTCCACCTGACACGTGGTACTGCTAGAGGCTGCCATGTGGCACTGTGGGCCCCACCGAAAGCCAGACCGCCCCGGTTTGACCGGGCAGTGGGTCCCACTTGCCACGTGGCGCGGTGGGCCCCACTGGGGAGCCGGACCACCGCGTGGGCTCGAGCTGTGCCCCCCCACATGCCACGTGGCGTGCCCAGAGGCTGCCACGTGGCCTGGTGGGCCCCACGGCCGAAGCCGAAGAGCCGCGAGGCTCGGCGCGTGGGCCCCACCTGGCACGTGGCGGGCCCGAAGGCGGCCACGTGGCCTGGTGGGCCCCACCCGCAGCTTATGCGGACCCGACCCGGACGGGTCGGGTTCGGGTCGACCCGGCCCGACCCGAAGCCGCGGCGCTTCGCTTTCCAGGGTTCGGCTCCGCCGAACCCAGTCGCATATCGGGCGCCGGTGCGCCCGATCGATTGGCATGAGCCCGATCGGAACCGGTGGATGGAAAGAGGACAAGTTCATCTATCTATCCTACAATTATTGCAATGATCGAACGGAAATCGGGGGAGATCGGGGTACATGAAGTGCGGGTCGGCGGAGTTTGGCTCCGACGGACGGTGGGCTGGCTTCGGGGCTCGATCTGGGCTCCGATTTTTACAAACCCAGAGCTCAGAGGTCGGCCGAGGTCTTATAGACCCGTCGGCGACCTCGCCGAGGCCGGGGAGCGGCTTGATTGGCCGGAACTGGCGGCGGGGCGACACATGTCGCACGGACGGAACCGTCGAGGACGACAGCTCCGTAGCCGTTGGATCCGGGCCCGATCCAACAGCTGCGAGGGCGTCGTCTATCCAAACGGCGCCAGACGGCGCCGTCAGCTACAGTGACGGGTCCGTTAAGTACTTAACGGCACACCGTTAAGTATTAAAATAATATTTTTTTTTATAGAAAATTTTGAACATGTTTTTTCTAGCTAATTTGGGATCAAGGAATTCAATGGCATGGTCGGATTTTCGATCCGATGAGTATTTTGATACCTCGATTTCCGGGATATTTTTATTATTAAAATATTCATCAAAATTTTGACGACTTCCGATTGACACGAAAACTTCACCCAAGCTAATTTGCGGTCAAGGAACGCAATGGCGGCGTCCGTTTTTCGATCGGAGGTCAATTTAAACATGTCAATTTCTAGGGTTTCTGGATTTCCAGAAATCAAGATTCGATCTGTTTGACTCTTGATTTGGACTAGGTCTCAAAGGTTGACTCCACTTGACCTAATTAGCATTTATAATTGTATTTAAGACTTAGGGTTAGTCTTAATCAACCATGGTAACAACTCAGGTTGTTACACCTGGTTTCGTCCGGAAGCTTGCGGAAGGTGAAGAGGTCTTCTCTTGGCTCGCCGATCTACCTTAGATCTCTCTGAGAGTTCCTGAACTCCAGGAGACTCTCCTATCAACGGTAAGCGGGCTTGGGAGCGCCTGGAAGAAGCCTAGCTGCTCGGGAATTCAGCAATGGCGGCGGGTTAGCAGAGGCTTCGATTGACCAGCAAGGGTCAATTGAGGTGAAGTTAGGGCTATTTATAGCCTTGGCTAAGCTTAGGGAAGCTTCTGGAGCCACTGGCTCGGGCCGGGGGTGGCCTTGAGGGGTCGGGCCTTGGCCGAGCTCTCAAGTTTCCAATTTGAGCTCGGCCGGGTCGCTAGGCCCTATTGGGGGCTCCCTGTCATAACGGGAAGGATCCCAATGGCTCGCTGAGGTGGCGCGGGGAGTGGGGGACAAGCTGGACAGCTGGTGGTATGGGGATTCTCCCTGTCGGGTGCGCGATCAGGAGGAAGACGACAATCCACAGTGCCGGATGCCCTGGATGTCGTCTGATCGATCCATCAGAAGGCGCTACGACTGGGATCGCCCAGAGCCTAACAACCAATCGCGGGAGCGATCCTGGCCGTAGGATCCACGGGACAGATCCAACGATGGATCGGCGGTTCCACGGGATTAAATCATGACCGTAGATTGAAAAGGCGGAACAGTCAGATTCACGGGATGCCGCTGTCGCATGACTCGGGCTCCGCAGCGGATCGCCCGTGGTTCGCACAGCAGATCCCGACCGTTTATTTAGGTAAATGGGTATATTTACAAATTCAAGTTGTTTGGAACCCCATCATGCAATTGGATCATTTTAATTTAAATTGGATTATGGTCCAAATGAATTCCAAATTACACCAAATTTTCAACCTTAGCTAATTTGGGGGTGAGGAGTTCAAAAATACAATCAGATTTTAATTCTGAGATCAAAATATTTTGGGTCTAGATTAAGGCATCTAGATCAATCAAATTGCAAATTTTACTTAGAGAAATCCAATGGACTTCAAATCTTCTAGATAGGCTTAAATTGATGTTCTAAAGGTAATTATGCTAAAAATTGATTAAGAAATTTTTATTTTGCATGGTAACAATTTAGGGTTGTTACACTCTTGGACACCTCCTGCACTTCCTATTGACTGCTCTACCCTTTTTCCTTTGCTGTTTCCCTTTACTTACTGGTCTTGGTAAACTTTCCCTTTTGGAGAGTTCTCATTTCTCCTCTTTCTGTAGCTATTCTTTTAGGGGACTTGAATGTCAAAAATTGGAACCCCCCTCAATCTTTAAGTCTCCCTTTTATAGACTTCTTTCACCTGTTTAAAATTTAATTCATCAAATAAATCATATTTAGAAATTTGTGCTTTTATTAAATAATTATTCATTTTTTCCCTTGGTAATGAAAGGATTTAGGCTGTTTGCAATTTTATTTTATTATGTAAAATAATTAAATTAGCTTCTTACTCTTCCCCATGATGGCTTAAACATTTGCCTTTTATAATAATATTTATAATAAAGATTCCTCAGTTTTTATTGTATCCACCTCTTCCTTTTTCCTCATATCTTTATTTTATTTCTTCATGAATTATTTCTTGAGAATGAGAAGTTTTAAATTAATTTGACATTAATTTCATTTGTGGGAAGGGGAAGAATTCAATTCTTTGGCCTTCCTTATGCTGCCTTGAATGCTAATTTTTGGCAAAAATTGTGTCGGGCGCTACAGCGCGGCAGCGCGCTATGGTGTGTTGTGGCATCTCAGTTTCGAATTGCCCCCCCCCCCCCCCCCCCCCCCCGCAGTGGCGCGCTATGGCGGATCAAATAAATCTAAATTTGATATTCATTCCGCCGCGGCACGCTGTAGCGATCGAGTTTTGATTTTGGTCCGCTATAGCACGTTGTGGGGGCTCAATTAAATTTTATTTCTTCTGCCTAAGTACCACAAATGTCACCTTGGCGCACTGCGACGTGCTACATTGAGATTCTCCCAGAATTACATATTTAAGCTAAATTTTAATTTGCTCATCTTTTATCCTAAAAAGTAGCAAAAATATATCAAAATATATAATTTTAAATTGAAAAGTGTTTGTTTTTATTAACTTCTTACTATAAATCTTGGAGTTTACATAAATCTCTAAGTATAATAGCCCAATCTCTAAAGCACTAATGTATTATATGTTTTGGATTGAAAGGCCTCCAATTTTGCTCTAAAAAAATAACTTCCCAGCATGTTACTTATCTTAAGAGTGCTCCCACATGAGCACACTAAGCTTTAGAGTTCTTATCAAGAACTTCATCATTATCTAAAAAGACACCTTGATATTTAAGAGTTTCACTTATTGCTACTTAAGCGGGTCTTTCCAATCTCCCCAACTTAAGTAACTGACATCATTGTCAGTATTGACGCACTGATCTAAGAACCATCCATTGGGTAGATAAGATTAGTGGTGGCCCCTACAAGCTCAAGAGGTACCCACAACCATATAACACATTAATTAATATGGGTTCAAGTGGCTACGCACATGAAGTGGTACTTTACCCTATATGGCACTTAGCTCCTATCTGACACCATAGAGCTTGCTCTGATACCATTTGTAATAGCCCAAACTCTTAAGCATCAAGGTATTGTGTATTTTGGCCTGAAAAAATAACTTCTTAAGTAGGTATAACAACCCAGATATTGTTACCCATCAATTAATGATCTAATTGACTCAAAATCTCTTTCATTACTCTTACAATAGAGTTAGGAGTCACCACATCAAATTTCGTGCGATTTGGAGACCGTTTGACAATTTCTAATATTTTTTGGTTTTCTGATAATTATGATAATACCTCATTTATTTAGACTTCAGAATCAAAAATGGAGTTCACTATTGGACTCACTACACCCAAGTTAGCTATGAGTGATATTTTGAAAGCGTTTGAGAGTTGTTAAATTTTTTGTGAATATTTTAATACATAGAAAATTAGGTAATTAAATACACCTCTGATCAAAAATTCAATTGCATTTTCAATTTCCTCACCCCTCATCTTAGTAAGGGTGAAAATTTGGACTTTTCGAATTGTGTATGAACATTTAATTTAGATAAAATAATTGATTTAATTTATTTAAAATAACTTAATATATAAATATATTTTTATATATCCTAAATGGTAATATTAGGAAACATGGAAATCCGCTATTCTGGTTAAAACACGCACACCAAATCTGTGTAATCTCAGCCGTCAAATATTAAATAGATGATGGACAGTTGCAGATTTAATTACCCGCTATTAATCTCGATCCAATGTGATCAAACAGTCCTAAAGGATTTGAGCGGCACCGTTTGATCAACTAGTTGGCATGACCTTAAAGATCCAATGGCGAACGGCATTTAGAGTACGCCTGTCCGCTCCAGGTCCTGCACCTGCGACGACTGTGGTCGTGCCACAATCGCAGAGAAGGTCACAGCTGGTCTCCTCCTTCTCCATCTAAGCTCCTTAGACACTTCTTTTTCGGAGGATATATTTTTTTCTTACCAAAAGGCGAGAGCAAGAAGCGGCGTGTGATAGAGCTAAGTGTGATTTTTCGGTGAGCCCTAACTTCCTGAAGAACAAGGGTCCAATCTGCCGATCAAACTCCAGAAGCCATAATCCTTTGCCTAACGGTTGCTGTTTCATTTGGAGTCCTAACATGGAATCTGCGACTAGAAGGAGAATCTGATGCCTTAGAGAGGAGAACCTAAGCCCTAGCTCTATTTCATCGACTTCATATATATAAGGTACTTCCATATCGCCATCTTTTTCCTTTTGATGAGTATAATGTATGTTGAACTCGTCTTGTTTAATCTATTTCCTTCATTAGGAGATTTTACAGGCAAAACTATCTAAACCTAATTAAGGTTAAGTCGTTTTAAAGTTTATTTCTTTTTCCGCAAACACCTAAGTTTTTTGGATAAATTTTGAAACTGATTTTTATATACATATTTATTGTTAATCTGGGTATTTAGTTACTCTTCGAATCATGAAAGTATTTTGAGTTTCGAATGAGTTTAGCTGAATTCAAATGGAGTTCATCCATCCATTCGGGAAATCACATTTTAGTAATAATAATAAAACCTTGATCCTGATGATCAATGAAGCCAAGTATCATTTTCCATTTGTTCTTCCTTATTGCTATTATTTAATAGGAAGTTCATATTTTCTTTTAATGAACTAACAGCATTAATATACTAATTGAACTCGAATTAATGTAAATGACAAATCCAAATGTTGTACAAATTCTTTCGACCTCCCTTCTTCGATGGTTCAATATTCAATTTGATTATATTTTAGTGAATGGCTCATTTTATGATGCGATTGAGAATCAAAAATGGTTGTTGAAATGACTTATCATTCCTTGTGTACATTTCTTTTCCTTTCACTGGATATGTAGTGACTTGTATTATGAATTGTACAGTATATATATATATATATATATATATATATATATATATATATATATATATGCTTGTTGTTAAATTTCATTAAATTAACTTCAGAATTGATTTTTGAAGCACTTCTTTCTAATGTCCATCTCATCTTAAATGGCATACTTCAAACTGCAGCTGAATGGTAATTTAATATCAATTACATTGCAAGGTAGTCCTACATGAGTGATTAAGTAATTAATAAATGATGCTAAAGACTAATTAATTCGAGCTTCCATTATTTCAAATTATAAGAGATTTAAAACTAACTAGCCGTATTGCATATTACTAATGAGGTTTTCATTTATAAAAGAAAGGAAACTCTTATAAAGGAAATGATATGAATTTACTAAAGGTTATTTGATTTAGTTTTCCTTTTCTTTTTTATTAATTTAAGTTAAGCCATTAAGTTGATGATATGCAATTAGATCATTTACGTCATTCATTCAATTTAAATACCTTAAGATAGTCTCTGCATCAATTATTATAAAAGATGTAATTGATTTCAAAATCTTGATATTTATCATAGAGTATGTGTACATATAAGTTGGATTATTAGTAAGTAAGAATCATCACTAATCATCTTTATGATTTGAGAAAGATTACGTCTAATGGGTTTCTATTGTTTTTAATCTTTCATTATTATTTCTTTGGTGATGAGTAGTTACATAAAGTTACTAGCTTATGATTCTTTTTCCAACTTGATGTTGTCATATCTAAAATAAAGGATGTTGAAGTTAAATATTTAAATATTGACTTTATTAATACTATTATTGATGATGTTAATGTTTCAAGCTTTCTTTTTCTTAGACTATATTATAAATGCTGTTGGCTAAATTTATGTGATCAAATATTGTTGGCTAAATTTATGTGATCAAATGCTTTTAGTTAAATTGAAGTAATTAAATGCTGTCATTTATTTTGATGTAATCAAATGTTGTTGGCTAAATCAAATGAAATCAAATACTGCCATTCTTTTCATATGTTGCAATTTATTTCTAAAAGTGAGATCAATAAGATCAAATGAAATCAAATGCTGCCATTCTTTTAATATGTTGCCATTTATTTCTAAAAGTGAGATCAATTAGATCAAATGAAATCAAATGCTGCCATTCTTTTCATATGTTGCCATTTATTTCTAAAAGTGAGATCAATAAGATCAAATGAAATTAAATGCTGCCATTCTTTTCATATGTTGTCGTTTATTTCTAAAAGTGAGATCAATAAGATCAAATGAAATCAAATGCTGCCATTCTTTTCATATGTTGCCATTTATTTCTAAAAGTGAGATCAATAAGATCAAATGAAATCAAATGCTGCCATTCTTTTCATATGTTGCCATTTATTTCTAAAAGTGAGATTAATAAGATCAAATGAAATTAAATGCTGCCATTCTTTTCATATATTGTCATTTATTTCTAAAAGTGAGATCAATAAGATCAAATGAAATCAAATGTTGCCATTCTTTTCATATGTTGCCATTTATTTCTAAAAGTGAGATCAATCAGATCAAATGAAATCAAATACTACCATTCTTTTCATATGTTGCCATTTATTTATAAAAGTGAGATCAATAAGATCAAATGCATCAAATGCTGCCATTCTTTTCATATGTTGCCATTTATTTCTAAAAGTGGGATTAATGAAATCAAATGAAATCAAATGCTGCCAGTCTTTTCATATGTTGTCATTTATTTCTAAAAGTGAGATCAATAAGATCAAATGAAATCAAATGCTGCCATTCTTTTCATAAGTTGCCATTTATTTCTAAAAGTAAGATCAATAAGATCAAATAAAATCAAATGCTGCCATTCTTATCATATGATGCCCTTTTTATTCTAAAGTGAGATTAATAAGATCGTTTGGGATCGAATGCGGTCACTTTTATTAAAATCTTATATGGCCAATTATATAAATGAGAGAATTAATGGATCATGTGGGATCTAATACTGTCCTTTACATTGTTAGAATTAAATTAATTGCTGTCATTATAGGCATTATTAGAAGCAAATGTTGTAATGATGTTGCCATTCATTTATGTATATAATGCTTTTATACATGATTTTCTTTACTTGATTGTTTAATAAATCTTCTCCTAATGCCATCATATCTGAGTTATGAAATGCTGTTCAATATCATTATAATGTAACCTACTTAGTTATGATGTGGTTTTTATTATATTACTAAGTAGTTTGTCATTCATCAACGTGAGACATTTGATCGTCTATTTCACTTATATAAGCCTTTATGTTAAATGGAATTATTCTAAGTAGGGATTGGAAATGTCAATTTTTTTAATTTAAACTCAACAATTGAAACATCAAAATATCTATACGTTTAAAGCAAGTACATTACTTTGTACTTAAGTGATATTTCTCCTATTCCATGCATCCTTATCATTACTGCATATGACATTATGAGTTAAGTAAAATCACTTGAGACCGATTAAGGAATTATCTCATTTATTTGCATATTTTCATATATACATAGTTTACTATGTATCTCATACAACACTCAGTTTCTTTTTTCCACATGAAGAAATAAATGTTGTAATTTTTTATAAAGTTAGATTTAAATTGCTGTAGTTTATAATGCTGAGTTAATGTTTCAAAACTTTATAATACTAAAGGAATGTTGTCAAACCTTACATGCTGAACTAAATGTTATTGGCCTTGGTAATATGATCAAATGCTGTCATTAGATGCATTGCAAGACAACAAATTTCAGTTTAAATAATTATTGTCTCTTTTATATATAAATGCTAAACTAAATACTGTTATTCTTTGCAGGTTAAGTTATAAACTAATATCAAAAGAAATGTTTAACCAAATGCTATTACTTATTGCATATTAAGTAAAATGATGCTGCCCCTATAAATTGCTAAATTAATTACTGCATCTCTTATTATTTTCATAGATGTTTGATTTAGGATGTGAGAATCTTAGAATAGTAAATTGCTTCATTTGATTTTTCTTACAATTGTTGAAATTATTAGAACTGGAAATAGCCAATCCCATATAATCGATTGACTTATAAATTGATGTTCTTTACAATTGTTGAAATTATTAAAACTGGAAATAGCCAATCCCATATAATGGATTGACTTATAAATTGATGTTCTTTACAATTGTTAAAATTATTAGAACTAGAAATAATCAATCCATGTAATAGATTAACTTATAAATTGATGTTCCTTACAATTGTTGAAATTATTAGAATTGGAAAATATTCAATTCCATGTAATGGATTGACTTATATATTGATATTGTATGTGTTTATTTTGAGCAAATACAAATGAGATTATGCCAAAATTTTCTAGAATTAAAATGAAATTCTTATATTATAAGTGTTATGCTTTTCCAATAATTGCATTTAAGGTTAAATTAGAACTTTTCAATTTTCTTTATAACCTATCAAGTTTAATATATCAATCTTCTAAGTTAAGATCACTTAAAAGGACTTATGTTCTAACTAGTGTTTAAGCAATTACCAAGATGACTAGTGTACAGCTTAATAGTCTTTAACCTCCTACATTAGTTCTCAATCAATTAGATTGAGAGTAATAGTTTTCTTTCATGCTTTAGATAAGCATTTAGATTTTTAATTCTCTACAATCTTAAAATGAATTATTTCATGTAAGGTATAATCTATCTATTTTCTTATTTTCAAATATTCATTATCAACTAATCTTAGATAACTTTATGATTGAATTGAGTTGATACTTCTTAGTTTATAAGTTAAATAGGTGAAGCTAATATAATATTATTTAGCTTATATTTTCATTATCTTACACAATTAATCCTTACTAGTTTCCTTAAACTTTTATCATAAATTTATTTGATTTGATTAGTTTAGGACTAGTATAGGATGAATTTTAATTATATGAAAATACTATTTTTTAAACTTATCTTCCTTCTACTTATCAAAATTAACTTAAAGATCAATATCTATAAGTCAATTTGGAGCTCAATTAGTTCCAATTATTAAGCAGATTATTAAAGTTTAGATAATAAAAAGATATCACATAGTTTACAATTATTAAAATTTATTGAATGCTTGCTTAACTTTGAGCCTTTTTCCTTGAATATTCATTCAAGATCATTGTGCATAAATAAAAAGTTTCATAAAACTGTATGGGGAATGCCTTATGGCAAATTTGAATAATAAAGATAGTGCTAATATTAGGACTTCACATTTTAGAGAGGGTAAATGTGAATGTTCGACCCCCCCATTGTATCTAATTTGGCAAATGTGCTTAACTCTCCGTCCCATTCTGTTGAGTACTCCCGCAGAATGAGATAGCTTCTAAATATAACTTCAATTACTAATATAAGAGTTCTTATACAATCTTATTGATTATAAGATCTCTTCATAACTATTTAGTTATGCTTACTTTTCATAGTCCTAGGCTATGTTTATCTTAGATCAAGAGTCTAAAATACTTCTTTATTTTCTATACTTTACACTCTCTATTTCCAGTATTGTGTTTTACTCACTTATAGTTCATTTAAAATACAAGGTATGTTGCTTAATTTTAATTAATGCTTCACTGTATTTCATTTGCTTACTTAGTATAAATTTCATTGAACATGTATTACTTTCATTCATTTACTTTAATACATATAGTAGTTTCTAGCCTTTTAGGATGTTTTCCCTTACCAATTTTGGATGTAGGCTAGGACTTATATAGAAGTGAGTATTTTTACTCATCTTATTTCATACTGTCTCCTTTACAGTTATGCTTGATTCATTTTTCCTTACCTGATAGCTTTTATAGTTCCGCTGCTTAGTTTAAATTGTAAATTATGTTTGTGGTATCTTATCAACTTATTAATATAGCTAATCTTTACATGTACTTAAACTATTTAGTCTAATTACAGTTTTTATTTTGTTGGCTTTGTCCTATCATATTTAAATACCAAAATATGATATATCAAGAGCCCTTGATTCAAGTAATGCAGGTTCAAATGCTTGAAGGGCTTATAAAGAATTTTGCTTCTGCTTTATTTTAAATTGTTACTTATATTTTATTATAAGTGAGAGAATGACATACTTACTGTATTTTACTCTTACTTTTAAAAGGTTTGTAATAAATAAATTAAGAACTGCTTGAGTTTACTTAAGCTACTTTCACCTACTCTTAATTAATCTTTATTGTGTATACTATTTTGTAACTACTTAGGATGTGTAGATTATTCCAATTTCTCGTATTGTAAATACTTGCAATGTTATTTTATATGTATCTCCTTATCATGTACCTTCTATTTCATTCATTTGTATAATTTTATTTTAACTTAACAACTACTCATAAAGTGACTTGGCCACTTAGTATTCATACTTGATTTATTTTTTTCAAATCAAGTATTGGGTGCTAAGGTACATCCCAATATTTGGATTAATTTCCTATCCAATTATTGGGGTTGTTACAGCAGGTAACCCATCATGGGAGTGCTACCATATAAGCATGCTTAACTTTGGAGTTCTTATCAGGAACTTCACCGTTATCTAAAATAGTACTTCGATGTTTATGAGTTTCACTTATTAATACTTAAGTGGGCCCTTACACTAAGTTCCATTCTTGCTCGTTAGTCAAGGCTGAACACCAAAAGCCAGATAGACTTCTAAAACCATCAAAAATTCTAGAATATAAATTAGCAGACATTTCCATGGGCTTTGTGATGGGTTTACCTAAATGCCAATCATGTGCTAAAGCGATTTGGGTGATTATCAATAGACTTAGAAAATCATCCCACTTTATTCCAATCTTCCAGACTGATTCAGTCAAGAAGTTAGCTAGGGTGTACATAAAAAAAATTATTCATCGGAATGGTATGCCAACTTTCATCGTATCAGATCAAGACAACAGGTTTACATCCCAGTTTTGGCTAGTTGTTTAACTAGATCTAGAATTAAACTTAGCCTTGCATACAGTTTTTCATCCTCAATCGGATGGTCAAATTGAATGAGTGAATCAAATTCTTGAAGATTTGTTACATCTCAGTGTGTTAGATTTTGGTGGATTTTGGGAAGATCACCTTGCTTTGGTGGAGTTTCCTACAGTAATAGCTAGTATTGGGGATGGCTTATTTTGAAGCACTTTATGGGAAGAGATGCAATACCCCAATGGCTTGGATCAATGTAGATGACACTTAATTGTATGGCTCAGAGTTGGTCACAGACACTAACAGGAAGGTTTAATTAATATAGAGAAATAGGTTGGCAGCTCAGGATATGTAGAAGAAATGTTATGATGCTCTCCACTGTCCTCTAGAATTTCAAGTTAGAAAATATCATACCTTAAAGTAAGTCCAATGTGTAGAATTCAATGGTTTGGCATATGAGGAAAGTTGAGTCCAAGATATCTATGACCCTTCAAAGTAATTGATAAGGTGGAAAAATATGCATACAAGTTAGATCTGCCTGAATAATTTTCTATTATGCATAATGTGTTGCACATCTTGTCACTAAGAAGGTGTCTGCTAGATCCTAGTCAGTAGATTTAGATTCCTGCAGTTGAGCTGCAACTCAGTCTAACTCTCGTCATTAAGTTAGTCAAAATTTTGGGTAAATATCTCAAGCAGCTAAGGAACTGTATTTTCCCTATGGTTTTGGTCCACTAATAGATCATTTAGTTGAAGAAGTCACATGGGAAATAGGAAAGAATATGTGAAAGAAATTTACAGAATACTTTTCCTAATCAGGTATTTTTGTGATCTTTCATTTTCAATTATTGCTTATTTAATAATAAACCCATTAGGGCATCGAGGATGACACCTCCTTAAGGATGGGATGTTTGTAACAACCCTAGTATTGCTACCCAATATTTAGTAGTCTAACTAGCTAAAAATTTTATCATTAGACTTCTAGTTATATTAGGAGCCAACTCCTGAAATTTGGTTCAATTTGAAGATCATTTAATTTTGACATTTATTTTGAGCAATTTAATTAACCAAAAACTAAAGAATATTAAATTGACCTCAAATTAAAAATTCGACTTCATTTTTGAATTCCTCACCCCCCAATTTATTAGAGGTGAATTTTCAGGATTTCTTAGAGTTCATTTGATAGCTCAATTTTAATTATTAAGATTGTTATTATTAATTAAATAATTAATTTAATTTAATTTACTCATTTGCCGTTATTCACAAAACAATAGCTAATCCACTGAGTAGATCAGAACACGGGACAACGAGTCTTGTAAATCTAGGTCAGTGCAATTTTTAATTAGGTGAATCTAAACCTTAGGAATGGGAGAATAAAGTTAGATTTTAAGATTTAATTTACCAATTGATTGTTGTATTTTGTTCAAAACCTTAGGTAGAAATAGAATGGCAAGCATCCTATGACTAAAAACCCATTAGATCCAAATTCTAAAAGACTTTAAAGGTTGAATTTAACTTAGTCTAACACCCTCCTTCCTTAAGATATAGGAGTGAACTAACCTGTTTTAACATTATAAATGGTAGTTAGTGGCTATAGTAAAATTAATAGAAGCCAAACTTTGTAGCTAACCCTTAGGATTCCATTAGAGAGACAAATATTTAAAAATTTAATAAAGGTTATACCTCCACCTTTGAATCCTCAGTAGATACTTAGTATGTAGATAATAAGTAGGTGTAGTTAAAGTGTTAAGATGGTATAAACCATAATAACTATAATATACTCAAATCCTCTAATAACCCTTCTTGTTAGAACCCTAGCACTAGTCTAAACCTAGTAACATATGAGTTAGAATATCTAATAGCTTGTAGTATTAGAGCTAGAATAAAACCTTAAATTGTAAAATTGTATCTATTTTTATATTAATTTTTTTTTTCATCTAAATCATACTTAATTGAACTACTATTTTCAAAATCACATTATTATATACTTTTATACTTCAATTGACTTAGGGATATGTCTAAGTCAATTGGGTACTTGATTAGCCTCAATCCATAAGATGGATAACTAAATTAGACTTAGTGATATCCATTAATGTGATATCTACTTAAAAATTAGTAAATCACTAATGTGATATCCACTTAACTTAAATAAAACTTAGTGTAATCTTATAAATGTACTAAGATTTTTTAAGTATAATTACTTATTTTTCTTTTATTGGTTGTGCCCTACTGTATTAAAAATTAAATGCGGTAGATCAAAAGCTTATAGAGGAGCTTAGAATTGGAGTTGATCCTGACATTCAATATCACCCTTAAAGACTTGCATTTTCTTTATATTTGTGAGGATGAGAGAGTTTTATAACATTTTATAAAATATTTGTATTAATTATAATTTTGGATGCTTTTACTTTTCTGTGATGGATGTATTTTCCTTCTTTTGCTATGAATGTTTTGAATGATAGATATATATACACATATATTACTCTTTTATTTATTATATTTCTTTATCTCAAAAAAATTCTTGGCCATGTTGTGCTTAATAGTGAGTTAGCTCCTACTAATATAGTATTAAATACTATGGTAACCTCTTGTGTTAAGTTAGTACTTACTAACTTATCACAATGGTGTTACATATTGATTGTGAATGATTTACCATTGTCATATGACTATAATTTACTTAGTCCTTGATATTGAATGTTACTTTACTTCCTTCTATTTATTTATTTTATTTTATATTTTTACTTCAGCTTCTTTACAGTGAATCTTTACTTTGTATTTACTTATATTTTTTCTTACATTGTCTTACTTCTATTATTACTTAGCATGCATTCTTATTAGACATATACATCTTTCTTTCATTTTTCATGTGCACACTAATATTTTAGATATATAGATGTTTTCCTTCTTGTTTCTTTTTTACATGTCTTGTGCAAGCTGGAGCAGTCCACTGTGAGCACTTTCACTCCTTTTCATTTAATTTTCAATCTTTTACATTTTTAGTACTGACTTTCTTTCATTATTTTGTACACCGCCTTAATTATAATTGTAAATGGATAATGTGATATCCGCTAAACTTAAATAAATAAAACTTAGCAAAATCCTAAAAAGTACTTCGATTTTTTAAGTATAATCACTTGTTTTTCTTTTATTGCCTATGCCCTACTATATTGTAACCAAATATGATAGATCAAGTGTACCAACCCTAAGTTATTTCCATGACTAATCTAGACTAAACCAAATCCTAAATCTCATTCCATTAAATCCTAATTGTCATCCGGACTTAACTTTGAAATATTGGGATCCATGGGAACCTGATTGGATCAATAGATCATTTAGTCAATTTAATGACTTAGAAATTTAGTTAAATTAGATTAATTTTTGAATTCCTTAGATCCAAATTAATTATGGGTGATTTTTGGGAATATTTGGAGTTCAATTATTCAAAAAAATGCAAATAATTCAAATGTTATTAAGTAAATTAAGTTAAATATTTTTATTTTTATTTTTTATATGGATTTAACCGTTACCATGCATGATCGGTTGTATCCTTCAGAACATGAAATAGTTAAATTGGGCGATCTGGGTCATCCTACTGTTATGTGGGTTGAGATCAGATGACTAGCCTTAAGCAACCACCAGATCTAATCTTGACAGTTGCATCTTGGTTAGATCCAATGGTCCCAGCAAACCCCTCCTTAGATCTATGTTTGGATCTGATCTGAGTTGTGGGTCGAGTCGGGTCAAGTGGGTCGGGTAGGGACCTAGCCTATCCTTTCATCCAAGCTAGCCACTACCCGCAATGGTCTGACAGTCGCATGCAATGGCTTTCTTTCCCCTGCAATTACCTCCTCTAGAGCTCCATTCTCCTCCATTCCATGCTATTATTCTCCAACATTCAATCGCGAGGAGAAGCAGAGGCCAGCAAAGCCCAAATTCTATTCCAGGTCATGGAATTTTATCGTAACTTCACCAGATCTAGGCACCATCCTAAACTGGCATATCTCACTTAAATTTCCCATGTAATTAATTTACTTACTCCATTCCATTTTTTAGATGATTGTGAAACTTGATTGAGCTCAGTCAAGTTCGATCAAATGCTTGGCTTGACCATATTTGTATAGTAGAGTACAGTACCTCAATTTAAGTAGGCATCCAACCATCCAAACTCACCAGCTTCTGATTTTGATGTCTTGAATCAGCCTTGATCCAAGGATTGTATCGATGGATGGATCACCGCAAGCGTTGACTATGTATGGGAATTCCCCCTCCACGGTAAACCCTAGAACTTGAAACCATTTTATTAGGGTTCTACTGATTTACTGCACCTCTTTTAGTGCTTCCTATATAATTGTGTAGAGCTCATTCATAGGATCATTTTGGTAGCTTATACACTTTCTAATTTTGTTTGTATCAAGAGAATTTAGGGTCTAAAAAATACCCTAAATTCTCGTCTCCTGAATCCGGCGTCAGGTGAAGGAGATGAACAACGCGGGTCAGGCCACCCATGACCTATGCAGTTCTCATTTTCTTAGCCTCGTTGGGTCCCGATCGATACGACAGAATTTGAAAGCTAAAATGGGAATAATGTCATAATTGTTATGATGCAAACTTATGAAAATTAATCTGATTTTAATTATTGAAAATTTTTGGTCAATTCAGCTCGAAATTCAGTAAGCTTATATACCATTTTTATCAGGAAAAAGAATAGAATTGTAATTTACAATAATATTAAGCTTTTTATAATTAATTTTCTTAATTAAGGCTTAATTACTCTAAAAATAGATTAGTGAATAATATGCTCATTTCTTGGCTAAATCTATGATTTAAATCACTATATTTTCATTAGATAGAGGAGAACTTGTTTGTGTAACTAAAAATATTTATATAATCTTGATTTTGCTAATCACCCACTAATTAACTAAAAGTTTGATTAGTAAATATTTAGATCATTAGCACCCTAATTTTTTAGTATGTGAAGTGTCTAAAGATTCCTTTGACAATATAGAACTTAATTATGACTTAAAACTTCATTTCCCAAAGTTTCATCTGCTAACCACTCTATAATGAGT
Source organism: Gastrodia elata (assembly GCA_016760335.1). Lineage (NCBI taxonomy): Eukaryota > Viridiplantae > Streptophyta > Magnoliopsida > Asparagales > Orchidaceae > Gastrodia > Gastrodia elata. The sequence goes on along the minus strand of CM028675.1, from coordinate 43,453,496 downwards.
GTAAACCTTAATTAATGCTCATTAAGCTTATTTCTTAACCAAATAATGAGAATCAGTTGGTATTAAAAAAACTCAGTTTAAAACCTTAAATCTTAAAGTCAACTTTTAGACCCTTAATGGGTGATATTTTAGTGATTTTGAATAAATCATAATTTAAAACCTCCATTCTATCCCATATTGTTAAAATTACTAAGCTAAAGTATTTGGAGCCTTGGTTGGGTTTAATTTGAATACTTTCTAACAAATCAGCTTATGTCCCAGTATTATTCTAATTAACATACTTAATCTTTAAAGTGAGTAAAATGTGGATTTAGAATCCACACTACATTCTTAAACCTTTAATATAATGTTGTTAAGGTATTAAAGTGTGATGCCCTATTTTTAGTTTAAGTAATCTAACCCAATAATTAGTGTTACTTTAGTACTTGATACTGGATTAATGAAATTCAACCCATTATTAAGTACTAAAAGGAGTTACTGATCTCTAATATGGAAACCTAGATGCTTAAATAATGAAAATATACATTCCATTCCATCCATTCAGAAATAAGAAGATGCAACTCAGAATAATAAAGTTAAACATACAGAATTTAATAAAGTTTATGCAATTTTTTAAGGACACATGTCCTTTAAGATAAATTAAGTAAAAGACTGAAAATAAGAAGAGTATGCAAGCTGCAATAATTGGACATGATCCACCTCAAGTTCAAGATCCATATTTAACTACTGAATCTACCGTATTTGATTTCTAATATGATAGGAAGCATCCAATAAAAAGAAATATGTGGTTAGACTATTAAAATGTCTAAGTACATTCTAAGGGTAATTAAATAACATATTTTTATTAAGCCGATATCACAATTAAACATTTACAATCCATTATAAGCGAAGCACAATGCAAATGAATGAACAGAAAGGAAATAATGCAAGAGACTATAAAGTAAGCAAGTAAGTTTGATCATCATTTAATTGTTCAACCTTGCATAAAATAGGTTAATAAGTCATAAAAATGCACTTTAAATAAGTAATGGGAGCATGTATATGAACAAGTAACCAAGTGTTAAGTAATAATAAAAGATAGTGTAGAGAAAAATGTAAGTGGCAAGCAAGTAAAGTTACACTATACAAAATTATACGAATATGAATCTATAAATGTAAGGTGATCCAACAAAGTAAGCAAGTAAACAATCTTAGCCTCAAGAACAGAATACACTAAAAATTACAATCATAAAAGATTGTAAACTATAAATGTTATTTTTCTTAATTTTATTATGTGGCATAGAACAAGTGAGGACTTAAGCACATCTACTTAACTTTAAGTAAGTGGGGTCAACTGTAAACACACACATTCCCCCTCATAGTAATTATGTGAAATGTTGATACTTCAATAGCTTGCTCAGGCTTACCGATAGTTGTATTATAATCTACCAATGTATTTGTTATTTTCTATTTTAATTGTCTATCCTAATGATTAGGGCTAATCAATCCCCCAATTATATTAGGTATCGAATATCTCTAAGTTAAATGAAGTACAATAAAAAAATAATCTAATTTTGGAAAATAGTGTTTTCTTGAAGCTCTATATGATGATAAAGTAATTATAAGTATAGATGTCGGTTATGAGTTAAGAGCTCATTCTTTCATTATCTAGGTTATCTTAATAATTCATCCATAATTAATGTTCATTCCAAACTATGATAGTTCTTAAGCTTAGATTACTTCAAATATACTCTGAAGTTAACTTTAATCTAGCAACTTAATAATTTAAGCATGCCATTCAAAATTACCAATATAAGTTTATTTGATGCCTATTTAAGAGTGAAGTTTTAATGGATTAGCTCACATTAACCTTGTCTCAAAAGGTTCAATGAACTCATATTAAATATTTAATGAATTAAAATTTCATTTTAGGAAACATAATGTATACTAAAACTTTCTAATCAACCTCTTAAGTTTACTTAAGAATTTATTAGGCATTAGGTTTATATTATTATCTTTGGTTTGGGCATTCCTATATCTTTAGGAATACTATATTAAAGTGTATATTATGAGTTTCTAATAAAGTTCAATAAGATAAGGCTTTATTAATAAATATTCTAGACTTTAATCTTTATTGATTTGAAGATATAGGATTTAAGATTGCCGCCATGTTCTAATGGTAGTTGTTAATTATATGCATTTTAATACCAAAATAATTAGGTGATTCCTACATCTTAAGAGATGACATAACACTTCAAATTCTATATTTTTGATTTACTATATATGAATGTAAATTTAGGTTATCATTTAATAAAAAACCAAAGTCTTAATAATTTAATCTTTTTATTCTCCATCTAACATAGTTTGATTATCTTAACAAGCTACAAAGTATAATAATGTTATTCTCATTGCAATCTAAAGGATTTTCAAGTCTATTACTCTATTTAGGAAATCCCTTATAAAGGATAGAATTACTTAGGGTAGGTTATATAAGCTTTGTAAATTACCAATATAAGTGATCTGAGGTTTCCAAGTTCTAATATTTAATAATAACTTCTAAAATTTATATTGTATCTATTAGCATAAGATGGTTACATAGATATTAAGTTTATCTTTGATATATCACAAGGATTAATAACTCATAATTCCCATTCATAATTTCTATTAATACCTCAAGTGCTGAGAAGTAGTTAACAACAATTTTAGAATTTACTAACAATCTCAATTTAGTTCATTAGTTATTGCAATCCAACAACTTAAGCTTTAATCAATAAAAGAGTTAACTCTCTTGGGTGATCTATTGTAGTTAAGGATGATTAACTCTCAATCTATAATAAGTATGATGTTATTGACTAAGTTCTTATCTTTAATGGAATATTTAATAATGCCTTACCAAAGTCTTAGGTTTATAATGTGAACATATAAAAAATTTACTCTTCAACAAACTAGATATTTCTACTTTTACATTAAGCACAATAAAACTACTTATCCTACACTAAGTAGAACATTTGAAGGTTCATGTTTTATTTAATGATTTTTAATGGGTAATCATTGAGTTGGCTAAGTTAAGTATAACATTACGCTAGACATGTCCTTATTAAGCACTTAGATATTTCAATAAGAATTTACTTAGATATTTCAATAAGAATTTTAAAGTGATTTGATCACTTAACTTGCTAAATTGAATGTCCTAGTCATCTCCTTATAATAGTACTTTTATAGAGTCCTTAAGACACTCTCTTAATTATAAGTATCATTAATCACAATTGAATATTTAATAATTTGATTAAGATTTATTAACCACTTCCATTTAAAATAACTATTCTTTAAAGATTAGAATTGATAGGTCTTGACCATAATTGAGTCAAACTAACTATTTCCTTATCCAATTCATCATTTGATGTTCACATTTAACATAGTTTAAGTTGCTCAAAGTCAATTTAGGTTTTTAAAGCAAATTAAGGTAAATCCTATTTTTTGGATTAAAATAATAATTAATTAATGAGTCAAAAACTCAAAATCTCCAAATGATTCTATTATCATATAATCAATGGCTAAAGACTTATAATAACCTAATGAATAAAATGATTATAAGTAGGTTGAATTTGGACATCATTTGGCCAAGAAATGGAATAATCACCATTAATGATGATTATAAAGGGGGTTACTAAAAATAATTATCAAAATATGTTTTAAATGTTATATTAATGTTCTATGTATTTTTTTTATCATTATGGCATATTATTTCAGGATTATATTTTAGGATTTGTGAGGCTTTGAATATTTAGGATTTTAATTAATTAAATTAACTACAACCCTAATTACTCTACACACACATAGGCTCCAATCTTATGGTCGTGGCATAAGGCATGCACATGGGGGTTGTATATAGTGTGGGGCCCATATGGCGACATGTTGGTCGTGCCCGACCTGGCATCGCCGACACTGCAGGTTTTCCCTGTCGGATGACGGGATGTCCAATCTAGGGCATCCAAATACACTGAGAATATGGCTTCTCAATGAGCATATAATATACCTATCAAAAGGTCAAAGGTACCTTAATCAAGAAGTTTGGACAACTCTAACACTGTAAAAAATGATGCCCTAGTTTCAGAAAATTGGGGATTTATGGGACTATATTGTGGATCCCTGTAGCATCGGGGAGATTCCATGTTCGAATCAAACTTATTTGGACTTGATTTGGCATTGGATAGTTTCATATAAGTGAACAATAACCAATTGATATTGAAGATGGAGCTTGCGTAGCTAGAGGAGCAGTATTAAGAGTACTTTTAGGGTTTGACAAAAAGGACTTCTGTTCAATCGGGATGAAGGAAATAGGAGTTAGCTAGGTCGAATATGTATCCTCTCAATGAAATTGAGATTTGCAAGCTATCTAGATAAGAAGAGTTGGAGGATATGGGCTTGATTAGGTATGGGCTGGCAGCGACCACCATGGCCTGCCACATGGGTGTGAAGGCTGCTACGTGCAAGGCTCTTAGGAAAGATGGTCTTTCGACAGTTGGATTGGGTCAAAGGGTCCAATTGAATGATGCTAATCAATGTGTCATTCAATGGGATGGAGTTAGTTGATTCAAAATGGTGGTTTAATTACTTAATTAATTAAGTTAATTAATATTTTAATATATGTTTTATTCAATTAAAATTAAGAAGTCAAATGAGCTCCGAAAAATCTTAAATTTTCACTCCTAGTTAATTTGGGGGTGAGGAATTTAAAAATGAAATCAAAATTTTAATTAGGGATTCATATAATTATTTTAAATTTTTTGGTATTTAAAATATTATAAAATATTCAATGAAATTTGATGACTAACAAAAATTTTCAAATTTTCACTCCTAGCTAATTTGGGGGTGAGGAGTTCAATGGTAAACTCCGATTTTAATTTAGATGTCAAATTAATTATCTAAATTTTCTAATTGAATAACTTCATTAAAATAATCAAGATATTCAAGTGAGCTCTAAATCGCTCTAATTTTTTATGGTTTGTTCTAAACATCCTTTTGAGACAAATGGAAGTGATTAAAAACTGAAAAAAAAAAAGGATTAACAACCTTGGGTTAATTCAGACTTCCCTCCTTAAAATAGGTGTCGTCCTTGACACCCCAATAATCTTTGAAATAGAAGGGCTTAAATTTGAATCCTTGTAGGTGATGAATTGCAACAATAATTGAGAAAAGAATTTTGAGTATTTATTTCACATTTTTATCTTAGAATTATTGATGGATTTATTAAGGAGGGAAGTTTGCTATATGGCTTAAAGCATGGAATGCTGATGAGATCCAACTACTATGAATCTATACTTAGAGTCCGATTCGATAATTATACAAAGAATAGATTCAACTAAGATATTAAGCAAGTATCATAACTTTAATGATTTGAGTTTTAACAAGCATTCTTATTTGAGGTGTCATATGGATGACATTAAGCATGTTAGTTCATCGATTTAAGAGTTTTATGGCTATCACTTAATCATAATTCACACTAATCTTTTCTAATGATCTAAGAGTCTAATATGAACAATTAAGTTTAAGAATAAATCAAAATGTTATTAAATAATTCCATTCTATCCAACAGGTTCATAGAAAAATTGTTAAAATATGATTACAGTTAAGGCTAACATTTACTAATCAAGGGTTTGGATAACTAGAGCACAATTAAGAAATTCATTCACCAAAAGAAAGTATTATTGCAATATAACAATCTTCTCATGGTGCAATCTACTTGCTAATGATTATACCCTTTCAGTTTAAAATTAGCTTAATATAATTAGAACTCCTCCTACAAGAGGCTTTAGGTCAAGAGATCTAATATTGTAGACTGATTTGAAGATCACATCATTAATCTATTTAAATTTCAATTGACGGTGGTGATTGATGCTACCAGGGTATTACTTAGCAATCAAAGGTTAACAACTTACTCCTCTGGCTTAACTAGAATTCTTATAATCTGACTCAAACTTACAAGAGCTGAGCATCAACTACCTTGAACCAAGCCAATAGTGGCACATCTTAACTTACACAATATCTAACAAGATTTATTGCAGGTTGGGTAGCTAGTGCTACAAATGAGTTTTGATGAAGAGAGGTGAATAATAATCTAAGTCTTAACTTTAGATAAGTTTAAGAATTACGAACAAGTTATTTAAGAGATTAACTTCAAAAGGGATCTTAAGTCTTATATCTTAAGGTTAACACTTGCACTCAACTAATTAAATTGTCTAATTCTAAGTGATCAACATCTCTCATTAAGAAGAAAGAGGAATTACACTCTAAGTTTCTTTAATTCTCCCAAAGCTTAAAGATCTAAAAGAAAAATCATTATAACTTTTTGATGTGTAATAACTATATGCTTTCAACTTCTTTCCAAATCAATTGGGAAGACAAATTCTTAAATAGAATAAATGAGAGGGTTTTTATTAACTCATATACCACAACTCATAGTTCACTAATACTTGGTTTTCTTAAAGGCAAGCTAACTTTAGCTCAATAGAAGCACTAATTCACTTCTATTTCAGTACTCCTTAAGGAATTTAGGAGACTAATGGATTTCTAATATTCTACTTTTATTAAGAAATGATAAAATCTTCTCTTAAGGTCTTAACATAACTCTATACAACTATGGGTAAGACTTAGAGGTGATACAAATTCCAAGTCATAAAAATCTAAGTCTTATCATGAACTTGCCATCTTAATTCAACTACACAAATTTAGAAATGCTAAGAAGAAATAATGGATAAAGCATTGCTTCAATCACATTATTAATTAACCTAAATCAGATTTACTCACTTGATCAGGAAAATACCTAACTAATCAACAAAAGTAGGTTTGTAGGATTACCAAATAACATCAAAGGAACAAATACAATTACAATTTCTGTAAATTTGTCTGCAGCTAAAATACAGATCCCATAATTGTCGTTATCATTTTTATAATTTGCAATAAAATTGCTTTAAATCATTGTCCAACTAATCTGAGAGTCAGGATTTTCAATTTTCTACTATCCAGTATAATCTCAAATCCAAGGACTTATAAAATCAGAATGTTAGACTTCATCGAGTTTTAAATTAAATCAATTGGTATCATCTACTAAAGTTAAATGTTTATTCAATCATCCTGGTTTATAGAACAAATGCTACTAACCAAACTATGATATCATTATATCAAGGTTAGGAATTAAGAAGTCAAATTCCAAACATTGGGTTCAATCCCTTAGGTTTTAAAAATAGTTTGAGTCTAAGATTTACTTGCTATCCTAATAGAAAATTAGCAGGATGAATCACCTAACTCTATAATAAAAAAGACTATCTCAATTCCTCAAGCATGTTCCTTATACTTCTCACAAGTTTAAGTCTTATGCTAGAGAATCTCAGTATTGATCTGAACAATTAAATGGCTGCTCTTAATAATGAAGCAGACCTAAAGAAAGTAGAAAGATTTAAATTGAGTAAGATTATATGAAATATATCTTCAGTTACAATAAACATTACTTGAGAAATGTCTTAAGTATCTTTATGAATAAAAAGAAACTTTAGATGACCTTAAACTGACGGAGTTGAATTTCAACTAAGATATATACTAATCCTTTCAGGATGCAGATACCATAAGAAATGATAATTAAGCTTGAAGGTATAATTTTTTGATTGATACATAAGAGATACTGAATTTAGAATTTAAATCAAGTTTTAAGAAAGTCAAGAAGAGCCAATAAGGAAATCATTCAAAAGTATATGATGGAAGCTTTGGATTGACAGCTTGAAGAAGAAGTATAATTCAAGTTCACTATCACTAATGATTAAAACATTTTTCTAACTCTATAATGTCTTACTAATGTATATACTTCACTTTTATGTGTTTGATGATATGATTGGAAAGGTATTTATTAATACATCTATTTTTCCTTTTTTTAGACCTCCTTTGATATCAATTGTAATGCCACATTATTAGATTAAGTAAATCTAACCTAATCATAAGTGTTGCTATAGTACTTAATACTGAAATATTGAAATTTAACCCATTATTAAGTACTATATGGAGTTACTAATTTCTAAAGAGGAAAGCTAGATGCACAAATAATGAAAATATACATACCATTCCATCCATTCAGAAATAAAAAGATGCAACTCAAAAAAATAAAGTAAGACATATATAGAATATAATAAAGTTTATACAAGTTTTTAAGGACACATGTCCTCTAAGATAAATAAAGTAAAAGATTAAAAGTAAGAAGAGTGCACAAGATGCAACATCTAGACACGATCCACATCAAGTCCAAGATCAATATTTAGCTCATTAATCTACTATATTTGGTTTTTAATACAGTAGTGCACAACCAATAAAAATAAATAAGTGGTCAGAATCTTAAAAAGTATAAGTACATTCTAAGGGTATTTAATTATATTATTTTTATTAAGAGGATATCACATTTATCCATTTATAATTCATTATAAGTAGAGCATAATGCAAAGGAATGAACAGAAAGGAAAATAATGCCAAAGACTGTAAAGTATGCAAGTAAGTTTGCTCATCATTTAATGGTCAACCTTTGCATAAAATAGGTTAATAAGGCATAAAAATGCACTTTAAGAAAGTAAGGGTGCCTGTATATGTTTAAGTAAATGTTAAGTAACAAAACAAGACTGTATATAGAAATAGGTAAGTGACAAGTAAGTAAAGCTACATCATACAAACTATACGTATATGAAGCTACAAAGTAAGGTGCTGCAATAAAGTAAGCAAATAAACAATCTCAGCTTCCAGGACTGAATGTACTAAAAATTATAATCATAAGAGATTGTAAACTATAAATGTTATTTTTCTTATAATTTTGCTTCGTAGACATAGAACAAGTGAGGAGTCAAGCATGTCTACTTAACTATAAGTAAGGGGGTCAACTATAAACATGCACATTCCCCCTCATATGAATTATGTGGTCTTCTGATACTCAAATAGCCTTCCCAAATTTAATGGCTGTGGTACTATAATCCACCAAGATAATCCCCACAAAAGTATATGTAAAATATTTATTTTATGTACAATGTTCAATGAATGAATTCAAGGTTTTAATCTCAATGCATTGTCGCTTTTCAACGATTATCAAATTATTGTAAACCACGTGATATCTATTGTTTTCTATTTTAATTATCTATCATAATGATTGGAGTTAATCAAGCACCTAATTATCTTAGGTATCAAAGATCTCTAAGTTAAATGTAGTATAATAATATAATAATCTAATTTTTGAAAAGAATATTTTCTTTAAGCTCTATATGATGACAAAGTAATTTATAAGTATAGATGCTGATTATGAGTTAAGATCTCATTCATTGATTATCTAAGTTATCTTAATATTTCATCCATAATTAATGTTCATTCCAAGCTATGATAGTTCTTTGGTTTATATGACTTCAAACTGTACTCAGGAATTCACTTTAATCTTGCAACTTAATGATTTTTGGCATGCTCAAAAATCTAAAATTTATAGTAAAATAAGTTAATAAAAACAAATACTTTTCTATTAGAATTGTATGCTTTGATGTGCTTTCATTATTTTTAGGATAAAAGAGGAGCTAAATTGAATGCGGGCTAAAATATGAAATTCTGGGAGAAAACTGTTACAGCGCGCCACTGCGTTGCAGCGTGCTTTAACGGACCAAGACAGAGAGCTTCGTGCTATCGCGTGCCATAGCGGCCTCAAGACAGAAACACAGGCCAAAGCAGACCAACATAGAGAGATACACACTATCTCATGCCGCAGCGATCTCAAGACAGAGACACTGGCACTACTCACGCCATAGCGGAACCAAACAGAGGCTTGGGTGCTACCGTGCGCCATAGTGGAAGCAACTGTGGCCTAGACTTAGTAAAAATTCGAAAGCCTCCCGTTGCCACACGCTGTAACGGTCTCAAGGCTGAGACTCTAGCACTACTATGAGCCACACCACTACAGAACTTTAAGCTTACACACTACAGTGCACTACATCGGTCCCAAAATAGAGACGCGTGCTACCGCATGCCGTAGTGCCCATCGTAAAATCTACCCAGCAACAATATTCAAGGTAATAAATGGAAGATCAAAGAGTTAATTTATTTACTCTTTCCAATATCAAAACTTAAATTCCAATAGTTGAGACTCTTCATTACCAAGGGAATAATGGAAGGAGTGTTAATGACTGATTAATTTTAAAACAGCTGGAGAAGAATCTATAAAAGGAATAATTGAAGATGAGCAAAAGGTTCTTGATTTTGGCCAAGCTAAGAAATATTTTACATAGCTCCTGAAAGAGAGATAGAGAAGAAGAGTTCCACCCTGCCCCAAGGTGGAAGAAAGCTGCCTTAAAGGAAAGAAGACATAATACTGGACATGAGAAAGAAGAGCAGTGAGAAGGAAAGATGAGCTGGTGAGCGCGATCATAGTTCTTTATATCGTATTACCTTCTGACTCATCTTTTTTCATGTAAAAGCCATGCAAAGGCTTTCTAGTTCCTGTAAACTTTTCTGTATTTTCTCATTAATGGCAGTCTGATTCCCATTGGGGATTGTTGGGCGTGAGCATGTAACAAGTCAAGAATTGGAAAGCGTTGTACTCTTCAAATTATCAATGAATGTAATTTTGTCTTTAGATTTAAATGTTGTGATGAATGAGTTAGATTTGTGAATATTAATTTGAAAATTATCTTGATAAATGATTGGATTTAAGCCTGTAAAAATTATTGAGCTCTAATTTACTGAGGAGAAGTAGTTTGCATGTCAGTGTCCTCACCGCTGATGTCACTTAAAATATTAGTTGTGAAATAATAATCGGTGCAACCCCTTAGTCTGAATGAATTAATGAAGCCATGAATATATAATAATCTATGAGCTCCTTTGCTCACTATTATTTTATGCAAGAAGTCAGTGCATGACTTCTTGCTAAGCTAAGAAGTTGTTGCATGTGATGCCGGGAGCCACTAATAGTGCTCCATAGCGCATTTTATGGTTATGCAAAAAGAAAGGTTTGTTATGAGCCCAGGGTGATGTGACATATTCCATGTTGCCTAATGAGTCATCTCTTTAACTAACCCTAAAATAGATGCATGTGAGCTATTGGTGGAATCAAGTTCATGTGATGAAAATAAAATTGTAGATTTATAACTTAGATGTAAGCATTGAATTCAATCACTAAAAATCACATGAAAACCCAAGTGCCAAGATTGAACATTAAACATGTGCATCTCTGAGCACTAGTTCAAACTTAGTTCATTTGGGGGACACTCCAAAGAAGATTATGTCTCTTGATTAGAATAGTTTGTTCAACTCATTTAACACTAAATTGATATCGAAGAGTACTTACCTAAATTTTGGCAAGTTGCATGCTGAACCTAACTCTCCCTAATTTTCCTAAAAATAGATGCTCATAAAAGAAACTCTTACTTGCAAAGGTTACGACCCACTATCAAATAAAACTCAAATCATAATCAAACATTAGTGAACTCTAGTATACTTTAGTAACAAAACCAATATCATTCCCAGAGGACGATAAAATCTCAGGATCTCACCATCCCAATATTACTTCAGACAATGTGCGTGTAAGCGCAAACATACAGAAATAGTCTGTCACATGCCATTCAAAAATTACCAAAGTAACTTTATTTGATGCATATTCAAGAGTGAAGTTTTAAGGGCTTACCTCACATTAACCTTGGCTCAAAAGGTTCATTGAACTCATATTAAATATATAATGAGTTAAGATTCCATTCTAGGAAATATATTGTATACTAAAACTTTCTAATCAACCTCATAAGCTTTCTTAAGGATTTATTAGGCATTGATTCTATATTAATATCTAAGGTTTGGGCATTCCTATATCTTTAGGAATACTATAATCAAAATGTAAATTATGAGTTTTTAATAAAGTTCAATAAGTATGGTCTTATTAATAAAGATTATGACTTTAATCTTTACTAATTTAAAGATATAAGATTTAAGCCTGTCATAATGTTCTAATAATTGTTGTTAAGTATATGCTTTTTAATACCAAGATGATTAGGTGATTCCTACATTTTAAGAGATGACAAAATTCATCAAATTCTATATTTTTAATTTACTATAATTGAATCAAAATTTAAGTTATCTTTTAATAAAAAACCAAAGTTTTAATAATTTAATCTTTTTATTCTTCATATAATATAGTTTAATTAGCTTAACAAGCTACTAAGTATAATAATATTATTCTCATTACAATTTAATGATTTTACAAATCTATTACTCTATTTAGGCAATCCCTTAAAAAGGATAGACTTACTTAGCGTAGGTTATATAACCTTTTTAAATGACTAATATAAGTGATCTGAGGTATCCAAGTTTTAATATTCAATATTAGATTCTAAGATTTATATTATATCTATTAGCACAAGAAGGTTACTAGATATTAAGTTTATCTTTGATATACAACAAAGATTAATAACTCACAATTCTCATTCATAATTTCTTTTGATGCCTCAAGTGTGGATTAATACTTAATAGCACTTTTAGAATTTACTCACAATCTCATTTTAGTTTATTGGTCATTACAATCCAACAACCTAAGCTTTAATCACTAAACAAGTTAACTACTCTTGGGTGATCTATTGTAGTTAAGGATGACTAACTCTCAATCTAAAATAAGGATGATTTCCTACTATAATTCTTAAAATGAAGGAATATAATATATACGTTCACTTATGTGTGATTCCTTACTAAGTTCTTATTTTAAATGGCAAATTTAATATTGCCTTAAAAAAGTCTTAGGTTTATGATATGAATATACATATAATTTGCTCTTCAATAATTAGATAGTTCTACCTTTACATTAAACACAATAAAACTACTTATGATACACTAAGTACATCATTTGAAGGTTCATGATTTACTTAATTATATTTATAAAATATAATCACTGAGTTAGCTAAGTTAAGTGTAACATTACATTAGACAAGTCATTATTAGGCACTTAGATATTTCAATAAGATTTTAAAGTGATTTGATCACTAAACTTGCTAAATTGAATGTCTTAGTCATCTCCTTATAATTTTGCTTTTCTAGAGTCCTTAAGACACTCTATTAATTGTAAGTATGATTAATCTCAAATGAATATTTGACAATTTGACTAAGATTTTTTAAGCACTTCCATTTAACATGTTTTTTTTTTGAAGATTAGACTTGATATATCTTAATCATAATTGAGTTAAATTAACTATTCCCTTACCCAATTCAACATTTTGATGTTTATATATAATATAGTTTAAGTTTCCCTAAGTCAATTTATGGTTTTAAAAAACATTAAGGTAAATCCAATTTTTTAGGATTAAAATAATAATTAATTAATGAGTCAATAACTCAAAATCTTCAAATCATGTCCAATCATCATATAATCAATGGATAAAAACTCATTATAGCCTAATGTGTAAAATGACTGTAAGTAGGCTAAATTTGGAAATCATTTGACCAAGATATGAACTAATCACATTTAATGATGATTAAAAAGGTGGTTTGAAAAATCAATTATCAAAATATATTTTTAATGTCATATTAATGCTCTTTGTATTTTTCTGATCATTTTGGTAGTAATTACAATATATTTAGAATTATATTTTAGGACTTGTGAGGCTTTGAATATTTTGGATTTTAATTAATAAAATTAACTAAAACACTAATTACTCTACATGCACGCAGGCTCCAATCTTTCGGTTGTGGCATAAGGCGTGCTCACACATGCCGTCTATAGTGTGAAGCAAGTATGGCGACACGCGGGCAAGCCCGACCTGACCCGGCCCACACTGCAGGTTTTCCCATCAGATGATGGGATTCCGAATCTTGGGCATCCAAATACACAGAGCACAACACTTCTCAGTGGGCATATAATACAATATACTAATCAAAAGGTCTATCACAGACCTTTCAATGGGTACCTAAATCATCAAGTTTAGACTACTCTAACACTACGAAAAATGATGCCTTAGTTTCATAAAATTAGGGATTTGTGCGATTATACTGTGGATCCTTGTAGCATCGAATGTGATTCCATGTTTGAATCGAACTTATTTGAACTAGAATTGGCACTGGATAGTTTCATATAAGAGAAGAATAAGCAATTAAAATTGAAGATGAAGCTTGTGTAACTAGAAGAGCATTATTGGGAGTACCTTTAAGGTTTGACAAAAAGGGCTTTCGTTTGATCTGGATGAATGCGATCAAGGTTAGCTTGGTCAAATCTGCATTCTCTCAATGAAATTGAGATTTGCAATCTGTCTAGATATGAAAAGTTAGAGGATATGGGCTTGAGGCTGGCATCAGCCACAATGGCCTGCCATTTGGGTACAAAGGAAAGGGCTCTAAAGAAAGAAGGTATTTCGACCATCAAAATATGTCAAAGGGTCCAATAGAACGGCACTGATCAATGCACCTTAAGATTGGATGGAGTTAGTTGATTCAAAATGGTGGTTTAATTACATAATTAATTAATTATTATACATTTTATTTAATTAAAATTAAGAAGTCAAATGAGCTCTAAAAAATCTCAAATTTTCACCCCTAGCTAATTTAGGGTGAGGAATTCAAAAATGAAATCAAAATTTTAATCGGAGATTCATATAATAATTTTAATTTTTTAGGTATTTAAAATATAATAAAATATTAGGGGAAATTTGATGACTTTCAATAGTATTCAAATTTTCACCCTTATCTAATTTGAGGTGATAAGTGATAAATCTAAGATTTATAGTAATTTAAGATAATAAAATAAACACTTTTAATCAGAACTTGCATGCTTTGATGTGCTTTTACTATTTGTTAAGACAATAAAGAGCTAAATTGAAACAAAATAAAAAAAACTAGGAGAAATTTGCTACGGCGCGCCACAACATGTTGTGACTGATATCAACTAGAGACTGCCACGCTACCACGCGCCGTAGAGAACCAAAACTCGAGACTATCACACTATTGTACACTGTAGCAAATTTTCAATAGAGACTCTGGCGCTACCGCGCACACATCGAATGTATAATGTTTTCTAGGATTTAGTTATTTAAAGTATTGGGCTACCGCGCGTCGTAACGATCCAAAGACCAAAACACTCACACTACCGCATGCTGCAGCGGTCCTAAGGCAAAGAATCCAGCGCTAACGTGCGCCACAACAAAATTAAAATATTGCCTGGCATTTTAAAAAATTTTAATGCTCAAAAGTAACACGTTGCCACACGCTGTAGCGGTCCCAAGATCGAAAGACTAACGCTACTGCATGCTGTGGCAGATAAAAAACTTAGACTCTGATGCTATCGCGCATCGTAGTGCAACTCAACCCGAAAGCTCGGCTCTACTGCGCGCCATAGCTCCCTCAAGATAGAAAGCCTTGCGCTACCGCATGTCGTAGCGCCATCGTGCAACCACCCAAGTAATAGCATTCAAAGCAACATGGGAAATGCCAAAGTCATGACTTTTCTCTTCCCATAGCAGGACTTAAATGCTAACAGATGAAACTCTTCATTACTAAGGGAATAAATGAATAAACATTTAAGTTAAACACAACTTTCTAAATGGAGAGTTAATGGCTGAATAAATTCTGAAGCAATTGGGAAATGTCTATAAAAAGAAGAATTCAGGATGAAGTGAGGGTTCCTAATTTTTAGAAAGTAAAGTGATCTTATATCAACAGCTCCTGCAAGAGAAAGAGAAGGAGAGCTCCCCCTACCAAAGGAAGGAGAAGGTTGTACCGTGAAGGAGAAAGGACTAAGTACTGGAATACAAGGGAGAAGAGCTTTGAGAAGGGAGGACAAGTCGATAAATGTGACAGCAGTTCCCAGTATCGTACCACCTTATAACTTATCTTCTTTGATGCAAAATCCATGCAAAGGCTTACTATTCATTGTAATTTTTTCTGTGTTTTCTTATTAATGGCAGCCAAAGCCCTCCTTGGGGAGGGTTAGGCATAATCATTTAACTAATCAAGAAATAAAAGTGTTTGTACTCTTTGAATATCAATGAATGTATTTTAATCTCATCTTTTTGATTTAAATGTTGTGATAAATGAAATGGATAAGTAAATGTTAACATAAAGATATCTTGGTCAATGTCTGAATTTAAAATCATAAAAACCATTGAGCTCTTTGATCACTAAGAACTAAGGGCTTGCAAGTTGAGTGTCCTCGCCGTGAATGTCAATGACTACATTTGTTGTGAGATAATGGCCAGTAAAACCCCTTAGATCTAAGCGGATCAATAGAGCCATGAAATATTTAATGATCTTTGAGCTCTGTTGCTCACCATCAGTTTATGCAAGAAGTTCGTGCATGATGGCAGTTATTGCATAACTCCTTTATGAGATGAAAAGTTAACGCATGTGATGCCGAGAACCACAAGTTGTGCCCCATAGCTCATTTTAGGTTTATGCGAGGAGTTAGATGCATTTAGTGCTAAGGGTGATGTGACATAGCCCATCTAGCCTAATGGGTCATCTCTTTAGCTAAACCAAAAATTGATGCATGTGAGTCATTAGTGGAATCAAGTTCATGTGATGCAAAACTTAAATTATAGATTTCTTAACTTAGATGTAATCATTGAATTCGCTCATTAATGGTCACATGAAAGCCTATGTACTGAGATTGAACATTAACATGTTTATTTCTGAGCACTAGGTTAGACATGGTGCATTTGGGGAACACCCTAAAGAATATTATGTCTCTTGATAATAATAGTTTTTTCATCTCATTTGATACTAATATAATCTAGAAGAGTTCTTATATGAATTCTTGATAAATTGCATATTGAAACCCAGCTCTCCTTATTTTCTCTAAAAGTAGTTTCCAATAAAAGAAACTCTTGCTTGCTAAGATTAGGACCAACTTATCAACAAACTCAAATCATCATTCAAACATTTGTGAATTCTAAAAAACTTTAGTAATAAAACCAATATTATTTCTAGAGGATGATAAATCTTGGGATCTCACCATTCCAATATTACTTCAAACCACGTGCACTTGCGTGTGAGCGTAGACGTACAAAAAATAGTCTGTCAAGGAGTTCAATGATGAACTTCGATTTTGATTTGTAGGTCAAATTAACTATCTAAATTTTGTAATTGAATAACATCATTAAAATAATCAATATATTCAAGTGAGCTCCAAATAACTCCAAATTTTTAGAGTTTGCTCTAAACATCTTTTTGAGACTAATGGAATTGATTACAAACTGAATAGAGTTAAAATCAAGGATTAACAGCCTTGGGTTGTTGCATAAAGCTAGTTTAGATGTGTTTTGATCCTTAAATCTATAGACTAAACTATTTTGGCCTAAAATCTTGCTTTTAAGTAGCTTGGAATGTTATTTGAGAACTCACATTCTTTCTCTAATGTCTAAGTTCGCTAGTTAAAGTTAGTTTTATTTTTATTGAGATTTTATTTATCATAATAAAAAGTGTCTTAATCAATATTTAAACAATTTAGCTTAGATCAAACCTTAAGTTAAATAAACTTAAGATCTAATTATCCATTTGATTATCATTAGTTGCCTCTGATTAGTGGCAATAAGACTTATAGTCTTGTTTGAGTTAATTGCACTCATTAAGACTTCCCTTGATCCATTGCCTTGAAACGTCTAGTATGGGTGAGACTAGATCTTAGATGGTTAGAATCTTAATTTGAGAGACTCAAACCCCATATATTGGAGTTTAAGCTTTTAGTATATGAATCTTGATTAGATTTTCCAAGATTGGTTTGGGAGAATAAATACATCAATTTGTATGATTGAGTACTTTATTTAACTTTAATAGGTGATATTATTTGATTTTGGATTAGAACTTGATTATTTGTAATGTTTGACCTTTTAGGATCGTGGCCGTGATAGTTTACTAGATAGTAGGATGTCGTAAATGATGAACTTGTATTTTCTCAGAATAATTAAAATAGATAAATTAGATAACATTGGATATTGTATGAGTTATTAGTATGAGTCTCACTTATTTCTTGATTTTGATGTTTTGCTTCCCTTATTTTGAGCCTTGTTGCCTTAAGCATATCACATAAGATGAATTTGATGCATAAAAATGAAACTTAGTAAAATTAAGATAACATTTGCATCAGTTTCATATCAGAAAGTGTGATTTTGTATACACATTACGACCAATAGATAGGCTATAAGGAGAATTAAGGATATTTGACACGTACTCATTGGGGAGAGTTATGTATAGTTCAGGAACCCAACTCAGTCTTGTAGATGTGTTTGACTCATGAACTACTTTTATACATATTCATTGAATTAAAGTAAATACTAAAATAAAGTTGCATATGTATTTCAACCTCTTCAGTTCATTTCAGTTTTACTTTATCTCTGAGTAGCTAAATGATTATTATGACATGTTACAGTTCAGTTTCAGTTACAGTGGCCTAGTGAACTAGGTTCTGATATGATAGTTTTACTTATATGACTTTCAGTTTATGTATGCTTTTCCTCTAGTTTTAGTTTCTTATGCAGACCTATTAGTGCTTATATGCATGTTAGGATGCTAGTCTTGAATTCTGTTTGACAAGATCTATTTAAATGTATCACTACTAATTTATGTTTACTGCTTACTTAGCATAATTTTCAATGAGAATATTTTTGTTAGGATGTTTATTTTAGTCATCATAAATACTTTTGTAGTATACATATTATTGCCTAACTTTATTACAGCTAATGGTCTTGAGGTAAGTTCCTTTACTTCTCTCATTTTGATAAGTTATAAATGTTTCATTTATAGCTTCCTGCTTACTTATGGCTTGTTGCACTTGTAGCTAAGTTATTTTTGCTTAAGTTAAATGTAATATCCCAAAATTATAGAAATATTTAAAAGATTATACTGTACTTAGATAATTATCTAACATAATTTTTCTTTTCTCTACTTATTGGGACTCTGGCATGTGAAACCGATATGTCTGACTCTGAGATTTTTGAGCAGATTGTACCAAGTGAGGATCTTAGCCAGAAGGATGATCATGATGTTATAGCATAGACCTTTTCATTTTGCCTTTTAAGAGGATGAGAATTTTATTTTCAGTTGAACATTTATCTTTCAAGTTGTAATAATTCAGGACTTATATGTATTTTCCTTTCTACACTTTCATTCTAAGTTGATTTATATTATTATTATTTGAAATATGGTTATGGATTATGGATATTATTTTCTTGCTTCTGCACACTGTTTATATGCATATGTTCGTTTAGCAATTTATTTATAAAAAGTGGAAAATTCTATAATTATCGACATATTTGTGAAAAACCTAATCAAGCAATAACGTAGGGTCTATGATGGTGATCCCTCAATCGTAATCATGCTGATATTCTTATCAACATGACCACGATTGGGTTAGGGCTCCAAATTAGGAGCTTAGAGAGGGGCTTGAACTTGAGGTAGATCCTAGCCTTCAGAAGCAGCTGTGAAGACTTAGTAAATTTATTGCTTTCTGTGAGGTTGAGAGTTTTTATAACATTTTAAAATTGTTTGTAATAACTCTAACTCTAGATATTTTTGTTTTTTTTTTCTTTTTTGTGTTGAATGCATTTTCTTTCTTTTACTCTCGATAGTTTGGATGATATATATAGTTGTATATAATATACTTTTATTGCTTATTTTCTGTTTCTCAAAAGATCCTTGGCCACATAGTGCTTAATAATGAGTTAGTTTTCCACTAATTTAGTATTAAGTACTACAGTAACCCCTAGTGATAGGTTAGTCTAAACTAACTTAGCACTAGGATGTTCTAGTTGGTATTAGAGCTAAGTTTAGAAAAAGAAACTAAGTTGTCTATCCAAATCAACAACAAACATTTTTTGGATAATTGATAAGTAAACAAAAATATTAGTAAGCAAATCTTAGGATAATAAACATTTTCTAGATAATAAATAACTCATCTCAATTTAATTGGCGATAATTCTTCAAATGAAGAGTTATGAGTCAAATCTAGACTATTATACTATGTTGTTCTTCCAATACTGGGACAACAATTATCAGAATGGACTCAAATTTGAAATACTTTGTTTTGAAGCATCACATGCTGGAGGAGACATGCTCAATAAAATTTTTATTTTAGGGAGATGGTCCTTCCCAGTTGGTCAAGGAGTGTCTCTATAAAGAACTGAAGCCTTTAATGCCATGGATTGTCCAGATCCCATTCTCTTCAGAATTTTTGATCAACTCTTCTACGATTATGCTAAAGAGTGGTGGATCCATACCTATAAAAGAATGGTTTGAGAAATTGAAGTTTTAATTTTCCACCCATATTTAAGTATTTTGAGATCCTTTTCTTTGCGAAATTTTGTAAATGATTGTTCTATATTAGTATTGATATAGTAGCTTTCCTTCTTCTTTAGCTTTTTAGCATTCCAAGTTTTATTCTCTACTTATAAATTAATGAAAATATTTCTTTTGCTTACTTATGGGTTATTTCTTTTCCTACTCATGATGGATCCTAAGCTAAATACCCCTTTCACTCCCATCAAGAAGATGATATCTTCTATCTCTTCTTCACTTCAGAAAAGATTAGAACTCTAGTGTAAATTATAAAAATCATGGTGGAAGCTCATACTCAAGAATCCTAGAGAGTTATGAATCCTCTTGCTCCTCAAATAATTCATGTTAGCCCTCAATCAATGCCCAGTCATATTATAGATGGTTTCCTTCATGCCTTCCTTAAGCTAAATCTTCCAGCCTTCAATAGATATGCTACCCCCATTGAAGTGGTCAATTAGTTGAAGGTTATCGAGAAGGATTTGGCTCGCATTAAGTGCCTGGAAAGCGAGGTCAATTATCTCACCACCCATATGTTTACCGAAGATGCTAAATAGTGGTAGGACAATGAGCTGACATTACACTTTACTGGGGTTGACATTAAGGAGATCTTAAGAGAAAAGTTTAATGAAGCATTCAGGGAGGACTTTATTCCCCATTCGCCCAAATGATCATAGAAGATGAATTAATCTAATTAACTCAGCAAAATAGAACTGTGTCGGCATATGAGAAAGAATTTAGAAAGTTGTCAAGATTCGCTCCTGACCTTATTCGTATTGAAGTGGAAAGGTGCAGTCGTTTCTTTAAAAGATTAAAAGATTTTATTAAGGATCACCTTGCATCTCAGCACCACAACAGTTTTTCTAAGCTGTTGGAAGGTGCAAGATTGATTGAGCATCATCAGCAGCAAAAGGAGCTAAGGAAAAAGTGTAACAACCCCAATAATTAGATAGGAGATTAATCCAATATTGAGATGTTACCCTAACACCCAATATTGAATTAGAAGAAAAAAAATCAAATATAGATGCTAAGGGGCCAAATCACTTTATGAGAAAATGTTAAGTTAAAGTAAATTTGGAATGAAATGCAATAGAAGATACCTGTTAAGAAAATACATAAAAACACAACATTGCAAGTATAAACAATATAAGAAATTATTATAATCCACTCATTCATTCCAAGCAATTGTAAAATAGGTAATCGTAACACAGATATACAAGGATATGTAAAAATAACTCAAGCAGTTTAAAATTTAATTATTACAAGCCTTTTAAAAGTAAGAGTAAGAAAAAGTAAGTCACTCTCTCACTTGTAATAAAATGCAAGTAAACATTTTAATTAAGCAGAAGCAAAAATTCTTTATAAGCTATTCAAGCACTTGGACCTGCATTACCTGAATCAAAGAACTCTTGATCTATTATATTTTGGTATTTAAATATGATAGGGCAAAGCCAATAAAAGAAAAAGTATAGTTAAACTAAACAGTCTAAGTATATTTTACAATTGGCTATATTTTAAGTTAATATGATATCACAAGCATTAATTTAAAATTTAAACTAAGCAGTGAAGCTATAAAAGCTATCAAGTAAGGAAAAAAGGAAGTAAACATAACTGTAAAGAAGACAATATGAAATAAGCTGAGTAAAAATACTCGCATGTATATAAGTCCTAGCTTGAATCCAAAAATAGTATGGGAAAAGCATCATAATGGCTAGAAACTACTATGTGCATTTAAAGTAAATGAATAAAAGTAATACATGTTCAATGAAAAATTATGCTAAGTAAGCAAATGAAAAATAGTGAAGTATTAAATGAAATTAAGCAACATACAATATATTTAAATGAATTGTAAGTAAGCAAAACATAATACTGGAAATAGAGAGTGTGAAGCATAAAAAGTAAAGAAGTATCTTCTTAGTCTAAGATAAATATAGCCTAAGACTATGAAAAGTAATCATAACAAAATAGTTATGAAGAGATCTTACAACTAATAATATTATAAAAGAACTCTTATATTATTAGTTGAAGTTATAATTAGAAGCTATCTCATTCTGCAGTATTGTTCAAAAGAATGGGACGAAGAGTTAAGCATGTTTGCCTAACTAAATACAGTGGGGGGTCAAACATTCACATTTACCCTCTCTAAAATGTGTAGTCCTATTATAAGCACTATCTTTCTTGTTCAAATTTCCCTAAGGCATTCTCCATAAAGTTTTATGAAAATTTTATTTATGCACAATGATATTGTTTGAATGTTCAAGGAAAAAGGCTCAAACCTAAGCAAGCATTCAATAAATTTCAATAATTATAAATTATGTGATATCCTTTTGTTATCTAAATTTTAATGATCTATTTAATGATTAGAGCTAATTGAGCTCCTAATTAACTTATAAATATTGATCTTTAAGTCAATTATGATTAATATTAGAAGAAAGAGAAGTTTTGAAAATAGTATTTTCAAGTAAATGAAGTTCATCCTATACTAGTCTTAAACTAATCAAATCAAATAGATTAATGATTAAAGTTTAAGGAAAACTAATAAGGAAGAGTAAAATTGAAGTTTCATTAAGCTTAGAGAAGTAGAAGTTAAAGTATATCATACTAACTTCATCATAATAGCTTATGAATCGAAAGGTTTCATACTAAACTAATCAATAACTTAATTAGGATCAATTGATAGGAGTTATTCAAATGGAATAATGAAGTGAGATTAGTAATCAATCATTCTATGTTTACTATGGTTAATAGATTAAAGAATCTTATAAGATGTCTTAAATCTAAATAAACAACTAAGGAGATTCTTGATTCAATTATTATATAACTTAAAAAAGTTAAGAAGTTAAGGAGAAAGAGAACTAGTGATTCAAATTTAATGAGATTGGATATTAGTTCTACTAAACTCTCTAAATGAAATTAGATGTAAAATTAATGAACTATTTCTCAACTTATTAGAAGATAAATCGAAAGATCTAGTATTCAAGAATTAAAACTAAGATTAAGTAATTCATATGATAATAGATCAATTTGAAATTAGTACATGACAAGGAATACATAAAATTTGTAAACTAACATCATGAATTAAATTGACTAAGTTTTAAATGACAATTTAATTAAACAAGGAATCTAAATTTCATGATATAATAATCAATACTCAAATATTAAATCAAGAAGTATACTATAATTTAACATTAATAGATATCATAGCAATTCTATTACGTACTTGCAAGTTCTATTAAAATCAAATTGGAATTAACTTAGTCTTAAGATCTCAAACATTATATATATTTCATTTGGAAGAAGCATTTGATTTAAAATTAAAAGGGAGAGCAGAAATTTAATTTAACAATGTAAGAGATAGCAATACATGACTTATTATGTAAGTAGAATGGCATTTGGTTCAGCATTTGTAAAGAACATCAATATTGATTCAGCATTACAAGTGATATTAGCATATAAATTATTATGCAAGGAATAACAACATTTAGTTCAACACTTATAAAGGACAACAATTATTTAAAGTAGCATCACAAGATATCTAAAATAAAGAAAAATTTTATTCATTTTTGATTTTTAAACTGCTCCTAAATCAAATTTTGTCTATCTTTTCAGGAAAAAAACCTCTCCAATGAAGTTCTGAGATATTTTTACAAAATTCCAAGTTTCTTCAAAGGAAACCGCTGCCGCAAGTCTTTTTGCAAATTAAGGCGCAGTAGCGCGCTGCAGCGGGTCCTATTTCGAACTGCGGGCGCGGGAGTGCACTGCAGCGGATCCATTTGCAAACCGCGGGGACGGTAGTGCGCTGTAGCGGATCCATTTGCAAACCGCGGGGACGGTAGTGCGCTGCATCGGATCCATTTGCGACCCGCGGGCGCGGTAGCGCGCTGCAGTGGGGCTTGTCGCAAATTGAAATGCTACCGTGCGCTGCAGCGGTACGTTTTGCACATTGAGATGCTACCGCGCGCTGCAGCGGTACGTTTTGCAAATTGAGCCACTACCGCACACTGCAACAGAACATTTTGTGAAATGCTCTCACTACAGCGCGCTGCAGCAGTATGATTTGCAAAGTGCTAGCGCTACAGTGCGCTGCAGTGGGTCACCTTGTGAAACATGGATGAGGTAGCGCGCGACAGCGGGAGACTTGGCTGATTTTTTGTTCGCACCATTGCACGCTGCAGCGGCCGCCATAATGTTTGCCAGTCAGGAGCATTTATTGTGGCCGGGATAAGATCCCAACCTGCATCTTGTCCCAGTTATCATTCTCTGCAGCAGCTCCAATTTTTAATAAAAAGTAGCCTCTTGATGTGATAAGAAGGATAAACAAAGAAGGATATTGGTCACTTCACCCTTAATTTGGGATTTGCCATCATGACTTCAAATTTTTATTTGACAAATGCTGGTTATGGAGAGAATGAAGGAGGATGCAGCCCCTCTCCTATAAATACACCTTCTCTTGACTAGAGGAGGGTTCACAATTTTGCTCAATTCACTAAGTAAGGAGGAGGGGTGCATAAGTGGAAGTGAGGAACTCCCCAAGGGTGGCAAAGCAAGTTCTTGCTAAGGAAGAGAAGAAAGAAAGCAGCACTAACAACCTAAGAGAGGAGCTTGAAGAAGGAGAAGAAGAAATTCGGAGAACTTCCAAGGAACGTTCCTAGTATCTTCTAAACTTTTCTTAGTTGATCATGAAAGGGTTTGTATCCATGTATGTGTTTTTCCTCATTTCCTTTGTAATGAGTAGCTAAATCTCCCTTGGGGAGGGTTGGGAAATCTCATGTGTGAGTTAAATTTAATGTATGAAGTTTGTTTTCTCAAGCACAAATAAAATGTGAGAACTCTATGCCTTGTTAAGAAATGCCTTTTATTATTTAGTCTTGAATGTGGATGAAAGGAAAATGAACTCATAATCTCAAGAACTAACTTGTCTTGTGCTCCATAGCTCACCTTAGGTTGGATGCTAGGTTTATGAGTGCATGAAAGCTTAGAACTATGTGATAAATTTCTTGAGCTTAATGCACCTTAATCTAAGCTCAATCAAAGTGTTGATGCATGTGATGCTAAGACCCACTAAATGAGCTCCTTAGCTCAACATAATTGAGGTAGAGGAATAAATAGCTGAGTGCTCATGAACTAAGTGACATAGTCATTGAGCCCAACATATTAATCCATCATCTCAACAATGTGTGATGCGAGTGATGCTCGTGGTGGAATCAATACTTATAAGATTTAAAAGACTTAAAAATCGAATGTCTCCTTGATCAAGAGATAAGATAAAAATACTAAATCTAAATCTTATAGGAATTTTTGTGCCAAAATAGAACCGAATGTGTGTTCATTTTGAGCACAAGATTTGAACTTGTGAAACCTTGAGGTAAGACTCAAGGAAGCACAACATGCACTTGATTAAATCAAAAAGAATAAAAGAAAAAGCTTGAGAATTCAACATGCATTAATAAACTTCTCATCACATACAGGATGAACCCAACTCTCCTCTCTCTTTTATCTAACTTATCTTCACATAGTGATTATTGTGCTAAATCTAGGGCCAACTCAACCAATCAATTGTAGCTTAAACATTAGTGAGAATAGATAGACCTTAGTATCAAAATAACCAATTTTCCGAGGTTCGATAAATCCCGGAAATTAACACTTTCCACTTATTACTTCAGACCACGTACACTTGCGTGTGAGCGTAGACGTGTATTTACAGTCTGTCATACAATAACATAGACTCATCATTGTAAAAGACATCATTATTCTACTTAACCTACAAGGAATATCTATATTTAGTTTTGCTTTTATAAAAGATAACAATATACTACTTAACATGTAAGGAACAATTGTATCTAGTTTAGCAAATATAAAAGACATCAATCATTTAAATTGAAATCTGTTATCCTTGAACCAAATGATTTTAACAAAATTGAGATATAGTCATGGATCAAAGTATATTAAATCAAACATATATTGGCATCCTACAATGCCAAAGTTACTAAGAGAAAACAGAAGAATAATCTATGTATATATGAAAATATGCAGAGATTAATGGGATAATTTCTTAATCAATCTCAATAGATTTAACTTGACTCATAATCTCATATGCAGTAATGATAAAAATGCATGGAATAGGAGAAATACATGTTAAGAACAAAGTAATGTACTTGCTTTAAAAAAGAGATTTCGGCAATTTTGATTGTGAGTTCAAATAGAGAGAATTGAAATTTCCAATCTCTACTTAAAAGAAATTTATCTAACATAAATGATCATATAAGTGAAATAGATGATCAAATATCTCAAGTTTGATGAATGACAAATTATCTACTAATAGAATAAAAACTACATCATACCAAAGTAAGTTAAATTATAATGATATTGAATAGCATTTCATAACTCAGATATGATGGAATTAGGAGAAGATTTACTAACCATTCAAATAAAAACATGAATAAAAGCATTATCGAAAATGAATGGTAATATCACTAAAACATTCACACTATTTCGTTTATTAATATACTATTTGTAATTTGAGATGTAGATATGACTCAAAAAGAAATCAGGCATAAATATAATAGCTATTGAAAATATGATGCTTACATTTATGACCCTATATTATTAAAGATTCTTGAATTAATAAATTCTATAGTCAACAGCTATATCCAAATGTAGATGAATCATCAATACTACACTGATCAAGGTAGTTTTAAAAGATTTCTAAACATAGCATTGATTTATTTTTTTAATATCCAACTAAGAAATTCAAATGGTAATGAGCTAGATTGCACCACAATTTCTCAGCATTCTTAGTCAATCTACTCAATTTTTGAACAAAAATTATTCATCGGCAGTTACAGCCATGCTGATTGCACTACAATTACTCTGCATTCCAAAGTATAATAGTATATAGTTCAGCAATTATAAGGTACAGTATATAGCAAAATTTGATTTAAATATTGAAATTGATTACAATGCATTAAATGATAGAAATTAATCTATATTGAAATAAATGGTTGCAATGTAAAAGATAGAAATACTCTACTTAACTTGTTTATGATTATTTATAATAAACATAAAGCTTAATTATATCCTCAATCTAATTAAGTTCAACTTACTTATCATCAAACAAAACCAAGTTTGATGTCTTATTTGTAAGTTCAAATGTTCATACTCGACTCAATTATATCTCTAAATTAAGATATTTTGCATACTCAGGAGCATTTGAAAATTCTATAATACAATTGAAATTTCATAAATATGTAGTACCCATTATTTATAACATGGAACTACACAACAACTAATTCGAGATTATTAAAAGAAATTATAACATAACATAAAATGAGTAATAGTATTTAATTTTGCATATTAAACTTAATGGTATTAATAAGTAAAAGATTCAACATTTAAAATAACAATTTTGATAAGAAGATAATTGGTTATAATGCATTCTGAGATAAGGTTCACAACATTAGAATTAGAACCCAAGGAAAAGAAACTTTGAAATATTAACATCATCAATCATGTCATTAATATTATTAATATTTAATTATCTAATCTCAACTTTTAATAATTCCAATATAAAGGCATCTGGACAAGAACTTTTAAACATTCTAATAGTGACATTCATAAAAGTATGATCAAAGAAATCACAATGGTTTTCATGGATACCGATTTAAAAGAAAAAATTGGAGTGACAATGAACTTATATTTTAAAATTAATACTATAACAAATGCAGTAAAAATAATCTCAATATATCTCAAACATAACTAAGAAAAAATATATGGTTAATGAAATTAATATGAAGTTATAGATCTTGAGATGCAATGTATAACTCTTATTAAGCTTAAGTTTAATACTAAACAATATAGGAATTTTAATTTGAAGTATTCTAGAATGACTTAACCTTATTCAATAATAAGGAGAAAATATGCAAAGAGGAAATTTGTATAACCTAGTGTAACAATTCAAGTTGTTAGCTTAGTCAATTAGGACTAATCTGAGTGTTAATAAAATCATTAGGAGCCATCCTTTAGGACCTAGTCCAAATCAGGAGTCAAATGGATCAAATCTTTATTTTTGTAAAATCCAGAAACCCCAAAATTTGACCTGTCTAAATTGACCTCAGATCAAAAAACGGGCTTCACCATTACGCTCATTGCCCCCAAATTAGCTAGGGGTGATGTTTTCATGTCAATCAGAAATCATCAAAATTTTGTCGAATATTTTAATAATATTTAAATACCTAAAAAAATAAGAAAATTAAAATACCTATCAGATGAAAAATCCAACCCCGCCATTGTGTTCCTTACCCCTCAATTAGCTTGGGGTAAAATTTTCACATTTTTCTGTACCCATTTATTAGCTTAGATTTTAAAATAAGATTAATGTAATATTAATTTAAAATCTTAATTCTTTTCCCCGCGGGACCCACTCCTTTTAACCTGAGGGCCTGCCTTCACCGTTGGGTCAGGCTCCATTTTCTTCGGACCGGGTTTTATCAGCCGGTCTAAGTCGGGCCCACGATCGTGGTCCCGTCTGTGCGGCCCATTCGGCCCGCGTGACCCGTGCCACTGCTGCTGTGGCAAACCTAGTGTTATTACCCATCAATTAGCGACCAAATTGACTATAATCCTTTTCCATTAGTCATATAATAGTATTAGGAGCCTCCATCTCAATTTTTATGCGATTTGAAGATCATTTGACAATTTCCAATATTTCCTAGTTTTCTAATAAATCTGAGAATGCCTAATTTAGTTAGACCTCAGAATCGAAAACGGAGCCCACCATTGGAGTCACCACACCCAAATTAGCAAGAGGTGGTATTTTGGAAGTGTTTGGAAGTTATCAAAATTTCCTTGAATATGTTAATAATATCTAAATACCCAGAAAATTATGATAATTAAATTGACCTCCGATCAAAAGTCTAATTTCATTTTTGAGTTCTCCACACCTCAATTAGGTATGGGTGAATTTTTTGGATCTTTTAGAGTACGTTTGATTATTTAATTTTGATTAATGAAACATGTTTAATTAATTAATTAAATAATGTAAATAAATTTAATAATATAATTATAAATTAAATAATTCTTATAACAGCTATTTAGAACCGCATTGATCCCATGCGTGAGGCCAGTGCGCGAAATATCAGTTCGACGCAATCGTGGCCGTCGAGGGTTTATAAGATTTCATCAAATGCCGTGGAAGCATGGGTTTGATCTGGCCATTGGATCAATCGTTTGATCCAACGGCCCATGCATTTCCGTGTACGCCTATCTGCGCCATGACCGGGCACAGAGGCACACGAAGTGCAGAAGCTAGATGCCGCTTCCTCATCCATTAGGCCTCATCGTGCTTGCTCCCTTCATCCTTTTGCTTCCATTCGGTCTGGAGGAACTGCGAAGGAGGCCTAGAGCAATCCTGCTGTCGTCGTCACCTGCAGCCCTAGTTCTAGTCGGAGGAGCTTGACTTTTTGCAAACACCTCCAAGTACTCTCCTCCATTTTAACTCCCACTTCTTGTACATTAAATTACTTATGGAGTTGTTTGAATTATCTGGAAGTGTAAATTAGGCTCAATTTTTAGGCGAATCTACCCCCTTCTTGTAGCTTAATTTTGCAATGAAACCCTAGACAGCAACTAATAATTAGGGCAGTATACTGTCTCCACTTCTATCACACCCCGAATGCGATTTTTGGGCGTATTTGTCAACCATGTCGAGGGCATTGCGCTGACGAGCAAGGTAAGTAGCGAAGCATGCAGATTTAGCCGTGATCCTGAGCCCTAGGGCGTCCCCTTTCTGATTTTTCTTCCGAACGATGCAGTTCAGACCTGTGGAATTTGGGTTTGGGTATTCCTCACGAACCGGACCGGTTCGATCGGCCATACCGTGCATCCTGCGCTGGTCTTAGAGCCGACATGTGTCACTGTGGCGGCCGCCCCTTAATCAAGTAAGTGTTAAGAGGTAGTCACCACTAGTACCACGGACATTACATTAATAACATATCCGTGATACTAATCAAGAGCTGAGCAAAACTTAATATAAATATACATATAGTATGGCAGTGCAAAATAGGTAGAAAGGAAGCATCCAGACACAGTCCACATTAATTCATTCACATATAATACATTAAATGCAGAACAGTAAGAATAAGAAAACTTAGCTATTACATTTTTAACAAAGGCAGGTCAAGAAGGTGGAAGCATATCTCCTTCAATGAGCCGCACTTTACCTTAACCTGCTAGCAGCTAAATCCTCAAGCGCTGGATCTGACCTATTCTCATGATCTACCATATGTACATATATGACAGGGCACAACAAAAAAAAAAAAAAATCTTGTTAGACTTTAATAAGTCTAAGTACAAATTTAAGCTATTAAAATTGCAAGAATTTAAATATATCACCATTTTACTGATACTACTAAGCGAGCAAAATAAATAGGTGTAACAAGCTACAAGGAAAGGATAACTATAAACTATCCATTTATAGCATTCAATATGTATGTGAAATAAAAGACCAAGACATGAAAGGAAGCAAGGTAAAGCTAAAAGCAAAAGAACTGCAACTACTATGATAATTCCACTCCTAACATGATTATGATCATATTAACACATGCTGAGTATATAAAAGAAACACAAGTACTGAAAACATGTAATTCTAACATCCTAAACATGCCAATATATATAAGTAAACATATGAGTATACATACAACATGCTAATTAAGAAAAGGAAAAGAAAAGCCACTGAGACATGTGGCAAAAAGCAAAATAATCAAGTGCAATGTAAAGCCACTGAGACATGTGGCAAAGCAAGCAAATATTGAAAATTAAACTACTGAAACATGTGGCAAAGCAAAAATAAAACAATACTGAACAATCCAGCTAAAGTAGCAATAAGTCTAAGACATAGTACTGCCATACCAGCCAAAAGGCCATACAGGGCCTCCACAATCTGATATCAATCAATCCCCATCCTAGCCTTCCAAATATGCTAGGTCTGAGTCAAGTCTATACAATTTTACTACTGAAGAGACAGACTAAGCTAGGACATATTCTACCAACTGCAAATACGGCAAAATTGACTGATATGCAATTCGAGTACTAACTTAGGATGTATCATCCATATCATAAGTTCTCCTATTATGCTCAAGGAATAAAACTCAATATCCAAGGTATGCAAAGCAATCTAGTTAAAGTAAGCAAGAGACTCAATCTAGACTATGTGATATATATTATTGTCTAATTAAGTCGTTCTAACTATTCCAAGTTATACAACTTAGAAGCACAGCCTTATAAGTTGAAAACAATCAGAACTGATCAGGTTCCAATTTAATTATATCAAAATCAACTATAAGTTAAATAATAAATCATCACATCCTAATTGATGATTTGAGACATTCTCAGCTAAGATTTGATCCAGATCTACTAATCTAAGGACTATGAATTAAACACCACAAACTTGGGTTCAATCACATGATCCAAGGGTAAGCTTAAGATCTATGGTTCAATTTACATGTGAACTGATGATCAAGGCATATTTTATTAAGTAAAAATCAAGTTGAATAGAATGGATCTCTATCTTAATCTAAAACTGAAAGATAAGATAATCAAAATAAAACTATGAAAAATTTAGAAACTAATAAAACCAAGGTTTCATTCATTGAATAACTCACTTATTCAATGAATGAAATCTAACATAGTGTCTAATCCTAATCTTAAGAAAAGAGCCTAAGGTGAAGTGAAGTTCATAAGGAAGTACCTTAGTTTGACTCTAGGTTCTAATCCATGTCCGCATAATTTACAGTTTTCAACTAAGTTAATGATTACAACTTAATGTCATGGTTTTTAAATAACAAACAAATCCTAATGATGCTAAGATCTATGTAAGTGGTGTACACACTATACATTGAGCTCAAGAAAATAACATAATTAAAAGAATACAGAACTCAATAAAGTTCTAAATACGAAATGTACCTTTAAAGCGACTCAACTTAAAGCTCGACGATTGATTGGAAATGAGTGACAATCACAGCACCTGCAATAATTGAGTAGAATGCCACTATCGATAAATACATTGACAAGCTGCTAGCTTAATAATAATTTAGACCATGCGATCACTATCATTAATGATTGGAGGGTTCACTAATTACTTGAGCATTTCAAGTATTCAACTTAGTTTCATCACTTATCTTAATTAAGGTTTTAGATATATATATGACAAGATAGCTATGATCCAATATAATTACATGCTTAAATGGTGACAATTTTGATAGATATGTTGAATTTTAATCTTAACATAAATGGTGTCAATATTATATTTAAACAATACTATTATATTGAACACAATGATAATATATATATGATGAGGTTAAGCTTGTTATACATTATGAGATAAGAAAACAACATAGCACTATATATGCTCTTTATTTGATAAGGAAAAATCATACGAATGAAAATCAAATGATTCAATGCATAGTTTAAAAGCGTTTGCATTACAATTAATGTGTCAAATAAAAATATAACGTTGAGTGCTGAATTTACATGCACTAGCTATAACAATTTATCATTAGGGACATAATATTGATATTAAAATAAATAATTATAGTAGTGCTTGAATTCCATTAATATTAGTAAGGATTCTTGGATCTTATAGATTAAATAAAGTGCAATATAAACTTAAGTAATTTCCTACAAATTTTCTTCCTTTTTCATTCATTGCTTATATCTTTAAGAATTGGATTATATAATTACTTCATTGTATATATAATAATCAAGAAGATTGGTACATCATATCAATAAAGTATTGCAAATAACAATCAACATACAACCTTCCCTACTAGCTAACCATAATACATTCATCTTCATTCATCTTAACTCATCATAAAAAAATGACAATAAAATTAGATTTATTAGTAAGTATGAGGAGTTACCCAACCGACAATTGACATAATGATGGCAAGAAGGATGAGGAAAGCTGCTGTTTTCGGCCATGGAAGAGGAACTCGATCGGTGAAGAGGGCTGCAGCTTGGTCGGCCAAGAGGAGGAGGTGCTCGGCCAAGGGGAGGGGTTGCTCGGCCAAGAGGAGGAGGAGAGCTGCTCGGCCTTGGGAGGAGGAAGAGCTACTGCTAATTTCGGCCAAGAGGAGGAGGAGAGCTGCTCGGCCGGCCAAGAGGAGAGGAGGTGCTCGGCCATGGAGGAAGAAGGAGGAGGAAGGAGGAGATGCAAAGGTGAGAAGGAGGAGGGGAAGGAGGGTTTGGGTCTTCCATGGGGATGAGAAGGAAAAATAACGATTGGGGAAGAGAAAAATTTTGGATAGCTGCTTTAGGGTAGAGCTCATACTACTTAAGAGGCAAAACATTAAATCCTATCGCAGCCGTTGAGTCAAAATCCAATGGCTGAAACTTCACAAGCCTTGATCTAAGTCAATTGAACTTCAAAAATTATAAACTTAGTATCGAAATGACCGTCTCGACGAGACAAACGGAAGCGTTTAAAAATTATTAAATTTGGACTAGTATTTTATTTTATATTAATTTTAAAGTGAAAAACTTTAAAAATTCGCTATGATTAATCCGGAACCCGAAAAATTACGAAACTTAAAACATAGAGTCCTCTTATAATGCGTAACTCAAATCTACAAAAACTTCTGAAATCTAATTTTTATTTTATCTTTTATCGACTCTGGAAGTTTAAACTTCCCTAATTTATTTAGGATGATCCGGAACTCAGATTGTGCTCAAATTTTGGTAGAAGGATCCCGTTGATATGCTTCATTTGAGGATATTTTTATTTAATTTTTATTTGACTAAAATTGAAATTCTAATTTTGACTTAATCCTCCTGAATTTAGAATTAATTATTCCAGTAACAACCTCGGGTTGTTATAGTCGTTCCCTAGGATCGACACATGTCGTAACGGCGCCTCAAATTCCACGCATTTCATCATTTTGTCGCATTTCCCCACAATCTTTGTCGCCTTTGATCTCAGCATCGCCATCCTGTCCTGTTTTTTGTGCGGTCCCATTTTCAGTATTAATGATTAATCCATCTGAAATTAATGATTAAGTGAATAATTGAAACAAATTTTATTTCATTCATAACATTAAAAATACTTATCCAAAATACATGTTATTATATACCATTTTGATCACAAGAATGAAAAGGTCAATAATATGTAATTTAATTTCTATTTTGACAAATATTTTAATAAGTCAATATTTAAGATTAATTAATTAATTATAAATTAATTTCATCATTTCATGTGACTCAATTTGATCATTTAATGTCCAAATTAAATGTTCAATTAGTCCATTTTCACTCACAAAAATGTGAGGAACAATAATATGGAATCAAATTTAATATTTGAATCATAATTTTCTTAATCACTTTCTAACCCTAATTAAGAATCTCGGAAACCCTAAATTTCAAATATTATCCAAAATTGACCTACTTAGTGTCATTTTTCTCCTTATGATATAAAGATTTCAACTATATGTATATCATTTTCATTGGACAATAAATTGTGATTTTAGGTTCTTGACTCTTAATTAGTGTTATTGTGATAAATCCTAAATTCCTAGATAGTAAGTTATAAGTTTTATAAAATCCTAGGATAGCTAACATGTCACATTTATTAATCTCTATGTCAAATTAGATTACTTATGTTTGAGCTTAGTTCTCATTTTCTAATTATGTGAATCAATTGCAATTTGATTAATTCAGCTTTCAGCCCTAAGGTAGAAACCTTAGGAATGGTTTACAATATAAATTGTAGTTGATCCCTGATCTATTAGTTACATCTATTAAGAATAGTTAGTCTTAATACCTTTGTAATTGAAGATTATTGAATCAAATAGATCTAACCCTTAGTGACTAGATTAGAACTTAGTTTATTCATCCTAATCCCTAAGGCCTTCTCTTGAATATTTTAAGAGCTAATAATAGAAATTCCTAATTTACTTAGAGTAGTTTAAGAATCCAATTGAATTCCTTTTAGTTACAAGGATACTTAGAACTTGTAGTTCTTAAATCCCATCTTTTAATTACTTTAAACCTTTCATTTTAATATAGCTTAACTAGATTAGTATTTGACTGATTTGATCCTTCAAACTATAACTTAGCTAGATTAGTAATTGATTTAGATAGAACTTTCAAGTTATAACCTAGCTAGTGAGTTTTAGTGAATTAAATATTAACTTCTAATTTCTTATATTATTAATTTTATAACATTAATCCTTTCCTACTAGTCACCTAAGCTACGATTAGTTAAACTATTGAATCTTACGGCTTAGGACTAGATTAAAACTAGCTTCTATTTGCATTGGTTATACTTAGAAATTATTTTGTTATATCATAATAAATGAAATGAAACCATTATTTTCAAAACTCCAAATCATTATTATTAATTACAATTAACTTGAGATCAATATCTCAAAGTTAACTGGGAGCTCAATTAGCTCCAATCATTAAGTAGATCATTAAAATTAGATAACTTTAGATATCACTTAGTTGCAATTATTGAAATTTTCCTTGAATGCTTGCTTAGCTTTGAACCATTGTTATTTGAATCATTCATATAAGACTTTGTGCATAAATAAAACTTTCACATTTTAGACAATAGGGGTTGCTAATTGAAGTATCCAAGGGCAAGCTAAATTGGAGAAATAAGGATCCTCATATTCTCAAAGGGTGAATATTGGAGTGTAAGTTACATTTGAAATCCCATTTTCTAATAACGGTTAGGCAGATGTGCTTAACTCCTCTTTTAATTCTATAAGTCCATGTAGAATGAGACCCTTTCTAATAAAATAACTTCAATTAAATAAGATGTGATATCCTCTACAATCTCATTGATTATGAAGACTCATCATAACTTTTTAGCTGTGTTCCTTACATAGTCCTAAGCTATATTTGTCTTAGACTATGAGTCTAAGATACTTTCCTTGCTATGTAAGCTTTACACTCTCTATCTTCAGTATTGTGTTTTGCTTACTTATAATTCATTTAGAATACAATATATATTACTTAATTTCAATTAATGCTTTACTATCTCCTTTAATTACTCAGCATAAGTTCATTGAGCGTATACATGCTTTATTTTATTTACTTTCATATGCACTTTAGTTTCTTTCTAGCCTATTTAGGATGCTCTTCTCTTACTTTTTAGTTGCAGGCTAAGATGTATATTTAAGTGAGTATTCTAACTCATTTTGCCTTTTTCTTACTTACTTTTTCCAAACTTGTATGTTTACTTTCTTACACCCTTGCTTATGCAAATTTTGTAACTAGTAGTAATATCCAATTAAATTAATATAATGTTTAGCCTAATCTTAAATCATGCTTAGACTATTTAGTATAACTAGATTTTCTCTTTCTTGGCTTTGCCCTATCACATTTAAATGCCAAAATATGATAGATCAGGTGCATTTGGAGGTTAGTGGAGCTGGACCAAGTGCATAATTTAAACTGCTTCCACTTATAATATAATAAAAATATAGCTTAGTAACTTTTTACATGTAAGCTATTACTTTCCTTTTTAATTACCAATAGCTTGTAATAATTAAAGTCATTTACTTCATATTTACTATGCTTGTGTTGGAGTTTAATTATATACTTAAAATACTTGGGATGAGATGAATGGATGAATGTATATAAATGAATATTAACTAAGCCATTAGTTGCATATCTACTTTGTATGTTGATTGGAGTTAATTGTATACTAAATTGCTTATAGAATTAGAAAATAGTTACATATCAAAGTTGAGAATCTCTTCTTATTTTCATATATATATTAAATGCTGTGAATTGAGCATACCTTATGGTAGATAATTGTTACACATATATTTTCTCACTTTAAACTTTTAGAATTGGAAATAAGCAATCCAATGTAATGGATTGACTTTACTTTAGAATTCAAAATAAGCAATCCTATGTAATGGATTGACTTTATATTAGAATTATAAATGAGCAAATCCTATATAATGGATTGGCTCTATATTAGAAATGGAACTAAACAATCTTATATAATGGATTGATTTTATATTAGTTTTAGGCTGTTTTTCTTTCAATTATATCTTCCATTAGAATGGAAGACTTGTGTGTCTACATTGTAGGTGTTTCTTTAGCCATTCACAGTATAAACTTTGCCAAATTTTTTAAGAAATTAATGACTTAGAAATTTTATTGCAAATTGTAGACTCATGTTTTACATGTTAAATATTAGAGTTTTTATATCTAGAATCGCAAGAATCCATATTAAAAGTTTTTAAATTACATTCTCTCATGTCCTTGCATGTATTGCATCTTCATATGTATTTCACATAATATATTTCATAAATTCCTTTCCATCTTAACTTAAGACCCTCTTCTAAATCATTGGCCAAACACAATTTCTAATTAATTGGATTAGTGTTCTTCTAATCTAGTATTAGGTATTGTGGTGATGTATCAATATTGAGTTTAGTGATTCTCAATATTAGGGTCATCACAGTTGGTATCAGTGCCAAGTTGAGAACTTTAAGCTAAGAAAAATACATCCATTCATCCAAAGCAAACAACACAATATAGTAAAGACAAGTGAATGACGTCTTAAGATAGTAAACACATTTTAAATTTAGCACATCATTTAAATTCTAATTTAAAATTTATTCAAACTCACAGATGGAATACTGTGAGTCTAAGCTGAAATACTTC